>JAIGNX010000002.1:0-2400000 GCA_020011015.1 Cutaneotrichosporon dermatis | reverse complement strand
TACAAGAGACAGAGCAGATAGGCAGCTGCTGATATGCGCTGCGACTCACCTTCTCGTCGTCACTGGGGACCTCGCCGTGGAGGTTGAGGACCATACCCTCCTCCTCCATCGCCTTGAAGACGGGGTAGTAGACACCGTAGTCCTCAATACCCGAGGACGAGTTGGTGGTCACTCCGCGGGGGTAGGACTTGACGCCTGCTGTTAGTCACCGGTAGATGCATGGCGGCGGTGTACACCCGCTGCGCGTCACCTTCGACAGGGATAGTCTCTCTTGCCATCATTCACCGCAATGGCCCCCTTTTGCTCCTGCCACCTCTTAACGTCTCGATATCCTCCGCCCACCAGGCGCTTGCCCTACAAGATTGCCCCCACCGTCTTCCCTCCGTCTCCCGCCCGACTCACCGGAAATGCCAGCCTTCGAAGCCTTGCGGATCTCCTCAGGCGTCACCTCGGGGTGGAGGTAAAGCGTCATGAGGAACTCGACGTCAGGCGCAAGGCGCTGAAGCTCAGCCTTGTACGCGACCACGGCCTCGGTCTTGGTGAGAGGGGGGACGAGGTTGGGCATCACGTAGGCAGTGCGGATACCGCCCTGCGAGACGTGGGGGGTAACGAGCTCGCACATCGCGCCCTGGCGGACGTGGACGTGGAAGCTGAGGTCAGCAAAAGACCGCAGCGGCGGGGAAGAACAGGGTGGGGGAGAAGGTCGCAAGGAAGAAAGAAGCGGAGGAAGGGCAAAGTCGGCAGGAAGCAGGAGAGGGGAGGGGAGGGACGAGAGGGGAGCAACTCACTCAGCGGGAGCGGGGAGGGTGATCTCGTCGGTCATGTTGACGTTGTAGTTGAGAGGTAGTCAGAAGAGAAGAAGAGGCGAGTCTATAAAGAGCGCTGAATGAAGGCATTTGGGAGGAGAAATAACCGGCCCGACTTTTGGGTGGAGGCATGCTCAGGGCGCGGTGGAGGTCGCCCGTTGGCGAAATCATAACCTAGAGCGCGGTTCGACCCGCGTACAATCCTTTAGCCTTTTTGCTCGCCGTTCGTGATCAGCCTCCTGTGGTGTCTTGGCTGCACCTAGCTGCCACTGGGCCGCACTATGCACCTGCTAAAGGACCTCATACGAGTACATGAGGTATATAGAATCGCACTTGTGTCTGGGGTCTATCCTGCCACTCGAGCACACTTGACACACCACCGCCAAACACCGTGAGTCAATTGCTGAATCATTAAGCCTATGGAATAGTAACTGGGACATGCACAGAATATTCGAGAGGAGGCAGCTGCTGAGTCGTGGGAGTGAGGCCTTTGTGAGTTGACAATGTTGAGTGGCGTGTGAACTGTTCGGCCGTTCCATGTCTAAACAGCAACGGGTGACTCGCTGCGCGTCAACAAAACTATAAGTACCAGCGTTGCATGAGGGGAGGCTGGTGATTGTCCATCGTGGGATAGCTCGTCGCGTTCTTTGGGTCAATCCAATCGGCGGTGAACCCTGAGCCTGATGTGGAGAAGCCTTGGGCGAGATGCCGGCATGACGAAAGGTACTCCAACCTACCTACGAGTCACCTCTGACGTTTTTAGGAGACTGTTTACGCCGCGGCAATAAGCTAAACTAACTTGTTACATTCAATCCAGTCCTTCCCACTAAAGTAGTCACGAGAACATAAGAAATGCATGTCTGCTTCATCATTCTTCATACTCTCAACTGTTCTCTACTCTCTTACCATCGACAACCAAACGAATCCACAACGACGGAGCGAGTTCTGTTGTTGACCGAGAGACTGCAAGGAACCAACGCGGGGTCAGGACATTCCGACCGTGTTGATCGCCCTCGCGTGCCCATAACAACCTAGCTGGCCGAGACGCGTAAACCGGCATCTCCCCCAACTTCTCATAACAACTCGTCACGCTTTAATTTCGTTCTCATCTTCACTCTACTTGTCATATCATTTATTAACACGCCTTCTTCACCAGTATGTCGCCCTCCTGCCCCATGATTCCCGCCCCACATCCTGTGTGTTGTGTCCTCGACGCTGACGATCAGTGGCAACATACACATCGCAGGGCGGATCGCGCACTGCCCACTTCCTTCCCCAACGTCAGAACGTGTTCGCGCGTCGCAAGTCGGCGCGTCTGCTTCCAGCTTCGGATTCGCGAGGCCTGCGCGTCCAGGCTATCCAGGTGATCGCACAAGCTTCATGAGCACCGACAGCGGGTACTTTGAGAGCGAGTTTGACGACGAAGAATGCGACTCCTGCGTCGCCAACGCAGCACAATCTCGGCAAAAGAAGGACGAACCTATGAGCCCAGTGGCTGTCGTCCGTGAGTATACTTATGCATGCGCGACCGTGCACGCGAATACTGACCGCACTCCAGTCTATGTCGTTTCTTCTACGTCGTCTGGCAGATCCTTACGCGTTCAGACGACGGTGAGATCCTCGAGCACCTTCCTCCGACGTCGCCATTGCTGTCCAGCTGCTCCACTCGCCTTATGAGCGTAGCGCTCCATCGCATCAGCCTTACCAGCTTCCCTACGCACTGCAGCACATTCCTTCTCCTATTCCATCGACCAATGCAGAGTCGACATCCACTTGGCGTATGGTCCTCGGCACCATGGTCTACCCCATCTACATCGCAGTCACCCTCATCGCGATACCACTGCCGTTCCTCATCAACGCTTTCAACCTTTCATTTCGATAGTCAACTCGATTCTTTACCCCATTACGTCAACGTTCCGTCTCCTCGCGCGCACGTTTGTGATCGCGCCTCTCACCGTCGTTTTGGGTTTCCTGAACGCCCTGTACCCGGTCTACGTCTTGTCGGTGGCATAGTTGGCGCAGGCGCGTTCCTCGTGTCGCGTTCGGTGGATCGGCCGCGTCTCTTGAGCTTCTCCTCCGCCCGCGCTCCACCGAGCGTCGTCGCAATCGCAACGCTCGAAGTCGAAGCGTAACCTCGTCGAGCTCTGCACGGCTCCCTCCGAGACGGAAGGGCCCGAGCCGGTCTACACGAGCACACCCACTCCAAACGCCACTCGATGCCCCCGCAGCCACCGACTACACGCCTGTCAAGCACAGCCCACGTCGCTCGCGTCCGACATCTGGTAGCTACGAGCGCCGCTACGTGCCTATAGTCGACGTGATGAGCTCGAGATGGCGCATACCTTCCGTATGACAGTCACATACTACCGCTCGCCGGGCGTCGTCTTCGGCGTCCGTCGCCGGGTACGCGAGGTGATCGTCGCTCGTCATTCCCTTGCCTAGCTGTACCAAACGACCAGATACCAGTTGTAATCGTTTCCACCTCCCACACTCTTTCTGTTACTGTACTCCGGTACTTTAGCAGTGACTCCCTCATAAAGTTGCTTTCATACTGCTCCAGACGGCTGAATGTGAATTTTGGGCCATGCATGCTGTCTATGCTATGTCTACTGCTCCCCCATGCAAGATGCTTCTGATGATGCCATCGATGCAAACATCCCCTCATGCGACGCCGATCAGAACAACACCTTGGTGTTGTTGTACATGCTGAGCATGAGGCTCGTGCCGTCGCGCGTGTCGTCGCGCTGATCGCTTCCCGCCCTCCGAACTTCATAACAAACTCGCCTGAGAGTAGACATTGATTGCCTGCGGCGGAATCCTCGACCCGTGAAGAAGTCGTTGGAGAGTTTCCTTGGGTTTCCCTTCTGCCCGCCACCGTTCGCCTGCCTCTCCTCAGCCTCGGCCGAGGCACGACGCGACGGCGAGTTCATGATGAGCGAGTACGTGTCTCGCAAGAGCTCAAAGTCGGTCGGGAAGAAGATGTCAAAGTATCCCTGCTTGACGAGGAACGTCTCGCACGGTACCATGCTGTGGCCGTACCGCGTTTGCACGACTGGCCCGCCGCCCCTCGACGGCTTCGGAGCTCGGAGAAGTCGGCGACGAGAAGGCGGTGGTGGGGAGCTGGTCGCGCAGGCGCTCGAGGAACGAGACGGCCTTGGTGGGGACGAACTCGGGGGGAGAGATTGGGCGCGAAGGGCATCTGGGAGTAGACCTTGCGCAGGGTCGAGGATGCGAGGAGGGTTTGGAGAGGGGCGGCTGGGTGGATTGGGTTGGCGGAGAGGCGGCGGTAGGCGAGACGCGTAACAACGGGTCGTGCAGGGCTCGTAGTAGATGGAGAATCGCCTGGGCGTCAATGGCGACTGAGGCCTGAGCGGCTCGAGAGTCGCCATGTCGTAGCGGATCATGTCGTGGGAGAAGTTGTCGAAGACCTCGCACGCGACGACGAAACATGGCTCGTCAGCTGCCGCCCTGCCACTTGAAGATATCCTCGTTGATAACTCGACATTGTCGAAGCCAGCGAGCTTGGCGCGCCCGCTGGATCTTGGCCAGCGCACCACTGATCTCGACAATACGGTATTGCGTCCGCGCAAAGATCTCGGGATACTCGTCGCGAAGGAAAGTAGGCGTCCATCATGAATGTACCGTTACCAGCGCCGACCTCGTAGATGATCAGGTCCTGATGTGGGAAGTGGTTGAGCTTGTACTGGCTCAGATGGCCGAGTGAGCGCGCGCGTATGGGGCTTGAACAGCTCGGTTGGCGTGTGCCACACTGCCGCCCGAGCCGCCCCCTCGCCGTCGTATTCGCCTCGTATCTTTCCGCCACGCGCTCCTGGAACTCGTTCTGGTCGCGGAACGACTGGAATCGTACCCTCGCTCGTCTGGAGGTGTGAAGATCGTGACGTTCTTCGAGAAGTAGCCGTAGTGGCTGCTGTAGCTTTGCAGTCACGGCTCACATTATACAAGCTGTCGTGGATAAAGTCGCGCACAAGCATCTTGACGCGCTTCGGAGGCTCGCGGTAGTTGGCAGGTCGGCGCCAGTGACAGTGCGGTACTTGGCAACCTGGTGTAAGCTGGGAGTTATGATTGGGGAGCTCACCTCTGGTCTGCGTCGACGTCGAATGTCAACGACGTGTTGAAGTTGTACAGCGGCTTGTCGTTCTTGGACGCCTCCTTAGCCGTCTGTTTACCCTTGTTGGGCCGCCGGGCCGGCGCCGCGAAGTTGCGCACATGACAGCTCCCAGCTGGCGAGGGAGAGACGCCTGGCCCGAAACGAGTGGGCGTGTGCGCGCGCCACTCAGCCCCGAGACGGAGGCGGCAGCACGCAGTGCCCGGCGTGAAAGGGCGGTCATGAACGGGTGCGATGGCGGTGAAGTGCAGTATGCAAAGTGAGCTTGGGCGAGCCATGGACGATCAATGACCTCCACTCAAGATTGGGTGCCACACGTGATAACGCCGGTGGGTGACGCGTACCTAGGGCTGAGGGACGGATGTTTGGTTCCGGCCATCTAAGGTTGCCACCCAACGCGTTCAAGGCGCGCTTGACTTTGGATCACAGAAACATCAACAGGATTACCTCACCTTCCTCCTGCTCTCAATCAATTCGACATCGTACATGGACGACTAGACGATACAACACCACACTACGTCTCATTCCCCTTCCTTACTCCCATCCACGCCTCTCAGCCAGCGCCTGACGAATGACGCTCTCGGGCAACCAGCCGGGCTCTGCCCCGCTGGTCCCGAGGAACAACCTCGAAGCAATGCAGAGCAGGCTCCCTCAACAGGCGCCCAGAAGTTTCCCAACTCCAACTAGTAATGGCAAGGTGAGGAGACCTTCCCTTCCTACCTGCACATGCTAATGTGACCTAGCCCTCGTTCCAGCTCGCCCGCCCGCAAACAGCTCGCAAGCTGCCGGATATGTCAACCGTCAAGGAAGGTGACTGTGAGTTGGCTACCAGGTGTCGTTCATATCTGACGGTGCAGTTGTCAAAGTCCCTCCTCAATCCTCTGCCGGGACGAGCAGCGCCTCGGCCATGTCGGGAGCCGCGTCAGCGTCGCGGCATCCCTCGCCGTCACGAGCGCATGTCGCATCGCACGTCCCCGCCCACCACACTACCTCACAGGGCACCGCTCCTTCCTCGCCGACCAAGTACAACCCCAAATTGGACCAGGTGGGTACACCTCGATGAGACGATGCTGACTGGAAGCTTCCCGTCGAGAAGCTGCGCCTCATGCTCTTGAGGAACCAGGAGGACAAGATCGCTCTTATGGAGAAGAAGGAGAGGGTGATGGCGGGCGATGAGGACGAAGACTTAATGGGCGAAGACCTGGAGATGATCACGGGGAACATGTAAGTACCCGGATGCGCTGGCCTTGGCTGACTTCTCAGCAAGCTTCTTACAGGCCGCATCGCCGAGCTGAAGAACGCTATCGCCGCGCGCTCGCAAGCTCCGTCGAGCAGCAACACGTCCAGGTCGCACATCGACACTCCGACGCACCCAGCTCGATCCTACCCAACACCGACGTCGGCACCTACGTACACCTCTGTGCCACCACCTCCGCAGGCCTCCACTGTCAGCGCCGCATCCAGGCGGTTTGCAGATCCGTACGGTGCGCAACCAGAAGCTGGGCCATCTCGGCCACGCACGCTGGTGCCCGACAGTAGCCCCCCTCCTGGGTACGATGAGTTGGACATCGCCATGGCAGAGCAGGATGACTGGGATGAGCCCCCAGAGGAGATGGTTCCTCAAACACCTCCACGGCGGAAGGCGACAGCATTGACCAAGGCGCCATCTGGCATTGTGGCGGATCGCGACATCGCCCTGGCAGAGTACGCCGACTTCGACGTGCACATGCTGGACTCGTCGCCGCTCAAGTCACCAGAACGCACAATCCGCACGGAGGCTTCGGCATACCGACCAGCGCCACAGCCTCCTGCATCGTCCCCGATCGGTGGGCCGGCTCCGTCCCAGTTGCCTCGGGCTGTGCAACCACCGTCACGCACCGAGCCTGATGAATCGCACGTGTGGAACGCAGAAGTGGAGACGCGACTCCGTAAGGTGTTCGGGCTGGGTTCCTTCCGACAAAACCAGAGAGAGGCAATCAACGAGACGATGGCTGGGCGTAATGGTGAGTCAACGCGAGGTTGTAGGCGTCGTCCTGACAGACAGTTTTCGTTCTGATGCCCACGGGTGGAGGCAAGAGCTTGACATGTGAGTCGTATCGCCACCTGCTCGTGGTCCACATGTTGACGACGAGATCAACTACCAGCTATCTGCTCCAAGGGCAAGAGGAAAGGTGTCACCGTTGTCGTTTCGCCTCTCATCTCGTTGATCAACGACCAAACGCGACACTTGATCAAGAAGAGTATTCCTGCCATTGCGTACACGGCGACTTGGTTGCTAAGGATCGGGAGGACGCACACAAGGAGCTGTTGCGGCGCCCTAAACCATTCACCAAGGTCGTCTATGTACGCCCGAAATGCTCATCAAGGGTGGCAGAATCAAAAGCATCATCCGCGACCTTATCAGCGAGACTGTCTTGCCGGTTTGTCATTGACGAAGCGCACTGCGTGAGCGCATGGGGCCATGACGTGAGTTTGATCCTTTGCCATTTGCTGACAGCAGTTCCGCTCTGACTGTGAGCCGCCGTTGAACACTTGCCCTGCTAACAGTCAGACCTAAAGCTGAGCCAGTTGCGCGAGGAGTACCCGGGTGCCATTATGGCTTGACAGCGACGGCGCCGAACAAGGTCCAGGAGGACATTATCCGTGTCCTCGGATTCAAGGTTGTACAGTGCTCAAGCAGTCTTTCAACCGACCAACCTCCACTACGAAGTCCGACCCAAGTTGAAGAAGGTATGCACGACATTGCGGCGTTCATTGGGACCCAGCACGCCTGGAGCAGTGGCATCATCTACTGCTCATCGCGCGAGAAGTGTGAGACCTTGCCAAGGAGCTTCGAGAGCACAGCATCCCGGCATGGCATTACCATGCTGGAATGACCAAAGGCGATCGCCGCAAAGTGCAGGAGGGATGGCAGATCACAAGTTCGACGTGATCGTGGCGACCGTGAGTGTGTCGCTGCATAGCCGAGCTAACGTCAGGTCGCCTTCGGCATGGGTATCGACAAGCCGACGTGCGATGTAAGTTGTCATTACAAATGACGTACTGATGGAAGACGTGATCCACCACTCTCTGCCTCGCTCCTGGAGGGATACTACCAAGAAACTGGGCGCGCTGGGCGAGACGGCGCACCGTCGACCTGCATTCTCTGTGAGTGTATGCCAAAAATCCACGTTAACGTCGCCAGTCTACAGCTACGCGGACTCCAAGGTCATCATGCAGCTCACCGATCGCGAGCCCAGCCTCTCGCGCGAGCAGAAGGACCGACAAAGGATAATCTGCGCGAGGTTCTGCGATTCTGCAGCAACAAGACTGATTGCCGGCGCAGTCAGGTGTTGGCGTTCTTCAACGAGACGTTCGACCCGAAGGACTGCAACCAAGGCTGTGACGTGTGCAGCAGTCGAGACCAGAAGCAGATTACCGTCAAGGATGTCACCGAGGATGCTGTGCGCGTGATCAAGATGATCAAGGCGTTCGGTCGCGACGACAAGATCACCATCCTCAACGCCGTCGAATGTTTCCGTGGCACAAACGGCAACTCCGCCAAGGGGCTTGGGCAGAACCCGCACTTTGCTTGCGGCAAGGACTGGGATCGGGGAGAGGCCGAGCGTCTGGTCCAGAACCTGCTCATTGAGCGCGGCCTTGACGAGTTCTACTCGGCAAACGGTGCTGGCTGGACCAACTCGTATCTTCGGGTGAGCAGAGTAGCGTGTGGGTAGTTGGCTGACAACGCAGCTTGGTCCGCAAGCACCGCGATTCCTCAACGGTAAGAAGACGCTTATGATGGACTTCCGGGAGGCGTCGCCGCGGAAGAGCCGTGCCAAGGGTGGTGGCAAGGCGACAGGTGATGGCGGCCAAGCGAGGCCGGTTCCTCTGGCTCAGAGGAAGTCCGGCAAGTCCGGCACAGCACTGTCGCGAAAGCGTTCCAGACAAGAGATGCTGGAAGAGGAGCAAGATTTTATCGCCAGCGACGGTGACGACGACTACGAGCCGATTGATGACGACTCGGACGACAGAATTGAGTCCGACGACAGAGTGGTGTCGCTTCCGGTGGCCCAGCCTGCGAAGCGTGCCAGGAGTACGAAGAAGTCCGCGACGTCGACAGCCAGCGCCTCAGAGCTGTGTTTGGAGGCTCTGCGAAGCCTTCGCGACAAGGTACGTCTTGCTGTGTGATGATGAACAATGCTCATCGCCAGAACTCGGTGGTGCTGCCCGATGACATGCTGCAGATGATCGCAGCTACTATGCCGCCGAGTGAGTTTTGAGATCAGTGGGCTAAAATTGACTCTCAGACGACAACGCCCTTAGAGAGATTGAGGGCATGACCGAGACGCAAGTCGAGGTGAGTTCCGGTGGCGGCGAGGTGTTGCCTCGGAGGCACCTGCTGACGCGGTGCAGAAGTATGGGCGCAAGATCCTCGGCGTGACGACAAAGTACCTGAAGGATCACAGAACGCAGGAGGCGCCGAATGCACCGCTTGCATCTGCCATGTGAGTGTGGCTGGGGGCGGGGCGAACAATGAGCTGACCGTGCCACAGAACGACGGCGCTGGGGACGAAGAGAACGACCAAGGCGACGAAGGCCAAGGTGGCGGGTGGTGTAGGTGGGGCCTCGGTACGCGACAACTTGTCTGCATTCCGATACCAGTCCGGCACTATTGGAAGTCTGCCTGCGACTTCGTCGGCTGGGCCGCGCCTCCTTGCGGCCTCGGCAGCGGCTGGGCGTCTGTCACTGGCGCGCACCGGGGCGTCGTCCGGCCCGCGGTTCTAGCCACGCGTGGGGGATAACATGTGGCACGTGCCGATCACATGCGGGCTTGCGTTGTGGGCTGTGAGCGCTGTGTGCGCCCGGAGAATATGTAGATGTCGGCTCCGAGATATGCAGCATGTACGTTATGGTAGCAGCGAGGGTAGGGGCAGTAATGTCGTGTGGCAAGAGGGGCAGGGACGGTAATCTACGGATGGACATGACGGCGTGTGACAGATTGCAGGTGACTGTGACTGTGACCTGTGTCGGGACGCGGACCTTAGACATTGCAATGGATAAGGATAACAGGGTCGGCGATGATCGTGGCTCGTTCTCATGTCATGGAGCAGCAGGAGTGCGTCTGGAATCCGATTTCCAGCGACGAGTGACGAGTGACGTCCGTGACGCCCCGATTTCTGGGGCGCGTAACGCTCGTCGCGCTCCAGTATGCAGTCTCCAACGAGCATGTGGGGGTGATGCTCAACGTGTGTTCCAGTCCCAGTTCCAGTAGTCGGTAGAGTGGTAGGCAACGTAAACCTTGCAGTCCCAGTTCCAGTTCCAGTACGTCGGTCGGCCACTCTGAGCTCGCAGCTCCAGAGCACCCCAACAGACCAACTGTCTTGCCACACGCCGAGAGTGTCGTCTGGGTCGCGGCACATAGTCAACAACGATTCTCGGAGTTGGAGGCAAGGTACATCACACACCCTAAGCTGCATATCCGCCCACTCACATTGTCCGCTGCCCACTGTGTCCGCTGCCCATTGTGTCCGCTGCCCACTGTGTCCGCTGCCCATTGTGTCCGCTGCCCACTGTGTCCGCTGCCCACTGTGTCCGCTGCCCACTGTGTCCGCTGCCCACTCTGTCCTCTGCCCACCGTCCACTCGACTCAGTCCGCTGTCCACGGTCCACCGTCGACTCCGTTAACCCGCGACAGACTCCCGGCTCCTATGGGCCATATCAGACAGCAGAGCATGCCACTCTGAGATATACAGCACCCGGCCGCCAGAACACCTCCCAAATGCCGGTGGTCAGTTCGAGTTCGGGTGCGCTACGATTTGCTTTTGTCTCCCAATGCCTGGGGCGGACCGAGGTCCTGGGCGACACAGAGTTTGCTTCTGCACGAGTTGGGATTAGGAGCGGCCGCCCCCTCCTCCCCTCTCCATGCGTGCGGGCGCGGTGGATGATTGGCGCCGTGGAGACTTAGGATGGAAGGGCGCGAGGACAATGGCCGATCACACTGCGTACTCCCGAGCGCCGACCGGATACATCTCGGAAGTTGATCAGCGTCGTACGCCGGCGTACGCGTCCCTCCTCCCGCGCCCTACAGTATTAGGACTCTCAATGCCCAACCCACGCCCCGTCGCTTCTCCTACCATGCATTGCCCACTGGCCCACTGGCCTACAAGAGGAGTGCGCAGCCAGCCAACTTCGGGACAGAGCTTATCCTCCCACCTCCTCCCACCTCCATCCCTCCCATCTGGCCGTCCTCATATTAGCCCTGCTTTGTTTACTCGACGCTCGTTTTTCTGGCACGCGGCACGTGGCGCCAGACACGCGGCACGGACGGCGTCGCTCGTGGCTCTCCGCTCTCTGGAGAGATCGAGAGGTCGACAGGATGGCCAGTCAGAGTTGTGCTCACGGAGACTCGCGGACTGCGGTGCGGAGCGGATAGAGGTGGACGGGGGATAAGCTCGTCGGCGGCCGAGACGTCACCGCAAGTGCGGATGCTCGATGACGGACGGACAGACGATGACGGGCGAGGTACGCGTAGACAAGCATGCGGAACTAGTGACTTCTGCTCTCGTCCTCGCTATCCTTGCTGCTGCTACGACTGCCTGCGCCGTCCACTGAACTCTGAAGATGTAGTTGTGCGGCCGCTCAGCTCCGCAGGGGTACGGGACAGCATAGCTAAGCGTATGCGTATGCGTAATCCTGCATACGTTCGAGTGGCAGACTGGGGCTGGGTGTGGGTGCGGGTGAGGCTTGACGGAGACATAGTGGCTAAGCGGTAGACAGAGACTGAAGGCAACCAGTCGTTGGGCGACGGCTGCGAGGGAACATAACGCGTCGTAGGTCGGCCCCGCTCGCCCTTGTCCCAGCTCGTCCACGTCCCATCTCCTCGTAGTCCTGCCTCGTCTCATCGCCGACGGCTCAGCTCCGGAGCGGTGATGATAACGACCGTGTGCCTCCCAACCGAGTAGTCGAAATGGGAGGCCTACTGGAACTGAAATCGTCCCGAATCTCGAGGCCGACTCGGCATTCATCATCGTTCTTTGCGCGAGAGGGGGCTGGAGCCGGTTGTTAGTGGCGACGAACGAGGCACGCTGAGCTGGAACTGGCCGAATACTGGAGCCGAGGCACGCTACGCTGGAACTGGCCGAGTACGTGAGTACGCATTTCGGGCCTCGGGCTCTCTGGCACGCCTGGCACGGCGGGGACGTCTGGGAACTGATTCGGACTGTCTACTGCTGGGAACTGACTAGACTTGGGTGGCACCAGATTTCCGAAACCGCGCCAAGATGATGAGACGACGGACGCTGAACTGAGTGGAGGGCGTCCCGCTTCCATTCTTTCTACATGACGATCTGTGCATCCGTGACGCGCGGGTGGAACATGGGGAGTTGGAGGCGTTGGAGAGGGACAGACAGAGTGTGAATGCGAACTGATGTGATGTGATGTGCACAATTGTAGGGTGCGGGAGTGACGATCCTATTCAATGGCTATCTCATGAATTGGAATGCGAAGCGCAGGACCGTAGATTGGAATGCGCCGTAGATTTGTATTGGCAAGTATTCGATTAGACGGGCTGCATTAGACGGGCTAGTATTGGGCGGGCCCCTAGTTGGCGGTTCGCTCGCCTGGGCCTATGGACCATCTACTAGTTACTCGCGCATGTTTCTCCGGCCAGGATGAGATCTACTAACTGCGCCTGTGAAGATCTGCAGCGCCGTCGGTCCTATGGCGTCCAGGACCGTTGTGCTGGCATCACTACCCTTCTACAGGGTGGTGTGAGGGTGAGGTCAGAGGGTAGACGGCATGGCGTCCCCGTCCCCCTCTGCACCTGACGATCTGAACCTCGGCGGGCGCTTACGCTTACCTTAACGCTCTGTCTACCTGCAGTTTGCAGTCTTCTACGCCTTCTGCATCTTCTACGCTGCACGCTGGGCAAATCACAATGCATCTGCAACTGGTTCAGCTGCCCTCGCTGTGGTCGCTGGTCGCTGGTCGCGTGGACGGTCTAGGGGCCGCCAAGGGAAGTGAGCGCGGGTGACGGAAAATACGGAGGTGGGGTAGGTTCCGTTATTCGGTGGCTCCCATGCTCGGTTTGCCTCGGGCCGTGCCATGCGAGCAAGTCGGAGAGACATGACGGCCACTTATAGAGTAGACGAGGGTGGTCGAGCATATGCGAGCAAATCTCCGAGTCTATGCGAGACGAGGGAGGCGGGCACAAAACCGCGCCCCACCACCAGTCCAGGCGCCGGCACCAGCGAACCGCGGCGCTAGCGGACGGGGCCCATTCCCGTACTCTGGATCGCGGATGTGCGCACAGAAGGAGACGCGTGGCGCAGGGCCGCTATGCATGCGACGTACGAGTACGTATCGAGATTCCAGTGTGCGCACATGCCATCCGCTACGGGCTGGCCCTTCACTAGGCGGTATGTGAACAGCCCAGCCACAGCATCATGCCATCAGTGTGCGCCGAGTGCAGTTCACGTTCCGACCAGACGCGTCCACGCTCCACGCCACCCGTCACGCCCAGGACCGTCTTCGACTGTCGACGTAACGCGCGGACGTGCATAGACGAGCGTGCTAAGCATACCCACATTGTACTTAAGCACCTGGCCCAGCACGTCCCCGCCCGCTGGGCGACCGAAACGCTCGGCCCCTTGCATATCCGCAGGTACACCGAAACCGTCGGGCCCAGTTGAGTTCGCGCTAGACTCTGCTCGCACCATTCCAGGTAGACGTTCTCGGGGACTGCCAGGCCAGGCCCCGACCAACTAGAACCGCACCAGCCAGCCGACGTGGGAGAGGAAGAACGCGGAGCTCCTCGCTGCGGCGTGCGTTGGTGTTGCAGAAGCAGAGGGCGGATGCAGCCTTCTGCTAACCTTGTACAGCAGCGCCCTCTATCAGGCCCCCGCGAAGCGCGTCGTACGCAGTCTCGAAGCCTACTCTTAACTCGTGTCGGCGTGTGGGCTACTGCATGGCATAGTTACTGTGCATCGTTGGGCTTCTAAGCTTCTGTCTGACGTGTACGACACGGGGATGGTTCGTTCCACACCTCGCCCTATCTCGCCACACCTCCATACTTCGCCACGCCCACTCCCCCTATTAGCACTCTGCAGATACCATGATGCGCAGTCAGCGCAGATCGTGCAGATCGCAACAGGTGCCAAGAGCAGATAGCATGTAGCATATACCGAGGCAAAGGATCTGCACTCACTCACCCTGCCTTTGACCAACCCATTGCCCGCACCACAAACGCCACTCCCGAGACGCGTACTGATGAATTAAGTCTCGCGGGACGGGATCCGGGCATTTGGACGCGCGGATGGCCATCGCCCAGGGCGAGGGTTTCATCGGTTCTGAGCGCTTATGGGAGCGCGTATCGCGCTTGAGCGCTTGTGCGAGTTTTGCAGCGCGGGCATTTTCTCAGTATCATTGGAGGGAGGGTGAGTAGAATATCAGGAAAGCAGCCCACGAAAGCACACACGGTAGTCACGAACCTGCGGCATGGGAGACTTGCGCCACGGCACGGGTTCGACTCCTCTTTACATGTCAATCTAGGACCGGGACTGCGGACTCATCTAAGCGGCCGGCGGGTTCATGCCAGGATAGGTAAGGCAAGGACGTTTTGGGTGAACCCTAGAAGCGAGAGCTGCTACCAGATTTCGTTACCCTCTTCCCTCTCTTCATAGATCTCATTACATATATTCGCACCCCTAACTACAGTAGCGTCGCAGCAAGCTGGGTGCGACTAAGGAGTAGTGGATGGTATCAGATACCTCGCTTGCCTCGCTATTGTCCGAGTCTAGTTAGCATGGGCGGCGCGCCCATTCCCCACTTTCGCACCTCGCACCATCATGGTCATCGTCATATATCCCACCAGCCAGATCCCGTCTGTAATCTGATTGCTGTTCCTCTATGAAAACAAGCCATGCAATTCAGTATAAGCCGTCGTTCCGTTCGGTTGGCGTCTAGGTGGCACACTCTGAAATCTCCTGTGCCTTCTTTGACCAAGCACGTAAAGTTGGGATGAGTGACGCTTTTTGGAACGCCTCAGCAACGCCTCGCAATTTTGAACGGACCCGGCGGGTTCGGAGGGTATTTGTCTCGGCACCTAAGGTGGCTGCAAGGTGACACGCCTGTCGTGAGCTCTATTCGTTTTGGGCGCGTGTCCCATGCCATTGCTCCATGCGTGAACGTCAGAGCCAAAACTGCTGATCGGGCCAAAGTTGGGTGCATAGTGGGGGTCGATCATGGGCCAAAAGTCTCATCTACTCTCTCTCGGTTCATGCGACTCCTCTCGCTGCCCTTACCTTGGTCATACCGCCCTCGGTCTTCCAAG
Source organism: Cutaneotrichosporon dermatis (assembly GCA_020011015.1). NCBI lineage: Eukaryota > Fungi > Basidiomycota > Tremellomycetes > Trichosporonales > Trichosporonaceae > Cutaneotrichosporon > Cutaneotrichosporon dermatis. The sequence continues at coordinate 2,384,756 of JAIGNX010000002.1, read as the reverse complement.
ACCTCCCCTACCCATTCCCTGTCTATCCATCCGACCGTGCATGTCGAGCTTTTCAGGTCCCAAAAGGCTAGAGAACTGAAGTCCCATGGAGAGAGGATGGTGTAAACCTAACACATGCCCCCAGCTTGCCTTCTTCTCCTCTCTCTCTCTGCTTACTCTCCACCCTGCCTTTTGAGTTTTGACCATACCACCCCTTGCCTCTCGCTATCTTTTTGCCTCCTTGCCTGCTTTCCCCCTTCTTTTGCCCCGTTCCCACCCACACTATACTACCTTTACTTCGTAAACCCTTACACAACATTTTACCCTTAACGCACGTCCCTCAACACACTTCGGCTCCAGGCCTCTTTTACCCTTAACCCCCCCTTTACCTAACCTCTCGTCTTCTGCCTTTTCCCTTTCTCCCCTACCTCTGTTCTCGCCCCTTTTGCCCTTGCCCTCCTTGTACCCTCTACTTTGATCCAATAAACCCTTATACCTTCATACCCGCATCAACCGCCGCACACACTTGGGACATACATACACCTTCCCCGCCGCCGTCCGCCGCAGCTTGGCACTCCCATCCCATCCCACTCCTCTTGGGTAGCAGCAACACTAGGACAGGACAAGGACAGACGGAACGTTCACCACAAGACCGTCTTGTCGTCTCTCATCCCTTCCTCAACTCCATCTCGTCTCGTCTTGCTCGTCATCAACTTCCCATCAACCATCCTATACCTATCTCTACTCCTCACCCATTCTCTCTTTCTCTCCCCCTTATTCTTCTTTCCTCTCCCTTGATTCCTTCTTCATTCCTTACAGCTGTTTGCCTTCCCCCACTCTAAATTCCGACGCTTCGATCATACATCGCCTATCCGTCAAAGCAAAACGACCTTATTCTCTCGCCCCTTTGCGAGGACGACATCGACTCGCTCTACCTCTGTCTGTCGTTGCCTGTCCTCACACCTCTGTCTTAGCTTTGGCCAGCACTATTGTTGAAGCTCGCCCACTCAACGGTCAATTTGTCGATCTCCCACCCAAAGGGCGCTCACACAACATTGCACCGCATGGGCTCACCCACGACCTGGCGCGTCAATCTTCTCCCTAATTCGTGCCATCCAACGAACACGAACGACACAATGTCTGTAACCATTCTGTCACCAGCGAGCAATAGCGCGCAGCAGCACCCACTCCACGCAATGGCCAATGGGTCACCAGGACGTTCCAGAGGTGGTTCCTGTAAGTACAGACAAAAGAGGTCATGCCTCCCGCCCCTCCACCTCCTCGCTTCTATCTCTTCGATTTCATACGATCAGGTGGCGCGACCATCACATGGATCCACATGCACACACACTCATCCACATCCACACAACTACATGCACAGACAGATCACTCACACATGCCACAGGGGTTAGCGATAACCATGAACCCATTCCTTGGTCCGGAGTCGACGACAACGGCGCTTCATCAAGCACAACATCCCTTCGACCCCCAAGTGCGTCCTACCTTCGACCTGGATCCTTTGGACGCGGCGGCGACCATCACCTTCTTGTTGCACCATCCGCAAATCCCCCATCCTCCCTGGAGTATTCCCGCTCAGCATCTATCCTTTCCATCGCCATGGGAGGAGTAGCGTCACGCAGCCGGGTGTCAATGGACGCCCTTCCCGCCGATGACACTGATCGCGATCACGATTCTCACCACACCATTTCCCCTTCCTCCTCCACCGCTTCTCTCCCGCCTTCCAATATGCCCGACCAGCATCCCGCTCCACGACCAATATCACCATTTTCTGGTGCATCCGGGACACCAAAAACCTCCTCAGCTCTTGGCCCACAGCCAGTCGGCCTCGGCTTGCCGACGTACATCGGGAGCACAGGTCGGTCAGACTGGCCTGTGGTCCGGGATGTCGCAGACGAGCTTGACTCTGACCTTGAGGACGATGTCGAAGCCGACGTTGAGCAACGGGAAATGGAAACCTATCAATCCACCTACCGCGAGCCTGTCGACGCCACCCTTCGCTCCATGCCGGGCATCATTGCCCTCGGGACGGGTGGGCTAGCGGGTCACAACACGGGACGCCAAAGCGACGCTGGTTCCGCCGTACGAAAAATGATGGCCGGCTGTCGCAGAAGATGACCCGCTTACATTGTGGGCCGCGTGCCCGACATCAACAACACCGGCCGCGGCGGCTAATGACTCATTGGTGACACCTAGCTCGGCCTCCGACCCTAACGCGAAATGGTGGCGCTCTCGGAAAAACCTTTTCGCTTCCCAAAAGAATCTTGCATCACCATCAGTCACCGCCGAAGGGTCCGAAACCAGATCTAGCCCTGCAAAGAACCGTTCAGGATGGGTCAACCGCAGCAGACTCAACTTTGGGTCCATGGTCGACCTTGGTCGCTCACACGACAAGCGCAAGGCAGCGGCGGCGGACGACGCCGCTCAGGCCACTACTCCTGCCATCAACGCGTTCCCCTTAAGCCTATCAGCTCGGGTCTCGGTAGTTTGGAGTCGACCCCTACACCGAAGGCCAAAGCCTTTGCACGACACAGCGTGGGTGGGATCATGCGCAAGGGTCCTCCTCACCCCTTGAGCTGTCAGACGCAAATAGCGCGGCTGCACGCTCGCAGCCAGTCATTCTTTCCGCCTCGTCATCCCAGCCATCGTTTTTCCCTTCGCCTAGTTTAGAACACCCTTTGCTCAGGATGTCTTACGCCCGATCTGAATCTCATCTCGCCGGAGGTGGAGGTTCCCCTGGCATTCCGCCACCGCGCCCTGTTGTCGCAGAAAAGGCAGCATGGCGTCCACCACGCTTGTCTCCGACGGCCCTGCGCGAGGTCGAAGAGGAGGAGGAACCAGAGGAACCTTCGGGTTTACCCACTCTCAAGCGGACAGCCACTTTGGTGACGACGACGATGAACTGGCAAAGCACCAGCAGACTCTGCACCAGAGCCGACCTGCGCCCACTGTTTCACAGGCACCTGGCCTGCAGACCGTGCAGGGTTCCCCACAGGAGCCGCAACGAACGTTGTCCTCGACTGCTTCCACTGCCGATTCCAACGTTCGCCCACCATCGTCGCTCTTGGGTCGCATCAAGAACGTGCTTACCCGCGGCCGTGGACGCAACGTCGGCGGTGGACGCAAGGCCGATTCGATCTCGTCGTCGCATGCTCCCGCATCGCCGCGCAGTGTCGTCTCTGAGCATCCTCTTCCCACAACCCCAACGCGCGCGTCGCTGCTCCCACCGCCCCGGTCGGTAGGCCCTCATGGCGCCGCAGAGCACCGTGGTGTCGCAACGCGTCGCCGCTCTAGGCTTTGGAGCCGTGCTGGTCGAGACGAGCCGGTTGACTTGAATCAGTCCCCAGAGGCTGACAAGTCTCGTCGCCCCTCGTTGCCGACAAACCTCGACAAGCGCAGCTACCGCATGTCGAAGCACGTGGTGGAGAGCATGATCAACCTCTCGCCTGCCAGCAATGCGGACACTTTCGGTAGCGCCACCGGCACCAGCTTCACTTCGTCGAATGCCTCTCCCAACCCTGCCAACCGCCACACGTCCTGGGCCTCTCCCATGCCGTCGCTCACGCGCTCTAGCGAGGAGGAGGAGTTTGACGACAAGACAGAGAAGCGCAACAGCCGGTCAGCCTCCGCCGTTTCAAGACGCACAGCAAGCAGCGTCCTGGACTCGGTGCCGTCTTCCCGCGTCCCCTGACTCGGTTGACCACCCGCCTTCGCTGCACTGGGCGTTCCCGGGATCCTACTCGACGCCCATGCTGCACAAGTTTGGTGGCTCGACGCTCAGCCTCGCCCTCGACATCAGCTCGACTCCCAACAACGACGAGGGTCTCGACGACATCCAGGAGTCGCCTCGTTCACCTAGGCGGCAAAGCCACCTCGATGACGGCTCTGTGACTGAGCGCGAGCGTCACATCTCCGCGACGATCTTGACTCTCACTGGTGGCCGCGACGCTGGCGCCGTTTCGAACGACGAGCCGCCGGTCAAGCTGCAGAGCACACACCGCAACTCGATCCCTGTCAACATTGAGAACCTGACCAACTCGTCAGACTCTCTTACCCTCCCAGCCGTGAACATGGTCAACTTCCCGCTCCCTCCTTCGAGCTCGGGCGAACTGTCGTCGCCTGACCCGGACCAGGTTGAGCAGCTGCGGACGCCTCATGACGGCGAGCGCCACTATGTGACGCGGCTCGACTATTACACGCACGGCGACGACGCCAGCGATGAGTCGTCGGGCAGCTATTCTGGCTCGTCGCGTTCGTCGAGGCGTCTGCGGAAGCAGCCTTCATGGTCGACGTGCAAGTCTGCCGCCGGCACATCGCTTACGCCTATCGCTACGCCCAACAGCACCACCGCCTCCATGTCAGGCGAGCAGCAGCAGGACCCATACCACACTGCGCGCGGCTCGATCTCCTCTCTCATGAACGACCCGGAAGTTAGCAGCAACAGCAACAACACTGCCGCCGCCGCGTACATGGTTAAGGCGGCGGCGTCCATGACCCCTACCCAGCGCCGGCCGATTGTAGCTTAGTATACACGAACGGGGGCCAGGACACTGCGATCATAATTCATACACATTGTCATAGCTATAGTTTTCCGGATGTACCAGTAGTGTTTACCAAGGTCCCAAGTGTAATACGCACTCCAGTCGCGTCTGAGCCTCACGATGTCGTGGAAGGTTGCGAAACGTCGTCGCGAAAGTTTGCAATCCAGCGCGCCATCTCGTCTCATAATCACCCCAGTTCCACAGGTCCAGTGACACCACGTAATCGAACAGCCGCTGAATACAAACGCATAACCGCGCCCAACGTAAGACTTGCGGCATGCGCGACAGGTTCCAGCGCCAACCTCGGCCATGCAGACAGCATCAACGGCAGCGTCGACAGGAGCGTTTCCGCCATTTCGCTCGCCTGCATCTGAAACGTTGCGTGCAGCTGTACGTCATCGTTCCAGCGCTGTGGTCCAAGTATCCATGCGCTCGCACTAAGACTCCAAGACTCGGCGTGGCGCACCGCCCACGCTTCCTTGGATCTCACCTGGCGCAACACCTGGAAAGCTCCCCTGTATCTCGACATGATGTTTCGCACCTCCACCCGTCAGCTGAAGCGGAACGATGAATTGCAGGGGCCGCTTGGCGAGCAGGGACTCAGAACCTCAAACCGCCACTTCCTCTCCCCCCTTTGACCTGTAACCCAAGCCCACAGCCTCATGCAGATGCTAAGCACAGCTCCTCGTCGCCGACCCAAACTCGCCTAGCGCACAGCCTAGTCTCGGCCTAACGCCCCCGCCGATCCTCCACGACCCAGAAATCTGCGCGAGACGCTAAACGGCACTAGTCGCTTTCTCCGGCCAGCGGCCAGGCGCTCAGAACCACGGCGCCTCAAGGCTGGTGCTCGCTCTCGGCACCAAATGCCGGCATGGCGTCGACCCGTCGCTTGCCGCGCCTCCTCGCCCGGAACGACGTTTCCCCCGAGGCGCAGTTCTCGGCATTCTCGTCATCGAGTATGCGTGGGCGAGCAGTGAATCGAGCCCTTGAGACGCAGCAACGCGGCTGATCGTCTCCTCGTCTTGATCGTCTGACCTCTTTTCAAACTGTTGAGAAGGGCGAGGACGTCCGCCTCGACACTCAGCTGCCTACTTCCCTCTTGTGCAAGTGGCCGGTTACTACCCCCCCCCTCAGATTGAGGACGGCTGAGGAGGGAGAGCGAGGGGCGTTTCAGAAACGACCGTTCGTTCCAAACTCAACTATCGGTGCGTGCCTGCCAGTTCCCAGTTCCCACTACGCTCCAGTCGATCCAGTTCGTTCCAACGCAGCCTGGACCTGGCCTTCGCTGGGCGTTCCTGCCGCCCTCCTCGACCTGGATTCTGGACTTCTACGCAGCCTCAGTATTCCAGGTATAGCACGCTCCGGTGATGGCCTGGCAGCTCTCGACCACCTAGCTTGGACCGCTACAATGCTACACATCTATCGGCAGCCACATCTGCCCGTCCTCACGAGCTTCGTGCACCGACGTCAGTCACACCGCCGACACTTCGGCCTCAACGTCGGCCTACGAACACCCGTCCCCGCCAGCACCAAAGCACATCGGGACTTGCGTGCCAAACTAACTCTATGCGAGCTTGGGCCGTAATCGCCAAGCCAGCGACTAGGCGAGGGATTCGGACTCGCGAGCCTTGGCAACGACGATCCTGTCCCGTCTCCGTCTCCGCCGTGTATCTGCGCGTGTCCAGGGTGAGACGGCGCTGGCCTATCAAACTCATTGATCGATACCGGTTAGGCGCCGCTGATGACCCGTGGGCTGGACAGCGGTCGGCGAGGTGCAGGGGAATGCTGGAGTGACCTCATGACATCGCGTTCCGTCACGGACTCAGCATGATAAGGCTGGAATCTGCGCAGGACTTGTCGCTGAACTCCACTCGACCTGGCCACGGGATGCTCGTAGCGGAAGGGCTCAAGAGCAAGGCGAGGATGAGCATGTTGAGTGGAGGAGGTGAGTGACCCGCACACGGCCAAAAAAAAAGTGAGTAATAGAATGGTAGGCGGCAAATGCTCAAGGCGTCATCTGTCCTACGAGTGAGCTGAGAGTGAGTAGGGAGCGAGCGGTCAGACTGGCATGCACCACATGTCATCGAACCCCCGCGGCATTGTGACCATGGCTAGAGATGGTGAACGACGAAAGTCTGAGGTGCGTGGGCCACAGACGGCCGGTGCACCCAGCACGCAACTCACTCGTCACCCAAGAAGCACCTTCCTCGAAGCTGAAGCAACCTTCCTTCACCACCTTCCTCGGCATACCCCACGTCAACCGCCTGCGCTACACCACTGCACTCATGACTCACCTTCCTTCCCCATCTCGTCTCACCCAACTCACTCGTCTCTCCATCATTCAAGCATCACAAGCCGCAAGCAACGTCCAAGTGACCCTCCTCACGCCACACTCACGCCGACGTGACTGTACAACCAGCTCCTAACTCCTGATGCCCGTTAGTCGCCCCACGCGTCCACACTCACCCCAGCCTCAGCGGGATGGCGACTGGTTCGCTGCGGCGTCGAGCCAGGCCCGCGCAAGCTCCCGCTCGCGCTCCACGCGCTCCACCTCCAAGACACCGAAGAAGAAGGCCGTGACGCGCAAAGCACGGTCGGGCGCCAACAAGAATACGGAGCCAGAGGTCCGGCGCCGCCTCGACAGACCCGAGGAAGGATATTGGGACGAGCTGGGGCAGTGGGTCGAGGCGGGAGGGAAGAAGCCCGAGGAAGGAGAGGCCGAGGAGGAGGAAGGCGACGGTGAGCGGGGGCGCGAGCCAGGCGAGATGCAGCTCTTGTCGGGTGAGCTTTGATGGCCGTTTGTAGCTGACCACCAGTGCGGCGTAGTGGACGCGCTCCGTTGACGCCTTCGACACAAGCCGGTCCCACGCAGACCCAGCATGACGCTGCTTCCCCGTCGCCTTCCGCGCACAGAACCCCTCCGCCTTCCGCGCCACAGCTCAGCCATGAGCTCTCGCCGCGCTCCATGGCCATGTTCCAGGGGATCAGCCTGCCGGATCCAGAGGAGTCCCTCTTCCTCCCCGGTCCCCCCAGCCAAGAATTCTCGGACGATGAGAGCCTGTGGCATCGCGTCATCAGAGATCTGCCCGACCACCCACCACCCAACAACCAGCAAGCCTTGTTCCGCAGGTCGGCACCCTCGCATCATGAAGACGACTACGACGATCTGAATAGTTTGGACGACGGTCTCAGCCGCTCGTCGAGTGGTCGCCAACCACCTTCCTCCAACTTCAGCGCTCAGAGCACTCCCGCACGTTCGCGCAGTAGCCGCTCGAGAGGTGGCGCCCGCACGGTCTTGGGCGACTTATCCCTCGACGAGCTCGAGCTCGTTCCGCCCAGCGACCCGCCCGAGGATCCTGAGCCTGAGGAGCTCCAGAGCCGCTCGACGTCGCGCAGGCGCCACCAGACGTACTCCAGGCGCGTGCCGTACGCCTACCCTCGTCCCGCGCAACAGCAGCCTCAACTCAGCCAGGCGGTGTACAACAGCCACGCGATCTCATCCCCCGTCCCGGAGCCTCAACCCCGCGAGCGGTCGCGCTCGGCTCGTTCTTCACCACGCCAGCCTCCGCCCCAGCCAATTTGGTCTCGCATCCCCACCCGTCCAACTGTATTCCGAGGCGATCCGGACGAAGACCAGGATTACGCACCTGAGCCCCAGCGCCAGCCTGTGCGCCGGCCGGATCGGCGCATTCGAGACAGCCAGGAGTATGTCGACGACGATGAGGAGAGACACCAGAGCGAGCAGGAGTACGACAATAACCGCCGCCACCACCGCCGCCTGCGAAGCGAGAGTGTTGCTCCTGACCCAGACGTGGAGATGATGGACGCCCACGACCAACTTGACGACGACTACAATTACGACGAAGAAGGCGAGCCAGAGCTGTTCCCCGAGGAGGTGAGTTTTCGAGCTCCATTGGAACTCACCCCAGGGCTTATTCCTCACCGACTCACTCGAGTCTCGCGACGACAAGCCCGATCCGCCTCCGCTCCGGCCTCTCACCACCCTCCGCGAAGCTTACACCTACGTCGTCCCTCGAACCAACCGTCGGCGCCACCTCACGCAACGCCGATTCTATCCAGACGCCTTACCTGTCATCTTTGAGGAGGAGGTACAGTAGCTCCGCGGCTGAGGTTTACTCAGACCCGCCGCGAGTTCCCGTATGGCCAGTGAGTTGCCAGTGGCGGGCCAGCGCTAACTATCATAGAGCCCATAACCGCCCGCGGACGAAGACAGCCCCAGTTCGTCGCCGTCGACGCATGCTCCGCCCCAGCAAAGCGCCACTTGCTTTACCCAAGCCGATAGAACGCATCACCATCCAACAGCTTCGCGAGCGCTACCGCTTCAACTCGGCAAAGCCCTTCCCAGTCAACACGCAGCTGGTCAAGGCGGGACACAAGGCGGCCCTCGAGAGAAGCCGTCCGAGCAGGCGCCGACTTCTTGGCGTCCCTGGTCCTCGTGGTATCCGGCTTCCAGGCGACCCGCGTATTGTTCACCCCAGCGATGTCCCGGACGAGAGTATCGACCTTCCCACTGAGTCGACCCCTCCAACTGCGTCTCAACCTCAACACAACCCTGCAGATCGTTTCCACCACAGCACTCCCGGTCGCCTGCTCCTTCAGCCCCTGCGGCGGCGTGGGCAGGCCGTCGGCCGCCAGATAGGGTGTCGTCTATCCACAGCTGCAGTTCACATCCGCCGACCCACCATCGCGCTCGACGACTCATGGCTCCACCCCACCTCGCTTTGGGGCGCAGACCCGCACCGAGTCAAGCTCGCAGTCGGCCACTGTGTCTCGTGTTCCCAACAGCGTCCGCTCCTCGGAGACCCGCGTTGGGGGTGCGAACATCCGGCATTCGTCCCACAACGCCTCTCAGCGTCTGCGTTCGACGCAGAGCGGCTCTCAGCACCTACCGTCACAGATACCGCCGCCCTCGCAGTACCCCAACACACCCGTCACCTTCTGGGGGGCAGATCAAGGACCCGTGCAAGACTTCGAGCCTGAGGACCGTATCGAAGCTCACACGCCCGAGCCAGAGGACGTCCCAGGTCCCAACGATAAGCTCGTAGTGGTCATGGACAACGGAGAAGAGGTGGTACTCTCGCGCAGCGAGGCGGAGAACTTCGCCCTCACCGAGGCGCTCGCGGAGCTGGCGGAGCCGGCCCCGTCTCCGCCCCCTGAAGACATCGAGACGTTCGGGGACAACGACGAGCCGCCGTCAGAGCCCTCTCGACGCGCCCGTCAGCCCTTGGGTGAGATCCCAGTCGCAGGTTCGGGTTCGGATCAGGGGATGTCGGGACTGCAGTTGACGGCCAACCTCTTACGCCTCGCTGAGCGTGGTCCGCAGGGACAGCCGCCCAAGAATCCTCGTGAGCTCAAGCTCGAAGAACGGCGGCAGCGCATCGAGGCCCGGCGTCGCGGCAGCGAGTCGTCGCGACCAGAGTCGGCAGCTCCTTCTTCGCGCCAAGATACCGCTGGTTCTTAACCGCGCCAACAGCGGGACGCCACTTCCTCCCGCCAGACTTCAGCCGCACCCGCGCATCAAGAGTCGAGGGATACCAAGCGCTCCTCTCAAACGTGGCCCTCAGAGCAGCGGCCCTCGCAGCCTCGCCCTTCGCAGCCACGTTCATCCCAGTCACACCTCTCCCAGAGCCGGCCCTCGCAGAGCCTCCCTCCTAACCGCTTCTCACAGCCTCAACCAACGCAGCAGCAGCAGTCCCCCAGCCGTCCATCCCAGCCCCGCACTACACAGCAGCGCAACGGCCCAATGGACCTCCCGCCCTACCCGCACTGGACGGACGCGCGCGCCCTCCCCGGCCCAGTGCGCAATACGCATCGCTCGGTGCCCCCCGAGACGCCACCCAACCTCTCCGGGGGCCAGCCACTGCGCCGCTCCAAGTCTACGACCACTGCTCGTGAGTTCCGACTTCGCTGTTCCTCAGGCTAACTCGCCCAGCCTTCAAGCAGCCGACCCGGCTCAACGCCACACCCCCGTCCGAGCCCACCCTCGCCGAGCGCCTGCAGGCGCAGATGGCGCTCGTCGTCCCCGCCTACGCGGCACTGCGTCCCCGCCCCCCGCCACCTCCACCGCCCGCGCAGCTCGGTGCGCGCGTGCGGTCCAAGTCGGTGGGTGTCGCGGCTCGTGCGCGCCCGAGCGCCGAAGCCGCCCGCTCCTTCCCCTAGGCCCTAGGCGCCTCGCGTGCGGCTCTGGGCAAGCAATCTTCTCGCCATCGTCTGTGCACATCTTCCCTCATCTCACATGCCACACCACACGATCCCTGTATAATTACCGTCACGCCACGGTCCTCCTTCCTAACACGGCACCTCGCAAACTTACCTGTACATTCGAGCCGCCACACCTCAACCACGCTCCCCATCCCAAGCCTACCGTCATCCCGTGCTGTAGCCTGTACCTATGACCATGCCATGCATCGACACTATCGTACATTCGTTCTAAGGTGTCTCCAGATCGTGTCGGGTGTCTCGGTGTGACTCTCTGCTGTGACTCTCTGGCTCTTTGCCCCTCTCCTCCAATCCCCCTTGTGTGTCTATCTCTGCCTGTATTCTGTCTCTGCCGCGCTAGAAGCCTAGAGGCCGATGGAGTAATGCTTCCCGCCGGCGTTGTGGAGCTCCGTCTGTCCGATCTTGACGCGCCCCAGCTCCTGCCCCTCGGGCTGGTGCATGACGGGGGAGAACGGCGCGTCCATCGTCGGGCTCGTCACGCTCGGCCCCGACCCGTACCGCATGCCCATGCCCATGCTGCCCCCGCCCATGCCGGGCGTGCCGCCCGGCGTCGCCGGGCCGCTTGAGCCAAACTGCGGCACGGTGGGGAGGTACGCCTCGGCACTCCACTCGTACCACACCTTGCGGCTCTTCTGGTCCGTCAAACGCCAGATGTTCACCTCGAGCTCAGCCCCGGAGGGGAGGTACAGCGGGGTCTTGAGCGGGAAGAAGAGCGGGAACCACGAGAACAGGTCGGGCGATACACGCGCGATCGTGTCCGGGTGGATCGACAGCCCGACGTTCCCGTACAGGTGCGCCTCGAAGTATCCGGCAAATCCGTGGCATGGGGACGCGTGCGGGATGTGGAAGGTGCATGTGGCACTGCGCGTGTTGTGGCTGTTCGTGAGGGGGAGCCCGGCCTCGTCGAGCATCAGGTCCCACCGGGGATGCTCCCATTGCCAGCAGTGCTGGATGCGCTCGCCACAGCGCCCAGACATGCCCGGCGTCTCACCCGAGAGGATGTTGGCCTGCTGCATCATGACGACGTACGGGATCTCGGGCGCCGACGCCGAGCGCGACGTGACGTCGTGGTGCAGTTTCGACGACGCGATGGGCGCGATGTGCGCGGTGTACGATGTGGGGATAGAGACCGCGCCGGCTGAGTGTGAGCGTTTATGACTGTGTGTGAGTTGGAAGGAAGGACTCACGCTTCAGGAAGCGCGTCGCGCCGTCAATGCACTCCGGGCTCAGCTCGTTGTCGCCGAAGCTGCCCAGGAGCTCAGACACGAGGATGTCGGCGAGTTCTGGGACGGGGAGGGTGCGCATGTCGCCGAAGAGGATCTCGACGGCGTCTCCCCACTCGAGCGCCTTGCGCTCCTGCAGCGTCGTGAACGCGGCAGCGTTCTTCTCGACCGCATACACATGCGCATCCCGCTGCGCGCGCTGCAGTGCCCTGAGCGTCGCGGCGACTAGTGGCCCGCGGCCGGCGCCAGCGACGACAATGACCAGCGGCTCACCGCCAGCTGGCTGCCGCTCGTCGTCCATCACGCACTGGAACACAGCCTCCTCGTACTGGCAGTACTTGACCGGGTCGGACTCGAACACGTCGTACGTCGCGCTGCCCAGGTCGTCGGCCAGCGGTTGCAACGGCGCCTGGAGGTAGTCGCCGTACCCGCCTGCCAGCTCTGATGGGCCCTGCGGGGAGATGTATGCCGAGGGCCCGGCTTGCATAGTGATATGCCGGAGGTACTGGAGGTAGGCGCTAGACCCGCCGCTGGGGTGCCGCGATGCGCTGGTGTCGGAGAGGATGAAGGTTGGCTGGTGCTTGCTCAGCCCGCGAATGAATGCCTGTGTCGCCTTGCTTAAGACGGGATATCCCTTCGCGTTCGGTATGAAGCTGCCTGCTGGCAGCCAGATGTTCTTCACCGGCTCGGCGGCCCAGCGCGCGATCGCACCCTGGCTTGGCGGCAGGGGATTGCTCAAGTCGAGCGCTGCGGTCAGAAACTACCAGTAACAGACAAGGCGAGCCCAGTACTCACTGACACTCAGACGCGGGTGGTATCCGCACAAAGAACGGATACAGTCCCACATCTCCCACGTCGAGCTGGGGTCGCCCTGGATCGCGCTGTGGTGCGTCACAGTGCGCTGCGGCTGCATGCTCGTGCTCGTGCTTGTCCCGCTCACTGTGCGGCTGCCGCCTGCGGCCCCCTGCCCGTATGCCCCGCCATTAGCACCCGCCGCAGTGATTGCGCTCAGTTGCCCTACGCTCAGCTGCTGTTGATGCATGCTCGACGGCCGCGACGAGAGCGACAGGGATCTCCGGTGATGCCTCTCGCTGTGGCCGTTCGCGGGCGCTGGTCCCTGCCCGATGATCTCGAGCGGGTCGGAGACCGGGATGCGGATTGAGATTTGAGTGAAGGCGGTCTCGCCGCCCATCTGGAGGAGGTTGGAGATGACGCGCGCGTAAGCGGGCAGGAAGGCGCGGTTCGCGAGATTTGGTGCGGGCACAACGAGGACTGGCAATGAGAGGTAGAGCGCGTGTTGCATCTCGGCTCGGAGTCCCTGTACGTCAGCGTGTGTTCACGGGCACAATAACTCTCGTCATTGATTCAGCAGTTCGACGGTGACGGCGAAGTCCCTCATCGTCCATGCGCCCCCTCGCGCCTCACCCCATGCCCTCGCGCCCCCGTCACGCCCTCCCCCGCGCGCAGCACCAACGCCAAGGCTTGCCAATCGTCGCACAGCCAAACCCACTAATTCAGAGTCAAAGCGGATCCCCTCGTCTGGTGAATCCAGCTCGAGCCAGTCGGACGCGAGAGCGATGACGTTCTGCGACTCCTCGAGGCGCGTAATATTGCACTCGTCGCGGAGGAGCGACGGCTCGCGGCGGAAGAGGTCCGCCTCGCGATCGACGTCCCCCGTGCGGTCTCGCAGACTGCTTTGCCCGTCATCGTCCTGCTCGTCATCAGTGCCTACTGGGCGCAGACAGAGGCGTTCCCAGCGGTCCTGCCAGCGCGCGTTGGTGAGAGGCACGCAGACGGCATCGTAGTCGGTCTTGGCGACTGTTTCGCCGATGAGCTGCTGGAGGGGCGAGGGGGAGGGGTGGGGGAGAGTGGGGAGTGGGGGGATGTCTTTGGGACAAATGGCAATGGGGAGTCTTGCCATGGCGGGTGAGAGGGCGAGAGCACGAACTGGTCGCCAAGGTGTTGTGAGGGAAGTTGGATGGAGACGCGAGGTTGAGGCCGTGACGGTGCGTGCTCAGGACGCGGCCTTGAGGTGGGGAGTGTATGCAAGAGTGATGTAGCTTGAGAATGCGCTCTGAGATGAGATGAGAAGATGATGAGAAGGATGAGAAGGATGAGAAAGAGGATTGAGGTGGAAAGGAGTAGTTGGTCGTCCGGGTTGGTGGTCGGTTGCAACTAAACTCAAAACGTACGACGCGTTTTGACACTTAGAAGATACAGAGGAGAGAGATCGCGCGCGCGCCTGGGCTCTTCCTCCCAGGGTTCCGATCATCATGGCTCCATCCATCATCGTCTCTAGCTGGGCCTAGCTGGGCTAGGAGCCGCTATTGAGGTGCATTGAGGTGCCTACAAGCTTAACTTGAGAGGCACCAAGGGCGGTTGAACCCAACTCCTTAGCGCGCCTTACTGAATGGTGATACATCTACTTAGTCGCCTGCCTATTTTGTGCCAGAGCCACGCGACGTGCCCCAACGTGGTCCACATGGTCTCATTGCGACGGAAGCAAAAGTCATGATTCGGTCATTTTTCGACGTTCACTGTGGGTGGGTGGTTGCCAGTCTCGGTGGTGGGCTGAGTGGAATTAGTGGGCAGATAGTTATTGGGTGGATGGATTGTGATGATTGATGACGATAGGACCGATAGACCACATCCACCCACAAAGTAAGCGACGCTCTCGAGTAGGTTACACACCACTACTCTTCCTCTCCCTCCTCACCCTCTCCCTCTTCCTCATTCAATCATCTTACATCTTCCTTCCTCCCTCGCACCCCCTTCTCCTTCTTTGGCTTGCATATTTTCATTCCCTCCCTCACCTCTTCTAATTCTATTCTCGCCACCGCTTGTTTCCCTGGCTTCAACGCCATCGATCCGAACGGCAACACGGCACGCCCCCCGTCCCCCGGTCTCCACAAGCCACGCGCGCGCCCACACCGCACCTGGACGGACGGGCTTGTCCGACCCTCCGACCCACTCAGCCACCGAACCCGACATCCCAACTAGCCTCCCTTCCCTGTCCATTCCATTCGCTGTTACCATTACCCAACCTTCATCTCTCCACAACCTCCGCCACTCAAACTTGCACCCATCACCATGGGTCTCTCTAGAGAGGCAAGGATCATCACGCTCCTGGTCATTGATACGGCCTTCTTCTTTCTTGTACGTTAAGCGAGAGTGAGCTCGGAAGGTTGCTGACTGTTACAGGAACTGATCGTCGGTTATGCAGTCGGCTCGCTGGCGCTTGTCGCCGACTCGTTCCACATGCTGAAGTATGTTTTGAGAGGCAGGCTCAGATAGCAGAGCTGACCCCCGTAGCGATGTCCTGTCGCTTATTGTCGCACTGTACACGATCAAGCTCGCCACCTCGCCCAGCTCGGCGGCCAACTCGTACGGCTGGCAGCGCGCTGAGATTCTCGGCGCCCTCATCAACGGTGTCTTCCTCATTGCTCTTTGCACGACCATTGGCCTTGAGGCCATTGGCCGTATTGTCGCCCCTCCTGGTGAGTAGTAACCTTTTGTTTGTATGAAACTATAGCTGACACCACTCTAGAGATTAGCAACCCCAAGCTCATCGTGCTTGTCGGAAGTCTCGGCCTGCTGAGCAACATCGTCGGTCTCTTCCTCTTCCACGGTGAGTTTAACAGATTTTGAACTTACGCTGATTTAGACCACGGCCATGGCCACGGCGGACACGGCCACGACCACGGCCACGACCACGGCGCGATCACGCTCCCCGAGGACGAGGACGAGCCGCTCCACCCCGAGGCGCAGGCCATTCCTCGCCGCAGGTCGGACTCGCTCACCTTCCCTTACCAGCACCCTGCCGAGACTCGTGCCCAGATCATCGAGGCTGCCCGTTACGGCACCTCGTTCGAGGGCGACAGCTATGTCGGCTCGCCTCACCACCACCAACGCATGTCCTCCACTAGCAGCAACAGACGCAAGCAGGCTCGTCCCTTTACTGCCTTAAAGGCGCCCCAGCCCGGCTCCAACGAGACGTATGCCCCCGCTCCTCGTGACAGTGCCCACGCCCACGCCGCCACTCCCTCGACCGACGCCACTGCCGTTGAGGAGGCTGCCCCTGCGGCTCCCAAGCTCGCCGCGGACGCCAGTGCTGCTGAGCGCGGCGACGCTCACAACGGCCACGACCACGACCACGACGATGACGAGCATGAGCACAAGCAGGCGATGCCCGGCCACGGTCACTCGCACGGCTCGATGAACATGCGCGGTGTGTTCCTGCACGTCCTCGGTGATGCGTAAGTCATTCCCTCGGCCGATAACCAAAATTACGCTAACGCCCGCGCAGCCTCGGCAACGTCGGTGTCATCTCGGCCGGTCTCGTCATCTGGCAGTAAGTCGATCCTTGTGGCCTCGTGACCGAAATCCAGACTAACACCACAGCTTCGAGGGCCGCTGGACGCTCTACTTCGACCCCGCTGTCTCGCTTCTGATCACGTGCATCATCTTCTCGTCGGCTATGCCGCTCGTCAAGTCTGCCTCCAAGATCCTCATGCAGGGCGTTCCCGAGCACGTCTCGCTCGAGAAGGTCCGCGAGTCGATCAAGTCGTGCGACGGCGTCGTCAGCGTGCACGAGCTGCACGTGTGGCAGCTGAGCGAGACCACGACCGTCGCATCCGTCCACGTCCTCATCCTTCCCGACAAGGACTACATGGACGTCGCCAACAACATCCGCCAGATCCTCCACCAGCAGGGCATCCACAGCGTCACGATCCAGCCCGAGTTCTACGACGGCTCCATCGTCGTCTCGGACAGCGAGGACGACGAGAGAACGTGCCTTATCCGCTGCCCGCCCGACCAGTGCGTGGCCGACACGTGCTGCCCCCCGACCGCTACCCCCAGCCAGCCCCGCACGCCGCGCCTCGACCACGTTTCCGAGGGCGACGAGGCGTCCAACCATTCGCACTAGAGAGTTACCTAACAGAGACGATGCATGCATAGAGGCGCGCTGAACGGCAAAAGTTTTGGAAGGTGTAGGTGTAGGTGGGGGATGTCGGAACGCCAATAGGCACCGGCTGAGGACCCGTCGGGTCAGGTGGCGCAAAGGCGCAGAGAACGCGGCGGTCAGGCGTTAAGAGCGTTAAGACGTTCAGATCGTGGGTCATGGGACATGGGTCAGTGGCGCCACAGGAAATGAGACGTGTAACGGAAGGGGGACAAAGGTGTAACACTGCATACATCTATTGAATACAGGTCGTAAGTCGTGGGGGGGTCGTTGCAGGAGGAGGAACTCGTCGGGTCGTGGCCGCCGCGGGCGTGTGGGTGCGGTGAGTGCGGCGTTTGTGTTTATGTGTTTGCGTATGTACGAGCGCCGCGCGGCGCGTAGCGGCGGCCAGCACCGTCTACAGTCTAAGATGTAGGATGTAGAATGAGAATGGAAAGGGTGGAGGTGATGTATGAGGTGAAGAGCGTGACGGCGGGGTGACCGCGTGTGGCGGCCGGGTGACCGCGTGTGGCCTCTGGCGGCAGGGTGATGGGATGCGAGGGTGAGATGGAGCATGCAGTTGATGAAGAAGAACGCCGTCGGGTGGTCGCGATTAAGGGGCCGGCAGTGGCAGTCGCGAACGATGTTCGTGCAATGGAAGGTCGAGATTAGGATGTACCAGAGTTCGCGAGGTTCGCGAGGCTCATGTGGGAGCGAGTGGTTGACATTTACCGCGTCGCATGACTCGCCCGCCGGGCCTTCTTCTTCCGTGAACTGCCGCTCGAGCGTCTTGAGCCCGGCTGCGACTTGGCGGTCGGCACCAGCCCGTCGAAGATGGACTTGTGCACGACCTCATCTTCGTCGCCGACGGGCGCCGAGACGACGCGCCGCCCGCTCGGGTCATAAGCCGAGGGGCGGGTCATGCTCGAGGTCGACCAGTGCCGCGCGCGCGGGGACCGTGCGCCCGCGCCCGAATGGGCGCGTGACCGTGTCCGGGACGAGTTCGAGTGCTGCGAGTGCGCGGGCGAGATCACGCCGTCTGGCGGGCTCGACTCTGGCCGTGGTGGAGAGGGCGAGGGCGTGCGGGACGACTGGGCCGTGCTCGGCTCGCTCGGGATGCCGCTTCCGTTCGCGTGCCCGTTCGTCGAGCGCGACGAGATGGCCGTCAGGCCGAGTCCGCCCGTGACCGTCGCGCCGGGGAGGACGGCGCGCATCGGAAGAGGCGAGACGCTCCGGCCAGCGATGTAGTAGCCTATCGGGCGCATGTGGCTGATATCAGCGATCGTTCGATGAATGAGACTCACCTGCCTGCCGTCCGGCTAATCTCGTGCATGCGCTCACGCTGCGCCTCGGTGATGCCTGCCCCGTTCGGACCGGGAGAAGTGCGCGGGAGAGAGCGGCTCGACGAGCGCGTCCCCGCAGGCCCACCGGCCGTCATGCTCATGGTGCCATACCCGTCCTGCGAGGTTACGCTCTCCCCGCGCCCGCGCGTGGCGCGCGGCGCGACGAGGACTTCGGTCTCGGCGTCCTGCTGTCAGCGGGATCCTTGGCCTGTTCTATGCATGCATGCGTGCTGGCCACAACTGCAGTGTAGTGCTGGGGCAGAGGTGGACGCGTCGGAGACTTCCTGCGCGATGTTGATTTCACGCCTGGGTCCCCGCCGCGCCCCGCCTTCCCCCTTTGCCGCACGTGCATTCCACCGTCCGTGCGCGTGTTTATGCTTGTCCACGCCACCCACACACCGATTCTCGACGACACTTACATCTTTGCGTCCGCGTACACAGCAGGAGAGGACGTCTAGCCAGCCCATGTTCGCGCCGGGCGGGGCGGGCGGTCGAAGAACAAGACGAAGTTATGAAGGATGAGTGATGGTGAAAGTTGGGGAGGTGAAGTGTTGAAGGGGGGATATTGGGTGAAGGGTCTAGCGTGTTGAATTGTTTATGTTTTTGTGGGTTGCTTGGGGTGTGCAACCCCCTGGCTGGCCCTCGGTGTGTGGCGGTGGTGCTTAGTAGTTGGTAGTCGTAGTAGAGTTTGGTGATCGAGTAGGGAAGAAAGGAGTCACGGGCGGAGGAGGGAGGGAGGAGAGTGACTTGGTACGCAAGAGCTATAGGATGTTCCTGAACTCGAGTGGCATCCGTTTGGCACTTGGGCTCGTCCAAGGCGGAATATCGGATCAGCCTCGCTTGAAACTGACGGAGGTGGGATTCCTAAGTAGTGACGGATTTGCTCAAGTTGCTCAACCGACAGTCGTTCTAGGTGACTTTTGCTAGCTGCTGGCTAGCTCTCCTGGCCTGTTTGAGGATTGGAGTTGGCTAGTTGTCTAGTCTTGGCGCCTGTTTCCAACTCAACCAAGCTGCGTTGGAGTGGAGTTCAATGTAACGGGACGGCAGTAGCGCAAGCGAGTGGGGGGTTGGGCGCTGAGTGACGGCGCTGGAGGACGCTGGTGGGCGGTGGAGAGGGGGAGAATTATCGCTCGAGGACGAGATGATATTCGAGTAGATGGATAGTGCGGCAGCAAGTTGCTGAGGCGAGGGATTTTTGGTCGATGATTTTGGTCGAGGTGAAGTTGGAGCAGCGGAGAGTGATGTACGATTGAGAGTTAAGTCACTTCACGTCGACTACGTGCTCGTCGAGACCGTTGAGGAATATCGAGGCCACAGGCCGGCGGCTTGGCAAGGCTGGGCGCTGGACTAACGACGAGGGTGGATGGCCGGGGAGGAGGCAGTGCTGTCGTCGACTCTTCACCATATTTGGGTCAAGTCACCAAATCTATCACCACTGTGGCGCATCCTCGGATCAGTCATCCTCCATCCCCTGCGGCTATGGCTCACGGCCGGGCAACGAGGTATGGCAAGCGTGGGTGGGTGGGATGCGGCCCGGCTCCGCTTGCGCAACCGACGCCGCGGGCGCCGCAGTGGGTCGGGCAGCATCGCCAGCGTGGGCAGCATGGGCAGGCCGCCGGGCGTGCGCTGTAGTTGACTTGTGGCCGAGCCTCCTTTGATGCCGTGCCGGTGATGCAACCTCTCCTGCTACGCTTCCTGCTTAGCCTAGTAGACTACTGCCGATCTGCTGGCATAGAAGGAACAGAGGCACAGGACGACGAGATGCAAGCCTCATACCGCGAGCCCTGAATCCCATCATCACCGCCATGGATGACGAGGGCCATAAAGGCGACATTCAGCTGGGCCGCTGTCCTAGGAAAGGGGTTGGCATTCTCGATGGCGTCCTCTATGGCGCCTGCTCGATAATGTAATGCACGCCGAGCCTCCGCAGCCCGAGGCTGCCCATCAGGTGGCAAGGTGGCAAGGTGGCAAGGTGGCAAGGTGGCAAGGCAACGAGGAGGGGATAGGAGAGGTGGTCGAGGGGAGAGTTGGCACACCGGGTGACTGCCTCCATTGAAAGACACGTGCGTCCCCTACTCAGGCCAGGAACGGGTACGCCACCGGCTACTCTCCATGATTAATCGCAATGCAGCAGCGTCGCATGCCCTCCGGTCGTTGCGGAGGCGACGAGCCCGCCGTCGTGCCCAATGCCTCGTCGTCCAGGAATGCCAGAGCAAGCAGCTCATAAAAATGACGCCCTCGGCCTTGCTCGCTGCCCTCGCAGCCGCTCGGCAGCGCAGTTTGTGCGCAAGGTTTGACATTGGCGTGCTTTGTCCTTCAACAGTCCATTCATTCTGTGTCGGCCAAAGTGGGCTTTAGCGCTCTCTGTCTCATCCAGCATTCAGCGGGGTATTAACATACTAGAACGCCGCAGTCGTCATTCACAGATCCATAGTCCGAGGGCTTCCTATCCTTCTGCCCAAGAGTCGTTCTTGGCTCTTGACAAACTGTACTTGGCCCTCTCATTAATCTGCTACAAATTCTACTCGCCATTAATCAAGCGATCCACGACCTATATAGCGATCCATCGCGGCCCGAGAGTCGGCGATGGGGACCGGGGGAACGCCGATCTGCACCGGCTGCACCTCTGGCCAGCTGCTCCCGCCGGATTTCGTTGCCATCCCGTATCCGCTCCACCCGCCCTGTCGATCATCCCAGGGCCGGGGGATCATTTAGGTGTGCAGCTCACATCATCATTCGTCCCTTCCTCTCTTGTGGGCAGCCAAGCTGGCCGCTAGACAAAGCTTAGACTTTCTGATCGCCAAATATCAGGAAACTCATCTTGTCCTGCAGGACGCCGCTTGCATCACGCACTTGGTTGGCAGCTGCAGAAACTAAAGCTGAGCAATTCAAGCAAAGGTATAGAGGTACGCCAGCCGCCCAACGCACATCCGCTCAACCGCAACTACCGGCTTGCTTGCGTGCTTGCGTGCCCCCGCAAAGCTGCACGTATGGAGAGCAGATGCCACGCTCGTTCCGACGGACGCTGGACAGCGGTATGGCCATGCCCATGGGGAATGCACGCACTCTCGTCAGCTGATGGGAGCGTCGGGGCGTCGGGAGCTAGCGGCAACTAAAGGGCGTGCGGTTGCGGCAATTAGCAGCGTCCAAGCGGTATCAGCTGACCTCTCTTCGCTGGAATTTCCGTAGCGTCCAACGGCGGCCGTGGGACATTCCGAGCTTCGAGCCTCGCGCGACTTTCCGATCCTTTCTGAGGCACTCCAGTCGTTATGGTGATTGTGGCATCTGGGTGTGTAGGCATCTGGTGTGTGCTGGGACGTCCGAGGCGGAATGAATGCAGAGGTTAGAGTTCCCGCTACGTTCTCAATCGCTACGGCCGACAGCTGAGACCGTCTGCCCATGAAGCCCCGAGCACCGACTCTCAGAGCGGCATTCTGTGAACACCGCAACGGTCCTCTCTTGTTCGTTCTGCCGTTGCACTGCGGCTTCGGCGCATCATTGCTGCGGCTGTCCGTCCTGCCCACCAATTGTGCGCACTATGCCAATCGATTCGCGCCGCTGACGTCTAGTGTGTACAGGCACATTATGTACCCTCACAGTCACAGTTGAGCAGACGGAGACAGGACGCCAAGCCGAGCTCGGCGCGCACTAGCGCCGACGGACCTGCTTCCATTCGCTCGGCGGTCGGCGACGAACACGTAGGTACAACGAGCAACCATGTGATCGGATCACGCACGGTGTATTAAGAACAATGACTACAATTACTGCAATAATGATTCGAAGCGTATGGTTCTGTATTCATGTTCTATAATGTGGCGCAGGCACGTTCTATGATCTCCCCACTCGCGCGTCGCCGAGGTTGAGGCAAGCAGGTCTTGCCTCGGCGGTATTCACTGGCGCTATACGGTGCTCGCGCTCGCATAACGCTGTCCTCCGTCACGCGAGCTGTAGTCTGTGGGGTTGTGGTTATGGGGTTGAGATGTCGTTCCTCGGCTCTATCGTCTGGGATGGACTCTCTCTCCGTGTCGGCCAGAACTCGGCCAAGACGTTCGAGGAAGGTGCCATCACACCTCGACGATGGGAGGTACGGCCATGCGAGTGGAGCAGAGGGGTGAGATGGAATCCTGCCGAGTCGGAACCGTGCGGAGACGGAGCCAGAATGGATCGGAGGTTCCACAACCAAACGCCACTGTCAAGTACCCCAAGTAGGGGGCGTTCAAATCTAGTGTCCCAGTACGGACCCAGAGCTCTCTGGAGCAATGTAGAGACCCCGAGTCGGCGCCACTGACCTCCTCCGCTACGGGGGACATAGATTAAAATCTTACGAGGGTAGTCACGACATGTAGGATCAAGGACCAAAGCAAGGATCAAGGCAGGGGCGATGTCGCTAAGCCTCCGGTGGCTCCGGTGGCGTCTCCGCAGCTATTTTGGGCGTCCCCGACCCGGACTCTCGTTCGCGCTCTCACTCGGGCTCGCACTCGGGCTCGCACACGGGCTCGCACTCGGACTCTGCGGGACGGAGTTGTGCAGCGGCGGCACGTTAAGTTCGCTGCCGGAGGTGGGAAGGGGTAGGGAATTAGAAGGAGGAATAGTCAGGACACTGTCGAGGCTGCCGAGGCGGGCGGAGGACGGGTGAGCTGGAAGGCCGAGCGGACGGCGTCGGATAGGGGTAGCTCGTATACTGGATGGCAGCAGGGTAGATCCTATGCAGGGGGAGGCACCGGAAGTGAGTAACCCAGCCCCGGCTCGAAGGGCTTAGGCAGGGAGCAGGGCCATGAAAGCGGAGGCTCGGGGCGAGGCGCGTGAGCTGGGGTGCGGCTGGGTGCGGCTAGCATTCGATGAAACCGCCTCGAGCGGCGTCGGAGTATCCAGGCCGGCGCTGAGTCGCGTCCCATCGGACATCAGACCAGCACTCCGCGCAATGCCTCTCCGCTCTGAAGCGCACACCCACGTGCCCGACGCCTTCCGCGCTTGGGGGCCAGAAAGACGACGTCCCGCGCCGGTGTCTGTGGGTGTGCATTGTATCCCGACATCGGTGAGTATCTAACTGCGCTGCCGACGTTCGCGCAGTGTCAGAAGGGCGGCGGCCACTCCGATATCGGCTTGACAGCCGAAGCAACAATACGGAGGCCACCAGCTTGGAGCAAGATCCAGTGCCCCTCCAGTACTTTGGCGATTGCCACCGATCCACTGCTTGCCGATACGTAGGAGACGTGATGTCAAATTGCGGCGTAGTTGTGTGGATGCGGCTGGTCCCTCCTTTGCTAACCAGACTTAGAGCTGATGGAATACACTCCAAGTGAACCGCGCTATCAGAAGAATGGCGCTGTGCGCCGCGCGTGAGAGCTCCACTTCCTCACTCGCTGGGGTTATTGTAATAGCCACGCAGGCTCTTAGACAGGCACTCGGCCACGCACGCCAGATCTGGAAGTTAGAGCCGGCCTGTCGGCCGTCGGCCATGTATGCCCCCCAAGCCCGGCCCCATACCATGCGCAGCCCGGCGCCGTCGACAGCGACACGCTGAAGGTCAGCCGAAGGGCCGGACGTCGCGGCAGTGAGTGGACACCCTCAGTTATTGTGCGAGAACGAAGGTCGGCGTAGAGGCGAACCGGAGCGCGACAACGACGTGTGAGAGCAGGACGTGGAGAATAGGACGTGGAGAGTAGGATCTGGCGAGTGTTGGAGGTGGAGAGTTGTTTGGTTCCCAGCATGGCGATGATAGCGGGAGTATTTCCGGCCGCAGCACTTATTCCGTCCCCTCCTCTAGCCACGCCATCCAGAGCTCAGTGACGTTGCGACGCGCTGATCCACGATCCATCTGATATCGCTAGCCACCACCCACACTCTCACCAACACTAGACCCGTCCTCGCTCAGTATCCAGCCCCGTCCCCACGGCCCACTACACCTCAAACCCCAAGCCTCCAACCCCAACCCCAACCCCTCCCCCCACCCCACGCCCTCGCCATGTCGTGGGACAACGCCCGCCGCCACGCGCGCGCGCTCGAATCCGCGCTCGACACCAAGCTCGCCTCGTACTCGCGCCTCGCGGCGGACATTGCTGGTGGCGGACGGTTTGGGGGCCCGAGCAGGGACACGCTCGCGCAGGAGGAGGAGGCGTGGGCGGGTACAAGCTGGTCGAGGAGGAGGTGGAGGAGTTGCTCGACAAGGTGGGTCCGAGGTCCGGCGGGTTCGGCGGGTTTGGCAGGGGGGAGGAGATGCGGGAGGTAGGAGGCGAGGGGTGGCGAGGACGGCGCGTGAAGGGCGGAGGAGCAAGGGCGTTGGATGTGCGCTCCTCCCGCATTGCCTGCTCGCCATGGCATCCATCAATGCACGCCGACACCGCTTCTCTCGTCCAACGGCCCTACTTTCTCTTGCTT
This sequence comes from Cutaneotrichosporon dermatis, assembly GCA_020011015.1. Taxonomy (NCBI): domain Eukaryota; kingdom Fungi; phylum Basidiomycota; class Tremellomycetes; order Trichosporonales; family Trichosporonaceae; genus Cutaneotrichosporon; species Cutaneotrichosporon dermatis. Next base: position 2,360,092 of record JAIGNX010000002.1, on the reverse strand, counting down.
CCTCTACGTGAAGCAAACACACGCCAGATAGCCCGCAACCGCACCGCCAGCACTAACCCGCAGTTGGAACAGGCCATCGACGACCTCACGGGCCAGATGAACTCGCCGTCGCAACCGCCGTCCGCGTCGATGCAGCACGCCGCCCAGCGGCACCGCGACAACCTCGAGGACTACCGCCGCGAGTTCTCGCGCGTGCGCTCGGGAATCGAGAGCGCGCTCGCGCGGAGTAACCTCCTGGGCAGCGTGCGCAAGGATATCAAGTGAGTGGGATCTGGGGTGCTGATAGGGCGCTGTGCTCGGCGTCTGGCCGGCCAGAAGGGCGCGTCGGCTGGATGATCTCAGCAGGGCGGTGGAGTGCTTGCACGGTGTAAGCGAGTCGGTGCAGCATTCGCTTGCCCTGTGCTGCGCATGCGAAGGCATGGGGACAGTGACGCGCATACACTGCCGCGCAACGGCCACTCTTACTACCTGTCATTAGTGTCGGCAGGAGTCCTTTCCAGTCTTTGCCCGCTGTTGTCTGCCCCCTCACCCCAGCCCTACCCGCACCGGCCTAGCTGACAGCAGCGACTACAAGTCCAACCTCTCGTCGCAGACGGACGCCCTCCTCGCCGACCGCGGGCGCATAGACTCGAGTCACCGGATGATGGACGACACGCTCAAGTGAGTAGAGATTCGGGTTCCGCTATGGTCGCGCGTGCACAGACTGCACAGCACGCGCTGCGTCGGTCGACCGCAACGCGCTCGCCCTCGCCTTCTTCATTCGTACCATCTTCCTCAATGACGGCCTAAGTGCCGGAGGCCGTTCTCTGCGTCGTTCGTCGCTGGTCGCTCGTCTATTTTCCGTCTCCTCTCCGCCGTCTCTGCCTCGGCCTCTGCTCCCCTCTCCCTCTCCATCCCGCCTATCCACCCGTCCTTTGCTCGCCACCATCGCCACCCACGCTAACACCCAGCCAAGCATACGCCACCCGCGAAGACTTTGCGCAGCAGCGCGGCATGCTCGCGTCGATCGACAGCCGGATGGGCGGCGTCGTGCAGCAGATGCCCGGGCTCAACCGCCTCATCTCGATGATCTCGACGCGCCGGCGCCGCGATACCTTCATCCTCGGCGGCGTCGTGTCCATGTGCGTGCTGCTGTTGCTCGGATACATGTTTGGGATGTAGCGCGGGTCGCGACTGGTGAAGCATGGCATGGGGACGAGGCGGCCGTAGGCGTGTACACTATGTGATTATTGTTTCTCGACGCAGCGTGACAACGGCCGCACCTAGGACTGCCCTTGCACAACGTATACGAAGATCACTGCATAGAATCTACAACACACTAGTAGTCGTCACCGCGAGACACGACCTCCTTGCACGTAGGGCGGAGGAGGATGGTGTGCTCGAACTGCGCCGTCTGCGCTCCCGGCTCGGGGTCGACGAGGGGGGGTAGTCGGAAAGGATGCCCTCGCGAACGAGCGAGTTGAGCTGGGTGTTAGTTAAGGGCTACGCAGAAACGTGGGCATAACTCACGCCGAGAAGGTAGTTCTTCTCGCCGACGTGCTCGAGGTAGCGACGGCAGAATGGGAGGTGCCAAAGTTGGCCTTGATGCTCTTGAGGAGGTTCTTGGCCGACTGGTGGCGGAGGGTGTAGTTCTGGGGCTGGACGGGCGAGAGGGCGTAGTGCGAGCACGTGCCCTCCTCAATCACACGGCCGCGGCCGGTGGACCCGAACGTCTCGATGGCAAAGTACTCGCCCTCCTCATGCGCGTCGTGTCGTTGTTCTTGACAATCGGCACCGACTTGCCGGGGATGCCGTCGTGTCCACCGTGAATGGTGTAGGGCGCAATCGAGTGGCCGTTGAGGTTGGAGATCGACTTGACAGGGTACACCTTGCCGTTGACCTCGACCTCGTAGCTCTCCATGACCTCCTGGATCGCCTCGCCGACATCGCATAGCCGCACGTCGATACCCGCAGCCGCGATACCCGTGTTGTCGCGTCCTTGACGGCCTCAAGCAGCTTGTCCCATGTTGGCTCCCAGTTGAGTGTGAACGCCGAGTCGACAATCCGTCCCTTGGAGTGGATACCGAAGTCGACCTTGAGCACGTCGCCCTTCTGCAGCACCTTGGTGTCTCCGGGGTTGGGCGAGTAGTGCGCCGCAATCTCGTTGGTGCTCAATCCCGTTGGGAAACCGATACCAGCCTCGAGACCGTTCTCCTCGATCAACGCACGCGTGCCGTTCTCAATCATGTCGGCAATGTCAATCATCTTCATGCCAGGCTTGATGTTCTTGGCCGCGTACGAACGGACCTGACGGTGGACCTCGGCAGCCTTGCGGATGTTCTGGTAGTTGTCCTGGGGGTCCATCTGCGCCAATCGCTCTTCTCGCGCATCTCCGCGAGGTATACGAGACGTGGTGCTGGCTGTTAGCTCGGTACGAGGAAAGTTCGACTCCGTTCGACTTACTCGTCCTTGTACTCGACCTCCTCACCAACGGGGTAGATACCGTTGCGGAAGATCTTGCTCAAGCCGACACGAGGAGGCTCAGGACTGGACCATGGCGCGGCCTTCTTCTTCTTAGCTGCGAGTCAGTTTGCCCTGCAGTGTCTACCGTGTCCCCGAGACTCACGCTTTTTCTTCTTCTTCTTCTTCTTTGGGCGTCTCCGGCACCCTCGGCGCCACCCTCCTCCTCGTCATCCTCGCCCTCGTCGTCCTCGACCTCGTCGGGCTTCTTGTCCTCCTCCTTGTCCTCGATCTTGAGGTCCTCGACCGTGGGAACGGCGACTGGCGCCATGATTACACTCTTGTTGTCAGCGCTGGTCAAGACGCAAGGTGTGGGAAAGGGGTCTCTCAGTGTCTAAATAGTTGTCTGCTGCGGAGGGTCTTAAGCTCCTCGAGAAGTCTAACATATCGTGAATGACGAGCATCATGGAGAAGTGGATAGGAACGCGAAGAGCGAGGTAGAGGATAGCGCCTCACACACTGATACACTTGCGTTAATGAGAACCGAGGGGAAGGGGGCCGTATGGGCCAGAGCACAGGGATATCTGTGCTCTGCAGCTGGGCAGGCTGGAGTCCAATTAATGGAGTAAAGAAGAAATGGGAGGGTGAAGGAGATAGTTGATGGAATGGAGGACAGAGCGATGCGAGGATCGGATAGTCGGCGCAAAGAATGAGTGGTCCAAGTGCCGACTGTGTGGCGACGGGCGAAAAGTTATGCAGCCGCACCTCCACCACGCCGCGCCGCAAGCATTCCGTCATCGTCCTTGGGCATCGTCGACCAACAACACATCGTGCTCCATCAACGATGACCTCCAAAACCATCTCTTTCACGTACTCGCTCGACCCCCCAGCCGGCATCGACGCGTCGGCCGTCGGCCAGCCCCCCGGCGAGCACTCGTTCACCATCGAGCCCGCACCACCAACACGCTCAGCCACCGCGAGCTACTACACCGCCGCGTCTGCGTCTCTCAAGGAGGCCCAGGTCAAGGCCAACGAGGTGTTCACGCATGGAAGGACGCGATTGGCGACGCCGAGAAGCATAAGGAGAACCTCGGCAAGGTCAACAAGGGCCAGGGCAAGACGGCGCGCATGATGGCTGCGAACAAGGCTGCCGAGGCGCTTTCGACGCGGCGGCGAGGACGGCGAGGACGACGAGTCGGACGAGGACGGCGTCGACTTGCAAGAGGCGGGCACAGTCTGTGAGTAAACTTAGGAGCGCAAGGAGTGGCGCTGACGTTTAGAATGGCTTGCGCCCTTGAGGATGAGGAGCGTGGAGCACACCCAAACATGCCGGACGCGAGCTACGCCCACCTGCATTCGGCTTAGCCTGTACAATAGACATCCCTGTATAGATACCAATAGACATGTACTGCTGTAGTACAAAGCTCGTCGCCGTTGCGTAGCGGACCACTAATCTCGTTGCCTCTCCAAAGACTAGCTGAAACTTGATATCGCGCAGGGCCAACTTTGCAAGCGCCAGAGCCCTTTGGCACTATCTGGCGGAGAACGCCGAGCTCGAGTCAGATCAGTACTAGCAAAGCGCCGTTGATATGTCGACTGACGGAGCTAGACGGCCGTGAATGGTCGTCCGTGGTTAGTCCGGGACGCCGGGAGGAACGACATCGCGTGGGTCGCCAACTTCGCCTCGGAATCCGCGGAAATACGGCTCGATCAAGACGCTCTGGTCTCCTTTTGGCTCTCGACCAGCTCTAGACTCTCCAAACCACGCCTAATCATGTACCTCTACCCCGCTGCCCCTTTACACGCCATGCAGCCCTAGGGGCCCAAAGCGCCCCAGGCATCAGCAGGGAAGCAGAGTGGTTGGCTGGGCGTCGTGAGATTGAGATTACCAGGTGTGAAGCTGCAAGCGAGAGTTGTGGAGGGCGCTTGGGTGGGCTTGGGGGGAGGTGGTACCTTTTTGAGCCCCGCTTAACACTGCCAATCTCATTACCGCGTGTGGGGTGAGTTGTGTGGATGTCCCGGCCCACTTTGTCCTTCCCCGCCCGGTTACCGCCGCGCGTCCTACTTATACAAACTACTCTTTCTAACTCTTTCTCTTCTCCCTACATCCACTATCTCCTCCTCACCACTCACCATCATGCCCCGTCTCGTCGCTGCCCTCCGCCCCATCGCCCAGGCTTCGGTCGCCCGCACCGCTGCCGTCCGCACCATGGCTTCGTCGTCGAGTGAGTAACCGGCCCGGCACTAGCCGCCTGATGCCCACACCACCTTCCACACACACAGCGCTGACGCCGCTACAGAGTTCGCACAGTACAACTGGGAGGTGAGATGGCATGACTCTGCGCTGTAAACGCGAGCAGCGATTCTGACGGCGTTCCAGGACCCCCTCAACATGCAGTCTCTCCTCACCGAGGACGAGCTTGCCATTCAGTGAGTGGTGTATCGGGAGCGACCTTGAGCTTCCGACACATCCGCGACGCGTGGATATCACGACCAGAGGTGCTAACATCTTCCAGGGAGACTGCCCGTCAGTACGCGCAGGAGCAGCTGCTTCCTCGCGTCACGGAGGCGTACCGCACTGTGAGTTCGGCATTCGGCATTTGAGATCGGGGAATCAACATGCGCGACGATATCCGGAGACGACGATGAGCTGACGCATTTTTACAGGAGACTTTCGACAAGTCTGTCATGACCGGCATGGGCGAGGTCGGTCTCCTCGGTCCCACCATCCAGGGCTACGGCTGCGCTGGCGTCTCGAACGTTGCCTACGGTCTCATTGCTCGTGAGATCGAGCGCGTCGACTCCGGTTACCGCTCCATGATGTCCGTCCAGTCGTCGCTCGTCATGCACCCCATCAACGAGTTCGGTTCCGAGGCCCAGAAGGAGAAGTACCTCCCCAAGCTCGCCACCGGCGAGTTTGTCGGTGCCTTCGGCCTTACTGAGCCCAACCACGGCTCTGACCCCGCTGGCATGGAGACGACCGCCACCAAGACCAAGGACGGATGGGTCCTCAACGGCTCCAAGACTTGGATCTCGAACGCCCCGCGGCCGACGTCTTCGTCATCTGGGCCCGCACTGTCGAGAACGGCGAGAAGGGCAAGATCCGCGGCTTCGTTGTCGAGAAGGGCGTTGAGGGCCTCTCCGCCCCAAGATTGCCCACAAGCTCGCCCTCCGCGCGTCCGTCACGGCTCGATCTTCATGGACAACGTCCAGCTCGGCGAGGACGCCCTCCTCCCCAAGTCGGGCGGCCTCGGCTCGCCCTTCTCGTGCCTCAACTCGGCGCGCTACGGCATCTCGTGGGGTGTGATGGGTGCACTTGAGGACGCGACGGCGCGTGCGCGCGACTACGCGCTCGAGCGCAAGCAGTTCGACCGCCCCCTCGCCTCCTTCCAGCTCGTCCAGAAGAAGCTCGTCGACGCCCACGCCGTCTCCACCCTCGGTCTCCTCGGCGCCCTCCAGCTCGGCCGCCTCAAGGACCAGGACGGCAAGTGGTGCCCCGACATGATCTCGTTGATGAAGCGCAACAACTGCGGTAACGCGCTCCAGCAGGTCCGCATCCTCCTCGACATCTTTGGCGGAAACGCCTGCTCGGACGAGTACCACGTCGGCCGCCACGAGGCCAACCTCCAGGTGTGCAACACCTACGAGGGCACCTACGACATCCACGGCCTCATCCTCGGCAAGGCCATGACTGGCATCCCCGCGTTCGCCAACTAAACTAGAGGTTGTGTTTCTGTGTTGCTCTCACTGCACTTGCTCCCGCTAAAATCATCTCACCACGGCTAGATTTAGGATTGTCTGGTTGACATCATGTCGAGATTATGTATAAGTATCTCATCGCGATCTTCTCTTAGCATCACTACTAATAACTGTCCTCGTTTACGCCAGTACCCTTATGGTAACCGGCGGCCATCTGGGTGTCGACTGTGAGCCCGTGTCGAGTGTGACGAGCCCGTGTCGACGGTGAGCCCATGCCCGCTTCCGAGCTCGGTCAGCTCGGCCACTTAAGCCTTCCTTCCGCGTGGTTGTCCGTCCCACTGAACCTAAACGTCTGCGTTCCGCGCATACCGCGGTAAGGTACAGTATCGAAACAGCGAAACGGAATGTAGGTATCGGATCAACAACAGTGGCACCATGATCACGCCTCGACAATCTGAGCCGCACGGGCAAAGTCTAATGCCTCCCTTTCACATCGGTCGGGCAGCCCACCGTTACTCGGGGACGCTTCTTGGTGGCCTAAGGCTCATGCTACTTGGCGTTGCAATCATATCACGGCTCCCGGCGTCCGCTAAACTGCCAAGGTCGGCGGCCGAAAGGAGCTTCAACTTACTCTCTGCGTCCATCGCTCCCCCTGTTCTCACTTTTGTGCATTCCTCTCCCCTGCCCGAGGAACCTTATGAGGCATACCCCGAAGAGAGAAGGTTTGCCCCGCCGCTGGAACGCGAAAGCTTATAGTTAACCAGAGTGACCGCCCGCTGGAATGAGTAAGTGGCACATAAGCATGGTCGCCCCTAGCGCGAATGGTATAAAAGCTCATCATCTCTTCACTGCCGTCCTCTGATCTGCTCACTCTTCTCCTCGTTGCCCTTCAGCCCGTCCATACTTAAGATGCTCTTCTACACTGCCATTGCAGTCCTCGCGGCCGTCGCCGAGGCAGGCGTGAGTATTCTCAGCCCTTCACTGCTCGTCCCCCGCACGCAGTTTACTCCGTGTCTCTGCCTCTCCTTCGCGTATTTTCTCAACCCCTCACACCTTTCCACTACTCTTCCTCAACCATTCCACCAACGTTCCCGACACCGTCTCAATCGCCTGTACACTAACCCCAGAAACTCAAGATCTACGGCAACAACCAGTTCTGCATCGGCCCCGAAGGGGCATGGGACGGCGCCCGCCTCCAAGTCCACCACTGCTCGGACCCCATCACCGACGTCGACCGCTGGAGCCTGAGCAACGGCAAGTCGTTCTTCGAATTCAACAACGCGTGGAACCGCGTCCTCGACGTCGCCAACGGCGACACCAACACCACACCGCAGATCTGGGCCAAGGGCGGCCCGAACGAGTTCCAGCAGTTCGACGTTATTCACCGCTACGGCGGCTTCCTGATCCGCGCGCCTGGCAATAAGTGCCTCGACATCACGGAGGGCGACTACAGCAAGATGCTGCAGTGGTACGCTTGTGCCGAGGGCGCCAACTTCAACCAGCTTTTCGCGTCGTAGGCGAGACCGGGCGATTGTCTGCGCGACTAGGCCATAAGTACTCAGCTGGTCTGCGTAGTTCGTAGTCTTAAGTAAGGATGTGAAGCAAGGAAGTGCAATGTAGTAAAGATGTGAAAGCAGGGAACTCCCATATTTAGTCGCCTTCTTCGTTGAAAGCGGCATTTGGTATCTCTGAGATCCAGTGAACTCGCTATGAACTTCCTTTCCAGCCTTCTTGGAGGACGCAACACCAGATACGACGAACAGGTTTCCTCTCAGTGGTCAGATTCGTGTGTAGTGGAATCAGCCCTGCTGTTCTCAGAACCTTGGCCCCTCCCAGCGCATCTGTGAGTCTTCCTCCAAGGGAAGGCAGTATCTATGTTGCAGCGCGGAAACAAGTGCTTCGATATCGCGAATGTCCGGATTGTCGAGCCGCTGCAGTGGTTCCCGGCACCGCTGGTGGACTCAACATGTACCAGCTGTTGTCTCAGTAGGTCAGACCACAAAACTTCTGCCGCGATGAGCTTGAAGAACTCTCCTAGCAAACCCGACATGCCTGGGCGCCTGTTGGAACAAAGATGGAAGTACTTGTCCTGTCCGTCTCCCCCGTCGTCAGCCAAGACCGTCGTCAACTCGATGTCTGTGACTGGGCGGTAGTCGTAGCTGGACAGCGCAATATACCTACCCAACACCAAATGCTTTCGTGTACCGGAACGTCCTGGGAATAGTAAGCACCGTAGAGAAGACAGCAGTGGCTTCCAGAGCATAATGCCGATGCATGAATGCTTGAACCAGATCCAGTATAGCCGCTCAACCGCACCTGGGGCCCGGAATGGACGGTCCGGGATTCGGACCGGTGATCCGCGGTAACTGAAGGCTATCCCCGACAAGCTATTCCCCACCTTCAACATGCGGCTGTTTTCTCAGCCTCACATCGCTCTTTCTCGTTGCTTTCACTCTCTACACTGCTCTATTCGCGATGCCTGACTATTCGACCACCAAGCCACTGCTGATTGTTGTTATGGTGTGTGCGGGTTTGGTTGTGACGAGCTGACAGCAGGGGCCTGCTTCGTGGTGAGTACCACCGCCGGACTTGCGCAACGCCGGCATCGGCCATCTCGCGTGACCAGCGCTCCTCGAGTGGTCTATCCCTTCTGGAGCTGTGAACGTTCGCCGAGTCTCTACCGCCTCTGCTGCCTATCATCACCTGGTCTGCTCACGTCTACTCTCCCCCGTCCCCGCCTCCCTCCTCACCCAAGCCTCGCCCCACCTCCCTACGCTGCTCATGGGCTCGCTGACATCAGCGGCAAGTCAACAATCGGAGAGAACCTCGCGCGCGACCTCGGCATCCAGTTCATCGACGGCGATGCGCTGCACCCACAAGCCAACGTCGACAAGATGAGCGCCGGCACCCCCCTCACCGACGCCGACCGCCTCCCATGGCTCCAGGTCATCCGCGCAACAGGCATCCGGGAGTGCCGCGCGGCGTGGGAGAACGGGGAGGGGCGTGTGCACGACAAGGAGGTCGAGGAGGGCAAGCTTGGCCGGCCGACGTGCATTATCGCATCGAGCGCGCTCAAGAAGTATTACCGCGACATCCTGCGTGGTGACGCCGAGGTCGTGTGGGAAGACAAGGTGAGTGGAGTGTGAGCCTGGCACTGGGACACTGGCGGAGCATCGGTGTGATCGGAGTGAGAAGTGTGAAAGGCAGCCTTGGCCTTGTTGCGAGACGAGTCCTCTCCCATCATCGCTCTTGCCTTCACGCAGGAGAAGATGATGTCACCCAGCTCCCACTGGTGGCATACATGCACGCAGACCCCGCTGACATCCAGCCCAAGATGAAGACCATCTTCGTGTACTGCAAGGGCTCGCCCGAGCTTCTGGAGCAGAGGATCGCCGCGCGCAAGAACCACTTCATGAAGCCGCAGATGCTCGCGTCGCAGCTCGCTACCCTCGAGGACCCATCGGACGAGCCAGGCGTCGTCACGGTGGACATCTCCGCATCGCCCGAGGAGGTCTCGCGCCGCGCCGTCGAGGGCGTGCGCAAAGTCGTGGGCGACATGGACGCTGAGGGCAGTAAAGCACCCTTTCTCTCACGTTGTAACTTTTGTACTCAGCACATGCATGGATGGCTGGACTTTCAGGTCGTGGACATGACGTGGGCCAGTGGTGTGGAATGACCGGAACCCTGTTGGACGCCGATTTCCTACGCGTTACCGTCATCAGCCGATCGTCATGGTCATCTCAAAAACAACAACTTCCAACACTACTTCCTCATCTACACCAACCGCATGCCACCACCACCAAAGTCCGTCGCCGTCGTCGGCGCCGGTCTCTCGGGACTTACGACTGCATACCGCCTCGCGACGCGAACAGGAGCGCGGTGACCTGCTCGACTCGGCATCTCGCACAGGTGGATGGGGCAGAGCCGCCGCTATCCCTCAAATTCGACCGCGATGGCAAGAGCTATTCTGGCGAGATCGTGCTCGAGTTCGGGCCGCGCAGTATCCGACCCGCGGCGGTCCGGGCGCCCCAGCCATGTGCAGCTGGTACGCACCTCCACTTTTCCAAGCTAACCACAGATCAGCGACCTTGGCCTCGCCGACCGCATCATCGCCATTCCCAACGACCACCCGGCCGCGCGCAACCGATACCTCTACGACGCCGAGCGGGGACATTAAGCGCCGTCCACGCGTCCCCTCTTGCGCTGTTCAAGCCCTCTACAGCGCCGGCGGTGCGTGAGCTCATGCTCGCGTTCGCGCGCGAGCCTTTCCGCCGCACACCACCACCGGAGGGCGACGAGAGCGTCGCCGACTTCTTTACCCGGCGATTCGGGCCAGGGCCAGCGCGTACAGCCTCAGCCTTCGTGCATGGCATCTACGCGGCTGACCCGGCCAAGCTGTCGCTCCGGTCGGGCTTTGGGATCCTGCACGGCGCCGAGGCGCGCGGGGTCGTGCTCGGCATGCTCCGCGGCCCGCGGAGTAAGGAGGACATGGCGGCCGAGGCGGCGGCGTGGATGCTATCGGAGAGCTGGGAAGAAGCGGCGGGACTGGAACATGTACGCACTGGCGGCGGGATGGAGGGGTTGACGCGGACACTGGAGGAGAAGGCGGCCGCTGCTGGCGTCGACGTCCGGAAGGGCGTGGCGGTGCAGCACATTGCCCCGACGATACACGGGTCGAGATCGCCACTGCACAGGGCAGTTTGCGCGCCGACCATGTCGTCGCTGCCCTCCCACCACGAAAACTGCAGTCGGCAACGGACAGTCCCCTGCCCCACCTGACGGCTAACCCTTCGACGACGGTCGGCGTCGTCAACGTCGTCTACGGCCTCCCGCCATCTGCAGTCCACCCCGACGGGTTCGGGTACCTCATCCCGCGCGGCGAGCCTGGAAGCAATCCCGAAGGCGCGCTCGGCGTCGTCTTCGACTCGACCGCCCTCCCGGGCGTGGACGGCGGCGGCCTCGAGGGAGAAGTCACCAAGCTCACGGTCATGCTCGGCGGCCCGCACTGGTCCTCATACGCCAGCGCGAGCGGCGAGCCGCTCCCAACTCCACGGATGGCGGACGAGCTCGTCCCGCTCGCGCTGCAGCACCTCCACCGCGTATTCCCCCATCTCGCTGCACACGAGCCGCTGCTGACAGTGCCCAACCTCAACAAGGAGTGCATCCCGACCTACGCGCCTGGGCACGGTGCGCGCCTCCGTGAGATGCACGAGGCGATCAGCACAGGGCCGTGGGGTGACCGCCTGAGTGTTGTTGGAGCTGGATACGGGGTGTGTCTGTCAACGACTGCGTACTGGGAGGCGAGCTGGTCGCAGCCGGACTGGCCGATGGGAGAGTGACTGGTTTGGAACGCTGGGCGGAGTGGGAGTAGCCTTGGGCAGATAGAGGGGCGAGGAGGCGACTCTCAGGAGTCCGGGAGGAGCACGGCAAGTAGCATTAGTAGCATCACATTGCATGGCATAGCATACATCTCAACTGCGAAGGCGGACAGACGGCTGGTTAGGTGATGCAGCTCGACTCCATGATTGCCTGGGTGTGGAGGTAGGAGGGCGGAAGCAAATTGGATCGTGGGACCTCGGACTCCGTCCCGCGCGGCACTCCTTGACTGCCGCACTCCGATCTCGTCCTCTCCTCCATCGACTGCAGCAACGAAAATGGCCGACGCAAAGGGTTCCCAGGCCGAGCAGGTCGTCCGCGCACCCGAGGAGGGGACGTCTGTCGAGGTGAGTGGTGGTGCTGAGGGTGCGATTGGGAGTTGGGAATGAGCGTGTTCGGAAGTGTCGAGTGTGTTTGTGACTCGTCCGCTCTGCAGCCTCGATACCCTATCTGGGGGTGCATCTTCGCCTGCGCTATGGTGTTCCCTCTATTGGGCGACTTTTGCATGACACTGCCAATCCTCCTCTGCCCTGCCCCTCTCTGCCCGAATGCTAACCCCAGTTCTCCCCCTCGCTCTTGCAACGACTAATGGCGCCCCGCGGCGCGCAGCCCCAAACCACCGACGACCTGGTGCGCGCGCGCCTCGCGCAGGAGTCGGCCCAGCTGCGTCAGAAGGAGGCCGAGATCCTGAGCTCGATCTCGAGCGCGCTCGAGAAGGAGAACCTCGACCGCGAGAAGCCGGGCATGAGCTCCGAGGTGCTGGGCAACGACATCGAGGCCGTGCGCGAGAAGGTGGAGCGCATGGTGCAGGACAAGAAGAACTTGGAGACGCCGGAGCTCACCGCTGCGCGCGAGGGTGTTGTGCTTTGCTACAAGTGAGTGCGCGCGGGGAGGATGCGGGGTTCGTGAAGAAGGCGGAAGAGAGGGAGGGGCGTAGAGGAGGGGGGGTGTGGAGGAAGGAGGCGGGCGCGGTGACATATCCGAAGCTTGCGCCAAATGGGCTTTCAGAGGCCGAGGCTGCGATGGTGATGAGACGCGCGTTGAGGATCCCATCGCGACGTCGCTTTCGGCTGGTCCGCCAGCTGAGGTTGTCTAGCCCGCCCAACAGGGCTATCGTGGACGCACTCATCCTGCCATTGGCGCTTTCCTCCACCCCCTATCCCTGCCTTTCTCCTTGTTCTTGTCTTGTCCTCCAGCTAAATCCTCGGATACACCAGCTGACAGCAGGAACAACGCACAGCGCCCCCTCGACTGCTGGCGTGAGGTCGACGCCTTCAAGGCGCAGGTTGCGAAGCTTGAGCAGGCGTTTGTTAAGTCGCTCCACTAGACACAGTATGCATAGGCATGCTTCGGGATCTGCAGAGGAGTGTAGCCTGGCACTTGTCCATACCCCGGGGCATGCAGCGCTGGGCAGTGCGGGAGAGAGGAGCACACGCGGAGCACAAGCGGAGCATGGTTAAACGCTGGCGCGACAGCTGACTGAGCTGCAAGGCGAGACCTGAAAAGATATGCGCGCAGTGGCTCAGGATACGAGGTTGTGTAGTCGTGCAGTTGCTAGATATAGATAGGTTTACAATGAGTGTCAGCTTCACGCGCTCTCGCCATGCCATGGTCGACACCGTGAGCGTCTCGCACGACGTCAGCCGGGCGTCTTCGGAGATCGGCGATTTCAGCCGACTCAGCCACCACCTCCACCATTAAGTCATCTCCAACATTCTGGGTACTTGAAATCTCCACATCTTCGTCTACTCGTCTTTGACAACTGAGCATCACTCGCTCTCCTAGCGGCCTTCCCGCCCCACCACCTCAGTATCATCGCAATGCTCGCGCACCTCCGCCCCCTCCTCCGCCCCCTCTCCCGCCCCCTCCCCCTCGCCACCCTCCGCCCCCTCTCGACCACGCCCTCCCTCCTGCGCGACTTCAACCGCCCCGCCCCGCCCGCCCTCCCCGCCGAGGACCAGGCCGAGTTCGAGCGCCTCCGCAAGGCGGCGGAGGTCGCCGTCCCCGCCGGCGTCGAGGACTCGCCGGAGGCGCTCCTGGCCGCGATCGACGAGCTCGAGCACCGCGATCTGCGGAAGGGCGCCAAGCCCGAGTTTGAGGGGGACACCAACCCCGTCACGGGGGAAGTGGGCGGGCCGAAGCGGGACCCGTTCCAGGCTAGTAAGGACGACTGGGCGTTTGGGGGGCGCGTTACGGTGAGTCTCAACCCAGTGGCGGGAGGGTGAGGGAGGACGGGTTGAAGTTGAAGGAGCGAGGGGAGGGATTAGTCTTGGAGAAGGGAGATGGTGCTGGACTGGTCGCGCAGTGGAGACGTGTGAAGAATGGCAGAGTCAAGGATAGTGGCCTTGACGTATCGAGCATAAGGCGCAGACTGCTGGAATGAGTAACGACGACGGCAGCCACATCCTCCGTGAAGAGCACTTCCTCGCCCCTCTGAATGCCGCCTCATTCCCTTGCTGGCTGTGGCGTCTCTGTTTCCTACGGGCTCGTCGCTGACAACAGGACTTCTAAATTACCGACAGCACCCGACGCCTCGTTCTCCTAGCACGCCCTATGCACCACACACCTCTGTAGACCCATCCCTGTACCCATAGCCATGATAAATTGGTACATGCTGCTGCCCTCTACACATCTCATCTAAGCTAAGCCGCGGCGGAGACGACGGGAGTCTCGCTTGTGGACTGGGACTGCTGCTCGGCGGCGGCCGCAGCCTTCTCTGCCTCCTCAGCCTCGAGTGCTGCGAAGGGGTCGGCAGACTTGAGGTCGATCCAGTGCACGCCAGACTTGTCGATGATGATGCAGTTGAAGTCGAACTTGACCGTCAAGCCTGGGGTCAGCTGCTGCGGGGAAAGACGACCAGCTGTGCATTTGCGGCACTGGTAGTCTCAACCAGGCAAGCCGCCTGCCCTCATCGGAACTCACGGTGGTCCACCTCGTTGATGCACTTCTTCATCACCTCGAGCGCCTCGCGACGATCACACCCCTCGGTCCACCACTTGTCCATCGTCGACAGCGCGACAAGCTGCCCAAACCCGTGCGCGGCATACGGCACCACAGCCTTGGTGCCAAGGTAGTCGATCCAGTAGAGATGGGGCTCGTCCGACGTGATGTCGTACCCGCCGAGCAGGAGGTTGACGGCATAAGGCCGGCGGGAGCGGAGGGAGTCGGCGAGCGAACGGCGGATCCACGCGCTCGCAGCGTGGGGGAGGAGGGCGTTGTTGTGGCGGATGTGGTACAGGCGCACGTTGCGCTCGATGAAGTCGGCAAAGTTGTTAGTGTCGCCTGGCTCGCCGCCGTACGCCATCGCGAGGTGGGGGCCGAGGACCTTGATCTTGTTCTCGTCCGACTTGAACTGCAGGATCGAGCGGCCGGCCGTCATGTCCGACGCCAGGAGGACGAAGTCCTTGCCTGTTGTGTGCGCCAGCAGAGCGAGCAGGGTGAGGAGTAAGTGGCGGGGCGGGGGAAGACAGGGGTTCATTGGGGGAGGTGGGCGCGGAGATGGCAGTCGAATGCATGCGCGAGCGGCGTGAGGTCGGGCGAGAGATCGAACAGGTGTGGTGTATCGCATGAGCAAGGGAGGTGGAGGAGAGAGTGAAGAGAGGTGAGGAAAGAGCGCGTCAGCACACCACGAACAGCAACAGCGGCAGCGCCGTACTCACCACTAATGCCAAATGAGCACTCCATGGCTGCGACGATAAAGAGTGGATGTAGAGTTGTCGCGTCGAGTGTAGAGGATGAAAGCGAGTTGAACGCCGCGAGATGACTTGCGGTGACGATTGTCGTCAGCGTTGACGGTTGCGCGTCTGGGGAATTGAAGGGAGGATCAGATAATTATTTCTGTCCACGTGACGATCGCGTGTTCTTGTTATGACGGATTTTGGAGGTGGATGGAAATCTCATGTCCACCCTCGGGTTCCTCCAACTTTCGACATCTACAGCGACTCTTGGACTATACGATAGACAAACGCGCAAGGCTACGAGACGAGACGGACAAACAAGACGATATACGCGTATCAACTTCTCTGAGTTAGAGAATTATATCCTAGAAAGCTACCATCATGTCGCGCCCAGAGGAGATCGCGCCGCCCGAGCTGGTACGCTATTCCGCCTCGTCCGAGCTGACAGCAGTTCTACGGCGATGTCGAGGCTAAGAAGTACACGGGCAAGTGAGTATCCTCTTGCCTCTTACCCCAACGCATATCCAGTGTTGGAGGATATACGGGAGCTGGGGGTGGCGTTCGTCCGCTGTGCCGTCCTTGCCTTCCCCTGCTCCCCGGCCCTGCTCCCCGGCCATGCTCCTACGACTCCGAGGCCACAGCTAACCGCAGCACCCGTGTGCAGAACATTCAAGCACAGATGACCGACCGTGCTCTCGAGCTCTTGCAGCTGCCACCAGGAGAGTCGTGCTACCTCCTCGACATCGGGTGCGGAAGCGGTCTGAGCGGCGAGATCCTTGACGAGGACGGACACGTCTGGGTCGGAGTGGACATTGCACCAAGCATGTTGGGTGAGCTTTTCCGCTTGCGTCCTGAAGCTGACAAGCAGAGGTCGCACTTGAGCGCGAGGTCGAGGGAGACCTCTTCCTCCAGGACATCGGACAGGCTTCGGTTTCCGCCCAGGAACCTTCGACGGCGCGATCTCCATCTCCGTCCTCCAGTGGCTCATGAACGCCGACACCAACACGCACTCCACCCCAGCGCCTCACGCGCTTCTTCACCACCCTCCATTCGGCGCTGAAGAACCCTCGCGCGCCATCTTCCAGTTCTACCCCAACTCGGACGACCAGGTGCAGCTCATCACACAGTGCGCACAGCGCGCGGCTTCGGCGGTGGTCTCGTCGTCGACTACCCCAACTCCAAGAAGGCGCGCAAGATGTACCTCTGCCTTATGGTTGGACAGCAGGAGGTTCCCAAGGGCATTGACGGCGACGAGGTCGAGGTGGACGAGAACACGCGCCGGGACCAGATCCGCAACGAGCGCAGGAGGAAGCGCGAGGCGACGCGCAAGAAGGCCAAGGGCACAAAGGGACTCACCGGCAAGGAATGGGTCCTCAAGAAGAAGGAGCTGTACCGCACGCGCGGGAAAGAGAGGTGCGTTTGGTTGTGCTGCGATAACGGCAGCTGTGAGGTCTTCGAGAGCTGACATCAGTGTGCCACGAGACTCCAAGTACACTGCGCGCAAGCGTCGTGTGCAGTTCTAGTTCTGTCCATCTGTCTGTACTACTACCATCTCTCGGATCTTCTCGGCCATGCATGTGTTTAGACTGTGACGAGCGAGCGAGGCGGCACGGAGATGGCGCTCTGATTGATATGGGGCCGGATGTAGCGCCATGGGGGGAAGGGGCGTCGGGTGACAGCCGTGCCTGGCGAGATAGTTTCGGTCCACTCGCCCGATCTACAATGTCGTCGTCGTCCACATCTACACTCCGGCCATCACCATGCCAGAGGCGCACAGCCCGACCTTCCAGCGGGCACTCCTGGTGAGTAGCGCAGCGTATGGTCGCGCTCCCTCTCGCGGATCGACCCGCAGCTCGAGTTCCTGCAAAGCGGTCAGCTTGCACACGTCGCAAACATTTGTTTGCGTCTTCCGCGACTTCGATTTGCGCTGTCCCCAACGCAAACAGCTGCCTGTCTCCGCAACCAACCCCAGCTTTGCTTTTCACAGACGCACACACTGACGCCAGTCCGGTGCGGCCTCCGGGCTCGCGGTGGACCTCATGTTCTTCCCGCTCGACACGGTGAAGACGCGTATCCAGAGCGCTAAGGGGTTCTGGGCGTCCGGCGGCTTCCGCGGCGTGTACAGCGGCGTTGGGAGTGTGGGCTTGGGGAGTGCTCCGGGAGGTGAGTGGATGTCGTTATGACGGATGAAGGCGGAGGCAGTCAACCGTGGAGCTTGCTGCGGTGCTAGGCTGGACGAGCTGGAGGAGCTGGCACACGGGCGGCACCAGAGCGCAACATCACTCCACACTTCAGACCTCACCACGGAGTTCTCCACGCATGCGGAACTTGCAAAGTTCAAGCCACTGCGCTCACTGCTCGAGCATAGCTAACTTCAGCGGCCATCTTCTTCGTCACATACGAGGAGCTGAAGAAACACGTCCCCAAGCTCCTGCCCGACAACACGCCTGGCCTTAACCACATGATCTCGGCCTCGGGCGGCGAGTTCGCGTCCTGCCTCGTGCGCGTCCCGACCGAGGTGGTGAAAAGCCGCACGCAGACGGGCGCGTACGGCGTCGGCACCTCGTCCTTGACGACGGCGGTGAACACGCTGCGCTACGAGGGCGTCCGCGGCTTCTACCGCGGCTTCGGCATTACCATCGCGCGCGAGATCCCGTTCACGTCGATCCAGTTCCCGCTGTACGAGTGGCTCAAGCGCACCCTCTCCGCCAACTACCTCGGCGGGCGGCGGCCCAACTCGGCCGAGGCGGCTGTGTGCGGCTCGATCGCCGGCGGCGTGTCGGCGGCCTTGACGACGCCGCTTGACGTCGTCAAGACGCGCGTGATGCTCGAGGCGCGGCGGCCGGGCGCGGACGGCAAGGTGGAGCTATCGCCTTCGGTGCTCAGCTTCCCCCGGCGGCTGGTGCAGATTGCCAGCGCGGAGGGCGTCGGCGCCCTCTTCTCGGGATGGGTGCCGAGGACTATTGCTATTGGGGCTGGCGGCGCCGTGTTCTTGGGCATCTACGACTTTTGTGTCAACATCGGCCGCGAGCCTGCATCAGAACCTAGACTTGCATAGAGAGGTAGACGCTATGGCAGAGATAGAGCAGCACGTGAGCAGCTGTGGAAGCGCCAACGAAGACGAGAGAGAGAGAGACGCCGCTCGTCATCGAGCTATGCTTCCACAACCGTCTCCACCTCAGACTTTGTCGTGCACACTGGTCGATAGTGACATGATGATTCTCGCTCATCATGCAGAGACAATGCATGCATGAACCCCTACTACCTAATGCAGCAGGCCCTCAACGTCCTACAACGGCCAACTCTCCCACGGCTGCTTCGGCCGGATTCAGGCACGCACGCGCCTCGCCTTCATCATCGACTGAAGGTACCGAAGTCAACATTCGCCAACTTTCCAGCACCCGCATCGCTAAACTTACCACCTGCATACCAGCCCTCGTCTCCCGCTCGACATGGCTCTCCGCGCTGGCCGCCTGAGTCTGGTCGGACTGGGCCGCTCCCCCGCCCTCCCCTCGACTGTCCTCGCATCCTCCTCACGGCGGATAACGACAGGCCGTCCAACTCGCGGCGATGACGAGGAGGGCCCGACGATTGCGCTTGGCGGCCCTGCTCCCTCGCCGCCTCCGCCGCCACGATCAGAGAAGCATGCGGTTACGCCCGCTGGACCCGCGGTCGACGCCGCGGTCGAGCGCGAGTCGGTCACCTTGTCGGAGATGTATGCCGACGCCATGAGGGAGACTGCCGGACGACGGGACGGTGCGACCCCAGATCGGCCTGGAGGTGGGGAGGGCGTCGCTGGGAAGGGGGATACGCCGCTGCTCCTGTCCGCCGATGCCCCCGGCGGCAGCGAGCATGCGCAATCCGCTTCGTCCCCTGGACCAGTCTTGACTCCCACGGACGGCCCGTCTGCCACCCCTTCGGTCGACGCTGCGTCGGCGACTCCCTCGTCCTCCTCAATGTCCTCTTCTGGCTCTACCTCCTTCTCTTCCGCCCCCTCGGATCCCGCTAGCTCCTCGAACACCTCCGGTTCTGCGACCTCATCGCTTGCCTCGTCAGCCTCTACCGGTGCTTCATCGCCCTCCGCTTCCGCTTCCCCCAACGCCTCGTCCGACTCTGCCGACTCCCAAGCACCCTCCCGGGAAGAATGGGAGCGCAAGTACGAGGAGCTCCAGGCGGCATACCACAAGAAGATGGGCGAGTGGCGGGAAGCAATGGACCAGCGCCTGAAGACTCTTGCAGCGCACACCGGAGAAACACTCGCGGTCGTCAGCCAGAAGGTGAATGAAGTGACGGGGTATCGCGAGGTCGAGCGTCTGAAGCAGGCCGTCAAGGACAGGGGTGAGTCGGGCTACAAGCGGAGCACTGCCGCACTCTTATGCCTCTCATGTGGATTGCTAACCCGCAGAACAAGATATCAGGATCGGACGGCGCAACGTGCGCGAAGCGAAGAAGGCGTACGAGGAGGCTGTCTCGACTCTGTCCAGCACCCAACAGAGCGTTAACGCCCTTCTCGAGCGCAAGCACTCCTGGACGGACGCCGACGTAGCCAACTTCACAAAGCTCGTGCGCTCGGATCACGCGTCCCGCGCAGCCGTGGCGAGCACCAACGAAGCACTGAAAGACAGCGAGCTCAAGGTCGACAAGGCGTTCACCGGGCTCATGCAGAGCATCCTCGAGCGATACCACGAGGAGCAGGTGTGGAGCGACAAGATCCGCTCGGTCAGCACATGGGCGCAGGTGGCCGCGCTCGTTGCCAACTTGATCGTCTTTGTTGGCGCGATCGCGTTCATCGAGCCGTGGAAGCGGCGGCGGCTCGTGCAGGGGTTGGAGGAGCGGGTGTCGGGCATGATGGGGAGAGTTGAGGACCAGATCTCGACGCTGTCTGAGCGCGTCGGCGATTTGGATAGCAAGATTGGCGTCGCTGCCATGACTGCAGCGCCAGCCGCCGTCGCGGGCGCTCTCCCGCCGACGCCGGCTCTCCAGCGCCTAGCGCCGATGCTGACACCGCGGCTGGTGTGCAACCCGCACCCCCTACCGATGCGGACAACGACGCCATCGCCCAGATCGTCGGCAGCCTCCTCTCCGACGCGCTGTCCGACATCGACCCCGACCTCGGCGCTCCCTCCCCATCCCCAACCCCCATCTCCACCTTCACCTCCACATCGCCCTTGGAACAGGTCGCGAGCGAGCACGCCGACACCTACACGGCACGCACACTGCACTGGGCCTCGGCGCAGCTCGCGCACGTCGCCGCGCCCAGTCCCGAGCGCGATCTCGCAGCAGCGAGCGTCGTCGGCGTGGCCGCTGGGGCGGCGGCCGTTGGGCTGATCAAGTTCGCGGCGTCGTTCCTTAGTTCGTAGATTGCATCACCACTCATTGAACATCATGCACTGCATTTAGCATTGCTCGGGGACTTGCGCAGTTAGCTCCTGCAGAGGATCGCTCGATCCTACATTGACATTGTCGTCGCACTCGTCACGACTTCACGGCGACTGAAGTAGCATAGCGACATGTGCTCGATTGCAGTTCGCGCCCACTTATATAACTAGGCGCTCCATGATCCGAAGTTCTGACGTGCGTACTATCAGCGGCCATCAACCAAACACCAGGAACGCATGACTCAGACCTCCGGACCATGGCATGGTCTGTATGCATGTGCTCCTACTTCCCCTGAAGTGCTTGATAAGGAATGTACCCCGGTCAAACATGTATGACTACAACACGCAGCATGCATTGTGCATGACGGCAAACGTCGGAGTGGACCCGACGCTTTGTCACACGGTTGCCGTATCTTGAATTCCCGTGGAGACTGAGATCCGAATGGCCGCCTAGCCTGGGTAATCGCCGGGACAAAGCCGAGCTATTATTATTCGACTCGTCTCGTCGCGCAAATCCGGCGGGGCAACTTGGATTACATAGCGCCCACCAACATTATTCGTCCATAGACAACATCTCGTCATCCCATCTCTTTCTCTCTCTCTCCACTACTCTCTCCCTCAACTCTCTCCTATACTCTCCTCGCTCACCGCCTCCCACTCTACACAGTTCGCCATGACCGCCCCCGCCGCCGACTCGGCCGTGTCCTCGCCCTTCGTGCAGAGCCCCAAGCTCGGCGCACTCAAGCCCAACGGCTCGCCCGCTACCAACGGCTCGGCCAACGGGAGCAGCAAGGAGAACGGGCAGCGCAAGGACTTCCTTAGCGACCGCGCCGCGTCGACTGAGATTGATGGCAGTGGGTATCTAGGCCATGGGCATGCTTGGGCTCCTCCTTCGTCGTCGAGGTGACGAGAGGACGCGGAAGGACGAGAGCGAGCGCTGACACCAGTCCGCGGTCTCATGCCCCTCGAGGGTCCCGGCATTATCACCTTCGTGAGTTGAGCTAATCCGTTGTCAATGAGCTGACCGCCAGCTGTGAGTCGTAATGTTCGGCGTGACCCTTTCCGGGCTGGCCTATGAGCTGCTTCTCTCCGTCGCTATCGCATCGGCCCTTATCGTTCCTATCGGCCCTCCTCAACAACAAGCTCACCCTACCCTACCCTACTCCCTACTCCCTACGGCCGCCTACTCGACCTACCTCCCAACAACCATGCTGACCCCAGCGCCGGCCGCCCCAACCCCACGACCTTCCCCTTCGACTCGATCACGCTCCACCTCAAGCCGCCCCTCGGCGGCGGCAAGAAGCAGGACGTCGACGTCGACGGCGAGCTCCTCAACGTCGCGATGCAGTACGGCCCTTCGGCCGGTATCCCGCACATCCGCAAGTGGCTCAGCGACCTCCAGACTTACGTCCACAAGCGCCAGCCGGGCAACTGGGCGGTGTCGATGGGCAGCGGCTCGCAGGACCTCATGAGCAAGGTGGGTGTGTGCGGGTGGGGCTGTGGTTGAGAGGGCGCGGCAGGCATACTGTCTGCGCGCGGTGTGCTGCGGTTGCTGCTCAACGGCTGAGCCACTGCTCTGTGCGGCGGGACGCGTTCTGGGACTCTGCGTCCGGTATGCGTCCACTCCTGGGGCTGCAACTTTTCACACCCGGTGACCGCGACGATGCGCGGGCGATCTATCCGGGCTGCTCGCGTTGCCATGGCAGCTGTGATGATTGCTCGACGGTGATGTGTGATCGCCGGGAGGGCCGCGACCAGGGCGGCCAGCCTGCGCCCTCCGCTCCTCTTGTTCCTTGACTCTCCCTGTTGCGCGCTGTGGCTGGAGTTCCAAGCCGGTCCAACCGGGCCTCGGAACCGCTGTGTTCCAGAATATCCCGCAAACGCTGGCTGCGCTCGCCTTTGCTAATGCCAGGCCTTCTACGCCGTGCTCAACCCCGGAGACCCCATCCTCATGGAGACGCCCGTCTACTCCGGTGTCCTCCCCACCCTCCGCCAGCTCAACGCCAAGATGATCGAGGTCGACGTCGACGACCAGGGTCTCTCGGCGACCCGCCTCGAGGAGATCCTCGCCAACTGGCCTGCGGGCGAGAAGCGCCCCCGTGTCATCTACTCGACCCCTGTGGGATGCAACCCCTCGGGCTGCTCCGCGAGCAAGCAGCGCAAGCTTGACGTGCTCAACGTGATGAAGAAGTACGACCTGCTCATGATGGAGGGTGAGTCACAACGTCTGCTTGAGCATGGGCAGTGGCTGACGGCAGACGACCCGTACTGTGCGTAGAACACGGTGACAACCGCGTGTCACCAATGACAGAACATCACTAACCACAGACTACCTCACGCAGGAGCTCATCCCCTCCTACTTCGAGCTCGAGACCGAGGTCTTCCCTGAGGGCGGCCACGTCCTCCGCTTCGACTCGTTCTCCAAGCTCCTCTCGGCAGGTATCCGCCTCGGCTTCGCCACGGGCCCCAAGGACATCCTCCACGGCATCGACGTCAACACTGCTGGCGCCAACCTGCACACGTCTGCGCTCGCCCAGGCCGTCGCCTACAAGCTTCTCGAGACCTGTAAGCTACCAGCTCCCCGCCGTAGCTGACACACAGGGGGCATCGACGGGTTCCTCTCGCACGCGCACGCCGTCGCCAAATTCTACGCCGAGCGCCGCGACATCTTCGAGGCGGCTGCCAAGGAGGCCCTCGGCGACCTCGCCAAGTGGGTCTCGCCCGTCGCCGGCATGTTCCTCTGGATCGACATGTCGCCTGCTGGTATCACCGACTCGTACCAGCTCATCCGCAACGAGGCGCTCGCCAAGGGTGTCCTCGCCGTGCCGGGCCAGGCGTTCTACCCCTCCGGCAGGCCGTCGCCTCACGTGCGCGTGTCGTTCTCCGTCATCGACCTCGAGACCGAGGCGCCCGAGGGCTTCCGCCGTCTCGCGGGCGCGATCAAGGACAAGCGCAAGGAGATGGGCCTGGAGTAAACGCAAGCGCAGCGAGCGTCGGCGGCTTTGGGCGTCGTTCGGCGTCGTCCTGGACAAAATTGTGCAGAGAGAAAGGATAGTCGTCGATAATAGAGGACGAGACCATCTAGAGAGCAAGCGCTACACCTGTTGATGTTATTTAGTAGGGTATGAGCTGCGCCTCCGTATAAGAAGAGGCTCGTTACATGCGGGAATGAGCGCATGTAATGGGATCGTAAGCTCCAACGACTCGCTTGTAAGCATATCATGCGCGTTCAAACTTCATTAGTTGGACTCGTGGAAGCATGGGAACATGCCAAGCCATCGACACGAAGGAACGGGGGTACAAGTCGTCCAAGTGGCAGTCGTTTTCTAGACTGCCCCCCCTCTGCCAGAACTAACAACAATTGCTTGACCGCACCGCCACGCCGCCTGCTTGAGGGGATATTCAGCCTCGATCTGCCAGAATCCAGTTATAACAGAGCGCCCAGAGGGGAGACGGCCCGACCCAAGAACACAAGATCGGTGAACCAGAACAGAAGAAATGCGGACCACAATCAGAACGATCACCCTGCGAAGGATATCCGCGTCGTCCCGAGCAGAATGTGTATCGTTCCAAGTAGTGGCAGAGTGTAGCATGCAGTTGTGCTCTCCGTCGGCCCACGCCTTGCAGGCTGTGGACCACTTGCCGTTGACATATAATACATGAGGACGTGGGAACTGTAGAGACCAGAGAACCAACACAAGACTGTTACGCGGGGGATGCCTAACGACTCCTGCTAAGGATGGATCGAGATCATGAGCTGGCGTCAGCGTCTGTCGCGAACAGGAGCAACCGGGCCTCAGGAGCCAAGACCCGCCCTGCCCACGCCGCCCTCGGACTCGCTGCGCTCGTCCTCGGGCTTAGCCACTCACATCATCGCGGTACACCATCGCAATCCGGTCCAGCTCCCGCCTCGTCAGGCCCGTGCGGAACACGATCTCCTCGAACGTCGTCACGCCGTCGAAGTACTGCACACACAGATCGAAGCGCGAGCGGAGCACCGGGTCCGGCGTGCGTTCGCGCATGACGCGCAGCCACCGTGCCTCGTCCTTCTGCGCCTGCGCCGGATGGAAGATGAAGCTCGCGCCGAAGACGGGCGTGCGCGCCGGCTCGGGCTCGTCGAGCGCATAGCTCGCCGTGGCCGCGCACCGCTCCAGCCCGGGACCGAGCGGGGGACGGAGCTGGCGCCAGCGGCCGGCGCACCGCCCTCCTCGTCGCCGTCGCCGTCGTCGTCGACCCCGTCGTCCGACTCGACGGAGAACTCGAGTCGTCGATCGTATCGCCCAGACTCAGGGTGCGGTCACGGCCAGCGGCGTGCGCGGCACGCGGGCCGCGAGCGGGAGCCAGTCGCGCCCCGTCGACGGACCGGGACCAGAGCCTTCCGGTCCGGCGAGGCCGCGCTCGCCGCCGACCCTCTGTCCTTGTCCTTGTCTCTGTCTTTCTCCTTCTCCTTCTCCTTGTAGATCGAGGCGACGCGTTCGAGCCGGCGCTCCCCACTATCCCCGTGCCGCTGTCGCCGAAGCTCGGGCGCGAGCGCGCACTCACGCTCGTCCCGCTGACGGACGTGACGCTCGCCTTGCGCTCCCGCAGCCAACGCCTCCTCCGCTTGTGCCACAGCTTGAGCCATGCGGCCTCCTTGACGCTCGCGCTGGCGACAACGCGCGCGCGCACATGCGCCTGGATGGCGAGATCGTTGCGGAGGAACCACGTTACGGCTCGCATCCACGGCTCGCGCTTCGATGGCTCGTCCCGCGCGTCGGCGGGCAGCAGGTCGCGGAAGGGCACCGGGGCGGCCGAGATCATCGCGATTAGTGGGATCAGCGGAGGGAGTTTGGGGAAGGCTACGGAGAAGCGGACCGCATGCTGCGTGATTGAGCGCCTGGGGTTAGTGTGTTGCAATGAAAGGCGACCTCACAGATGGTCGACGATGGTCGCTGGCATGAGGATGGTGCGCAGACGGATGTTGACAACGTCGATAAACACCGCGCGCTTGTTCTGAACGAGCTCACGAGCAAGCGGGATGACGACACCCTCGAGGTCGCAGCGCATCAGGTGCGCGATCTCGTGCAGCGGCTTGGACACGTCCGCGTGCTGGATGAGCTGGTCGACGAGCTCCTCCTCTTCGATCTGCTTGCTCTCGCGCCGCATCGACTGCGTGCGGCGTGCCGTGCGCTCGCGCTCCCTCTCCCTTGCCTGGGTCTGGTCGATGTCGTCGTCGAGGATGAGCAGCGTCCGCCACGGCTCCACGCGGAAGCCCGGCTGTTTGGCGATCAGAGCCCCGTCTGGACCGGCAAAGTCCCACCCGTCCGAGTCCGAGTCTGAATCTGACTCAGCGGCGGCCATGATCGCCTCGACGTCGTGAGTCGTCGGCGGCACCACTAAAGTGATAGGAATAGCCCCGACGTGGACCTTGACTGTCGTCGACACGTTGGCGAAGTGGCCGTTCAGTGGGCGGCTCTTTATCTTGTGCAGAGCGGCGTACAGCTCGTGCAGCGATGCGGCGAGTTCGGTGCGTTCGATGCATTGCCGCAGGCACTCGTTGACGGGGATGCCGTCGGCCATAGCCTTCTCACGGATTGCCACGAGCTGCTTGACCTGCTTGGCGACCCAGTTGTCGCGGACCTGCAGTGCGAAAGCGGCTGCCGCCCACTTGAACGCAACCTCGCGGTAGAGAATGTCAAGGCAGTCGAAGGGCTGGTCCAGCTTCGGGTCCGGCTTGTCGAGGATGAGCACGAGGTGGAACATGGTGACTTCGGGCACGTCGTCCTTCTTGAGGACTTGAGATGTGGCGAGGTTCGCGGCGCCGTTCATAGCGGACCCATTGACCGTGCCGTGGCGTGACATCGACACGGGGGTGTCCGCGCCACTCGACACTTCGGTGCTTGACAAGCTCGAGTAGTGGCCGTTCGTCGCGGCCGGGCTCGGCACGCCGCTGCCGCCGTGCGACTCGGGGTGCTCCGCCACGGAGCGCAGCGACACATCCCGAGCCCCCGCGGCCGGCTCCATCCTCCGTCCGCGCGCCACGCGCCGTGCCCCCCTCTCGCCATCGTCGTCGCTGTCTTCCGTCGGATACGCCCACTTGCCATCCGGCCCACAGCACACCGGGTGTCGATGAACAGGAGCTCGTTGACACTAATCTCGAACTTGCGATTACACGCCGCGCGGCTGGGCGACAGCAGGTCGCTGAGGAAGTCGAGCGGATACCCCAGCGAGTAGTTGTACTGGACATCGAGCGGGGTGAGGTGCTTGCGCGGCTTACTCGTCGCCTCACTGTCGCCGATACTCCCGCGCCGCTCGCGGCCCTCCCTCTCCCTCCCGCTCTCCCGGTCTGTCGACGTGATCTCCGTTAAGCCTTTGAGGATGCCGCCGCCCGACACCGAGTTGCCAAGGCTCGCGCCGCCGCTGGCCCTCGACGCGTCCGTCTCGCTCGAGAAGCGTCTCGGCCCATGCCCATTGCTCGCGTGCGTATACCCAGCCCGCCCCGAGCGGCTCCACAGCCCGTCGATATCCGAGTCGTCCGAGCTCGAGCTCGTCGAGTGCCCCTCAGTCCCGTACTCGGTCATATGGGAGTGGACAGACCCGCTCCGCCCCGGCATGCTGTTGCTCTCGTCGCCCTCGGACGCGCCGCGGCGCGACGACCACCCGCCCTTCCCGTCCGCGCCGGCGATACTCGCGCCGCCACTCAGCCCACCGCTGAACCCGCTCTGGCCCGGCAGCCCGCCGCGCACGCTTAGCCCGCGGCTGGCGCCTGAGCCGCGAGACCCTTCGCCGCGGCGCGCGAACAGTCGCGACGGGTGGCCGGTGCGGTCGACAGTGTTGTCCTGCGCAGTGTACGTTGCCCGGCTGTAGATGGGCTGCGAGAGGCGGTCGGAGGGCGACGTCGGGTCTGGCGGATACCGGAAGACATGTCGATCCCGGCTCGACTGTGCGACGAGAAGGATGCCGAGGATGTATTCGGCCATCCTGACACCAAGGTCCTGACGGCAAGGATGAAGGAGTGTTGCGTGTGGGAAGTGTTGTAGGTGATGAAGTTGATGCTGGACGCCATCTTCTGAGTCTTCTGATGTCATGTGGGTGGCCAATTGTAATCAGAGCGGGATCTGATTAGGCTAATGGAGATTAGCAAATATCATTAGCCTTTAGGCTAATCGACCGGCCTCCACTTTCCAGGTGCGGTCCATGTCAACAAACGCAAACAACATCTCTCCTCGCATCCTAACATCTCTCATCTCATCCTCATCACCTCTGTCTCCAGTCAACGCATCACCAGCGATGCACTCCTACACGCCACTTCCCACATCCACCCCCTCCCCCCTCTTCTCCTTCGCGCACTACCCCATCACCTCGCGCTCGCGCCTCAACGCCTCGCTCCGCGCCACCTCCTGGTCGACGCAGCGCCCCTCCCTATCCTCGCGCCGACCAGATAAGCACGGCGACGCGGAGGAAACAGACGCAGACGCCCGCGCCCGCCTCGCCAACCGTGCCCGCCACCGCGCCGTCCGCGGCCTCCAGCCGGCCGGCGCTGCGCTCCGCGTCGACGCGGCCGAGTTGAGCGACGAGGAGAATGCGCTCGAGGCCGAGAAGGAGGACCTGAACAACTTTGGGCACCGCTTCCTCATCCCCATTGGGCGCCGGAATACGCAGATGGAGGCGGAGGCTGCGCCGGTGAGTCTTGATGCTGGGTCTGCCTATGTTGGAGGCGACGTTGTGGACTCGGTCTGGCGGATGAGGGTGAACGCACGAAGGGGGATAACAAGTCGAGGTGTTGGATAGAGGACAAAGTCACGGCCGCAGTACGAGCTAGGAAGCGCGATCAGCTTCGCCGTCTATACTCCCGAGCTGACCCCAGTCCCCAACACCCAGCGACCACGACCACCGCCAAGAAGACCGGCAGGGCATCTCGCCCTCACCCGAGCCCGTCGAGGACGGCGTGGACTTAGACGCGTCAGTCGAGGACCACGACGGCGTCGACCTGGATGCGTCGGTCGAGGACCTCGATAGAAGCACCGAGTACGACTCGGACGACCTGCGGCTCATGCGCGAGATGGACCGGAGTGTGGGGAGCGGGAGCGAGGAGGAGAGTGGCGAGGTGGAGATGGAGGAGTAGGCGGCCGAGGTGGTTGGGAAGGTGGACAGGAGGAGAGAGGACTGGGGCACGAAGGACCATATGGCCAGAATGGATGGCACCATGTCCTCTGCGACCAACGGCGTCAACGCAGACGATAAACGAGCACGCTACACGACACAGAAGCCATTTCTTACCCGGCCCGACGGGCTCAACATCACACTACAACTTCACTTTGGCACACCTGCGCATAGCAACATTCTGTACCATACAACTGCATGCATATTATAGCACTAACAACTAGCTAGCAAACCAAAAGTCGGTGCTCCGCGGCGCCTGTCCGATTCCGACTTTCTGCGGGATCTCAATGCCGTCGCCAGTGATGTCCAGGAGTCGTATCTTCAGAGCCAGCTCAGTGAGGATGTGCACATAGTTGCTCGACTCCTGCGTCGTCATCCCGCCCATCTCGGGGAGAGGTGGCACGGGCTCGGGTGCATTGCCGTTCTCCGCGGCTGCAGCGGCAACAGCAGCGGCGGCGGAACGCGCTTGCTGCGCCTTGAGGACGCGCAGGCCGTCGGTCCATTCTGCGAACTGCTGGGCGTGGATCGCGTCGAGGTCGAGCAGGGACGCTTCGTTGCCGGACATGAGGGAGAAGCTGAGCTTGGACGCGACGTCGGGCGAGCGTGAGCCGACCGCGCAGCCCGTCTGCAGCTTGATAGAAGTAACGTTGGCCAGGTCGATGTGTTCCTTGAGACTGGCGAAGGTTGGCGTCTCCTTGGGCCGCGCAGCAAACGCACTCCACGCCAAAGTGCGCTTGTCGAGAGACAGCATGACGAACCGCAGAGGCCGGGAGGGACTCGAGTGAACCATCTGGTCGATGCCCGGGGTGAGGACGTGGACGGAATTGAACCAGCTCCCGCGCATCATACAAATGACACGCTGGTCCGCCATGACGTCCGTCGCCTCCTTGCTGACCTTGCCGCGCAGCGCAACGACCGCTCCACGCTCAAGCAGACCATCCTCCTTGTCGATCATCTCCATCTGTCCCTCACGAATGTCGCGGTACTTCGTGCCGAGGAAGTCGCGCTCGAGGTCCAGCCATGTCTTGGTGTGCTCGTCCGCCAGGGTCTGTCGGACCTGGCTCGCCACGAGGTAGCTCAGACGGTCAAAGTCGTCCTGTCGAGACTCCGAGTCATGCCACATGCGGAGGAAGAACTTCATCACCAGTGTGTGCAGGCGGGGGAAGTTGAGCATGAACGGGGTGAAATGCGTCGGGCTGCGCTGAGACGACTGGGTTATCTTGTAGTGGTCGTTGAGGATCTTGACGCATTCCGCACTCGAACGACCAATGGGGCAACGTCTGTCGACTGGGCGAGCCTGCTGCTCTAGAACAATGCTGTGGAAGTTCTCTTCGTGAGTGGCGTAGTAGTGCAAGCACTGGAGTCCGAGCTCGCCCACTGATCGGAACAGCTCTGTCTCCACGAGTGGATCAGTGTTGTCGATGAAGTCGAGTGACAGGCCCATCCGCTTCCACCCGTCCCATGTCCTCGGAACGTTACTGGACGGCGAGTATTCCGCCATACTCGGCCGTGGGGATGTGATGTCGCCGGTATCCTCTTCGTCAAGGCGGCCAGCGTGCCAGATCTCCCTCAAGTAGCGCTCGTGTGTTGGATTGGTCTGTGGCCGCACTGGACGTAAGGAGTGATACCGCAAAACATTGGCGAAGCGCGACTGGAAGTCGAGGATTCGTGGCTCGACAATGTTATTTGTACTCGTAGACATGAGGCGCTGAAGTCAGCAACTGGTCGTGGCATGCGACTCACAGAGACGTATTTCCTTGTGTTGAGAGCCTCAATGACTGCGATGAGATCAGAGTAGCGCTTGCTTCCCTCCTGGTGCGCAGAGCGTAGAGACGCATTGAT
Source organism: Cutaneotrichosporon dermatis (assembly GCA_020011015.1). Classification (NCBI taxonomy): domain Eukaryota; kingdom Fungi; phylum Basidiomycota; class Tremellomycetes; order Trichosporonales; family Trichosporonaceae; genus Cutaneotrichosporon; species Cutaneotrichosporon dermatis. Next base: position 2,329,539 of record JAIGNX010000002.1, on the reverse strand, counting down.
GAGAGCGAGACTGATGTGTGAGTCTAGGGTCCATGGCACTGCAATCCTACCTCTGTGCGGAAAGCTCGAGATCACGGGTGCCCTCCAAGCGCTTGACGATGGGTCGGAATATACGCTCAGCAGAGCTGCTACCCTGATCGTCTGGCGCCTGGTGTCCAATGGTGAGGATACGGGCAAACACACGGTCGAAGCCATAGTTGTTCACGGCGTCTCGTTGGGTGGCACGCTGCTTGCCCTTGCCCGAATGGCTCTTGGGAGAAGCAGTGATGAGCTTCCGAACAATGACAGTGGCAGGGCGGACAATGTTGGGCGCACTGCTAGACGCAAGGATGATGAGGACGCGGTCAATGAAGTCGTCGCCGAAGTCTCCCCATCCGTTGTCGTAGTCCATCACACCCCTGATGCCTTGCAGGGCGTACTGCTGTCAGCAAAGTGTGAAGGGTACACCACCGACGTACAGCCAGTGAATTGCCCGTGAGGATCGCCTTGGGGTCCTCGTTCTCCACGAGCTCCACAAGGAGACCGACACCGCCCTTGAGCATAAACTCGACGGCGAAGTCCTCCTCCTTGATATACTTCTGTAGATTGAATAGAGCGAGCTTGAGTGGCAACGTCTCAACCTTGTTGGGCAACACTATCGTCGTTGCGCCGTTGGTACCGCCTGCGCCTTCTGTTTCCTTCCCTCTAGCCGTATGCAAAGACGCAACGACAGCGAGGGCCTCTGTAACTGGAGCGGGAACAAGCCTGAGCGTCAGTAGACAGAAGCAACCGTCAACTCACTTTAGTGTCTCCTTGGACGACACCATGCCAGCGATGTTCTGCTGGGTAACGAGGACGTCGTTCTCATCGCGAAGGGCTAACGTTATGTGATGCTCGGTGGCATTGAAGCTCTTGGCCATGATCTCGACGACTCTGAGGATGCTCTGGGGATTAGTATGACAAAGGGAAGGCGCCTCTAGTGTCCAGTGATCAAGCGATGTCGTCCACGACATAGCTGGTCTATCCATCAATCCATGACTCACTGCATCTGGGTCGATGCGCGCTGGGATGCGGCGTCCTGTTGGGTCAGTATAGGATCCGTTGCCAACCTTGCTTACCTTTGTATGTGATGAGATTCATTGGTACTGCATTCTCGTTCTTGCCAGACTGGAAAGGTGAGGGCTGATCTCTACGAAGGCGTTGTGAGGAGGAAGAGGTAGCACCACCTGATCGTGAAGACCTAGGTGTTGTGCGTAATGGAGTTCGTGGAGAGCGTGGAGTGTGGGGTGTATGTACCATTTTGTATGATGGCAACAACAAGAAGTGTTGCCCGCAGTTGAAGCTGTGTCCTTTCTCTTGTAGCGTGGGTGTGCTCGGGTGATCGGGGCTGGTAGAATGTCGTAGACCAGTGGTAGGTTTAGAGCTTGACGACCAAACGATCTACTGGATCCACGCGAGGAAGGAAGGGGAGGGGAGGGGAGGGAAGTGCGTAGTCGAGGCCTTTGAGGCGATGAATAGAAGGGGGGTGCAGGGGACCGTGAGTGGGGAGAGGTGGAGGAGAGGGGGGTATGAGAGGGTATGGGAAGAGAATGCGAGGGGGAGGGCGAGGGATTGACTATGTCGCAGTAGAACTGGGAACCGAAGCAAGGAACGAGAAGCGACGTGGGATGCTGATCTCTTTCCAGGATGTAGGGGAGTTAGAAATGGCGCGTGGTTGTTGGTAGTTGGGCGTGCGTGTGTTCCAAGGGGGGGACAAAGGGGATAGGGAGGGGAGAACAATGTTCGGAGAATGGGAGGTAGTGTCCGGAAGGAATGCGAGTCGGGTCGAGGAACGACTAGAGTGGTTTGACTTTGAAGAGTATAAAGCAAGGCGGAAGAGAGCAAGGGAGGGGGTTTGTTGTTGCGGAGTTGGAAGCAAAGAGTGAGAGGTTAGGAGTCGGTCAACAGTCGACGGCCGTTTCGGTTGACGTGATGGCCGATGTAGGACGCCTTTTGCCTTAGCGCGTCGGGCGAGGAAGCGGGCGGGGGCGGAGGGGCGAGGGGTGAGGGCCTGGCCTGAGCCACAGAAGCGCTGGCTGAATCGCCAGAGGTTGGAGGCGCAGGTATGTTGTAAGGCACACCCTCCCAACCTGAAACTCCCCGCTGATCCTTTCGCGTGCGCCTCGTCTTCCACCCCACCAACGCGACTACTAATCCCACCCTTGACAACATTTAATAGACTGCCAAGTCCTACTATTGTCATTTCAATTACCCCTCTTTCCATTAACGGAACCAAAACCAATTCACCCAACCGCCCACCCGACCTAGCCTTCCCTCCACCTGTTCACCGCCACCGCCCTGGGTGCTGACTTGGTGGGTGGTAGCCTCAACTCAACCACCGCTAGTTATCCGTCATCGCCATTCCATCCGATTTTGCCGCCCAACACTACACAACACTTGATCTCTTCCATTCCCACCTCTCCGAACTCATATACCCAGAGTACGTATGCTATCGTCCTCGTCGTCCTCGTCATCCTAGCCCTCCCGCATCTACGGCATCCCGCTCAGCAGCGAACCTTATCATCATCGAATCTTGCGCTTTGGCACCAACCCCTTCCCTGCCCATATTCCTGAACCTTCCTTCCTCTTGTTCTCCAACTCATACTCACCCAACAGCGATGCAGCAACCACCACAGCCGTCTTGTGAGTCGCCCAAGATGTTCCCCTTTGTCTACGTATCTAACAGCAGACGATGCGACGCACTCGCCGTTCGCGCGCGCCGAGTCGTCTGAGCGCCTGACCTTCTCGGACATGGCCCGCATTGCCGGCCGGCCCCAGACAGTGAGTCATTGTTGTGACAGACCAGCCAACAACCACGAATACTCACCCAAAAGTTCGAGGAGATGTATGCCGTCCCAGAATCGTTCTTGGAGATCGAGGTCCGCAACCCTCTTACCCATGGTGCGTGTCCTTTGTAATTCCTCACGCGACCGTCAACGAGTGACGCTGACTCAACCCAGGCGTTGGAAGGAGGATGTTCACCGACTACGAGATAGTGTGCATGGTGGGTGTACCCTACTACTTCAACGTCCATATGGAGCCACTCTGACAGCCAGACGAACATCCCCGCTTTCAAGGTGCAGCACTCGGTGGTGCGCAGGCGATACTCGGACTTTGAGGCTTTCCGCGACATCCTCGAGCGTGAAAGCACGCGCGTCAACATCCCTCCTCTTCCTGGCAAGGTGAGCTACTGCGCAATCATTTCGTTTCAGCTCACACCAGGTCTTCACCAACCGGTTCACCGACGACGTCATCGAGCAGCGCCGTGAGGGGCTGCAGCGCTTCCTCGAGATTGTGGCTGGCCACCCTCTGCTGCAGACAGGAAGCAAGGTCATGTGCGCCTTCCTCCAAGGTAAGCTCATTGGGAGTGGCTAAGCTGACATCAGACCCGCAGTGGGAGAAGTCGCAGTGGATCTAGTGTGAGCATAGCATGGTCTTTCGTTTTGTATGTCATTTGGTATCTGTGTTTCTATTGTTCGGCCAGATTCATTCAGCGTCTACTGCCTGTCTACATCTACGGGATGTCTAATATCTAACCGCGGAAACGGTGGCGGACCCTACCCTTCCAGTTCGGCCCAAGCACAGCGGCAATGGGCGAGCCCTCACCACACTCGAGCTTGAACACATCGCCGGAGTTGGGGTACTGGTCCTGGATCTCGCCCTCGCCCGCGAGGTTGGCGTTCGCAGTAGCGATGTACAGCGTGCTCAGGTCCTTGCCCCCAAAGCACGGGATGGTAACCGACAGAGCGCCGGGCGTGCGGACATGGGCGAGCAGCGTGCCGTCCGGCGCGTAGACGACGATCCGCTGGTCGCCCCAACGCGCAACCCAGATGTTGCCGACGCCGTCGACGATGAGGCCGTCGAACGTGCCCTTCGTCTCGGCGCCGATCGCCGGCGGGGCAGTGGCGAATACACGACGGTTGGACGGCACGCCCGTCTCAATGTCGTAATCGAAGACGGTGACTTGGAGCTCGTTCGAGTCGACGTAGTCTGGGGTTAGCGTGTGCTCTGCCTGCGATCGTTCGCCGGTTTCCCCCGCTCCGCAGATCACCTCCATCTTTCCGTCGTCTGATCTGCCTGCATGGGATCATGGGCCAGACCTTGGGAGACGAGGATCGACTTCGCTGACCATACTACACCGCGCAAGGAGTCGTCGACAATCCCCCTGCCCGAACAATCTCCTCAAACCTCCTCCCACATCCCACCCGCCCTCGCAGACTCACACATGAGCTTATTATCGGGGCTCCAGTCGATACCATTACTAGTCCCCACGCCGTCCAGGAAGCGCTCCGCCCCACGCTCGTCGATGCGCCAGAGCTCGCCGCGCAACCGGCCGTCCCTCGCCTCCGGGCGCGTCATCGAGCCGATCCACAGGCGCCCACGCGCATCGCACGCGCCGTCGTTGAACCGCACAAGCCCGTCCTCGATGTACTTCGGGTCAAGCGGCGCGGCCAGGGTCTGCGACGAGCCCTCCTCGGTGGGGCTGACGGGACCGCCGAAAGGGACGGTCGGGGCGGGCGGGGCGATGAGGACGATGGCGGCCTCGGTGGCTGCGACGAGCTGCGGTCAGCATTAGCGTGAAGGGAGAGGAGGACTCACGCCGGGGGCGTCGACGCGCGGGGAGAGGGCCGAGACGAAGGCGCTCTCGCCGTAGTGCGCGGCCGCGTATGCCTTGGTCGCAGGGTCGTACCTGCCGTCAATACTGGACATGACAAGGAACTCACGAGTGCACCTCGGCGCGGTCGATGTCGACCCAGTGCAGCAGCTGCGTACGGTCGTCCCAGAGGATGCCTGGTGTCAGCGGGCCCGTAGTAGTTGCCGTAGCGGTCGCGGTCGTTAACGCCAGCAGATAATGGCCCTGGGAGCATGGGAGAGTCGCAGGACGCGAGCAGGCCAGCTGCCCACAGCACCGTCTCCACTAGAGGACATTCCGACACCGACCGCACACACGTACCCTCTCCAAGCGTGTTCTGGCTGGCGACAGCAACCTCAGCGTCGAAGATCGGTGCAGACATTGTGCTCGTGAATGTGGGAGATAGGTAAATGGGAAGAGATGGACGCAACTCGCTGTCATTTGTTGGCATCGGCGCATTCTCGGCGACATACGGTTAGTCGCGGCCATTTCATGCGGCCGGGGTGTGCTCGGCCCGGTCCGCGGGTGGGGTCTCCGGATTCGACATTCCAACTACCGCATCTCTCTTGATCTCCAAGAACGCCGTCATCAGCGGTCCCTCGTCTCGTAAACAACGATGGCCTCTTCCTCTACACCGGCGCCAGCCTCGGTCTCAGACATCCCCCGCCCCATCCGCACCGAAGACCACGCCGCCCTCCTCGCCCTGAACAACAAGTTCGCGACCGAGCTCTCGTGGCAAGAACCCGCCCAATTCGACACCCTCCTCTCCACCGCCTGGCACACGCGCACAATCGGACCCTGCGCCGCCCTCCTCGTCGCCTTCGACGAGACCGCGCCGTACGACAACCCGAACTTCAACTGGCTGAAAGCGCGGTTCGAGCGGTTCGTGTACATCGACCGCGTGGTCGTCGCCGTCAATGGCCGCGGGCATGCGCGCGCCCTGTACGAGGAGCTGATGACGGCCGCGAGGGGGGCGGGGCAGGAGAGGCTCGTGTGCGAGATTAATGTCGAGCCACCGAATCCGGGGTCGGTGGCATTCCATGAGAAGATGGGGTTCAGGGAGGTGGGGAGGGCCAAGTTGGAGAATGGCAAGGTCGTGGCTTACTTTGAGCGTCCGTTGTAGAACAAGAACAGGGTATGTAGATACATAGACAGTTGAGGTGGGGAGAGTTCTATAGGCCGTAGCATGCTGCAGAGCGGCAGGCAGCATTACTGGTGAACAAAACTACTAGTACGCGAGGATTACAAGGCTGGTACTTAGCAAGTGGACGACTCACTATCGGGACAAATAATCAAGTAAATCACCCAAATTAACCCACGTGTCACCCAAACATCCCACTTGGCTATCCGCCGTCGCGTCATGATGGCTAGCCATACATAGCGACCTCGACCTAACTACTCTCGTGACCTTGTGCGGTTCGACTAACCTTCGCTACCCTATCCTTCTTGCCATCCATCCGACCCTCACTCACGCTCCTTTGCTCCCCCTTCACACCCCGCCCTACTCTCCTTTCGTCCACCAGCTAGCCCACGCAGTGCGCGGGCTCCCTGCCACTTCACCATGATCATCACCCCCGGGGCGAAAGCCCAACCACACGACAAGGCCGACTACCGCTTCCGCCGCGGCTCGAAGCTTGCCGTGAGTCGTCGCGTCGTCAGGCCAAGCAGTGACGACGGCTGCACTAACCTGGACTCGCTCTGACAGCAGGACTTCCCGCCCGTCCACCCAGAGGCCGCTGTCCCCCCGCTGTCGTCGTTCGACGGGCCATTCCAGCTCGCAGAGTACCTCTCGCTCAAGGTCCGCACCGACCCGCACGACATCAAGGCGCTCGTCGACGTGCCCGCCGACAACGCTAAGGCGGCCGACAAGCATGTGGTATGTTATCTCCTGTATCTCACAGCCGAGCTGACAGACAGTGGATCTACGAGCACCTCCGGTTCGCACATACCCGCTGGCGCCGCTGACAAACAGGAGGATACCGATCGACGCGACGCCGCTCATCACCCAGCTGCTCCAGATGTGCAGCCGCGAGTCGTGCCCCGAGATGAAGGCCGACGAGTGGCAGTACCTCTGCGTCGCCCACGGCGGCGAGGGCACCGACCGGTGCTGCGCCATCGACTACATTCTGCACGCGTACGTTCCCCCGCCTCTCTAGGGCAAGCTGACCGCAGCGTTGACTCGACGACCGCGCTGCTCAACTCGTCAAACTACTTCCCCTCGCGGCTGCAGATTCCGCACGCGTCGCTTGCCCACTTTCCCTCTCTGTTTAGGCGGTTATCGCGCATCTTCTCGCACGCGTACTTCCACCACCGCGAGGCGTTTGCCACGGCCGAGGCCGAGACGTCGCTGTATGCGCGCTTTGTTGCGCTGTGCGAGAAGTACGAGCTGGTGAGCTCGAACCTGCTTATCATCCCGCAGAGCGGGTACGAGGTGACTGTGATGCGCGAGGACGAGCAGGACGACGAGGGCGAGGTGAGCCTCGACTCGGACGAGGAGGAGGCTGGCGAGGTCGAGGAGAAGGGGCAGGAGGAGAGCACGGCCCAGGCACAGAGTGAGAAGGCTGCCAGCGACGCCGACGCCGAGGCGCCACCTGCGGCGGAGGAGGACAGGGCGTTCACCTCGCCCCCGCCGGACGGCGCGACGTCCCCGCGCGAGGACCTCATCCGCTCCACCCACTCGTTGGGGCGGTACCAGTCGCCGAGCAAGTGGGCCACCTCCCCGTCCAGCCCGCGACGAAGGGCAAGCCTGCGCCGGCGCACACGTCCGAGTCGCTCAGTCCACCGAGCACGCGGGCGTCGCTTGAGTACGAGCACGACAAGGCCGCGTCCGCGTCGACCGCCTCCTCAGCTCCCTCGACGCCAGGGGGCAGTGCAGCGCAGCCACAGCAGTCGACGTCGACGCTCGCGCCGAGCAAGAGTGGGAAACGCGGCACCCTGAGCCGCGGCAAGGCCCACGCGCGGCCAACGTGTGGTCCGACAAGGCCGAGGACGAGCCGCCCCTCCCGGCCAACGCCGACGAGACAATAGGCATGGCGCGCAAGGAGAGCGTCGACAGTGTCGTGTACGTCGGCAAGGACGGCGACGAGGAGGACGGGAGCGGGGAGGACAAGGCGGCCGTCCCCTCTGCCGAGGGATCGTCCGTCAAGCCCGCCGCGTCGCCAAAGCCAACCTCCACTGAGCCACTCTCAATCCCGAGCCCGAGCGCGAGCCAGCGCAAACCAGCATCCCCGCCTGCGCCGCTCTCCCCACCGAAGAGCACGCCGCAGCTCGCACTCTCCCCCAAATCCGTGCTCGCAACGTTCCCTGACCGCTCCCCGGCCTCGCCGTCGCCCAAGGCGACTACTGGCTCGTCGACGGCGCCAAAGCCCGCGGCGCCGGTATCCAACGCCGATGCCGCGGCTGAGCCTGAGCCTGTGGCTGAGGCTGAGGAGGACGACGCCGCATCGACCTCGCCGACTCCCAGCCCCGCGCCGTCGCCACTGACGACGACGGGGGTGCTGGCCTCGTCGCCCGAGTCGCCGACGAAGCTGTCGGCTTCGGCGTCGGTCGCGACGTCGACGGCGCTGGCCGCGCCCACGTCTCCGCTCCCGGATTCCGACGCGGCGCCGGACGCAGAGCCCTCATCTGCGTCGGCAGAGGGCACCGCCACGGCGGAGACGGAGATGGAGACGGCGCTCGCGCCTGAGGCCGACGTCACGCCCAGTGAGAGTGCAGCGCCGGCTCCCGCTCCCGCTGCAGCCCAAAGTGCAAGCAAGGCCGCAGACTCGGCCCCAGTCCAGACCCCTTCCACAGCCGCCACATCTACCCCCGTCACCCCTGCCACACCCACCCCCGCCACACCCACCCCCGCCACGTCCACACCCACCCCCGCCACACCCGCCCAGTCCCAGCTGGGCACCTCGCCCCGCTCCGAGCTCCAGGCGCGCCCCGACCGGCCGCAGGGCGAGCAGCTCGCGGTCTCGCGCGGATCCGGGAGACGCGGGGGACAGGGGCGCAAGTCGCGCGTGCCCCGGTCCCCAGGGAAGAAGGGGCGGAAGGAGTCGGCCGCTGGCGACGAGGCGGCGCAGTGAGCTATGAGCGTTGTCTGCTAGTCTGCGCGCGGTGTAGACGGAGATCGTGTACAGTAGAATGTACGACATGCATGATTTGGACACGCGGAGGGCTGGACGAAAGACAGGGCAGTGCATGCCGATGGGGGCTACAAAATAATAATAATGCAAATACGACCATGCGTAAGCTGACCTCCTTTCGCCTTGTCATGCAGCCATGCCCGGTATCTGCCGGTATCCCGACGTGTCGACCTTGGGCACCTCGATATGCGAGATGAACTGCCGCAGGCCCGGTTCCACGTTGTCGCGGGTGCGTCCGGACCGCGCCGTGCGCGACGGGGTCTCGGCCTGAGGAGCCAGCTGCGCCCTGCCCTTGCCCTTGCTTCTGTCCTCGGCCTCGACCTTGACCCTGCTCCGCGGCGCCCGGCCGTTCGCCTGCGATCTCGAGCTCGCTGCATCTGCGACGCGCCCGTTGCTCCTCGTCGCCCTCCCTGCACCGGCATCCGAGTCCAGCACAGGGAGCGGACCTCGGGCACCGGTGCGCCGTGCCATCTGCCGTGTGGGCTGACCATTCGACTGGCGCCGCGTCGTAGCACCGGACGCGGGTGTAGGAAGCGGCTCGCGCGCGCCAGTACGGCGCGCCATCTGCCGCGTGGGTGGTCCGTTCGACTCGCGCTTGCGCTTCCTCGACCCTTGCGCCGGTGCCGCCTGAACTTGTGCGCTCGGCGTGCTGGACGCCTCGCGCTCGGACGCAGGCGTGGCACCCTCGACTGCGACGATGATCTCCTCGAACACAACGTCCTCGTCCCCCTCCTCGCTGTCCACCCCGGCCTCGAGGTCCACATCGATCCCGTCGTCCACTTCGAACTGCACAGAGCCGTTGTCGGCCTCCGTCGCTTCTCTCGTGGCCGGTAACGCATCGTCCTCGCCTTCGATGGCCTGGAGCATGTGCGGCGGACTGTTGGGGTGTATATTGGGCTCGGTGGGGGCGACACAGAGCCGCTGGACCTTGGCCCGCGCATACTCTTGGTACCTTTCGTTCTTGTGCGACGTGCCTCTTGCAGGGCGTATCGTGAGCTCCATAGTTGTGACGGTGTCCGGAAGCGGCTGGAGGTCGAGAGGGGGAGGGTTGAAGGGAAGGTCGGCACGCGGGCGGGGCTGCTCGCCTCCGTCGTGAGTCCGCATCACATGCCGATACAGGTGGCTGATCGTCGGTGAGCGGAGGTCGCATTCTGCCGGTCAGCTTTCGCGTCTTATCCCCTCAGCCAACACCGGCCCACTGGCAAGGCGTCACGTACTTTCGTAGGGGCAGTCCAGGCGGTCGCAGACATGCTTGGCGGTCACATGCTGGATCAGGCCTTGCGCAGTGCGGAATGACGGCTGATCACACCCACGCCAGTGGCACTGGTAAAGGACCATACCCTGAACGTCAGCACACGCTCAGCAGTCATTTCGCGTCTACTTACACCAAAGTCAAACGCTGCCTGCCCGGCGTGATCCCTAGCGATGATATGCCGCAACAGCCATGCCTCCGTAGCCAGCTGCGCTCCACATCCCTTCCATACACACGTGTACTCCCCAACGCGGTTCAGCAAGCTCTCCTTTGTAAGAACGCTTGCCCACGGCTCAACCATCGCCGTGTCTGTACGGTGCTCGAACCGGTCCCTGATGGGCTCTGGCTCGCGCACGATTTGCTGGCGCAGAGCCGCGCCCCGCGGAACGGCAACTTGAAGGGACATGGCCTCAGGACCCACTCGCACTCGCGGTGGCTTGGGTCCAACAGGATCAGGCGGGATGTCCGTGTCGTCTCGGAAGACATCTTCATGTCAGCCTGGGCTTGTCGTAGCTGGCTCACCATATACTCCACGAGCGATCAGCTGTTCCCGTCTCGCTTTGCTGATGGGGATAACAACTTGCGCGCGATTGATAGGTCCGACAGGTTTGGGCTTGCTCTTCGACGACTGGGTAGCCGCGACGGAGGAGCGAACCGGTGACGTCTGGCTGAGATCGACCACAACTCTGTCGACAACAGACCTCACCTGAGCTGGGCGAGCGGGAGTTGCAGCGGCCGTCGTTGTGGTCTCGGCAGTGGCAGCCTTCGTGTTGCTCTTCCGTGGTGCGACGGGAGACTGACGAGTGAGGTCCACAACAGCGCGGTTCTGCGGAGGATGAGGTGAAGCGGATGGCTCTGGTCCTCGCGGGCGCTTGGCTGCACTCGGGGCGGAAGTCGTAAGTTCTGTCCCAGGAGGCCTGGCTGCCGAAGACACCACGGGAGGTGCCGGAGGTGCAGCAGGGCTAGCAGCTGCCTGACGCATCTGCACATACTTGCTGAGCGTCGGGCCAACAAGGTGCGGGGGTACACTGCCTGCTGGCAGGGCTGTCATTGACAGAGGAACGAAGGGCGGGCGTGTCACTGCCTGGTGAGGCGCAATAGCCCTCGGCGCAGGCCCCGCGTTAGTCTGTACAGCAGGAACCGTCGCCAGTGCGGATGTCGACGCAGCTGCTCGTGCCACAAGTGTCGCGCCAGTTGATGGTCCTGCTGCCGTCCCGTTTGTGGAGAGGGGTGGCCCTGTTGGTAGCTGGGGCGTAGCCGGGCCAATGTTCGATGAATCCGACGTGGCCGCGCTCGCGGTAGGTTTGGCGATGCGGAGATGCTTGAACTTGGCTTCAAACGTAGCCTTCACTTCGGGGGAGACTGTGTCGGGGTCGAGGCCAGCTTCAATAATCGCCGCTCGCGTCGCAGCTGCATGCTGCTTCTGCAGAGGGCCTGATCCCCTTGGACGTCCCATTTTGCGAGGGGTGCCGTCAGAAGTGGTCGACCTCCGCGGCGTTGACGACGCAGCAGTCTGCACCGCTTGGCTGATAGCCTGGGCAACCGGCTGCGAGGCACTCTGCATCGCCTGCCCGATCGCTTGCACAATCTCGGTATCGCTCGAAGGTGCGGCTGGCCTGTCACTTCCAGCAACTTGCGAGCCGCTGGAAGGTGCCGACTTGCGTGGTCTAGTCACCTTAGTCGGCTGCGCAGCTGCGAGAACAGCCGCTAGCATACCTGGATGGGCATCGGGATCCACTCTCTCAGATATCATGGCCTCTCGGACCGCGGCCTCGCGAGCCTCCTGTTGCCGCTTCGCCTCAAGTTGCCGAGGCCCAGTTCCTCGTGGCCTGCCCCTGCCTGCCTTGGGCTTCGGAGCGGGCCACTCGGTGGAGGGCATCTGCGAGCTTTGAGACGCCGCTGCAGGTGCCTGCGATGGCGATGGACCAGCCTCAGGCGAAGCAGTAGATGCTGGCGTCGATACAGCAGGGTGCCGATTCATAACTTGGGACACGGCGGAAGCTGCGGCCGCGATGGCACTCTCGGTAGGTGCGTTCGAAGAGGGACCGCCCGCAGCTGCTGGGGTAGCCATCGCCTGCTGTGCCTGCAGTGCTTGCGATGCTGATGAAGACGAGGAAACCGGGACAGTTTCCAAAGCGTACATTGGCTTGGTGAGGTCCGATGGCCTTACGTAGCCAGCGCTACGGCTCGAGGCGATGTCAATGATCTTGCGCGGAGGCGAAACCTGTGAGTCGGAGATGGGGACAACTCTGGAATGGACAACTTGACGTGCTTTGGCAGATGTAGGTGTTGTCGGGTGAGCGGCCATGGCAGTTGTAGGGGTCGTTGGAGCAGCACCTGGGGCCTGAGACGCCTCCTGCGGACGGGGCAGAGGGCTAGGCAGCGAGGCCTCCTTGGGCTGGCTGGACTGAGGGCTAACCGCACCCTGATCTGCAGACTGCTTAGGCGACGATGAAGCAGCCGGCACCAGCTGCCTGCTCCACAGAGGAGCCAGAGCCGCCGCCCCGCTTCCAGTACCACTCGTGTTGGCGGTGGCCGCGGCTGGAGCGGACTCGGCCTGTGGATTCGCCTGTGCGGTGGATGCGCTTGTAGCCTGTCGAACAGCAGGTCCGGAGTGATGAGCGGTAGCCATTGCCTGCTGAGCTCTTTGCCCACGCACGGGAGCTTGTGATGTCCCATCATGTTGCGGAGAGCTAGTACTGTGCTGCGACTCGAACTTGTAAGCGAACATTCTCAGCTGAGAGAAGGACTGTTCGGAATGCCCGGGATTCAGAGAGGTTCTAGCCTCTGATGTTGGAGAGCGCAGCGTCGGCTGCGGTGGCCCAACAGCCGAGGAGCTGGCTAGCGGTGGTGAGGGAATCGTAGAGGCAGTGGTGTCCTGTGCCGTGGTTGACGGGACCGGCGAGGGGAAGGTCGCAGGGCCACTTGGCGGGTACGACGCCTGTGGCTCGCGGAGGCTGCCTTGAGCCGTGGGTTGTGCTGCAGTGCTAAAGGAGGGATGGGGCGGTACAGGATGATGTTGCGGAGGCGACACAGTCGCACTGGCGATGTAGGATGGAGCGCCCGCCTGCGGCTGCGTTTGGTGATACCCCGGGATGCTGGAGATGGGCGGGAGGACAGGATCGTTCGAGGAAGGTGACGAACTGGCATGGGTCGCATGCTGGTCCGGGGAGCTAGACGATGCGTTATTCGACCAGGCCGAGGTGAAGCGTCCTGGACGCTGAGCGTGATACTGGGCGAACTGGGCAGCAGCGCGGGTCGCTGTCGCGGGCGGCTGCGAGGAAGGCTGCTGGGCGGGCGACGACCGACCTTGTAGTGGCGAGCTGTACGGATGGGTTGAAGGCGCGTTGGAAGGAAGGTGCGCGGGGTGATTCCCTTGACCGTGTTGTGTCGACGCGCCCTGCGCGAGCTGGGCATTCCCCGCATACTGTTGTTGATGCATCGGCGTCTGATGTTGTTGCGATTGATGCGGAGGCGCCTGTTGATGTTGCTGCCAGCCGTGATGCGGCGGCTGAGCTTGCATGGCGTTCGGATACTGCGCATGCGACCCAGAGGAATGCTGCGCTCTTATCGATGTCGACTGAACTTCACGCGCAGAGAAGGTCGAGTACGTCGCCGTCCCCTGGCCCTGCCCCGGATTCAGCAATGGCGGCGCGTGGTTGTTCGTAGTGAGGAGATTCGACCACGCCGAGCCCAGGAAGCCTGAGGGAGGTGGTGCGCCGTACTGCTGCGATTGCGATTGCTGTTGCCCGTATCCGCTTGAGGACGCCTGGTTGCCAGATCCACTAGGCCGGCTGCACGTCAGTCGGCGCGCACGAGACAAGGACGAACGGGAACCCAGGCGCGTCCCCCGAGGGCATAGCGGCTTGCTTGCAACGAAGCCAGAGTACCTAGTAGCCGAAACTGTTGAGGTGCTTGGAGATCTCCGCGCGACACTGATGGTGGTGTGTGATTGTAAGGATTGTGGACGGGATGAACACCGGCGTACGATGGAGGAAGGTCATAGTGGAGGGCTGGTTCGGTCATGTTCACCGACTAGCGGGGCTCCAAACATCCATACGTAATCTCGCATGGTCCACGTGACCCGTTCCCCAGAGAAGCAGACTTTCCTGAATTCCTAATCCCCCAATACAAAAAGTAAAACATGATTAGGACTTGTATTAGGACCCCTCGTGCGACCTTTTCTAATGAGATTGCGTTTCCAATCCGCGGCAGGGCTTTTCCAAGACGGATGCCGAGAGCCGACCGGGCAGAGCGATTCCAACAACAGCTTCAGTCAGTGGGGGTACTTTTGAGTCATTCGATAATCAAACTGCTCCTTCTTGATCATTACATTACCCCACCATGCGTCTCAACTCTGCAGTCGAAACCGTCCGGGCAGCTTCTGCGCGCCGCCTTGTCGCTCGTTCCGTGAGTCCCCTCGTTCTCTACTGTGCACGCCGTCGCTGACTCCGCAGGCCATCGCGAGCTCGTCGCGCAGCCTGGCGACGACGGCCAACCCGCCAGAGGTGAAGCCCAAGCGGCGGTTCCCGCAGCTCGATGACGGCTTGACATTGGAGGACTTTGCGTCGGGCGAGCCGTTGCCGGACCCGTCTGAGCGCGTCGTCCTCGGTAACACTACCCAGTGAGTCACGCTTGCTCATCTAGTAGGGTCCTCGACTGATCGCAGACCCCGCCTGCCGTCGTTCTTGAAGCACCCGATTCCGCGCGGCAAGTCATACACTGCCATCAAGCAGGACCTGCGCGGCCTCAACCTTCACACGGTATGCGAGGAGGCCAAGTGCCCCAACATCGGCGAGTGCTGGGGCGGCGGCAAGGGCGCGGCAACAGCGACCATCATGGTGAGTCGTGCGACTTCAGCGGCACTCAGCAACATTTCAGCGCTGACAAATAGCTCATGGGTGACACCTGTACGCGTGGGTGCCGCTTCTGCTCCATCAAGACGTCGCGCGCGCCGCCCCCGCTTGATATCCACGAGCCCGAGAACACGGCCGAGGCTATCTCGCGCTGGGGACTCGGCTACATCGTCCTGACCTCGGTCGACCGCGACGACATCGCCGACGGCGGTGCGTCGCACATCGCATCGACGATCTCCAAGATCAAGCAGAAGGCGCCCAAGATCCTCGTCGAGGCGCTCACGCCCGACTTTGCGGGCAAGGGCGAGGACGCCGTGGCGCAGGTTGCGACGTCGGGACTCGATGTGTTCGCGCACAACGTCGAGACGGTCGAGCGGTGCACGCCGTTCGTGCGCGACCGCCGCGCCAACTTCCAGCAGTCGCTCAATGTGCTTATGACGGCCAAGCGCGCGGCCAAAGCTGCCAACAAGGAGATCTTGACCAAGACGTCGATCATGCTCGGTGTCGGCGAGCAGGAGGACGAGATCCACGAGGCCCTCAGGCGTCTCCGCGAGGCCGACGTCGACGTTGTCACCTTCGGACAGTACATGCGCCCGACGAAGAGGCACATGAAGGTCGACCGGTATGTCGAGCCCGTCGAGTTCGCCAAGTGGAAGGAGGTCGCCGAGGGCATGGGCTTCCTCTACGTCGCGTCTGGGCCGCTCGTCCGCTCGAGTTACAAGGCGGGCGAGTTCTTCATCGAGAACGTCCTCAAGAAGCGCCGCGCGGAGACTGCCAAGCGCGCGGCTGCCGAGCTCTCTGCGGCTGAGGCTAAGGGCGACGAGGCTCGCGTCTGAGCAACGAGCTCCACTCCGGACTCTCCACTCCCGCTTTGATTCAACTCCATCACATGTAGACCGTACTGTATACTAGGCTCCATGCAGTGTGACATTCGGATGTGTTTGTGCATCACAGAGCTTAGAGGTTAGGGGCTGCTGAAGAGACGCATGGTACCAATACACACCTGCAGAATGATATTACGGCCCGCTTAAACGAATTTGCTTCCGCTATTGACACCCCTGTTGTTGCTCGTCGCGTTTCTCGGTGACTTCCACACCTTCCATCTTCTCCATCCATAAAACCAACGCCATCCAGCGCGCGTGCCCAGCATGCCCGCCCCAAATTTCATGGGAATCTACCCCTCCGACTCGGTGCAGGTGAGCAGCTATCGCGTACCGTACGAAGAGGCTGACACGGGCAGGAAGTGCACCAGTCCCTCCCTCTCGACCCCCTCGGCCCGGGCGCGGCCGACCTCCTCGCCGGCGACGTCGAATATCGTCTGCACTACCTCGTGACCGAGGCCAAGAAGTTCATGGTACACGGCAAGCGCACGACGCTGATGCCCGAGGACATCGAGCATGCGATGGAGGCGCTGAACATCGAGGTGCGTCTCCCCTCCAAACGAAGCTGACTCCAGCCCGTGATCGTGCCACCACGTCCTTTACCCCAGGCGCCTTTCCATGCCGTCCCCATCCCGTCGGGGACGAGCGGGCCGCAGCAGCAGCTGTACACGGTTGTCGACGACGAGATCGACTTTGCCACGTATCTCAAGGAGCCGCTGCCGCCCGCCCTCGCGAACAGCGCAGGCATCAAGTGGAAGGCGCACTGGCTCGCCGTTGAGGGCGTGCAGCCTGCCATCCCAGAAAACCCCGCTCCCAGCTCCCGCGCCGGTCGTAAGTACCACCCTCCCTTCTCTTTGGCCACACTAACGCCAGCCTCGCGGCTGCCTCAGCCAACAACGGGCTCGGCCTCGCTCCGCCCCAGCGCCAAGGCGCACCTCACGACCGAGCTGCAGCTGTACTTCTCGCGCCTGACCGCCGCCCTCATCCCGACACTTGCACAGCTCCCAAACCTTCCGGGGAACCCGGCGTCTTCAGCGTCGCAGTACACCTTCCCCGACGCGGAGAGGCATCGCCTTGCCGCATTGGCCAGCGTGCGCTCCGACGCGGCGGTGGCCGGCGTCCTCGCGTACCTCGTCCGCTGGGTCGCCGAGAGCATCAACAAGACGCTCATGGGCGCGACCGGGACTATCGGGTGTCTGATCGACGTTGTCGAGGCTATCCTCGACAATGACGTCCTTTTCGTCGAGCCCTACGTGAGCTGACGTGTCCCTTCAGCCTAGCTAACGCGCAGCTGAACCAGTTCCTCGGCCCGCTCCTCTCCATCCTGCTGACCGTGCCGCTCGGCCCGCACCCCCCGACGTCCGCGTCGCCGTCGCCGTTCGAGCTCCGCACGCGCGCCGCCGACGTCCTCGCCAAGCTCGTGTCATTGTACGCGAAGAGCTACGCCGGCCTCGTCCCCCGCCTCGTCTCGACCTTCAAGAAGGCCCTCGCGTCCCCGCCCTACCCCTCGCCATTGGGATCAGACCACCCGCCTGCTGGGCGGTACGAGGGTGCCGTCCTCGGCATCGGCGCGTGCGGCGAGCACGCGGTGCGCGAGGCGCTGTGGGGCGACCGTGGCACGGGGCTCGCCGCGATCGACACGCTCCTGAGCTCGATCTATCCCGGCGAGGGGCGGAAGAATAAGACGGGGCTGATGCGCGCCACCATGCGCTCGCTGTCGCTTATTACCCGCCCGAAGCCGGATGGCGCGACGGCACCGGCGCCGCCCAGCGCTGAGGCCGTCGCTGAGGCGTTTGGGGCCAACTTTGTCAGGGCGCTTGAGAAGCGGCCGTGGCAGGCTAACGAGCTTATGCGGTTGCGGAATGAGGGCGTCGTGGCCAGCGGGGAAGGAAGCGGGAGTGGGAATGGAGGCGAGAATGCCGAAGACGCGGCGGGCGAGGACGAGGAGATGGAGGAGGTCAAGGCATAGTGTAGCGATGCAGTGATCATTACTGGGTCGTGTGGACGGAGTGGGGGCTGTACGACGCTGACGAGGTCGCGGAGCTGACATGGGACGGAGTGATAATCTGCAGACTGCAGACCAATCCACACCTCTAGAAGGGGATCTACGAGGCGATCACTTCTGTGTGTCCGTCTTCACTTAACAATTTCAACTGCATTCTCTTATCTACTACAGCTACTCTCCACAAGAATGTATTGTTCGTCTTCTTCTTAGGAGCGCCACCAGTCACACCGCTTAGCGGGTGGTGTAACCGCCGTTCGCTGCCGTCAGCTTCCCGGCTCCATGCCAATAACCCAGCACCACCGCTCTCCAGCTTACAGAAGATGGTCTGGCCAGTGATCCACTTGTCGGTAGTGAGGTAGAGCACGAGCGGGGCGATGTCGCCAGTCTCCGTGAGGCGGCCGCCCAGGGCCTGCGACTTGTGGAACTCGACCGCCTCGGGCGCCTCCTGTTACTGTCAGCGCGAGCTTGTGGGAAGGGTAGACGCACCTGGGGGTAGAAGAAGGGCGTGTCCATGGGGCCGGGGGCGATGGAGTTGACGCGGATGCCGCGGGGCATGAGCCTGTATGTTAGCGAGGGGCCTTCTGGATTAAGAGAGTGAGGTCATCTCCACGAGCCACTCACTCCTTAGCCGCAGCCTTGGTGAACCACTCGACGGGCGCCTTGGAGCCCTGGTACGTCGAGTAGAAGCCAGTGAAGGCGCCAAGCAGCGAGGTGACGATGGAGATGATGCAGCCGCCGTCGTTGAGGTTCTTGGCCGCCTCCTGGATGAAGAAGAAGTTGGCCTTGGCGTTGACATCGAACATCTGGTCGTACTCCTTCTCGCTGATCTCGAGGAGGGGCTTCTTGAGCACCTTGCCGACGGTGTTGATCGCGATGTCGAACTTGGAGACGCCGAGGCCGGCCGCGGCGTCCTTGAAGAGCCTGGCGTCAGTGGCTACTCGGGACGAGCAAGCCAGTGGAGTCTGAGGGAGAGGGCTGTAGTGTTCTCTTGCTTGACGGGCCAGGATGGCCGCTCCCACCGCGTCCAAGAGTGTGCGTCGTTGTACTCACTTCTGGCAGGCCGCAGCGGTGCTCATCTCAGCCTGGACGGCGACGGCCTTGACACCGGCATCCTTGAGCTTCTTGAGAGTCTCCTCAGTCTCCTGCTTAGACGAGGGCGAGTTGTAGTGGATCGCAACGTTCACGCCCTGCACGGAGAGGAGCTCGGCGATGAGGGCACCGAGGTTCTAGCCATCAGCGTGGTTCATGTTGGGAGGATGAGGGTGAAGGAAGGCTGGAAGGAAACAGAGGAGAGGCTGATCCAGTGGAAGGATCACGAGGATGGGGTGAGATGGTAGCGATGGGGAGAGCGGAGAGGGGGGCGTGGTGAAGATGAGCAGCTCTGATCTGTCTGAGATCTGGAAGGGAGGACTAGGGAGGGAGATAGAGCGAGAGGGAAGGAGGAGGGGAGGGGGAATGTAGATCACACGCCAAACAAGCATACCTTGCCGCCGCCAGTGACGATCGCATTCTTGCCCTTAAGCTCAGACATTGTTGGTGTTGATGAGTGGTTGTCGAAGTGGGTAGCAGCGACGAGCAGTCAGAGGTAAGTGATGAAAGAGAAGTGAGAAGTGAAGAAGAGAGACACGTCTTCATGCGCAGTTTATATACCGTGAAGACCTCCCGCGTCAGAACTAGGACAATCGCTGGGAGACGAGAGACGAGAGACGGAGAAGGGGGAACGGCAGGAGAGGGGTGGAAAGAAATGGAATAGCTCAATCTCAATGCCGTCACATTACTATTCGCTTTGGGTGGGAGACCTCCACCTCCACCCCGGTGTCCGAACGGCCTGGCCTCCACTCTCCACCGTAGCCTCACCGTAGGGCCTGCACACCCTCCACCGGGTCAACCTCGGCAGGTCGGCGACGGCGACTATGTGGATCTGGTCCCTGGATCGATCGTCACCAAGCTCCACATTCCGAGTCGAGCCACGTGGCGTTCTCCACTCTGCCGCATGCCGTATTGCTGCCCGGGCTAGCTCAAGGCGAGCATCGGGTTTGGTGGCGGCGGCTTGAGGCGCGGAATGCCTCGTAGTGCGGTTGGAGTGGGGGTGCCACTCCTGGCGATCCGGGAAGATCATGCAAGATCAATGCATCCATGACACACGAAATAGGACAAGGATACGACTAGTGATGAGAGATGGGGCATGTGATCTCCAGATAGTCCCATACGAAGTGGTCACAGGACGACTTGTAGCAGCTACGACTGCGTAGACGCGTCGCCGGGGCAGCTCATGTACCGGTCCAGCCACGACTTGCCGTTCGGCATCTCATAGTCCCTCTCGGCGCGCACCGCGAAGCCGTTCTTCTCATAGAACTTGACCTGGGGGTGAGTCCTCCCTCCATACGTCTTCGCCGTCTTCTGCCTCGTGGTCCACGTGTCGCCTTCAGGCTTTGTGGCCCTCCCTCTTATTCCACTCACATTCTTCGCCGACTGCGTGTACAGCGCCATAGGCGCGCCCTGCGCATACTCCCGCGTCGCCTGGAGGAGCTTGCTACCGACCCCCTGGCCCTGCATGCTCTGCTCGACGCCGAGCATGTCCGCCATCCACCAGTCGCGGCTCGAGTTGGGCGCGACGGAGTGGCTCATCTCTTCCTGGCCCGGGAGCATGACGCCGATAAACCACTCGAGCATGATCGGCTCGAGGAGGGCCATGACCTCGCCGAAGACGGCTGGGATGTCCTCCCTGCGTGTCAGCGGCGTTCCGTCCATCTCATTCTTCTCGCCCGTCCACTGTCCACCCTGCCACTGCCCAATGCGGAAGAGGTTGACGAGGGACGGACTCACTCGGTAAACCACACCTCGCCGGGGGCGTTCCAGAGCGCCACGGCGACGATCTCGCCGCCCTTCTCCTTCTCGGCGACCCAGACGTAGTGCTTATTGAGATTATGCGTGATCGCCGACTTGCACAGTGTCCGGTTGAGTATCCTGTCGTCCGACCAGAGGTCGACGTGCTCTTGGTCTGCCCTCAGTCACACTTTCCACCTTGACTCTCCGTACGTACAAGTGAGGAATGCGTCCGTAAGGACGTCGGTCATGCGCTCGAGCTGAGCGGCTGTGCGTCAGAAACGACACACAGGGAGCCGCAGGCGAGAACGTACGAGTGACGTCCTCCTTCTTGACGAGGCGGATGATGACGGACATGGCGAGCGAGACGTGGAAGGAGAAAGACGAAGAGAGGAGATAAGAAAGGAGGGTGCGACTGAGCGAGAACCTTCTGCGAGGATCAAACCAGAGCAGATTTCAGCTCGACACCTAGGGGACACAAGGATCAGAGGTCACAGAACAAAAGGGCGCAGAGGGGCATGGGGACGAGGATCAACGTCCTTGGGCACCTTGTACTAGTTTAAGAATCAGCCACCACCCATAGACCCAGTGAACAAAGCAGGTTTATAAGAGATCAACAGCGATGGCGGGGAGGATAGGTATGCCGTCCCTAAGCGTGGCTCTTGGGTCTTAGGTTATGGTTCATGCAATGGCTCAGCTGGAACTGGGACTCGCATGCCCAGCGCGCCTCGGCGGCGGTGGCGGCTTGGAGATAGCACTAGTTTGCAGCAGGTGTCAGAGTTGTCTCGGTACTTGCGCCGACGCCTTCGAAGAACGCCTTCGGGTTGCAGGAATATAGAGTTCGACAGGTTTACAGGTAAGTTCCTGACTGCCTGACTGACTAGAACTTGCAGACTCGAGTTGCGCGGTCAGTTTGGTCTTGTGATGGCCGATGACCTTATTGCCCCTTCTTTGTTCTCCTCGCACTTCGCGTCTTCTCGAAGGCTGCTCGCGCCGACTGGCGCTTCGGACGATACTAAACCCTGTATTCTGCCTGACCCAGGACCCAACCCACCATCGTCCCGTCCCTGCAGTCCTTCTGGAGTGAGGGGGTATCGCAAACTCTCCGCAAACTGCGTACGAAGGCACCTAAAGTCGGCAGCATGAGCAATATCTAGTATCTACGTACATGCATACACATACTCCACTGCCACGAGCAGTGGAACCCAACCTTATGTGATCTGCACCCAACGCTGGTCTTGCGTCACTGCTGAACCAACATGGCGTCGACGCTTGTACACGGGACGCCCACCTCCCGAAGTGCCCTGGTCTACACGCAAGCAGATTCAAACCCATACCTTAGCCGCGGAGATCGTCTATTCTCATGTACATCCCGCTAGCCTAACACATGTCTCGGCACCCGCGCCGGCGTGTCCAAGCCGCACCGACCCGCCGTTCCGCATATCAACCCTCCGACGTCCCGACTCAACCCAGTGCCTGCGCGTTCAACGCCTGCACGCCCTGTGCGAATCCGTGGTCCCACTGCCACGCCGCATCGCCCACTTGGCCACCGGCCGCCTCGTATTCCGCCCGCCGCCGGCGAGCCCATTGTGGCACGAAGCCGAGCTCGCTCTGCCCCTCGCTGTGGAGGAACATGAGCGCGTCGTCCCATCCCTTGCTGAATGCCGCGCTGAAGACTTGCGCGTTGGGGTTGCCGCCGTGCTGGCCCCAATATCCGCAGTGCGAGTCTGATGTCAGTCTGTCTTCTCCACATCTCAGAAGTGGT
This sequence comes from Cutaneotrichosporon dermatis, assembly GCA_020011015.1. NCBI lineage: Eukaryota > Fungi > Basidiomycota > Tremellomycetes > Trichosporonales > Trichosporonaceae > Cutaneotrichosporon > Cutaneotrichosporon dermatis. The sequence continues at coordinate 2,307,173 of JAIGNX010000002.1, read as the reverse complement.
ACTCACTACACGCCTGCTGGCAGGCGGCATTACGATCACCGGGTTGGCGGAGATGGCGCCGAATCATGGAGGCCGGCAGGATCTCGGCCTGCGCCGCATTGTACGCCGACCACCCGGCATCCCATGGCCGATCCGTCTTGAGCGTCCAGAACCAGTATCCGGCAGCACACCGATCATACAGATCGAGCTGGCTTGCAACCCAGGCGCGCTTCTGCGCGTCCCGTTCTCCCGCCGGCGTGTCGGGCGGGAGACAGCTATCGTCGAGCGCCGCGCTCCACTCGCCCACGACGATGGGCGCCTTATTACACCAGTCCTGGAACTGCGGTGCAAACTCGTGGCACAGCTTGCCGGCGTGGCCCCGCCCGTCAATCGCCTTGTCCTCAGGCGTGAAGCACCGGTACAGGTGGTGGTCGACGACGACGAACTCGCCCCGCTGGCCTGCCCACTGCGCGTACCAGTTGGTGTCCCAGCCGTCGCTGACATAGATGGGGAAGTCGGGGCCGGTGAGGGGACGCAGCTCGTTGAGCGTGCTCTCGTACCATCCCTGCAGCTTGTCTGTGTTCTTGGGCTCGTTGAGGATCTCGAGGCCGACGACGTTGGGGTTGGGGGCGAGATTCGAGGCGAGGAACTTGAGTGCGAGGGAGGTCGACTTTAGGTTATTCCTCGACCAGAAGTCGACCTTGCCGCCCGACAGGCCCGAGTGTGCTGCCATTAGCACTGGCGCGCTGCTGCCTTGTGTAGGAGACTACTCACCATCAGTGTTCTGTGCGCCTGCCGCCGCATGGAAATCGACGAGGACGCCCAGTCCATACCGCCCAGCAGTCTCGATAGCCTTCAGGATACGTGGCCACGCGCCTTCGTACACCGCAGCGTAGGGCGCGAAGTCTGTGCCCCGCAGTACGTCGGGGCACACTGCCGCCAAGTGGTAGTATCCAATCTGTGCGAACGTGAGAACTGTCCGTGCGATTGCAGTGGCCACCACTAACTCACAGGAAGACGGACGCTGTTGAACCCCCTATCTCTGATCCACTGCCAGTCCGCGTCAACGATCCACGTATCCCAGTGGTGCTCCATCAGCGCCTTGGCATTGGGCGCGCGCGCCAGGTCGAAGTCGCTCTTCTTGGGGTCGGCTGCATGGCTATACAGCTCGGTGGCGAGCCAGTCCTCGGTGGTGAACCAGGATCCGAGGTTGATACCCCGCTGCTTTCGGTAACGCTTGATCGATTGCTCGAGCGGCAGAGGCGGCGGTGCTGCCTGGAAGTGGTGCTGTTGGCTGTCTGGTCGAGGGACTGACTTGGCGATATTCTGCTTGACCTTGTCGAAGAGTCCCATTTCTGTATCTGCTCTAGGAGGTTAGGAGAAAGAGATATGGTAAGTTCACTGTTACCATATCTCTTTCTCCTGTGTTGGTGTTACAGATATGCTGCGCTCTGCCAAGTGAGGGTCGAAGAATGTGGAGGGACCGTGGTGTGGACCGACCGGCTTTGTACTCGGTTGGTCGGCGAATAATGACGTCGATCGATCCAGAGTAAGGGACGAGTAATCCCACATGTGCCACCAACATCCAAGTGTGGTATTGGCCGCAGCACCCAGCCCCAAGCCCGCACAAAGTATCCACAAGGGGCAGGCAGCTGTCGGCCGGGGTGTGTGAGAGAAGTGAGAGAGTGCGCGCATTGTCTGGATGGTCGATACGAGGGGGCCTGGGCAGCTGAGCGGAATTAACTCGGGGACGATGAAGTCACCAGATCCCAACTTGTGACTTCCTCCTCCCTCCCTACTACCTACCTTACCTATCCTCTCCACAACGCGGGGCGGCTTTACCTTGATTCCCTTCAATCAACCAACGGGGCTTGGCGACATCCTCCCTCCCCCCTCTTCACTACTCCCTCTCTTCCTTTCTCTCTCTCCACTTCATCCACTTCTCATCAACTCGTGGTCACTAGTCTTAGAGTGTCCTCGTAAGCATGAGTAACAACAACAACGTGAGCAACAGCATCCACTATCTCAACACGACGTGACTGACTTATCGCAGGATGAGGAGGACCAGAGGTCCTTCCTCAGCACCGTGTCGCTCCAGCAACCGGAGCCCACGACCATCAGCCGTACGTGTCACATCCACCTTCCCTAGCCGCCCTCGCTCACCACTTAGAGCTCATAAAGCGCGTGCGCGCGATGACCAACCGCCTCCTCCCTCTCCAGGTTGAGATAGACGACATCACGCCGCCCACCTCGGCGATTGTCACCCCGGAGGTTGTCAAGGCTTACTACGATGCTGGCGGTGACTTCCGCGAGGCCGTTCCTTTCTGGTGAGTCCCCCAACACGTCTTCCTCGCGACATCCAGTCCAGTGCTAACGAGCAGCCTCCTCCGCGCTAGAGCCATGTTCCTCGAGGACGGCGCCTCGAACCAGGCCGACTACGACGAGAACCTGTGCCGCGCCTACGCGTGTGAGATGATTGCCCGTCGCATCACGCACTTTGTCCCTCGTCACCGACTCCCCAACGTCATGAGCGCTCGTTACCGCTACATCGAGCCTGATGGAGACGTGTCTGCTTCCCTCTGTGCCCTCGAGGCTGCCATCGACGGTCACTGCACGGTACGCCCTCTTGTCACATGCACATTCACATTCTGACTGTAGATCTTCCTCAGCTCCAACGAGGCGCAGTCCGTCGTCCAGGCCCTCTGGAAGGGCGAGTGGGTGCAGCGCAACAACGAGAACGACGACATCGACTATGTCGAGTACCACGTTAGCCCCGACCGCGGTGGTTTCTGGGACCACTTTGAGCCGGCGCGTCTCGCCGTTCCTCGCTACCAGAACTACTTCAAGATTGCTATGTGGCTCATCTACCTCTTCGTCTATTCGCAGGCTGTTCAGAGGTAAGCTAGTCTGATGATTTGAAAGCTGACATCAGTCCTCTTGATGCTATTGACCCCCTTCACGAGTTTGACCTCTGGGAGATTGCTCTTTACATTATGACCTTTGCCTACTTCCTTGACGGTGAGTCCTACGCGAGAGGGAGCTCGAACTGACAGCCAGAGATACGCCGTGTCATCAAGGTACAAATATATAGCGATGTGCAAGTGCTGACGCGCAGACCATTGGCATCTCCACTGGTATCGCTGCTGTCTTTGTGAGTCTACCATTCAGTAGGATCCGCTAACAAGACAGAGCTTCTGGACTATTATTGCCTTCGTCACCGACATCCTCGTCCTGACTGCCTTCGGCCTCCGTGTGGCTGGCATTAGACTGGATAGAGAGAGCGACCAGCGCAAGGAGCTGCACTACCGCAGTTTCCAGTGCTTGCTTGCGTTGCTCCTCTCATCTGGCTTCGCTTGATCACCGTTTTCGAGGGCTTCAAGACCGTCGGAGTGCTCAGGTTGTCGTGTTCCGCATGCTGCGCGAGTCGGCCATCTTCTTCATCCTCCTCGCCGTCCTCGCTGTGGGCTTCATCCAGTCGATGTACGCACTCGACGCCGCCGACCAGGAGATCGACGACCAGTACGGCTGTGGTCGCTTATAAACAACCTGCTCCGCTCCGTCATGGGTGATCCCGACTTTGATACAGCAGCTGAACGATTCGGACCACCCTTTGGCACGATCATCTACTACTTCTGGAACTTCATGGTGTCGATTATTCTCCTGAACATCTTATTGCGCTGTTCGGGACGGCCTACAGCGTCATCTACGACAACGCGACGACGAGTTCCTGTCGTTCTTCGCTGCCAAGACGATCAACATGAGTGAGTAACTGAGCAGGTCTTGAGCTGATCGCAGTCCGTGCCCGGACCACTACGTTACCCGCGCCCTTCAACCTTGTTGAGGTCTTCTCGTCATCCCCTTCGAGCCGTTTGTCTCCAAGCAGCGTATATAAAGATCAACAAGGTTGTCATGACCGTCATCTTCTTCGTCCCGCTCTCGATGATCGCCATCTACGAGTCGGGTGTGGTCCACGCCCGCCGCGGCCTGCTCACGACTACTTCGCGACCCGCTCCCGAGGACGACGACGACCCGAAGATTATGAACCCCGAGGTCAACGACCCCAACGGCATCATCTCCAAGGTGCCGTTCGACGAGCTCGTCCAGGCGTTCCCCGACACCACGGCGAGCACGTCGGCCACGATCCTCAAGCAGATTGGCAAGGTCAATCAGCGCTCAAGGCGCTCGAGGATAGAACGGCGACTCGTCCAAGTAGCGCGACTCTCTGTGACGGACAACACGCTCGTTTCCCTGTCCTGCAGGCCTCGCGCTCTATACACTGTCCACCTTACTGTCCTCCCTACCCCTAACTCGGCCATGCGTACACGTGTTCCATAGCCTATACAAGTCTGCGGCCGGACACTCTATTGCTGTGTCCGCCGCCCTTCCTATGAATGAAAGACGTGAAATGAGAAAAATATCGATCTACTACTCATCATCCTTGAAGTCGTCCTTGTCCTTGTTCCCCTCCGCCCGCTCCTCTTCGTCGCATTGAGTTCCGCCACGCTCCGCGGCGGGCTGCGGGGTACTCAGTGTTCATGATCTCCTTCCGGAGCTCCTCGCCCGAGAGGGCCGAGACGTCGCCGTGCAGCCCTCGAGCGCGAGCTTGGCTTAGCCTTAGCCTTGGCCTTGGCCTTATCCTTAGCCTTGGCGTTACGCTTCGAGCCCTCCTCCTCGCTGTCACCGTCCGTGTCGCTGTCGACCACCGAGGCGTGTGCCCGGCGGAAGATCTCGGCCTCCTCCTCGACCCAGCGCGCGACGCGTGCTCGACCGGCGAGCTGGGGCTGATCAGGCCCTGGTTGAGCTCGGCCTCGACGAGCTGCTCGGCGCGCCGCATGTCGTCGCCCTCGGTCGTGCCCTCGCCGCGCCCTCCGCTGATTCGTCGAGGCGATCGGGCGGGCTCCCATTGACGCCGTTGACTCTGGGCGCAGTGACGACGCTGAGCGCCGGCGCGCGCTGCCGCCTGTGCGCGAGAACGACGTCGCGGCGAGGTCCGGGAGAACGACGTCGTCGGCGACGTGCGCGCCGGCGACCCTGCCGCCGTGGGCGAGTTGGCCGCCGCCGCAGTCTTGGCCTTGCGGTCCTCGCGCATCTTGTCCATCGACTGCGCGAGGATGCCGCGCGTGAGCGACGGCGCGACGAGCGCGCGCTGTCGAGCTCCTCCGTCACTCTCGGCATCGCTGTCCCATGCTGAAGTTGGGCGACGAAATCTCGAGGCTCGTGCTGTGCTGGTGGCTTCTGCGCGGCGTGAGGCCGCTGTGCGCGCCGGGAGCCCTGAGCGGGCGGGTGGAGCTGCGCGCCCTTACCGCTGGTCACTCTGGCGCCGGAGGAGAGCCGCCCGTACGACAGGCGGGGCGGGGGCGAGAACGCGATCTGGACGGCAACAGAATGCGGGGCGGGGGCATGAACCCGCGCGCATCATTCGCCAGCGCCGTCAACCGGTCATTGAGGCCTAAGAGCGCTCGAGGCGGCCAGCCTCCATCGCCTGTGTCTCCGCCTCATCGCCCGCAGCCTGGGCGATCCGCTCGCTCAGCGCGCGTGCGCGCTCCACAAGCCGGAAGTCGTCCTTCGGCATCTGCGTGCCCTCCCACACGAGTGCGCACCGCGGCGCGCATTCGCGCCGGCCATGTACCATGCCTCGAGACCGCGGACTGTGTCCTCGGCCGCCGTGGCCAGATTCTCAGGCTTAAGGCGATAGACGTAGTCGCGCGCGACGCCTTCACGCTGTGCACGACCTGCTCGCGCTCCTTCTGCGCGCGGGCCTCGTCGGCCTCCTTGACTGAGCGTACGAGGGCGGATTCTTGATCGGGCCCCAGATGCTTCTTTGGCAGCCTTGGTGGCTTGGCGGGTTCTTGAGGACTCGGAGGCGCGACGGCGCCAGCTCCGTGTTCGGATACACGACTGCAGATGGCTTGCGAGAGCTCGGCAAGGTTCGGGTCATTGGGCGGGATGAGACGTCGAGGCATCGGATGATGCGGTTCGACTTGAGCCCGAGGCTAGGGCGAGAGGCCGGCGGTGTCGATGGCGGGTTGTTCGTCACATCAGATGGAGGAGGGAGCGGTTTCGGGGATGAACTCGCGAGGTCGATCGCGCCCTCGGTCGTCATGCCCGTGTCCATGAGGAAGAGGCGCTTCAGGCTGTTATTGACGGTGAATGAGGTGCGCAGAGCGGCAATGCCAGCCAGACTGGGCCACAGCAGGGTTCGAGCTTACATCGAGCGTCTCAAGCGTCGAGTTGTACTTGAGAGCCTCGGCGAGTGCGACCAGACCGGAGCCTCGATTTGTTGTCGCTGACGTTGAGCACGCGCAGGTCCGTTGCGCTTGAGGACCTGGGCATGTAGGTGATCCCGTTGCGGATGTCGTTGCTCTTAATCCAGGTGACTAGACGACCAATCCTCTCGACGCCATCAGCGCACGCACGCTCCTCTGAAGGGAAGACTCGCGCCAAACTCGGCGGCAGTGAGCTTGCCCTCGACGGCAGACGAGTTGACGAGAAGCTGGCGCTCTCCTGCATCGCGCTGTAACCCCACCAGGCATCACTAATGGGTGCTTGGGGTGGCTGGGGTTGTATCCTCTGGGTCACGCGGGATGTCACGCCGCCAGTGGAGACAATGAAGGCACAGGCGGCAGGTTCGGGTCATCGCCGGCAGCTCGGGACACGCCTTGTTGCGATGTCTCGGGTATGGTGTATCCTGTGCGCCGGAGCGCACCAAACGCGCCGTGTCGGGATAGTCTCGGATCATGACCGCAAGTGACACCGCGCCCAAAGGCCCAATGCGATTGTTCCGCAATGAGATATGCTTGAGCTCGGACGAACGATGCCAGCAGCGAGTGCGTCAGGACGCCCGACCGCATGTGGCAGTTGTCCATACGCAAGCTCTGCACCGAAGCAGGCAGTTCTCGATATCGGCCTCCTTGAGCAATGGAGCTGGAGGGAGGAATGGCCGTACTGGTTGGGCAGCAGTCTTCCGACGACCCTCCATCAGGTGAGGCGTCACCGACCCTGACCATTAGGTTTCGAGCTCGCCTTGAATCTCAGTGCAGTTGAGGGCCTGGACCAGGTAGTCGACACCACGTTTGTCCCAGCTGGTTTCGGAGAGATCATAAACTTGAGGAGCGGGCCTGACGTCAGCGGGCAAGTGACACATAAATGACTCACCCGTTTCAAGAAGACAGCCACGAGCTGCCACCCGCCTGCCTTGATCTTCTTGTTACCCGAGGCTCAGCGACGGCAGTCCCGCTCACAGAAGGGCATGCAGATGGCTTGAGGCGTCTTCATTTTCGATAGCACCGCGCTCGAGCCGCAGATCTCCCAGGGACCATCAACGGTTAGGACGTCGGCCAGGGCCTCGGCCGCGTACGGTTGAGCGCGTGCTCGAGGGGATAGGGCGCTGGGTGAGGGCGACTCTCTGGGCATGTCGTGGAGGACGAGATGCACGAGCCGGGCTTTGGGTGTGCAGGAATAGCCTGGAGGGCACGCACGATGCCCAATCGTGGCTTCTCCTCGCGTCCGCGGCATGCGCTTTCGTACAGCTTTATCAAGCGCATGAGACCAGTACTCGGCCCGCTGGCCGTGGACAACAGCTGCCGTTGCCGTGTCTCCACCTAACGTTAGATGTGTTAAGATGTTGCTCACCTTGTCGCGGTCCTCGAGCACCTTTGGCTCCATGGCTCACTCATTGAGCTGATGGGATGTGATGCTGATGCTGGGAGTACAACGCCGCGCGCTTGAGCGGTGCTTCTGTCGAGCACGCTCAGTCTGCTGAGGCGGCGTGAGGCCGGCGGATGGGTCTGGAGGCTCGCATGGACGAGGTCCTGGCGGTAACCCGCCGCGCTGCTTGGGCGGGTCGGAGGCCCTCTCGCCATCGTCACGGCCACCTCCAAACCGACCGAGGAAGCGTCCGGAGCGCATTGAAAGTGCCGACAGCGGCATTCACTGCGTTTTGTCCCCATGGGGTGACGACGGCCCGGGCACGTCACCGGTCACTGAGCCGACATGTCTCGCAGGCGATTCCAAAGGTGGCTTGGCGGGTGGTGGGGGGGCTTGAGGATTCCCTTCGTGGGAGGCTTTGGCCGGCGGCGTTCGGAGAGGGTTGGGGGCAGGAGCTGCGCGGGGAGAAGGGTGTGGGAGGGAGTCGATTTGTCTGCAGGCGGTTGAGAGTCGTTGCCGCTGGCGGTGCTGTCCAGGGTTGAAGACGCATCGGCCACTTGAGGCTCGGTTTGGTGAGGGGGTGATGCTGTCGAGGGTGCTGGTGGGGGTGTCTCTGTGCTGTCGTGTGACGATTGCTCGCTTGCAGTAGGCTCTAGGTCAGGAGTTGCTGAGTACTGGGCGAGTCTGCGGGTGCTGCTCTGTTGTGGTGGTGAGGTTGGGGGAGACGAGTAGTTGGGCGGAGGCGAGGTCGACGTGGTGTCGGTGGCGCGTCGTTGTCACCACATGGTGAGTGGGCGACGTTGGGGGATGTGGAGCGGCAGTCGTGTCGTCGTTGTCGTTACAAGATATATGATGAAGTTGATATGATGATGATATTGTTGAAGTAGGAAGAGAAGTAAGTGCACGAAGTCGACTGAGAGAATGATGCATGCAATGCCACGCGCGCCTGGAGGGGTCCACCGCTGCCCCCAGGCTAGGTCTGTGTTCCTCGTCCGGCTTAACCACGGATTGGAACCGAGCCTAGCGACGCGCGATCGAACCCCTGCTTCCATCTCACCGGCATACTGAACACATGCAATTATAGGCTTGCCCGATACGGACTTTTAGAATCCGAACGTCACGTGCCTAACTGATGTAGGCGCGATTGCTAATGCCACCTTCCGCCACCCAACCGCCTTGGTTTTTCAGGGGGGACACCCTCTCTCACCTTAGATATTCGTCGAGAAGGGAAGGTCACCTCGAATTCCATCGTGCACGTCGACATCAACATCACTCATTCTTCCATCTATCCCATCATGACAGACTACTCTGCACGACGGGAAACCTTGCCGCCATTGCGGACCAAGTAGGCAACAACAACCCAACCCTCCCGCAGCCAAATCGAACGCACATCACCACCCGACAACAACTCTGGCGGTAACTCGCCCCCTGACGACCTGCGTGCAACCGTGTCGGTGTCCAAGCCCGGCCTCAGCGTTGGAGAGAATGGCGAGGTGTCAAGGTGCCTGCCTTCTTGAACAAGCTGTTCAGGTGAGTATCTGTCACGGATGTGCGCGTTGTGCTGCCGTGGAGGCTAATCTCAGCATGGTATCCGACCCCGAGACCGACAACTTGATATACTGGGCCGAGTCTGGCGACTCGTTCTTTGGTACGTGATGGCCATTGACACTGCAACGCATATGCTCACACTACTAGTGCCCAACCACGAACGCCTCGGTAAGGAACTCCTTCCTCGATTCTTCAAGCATGGCAACTTTTCCTCATTCGTTCGCCAGCTCAACATGTACGGCTTCCACAAGGTTCCGCATCTTCAGTCCGGAGTGCTCAAGAACGAGTCTCCCACTGAACTTTGGGAGTTTGTCAACCCGTTCTTCAAACGCGACCAGCCCAACTGCTCTCCCGAGTGATGCGCAAGAACAACCGACCAGCCGTGGCGTCGCCGTCTCAGGGGTCAACGGGAACTCGGTCATCAGCTCGGCAAGCTGCTGCTAGCGCCCAGATTGGCAATGCTGGGTACCCAGGCGTGCATCTCTTGACCGACGGCACTGTTGAAGGCGAAGCCGGGCCACTGGTTGGCCCATCTGCTCAACTAGCGGACCTGCATGCGATCCAGAACGGCATCAACGCTATCCGACAGACCCAGCGGCCATCGGAGCGGACTGAAAGCGCACAGGCATCGAACGAACACCTATGGCGCGAGGCGCTCGAGTCTCGGGAGCGCCAGCAAAAGCACGAGGAGACTATAGATCTCATCGTGTCCTTTCTGGAGCGGTTGTTTGGCACCGAAGGAGAAGGACTCAAGGGCCTCAAGGAGGCCATGAGGCGGGTGGTCGGCAACGCGCGAACGGCCAGAAGTCGCGAGGACAGTGGGTCTGACGACACGGCGACCCAGAAACGTCGTCGTCTGATGATCGAGGATGGGCGTAGTGGTATGGGTGGGCGGAATGGGCATGGGCATGGGAATGGGCCTGGACGGTAGCGGAGGCGTAGGTGGAGGCGGCGTCAGAAATGCAGGCGACTCGGCAAGAACGACGACTCGCCTCACCCTCGGCTCGTGGAGATACAAGGTGCGTGGGAGTCTTTCATGATTTTTTTCGAGCCTAGTGCCTTAATTCCAATGAGATCGCTGACGTCTTTCAGAGCCCACACTGTCGAGCAGCCGGTTTCTTCGGCCAACAGCACGCGGTCTAGTACGGAGCCATGGCAATCGACTGGTCCAAGGTTTACGGCACTGCCAACCGACGAGGATGGCGTCTCTCCTGCGACCAACACTGTACCGAGGAATGGCAGCGAGCAGACTCTGCACCAGGCGGCCATTTCGCCCTCTCTGACGTGTCTCACGAGACCCCAAGCCTAATGGCGCCAACGCGCTCGCTCCCTATGGCGCAGGCCACGTCCTCGAGGGCCGACCCCTCTGGGCTCAATCTCGACCCGAGCCTGCAGACGACGATTGGATTCTGCTGCAGTCGCCAGCGCGGCTCAAATGTTCCTCAACTCGCTCAACTCGTCTGTCCAGGGCCAGTCGCTGTCCACGCCATCCAAGGTGCCTCCGTCACCCCCCGTCAGCGGGCCCAACGTCAACGACCCAACGCTCGCTGTTCTCGCCTCTGCCTGGGGAACTCGTCAACAACAACAACCAGCTCATGGGCGCGTACCAGAAGGCGGCCGGCGTGGGCGGTGACGTCGAGAAGCTGCAGGAGAGCATCGACTCGCTCGTGCGCAGCATGGGGCTGGACCTGCCGATGGCGGCGTGACGTCGGGGAGCACGACGAGTGCGAGCTCGTCGGTGCCGGTGTGCCGGGCGGCGGGCAGTCGCATGACCCGTCGCTGCCGTCGGAGGGGACGTTTGATGATGGCGAGTTCAATGTGGACGACTTGCTGGACCAGCTGGTGAAGAATAATGCGGATTCGGGGGAGGAGATCTGAGTTACGAGCCGACGAGCGCAGGAGTGGGCGAAGGGCGTCGCAGCCTCGTAGTCGATGCGATCGCTGCAGAGGCGATCGCGTAGTCGCAGAGATCGCGTCGACAACTCGCCGTAGGCTTCGCAGTCCGCGCTCGTCCCTCTACCTCAAGCCGCGGTCCAATTAGCCCAAGCTGCACATCATCTTCGCCCTAGCCAAGATCAAGATCAAGGTCCGGCACTATCAAAACCAGCGCATCGCCTGCCAACCGAAGCGGAAGCGACAGCCACTGTCAACCAGCGGCACCACGCCCAGCCGGGCACCACACTCCCCCCTCACCCCCACTCTCCGTAGACCGTATTGTACATATAGTATCCGTTGTGATGTACTTGCTGCAGTGTACTGAGTGTGCGCGATGTATGAGAAGCAGGAGAGACGAGACAGGAGCGATGAGACATGAGAGCCGGGGGGTGACTGGTCGATCTTTCGCGGCATGACGTCAGCCGATTGTCACTGGCTGGCTTTGGCTGAAGTGCACCTCTTCCAATCTGGCATATGAAGCCACTCGTTCTTCTCCAACACCCATCCACCATCGTCTGCAGCTCACGCAACCTTTTGACCCTTGACATACGCAGATCTTGACCTACGCAGCCAGCCAGCCAGCATGGCCCCATGGCACGCCCTCCGCCCCGCAGCGGCGCTCCTCCTCCCGCGCCTCTCGCTCTCCCTCCCATCCCTCTTCGGCTTCGGCGCCCCGCCGTCCGCCCACTCCTACTCGACACTCCAAGCAACCGCGACACGCTGGGTGATCAGGGAATCGCACCCGTCGGCGCCGCGCGAGTCCCCGACCCCGCTCATCCTCCTGCGCACGCCCGGCATCGCGTATCCCTCGCCGTACGCGAGCCCCACCTCGCCCAGCTCGACGGCGGCCAGCGCCGCCGAGGCAGAGGATACATGGCGGGTCTGGGCGGACATGTTCAGTAAGCGCGGCTGGACGACTGTCGAGGTGGACGTGAGCGTGAGCGTGCCGCTGTCGACGGGGTCCCCGGAGTCGCTCTCCTCGCCGTCTCAAGTCCAGGCCCAAGACCAAGCTCAAGACCAAGGGGCGATCTCGGCGCCAATCAAGGCGGCCAGCGACGCGCTCAGCGCCCAGCTCCGCCTCCTCGCCATCCCGTTCGCGCCCGTCATCATCGCGTCCGGCCCCGCCTGCCTCGTCGCCCAGGCCTACGTCTCCGACCACCCCGCCAGCGGGATGGTGCTCATCGAGCCGCCGCCCGACGGCGACCCGCGCGACGCGGCCGGCACGGCCGCGCCGGCCAGCGTCCAGTTCGGCGGCGCCAAGGCCGCCGGCGGGGGCGCGAAGCCGTTCGCGTGGCCCCGGTTCAGGTACGAGCCCCGCTTCCCCATCCTCCTCGTCGCGCCGCCGGGCGCCGAGGACGCCGTGCGCGCGACGCGTGTCGGGAGCGCCGCGGGAGAGCGGCCCGGCGGGCGCGGCGTGAGCGTCATGCTCGAGAAGGACGGGGCGCGCGGAGACGGCACCCGCATGGTGAGTGATTTCAGGGGCTAGGCTGACGGCAGGAAGTGGAGCGCTGGCTCGACATGTGCGGGTACTAGTCGCAGCACTACATGGGACTCGTACTGTGCAGAATGGACTCATGCTCGCTCGTTGTATGAGGTCGTGTGCGCTCGCCCATTCACCGTCTTAACATCTCAGACCACTGACTCTCTACTGGCCCTTTGCTCGTGCTCTTTTGCTCGTCTCTAACAGCCCAACTCCGCTTAAGCAATGAAGTCGATGTCAGTGTCGATGGCTGCTGTCAGCGCGTCTCCTCAAAGGCCACGACACGCCGGCCTGGGTCCACGCCGGCTCAGCGTCCACGCCTGCGGCGTGAACGCGCGCACACTCACGATGGCACGCCGACAGCTGCGGCTTCTGCGTGTACCCGCCCTCCTGCATCGCCTTGCGCACGGCCGTCAGGAGCTCGATGTAGTTCTGCTTCGGGTTCTCCGTGAGCGCCTTGACGAAGGCGTACGACATGGCGCCAGTTGCCATGCCCTCCTCGGTGGTGTCGGCAGACTGGCGTCAGCGAGAGCAACGAGCAACGAGCGCCGAGCGAAGCGAGGCGCGAGGCGCGAGGCGGAGGCTAAGCAGCCGGTCGCAAAGGATTCTGATGGTCAAGCAGGCCTACTCGGCTCGCTCCGCCATCCCCGGCAGCGCCTGTTGTAACGCTCCCGCCAGCAACCGGACTGCCTGCACGCTCTCGCCAGCCTCGCCGCGCCTCGCCGCGGACCTGCGGCCCTCGGCTCGACTCACCGTCTGGTCATCCTTGCACCCCGACCATGAAATCACATCCGCCTCGGACGTGTTCTGCTCGCGGAGGAGCTCGCCCGCCTGGCGCTCGTTGAACATGCCCTTGGCGGCGCCGAAGAGCGAGGTGAGTGCGGTTGCGGCGTTGCCGTCGCGCGCGTAGCCCATGCCGGCCGTCAGGAGGGCCTTGCCGCCGTCGAGGGCGAAGTTGGGTTCCTTGATTGTGCCCTTGGTGGAGTACTGGTGCGTGAGCATGAGCACGAGCACGAGTAACGAGAGCACGAGCACGAGCAACGTCGAGTTGCGAGGTGTGAGTTGCGACTCGCGAGACAATGGGGATGACGGTGGGGAGGGAAGAGGCATGCCTAAACAGCAAAGGATGCCGTTGGGGTCCTTGGTGCCAATGCAGGAGGGAAAAGACATAGGGCGAGGCAGCGACGACAAGGACAAGCGAACGACGCCCTCAGCACTCACCATGTACGGCAGGTTCATCGCACTGCCCGAGTGGCACGCGTCGAAGATGGCCGTGAGGCGGCATCCGGCAGGGAGGGGCTTGACGAGGCGGTTGTAGCTGGTGTCAGCGTGTCCTCTGCGTGATGTCAGACGTCAAGCTCACACTGGCGTTAGCGATGCCCCCTCCCACCCTTGCCACACTCACTGTCCATGTCGACGATCATGCCGGTCTGCTTGAAGTCGAGCGGGCAGATCGCCTCGCCGAGCCCGTCCGCCTCGGCCTTGTTGTCGACCTTGACCTGGGTGCCGTGGCCGGAGCTGGGGTTAGTGTGGCCCGAACTCCCAGTCGTTCCCTCTCCGAGACATCTCTCCAAGTCGCGCAATCAAGAGCAAGTCGCCCTCAACTTCGATGCGCTCTCAGGCTCGAGGCACCCTCAGTCTCCACGAGGCGCCCGAACTCGTAGTCGGCTCCCTCCTCAGCCCCCTCAGAAATGCCACCTCGCGCCTTGCTGCGCTCGGCGCTCGGTGCTACTCACTAGTGGAAGAACAGCGCGTCATCCTTCTGGGCGCCCTGCACCAGCCAGTCCATCCACATCTCGATGTTGGCCTTGGTCGGGAGCTTCTGGGGGTCGTTGGTCTCCTCGGTCAGGATCGTGACCTCGTCGCGGTATCCGTGGGTCTCTGTGTGTGAGCGGGGGGTTTCGAAGCACTCTTCCCAGCGCCCTCCACTGTATCGCCGCGACTCAGGTCGGCGCCTCGCCCTCGCCGTTCCAACCCGCCGTTCCAACCCGCCATCGCCTTCGCCTTCCAGACACGCGCCCTCGCCTCCCAAACACCCGCCTCCGCCCTTCCAGACACCCGTCATCGCCTCGCCGTCTCGCCGCCTCGCCGCTCGCGGCTCGCGGCTCGCGGCTAGACACTCACGCAGGAACCGCTGCAGGTTCTTCACGTCGTTAATACACCCCCGCAGCTCCCCCTCCTGCCCGATATAGTTGATGCCAATGAGCAGCGCGCGCCGGCGGCCCGTGCACGCCGAATACTGGAAGTGCTGCTTCTGCATCGCCGGCGTGTTGGTCGGCGGGCGGAACGACGCGGCGCCAATCGTGCCAGCTGCGTTCCCGCCGCCGTAGTTCTGGCCCGTGAGGCGCGGGTCGAGGCCGGAGACCGAGGGCCGGTTGTCGCCCGCAGAGTGGTGCGCCGCGTACGACGTGTAGTCGGCGCCGGGGTCGGCGGAGGTCGCGTGCGGGCGTTGCTGGGCGTAGCCCTGCTGCTGGTCGTAGCCGCCTTGGTGGTGCTGCGGGCGCTGCTCGTAGCGGTCCTGCTGGTCGTAGCGCTGCTCCTGCCGGCGGCCCTGGTCGTAGCCGCCCTGGTCGTACCGGCCACCGCCGCCGCCGCCGTACTGCTCCTGCTGCTCATAGCGGCCGCCGCCGTGCTGCTGCTGGCCGTAACCCTGCTGCTCATGGCGGCCACCCTGCTGCTGGCCATAGCCACCGCCGCCGTACTGCTCCTGCTGCTCGTAGCGGCCACCCTGCTGCTGGCCATAGCCGCCGCCGCCGTGCTGCCGGCCGTACTGCTCCTGCTGGCCGTAACCGCCGCCGCCGCCGCCGTAGCCCTGCTGGCCATAGCCCTCCTGCTGCCCATATCCGCCATGGTGGCGGGGAGGCGCGCCGTCAGGGCGCTGGTACGACTCGCGCTCGTCTGGTGTCAGCGACGCGGGAGTGGGTGGGGCGGGGTGGGTGGGAGGGCAGGTGAGGAGGAAGGGGGGTGAGGTTGGGAGCGGGCGGGGGAGCGGGCGAGGAGCCAAACATCGGTTGGTGATCGCAAGGCGGGCGGGGAGCCAAACATTGGAGGTTGGGGGGGACGTACCCTGGTAATAGCTCATTTTAAGATGGAGAAGAGATGAAGAGAGAAGAGGAGGTGAAGAGTGAGAGGAGAAGAGGAGAGGGGAGATGTAGAGGAGGTTGGAACAATGCCAGCGAGCAGTGAGGTAAGTCGGTAAGTCGGTCAGGTGCGTGCCGATCGACGAAGTGGCTGGAAACGTGGCGTCGCGATGATTCAGGTCTTGGCGAGTGATCTGCGCAGTCGTGTCTGCTATCGGCTTCTCTATGCTTTGCTTGGCTTGTGTTTCCCTTGTGTCGTTTCCGATGCTGAGCGTTTACGCGGAGCAGAGTGCACGCCCCCAGCATGACGCGTGCAGCTGAACGGTGTCTGCAGAGGGCACCGTCGACGATGACGTTGGACGCGCCGCGCGTTGCGGAATGTCACCAATCCGAGCTTGGCAGGGATCGACAATAGCGTGGAGGCAATGCTGGACCCGCTACTGGCCCCGACGAAGATGCTACCACAGCGCTCATCGCTTCACTACACTGCGACGCAGTGCGGCACAGCAAACAGAGGCATACAATGCAGAACGCTACAACATGCAGGTGTAACAACACTCCTCCCCCGTCCCTCCTTCCTCGTCCACCCCTTCACACTACAACAAGTGGCGCGACAAACTCGCCGTGAGCTCACGGGTTTGTCGCCGCACACCTCACGGCCGTGCGTCCGCCAAGGCGCTGCGTACTGCGCAGCTGCACAGCGGGCACACTCAGGCCCTCGCCCGCTCATGTCGCCGCCCGTGCCGCCGCTAGAGCTGCCGCTCGAGCCGCCTACAACAACCCCTGCCCCAGCCCCTCGTACAGCAGCTGCGTCGAACGCTCGTAGTGCGAAGGCAGGTGGTCGTTGAGCATCGTCTTCGAGAACAGCGGCTCGCGGAACCGCTCCTCGACCGAGTCGCACTGGCGCAGAATCACTCTCTGCGCCTGCTTGTTCGACGTCGCCTTGTCGCCGCTGGAGTTCATCTCGTCGACGGTGACGAACACGTCGAAGTATTCCTGGATGTCAGCGCTGCTCTGGCAGCCGCCTTCCCCCAGCTAGCTATAGCCACGCGCCGTCTCGCCCGCACTCGCCCGCTGCGCGGGCTCGCGCTGGTACTCACCATAATGTACACCGATCCCGGTGGGAACAGCTTGTCGTTGTCCATATCCGCCCGCATCGTCTTGATCAGACTCATCATCCAGTCCGCCTGCATCTGCTGCTCGCCGGCAGCAGACTCTGCGCCAAACTTGGACCGGTTGACGCCCATGACGCGGCCGACAATCTCCTCCGCAACGCCGCGCTCCTCGAACAGCGTGACGGCAATGTTCTTGAGATCGCGCAGGACGCCCAGCGACAAGGTCGGCACAACATCGGCGTTCTGGATGATGCTCGTGATCAGCCCCGACGAGTAGCGCGCAAGGTCGGACGACGCGACGGCAGGCACACCATAGGCATAGCAGTGGATCGGCCTGCCAGGCGGCAGACCCGAGGCAAACGAAGTGACGAAGGGCGTCGTGATGCGCGGATGACGTACGGGGCGGTCGCGTTTGACATTCTGCGCCTTAAAGGCAGCAGCCGGCATCGCCGAGTTGATAGCGAGAAGCGCGGCGACACCGCCACCGAGCGAGTGTCCACAGAGCACCAAGCCGTACTCCGGGTACTGTTCGAGTGCGTCCACAAGCGTCTGGTGCACTCTGCTGTGCTTGGCCGTGAGCTGCACAGCCGACTCGTACATGCCCGAGTGGACAAAGTAGTGTCCCTCTGGGTCGCCACCGTCGACGCTGATCTCGCGGTAGTCGCAGGTGAGATCGACAAGGACGTCCGAGAGGCCCAGAGTCCCACGACAGGTGAGCACAATCGCCTTCAGATCGTGCTCGACGGCGACGTAGTGGACGAGCGGGGGTGCCTTCTCTTGCGCAAAAGCTGGCGAGTACGCCTCGGACTCTGTGAATGACGACAACAATAAGGCGTCAATGGCAATATTGGTATGCTGCGCAAACGCCCAGCTGTTGGCATGATGACGGCCAGTGGTGGGAAAGTTGAAGTCGGCATTGCCCAGGCCGAAGATACGCAGAAAGTTCTGCCCATAGGCTGCCGATGAGTAGCGCATGAATCGATAGATGTTCTTGATGAGAGGCTCATGCGGGAACAGGTTGGCCGCAGTGTCGCGCTGGCCCACGGAGAAGATCTGCGAACTCGACGCTTGAATCCTACTCGAGCGCGTGCGCATCGACCCGTGCTGCATCCGACGTGGCCCAAATGGTGTGGGCGGTGGGACTCGAGGACCGCGCACGGTCGGAGGCGATGGCGGGGGGGACGACACCGACGCGGCAGGAGCAGCAGGGCGCTGGAGAGTCTGTCGAACGGAGACGGTCACTGGCTCAGAGGGATCCGACGACTCAGACTCCTCATCGCCTTCGCGCTCCGGGAACGGCTCACCGCGAGGCTTGCTGCGCAGAACTGAGCGGAAGTTTGCAGCGTCGCGCAAGGCCGCCAGAGAGCGCCGCGGTCCTATAGTAGATTTGCCCTTCGTAGTCGGACTCGATGCGCGGATGGGGCTTGGCGGGCGCGGCGGTGTGTTCGACACTGTGGCACGCCGCTTGCCCGGGGAGCCCTTCGGGGTGGCCGGTCGTGTACCTGCGGATGGCGTAGACGATGACGACCAGTCAATGCTGCGCACATCGCCTCTATCGTGATCCCTGATAGGACCCCTATGGTCGTGGTCCCTCATCGCCGCGATTGGGGCGACCACTGGAGCAGCAGCAGCAGATGACAAAGGCGAGCGACTGCGTTCACGTTCGCGGTCGCGCTCACGCTCTGTAGCCGGCGGCGACGGTGTCGCCGACGGCGTTGGCGATGTGCGCTTGACGCGACGGACCGTGCGCCTGTGCTGGAGTAGCTTGTTGGTCATGGTTCGCAAGACCAGTTGGATCCGCTCTGTGCTGCCACCGGGTGTAGACGGCTCGGAAGACGAGGCGAGGTCGCTGGGAACCATGGCAGAAGAAGCTGCCGACGGGCTAGGCTCATCAAGAAGGTGGTCGACCTCGATCCACTCATTCTCGTCCTCCTCTACCACGGGTGTCTGCATGGGTGTAGCAGGAGGACGGCATCTGTCGGACTGGTCGGACATGTCTACGTCCTCATCGACGGCCTCGACGAGAACCTCTGGTATCTCTGCCGAGCTGGGTTGCCGCTGCCGCTCCCGTGGACCAGCACCTAGGCGCTCCAACGTCTGCGTCACGACCATGGACTCAGAGAACTCGTCCGTAATCTCGTATGTGTCGGTGTGGACGCGCTTGAGTTGTCGCCGACGCGGGTTCGCCGGTGACGAGTGCGGTGTCGGCGGCTGGTGCTTCACGGTAACCGCTGGCGAAGGGAACGGTTCGTCATCACCATCATCAGCACCAGCCAAGCCTTCCAGCTGGAGCAGCAGGTCGAGATCTGCTCCCTCGCTTGCATCCGGATTCTGGCCTAGAGACCTGGCGCGCGAGGTCCGTGACGTCCTTGACACGCGGGACCTGGGTGCCGGGGTAGGTTCCAAAGATGCCATGTTAACATCGCCATCTGCGTCGTGCGACGCTTCGATGGCAGAAATGCCTCTTTGGCGTCGCGCGGCCATGGTTCCGGGGCCCGGGCCGGCGTCGATCTCGGGCAGTGGTTCCTGCTTCTCGGCCGAGAAGGACTCGTCCGAGGAAGTCATGACTGTGCAGTCGTACAAACTGATGTTAGCGAACGTAGCTCCCGCCACCGGGCCATAGGCGTCGCGACTTACACCTTCATTTTCAAGCGCTTCGCGGTGCTGTGCCACGTCGCGTTTTGCAGACATGCAAAAGCCGTGAGGGCCTTGGTGAGCGCCGTGAGGGTCGCGACCTTGCCGTGCTCGGCAGCCTTGAACCTGTCGTCCTCGAGGAGCTCGCGACGCACGAGCGTGATAATCGACGCGAGTGCCCGGCTGGATTCGTTACTCCCGAAGAGCGAGTCGAACAGCGTCACACTCTCGTGGGCGGCAAAGCTCGCGCTCTGGACCGTGTTGGCGGTCAGGTAGAAGCCGCTCATGGCAAAGAGCTCGGCGAGGGTGAACGTGTGGTGGATCACATAGATGCCGAGGTTGGTCCAGCGGTCGAGGACGTTGAGGAACGCGTCCGTCGTCGCGCCCTTGCCTGTCCCGTCCGCCAGGCCTACGGCCGCTAAGAGGTCGCCATCGAGCGCGGCATTGGACGCGAGGTAGACGCGTCGTGCGGAAGAGATGGCGGAGATGAGGATACGGCGCGTGTACCCGAGACTGACGCGTGTGCTGTACTGCGATGTCTCGAGAATGACCTCGATGAAGAAGGCTGTGACGCGAAGACTGAGGCGCGCGCTCGTCGCTAGCGCCGTGACGAGGTTGGCTATTGAGGCGGGGAAGATGGTGCCGACGTCGGGCTGGGTCGACTGTGCTCTTTGTACGAGAGCGAGCTCGGCGGCGGTGGTGGGATTCGACGACGCGCGGGGCGTCGGTGCCAATGGAGGAGGAGGGCGGGCTGGGCCTGCCACGGGGCGCGGCATGGCGACAGCTAGGTCGCCTGCAGCGGGTGTCGAGGGCATGTTATTCTCAACAACAAGGCATCAGATGAGCGGTGTGTGGAAGAGATAAGTGTTCTGGTTGAGCTGCTTTGCAGCTATCTAGCAACCCCGGATGTGGAGAAAAATCCTAGGATTGGCGTTGCGGTTGAGCGCGATGTAGATGGCCTGGAGATCGAGGTAAAGCAGGAGAGAGCGATGGGGGTGGCGTTGGTGGCGGGTGGTGGCGGCTTTGGATCGATTGAGCAAGAAAGAGTCTGGATTGGCACGTTCTGTACTTCAGGACTAGGAGGCGCAGGGGGGAAACGGCTTGTATCGACCTTGCTTCCCTTATACTTTGCGGGGTTCGGATCGCTTACGAGCAATTGAGAAAAGGGTTGTTACAGAGTGATGCCGGAGTGGAGTCCCCGGGTGCCGGAAGGGGGTGTGCGGCCTGCGTGGTGCGGGGGAAGGTGCGGGGGTGGTGGGTGTGTCTCGAGGTCGTAGTTGGAGGGCGTAAGAGTAATAGCGTCGATGGAGATGGCGATTGGGGCAAGTAAGAGCAAGAGAGATGGGAGTGAATGTAATGGAAATGAAGATGGTGATGTTGAAGAGTGACTTGTTGGTGGCAAAAGAGAAGATTGTAACTTGAGACGTGTTTACTACTACCCACCGCGCGTCTTGGGGACTGCTTGAGTGTTGTTGGGTTGGGGGTTGAAAGGTGGAAACTAGAGGGGCTAAGTGGACCCACAAGTCACGCCCCGGGGTAGGGTTCAATTTACAAAGGATGGTCACAAAAATCGACCCGGGGCTTCACACTTTGGGATGTGTGACAAACGAACGTGCGGAAAAAGGACCTTTTGGCGTTGCTTGAGCGTTCTTTCTACAAAACGGCGAGCAGTCAACTACAGTAGGCAAGATACGAGACGAGGAAGAGCAAGATATCAGACGAGCTTCCAGGCGAAGCCGAGGCAGGTGGTGGTCTCGAGTTTCGTTGAAAAGTCACGCGCCCCCGTCCACCCCATCGTCCATCCATTCATTCATTCTTCCCCCGGCGGCAACAGAGAGAGAGTGAAGCACGACTCCCGCCCTCGTGCCTCTTATTACCTCAGTAGTCCCAGCGCCAACGCGTTCGATCACGTCCAACAAGAGACCAAACTCTCTCTCCACCGCCCAGCCCTCTTGCATGGCGAGCCGTCAAACGCCTAATACATGCAAACCGTTACATCCATCCGTATCCAATCCACTGCCGCTGAAAACTGTCCCCATCCCAAACACTGGGCCTTCTGGTGGGGGTTGTCTTGGTGGCTCCACAGCTCACAGACATGGGCCAAGCATGGAGACGATCCGAAGCTGGAAGTGGGGAAGCACAGGCTAATGGGTTCTGGGCGATCTGCGCCTGTGTACTGTTTGAGATAGTGCAGTCGTACCGAGGCTAGGGCTATTCCGCCATTGAATCGCTATCAACACGTTCGCAGCAGCTGACAGCTCTCAGTGTTAATGGGAACTTCCCAGCACGCGCATGCTGTGACTCGAATGTTCGATATGGCCGCTGCCCCACCCACGACCGATATCAAGCTAGCTACCGCCGTCGGCCGCTTACGAGTTATCAACAACCGCTGTTCCAGTTGGATACAGTTGGATCCGCGGTACGAGTGAGAGTGCCTGGCCCACCCAGCGCCATCGTGCCGGCGGGACATCCATTCCCGTTGGCTGAGGCCTTCCCGATCACGTTCACAAGATACGTCACACCGACTTTCTGGATGTCCTCGTCCTCGCGTTAATGAGTTCACACGTTGGCCGTTGGCGGTTGATAGCAGTCGGAGGGTAGGTTAATATTGCAGCCCTGATGGAAGTCCAGGCATGAGGGTCCACAGGAGAATAGTCGGTGCCATCGAGATTAGAGCTCGTAGCTGCTCCTAGCTACAAGGACGCGCATCCCGTCGCGTCATCGGCGGCCCATGTCCAGACAATCCCTGGTATGAGATGACGCTGCGTGTCTCGCCCTGCTCACCACGTTCTCAGGCGAGCAACGCTTGTGAGATGCTCGCCTCACATGGTGAAACAAGCGCGCAAGTTCGCCGCCACAACCATTGTCCCGGCCTTACACGAGCTTGTACAGAGTACACGATCCATCTCGTTACATCATAGCCCTGTTCGTGTCGTTCATATGCCATCTACTGCAGCCTTCCCAGTCCGCGAACACGTTGCAGCCCAGTCTTGTCTAGTCTTGTTAGGCCCACATCGTGCTCCTCCACGCCCTTAACCCCGCCCTCGTCGTCTAGCGTCCCGTCTAGTCTTGCATGCTGCGCCGTAGACGATCACCGTACTCGCTCGAGTGCGGGACATGATCCTTTTCACCTCGCGTGGGCACCTCGCCATCGCTCCGCTCGGCCCGCTCGGGTTTGACACTAGTGCTCGAGCAGCTCCAGATCGTCCAAGAACGCAATCCACTGCTTCTTGTACAGTGCGCCGCGGTATGTGCCCCGCGAGTCCGTGACGAGGATCTGGCGCGCGCCGAGCTTGACGAACATCTGCTGCACGAGCTCGAGGGGCGAGTATGCCTGCACGGTGATCGGGGCCTGGGGTTAGCTTGCTCTAATCACTATTTAACTGCGTAGTCCGGTTCCCAGAGCGTGGTTCGGCCTCTTAACGCGCTCAACGTGTGACGCGCGTGAGGCTGGTGCTAGGAGGCACGCCGGGTCAGGCTCGAACCCAGGAGGAGGTGGGTTCCACGCAGGACACATCCGCATACACGCTTGTCGTTTCGCAATGTCGCTCGACTCACCCTGTCAATGTACTGGCTCAGATCGTACGGGTTGTGCCGTCCCTCGCCGCTCTCCGTGAAGCTGAAGATGCTGAGCCGCGACGAGCGCATCAGGCTGTCGTCCGGGATGAGGTTGACCACGGCGTCCGGCTCGTCCGCAAGCTCATTGAGCGCATGCTCGAGCTCGTTGATACCCAAGAATCCCAGGATGCGAAGGGTGGGGAAGGTACGCCCCTCGCGGTCCGCGGCCGGCTCCTTGACAAGCACGGGGAAACCGGCGTCGGCGTATCCAAGGCGGACGAGTTCGAGTAGACGGCCGGTCAGCTCGCGAACAGTGTGGTTTTTGTCCGCGCGAAGGGTTGGTGCGTCGCGGTCCATCTGTGTGTTAGTGAAGTGCAATTGCGGTCGGCGGCATGCTCCACTTACCACCTCGGAGACGAGTCTGCCGCCCCAGAGGTACTCCTCTTTGTTGCTGAGGTAGGGCAGCTTCTTGAGCTCGATAACGAGCTCGTAGATTCCGCGCTTCTCAAGGGCGTCGGCGACAGTCTTGGCGACGAGGACTGCGAGCATCACGGGCGCGACGTAGTTGAGCGTCCCGGTCAGTTCGAACATGATGACGGCGAGAGACACTGTCGTGCGTGTTACGCCGGCGAGAGTGGCGGCCGCGCCGACCATGGCGTAGATGCCGGGCACGACGCACGGGCTCGAGTCGGCACGGCATGTGTCGAAGATCGGGAAGTAGGGGTGGTGGTGCTCGAACAGCTCGAGGAGAATGCCGACTATGCGGCCGAAGCAGGCGCCGATGACGAGCGACGGGATGAAAATACCAGCGGGGAGGACGACGCCAAAGGTGATAATGGTGAGGGACGCCTTGATGAGCAAGGCTGTGCCGATCACGCTGATGATGGGGCCAATCTTGAAGCTGCTGTCGACACACAGAGACGATGCGGAGTCGACCGAGCACTCGGTGAACAGCTTGGCAACGAGCTCGGTTCCTCCCAACCGCGCGAGTGGGTTGAGGAACGACACAACAGTCGTGAGCGCCGTGACGAGGAAGACCTCGAAGATGGGGTGGCGCGCAAGCCACGTGCCCTTGCGCACCTCGCGACTCCAGATGATGTTGAGCCGCGAGAACAGGGCGCCGTACAAGCCGCCGAATATGCCAAGGATGATGAAGATGGCGAACTCCCAGTAGTGGTACTCCTTGGTGTATGTGACGGCGAACAGGACGATCGACCCGTTGCCGTATGGGTTCAAGGCGCGGAGCGTGATCGCCGCGACGGCGGCACACCAGAACGCGCGCCACATGACCTTTGGCGGGAAGTAGTACGAGACTTCCTCGAGCGAGAAGAGCACACCGCCGATCGGCGCTCCGAATGATACGGCAACACCGGCGGCACAGGCTGCTGATAGGATCTCACGTCGCTTGAGCTCGTTGTGGTCGTACTTGACGAACGCGCGCGAGACAATGTTGGCGATTGCGGATGCGATGTGAACAAAGGGACCCTCCTTGCCGAGCGAGAGGCCCGAGCCAACGGAAAGCGCTAAGCCCACACTCTTGACGACGAGGGTCGACATGCCGAGATAACCGTGGATGACGAAGCCGGAGAGGATCGTTTTGATCTCGGGGATACCACTTCCAGCAGCCATGTAGATAACAGGGCGGGGAGGCTGGGGTGGCGGTTCCGAGCTAGCGTCCGACTGCGGAGAGAGAAGAGGTTCCCGCTCGTTCGAGGGCGTCTTGATTGGAGTAATGAGCTGGGCGCCCCTGGCCTCAACAGTGGGGCCGAGGAACGCAGAGTCCTTGGACGTAACGTGGTTGGCCGACGAAGTGAGGTAGTAGGTGAGCGCAGAGGAGAGGCAGGCAATCGTCACGGCGACAGCGAAGTACGCCAAGAACTCTGGCTCGCTCCAGAACGACGAGTCGGTGTTGTCGTCGCCGCTACCACCGAAGTACTCTCCCCACGCGATCCAGTCTCCACATGTCTCCTCGTCGCCACTGGATGGGTCCGGATGTCCTTTTCCCTGTCGAGGTGCGCAGCAGAACCGCTTTGCTGTTCCCCACGAGCTCGCGCAGTAGCCCTCCTTGAGGTCGAAGAAGGCCATCTCCGAGCGAATGATCATGAACGCCACTAAGGCGGTAAGGATACCGACGACGGTGACAATGAGCCACCCCTGGAAACGGTCCCAGGCGTTGGCAATGCCACCGCGTACTGACCGCGTAGCGAGATGGCGAATACGACGGATACGCGACGACTCCTTGATGGCGTCGTGCAGCCAGTCGATAGTCACATACGAAGAGTACCAGACACGCGTGCCGTTGGCTAACTTGCCCTCGTCCTCGCCGTCGTCATACTCGTTGTCCGAGTCATCGTCGTACCTCGTCTGCGTACGGTGCAGACTCAGTCCTATGCTGCTCGACACATTCTTGAGCTTGCGGAACACGGACCCGCTGGGCGACGCTGGTGACTGCATTTGCTGCACGGGCGAGAGGTTTGAAGTGGCACTAATCCCCCGTCGGTGGGTTGGGCGAGATGCAGAACGGGCGCCGCGCGAGCCACTGCCAAATGGCGCATTCTCCTCCTTGCGAAGCCGCGGTGTGCCCGCTGCGGTAGCAGGCTGCGACCGGCTGGTAGTATACGCGCTGGGGATAGATAGCGCCGGGAGGATCGGGCTCTCGCCCCGCCGGCTCGAGCTGCCCGGTACGGCAATGGATGAGATGCGGCGCTGGTCCGATCCGCCCAGCGACGAGCCGACGCCCAGCGCATCCATCCCGCCTAAGCTACCCGCTAAAGGCGGGCCGAGAAGGCCAGTCGCGCCGTATGTCGGCGTGTTGATTGGCCTGGTGCTGGCGACGCTTGCGCTACGGCGCGCGCTGCCCATCCTTGGACTGGTGCCGAAAGCAGGTACTGAGTCGCCGCGATGACTCGACGGGGTGGGCTGATAGGACTGTGCTTGGGGCGGGCCGAGGGCCTGCTGTGACTGGAGGTCGCCGAGGCCAGGAGTAGGGTTCAGGCGAGGGGTGCGTGCGACAGGGTCGAGCTCGTAGTCGGAGCTGAGGGAGAGGGACGTCTGTGATTC
Source organism: Cutaneotrichosporon dermatis (assembly GCA_020011015.1). Taxonomy (NCBI): domain Eukaryota; kingdom Fungi; phylum Basidiomycota; class Tremellomycetes; order Trichosporonales; family Trichosporonaceae; genus Cutaneotrichosporon; species Cutaneotrichosporon dermatis. The sequence goes on along the minus strand of JAIGNX010000002.1, from coordinate 2,281,137 downwards.
GGACGCGGGCACGCGGACGCTCGCGAGACTCGGGGAAGTCTGGATACTGGCCGGGAGGTACTGCGTTGACGGTTCTTGAGTGAATGTCGACGGGTTGGGGAAGTAAGTCATGGGCGATGGCGGTGCGCTGTCGTGTCAGTCAGTGGGTTGGGTGGCGCGCGGACGGTCACGTACCTTGGCTCGTCGGACGACTGGCCGCGCGAGTGCGCGATCGGCTGCGACACGGAAGTACCGCGGCGCGTCGAGATGACTGATGGTGGCCGTGCTGAGCGCGAGCTCGAGCCAATGTTGCTGGCTGAGGCTCTACGATCCACGGTCATGGTCAGTGGGACGTAGGTGGAGGTCTGGCCCCGGCGCCAGGAGGGGTGTGTCGCTCGTGTGTCGAGGGGCGTGGGTTTGCCGACGGGCCGGGCGTGTTGAATGAGGTTGTGAAGATGCTAAAGAGTGTACAGTGGAGTATGGGCGAAAAGCAAAGTCCAAGTTCGAAAGCGAAAAGAGAGAAGTGAAGTGATAGTGATGTTGATAGTGATTGAGCAAGTTGCTAGAGAAAGAGTTGGTGGGTGGCTCACTTGGGTCTTTGGACCGAGGACCGACGACGTGAAGTTGGTTTCGTGGTGCGACGCGCCCTTCCTTCTCCTCCCCCCTAAACTCATCCCATCCAATACTCACTCACCCTTTGCCCCTTTCACCCGTCAACCCTCACCCCCTTCGCCTTCTTCTCCGGGTCCCCCGCGTCACCCCCTAGTTGGCTCCACTCGGCCGAGCAAGCTGGGTTTCGTTGCATCTACTTGTCACTATCCATCCATTTTTCCACATCATCTGCCAATGTAGATGAATCACTCAGCCCACTACTATTTGCTGTGACCCCAAGACCTTGCATAGTTCCCACCTTAAGGTCAAACAAATGCAGATGGAAGTAGCTCGTTTGGGCACATGAGTACGGCCAACGTCCTTGGCGTCTCATGTGGTGTCTGAACCTTAGGCGGGGCCTGGACCTGTATTGCATTTAACCGGATATCCACAAACGTCACCATGGTGGACTAAACAATTCCGAGTAGTGTGGGTCTGCAAGCTCTATTCTCTCCTACCGAGGAACGCGTCCGTCCCCGCTGGCGACCGATCTCGTCACGCGCGTCACCGCCGTCACAGTCACAGGTGTCACCGCCTTGTTTGCTCCGTGAAACCAGCTCCACACCATGTAAACATCGGCTGCGGCTTAGAGCTTCATGAGTAGTGGTGTGGAGGATTGTTAGCTCCACGGAATGGTGTATCATGTATCAGCTGCCTACGGAAGTTAGCTTTGGGCTTCCCGATATCAGACGCGTTATAGTCGAGGCCTCCCAGTCTGTGGTCCCTCTCTAGTGTACGCGCCTACATGTATACATGAAGTTGGGTAAACCAAAGGGAGTGCAGGTGGCGAATTGAACGCCCGATATTGAAACGTTCAAGTCAACCGGGGCGTGGCTTCATTCAACGCCCTCCCTTACATGCCGTAACGTGGTCTAGTGGAGTAGCATCATCTGAGCTGCTTTGCTGTACGGTCCAATCCAGCCGATAAGCTACGGCCAACCTGGAATCGTAGAGTGCTGAATGAGTAGCAGACGCCTGCAAGCGAACAGCGACCAAGCCCACCCGCGGCCAGATAGCCAACCACTTACGTAATCAAGACCGATCTGGACTGTAAATCTGTATACGCTCCTCGCCTCTAAGCACGTGGGACGTCCCGCCCTTCGCCCCGCCCTAGCCCGCCTTCCGGCAGCCGAAGAACCGAAGTGATCGACGCGACTATAATTGGAGGAGGAAGGATCGAGGCGATGACGCTGATGCGCTGATGCCACCATGCCGAACCTCCCGAACGACTTTGCATCTTCGGCGGCCACTGCCATCTCTCCACTCCTTCTTTCACTTACTTCTCTCACTACATCTCAAGCTCAAGCTTACTTACCTACTCGCTTCGCCACCTTACGCCTAGCCGACAGCTAGACAATGTCCACATCCACCGTGCCCCAGAAGGTCGAGGCGGCGACCAAGACGGTCGAGAAGGAGGCGACGTCTGAGCTCCAGGAGCTCGTCCATGAGGATGGTTGGTTCGCTGAGTGGTCTGAGCTGACGGTGTAGCCGATTCGACCGATTCCAACGTCCGTTATGGTGCGTACGCGTGTATCTCGAGCGGAGACGGGGGCGATAAGAGGGAGGACTGGGTGCTGCACGCGACTGGCGCAACGTCGTGGCTGGAGCGTAGTCGAGAGAGCTATGTGTTGTTCTTCTTGCTACCTCGTCTGCAACCCTCGTTCCGGGAGCTTCAGCAGCAGATCAGCTATTTCTCTGCGACCTGTCTTATCGCCGTGAGAGCCCACTGACACACAGCCGCGTACCTCCGCCGTATTCGTGACGTTGTGCGCGCCGGATCGCGATACACTGCCTACAGTGAGTTCGCTGAGCCGGCTGGCGCTGACCTTCAGCTTCGGACATTGGCGAGGCGTTCCGGCCCGTTGTGCCCCCTTGGGTTGGTGAGTTGGGTCGTGGCTGCCGTGTGGGAGGGACGGGCTGAGAGGGAGGCTCGGAGCCACTTGAGCTGAAGGGACGCCTTGCGGTTGTGTGTGCAGGTCTCGACCACTCAAGGTCATTGACCACCTACTGCGTCCCCTCTCTTCTTACCATCGTTCACTCTCCACACTATCCCCTCCTTCTCTCCCTCATCTACCCCTCCGCCATCCTCGTCTCGACGCTTCGCGTCCTCCGCTCGGAAGCGCTGACAGCAGTCACCGCCGCCTACGGCATCTCGTGGGCGTACCTCATCGGCGACGTCTCCTTCACGACCTACAAGGCCAAGGAGCAAGGGCCGACCGCATGGGAGGCTGCCAACTTCTCCGAATCCACTCGCCTCTCCATGATAGCCGTCAAGCGCTCCGTCTTCCAGGGTGTCGCGTCCATGGCGCTGCCCGCATTCACCATCCACACGGCCGTCAAGCAGACCGCCAAGGCGGTGCGCAACTCGACCAACGTCGCCGCCAAGCGCTGGCTGCCGAGCGCGGTTGGTATTGGTATCGTGCCATTCCTGCCGTACATGTTCGACCACCCAATTGAGTACGCGACGGACGTCGTGTTCGACAAGATCGAGGCGGCGATGGCCAAGGACGGGAGCCCGCGGCCTGTGGTTGGCGAGCCCAAGCGGGAGCTCTAGGGATGAGTATGCATAGAGTGTGCTAGCGGCGTGGGTTGGCGTGTGGGTCTGGTGGGGCTTGGGTGTGGGCAACATGGGTATGGCGACATGAATGTGAGCGACATGGGTGTTCGGGGGGTGATATGTGACAAGAAGTGTGGACAATCATGTGAAGAGTGGGGCCAAGACTACTGAACTTCTAACTACAGCATATATGCACAGCGCGTGAAGGACAAACGCTTCGCCCATGCGCTACGAACAAGAATGCAGCAGACTACCCTGTAGACGCGTAGGGCGGGGACTGTCAGAGGCCGCCTGGCGCTCTTGGGCGGGACAGGAGCGACGGCGCGCGGCCACGTCCGTGGCCGGGGGTGGCGCAGCCACGAACAAGGGCGTTGAGGCTGTACCGCGGATGGGCGAGGAAACCGGTGTGGGCGCGGGAACGGGCGGGGGCGTGGAGCCGGGCGTAATGGGCGAGGCGATGGCGGGCGCGACTGGCTGCGTGGTGTCGGCAGGGATGGGCTGGGCGGGAACGACGGGCGTAGCGGAGGTGGGGACATGCGAGAGAGTGATGGGCGCGGGCTCGTTGGTCGAGGGGGGTTTGGGCGCGAACAGCGCACTAAGTTCAGATGTGGCAGGGTGAACAGGCTCCGTCGACGTCGCGCCTCCAGTCGTCATTGCGGTCGTCACGGTCGCCGCGGTCATGGCACCTGCCCCAACAGCCTTGACAGATGACGACTTCGACAGCGCACTGGGCAGCGCGACGGGACTCACACCGTCCACACACCCCGCCCCGTCAGCCCCGGTGATGGGCGGCGGCAGGATAAGCGGGGACGGGTGGACGAGGAGGCGGCTTCTCTTGCTGGAGACGCGGTGCTGCTCGGGCTGTGGCTGTTGGGCGGAGGACGGGGGAGGGGGACAAGGGCTGGGTTCTGGTGGTCAGTTAGGACGTGGGAGGGACTCACTTGGGCTCGGCATGGGATAGTGGTAGAGGGGGATGCACCGGAGGTGGAAGACGACGGGGGGGTTCAGTGCTCGGCGAGGTGGAAATGTCGGGGCGATAAGAGAGACGAGAGGCAGTAAGAACGATAGCGAGGGGATTGCGTGCAATTATAGTGAGTAAGAGAGGAAGTGCAAGAATAATTGTGTAGTATCAGTTGACGTGTGTATGGCATGGTAGCTAAACCGTAGTTGACGTGTGTGGCGACGACACGCGAGATGAGCAGTGTTGCGAGACAGATCTCCTATCTGATCATCTGCTAGATAATCCATCCTCTCGACTGTTCGCTAGCCACTAGCTACCAAACTGCTAGCGTACGTCGGTTTCTCTGCCTTCCTGTCCTCGGATATGCTCGGATCCTGAGCCGCCCGCTCGGCAGCATCGTGAACCGCCACCAACCTAACCTCGTCCAACCATGTCTTGGCCCTCCGCAGCCTCCTTCACTCTAGTTCCAGAACTAAGTCAGTGCCACTAGTCCCCCGCGACTATCCCAGCAGTCCTATCACAATGTCCATGTCCGTCCTTGGCAACACAGTACAACGCCATCTACAGTGTCCTTATGTCGTAGCTCCATGTAGTGCCACGTTTCATGTCCTTGTTCTCCCGGGCGCAAACGACAGTGGCGCTCACAATGGCGCGCCCGTGAGCTTGCCGAAGCCGACCGAGGGGGGATCGTACCGGAAGGCAAGGTAGGTGCTGTGGAAGAATGCGTCGCCGACGACCCACATGTCGCTGTGTGTCAGTGTGATTCTCCTGCCTCGAGCTGCCACGGAGCCCAAGTGTCACGTGCGCTGTGTGCTGCCACAGTCGCGCAGCGCACCCCTCGCTCCTTGGCCATAGCTGCCCAACTCGACTCACCCATCCCACGCAAACACGTTGCCCAAACACGTCTCCTCCGCCGAGCTCTCGTTGTGCTTGTTGCGGTAAATCCACAGGTCCTGCTCCTCGACGGCGTACGCCTGCCCGCCAAACGTGAGTTCGACGGCGGGGCTCGCGTCGCACGGATACCGGTAATACTCGAGTTTGCCTGCCTCGCCGACCTTGTCGTCGAGGAAGGCGCCCGGGATCTTGTCGTACATGCCCTTGACAACGTCCTGGGGGCCCATGAGGCCCGTCGTGCCCGAGTCGATAACTGCGTCCGTGGCGCGCGGGCGCCCGTCATCGCCCTTCGGCGCGACGCTCTCGCCGCCGACGACCATGTCGTCCAGCTGCACGGCCCACGACCCCGGCTTCGAGATCGGGACGTAGTTGAGCCCCGCCGCGCCGCCGACGATCGCGTCCTCGTCGACGCCGCCCAACGTCAGTCGGCCACCGCGGTACGTGCCCGCCGAGTTTCCGCTCCTGTCCGCAGACATGAGCTGGATGCCGAAGACCGGCTCGGGCCACCCCTCCCCAGCTGCCTCCCCGCTCCCAGACTGGCCAGACAGCGCATGCTGCCACCACGGCGTCGAGGACGGGTACTCGTCCCCGTTCGGCCAGCTGAGCCCCAGCACGCCAGACACAGGCTTGCCCTCGTACCCCGTCCCGTCCCCGTGCAGCGTCACCCCGAACTCCTGGCCCGGGACAGTGTACCCGCCGACGGTGATCGTGTCGTGTCCGACCTCGCCGCTGACGTCCGTCACGACATAGCTCGTGTCGAACTTGCCGTCCGACTCGTACGTGCTCGAGGCGTTACGGTTGAAGCCAGGGACGGAGGGGCACTCGGCCTTGCACGACTGGTCCCAGACCCAGAGGCCGTTCGAGCCCGTGTCGATGTGCAGCTCAAACGTCTGCGGCGGGGTGCTGTGTGTCAGCGTGTCCGAGCCAGTGTCTTTAAAGGCTACTCACCCAATCTCCACGGGGACAGTGTAGATTTGGTTCAGGTAGTTCTTAACTGTCGTCTCCGTCACCTCACCCGCCTGGTCGCTAGCAACCGAGCTCGCGCTAGGGCTGGCTCCAGAGGCCGAGCCAGAGGCCGGAGCAGAGGGCCCGCCGGGGGTTATGCCAATCGCTCCACCAGACGCGGCGGCGCCATCTGAGCTGGGATAAACCGTGGGGCCACGCGGAGGCGTGCCGACTGAGCCTCCAGATATGGCGATAGTCGGTCCTCTGGGCGGGGTTCCAATTGACCCTCCCGAGGTGGCAGCGTCCGTGGGGTACGAAGTGGGCCCACGAGGCGGAGTACCAACAGACCTACCCGACTCATCCGAGTCCGTGTACAAGGTAGGCCCTCGAGGCGGGGTACCGACCGAGCGGCCTGACGTGGCAGCCTCCGTGGGGTATAAGGTGGGCCCGCGAGGCGGGGTACCGACCGAACCCCCCGACTCGCCGTAGCCAGGAGGGTACGACGTGGGTCCTTGAGGTGGGGTGCCTATCGCGCCGCCCGACACAGCCGGGACGTCGCGAGGCGGTTTGCCGATGAACGGGGCGGCTCCGGAGTCGCGGTGGGCGGTACAGCTTGGCGTGCCCGTTGGGAGAGACGGCCGGGGCCTCCGCGGGGTCGAGGGGCCGGGCGCCGACTGAGGCGAGGAGGGGGAGGATGGCGAGGAGAGCGAGTGTCGGGGTGTGCATTGTTCGTTGGTCGAGTTCAGAGGGTGTCGAGGACGTCGAGGATTTGTGGGTAACGGGGGAGGTAGGTCGAGATTTCTTGTGATGCAGGGTCAAAGGAGTGCGGTCGTCCTGGTGTGGGTTAGTCTCGATGATCAGAGGTCTCGCGATGCTGCGCTCCTTATATACGCCGCAGACCGTGAGAGTCGCAGCCACCGCTGTCGCCATCTCCAAGGTGCGGCTGGCGATCGTGATATCCCCAAGATGCCATAGCCTCAGCGGGGCGAGAGTAAGAAACGAGGTCGCAGAAAGCTGTGGGAAGCTGGGCACGGCTGAGGAGAGCTGGCCGGCAAGCGAGCAGACGTTAGCGACATGGCGATCTCAGGGCTGCAGCAAGCAGTTCACAGCGGCCCCTAGCGGCGCGGCGGGGCGCGCGGCGGATGTGCTGGCCGTCCTGGTGGCATGAGTGGACGGCGAGTGAGCTGGACAAAAGCAATAGGTGATCGTCGATATCTGATCGACGATGCGTCCATGTCCACGCCGGAGGCGCGTGGGAGTACTGTCCGACTCCTCGCGCGTACGGCATGGTCGCAATGCCCATGTCCGACATTGCAGTCTCAGGGCCCGACGGGGGCTGAGTGCGCGACGAGCGATGATCGTTGGTGCAAGTGTGCAAAGCGAGACGCTCAGCCGAGGTTGGAGGTTGTCAAACGACACAAGGACAGCCTCGGCTCGTGGCGGTCAGAGGCACACCGGGGACAGGCACTTCCCCGGTCGTCAGCCAGCCATCGGCTCTCCCCGGTGCCGTGCCGTCTGCCGTGCCGTCCGCGCCGAGACCGACAGCATGCATGCGCTGGATATCGTTTCTGGGCCGCGTCGGACCAGTGCCTTGCGTGGGCGCTAGGCTATGTCGGCGCGGGGCTGGGGCGGGAAGGTCGTGAGCGCAACGACCACTTGGGAGTATTACGGAAGGCGGGGGGAGACAAAACAGTCGCGCTGGACTAGACGCCCTGCCAGCCGCCGTAGAGTGCGTCGTGCCACGCGACTAATAATATCTGGTGGGATTGAGACGCTGATGATGGACTGGAATCAATGGTCGGTCGGAGCGCGGGTCAACTGGAATCAGCGGCGGTCGGAGAGCGCATAGTGTGGGGAGGAGCTACGGGACTCGTTATGGCACGGTTGTGGCAGCCGTTCCTGTAGCTCCTGTTCATCCTGCCACCGCCGTCGCAACCGTGCTTTAAATAGCGTAAGCGGTGTCCTGGGTTGCCTTGGCACCGGCTGGAAGCGGAGAATTGAGAGCTGGAATGAAGGCGATGAGGCTGGATGCTGCGTACTACGTTGGAAGAGAACTCTGATCCTATGAATAGGGAGGTGCTGTAGGTTATGTCGTCGGCGATCGCCAGCTGGACGAGTTAGGCAGAAACCAACGACCCTCTGCACTTAAGCTCGCACCGCCGAGCGATTCCAGCGCAATCCAGTCATGCATATCTCGCGACAGTTGATTCCAGCTCGCGACAGTACAACGCAGCCCTCGAACCTAACCTTCCGCTCAGTTCTACTTCTCCAACGCATCCGCGATCTCGATACACCTCGCCCAGCGCTCGTCGTCCACGACCGCGATCTTGGCATCGCGCAGCTCGCGGAACCGCGTCTGGTCCTTCTGCTCCGGCGCGAACCCGTACCACGCCTTGGCCGCCTCGTCATACCTGCCCTCCAGGAAGGGCACGAGCGGGGCCAACCACTCGCGCGTCACCCTGTCTTCGGCCGCGCTGAACCCGAACCGCGAGAGGAACCACCACGCCCACTGGTCGTCGGCGTGCGTGACCACGCCCTGGAAGATCGCCCCGGCCGCAATCACGTCCGGCTTCCACGCGACGCGGAAGCGCAGGACGTGCGACGCGGGCACGTGCTCGAGCAGCGAGCGCACGAGCGCGCGCTCGCTCACGTACACCTGCCCGTGCGCGACGATGTCGCCGAACATGAGTTTCATGGCGCGCACCTGCTCGGGGTCGGTGATCTTCTCGTCCGGGCGCAGCGAGGAGAGGGCGGGCGGGAGGCGCCAGCACGCGACGAGCTTGCGCGCGGCAGCCGGGTTGTAGTAGTTCTCGAGCTGGACCGCCACGTCGTCCAGCGACGAAGGAGGGTTAGTCGCGCCGTACATGACCTCCTCCTGCGGCGTCTCGCCGATGACGACGGCCATGCCGCGCTTCGCGAAGCGCCGGGCAAAGTCGCCGTTGATGACGCGCTCGTACATGTCCGGGTGGACGAACGCGCCGTCCGTCACGCCGCGGAACGTGTGGATCTTCCTATCTGTCAGGGGGCCTCTACAGGGTTGGGTTTGGGTTGGGGAGGGGGGAGGGGGTGGAGATGGGTTGGGAAGGGGGCGGCAGAGCGGGGCAAACTCACAGGTGCATGACCTTGTCGATGAGCTCCTGCATCGGCACAGCCCGCAGCCGCTTCATCTTCTCGGCCCCATCGAGGTCGGCGGGGATCCCGCACGCCTCGGCGAGCCCGTCGAAGCCAGGCTGGCTCTCGGCGATCGTCTTGCACTGGGCAGGCAGGGCGTTGGAAAACATCATCGCGCGCGAGATGAGCGGCTTGGCGCCGTCCGTGTTGAGCTCGTACGCGAGCTGCATCTGGACAGAGTACGCGCCGGCCGACAGACCCGCGATGGTGAGGTTGGCGCCGTTGCCGCCGAAGTGGTGCGCGTTCTCGGCCGCCCACTCGATGGCGAGGCGTTGGCTGGGGTCAGCGGGGTCGGCGGCGAGAGCGCGAACCAAGCGAGCGCGCTCGCGGCCGAGGCGAGACTGGTGGTGGAGACTGCTCATGGCATGTGATGCCAATAGCTCTCTCTAGATCACCAGGCTCCAGCTGACGCGCTCCGTCTCGCTGGCCACGACACTACCAGGCTCGCGACTCACTCCCAGAAACCAAAGTTGCCCGCGGTCCCATCCTTGTTCTCCGCCTCGAGCTCCTTGCCGGCGAGGAAGCCGAACAGGCCGAGGCGGTATCCCGGCACGATGACGACGGCGGGCATGGGCCCCGACACGAGGTTGGCCGGGTCGCCCTTGTCCGTCATGGACGGGTTGCCGATCTGGAGCCACCCGCCGTGCAGGAAGAGCCACACGGGCCACCCGCCTTCGGGGGGCGGGCCGGCCGGCGTCCAGATGTTCGCGGTGAGGCAGTCCTCGGACAGGGGCGCCCCGGGGACGGCGAGCGGGTAGAGGTCGCCCTTGTCGCTGGTGTCAGCTGTGCTCCTATTCATGCACTCCAGCGTCTCACAGCGCCACGGTTCGAAGTCCGCCAATACCACTCTAAAGCAACGTCGTGCGCTATCGCCCAGACCACACACCCCTCCGACTCCGAGCCCCGCTCAGCGGGCGTTGGACGCCGACTCACTTGCGGATGTTGTACTCGGGCTGCGGCGACAGCCCGCCAAACTTGTCGCCCGCCACGTCGCTCCACGAGTAGTCGGCCGGCAGCGCCTCGGGCTTGCGCCACCGGCGCTCCCCCGTCGGCGGGTGCGCGAACGGCACCTGGCAGAAGCGGCGCGCCTTGACCTTGCCGTCTGCGCCGACGATCTCGAGGCCCTTGAGCGTGCCGTGCGCGCCGGCGTCGAGCGTCGTGTCGCGGTCTGGTGTGAGCGCGCCTGGGGCTGGGCCTGGGGCTGGGGCTGGGGCTGGTTGGGGCTGCGGGCTAGGTATCTCGTGAATGCTCCCTGGCTTGCATGCGCCATGCGGGCAGCTACACCTCGTTGGGCGCCTGGAGCATAACTCAATCCCTTGCCAGTTGCCTCATCGACTTCCACGGCCATGACGAGGAACTCACAGGAGTCTCCGGGTTGCGGGTTAACAGACTGTCTGTCAGCTCCCCCCCTCCCCTCTGCACGCCAACTCACAGCCATGCTGAACAGCGAGGATTGAGAGATAGTACAGAAAGAGATTCCTCGTGCCAGCCCGATACATCTACTCTGCATCTGATAGATACCGATGCCCACCCCCCACCTCCACTGAACTTCGGTTCAATCGAGATGGTGAGCGACGCATCGCGTACAGCCGCGGCCCCGCAGGCCGGGCCCCAATCTAGATCCAGACAGGCGGAGGTGACCGACGGCGGAATGCCAGGCGACGTGATTGCCCGATGGTGGGCTGGGTGGGCAAGGATAAAGCTAAAGCTAAAGGCAATCGCGTGGTTTAGGCTGATCGAAGCCTCTATTATGGGCAGTTGAGATCGTCCACTTGCGGTCCGACGTCAATAGAGCATAGAGCTTGTATCTAGAGCTTACGAGTATGTTGTGGATACGAGGCGGATAAGTCTACATGCATTTAATGATACAAACGGACAAATGCTGAGAGGACGCGGGTAAACCATGAAACGGACTTATCTACAACATCGGCGTCTACAGGAACTTCTTCTGTGCGCTTAGATATGCGACGTTGATAGCAGCGCCCATGCTGCTAATCTAGTAAGAACAGCGAGGTGGATGTCAGTGCCAGGCCGTGGCGCTGACATCGTGCAAGACTGTAGGCGAGTGCCAGCCCGCCTCGCTCCTCCCCCGCGTCAGGCTCTTCATGACGTGTTGCGTTCCCAGACGCACTCCAGCCCCTTGTGGAGCTAGAGGTTATCCACAGCCACACCAGCTTGTGCGCGCCCGTACATCCGCGCTGCGCGAAGATACATCGGGAGCAGCGGCACCAGCACCATGCACACAGGCAGGAGAGCGAGGAGGAGGATAGTCGGAATGAGAACCGTCATCGGCTTGATGAGGAGGAAGTATGCGAGTGCGGCATACGAGTAGTGGTCAGAGAACTGCGGTCAGCCCGATCTCGTACTTGGACGCACCATGGCCCAGGAGTTGTTAAGGAAGCGAGTATCCCACACCAGCTCGATATCACCTGGGGAGGAAGGGGGCAGCTGGCGCACCTCGCGCAGGCGGTAGAAGATGGGCCGTGGCCGGGGCGCGCGGATATCGTGGAACCGGGACTGGAGGCCGAGTTCCTGCCGTGCGCCCCACCGGGCGATGACCAGCGTGAGCCACCACACTACCGCACCGATGGGAAGTGTGATGAGGAGTGCTGTGCCGACGACCGTCCCGACGAGGAGCGGCGGCCAGAGGAGGAGGTTGAAGGGGACGTTGAAGGCGAGGAGGTGGAGCACCGCCCACCAGTGCGCAGGCGAGGAGAGGGGTGCCCAGAAACGCCGCCATGAGGGGCGGCTGCGGACGCCCTCGTCCTGAGTGAGGGGGAGGGCGATGCCGCCTTCGTCGTCGCCGTAGACTATGGCTCTGAGCATTTCGTGGAACGTCCGTGCGACGGGTGCGTGCTCTTCACCATGCTCGGGGTCGGCGCCGTCGACGCTGAGGGCGTCGCTGCAGCTGCGGTAGTGTCTGCCGCCCGACCCTGGTGAAGGCAGCCGGATGGGAGAGCGTGGTGAGGGGGACAGGGATGACCCCGGCCCCAAGTCTAATACTGGAGGGTGGAGGCCCCCCTGTCCGCGTGCAGCGCCAGGGTCTGTGCGCAGCGACGACTGCGGCGACACCGAGGCAGGATGTAGTGTCCGCCCGGCAAAAGTTGCAGCGCGCAACCTCCCCGTCTCCCTCTCCCCGAACGGGACGTACGGCGGCGGATCCTCGTGTCCGGCCGGCTTGCTCGGATCGAGGAGGTAGAGATGCGACCCGTCGGCTGCGAGCACATAGACTGGCGCAGGGGGACAGCAGGGGTGTGTGTGCTCGCGCGCGGGGAGGGCCTGGAGGTCGTATATGGTGCGCGGGTAGTCGCGGAGCGAGGGAAGGGAGGTGGCAGAGCGCGCGCGGCTGGGTCCCGGGCGCGGACGAGCGGACTCGGCCGGCGGGGGCGACGGGGATGGGGAAGAGGAGGTGGAGGTGAGCGCCGACGAGGAGGACGAGGACGACGGGGAGGTGAGCGTCGTGAGCGCAGGGTAGATTGCCGGGTCCAGCGATGATGGACGGGCACGCAGTGCTGAGGAGTTGCCCGGCATTGTCCTCAGCGTGCTTTGGTTGAGAAGAGTTGGCGTGCGAAGTTTGGGAGTGGCGGAGTGAGATTGATGGCCATAATCTCCAGCTCGAGTGTGGAGAAGGAATGTGGGGTACGGATATAGAGTGGCCAAACGACACGTCATGGTCACGTGAGCGGCCATGCGCCGACTTCCTCCACCGGCAATGTTGGTTGAGATTGTTGATGTATTGCAATTGACATCTTCCACTCTCTTACAGCCCGTCCAGGACAGAACTGCTCAAGATGGTAAGCTGTTGCGCAATTGTATCGAGCTCATCCCAGTCGGTCACGCTGCACACGAACATGGGAGATCTCAAGGCAGGTTACGCCAGCTGACATGTGAGGTCCTATCAGCTAACGCCAGATCGAGGTGTTCTGCGAAGCGGTGCCGAGGACAGCAGAGGTGAGTCCGGATGCCGAGTCCTGGCTTCTTGACGATCGACTCTTTGTGCAGCTAGTTGCTCCTCACTTGAGCTGCACCGAGGTCGCTATCATCGTGCCGTTCTCATCCCACATCCTTCCTCCGTCAAACCAAAGCTCATCCCAGAACTTCCTCGCGCTCTGCGCATCAGGATACTACGACAACACGCTGTTCCACCGCAACATCAAGAACTTCATGGTGCAGGGCGGCGACCCGACTGGCACGGGCAAGGGCGGGCAGAGTATCTGGGGCGAGCCGTTCCCCGACGAGGTGCGGCAGACGCTCAAGGTGGGTCGAGCCTGTCCATCGGGATGTGGTGCGAGGATGGCGTCGCGTGCCGCCGCGCAGCACCAGCCAAGCTGAGGAAACGAGCTGACATCAGTTCAACGCGCGCGGAATCGTGGCGATGGCCAATGCCGGGCCGGGGACCAACAAGTCGCAGGTGAGTGCTGAATGGCCATAATGACCAGCACCTACTCCCCGACTCACTCCAGTTCTTCATCTCGTACGCTAAGCAGCCGTCTTTGGATGGCAAGTATACGATCTTCGGGCGCGTGATCGACGGACAAGATTCGACGCTCGATATGATGGAGCGTGTGCCCGTCAACGCAAAGAACAGGCCCGAGAAGGAGATCAGGTTGGAACGCGTGACGATCCACGCCAACCCCATTGCGGACGGACAGAAGTAGGAAGACAACGATAGAGCATTGCTGCGAGCAGCTGTACTACATGTATTACATAGGGTCATAAGGGTGCACTGTCCACCTGTACTACCGACTGGGCGTCTACATCGTCTACACTACCGCGCCGCTAGGCGCCATACCACCCCGTAGCCGATGGCCCTGCCGTGTCCGCCGGCGCTCGTGTGGGGAGCAGCGCTTCGCGGATACTAAAGATCTTGATGGCCTCCTGCCATGTCGCCATGTCCATCTCCATGACGGCCTGGTGGCGCACAATATCCACGGCGTCGTCGTCCTCGCTGTGCTTCTCGCGAGCATAGATCATCACCTTCCCGTCGTCGAGCACGTCTATCCCTGCGCGACCTTCGCGGATGAGGAAGGAGACGTAGAAGCAGTTCTCGACTGTTTGGGAGAAGCTTTCTGGATTGCACACAAACTCGAAGAAGTTGACGCCCTCGCCCTTGGTGTCTAACCTGTTGAGCGTTTTGTCGACCTGCGCGTCAGCAACTTCCCCCGCTGAAGTGCGGCTCCACTCACCATGCGGACGTTGGCGAGAGTCGGATCTGTTGACGGCGCCTTACCCTGGGTCTGGACCTCGATCGGCCGTTGTTCTGGGGCGAGCTCCTGCCGTTGCCGCGCCTTCTTCTCTTTACGCTTGTGCTCCACGCTCAATGGCCCATACCTGATGTCAGCACAAGTGCGCCGTGGAGACTCACAGAAACTCGATGCCTGGCGCCCGCCGGCTCATCTTGGCCGCCATCCACCCGATCCTCTCCCAGCTCCCGAGCTCGACCCGCCTCCCCCTTCGCCGGCGCTGGGTGTCGTCCTCCAGCTCGTCCTCGTCGCTGGCCGCTCTATCCCCCTCCTCGTCCTCGTGCGTCTCGATATCCAGTATCCGCTTAACGCTGCCCGTCAGCACTTCTTCCTCGTCCCGCCTTACTTGAGGAGCATCTCGTCGACGTCAAAGCTCGCCCCGCCCAGATGCTGCTTGCGCACCAGTGCCGACGACATCTCCGCAACGTCGCGCACTAAGCGCGCGTCGTGGTTGGCGATATCCGCGTCGCGCACGCCGAACATCTGGTCAGCGCCCTTGAGCACGTTGATCAGCTGGTTCGGGTCGACGTTCTCGAAGTTCGCGCGCATGTCTGCCGTCAGTCCTGCTCATGTCGCATATTGGAGGGAGGGAGGGAGAGCACACTTACCGTCCGCCTTGCTCTGCAGGCCTTGGTAGTCGCGCCGGAGGCGCGCCTTGACCGCCGGGTCGAGTGTGGTGAACACCTCGGAGCGGCGCATGCGCTGCGTGCCGCCGTCCATGCCGTCGTCGGCGTCGGACTCGCGCCGCCGCCGCCGTGATGGTCCAGCTTGTGAAGTGTCGACCATGGTGGTGGAGGAGGGAGGAAGGTGAGTTAAATGACAAGTTGTGGGTGGAGGGAAGGGAAGCAGTTGACGCGTCTTGATGAGCGCGTCAAAACAGACCCAAGTCCATTTGATTCCGCTAATGTCCCTGATTAATGGCTGATAAGGATCCACAACAATCCGAGATTACAGACCTCCACATCTATTGACAACTCCATTCCTTGTTCTGGCCAGATCATGCCCGACGCCTCTACGAGGTTCATTGCCTCAGGTGAGCCATTTCACCGGCACGGTTAACATCAGGCGTCCAGGCAGACGTATATCTCGTCGACTGGCCGGAAGCAGAGCACGGCCGCGCCGTCCTCAAACTCGTCGACGCCCCGCCGAACGGCGACAACCCTCCTCTGCGTCCGCACAACATCGCGCGCGAAGCCCGTCTCCTTGCCCGGCTCCCGCACCCCAACGTCCGTCCGCCTCTTCTCCCCTATCCTCCCTCTAAGTCTTCTGCTGACGGCAGATTGCCCGCCTCCTCTCCTCGACCTTCACCCCGCCGCTCGAACACCGCCTCGTGCTCGAGTACCTCCCCCTCCCGCTGCCCGACGCGCTCGCCAGCGCCCGCTCTCGCGGCCCAACGGAGGTACTGCGCCTATTCGACCGCGTCGCGACAGGAGTATTCTCAGCGCTCACATTTCTGCACAGCCACGGCGTCGCGCATCGGGACATCAAGCCTGACAACGTCATGCTGACGGACGACAGGGTGCCGAAGCTCATCGACCTCGCGACGGCGTGGGATCCCGCCGATGCACTGGGGGATGATGGGAAGGGAGGCATGGTGTGCCAGGTCGGAACGGGGTGAGCCAAGCGTAAGACGCAGCTGACGGCTAGGCCATACCGCGCGCCGGAGCTGCTCTTCTCGCCCACCACGTATGACGCAGCGGCTCTCGATCTGTGGGCTGCGGGCGCGATGCTGAGCGAGTTCTATCGGCCGCGCTCCGATGTGAGAGCAAGGGAACGTTCTGGGTCTGGCTCGGGATCGGGATCCGGGTCGGGGTCGGGCTCGCTCTCTTCCTCCCCTCCTCTCTCGACGGACACGCCACCACTCGACGCCCCGGATCCTCTGGAATCTGACGCGCCGTCAAGAGATGACTCTCCCGCGCCGCTCTTCGACGCGTCCTTCGGCGAGGTCGGTCTAGCCGCGAGCATATTCCGGCTTCTAGGGACTCCGAGCCCCTCCTCATGGCCGGTGAGTCTACACTCTGTAACAGTACATTTGCTCCCTATCTGCCTGGTGTCGTCCTTCTCCTGCGTCCTTCTAGGCATACGAGGCTTCCCAGCCTACCACTTGTTCTCGCCCTTGCTCGTACAGCCGCTCACGCGCAGTCATTCTCCACGCTGCCCGACGCATCCAACTTGCTGGCGATGTTTGAGCCGCGCGACGCCCGCCCCCTGTCGTCCGAACTTGTTGACGCGCCAGACGGGGTCGTGGAGGTGTTGAGTAGCGTGCTCCGCCTCGAGCCTGGTGCGCGTGCGTCTGCGGCGGACGTCGTGAGTGCCCTTGCGGAGATGGCTGGAGGACTTGACTCTGGACGTGGATGGGGGCTCGAGGGGGCATTGGGAGCTGAAGGGGGCGTAGTACACCGTACGAGTGAACAGCGGCCGAGGGCAGACAGGGTCGATGGAACGAAAGAGTGTAAGTCAGTGGTCGTTTGTACGTCTTGGTCATGTTTGTAGGTAGCTACGCGATGTTGTATATCAGGTAAATGGAAGGACGACCTGGCCGAATGCCCGGAAAACGATGGACGACATGAATCACACGAGACCTGTTGGAAGACTGTCCAGTACCCGGCGCGTGAGTCGGACCGCGGCGGACAGCCGTCCCACATCAACTAGGAAGACACCACTGGCCATGTGCATCAAGCCTCGCTCGGCGCTTTAGGATGAGATACGGGTTGAGTCGTGCTGTCCCGCTGTCCAATCCATGCCTCCGAGAATGTGCATGTATCACATCACACCCGCACCACGTCGTCAGCGCGACCTTGTCAGTCGCCACCTAGCAACGCCACTCCGCATAGCTCATCAGGCCCCCGCCGCCCGCCACGCAACAGCTCTCACCCCGACACTCTCGTTAGATACTTCATGCACGATAGCCACAGAGACAATACAATCATACACTTGCGCGCCACCAGAGTACGTGGCCGAGCCGAACTTCGAACAGTTGAGATGTGTGTTGGGGATCGATCGAGGGCGACTCGATACCGGCTCCGACAGCTGGCCAGCCGGCCCAGTCGGACACGCCGGCCAGCTGATGGCGATGGCAATAGGTTCGAGCGCCTTACTCGGACACCTCCTCGAAGCCGAGCTCTCCAAACGTGTTCTCTGATGCGTACATGATGTACAGGAACCCGTCCTCGTCCCTGCCGGTTAGTGAGAGCTCACGACGACCAAAACCACAGCTCACTTGTGCTCCTCGTAGATGGCGCTCATGAGCGCGGCCGTCGGTGGAAGGATGTCGTCCACGAAGATGAAGATGGCCTTCTCGGGTGAAAGCTTGATTCGCTTGCTGCGCGTGTTAGCTGAATACGGCCTCTTGTGCAAGCTTACCGGATAACATAGACGAACTGGCCGACAGTCAAGTCTGCTGGCACAAGGTACTTCTTCTTGTCGATGGTAGGGATATCGCTCTTCTCGACCTTCTCGCAGATGACCGGGATGCGGTCAGAGTACTTCTGACGAATGCGCTCGGCCTCCGCCTTGCGCTTGTCTGATAGGGCAAGCGTGACGCAGCAGAAGCGGGATCGCGAGTGTGAAGGCAAGGTCGAACGAGCCAGTATCGTAGGCGGGATCGGTGGGCGCGCGGAGATAGCCGAAGCACAGGCGTTGAGGACGCGTCATCGTCGGCAGTCCGATCAGCGTCGCGCAGCGACATGCGGATGAGCAGCGAGAGAGGGGAGCATGATGGCAGGAGTGGAAGTGTTGATGTCGAAGAGGCAAGGAACGGTCGCGTCAGCATCCACGCAATGCGCACACGTCACGGCCCTAGCACATACCGAAGGGGTGCTCGTCCTTGAACTTGGAGCGGACCATTGTTGATTATGGGGCGGCGTTGGGTATCAAAGCACTGCGAGAGCGGAGCACTGGGCGAGAGCAAGGGCGAAAGAGCAATGAAGCAATGTAGAGGAAGGATGAAGCGATGGATAAGCGCGATGGGCGGATGGATGATGGTTGGTGGCAAAGGGATGGTGGTGTGACAAGGGGTGAGGGCCAAGGTGGGGACGAGGGAGGGGGAGGGTAGGGAGGCGTCAGTCCATGGAATGACCCAAGGGCCAGGGGAAAGCGGGATGTCAGCAACTGTAGAGTGGAGGCAGATTAGGATATGGGTGCACTTACGCGTTTGGTGACAGGTATCACTCGGCGTGTAGACTTGGCTGCGGGCGCTGGTTGATGTCGAGAGGGGAGGACGTTGTTTGTAGGTTGAAGAGGGAGTGAGCAACAGAAGAGTGTTGATGCAAAAGAGGAATGAAGGTAACACGGATCTCCAAATGCCCCCAAGTGTTGTTGGTGGTCGGGTTGGTGGCAACTACTAGTAGTATGATTAAGGGCGATGTATTTGGTTGTGGTTGTATTGATGACTAGGTCACGAGTAGGCCTGTGCTGTTGCCTCCCTCCACCCTCCCTCCACCTGGCCAGACCACGGCTTCAGGTCCCACCCTACGGCTGTGTTGTTATCGTTGCCACCGTAACTCCTGTTGGGTGGCGAATTTGATCCCGCCGAATACTCGTCCATTCCCCGTCCTACTCTCAAGGGGGACGCGTCCTCAGATCGGCAGCCGGCCCTCGCGGTGTTATCTGGCACGGTACAGTGTGGCATCCATGATGCACAGTCGACCGCAGTTGTCTTGATGGCGACCAAACGTCAACCCTTCAAGTCAACCTCTCTGTCGTGTGCTCAGCATGGTTAGGTATGCGGTGTTCGACTGATGTGAGGGCTAAGCTACCTTCCATAGCACCTCCACATGCAAATGTGATAAGAGAAGGTACGGAGACTATAGATACAACTTTGGCCCAACCGGCTCCTCCAAGCAACCTTTTCGACTACTAATAGCGTCACGCAAACTGCGGATCGCAGAGCATGTAGACAAGCCATACTTGGCGTCGTCGTAGAATCTTAGTTCAACACGATGGAAAATCGCAGCTCTCTATTACGTGCCACACGCCGCTGCCGGCAGCTGTCCGATTCGATTCCACATGTGCCCTCAAGTAACGACAAGATACCTGAGATCGAAAGCTTGAGCGAAGCGATGACGTCCAGTCTGCGTCAAAGCGTTTCGTAGCTGTGCATCTTCTATACCTTCAAGACTGCATCGACTAATCTTGACTCTAGCGAGCACAGCTGGATCTGCATGATCGATGAGGATGGTACAGGCAGCCGATACAGCCGACAGACACACCCTTATCACACTCGCATGGTAAGACAATGACGATAGCCAAGACTGCGGCCAAGACTGCGGCCGCATGCTGCACAGCGTACAAGTTGTATGGTCTGCACGATTGTGCGCAAGACCTCCTCTCCCAGACAGCATAGACAGCAACGGTGGCATTCCTGCCTCCCTGGAATCCGTACTATCCTCGGTATGCTTGGCTCCCACAACCCTGTCTCACTCCCTGCGACCCTGCAGTTCCTGCCCGACATATTTCCAGTGCAGGTCAAGCGCGGCGGGGCACCAACACCCAGCGCGCTACATACTAGAGAAGACTGGACTGCCTTAGCACCAACAAGTGGGAGTGTGGATGCCAGGCGAATGCTCTGACTAGGCAGGGCTTAGGCCCAGATTAACGTGCGGAAGTAACTTACACTCGCCCGCTTGTTTATTACTTGCTTGAGTGGTAGAAAAGTCAGTGTCGTCATAAAGACAAGCGACCAGGCGGTAGGCGCGAGGGGATGCTGTAAGACATGGTGATTATGGCGATCCCAGTCCGTGTCAGGTGTTAGGGCACTTGTTATGTCTAGTTACATGGATCTCCTCATCGAGTCAGCTGCCTGTTCAGTAGGGATGTGCCACATCCATCGTGAGAGAGCATGTACGCCTGGTGGGAGCGAGGGCCCCGGCATGTGAAGTCTGGTAACAGGAGGGAAGAGTTAATTATGGTCCTAGTGGCTGAGACTGCGCAGTAGGGCTAGGCACATACGAGGGGGGGTTGTCGTCATGGATGCTCAGACAGAAGGAGATGAGACGTACGACTACGGTATCCCGAGGGTTCTCCTCTAACTGTTCAATTAACAAGGTTTGGCATGCAAAGCATATCGTGGGGGGTAAAGGCTGCAGGATGTGGTGAGAGGATGTGGTGAGAGGATGCGGTGAGAGGATGTGGTGAGAGGATGTGGTGAGAGGATGTGGTGAGAGGATGGCATAGAAACGAAGATACCAAGAGATTGTTGTGCATGGCATTATTACATGAGTGCACCAATCATTAATGAGATTGACGAGCTGCAATTACTACAAGAGGCTTGTATCGAGGGTAAGAGCGTTAGAGTCTGGTAGCGTCCTACCCAGCCACGGTTTGAGCAGCAAGGCTGTAAGGGCGGTAAGGCGGCAAAGCAGAAGGCAGTGTGAGT
Organism: Cutaneotrichosporon dermatis; assembly: GCA_020011015.1. Classification (NCBI taxonomy): domain Eukaryota; kingdom Fungi; phylum Basidiomycota; class Tremellomycetes; order Trichosporonales; family Trichosporonaceae; genus Cutaneotrichosporon; species Cutaneotrichosporon dermatis. Next base: position 2,260,360 of record JAIGNX010000002.1, on the reverse strand, counting down.
TCTGGTTAACTAACTCCTGATCAATATAATGCTGTACCTCGCTATAGTGACCGAGGCCGGGGAGCTGTAAGGCGGCAGGTGCGAAAGCAACAGGGTTTCCAGGGGTGAGAGGAATACCTTGGGTAGGCGGCTCAAAGGGGCAGGCCAACCGTCGCGGGGACTTTTGGCGGTGAAAGAGAGAGAGAGATCAGACACAACTAGAACTAAAGAGAGATGAGTGGTAGATTACCAAATGGGGTTGATTTCGGTGTGAATTTGGCCCTCATTGAAAGTTTATTAACTACACCTCCAGATCACAGGCGATCATATTGGCTTATATTCTCTGTCTCTTGACCTCGCCTCGCCCGCCTGAACCGGCTCGAGACCAGAGAAGGCGGCAGTGGAAAGGGTCACCGAAATCATGGGTTTGACGTTGGAGTGTGACGTTATTCCCCTTCTCATCTCACCCCCCCCTCCGGCAACTCCGTAGCTCTCTTCGTTTGCCCCTCCCTTCTGTGCTTCGAACGCTGCTGTCGACCATATGCTCCGTCTTCCCTGTCAGAAACAACTTTGGATTTGAGGCTCAAGTCCCCAAGTAGTTCTTTTGGTTTGGTACATTTGGAGGAATAGTAGTAGTATCGCATGCATCGAGCGTGTTAGATCACTTTTCTGGTATCCGAGGTCTGACGTCGTTAACTTCCGTACCTGCCCTGGTGGTATCCTACCCACCCACCCATCCTACCCATCATCCTTTACCCCATCCGACCCCAACCAGGGCCCTCTCTCTAAGAGTTGTCGCACAACCTTTTGGGCCGCAGCCGCACTGTGCCGCCTTACTTTGCAACTCTCAGTCACTGCGGCGCAACTACCTGCAAACTACACACACCAACCAATACCTTTGAGCCCATCTTACATTACTCTCTCTCACCATCATCCATCTCTTCATCGCTATCGTTAATCCCCATTCGGCATTCCCCATTCCCCATACTATTCACTGCCAAGCCATCGATAACAAAGCTCTCGGCGGCGATTAAAACCAACCAAAGCACGCACCCGACCTAAGGTCAATTGGGGGAAGATCATCCAGGTTCCCTCCACTGTGCCAAGACTCGAGTACAGACCCAACAAGTCTCTGCTTGTTCGCCCACGAAAATCCGGTCCTGCTTGTAACGTTGGTCTTTACCCTTTTGCCCTGGGGGAAAGAGGTATAGACGAGTTAAGTGTAGACTTGCCTGAACATCCCAAGACAATATCATACCTATTCTCGCTCATCCTCGCCTTTCGATTACCTAGTCTGTGATCCGTGACAGCTTCCCGCTCCACCATCCATTGCGCAACTCGCTACAACTTTCGCGTGGTTCGCTTCTCTACCCCCTCTTCCCTCTCCTCTGGTTTTGGCCCAACGCACCCCACGCACGCACGCACGAACGAACGCACGTATCGCACACGGCCGGAGTCCATCCAACCACGCCCTTAACATCGCCAGAGTCCCGTCTGTCGCGTGTTCTTGGCATCTTGATTGTCACCACTCTATCTCGACGATCCCATCTTGAACCTGGATATCCAGTCGACGTGCTCGCTCACCTTGTCCTTCTTGCTGTGTCGAATATACGTGCCCGCTTCGGTCTCTATCTCCAGCTTGGCGTGTAAATCGTATCTGTGCCCCGCACATCCACAGTGAGCCCGCCCTCGAAGCAGATCGAAACAACTGTCCGCCGATCTCGCAACGCGATAATCGACGTCACCCTGTGAACCGCGGCCGCCGGCATCACCAGCACCAGCACCGCAGTTCCCTTCCAGTCGCGACAGCCAATCTCGCATCCTCTCCCAACTCCCTTCTTAACTACCACCGCCCCGACTCGCAATGCCTCTCACCATCCGCCGTAAAGGCAGCCTCAGTTCGATGTTGAGCCGCAAGAGCCATCGCCGCTCCGCCAGCGAGTCGTCTCTCGGGGACGTCGCCAAGGGCAACACGCCTGTTGTCCAGCCGCGTAACACGCTCGCCCCGCTCACAACATTGTCCGAGCAGGATCGCACCGTGAACTCCCGCGTCCGCCCACCTCCTTCAGCATTCCGCGGCGTTCGACCTGCACCACCGAGCCCAAATATGAAAGGAAAGGAACGCGCGCAGGCCGCTCCCCTTCAGCAGCGTCCCGGTCGCGCCAACTGGATCGTCGACTCGCTCGAATCGCAGCGTGGCGCTGAAGTATGGAAGAAGCAAGATCGTGTCATACTTGTTGTTGGCGGTGAGTTCTTGCCAAGCATCCCAAGTACACAACATGCTGACGCGACTCTCCCTCTCTGTCTCGATCGCAATCTGCCATAACACACGCGTCTTGTTGTCTTTCACACTCCCAGAGCCGAGCCGTGCCGCCTTAGCGCCCCTCTTATATTCGCCCTCGTTTGCGGACACACTCGTTCTCGTGGGATCGTTGGATCCTATCCCCGAGATCGAGGTCCTCAACTCACCCTCGCACCTCCTCCACTCGGACACAATCTACCCCACTGTGCAGCCGTACCAGCCCCCTGCATCCGCCATTTCGGATGCCGCCCATCCCATTACTGCCATACTTCAGTATGGAGCAGCAATCGCCGAGGCCCATCGTCGGGAACTCTCAGGCACTCCAACTCTGCCGCGAAACGGTAGCTTTGGCCCACGTTCTCGTCGTGGCTCTCAATCATCCCTGAGTGGTTCCCAGACCCCTCCTGGCACACCACCGCGTCGCAAGAGAATGTGGTCGTTCGGACAAGGCAGCGCCAGTGAAGGCGCTTCGCCACCCATTTCGCGTCAGAACTCGATGCTCGACCTCGCTCGTCTGGCCTCGGCTGCCAAGGAGGGAAGCATCCGCAGCGGCAGCCGTACTCCCTCGCTTCACGAGGGCAGCGACCGTCCCACTCTCCACAAGCGGGTCTCGTCGTTCTTCCGCAACGAGGTGGTTGTCTCGGACGGCTCGCCGTTCGACGCTGTGATCAACTTCATTCCCTTTGCCAACCCCGGGGCCAACCAGCAACGTGTCCTCCAGGAGATGCTCCAGAGCACTGTTGTGTTGACGACGTGCGCCATGCCCATGCTGGCTACGTCGATCACCGCCAGCAGTGCCAACTCGCAGCTGGCAATCAGCGAACTCGCACCGCTATCTCTCATTCACATTGTACCGGTGGACGCCCCCCTGCAACTGCCGACGGTGATTGAGAAGTTCCTCCTTCCGCTCATGCCTACCATGGCGGGAAGAATCCGCCGCCCGCTCTTTGGCGTTGTCACTGGCTACGGAGCATGGCTCAACGATAACACCGACCCCGCGAACGACGGTTATTCTGGCGCCGAGACGCTGTTATTCGGCGGTGTTCGCTGCCCTACACAGATCGCCACGGCCGAGGGCGTCAAGCCTCAGGCCATGCTTGCCGGCTGGGACCACTGCAGAACCTCGCCTGGTCTGCTCGTGGAGATGGCGGAGAAGCAACAAACGCCTCCGACGTTCTCGCGCCAAGCATCGCACATGGCTCTAGCCGACATCCGCACGCAGTCTAACGCGCGGGCCAACGGGTCGATCAACAGCAGCCAGTCGATGCACTCGATGGCCTCACCATCACTGGCGTCACAATCACCCCCTAGTTCTCCCAGCATGGGATTCGCAGCCCTACCCGCCGGGGCTGCTCCGGCACGGAGCGTCTCGCCCACCACGAGGCGAACCACGAGTCCAGTCAAGGAGTCCAGAGCTGATCTCAACACCTCTGCGTCGTCGACGACAGTCAAGGCCAAATCCAAATCTCCGTCGCCTCCGCCTAGGGCCAACGAGCTTACGATGAGGACCAAGCCTTCGACCGTGCCGCGGCCCACATCTGACACGTACAGCGCGAAGACTCCTACCCCGGTAGAGCACATCCGGCCTGGGAGCGCGACGCCGAGAGGCACCACCGCGCCGTCGTCTCCTGCCGAACCGCAGTTCATCTCCAGATTCGACCCTCGCTACCGCGACATGGAGGCAAAGCGTGATGCCAAGTGTGAGGCCAACCGGGCGCAAGCCAAGGACGCTCTGCGATCGACCTTGCCGTCGTCGCATGGCTCATCCAACCTCTCTGCGTACTCGAAGACTGCGACTGCGCCGCGGCTACCAATGGGCGCCGCCCCGCCGACCGAGTTTGGCGGCCACGAGAAGCGGGCTTCCCACGGCCCGTCTGGTCTGCGCAACGCCGTCACGATGCCGAGGCAGACTCTCCAGCCGTCGCCACCAACGCCCGAGCTGGACCCTAGCTCCTCGTCGTGCTCGAGCAGCTCTGTTCTCGAGCCCAACTGGTCGGAGGGAGGCAGTGGCGGCAGCGCTGGTAGCAGCAAGCGGTCGTCGTCGGCGCCCGTGCCACTCCCGACCTCCAAGTCGATGCCCGGCAGCATGAACCGGAAGAGCGGCCTGGCAGGCTTCACGAGCATCTTCCGCCGCCGGGGCGTCAAGGCGTAGTTGCTCAGGCGACAGGGGAGACAGGGCGAAGGTGCATCATGCGCTACGGATACTACGAGGTGAAAATGTTGAAACACTGTGTGGGAGGGACGAAGAGGTAGACAATATAGTAGACAGGGCCGGCAGAGAGAGCACGGATGGACCATGAGTTGTCGATAGTTGTGACTCGTAGGTAGTCGGTATCATCACCATCGCACGCACACGGCGATACCATAATTGTAATGCATGTGGATGTTGCACGCTACTTGCTGCGGGCGGGGAGAGTAGAGTGAGTATGGGCAAGTGGGGGGCCACTTGCTAGACCAATACAAGTGCCACGCCAAGACTGCCAAGCCGAGTGTTATGTTGCTAACCGAGAGCATGCCGTGCCAAGACGACAAAAGAGGTAAGGCCAGTCGGGGCCCGCCTTGGCATGGCATTGATGAATTCGAGAGCATTCCACACGCACGTTCTCGATGATAACGACCAAGCTATGGGTAGCATGAGTAGACTGCGGATCCAAGCTACATCGATCCCACCACGGAAAGGCAGTAGTAACAAGTAATGAGTAGTGATGAGAAACGACAATTCAGCACCTCCCAACATTGCAAGTGACATCAGCGAAGCACGGCCGCTGCTGCTGCCGTGATCCAGCGAAACTAGACGAGACACAAGGGGCTCGTAGTGCTCTCTACCGCTATTCTGGAGATCTCCTGGAGACGAAAGCGGCAGACTTCGTAGTCTCCAGACTTTGTCGTCATGTTTCAGGCGCTGACACCGCGGATCGGGCCTGGGCGAGTCCATGGCTCGATGTTCTGCTCGTGCCAAGTAGAGGCTAGCAGCGCTTGGCTCGTAGCTGGTTGCTGGTAGCTGCGTATACAAGCATTAGTATGTTGCTAAGATGGTAGCAATGACCAGCCTCCCGATATGGTGGAAGGCCGAAGGATGATGTCACCGCGCTCCCGCGTGTCAGCCACATGGTCCACATGGTCTGCTCTCCTAACTTAATTCAAGTAGGCTCCGAAAGCCGTCACAGCACTATCCAGCTCAACCGAGATAGGCCCGCCAAATCATTGGGGACCGCTAATGCTCACCATAGCCGCTGGACCGCTCGTGGGCGTGGCCCGGGGGGCCTGCTGGGCCTGCTGGGGTGGGGATGGTGCCTGTCGTGCGCGTGCTACTTCGCGGTGCGGGACCACGCAAGGGGCGGAGGACGGCCTCCACTGGCCGTCGACGCGCCAGGCGTCGAGTCCTCCACGTCCAACGGGTCATACTTAACCGCCGCCTCCACTTCTAGTTGCACTTCCACATCGCTCTCCTCCTCCTTACTTCTACCACTACCTAATCAACAACAATGTCCGCGTTCGACAAGGCCGTCGCTATCGTTAAGGCTCTCCCCGCCGACGGGCCTATGAAGCCTACCCAGGACCAGCAGCTCGAGGTGTGTATCGATGGCCGACTTGGTGGGAGGTGATTGCAGGGCGTTACGACATGTGGGGAGATGACGGCGATGACGGCGGCCGTGGGTGGGTGTGGGCGAGGGCAGGGGAGGATGAGGCCGCGGCAAGCTACATGCTTGGTCGCCTGCCTGCTCGACGGTCGCTTGATCCCCCGTCGACTCCGTTGTCGCCTTTGCGTCCCCATTCCCTCACCTTCCTTCCTCGCTTCCTGCTCCCTCCCCGCTTCCTACCCCCTACTCTTCCCTTCCTCTCTCTTATGCCTTGATCCCCGTCCTGAAGGTCAGCGCCTTGACCAATCCCTCGAGCCCAAGTCTTCGTTCAGAACACGTCGTCTAACTCCAGTTCTACGGCCTCTTCAAGCAGGCCAACGAGGGCGACTGCACCGGCCCTGCCCCCGGTATGTCTTTCACAGTCTCCTCGCAACATGCCCGGCGCTAATATCCAGGCGCCTTCAACTTCACCGCCAAGTACAAGTACAACGCGTGGAAGAAGCTCGAGGGCACCAACAAGGAGGAGGCCAAGGCGCAGTACGTCGCCCTCCTCAAGTCGGTGAGTCGGCAGTGTGTGCGGGGTGGAGCGGTGTGAGGGCAAGCGGGAAAGGGGTGCGTGGGAGCGTGGTGTGAGCTGGTGTCTGCTCGTGTGGCTGGCGTGCGAGCTGGCGTCTGCGGTTGTAGTGTGCCAGCGCGAATTGCCCCACGAAGTTGGAGCCGGTGGAGGGAGGTGGAGGACGTATGGAGATGGACGTGTAGCCCCACGACGCGACTGCCGCACATGTCCACGCTTGGGCCGCTCGGACCATCTTCCACAGTCCAGTCGATGACGGACCTCGTGGCGTAGCTCCCTGGCGAACACCTTAAGCTAACCCCAGCTCCTCGAGAAGGCCGAGGACGAGGACTCGAAGAAGGCCCTCGCCGAGCTCAACGGTGAGTCGAGTGTGTTGACGGAACTAACTCCCAGCCGCTTAGATATAGTATCCAGAGATGTGAGCAGATGACCGGATATGTGTGCGGTGGGGCGTGTCGTATCGTGGTGGTCGTGGGGCTGTGGCTGTGTGTTAACGGTGGTCGGCCGGGGCGTGTGTGCGGCGGTTTTTACTTACGCTGACGTGGTCGTCTGTCTGGACATTAACACTGACATCAATACTGACCAGCTGGAGTACAGCCCGACGAAGCAGCCGACAGGCATGCCATGCTTTCTATCAACGACAGACAGATCCCGACGACTGCGTCTACGCACATGCCACTTGCTCTCAGCCTAGCCAGACTTCGAGCGCAATGTCAGCCCCCGCACGCCCGTGCCACTTGTCCTCAACCCAGCCCGACGTTCGAGCTCGTCGTCAGCCTATAAGATCAGATCCCGCTCATCCACCGCTACTGATAGATGGCACGCCCCGTAGACGGCAATGCGACTCGGACTGACAATGCCTCGCGCCCTCATAGGCCACTGCAAGCCTTGAGCCACTTCAGCCTGATCCAGATCTCTGGGCAGTGCACGGACGTCTCAGCCGAACCGTTCGCTGATCGAGCGTTATCGCTGCCCAGGCTGCGCCTTGTCTCCGGAGGCCACCGACTCCACCCACTCTCCCTGCCTCCACGCAGCGTACTCTGTCGCACGGCCCCTTCGTTCCCTCCTCCGCTATGCCCTTCTATGCTCTCGTCCACCTCGCTGCAGTTGGCGCAGTGAAGGAGGGCGCGGGGCAGCCCGGAATCGCGAGATGAACAGGCACGTGCGGGGCCATCTCCGATGTCCGCCGGTGTCGAATTCGTCCTACAGCTCGGCAAGGATCCGGCTATGGCGGGTGATTTCGGTTACACTCGGCCAAAGTCGATCAAGAGCAGCGTCCCGATCGAAGAGTAGTCGAGCACACGATAGGTATCGTTTGACTGTGTGGCCGCACGCAGTAAAAGAGATCAGTGGACATAGGTCAGTGATAGATGCACCGCGCCCTATGCATTCATGCATATGCTATGATTTTGCTACTAGAACACCGTCAGATGTCCCGTCCCGCGCTACTGTAGCCTCGGGACGTCCTGGCGAGGTGCCCACGGCGCCAACTACAGGCGCCGTGGCTCTCGCCGCCTCACACTGCTCACGCCGGCGGCTCACAAGACCTCAAGATCCCAGCCCCGCCGGCCCGCCCGCCCACGCTTAGTTCTTGCCCTCGAGGATGGACGAGATGGCCGCCCAGACGAGCTTGGGGCTCTGCGCGGCGTCGACGGGCGCCCACACGCCCGTCTTCTGGTAGTAGCCGACGACGGGGAAGGTCTGCTTGTGGTACGACGCGAGGCGCTTCTTGAGCGTCTCGGCGTTGTCGTCCGAGCGCTGGATGAGGGGCTCGCCGGTGACGTCGTCGGTCATGGCCTTCTTGGGGGGGTTGACTGGGGTCAGCGCAGGCGGCGAGGACGCCCGAGGGGCGTGCCGTGCGAGCGGATCGAGCAGAGTAGAGCGAGATGAGGCAGGAGGGCGGGAGAGGAGGGTTACTGATAGCAACAGGGGTTGCGAACAGGCGAAGGAGTATGAGAGCATCACTAGCTCCACTCCTGCTGCCCACTCTCGCCAGGTGCTATCAACCCACTCTCGCCGGCCTCCTCGCCCTCCTCGCTCTGCTCCGCAGAGCTCGTCGCGCAAACTCACACTCGCGGTGGTACGACCGGCCCGAAGCAGGGTGGATAAGACGACCGGTGATGCGCGAGATGAGAAGCGCGTCGTCGATCTTGAGCTCAATAGCGTGGTCAATCTTCTTGCCCTTGCTGGCGAGCATGTCGTCGAGCTTCTCGGCCTGGGGGACAGTACGGGGGAAGCCGTCGAGGATGAAGCCGTTCTGGCACTCCTTGTTGTTCTCGAGCTCGGACTTGATCATGCCGACCATGATGTCGTCCGAGACGAGGCCACCGGCGTCCATGATCTTCTTGGCGGCCTTGCCGAGCTCGGTCTGCGCCGAGACCTGCGAGCGGAGCATGTCGCCGGTCGCGAGGTGGCAGACGCAGTACTTGTCCGAGATGGCGGGCGCCTGGGTGCCCTTGCCTGCGGTTAGCGGGGGCGGGGGGTGGGTGGGTGGGCATATGCCTGGCCGCGAGGTCAAGCCGGAGTGAGCTAACACCCGCCTCGCCTGCGGCTCGGCGCAGCTCGCCTTGACACTCACCAGCACCGGGGGGACCCATGAGGACAAGCTTGGGCGCGGGCTTGCCGGCGCCGCCGACAAGCGAGTCGATCTTGGCCGTGACGGCGTCCTTGGCCTCCTGGGCCTTGGAGCCGGCCTTGCCCTCGAGCTCGGTGATCTTGCTCTGGAGCTGTGTATTAGTACTTCACCCGCCGTCTCTGCCTCGTCTTGGCGGCTCTTTCCCCTTCTCCGCCTCCCGGCCTGCCACGGCCCACTTTTCCGCATCGGCCGTGTTCGGCAGGAGTCAACCCACCTTGGAGACGAGGTTCTTAAGGTGCTCGATGTCGTTGGACTTGTCGGACATGGCCTGCTGTCAGCGACTCCCATCGCTGTGAGTGTGGACACGTACGGCTGCTGTTTTGGATGTGGGGAGAAGAAGGGAGGAGGAGATGAATGGAGTGTTTTGTGGATGAACCTGATGAGGTGGGGGTCGGAGAGAGAGAGGGCAGCCAAGTGGGTCAGGGAGGTCCGTCACCGCCAATGAAGTTGGTTGGACGAAAGACGCGGTTATTTGGGGGAGGAGTCACCTAGAACAGGAGAGTAGGTCCAATCCACACACCCGATATCCCCGGTCACACCTGCCACGCCTAAATGTCGGAACAGTGGGTTTGCGGACTTTAAGGGGTGCGGGTAACACGTGGGAGGCACGCGATGCTCACGTGGAGAAGTGGATGGAGGAAAGTGTCGGTGGAGGCCTTGAAAATGTTGAGAATGACATCATGGAACCGGGGCCGAGGCATGGCCCGAGCTCGGCTGGGTCGTTTGCGCTTGCTCACCGTACACGGGGTCGTTGGCCGACGGTCAGGCGTCAGTCGTCACCCATCACCTCCGGCCACGGCCACGGCCATCTTCGACAACCGACAACGATAAGGTTGCACTCATGTCAACAATCATATAATTTCTCAGCACGCTTTCTCGTAGACCCCAACGCCCAACCTTTTTACAATCTACTGACGAGCTCTAACGCAGCTCGGCACCAACACCATATCTCGACTCTGGCGTGTAGCTCGCCGCGCGATCTCTGGACATCCTACCTCCACATCACATTCGCCTCTCGCTTTCTTCTCCTCTTCCTCACTTTCTTCCGCCATGACTATGTCTTATTCTGAAGTGAGTTGGCCGCCTGGCACGTAAAACGCCCTTCTTGTGCCTAGCCGTCGACGCCGCTGTCCTGCGCGCCCTAGTTGCAGTGCTGACCGCAGCCCGGGACGCGCAACATGACGCCCGAGCCCCACGCCGCGCACCACACCGCTCACAAAGCGTCTCCCACCCCCTCCATCTCCAAAGTTGCGCCACCACCGTCGCGCGACATCCCCACCGACTTCCGCAGTTCGCTCGCAGCATGGTGGGCATCGAGCGGGTACCGCGACGCGCGCACCGCCGAGGACCGCATGCTCCGCCGCCTCTCATACTACTCGCCACCACCACCCGAGCCGTCCAAGTCGTGGCTCTCGTGGGGACAGGCCCACCCCGCCCCGGCGCTGCGGCCGCTGGCGCTCCCTCTCCACCTCCCGCTGAGACGTCCGGAATAGCCGCGACGCTGCGCACCGTCTTCATCCCGACCCCCGACCCAACACTCGCTCCCGAGCGCCCAGATGTGCGCGCCGAGGCCACCGGCTCTGACACCGCGTCGACCACGTCGTCGACGAGTGACAAGAAGAAGCGCCACCGCCACTCGCGCGCCTCCACTGCTCCCACAACGACCAGCTCGTCGACTACATCAACACCCTCGAATTCTCCTCCCCCGAAACCAAGAACAGTAAAGAGGCAGTCGTGGTGATGCACGGCTACGCCGCGGCGCTCGGCTTCTTCTTCCGCAACTGGGACGCGGTGGCGCGCAGCGCCGACGCGACGGGGCGCAAGACATTCTTCCTCGACTGGTTGGGTATGGGCCTTTCCAGCCGCCCGAACCCGTCCCTCCTCGCTGCGCCTGCCGGCGCCCCCATGGAGACGCGCGTTAGCCGTGCCGAGCACTTCTTCCTGTCGTCGCTTGAGGCATGGCGCGCATCCGAGGGCATCGAGCGCATGGTCCTCGTCGGCCACTCGCTTGGAGGATACCTCTCGACGGCTTACGCGCTCCGATACCCCGAGCGCGTGAGCGCGCTCATCCTCGTCTCGCCCGCCGGCATCCCGCACGGCGAGCTCGGCTCCACCGTCCCCGGTAGCGCCAACAAGACTGTTGTGCCCCCACCCACCGGGCCCGGCGGCAAGCGCGCCTCCCTCAACGGCACCAACGGCACCAGCAATCCCCAAGTCGTCACCGAACACCACTCGCTCGACGCCGCCGCCGATGCCGCCGAGATGGAGACGGCTGCGGACCCAGCACACGCCGACCCCCGCCCCTCGCCCTCGGCTATGCGCCGCGGCATGACCAAGTTCTTCCTCTGGGGCTGGGAGAAGGGCCTGTCGCCGTTCTCGATCCTGCGCGGCATCGGGCCGTGGGGGCCGCTCCTCGTCGGCAAGTACTCGAGCCGCCGGTTTGCGAGCCAGAGCGCCGAGGACGTGCGCGACCTCCACGCGTACATCTACGGGACGAGTGTGATGCGCGGCTCGGGCGAGTTCTGCATCTCGCACCTCCTCGCGCCAGGTGCGTTTGCGCGCATGCCGATGGTCGACCGGATGGGCGGGCTCAAGGTGCCCGTGACGTTCATGTATGGCGACAACGACTGGATGGATGTCGAGGGCGGTCGCGCGGCGAAGAAGGTGCTTGCGCAGAATGGGAATGAGGAGGTGGACGTGCACGTCGTGTCGGAGGCTGGGCACCACCTCTACCTCGACAACCCGAAGGAGTCGAATGCGATCATCGACGCGGCTATCCGCGCGGCGCCGAAGATGCAGTAGGGTCGTGTGTATAATAGATATTAGATGCAGCGGGTTCTTCGCACAGGATTTAGCTGTGGCCTGGCATCTGGAGCCACACAGTTTTGGACGTCGCCGAGGGGGTTGTCGATGAAGTGATGAGTCCCAGCGATAAACAGACCAAGCAGCCAGTGCAGAGGACACGAGCATGATAGCATATGCAGAATCGTCAGCACCCATCGCTACACAGTGCCAAATGGCCCATCCTGTCCTCCAAATCCAGCGCCAGAAACTGAGTCTCGTCATCATGGCTGACAGGCCGATCCCTCAGATAATTATTAATCCTTACCAGGAATGCGGAGTATTCTCGGCCTCCGGACTTATCAGCAGCCTCTTCTCCCTCGTCTCGCATCATCACAGCTGATCCTATTCTGTCGCCCGGCATCCTCCACGCGACTGCCCGCCGCTCGACGACGCCATGCCACAGCCCCGCCTCACTAACTACCTGTGCCTCCGACGCTCTGAGCGCGAGAGTCCTTAGCACGAGACTGACGGCTGACCAACGTTACGTCACAGTGGGGACGCTCACAAGTTGTCCAGCGTCCATCTCGCTCGTATAAGACGACCAAGGCTTTAGAGCTAGTTAGCGCTCTCAACCGCCTTCCAGACAATCACAACGTATCACACGACCAACCGCCATGTCCACCGAGTCTACCGCGCCAGCGCCAGCTCCAGCGCCCGCGAACCGCTACGTGACGGGCCACACCCCCTCGGGCCAGTCCGTCTTCCTCCACGAGGGCAAGATGGCGTTCGAGGGCGTGCCGGGGCACGAGCACACCAAGTTCTACGTGAGCCCCAGTCCTTCCCACTAGCGTCTAGCCCCCTAAGCTCCCAACCCCCGACCGCCCCCGTCCTCCCCCCGCCTGCCAACGGCTAGAGGCAGAGCTCACCCCAGGTACCATGGGACGCGCCCTCCTTCCCCACGGACAACTCGGGCACGGCGGACACGGGCGGCGTGCAGATCCAGGAGGTCGACGGCGACGGCAACGTCACGTCCGTGCACCCGCACAACAGCGACGGGTCGCGGTGCCTGTACATGCACATGGCGCCGCATTCGAGTTCGCCGATGCACCGGACGGTGTCGACTGATTATGGTGGGTCGCGCGGGACGCGGTTGCGGGGTTGGGCTTGTGGGCGATTGAGCAGCGGGCGAGGTCGACGGGGGTTGAGGCGCGGGGTATACGAGAGAGAGGAGGGGTAGGAGGGGGACAGGCAGGAGATGGGAGGAGGCAGAGACAGGGGAGAAGAGGACCGAGGTGGCGGTGGCGGAGCGAGAGCCCGAGACAGTGCCAGTGCCAGAGCCAGAGCCAGCGCCCGAGCCACAGCCGCGCCAGCGCCAGAGGCAGAGGACAGAACAGACGGAACCCTGACACCAGACATCATCATCTCCGGCGAACTCACGCTCGAGCTGGACGACGGGAGCATGCGCACACTCCGCGCCGGCGACGTCGTGGTGCAGCGCGGCACCAACCACCGGTGGCACAACCGGACGGACGAGTATGTGCGTTTCGTCGCGGTGCTCGTGGCCGCCAAGCCGATCGTCGTGGATGGGAAGGAGCTGGGGGATTCGAGCGAGCCCTAGGAGAGGGGACACGTTACCGCCGAGGGGAGGAGGGGGAGCTGTTAATTTGTACTTCCATGTGCCATGACATACGTGTGAGCAACGAGAGGGTGTGAGCTGGGTCAGGGGGAATCGGCGATGCCGTCCCTGCTGCTATCTGAACGTCAGCGTACAGTTGCACCGAATCTCCTACTAGATCCCTCCGCGCTGATGAGAGACCGACAACCAACGAACCTGCGCCTGCGATTGCTTGCACCTCTCAGTGCTCCTCTCAAACTCGCTACTCTCGCTACTTTGTTGACCAAACTCTAATGCATATCGTACAACACCTAGTCCTCGTCCATGTCCGCACCCGCCCCCTCGCCCTCGCCCTCGCCGGCGGCACGCTTGGAGCGCTCCTTGCGCCCGATCTTGAGACTCTTCATCTTGCGGCTCTGGAGCTTGCCGAGGTCCTGCGTGCCGACGTGGATGCGGCCGACCTTGTCGCCCATGTCGTCCGTCTCGATGTTCTTGCGCTTGCGGCCCAGTCCGCTCGTCTGGTCCGCCTTGCTGAGCTTGGGCCGCTTCATCGCCATCTTGAGCGTGTCGGCGTCCGCCTCCTCGTGGCGGCGGATGCTCAGGTCGATCCGGGGTCCCATCTCGGTCAGCGCGACGCGGGGCACGCGGCTCCCGCTCGCAAGCAGCTTGAGCGTGTACGTCCGCAAGTGGATCTTGGGGAGGACGGCGCCCTCGGCGTCGAGGTCGCCCGCCGCCGGGCCGCAGGTGACGCTAATCACGTGCTCGAGCGACATGAGCGCGACGCCGCCGTCGTGGTGCGCCTGGTACATGTCGAGCAGGAGGGACTTGAGCTGCGTGAAGCGCGGGTGCGTGTCCCACAGGTCGCCGTGGAAGACCATGAGCGGGCGCACACCGACGCTCGCCTTGGAGCCGGGGATCGAGGACATGGCGGTGAAGTCGTCGATGCCGAGCTCGAGGTGCTCGAGCACGCGGCCGTCGAACATGCGCGTGAAGACGAGGTCATGCGGGCGCTTCTTCGAGTGCAGGCCCGTGATGAGGAGCGAGGCGTCGTTCTTCTGCGCAAAGAACTCGAGCGAGGTCGCGTCCTCGAATGGGTGGATCGCGTTCTTCTTCGAGAAGTTGATCGCGCGGGGACGCTTGAGGGAGTACTGGTGTGAGCGGGGTTCAAGCCACGAGCGAAGCGAGTGGCGAGGGCGGCAGGGCGGCGGGCAAGGACAGACGCGGCGCTGCGGTAGTGCGGATTGCGCTCAGCAGACTACCACACACGAGCGACTGGGCGCTTGAGGTATCCCCGCCTAACCCGCTGCGCCGCCTACCATGACGACCCCTCTCCTCCGATTAACTCACGAGATCTCCCATCACACCACGGACACGGTCGCTCGTGTTCTGTCCGCGCACGAAGATGGCGGTCTTCTCGTTCTCGACGAGCTTGGGCTCGCGCGCCTCGAGCGCACGCTTGACGCGTGCGTTTTTGGGTTTGCTGCATGGCGAGTCACAAGCGCGGGAGTGAGATCAAGTGGCAGCGTATAGGGATGGTGGTAGGCAATGAGTCGAGAGAGGGTGGAGGGGCATGACGGGGTGTCGAAGGAGTCGAGGTGAACGGGGTCGAGGAAGTCGTGTGCGTGACGAAGACGGAGGTGAGCGCGAGAAGCGAGGAAAGCGAGTAGAGAGGAAGCGTCAGCACCTCACCCAGCACGCGCAAGAGTCCACTCACACTGTCCTGAGCATCGACATGGTGGCTGCTCGATGTCTGATGTTGTTGACGAGAGGAGAGCTGGCTGTAACCACTGTCAAGAGGGTGGGATGAGATGCTGCAGATTTCGAGATTTTTTGGTTCCGGGTGGCAACCAGTTGGGAGAGTGGAGGGCGGTAAAATGCCCGGCGGGGCTGGGATTCGAACCGCCGACTGGCTGCCGTTCCTGGTTTGGAGGCCGAGTTGGTCTGGGTTGATTGGCCTCGAGCTGTCCGTATGTATGAAGAGAGCAGCCGAGCAGCTGAAGCAGGGGGGCGCAGCTGATGGGCAGAACACCATGTATCGTACATTTGTGTAGCTTCAGGCAGAACAAGAGCCTAACGCATCCTCACATCGCTGTCCCCACGAGCGAATGACCCCGGCGTTCGCCCATGCCAGCTTTTCCTCCCTCTCCATCTCCCCTCCCCTTCGACAGTCCGGCTTCACAGGCGGAGGCGATCCGCCTCGGACTCGCCCACACTGCAGCACTTCGCTCATAAATAGTTGCTCCTAGTCCGCTGCCCCAGGTCACATGAGCGCCGTCGGGTGAGTGAGCAGTCGGCAACATCTCGGCCCGGTCTGGCCGGCACAACCGATCGACTTTCGGCATCTTGATTCCCAGCTGCGCTGTAGGTCATCCACCATCTCCACAAGCCGCTGCCCACCACTTGGCGCGGGCTGGTGCTGGCACTCATTCGGGCGGGCGAGCTGGGCCAGCTCACCCAGCTAGCCCCGTCGCGTTCGCCCGATCCGGGATACTAACTCGTACTACGCCCACCTCGACGTCTCATATATGGAGAGGTATGCAGTTGTCCCTCCCCACAATACTGACAACGCCAACCCTCATCCTCTCGCTCTCCCTCTGCTACTTACAACCCTCTTGCCTCACCTCGCAACTCGCTCCGCTCATCGCCGCCCGTCCAAGATGCCACCGATCATCTACGACGCCCCCTACCCCGCCCCCTTCTTCCCCCAGCAGTCCGTGTTCCAGTACCTCTTCCCCGAGGCGCCTGGCGTCTCGCCGCTGGCCATGTTCGACGAGTCGCTGCCCGCGTTCATCGACGGCAAGACGGGGCGCACGCTGAGCCGCGGCGAGCTCAAGAACACTGCCCTCCGGCTCGCGGCCGCCATGCGGGATCCCGCCAAGATGGGGCTGCAGCGCGGGGACGTCGCGTGCTTGTGGGGGTTCAACAGCCTCGAATGGGTCGTCGCGGCTTATGCGTGTATGGCGGCTGGCGTGACGCTCAGTCCGGGAAATGCTGGATAGTGAGTCGCGGTGAGGCAGGGGGCGGAAGTGGGGAGGCAATAGCCTGAGAGGGCCGACATCGGCAGTGAGCGGCTGCATTGGAATGGAAGGGCCTAGGGAGCCAAGTCCTTGTGAGAGATGGAAAGCCCAGATGCCATGATTCCTCAGTTGGCTGCCCCTATCCCCAGCGCTTTACCTCGTCACACAGCCATCTCATGTTATCCAGCACATCGCTGACTCCAGCGCACCTGCCGAGCTCGCGCACCAGATCAACGACTCGGGCGCGACCGCCATCTTCATCGCGCCCTCGCACCTCGCCGCCTTCGACGAGGCCCGCCCCCTCCTGCGCACCTCCTTCCCCCGCTCGCGCGTCGTCCTCATCTGCGAGCCCAAGGACGCCGTAAACGGCTTCTCCAGCCTGTGGGACATCCTCGCGCCCACCCCGGCAGTGGCAGAGCGCTTCGACCGCGCCGATTCGCACACGACCGCGTGGCTGTGCTACTCGTCCGGAACGACGGGGCTGCCCAAGGGCGTCATGACGACGCATTTCAACATTACGAGCCAGGTGCAGGCGGGCAATGTTGGGTTCCAGCGCATGAAGCCTAATCGCGACGTCGTGCTGGGGTTCATTCCGTACTCGCACATCTACGGGGCGGTCATTGGGCTCCTGCAGCCGATCTCGCAGGGCGCCGCGGTGGTCGTCCTGCCGCGGTTTGACGAGGTGGCGGTGCTGGAGGCGATTGAGAGGGTGAGTCGTGGTGTGCTGCTGGCACAGCCAAGCAACCGGCAGCTGTCTTCGAAACACCCATCTTCATGCTGACAGCACAGTTCAAGGTAACCCTCGCGCTCTTCGTCCCACCCGTCTTCATCGTCTTCCTCAACTCGCCCCACGTCAAGAGGTTCAACCTCACCTCGCTCCGCACCATCATGTCCGGCGCCGCTCCTCTATCACCGGAACTCCTCCAGGCCTTCTCCGCCCTCGTCCCCTCGGCCAGGGTGATCCAAGCCTACGGGATGACGGAAACCTCGCCCAACATCTGCAACATGCACCGCGGCATCTCCGTCGGGCGCGAGGACAGCGTCGGCCGCCTCCTGCCGGGATTCCAAGCGCGCCTCGTCAAGGACGATGGTGAGGACGCCGACACGGCGCGCAACGAGGCCGGCGAGCTGTGGGTCCGCGGGCCCTGCGTCATGAAGGGATACCACAACAATCCGGCTGCCACTGATTCCACAATTGCGCCGGGCGGGTGGATGAAGACGGGCGATATCGTCGTGCGAGACCCAGACGGGTGGATCAGTGTGGTGGACAGAAAGAAGGAGCTGATCAAGTACAAGGGGTTCCAGGTTGCCCCCGCCGAGATTGAGGGTCTCCTCATCCAGCACCCGAAGGTGCTTGATGCGGGTGTTGTGGGCGTATACGACCCGGCACAGGCGACAGAGGTCGTCAGAGCATATGTGGTGATCGAGGAGGGACAGGGTCATGCGGAGGTCGCGGCAGAAGTCGCCGGGTGGGTTGCACAACGCGTCGCGCGCGCGAAGCACCTCTCGGGCGGAATTGTGGTGGTCGACCAGATCCCAAAGTCGCCCTCGGGTAAGATCCTGCGTAAGCTGCTGCGGGAGCGTGCAAAGAAGGATCAGGATACGGTGCATGGTGCGGACAAGGGCAGGCAGGCGAGGTTGTAGAGCGCGTGTGTATTGGGAGAGTTCAGAAGTGCCGTAGCGCGAACAAATGCAGGGAGTAGCCGGAATGCAAAACGTTATCTACGCGACGCGCTGCTCCTGATCGAAGCCACCCAACTTGAACAACAAGACAAACAGCAAAGCACACGACAGTCAGTGCTTCATTACACTAGCACCACTTCAGTCTCGATCAGTACGCGTCACGTTGCACCAAGAGGAGCGGAAAGCAAACAGCTCGCATCACTCTACGGTAGTCTGCCTTCAGACACGACGTCGCACCCTCGCTCTCCACATTCCGGAGCCCCTTAGCTCCAGACCCCTCGCATTCCTTGGCCAATTGCGCCACTGCGCCACAATCCCACCAGGATTCACTGTATTCTGGATTGGCTCTCGGGCACTCGGGGCAAAAGGGAGTGCCACTCCCATCGATCTATTCTAACTGTTAGGCACATGTCCTAACAAGTGACTACGGGAGGTCCATCGCCGCAGACATGTGACGAGCGAATAGCAGTCGCGAACAACGCGTCGCAATCGGTCTTGACTCACCCGTTGGATGACGGCCAGACTCCGGCAACCGGGTAGACGACAATCTGACACCAGAGGATGAGCAAGGCGTGTCCTGTGTCTCAGGCGTTGAGGAACGTCGAACTTGAGACGGTGACTGTCGCCGTGTCTTGTTTACGTCCCAAGCTTGCTTGTGGCATGTTTGGGAGGTTGCAGACTGGGTGATATCTGATCAAATCATCCGCCTGACGCACAAGGGGCATTCTTGGATGCTTTTGTAACGGGTCAGCCATTGTAGAAGTTTGATAATACTTCTCCAGAGATAGAAACAGAGTGCAAGGTCAGAGCCAGAACTCTGTTTGTAGCTGGTGTAGCCTTGGTCGTATGTTGTCACCTAGTCACCTCCCCCCCTTGTTGTGTTTTAGCTGTATTCTCACGGATAGGTTTGGAATAGAAAACGCGTGATGATCACGTTCGGGGCCAAGGGTTGTCAGCCAAAGATGTGCCTGATAAGAAAATGGCCGTCGGTCCATCCCTCCGATATAGTCCGAGTTAAAGTTGCTCCTTGGGAATCCCTTGGCTTTTTGTTGGCGAGGCCCATGGAGCCCACGAGGGTAACCGGTCAGCCATGCATACATAGAGAGAGGGAAGATGGTACGGTAGTGGAAAGGGCCGGAAGACAAGGGCCGAGGATGGCGTAAGGGTAGTTGGATAACGGGCGACATGGTTTGGACCCTCGGTCCGTGAGAACATAGATTTGGGATGGGATGTGGGTGTATGTATGCTCACTCGTCGCAGTGACCGACAACCTCGCAAGCTACACTACTATACTGCTTCATTCCCAGTCCACCACCAATAACACTTCCCAAGTCACTTGTTCCCCTTTGCTCGTTCTCTACAGTTATCACATCCACATCGCTCAACGACATCGGATTGACGAAACTGCTATCGTCATACATTCTCATACTACTTCCCCTCAACTTTGATTAGACCCCTCACCCTTCCCCCACATACCATCACCCTTAACCTCCACACCACGTTCCCAGGCATCTCTCTCTCTATACGACACACCCAACACCCAACTCCAACAGTACTTCAAGTGACAAACAGCAATCACCATTCTCCCTCATCAGTTACCACATTCACACTCTCCTTCATCTCCTCCTTCCTCATAACAACGCATCTTTCCACTCCTGGAGCACAACTTCCATCACGGGCAACCCCCATCAACTTCCCCCACCCTCCCTTACCCTTGGCACAGCTCCACCCACCATGTCGTCCACGCCTCGTCCTCGCCACCCTCAAGCACCAGTTCAGCGGGCACGTCCCCAGTGACCACCCACTCGGCGCTCGACAGCGAGCCCGGAACACCCTCGGCCTAGGTCTCAACGTCAAGCTTGACGCACTCGCCGCATTCGTTCCGACGATGGCCCTAGCCCCGCACCCTCCCTCATCACTCTCCACTCGAGCCTCCCAGCCAGTCCGATCCAACAACACCAAGCACCGAAGATGGGAGCACGAGTTCCTCTCCCCAATACTCCAGCGGACGACAGCGCGCCGACTATGCGCAGGCGCAAGCCAGCCAGCAGTGGCACCATGACCATGACCCAGCTCGTGCAGAACGGCAAACCCGGTGTCAAGCCGAAGAGCAAGAAGAAGAGCCCTTCCCAGAGGCACAAGAGCCCTCTTCTGATGCTCTCAAGCTGCCCCCGCTGAGCGAGCTTAGCATCCCCAAGCCCGTCAAATCAAGTGAGTGGATACGAGGACGGGCGTCGTTGGCCGCACTCAGGCTATAACGGGCAACGCACAGTGCCGGGACCCTCCAGAATGCGTGGGGCGCACGGACAGTAGTAGTAGGAGGGAAGAAGGGAAGAAGGAGTATGCCGAAGTCGCTGCTCCACTTTTGCGCCCTGCCTCATGTGTTGTTCCCCGAGCGGCTACTTCACACACAACATCCGTTTCGCGGCACGCTAACGCAGATTCGCTCCACTCCAGATCCCCCTCATCGCCGCCTGCAGACTCTTGCCATCTTGACATGGACGCTCTTATGCCATTGCTTGATGATCTTCTTCTTCGCATTGTGAGTAGCAACCGTTGGCCGTGCCTTGGAACCCACGGCGCAGGAGGGCACGCGCAGCCTTTCGCACGTGTGGGGTAACCACGCGTCCTGCTTGTCTCGCGGCCATGTTTCGCCGCATCGTTGATGTTTTGATACAGTCCCGCTGATAACACAGTTCTATCCCTATTCTTGGCCATTCTTATCCCTTATACCATCTGGGCGCTCTTATCGATCAGGCCCGTTCAAGGGCGGTCGCCCAAAACAGTGGGCCCGTCGCTTCATCCTCTGGAAGTACTTTTGCCGTGAGTCTATACACCTTGACATGCTGACGCCAGAATACTACCCATGCAGGTGCGTTAGACCACTGGGACTAATAATGAAAGCAAACTGACGCCAGCCTGGTCAAGGAGGCAGACCTCCCGGCCGACCGCACGTACGTCTTCGGATACCACCCCCACGGCATCATCAGTATGGGTGCCGTGGCGACCTTTGCAACAGAATACACCGGATTCTCTGAGCACTTCCCCGGCATCAAGCCGCATCTCCTCACTCTTGGTGGGTCGGGCGATGAAATCTGCTGCTAACAACCTAGACTCCAACTTTGGCCTTCCCCTGTACCGCGACCTGTTGATGGCCATGGGCATTTGCTCTGTGAGCAAGCGGAGCTGCAGAAATATCCTCAGACTCGGCCCTGGAAACGCCATCACTATCGTCGTCGGAGGTGCTACGAATCGCTAGCCGCGCACCCGGGAACCAACGACTTGACCTCGGCAACGCTTTGGCTTTATCAAGGTCGCCATCCGCGAGGGCTCATCTCTTGTTCCCGTGTTCTCATTCGGAGAGAACGATGTGAGTCTCGCCACGCAAGGATTGCAGCTGACAGCAGATCTATGACCAACTGGCCAACGAGAAGGGCTCTACAGTGTGGAAGCTGCAGAAGGGCTTCCAAAGATCTTTGGATTCACATTGCCACTCTTCCACGGCCGTGGCATCTTCAACTACAACCTTGGCTTGATGGTGAGTACAGCGTACTTCGGAGGATGAATGATGCTTACATGATAGCCATTCCGTCACACCCATTGTGTCCGTTAGTGAGTACAAAACAACCTTCTCAGCCAGGTCCAGACCAGGCACTGGTGCCTTTAGCTGCGGCGTCGTGCTATATCTGGTTCCCGTCACGTTCCTCGTCGCAGCCCCTTGCTTCCGACGTCCACAAATCCCGCGTCACGCTAACCTCCCACAGTCGGCCAGCCCATCGAGGTGAAGTGTGACCCCAACCCCTCAGACGAGTACGTCCGGGAGGTGCACGCACAGTATATTGCAGAGGTTGTTCGCATCTGGGACAAGTACAAGGACCTGTACGCAAAGACTCGCACGCGCGAGCTGCGCGTTGTTGATTAGGCATAGTTGTGATCATTATAGAGGTGTGGGCAGGACGCAAATTAGGCCCCGCCCGTCGCAGTAAGTGCTGGCGCGGGGCAGGACGTGTATAGACATGCATTGGTGTACTGTAGTGCCAGTGACAGGGACCAGTGTGACGGAGCGTCCATCGTGCATTGCTCTGAACCGGGGGCCTAACGGCTCGAGCGTCTGCTCACCACCAGATGCTCGGCTCACCGCCAGAGGCGTTGTATGAGCCTGGAGACAGCCGTGCCTGGCGAGTGGTGGAGGTTGAGATTACGGTGGACGACCTCCACCACGCTCAGAACTTTCGTTTCACCACCAACTACTCATCAACAATCCACTCCGACGACGATGAACCTGGCGGTGAGTACATCCATTTATTCACATCTCCAGACGCTATACGTTCCCTTCAATCCGTCCTTATCTGGTCATAGCGCCTGTCCTTGTCTCGAGTGCGGCAAAGCAAGGGAGCTGCATTGTCTCTTCTCCACAAGCAGGTGCCGTCGGCGCCCTCCCTCGTCATCGTCACCGTCATGCTCTTCCTCACACCTCCCGAGGTTTTCAGCGGGCTCTATACCGCTCCTCCTCCTGCTCTGTTTCCCCCGTCCCAGCTCCTCCACCTTCCCTCCGCGCTCGCCGTCGCAGCGACCTTCTCTCCTCCATCCCCGGCCTTCCCTCCCCTTCCTTCCACTTCGCCCACTTCCCTTCGTCTCCCTCTCTTGTCATCCTCCTCATGGCTCTCCTCCTCTCCTCTCCCCTATGCCTGTCCCTCTTCCCTCTTCCCTCTCATCTCCTAGCACACTCGCACCCTTCACCTTCGCGATGATCGCACGCAGCTGACCGCAGATCTACATCGACCAAAGCGAGCAGTCGCCCGACGACCTCCGATGGATGAAGGAGGCCCTGTGCATGGCGCAGGAGGCGCTCGACAACGGCGAGGTCCCGGTCGGCTGTGTGTTCGTCAAGGACGGCCAGGCGATTGCGCGGGCGCGGAATCGGACGAACGAGTGGCATAATGTAAGTCATCCGAGTGCGAGTCATCAGAGGGGAGGGCGTTGGCGAGTGAGACGCAGAGATCTGCGTGCCGAGTCCTCGCCCAGTAGCAGCTTGTGGCTTCCGATTGCTGGAATCAGTGACGGCACGGTGCGCTGGACACCTTACTTCGCTCAACTAGGCCTGGCTAAGGATACTCTCAACGAGCCAGAGAAGCCATCACGCGTGGCCGTGTGACATACGGCGATGCCAGCAGCCTCCTTCCCTCAGCCGTACGGCGACTCCAGCAATCCTATTTCTCTACCTGCGCTGGCTGACACCCAGGCCACGCTCCACGCCGAGCTTGAAGCCATCGACCACCTCCTCCCCAACAACCCTCCCCCGCTGTCCGAGATCACGCTCTACGTCACCGTCGAGCCATGCGTCATGTGTGCAAGCGCCCTTCGCCAAGTTGGCATCGGGCGCGTCGTGTATGGAGCCGGCAACGACCGGTTTGGCGGATGCGGGAGTGTGCTGGACGTGAGCACCAGGTGAGTTGGGGTGTTCTGATAGGGAGAGGACGACGATAGCTCAGAACGTGCGCGAGCGAGCGGTCAGGTCGTCGTACCGGAGCAGGGGGAGCTGCTGTGCGTGTAGGGGTGGAAGGGAAGTTCTTCAGCCTTGTGGCATCATGCTGCCCAAGGCGACAATAGCCGAACGGGGGAAGCTTGGATGCCAGAAGCCTTCCTGCTCATCCATGGAACTGACACCAGCCCCATGCTCGACACACACAACGCGTTCGAGGCCGTCGGCGGCTACTACCGCGATGAGGCGATCATGCTGCTCCGCAAGTTTTACATGAGCGAGAACGTGAATGGTGAGTAGGGTGTGCGCTGAAGGGCGGCCTCCGACCTTGTCGGCTCGCTGTCCGGGTCCCAACGTTGCAGCTGTCTGCCTGATTCGTTTGAGCTGACACCAGCTCCTAACCCGAAGAAGAAGGCCACGCGTGTGCTCAAGACCGACATCCCTCCACCACCGTCTGGTACTACCACGCCCGGGACGAGCCGCTCAGCGTCCGCTGCTCCCACGCCAACGTCCAAGCCCCT
The DNA here is from genome assembly GCA_020011015.1 of Cutaneotrichosporon dermatis. Taxonomy (NCBI): domain Eukaryota; kingdom Fungi; phylum Basidiomycota; class Tremellomycetes; order Trichosporonales; family Trichosporonaceae; genus Cutaneotrichosporon; species Cutaneotrichosporon dermatis. Next base: position 2,236,187 of record JAIGNX010000002.1, on the reverse strand, counting down.
CCTGCCGGTGGGCGGGACGCTGGCGAGCACGCCTCGTCCGCTCACACCGCAGTAGAGTCGAGGCATCGGTGGAGCTCAGTAGAGGCTATAGATGGTCGTGTATGCATGTGTATTATAGTAGTTAACGATGTTGCGCTGGTCAAGGTCTGTGGAGGTGCAGCATATTACAAGAGCACGGTGCCTGCGGAGCGTGGACGGTGGACCACCTCCACCGAAAGGAGAGTGGAGGTCGATCTGCGAATGTTGACAACCACCACTACTCGTTCGTCACAGCACTCATTCATCCATCTTTGCTCCAACACTCCTTACATCTTCTGTCCTCCTCCTCATCCTCCGACTCCTCAAGGTGTCCCTCGACTGCCCGCCCCGCGCCCTCCCACCCTCTCCCACCTACCTCTCCCACCTCCAACCAACGACTCTCACGATGCAAATATCCACCCTCCCCCTCCCCCCGCGCAACCTCCCCCCGCCCCCGCCCTACCGCCGCCCGACCCTCGTGACGACATACAGCCACCTGTCGGACCGCACGCTCGTCCCCGGCGACGCGAGCATGGCGTACTTCCGCCCCGGGGGCGCGCCGCCCGGCGCGGACCTCGCGTACGGGTTCGACGCGCGGATCGAGCGCGACGAGGGGCTGGAGGAGCATCTGGATGGGATGTGCGAGATGCTGCGCCTGGCTGGGGGGGAGAGGAGGGGTGGGGTCGTCAGCTGGCGCGGGATGATGACGCGGTGAGTGGCGCGGTGGACGGACGAGAGAGGGGATGTCGTTGCGTATGACCGATGGTGGAGGCTGGGCGGTCCGGTTCCCGATGTTGGCTGTGCAGGGATGTGTAGCTGAAGCAGCACCTCTGCGAGGATCCCGGTGCCGCTGACGTCTGTGTGAAGTGGTAGCAGTGCAGGAGAGAGATAAGAGCACTCTCCGCTGTATGACCAGTACTGACGGCAGGATCATGACCGCCCCGTTCGAGGAGCGAGAGGGATGGGAGATGAACGCGCTCGCCCTCGACGGCAGCGTCTACCTGGAGCAATACGAGGACCGGGACAGTGTGCACAACAGCTACAAGTATGTCCTCTGGGCTCAGGTCACTGACGAACAGGCCCAAAGACAACGCGCCTTGGGAACTCGCAAGCTACATGGGCTACTCGTACGAGGCGTACGCGACCCTGCCGCCAAGCGGGGAGGAGGAAGACGGCGTCCCCGAGGGCTGGTCCGGCACCGTGAACACGAACGTACAAGTGAGCTGAGCTCTACCACCGACGCCAGCTGACAGCAGTGGTGCAAGTGAGCTTACTGGGCTCACTGAGAGGCAGCTGACGACAGCGTCGTGCGGTCGGCGATTGGCGACGTGCCGCTGTACATAGGCGGCGAGGTGGACTGCGTGCGCGTTCCGCTCGGCGAGCCGAATCCCGGGTTGGAGGGGACGATAGAGTTGAAGACTAATAAGGTCATTGATAGCGAGAAGGCCGACTGGATCTTCCACAAGAAGTTGTTGAAGCATTGGGCGCAGAGCTTCCTGCTGGGGGTACCAGTGAGTGGGGCGGCGCAGGATATCTTCTTGCTGGGCAGCAGGGCGAGGTCCGCAAGAATATGAGGGGTGAAGTCGACCCCATAGGATGAGCAGGTCACATCCTGTTGCAGCCTATCTTTCGTCTCGCCTTACCCAACTCCCCAACCTTGACTAACCCCAGACCGTCGACGTCGGCTTCCGCACCGACGCCGGCATCCTCGCCAGCAGGCACGAGTTCGACACCGCCTCGATCCCCGGCATCGCCGCGCAAGCCGGCGCCTCATGGCACCCGACACCTTGCCTCCACTTCCTGAGCGCGGTGTTGTCGATGCTCGTCCGCGAGGTCCTCCCCACCGACCCCGTTGCGACGGGATCGGCCGAGGCGTTCGTGCAGTCTGCGGACGGCGGGGAGGCAGAGCTCCCACCAGCCCACCTCTTCCGGCTGCGGTTCACGCCACGCCGCGGCGTCGAGCTGGTCTCGCTGGGCGAGCTGGACGTCGGGGATACGGGCGGGCGGTGGGGCGGCGTGCTGCCGGCTGAGTATGTGGCGTGGCGGCTGCGGCGGGCTGCCCAGGCAGACGGAGAGGAGAGGTAGCACGGAGATATCGGACTAGATGGGCCAGACGTGTCATTGCTGTGCGGGCATTCGAGGTCTAGAACTAAGGCACTCACTGAGGAGTCACTAACAACACATGTGCTTTTTCTGCGAACGTGAGGCCTCGGTGACGGAGCAGAAGTACGTCGCAGACTAACCTTCCGGCATCGGATAGTCACCATCGCTATCTGTACATCACATGACTAGAGATATCGCCAAGCACGTCCACGGGCGCTGAGCGCCTACTCTCCCTCCAGCCCGACCGCAATGAAAGAGGAGAACACCCATATCGCAGACCTCCAGCACCGCTACGAGATCGCCATCCCTATCTGTGATCACATGACCACGGTGTTCTCGCCGTCGTCCCGGAGACCTCAGGCCTCTCCCTTGAGCCCAGACAGGTCTACTCCACCTATTGCGCGCCGGAGTCCGACGGACCCCAGACCAACCAGTAAAGCCGTCGAGGGATTGATCAGCTGATCGTGCCTGTCCGCGGCGTCGCTTGTCTCGCATTCCAGGCCACCGGATCAGCGAGAACAGTGTGCGATATCGGCTACGTCGGCTGGGGCGTGCAGCATCACGGGCTCGGCGTCGAGTGCTCCCTCGGAGACGGTGTCGGCGGAGTGGTGAGATTGGAGCTTGGATATAAAGGAGAGTGTGCAGTCCGCCATCAGTGCCGACTCTGATCTGCAGCCGCCTCACATCTATACATCTCCATTCTACCTATCGCACATGCGAGCCACACTTCTCTTCGCCATCGCCGCCTTTGCCGCTCCCGTTCGCCGCGGGTTGGTATGTCCAACCTTCTCGTCTAAGTGCTAAGCTGACCCAGCCCTCTGCACGTGGGCTCGTCGCTCCTTCTCCAAACGCACGCGTCGTGCCCGTCCATGTCCATGATATTGTCACGGACCCGAGCGTGCACGACGACAGCGACTTGGCCAATGTCACCGTTGCTGAGAGGATCGCCGACTCGGACGCCAACGCCGGCGCCGGCGCCAACGTTCATGACGTACCCATCTCCAGCACCCACGCCAATACCAACTCGGACGCGAACACCAACATCTCCAACCCTGACACGGCCAACCTCCAACACCTCCAACACCGACACCTTCAACACCTCCAACACAGGCCCCATTCCCGCCGCCCCTTCCGGCACCTCAGAGCCCATCACTATACCCGACACCCAAGTCCTCAAGGGCGGCCGCTTTGGCGGCGGCAGCTGCGCCGCCGGCGACGATAGCTATGGCGGCCGCGTTGCCACTCCCATCATCGCATTCGTGGCGAGTTCCGCGGGGATAATTCTCCAGGGGCTGCTGGCTGGGCTAATTCACCGACGACGCCGGGTTCGCCAGGCTCGGGAGTGGGAGGTGGCCGGTGCGGTGCCCCCGGTGTCCGGCGGGGGAGTGCGCTGCGTTGTAGTGACTAGTTGGCGGTATAATCAGGATAATGTACCCGTGCTTGCACTCGGGTTGCGAAGGACGCCATGCGAGACTCGGACTTGACTTGCGATGGAGACAAGGCCCAGTTACAGGTGGAGGAGCAACCTCGTTGTCGACTACATCCTCTCCTGTAAGGTGTCAGACGAACGTTAGCTGACACTAACGTGCGAGACGATGCTGTGCGCATCACTAGGAAAGGCACAAGTCAGTCACTCAGACAAGCAGATACGGCGCTCTAGTTCTAGATCCGCTCTGTCCAGATCCAAAGCGAACCACCAGCTAAAGCGTCGCAGACCCCATCTTCCGCTATCGGACGCATCGCGATCGCTATCAATGACATCACAGCGTACCTATGATCGTCACCGAAGCGGCCGCCATGCTCTCCCATCTCCCAACAACCCCGCCCGCTCGCGCCGAAGCCCAAGTCCGACGAACGGAGCGCCAAGACAAAACCAGTACACAAGCGAGCGAGGCGCTGAGCGGATGTCCGTGCCTGTGTGCCTGAACACGTGACCCTGAGCCCCGCATTCCGCTCACCCAATAGATTAGCGTCTGATATCGGCTAGCTCGGCTGTAGGTATGGCGGTGCAGGACTGGCGCGTCATAGCGATGGTAGTGCAGGGAGGCGGATGTTGTGGCTTGTCCGTGTCCGAGATTTCCGGAGACGGAGGATGGGATGGAGGGGATATAAGGGCGGGGGTGTTGAGCTCGAGTTCGACATCCGCAGCGACTTGATCCGCAGTCTACACAACTCCAACTCCAACTCCAACTCCAACTCCAACTCCAACTCCAACTCCAACTCCAACTCCACTCCAACTCCAACTCCAACCACACAACACATCACAACACACACCTAGCATGCGCGCCGCCACACTCCTCCTACTTGCCACAGCTGCGCTCGCCGCGCCCGTCCAGCCCAACTCCGTAAGTCTACCAGCCCACATTAAGCCCAACTTGAGCTGACATCAGGCTTCCGCACCTGCCATCGAGCTTGCTCCTGCCTCTGAGGTTGAGGTCGATGTCCGCGACGGCTCAACCGCCGACGTCGAGTTAAACAAGCCCTCCGACGTCAACTCCGACACCGAGACCTCGTCCCACTCGTCCAACGCCGACTCGGCCTCCACTACCAACACCGACTCGGACGCCGCCGACAGCGATTCCAACACCGCCGACCCCGCCCCTGCCAAGTCCAATCCCTCCAACACCCAGATCAACATGCCCGACACCCAGCTCTTCCCCATGGGCGGCGGCGGTGGCGGTGGTCGTGGCGGCGGCGGCGGTGGGGGATCCCGCGGCTCGTCCGGCTCGTCGCGCGGCTCGTCAGGGGGCAGCCGCCCGGTCGGCGGCGGCGGCGCTGCGGGGAGCCGTAACGCGGCGGTCGCGCTCGCGCCTAGTGCCGGTGTGATGGGCGCTGCGGCGGTGGTCGCGATGGTCTATGCTGTTGTCTAGATGGCCTTGACGGAGGCTTGTATAGAGGCTTGTAGAGTGCATACTGTATAAGGTTGTAGACAACATGTATCAATAAGTCTTGCATTTGACTATGAGCGCGGCTCGTTGTGCAAGGCTGATGCGGCTTCGAGTGATGATCAGCCGCGATCCGTCACTCGAGAACGGTTGAACTCGAGTACTCAGAACTCCGGCTGAGCTTGAAGCACAGCGAGCGATAGTGCCTCGAGTCTGGACTAGCCCACTTGCACCAACCTCCACCAACTCGTAATCCGCGATCTCCGGCTCTGCCGGAGGCGCTGATCGCACAGCGGCCAGGCACGACCCGAGCTGTGCGCATGTCCATCCGGCGATCGATCGCCGTCTGCATGTGTACGCCGCTTCCCCTCGAGTGGCAGGTATCACATGACTACCGTTATGTTTAGCGGGTTATGCGTCATGCGATGCCTAACGGTATATCTCTCCTGGCTATGCGTCGCCGAGGGGGGGGGGGGGGGGGCACATAGACGCAGGGAGGCGTATAGGCAGTGCTCTCCAGCTCTCCTCTCAGTGCTCCACGCGGCATGCCAAAGCTTGTGTGGCATACGGTGCTGAGATCATGCATATATATGCAGACGCCAAGGCGACGATCGATCCGCAGTCCCACATCCATCCCATCCGCAGTTGTCTCAGAGATACTGTGGCAAACAAACGCCCGCACTCGACTCACCACCACACATCCAAGTAGGGCTCAGCCAGACACTACACGTCAACACTTGCACACCCGACATCATGAGAGCCACCACACTCCTTGCTCTCTCTACAGTCGCGCTCGCGAATCCCATCGTTCTCCCGGAAGCAGCGCCGCTTCCCGTCGACTCCCTCGACTTAATCGAGTCTCGCGACGCCATCGACGAGAGTGGTCCATTGGACCTTGCGTCCTCCGAGCGCTCTCCATCTGCTCGTGACCCCGACGCCGAGCTCCCAGACGACGAGCTGTTCCCCGGCAGCGTGTCCTCCGGCTCGTCCCACTCTGGGAGGAAGAAGAAGAGCGGCTCCTCCTCCAGCTCGGGGGGCGGCAGCAAGGGCGGCTCCTCAGGCTCCTCAGGCTCCTCAGGCTCATCAGGTTCGAGCTCGGGGACGAAGGGCGGCAGCATGGGCTCCAGCGGCTCCAAGCCGGGCTCCAACACTGGGAACACCGGCAACCGCGGAGGCACGGCCGGCGACAAAGACGGGGACGGCGCGCCGGACAGCCCCGGCTCGGGCTCTGGGCCGAATGGCGCTGGGACGGCTGGGGCGGCTGGGACGGCTGGGGCGGCCGGGACGGCGGGGAGGGCGACCGGCGGGGGCGTGCCGACTAGCACTGCTGCGGCGCAGGCGGTGCCGACGACCCGGCGTAATGCCGCGGGGCAGGTTCGGGCTTCCATGGCGTTCGGCGCTGCGGGGGTTCTGTGCGCTCTGTTCAGTTGAGCCAGCGATGACCCAGTTGCCTTGCTCTGTGACTGAAGGCAACCTGATGTGGAGATGGAGCATCGCTCATCTTGCGTGGCCTTGTTCTGTAAACCAGTGATCCGGGGTTTCTGAGTGCAGTTGTTCCATCGTTGTAGCACTGCATACATGTATCATTGTGCATCCCGCCTGACCAGTGAACAGGTGCACGGGCCACATCCTGCTCGCTACCTGCTGCGGCACGCGTGACCCTGCTGCGCCACGCGTGACCCAGCACATGCGGTACGCTCCGCTTGTTTGAAGATAGTCGTGGAGGCCTGTGCTTCCTCGTCTCATCGCCTTGTACCCATTGACGGGCACTGACATCCACAACAGTCCGCCTCACCCTCGTTCTGCCTGTTGCGTGCACCAACCTAACCTCTCGAACATGCGAGTCCCCGCTCTCGCGTTGCTGGCCCTCGCCGGCGCGCTCGCCTACCCTTCCGTCTCCAACGGCGCAGTGAGTCCCGCTCTGCCGCCACCATTCCCTCTACAAGCCTGACACCAGGCCGTACTTCCCGACAGCGACAGCCTCCACCCCCATCCGGTGGGCGTTGCCCAACCCGAGCACTCCCAACCCGACTCCGGCGACGACGACCTCGACCCCGTCATCTCCAACTTCAAAGGCTCAGCCGCAGGCGGAGGAGGCGGCGGTGGAGGCGGGAGAGGTGGTGCCGGCTCGCGAGGCTCCTCCGGCTCAAAGGGGTCAAGCGGCACAACGGGCTCGAAGGGGTCGACCGGAGCGAAGGGCTCCACGAACTCGGGCTCCTCCGGCTCCAAGGCCGGAGAGAAGGCCGGCACGACGGCATCGGGCGGGGGCGGAGGGCCCGCTACCCCTGGTACGCCGGCGCCGGTGCCGATCATCGTCAGTCCTGGGCGGAATGGGGGTGAGCGGGCGGTTGTTAGTGGTGCGGTGGTGGTGGCCGCTGTCGTAGCTGCTGCGGTGCTTTGATGGCCGCGAGGAGAGCGGGCTTTGGACTTCTTTGTATAGTACTTGCGCCTGTGCGTTGACGTTCATGTATCATGTGCCATGGTATGGGTGCTTTTGAGCGATGGATGTATCGTGGCCTTCGTGTCCTGGCCGTTGCTGTCTTCGCCTGTCCTGGCGCACAGGAGCGCACAGGCCACATTCCGTAAGGACTGACCAGTTCGGGTCGTCCCGCGACCCATCCTGGTCAGTTTGTCCCTCTTCTCTGCTGTACTGTCTCCTTTATGTCTACCCTTCTCACAAGTACGCCGCCTCCCACGTACCTTACGTTGAAGCAAAGCGAACTCAGTCAAGGAACGTGCCAATCGGCCGATCGGACGAATAATCACGCCACCCTCCCAAAACAAAATCGGTCGATCGTCCCCGTCCCCCCTCCTGCCGCCTTCGGCCGACCAGATCAAGAGATAAGGGTGGCGACGCCATCGCCGCCCAAGCCCCGCCCACGCCTCGCACGTCTTGGCCCCTCCCCGCGCCGGCGCAGATCTGCACCCCCTTTAGCTTCAGAATTGCGTTGGCTGCGTCACGCCCATGCGGGAGCCATGTACATGTAAACAATGCGAAGAAGTTAAGGGACCGGCCGAGTCGACGTTGTGGGAGATTTTTATCAGATAGCGCGACTGCTTCACAACAACGTCCACGGCCTGATAATCTCGACTACGATTCCCACCGCGTCGCGTCGCATCTCATCTCGTCCACTGTAACCGCGTTTCGAGTGCAATTATCCTTCACCTACTCCGCATCACTGCGCCCTCCACCTCGACCTCCTCGACTCCCGTACTCGACGCAACACAACACGATGCGCGCCGCCGCCTTCGCCGCCGCCCTCCTCCCACTCGTCGCGGCATTCACGCCCATCGTCATCGACATCGAGTTCGACCAGCTCGCCCTGCCCGACCTCGAGCACAGCGGGATTGCCACGGTGCGTCCCCTCTCCCTGTCCTCTCCTGCTCCTCTCCCGATCGCCCCTGCTGCCCCCTCCCCCCCCTACGCGCATTGACCATCTCCCTCAGAGAAAGCTAACACGCAGCCCGCAACCTCGCGCACACCGTTCCCTGCCGCCTCCGCCCCGGCGCTGCGGGAAGAGGACGAGCTCCTGATCCACTGGGACGGCGTACCGGACTTCGACCCCGTCGCGTACCTCGACAAGGCTGAGGCTGAGGCTGCGGCAAGCGCTGGGGCGGAGAGAGTCGGAGGGCAAGAGGGCGCGTCCGCGTACTTGCGTGGAGGCGCCGCACGGCTCGCGCCAGGCGGTTTGGAGGCTGCGGCTGCTGGTGCGGCGGTGGTGATTCTCTAAGCCGCCCATCTCCAGAAGCGACTCAATCGATAAAGCGCGCCACGTCCCAGACGTAGGCGAAAAGCGCAGGGCGGTTGCGGACACCTGGTTCCAGCGCCAGGAGCTCTGTGGGGTCCGGGGCCACTCGACCAGCTCGCGGTGGGACGCCTGGCATATCCTGGAGCACCCTCCGTCGCATCCTGAAGGGAACAGAGTAGGGTGGGCACGTGCATGTGGACCTCGCGCATCTTCATGAACACCCATCGCTCGCGACTCTCGTACACTCGACGTTAGCCACTATCGTTCGACAAGAATGATCCAGCCCCGTGTCAGGCGTTGTCGCTATTCGCCATCCATTGGGGTCGCGCCGTGCAACCCGTACGCCAGAGTGACGGGACATCGACCTCGCCTTCGACGACGTACCCCTTCGGATCTTCGAAACGCGAGGACGCACGCGTAAGGACCCCTTGACCCGCACGACCCGCGATGTGCTGGCCCAAGTATCCGGCCATGCAGCCGTTGTCAAGCCTACTGTCTGGTAGAGCATGGTCGACGCGTTCCCTCACTTGGCCAACTCCATAATGCACCAAGGGAGAGCACTCCTCACTGGCATGGTAGAGCCATCTCGTAGCTCTAGTGACATGCTGTAGTATACAATGTACATACAATCAAGTGGGCTGACTGTTACATGAGCGTGTGGATACATGGGCCGGGGAGTACAGTACGAAACGCACCTGAGCGAGTGTTGGCATATGCATACTCCCAACTAAGGCGGCTGCTGGCCTGCAGGTGTAGACCGCGTTGCAGTTCTCCATGTCCAAGCTTCGTCTGCGTGCTGATCGTTCTTGGGCAGATGTTCCAGGAGGTGATCGGCTTCGGCGCTATGGTGTTTAGATGATAAGTACACTTAGCAGAGGAACACACATCACATCAACTAAAGCCACAGTGCGTTGCACGGCTCCGGTGCTTTGCTGTAGCCTCTCCTCCCGTATCACATCAGCTCAGTGTGTCACAATGTGGGACGTGCGTCTGTGCCCCTGCGATTCGTCGTCCTGCCAGAAGCGGTTAAGGTGGATTGAGAGTGTCGACCGTCGGCTGTGTCAAGAAGCAGACCCACCAGGGCATGAGACGACCAGGACTGAAATTGCACAGCGACCGGCTTCGAACGGAGACCGTGCGCGCAAGACAAGACAATAGATGGGGACCCGAGCTCGTACATAAAGACCTGTGACCCTTCCGCAGCAGACGGCCACGGAACCACGAGCCCACAATGAAACCAACGATGGTGGCGTACACGGCGCTCGCCCTCCTCTCCGCCGTCTCGGTTGCCGTCGTCAACGCCGACCCACTAGCACAGGTTAGTCCTCCTACCACCCCGGTCCACCGTCAGAGATGCCACCGACGTCGCCATTTGGCTCCTCGCAGCCCCCTTCCGCCATCGCCATTCTCTTCTACCCCCTCGTCCTCACTCTCTTCACTCATCCTCCATCAACCTCCCGGCCCGGCCACAACAGCAGCCAGACTAACGTCAGCCAAGCACCATCCCGACCCTCGCCGTCCTCAAAGGTCACGGAAGCGGTGGCGGCGGCGGCGGTGGTGGCGGTGGTGACGGGGATGGTGGCGGTAGTAGTGGTAGCAGTGGTGGTGGCGGTGACGATGGCATTGATAGTGGTAGTGGTGGCGGTGGCAGTCGAGGCTCCGTGCCCGCGCGCTCTTCGAACTCGAGCGACAGCAGCGGCTGTGGGACGGTTGGGGAGGTCGGGCTCGGGAGGCCGATGGGGGTGGCGGGTCTGGTCGCTTTGGTAATTGCTATGGTGTAGCCGGCCTGTGTGGGGAATGAGCATTTTAGCGTACGGAGATGAGACAGGGACCGTCGACGTCTGCGGTCCGGTGTATGTTTCCTGTTGGTGTTGCCACACTTCAAGCTCTGATAGCGCATTCATGTATAACTCATCAGCAGAGCCCAGCCCACCACATCAGGCCATCAGTCGTCTTGAGACGTCAGCAGCCTCGAACATGACGACGTCCTTAGTCGCAGTCACGGAGGACCTAACCTCTGCTCCAATCGCCCTCGCGTCCAATGCCTCCGCTCCTCGTCGACCCCACACCGCCCGCCATACGCCCAGTGGAGTCGTGTACATGCTATGCTACCCTCGCGGGTCTATGCTGTGTGGTTGCTACTACCTCATGCCTTGGCCTTGGGGCCGCCGATCTGCCGGGTCGCGGCAGCGGCCTCGAGGGCGGCAGGCTTTGGTGCCTCGATCCGGAGGGCGTCCGACTCGGGCTCCTGCAGCAGGCTGCGGAGGCGGTGGAGGCCGGCGAAGAGGTCGTTGCGGAGTGCGCGGCCTTGTGGTGTGAAGTGCTTCGAGGGGTGGGAGAGCTGGAGTTAGCGCAGGTCGAAGTTGAGCGGCCGCAGATGGTGTGTATGCCGACTTCGAAGAGCAGGGGAAAGGTGCAGTCCACCGCCCAAACGAGCACCACATCCGCTCCCTCTCGTCCCAAACTCCACGACTCATCTCCACACTCACAAGCATGCCCTCGAGACCGCCCGACTTGAGCACGGCCTTGAGCTGACGCTGCGTCAACTTGACCTTGTTGAACTGGGGATGCAAGTCCTTGGGGCTGACCGCTGCCGCGGGGTCCGCCGCCAGCTTCTGGTGCGCCGATACCCGCCGGTCAAGTGCGCCACCGACAATGTTGACAGGAAGAGTGTATCGTGTGGTGTTGGGCTTCCACAAACGGCGCGTCTTGTGCATCGAGTGCGGCACATTGTTGCCGGCGCGCACGCGCGGGATGGGGAGGACGGGCGGGTTCGTCGCCTTGCCGAGGGCGATCTTGGCGTACGCGCGCGTGGAGGCGGTCGAGGCCGACATCGTGGGTCGTGGGGAGGAGTGGTGATGTGCGAGAGGTTCGAGATCGCGAGCACAGGTCTGGCTCTGGACGTTAATCTCGAAATCGCCCGGCGCGCAAAGTGGAGGTGGGATGCCACGCGTCGGAGGTTTCGGGATTTTGTCCACGTGATCAGCTGTCCTCACCGTAGGTGGTTGTTTGTGCCTCCACCACTCTTTAACTGCACAAACATAACCATCACTACTGCACGCAGACGCTCTGGTAACCCGCCGCCCACGTCCAACTCCAGAAAGGACAGCGAAAGGCATGGCTACGGCTGAGACTGTGAGCCATGAGCAGGTCGCTTCACATCTCCCACGCCCTCCGACGTCGCCCTGCGTCCCCTGGTTGTCACGGGGACGCGATATCAATGCGATCAATGCCTTGCAACCCTCGTATCCCCGCACTGCTGCTCCCGGATTCTCGCGTCCAGATTTGTGAAACACTGATTCGTCGAATCCTCGCCCTCTGATCCTCTGATGCCGATCGCGCGAGCGCCCATCATGCGGTCAAGCGCACTAGACATGCTGTGCAGCGAGTGCCCCGTCAAGCACAATACTCGTCGTCCCAGCTGCTCCACTTGTCCCTTCCCCATGTGTGTTGCAGCTCGCACGTCGGTGCCAACCTGACCGAGTCTTTTGCACAATTCCTGGTGCGCCCACTGATCAGATCTGAACTGATAGGGCGCGGGGCGGGCGGGGCGGATTCTTGTGTCACTTCCCGCGTGATTATAAGGCCGCCGCGAGGCAGGCGCGCCGACGGTCGAATGACAAAAGAACTCCCTCACTCTCACGCCGCTCGCGTGGCTACCATCATTCATGCGCTCACGCCACACATGGAGCCAAACAGAGAGCGATCCCTCGGCTAAGAACGGGCGAAGCAACACGCAGCAGCGCCACCCACACACCCCTCGCCTTTCACCGCACGAGGACAAGGGGGCGCAAAGTGAGGTTGGAAACTGGAAGGCTGTGCGAGCTATACAAGTGCCCCAAACCCCAAAGGCAGGGGGATTGCGTGTTACCGCTGGACGGTGGCGACGGAGACGGGATGGTCACAGGCCCAAGGGGGACGATATATATACACTCATCTCGAGCATCCTTTCTCGATTCCTCGTCCTTCGCGGGTCGTTGGCCGTGGCCGTTGTGGCTACGGTCGCCTTCAGCTTACAACCGTGGCCTTCGTAGCTCCAAACACAACCAACCAAACTTCCAAACACACACCGACCCTTCGACTTCCCACGCTCTCTACGACCTTCCCTCCTCACTTGGGCCATGGGCCAGATCATTCTCGGACCATACTCTTCTCTCTTCACTTCCATCTTCCTTCTACTTCTCTTACCAACAATTCACCTTCATTTGCCACCTTTCTCACTTCCGCTCCTTCACTTTCGTTCAAGCCTACCTCTCCGGTCACCTTCTCCACCCGCCTCTCTCTCTCCCTAACCACCGTCTTTTGTGTGATACCGGCTTCGGCACCTTCCTCGTCCTCTCGTTGATACCTTCTTCATCACCTTCCTCGCCCTTCTCTCTCGACAACTACAGTCTCACATCCCATCAGTGAGTTGACATTGCGCCAGAGACTGCCACTTCGCTCGTGTTTCTGCAAATGCTGACGAACTAGCATCATGACGGATGTTTTGACTCCCAAGGTCATGGCCGATGTGGCGCTCTCCTTCGCGCAGCGTGCGTGCACTGGACGGCGCGTCTACATCGACCCCCCCCCAGCCTGAAGACCACGTCCAGCCAGTGGCCAAGCTTCAGAACACGTACCCCGATATCGACAAGCTCATCGCCGCCTATCTCCCTCTTCTGCTGCGTGAGCTGTACGCTTCCCTCCGCAGTGACTTGCGCAAAGCCAAGAGCAAGCAGTACGCGTGGCACTACGCTAAGGTCGTCTCCGTCATTGACGACCAAAACGCCGGCCTCAAGCTCGCGACATTCCTACTCCCCCGCGTCGAGGACAAGTCCGAGTTCAGCGATGTCACTGGTGACCTCATCTGCATCTCGGACATCGGCTACACCTGGGCAGGACGGATGCATAAGGCGTCCATCGAGAAGCGGCAGTGGCTCGCCTATCTCCCCTTGGAGGTTGGGTATCGGGTACAGAAGGGTGACGAGTTCAAGGTGTGGCGATTCTCCAGGTAAGTCAACATCTTGTCAACCTCAAGAGCCAGAAGCTGACAGATAGCTTCTCCACAGTCGCGAAGGAGATCGACGCCATGCAGAATCTCAAGAACCTTCCTGCCGACATTCGCGACCTTGTCCGTGGCGAACCCGGTCCAGGGCTGCTGGAGCTGCCCACGCTCCACGAGCTCGCCATTTCCGACATCATTGATCGTCACCGTCAGATCAACTACCAGCAGGCAAAGGCCGTCCTTCTGGCTCTGAGGAGCCGTCTTACTGTTATCGAGAGCCCTGCGGGGACCGGGAAGACCCACGTCATCGAGGTTGCGGTGCGCGAGCTCGACATCCGCAACCGTGAAACTAGCAGTCGTCAGCCTGAGGTACCGGCCGTCAACAATGACGACGATGCCATCCTCCACGAGGTCGCCATCGGCAGGTCCCCACGCACCCAAGTCCTCATCATTTGCCCTACAAATGGTGGTGGTGACATCATGATCCAGCGCTTCATGGGCAACCGGACGATCGACAACGAGACCCACTCGTTTCGCGACCACACTCTGCTCCGTGTTGGCCTCCCCGACAAGAGCCCAAAGGAGCTTCGCGCCTACATGTCTGGCAAGGCTGCCATCGACATCACCGACCGGCACCTAGAGGAGTACGAGCGCCTGAAACGGGAGTGGAAGGAAGCCGAGTTTGCTTTGGCAGCGGCGATGCGTGCCCTGGACGTGTCCAACGCGAACGAAGGCCAGGCTGCCGTGCGCAAAGCACTGACTATCAAGAAGGACGCGTTCACCAAGTTCATGGATGTACGACGCCACATCCAAGACATCGCGAAGCTCTTCCACTCCACCAAGGTCATCGTCGCGACACCCTGTGCTGCTAGCTCTATCATTCTCCGCTTGGCCCTCAACGCGGGACTTGTCATCGTCGACTTGGCCAATATGGTGGCCCTTCCTGCTCTCGCCTTGCCCCTTGTCCACGTCCAAGAGGGCACCCGCATCACCATTCTCGGTGATCGGAAGTTGCTCCCTCCTGCGATCCAGCTAGAGTTGGCCAGCACCTACAACTTCGGTTCCTCCGTCTTGCAGCACCTAGACAACGTCGGCTGCAATTTCCATCATCTCAAAGAGTAATACCGCTACAACCAGACCATCACAAAGCTCCTCGACGAGCGCATCTACAAGAATGGTCTGCAGGCTAGCGCACAGGTCGGGCCCCTACGCATCAAACTCAATGAACCCGACATGCTGCCAACTCATCACCCTCTTCACCACCAGTGCGCTCTGATACAGTGTGTGAATGGTGTGGAGGAGCGTGACGGCACGTCCTACTTCAATCCGGAGGAGGCTGGCCTGGCAATCTCGATGGCTGAGAGTGTGTTTACATTCTCCGCATGTGCGTTCGTCCAGTTACCGGCTCTCGTGCTGACAAGTAGCCGCGACCACGGTCGCCATCCTCAGCCCCTACGTTGCCCAGACGGCGCTCGTGGAGTCGCTGTTCCATACCAGTAGATCCTGTCCGGCTGTCAGTGTTACGACGTATCTCGCCGTACGGACTGGGTCACTGCGTCTACTATCGACTCGTTCCAGAACCGGGAAGCCGACGTGGTCATCATCACCATGGCGCGTACTTCTTCCGAGGCCGACTTCGTCTACGACAACCATCGCGTCACAGTCGCAGTCTCGCGAGCCCGCCGAGCGTTCTACATCCTGGGGCTGCGGAAAGTCATGGCTCCCAACGTTCTAAAACGCTTACAGAGCGCCAAGTACTCGATCAGCCTCATTGATTGGATCGTCCTCAGCGCCAAGCAGGTTGGCGAACCCGCGTTCGAGTGTGCCGACTTCCGCTATAATGAGCAGTCGGGCTACGAACCAGGTCGACCGCTGCTGGGACCGTACCCTCTCAACTTCACCAACTGTGGCGACGCGGCCGGCAGTGGTGCTGATGCTGTTCGACTTTCCGTTCCTCCTACCGACGACACGACCGATCCCTCGGCCAGCGGCTCCTCACCGGGCAACCCGACCAAACCCGATGCTGAACGTGAGCGTGGTCAATGCGATGCGGTCTCTGAGGGCGGCGGCGGCGTGGGCGAGCAGAGCGATCAGAGCAATCATGAGCAGTACTATGACGGGTGGTGATCAGCTGCCCCTCCTCTCACGTCCTCAACCTTCCCCCTCTCCGTTTCTCGTTAGTGCAACTGTTGCTGCATATAGACAATGTCTCCATGAAACGATGTGAAAACAACAGAAGCAGGGGTAATTCCGTCGTTGCACTCGCTGTCCGTTGGTACTTGGGAAGGAACAGTCGGATCTTGGGGTTGCGCAGACAGTGTCGGGCAGTCGACAAGTGGCATAGTAGGCCAGGAGCAGAGATGTCCCACTCTCCGTGCGCACGTCTCCACGTTCTCACACATGTT
The DNA here is from genome assembly GCA_020011015.1 of Cutaneotrichosporon dermatis. NCBI lineage: Eukaryota > Fungi > Basidiomycota > Tremellomycetes > Trichosporonales > Trichosporonaceae > Cutaneotrichosporon > Cutaneotrichosporon dermatis. The sequence goes on along the minus strand of JAIGNX010000002.1, from coordinate 2,220,043 downwards.
CCAGGAACAGCTCATCTCGCCACCTCCACGGTTGCTCTACTACTCAATGGCAGTACCCCGTTGAATGTATAGCTGTAGATCCGGGCACCTTGCGCCAGTACTGTAATGACGATGCATGCTGGCTGCTAATGCAGAGCGGACACCCAACGGCAGCACTAGGACAGGAGGTGTGTGTATGCGAGGGAACGAGCGAACTTCACAATCTTCGGCATATCCATATCTTATCCGGCCACTTGACCGAGATTCGGCAATCCACTGGGGTGAAGAAATTGGACCCGTCAAACGCCGATCGGCAATATCTTTAGTGGCATAATTTCACCCGTCAATTATTCGCATACCCTAGGTCACTGGACACGCCTGTCTCTTTCACTCAACCATCAAAAAACAACCAGGATGAGCAAGGTGAGCAGCGACGACGAGGACGACGGCGAGAGCATGCCGAGCAGCCGCTAACACCTGTAGCTCCAGGCTGCAAGCGTGCGTTCGTCTATCAAGACCCTCCTCCTCCAGTCGTCGCTCGACGGCCAGAAGGAGGGCGTCGGCAAGAAGCGTAACTTCGTCGAGACCATCGAGCTCCAGATTGGCCTCAAGGTAAGCCTCTTCCATGCAATTCCAAGCTTACGTAAACAGGCCTACGACCCTCAGCGTGACAAGCGGTGCGTTCTGAGCGTTCTGGCGACGTTGGAGACGATGCAGAAGAGTCGGAAACGTCGTCGGAGGTGGCGAGGGTGGTCCGGAGGATTTGACCGACCATCCAACTCGAATTTTGGCTGATTGAACAGTTTCTCGGGCACTGTCAAGCTCCCCCACGTCCCCCGTCCCCGTATGCAGCTCTGCATTCTCGCCGACGCCATGGACGTCGACCGTGCTAAGCAGCTCGACGAGGAGCTCGCGTTCATGACCGTTGAGGACCTCAAGAAGCTCAACAAGAACAAGAAGCTCGTCAAGAAGCTCGCCCACAAGTACGACGCTTTCCTCGCCTCGGAGGCCCTCATCAAGCAGATTCCCCGTCTCCTTGGTCCCGGTCTCTCCAAGGCCGGCAAGTTCCCCACCCCCGTCTCGCACTCGGAGGACCTCGCCCGCAAGGTCATCGAGGTCAAGAGCACCATCAAGTTCCAGCTTAAGAAGGTTCTCTGCCTCGGTGTCGCCGTCGGCCACGTCGACATGGAGGAGGACCAGATCATGCAGAACACCATGCTTTCGATCAACTTCCTCATCTCGCTCCTCAAGAAGCAGGTTAGTGGCACAAAATTTCGTTTCATGGAGGGCGAAAGGCTGACATTTCTACAGTGGCAGAACATCGGCTCGCTCCACCTCAAGTCCACCATGGGCAAGCCCCAGCGCCTCTTCTAAGCTATTCGCGTTTTAGTTTCTCGGCTACCTTTCCGACCATGTTGATCCGACCCGGTAGAGCAAAGTGAACCAGCACACTGGAGCTGTCGCACGCTTATACCCAAGTCTTGTCTGACCCCTTAACTGGGATCTCGGAGGCCGAGGGGAGCTGGACCTTTGCTCTGTCGCTAGGCTTGATGTGTTTGGAGGTTATGAGAGCATGATGCAGAGCTTACACCCATCTATCCTGTTGCTGCCGCCGTGATTGTTGTGATGTGGTTCATAAGATTGTGACTCGAGACTGACTAATCGTGGCTCGATCGGGCAAGGGATTGTGGCAGTCGAGCGTGACGCCGATGACGCTGTGTCTGGGGTGCTCGACGACGGCGACGACGACGTCGGAGCCGAGAGTGGAATGCAACAGGATGGTTGATGTTCCGTCACATCTCGCTGCCGTGGTTAGGAGACGGCGCGGGTAGACATGCCCTAAGCTGGCAACACCAGTCCCGTGACGGGTAACAATTACGATGATTATTAATCAGATTAGGCAGGTAATAGGGTGACTGTACTTCATCTCTCAGTCTTGATTGGCCACCCCGACTTCTATGACGATCGAGTCGAACTTTGTTTCGTGTCTCGGTAAGCTCTCATGCATTCCTTCTGCGTCAATGTTTTGCGTGCTCTGTCCATTTCTACGAAGAAAACGAAATGATGAAAGGCGATAGGACGACGAGGTCGCAAGGTGGAGTAATGGGAAACCTGGTTAATTAAAATAAATCACACTGTCCAGTCAACCGCAGTCCCGCACCAATAATTGCAGCCAATCAACCTTCAACTTCTAGGCCCTTGTAAGACCATTCCGGTTATACGCGGACTATCGCTCATCCCCGGTTGGTTCAGTGATCAGTGACTCACTTGAAGCGTGCGACCACTATACAACAACTCCCACCTTCGACAAAGCAGCAGCAGTCATTCCCATTCTCAACTCGTCTCCTACGACAACGTCGTTGGCTTATTCTCGGCCAAGAGGTTGAAGCGCAAGGAACCGTGCACAATCGCGCACAGTCCGTCACAAGCCACCCTGCGCTGGGTTCCCCACAGTCGTCTGAACTTGGCCCCTCGCTCTTCCCCGCATTGACTGACTCGTGCCCATTCCCAAACCCGACTCGTAACCTCCATTTGCTCCGTTGCGCCACATCTCGCCGACTCTTATACGAACCCTTCCAGACTTATCAAGGCTGCGGACAGGCCGGCTCGAATAGGACAGGAGCAAAGTATTGGAATGCGACTCGTTTTCCAAACTTGAAGCCCGTTATTCCACTTTAAACTGGGCGCTTAGGTCAAAGCTCGCTTGCTTCATCCCAGAGTCTCCCAGCCTTTGTCTCATCTCATTGTCCTATCACCCGTGCCTCGATCGCATCGCGTCTAGCATCCAGCGCCAACCTAGACAAAAGTCTTGACGGGCTCACTCAAGCCACTCGATCGATGTCTCTACGTTGGCCATCACCGCGTCGCCGGTCTTCGTCGTCGCAGCAGCAGCAGCAGCAACAACAACAGCAGGCGGCTCCTGCACAACCCCCGCGACGCACTTCGGGCTTTGGGACGTCGTCGTCTCCAGCAACTGCCTCGACACAAGCAGCGCCGGCTCACACGACCCAACCACGCCGCTCGTCCAATGCCCTCGAGCAGCTCCGCGGGCGGGTGCGGGGGAACTCGTCCGCGTCGCTGGCCAACGGCCATGGGAGCAGTCGACAAGCCGTCTCCGCGGGCACGAGGTCGGCGCCAGCGATCAACCTTCCCTCGCACACCGAGGACGGACGAGGCGATCGTTCAAACACCCCGCCTCCATATGCACACCACTCGCTGGATCGCTCCCCGCTCCCGAACCCTATGGCCCTCGACGATCGGCCCCGCGTCCCTCCACCCATCTATCTTCGCTCGTCCAGTACACAGCCCCAAAGCAAACTTGGATCGCTAACGATCCATGTTCCCGGATGGTGAGTGGTTTCCGAGTAGGCCCCGAGCAGCGCCGCCATTGTCGGAACCTGGGGAAGGAATGAGACGCGCATGCGTTGGGACGCGACGGGCGGATCAGGTGTTCAGTTGTCGGAACCGCTTCCCCGCTCGCTCGCAATATAACAACAACATTACATCATTGCTGACTGTGCAGGGGCATCGCTCTTGTTCGACCGCCACGACAATATGACCTGCATCCACTGGAAGTGGGAGGTACCTCTCGCGAGCCTCCAGCCGAGGACACGGTGTTGACGGGCACGCTCGAAGTGAACATGAAGGAGCGTCGGCGGGTACGAGCGATCAGCGTTGGGGTGCAGAGTGTGTGTCGATTGAACATGTTGGGCACGCGAGGATGGGAGGAGGACGGTGTGTTTGAGCGGGGCGTCGAGGTGCTAGGTGGCGACGACGAGGAGGGGATCTGGCTAGAGAAGGGAAGTCAGAGGTGAGTTGGAACTCGAGTGACGTGTGATGCTGATCGCCCAGCTTCTCGTTCTCGATCCTGCTCCCAGCCACACTGGCGACTCACGACTACCACGCCTTCGGTCGCGTCTCGTATATCCTCACTGCCCGCGTCGAGGGCATGCCAGCGACTGGCCGGCTTACCAACATGTTCAAAAGCAAAGACATTCCTATTCAGGGCGAGGTGCCGTTTCTGGCCGACTTCCAGATGGTGATTGCACGTTCCGATAAGATCGCGCTGGAACAGGCCTCGTCCATGTCGAAAGGAGGTGCGACGAGCATGAGTCGATCGTCATCGCGGGATGGATCACCGGCGCTGAATCCATTGTCCAACATGGGCGCCCTGGGATTGGGACTGGAGAACCCTCCTTCTCCCGGCTCAGATGTGGCGATTGCATTTGGCGAGGACGGCTCGAGTCCAACGACTCCCGTACGTGGTCTGTACCACCGTCGACAAAGTTCGAACGTGATGGATTCGCCTCCGCTCAATGGCGGACCAGGATCGCCGGCTGGAGCACGTCCCTCCCCGCTTCGACGGGACACGGATCATGAGTCGATACGCTCCCGCAGCAGCAGTGTGGACCTGAGCTCGATGAAGAAGGACGACAAAGTCGAGAAGGCCGGCTGGATGGTCGGCGACATCTGCGGCATCCGCGCCTTCAAGGTCCACGCGAACCCGTCCCCGACGGGCGGGGCGTACCAGCTCGATATCCGCAAGGAGGGATACGTCGAGGGCCTGGGGCTGTGGCGCTTCAGCGCGACGTCGGACGCGTTCAGCATCGCCAGCGTCATGATGGTCAACCTGACGACGCCGTCGCCGTCGCCCAAATGCTCCATCTTCTTCGTGCGCCTCATTCTCTCGCAGAGCTATGTCATGTACTCGCCCCGCACGCCCAACGATCCGCCCGTCAAGGCCGAGTCGCCCAAGAACCACGTCGTGTATCAGGTGGGGCGGCCGCACCGCCACGGCGAGTCGGTGCTGGGCCACAACGTCGAGGCATTGTGGCGCGGCCCAGAGGCAGGAGGCACATCGCCGACGAGCGGGTGGCGTACTAGAGCTGTCGCCCGTCTCCCCAACCACGAGAAAGTTAGACCCTCCACTAATCCTGGGTACGTCGCGGTCTCAATCTCCTACAGTCTACTGCCCGCTAACATATCAGAACCATCACACCGATCCGCGTCACGCACGAGTTCCTTCTGCGCATCTTCTACTCTATCGAAGGCGAGACCGTCACTGGCAAGCCAATCAACGGCCCAGGCGAGGTGCGCATGTGCCAAGTCCGCCTCCCCGTCATCGTCCCATCGTGCCTCTGCTCGACCGCCACGCTCAACTTACCCACCTGTGAGTCTGCCTGTCCTTGAGGTGCGCTGACGATGAAGACGAGTGCGCGCGCGAAGCCATGAACGACGAGAAGGACATGGACCCGAAGAAGATGTGTCAGTGCGGCACGTCGTTTGCCGAGCTGAGCGCTGCCGCGTTGAAACGTCCCGAGGCGGAGCGGGTGGACGACTGGACGACGAGCGAGTCGTCGTCGTCTGGAGCCAACGGCAAGTCGCGCGAGGCGTCTCGGGAGGGTCCAGACGTGGGCGGGAGTTAGAGCCTTGGGAGACAGAGACTATAGAAACCAGCCCGTCCAGTCGGTCGGTTGGAACGGGGACAGTATGAATTTCTCGCCAACAGACACAGCCGCAAATTGTACAATATCATGCATGCATCCGCGCACGTACATGAAGTCTACGCTACAACTCGCCGTCGCGGTCGCCTCTGTCGAAGCGCGCTTCGTCGAAGTATCGCGCGCGCTGGGATCAGCACCTCGTCGCCTTTTCTAACCCTTCTGGGAACTCACGATAGTGCGCCCGCCAAAGAACCGCCCATCGAGCGCCTTGACGGCCCTCCACGCGCCCGCCATGCCCGAGAACACGACGAAGACGCGGAGACACTCGCCGCCCTCGCCGGGCGGCTCGACGAGATGCAGTACGACGCGCTCGACGATCCCGTGCTTGGCGCACTCGGCGCCGACATCGTCCGCGAGCGCCTCGTCGACGTCGTCCTCGGACCCGACCGTGTTGAGGAGGACGATGACGCGGCTCTCCTCGCCGTGTTTCTCGACCGCCGCCGCGCGGCCCGCCGAGACGTTGGCGTCGACGATGCGGCCGCGCGCGGTGGGCGCTTGTGTCCACTTCTTGTTTGCGTTCGCCTTGGCTGCGCGCGCGAGCGCGGCCTTGCGCTTGGCGGAGGAGGTCGAGAGCGTGGACACGGGCGCGACGTGCTCCGCCGACAGGGCGTGCACGATGCCGTCGGCGCGCGCGCCGAGGCCCGTGCCTTCCTTGTGGCCCCATTTGCGCATAAGCCGTTCGGCGAAGGTCGCGTTGGGGCTGGGGTTAGCGCTACACGGCGGGTAAGGTGAGGGGGCGTTTGGAGGAGGGCGCAGGTCCTCAAGAACCTAAATCATGAGCAGCAGATAAGACAGGTCTGCAGGTCTGCCTCTATGTCTCCGTTCCTACAACGCTGCACGTGGCGCCGCTCGACTCACTCGATCTCTTCTGGCTCAGGCGCCGGCTTGGGCGCCATCCCGAACTTGGCGGCAATCGCCATCGCCGCCGCGCGCTTCGCCTCGACCTCCTTAGCGTACGCATCGGGCTCGGCATCTGCCGGCTGAGGGGCTTCTGCGGGCGCTGCAGCGTTCTGTCTCGGGAGGCCGGGCGGCGGAAACGGCGGCGGGGGCAGGGGCGGCACAGGCATAGCACCTCTGTCCGGCGGCCGCACCGGCGGCATAGGCGGCAGAGGAGGGGCGCCGTGGCCTGGCGGCCGCGTCGGCGGCATCGGGGGCATCGGGGGTGCCGCGTGGCCGGGCGGCAAGGGCGGTGGGAAGGGCGGCATGCCTGCTGGCCGCGGCGGGGCGGGGCGGGGAGGCAGGCCGAGTGGTGGAGCGGGGAGGCTGGGAGGCGGTCCAGGCGGAAGAGGGGGCGGGCCTGGTGGTCGTGGCGGGAGACCGGCTGGTGGCCGAGGCTGGGCCTGGGACATGGCGAGGCGGCGGGCATACGCCTCGTCGCCTGACGCCGCCAGCGCGGCACGGCGTGCGTACGCCTCCTCCCCCGTCTCGGCGCGCACTGGCCGCGGCGGCGACCTCTCCCTCTGCCTGTCCCTCTCTGGCGAGCGCGAGCGCGAGCGCGACCGTTTCCGCGCATAGGGGTTCGCCGCGGCCGGCACGGACGACGCGGCGTACTCCTTCGGCGGGGCCCAGAGCTTGGGCGCGTCGCGCCGCGGCGCGATCTCCTCCTCGCTGCTGCTGTCGCTCTGTGCGCGCCGCTCCTCCCTCAGCCGCGCGCGGTAGGCCTGATACTCGCCCAGGTCGTTCGGCCGTGCGGGGTCGTACTCCTCGTCGGGCTGGAAGGTGTGTACCATCTGCCGGCGTTTCTGCAGTCAGCGGAGTCTGCGATGGCGGGAGAGGCAGGCTGAGCGCGGTTGCTTCGCAGCTCTCATCGTTAAGTCCCCATGGATCGCGACATGCCCAAGCTCTCATCGTAAGGGAGCGCATGTCCACCCTTCCCTCAGCTGCAGCACCCACCTTCTTCTTCTTCTTCCGCTGCCCCTCTGCTCGCCGCTTCGGCGCGATCGTCATCGCCGGCGCGCGGGTATCCCCTCTTGTCCATCCTTCGCCCTCAGCCTTCGCCTCAGCCTCTCCATCTCCACCTCCAGCAGCGTCACCAGCCCCCTCCTCCGAGGGCGCCGGCTTCGGCTTATTCAGATCAATAGCCAACACCGGCGGCGCAGAATACACCGCCACAGGCGCGGGCTTCGGCTGCCGTATCCGCGGCGCGAACTGGAGTGCTGCGCCCGCGCGTTTCGAGGGCGCCGCGGAGGCGGGGGCGGGGGCGGAGGTGGTGGAGGTGACGCCGGATGAGGAGGGCGAAGAGGAGGGCGGGGAGGAGAAGAACGCGGCGGCGGACCGGCGGGCCGTGCGCCCCGTCGACGGAGCGGTCGCCGTCGATGTCGAGGTCGAGGTCGACGGCCCTCCACTTCCAGATCCGGATGACGAAGCCTTGTCCTTATCCCCAGCTGCCGCGCTCGCTGCGCTCGCCTCGGCCGCCGCGGTCTCCGCGGCCAGCGCCTTGGCCTTCTCGGACGTGAAGCTGATGCCCGCGAAGAGGGACATGGGTCGCTCGAATTAGAGGCCGAAAGTAGTGTATGTAGTGTAATGTTGACGTTGGTATCAATTTCAGAATCCGTATGCGTCACCTCGCATTCCTCCACTTCTCCACTTCTTCGCGATCCGGATCTCTCCATCGTCCACTCAACGCTACAACCATGTAAGTCAACCCACCTCCTGCTCTCGATACGGCGCTGATCACAGGCCACCAAAACGCGGGCCACCACGGAAGTCTAATGCGTCGACACCGGCGCCCGTCTCGGATGAGCCGGTAGGTCTCCTCTGCGTCTCGTCCTCCTTGTCCATTCGCTTGCCACCCCTCGATGACTCTCGGGCCTCGTTTGGCTTATACTGAGCCCATTTCCCGCCTGTTTCGTCATGTTCCCCCCATCCTCCCTTCACCCTCCTTCCTCCCTCGTTGCCCCTAACCTCGTTACCTCTCCCTCCCTCCCGCCGCCCCGCTCGCTTCGCTCGCGAGCGCGCTAACCCCAGCTCCCCGTCGACCGCCTCAACTACGCCGACACCCCGCGACCCTTCAAATCGACAACATTCGTCTCCAAGCTCCCCGCACGCACCGCGTCCGCCGCCACCGCCGCCGGCTTCAAGCGCAATGTGAAGCAGCTGCTGACGCTCGAGCGGGAACGCGTCGGCGGCGGCGACGGCTTCCTGTCGGCAGCCCAGACGGCGGCCAAGGCGCGCGGCGAGCCGATCGAGCCGGCCAAGAAGAAGCGCAAGGAGAACCCCGTGGGCAAGCCTAAGATCAAGCCGGGGCAGCGGCGGAGTGGGATCAGCACGCCGATGACGATGGATGAGGAGAGTGTGATGAGTGGGACGGCGACGCCGTTCGAGGACGCAGATGGAGAGGAGGGCGAGGGCGAGGGCATGGTCGTGGATGGCGGCAAGGAGATTATTACTTGTGAGTGGCTACTTCCGGCGCTGATACGGGCGCTTGCCGCAGCCCACAGCGCTTCATAGACCGCTCGACACATGCCCCACAGAGCTGACAGCAGACCACACACCCACGGCGCCACCCTCCCTCCTCCCGGCTAAGAAGTACTGCGACATCACCGGTCTACACGCCGCCTACACCGACCCGCGCACCAAGCTGCGCTACAAGGGCCTCGAGGTGTGGTCGATTGTGCGGAATCTGGTACGTCCTCTTTGCCTCGTCGCTGTTAGTATTAGTATCTGGCGCTCACACCCAGGGCCCCGGCGTCGACCAGTCGTACCTCGCCCTCCGCGGAGCCCAGACGTCTCTCAAGTAGCCTCTGGCTGCTTGCCTTGTACACTAGTAGGCGCTCTATCATGCCCGGCCGCGCCGCGTCGCGCATGGTATCAATCTAGCGCATATGCACCATTGTATATCTATTTAACTCGCCGCCGTCGGCCGCCCCGACGCTCGTCACTGCTACGAGCGTCACTACTCTGGTATCCCGATCCTAAAGCCAGCAACAGCAAGTTGGGCCTACGCCTACTTGCCGCCAGCCTTCTTGGCAAGGTCGCCAACGACCTCCTTGGCCTTCTCGTAGTTGGCCTCGGCGGCGGGCGCGACGGCGTCGCGCACAGCGATGGCGCGGTCAATCGCGGCCTCCTTGAGGTCGGTGGCGGCCTCGGACGTCTTCTCGGCGGCCGCCCGCGCGGCGTCAGCAGCAACGAGCTCGGGGTGCTTCTTCTCGCGTCCGCCCATCTGCCAGTAGTTGACCCAGCGGCCGCATTGGACGAGCTGCGCGGCCGAGTTGGTGGCGTGGCACGCGAAGAGGAGGTAGTTGCGCGGCTGCACCTGCCATGCGAAGCGCATGAAGATGGCCCTGGGGTTAGCGCTGCCGAGCGAGCGAGACGGGCGCAGCCCGGCGAGCGGAGCGAGGTGGTGATTTAATGGGGAATGCTGGGTGCGGCCCTTCGACGCGTGCGCCTTACGGTGCAGTGAGAGCCGGGGCCGCAAGATTGAGAGTCTCTCTTCTTGTGGAACTGGAAAGATACGAGGATGATGGCACAGGCGAAGACGGAGGAGGAGGCAGCAGACAGGGTACGAGATAAGAGTCGCGCTCTACACCCCACTAGCCCAACTCTCCGTCCTACTCGTCCTGCACGCCTCTCCCCACCCTCCTGCTCTTCCTAACTTCCCCGCTTCTCCCCAAGCACGCTTCCACCCACGCCGCAGACACAGACACTCACGAGTAGGCCGCAAGGGTAGGCGACATGACGCCTGAGATGTACTCCTCGTCCTTGTTCAGCACGTCCGAGATGGCGGCGAGCGGCAGGCCCCAGTTAGCCACCTGGTGTGAGCGGTTGCTTCTGTCGCTTCCAGAATCTCATCGCCTCGCCATCCATTGTCCTCGCCATCGCCATTGTCGTCGCCCTCCATCGCGCGCCGTCCCGACTGCGCATCGGGGGTCCCGAGGCACCGAGGGCAGCTGCGGGGCGTACGACAAGGCGACGGCGAGAGGGGGAGGCGAGAGACGAGCGGTGGACAGTGGACAGCGCGGCTAGGCTGGCGGAGATGCAGAAGCCTGCCCCGCAGAAGCGGCGGCGCGGTGTGGGGGGGGGAAGATACTAACCGGTCCCCAGAAGTGGGTGCCTGCCGTCAGCGCCAACAACAAACAACGAGCAAGGACAAGACGCACTGAAGAAGTACTGGCGCGCCGCGGGCGACTTGACCCAGTTCATGAACTGGTTGAATGTTCTTTCGTGAGCTCTCCTCTCCTCCCTCGTCGCCCCACTCCATTGCCGGCGGCAACATAACGACTCACCCAGCCGATCTGGCGTCAGCGCATACCAACGGGCGTCGAGGGCGCAACGACGGGACGGGGAGGGGGACTCACGCCATGATTGCTTTTTACTTTACGGGAGAGTAGTGAGAAGAGTGCGTTGTCACCGTTAGTACTGTCTCAAAGGTCGTATTGATGGGCCGACTCAGACTCGAGCATGGAGATGGACCTCCGTCACCACCTCGTGGGGAGGTGGAGGTGCCACACGGTAAACGCCGAGTCGCGCTAGTCGCGGGCCGCGAGCCGTTGGGGACGGTTTAGCCGTGGGCCCCGCCTCCACCTAGCCCCGACAACTAGCTTGTGCAGGACGGGTAATGCGACAAGGAAGAGATGGTGTGCATAGGTTCAGCCGTGATAGTGATAAGCTGCAGTGGAGGCTACGTGCGTTGAGATGAGGAGGGAAGAGGAGGGAGGGCGCAGAGAAGAGGATGGCGCAGAGAAGAGGACGGGGCAGGATGGGGATGGCTTACGAGCCTGGATTCTACCCATGTCTATGTACCGTCCACAGCGTATGTGCTCTTCTCAGTCGCTCATCGCTATTATGCTACAAGTTGTTGGCGTGTCCGGTAAGATCGGCAGCGTCTACTTTGGCTTCTGTGACAAATGGCGGCCGACGCGGTGCGTAGCTCATGAGCAGGGAGACGATCGCCTTGATGGCCAGTGTGCCCATCTTCCTACACAGGCTGCGCAACTGTCACTCGGCACAGTGTGAGGCGCAGCGCTGCCAGCTGGCGGAACACTGCCGCCAGCAAACGAGGCTATGTGCTGTAGAGCAGAGCCCTCACTTGGCCTAGCTCCGCACTCTGACCTACCCCGAGTGAAGAACAATGAGCTACGAATCCGTAATGCGTCGCGTCGGTCACCGGCCATGCTCAGTGCGCCAGGTGACAGGCAGCTAGGATTATATTTACGGGTTCGCGCGAGCCACTAATAGCAACCAGCTGCCACGGACCACGTCGCAGTAGTGCACACCATCAGCGAGTCCCAGGTCAGTAGCAGAGGCACGGTCAGTATCGGACCCATCTACACCGCGCCGCTCCAGATATTCATCTTTCTCTTTTCTTCATGCCAACGCCAGGTAGCCGCTGCACGCAACGAGCTCGCCGGCGCCGGCGCTGCACCTCAGCCAGCCTACGCGGACAGCTTAGTTGATCTTGAGGAGCTCGACCTCGAACTTGAGGGTGGCCGAGGCCTGCTGTCAGCGGTGTCGATCGGCGGCAGAGCAAGCGCGGAGCAAGCTCCGCGCAAGCAGGCTCCGCGCTGGTGGACTTACGGGGATGACGGGGGGGTAGCCGCGGGCGCCGTAGGCGTAGTCGGGGGTGGCGGTGAGGACGGCCTTCTCGCCGAGCGAGAGCTTGGGGACACCCTCGTCCCAGCCCTGGGTGTTAGTGTGTGTGGCGGGTGTGGCAGAATAGGGTGGGGGAGGGGCTCGAGGCGGAGGGACGCCCGAGAGCGCGTAGACGGATGCACGCCACACGAGGGATGGCCGGGATGTGTAGGGGTAGGGCGAGCCGGCTGGCACCGGCTCGGGGACTCACCTTGATGACCTGGCCGACGCCGATGACGCACTCGAACGGCTGTCCGCGGTCGCGCGACGAGTCGAACTTGGTGCCGTCGGTGAGAGTACCGACGTCTGGTTGTTAGCCGCCGGACGGGGCGTGGATGCGTAGAGCGGCAAGACTCACAGTGGATGGTGACCTTGTCGCCCTTCTTGGGGAAGGTCTTGCCGTCACCGCCGCCGAGAGACTGGGGTCAGCCACCTGAAGATGAGGAGGGGACTGGGGGGGGGATGAGGATGAAAGTGAGGCAGGGAGAGGGGCGTAGGCGGACCGGGCCAAAGGAGGAAGATGACGGGTGACGAAGCGGGGGGCTGGACAACAACAATGCAGCCAGCCTCGACCCAGCCTCGACGCCTACGCCAGCGCCATCCAGCACCAATGTCGACGCCAACTCGCCATCCGTGACAACTAGATACCCACCTGAACGTCAACACCCATGATGCGAGCTGTAGAGTGGAAAGTACGGAGAGAGCGGGAGGAGAGGTTAAGCGAGCGCTTGAAAGTGGAAGAGAGCATATGGACAGATGAGGTGACAAGAGACTGTGCGTATATATCAACCGCCGAGGCCTCCATCTACTAGTGGACCCTCAATTTGGTTCGCCGCACAAATGGCTGTACCCTCAAACGGTGAACGTGGCCTCCACCGAGCTTCGAGCGCGGATTCTGACTGGATGACGTGTGGCGTTCCCCCGCGCCGCAGCTGCTGCAGCTCTCTTGCTCCGGTCTGCTACTTGTAGCCCCACAGCTGCTGCCCGTGGCGGGCACAGCACGCGGTATGCGCGTATTCATCAAGTGCCCGTAGGCCGTAGCCCGTAGGTCTTGTCACGCACGCGCCAATAGGACGCAAGCACTCTGCCGTAGCTGTTTCACCAACGTCGCATCGTGCACTGCCACCGCATGTCAATGTCAACCCCCGCGACGGCTGGCTCGCTAGACAACTAACAGCCGCGGTCGCGACGCGCGTCGCTATAGGCCCGTAGACCGGCGCGTGGACGGGTAGGCAGGAACGTGTGAGAGCCCCGGAATTCCCATACTCGGGATCGCTCGGGTGGCTCGGGTGCTCGGATTCTCGGTTTCAACTAGTTAGTAGTCGTGCATTCCCCACCGGCACCCTAGTCGTCATCGATACCAACCCCACAACCCCACATTTCGTGCTCAGTCGTCTTGGCGTCGCGCGTGGCTTGTAGTACATGTGCATAGCGTTCCAGCGGCCCACGCATGCAGAGCAGCACGACATGTTGCTGAGCGTTTGATATACATCCCTTGTGCTTCTAGAGTCGATCTATCCTCTGACTACCGTCTCGTTACCCTATCCACTCGCCGACGCCTACTCAACGGTGATAGACATCATGCGCACCTCCTCGAGCGGCTTGTCGTTCTTGTCCGTCCGCACGTTCTCGATGGCGTGGATGATCTCGAGTCCGCCAGTAGCGCGGCCGAAGACGCTGGTGTCAGCGGTGCTGAGCCCAACACGCTATTGTTGACAACCACGCTTGTTGTTACGTCCATTGGCTGTCAACTGACTTCTGGCAGCGCCACCGAGCTTCTCGGCAGTCACAACCGTCACACTTCACCCGCACATGTGCAGGAGACGCGCACATGTGCAGAAGGCACATTCACGCTCGCACACATCCTGACAGCCCAAGGAAAGCCGCACTCACGTATGCTTTCCGTCCAGGTGCGGCGTGGCCACCGTCGTGATGAAGAACTGCGATCCGTTCGTGTTGGGCCCAGCATTGGCCGACGAGAGCGTGTACGCGCGGTCGTGCTTGGCCAACGGCGAGATCTCGTCCTCGAACTCGTCGCCCCAGATCGACTCGCCGCCTGAGCCTGTACCTGTTGGGTCGCCTCCTTGGAGCATCTGGCGTTAGCGGCTGTCCAGGCGAGCTCAGGCGCGCGCGGTGGACAATCTGACCGGGCACAGAGGCTGGGGAGGCTCTTGTGACGATCCAATCTCTCGCCGAGGCCTGCCAGGCCCGCGCCAGCGCCGCCCGCTCTCCACCACCGACCTCCCCTGCCGCTCGCTTCTCGCACGCTGCGCGTGCTCGCTGCTCGCGTACTCACAAACTTCTTGATGACACGATGGAAGATGACGTTATTATAATACCCATTCTTCGCGTGCGTGGTGAAGTTCTCCACCGTCTTCGGCGCAATATGGGGGAACAGCTTAAGGTGGATATCGCCCATCGTCGTGTGGATCGTAGCAGCCGTCGGGAGCGCCGCCTTGGCCGGCTCCGCGGCCGCCGCAACGACAACGTGGTCCTCAGCCGTCGGGCGCTCGTTGAACACGTCGCGGTCCTTGGACTCCTCAACGACGCCGCGGCCGAACATGTAGAAGCGCGCCTTCTTGTATGCCGTCGCGAAGAGCGTGGGGTCGCGCGCGGCCTTTTCTTGTAACAGCGGGTTGGCCGAGGCTGCCATTGCCAGTGTTTGGATCTGCTTAGAGGGCGCGCCTTGGAACAGGGCGAGGTTGAGGAAGCGGAGGGACTCGTCCTTGCCGATGACACGGACAACCTTGTTCGTGACCGTGTTGACCACTGTATGTCAGCGCGTAGCGCGTGAAGACTATAAGCCAGGGCAGACTCACCCTTGATGCCCAGTAGCGTTGGATAGAGGAGCATCTTGCCGCTCTCGTCCCATGCTGCGTTGGCTGTCCGCAGCGCACCCCCAGGCCCACTCTCGTCGCGGTCGAGCTCGCGCTCTATCGCCAGCCTTCGCCCAAAGTCCATGTCGTCGAGCTTGAACACCGCCGTTCCCGCTTGCTGCATCTCGCTTGTAGCGGACAAGGACTCGTCATACGTCCGGCTCAACTTGCCAGTAGGAGGGTGTTGAAGATGTGTACTTCGCGGCTGGGGAGGGCGAGAGCGGCGAAGCTTTTCTGGTCGGGCGAGAAGGTGACGGAGGTGAGGATGGTGCGCGTCTTCTTGAAGTGGAAGAGGTCGGTAGAGGATTTGTACTGCCACATGCCGGGATAGCTGGCACGCTCCATGGTTCGCTGGGCTGCCAGTACTCGACAAAGCCGGCTTCGTCGGCAGATACGACGACGTCGTCGTAGCGAGCTGTAGAGCAGTATGGTGTCAGATACGCAGAGCTAGACACAAAGAAGCAGAGGCGGAGGGAGTATCCAGATCCAGCGATGCTAACAGGATGGAGGGCGCCTCCTATCCTGCACCGCCGGGCGAGTGTCCCAGGCCATTCCGTTCTTTCCATCCTCGCCGACTGCCTCGGCTCGGATACTCGACTCACCTCCATAAGATGCACTGGTGCGCGATGCACCTTCTCCAACGTATGCATCGGCGTGACACCGTCCCCGCGCGCATCGTATATCCGGATGGCGGGCCCCGCCTCGTCCGACACCGCCAGCATCGCCTGCCCCGCCCCCGGCGCGTGCACAAAGCACACAGCCTTAGGCGTAAACCCGAACTTGAAGATGTTGATCATGTCAAAGTTGACCACGTCGAACACGCGTCCTTCGCCGTTGGCGCTGATCGTCGCGCACATCTTGCCGTCGTCGCTGGCCGCGAGGCCGACGATGGAGGAGAGGGAGGTGCGGAAGTGCTTGACGAACTCGATACCGTGGTCCTGCTTCTTCCAGATCTTGAGGTGGCCGTCGATGGAGGTCGTGATGAGGTAGCCGGTCCTGATGTGTGAGTGGGGTGAGGCGCGCATCGCCGAGCGGGTGATCTCAGAGGGATAAGGTGATGGATGCGAGGTGAGAGGTGAGAGCTAGTCGATGTGCTTGACGCAGTGGGCCACAGGTCGTCCACAGACGTCTTCTCGTTCACGCTTGGTGTTGCGCCAGGCTCCTGCGCTGTATTCCTCCGCTCTATCCTCTCCGCCTCTCCGTCCTCCTTGTCGTACTCCTCTTCCACTGCTACTCCTTCCTCTCCCCCTGGCCACTCCTCTCCTCCGCCCTAGACATCCCTCTCTTCCCGTCTTCGCTATGGTCTCCCTCAACCAAAGACCGCACCCTCCATCCAATCCAGCACAACAACACTCACCTCGTCATCGCCACATAGTTCAGCGTGTCACGGTGCATGTAACTCTTGTAATACCGGTCCGCGTCCGGCAGGTGCTCGAGAAACAGGCGTTCGTGGGGCAGCACCGCGCGCCGTTTCTTGCGCGCCCCAGCCGTCGCGGAGCCATTCGAGTCGGCCGTCGGCATCGGCCCTGGTATCAGCGTCGTCCTCCCGTCCTCTCCATCCTCCGCTGTCCTCCTTCCTTCGTCCCCCAACGTCTCGTCGTTCTTCCCGCCTTCTCCCCGTCTTCCCTACACAATGGCCTTCTCGCGCATCCCTCCCCCACATCTCCTGTTCGACCCGCTTCCTTCCCCAGATCCCCTCCCACCTCATCTGCAGCGTACACCCACGGCGCTTCCGCTACTCACCGATCTCGTCGTCCGAGTCGTCTCCGCCCGGTACCGGTCCTGGGCCAGGGGATGCAGACGCAGACGCAGATGCCGACGCCTCGTCGCGCGCGCGCTTGCCGAGATTGCTGCGCTCATCTTCTGACATGTTGACTGGCGTGATAGAGGCTGGATGATGTGAAGGTGGTATGGAACGAGTTGATCGAAACAACAACCGCGCGGTGGTCGACTTCTGACGTTCATCACGTGACACTCAATTCCACCTCCACCCGACCGTGTCTCGATCTCCACCAGCCACCCGCATGTCTCCTGTCTGCTCAATGCCCACGCGAGTACTGCGCTCGCTCGCTCTCCTCCCTCTGGCTCTCGATTGCCTCTGGCTCTCTCGTTCACGATACATTGCAACACGCTAGCACTCGCACCTCGTTTCGATACTATCCATACTGTGGTGCTTGCGCCCTACGGCGACATGGCGCCGCGCTCAGGCTAACCAGAAGCCTTCTAAATCGTACATTTCCTTTTCTCCCTGGATCCAAAGATCTCCACGCCCTCCGTCGCCTAGTCGCGTCGGATGAGACGGGAGAATATAGTGTTGTGAAAGGTGGTGTGTGGTGGAGACGAGACAATTGCAAGCAAGCGGGAGTTGGGATGGCGGGCGGTGGGCCAGCGAGCATTCGCAGGCTGGCGTGGCCGCTTGACGTGACCGCGGTGGGTCGGGGCAACTCGCGCGACGCGGGAGTGATGTTGGGAAGACCGGTGGACGGATGAGGGGTGGAATGGTGCAATACAGTAATGCCCGAATGGCCGAAAGCCTAGGCTCAATTGAGAGAAACGATAACGCCCAACAGCCTGTTGGGTTCGCGCATGCACTTAGAAGCTCTGCGCCGTCGGGTTGTTCGGAGGCGACTGGTGGTTTTGCAAACTCCTCCGCTTCGATTTCGTCATCTCCTTCTTCAGCGCTGCGCCATCGAGCGGCTTGAGCAACTCGAAGGAGCACAACAGGTCTTCAGACACGGACATGACCGCGCCGAAGTTGTCAAACTCGCCACAGTAGCTGGGGTCAGCGTCGTATTCAGAAGGTCAGAAGGCAGCAAACTCACTTTGGTGCAGAGAAAACCGTCACCAATGTTCGGTCGTTGTAGAACTCGTAACCGTCCTCGACGACCATGTGCGCACGGCAGATGAGGTCCATGTCGTGTGTCGCAAGGAAGGCGTTGATGACACTCTTGCCATAGCAGAATGAGACTCCACGCTCGTTGTCCTCCCAGTCAAGTGCCGTGTCGGACGGGTCCGACCAGACGAGATCGTTCAACAGACCGTAGTCGGGAACGTCAGTCGGACGCTGGATGCGCCTGATGTCGTCCATCGACTGTAAGCTCGGACTGAGACCACCGTGGACGCAGAAAATCTTGCTCGCGACTATCGAAGCAATAGGAAGCGCATTGAAGACGTCAATGAATGTCTTCCATGTCTTGATGTTGGTACGGCGCTTGCACTCGTCATAGAAGCCGTACACTCGCGTGACGTTTGCGCACTCGTGGTTGCCGCGAAGCAGGAAGAAGTTTTCGGGGTACTTGATCTTGTAGCAGAGAAGCAGAAGAATCGTCTCCAGCGACTGCTTACCACGGTCGACGTAGTCGCCAAGGAAGAGGTAGTTGGCTTGAGGAGGGAACCCACACATCTCAAACATGCGGATAAGGTCGGCATATTGGCCATGGACGTCGCCAACAATCTTGACGGGAGGGCTGAGCTCGATGAGCGTTGGTTGAGAGAGGAAGATCTCGCGTGCAGCGGCGCAGACGGCGGCAATCTCGGCATTCTTGAGAGGAGGCGACTTTGTGACTTTGCCACTGTAGCCGGCCTCGAGCAGGCGGCTGATCATGCTGTCGACATCGAGCCCAGACGCAGGCACTGCGTTTATGCTGGTCCGGCTGACGGTCTGGGTCAAAGTGTCGGCTGGTGACAGCGAGCCTGCCGAGTTTGTGTGTGCGTGGCTCCCTGGAGGTGGGGACGACCGACCTCCTGGGGATGCGGCTGAGGTTGGAGGAGGCGATGAGCCCAAGTATCCGGTCCCACGACTGGCAACGGGAGTTGCTGGTGTGGTAGGAGTCGCATTGCCGTCTGCCGATGTAGCCGGCGCATTCGCGGATCTGGTGGCGGGAGAGTCATACGACCCTTGCGGTGCGGCTACCCTAGGGCCGTTCGCGCTGTGCAGAGTAAGCAAGGTGACGCGAGCGAAATTGTGAGAGCGGAAGAGTGGGGGAAGTCAAACGCGCGAAGCTCGTTTAGTGCTGGTGGGCGAGACGAGACCCGCGGCGGCGGGGGAGGGAGGGGTGTGTGTGAGAGCGAGATGGAAGTGGGAGACTAACCTCCTGCCATTCCTGGATGCATCGGCCGACCCAACGCCGGGACCTGACAGCTTTGTTGCAGCAAGGGAGTCGGCCAGATCGTTCGCGGACAACTCCTTGGACCTCGTACGGCCCATCTTCTTGGATGGGGACTGCCCCATGATGATAAAGTGATGAGGATGGAGGTCGTCGGATGCGGATGGTTGCTAGATCGTGGTTGGTGGGATGGGATGGGCGGCGGCGGGGCGGGGCGGAGGCGGAAGAGGAGAGGAGGGGGTCGCAAGTTGTCCCGGTTGGGTGATCGATCAAGAGCGTGCGCGCGTCGTGGAGCGTGTGAGGCAATGGTGGTGCCGTACCAGGGAGTGGAGAAAGGAAGGATGGCGAGAAGCGAGAGAGACAGAGAGGAGATGCGAAAGAGGATTGGATTGCAAGAACAAAGCTGACAATGGGTTGTGTGTAGATGTGTAGATGTGGATAGAATGATACGACCGAACAAGAGGGACGGGAGTAAGGGGCCCGGGTACTAGCGCGGGGACGGCGGCGATGGCTTCACACTCGGTGGGTCGAATTGGAGCGTTACGTCTGCGCTCCACTTAAGACAGGATGGGCTTGCCTCGTTATGGATGGATGTAATGTGTGTGGAGTATGGGGGGAGTTGTGAAGTGTGTATAATGAAGGAAAGGGAACAAGAGTGAAGAAGTGGAGAGTTGAAGGGTGATGGGGTAAAGGGTAGATGGATGGGTGATGTGTAAGGGGAATTGGATGACGGCCAGTAGAGGTGAGTGTGGTGTGGGTGGTGGTGGTACGTGTGTGTCTGGGCCCAGGAGGCAGGATGGGTGGGTAAATGATGATGCTGAGTAGTAGTAGGTGGTAGCGTGATGTGTCGAATGGCTTGATTGGCTAGATCGCGGGGCTTGTATGAAGGAAGGGACTACTGCGGTGGGTGTTGGTGGTGGTGGTGGTGGATTAGGGATTACCGCCTTTCTTTCCTTGGATGGGACGCTTGTGTTCCTCTTTACACTCTTGTTGAGCGGTAAGTCTAGGCCGAGTCGAATACAAAGTCAATTGGGCACGCTTCTCATCTCTCTCTTTACTCTCCTCTCCTCTTTTGGGTGAGTGTGAAACGGCGGGGTTGAGAGCTCTTGTCAAAAGGAGGACGGGGCGGAATCACAGGGTCCAGCCAACAACTTACCT
Organism: Cutaneotrichosporon dermatis; assembly: GCA_020011015.1. Classification (NCBI taxonomy): domain Eukaryota; kingdom Fungi; phylum Basidiomycota; class Tremellomycetes; order Trichosporonales; family Trichosporonaceae; genus Cutaneotrichosporon; species Cutaneotrichosporon dermatis. Next base: position 2,199,850 of record JAIGNX010000002.1, on the reverse strand, counting down.
TGCTTCAGGGCCCAGAACGAGGCGGATTTCACCAAATGAGTCCTTTTCGGCTCAAAAGGGGAGAGGGGAGGGAGTCCGGAAGAACGCGCCAAGCAAAGTCCAGGCATTAAAATGTGATCGACTACGACGACGTCTTTGCTTAGAACTAATAGGTATTAGTTTTGTGCCTGGTTCTTCTAAATGGAAGCATTACAAAATGGTCTCTATTACAAGCCTCCACCAGCTTTAACTGCTTATGGACGCCCCAGGGGGAGGGGGTCGATTATGCTCTCCTGCCATCCTGCAAGGGCTTTCATCGTTGTGTCACAGCCTCAATCCGCAAGCCTCCTTCATCTACAATCCCCATCCTCTAGACCCCCAGCGGGCCTTGATCGTCGCACTTAGCCATCCCATGCCATGCCACGCACAATCCTGTGTTCGTCATGACCCCCAACCCCCTCCCTATTAATGTGGTATGACATCGCAAAGCACAGTTTGCCCTCCAGGCGCAGTTATATCTACAACAATCCTCGTTTAGCCATGCGAGACAATAATGTCCATCCCGTCCCGCTATCTAACCGCGGCACTCCCATACCTCACCCCTCACGGCAACTGTTCCCGGATCGGCAGTTGTCCGACCGGCCGCGCCGGATCGCCGGGCGCCACCCCACGCGCGTTTGACTCTACCCAACGCAATACGCGTACGGCACCTCCATGTGCCAAGTTAATTATGGCCCAGCAACAGCTCGACGAAGGCTCCATTGTGGTTGTCACTGTATGCCTACGCAGATCCACGTATCGCTTGGCAGCTTGCTCGGCTGTTTTGGCTTCGAGTAGTGAACTAATAACATACCGACGCCTGCCGGTAGGCACAAAACACGGGCGCCATCAAACTAAGCTCGGGGCCAACTGGGGCAGTTGCGTCAGGCCCGCCCCACAACCCCGCAGCGTCATAACCTGGGCTCTGCTCTGGCCTCAGCATAACGGCGGCGTAGTCGTCGCACGCTGGATCACTGGGGATAACTGAGCACCGACAGGCCGACACGTTGGCGAATGAGCAAGATGCAACGCGACTACCTGGATCGTAGAAGTGGAGCAGATGAGTGATTAGTGCTGCTGGGAATAGAGCGCGCAACTATGGCCATCGGGCTCGGCCTCGGCCTCGGCTTTGCAGGGTTGTCACACTACCCTGGTCTACTGACCCTTGCACCGCCGATATTAGACCGCGAGGGCTGAGATCACGTCCAGAACTCCGCAGCTCGGCGTAGCGTGTTATGGCTGTAATTGGAGTGTCAATTCTGTTGGGCGTCATCGGATCATCAGCTCATCAGATGGTATTGCGGGTGCTTGGGCAACTGGCGGGCCTCACGTCTCAGCCGCCATCAAGAGTGCTGAATCGATGCAGTGCACTATTGCCCCTGTATGTCGAATTGACAGTAGTTGGTCCGGCCGGTAGTCTAATCGCGCAATTGCCTCTGCATGCTCTGCAGACGAGTGCTCTTAATTCGCGCTCCAATGTTGTCAACAGGACAGCACCCAACCTATTGGCTGATCAATATTCACTCAGTCCTTGGAAGCAGTCCCCATCCACCAGCCTGCCGCCTCAGCCTCCCCCTCCCAGCAACCTGAGCTGCTGTTAAGCAAAGCGGGCGTCTTGACATCTCAGAGACCCAACTCTCATTATCTAGATGAAGTACACGTAGTCACCAAAGAAGTGGGCTACACGTCGCAAGGTTGCCCTGCTTCGCGTCGCCATGATGCCCCCTCGCCAAGCAAGGAGTAGATAAGACCTGAATGGCCTGAGTGGCTGACAAGACCAACTAGACTACTGGACTTGGAATGAGATTGCGATATGCATCTGCCACAATCGCGCATCCCTCTCTATCGTCACCCACATAGACGTGTCGATGGTAGGATCATCGGTCAACCCCGGTCCGATCGGCACGGATGTCTTTTGTACCCTGTAGGACCACAGTGAGTCACGTTGATAGCGAAGTCTCTCTGTTCTCATTCCCATTCGCGCCTGACCTCCCATGTGAGGGTGGTTCTACCCCGCATTCCCCACAGTTGGTGCCTGTTGCCCACCGTGCTATCGCCCTCCACTACTACATGCCGAGCCATACCCATGCCATGCCAGCCGAAGCCCCGTGTTGTGCATGCGTTGTCTCCTACTTACCACTTCTTCTTCCTCTTCCTCATCTTCATCCTCAATCCTCACACTTACACTTACTCTCGCATCCTCCCCAACCTCCCCATCCACGATCTTAGCAGCATGGCCAAGGTCCACGTCTCGGACCACCCCCTCATTGCCACCCAGCTGTCGCGGCTGCGGCTGCACGACCTTCCCCCCGCCGACTTCCGGCATGGCGTCAAGGCTATCTCGTGAGTACTTTTGGCGACAGAGCAATCGAGCCAACGAGCATCGAGGTGGTCTGCGAGCGCTGTGATCTATTGACTTCCCTGTTGAGGTAGCCAGACGCTGACGCTCTCCCGTTGTCGATGTTGTCGTGTTCCCTCGCCCTTCTTCGGACCTTCCTCCTGTCTCCTCGCTCTTCTCGCCAATCCTGTTTCGACTGGGATGACTGTACAGGTCAATGCTCATGTACGAGGCTGCGCGTGAGGTACCCCTCGTCGATGTGCCAGATGTGGGTAGCTCTCAGCGTGTTGCTATCCTTCCCTCCTTCATTGCCCTCCTTCCTTCGTCCATCCTTCCTTCATTGCCCTCCATCCCATTTGCTGTCGTCCTATCTGTCCTTGTCTCCTACTTCTCCCGGTCCTTTATCCGTCCTCCATTACTACCCGCTTCTCTTACGACACACCTTCAGTTCCGCAATCTCCTCATCACCTTGGGATCTACTTCCTTACGTTGCAAGCCCGTTGGCCGAACAACTTAGGGCATTCGTCCTCATTGGCAGCATGTTGGCCCACCTTCCCCCCCCCCACCTGCTTACCTTACCCCCACACACTGAGCTCTGCGTTCCCCGTACAAGCTGACATCAGCTGCGCTCCCCCGTTGCCAGCTTCACCGGCAAGGCGATCGGCACACGCATCGGCCTGTCGCCCATTCTCCGCGCTGGTATCGGCATGACGGACGCCGCGCTCGAGGTCTTCCCTGACGCTACTGTCCTGCATCTGGGTCTCTTCCGTGATAAGACGACATTGCAGGCTATTGAGTAAGTGGGCGACATGGGGTCTTCCAGGAGACAGCACTACAGCCAGCTTCGATGGCCAGCAGCACAGCTGGTGCTCAGTGCAACGGTGGTCTCCCCTCCCATCTTTTGTCCTACTCGCTTACCATCAGATATTACTCAAAGCTCCCGCGTGTCCCCACGGCCGACATTGTCTACGTCCTCGATCGTAAGCTGTCCCTCCTTCATGGTAGCTTACCCCAGCCCTTATCGCGACTGGTGGCACTGCCGTTGCCGCCCTCCACATGCTGACCGAGTGGGGTCTCCCGGCGTCGCAGCTCAAGCTCGTCAGCGTCCTTGGCTCAAAGGTTGGCGTCGACCACGTCACGAGCGAGTTCCCGGATGTAGAGGTCAGCTTATTCTTTTCTACAACAGTAGCTGACAGACAGATCTTCATTGGGGCCATCGACGCCCAGCTCACGGACAAGGGCTACATCTCGCCTGGCCTCGGCGACGCCGGAGACCGGATGTTCAATACAATCTAGCAGTATCTATGATATGTTTATATGGGTTATGCGCGTTACTGGAAATGCAAATGTTGTCAAACATGATAGGCGATACCGAATGAGATACACAGTTAACGCTTGCGCCGCTGGACACCAGACGCGGGGGTGTCGCGTGACGTGATCCACGACTCGAGCTGCTGCCTCGAAGGCCTCGACGGGCCCTTAGACGTCGTCTCGTTATCCGAGTCGCTGACGACTTGGGGCGTCAGAGGGCGATCATGCTCGCCGAGCGAGTGCGACCGCCGTCCGCGGGTGAGCCACTCCTCCCACCCCTTCGTCGTGCCCGTGCCGACATACTTGACGACGCGATCGCGCGCCGCGCCAAGCAGGCCATCGCCGTGCCCGGCATCAGGGTTCCAATGCACGCCGCGTGTGACTCCGTCTGCGGTCAGCGCCTGTCTCTCCGTCTACTTGGACTCACTCCGCACAAGATACCGCCGCACACGGTGCATGTCGACGATCACGTCCTTTCCGCCGAGCAGGAAGGCGGAGCGCGTCATCTCGCGCGCGTTGGGGATCTCCTCGACGAACAGCGTGTTGTCGCACCAGAAGAAGTGGCGCTGGATGTAGTTGGCGATGCCGACCTCGGAGGCTATGAAGTAGTACAGTGCCAGTTCGATGGCAGAGCGCGGCTTGCGGTAGCAGAAGGAGAAGGCGACGTCTGGGGTCAGCGCACAGCGCGAGCGGCGAGCGCCGCGAGCCAGCGAGCGGTGCCAAAGTAGCGGGCCAGCCGTGCGTGGATGAGTTACTGAGTCGGGCCAGCGGAGTGTTCGTGAGCTCAAGCTCAACAGCGCAAGCTCGGCACGCTCTTGCCAACCGGGCCTACTTGTCCAATCTCACGCTCGAAGTCAGAACTCACCACCCTCCCAGAGACAGAACACGACGGGATCGACAAAGCACGTGCGGCGCACCATCTCCGGCGCGTCCTTGAGCACCCAGGCATGGTGCACGCTCCCATTCGAGTGGGAGAGCATGCTCACCCCGCCATAGCCTGTGCGCCCGTCCTGCCCTGGTGCCCAGAAACCCCAGCGCTCGCACGCGGCGCGGAGCATCGCGACGAGCTCGGGGCGTGTCCACGGGCGTAAATGGCGGCTGTTGAAGATCTCCTGTGCGGTATGGTGGGCGAGCGGGACGATGAGCGGGTGCGTCGGGAGCGAGTGGACGAGGTGTCTGATCAAAAGGTGGTTTTGGAGCTCCCGTCAGTACAAGAGGTGAGGGCGGACTTACGAGGCCGAAGCCGAGGCCGTGCAGGTACACGACGGGGAGGGCGTTGCGCTCCTTGAGCCCCTTCTCTGGCGTCCATCCCGGCGGGATGCGCACGAAGTAGCTTCTGTCAGCTCCTCCTTGGTAGGACGCACTCAATGTCGCCCTCGCGGCACAGCTTCATCCCGTTCCACGGATAGTACACATGCGCGAGGAACCAGTTGATGCCGTTCGAGATCGCGTAGATGAACAGCGGGCGTGACTCGACGTTGACGGGGTCGAGCGTGAGGCGGATCACGCGCATGCCCGTGCGGCCCGGCGGGAACGTGGTGCCCGTGCGCGCCTCGAGCATGGCGAGGGAGCGCGTGAGGAAGCGGTTCTTGCGCGTGTCGGCGCGCACAGCGGCCAGGTCCATGTTGAAGCACGACCATGCGAGCCAGGTGAGCACGTCGTCCTGCTTGATCGTGTCCCATGGCGCGTGGTGGAACCTGGTGTCAGCGAGGCAGCGCGGCGGTACATCTTGCGCGGCGCAGGCGGCGGCGCCGACTTACCAGGTGCGCAGCTGCTCGCGGAACTCGACGGCGAGCGGGTCGTCCGTGTCCAGGCGGTTGGGGTTACCGTTCTCGTCGAACAGCGCCCCACGATCCGCTCCTTCGGCAGGCGTATACCTCCCTGCGCCATTCGCACTCGGCCGCCTCTCAAACACGGCATCGTTCTCCGCCTCACCCCTCTCCTCGCGCCCCTTGTCGTCCTCAGCCTCGCCCCCCGACAGCGTCTGCCCGAGCCTCTCGACCGCGCGCTCCAGCGCGCTCCGCGGACTCCGCTCGACCGTCACCTTCTCCAGTTCGACCGGCGTCGACTCGCGCGCGTACGACTTGGTGGAAACGTCGTACGCGAGCCCGGCGTGCAGGACGCGCAGGAACAGATCGCTCAGCGCCTCGGGGCTGATGTCCGTCGGCGGGGACACGCGCTGCACCTTGCGCGCGAGGTATTGGTAGTAGATCCCGAAGAGGGCTTCGGCTGCCGCCCACACCGCGAGCGCGGTGAGGGGGATGGACGCGTGCCCCGCGATGTGCCGGCCGGAGAGGGCGTACCAGGCGAGGTAGACGCTGGTGTGAGTGGCTGCTCTGCCTTACTTCAGTTCCTCCGTTCATCGTCTCAGAAGAGAGAGCTCGTCGCTGAGCTAGACCTCCTCTTCCCGATTACTCCGCAGCCTTGGCCATCGCCCCATGTCTCCAATCCCACGCCCCACCCCGCCTCCCCCTCCAGCACCCGTACTCGAGCAGCACTCACACAAAGGCGTCACGACCCATACAGCGCCCACGACCAGCAGGACCGCATAGAACCCGGGCGTACGCCGCCGCGGCACGATCTCGCGGGGATACACCGGCGGCTCGAGGGGGAGCGTGTGCGCGTCCGCGTTGGCGGTGTACATCGCGCGGGGGGTGGGGAAGGGGGGGCGACTCTTAGTCGTCTGTCGGTCGTGTGGTTCTTGCTGTCGTCTTGCTGTCGTACCGTCTTGCTGCGTGTTATCGGGGGTGATCTAGTGGTTGAAAGTAGAAGAATGTCGGATGTCGAAGGAAGGAGCGTGGGAGATGGAGATAGAGATAGTGAAAGGAAAGGAGTGTGGAGAGTGGGGGTAGAGAGTGAGTGGGGGCGGAGAGGTGGGGAGAGATTAGATGATGTACGGACGATGCAAAAGTTAGTCGAGCAGACGTAGACGCGACGGCGACGGCGACGAGGCACCTCCTCACGTAAACAAGCTCAAGCTCTCACGGATCACGGCGGACGCGGAGTTCTGCCGAGTTGCCGATCAAATGACGCACTATCCCCGCTCCTATCTCCAAATCGGATGTCCTAATCGGGAGCACGTTCTTTTATCAATCGCTGAGATATCTTGGCGCAGGTGCAGGTCTCGGACTGCCTGAGTGCTGATAGACGGCACGTTCATCTTCCGTCAATGGATTTATAGAGGGCTGTTGTTGATACCATGAGATCGAAGCAAGCTCAGCTCTTAGACGGATGGAGAGACGTCGTTGTGTGCAGCAACGAACCATGCCGCGCAATGGACCAGCCGCCAGAGAACACAACCAATGCAAAGTATGATACACACAATTCGAACTCTACCGCCTCTACCGCAGAGACACTATACCCTACGCGCGCCAGCAATGCCTACACACCCGCGCGCACCCGCGCCGTCGTCCAGTCCGGCACGATCCCGCCCACAGCCCATCCGCGCTTCCGCTTGGCTGCTAACGCGCCGCGCGCCATGCCCGGGCGTAACTCCTCCACATCTAAGCCCACGGCCGCCATCGCCGCGCCTAAGTCTTCGCGCTCGCGCTCCAGTGCGGCGCGATACTCCTCGCCGCGCGCGTGCGACTCCGTGACGAGCGTGTCGTAGTCTTCGCGCACGAGCTCCGGTGACGACGTCTTGAGGACTCTGCACGTTAGCACTACCCGGTAAAGGTTGGCGCAGTACGCACCCCGCAAGCGAGCCGCCGACCCAGGCGACGAGGGGCGGCGCCCAGCGCGGCGCGGTGCCTCCGCTCGCGCTGGCCGCGCCGTCGAGCGGCGCCGGGTCGTTTATGATCGCCAGCCGCTTCGAGAGGCCGTACAGCTCGGCATAGGGCTCCTTTGCCCGCTTCCGCCACGACGCGACTTCGGATGCTGGGTCGGCGAAGCTGAGTGGCACGGTCTCCGTTGGGATACAGGCCATGAGCTCGTTCCGGACGCGCGGGATGAAGCCGGGGAGCGCGGCGTTGCCGCCAGTCACGAGGATCGAGGAGATCATGTCAGGCCGCAGGTCGACGGGAAGCTGGGGTCAGCTCTGTGGCAGCGTCGAGCGCGTACCTTCTCGAGAGTATGGAGGATGAGCTCGGGCACGGAGTCCTCTTCGTCTGGCCCGTCGCCAAACAACACCTCGACCACGCGTTGCCGCAGCCATCCTGGGACGACTAGGCGCCCACATGCCCCTGTGCCGCGAGCAGAGGGGATGGACAAGGTCCAATCCGTAGCCTGTGACGAGCCACTGTACCTCGCCGCCAAGGCGTCCATGAGCGCGTCGTTCTCCAAATCAGACGCTGGCTGAGAGGTCTGAACCGCGTCGATGTCCATAGCCTGCGCTGTCGGCTCGGCTGCAGACGGCGCCGACTGCTCCACAAAGCAGGCCTCGGTGAGCACCCTCTCGATCAACTGCTCTGTCAGGGCGCTCAACGGCGGCGGCGATGGAGGGGGAGGCGACCCGCCGCGGGTTGGCGGTTGGTATCGCCCAAACCGGCGCAGCAGCGCGCGCAGTCGTCCATTGAGCGTCCGGCCGCCGACCGGACTCGAGCGCGCAAGCGTGTACAGAGGCCGAGAGCAGAACACCTGTTGTCAGCTGACAGATTCCTCCGGCCAACTCACGGGCGTGACGGTCGTCTCGAGCCACCCGCAATCAACCACAAGCCCGGTAGCTCTGCCACTCGCGGCGAGCGTGAGGATCGAGCTCGGCGTAAACGCCACACTGGGGCACTTTAAGTTATCGAATAACGTCGACGTGATGATCTCCTTGATGTATGTCGGCAGGAACGTGTTCTCTACAACGATGACTTTGCGCTGCTTGCCGTCGGTGAGGAGGTGTCTGCCGTCAGCTGGGCCCATGCACCGACACTGCCATCGACTTACTTGTGGAATGTATCCCGTAACCTGCGCTGCACGCGCGTCTGGACCAGACGGCGAGCTTCGGCGATGCTCCCGTGCGCGCCCGCCGTCGACGAGAGGTCGAGGTCCCATATCTCGCTGGCGCGCGTGCGGTCCGCGAAGTCGGGTGCCCAGAACGACGCCCGAGGGTCGGGCTCGCCCGAGAAGCCGACCTTCCACACTCGCGACCCGGGGCTGAGGTTAGAGAAGGACTGGCGAAGAAATCTCACTCGATGATGATCCGGTCGTCGTGTCCGTAGAGAGAGTGCCGCCGCGCAGCCTGTAAGTTAGAGATGATAGGGTGACGACGCGGAGGAAGGCCGACGTACAGAGTGAGCCGGGGAGTTGAGGCGGCGGCTGGGGCCAGCTTCTGGCGGGGCACGCTTCGGCGTCGTGTTTGCTGGCGCTCTCGCCGCGGCGGGCTGGGCCGCTTGCGACATGGCGTGGGGGAGAGGAGGTTGGTGAAGTTGGAAGGTATTTGTTGATGCGTCTGGGCACAATCAAGGATGGCGCGTCCGGCGCCGAACATTTGGTTCCGCCCGCATTACACCAGGATCACATCCATATATGCTCGACATCCCTTCGTCTCGTCCTCTCTATCGCTCATGACACTACATCGCCTACATTCTTGCACTGACAGTCCCCGTGGTGGCTCACCGGCATCCATTCTCATCATCTTACATCTCTTTCAACAATACATTGCCTGCCTAACCGGCCAAGGTCCTACAAATTCCGAGACAACAACCGTCTTGACCATACCTGCAACCGAACAACACCAACACCGAACCGCACTGCCATGCACTAACCACCCTACACCCTGTCCTTGTGGACGGCGCGCTCCTCGACATGGACGTCGATACCCTTCTCGTTGTCCACGCTGCCGACAGAGTCCTCCCTATGCGGCGCCTCAGCGACCTGAACCGCACTGGGCGTGGTGGGGTCGAGGTAGATCCAGAACGCATAGCCGAAGGGGAAGAGCGAGATAATCGCGGCAATGCCGTAGCAGATGGCGATGGTCATCATGTTACCGCCCTTGATCGAGTTGATGCCGAACGCGAACCCGATGCCAAGACCCTGGAGGCCCTTGACGATACTGGAGTAGTACGACATCTTGCGCGAGCCCTCGGAGCTCAGCATTGAGAAGTAGTAGACGAGGACGACGTGGTACACTAATGTCAGCATTGGGCGACTCTCACAGCCCAACACAGCAGCAACTTACCAGGGTAGGAGAGGCCGAAGATGAGGTAGACGAACAGGCCGCCGATGTACGAGCTGCCGTCGGACCAGTCGATAACGTCGATCTTGGTCAAGGGGTTGGCGGTGACCATGTGCTTGGCCTGCCAGATGTAGTAGCCCATCCAGGAGCAGCAGACCATGATGACGAGGAGGGTGTAGCCCGCCATTCCGCGCTTGCGCTGCGACCAGCCCTTGCGGTCGAGGAGGTAGGAGAGTGCCATCGCAGTGGGCATCTGCACGATCCAGTAGAGGAGGGTGTTGAGCGAGCGGGCGCGAAGGGAGAAGTTGCGCGCGTTGAAGCCTCCAATAAACACGAGCCAGAAGTCGGAGCTGAAGATGGCCATTGCGACCAGGAGGACCTTCTTGGTGACCATGGTACGTCCAATGTCCTTGATTGTACCCATGACGGTCAGGTCACCGAGAAGGTCGCGGCCGGAGGGGATGACGTGGCCGTCCTCAGCGACGACGCGGTGAGATGGAAGAATGAGGAAGTAGGCGCCGATAGAGGCCGCGACGTGGATGGCCAGCCAGCCGCCGAGGACACCGTATGACACGCCGGCAGCTTTCGACTTGTTGATGTTGGCGCCGAAGGCGACGGCCGCGCCGACGACAGATCCCATCGCGACACCGACCCATTGGCTGTTGATGAAGCGGCCGCGGGTTGCCTGAGTCGAGTATGCCATGGAGATATATGTTGTGCCGACCCACATGAAGGCGCCCTGCCATTAGCGCTGGCCATATACAATCAATAATAAGACTTACGCCGATACCCAGCCAAACTGAGAGAAGGAGCGGGAAGATCATCTCGTCCCGAGCCTGGAAGTACATGAGGGCGATGATGTAGAGCGAGTAGCCCGTGGGGCCGAGGATAAGGAACCAGCGGACGTCTGAGGTGAGCTCACGATGTCGGATGTGGCAACTCACTGCCGTGGCGGAGGGCGAGGGGCATGAAAAACGAGAAAATGCCAAACAAGCCATTCGCGAGCGCGTTCTGGATCTGACTGAACTTGGCCGAGTTGGACAGGCCGCCGCCAGCCCCCAACCCCGTGATGGCGAGGTAGATGCCGGGCGCGGCGCCGAGGACGGCCGCCGCCAGCCAGTTCTGGGCCTTCGTGCTGGCGAGGAGGGGGATTGTTGGTGGAAACATTGTCGATTGTGCCCGTGCGTGGGTCGATAAGTAGCGTAATTCCCTCGATGAAGAAGCGATCCACTCGTCAGCCTCGTCCCACCTTTATATTCACGTTCACTTCATGTGGATGGCTAGCTGGGACGTGTTGCGGGGCTCTGGGCCGATCGACTATCAGAACGCCTATCGTGCAAGCCACGGCCACCGGTCGGATAAAGCACCTCGCATGCGGATGTTGCGCGTGCCGCGCAGATACCGCGATTTGGGCGCATGTCGCCGCCTGGCATCGCCGCGTCCAAGTGTTCTAGATGACCCAATTACCCAATTATCCATGCATAGTGGCACCAGCCCCGCATCGATGCAACTCCCCGCATGTCCCCGCGTGCCACCTGATCACAGGATGTCACAGGATGCAAGCAGCCGGCCCCGCATTCCCCCAAGTGCTCGCTTATCAACGCCTATCCGACGACCTGGTTGTCACCGACGATGGAGCGGGACAAGAGGACAAAGTGCCGAACTCGGCATCCGACGATGCTCAACGCGCGAACGAGCTGGTGGAGCGTGATCTCGGGCCAGGCCAGGCCCGAAACCCTCCAGTCCTGGACGGTAGATTGCTGGTGGCTGAATGTGATGCGGCTGCGTCATAGTCGCGCATTCAACCGTCCCTCCGGGTCCCGTCTTTGTCTTTCTCGGACCATTTCTTCGTGGCACCTGTCCGTAGCGTTTCACTTGGCGCAGTATATGAACGACGCTCTCGAGCTCACTAGAACTCTGCCTCAAGCCATACCGCGGCTAAATTCATACTCAAGCCAAGCTGAGCATCGACGGCTATGGAGCCCCTACCAAGCTGGTCAGAACATCCACACCTATCCCATTGGCTGCTGTCTCTGCAGCTCTCCGTACCACTACGTCGACCTCCCCCCTCCCCTCCTCCTCTCCTTTGCCGCTCTAACAGGCTCTAACTGCATTCTCGGCCCGGGAAGCATCTTCAGACCCGGCTTGCCATTGCCTCCGTTCCTCGTCGCCAATCTCGCCTCTCACCGTTGCTCTCTGTCCGCGGTGCGTCCGAGGCCATAGGCTCCTCGACAACCGTTACCTGCCATGTCGCTGTCGACAAGAGCTCCTCTCCGTGTCGGACATCCCCGAATATGATCAATGTCTGGTCGTGTAGGCTCATCATCTCAGATCGCGTCGAAGCGGTGCCCACAGAAGGCACGGAGCCTCACGGTTTGATGCCCAGTGAGACTTCCTGTACGGGCAACGATATCGTCACTCCGGATGGGTATGTTGCGGGCTCAACAGCGGCTGGGGGTTGTCTCCATGTCAAGACACATTGAGCTTGGCTGGGCGGAACTGCGCCCGACATGGAGCTGGCGCAGTGCGACGTGGAGGACCTGGCGTCGGACGAGCGGTGGGTTTGACACCAGGCAGGAATGTCGGGGGCCATCGCGTCGGTATGTGGGAGGCTCCTGCACCGGGGATCACCCAACCTTAACGGCACTAACCTCGTCCACATCCCCGGATATGACATCACCGGGGTAGTACATACTACACTGTGGCGTTTTGCCAGGAGCCACCCGGTTTATGCGAGCAGCAGTGGCTGCCACTGCTGCGTACTTAATGGTGGATTCCGCCTGAAATACGGTTGTCAGTCAGGCATGTGGCGGTTTGACTACTAGATGATTTCTGAAGATGGGAAGCTGGTTGCTACGATGGTGGGGAGGAACACGTCGGTATCACCGCATTGCTCTTGCCGATTCTTTCGACGTCAGTGAGCACCAGATGCAGAGCTAGATCATTATGAGACTTGCTGCGTAGCCCTTGCGATGTCCAATTATCGACAGGGCCTTGCCTTTACTATTGTGGTCCTCGTGACGCGTCGCAGGTGGCCCGGCGGCGGTAGACTATAGCTCTGCTGCAGCTCAACTCGGCAGCGTCAACAGTACGATCTGGAGACATCGGAGATTTGGCGGTGGAATCAGTCAGGTAGTTGACGGTATCGAATCGTGTGAAGAGCAGACAGTCATCCCATCGGTGACCTGCTGTACACGCAGATCTTGCTGGCAGTGTATTATTGTCCCCGGATCCCGGCTCACATTACCTACAGGGTGTCCTCTGCAGCATCGTCTGCCTTTAGGTCCCCCTTGGTTACCTATAAACAACTGCAACCTGTTGGCGGCCACGGAGGTTGGGTCTCTCTACAAGTCAGGATGCACGTCGCGTTTCGTGGTGTTTGACAAAAAGATAAGTCTCTATCCCCAGCCGGGACCTTCATAAACAGTGTCTCGGCTCGCGAGCATCGCTCAGATAGTATCCTCTCTCCTCCTGCCGCTAGCCTCGGCCACTACCTTATATCAGAGGTCGCCCGACTGATGGTTAATTGGCAGTTGGAATACCCAGTCCGTGAGCATGCATTCCATACTGGTGACAGATAAAAAGCGCGCAAGACAACCAAAGGCCAACACGGCATGCCCCCGTTTTTGTGATGCTCTCGTTGCCGAAGAATCGATGCTATGGAGCTGTGAGTCCTGTCTCTGAGAGTTGTCGAAGTACGCTGAGCTCACTGTACAGAGCCTCGCGGCTCGTACCAAGCGGCTAATTCCGGGTCCATTGGTTTGGGGTGCCTTTCTTGCAAATGGAATAGGCATGCCATCGGCGGAAGTAATTTGACGTCACACCCAATGTTGGGGGGCTGTCACCTGCATACCTGGGATTTCTGGGCCATTTCATGTCGACCACGACCACTTTCCTCACACTCGTATCGCCATCCACAATGTCGCCCCTACCCCCCAACACGCCCTCTGTTCCCGTGCTGTACGCGTTCGACGATGTGCCGCAGCTCCAAAAGTCGCTCGCGGACTTCATCCTGGCGGCGCAGAACGACGCGCTCGACTCGCGCGGCATCTTCACCATTGCCCTCTCGGGCGGCTCGCTCCCCAACAACCTCAAGCCCCTCGCCGAGATGGAGGGCATGCAGTGGGACAAGTGGCAGGTCTTCTTCTCGGACGAGCGCATCGTCCCCCTCGACCACCCCGACTCGAACTACGCCGCGTGCGCCAAGGCCTTCCTCGACCACGTCCCCATCAAGCGCGAGCAGATCCACACCCTCAACACCGGCCTGTTCCGGGAGAGCACCCGCGTCGACCCCACTGCGGAGCCGAACGACGAGGCCGACTCGCTCAAGGAGGCGCAGGATGTCGCGTACGACTATGAGCAGCAGCTGGTCGAGGTGTTCGCCAACCCCGACGCCGCGCGGTACCCCGTCTTCGACCTGATCCTGCTCGGCATGGGGCCAGATGGGCACACGTGCTCGCTCTTCCCTGGTCACCCCCTACTTGCCGAGCAGGACGTGTGGGTTGCGCCTATTCTTGACAGCCCCAAGCCTCCTTCGCGCCGTGTCACTTTGACGTGAGTGTCTGCGGGGAATTGTGAGGTGGTGGCGAAATGTGCGGCTATTCAAGGCTTGCTCTTCAGAGCTATAGCCTCTGCACAGAGCCAGCCGCGTGCACCAGCCGTTGTGTTTGGCTGCCCTCGTCTGCCGATAACGAACTCCGCTACCGGAGACATAATTCCGCTTGGCACGATCTTACTCGCCCGGGCCGCCCTGAAGACAACCGCTGACAGCAGCTACCCTGTGCTCAACCACGCCATCCGCGCCGCCTTCGTCGCGACCGGCGAGGGCAAGCAGGAGATGCTGTCCAAGATCCTCGACCAGCCCGAGCTCGGCCTCCCATGCTCGCGTGTGCGGCCAGTCGCGTGAGTTGCCATGCTTGATTCTTCAACTGACACCAGTCCCGGACGCGTGTTCTGGTTCGTCGACAAGGCCGCCGCCGGACAGACCAAGTACGCTCCCTTGCCGTTCACGAACTAAGCGTTCAGGATGACTCCCGAGCAGTACTCGGTGCGATCGGTGATGTAACGTGGGCAGCGTGCGGAACACAGGTGCGGAACACGCAACGCAGGTGCCGTAGCAGTAGTAGTAGCACGAGGATGGCTTGTCGGGGCTACAGAATAGGTCTCGTAGCATGTACATGAGTAGTTTACATTCCAAGCCAGACGAGTCTACGTAACCGACCTGGCTCACGTGCACAAGGTCACCTGCACGACTATAGCTGCATGGAATCGGATCTTGAATGTAGGCGAGTCGGATCTGCCGCGCGAGTTTGCGGAGTCGGAATACTATCGGTTGTGCGCCGGTCCGAAGCAACCGGTCGGCCGACTTGTTGACGCCACTGTAATCTCGGCATCAAACGCTCGAGAAGCCATACTCCGAGTCGTTTCTTAACGGGTCCCACGAGTCTCTCAACTCTCCATTCCTCGCCACTAACAGAGCGACACAATGGCGACGGCGTGGAACGCGTGGCCGACGCCGCCCCTCTCGCGCAGCCCATCCAAGTACTCGCGCAGCCCGACCTCGCCGCTGAGCCTCTCGCCAACGGCCCCGAGCCTCATCGACAGATCGTACCTCCTCTCAGCCAGGCTGGCAGCTGCGACCCCGCCGCTGCCCGAGCGCGACCTCCCCATCCTCCCGCCAGAGATCCTGCGCCGCATCATCCGCGCCGCCCTCGCCCTCGACCCCTCCGTCCCCGCGCCCATCCCGCTCGACTACCCCGCCCGCTCCGCCGTGCCCTCCGCCCTCCCGTCGCCCGGCATCGCCAGCTCCTTCCCGTCCGGCCCGTCGTCCTACCCCTTCCCGCGCCAGTTTCCTACTTACGCACCCACGTTCCCCGGCTTCGACGAGGAGGAGCACGAAGCCAAGGATGACAACCAGGTGCCCGTGGAATGGGACAGGTTCGCTGGCCGCTCCGCGCGGCGCCAGCTCGAGCGGCGCGTACAGCAGCGCGCCGACGTCGCTCGCACAGCACGCGCCATGATGGGCGTGTGTCGCGCTTGGAAGGTAGGTCTGGCCGCCTTTGCCACTGCGCTGGGGCCGACGCTGACGCTATCTCGCTCGGACACTCCCACGTTCGTCATCGTTGTTCCCATGCACGCTTCTTGTCTGTGGCTTGCGCTCGGACCCGTCTCTCCCGTCCATTGTGCCCATGCACTGCCCCACGACATGTTATCGCGCGTGGCCCCCTCTTCAACTACCACCACCCCACACGGCTTATCTCTCCTTGGCATGACGACAACAGGCCCTCGTAACAAAGTACCTGTACGCGGAGCCCGTCGTCACAGCGGACAACATCGCGCTTCTCGCACACTCGATCGTGCAGGGCGACCGCAAGTGGTCCGACATCAACCTCCACCCACACAGCTATCCAGGGCGATGGCTGACCGTGCTCGACCTCTCCCATCTGGGAGGCGGGGGGAGCTACCTCGGCGCGGACGCGCTCACTATCTCGGGGGCGCTGGGCGCGCTCCTCGAACTGACGCCTGCGCTCACCCACCTCCGCCTTCCACCATCCGGCTCTGGCGTGCAGCTCGCCGACCTCCGCCTTGCGCCATGTATTCGCCGCCTGCGCGCTCTCGAGGGCGTCCATCTGACGGGCCGCAGGGCAGAGGAGGACGCCGTGCGCCTCCTGCGCGCTGCGCGCAGCCTCGAGCTCCTCGGCCTCGTCTGGGTCTCCTCCACACCGTCCGACGACGAGCTCACCCCGACGACCTCCCGCCACCGCCCACGCTGGCCGCGCTGCACACGCTCACCCTCGTCGGCGGCGAGCCCGGGCCCCTCCTCGCGGCCCTCACGCGCGCCGAGCTGCCGGCACTCACGCGCCTCGTCATGTCGCCCTACGACCCGGGGCTGAGAGCATGGGAAGACGATGAGATCCGGGGCGGCCCGCGCGCGCTCCAGTTCGCGCACGGGCACAAGATCCGCTCTCTCACGTACGTCGCCACGCCGGGCTGGCCACACCGCGACACCCTCCCTGGGACGGACACGCTCGCGCTCCACCCCTCCCTCGCACACCTCCATCTCGCCCTCCCGCACGCGCTGCTGCACGATAACCCGGACCTCGCGCGCTCCCTGGCCGACCCGTACCACCCCCTCACGGCGATCACGCTGCCGCGCTGGCCGCGCGCCGTGCGGCCCGACAGCAGTGTGTCGCCCGGTCCTGCGCTCGGGCAAGCGGCCGGCGGCGGCAACGGGTCGGTCGACGAGTCGCAGTGGCCGCCAGGCAACCGCTTCCTCGCCGCCCTCCTCTCGCGCCCGTCGCGCCTCCGCACAGTCCGCATCGACGGGTTCACGTGGGTCTCGCCGTCGCTCGGCCGCTGGGCCGCCGAGTCGGGCGACAGCGGGATGATGCGCCAGTGGGCCGTCGCGATGGCCCGCGCCCACATCGAGCTGCGCGATATGGACGGCGCGCCGCCGCCCGTCATCGAGCGCGGGCGGCCGTCCGTCTCGGGCATGGGCATGGGCTTGGGCATGGGCTTGGGGCGCAAGAGCGTCGACGCCGGGCGGCGCAGCTTGGACCACGGGACGAACGCGGGCATCGCGATCAGGCGCAGTATCGACCAGGGCAGGCGGCCGAGTTACCGGCGCCGCGGGACCGGCGACGACAGTGACGGGGGGTAGGGGGTGGGGGGGGGACACTGTTGCATTGTACCATATCATACATACCTACGCTATGACTTGGTGGGGCTTGCCGCTTGACATGCATGTATACAGCTCAGCTCGGCACTGATGGTGGGGCGATGAGGCGAGGCGATGAGGCGGGCGATCATTCCCCGTGGGGTGAATGTCGTCATAGGAACAGGAACGTCGCCGAGGCCGTGCAACGCACCGGCCATCTCGGGACGCTCAACCTCCATCACAGCTTAAGAGCGTTGCTGTTGCCGTTCGCACACCTCCCCATCTGCCATTCTAACCTATCACCTATCTGCCATCAGCCACAGCCATGTCCGACAGAGTCGCCGAACACGCCGACGCCGTGAGTGCCGCCCCGGCCTTGGGTCTTCCGAGCTGCGTCCTACCGCTCCTCTCCGCGGATGTAAACAAATGCCTCCCCCTTCTACGTGCCGCCCTCTACGTGCCGCCCTCTACGTGCCGCCCTCTACGTGCCGCTACTCCCTACCACACCCGCCGCTGCATCCTCCAACCCACCCCTCTCCCCCCACCTCCCCCCCCCCCACCACTCGCCCCCCCCCCCCCCCACCCCCGCAGCGCTGACCCCAGCACCGCGAGCTCCTGCTCTCGATCCACGCGGTCGACTATGCGCCCCCGACGCTGAGCCAGGTCAAGAAGCAGCTGAGCATGGCGGAGGGCCAGCTGGCGCAGGAGAAGCGGAACATCGCGGCGCTGGAGGCTTCGACGTGAGTATTCAAGTGCAGGTCGGCGGGAGGAGGGTGGTAAGAGTGTGGTGTCGGCGACTATTCGCCTTAGTGAGAGTGATCGTCGAGAGGGACGGCAAGCGAGCGTGCGTCGGCGCCACCCCTAACTCATGCACTTCGGCCTCTTACCATGCCCAACCTGCGCCAACCTAGGCTGACGACAGCAAGAAGGAGTTCAAGGAATGGAAGGACATCCAGCAGCGCACGCACAAGCGCATCTGGACGCGCCTCGGGCACCCGAACACGCACAAGGAACGCCTCGGCGCGCGCGAGGAGAAGGAGGAGAAGGAATACGTCGAGGCGCTGAGCAAGGAGCAGAGCACCAAGAACCGGATCGCCGAGCTCGAGACGCAGATCGCCGAGCTCTCGCAGCAGGTGACGGACCTCACGCCGTATGCCAAGGAGTACGAGCGCCTGCGCAAGCAGCTGGACGAGCTGTACCGCCGCGTCTTCGAGGGCCCGAACCCGGGATATCCGCAGGAGGACGCGGCTGAGCGCGCGTACAAGGCGGCGTCGGAGGCGTTTGAGAAGGTGGGTGCGGGTGTGTGCGTGAGCACATGCCGCTGGAATTGACCACGCCCTAGAGAGCATTAGAGAGGTTGGAAGCCGCTGACACCAGATCCAAGGCGAGATCGCCAACGAGACGCGTGCACAGACCCTCCTCCGCGGCGCGCTGCAGCGCATGGCGATCGCCGTGCGCGCCTGTGCCTCTGTACGTCTCCTCTTTCTCCTCCTGATGCCCTAGTCGCTAACACCCAGGCCGAGTCGTACTCGCAATGGGACATGATGGGCGGCGGCTCCCTGTCGGACATGATGGAGCGCTCCGAGCTGGCGAACGCGCAGCGCGCAGCCGACCAGGCGCGCATGATGGTCCAGCAGGCGCAGCAGCTGCAGCCCGCCATCCGGGGCTTTGGCAACGTCAACATCCCGCAGGGGTGAGTGGTCCAACGCGAGCGTGGTCTGGCGTACCGCGCCTACATGCACTCCGAGCGCGAGTAGGGGTCTCTCGCTCTCGCTCTCCCCCGACCTACCGTACCCCCCGACACCCGCTCACCCCAGCTCCTTCATGTCCGACGTCTTCTTCGACAACATCTTCACCGACTACCGCTTCCACCAGCAGATCCAGCGTGCGGGGATGGACCTGCGCCGCGCGCTCGGCGAGCTGCAGCACGTCGTCGGGCAGAGCCAGCAGCACCTCGAGAACCTGACGCGGCAGGGGCGCGATCGCGGGAACGCGCTCGAGAGCGCGCGCGGCGACCTCGAGCGCACGCGGCGCAACATCATGGAGGGCGCCGGCGGGCTCGCGCCGCCGACGTACACTGCCCCGGGGCCGGACCCGAATGCGCCGCCGGCGGCGGGGCCTGCGCCCGCGTACCACCAGTAGTCGCGATACTATGTCTGTCCTGTTGCCGGCGTCGTTGGCACTTATATCTTTTGTAGCTCTGAATCTTCGCGCTGTAGCTCCGATCGCAGCTCCTAATGCCCAGTGCACTTGTAGTGTCGATGCACCGCCTTCTACATCTTGCTACTGATACCTAGTTTACGTGAAGCAGGGACCAATGTACCCTTCTATAAGTCCCAACGCACCTACGCCTAGTTGACCTGGAGCTGCTCCTTCTCCGGCTGGCTGAGCGACTTGTGCTGCCAGTTGTCGAAGTTGGAGAGGTCGTCCAGCACGTCGTCGCAGTACATGTCCTCCTCGATCCCGGGGGTGCCGACCTTGTACATCTCGAGACGGTGCTCCGGGTCGACCAAGGCCACATACATGCCGGTCGCGCGGAGGCGCCTGACGTTCTCGCGGATCATCCGCCTGGCGACGGGGTTGATAGAGAACACAGGCCGGATATCGAGCACGACGCCGTCGACGTGCACATTCTCGGTGGTAATGGAGCGCGCGGCCATGATACGCGTGATCCTCTCAGCCGACGTAAAGTTGATGGTGCCCTGGAGGGACATGACGGCGACGACGTGGCGCTCGTCGCAGTCAGAGGGGGAGTGGATGATCTTGTCGCGGCGGATGACGGCGCGCGCGGGCTCGGGCGCATCCATGATGTGCATGCCCATGTCGTCCGAGAGGCGGCGGCAGATCTTGACGCCGCGGATGGAGTTGCCATGCGCGTCGAGCCTGGGCGAGAACGTCGCAATGCCCAACTGGCCCGGGAGGCATCCGATGATACCACCCGCAACGCCGGATTTGGAGGGGAAGCCGATGGCAGCGAGCCAGCGTCCGGCCTCGTCGTACATGCCACACGTGAGCATGACGCTCATGACCTGGCGCACGACGCTTCTCCCAACCACGCGCTGGCCGGTGACGGGCTGGACGCCGCCGTTCGCGAGCGTCGCGGACATGAGTGCGAGGTCGCGCGCGGTGACGTTGATCGCGCACTGGCGCGTGTACCCGCGCACGACTTCGCGCGGCTCCTGCGCGATGATGTTGTAGTTGCGCAGCATGTTGGCGATCGCGAGGTTGCGGTATGCCGTCTTCATCTCCGAGTCGAACACCTTCTCGTCGTAATTGAGCTCGCGGCCCGCGAACGCCGACAGGCCGGCGCGGATCATCTCGAACCGGTCCGCCTCGGACGTGTCGACCTTGCCGATGAGCGAGTGCGCCGTCATGGCGCCGGCATTGATCATGGGGTTGAGCGGGCGGCGCGTGCCCTCCTCGAGCGAGAGCTCGTTAAACGCCTCGCCCGACGGCTCGACGCCGATCCGCGTGAGCACGTACTCGAGCCCGTGCTCCTCGATCGCGAGCGCGTACACGAACGCCTTGGAGATCGACTGGATCGAGAACTCGATGTCGGCGTCGCCCGTCGTGTACACGTACCCGTCGAGCATGGACACCGCCAGCCCGAGCCGGTCCGGGTTGGCGTTCTTCAGTTCGGGGATGTAGGCCGCCGTCTCGCCCGGGTTGTCTTCGCCGATCTCGCGCACAACACGCGCGAGGTAGTCCGGGATAGGGGAGCGGATCCGCGCGCCGTCGACGTCAGAGCGCCCGATGCACTCGATCGGAAGGGAGTTGGCCACCGCGAGGTTGGCCATGGTTCTTGTGTAAGCGGGGCAAGTGTGTTGGATGGAGCGGGTAGAGGGAGATGGGGTGCGGAAAGGTGACTGTTGTTGTTTCTCAGACAACGACAACACAAGGCTGGGCAAGGGTTGGCAGGCACAGCGATCACCTGAGCAAGCCCTAGCCATCTTCGACCCTTCTCAACGTCCCCCGTTCCATGCCATCCACAGACACACACTCACGATCGATGGATGGCGCGCCGCTGTAACCGAGGAGCAGCCCGAGGCAGAGTCGCAAACGAGCGCGACCGCACTGTCCGTAGTGGTAATGAGAACATGCTGTGAAGAGCGCACGTTCGAGGAATTATATTCGACGTGGTATGGGTATCGTACTACAGGGATCTGAGATCGGATCGTCAATTGCTGCGACACGCCAAGCTAACCGACGTCCATCGATCCCTCCGTCTCGAGTCTATATAGCTGTATCATTCCAACTGCCAGCTGGAAGATTGCGGGCAAACTTGGCTGGTTTGACACTGGGCTGTCGCCGTGATGTCACTGATACGCCCGTCCACGCCCCCGACCTTCCGCACGGACGCAACAGCTACCCGCCGAGGCGGCTTGGGCCGTCCGTCTAGGGCACTAGGTCGGCTGGGCGTCCGGCATGCCCGGTCCAATTGGCCGATCTCGATTCCGACACCATTCCAACCACTCCATTACACCTCGTAGCTGACGACGCGCCGGCCGCGACAGCGCAGCCAGAAGAGCAGTACACTTCGGACCTCGATCCGCTCGCCCCGTCTCGGCCCGCCATGCTCTCGTCGGCGCGTGCCCGCCTCTCCCTGCCCCGCCCAGCTGCCCGCGCCTTCGCCCTCTCACATTCCCCGCGCTCAAGGGCCTCAACCACGATGCGCCGCCCACCCCCGCCCCCGCCGCTCGCCAACCCGCTCGTCGACGCCCCGCGCGACGCGTACCGCGCCCCAACGGCGTCCGTGCCCATCCGCAAGCCGGAGAACCACGTCCCCGCCGTCCAGCGATGGTCGGCCGTCCTCCCCGACGAGTTGGTGGTGGGCACGTTCGGGGTGCAGAGCCTGAACGCAGACGATATCGCCAGCGGGCCATTCATGCGCTGGGCCGCCAGCGCTCTCACCCCGTCCACTTCGACGGCCGACGCGCCGCTCACGGCCGACCATGCGCGCCACACCGACAGCGCGGGGTATACGCACCACGTCGTCGTCGCGTACTGGCCCTCGCCCGCGTCGTACGAGCGCTGGGCCCGGGCACACGAGGCGTGGTGGGCCGACCCGGCGCGGGACGCCGAGGACGGCGTCTACCGCGAAATCATCGCTGTGCCCCGTGACCGCGCCGAGACGATCTACTGGCTCGACTACCCCGGCGGCCTGATGCGCGACCCGCGCACGCAGCTGTATCCGACCCCGTACTGCGGGTACTACGGGGCGATGCGCGACCGGCTGGGCTGTGCGGCGGACGATGCGCTCGAGCCCGAGCTTTGGGCGCGCGGACTTGAGCGGCGCACAGACAGGACCGGGCGGTGGAGGGTGACGCTGCCTCGCAACACGGCCGTTATCCGCTCGTCGCATACGTGGGAGTACATGGACGACGAGCAGTTTGCCGACTACGGGCGTAAGTTGAAGCCTCCTCTCGCGCGGGGGATGGATTTCCTCGCCACACAGAAGGAGAGCGGATGCCTCTCGCTCCGGTGGAACATCGGCGCCGAGCCGGATGGGGCGGAACGGCCCGAGGCGCACGCGACCGCTTACTTTGTCTCGCTGGGGCATATGGAGGCGTGGGCTGAGCGACACCGAACCCATGCTGCCATCTTCGGCGCGGCTGTGGCCCGGTACAAGCACTACGGCGGTGAGAACCAGCTGCGGACATGGCACGAGGTGTTCGTGCTCCCGGAAAACCAGACGTTCGAGTACATCAACTGTCACCCCGAGACGGGGTTGCTGCCGTACTTTGAGGGTGAGAAGGTGCGATGAGTTGGTTAGGGATGTCAGAAGAGTTGTATATGTAGGCTTTGGGAATGACAATGCATAATTGTACGCATAGGACTCTTTACTCACCTGGTTGCTCCTAGACCATGCACAGACAAGCGTTGCTCTAAACTCAAGAGGCTTGACTTTACTCATAGGATCTCCACACAGATCCATCACGGTCCTCTCGTATGACTCACCTGTAGCTGAGCATGACCACACGCAGCCGTATCTTGACTATTTGCGCCCAAGCGCCCACAGACCTCAGCACAGGTCTATGCGCAGCACGCGCCCGCACGCACCAGATCGCAGCGTGAGCACTTGCAGCACTGCAGCACTCGCAGCACCACGGGGTCATCGCTGAGACCATCCTTTGAGTAGTTTGCAACTTGAGCGTATAATTGAACATTTGTATTTGAAGTTGCACTGTTAAGGCGTTGACATCATTGACGAAACGGACACGGATTCATGGGGTCTTCATTCCAATCGCCAGGACATTGCTTCACTTGTGGAGCCTTGCACCTTGCGCTCTGGAAGGGGTGTTTTTGCACAGTAAAATAGAGGGCCATCTCGAGCGGCACTCGCTGTCGCCGCTGCTCCCTCGTCTTGCTTATCGAGCCTTGATCACCATTGCGGAATCGACACACATTCTAGTAGCGCTCGGGACATCGTCGCCGCCAACGGGGGCAGGAGGGGGAGGGCGACGATCGGGCGACGCCGAGTAACGGCGGCGGGGAGGAGGGCTGGGCGAGCGGCGGCGCTCGCGGTCGCGGTCCTCGAAGGGAGGAGGGGCACGGTCGCGGTCGTCGTCGCGACGGCTGCGGCCGCCGTACGGGTCGTCGTCACGCTCGCGTCCACGGCCACCGTAAGGTCCGTCACTGACGTTAGAAAGCTCGTAAAGATAAAACTCACCGGTCGCGGTCGCGGCCGTAAGGACGGTCGTACGGGCGCTCACGGTCGCGGAAGCCACCGCGACGGTCGTCAAAGCGGTCAGGGCCAGGGCCCCAGCGGTCACCGTAGCGGTCACCACGGTCGCGCCCGCCGAAACGGTCGCCACCGCGACCGCCACCCCAGCGGTCATCGAGAGGGCGCTTCTCGCCACGGTACTCTCCGGGGGTAGGGGCGTGCGGCTTGGTGGTGGCCGAGTAGTCGACGCGGATGTTGCGGCCGTGCAGCTCGATGCCGTTCAGCTTCTCAATAGCGCGCGTGGCGTCCTCGATAGTGTGCATGGTGATGAAGCCAAAGCCACGCGAGCGGTCAGTCTGTCGTCAGCAAGGCTCACCTTCAATATGGAGATCGGAACACTCACGCGCTGGTCGTAGACGATGACAACCTTGTCGACCTCGCCAAAGCGGCCAAACTCGTCCTCGAGGTCGCGCTCGCGGGTGCGGATGGAAAGGCCGAACACACCGAGGACGTTGTTGGCCTCGGCGCGGGGCGCATTAGCTGGACGAGGAGGAGGGCCCCTGCGACGTGTCAGAGGTGATCCATAGTACGTGTCGCGATAAGAGTAGCGCGAGAAGGGTGGTGGCGAGGTAGGAACACGACGAGGAGAAGGGGAGCGGGCACGGACGCTCTCCGGCTCCAATGAGGCCATGCGGATGTCCTGGTCGTACGTGGGCATGGCCATGGGAGTTGCTAAGATGGATGGATGGATAGTGGGCATTAGGATGGGAGAGGGAGGGAGCAAGGATGATGGAGGCTGTGTAGAGGGTGTCGTCGCCGACAGATTGATTGCTTGCACTCGCACACCTTCCTTTGTGGGGGGAGACGAAAGGTGAGGCGCAATCATCGTGAGATCTCGTGCGCCCACTTGCTTTGCTTCTTTTCACACGAAGGAACACACATGGACTGCGACACACAAGTGGCGTCGATCGATTCCAGAGTATCATCGCCATCCACGTCATGAAGGACACAGTATCCCACACAACACACAACGGCGGAACGCAGAAGTAACACTTACCGGTTGAACGCCGGCCGGTCGTCGCGACGAGGCTCGGGCCGGTAGCGAGAATCGCGATCATCGCGGCGGTCGTCACCGTCACGGCGAGAGTCGGCCATCTCGATGTCGTGGGCTGGAACAGGGGGACGCTCGGCGTAGCGATCGTCCAAAGGAGGAGGAGGGGAACGAGAGGACTGAGGCGCCCACGACTCGCGCGGCGCAGGTGGGGTATCAGAGTAATCCTGTAAGAAGTGTAAGCGGGCGATCTCGAGTTCTGGAGACGTGGAGACGTGCCGATCTGGCCCATCGACGATGTCAGAGGGCAAGGGCTCTCTTCTGCTGTCCCCGAGTCCCGAACTCACCATTGTGTGTAGTAGTGTTGTGCACAAGCGATAACGCACAGGCCATAATATCTCGCCACCTATCAACTCGAGTGCGAGGTTTGAAGCATGGGCCAAAGCGTGCCCCGCACGTGGACCATTATTGTGGTATGTATTTTTACCCTCTTTTATCCCGGCCGCCCCGTGGACGATCCCGGTTATTCCTCCGCTATATCTCGACCAGTGGCTCATCGATTGCGACCAAAAGCAGGTCTGTGCACGCACGCCCAGAGCCACTGTGGCGGCCTCTTGGCCTTGGCGCAGCACTGTGCATAATGCACAGAAACCTGAAGGCTGGCGGCGAGTAGTACACGGGATGGACTGCTAAGCCGTATTCATCGGTGACTCCAAGAGCCATTGTCCTGCAGGCTTTGGTAGATAGCAGATGGCATCGACGACTGCGCAGGATCGGCTCTCTCTAACGATCTCACACGGCATGTGGGAACGGTCCTGCGAAACCCGAGACTAGAGACTGCGACTGCTTCGACCCCATTTTCGATGGCCGAGGATTTACATGAGCTACATATGGGTGTTCATGACGACACTACCACGGATGATCGCCGTGCATTTGACGCGCTCTGTGGAGCTCTACAACAGGAGAGCGCGGCTGCCTCTTCCGCCCCGGTGCGCAAAGTTGGTCTCCGCTATGTCCAAGACCCTGGATTATATTACCTAGTGCACGTTTTGACTCTAGTGTCAATCAATACAGGGTGAGTTTTGAGTGTGCACAAGCACACGTAATGAAGTGATTGACAATAATGCAAGGGGAGGTACAGTAGATGAAAGGCGATGCGAAGCGAGCCGATCTTGTGACCTTGTGACAAGGATGCGAGCGCTACTCTTGGGTGTAGGAGACAACAGGATCGATGGCGGCGCGAAAGGTTGTTGTGGATCCCTTCGTCGGGGACCTGACGCATTGAACAGTCACCCCCCTTCACCACAACAACTCGCGAACGTGAACGGGACGCGTAGGACGTAGCGTTACCTTGGAACGGCATGCTGTGGTTGGACTAACGTCGCGTCGAGCGTTCTGAATACGGCACGCGTTGGACGCCACCACCCTTCTGGGTACCATGATGGACGAGCAACGTTGGCGCAGTGACAATGGCGTTGAATTGAAACAGACTCCTGTGGCCTGTGATCGGGGCCAAGCCAAGTGGGTCGCAACGATTCACTATGGGAAATGGTAGAAGCGGTGCGTTCCAATGGCATTGTAGTAAGGAAAACAAGAGGACGCGCGTGCCGTCGATCCTTAAGCTAAGATGCCAACCTGCGTATACAATCCGCACTAGAAACTTAGTTGCAGCTAGGAAGGGAGGAGAGATGGTGCCCTGATCGATCCACCTAACACCATCTGCGACTCCCAGCTCCAAGTCCCCGGTATCCCGAGCCGCGAGCGGACAACAAGGTTGTAGTAACTGATTGATCCGTTTGTTGTCCGCCCTTCCGAAAGAGCAGTAGTGTGGCTAGGAACGCTGTAACCGAGATCTGGCCGTGTTAGGACAGAAAAAAAGTTGTTTTGTACGGTCGGTCTACTATGCGGACAAGGTTGTTCGCTCTGTGTATGTGTGTGTATTTGTGGTTGTAGTGCGCTGGTGGGCATCATCAAGCCAGGAAACACAGGGAATCGGGTAAAGGGTTAGGACTGGGCTCCACAAAGACAGTCATCGCTTTGAGCCATAGTAGGAAAAGTATGTATTGTCACAGAGCCGTCCCAAGCAGCAGCAAATAGACCTTTAGTAGTAGTTGAAGTCATAGAGAACGTTTGTGACCCTGTAAAATTGCGGTACATGCAAGCCTGAAAGTGAATAAGATGGGCTTGAAAGAGGCTCAAAGTCGGGTGGTGGCGCTATGCCGATGGAAAAGTCTGGCCGAGTAGTTGTGTCGGGGCGGGGCGGTCTAGGCCACCCATCACTGTGAAAAAAAAGCAAAGGGAAAAAATGGGTCCGCCGCGTAAAATCCACCTGGGGGCCACAAATCGGCACGCGTCGCGCGGGGGACGCGACGCGGACTAGGCCGCGCTTTGACCCACAACACGATTAGACACACTCCATGGACCACTAGCCCTACTAGAACTGGGTGGGGCCTGGGGCAAACGGGGTGAAAAGGGAGAGATCGGGTTTGGGGGTAAAAAGTGCTATGACCTCTACTTGTTACCCTAGTTTCCTTTTGCGCCTCCCCTCTTTCCTTGGCACACTTACCCCCTCTGCCTCTCACTCCCTTTCCCTTTGGATTGCCGTCCTCACCACCCCCTGCGCGCGCGCGTCTCTCTGGCCTCTGGGCTTCCCTCCCACCGGTAGTCCACACACACTACTCACACCCCCACTAGTACTGATCTACTATGCCCCCGCCCGGCTCAACCTCCCCCCCTACACGTATATCTAGCTCCAACGCTGCCCCTTCTTAACATCTCTCCATCGCTCATTCTCACTTCTCTTCCCTCTTCATCACCACCTACTTGATACTACCTCCTTTTCCGCGCGAACTCTCACCCTCAACACTCTTTCTTTTCTTTCACAATGAAGTCCGCCATCCTTGCCGCTACCGTCCTCGCCCTCGGCGTCTACGCCCAGTCGGAGGTTAAGATCAACACCCCCACCTCGCTCGTCCAGGTAAGTTGGAGCCGACCGACAGTGCGACTGGCACACTTTCTCGACGTGTTCATCAGTCTTCATCGTCTCTACTGTGTCTTCGGGCGCACTCGAGAGTGAGGAAGGCAGGTGTCACGCGCCCGGGACTACGCCCCACACCTTCCCCTCCGTAACACGCATACTGACGCTCTTTTCAGTGCCAGCCCATCAAGATCACCTGGACTGGTGGCCAGGCCCCCTACTACATCTCGGCCATCCCCGGTGGCCAGCCCGGTGCCGCTCCTCTGTAAGTTTGTCCCACCGACAGCAACACCCTCGACCAAACTAACACCCGTAGTAAGGACTTCGGCAAGCAGGAGGGTAACGAGCTCACCTGGACCGTCGACCTCCCCGAGGGCACCTCGATCTCGATGCAGGCCAAGGACTCGACCGGTGCTGTCAACTACGCCTCCGAGATCACCGTCCGCGCTGGCTCTGACACCTCGTGCCTGAACGGTGACGGCGCTTCCAACGTCTCGGGTGGTGCCGCCGCCGCCGGTTCGGGCTCTTCGGGCGCCTCGTCTGGCGCCGCCTCGTCCGGTGCCGCTGCCCCCGCCGCTGGCTCTGCCGGTGCTGCCTCGTCGGGCGGTGCCGCCGCCTCGGGCGCCTCCTCTGCCGCTGCCGGCGCTGCCTCGGGCGCCTCCTCTGCCGCTGCCGGCGCTGCCTCGGGTGCCGCTTCGGCCGCTTCGTCGGCTGGCCGCATCGTCGCCTCGTCTGGCCTCGTTGGCGCCGCCGCCCTCGTTGTCGCCGCTCTCCTCTAAGCGACTTCACCCCCTCTAACATTAGCCCCTTAGCTAGCACCTACTAGAGACATTCCTTACACCCCCACACTCGTAACTTTCCAACACCCACACTCACACTTGTTGGCGTAATTGATCACGCCCACCGCATTCCATGTACACGTCCCATTGTTGCGTGATCTGCTTCCATCCCAGTTTCTGCTGCGTTGGTGGTACTGACGCGCTACGGTACTGCTGACGCGCTGCACAGTCGGTCTGCATTGGTCGCGAGGAGGCACTACCTGGGTGCGCGCTGGCTGGCTGGCACGCTATGGAGTGGCACTTTTCTTTTTCCTTGCACTATGGAAGTGAGGCGGTGCAAGTTTCCCTCAGATGTTTCCCGTGTGCGCTGCGCAGTCGATCGATCGCGTCTTAGCTTCCCGCGTTTTAGCGACGTGTTCCTTGTGGCCTTGTTGGCCGCTTTTTTTTTTCAGTCGCGACGCGTGGCGCGCGTGGGCAACTCCAGACGCGTTCAGGTTCGGATCGGCGCTTACTAGAACGTTGATTGGCCCACCACCATAGTCTGCGCCGTTTCACCCGATCTCCCCTCCCTGCCCTGCACTTCATACACAAACATCACCCAGCGACTCCGTCATCCGTCGCAGCGCAGTCACAGTCACCGCTGATCAATTGAGCATTACGAAACAAGGGGAGGCGAGTGGGGGCGTGGGGGCACAGCAGTGCGCAGTCCGATCTTGCATGTGGAGTGTTATGATCTGAGGTATCTAAGTCATCTGAGGTATCTGAGGTATCTGGTTCTGCGGATCGGATCTGTCTGCGGATCGTCTGCAGATCCATGACGCTGCGGCCGACAGCACCTCCCGATTCCAGATTCCAGCGAAGGAGCTCGCCGATCCATACTCAAGATACCATGTCCAAGATCCACGATTCAAGGTGCCAAGATGCCACGACTTACCAAGACCGAGATACGCAGATTCCAAGACACTGCTCCATGATCCCAGGACGCCACCTGCCAACTGCCGACGGAGCCCAGTACACAGCCCACTGATCCCAGGATGCCAACTGCCGACGGAGACGGAGCCCAGTACACAGCCCACTCCCTGACACCACTGACCACTGACCAAGACTGACCAAGACTACTGACCACTGAAGCTGGCACTGCATCCAGCGGCCAGCCGGACACCGCAGCTGCGACTGTTGATCAAGATCAGCAGCGTCGCGCCACCGGGCTGCGAGGCCGACGCGGCGTACGTCGCCGCCCCCTCCTCACGCCTCCTCACGCCTCCTCACGCCACTGTACAGCCTCTCCTATAGGCTCGCCTCCTATCGTCTCATCTCCCAAGTTTCGTTTCGTTTCGTCTCGTCTCGTCTCAGCTCTGTGGCTATGCTGTCACGCGACGTTCTCCTCGTCTCCTCGCCTCCTCGTCTCCTCTCGTCTCGGCACCTAGGAACGGCACTTCGAAGGCACGCGACAGCACGCTCGCGACGGGCTTGTTTCTGGTCCGACACAACAATTCTCTTACTCTGCTCTCCCTGCTGATACCGAGTGGCGCGGTTGTCGTGGCCAGTTGAGTGGTACAGACAGAGACAGAGACGGGAGGCACGAGGATCTGCACCCTCCGCGAACGGAGGCGGGGGAGGCGGGGTTTGGGCCAGGCTTCACTACCGTCGCGCCGGGCTGTTCCTCGGTGTTGGCCTGGCGGTCTTGGGGAGATGCCGCGTGGGATACTCCTTCCCGCAGTGGGATTGAGCTGCCACTTGATACTGGCACTTGCGGCCCGCCGACCGTCACATCTGCCCCCACCTGTCCGCCTATCACCTTGCGGCCTTGACGTCGAACGAAAGTGGCCCGCCTGCCATGTGTCGCTGCCATCTTTCGGCTGCCAGTGGGCACTCCGTGTGGGCATATGAGCTTGTCATCTTGCCACCGTCCACCGCGCCTCCCTGTCACCTTGACATGCCACGATCTCTCATTGCACAGGCTGTCTACGCCGCATCTTGCCTCTGGCCTCTCCGACCGCCGTCTCCTTCTGCTAGCCTCGGACCGCGTCCTCTCGTCATGCTGGTGTATATCCTTCGTGTGTATCCTTCGTGCGGCTGAACTACAGCTCCGCCTCGGCTGCCATCTACTGCTTGGTGTGCCTCACGGCCAGCTGCGGACGATGCGACTGATCTGGTGGGTCGTCCGCTGGCCTGCCTGCCTGTCTTGTCCTATGGCTTATCCTCTGGCCCTGTCCTCTTGCTTACTTCTGTCTCGTCCTCTGACTTGTCTCTGGCTTGTCCTCTGCCTCGTCTAGCTTTTCTGGCTTGCCTGGTCATCCTCCGGCTTACCTCTCCCTTTCTCCTGCCTTCTCATGCCTGTCCCTGCCGTGTCACCTGCTTGGCCCGCTGCTATCTGCGTATCCTCTGGACTGCCCTGACTCGTCCTCGTCCTCTGCCTTGTCCTCGGCTCATCTCCTCTCCTGTCCTCAGGCCTGCTTCTCTTCCCGACATGCCTGGCGCCACCATCTCCTCGGCCTTGTGCCTCTGCCCACTGCTGTATCACGTCGTCCTCCTCTGTTCGCTACCGCTTGGGTGGTTACCAGCCTCACCCATCCTCGTGTAATCCATTGGCTTCGACGCCAGGGGCCGGTCACGACGCCTGCAGAGCTTACTGTGTCTCCTATGTAGTTGGAGCCGCCGGGCCGAGAGTGCGAGAAGTCAAGGAGACGGAGCACGAGAGCAGACAGAGGCACAGGAAGCTCGGCCCAAAGGTGAGACGCCGAGCGCCGCTTTCGCCTTGAAGGAGGCTGGGTCTTGGAGGGGAGGTTGGGGAAGGGCCGCGAGGGGCAGGCTGGTCCAGTGAGATCCAGTACGGCCAGTGGGAGGCGGGCGGGCGGAGGAGCTTGCATGCAGAGACGAGGCAGCGTGGACCAGGCGATTGTTTGCCTCAGTGAACGGCGACCGGGTCACCGAGGAGGCAGACTGCTCGAGATCTGAGAGCGCTACCGTGCTGGGCTGGGCAGCGTCCAGCGTGGATCGGAGCAGTACAAAAAATCAGGATAGGATTGTACAAGCGTGCTTCTGCATTTTGACGACTGACGGATCATGTCAGACTGCGCCCGTGTGCCCAGACAGCGACGGTCGAAAGAAGACGATGACGAAGTCGTGCGGAGAGGGAGTGAGCGTCAGGAATCAGAAACGTTGAGGTGGATGGAAGGTTAGTACAGTATTTCTGACGAGAGGTGCCACAGTCGGTTATGAGATCCGTTTTCCGGTAGCTGTAGTACCAGGGATACGACGGGCTAAGCTGTCGGGTTGTGCATGTTCCAGTCCTCGGCTGCCACATATCCTCTCACTTACTCGCCCACGGCTGTAGTCCAGCCGCTGCCGCCCGCAGAGGGTGTCGGGCGGCCATAGACGTGGGCTGTCCGTGGCAGATGCCCTCCAGCGCTCCACGTCGCGCCAGTCGCTGCTCACTCACTGCTCACTCACCGTGACCCCGGGGCGGGCAGACACAGCACGTCGGCGCCAATAGCCTAGACCACCGTCGTCGTACGGATCTTGGGAGGCCGTGTTGGGCGGGTGCGAAGCGGGCAGCGCAGCGCCCTCTCACATCTACCCTCTCGCATCAACTCGTGCTAAGATGACCTGGCGCGGCGCTGGCACTGAGCGAGGGCGACCGCTGTATTGTATGCTCTGGCAGACTGGCCGATGCGCCATGTGCCGTAACCTCACCGCGGGCGTGTCGCTTGCACTCGGTATAGTTCCACAGTGTACTGTATCTGGGCCCGCCCGTGCTTCGCTCGGCAACAATCTTGGGCGATGGTGGATTGCGCCAGCTCGTTTGGCTTGCCGCTCCGGACGACGATTCTCCATGCTCGCCGTCAGCAGCAGCAACGACCAAACAGAGGGGCCACTGGAACGAGTTTGCCCCAGTGTGTACATTTCGTCCCGGTCGAAGAGCTCTCACATGCCAGCAATGAGGAACTCGCATGACGCTCTATGGCGCTCGCATGACGATACGTCACGCCAGACCCTGTCGAAGCCGCCCGCCCATAATCTCCTGTCTGGTCAGGCAGACGACAACAGGCAACCAGGCAAAGAGCAAGCTCGAGGTGACGTCCACCGTTAGCCCCGAGCGAAAGAAAGCAAACGCGCAAGCTTAGCTTTCGTTCCCACGCACTCATCGTCGATCACCCAACCAAGCTCAAGGCCGAGAGCTAACCCACCCCGACATCGTCGGATAGACGGACAGACGGGCGTCATAAGTGCGTCACGCACCCAAACATTACAGCTGATCACGCCGACGGCAAACATTACTCACGCCGCCTGTCCGATGTCCGCCTCCGAGCGAGGGAGCGTCCCAACAGTCAAGCGGAAGAGGGCATCCCTGGCCAGTATGCATCCGTCCTTGCTGGGATCCGGCTTCCGAGACACTCAATGTCGACGCTTTACGACGCCTTACGGCCGGTAGAAGCTACAGCGGCGCCGTGGGACAATGGCTCAATGGAACTAGCAACTAGCAGAAGTTGGTTGTTCTGCTCTACGGGTGTTCTGGAGTTCTGCTCTTCTGAAGCTATTGTTGACTATTTACAAGTGAGAGGTGTGTCGGATGGACTGTCCTGTGCGTTGGGAAGTTCCCAGACTTGGGCCCTTGGGTGCTCGTATGGACGGAGGTGTAGGGTCGGTGCCAGGGAGAGCAGGAGGGTGGGCGCAGGGTCGTAGGGCAGCCATGGAGCTTAGCTGAGTCTCGTCTTTCTTTGTTCTGGAATCTGGCCTGCTGCGTCGGTGTGGTGCTATGAAGAGTATTATTGATCCGGAGGGCGGATGTGCGACTTTGGGCCGGAATGCAATCTACCACTTGTAGACGAGATCAACATGACCGCGGAAGAGGAAGGGGGGACGCGCGCTGCCGTCACCACGCGGCGCGCGTGTGTGCGAGAGCGACATTGCTCCATCCCCACTTCCCATTCCACTCCATGTTCACTTGATGCACTGCAGCCCCAAGCATGCCATGTTCATATCCCCACCCCACCCCCGCCCCCGCCTCCCCGGATCGCAATTTTCACTTCGCGAAGCGTCGTCGTCGTCGTCGATGTCGACGCCTCTTTTCCTGGAGCTGGAGCTGGAGCTGAAGACCAAGACGGGATCGGGAGTGGCGCCGTTCCAACATTAGGACAAACAAACATCATCTTTCGGCTTGGCACAACCTTACGCAGGCACGGGGCACCGGCAGGGAGTTTGAGTGCGTACCTTTACCACTTGCGTACATGTGTGCTGTTCCTGAGATAGCCCGTCATCCGCGGGCGAGTTGGTCACTGTCGATATACGAGGTTCTTGCAGGGTGGAGAGACAGCCGAGGCGAGGGTAGGCTAGGCGAGGAATGGCCTGGCCATTGCTCAGTGCGGGACGATGCAGGGAAGGGAAGCGATAGGGTGGGCAGAAGATTATCACCGTTCTATGGTGCGTATGACCCAACGCTGTAGTCTATGCTAGCCGATGTCTATGCCAACCGATGCCTGTGCTATGTCTTGGTTATCCGAGAGGCGCTGTCCCGGTCCCGTTGGCTGGTCCCTCGACATCCCAAGTGCAGAGTCCCCAAGTGCAGAGGCGTAGAGGGGGAAGGGGGGGACTGTTCGAGAACGAGTGGGCAGCATGACCGCAGGACCGGACCAGGCCAGGACCCAAGCAAGCAAGCAAGCGAGCACCATTTCCGGGGTGGCCAGAGGAAACGAGAGCACCGCCTCGACATGCGATAACACACTACCGCTACCTGGTGGTATTGCAGGTGAAGGTTCAAAAGTCTACTATCGAGTTCGCAACGAGGTGTATGTCGGATGGGATGTTGTAAAGGGGAACAAGAGCGAGATAGTTATGGCCTAGACCCAGGCCCCCCACCGACTTCGCTCTCATGACGAGTGTCACCCTCTTCCTCCTGCTCCCTCTCCCCCTCCTCCTCCTGGTGACTTCTCTTCACACCCTCGTTTACCTCTTTTACCATTAGATGGGTCATATACCACTCCCCCATAGTCGACCGAGATCCAATGTTTGGGTGTTCAACTCGGGTTCAAAGGGTGAGCTCAACATGGGCCTCTCTTAGGTCTAGAGCCTTGTGAGGCCCAAGCAATTGACGCGTAACCAAACTGAAACAACACGCGAATCCAAGGGGGGTAAGGATCGGTGGTCCCTCTCAGGGTCTCCTGCCTGATGGCGACAACTCTGAGGAATAAGTGAGGTATGGGGCGCGTGTATTGGACCCTGAGATCAAACCCTGAGGACTCCCCGTTAGAACTGAACTGGTAGAAGGAGTAGTACGCGTCTGGATTGTGTGTGTGTGTGTGTGTGTGTGTTGTGTATGTGTCAACCTGGGGTCCACTGCCCCCTTGAAGGAGTATGTATGTTCTCGACTCTCTCTCTCTCTATGGGTCACTACTGCCGGTTGTGAACTATGCTATGCAAGGCAAGTAGAGTGACAACTGGACAGAGAGACACAGAGAGTAGGAGGGGGTTGATTGGTTTGTTGTGTTCCATGTTGACTTGGTCTGTTGGTGGGTTGACATCTCTTCTCTCTTGTGTACTCCTCCTTGTCCTCGGCGTGACTCTGCTGAAAGTAATCTGTCCATCAGTCCGTCACTGCAATCATTCATTTGTCTCTCTTCTTCGATCTACTCCTACTCCTACTCTACTCTCCAATTCAACAACAACAACAAACGTCCCCCCCCCGACTTCCCTCACACCCAACCCCCTCTCTTAGTTATCTCTCTCTCTATCTACTCTCGATCTCTTTCACACCTGAGACCTTCTTTCCACTTCACACACATCCCCTTGTCTTTCCATCCTCGTCACCTCCAACCACTTGCACACTTTATTATCGACACCAACAGCAACTCTTCTTCACCTCCTCCTCTCCCAACACACCCGCCCGCCGCCATGGGCCTCTTTCTCCGCAAAAAGTCGTCCAAGGCGTCCCTCAAGGCGGCCAAGGACGACCTTCTTCGCCGCGGCGTCTCCCCTCCACCCCAACTACCCCCGCTGCCCGACCACATCCGCCGTGCCGAGGAAGCAGCGAGGGCAGCAGCAGCGGCCAACAACGACTCGATGAACGCCCGCCCCAACCGCCGCCGCAGCCGGTCGCTGTGGGCCGACAGCGACGAGGCCAAGGCGGCCGTCGGCGCTCGAGGCCGCATGGAGACACTCGGCACGTCTGCTGGCGATCTGGCGTCGCAGCCGTGGAGGAGCCATGAGGCGTGGATGGCCTTCCAGAGCCCCAAGGCGAGCCAGTCAGTGCTCGACGAGCTCATCTTTCCCTGCTCGCCCAGCGGGGCGCTCCCAGGGTGGAGGGGGCGTGGTGGGGGTGGCCTGTTCAGCACGGAAGGGATGCTTGACCAACACACGATTCGGCGTGCAGCGACGCCTACAGCACCGAACTCCCCATCTGCTCGCAGGTTCCAGTCGCCGACCCCACCGACGCCCAATGGGCCAGCTCGCAAGCTCGACTTTGGGTCACCGCTTGCCGACTCATCCAACGACTCGGAACGAGCAGTCACTCCTCCCGAGGACGAGATGCCGATCACCCGCGTGCGCGACACGACTCGTTCAACACGGAGAGGCCGACGCCCGCGGATACAATAGGCTCTAGTCCAGGCCACACGCGTCCTTCCCCTGATGCTGTGCTCCTCACACCCAACTCGACACTTCTGCCCTCGTTCAACAGCCGCTCGCCGTCGCCCTCCCTTCATCAGAGGGCGCGCGTCCTCCGACGTCCCAGTCGGGCCACCTCGCCATGATGGCCAACACGCCGACCCGGTCGCCCCAGCGTGCCCTCCCCCCGACGCCTCCCCAGGATGACGACGAGGGCTCCGGCCAGGCGACCGAGGTGATCGACTTCTCCCGCTCGACCGCGGCCGAGGCCAACCAGTCGTCGTCATCCTCGTTCGAGACGGCGCCCATCATGCCCCGTTCATCCATCCCGAAGCGCTCCAGCTCCTCCAGCCGCTCGCGGTACGGCTCGCAGTACGGTTCGCAGTACGGCTCGATGTACGGCCCGCCCCGCTCCTCCCCTTCTCCTGTCCCCTTCGCCTCTCCTCCGACCTCGATGTCGCCTCTACCTGGCGACGGCGGCTTCCAGGCGCCCATGCGTCTTCCCCTCAACCCTCGCCGTCCATCCACAGCACTCGGCAATACGCCAAGTATGCTGCCGTACGCCCAGCCCGCGCCATCCAAGCCGATGCCTGCGCCGCCCGCCGCTAGGCAGGCTCAGGCGGGGCGGTTCGACGCGCCGCGCGAAGCTCCCCGCCCGCCGTCGCGCAACACCTCCTCCGGCAGCCGGGGGACGCACGGCACGCACAGCCGCCGGGGATCGCGCTCAGCGTCGAGCTCCGGCCACCAGAGCGGGTACCACTCTGACGCGGCCTCCGTCCCCGTCCCACACACGCCCGAGGGCATCGCGCAGGCCGTCAGTCTCTGGCGGCAGAAGAGCCAGCGGCGCGAGGCCGAGCACGCGGCGCTCGCCGCCGGCGTCGTGCCCTCCCAGCGCCGGGAGTGGGAGAACCCAGACGTATTCGCGCCCGCCGGCGCATGGGAGGCCCCGGGGTCTTACAACCCGTACGATGCGGCCGAGTTCGAGGTGCCCTTCACGGCCCCGCTGCGCCTGCCGAAGTCGCCCGCCGGCGTGCCCGCGCCGCATGCGGTGCCGGCCATTGTGCGGCGCCCCAGTGCGGGGCACGCGGTGCATTCCCATGTCGGCCGGTCGCCGCGGGTGCAGCAGCAGGTCGCGCAGCCCGGGTGGATCTGAGTTGTGCGCGTGGCTGGGGAGGGGGCCACAAATTCAGAGGTGGGAGAGGTGATGGGGAGCGACGGCGAGGACGACGACGAGCGCCGGGCCAGGAGCCTTGCGCGACGAACGAGACGATCTATAATCTACGACGGTGTGATGTGTCGACGCAGTGTCAGTGACGAGTAGGGTATCTTGTGTTATCAACAGAAAGTAGTATCAGGCCGGGTACGCCGCGAGACCAAAGCCTCCATGTAGTGCTAATTGTGACATGCACATTATAACGACTACCACCTATGTACAACAGGCGACGAGGGATGTGGTATGAGTCATGCTGTGGTGTGGTTCTTGGTTGTGGTGTTGGTTGTGTGGTTGGTCGTGCGAGTGGATGCAAGTGGTGGAGGACAATGGTATGCGGTGCTGGGTGGCGGCGTGCGGCTTAATGGGAGTAAATGGGCGGCGCG
The DNA here is from genome assembly GCA_020011015.1 of Cutaneotrichosporon dermatis. Lineage (NCBI taxonomy): Eukaryota > Fungi > Basidiomycota > Tremellomycetes > Trichosporonales > Trichosporonaceae > Cutaneotrichosporon > Cutaneotrichosporon dermatis. Next base: position 2,161,754 of record JAIGNX010000002.1, on the reverse strand, counting down.
GACAAGGGACAAGGTATGCTGGAGTGGTAGTCTAGGGCTAGGGCGTGCAAGCCTTGAGAATTCAATGTTCGAAAAGCGACGGACAATTGGATCGGCGTGGCGTACGGCGTGGCGTGCGGCGTGGCGCCTCCATCCCTGGGGCCGATTAACGTCCAGGACGTCCAGGCGTCCTAGACTGAAACTGAGCTGATGACTAGGACTAGGACGCAGAGTCCATGTCAACGTCCCCATCTTCGTCGTCTGAGAACCGCCGCCGTGTCCCTCTGGGTTTCCTGTCGTCAGCGCAGCCCACGGGCGAGACGAGAAAGGAGACACACCCGTAGTCATCGCCGTCGTCGCTGTCGTCCTCCCAATGGCGCTTGTGGTCGCGCCCTCCGTTTACCCGCACCGCCGGAAGCGCCTTGTGCGCCTGCGCGATGGCGGTGTACTCGCGCAGCTGGATCTCGAACTGGTGTCAGCGGGTCTGCGCATCGGGCTCCACGTCGTGGCGCCATGACATCGCGGTGCCGCAGCGATCCAGTGATCGGAAACAAGAGGGGCTACGTGCAGATCGCTGTCGTCGGATCGACAGGCATAGACGAAGGATGTGGTAGATGCAGAGCAAGGCCGACAACTCACACTCGCTGGTGACACGCAATACCGCTTGCTCTGGACATACGCGAGCGCCGTCGTGTACTCCCATCCAAACTTGTACATGAGGTATCCCATGACGATAGCCGGTGCCGTCGCGATGCCGCCTGCTGTCAGCTACAGTTCGAGACCAGGTTGAGCAGACCATGCCGTAGCCCTCACTCCTCCCGTCCTCCTGTTCAACCTCGCCGGGCTCCCTCCTCCTTTCCCCTCTTCCTTTCTTTCCCGTGTCCTTCTCCGGAGCCCCGGCTCAGTCGCCCCGACTCCGACTCACTGTTACAATGCACCAGCACCGCACCACCACACGCCAGCGCCTCATCGATGAACTGCCGACACTGCGGGAAGATCGAGATGATATTTTGCCCCTATGGTCAGCCCCTTCCTCCCGAGTAACTCACATCCGAATCCGCAATGTCCATGGTCAAGTATCTAAACTCGGTCGGGAAGCGGGGGAAGATGAGCCGCGCCTCCATCGAGTCGCGCAGGCAGAGGCTGGGGTGAGCGCTACTCAGGCGGGGCTGGTGTCCGGGCTGGGTGCACATCGTTACCAAGCATCACTGGACGGGCGTGTGCGCGAGGGATGGAGATGGAGGTTCGCCCGCCCTGGCCATGCCAACCGCCGTCCACTCACGCCGCCCGCTAGCTGACGCTGGCCAGCGCATGAGCACTCACATATGCGTGATCCCCTTTTCGCGCAGCCGGGGTAAACTCGTGCTCGCCTGGAACGGACCGAGATACAGGCCCGGGACGATGAGCTGCGCCTCGCGCCGCATCTCGTATCTGCCGTCAGAGCGTGAACGGAGGGCGGGGGCGGGGTGTGGGTGTCATGTCGTGGTTGTGGAGACGGTTGGAAAGGAGGGTGGTATGGGGTGGTGGCTGGAAGGCGGTGACAGCCTTCCTTCGAGTCGGCGATTGATCAGCCGGCGGTGTCGGGCAGCTCAGCCATCGAGCACGACCAGGACGGAGAACACGGCAGAAAGGGGAGGACGGAATAGACGACGACACCGACGACGCCTCGCCTCGCGCCGAGCGCACTCGGCGCTCGCCTCGGCGCGGCACTGACTCACTTCCACTCCTGCAGATGCATGTTCGACGGCGGCTCTGGCGGCGCCCACGGCCCGACCGGGACGGTGAGATGGGGCGATGTCGCGGGCGGTGGCGGCCGCGGCTGGACCGAGAGGGCCGGGAGGGGGATGCTCATCGTTGTGATCACCATGCACTGCGCAGTGTCTTGCGGGGAGGGCGGGGTGGGGTTGGGCGGGGGTTGGGCGTGGGGGTAGGGATGGGGTAGGTGGAGGGTGTGGGTGATGAGCAGTGATCCGATGTGGGCTGTGTTGAGGGAGATTGGTGATCGCAGGGGAGAGGAGGGATTGGTTGGCTGTCGTTGGGAAAGCTGGTTTGGACGATGGAGAAGAGGAGTGTGATGAGTGAAGGATGACTGATGAGTGAAGCTAGATGAGAGATGAGAGTCGAGCATGAGATGAGCTCCGGTTCGAGCTTGACTAAACGGACGACGGACGACGGACTACGGTCGAGCGGTAGACGGCGGCTTGTTTAGCTTATTGTGGCTAGAAATTGCCCAATCCAGTAATTCCATAGAGTCCAGGCCCTCATAATCCCGGATGCGGGCGCGTTCCTCAATACGTAATAATCTAATGACAGAGCCTGACACCTCACAACGGCGGACGTCACCCTCCCTCCACCCCCACCAGTCCAGTAGACTTGTTCCTGTGCTCCTCGACGCGCCTCACTTACCTCTTGCTGGACGATGGCAGATAACGTCGCGGAGGTGACTGCGCGCGCATACGCGATCGCGCACGCGATCCCCGCGGGGCGCGTGACGACGTATGGTGAGTCCTCGCGCGGCGTGAGATTGAGGAGGTGCTTATGAGCCGTCGATGGAGTGGTGCTGTGGAGGAGTAGAGGGATGGAGTGGAGAGGAGCCGAGGGGCGAGAACGCTGACAGCAGGGCATATAGCCAAACTGGCCGGATACCCCAACTACTCGCGGTGAGTTGAGGCTCATCCTCGAGCTGGTACCTTGCTCTCTTGTCTCCTCTCGCCATTTCCGTCGCTGGCTCGGTAGGGGATCTCGACCCCCCTTGCGTCCGTTTATGGCGCGCAGCTGTTCCCGCCGTCCATGCCGCCTCTGTCGCCAGGGCGCAGGCTGACCGCAGACACGTCGGCAATGCGATGAAGGCGCTGCCCCCAGGCTCGACCGTCCCGTGGCAGGTGAGTCGTCGTGTGACTGGGCGTGGCCGGCCATGCGTGCCACGGCCTGGCTGTGATCGACCGGCCATGACATAGCACAGGCAAGGATAGCGCCATCCCTTCGCCCAGTGCAGAGAGGGATAGCTCATGCTTGTCCATCTCTATCCGTCTCCTCCCTCCGAATCAACTGTATCTGGGCGTTCTATCATTCCCTCTTCGCCGCACCCCACTTCATATCTCTCCCCCCCTCGCCCTCCTGGCTCTCATCCCACGCCGCGCGCCACCCCGTGCGCACCTCGCGCTCGCGCCTCGCTACGCTCGGCGCTCGCTGACACACAGCGCGTCATCTCCTCCAAAGGGCTCATCTCCCCACGCGGCGACGGCGGCCTCGGCGTCCAGCGGCAGCGCGAAGCCCTCGAGGCCGAGGGCGTCGTCGTCGAGACAGTGTCGGGCGTCGGCGAGCGTGTGGATATACGGCGGTACGGCTGGTTTCCGGAGCGCGGGGAGATGACGCTCGATGCGTGGATTGAGGCGCATCTCGGGCCGACGGCTGTGGGTGATTAGCGCGTGCCGTCGGGTTGGGGTTGGGGTTGAGGGTTGGGGAGTGGGTGGGGTTGGGGGCTGGGGTTGGGTTGAGAGGTGTTGGTGGGATGGCTGTAGCGTACAGATTGGATTGGTCTAGGGCTGGGTAGGAGTGGACGGAGAACGGTCGGTAGCTGGTCAAGGAGAGATAGATCAGAGGAGACGCAAGGCTGCAAGACCAGCAGCGGGAGCGGACATCAGCTGGATGGGCGATGGGATACAGTTCCGGCGTCATGTACGGTTAATAATATGAACAACGAGCAATCGTGTCCTACACGAGGCCAGTACATGTGCGGAGGTTGGCACTCTAAACAAAGTCTCAGTATCTGTATCTAGGTTCGCTGGAATAGCACTGCTGCATCACAGATTAACCTGATTGTGCGATATGAATGAAGGTATAGCTTTGAGGAACGAACTGGCCACGCAGCCAGCCATGAGCTTAGGCCAGGCTGAACACGACGGCCATGAACTACGGACGCCGGCTAGAACACGACGGCCATGAACTACGGACGCCGGCTAGAACACGACGGCGACCGCGCCAAGCACGACGGAGAGCACGACGGCCGCCGCCGCACCGGCGCCACCGAGACGCGCCGCGCCGCTGTTCGCGCCACCTGCGCCGCTCGGGTCCGAGCTCTGCGCGGCAGCCGGCGCGGTCCCGTTCGTCGTGTTGCTGAACACCATAAAGTCCCAGGGCACGCGCTCGCCCCAAACACCAGCAGGGCACTGGGACAGCAGCGCCTGGTCGCCGATGTTGAGGATGTCGTCGGTCGAGCTGTTGGCGCTGAACTGCTTCCAGCCCTCGCCAGGGTTGCCGGTCGCGACGAAGTCGCCCCAGAAGGGGCCGACCTTGTTGGCGAGCGTCGTCGCGTTGGGGTTGGACTGGATGGTCGCGTTGGGCGCGCTCGCGAACGTCGGGTAGATGTCGTCCGAGTGGCAGACGGCGCCGGGCGTCGTGCAGTATCCCTCGGGCGCGGCGTTGAACGAGTAGGTCGTGCCCTCGGTCCACTCGCCAACGTAGGCCCTGCCGCCCGCGGCGGCGTACTTCTGGCCAACGGCGCGCGAGACGCAGCGCCACACGGCGTCGGTGAGGACGACCTCGATGCCGGTACGCAGGCCGTCGGGGCCGTCAATGGCCGGGTACGCGCCCGAGTTGAGGAGCTCCTGGCCGCGCTCCTGGCCCATGAGTCTGACAAGCGTGAAGTTGAAGAGGAAGGCGTTGTGCGGCTGTGCGGTCGGGACAAAGTTGTCGATCAGGTAGCCCGACTCGTTGCGGGTGTACGTGAGCATCATGGGGACAGAGGATAAGTTAACAGAAAGAGCGGAGGGGTTGTAGAACAGAGCCGAGACGGGGTCGACAGTCACGGTCGTGGTGTTGAACTGCGGGCGATAGACCTCGCCGACAGGCACGCCAGTGACGTTGAAGGGGCCGATCGAGTTGACGTGGTCCTGGACGGGGATGAGGCGGGCGACGTCCATGTTCTTGAGGCACTCGTAGTCGGAGCAGTTGAGCGTCTCGTTCTTGTACACGAGGTCGCGGAGGCCGGCGGCGTTCTCAAAGGTCTGCGTGCCGAAGTTGATCGGGTCGGACTGGAGGATGAGGCCGTGGTAGAGGCCCTGGGCGGAGGGCGTGGCCATGAGGGCTGGTGTCAGCGCGAGCAAGCGTGCCCGAAGCGAGGGAGCCCGGAGGGCGAGCGAGCGGAGGTGTGCCGAGCGGGAGATGGAGAGAACCCCGCGAATTGGGAGGAGGTAGCAGGGGAGGAGGGGGCAGGTATCGTAGGGAGCCGAGGAGAGCAGGCGGGAGTGGAAGGAGTAGCAGAGCTTGGTGACGCCTGGACGAGCCGACAAGACAATCGGCTACGAAACTCACTGCGAGACATGGACGCGCCGGCACTCTGTCCGCCGACCGTAACGCGCCCGGCGTCACCACCAACGGCCGCGATGTTAGCCTGCACCGTCTTGAGCGCGAGGACGACGTCGCGCACCGCCAAGCTCGGGTCGTCGGCCGTGGGCGCATCGGCGGGCGGGAGGAAGCCGAGGATGCCGAGACGGTACTGCAGGAAGACTACGATCATGTTGTCCTCGGCCGCGCGGACGGAGCCGTCGAGGCCGGCGTCGGTGGCCGAGCCGTGGATGTACGCGCCGCCGTGGATCCTGGGGTGAGCGGCGAGCAAGCGCGAGCGGAGCGAGCGCGTAGCGAGGTGAGGCGCGATCCAATGCAGGAAGCAGATATCCAGGGATACAGCCATCCGATCATTGGGCAAGTCTGCAGGATGACCGTGCGCAAGCGCAGCCTACATGCCGCGCATAGCCGCCAACACATCCTCGCATCACACACACTCACCAGACAAACACGGGCAGCTTGGACTCAGCCGTCGCGTTCTTCGGCGCGTAGACAGTCATGTACAGGCAGTCCTCGGAGTAGTCCTGCGGGTCGCCGGCGATGCCGGCCATAGGGCTGCTCTGGGGGCACATCTTGGGGAACTGGGCGGCGTCCGTGCCGTTCTGGCTGGGGGTTAGCGCATTCCGCAGCCTAACTACCTCCTTCCACCACCTCTTCGCGCTTTGGCCTCGCCCTCCCTCCTCGCCCCCATCGCAATCCTCGACGATCGTGCGCAGCCCTCCACATTCCTTGCCCCGCATCGCACCAGCGCCTCACAACATCCCCGCACCACCACCACCCGCCTTCATCCACCCCCTCATGCACTCACCTCTCAACAGCGACCGCATCCTCCCAGCGCGCGGCAGCGCCGTACTTGACGGTCCAGCGGCACGCGCCGCCCTCCTCGGCGCCGGTGATCTGCGTGCCGTTCCACGACGCCGCGCACCCCTCGGCGCGGCGCGCAAGCCAGCGGTCCTGGAAACCGCCGTGGGCGCCGAGGGAGCGCGGGGCGTGCGTGAGGATGTTGGTCGCGGGGAGGGCGTCGGCGAGGGCCGAGCCCGCGCCGGCGAGGGCGAGGAGGGCGAGTTTGAGCATGGCCCTGGTGTCGGCTTGACGGCGGTGTCGGGGTCGGGTCGGCTTGAGGGTCGGCTTGACGGGTCGGGGAGGTCGACGGTCGGCGGGGTCGGAGTCGGTCGCCTCTTCGAGAAGAGAGTGGATGGAGAGTAGAACGAAGAGAGGAGAAGAGGAAGTAGGAAGTAGTGGGCTGGACGAAGCCGTCAGAGTCAGATTCAGAGCCTGTCTTGAACGAAGCGAGCGACGAAGACAGAGCCAGTAGAAGCGAAATGTCAATCAGCCACAGGGCAGCCACGGCGTAAATAGCCGGCACCAATAATGGCCGCATGAGGCATGAGGCATGAGGCATGAGGCAAGGAGGCATGCGGTGCGGTACGGTATGCGGCCCGGCGCCGTCCCTCCTCGCGTCGCCCATGCGGTCGCTCGTGAAGCCGCGAGCACTACTACTGCGGGGTGCCAGGACTGGGATGCATACTGGAGTCTTGGCCACTCGCCTCCTTGGCGAGGACGTGACCGGCGCCCGGGTGTCACTCGTTCCGGCACATTTATCAGCCATCTGCCTCGCCCCACGGGGCAAAGTGACGCCTCCGCATCACGCCCCCGCCTCAAGCTTCCTGCCTTCTTCCCGGCCTGTGCGCTGCACGGGCGCTGACATGCTGCACAGGCGCGAGCTTGTGCGCCATCTTCGACAATGGACGCCGACGCCACCTGCATCCACGCGCTCGCCGACGGCCACCGTCGAGCGCGTCAGCGTCAACCGAAGAAACCTTGGCATGTGCTCGCTAGCGTGCCGTGCCGCGTTGTAATATTCGCGGGGTCGACGAGGGGCGAGGAACCGATCGACGTGACGGCTCTGAATGCTGCGCTTACTGGGCTCTGGGGTGGTAGAGTTTGAACTCGGGTCTGCGTTTCGAGCACCGCGGCGCACCGAGCCCCGCGGGTGGATCTGTGACAGTAGTATGAGCCTAATCGCAGATCTCATGGCATCCTGCAGCTTGGTATCGGCTCGCGTTGATGACTCGTGCCAAGCTCAGCCGTACGCTACGACTTACATGCCTTTATATCCTTCTCGAATGCCAAGAACGCTCTCGCGATGACTGGTCAGATCCCGAGGCTGAGAACAATAAGATCGAAGGGGCGAAAAGAACATGGCGAACTGACCATTCGGCATCCGCTCCCTCCGCCTGATGTCCTCCCTATGGTTCATCGCACCTCGCGCCTGGATCCGACTCGCTTTTCAACTGAGATTTGCACGCCGGCACTGCACTGCAGCCCATTCACTTGCTTACCTTGGTACTTATCCACACAACTAGAGGCAAGTGTCAGAGCGAGGCGGCTGCGCCTGAATACGACGGAGGCCAGTTGACGGTCGCGGCCGCTGAGCCGCTGAGCCACTGAGCCACTGAGTCAGTGAGCAACTGAGTCAGTGAAGCTACTGATGCTTCCTTGCCCAGCCTGCCCTAAACCAGTCCAACTCGACACTACTAGACGTTGGGTGATTGTAACTCGTACATGCCAGCAACTGATAGGACCAAACATGACACGTGACAGCCAGCGACCACCCCAGTGGCATTGAGCACTCTTGGCCCATAACCCCACCCCCATGGGCACTCCCACAGCCAGCCTACATGCACGTTCTACTACACCAACCATCCAATAGAGGCATGTGGAGGTCTCGGAGTGCCGAAGTCCCTCCAGTGATCCAGTGGCGACGCGGCTCCATGACTAGTTCCCACGACGGCCAAGTGACATCATGCTCATCTCGCACCCAAGACAACATAACCACGCCAGGCTAGCTAGGCTAGGCTACACCACACACATCATAGATGTCATATATATAACGTTCCCACCGCTCACTCCCTCCTCGTTCCTCCCACTTGCTGCACCCCGCCCAGCACCGACATCAGCATCATCTCCAGCACCATGATCTCCCGCATGATCCCCCGCACGACCCAGCGCGTCGCGCGCTACAGCACCCACCCCGCGCCCGGCGCCACCCCCGGCACCGTTGGGCCCGGCGCCCCCGGCACGCCTGGTGGCCCTGGCGGCCCCAAGCGCAACGGAGGTACGTATCCCCCCTCACTCTCGCTGTAGGCCCCCCGTGTCTTATCCCCTCCCCTCTCATGCCGCGCCCCACCTACCATACCCTGCCCCCGTTGCCCGACACCGCTGACCCCAGGCGACAACACCCTCCTCTACATCGCCGGCGCGGGCGCGCTCGGCGTAGGCCTGTGGTGGTACTACTCGAAGCCCAACGACCCCGTCAAGCGCGCGGGGCAGGACGCGTACGACAAGGCCGCGGACGCGGCGAACGCCGTCGGCCGCGAGGCGGAGCGCGCGGGCCAGAAGATCGAGAACAAGTACGACGAGGTCAAGCGGGATGTGAGTGGCTTCGACGCTTCTAGGACGGCGCTAATGGCAGATCAAGCGGGCTACGTAGGTAGTGCTAAGAGTAAAGATGTATCGCGAAGTTTGACTTAATGTGAATGACGATTAGTGTTGTGTGTCGGAGGCCAGCGCCACGCACATGGGGACTGCCACTTTCGCGCCACTGACCTAGTGTTCAGCACACTCATGCACTGCGCTTGTTCCCAACTACATGCGACTCCACCTGTGCCGATCGCCAGCAACGGCAACATGCAATGCTATCCATGCTGCTGCTAACTTGCTATGTTATCCAGGCGCGCTTGCCACTATGCCCAGCCACGCAGCCTAGATCAAACCGTCCATCGACGAGCGCTTCTCCAGACTCAGCAAGTCCTTAGCCAGCGCATCCACGTCCACCTTCTTATCCGCATACGCGTTGAGCTTGTGCCACTTGATCATGAGCTCGTCGTCGCTGAGCGTGTTCCCCGGGTCGCCCTTGGGCTCGGGCATGAACTTGTCAAACGTCCGCCCATCCGTCGTCGTGACCTTGACGTGGCTGTCCAGCGCGCGGGTAGCCTCATCAACGTCCTTGGCGAGGTACATGTGGACCTTCTTCTGGAACGCGCGCACCGCCTGGTCGCCGAGACGTGCGTCCGTGAAGTCGGCAAGCTGCGCACTACGCCCGTTCGCAATACAGCCAAGGACGAAGCCCATGCTGAACTTGGACTGGTGGACGGACGTGGCCGGCCTCGGCGGGGCCGAGGACGTCGAGGCGGGCTGGTGACCGCAGTCGACGCGCGCGACGTCGTCGGCCGTCAAGTTGTGCTCGGTCAGGATGTCGAGGAAGGCGTCGGCGACGGGTGCGTGTGCCGGCACGAGTGGAACTTGAAGCTCGTAGCGTCGACCTCGTACTTGCCGTCGAAGGGGAGGACGCTCGCGTCGGGGTCCCCTTGGACGTGCCGGCAAACAGGCCCTGGGGGCCGAGGAGGATATCATGGGCGCCGGTCACGCCGTGCTTTGCCAGGAAGGCGCTCTGGACACCAGTGCCGGCCGCGTGCGCGCAGTGCACCTGCTTACTGTCGCGGCGGTCGCGAGGAACTGCCACAGGCCCGCCGCCTGTGTCCCCGCACTCCCCAGCGCGTCCATCGTCTTCTCGGCGTCGAGGCCGAGGATGCGCGCCGCCGCCGCGGCCGCGCCCAGCGTGCCAGCCGTCGCTGTGCTGTGGAAGATCTTGTAGTGTTCCCGGCCCAGCAGGCGGCCGACGCGGCACGCCACCTCGTACCCCACAATACTGGCTGCGATGAAGTCGGCGCCACTCGCGCCGCGCGTCTGCGCGCCGCCCACGCGGCCGGGAAGACGACGGTCGCGGGGTGCACGATCGACGCGTTGTGCAGGTCGTCCTGCTCGACCACATGGCCCGCGCCCGCGTTCAGGTACGAGGCCCAGTATGCCGGGCGCGTGCCGCCGACAAACGTCGAGCACTGCCCCGTCGCGACGCCGCCCACCTCGTCCGCCATCGCCGTCATGCCCTTGATCGAGCGGTAGCTCTGCCCCGCGAACGCGCAGAATACCCAGTCGGCGAACAGGCGTTTCGTCTTCTCGACGGTCGGTTGTGGGATATCGGAGAACTTGAGGCGCACGGCCCAGTCGACGAGCTTGCGGGTCTCGGCCACTGTCATTGTGTATGCGTGGTCGTCGGAGGGCATGGTGTTGAGTTCAACGTGTTGAAGCGGGATATGTAGTGGTCAGGAGAGCTAGTGTCAGTGGGCATGGGAGATTGTAGGTTGCCGAGATACCGAATGCCGAAGATGCCGGTGCCGGCTCGGATTCGCCGAGGGCAGTGGCCCGTCGTCGAGCGCTCGAAAGTCTAGCGTATATTGCGCGTTGGCTGATGGCGAGCTCGTCTACAGCTGGACTCGGCCGCCTCTCGCCTACTATTAAGGTGGGAAAGGTGAAGGCCATCCATCTCAGGTCGTAGCACGCACGAGTGAGAACTCCTTCTACATGCACTACGGTGGTTACAACTTCGCCCTGACACCCTCCTCGCTCGCCCCCCACCGCCAGAACCACTCGGCAACCTTACGCACCATCTCGGGCGTGACGACATGCCCAAACCCGTCCTGCACATACACCTCGAAATCCCCCGGCGTCTCCTCCACCGCGCGGATAGCGGCAAACTCCCTGTCCGCTTTCCGGTACGGGATCGTCTGGTCCGCGCCGCCGTGCACGCTGAGGATCTTCTTGCCGCGGTACGCGCCGGATGGCGTCTGGGCCTCGAAGACGGTGCGCACGGCGAGGGGGATGATGTTGTGCGGGTCGCTTGGAGGCGGGACGCCGTCTTGGCGCGTGAGGATGCCGGCGAGGCGCTCGGGGGGAATGGAGATGATGGGCGCGCCGATGCGGACGCGGGGGTCTGGCGTCAGCAGGTCGAGCGGCGCGGGCGAGGCGACCGCTGTGTGGCGGACCGGAGGGGGGCGGGCCAGGGTGGGGAAGGGGAAGGGAGCGCAGCGACGATACAGTCTTCGAGGAGGAAGCCGTGCGGTAGACTGCAGCGTAGAGACTCACCGTCGCGCAACATGCGCCAGGTCAAGTGGCCTGCCGTCAGCTCCGCCGCACACTAGACCCACCGCCAAGCGAGACGCCAGAGTACATCCACTCCTCGATGCGCCGCTCGTCCCTGGGCCAGAGGTATGACGCGAGCGAGTCCATCACAAGCTGGAAGTCGTGCACTCCGCCGACTGCCGTTAGTCAAGTCGGGCCATACCGTCATACCGAGCGTCGCGTTCGCCTGCGTCCTGCTGTCAGCCTTGCTGCATTGCGGCACTCACAGGCGCGCGGGGTTTTCGTGGAACACGAGGCCGTTGGGGTTGCGTCGCCGCGGCCCGTGGTTGCGGTGGTCCTAATGTCAGCGTCACTAGTTGCGCTACACTCCTTGTCTCTAAGTCGCAAGTGACTCACGACAGTCACGACGAGCATATCCCGCACCGTCCGCCTCTTGCCCTCCCTCTCGAGCCGCCGCGCCTCCCCCAACACGCCGTACGCCATCTGCTCCATGTGCTGCGCCTTGTTCGCCCACCCGTGCGACAAGCACTGTCGTCAGCTCTCCTCTGCATGTGGACGTACGGCAACCGCAATCGGCCTAGCGCTGTTCTTGATCTCCTCGAGGCCGTACACGTACACGTCCAGGTCGACGATCGTCACCACCGTCTTGGAGGACGGCGGATGGTCGAGGTGGAGGTTGGAGAAGTCCATGACGTGCGCGGGGTCGAGGTTGGTCGCGGTCTTCTTGTCCGCCGCGGCGGCCTTGGCCTTGGCCGCTGAAGCGGACGCGCTGGCGCTGGTGCTGGTGTCGCTGTCGGACATGGTGTGCAAAGTTGATGGTGTTGATGTGGGTGTAGGTGGCTTAAATACCGCGCGGTCGGCGATGGCCGAGGTCTCCAGCCGGTCAGCCGGGTATGCACGCCGTCATGACGAGTGATCGACCGAATGCCGCCGGGCGCCGCGGTCACGCCCCAACTCTCGATGAGTACATGCACGACGAGTCCAAGTGCGCAACATCATCTGAAGAAGAGAGGGGGAAGCCAAGTTAGGCTATGTGAAGTTGAGCAGAGATGGGGTGCAAGGTGCTTATCGCACGCCACCAAACAACAGCCTGAACTCGCTCTATCTAGTCGGCGTCCAGATATCCCACTCACTCATCCCGCGCAGCTGGCCGAAGATCGCCCCCGGAGCGAAGTTGCGCCTCAACACAAGTATCAACGTATCGTCACATATCTGACTTCCTGTAGCACTATCTGACTTCTTGCGAGCATTATCTGACCATTTCGCGGCAGTAGTCGCCAATCTGGTCGGTCGCCGTGGGGTCGCCCTGCGACCTGGTTGCCGAGATCTGGACTCCGAGCCGCGTCCTGAGATCCATTCCACCCAACTCGACACCGTCCCCGCCATAACCTAGCAGGCTCACGCACCGTGTCGGGTCGACTCGAGTATTTAACCATCTCATCACTGACGAGAGCGACCACTGACCTCGCTATCCACTCGACAACGCCCTCTGCTATCCACACTGGACAACTTCTCGCCTGCCGGCCGGCGCAGCCCACCTTCGATAAGCTCCACCCCACCCGCTCCACCACACCACACATCCCATCGCCCTTCTCCATCTCATACCTCAAGTCGGATATCTCTCACTCAACTGGGAGATGGAGAACCACACCTGGATCCAAGATAGGGCCGCGACCCTCGGCGTCTCGGGAGGCACGCTGAGCATCGCCCTCCTCGCGGCGCTCCTCCTCACCGCCCTCTTCCTCCGCCCCCCCGCGGCGGCGGCTATCCCCTTCGTGTCCGCCTCCGTCCGCGCTCCGTACAAGCCCTCCTCCAAGCCCTCCGCCTCCTCCTCCTCCGACGACGACCACGAGAAGAAGACGCCCACCGCCGAGCCCGAGATCCAGGCCCTCGACGGGTTCGACTGGACGACAGCGCGGCGCAACGTCTTCCGCCCGTTCAAGCCCATCTACCATATCACCATGGGTGCGTGCTCCCTCCTCTCCTTCTCTGTGCTCTCCCTCTCTACCCGCGTTTGTTGTGTTGTGTCGTCGTTCCCTGCCTCCCCCACTTTGCCACTCGGCACGAAGCGGAGATCCCCGAAGTCATTTATCCGGCATACCAGGTTCATTGGCCTGGAGGTGGCACTTCCGACGTTCTCCACAGTTCGCCGCGGAGCTCTGGAGCTCGAGCAGGGCGATGAGGAACGCATGCGCCGGCTGAGGAGTTGACTGGGGCATGGGGGCCAGAAGTACGCAGCAGGCTTATCAGTGGGACGCCGATCTGGACGCCGAGAAGTAGCAGAGTCTTCGGGGCTCGCACTCTTGACGTGGCCAGATGGGGCTGCCACACTGCCAGGCATTCTCGTGTGCGCTGTGGAATGATGGTCTCCGCGGCTGGCATGCCCTCAATGTGCGTCGGGCTATCAGCTCATACGGTATCGCTTGACCGGTGTCTTAGCCCGAGGTGTGCTTATCTGCCGGCATCGGCCACATCTGCCACATCTGCCACATTCTGCCGCTATCTGGGTGCTATCACTGCCCCTTCTTCGGTCTCCTACCCAGTCCCCAACCCTCCATCTCTCTCTCCCAGCTCCCCTTGCCTTGCCCCCTCGCCCCACCTCACAGCAACCACCTCCAAGACACCTCTAACCCCAGCGCTCCGCAACACCACCCCATCCGAGCTCATCACCATCGACGAAGACTACGCCTCGCGCGTAGCCGAACGGAAGCGCCTCATCTCCACCGTCGGGCGTGGCGTCCACGGCGTCATCCCCGACGGCCGCGGCGCCGCCGCCGTCCGCGAGCTCTACACCTACCTTCTGCGGGACCATCTCCCGCGCCGCTTCCCCACCCTGTTCATCCTCTCCCCCGACAGCCGCACGGTGACGAACCACACCACTGGCCGCACCCTCCCCACCTCCCTTCCCGCCACGACGTCGGCGGAAGAGGAGGACGCGGTCGCCGAACAGGGCCTGCGCGACCTCGCGGAGACGGTGGAGGAGGACCTGTTCTTCCTGCAGAAGACGGGCGAGACGCACCAGTGCGTCGCGTTCGCGTGCTGCTTCCCTTCCGGGTTCGATCCCAGCGATAAGCTCGGCAAGGGGCTGGGGGCGATTCATGCGCCGGTGCCGAGCTACGAGCGGATCGGGCCGAGTATGGAGCGCTTCTTCTCCAAGATGGAGGTCGGGAAGCCTGTGCGGCGGCTTAACGTGAGTCCGAAGCAACTGAGGCCGAAGGCTGTAGCTGTGGCCTGCGGCTGTAGCTCTTGCGCTAGCTGTGGATGGCTACTGACGACAGTGGTCGGTGCAGACTCATGAGAACTTGTACTCGCCCGGGACGAACCACATCCACGAGGAGGCAGACCTGGCGAAGCAGCCGGACGAGATCGACATTGCCAAGGCAAGTTGCCCCTCCTCCCCCCTCCTCCTCTCCTCACTTCCCTCGGCCCCCTCCACCTCCCTGCGCCGACCCCTGACCCCAGTGCAACCTCCGCATCGAGATGCAGACGCTCTCCCGCCTCCCGCAGACACAAGCCCTGCTCTTCAGCTTCAAGACGTACCTCACCCCCGTGGCCGAGGTCAAGGCGGAGGGCTCGGGCCCCGCGTTCGCCGACGCGATCGAGGGGCTCGCGAAGGGGAATGCGCCGGGCATGTGGCGGTACAAGGGCGCCGTGCGGTGGGGCCCGGAGGTGTGCGCGTACCTGCGCTCCTAGCTCTCCTAGCCTGGTGGTGAGCAAGTCACCATTCTGCGGGGTTCGACGGGCGAGAGAGAGGGAAGAGGGATGTGGCCGAGTGTGTACGCGAGGATGAGGTTAGGCGAATACGAGGTTGAGGGTAGTAATTGCTTAGAATGGAAAGGGCGGAGCGTGGCCAGTAGTAGAGTTCTGCGCATACACCATGATCATAGACAATGAACGGACAGTACAACCACCTCATCTATCCCCGCTCAACCGTCCGACTCGCCTGCCTGGCTTCGCCTCACTTATAGAAACCCCCGCACGCGCAGGGCCCGGAGCCGGCTCTGGCGCCGGTCAGCGTGCATCTCGAGATGTTCGCGGAGCATGCGCTCGCCCTCCTCCGCCTCGGACGCGGCCGTCGCATGCGCGAGCAAGCGGGAGCGGCGGCGGAGGCGCGCGACGGCCCTCGCGGCCGGCGACTGGCGGGTGGGCCTGTGCGTGTCGGTCGGCGCGGGACTGGGGTCGGGCCTGCTGGGTCTGGGTTTCGCCTTGCCGCCGCCGCGTGAGACCTGGGACGAGCGCGACGCGGAGCGAGCGAGAGCGTGGTGGGACTTGGGCCTTCTGGCTCCCTTGGGAGCGGCCTGGCCGCCCTCGGACGCGTACCGCCGATAGAGGCGGGTCATCGACGGGCTCCTGGGCGTGCGCCGCTTCGGCTTGTGCGGCAGGCATTGGGGGCCCAAGTTGACGGTGGAGTGGGAGTTATTGGGCGCCCGCGCCACAGCGGCGTGCTTGACCTTGGCGCGGTCCCCAAACCTCGCCCGGAGGGACTGTAGGCTCGCGACGGGCCTAAGCGATCCGAGGCTCTGGATCGAGCGGAGCGTGCGTACCGCCCTCCCTGGTTTCGGCGTGTCGACAGTGTCGCCGCTGCCCAGCTGGCGCGTGGGCACGCGTGGTGGCGTAGCGGGCTCCTCTTCATCCTTCCTGTCGTTGGGGCGTGTAATGCCCACCTGGGCATCGTTTGGGACGAACCCGCCCTCCTCGCTCGTCGGGGGCAGCGAGACGACGTCGAGGTCTTTCACGAACACGCCCCGGCCCGCCATCGACGGGATGCTCGGGAGAGAGAGGAGGGAGTGCCGCGAGCCGAAGGTGAGCGTCTGCGCGTCGAGGTCGTGCAGCATGTTCCGCGACGGCGCGGACGGCAGGGTTTGCGACGTGTGCGACGTGTGAGTTGCTAGGGCGTAGGTTGAGCCGAACGAGAGCGTCTGTGCGTCGAGGTCGTGCAGCAGCGTGCGCGAGGGGAGGGAGGGGACGAGTTGGCCGAAGCTGGTGCTCGTAGACAGGACGGCGTGGCTCGGCAGCGTGGGGAGTTTGGGCAGGCTGAGCGAGCTCGAGAGCGAGGGCTGGAAGAAGATGCTAGTCGAGGACGAGGCGGGGGAGAATGCGCGGGGGCTCCCTGTTGAGGCCTGCGTGGGCCAGATGCCTCGAGGAGAGGAGGGGGAGTATGCGTTCGGGGTGGGCGTGGGCGTCGTCGGGGTCGTCGGCGATGTCGGTGTCGTCGGGCTGGTGGGGTCGCTCCCAGGCGTCTTCTCGAGCTTTGTCACGATGGGCAGCGTGCAAGCTTGCTCCACCCGCTTGGCCTCGCCGATATCGGTGCCGGGGGCGCGCATCGCCGAGGGCATGGCGTGCAGACTGCGCGGGCGGAGGAGGCGGGGCGTCGCCCTCCCTGGGCCGCTATACGTCGACGTCGTACTCGACGACGCGGAGGACACCGTCGACGCGGACGGGAGGTCGGACCTGCTGCGGCACGACACGTCGGCGTCCGCGCCCGATGTCGAGCCGCCTACTTCGCTTGACTCGTCCTCTTCTTCCTCGAGCACGGACTGGAGCGACGTGATGGACGGCCGCCGCTCGTCAGCTTCGGCGGGTACGCTGTGCTCCCTCCGCTTCCCCTTGCCCTTCCCGCTGTTCTGGCGCCCCTCCGAGTGCGCCTTGACCCGCGGCCATGTGGCCGCCCTTTCTGGATCAGCAGACTCGGACGCCGAGTCGACATCCTCCCACTCGCTCCCGTCGTCCAGGGCGGGAAACCAGAGTTTGAGGGCTTGCACGAGCGGCTCGAGGCGGTTCGGCTCCTCCTCGACGCTCACCCAGTCGTCCCAGTCCTCCTTCCGGCCGGTGTACGCGGCTGCGCGATGCGCCGCGGCGTTGAGATTCAGTGGCCTCGTCGTCGAGCCGTAGCGTGCTGCGTGTCAGCGTCAAAGGGTTTGAAGCATGGCTCCTCGCTCCTGTCCTCCGGCCCTCCTGTCCCTCCTGGCCCCCCCTGCTCGTATGAGGCGGCCGGGCGAGGCGAGGCGACGAGGCGAGGCGCCACGAAACGAGGACAAAAGAGCAGGCAAGGGACATACGCACTGGTCACAAGGCGGAGACTCATGGGCGCGCGCTGGCTGCACACCCCGTCCGCGCTCCGCATCCGGACAGTACTCCCCTTCGAGCTCCCACTCACGCCGGAGTCGGCGCGCGCGCGCCGCTCCTCCATCGTTCGTGGTGGGGGTAGAGTGTGGGTGGGTGGGTGGATGCGGATGAGGATGTGGATGAGGATGTTTGTCCTGCGAGAGAGAGCAAGGCCAAGCCGCTGCCCGGACCGCCAGAGAGGTTCGACGAAGCCAGATCGGGGCCCTGTCATTTGGTCCTAGCGCTCGGGCCAAGATTAATGGGTCAGATGCCATGGGTGCGGTTAGTCACTGAGTGGAGTTAGTATAGTAGGTGGATGAGGAGGAGGTGATGTCGGAGGAGGGCGGGTGGGCTGTGGGAAAGATCTGTCCCACGCCCGCTGCGCTGTTGGGAACAGGCGCCTTATGGTGCGCAGCTGGGGGGCGAGGGTGGGTAGGCGAGAGGAAGAGGAGGGCGAGGCTGTCCCTCCTGAGGACGTAAGCACCATACGCTGTGCACTGCCGGTCACACATAGATTGGACCAGACTAGTTCATGGCGGGACGATGTAGGCGGAAGAGCTCACGAGCTGGAAGGGGAGGACCAGGTGCGATCCAGCCTGTTAAGCTGTCCGGGGGTGCCAAGCGTAGTAGCTGGACAGATCGGAAACGTGGCGAGGCTTCCATAAGGTAGCCACGCAGCCCGCAGGAATGTATGCGAAGGGCGTCCCGACAATGGAGTATGAATAACATCTAGGTCGTCATTAGCAGAGATCAAGCGAGATCATGGCAGACGAGATCGCAATGGAGCGATCGGACCTCCACCTCCACCCATAGCCTTTCGACTTCAGTACCTAATCTGCCCCACTCTGTTCCAATTTGGTTCCGCTTCTGACCTCCACCAGACGCGACTGAACTCAATTGTTGTTGTCAACTACTAGCTCCAATCTCATCCGCGACACGACCCCTACACCATGGCGGGGCTCTTCGCCCTCTCCCCGTCCCCTGCCTCCACAGAAAACGCAGCGGCGCGCTTCGTCCTCCCCCCGCTCGAGGAAGATGCGCCCGGCGTCGAGCGCCTCCTCGGCACCATCGGCCGCAGCTCGCTCGGCATGCCCGCCTTCCCCGTCAGCCCTGCATCGTTACCACTCTCTGGCAAGCTCGAAGACTGTGTCGTGCCGCTTCATGAGGAGGTACTGCCTTCTCTTCCGGATCTTGGGAGCCTCGAGCTTGGGCCAAGTGGGACAGGCATATTCCCCTCCCTCGATGTCTCCGTGCATGCCGCCCCTCCAGAGGAGGACGAGCCGGATCTCCCGCCAACGTGGGGCTCGGTGGATGACTGGCGCAGCGCGGCTGATCCAGTGGCAGGGCCCTCGCGCCCGAAGGTACGCCAGCTATGGTCGATATTGAGGAGGAGCTGACGGCAGCCGCTGACCTGGGACGGCGAGGCCGCACGCCTGCTGAGCGAGTGCTCGCCTGCCGACTTCGAGGCCTTCCTCGTTGCGTGAGCTGGGATCCCGAAGCTAGCTGACGCCAGATCCGAACCACCGCTCACCCTCCCCAAGCTTCGCACGCCGGCAAACGCGCCGCCCGCTCCTGGCCGATCCGTGCTCGACCTCCTCATGCGTGCGACGCTCGGTACGGCGTTGAGCGGGACTGTGCGCTGGAGTCGGCGGCGAGGAGGATTCGTGTATGCCGACACTGGTGCCCGGCCAGCTGGACTCGAGAGACGGACTGCAGAACGGTCAGCATGAACTATGTCGTCGAGCTGACATCCAGAATCATGGACGAGTTCCTTGCCATTGGAACAGCTGTGCGGCGCCTCGAGATCATCGTTTCCGAGCATAGCACAACGTGAGTAGATGCCGATGCGTATGCTGACGACCAGACCACTCACTCCCACACACCACGCCCTCCTCTATACTCTGTCTACTATCCTCACCTACGTCAAGGATCGCCTTGCGGAGGGCGTCGAGGCTACCTTCCGCAAGGAGTCGTCAAGCGCTGCACCCTGGCTTCGCCGGAGCAATGCGCTGAAGGATACTCGCGAACTTGCCACGGTGCTGTGCGAGGTCATGTGCTGGGTGAGGAAAAGCTCTTGCCACCATGCTGATGCCAGCCCATCGACGCCGTCAAGCCTGTTGGACTACCTGCCCGGCCTGCGTCGGTGCTCAGCCATCTCTACGCCCATCTTGAATCGCACCTATCGACCGCGACTGCGGACCAGCAGCGCGACTACGTTTCACTTTCCCTCGCCTATCTCCTGTCACATACCTCCAGGCCATTCCTTGATCTCCTGCATCAATGGACAGGATTGGCCGACGACTCGCGCATCGAGGAGAACCCGGACCCGGAGTCACAGCCATGGGCTGATCTCGGCATCACCCGTACACCACTTCCTCCCGTCGACGGACACGAAGTGCGTTGGGACTACTCCTTCTCGGCCCGCCGCATGCCAGCCTTTGTGCCTCGCGACGTACGCCGAACGTTGTTTGAGGCCGGGCGAAGTCTGCGTGCATTGAGGGAAGCGTCAAAGGGCCAGCATCCTCTGTGCGCGACAGACTGGCCGATCAGAGCATCCTGGGGATGGGGCTGCGCACACAACGAGTAAGTCGTGCTATCCACTCCCACTAACAGCACAGTGCACCTAACGACCTCCGCTCCCATGCTCGCCGCGTACAGCGTGAGATTGACCATTGGCGTGGCTCGTCCCAGCTTCGATCACGCACCATGTCGGTTTCATCGCTCAGCAGCTTCCACACCAAGCGCCGCAACATGTACACTCCAACACCTCCAACGACCCAACCTTCGTCTGGGCCATCGTCGCCTTCCAAATCTGCTGCAGATAAAGATAAGGACTTCTGGGCAGTATTCACTGCACCTCCTGGAGTACACCTCGAGTCCACCTACTCGACATTGTGGACGCCTGCACCGTTGGACGAACTGGATGCGTTCATGCAGCGGCACTCGAAGCCAGAGGAGCCGCTACTCCCATGCGATTCGCCAACCCTCGAACTGTACATCTCAAGGCATCTACTCGCTCCTCTACTGGCGCACGCCTCCCTCATCTCGCGATCACTTGTTTCGCTGTATATCGACGATCTCCACTTCCTCGACCACCTCGACGTCCTCAGGAGCTTCTGGTTGGGCGGAGATGCTGGTTTCACAGAGCGAGTCGGTTCGGCCGTCTTCGGCAAGGGCGAAGCCGGAGGTGTTGGCGACGGACCAGGACTGGGCCGCCGCGCGCGCACACGGGCTCGCCTCGGACTGGACGATGGCGAGGGCGATGGGGATGCCCCACAAGGCGAGTGGGGTATTGGCCTTGGACTGGGCCTCAGCGACCGCTCGAGGTGGCCGCCGGGTGGTTCGGAACTAGCGTACGCTCTGCGCACAGCTCTTCTCGACGACGAGATCGCGGAGATGGCCCATCGCGGAGTCGTTTGGGAAGGCCTCGAGGACCGGGTGTCGTTTGCTGTCCGATCCTTGCCAGAGGATGACAAGGGCGGACGACGAGCACGCTGGCTCAACCCTCAGGCAATTGAGGCGCTTGACTTCCTCTACCTCGCATACTCTCCGCCCACGCCGATCGCAACATTGCTTCCAGCGAGCGTCATGGAGAAGTACCAGCAGGTGCACAACTTCCTCATGCGACTGTCGAGGATCAACGCCGTGCTCCGCTTGCTCTACTTCTCTGTCCTTAGACCGCCGGCACGTCAAGACGGTGCACCTCTCAAGACGGGTGTGGATGCAACATACAACAACCGCCTGCCATCGCAAGTCGGGTTGCCGCAGCGGTCTGCGCAAGGACCGTTCCCACCAGACTCCGTCACCGAGAGGACAGTCCTGTTTCTCCGGTACGAGATGTCCTGGTTCGTCACAGCCCTCAGCCGCTATGTACTCGACACAGCCATCGGCCACAACTGGGACGTCATGCGACGGCGGCTGGAGAAGCTGCGACGCCGAGGCGCCACGACTGGAACAGATTCTCGTCCCATGACGCCCGGAGGTGACTTTGACGACGACTACGAGGATCTCGACTTTGAGCTCGACGAGGCTGGAGGCGACGCCGAATCGGAGGGCACGGCGCAGCTTGGGGCGCTGTCGCAACTCCAGTCTGCTCACTCGCTCGTGCTATACCACAACATTATCCTCAATCGCATCCTTCGCGCTTGTCTGCTCAGTGACAAGCCCGGGCACCAGGTCACGTTCAAAATTCTCATGGCGCTGCTGTCGCTCATTCTGGATCTGGGCAAAACTGTGATCGAAGTCGAGCGAGGGGTAGTCACCTTGGAAGACGGCGCGGCACACGTGGCGACCATCCGGCAGGACTGGACTGACAAGAAGGCGGTTTTCGTGAGTAGTTGTTTATGATCACGTCGACCCCGACTGGATCGACTGGAATCGTTTGACAGTCGAATTGCGCGCATAGGGGGATACGCACTAACATTACAGCTGCACGCACTGGAACGGCTAGCCCTGCGCACGAGTACGACGCAGGCCCTTGATCGGCAGACAGAGAAGACGGACGAGGAGGCGGATCTCCAGCTCCTTCTCGACGGCGAGGGACGTGAGGACAGGAATGAGCCGCAGCACGCTGCCCCTGGGTCTGCCGAGCTCCAAGAGCTGTTATTGCGTCTCAAGCTTGGAAACACGGCTGGAGCGCGGTCGGGACGGTATCGAGAGTGATGCACGAGGGGATATGAGTGGCGCGAGTGACGCGAACGGGGGGTTCGCGTCGCGTCTCAGCGCACGGCGAGGGCGCCGGAACACAGGGAGGCGTGAACAGGCGCATATGCGGATTTGTGATAGGAGTCTGATGCCACAGGCGGAGTGTTTTGCATTGAGCCAGAGCATAAACTTGTGCGCGTGCGTGCGTGTTTGGGATGTGAAGCGACAAGATGGACGCGTCAAGTGGAGCCATGACGAGAAGGAGTCAGTCGACCGAAACGCGCAGTCCTCGTGCCGGCCAAGCGGCAACTCGGCCGGCCGGGGTTGGAGCCTGCTGCAACGTGGTCTGGTCGTTTGTGTCTGTGCACATATCAGCATGGTGCGACAAAGGGGGTCAAGCAGCTGCAACACAAGCAACACATGCCGAGGTCCTCGCTCCTCGCTCCTCGCTGATCGGGGTTGAGCCTTGCAACGGGGATTTGGACGGTACAGCGGGTTCCTGGCCCGAGCAGGGCCTATGAATAGACGACGTTTCTCCCGCTCAACCCGCGCTCCACTCCCTCATTCTTTCCGGGGCCGCCCCCTTCTTGACTGATAAAACTCAACTCCGGGGGTGGACAATAGACGAATGGACGATGGATGAGGCAACGATGCCATAAGCCGAAATCCACCCAGCAACCTGGCGACCCGGGCTGGTCCAGTGCTCTTTAATCCAAAACTCGCTTCGAAACGCTAACACTTAAATTGGCACGCAGAGGACGCCAGAGCGGAACGCCGGCGGGACAAGTACGATGCACGTAGAAATGGGGTGGAGATGTGCAGTGGAAGTTTCGAAGAACACGCTCCCATCTCGTAACACCTTCACATCGAGGCTCCAGGTGTATGTGGGGAAGGCACGAGGAGTGGGGTCAGCCGTGGCGAGGGTGTGTCCACGAGGATGCATTGGCGGTCGGTGCGGTGGGTGTGGCGGTGGCGTTCGTGACGTTTTGGTGGCGCTGTTACATCCAGCAAGTAGGCAAGTAGGCAAGTAGGCAAGTCGGCGCAAATAGAAAAGAGCCCGGGAACCGGCAGGTGGCAGCCGGCGGGGCGTCCCTGCATGCCCTGCACCCAGGACTACGGAGGTCGAAGTCGAGAACGCCAGAACGCTAGAACGCCAGAACCAGCACGCCTCATGCCCCAAGCGCAAGGCTTTCCCTTGCCCACGCCCAACATCTACCATTCAGCCCATGCAAGCCCATGAGGCCCAGATCTCCCAATCCACAACCGTCTTACATGAAAATGTGCATCAATCCATTCAGTGCCCGGTATCTATGGCAATGTGGCGTATTGACTGTCGCTCAAGCTGTACAAAGGTATCAATCTCATCCCCGACGCGTCGGTTTCACCTTGCGTGCCTTCCATTTTGGATGCAGTTCAAGTTTCGCAGTTTCGGAGGAAACAAGGTAACACGATGTAGGAAGTAGAGTCTACTCGAGCTCATGCTTACTCGAGCAAGATTTGAGCCAAAGCACTAGCCAGCTAGCAGCTAGCCAGATCGAGCACGCAACCGCCCAACTGCTCCAAACAGGTCAAATGCTTGCATGGAGCATAGGATCGAGACGGTCGGGTTCCCCGCGTGCTTCAGATTTGACCCTTTTTTCATCCCGCGGGTGGCCCAATGATCCTCGTTTGTCGGCGGCCAGCCTCGCAGCCTCGCGGCCTCGTGGCTCGTGGCCGGCCGTTGTGTATTCCCTCATTCCATACGGAGAGCGATGAAGGGGCCATTGGGGCCACAAGGCTTGCTTACTCCTATGTACCATGGCTGCCCCGGTCGTTTACTTGCCAGATCCAACTATCGCGATCCATTACAAGCCCGCACGACCCTTTATTTCCCTTGCATCCCGTAATCTCGTTCCTTTGACACTTCCCTTGCTCCCTCTTCCCCCCTTTCGAGTCTGATCCTCTCCTCTTCCACCTTGTACACCCCACCCACGCGGCAAATACAATTCCCTAAACCCCCCATCCAGGTCTCCTCTGACCATCACGACCAATTGGTGGTGGGATAAGGAATTACCGGCAAATGCATCACTCTACTCATACTAAGAGCTTACCAGCTGTCCAGCCTCGACAACTCTACTTTCGACCCGACTTCCCCTTGCAGTGCGACATTATCTCCTACAACGCGTCCTGCCCATCCATCTCAACTCTACTCTCTCCCCTTGTTCTCTCTCCCTCCTCTTCCCTTTGGGCTTTTCGCTTGCTTACACACACACACATACATACACACACAACACACGCTGCTGCCCTTGTCGACCCCGCAACCTTAGACCTATCTCCCTCCCCCCTTCCTTCCCTCCCCCCTCTACGGCCTCCACGTCCCAAACTTCGCTTGCACAGAGAGAGCGCGTCTCTTCACCACCAAACTTGCCACCACCCACCTAGACCAACCCCATCCTCTCCTCCTCTGGCGCCCACTAGCTGTCTCTCTCCTCTCTCTCTATCCCCCCTCGATCAAGCGCACCCGATACCTGTTCAGGGCCGTTGAACGCCAACACCTCGTTGCTCAATCCAACCCTCTATTGTCCATTCCATTCTCTCTCCTCTCTTCTTTCTCTCTCTAAACCACACGGACCCCTAACGGGCAAGGCAAAGGATCGTGCAATAGCGAACAGAGAGAAGGGAGCACCTACGCAACCCCTCTTCGACGAGTTAGTCGTCGACCAAGTTGTGTTTCTAGCTTTACCCTCTTGGCCATCCATCCATCATCATCATCCAACAACAACAATCAATACATTTCTGGACATACATCCATATCTCGGCCCGTTGGTGGTGACTTCGAAACGTCACCTCGACCGACATCACACACATCGATACACGTCAACACGCACGCGCGGGGCCTTGTCCACATACACACACCCATCTCCCTCACTCCCGCCCCCATCGCCCACCGACGACGTGCCCCTTCTTCACAGCTAGCGATCACGGGACGAAGACGACGGCGCATCCCACTCTGATCTCGTCGTTACCACTTCGACTCCGCCGCCCGCCAGCGCTCCGCTGCCGCTGTAATAACCCCTTCCAACACACTCCCTTTCACCTCCACTCTTCGCCTTAACGCCCACACTCTCGTCGCGAGCGACAAGCACGCGCCCGTAGCCATGTCGGCCACGGTTCTTTCCCCGCGTCGCAGGGCATCACTGGTCGCCTCCCCTACACCCACCACACCATCCGCCATCCCGCGCCCACAATCTGCATCAGGGCGGTACAAAATGGCTATGGCTGGTCTTGCGGACACGATGAACAACAACAACATCAACTCTGCTACCCAGTCCTCCTCACAAAATGTTGACGACTCCGACAAGGGGCAAGTTCGAGTCGGTGCGTACTTTCCTCTCGATTAATCTTTCTGCCCTTTGTACCCCGACGTGCGCGGAGGATGAGTGTTCGTCGGCGCCACCGGCTACCTCGTCCTCACTAGACCGGGGTCTCTTGTCTTGCTGGCCCGTCGCTGACCAACAGTGCTTCGTATCCGTCCATCTGAACCACAAGACCCAAGCATAGCGCCTCGCCATCGCACCGTTCTCGTCCACCCCATCTCCCAGAATGAGGTCCGCGTCAGCGTCGACCCAGCTGTCCTCGCGGGGACCAACACCATTGTGTCAACGTCGAAGCGCCACCCCACATTCACCTTTGACCGGGTCATGGGCGAACAAGCGTCTCAGACGGACATGTTCGATGTTGTCTCTAAAGACCGGATCGAAGAGTTCCTCCGAGGCTTCAATGTGACATACTTGGCGTAAGTGGGCTCTCCTGTCAAATGGGATCGCAGGGTCCAAGCGCACCGCGGCGTTCACAACGCGTGACACACCTTCTTAAACCCCTTACCAATTTGGGTGGATCATTTCGCTAACGCATCCCACAGTTATGGCCAGACCAGCTCGGGCAAGTCGTACTCCATGGGAACCACCGGCGAGGATGCAGACTACCTCGACTTTTCTGAAAGTTCTAGGGCAGGCCTGATCCCTCGTACAGTCGAGACCGTCTTCCGTCGCGCAGAGGAAATTCGTCTCGCTTCGGGCCCCGGCGCGTCCTGGGAATGCCGTGTCTCATTCCTCGAGCTCTATAATGAGGACATGATCGATCTCCTGGCCAACACTGGTATGCCAGTGTCGATTCGCGAGAACCAGGATGGCCGAATTGTTTGGTCTGGCGTTCGCGAGATCAAGGTCTCGAACGTGTCAGAGGTCATGACCTTATTGCAAGAGGGTTCGATGCGTCGTCGTACTGGCGAGACCAACATGAACCTCACCTCCTCCCGATCCCACGCCATCTTCTCCCTCACCCTCATCCAGTCGCGTCGTGCCGACCCAGCAAATGGTCACGACGAGCCACCACGGACCCCCAACGGGCGACGGCCTCAATCCGTCATGCTCGGCGGAGGGTCGCGATCCACCACTCCCGTGTTCCACCGCATTGCGCCTCCATCCAGCTACAACAAGATGGGGCCGGCCGACCGAACAGTGTCCACGTGGGCGCCATGAACCGTAGTGGCAGCGATGACGGGGAGATGGTCATCCTTACACCCAAATTCAACATGGTCGACTTGGCAGGTTCGGAGCGTCTCAAGCGCACCGCTGCCCAAGGGAACGCATGAAGGAGGGCATCTCCATCAACAGCGGTCTCCTCGCCTGGGCAATGTCATCTCAGCACTATCTGAACCGCCAAGAACCGCGGCCATATCCTACCGCGACTCAAATTGACACGTTTGCTCCAAGGTGAGAAGGTTAGAGTTGATTCCAAACTGACGACTTCGCAGACTCCATTGGAGGCAATGCCATGACGACATGATTGCGTGCATCTCGCCACTCGAATATAACATTAGCGAACGCTTAACACGATTAACTATGCGTCACGCGCACGGAGGATTAAGAACTCTGTTCAAAAGAACCAGGCCGAGGTCGGATGGGACGACATTGACCACCTGCGCAACACGGTCACCAAACTGCGTGCCAAGATTGCGGCATGGAGCATGATGGTCCCGAGAGACTCGGAATCACAGCGGTGGAGGTGACTCGGCTACAGAAGGAGGCACTACAGCGCAGTAGTCGAACTACAGACAAGCTTTCGGACCTCGAGGATGAGTTTAGCCATGTAAGTTGGGGATGGGGTGCTTGGGGATCGACGACGGATTCCGCCGAGGGCCCGGAGTCGGGCTGGAGTCGGGCTCCAGCCCGTACTCCGTCGGCGGTTGTTGGAAGGCACGGAAGAGCTGACCCCTTTTAGCTTCAGGACCAATACTTCCATAAATGCCGTGAGATTGTGGCCCTGAGTGACCCCGACCAATTCGAGGATGAAGACGACAAGCTGCGGCAGTTTAACGAACCATCGAGCCCGTCGTTAGAGTAGTTCTAGCCCTCTTAGGTACCACAGGTACAAGCCATAGACAAGAGGCTGTGTTATCGTGGCGCAACCAGATGCTTACACATATCACAGGTACGAGAAAGTCGTCGCATCGTTGAATGGCCAGTTGGCAGAGCTGCGCGCAGGCGCAGCCCTCGCGCAACAAGCACATGAGGAACAGGCTAGCGACTTGGCTAAGACCAGGAGCGCTTGACCGAGCACGAGTCATATGTCAGGAGCTCCAAGGTCGTCTCGCCAAGCTCACCGAGCGCAACGACTCGTCCGAAGCATACATCCGCGACCTCGAGACCAAGTTCCGCGGGTTCACCGACAATGATGATCGCCAAACCGAAGTCATCACTGGACTCACCTCGGAAATCCAGCAGCTCAAGACCGACTCGTCAAGAGCAACACGTACATCTCCCAGCTCGAGGCTCGCATCGCCACCGCCGAGGCGCGCAGCGCTGAGCTTGCACAGCTCGTCGAGCGCTACGAGCAAGAGGCCGAGCAGCGTGAGAAGGCCATTGGTGACTCGAGGAGCGTCTCGCACTCATGGACGACGAGCAACCACACAATGTCAACATGTGTTGGCGAACTCGAGACCGAGCGCCGCATCGTCTCCCTCGAGGCCGTCTCCAGCAGCAGCAGCAGCAGGCCGTTGAGCCAGTCGTGTCCGTGACCTTGCTGCGGGCGCCGCAGTCGCCGAGTCTAAAGGCCCGTCCACGCCACCCGAGACGCCACCTGTCCTTAGAACGATCGCCGAGGATTCAGAGTCCGAGTCGACATCCTTCGCAAGGACAACGAGATCTTGCTTGCTCGTCTTCACGAGACCGAGCTACGCTTGGATCAGATGCAGCACGCTCCGCGACACCAACGCTCGAGCCACCAACGAGCAGGACGAGGAGCTCGAGGACGACCGGCACGGGACGCTGCGAGTCGCCCAACAAGCGGGAAAGCACCGGCAACGACTCGAGCGAGTCTGAGACGACACTGCAAACACCAAAGCTTACGAGCCGCGCAGTGTCGCCCAGATCCAGCAGGAGGACCCGTTGCATCAGGCCATGCTGCGCTCGCCATATGCTCAGTTCCGCGACCACCGCTCCACCCTGCGTTCGAGCCGCGCTTGTTGCGGCCCCTCTCCCTTTCGCAGGGCTTCACGACTTTCTCGTACGGCTCGACTTCCCCTCGCTACTCTTGGAGCGCTCCGTCCAACGGCATGCTCGCGCACGAGCGTTCGCCCAAGTTTGACCGCTTCCCCAAGCGCCAGTCGATGCCCTTCGACTCGATGAAGCCATTGCGCTCGGTCCAGTCTCTGAGATTGACCTGTCACTCCTCCAGAAGACTGTCGCCGACCGCGAGGCTCAGCTCCGTCAACGCGAGGCCGAGATCCGCTACCTCAAGAAGTCGCTTGAGAACGGTGGTACCTTTGCTTCCAGCGGCCCGCTCAACTCCGAGGAGGTCATTGAGCGTCTCAGGCAAGAGCACGCCGACGAGATCCAGAAGATGTTCGACACCCACAAGGTCAACATGAAGGAGCTCGAGGCGACGCACACTGCTACGCTCAAGTCGGTCTCTGAGGAGCTTGAAAAGGCCAAGCAGCTCCACGCGAAGGAGCTCGAGGACGTGCAGGCTGGCCACCAGACCCGTGTGACCGAGATGGAGGAGCGCCACCGTGGCGAGATGGGCGAGTCGGCAGATCTCAAGACTGCTCTCGACGCCGCCTGGGAGGAGATTGCCTCCATCGGCCGTCGTCACCAGACTGAGCGCGACACTCTCATCTCTGAGCACCACGCGAACGTGGCCGAGCTCGAGGAGAGGCACGCGGCTGTCCTTTCGGCTCTCCAGGGCGAGCTCGCTGCCAACGTCAGCTCGCTCAAGTCTGTTCGCGACGAGTTGGCTGCGGCCAACGAGGCCAAGGCCCGCGCCGAGAAGGAGCTCGCGAACC
Source organism: Cutaneotrichosporon dermatis (assembly GCA_020011015.1). Classification (NCBI taxonomy): domain Eukaryota; kingdom Fungi; phylum Basidiomycota; class Tremellomycetes; order Trichosporonales; family Trichosporonaceae; genus Cutaneotrichosporon; species Cutaneotrichosporon dermatis. The sequence continues at coordinate 2,132,374 of JAIGNX010000002.1, read as the reverse complement.
GCCCCGACGTCAAGGACTTGATACCTCTCGAGGAGCACAACATTGTCGTCCAGGCCATGGAGGAGATGGAGAAGGCTCTCACTGCCGCCGAGGACGAGAAGAGGCAACTCAAGATCAACTCCGACCAGGTCAAGTTTGAGCTGTCCAAGATCCGCGACGAGCACGAGATGCAGCGTTCTGGCGACCTCAGCCGTCTTGCTGAGCTCGAGAAGCGCTGCTCGACCCTGTCGGCCGACAATGCCCAGCTCCAGCAGCAGGTCGAGCGCAACAACCGCGACTCCAAGACGATCCTGGAGCCTCGCAGCTCGCGCACCAAGCTGCCTCCTATCGGGCCTCCTCCTACTGCGCCCTTGCCACCACTACCTGCTGGTCGTGAGGCGATCCTCTCGCCTACGCTCACCAACGCGTCCCTTCCCCGCATGTCGCACCACGAGGGTTCGACCGAGAGCGCACGGTCATCACGATACGACCACGACTCGCACGACGGGCATCACCCCAGATCAGCTTCGCATGCTTCTATGGCGCGGCCAGACTCTGTTGCGACCAACGCCGAGGCGGAGCGGGACCGTGCCCTGTCCGAGCGCGAGGAGGCATTACGCCAGATCTCGGAGACGGAGGAGAGACTCCTGGAGCTCAAGGGCCAGCTCGAGGTCGAGCAGCGCAACAACGAGCAGTTCACCAAGGATCTCATCGAGCTGCGCAAGAACAACTCCAAGCTCAAGGTCCGCGTCGACGACGTCAACCGCGAGCTGGTCGAGCTCAAGCGCGAGCGCGACAGCCTGCGCCGCGACGTGGTTGAGATGAAAACGAGCTCGCCGACGCGCAGTACGAGCGCATCGCCGACCGCCAGCGTCTCGAGGGCGCCCGGGCCGAGGTTGCACAGTACAAGGCCAAGCACGACCGCATGGTCGACGCCAAGGTCAACAAGCGTTCAGACCAGAAGCTCAAGGCAAGTTTAGTTACTTTGATGCGCGCTAACCCGCAGTGCTTCTAATCTAGTTTCATCTTTCGGATACCTGTTGCTGCCGTGCGCGATGTACGATGCCGAAGCCGATGCTGTCCCTTGTCGTCTCGTCTCTCCGCCTGCGCCGCTGCTACGCTGCGCTGGGCCTAGACGATGCGAGCCGCGGCTCCATCATCTCAGGCCGCCACAGACCAACCGACCCATCCTACACATCTATCTCGGTATCGGCATCACCATATCGGCCACCACGCGCCCCGCCGCGCTGTAGTCATAGCATTTTCCTCTGTTGGGTTTATTGTTTCTCGCGCCCCACACGGCGCGAGTGTCGTCTGTCCGTCATCACGACGTCCGTCACGACACGTCACGTCACGCCACGACGCGCGCCGTTGCTGCGTGCGCGCACCTTTTTCGTACAGTAGTAGACTTCTTTCTCGTTTCCTTGTTTCGCTCGCTCGCTCGCTCTGCCTGTCACGAATTCCGTATGTGATACCAACCACTACTAGTAGGTGTAGTTGCTGTACAGTGTGGACTAGATACCGCATGTATGGTGAATAGCAAGACGCCGAGCGCACGAGCACGAGCACGAGCGAAGCGAGGGCGAGGGCGAGGGCGAGAGTGCGTAATGAGGACTGAAGCACGACGGGGGAATACTGATTGATGTGTTGCTAATGCCAATAGGAATCCTAATTACATTAGGCGTGAGTCCTAATGACAATGGGAATGAGTGAAATGATCTCAACACCGACGTCGACAGGATTCATGACTGGATTCATGGCACAACCCGCTCGCATGCATCGCATTTCACAAACATGGCTCAATCGGTAGCCCTGGTCCGTAGGAGTCACTGGATACAACGTACAGCGCAATCGATATAGCGCGCGCCGCGCAATTTGCGTTTCCGTGCGTGTGGCTGACCGCCACTTCCTTCGTAGATATGGTTCTGTATTCGCCACGATCGGCACGAATGCTAGTGAGCCGCCACATACGCATCGACTAAGACCAGCAACGTGTGAATGCAGCATGCAGGCAAGCAGGCAAGCAAGCAAGCAAGAAGAAGGATAAGGGTACACGGCTATATGCTACAACTACATTCAGCATCTGGCACCCGCGGGAGTGGGAGTGGAGTGGCGTGGCGTGATGCGTGACTATTCTGCCCTTTCTTCCGTGTTCTTCTGTCTCAGCGTTTCTGAACATGACTCTCCCATTCATGCGTCACGCAGCGGCGCTCGTCACGTTTGGCGCCACCGCCGTCGGCGGCGTTCTTGGGATCGAGTACGCGTTGGATGGCTGATAGGGCCACGGGTTAGGGATTCCGTAATGTCGTCTGGTGGAGACGCGTGACCAGCGCCAGGAGGGCGACGTTCTCGGAGCCGGCGTGGTACGTCACGGCGTCGAGGTGGAGCTGGGCATTAGCACTGTCTCTTGCATCTAGGAGCCAGCTGGAATGGCATTGCTCAGGCAGCGTCCCTCCACACTGCCCCCCTAGAACTCACGTTGGTGTGGTGGTTGAAGTTGATCTCAAACTTGCGCAACACGTTCCACCGATGCTCCGACTTGGTCGCGTCGCTCTCGGTAGCGGTCGGCGCGGAACTGCGCAGCGTCTTGTTAAAGTTCTCCTGGTACGACACAACGCGCTCATCGTCTTCATGAGCTTGGCATACACGGAGCAGCTTCGAGTTGGTGAGCATGCACTGCTTCAGACACGTGTCGAGGAAATCGACGTGGTCGCGCATCAGCTGGTCGACGGTCGTCACGTTGGCGAGCTTGGCCTCGAGGGCGCCAGTTGGTCTCGAGCACCTCGCCGTGCGTAGGCCAGCATCTGGCGGACGAAGACGAGCATGCGGTCGCAGGGCGAAGACGCGCGCTTCCACTCGTCCATGTCCTTGTTCCCGTCGTGTCCGCCACAGGGCGCTTGTGCTCGAGCCACATGGCCGATAGCCTGATTCGAGGTGGTGCAGGTGTACAGGAAGCGGAAGATGAGCTGGTACGCGTCACGCTTGCGGCTGATCACGAGCGAGAGGGGGAATTGACGCTGTAGTCGAAGGCTAGAGCGTCGATACCCATAGTGTGCCCGTCTCCTCCTTCTTCTCGCCGCCGCCCAGGTCGAGGCCAAGTCGAGGTCGCCATCCGCTGGCGTTGCCCTGGTGCGAACGATCTTGAGCAGCCAGTCGTACAATCCCTGGCTCGCCATCGTCACCTTAGATTGTCCTTGTATGGGTCGTTTGAACTGCTTGACGCGGGTTGCGTACGCCAAGTCGAGCAACGACTGGAGCTTGACATCGACACAGACTTGGCAGCCTTACGCGTCAAGTCGGTATGCGAACGTCGAGGAAGCCGTGAGAAGTCGCTCTGGTCGGCAAGAAGTAGTGCTTGAGTGATCGCAGGTGTGGGATCAACTCTTGCTCTTCCACTAGAACCTCAGCAGCGATGGTTGGCGTGAATGTACGCGTCCTCAATGCGGCGGTAGAACTTGGCCTCGTTCATGACATGGGCTCGCTGTCGTCGATGTCGTCCTTCTTCACCTCGATCCGCATTCGCGCATCATTCAGGTACTTGCCGCAGCAGATCTTGTGCTTCCACGGTTGCAGGAAGCGGGATGCACGCCCCGCCTGGTAGCCGGTTGTACCTGTCGTGGAGCGGCACGGCGGACGTTATTGATGGCGCTGCTTTCGCCGTGCGCCTTGTTGGGCGCGCTAATGATGACCCGTCACGCAATGTGTATCGTCGCTCCCAGTACTCGTCGGTGTAGTCGCTCTCGAGGACGCCTTGGTGATATGTCCGCTCTCCTTGACCATGAACTCGTCAACGGATCGGAGAGGTATCCCGTGTGATCCAGCGCAAGAGCATGCGGCAGTAGGTTGGCTCGCGTGCAGAGGAGTGCGAGTGCGAATGCAGCGTTGTGGCCGTAGGGTCGCCACTCATCGTCGCCTCGCGTCGCAGATGATGCCGAGAACCTCGCCGCCGACGATGGGCCGCCAGCGCCATTAACCCTCCGCCTCTGCGCCTTTAAGTTCTTCATGAGGCCTTTGAGGCCCTCCCGCCGAGCCCCAGTTCCTCTGCCATGCCGCCGAACCCATCGTCGTCGTCCGACACGTCACTGCTGGCCTGATCCTCGTCTGTTTCCAGCGCCAAACAGAGGAGCTCAGGAGCGACATTGTGTGCAAGGTCGGGTGGAGGTGGAAGTAGAGTGTTTGCAGGGTGAACGTCGACGAGGAGAGGAACAGGACTCGAGCTGAGCGTCAAGACGCGGTATTCCTGAGGTCAGCTACAGCTCAGCATAATCTAGCTCACCTTGAGCATGCCTCGGATCCCGCTGCCGAGAGCGTGCGACACCATCCCGAACTCGGCATGTTCCGGAGCTCGATGATGCCTCCACAGACGTAAGTACGACGCGAGGGGCAGCAGCCGATTGACGAGAGAAAGGAGAGAGGTCTGCCGTCAGTGCTGACCCCGACACTGCGCAGCACCCACCTAGACTTGGGTCGACGCGCCACTGAGCGCCCTTCAGCCGCTGCTCCGCGTCCAAGGATCGTACCCTCCGCATACCGGATCAAGTCCCCTCCACGCCCTGGAGGAGGAACATGAGCTCTCGCATATCCACGCCTCCTGCACATCGAGCGGTACGCCATCCAGCAGCCGTCCGGCGGCGCGGGCTTGACGTCGTCGGCGTCCACCTCGCGCATCACGATCTCGACGTCGACATGGCGCATATGTTGTCCGTGCCGCTCGTCGCGGGTGCGCACGCCAGCGCCATCGCGATCGCGATCTCGTTCCCTCTCCCGCTCGCCGTCCCGGTCTCTCTCCCCTCGCCTGCTCTCCGCCCGGTCTCGTTCTCGCTCCCGATCGCCTCTGTGATCTCGTGGCCGCGACGCCGACGACGATGGCCGCGACTCAAGCTTATCGGGGCGTGAGGACGGCCGGTCCAAGCCTACCCCCGACCGCGGCCTGTCCCGTCCCCCGTCCAGGCTCCGCCGACTCTCCGGCCGATCACGATCGTGTCCGCGTTCCCGCTGCCGCTCAAATATCCGCGCCTCCGCTGTCGTCAGCTTCGCATCTTGGCGCTGGATGTACGCACCTAGCGCAATGGCCGTGGCGTCGGGCGTGTCGCCCTCGAGCTCCTCGCGGATCGCGGGCGCGCCGACACGGCGCACCGAGGCGAGCGTGCCTGTCACCTGCTGTCAGTGCACCGTGCCTATGCAGCATCCCCGCAGCTAGCGAGACATACACGATTGTACTCGGCCTGGGATAGGCCCAGGTGGCTGTGTCGGTGCCGCTGGGGCCGTGGTGTGAATGGCGTCACCGTCGACATTGTTGTTGGAGAATGGGTGCAGTGATGTTGACGTCGCGTCGCATACCAGGCGCGACATCAACAAGCCAGACGCGGCGCGGAGGCATTCTCTACGATGACCACGGAATCAAATCGGCTCGGCCACCACACCTCCTTCGTACAAGCTGACAACAATACGAGCCTCTACTCTGTCGCAGTTCTACAGTGCATCAGACCTTCTCCCAGATAGAGGCACTCCGCGGCCTCTGTGATTCTAATTATGCATACTCCTCACACCTATGCGCGAGGCTTGACCTTGGGCTCCCAGGACTCGACCTTGGGCTTAACGGTCGAGTAAGTGGTGAACCTGCCGCGGGTACCGGTGCTGGTGTCAGCGGTGGTCGTTGACATCAAGCGAGGGTTGGTTGTTGGTTCAAGCGAGGGAGGAGATAATGCCAGAATAGAGGCAGAGCAGCAGGACGAACAAGTTCCGCACGAGGGTTGCCGGACGTCGACAAGAGCCAGCCTCCATTCTCTTCACCTGCCATCCTCATCCTTCCTCTTCCTTTCTGTATCACGCCCAGAACCCTCCGCCCTTCACACTATCGGCTCCTCCACATCACCGTCAATCCCGCCGCCACTCACAGGTTCTCGAAGTAAGGCACCTGCCACGGCTGCTTGGCGTTGACGACCACGGGGTCCTTGTCCGGCGCGTCCATGCGGATGTGGTTGAGCCACGACGCCCACTCGCGCGGCACCTGCGACGCGTTGAAGTCGTACTGTGCGTAGTCGACCCAGCGCTGGCGGCCGGGGATCTCCTCGCGCGCGTTGTAGTTCTGGAAGTAGCGGTTGCCGAACTGGTCCGTGCCGACTGCCGTTAGCGCCGCTCTCAGATCAGAAGTTGATGGGTCCTCGACGCGGGAGGTTAGGCGGGGGTCGCAGTGCTGTGGCGCAGCGTGCTGCCTCCAGGCCTCGCGAGCTGCCTTCATAGGTGGAAAGCGAGTAGAATGGACGAAGGGTCGTGCGGCGAGCAACAATCGGAGCCAACTGCGCGCGATGCTGAGCCCAGAGCGGCTGGCGTGGACGCATTGCTCGCTCCGGCAAAGCCGGCAGGATCCATCGTCGCTTGCTCGTAGGACCCGCTGACACACCAGCACAGCCCGAGTGCGTCAATCCTCCCAAGTGGTCATCGCCATTCCACAAGCAAGTCCGCTCTCGGACGCTCCACACACACCGCTCGGCAGCCTCCATCTCTAGCCTGCGCTCCCCGCCCACTCCTGCCCGCCCTCCCTTCGATCGCGCCCGTACGCACCAAGGGTTCCGCTCTTGGCGTCACCAATGTTCCTGCCCGTCAGCGCCGTCCCTCGCAGCCCCCGGTCTCGCCTCCGCCTCTCGCGCGCCCCAAGCTCCCAAGCTCTGGCTTCGACGCAACGTACATCATCATGCGGAACCACTCCTTGAAGCCCGCCTGGCGCGCGTGCCGGATTGTCCGTGCGAGCGAGACCATCTTGCTGCCTTGTGATCGGTCGGTGTCGTTGTCGGCGAGCGATCCGGTAATGGCGAGCAGGTGAGTGGTGGATCGGGAGGGCTACGGTGGCGGTCTTTCGGGGATATCGGGGGTGGCGGCACGTGGGAAGCAGGTGGGTGTCGCGTGGGTGTGAGTTTGTTTGGTTCCTCGTTTTCAGTCTGGAACAAAGACCAACGCACAAAGCGCAGACGAGCATTCATGACAAAGTAGATGGGAAAGGTGTTTCGATACAGATCAAAGACAGTTACATCGTGCTTGGTATGTACATGGCCGATTGGTAGTTGTATACTGGGCCTCCGTTATCATCCCTGTCCCTGGCCTCGGAGCCCTCCTTTCTCCACGCCTCTCTTCTCCTCCGCATGCCATCCCCTGTATTCACTCCTCCTCGGCCGTCCCTCCTGCCTCGGAGCTCCTCTCGTCCGGCCCTAAATACACAGGATTAACCACCTTCCGCAGTAGACACAAGAGGGCTTCTTCTGGCCTACGACTGGGCAGCATTTGACTGAGGTCAGCTCGCCCCTGAACTCTGACTCACGGCCCTCGTTCTCGTCGTCGAGCGCGCCGGTGCAGTACGGTCCTGGGTTCATGGCAGCTAAACGGGTGGGTAGAAGCTATAGGCTGGAAGGTGCAGGCCTGAGGATATGGGTGCGATATGAGTGAGGCGGTAGCTGGAGATGGCTGAGGTGAGAAGGCCAAAGTATGCGAATGCGGAGAGGTAGGAATATGGGCACGGGCTCCTTTCAACTTGAATGCAGCTTCTATATATCCCAGCCGCCGGAGTCAAGACCTCCATACGCAACCCTCGAACATTGGGCAGCCCGATAGCGATGGCGGCGAGGCGGCGGCAAGCTCCCATCCGACTGATCACATGTCCGCCATCGTCGGACAATAGGGTGACACCATTGTCTCGTGCCGTCAGTGCACGCACACACACGCGCCACCGCCCACCTGCCTCTTCGCTTTGCTTTGCATCTCCCCTCTTGTCCTTGTTTGGCCATTTGCCATCCTTCGCCTGGGTTCGAACTCGACTCCAGTGACTAATGGAGGAATGCGTCTGCACCCGTCCCCCGCACCACCGCTCACCTCAAACTTCAAACTTCAACCCGATACATCCCTACTCCATGTCCACCTCCTGTACGACCCCGCGCGGGCCCACGGACACGCGACACCGCACCCACCGACACCGGCTACACGTGACGCTCACGACGACGGGCTTGTCTGGCCGCGAGAACTCGGCCACGATATGCGGGCACAGCGGGACGCGCAGCACCGAACGAGCGGGCGGTGGCGGTCTGAGCCGCGGGCGGTCGGATGCACCACCGGCAGGCTGGCGGCGATGCGGCTGCTCGGGCGGGAGCCGTGACGGTGCCGGCTGAGGGATCTGGGGTGGTGCCAGGTTGGGGTCGGTGTCCGATGGCGACGTGTTTCGGGGTGGTGGTGGCGTGGGTGGCGCGATCGCGGCTGGCGGAGGGGGAGCGAGATTGGGGAGGGGAGGCTGTGCGGTGGCTAAAGGAGAGGAAGCGGGTGATGGGACTGAGGGGGCGGGCTGGGGAGGGATACGCTCGGGGAGCGTGTACGACCGCTGACAGGTGCCGGAGGTCGTGATCGATGTGATGGTGGTCGCGGTCGTCTTGGGCGGCATGAGGCTTGGGGGCAACATCCAGAGCGCAATGGCATGTTATACAGGCGCCAAAGGGACGTGCGCGCCCCGCCCCATTAGCTCTGGTCGCTCCAACAAGAAGCTTCAATGTTCACTCGAAACGCCATGGGGCAGACTTAGGGCGGAGGCGTCCGTGCTCTTGCTGCCCCCTTGGGCCCATCTCCGCGTTCCAACAACAACATCCATGACATGTCTAGACCAAGCCGCTTGACGACGCTTACTCCATGCGCTGGCCGCAGAACTCGCAGAGCCAGCGATACCCATTCCAGTGCTTGACGCACTGCTCTCCCCATCAGCCCTCCTTTCCCTCAGGGTATGTGGCTTACTGTCCAAGTTGCGCCGGAACGGATCACCATGGCAGAGGACCCAGTAGTAATGGGAGATTTGGGCGGTAAGGCCGTGGGCGTGGGGCATGCTCTTAAGTCTGAGATGAGAGTGGTTACTAGTGCGATGTGAGATAAGTCTGGACGCTAGGCATTGGGAGCTGCGCAATTATGTCTTCATGGCAGCCATGCTTGCTCTGACAGTGATGGGGACGGCCGGGATGACAAAGGCAAAATCTCACGAGAAGCGCTTTGTAGTCGTGCCATCAAGGAGAAACTGATCGTGATGGGACACACATCCATCATGTCAGCACAGCCGAGCTGTCATCAACGCTTCTCATCAGCTCAGTACTACTTGCACAATAGTCCATACGGCACAGCTATAGAGCCTCTCTTCACCACGCATGCTCCCGCTCGCAATATAGACACTCGACGCCTGACGGTGTGCGGAGCCACTTGCAGAAGCCTTCTGTTAGGTCACCGCTAGGTCCCAGTGAGCACTTACACCCAGCATTCCGCCCGTACATGTCGCCGTTGCACGAGTCGTTGTCCCTGTGCATTCTGGTGCCGTGGTTGGTGGCGAGGTCGGTTCGATGGCTGGGGTATTCGTGGCGACTCACGACTAGTCGGTTTATATTCAAAAGCGTTGTGCGTTGCATCGCGCTGGAAGGAGTGGGAGCCCTCAGACGGGTGGCCATGGTTGGTGGCCATGGTGATTGTTTATTTTCATGACTCTTCAGCTAAAACATAGGATTAATCACAAGGCACTCGCATCTGTGGCCATGTTTGGGTGGTGCGATACCCACTATGCTCGTATCATTAACCTGCAAAAGCCATTCTCTGATCTGATCTCGCCACATCATGATCTTGCTTGACCGCCTGCCTCGCGCCTTGCTTGCAATCTCTCGCTCTTCAATCCTTTCGACCTCGCTCAAGCCACACCCAGTTTTGCTCTGCTTTCGCCTCCGCCCATTACCCAGTTGCCTGGGGCTACTTCAACTCATCTCGCACTCCTCTCCCCAACGACGAGTATAAAGCCACCACAGTCTCAACGTCTCTTTCATCCTCTCCATCTCCGACCCGATCTCACCAACCTCATAATGAACGACAGCTGCGAAGGAGACGAGCACGGCTACAACCAAGGCTGTGAGTCTTCATCCCATTGGCGACGCGCTGACACACAGACTTCTGCAAGATCACACTCACGTACCACGGCTTTGTCTGCAGTTTCTGTGGGAGGATTTTCGAGTCTGCGTGAACTCTGCTCGCCTTTGGGAGTATTCGATCTGTAGTTGTCATGGATTTAATACCTCTTTCCAGGCTACAATGAAGGTCTGATGTGTGCATCAAATAATTGGACCACGAGCCATGCTGTCAGTGATTGTGTGGCGCAAACGCGAGTATGATGGGTGCGACGCCACTTATTGTCTCGTACATACAAGAAAACGCATAAATATCGCAGCAGGGCTTCCGTTCCGTTCTTCTTCACCCACTCTTCGCGTAAATATCAACAAACATGACTCGCCCTCGGTGCACCGGCAATCCGTACAATGGCTCCAACCGCGGAGGTGAGTTCCTCTTGCAATACGAGACGGTACTAACGGCAGGAACGTGCAGCCTCGTCAAGCCGTTCGACGGGGGTATCCTGGGTTGGCAGTGCCAGTATTGTTTCGTTATCTGGGGCCGTCCCAAGAAGCTGTGAGATCTGATGGCTTGGCCCCTAAGGCAACTGCAACAGAACGGAGCAGTGTATGGCTGCATAATCAGACACCAAACCACACATAAAACGCAGTGCTACATGTAACTACACCATTATTGCAACGGGCAGACTACTTTTCATCTCACAGACGTCCTCACCGAGCCTCGTCCTCGATCTCAAGGTCCCCAACCTTAAAGGTCTTACCCTTGCGGTCGGTATACGATGGCGCGTCGTGGTAATCCTTGACCCGGGCACGCACGTACTCGAGGCCAGTGACCACCTTCTTCTCGCCCTTCGCCTCCTCGTCGCCCTTGATCAATCCCAGGCGGGCGAGGAGCGGGCTAGGCGCCGGTGTGATGTCCACCTCATTCCCGGGCCGGACAAAGTAGAACAGACCCTGGCGGAAGAGGTGCGCCTGGTCCTCAGGCGGGCGGACGACGCGGTGGATCGTGCTCTTCAAATACCCCGCGGACCAGAACGAGAGCGTGTCGCCTACGTTGCAGATGATGCCGTTGTCGACGGGAGGGACGTAGAGCCATTCCCCGCTGTCGGTCTTGATCTGCAGTCCGGCGACGTTCTGGGACCAGACTGGGGTCAGCGAAGGCTGGCGGAGGACTCACGGAGGGTCAGGGAACCAAAGTCGGTGTGCGCCCGGGACCAGGTGTGGTTCACCTTTTGGTCGTCGGCCAGTGAGCGTGGGTGGTAGCCCATGTACCGGAGGTGATCCTCTGATGGGTCTTCGTACTCGTGCCGAGACGAGAAGTAGTCCTCGGGAAGCTCGAGGATGATGGCGAACAGCTTGAACACCTTGGCAGCGACATCGAGTGATTTCTGCAACGCGTCAGTGACGGTGGCCTCCTGACACTGGCTCACTCTCGAGAACGCCTCGATCTCTGTCTTGGTGGCGTTTAGATGAGGATGGAATGGCTCGCCCTCGTTTGCCAGGATGAACTTTGGGATGTTGATCGTCTCGACGTTGTCGAGGACATCTGTCTCATAGACGGTCTTCTCGAAGGGCTGCTTGTCAGACATGCTCTTACAGCTCGGTGCTTCACATACTGGCTTGTAACCAAAGTAGTTACCCCTTCCGAAGTCCACTCGGTACTCCTCCTTGCCCTTCTCCTCCGCAGGAAGGGAGAAGAAGCTCTGGCCGATGTCATACTGCCGTTGCACCTCACTGGGTGAGAAGCCAGTGTTAGTGAGCGCGAAGAATCCGGTGGTCTGCAGCTGGAAGGTCAGCTGTGCCGTTGAGCGAGACGTACTGCGTCCTGGAGGTCTGCCGCTAGCTCCTTCTTCCCTTCGGGGGTATCAAACTTAGAGATGTCGAGCACCTTCAAGTCGGCCCACGGAAGGTCGACTTTCGTCTTGGACGGCCGCTGCCATTTGGGCAACGGGACGGTGTTCGGGGTCGACTCGACGGCGACGGGCATGTCAGAAGGTGTAGCCAAGTGGATGCGAAAGTGAGTGTATGTGAGTTCCCCCATGCACGCAGAAGCCTATATTAGATCTGGGCGGAGTGGGCGACACTGAGCACACCATCTGTTGTGATCTCGGCCCTCGCCGAGACCAAGGTGGGCTTCATCTGGGCTCTTTGTTCGAGCCAGCCTCTGTTGATGGTACGACCGCTGGCAATGTACCTGCAGTCTCGTAACACAGAACTGCGAGGACGTTGAATCGGCAAGTCGGTAACTATGCAAGAGATCTAGAACACCATCGCCGCTGTTGATGGTGCAATGGCAAACGGGCGATAAGAATGGTTCGACGAATAAGGTTTAGACTACGGGATGACGTCAAAATTCGCTGAAACATTCTCTCGACAGAACTTGTTCTGACGACCGTTTTCGTTACCTCCTCGCAGTGGGTTCAACATTTGAACATGTGGATGTTGGCCCGTCTGTGCAAGTTGATGGGGCGTCGACGATGAGGGTAGCCATCTGCACTTGCAATATAATGAACACACGTCGCCAAACAGGGGTGACTGCCCACCCCGCCCACTCTTTCTCAGCAGCGTCCGCTCTGCCACACACCGAAAATGGCGGCTACCAAAAGCGAGACGTCCCCGCCAGCGTCGCTCGACGAAACGACAACGATCATCTCCGAGTATGACGAGGAGACGCTCAAACGGGCCCATCGCAAGGTCGACTACAGGCTACTCCTATGGTACAGCTTCGTGTACTTGATAATGCGCATCCATGTCGGCAACATCAGCAACACCGCCATCATGAATCTGGAAGAAGGGACGGGCATCAAGAAGCAGCTCGGCAACTTGACTTCGACGCAGTGGGCATGGGTGCTGAGCATCTTCTACTACCCGTACATGATGTTCGAACCCATCTCTACGCTCGCGCTGAAGAAGTTCTCGCCACGCAAGTGGATGAGCCGGATCATGTTCACCTGGGTGCGTTCTTGGGTACTGCGGTGGCTGACTTGACAGGGCATCATTTCCATGTGCCAAGGAGCGACGCAGAACTATGCCGGTATCCTGGCATGCAGGTTCTTTCTCGGTCTCGCCGAGGCTGGCTTTTATCCTGGCGTTCTGTGAGCTCGTTGACCGAGCTGTTCTGACTCTCCAGGTACCACATGGCCTTCTGGTATTCGCCTGACAAACTTCCGCTGCGCATAGGGTTCTTCTATGCTTGTGGCATGTTCTCGGGTACTATCAGCGGTCTCCTGGCGTACGCGATTAGCTTCATGAACGGCCTCAGTGGCCTCGCCGGCTGGCGATGGCTTTTCATCTTGGAAGGCATTCCAGCTGTCCTCGCGGCGTTCGTCACATTCTTCTTCCTACCCAATTGTGAGGCCAGAGTATGGCGAGCTTAGCCCTGACAGCAGACCCCGAGACATCTACGTTCCTGGACGACCAAGAACGAGCCGCCATCACCTCTCACTTATCAGAGGACGCTCCGACCATGCACTCCAAGCTCTCCATGGGGCAAGTCAAGGAGCTCGTCACCGACCCGTCCTACGTCCCCTTCCTCCTCATCTGGATCACGCACGGCATCGGCGGCTGGGGCATCTCCTTCGTCCTCCCATCTGTAATCTACGACCTCGGAATGACGACGACCGCCATCGCACAAGTCATGACAATGCCGCCGTACACGCTCGTCTTCGTCATCCTCCTCTCCCTCGCGTGGCTCGTCCAGAAGAAGGTCATCAACGCTTGGGTTGCGGGTATTGTCCTGGAATCCGTCCAGATTCTCTGCTACATCCTCCTCGTTACGATCAAAACCACCGCGGCCAAGTACATCCTCGTCATGATTGCCACGGCTGCCGGACAGAGCTTCTTTCCGATCATCTGGCCCGAGCGTATCCGGGCTGCGAAAGGGACGACAGCCGCGGGCCTGGCTATCGGGACGACGAACGCTGCGTGCCAGCTCATGGGCATAGTCGGGCCACAGATTTACAATCTCAAGTTCGGCCCGACGTACAGAGTTAGCTACTGCGTCTCGATCGGGCTCTTGGCGGGCACGATTGCGTCCATTCTCGTTACGTGGTATACCGTGGCTCGTGCCGATCGTCGAGCCGCCAGAGGGACACTAGAGGTGGACATTGAGGGCCACTCGGCATCTCAAGTTTCGGCAGCGAGTGAAAAGGACTTCGGCAAGCATTGAGAGGTGGGGGGGAGTGGCAGAATCGGATTCAGTACTATAGATAGGGAATGTACGCATCTTCGTTGCTCGTCGGACACCGCTGTCGGTTGGTGGTGATCCCTACCATACCGGTTCAGTGATCTGCGCTGGTGATGCAAATGACCGCCGTGACGGGAGCGAGATATCTGTGTTTATCGCCGCGGGGTGATCTTCACTTGGTCATCTCTGCGAGATACAAACATGGCTAGCTCCCAACAACTTGAGGCTCCAAACTACTTAAGATGCCCATTGCTGCTTGTGCATTGGGCTTGTGCATGCTCCCACACTCACCATGGACTGGACCTTCAACATCCAGTTCACCAGCAACCGCCGTCCGCTCTGGGAGCCCTTGTGTGGCGGCGACGCCTCGGGCTCGGGCTGGAACAGTAAGTCCCACCGTGATAGTGCTGACCACAGACCACTGTCAGCCGGAGCAGTATACGAACGCGTCAGGAATGCTGCATTGCCGCGTGTGCGGTCGCCGACTGGGACAGGTGGTCGCGGTGCCTGATGGGAATGGCGGGTGGCGCTGGACGATGGTCAGGCCTGGCTCTACCTGAATGAGCCAGCCGTGGATGGGTGAGGGAGCATACGGAGGTTCAAACGCGATGTCACTTTGCGCCTGAGTTGCTACGCGATTTGCCGCCAGTGGCTGTGCTTTCTATGTCGAAGCTTGTGGAGAAGAGAACGAATTCTCGCCTGCCGCCCAACCACGTACCATGACGAGGCGAGCAACCATTATTTGACATGGAATGAATCAAGTCGGAAACTATCTAGAAAATCACAATAAACCTGCTTAATGACTTGCCTCTCATCAGACAAAGGTTGTTTCGAGGGTGACGTGAGATGTTGTTGGAACAAAGGAAGTGCACAGCACAGATCGGGGATGTCCGACGGTGGCACAATCAACTCGCGTCTTCTCAGATCCCACAACCTGTCGCCTGCTGACAATCGGAAGCGTGCGCAGTGATATAAACCATGTGTCAATGCACCAGCCTCCTGAACGCCCCTTCCCTGCTTCACCTTAGTGCCCCTGCTCGACCTCAACCTCGTCAACCTCAATCTGTCCAACCATCAATCTGTTCAACTTCTGCACTCAACTTGCAATCATGTCTGGTCCGTGCCCTGGTGGAAGTCTCGGCACCAACGCTGGCAGTGAGTCGCTACCGGCACTGTGCGTCGCTCACCCAGACGCGTGTGTGCCCTACCCTCACCACATGCCCGTTCAGTACTGCATCCACTGTTCTCGCCGCATTGGCTAGAGTTCCTCGACCTTCTGGGTCCAGCACAGTCCAGTAGAAACGTGAAGTGTGACGCAGCATCTGTACTTTGGGTAATAGTTGTGGTAGTATGAGGCATTATTCCAGGCGATTCTCCCGCCTTGAGGAAGAGATCGTTGAGGACTGGGCGTCCTTCACACCAAATCGATGGGTCAGACACACACCTCACGCGACCACCCGTCAGCTAGTCGTCGGCCATCTCCACCCCTTCCTCCTTCTTAAGTCTTCTCAATACTCGTAGCTCGTCATCCCCCCGCTTGAGCTTCCTTGAACGGTACTTCACCCTTAGAAAACGCGACTGCCATGCCGGGCCAAACCAAGTACTGCGAGGGCAACATCCTCGGCGTGAACCGCGGAAGTGAGTTTCGCGAGTGATCAGCACTAACAACAGACGACTGCTGGCAGTATATCCGCGACGACGGGCTGCTTGTGTGCCGCTTTTGCCATCGGAAGTTGTAACTCGCTTCGCAGCGGAGCCAGAAGGACCGGCCGAGCAGGTGCGGCAAGAGTGGTAGAACCGTCGCCTGATGCACTGGTGCGAGGCCTCCCTGGCACAAATGGTTTGCTGCACTATTGCTACTGTAGCCCTTCTTGAGTTGTCACCATCGCCTTTGCATTGGCTCTGTTCAACTGTGTTATCTGGGGCAAACTTGGCGGAACACTGACGCCACCGCGCACGGTAGCGGAGGATAGCAAAGTCGACGGCACCAACCCACAGATGCCAAGCCTCTCACTTCCTCCAACTCTGCACCAGTGGAGCGGGGGACATTTATGCATCTCTTTCGGCCTCGGAAGGAATACCATCCCTAACGCACTCGCATAGCCTCTCTCCCGTGTTTCCCCTGTTTTGCAGACGCCACCGTCGCCGCCAAAAACTCTCTGCCTAGTGCCGAGAGTTCAGTTCGAGTCATGCCACGAGCACGGACCCCTCTCAGACGCTTCTTTCAAGCCACCTGCCTTCCGGACGAGCACAGCAGAACCAACATGCAGAGCGGCATGTCACATGTCCACCCACATGCCGCCGTGCAGGGTAAGACACGCGCCGCTCGCCTCTTACCATACTCCTCTCACCGCATCGCCCACTGCTTGTCCTGGCACGCGGCACGCGGCACACGACACACACCACGCCGCACCCTTGTCCTCACGGTCACGCACATTTGGGGCGCATGTTCGACGCCGCTGATGGCTTCCTCCTCGCTGACTGACGGGACGCGCTGAGGCGATGGGATACATAAACCACTACTTTACTTGCCATCACCATTGCCAGTGCTCTTGCCACCCGATTTCTCACACTGCTCAAGGGCATCACCACTCGTCACCACCTTGCTTGATCGCTCAGCTTCATCCTCAGTCACAAGCATGAAGACTCCTGCCACCACTCCGATCCTCGCGCAGCGCCACGCGTGCTATGGCAACCTGAGAGGCGACAACCGTGGCTGTACGTTCACTCCTCTCCATAAATACTCCGAGTATTGGACCCATGGGTTCGAACGGAGCGTTGGATGTGTCGTAGGCGCATGGGAGGCCGTGCGGGGACAAAGCGACGGGCGGATGATGGGAGCACAAAGTAGCTGACATCAGACCCCTGTGTCCCAACGATGCACAACGGCGTGTGGATCTGCATGTACTGCAACATTTCTTTCTAGATCAACCCCATGAGCTGCAGTGGTCGAGGTGTAAAGTAGAGACAGTATTGTTCAGCATGCAGGTCGTGCGAAGGTGGATGCTTGGAGGAAACTGGGTCGTTTTCGGACAAAGCCGAGAATTGGTGTGTGGCCCTCGTCTTGTGGACAGAATGTTCCGTACAGTCGCACTCCCACGATTCGAGGTTTGACGACGGTCGAAACACTCTCAGCCTCACTCTTGTACTGGGTACCAGCGTGTGCCGTGTTGAACTCGACGGGGCCCGACATCCGCTCACCCCAAATCCACAGCGTGCTCAATATAAGCAACCCGTCGCTATCACCTTTCACCTCACCTCCCACCATCACACTCCCAGCCCTCTTTCCCCATCCGTCACCACCGGCTCACCTCGCAAACTACTCTCCATGAGCTACCCAGCCCACTGCACCGGAAACGCCTCAGGCAGTAACTATGGTCGTACGTCACCTCCCCCGACCAAGCGTTGACACAGGCGCATGTTATCCCATTCTCTTCATGGACGAGTATCGCTGCTGGTATTGTCTCCGCCATTGTATGTTCTAGTTGTAGTGGGAACAATAGAAGCCAAAAGATCGGAGCTTGGTGATGAATGATTGGAGAAGCCCGAGTGTGCCGGAGGGCGAGGATAGCGCTGGGTTGCGTTGGTTTCTGGGCCGGTTAAACTTGTTTGGGGGAGGGCGAGTGATTCTTGTTTTGTGGCGAGTGAATGTGCTTTGAGAATTGGCCGTGTGCAAGATGCCACTCATGTCCAGGAAGTGTATTAAACTTTCCATATGCCGCTGATGTTCCCACCAAACGCTCGTTGCATTCTCCTTCGCCATGCTCTGGGACCATTTCGACGAAAGCGCAAAGGACCTCCAAGCACCCAAGGCTACCTCACAGCCGGACCAGTGTACTGGTGATGCGCATGTGCGGAACATGGGTCGTGAGTTAACGCTCTCGGATGTTAGTCCCACAGTCCTTCAGCTGATCACGCCAGGTAAATGCTACCCTGTACTCTTCTACGGGGCAATGGTTTGCTACTATTGCCGTGTGGCGTGGGGATAGAGTGAGAATGGCGTAGCACAGCTGGGTTCAGAGGAGCGGTTAGTTGTACAGTACATAGTGGATAGCTCAGCCAAGCGGTTATGGCATTCATTCGCCCAGGACTACGTCGGCACCCGCACATCCCCTCATGGCTCTCTGCTCGACCACCCGCTACTAGCACCAGGTTCTTTGTCATTCGCCTCACCATCCCCCCTCTCATGCGCACCCTTCGGCGCGCAATCGCGGCCTGACCCTCTACGTCCCCGCCCATCCGCCGGCGGGCTAGCGACGCTAATCAGCCGGCCACACCAAATGCAGTACCAATCTCGAAATCGTCTACGCACGGCAGCACATTCGCCTGCTCGTCAGTATGTCCGAGTGCAACTCTATTCGTGCACACTCACCCCCTTCGTTCTGGGAAAGGAAGTTGCCGCGGCACACAGGTTCTGGCCCCGTGTCCTCTGAGAGCGAGGGAAGGGACGAGGCCTTGACGGGCCAGGAGGGGTGGCGCTGGGTCGGAGGAAGGGGGAGGGAGTGTGAGCGATTCGGGCGGGTGCGGAACGCCCGGGTGCGGTCGAGGGCTGGGACGCTGGAGGAACTGGGCGAACGGATGAGGCTTGGCGATACGGGCGTGGAGGGGGGGGTGGGGGAGTCGGAGGGGAGATTCAACTTGGAGGTCATTGTGGGAGGCGTGGATGTTGGAGATGTTGCAGTCGTCCGGGAGGTAGGCAGTTCAGGGGGTAAAGACGGTGAGCATTTGAGGGCCTGATCGCGGCCGTGCAGGATGCAGGATTCCACTTGTCGGTTGGTCTGGCCTTCGTTGTTGCCCATCGTCTCCTCGCTAGAGGAGCTGGGCGCCGTCTCTTCCTTGATGAGTGTTTAGTGGGCACAGTCGTGAGGTGAGAATGCACCAGGAAGACCCAACCGTTGGCGATCGGAGCCCATGGCGAAGATAACGATCGGATGATGACGGCCGTGCGTGATGGTGCGAGATTGGAGTTCACGACCGGGTTATTGCGAAACGTGGCAGCGCGCCACCACTGTGCCTCTCCCCTATAGTGTAGAGGTGTGGGGATTGCGCAGCACACGGTGAGGACCAAGGAACGCCCGTTTGGTTCAGTCATGTGGAGTTATCATTCGTGACTATCAGCGGCATCTGCACCAATGCTCAGATCGTCGTCGGACTGCATTAGTTGGAAGCTCAGTTGCTGTGGCCTTTGGCCCTATGCTCACGACTTCCCTTCGTTTGGCTCGGCCTTAGATGCCGCTGATGTTGTTGATACATGTTGTCTAGAGCAGTCGATTGTACACGCTGTGTCGTCGTCTTTACTTGGCTCTATCGCCCAGCCAGATGCCTTGGTGCTGTCCCTGGCCCGTGTTGTCCGGCGGATCTCCGCCCGGCACGGCCCTCAGACTCACTTCCTCTCGCCCTCGCCGTCGTCCTCGCCCCCGTCCTCCTCGTCCGCTTCGAGTTGGCGCTCGAATGCGGCTAGCTCATCATCGCTCATCAACCACTCGGGGTCGACGTCCACTGCAATGTCCGTTGGCTCGGCGTTCACAGTTGCCACAGGGTCCTCGTCGTCAGGATCCAACCAGTCGTCCCGCTGACACCGCGGCGCGAGCGCACCCTGTCGCGCTAGGCCATCTGCAGCCTCGTTACCCGCGTGTCCGGTGTGGCCGTACACATGCTTGAAGCGAATTGGCCGGGCGCGGCGGCGTAGGAGGACGAGCAAGTGACGAATCATATCCGCGTTCTTGACTGGCCCGGCCTTTGTCTGCCATCCGTTCTTCTGCCACTTGGGTAGATAGACGGTCATGGCTGGAGTCAGCACGATGGAAGAGTGCGTACACACCTTGGATCGAGTACTGCGAGTCTGTTCGGATCTCCATTGGTATGTCGGGGAAGGGACATGTCTCGATGGCGCGTATGATCGACTGCATGTTAGCGTCAGTACTGTCCGGCTGGATCTTGCCACTACTTACCAGCAACTCGCCGCGATTGTTCGTCTGCAGATTCCCTGGCACACGCTCCGCGAGGTTGTACGCACTCGCCTTCCCTTCTCCCCAGTACACTCCTGCTCCAGCCGCAGCCCCACGCTTGCCGTTACCGAGGGACGAGCCATCCGTATACACTATCAAGCGTGGTGGGTCAGATGTGGTGAACATCCATCCTTCCTTGGAGAGCTCCGCGAGCGCTGGAGGAAGGGAGTCCGCCGTAGCCGCTTTCGAGACGGGTGATTCAGCGCGACCTCGTCCAGACGAAGGCACTGTCTGGTTTGTTCCATTCGCTTTGTTGATCGTTATCCGCGTAGGAGCATTGCTCGAGGGCTGTCCGCTTGGTGGATCCTTAGCTGGTGGCGCGCGGCTTGCGGCGAGCGCGGCTGACTTCGCATATGGATTACGCGAGCGCTTGCTATCGATGAACGCCTGTGCGTCTGAGCGGGTATTGAACTTCTTGAACGCGGCCCTAAGGCGTCAGCTGTGCGATCCAACATGAGAGGAAGATAGGAGGAGGTGAACAGGGAAGGCGAAGCGAGGAAGACGACTCACCCGGTAAAGCCGTGCACTTGCGCCTGACACTCGTTCCATGTACTGTAGATGCCTGGCGTCCGTCCCGCAGCCACCGCATAGAATGCAGCCTTGGGCCTATGTGTTAGGAGTTGCAGACCATATTCGCACTCACATCTCGACCTGCTCGCCTACGACTCGTCGCCTGACCTTGGTTCGAACTTCCCTCCGTGTAGGGACGGTGGAGCTGGTATTGGCAAGCTGGTCGATCCCGTCGAGTGCTGGTTGCGCGCGGCGACTGAGGAAGTAGGTCTGGGTGTTGAGCCTTCGGAATGCCAGCCGGGAGGCGGATGGTAGCATGCAGCGATGGAGAGATGGGCGGTTGCAGTATCAGCGAGAGTATGGCCCAAATCATTGTGGAGGTCGTTGGGTGGCAAGTGGAGGGTGGCACGGAACCAAATGTAATGTGGCATGTTAGGCACAAAACGCTGTCCTTGCGCACATCAACCTTTGTGGCTCTACATCGCAATGCATGACTGCTTCTAAGTGTACACGAAGGATTTTAAGCACCTGAACTGAGTAAGGGTAGACGTGAGAGATCTATGGGCTCCTAAATTGTTCGGGAGAAGCCAGCAGCCAGATGATAAACCGCCTGAACACCCCGTCCTCCTCGTCCGCCACTTCCGCCACTTCTGCCACGATCAACCCATCTCATGCCCAGATATCAGTAGGACAGAGACCATAGACCAAGAAGTAGTCTAAGAAGACACAGAATCAGCTGCGAACGCACTGCATCCACAGAAACCGAGATACAAAAAGGAGGGGAAGGAGAACCCGCGGCTCTGCCTACGGGGAGGATAACTAGGTCCGAGTCGGGCACAGCCCGTGCTCTGAATGTTCTAGAGTCGAAGCTTAGACAAACTTCCACTCAATGGGGTAGGTACCGACGCTGCGGTCGATGCCAATGGCATCGTAAACAGCGTAGGAAAGGTCGATCGAGTTGCCGTTCTCGCAGGTCGGACAGGCGTCGGCGACGACCGCGGTGACCGTGTTGCCCTGACCAGCGTACTCTCCGGCAGGGCGAATCTCAACGGTGCGGCCGCAGTATTCACTAACAGCGTTCTCGTCGGGGTAGTACGGGCCCTTGGTCGACATAGCGACGATCATGGCGGAGTCGGGGTACTCGTTGCCACAGGCACCAACCGAGTTGCCACCGTCGGACTGCCCGTAGAAAGTGGCCATGCCGCCAGTGATGAAATCAGTGTCAACCTCGTTGCCGTTGGCAGCAGGCGAGTCAGAAGTCTCCTGGGCCGCCTCAGAAGAAGAGGTGGTCGAAGGGGTCTCCTTGGGGCCTTCCCAAGTAGAGGTGGTGGAGGTGGCCTCCTGGGTGGAGGAGGTGGAGGTGGAGGTCCACTCCTGGGTGGTGGAGGTCGACTCCTGGGGAGGGTTGGCGTTCTTGTTCTGGAAGTCGGGGGAAGGCGAAGGCGAGGGCGAGGGCGAAGCCTGGGCGTCCTCCTGCGACCAGGACGAGGAAGCGGCAGAGGCCGAAGGCGAAGTCCAAGCCTCACTGTCGTCGGACGAGTCGGGGGCGGCGGTAGCGCTGGGGGCCGACGAGGTCTCGACCACGGTGGTCTCCCCAGCAGCGACGGCCGAAGAGACAGAGGACTCGTACGAGCACCACTCGTACTCGGCGTCGTCGTCCTCCTCGTCAGCCGTCTCGGTGCTCTGGGGAGCGGCCGAGGTGATGGTGGCGGTAGCCTGAGCAGCAATGCGGGCCGAGGCGGAGGCAATCGCGGTCTCGTTGGGCGTGCAGTACGCCTGGCGGTCCTCGAGGCTGTCGTACGACTTCATGGGGTGGCAGCAGTCCTCGAAGAACGTGGTGTTGTGCTGGTCCTGGCAGTCGAGAGCAAGGTAGCGGAGGTGGTAGACGTCGTACTCCTCAAGAGACCACTTGGTCCAGCCAGTGGGCCTGTCACGAGGAGCAGGGTGGACGGGGGCAGCCGCCACAAGGGACGAGCCAGCCAGAGCGGCAGTAGCGAAAACCGAGAAGAACATGGTTGTCGAGAGGGGTTGTCGAGTTGCTGAAGAGCTGTCTGTGGAAGGTATAAGCTTCGAGCCCAGCTCGTTTTTCTTCTTTGTCGTAGAGAAAGGGATTGACGGACGAAGAAGAGAGTCTAGTCTACTCACGTCGTTGTCAGCCTATATACCAGAATACGAAGGTTTGCTTGCCCGTTGTCCTCGGGGTTTGAGCGTCGAGAAAGGAGAGTCGAGGTGCGCCGTGTGGGCCGTAAAAGAAAGTGGATGGGTTGTAAAGGGGGAGGAGGAGCGTTAGTAAAGGAGGGTGATGAAGAGAAGAACGGAAGGACAGCGCGCAAGAGAGAGAACACGGCGTCAAAGGGCTTTACTTATTTCAAGGTCCCAGCAGATTGGGGTCGAGGACACGCCCTCGGATGGGCAAACGCCCCGCAGCCATGGCCAGACTGCTGGGTGCACATCAGTCGAGGAGCAGTAATGTCAACAGGGAGGGTATGCGTGGTGTTTGATGGGACAGGCGCAGCTATCACCGCGGCGCCATGGCGCAGCGTGGTATTGGTTCCCTGGCATACCTGGCTGACAGCCCTCTCAGGGGCTGAACGTAACCGCGGCAGGTTCGGTTACCAAAATAGCAATATCAGGGATGTATCCCAAGCATTCGACCTCGGCTCATGCTACCAATAATGGCATGGAATGAGGAGTGCAATAGTTGGGAGTATGGGTATTGCGCGATGGTGAGTACGACGCTCATCGAGTTCAGACAACACTTGAAGCCAGCGCGTCAAATGTGCCGGAGATATAAAGTGTAGTAGCTTTTTATTCCGTTTGCTCAACACAAACAGACTGCGCCGAGTTTGCACTCGTTTGTTCTGTCCATCGGTCGTCGCAGTCAGCGTTTAGATCGCAAGAGCCAGCTTGCGGATCTGCGGAGCAGGGGCCTCATGGCCAGTTCCCTATGCGCAAGTGGTGCGCCACGAAACGAAACTGGGGTGCTCTCGCAGCCAGGGACCGCGGGGTGTTATACGGTCGAAGCCCCGTCGCTGCTACCATAAATAACTTGCTCAGGCTTACGCGTCTTCGTCCTCAATTGCTCTCTCTGACCACCTGGCGCCTCACCCATGCTTCCTATAATAAGTTTGTACGCGCGTCCAGCCGGTGGCGGCACTGGGCCGGAAACGCGTCCATATACATAGCTAAACACGCGACCTTCAACGGCGAGACTCCAGAGCACTTGAGGTCTTGGTGACTTCCGGCACGGAGTAACCTGCTTAGGCGCCTGACTGCCATGCATGACGACTCCTAAGGCATAGCTGTTGCCTTGGGCGCTACTACATCTATACACCCACAAGCGCGGCAGGCTCAGCGGTTGCAGCCAAGCACAAGCTGCACGCGTAAATAGCACCGACAATGTCGCAGACCACATGCAGGAGCTGTAAGGGAATTAATCACCGGAAGCTTTGCGGCATTAAGGAACTATACTGCAGCTCGGCCGCGTACACGCATTCCAAACCGTTCCGGACTACCTGAATACCACGCATACGATGCAGCCGAGTCAGGAACTGAGTCGACCCTTACCAGCAAAAATATAACACGTACTCGTCCAATGGACTGCGCAGATCATACCAGCTTCCATAAGTCCAGGCTAAGAAGCTGCAGGACGCTGGTTGGTGGCTGATCCGAGATGTACGAAGGCCTGGATCTCGTACTAGTGGTTGCGCCCTGCCAGCTGGGGACCGTGACCAGAAGGACCCACCGGTCGGTGGGTTCAGATTGGGGTTGCGCCAGGTTGCAGATGGGGGCGCGCCGACGTCCCAGATGAAGCTCAAGCTACGAATCCTATTGCTCGGCGCGCTTCGCTGGTCATAAAGTTCCTGAACGCCCGAGTCCGATTCGCGTCTGCGGCGCTCATGTGGCGGTGGCGCATCCGGCATCGCCGCTGTGTGTAAGCTGGACACACGCCAGGGATTAGAGTGGCATTGGAATCTCCGATATTGCTCGAGGCGCTTACATGGAATGGAAGCGACCGCGTTGACATATTCCGATCCTTCTTCTCCATCCTTCTATCACATGTTTAGGGTCATTGCAGGTTTGCGCTGTGACCCCGCGGCCGAGCCAAGCTCACGTGCAGATCACGAAGTTGAGGGGCGTGGATGTTTGGCAGAGCCGCGACCTCGGCCTGCCCTCGACGTCGAGATCGACACCAGGCTAAGGGAGCAGGCATGACACAGCGGCCGCCCCAGTCCGGTCGTTGAAAGTCAGCGTGCGTAGGTCACTTCTCCGTTGACGGATTGTGTGCTCTCTACACTCAATCGTTCACATAACCCGTAGTCATCCTAACAATGCTGGCTGCGACTAGTAGCCTGATGGCATACTATCCGCTGACCTTCTGACTGACCACTTATGGCAATCGCCGGCAAACCCCAAAAACCCAATCTCACAACCCAGTTCGCTGTCATCCTTCTCGCAAGATGTTCATGGATACGCACTGCCTCACGCAACCTCCCGTTGGCGCTCTTTAACCTCCCTCCACTTCCCCGTAGCGTTTTGTGGCTGGAACTGCTCCTCCAGCCGCCTCCGATCCTCATCGCTCAGATTCGCCAACCGCTCCTCCATGGCTTTATGCCTGCGCGACATATCCGAAGCCAAAGGCTCCCCCACGTCCCAGTAGTTGTTGGTCCCCATCTCGACGATGAGCCATTGCCCGTTGTCATCTTGCCGAGCCCTGGTCATTGGGTGCTCGTCGCGCAGTTGCAGTCGCTCTTCGGGCGTGCTGATGGTGCCATTGTGGTGGACGGGTTCTGGGCGCTGCATCCCCAGGGACTCGAGAAGCGCGAGAGTCTCGGTAGGCGGTTGGGGGAGGTTGTAGGGGTTGGATGAGTTGGGGGCGTTGGTAGGGGACGCAATGGAGGCGGCAGGTGGCTTCGTGAGGGTGGAGGAGGTGGAGGCGTCCGGGGGAGCGGCGCGGGCGGATTGGCCAGACATGTTCAGTGCTTGGGTCAGCTATGACGATTGACTGGCTCACTGGAGGTGTTGCGCTGGTTAAGTGAGTGGATGAGCGATAAACAAAGCAGCGTGGTGGCGAGGCGAGCATAACCGATGATCGTCATCTCGGCGATCAACCTCCACCTGAGGTCACCGAGGTTCACCCGTTCACGAGGTGGAGGTATGCCTGGCCGTACCTGTGCGTCCTTTGGTGCCTCCGGTCCTGTGCCTCTGGGATTAGTTCGTGCGGTTGACTTGGAGTATGCCTGTAATGAACCCTCTGTCCCTTGCCCTCATTGTAAGGCGTCATCCCTTCATCGAGCCTCGTTGAGCCTTAATCGAGACCATCGAGTCCACAATGTGCCCCATCGAGGCTGCAATGTGCCACTTCGAGGCTTCTTCGAGGCTCGGCGAGGCTCCGTGAACATAATCGAGCCTTCATCTAGTCTCACTGAGGCGTCATCGAGCCGCAATGACCTCCGTAGAGTCACGACGAGTCCTCGTGGAGCCTCACTGAACCATCTTCGAGCATCAGATAAGCTTCACTGATCCTCAACTAGCCTCCATTCACTATCAGCGAGCTCCCGCGGAGCCTCGTTGAGCCCCGACGACCCTCCATGAGCTCAATGAGTCAACGAGGAGTCAAGTAGCCTCAACTACCTTCGACGAGGGTCAATGAGGCCTTCAACGAGCCTCCTCGAGGCCGATCCTCGTCGAAGCTCGTCGAGGCTACTCAGTGAGCCTACTTGAGGATAGCTTGATGGCTCTTTGAGCCTCTGAGAGGGCACATTGAACCTAAGCGAGGCCTCGTCGAGGTCTCCTCGATGACTCATCGAGGGCACATCGAGGACTCATCGACGACTCATGGAGAGCTCGTCGAGAGCCCATCGAGAGCTCGTCGAGAGCTCATCAAGGGCACGTACAGCAGGATTAATTGCAGCATTCGATGTTAATGGCAGCAGTCAACACTGATGACAGCATTCGACGTCCATGGTACTTCAAGCTCGGTTGCAGCGTTCGATGTGAATTGCAACAGTGACCTTGATTGCAGCTTCCAATGTCAACGGCGACAGTCAGTACGATTACGCCTTTCGATGTCAATGGCAGCAGTCAGTATTGATTGCAGCTTTCAATGTCAAGGGCAACAGTCAACATGGACTGTGGTATTAGACGTCAGTGGCAACAGCCAGCATGGGCTGAGGGATTTGACATCAATGGCCACAGTCAATCTTGATTGCGGTATTCGAGGTCAATGGGCAAAGTCAACATTGATTGCAGCTTTCGATGTTAATGTGACGATCACCTCTGTTGCAGCACTCGATGTCAATGGCAACAGTCAACATTATTGATTGCGACAATTCTCCCCTGCTGCCTCAGAGCCTAGAGCACGACTGCGAGACATCTTGGTGACGTCCGAGCGAGGATCACTGGTGGAGGTCTCGTCGGCTGGCAGCGCCGATAGGCCGATGCGTTCTAGGGCCCAGTGTGACATTCACCTCTGGGCGATCGGTTCATATAACCGGGCTCTCCGTAGCGAGCTGGGCGGTATGGTAGAGCTCGGAGGCGCCGAGGTGTGCATTGTCACTTGACATCCTTCCCCCAAGGACATGCATTCTCACTGTGAGCAGTTCCGCATTTTCCGCAACAGCACCCACATGCACACACACAAGCACACATATGGACGATCTGTGCGCCCGTGCGCTTATGCTTGTTAGCACCACTTGTGCGTGTGTTTGTTGGGAGGATTTGCCCGATCGGAGATGAACCGGGTATTTAGCCGAAAGGCACCACCTACTCCACCGACTTCACTCCTCCACATTTCCTCATCTCATCAACGTTGTCATTTCTCGCTTCACGGCTCCACTTCTCGCTGCTCGCTTGGGTTTGGTTATACACACATGCTGCATTGGTGACAGCGGCCCTATGATATGATGCGCGATGCGCAGGTCTACAGTGATAATTGCTAAAATTGATTGCTCTGCGGAGCAATTTTGATGTCGACGTTCGTCGTTTACTGGCCCGAGATCCACCAGTCGCCCTGGTCCAGCATAGCCTTGCTTCGTTGTCAGCGTTGTTCATGTTCGAGAGGGAGAGAGAGAAGTACTCACGCGACCTTAACGAAACCAGCGATGTTGGCACCGGCGACGAGGGACGGAACACCGGAGTCCTTGACATAGGTCTTGCCGGTCTCACGGCAGTTGGTGTAGCAGGTAACCATGATGTCCTTGAGCTTGGAGTCGACCTCCTGGTGCGACCACTTAAGACGCTGGGAGTTCTGGCCCATCTCGAGACCGAGACGGCGACACCACCGCAGTTGGCGGCCTTGCCGGGAGCGTACCAGCAGACACCGGCGGTGTCACCGACGACTGGCAGGCCTTGCGGGTAGCCTCGAAGACGTCGATGGCCTCCTGGGTGCAGCCCATGTTGGAGCCCTCAGCGACGTAGCGGACACCGGCCTTGACAAGGGCCTCAGCCTCCTCCTTGGAAACCTCGTTCTGGGTGGCGGAGGGGAGGCGACGTCGGCCTTCTCGAAGAGGGTCCAGGGGCGCTTGCCCTCGTGCCACTCGAAGCGGCCGTCGTGCTGGAAGGCAGTGAGAGCCTGGCGGCGGAGCTTGACGTCGGCAATGGCGGCAATGTCGGCGGGGGTGAAGCCCTTGTCGTCGGTGGCGATGAGAGAACCGGTCGAGTCCGAGAAGGAGAGGACCTGGCCGCCGAGCTCGATGACCTTGAGGGCGGCGAACTGGGCAACGTTACCCGAGCCCGAGATGAGGACGCGCTTGCCGTTCCAGTCGGTGTTGTCGAGGTCGCGAAGCATCTCAGTCACGTAGTAGACGAGACCGTAACCGGTAGCCTCGGGGCGGATGAACGAACCTCCCCAGTCGTCACCCTTGCCGGTAAGGATACCAGCGAACTCGTTCTGGTACTTCTTGTAGGCACCGAACATGAAACCGATCTCGCGACCACCGGTACCGATGTCACCGGCGGGAATGTCGGTGTCGGCACCAATGTGGCGGGAGAGCTCGAGCATGAAGGCGTAGCAGAAGCGACGGATCTCGTTGTCCGACTTGCCCTTGGGGTCGAAGTCGGAGCCACCCTTACCACCGCCCATGGAGAGGCCGGTAAGAGCGTTCTTGAAGATCTGCTCAAAGCCGAGGAACTTGAGGACCGAGAGGTTGACGGTGGGGTGGAGACGGAGACCGCCCTTGTAGGGGCCGAGAGCCGAGTTGAACTGGACACGGAAGGCGCGGTTGACGGCGACAGAGCCGTCGTCACGCTCCCAGGTGACACGGAACTGGATGACACGCTCGGGGATCTGGACAACCTCGAAGGCCTTGCGGTACTCGGGGTGGGTGGCGAGGAAAGGCTCGATGGTCGAGGCGATCTCGTGGACGGCCTGCTAGTCAGCTTCTGTTGTGTGGGGCGCAGAGGCTAGTTGGGAGTGGGAGGGCGTCGTGTGACCCAAGCGAGGGAGATGTGGAGCCAACTTACCTGCTCGAACTCGGGCTCGATGGGAAGGTTGGACATTTTGACTAGTGGAGTGTGGTGGGGGAGGTAGTTGCTAAAGATTCTAGAGTTTGATGAGGAAAAGGCGACAGCGACAACTGTTCGACGCCTTATATGTCGGAGCGAGGTAAGATGGGGGGTCGACTCGGCCGTGCATCTTTCCATGATCCCAGGCCGCAAGCAGCATCGCCGATGGGGCCGATGGCCCATAGCCTGGTGGAAAACGACTGGTGCCGGCTCTTTCCGGGCCTGTCGATGAGAGCGGCGTACTCCCAGGCCCAGAGATAGTGCGGTCTCTCCGGGGCCAGCCAATGAAAACCTTTCGTCCTGTTATCATTAAGGGGGCCTAGAACGGCAACGGAAGCTCACAACCAATCGAGTGGAGCCTCGGTGGAGAGATGGCATCTCTATGGTCGGAATCGCCACCCTGGCTCCATTTGGATAGCTCACCCCCGCTCAACCCCGGCCAATCACTTTTCTCCGCTCACGAGACGCCATCAACAATCCTCCACTTCATCCCTCCAGGCCTTCAGTCCGTGCCCTGTGACCCCCTTCCAATCCCCCGCTCCGGCCCTGCTACGGTGTCTCGCCCACCCCCGCTCAGCCGCCGGATTCGGTGGAAAAATCGGCCCGGGCACCTCCGTCTTGGATCTAGAGCCTAGCAAATCTAATCCTATGGCGTTGGAGCGGACTCACCGCCGCCCTGGGACCGCTCAGCTCACCCGCCAGAGCCTCCACTTCGCCACCCTCCACCCAGTCAGAATGATCGTGCGTATCAGAGCGATGCGAGCTAGCGCGCTCATTGGCCGGAATTATGATCGATTGGCTGACGTTGCCGCAAACCAATATTCCGTCCCTGACGAATCCTCGGGCGATCTCCGATGGACCTGGGCCCCGCAAACAACTCCATCCACCTCCTCATCCACAATCTTCGCCCCCGATACCCCGCTGCGGCTCCGCCATAGCAGAGTCGTCTGAGACGGGGAAGTTGGCGGGGACGTTGTGAAGGATGCAAGAGAGTGCGTGGTCGAGAGACATTCCCGCAGGCGGCGACGGATGCGTCGTACTAAGCAACAGGTGACAGCTATCTCGGGAAGTTTTTGGTAACCGTTGCGCCTATCGTTGTGTTCTAAATGATCTGGATCGGCGCGATAAGGTGTGTAACGCACATCGTGGGTTCCTTTGGATCAATATGGATGCGACTATGTGTCTTGAGTGCTGAGAAGAAGGGCAGGGGTCGATGGATGTCGTACACTAGCGGCAAAGGGGTGCGTCGCCGTTTGTCTTGTTGACCGGTGTCGACTGTGGCGGCACGACGAGCAGGATCAGCCACTAGACAGAAGTTGGGTGTCTGATTTATTCGATGGTTTGCAATGTCCTTTGGTGCGAACTTGCTGGCGGCAGACGACCTTCTTGTGTCGTCGTACGTGATGATCGGTGGAGCATGGCTCATCGACTGGTAAAGAAAAGAGAAGGAAAAGAGGATAGATGCAGAACGACAGCTGACAATTCCAAGGGGCAGCGATAGGTCCTTCTTATATCGTTCAGACGCGGTACACAAAGGACAATGGCACAGTGTAGCCGGTGAACGATGGCCGAGATACGAGAATTGCCAGCCACGACCGTGCCACATGACCTGCGCGATAAGCCTCATACCGGTACCCACCGCATTCCTTCACTAGCTCTTTAGATTTGTGGGCAAACCCGGAGGCGCGGCGTTGCTCGGTCGAGCAAGTGGCCGGCTATCTTGCGCGTAATCGAGCCAGGTGGGCCATGGAAAGAGAATACAGCATTTACGCCCAGGCCTTGGGCGATAAGCATAACCTCTCATTGTGGCGGCGTCAGCCATATCCTCCAAGCCCCCACGCTGCGTCATATAGCTCTAAATGTGGCTGACGGCTCTGGGCGTGCTCGCGATCGTCGACGGATGGTGGGAGGGCGTTGTGCCACAACCACGCGACGGCCACGTGGTCAAAAGTGACCTTCTGGAAATATCCAGACCTCCACCTTGAACATCACCTTACGATCGACGCTGTAAATCATCAACACCACTTGTCAACATCAACCAATATGACGCGCTGCACGCACAAGGGCTGCGGCAAGGAGTACGACGAGGCGAAGAACGCGGACGGTGACTGCGTCTACCACCCCGGCGGACCTGTGAGTACCTGCTCGCGGAGGAACGAGCGCGTCGTGCGAGTCTCGTCGCGTCTTCCTCAGGCATGCTGACATACAGGTATTCCACGAGGGTCTCAAGTCATGGTGTGGGTATCCCAGCCTTATAACACAGAGTCTTTATGGAATCACTGACGATCAGCGTGCTGCCAAGAAGTCAACAAGCCCGTGATGGAGTTTGACCAGTTCATGGCCATTCCTCCTTGCACAAAGGGCAAGCACTCGAACGAGAAGCCGCCCGAGCCAGTCAAGCCTGCGGAGAGCACCACGGATGCGGCGCCAGCAGTCACGAACGTCGAGGGCGGTGTGGAGACGTACGGCTCGGCGCCGGCCGCGTCCTCAACTCCTGTGCCTGTCGACGTGCAGCAGCCCACCGCCGCTCCTACGCCTCCGCCAGTTCCGGTCGTGGAGGAGGAGGACGACTTGTCCCTGCCCGTGCCCGAGGGCTCCAAGTGCAAGCGCTTGGCCTGTGGTGTTGAGTGGAAGGGCGAGGCGGTCAGCCGCGGTGACGGCGCTGAGGCGGAGTGCAGGTACCATCCCCAGGCTGTGAGTGTGGACGGCAGAGTGTAAACATAACTCTGCGTTTGACCTCAACGCACATGACGTTCCATTGAACATAGTACTGACACCAGCCCGTGTTCCACGAGGGGTCAAAAGGCTACCTTTGCTGCAAGCCGCGCGTACTCGAGTTCGACCAGTTCCTCAAGATCGCTGGCTGCAAGACTGGCAAGCACCTCTTTGTTGGAAGCAAGCGGGCAGACGAGGAGGAGCTCGTCGATTGCCGCGTCGACCACTACCAAACGCCGATGGATGTCCATGTTTCGGCGTACGCGAAGAAGTGAGTTCCCTTGGTGTAGTGGGGCTATGGTCTCATGTTGTCTCCCATGTCCGGTAGCGCAGGCTAGCTCCAGTCAATCCAAGCCGTCCCTCCGTAGCACGACTGACGCTAGCGCGGACAAGCAAAAGTCGACCGTCACTTTCGCCTCCCAGTCCCTCACTCTCGACCTGTTCCTGCCGAACAACAAGCGCGTGAAGAAGACCGTGGCGCTGTACGGCCCGATCGTGCCCGAGAAGTGCAAGTTCCGCGTCCTTGGCACCAAGGTCGACATCACGCTCTCCAAGCCCATCGCCGCGAGCTGGCCGCTGCTCGAGCTGCCTCCGGCCGGCACTGAGCTACCGCCCGGCTACGGGCTGACGTTTGGCGTGAGCGGTCGCACGGGTACGGTGGGCGGCAAGGAGGTGGTGCTGAGTGTTGAGGAGGCTGCGAAGCAGAACGCGGCGAGGTAGATTTGACAGCTGTAGAGTGGTAGACGAGGCGGGCGCGCATGCTCGCGAGTTGTGCATAGTGCATGCATTGGTTGTGGGCGCAAAGGGGTTTCATGACTGATGCAATTTAAGAGTCAATGGCGTCAGTTATACGTCTGTTAGGTGTAGGCAAGGCCCGATACTGTCTTTGGTCCGCATCCCAGCAGCTATTCGTGGCCGAGCCGAAGGGCTATTCCACCTCTACGAGAGCTGACCAGCGTCTATGCCTCCCGCTGCATCGCGGTACATGTCCAACACCCATCCCAAACCGTTGTGTACTATGAAGTCGTACAATCACTCTGGCCAACCTCACGCGACCAGTGGGTCGACCTCCTTCCCCGATCGTCGCCTCCAACCACCATCTCCGATTAATCGTGGCAACCACCACGGCCTGCCACAACCTCTGCCCCGCTTGCCACGCTGCGGAGCTCCTGCATGCCTCGGTGTACACATGCATGACTGCATACCACTCCTGCACATCCATCAACAGTCTCTTATCAAGGGCATCGGGAATAACCCAGATTATCCGCAATCGGAGCTCTCCGGACGTCCCCCACCCTGTCTCTCGTCCTGGTCGGCCGACCAGCCATCGACACCCATCGCTCCTGCAATTGGCACGGCGCAACAGAGATAAGCACGCACCCGCCGGCGCCGGATGCATAGCCGTCTGCGTGTGCCGTGGGCCCGAGCACGCCGCTCCGGCTTCTGAACTTCTGAGCAGCACAGCTCCGGTCCTCCGGTTTGTCCCGCTGTCCAGTGGCCAAGCCCGGCACCTCCTTGGCACCTCCCCCCTCGGTCCCTTCTCAAGCACATGTCTTACGCATGCACACAGATGCACAGTTGCACAGTTCGCGAGGCGCGGAATAGTGCTGATAAGAAGCGCTGTGACGAGAATAGCGCTGTGCCAGACTGATTCATGCGCCCCTCACACGACCCAAACTTCAAACATCACAAGAAGGCAACTTAGCATACGCCCCGGGCGCCAAGGCACTGGTTGTGGTTACAGACCGTCAGGCGAGCAGCAACCACATGGTTCGTGCGTGCGATAAGTGGAATGTGGCGCATCGCACCAGGGTGAGCAGGATGAGGGTGCGAGTGCGAGATGGACAGTAGGGATAGACGGATGAGAGCGGACTTCCCGCGTCCGCTTCCCGCTAACTCTCGGCTACCCACGGAGTAGGGCGTGGTAGGTTGTGGTCGGCGAGCATGCCGAAGCTACAGCGGGCTGATGTCCAGTCCCAACCATCAAGGCCAGACGGACTCAGCTCCTGGTAATGCAGCCGTATCTGACACTAACAGGCTCGCACAACACCAACACAACTGCACGATGCTACATCCTTGTTGCACAACTATTATCGAAACATGCTGCTCACACCGCCTCCTGCGAGTGTGTCTTTTTCTGTGCTTCCCTTCGTCCGCCCAAACCACCCATCACACTCCATCTAGTTGGGGCGGATGGCGATCTTGAGCGCCTTGCGCGAGTTCATCTTGTCGAGCGCCTCCTGCCACTGGTCGATGGTGTACGTGTCGGTAACCATGCCCTTGACGTTGATCTTGCCGGAGTCGAGGAAGGCGACGGCACGGGGGAAGCAGAAGACCTGCGAGAACGAGCCGATGATGCGGATCTCGTCGCCGAAGATCTTGGATGGGGGCCAGCTGACGCGCGCGTCACCCTCGTAGACACCGTAGACGAGGAGGGTACCAGCGCGAGCGACGTAGTTGATGGCCATGTCGATGATCTTCTGCACACCAGTGCACTCGGCGACGACGTCGAAGCCGTACGGGTTGTCCTCCTTGATCTTGGCCCACTGGGCGTCGGCGTTCTGGCGGTCGAGGTCAATGTACTCGTCGGCAGCGTTAAGCTTGCGGGCGAGGTCCATCTTGATACCGGCGTTGGCAGCAATGGTGACCTTGGAGGCACCGCCGAGCTTCATGAGCTGGGCAAGGATGAGGCCAGTAGGGCCGGCACCGATGAGGAGGACGTTGGCGCCGAAGGGCATCTGCAGCTTGTCCATACCGTGAACGGCGCACGAGGCGGGCTCGAGAAGGGTGG
Source organism: Cutaneotrichosporon dermatis (assembly GCA_020011015.1). Lineage (NCBI taxonomy): Eukaryota > Fungi > Basidiomycota > Tremellomycetes > Trichosporonales > Trichosporonaceae > Cutaneotrichosporon > Cutaneotrichosporon dermatis. Next base: position 2,097,775 of record JAIGNX010000002.1, on the reverse strand, counting down.
CGTCCTCGTCAGACAGGTTGTGGATCTGGAAGCACTTCTCCTGGGGGTACTTGAGGTACTCGGCGAAGCCACCGTCGGTCTGAACACCGGCAGCGGTCATGTTCTCGCACATGAGGATCTGGCCGCGGCGGCAGTAGTGGCAGTGGCCGCACTGAACTGTTGTGTGAGCGTCAAGTGATGCATGATCAGAGAACTCCACTCCGCGCTAACTCACTGCCGACGTCCGCGCAGATGCGGTCTCCAATCTTGAACTTCTTGTCGACCTTGGAGCCCATCTTGACGATGCTGCCGACAGCCTCGTGTCCAGGAATAAGGGGGAACTTGGGGTTGAAGTCACCCTCGTGGATGTGACCCTGGAGTCAGCGATGAACCATGCCAGCCCAACCGGGCAGTCAGAAGACCGGCGTTCCTCTTCGAACACAGCCGGTACTCACGTCGGTACCGCAGAAACCACAGATGGAGACCTTGAGCAGGATCTCGTTGTCGCCGATCTCCGGCACGGGGACCTCCTTGACGGAGAACTTGCGCGGCTGACGTTAGTCAGTGTCGCCTTCATTAGTCGCTCAAGGCGCTACTCACCTCGTCGTAGACGAGCGCCTTCATGGTCTTGGGAATGCTGGCGGCGGACATGGTGCTATGGGTCAGAGCTGTGGACAGACGGGGAGTAGTTTAGAGAGCCTCTGAAGCTTCAGAGTAACGGGCGGTAATAAGGAAGGTGGAGCAAACAGCTGGGGAAGGAAGATGGGAAGGGAAGGGAAGGTGTAGGTGATGAGGACGATCGTCAGACGACGTGAAGCTACTGTTCACAGCCAACAGTCGTGAGGACCATCAGGAGGATACCAAGGCTATGGCCTTGCCTAGGTTGCCTCAAGTCAAGAAAGGTCACTCACCTAATGGTAGTGTGCGGGGGGTTGTTGTGTGTGTGTAGGAGGAGTTGAACGTCGAGGAGTGTGTTTAGAGTAGTGAGAGAAGACTAAATTGCGCGATGCGTCTTATATACTACGTGTTCACAGCGAGATGGTGGGGATGATGGGCTCTGGTACGTCTATTGCTCTTGGCGAGCGGTTATGGGGGGTATCAACGTGCCATTGGATAGATCAACTCTGTAGCTACTACTGACTGCGGCATGTGCTCGAGGAGGACGACGAGAGGCGTTCGACGTGCATGTCATAGTGAAAGGGCGAGGGGCGTGATTCAGGGGTTGAGAGATTGCCGCCGGAGGGGCAACCCGGCTGATATGCGGGGAGAGCTAGAGAGGCGTAAGCCAAAGGGGTGCAAAGGTGCCTTCAGTACCGTGTGGCATTTCATAGAGTGTGCTAGAGCATCTGACTTGACCATGGCTGGCCAATTAGAAAATATCAAAGTGCGGGGAGTACGGTGGAAACAGCGCTCGACAGGTGAAGGGAGAGCTTGGGGTGGGGCGGGGAGGTGATGACTTGGCAGGACGAAGGGGGAAGCTAAGTCTGGGGTTGCGCGGGGGTGAATGACGTCAAATGGGCCCTGAAACGCTAAAGGGGGACGTAGAACCAACCTCCACCTCGGACCACAGCCGGGATCCTAGGAACTTGATAGGTCAGTGGAAGGCCGGGCCAGACGTCGAGGTCCATCTTCGTACGTATCCCTTCCGCCTTCACTTGCTGCGCAGCTACCCCATGCAGACATGACCACTATCCCACGAGCCAGGCATTACTCTGGTACCTTTTGCGATAGTGATAACCTCGTTACATCTCGACAATCGCATGTCGAGACGCGCCATACCAATTCTCAGATATGTCACTTTCCATTTGCCAGGTTTACATATACTACTAGTAGCTAAGTCGCACAACCGAGTGGCATGAACTAGACGTGCCCAGAAAGCGCCTCGTCACGATCGTCCCGGTCATCAATAGCTTACTGAGATCGCGTCAGCTCACCGCGCGCATGGGATCCAAAATCATTGGCGTCTGTGCGATTGCAATCTGCCACACCTAGCACAGCTTTCGCCATGCTTGGGCCACATCTGAGCACATGCGTACCAAGGTCGCACAGTCCGCAATCACAAAGAGCACCGAGCGTATCTCACCTTGGCCATCATCATGGTAACGAACTCGTTGTAGTCGATCATGCCGTCACCGTCCTTGTCGGCCTCGCGGATCATCTGGGTGATCTCGTCGTCCGAGAGCTTCTCGCCAAGGTTGGCTATCATGTTAGTGCGTGCTTCTCGTACGAATCATTGACACCTACTCATGACGTGCTTGAGCTCGGCAGCCGAGATGTGGCCGTCGTTGTTCTTGTCGAACACCTGTGGTTAGCGGGGTCCCAGTGACGGAGCGAGGCGCGCGCTCTGTGCTTCGACACTACTTGACCCACCTTGAAGGCCTCACGGATCTCCTCCTCCGAGTCGGTGTCGTGCATCTTGCGGGCCATGAGGGTCATGAACTCGGCGAAGTCAATCGAGTTGTTGCCGTCGGCGTCGACCTGTATTCCCGATAGCCATAGTCGAAGGTGGTGCAGTGTTCGAAGGTGTAGTTGAACGAGACAGCGAGCGTGGCGTGCAATCGGATGAGAACGAAAACGTTGTTGACGTCAGGGAGCGGGAGGTGAGCTCAGATCGCGGCCACGTCCAACAATGCTGCCTACCTCGTTGATCATGTCCTCGAGCTCAGCCTGGGTGGGGTTCTGGCCAAGGGAGCGCATGACGGTGCCGAGCTCCTTGGTGGTGATGGTTCCATCGCCATCTGTTGGCAGGGAAGAATCGTATCAACAAAGGATGGAGGGTGCGCATAAACAGTGTTACGTGGACGTTGAATATCGAGGAATCCGCAGCGAGAACGCGTCAGCCAAGATTGTAGAGTCGCGCATAGAAGCATACACACCCTTGTCGAAGAGGGAGAAGGCCTCCTTGAACTCTGAGGAATGTCAGTACCATTCCGCAGACGGCATCCATGATAGTGGCATCCTGCGCTTGTCTCGCCGCCTCCAACGCGCACTCACCGGCAATTTGCTCTGTTGACATGGCGCAACGCGCGCGAGGTCAGTACGTGTCCAGATGTCGTCGAATTATACACACCCTTGGTCTGGCAAAGTCAGCACAAGTCATAAAGGGATGGTCGGAAAGTCGAACGCAGACGCAGCTCCGCAGCACCTCGCAAGTGGTGCTGTTATTGTCGCCGCCAACGCGATAGGCGCCATGTGGAATGCTCACCAGCTGCTCAGCCATTGTGGTGGACTATATGGGTTCGTTGGTGTCGACTGTAAGGTATAGGAGAGAAGAGAGGAAGAAACAAGAATGTCGACGAGGTGGATGGACGCGGCAAGGGATGCAGCCGTGTGTGCGCTGCGGGGAACGACAGCGCGGTCGGTGCCCGGTGCGTTGGAGTTTCAGCCTACGGTGAAGCGGAAGCAAACTGAGGGCGAGGTGCGAAGAACCGTCATTATGGCTCGAGCCACCGAAACCTCATCACATGGTAGGGCCTCACCTCAAGCTCTCGGTTCGGATCCGAAACCATGCGACTTCTCTCACCCACTTGTGACGTACGCGTTGATGCGTTTCGACTTTTTGGCCAACTAACGACTCGACACATATCTACCACTGCGTGCTTACGACTGTTCGCACATCGCGAGCGTCTCAACTCTTCATTCTATTCTCATCTCTCACGCCACTGTCCACGTACAAGATGGCGTACCAAACCTCGATTCTCAGCCGCCCATTGAGCGTATACTCAATACCGCCCGAGCTCCTCGATGCCCTGTCTGTCCGCGCCATCCAAGCCCAAGAGCAGCCATCGTCAGCAGCGCCAGACACTATCCCGGAGGAGTCGGAGGCACCGCAGCCCGCGGTTGAGTCGTCCTCGGGACTTGGATGCCAGACATGCCCTGGAGCATCGTTCAGCGCACCAGAAGACCAGCGCGCCCACTTCAAGTCGGATTGGCATCGCTACAACACGAAGGCCAAGTTGAACGGACGCAAGACGGTCACTGCAGATGAGTGGGACAATGTCGTCGACGGTAAGCGGTTAGAGTGGCTGGTAGGGCTGACATTAGGTGTCTCTAGCATCTCCGGCTCGGCACAGTCATCCTCTGGGTCGTCTCAAGAGGATCGCATCACCCGGTTGTTGAAGAAGACCAAAGTTGCCGAAGAAGACAAGGAGGGGTTTGACTCGGAGGAGGAGGCGGAGCTCGCGGATCTGCGCAGGCGTGCCCAACTTCGCACGGCAGTCATCTGGTTCCAGGCGTCTGGAGCGCCGCCATCCCTGGGTATCCAGGCCGACACCCAAGTCGGTGTCTACCGCAGCCTGTTGCCATCTCACGATACAGCGAGCGACTACCTCAACGACCTGAAGAGGATACAGCTTGGCGCGCCATTGCCAGACGACGAAGAGCGCCGTATTGCACTGTTCATGGTCGCCGGTGGCCACTTCGCCGGTATGATTATCAGCTTGCGCCCTCGCGGCAAGACAGAGCGGCAGGATGTGAAGGGGGCTGGTGACGTGCGGGTCTTGCAGCACAAGACATTCCACCGCTACACGAGTGAGTCCCTACCTGTTGTGCCGTATGCTGACCGCAGCCCGTCGCAAGCAGGGTGGCTCGCAGGGCCTGAACGACAATGCCAAGGCCAAGGCGCTCTCTGCCGGTGCCATGCTGCGTCGATATGGCGAGCAGGCATTGCAGGAGGAGATCCGTGGGCTCCTGGCTGAGTGGGAGGAGGACATCCAGCTGTCGGAGCGCATCTTCATCCGCGCCAGCACACACGGCAAGAAGAGCTTCTGGGGCTACGATGGTGCTGTGCTCGACAAGTCGGACGAGCGTATTCGGTCCTTCCCGTTCCCAACGCGGCGTCCAACACAGCAGGAGCTCCTGCGGTGTTGGCACGAGTTGACGCGCGTCAAGGTGTCTCATCTGACCGCCGAAGCATTGGCCGCGCAGGACGAGGCATACATTGCCTCGCTGCAGCCGAAGAAGCAAGCCGTCGCCAAACCCGCTCCTGCCCCAGCTCCCGCTCCCGCACCGGTCGTGCCAAAGCTTTCGCCTGAAGAGGAAGCAAGGCAGGACCGCGCCCGCCGCCTCGACGACATGGTGCGCAAGGGACGCGTCGACGCCCTGCGCACCTTCGCCTCGCGCTATCCCACCGAGCTCACTCCCGAGGCATTGGGCAAAGCCGCCTCCGCCGCGCAGGAGGACGTCCTCCGCTTCCTCATCTTGGACGCCAAGCTCGACCCCACCACCCCCCTTGACGGCGGCAAGCGCGCATATGACATGTCCGCGAACAAGGCTGTGCGCAACCTCTTCCGCCGCATCGCGTTTGACCACCCCGATTTATGGGATTGGCAGGCGGCACACGTCCCCTCAGGTCTCAGCGAGGAGGCCGAGGCGGAGCAGGGCGCCCGTAAGGCTGAGCGCCGCCGCGGCCTGCGCGAGAAGATGAAGGAGCGCGAGCGTGCACGTGCCGAGACTGAGGCGGCTGAGGAGGCGGCCGCGCCAACACCCCCGCAGTCCGCCTTTGGTTCTCTCGGGCTACCCGCTTCGTCGAGTGGGCCGCAGAAGCTTGGCGGACGGCCTGACGCGTCAACAGGCCTGGCCGGGCTCAGTCCCGAGATGCGCGCGCAGATCGAGCGCGAGCGGCGTGCACGGGCGGCCGAGGCGCGGTTCAAGAAGGCATAAGTTGCCTCCAGCTCCACCTTCAAAGACACAACAAGGCCATAGCCCTCCCACGCCTCCTGGGCAGATGTGAGGTCTCAGAGACAGCCTCCGACCGCAACATGCCCGACCAGCTCAGGAAGGCTGGAGACGATGACATGCCCTGGGCGACACTCGGCGCGAGGCGGCCGGCAGTAGCATTCCATACTGTGGTGATAGACCTTGGCATGGCATGCTACTATTTGCATGCCGCAGAGTGGCCCAGGCCGAAATCTGCGTCTATCTTAACTTACCCGAAGACATTGTGCTCCATCTAGCCAAGTATGCACAAAGAACCACCTCGTTTTGGCTTGGATCAAGATTTCACTTCTCGGCACATATGCCCGCCGGCGACCACATATATCAACAAATACATCATCTTCGCTAGTATATCGGTTAGTATATTCGCCTCTCATTAGAGAGTTGCCAGAAATGGCTTGACCACGAAAGAGCAGGGTTCAACTCCCTGGCGGAGAATAATCTTTTGCCATTCGCGTCCGCGGACTTTCAGCGGTCGTGGTCGTGGCTTCTCTTTTGCAGTATGGACGTAGTGTGACAGACGAGTGGGTGTATTTCGTTGTGTTCATGAAGATGATAAGGTCACTTGTTGTCTACATGTGGGGACCTCCGGTCGTACGATATATTGCACAATGAGTCGATCATTTCCCCGACTTGCTGCTGTAGGCTCTTCACACGAATGCGACATGATGCAGAGGATGCTGTTATGAGCCCCTCATGCGATACGACCCGATAACTCTTCACTTGGAGGGCTTCACGGCGCGGCTCGAGGTATCACAAGCAAGACTCCGGGGAATCGAAGACGAATCGAGCTCATCCGTCCTTCAAAGTACATGGTGAGTCGTTGTCACGATTTTTACCTGAGGTTATCTTCGGCAGCCACTTCTGGTCAGTCGCGAAGGCCCGGCATCCCTTTTACGAGTCCATTGGGGAGCAGCAGTCAGATGTCTCCCGGTGCGAGCGAACCTGCTGGCATGCTACTTCGCGCAACTTGGCAAGTTCCGAAGCTATGCCCATGTAATTGGCTCAGGACATGAACGCAAGCAGCACGTCGACTGAAGCGACGTACTCACATGCCCACAGATGTTGAATCAAAGCTTCCATGACCGACGTACAGAATAACTCAAGCGGGTGCGTCGCTTACTGTAGGTAGACTCGCGAGCACGTCACTTGTTGGCACGGTACTGTGCGGTGGTTCGGAATTACCTGCAGTCTCCCCTTGATCACCAAACGACGTACGTTGATCATCCGAGTGCTACTTCTAACCAGGAGCCACCAGCGAGAGGATTCCGAATGCCATGAGCCGTCTTGAGTCGAACGCATTAGTCAGATGGAAGCTGCCAAACTGCCAGTTCCGAACTTGATGCCACCTGCCACACCACCGGATCTCGGCCCGAGACGTGCCTGGAAGCACGCATTCCGCTGAGCCGCGAGTCGACGATCGTCCACTACATGACTCGAAACATCACAACATAACCATACATATCTGCCCCGAGGACGCAGAGCAGGTCAATTTCACGCTCCAGCATCAACCGTCAACTGCCTCAAGCGCCCTCACTCCCTCACCATGCCCGACCAAGCCCCTCCGCCTCTAGCCTTGCCCACCTTCGCCGACGTCCAGTCCGCCGCTGAGCGCCTGAAGGGCGTGGCCCACCGCACGCCCGTCCGCACCTCGGCAACCGTCAATGCCCAGCTCGGCGCCGAACTGTATTTCAAGTGCGAGAACTACCAGCGCATGGGCGCCTTCAAGATCCGCGGTGCCTACAACGCCCTTTCCCAATTCACCCCTGCTCAGCGCGCTGCCGGCGTGATCGCCTACAGCTCGGGCAACCATGCGCAGGCCATCGCGCTGTCCGCCAAGCTCCTCGGCATGCCCGCGGTCATCGTGATGCCCTCGGACGCGCCGTCCGCTAAGCTGGCCGCGACGCGCGGATACGGCGCTGAGGTGGTCACGTACGACCGCTTCACGGAGGACCGGGAGGCGATCTCGAGCAAGATCGCACAGGAGCGCGGGCTGACCCTTATCCCGCCGTACAACCACCCACACATCATGGCGGGGCAGGGGACGGCGGTGATGGAGCTTCTGGAGGAGGTGCCGGATCTCGACTACCTCTTCGTCCCCCTCGGCGGCGGCGGCTTGCTCTCGGGCGCCCTGCTGGCCGCCAAGGCGATGGCGCCCGGATGTAAGGTGTATGGCGTGGAGCCGGAGGCCGGCGACGACTTCAAGCGGAGCCTCAAGGAGGGGAAGATTATCAAGATCGAGACTCCGAAGACGATTGCGGATGGCGCGCAGACGCAGGCCGCAGGCGACCTGACTTTCGCTGTCGTCAGCCGCGACGTCGACGATATCCTGACGGCGACGGACGCACAGATCGTCGACGAGCTGCGCTTCTACGCCGAGCGCATGAAGATGGTCGTCGAGCCTACGGGCGCTCTCTCGCTCGCGGCGGCGCGTAACGCCGGCATTCCGATCCAGGGCAAGAAGGTCGGCATCTTCATTAGCGGCGGCAACGTCGACCTTGCCAAGTACGGCGCACTGCTGGGACAAGGCTTGTAGAGTGACCATTACTAGATGCGAGACCCTAATACTATTACGACAATGCATATGCCCCAGACAACCCCTACGCGCGCCGTGGTCTAGTCTAGTTGAGGCGCTCACGCAAGTACTCGACCACCTTGTCCATAGGGACCTCCTCACCGTTGTCGGCACCTGCCTCACGCTCAACACCCTGCTCCTTGATGCGCACGATGCCCTTCTCCAGCTCGGCGGGCGCGAGGATCGCCACGTAGCGGACCTGGTCCGAGTCGGCCTGCGACCACTGTGCTGGCGCCTTGGGCTTGGCCTTGTACATGAACTCGGCCTGATGTCAGCAACGCGTCCTTCTGTCTCTCCATGACTCACCCTGATACCAGCATCCCAGAGAGTCTTGGCGAACTTCATACGCTCCTGCAGCAATCCTCCGCCAAGAGCCATGATGTACACGTCCGTCTCCTTCGAGCGAGGCTTAGCCTCCTGCGCGCGCCGGCGGTTCTCGAGGATGGCGTACACGCGCTCGACACCGATCGAAATACCGACACACGGCACCTTGTCGCGCTTGGACCCAGCAGCCTCGGCGAACATGTTAACAAGGTTGTCGTACCGTCCACCAGCAGCGATAGAGCCGACACCAACGGCGCTCTCATCAACACCGTCCTCGTTGACGGTCTTCTTCTCGGCCTTCTTGCCCTTTCCTGATGGGGCCATGACGGGTGCGACACCAGCAGCGTCGGCAAGGGGAGGAGCGGAACCGTCGGTGATGGCCTCGTAGATGATACCCGTGTAGTAGTCGAGGCCACGGGCGAGCGACATGTCGAAGGACATCTTGTCCAGAATGCCGAAGCACTCAAGGTAGTCGAAGAGGATGGCCATGTCGGCAAGACCCTCCTTGGCCGACTGGACAGCGTTGAGCTTCTCGTCCGCCTGGAGCTTGTTGAGAACCTCACGGCCCTGGCCTACACGTCAGCTCGGTCTAACCCAGTTACTCACCCTTAAGGCCGACGTACTCGCCGATACGGTCGGCGACAGCCTCGTCGAGCCCCTTGTCAACAGTCATCTCCTTCTTGACATCCGCCCACGACATCTTGTCGAGCTTGTCGACGGCCGACGAGATGCTGCGGATCTTGTCGGCAGGGACGCCAGCAAGCTCAAAGATACCGTCGAGGATCTTGCGGTGGTTGAGCTTGATGGTGTACTCGCCAATCTCGAGAGCAGTCAAGGCCTCGCAGAGAATGTAGAGAACCTCAGCATCGGGAACCATGGCGTCGTAGTTGCCGGCAATGTCGAAGTCGCACTGGTAGAACTCGCGCATGCGGCCCTTGGACATGACCGGCTGGTCGCGGCGGTACACCTTGGCAATGTGGTAGCGCTTGATGTTGGTGAGGCCGTTCATCGCGACGTAGCGGGCAAAGGGGACCGTGAGGTCGTAGCGGAGCGAGCACAGCTCACCGCCCTGGTCCTGAAGGTCGTAGATGAGCTTCGAGTCCTCGCCGTACTTGCCCGCGAGGATCTCCTTGAGCTCGAAGACAGGGGTGTCGATAGTCTCACCACCGTGCTTGGCGAAGATGCGCTCCAAGGTCGCAAAGATCTTCTTGCGGAGGAGAGCGGCAGCAGGCTTGTGGTCGATGGTACCCTTGGGCACCTTGAGCTGGAAGCCGGTGCCCTCCTTCTTCTCCTTGGACTGCTGGGCCTTGAGGGTCTTCATCTCCTCGACCTCCTTGGACGCATCCTGCTTGGCAACCTTGAGCTGCTTAATCTTCTCCTGCAGCTCCTTGATCCTGTCGTCGACGGGCGCCATGTTGTTGTAGGTAGCGGTGGTGTGGAAGGTGGTGAAGGGGATGGGGCGCGGCGCGGCGACTTTAGGGTTGACTCGAACGGAGGCGATGCGTCTGGCTGTTGTTCGCAAAAGCATACAGCTCCTCGTCGAGAGCGTAGAGATGGTCGGTGTGGTTGTAGGAGGTGGTAGTGGGCGATTCGAGTTAGACTTCCTTGTCCACAATCTCACTGACCGTCATCACTCACCAAAAAGTCCGGCACCGTAATTTTGCTTCCGCGAGCTGTCTGCTGGCTGCCGTGCAAAAGTAAGTGTCTACCACGCGTTGCATCGCTTCCATCGCATTGACTACTTGATAGCCAACGCAATCATGGCTGCTCTCAGGTCGGACATCGTAAGTACGGCAACGGGATATGGCCGCTGACAGCAGCGTAAAACGTTCCCCGGCACCGACGAGGTCGTCGTCGACTACATTGCCGGCCTCGCCGACGATGTTGACGAGGACGTCGACGACATCGTTGACCAGACCCGCGGCATGCTTCAAGACGGCCCTTCGAGCAGCGACAACAAGGCCCTCAATGGCTTTATGGACCGCCTTGTCCAGTACCTCGAGTCGCAGTCGTCGAAGCGTGTGCGCAAGGCGACGACCGCCACCAAGCTCGCCAGCTCCGTGCAGATGCGCTCGCAGCAGATGTCGGCAACCATCGCCATGAGTGGCCGTGTCGACCTCGACTCGGTGAACAAGTCGCAGGCGTCCCGCGTTGACTTGGGCAAGCTCGCCAAGGCTGAGGCCAAGCTCAAGGCCAAGCTCGAGAAGCGCAGCCGCCGCAACCTGTACGAGGGCTCCAAGCTCATCGACAAGTTGCAGCAGCAGCAGAGCTACGAGGAGATGTTCATGAAGGTCAACCCGCTCGACCTGTCCGGCGCCGCCAAGGGCAAGTCCAAGGACATCCACCTTACCAACATCGACGTGTCGTTCGCCAGCAACCGTATCCTCAACGGCGCTACGCTCACCATGGCCCACGGGCGTCGCTACGGTCTCATCGGTCGCAACGGTGTCGGTAAGTCGACGCTGTTGCGGCACATCGCGCTGCGTGAGGTTCCTATCCCGACCCACATCTCCGTCCTGTATGTCGAGCAGGAGATCATCGGCGACGGCACCAAGGCCATCGACTCGGTGCTCAAGGCCGACGTGTGGCGCCACAAGCTCATCAGCGACGAGAAGGAGATCAACGCCAAGCTCGAGCACATGGAGAAGAACCCTGTGCCGAACGACGCACCCGAGGGCGACAAGATCGCAGCCGAGCGCGAGAAGGACGAGCTCGCCGCCCGCCTTGGAGAGGTCCAGCAGAACCTCATCGACATGGAGGCGGAGACTGGTCCCTCGCGTGCCGCCCACCTCCTCGCTGGTCTCGGTTTCTCGGAGGCAGACCAGCAGAAGCTAAGCTCGTTCTCCGGTGGTTGGCGTATGCGTCTTGCTCTCGCACGTGCCCTCTTCGTCAAGCCCGACCTCTCATGCTCGACGAGCCGTCCAACATGTTGGATCTCAATGCCATTGCGTGGTTGGAAGACTACTCCAAACATGGCCTGGTACCATTCTCGTTGTGTAAGTTTTGCCGACAGGATAAAACTGACATCAGCTCGCACGACCGTTCGTTCCTCGACGCCGTCGCAACCGACATTGTGCACCAGCACTCGCAGCGTCTCGACTACTACAAGGGCAACTTCACCCAGTTCCACGCAACCAAGACGGAGCGTGCCTCCAGCAGAAGAAGGAGTACGAGGCTCAGCTTGCCTACCGCCAGCACCTGCAGGCATACATCGACCGGTGGCGTTACAACGCCAACCGCGCACCGCAGGCGCAGAGCCGTATCAAGATCCTCGAGAAACTGCCCGAGCTCGAGCCGCCCGAGGAGGAGGACACGTCCGAGAAGTTCAAGTTCCCCGAGCCGGAGAAGATCAGTCCCCCGCTGCTGCAGCTCGACGAGGCCAAGTTCGGGTACACGCCCGAGAAAGTCATTCTCGAGGGCGTCAACTTCGACGTGCAGATGGACTCGCGTATCGCTGTCATCGGTCCCAACGGTGCCGGAAAGTCGACGCTCATCAAGCTCCTCACAGGTGCTATCCAGCCCAGCAAGGGATCGCAGAACATCAACCCCCGCGTCCGCATTGGTTACTTCACCCAGCACCACATGGACCAGCTCGACGTCAACCTCTCCCCAGTCGCTTTCCCAGGCCAAGTTCCCGGGCAAGACCGAGCAGGAGTACCGTGCCCACCTGGGTGCTTCGGCATCACCGGTCTCACCGGTCTCCAGAAGATGGAGACGTTGTCTGGTGGTCAGAAGAGTCGTGTCGCCTTCGCCGTGCTCGCCTTCACCCGTCCCCACATTGTGAGTTTTTTATCTATGGGAATTCCCCAGCTAACGGATAGCTCCTTCTCGACGAGCCGACAAACCACCTCGACGCAGAGGGTCTCGACGGCCTCGCTGCCGCGGTCAAGGCGTTCAAGGGAGGATGTATCATCATCTCCCACGACTCTACATTCATCCACACCGTCGCTGCCCAGCTCTACGTGTGCGCCAACGGCCGCGTAGACAAGTTCAACGGCGATGTGACAGACTACAAGCGCCTGATCGTCGAGGAGATCAAGCACAAGAACAGCCCTTAAAATAGTGTGCCGATGCGAGTTGTACGAGTTTGTGCAGATTGTTCATAGTCAGAGTCTTGACATGCATAGTTGTGCCCTTGCGCAATGCTTGATGACCTGCTTGCTATCTAACGCCTGAACAGCGGCGCATCTACCCCTTCCTCGTCAGTCACCTCCTCTTCCTCGCTGGTCTCCTCCTCCTCACTCGACTCGTCCTCCGTATCCACATCCTCGGCATAAACGTTCTCGAGGACCAAGGCACCCGTTGGGCGCGACAAGGCGTTGACAGCGAGCACCTCTTCCTCGCTGCTCTCCTCCTCTGTCTCCTCCTCGCTGCCATCCGAGTTGAGGAAGTCATCAAGGTCGCGGAACGTGGCCCGCGTTGTGTGAGGTACAGAACTAGCGGGCGACGATCCCACCGGTGTCTGCGTTGCCGAAGCGCGCACTGGGCGCGGCGCGGCCAGCGCAGCGAGGGGCGGAGTAGCTGTTGGTGTCTGTGCCGACGCGAACGACCGCGGCGGAGACGCTCGTTTGACTTGGCCGATATCGGACTCGCGCAGCGACGAGTCGGTCGGGTCCTCCGCCCACTCTGGCAAATCGACGTATCCGCCAAGCTTGTGGTGTGCAACACGCGACATCGAGCCCACCTCAAGGTCGCTCCCTGCTCGTCAGCACTCATCCGGCGACCTTTCGGTAAACTCACGCTCTGTAACGACATCGTCTGGAGCCACATCGCGCTTGCCGAGGAGCACGACGCGCGCCTGCTCTCGACGCAGCGTCACACCGCCAACATCCTCGTCCTGCTCGTTCTCCTCGAGCGTCTCCCTCACGCCGCGGAGGAGGGCGGCGAGGAAACGTGCACGGTCGCGCACATCGTAGTCCGCATCCCACCGTGCCAGCGAGAAGAGATACTGGCAGAACAGGTCGAGCTTGGCGCAGTCGGCGAGAGAACAAGGAGCTTCGCTGCCAGAGTCAGGATCTGGAGCTTGGCCGGCGCCTCCTCCGACGTGAAGCTCTTGACGCCCTTGCGCAGGATGTCCGGCGCCCAGGGCGCGATGCCGTCCCACTTCAGGCCCATGGTCGTGTCGGGCGAGTCGTCGGCTGCGAACTGGCCCACGAGCCAGAATACGCTCGCGCGAGCTGAAGCGTTGGTGATGTTGTCGAGCTGCTTGGCAAGGCGTGCGACAAGGCGTTCTGGGGAGGCGACGGTGTTGCCCTGTAGGATGACGCCCTTGAGAACGATCACAGCTGGGCAACGAGGCACCTGGGGTTAGAGTATGTAGCATGACGGAACTCACTCCTCGAGCTCTTGAGTAGGCGCATTAGCGAGCGCAGGCCCGCGTCCGCGATCGACGGCTGCGTACGAACACAATGCCAATGGCACGTACAGCCTCCTCGGCGACAGCATCCTCTGGGAAGTTGACGTATTGCTTGAACTCGCGGATGGAGGCAGAGGCGTTCTGCTCCGAGACCATGTCACCATCGCGCGCAGCTTGGCGGTCATGACCGGCAAGGGGTCGGTGGTGTGCAGGAAGAAGTTGGCGTAGCGCTTCTCCCAGAGCCATGGGCGCTCCTCAACCATGGATGCGATGACATCCCAGGTTACCACCGAGATCTCGCCTGATCCCGATGCGTCGGCAGCGGTCGTGCCTGCAAGGCGAAGCAGTGGGGCGACGATGATTTCCTGCCCGTGCGAAGGGTTTCCAGCAGGAGCTAGGTTGTAGTACATCTTGGCAGCGGCGAGAACGACGGCGGGGTTGCGGCAGCACAATAAGGGCTTGGAGAGGTCAAGGAGCATGGCGAGGTCGATGTCGAGGCCCTCGAACTCGTCGTCCGACCCCTTGCCGTTTGTCTGCCCCTCGGTCGGGCGCACGTCGCCCGCGGTCTCAGGCTTCTCAAGCATTGTGCGTGCGTAGCGAGTCAAGACTTCCAAAGCCACGATCTGCCCCACTCGTCGGCATCTCCCAGAAGTCGGCAGATGTGACGATAGTATGGGTGCAGAAGATCCAGGCGGTCGGGGCAGATCTCGAGAAGCGGTAAGGGTTGCTCCAAGAGTGAGCGGCGATGGCGACGAGAGAAGTGTCTGGAGCAGTGGCAGAAGCTCGGATTGCATCGTCGAGTCCATTCTAAGGTCAGAAGCATCACTAGACCATGACCTACTCGTAGATCTTGGCAAGGCCGCCGCAACCGTCTTGCGCACCCATGGGTTTCTATCATTCACGAGCTTCTTAAGCCCGAGCATCACGATGCCTGCAGTCAGCTTCAATGACAGTCACAAAGCTCACCTTGAATCACAGGAAGGCGCATGGAAGTGAGAACTCGCAGAGACATGGAGCGGATAAGAGGCGATGGGTCGGACAGGTCCTTCTGGAACGTGTTGATAGACAGCAAGGAGGTCCGAGTTGGTCGAAGCGTAGCGGAGGAGGTAGATGTAACGAGCTTGCGGATCTCGATGCTGCTGGCGACGACCTGCTTGACGACCTGGGCAAGAAGCCCTCCATGTTCCTCCCTTTAGACATGGCCGCGATGATGCGCTTCATGCCTTCCAGGCGCTCGCTCTCGGCGCGGCTCTCGAGCAGCTTGGATACTTCACGACCTTGTCTTCTGACACGTCAAAGTAGCCCGCCGCACCCGAGCCGCTCCTCCAGCGAGGAGGGAGATGTCGCGCGTGGTCTCGTGGAAGTTCTCCTTGATCCTCTGCCCGAGTCGGTTGATCATGGTGGCGAGAGGACGGGGTGGGTTGGGTGGTGATTCGAGATCGAAATCGTAGACGCGCGAGCTGACGAGGTACATCATCGGTGGCTTAACTGACACGCTGATCACCGATGAGCCTAACCGGCCGATAAGACCTGATCAACATTGAGATTTGAAACACTTTTGTATTTAGGTATTAGCGGGAGTATTTACAGGAATCACACTCACCAGTCGATCGTCGCGCGTTCGTTTGTTGTTGCAGCTCGACATTGGACTCTGCCAAACCTCGTGTATAATCACTGCTTCGACTGGTCGGTTGTTGTCGAGGACTGTGCCATTCGCCTCTCTACTCCTCGCTGCCGACAGTCCCGCGGCCCCACCGCTTCCCGCATTCATGGAGTTCAACTCGACATCCCCATTGCTCTCCGGTCAACAAGACATGGCCGATTCATCTGCCATGGATGTCGACGTCCCCACGGCGGGCCCTTCCAATCCTGGAGCCTCACAGGCCAATGCGGACGCGAGCGGGTCTGGCATGAACGGCGATGTGAACGGCGTTGTCGTCGCAACAAACCAGGTGCATCTTTCGAGCAACCGCCAGTCGTATCCCCTTCCCAACAACCCAAACGTCACCCTCTTCTACGACGATGATACCGACAGCGATTTGGGAGCCGGGCGAATTGTTCGCACGGGATACGTATTTGATCCCCTGATGATGCTCCATTGCCAGGACGGGTATACACCAACGGATGACATTCACGACTCGGGGGAAGGTCACCCAGAAGAGCCGATGCGCATCAAGCGCATCTTCACTCGGCTCAAGGAGCAGGGTCTCATTAGGCGAATGAAGAGGCTGGAGTTCGAAGAAGCACGGGAAGATCAGGTCAAACTCGTTCACGGGGATCTCCAATGGTCAAAGGTGATCGGCACGGAGAGTGAGTTGGCACCTTTCTCATCTTGTCCAGATCCTAACCTCAACAGCCTTCACGGACGAGTACATCCAGGAAAGCAAGACCTACTACGACAATCTCTCTCTTTACGTGTGTAGGGAAACTGGGCAGTGTGCACGCCTCTCGTGTGGTGGAGTGATCCAAGCCTGCAAGTCGGTTTGTCAAGGCGAAGTGCGAAATGCATTTGCGATCGTTCGTCCTCCAGGACATCACGCCGAGCCGGACGAGCATATGGGCTTCTGTTTCTTCAACAACGTCGCTGTCGCTGCGCGCGAGGTGCAACGCCTTGGCCTGGCTAAGAAGGTCCTCATTCTGGACTGGTGAGGGTTATTGGCCGCCTTAAGTCTAACCAGCAGGGACGTTCACCACGGAAATGGTACCCAGCGCGCATTCTGGGACGACCCCAATGTCCTGTACATGTCGATCCATCGACATGACGGCGGCAAGTTCTATCCCTCGAGCGACTTTGGAGCACTCGACATGGTCGGAGTGGGAGAAGGAGAGGGCAAGTCGGTCAACATCCCCTGGCCAGGACCGGGCTTTGGCGACGGCGATTACATCTACGCGTTCCAGAAGATCATCATGCCCATCGCCTACGAGTTCAACCCCGATCTTGTCATCAGTAGGTCTGCCATCACTTCACACGCTGACGTCTGTCTCGGCTGGGTTTGACGCTGCCGACGGTGACCAGCTGGGTGCTTGCAACGTGACTCCACCTGGATATGGCCACATGACCCACATGCTGTGTGCTCTTGCTGGAGGGAAGGTTGTCGTCGCGCTCGAGGTAAGCAGTAGTGCCGTTTCGACCACTGACATTCAGGGAGGATACAACCTCCGAGCCATTTCAGACTCTTCGTTAGCAGTGGCCCAGGTCCTCCTTGGCGAGACGCCAGCGGAGCTCGGCGAGTTGCAAGCGTCCGAAGTGGCTACCGAGGTCATTCACGAGGTGGCCAAGGTCCAATCAAAATACTGGAAGAACGTCAACGCCGCGGCATGTGCACCACCTGAAGTCGGCAAGGAAAGTGGTGAATATGTCACAACTGTACCCGACATGCTCAAGGAGCATCGCGCCGCGTACATGTTTAAGAAGCACAACATGATCACCGTACCCCTGGCACACACCGACTTGGACGACGCGTTCAAGGACCAGATTCTCGTCAACCACGACCTCTATGCGTCCAGAGATGACACCCTCGTCATCTTCGCTCATGACTTTGGCAATCTGCGGGTCGAGACGGATGGCGTCGCATCAACAGATGTCAACCTCCAGAAGAGCTATCTGCTCGATACATCCAGTGTCGTGGTGGACTGGGTCAGGCAGATGGGATGGAACATCATCGACGTCAATGTGCTGCGTAGCTTCCGCACCGAATTCCAGAAGGGGCCACGAATGGTGTCTAATGCCGGAGATAAGCTCGATGGGCAGTTGATGCGGTATCTGTGGGACAACTACGTCGAGTGAGTCGTCGCCAGGGTCCCTTGAGGGTGTTGCTAAACGATTAGGTTGTCGACTGCTACGAAGGTGGTCCTCATCGGTCATGGCACAGCATGCGGTGCGATCATGGAACTTGTCAACCACAGAGGTGAGCAAAGAAGCCGACGGCAGTTGCTGACAATCAGACGTGCAGTCAAGGGTCAAGGCCATCGTGCAGGTGGCAGGACTCCATTCTGTGGTGCGACCCGACCCGACCAACGAGACTCGGCGAGCATGGTTTAGAGAGGCCTGCCACATCTATCTTCCGGATATCCACCCATTACTGGGCGAGGAGCGTCTCCATCGCCGTATTGGTGGCCAACTCCGCACAGCGCCCAAGGCCAAGGTCGCGGAGGTTCTCGTCGAGGCACTTCCAGAGATCAAGGAGTTTGTGCGCTCCAAGCTGGCTGGCAAGCCTGCAACCTACGCCAACGGCCATGCACCATCCGCTTCTTCGTAATAGACTGTTCTGTAGTTCTTCGAGTCATTGTATCCTTGGATGAACTCATAGGCATGGCCTGGACTCTTCCTGGGTGAAGTGCGACGAAATCGTTCATCTAGCTTGTATCTGCTTGTTTCACTGCTGAACCGAAAAGCTCGCGGCGTCAGGGAGGTGGAGGTCTGGATGGTGACGCAACACAAGCGATCGGCGACACGTCTCTGCAACCTGTCCAACTATCACTCACCATTGAGCGCGCCATGAGCTACAAGACTGGTACGCACTCGACCACCACCGCGTCAATGGCTGACCAAAGGCCCAATCTACCCGTGCAACCCCGCCACCGCGCGTGGCGAGAGCACCAAGCTCGGCGCGACCCCAAGGGCGAGAAGATCGTGTACACCAACGGCCGCGCCGTGATCGTGAGTTGCTCCTTCCAGCTCGCCATCTCATTGCTGCCAGCAAAAAGGATACTGACAGCAGATCCGCGACCTCAACAACCCCTCCTCAGCCCACGCCTACACTCGTGCGTCTCGCCCATCCCCAGCCAGCCCAACTTGTGTACCACTTGACAGTCCACTGACACAAGAGCACACCCAGACCGCCACCGTCGCGCGTTTCTCCCCCTCGGCTTCTACATCGCGTCGGCGATGTGGCGGGCAATGTCAGATCTGGGACACGACCAACCCGAGGAGAACATTCTCAAGCTCGCCGCGCGTCCCCTTGCCGGCCGCATCAACGATGTCGCTGGGACAGCGAGAGCAAGCGCCTCATCGTGGGCGGCGAGGGCAAGGACAAGTTTGGCGCCGCGTTCTTTGTCGACTCGGGAGCAGCTGCGGCGAGATCACCGGTCACTCGAAGGTACGTTGCGCAGTGGCAAGGGAGGCGGTGCTCTGCGCAGTCTACCTCACTCACACACTGAGCTTCCACCCACCGTTCTGCTGACCACAGACCATCACGCCCTCAGCGTGCGCCAGCAGCGCCGTTCCGCGCGGTGAGCGGGTCGACGACAACTCGATCGTGTTCCATACGCTGTGCCGTTCAAGTACGACAAGATCATCTCGACGCACACGCGCTTCGTGCGCGACGTGGTTCTCGCCCAACGGCGACGTGTTCGCGTCCGTCGGCTCGGACGGCAAGCTGTTCATGTACGACGGCAAGACGGGCGACGTTATGGGGTCGGCGACGCTCCTGACCCAACGCAGTCTGGTAGCTTGATGTCCGGCTGAAGCTGACGCAGATGGCCATGTCGTGGGCGCCGATCGACACAACTCGTGACGCGGGCGCGACGGCGTCGTGGCGATCTGGGATGCGCGGCGGCCCAGGTCAAGCAGACGTACGCGTCGGCTCGAGGTTGGGACCAGCAGAACGGCGTGGTGTGGGCCAACCCGAACCAGATCGCGTCCGTGTCGCTGACGGCACGCAACGTGTTCGACGTGCGCGAGGGCAAGAACTGGCGCAAGCTCTACGGCCCAACGAAGGCGATCACGTCGAGCGCGCTCGCGCAGGCCAGGGATCGCAGACATTCTACACCGGCTCGTTCGACGGGTCCATGAAGAGCTTCGCGCTCGGCGCGTCCCGGCGACCGACGGCGAGTGCTCGGACGTCAGCTGGCGCTGGGCACACGCGCTGGTCGGCCATGGCGGTGACGGCGACAAGGTGTGGAGTGCAGGGTGGGACGACAAGGTGTCGTCCATCTCGGCGGCGCTTTCGGCACCTCCTCCATCCCGACAAGGCCAGCCGGCGAGCGTCGCTGCGACGTCGAGCGCCGTCTTCGTCGCTCGCCGGCCGGCCTCGAGATCGCCCCGTCTGGCGGCTCGCCGTCCATCGTCGGCGGCGTGCACGCTGTCGCAGCTTCTGGGGACGTCATCGCGGTCGGCGCCGGCAACAAGGTGACGCTCGCGACGTGTCCGGTACGACCTCAACACGCTCGCCGAGTTCGAGGACAACAAGGGCGACGTCCTCGCCCTCGCCTTCTCGCCCAACGGCGCCCTCCTCGCGCCGGCGACGCGTCGGGCGTATCGTCTCATCGATGCTAAGGCCAACAAGGTGCTCGTGACTTCGCGCTGGACGTTCCACACCGGCCGCATTGCGAGCCTCGCGTTCTCGCCAGACGCAAGCGCCTGCTTCGGCGGCGCAGACGAGAGCATCTATATCTGGAACCCGGACAAGGTGCTGCGCAATGTCGCGATCAAGAATGCGCACACCGGCGGCGTGAGCGGTGTGGCGTGGGAGAGCGCGACGCGTGTGGTCAGTGCTGGCGCCGACGGATGTGTCCAACTGGGAGGTTCCTGTGCCGCTTAGGAAGGTTAGATGAGTAACGTAGAATTGTAGATGGAAGAATGTCGACACGTATGCATCTGTGCCGATGCGCATGTATGCGCGCGCCTGGGTCTATGCCATGGCAGTCTACTGTACTATGTCCGCTTGACTCTCCGCTCTCGATGCCCTCCTCCCTCCCATCCCCAGCCTGCTCATGCACTCCCCGCCTACAACAAGCCCTGGCGCTTGAGGTCCTCGTACGTCTTCTTATCGTAGACGTTGCCCTCGTCGTCCTCGAACTCCTCCGCCTTGTCCATGGCCGAAAGCTCCGCCCGTCCCTCGGCCTTGAGCTTCTCCGCCAGCGCGAGCGCATCGGCGATCTTGGTGATCTCGTGGAAGTGCCTTGTGTTCGGCAATCCCAACGCGCGCATACCGAATGCGTGTCGGCTCTCCTGGAAGTGGCGGTCGAAAGCCTTCGGCCCATGTACACGTGGTCGGAGCAGATCTCGCACTTGAACTCGACACCAGTCCGTGCAGCTTGTACAGCCAGAAGGGGATCGGCTTGCCGTCCCATCCGAGAGGAAGGTTGAGGGGGTTGTAGACACGCGCGTCGTCCTCGTCGTCCTCCTCCTCCTGGCCGGGGGTGGGAGCTCGACGGGAGGCGCCTCGTCGACCTCCTCGAGCTCGGCTTCACGCTCGCGTGCTGTCAGCCATACGTCGTTCGACCTCGCCGCGCGATGCCGTGATCTTCTCGGGGATGGTGGGAAGGTGAGGAGTGCGCAGACGAGGTATGTCAACCGCGCGGCTGGGCGGTGCTTGTCGATGCTGGACGTGCTTGGCCCTGCGCTGGCGGAGCGCACTCTCTCGACCTTGACACCGGCCGCCTCCTTCTTCTTGTGCTTCGCCGATGTGAGGTGCGCGTCGTACACCGTCTGCTTGGAGTAGGATTTGCGCAGTAGGGCACCAATGCCACTTTCCAGACGCCGCGCCCTTCTTCCCATTGCCCTCGTCCCATCCCTTGACCTCGCCTGCTGCCCACGCGCGTCAAAGCAGCCTCCTCCTCCTTGAGCTTCTTCTCCAGGTCGATGAGTGGCAATGCGCGCTCGAAGAACGAGTAGGTATGAGTAGAGTGTCTGAACATATCTGCCTGTCAGCTATGCAGTTACTACGATCTGAGCACTCACTGGAGATACGCCGGATGGCTCTTTTCCCGCACGTCGAGGGTACGCTCGACGCGCCCCTGCTTCAGCAGGTCCAGGTAGGCAATGTACGACAGACGCGTACTTCCCTTGAGGAGATATTGCGAGTGGGCCTCATACAAGTCCAGATGCCGTCCGTACGCCTCCTCGCCGAGAACACCGAGTCCAGAGCTGCTCAGCTTCCACGAGCAGCTGCACTCACGGTCAATGACCACGGCTCCTCCTCGCCCTCAACCTCAACCGTCTGCAGCCCGTCGCTGTTCACCAAGTCGTCGATCGAGTTAATGAGCGCGCGCGCATTCAAGTTGGTGTTCTTGCGGTGAAAGTCCTTGACCTTCTCGAAGCGCGTGTAGAACTCGGCCAACTCATCAACGCCTTCCCAGGCGCAGGCGCTGACAGGAGCGACAACTCGGTCGGTCGCAATCCCGGCAGGTCCTCGTACATCATCGCAAGGTTGTGCGCAGCTCGCCAATACGCGCGAGGATCTCAGCCGCCTTGCGGTCTCGCCTCGTAATGTTGCGTTGCTGTGTTAGCTACTGGCTGGCACGAGGAGACTTACCGAGTGGGGTTTGGATGAGCACGTCCGCGAGCGCCTGCTCATACCGCTCGATCTCCTCGTGGCATGCGCGCTGCGTCTCGATGATCGAGTCCATGGTGGTCGCGGCGGTGGTTGGTGGGATTTGTGTTGTTGAAGTTCGGCATTCAGCGTCGAAATGAATCCACAAAGTCCAGATTGCCACACTGCCGGAGACTGCGGCATTATCGCCACCCACCGTAGCGTCGATCTTTCAGATATCGCGCTCATGCACGCTTCACCACTAACTCAATAACAATAACAACATCAAAATGGCGGTAAGCATGCACAGCGACTAGACGCGACTGACATGCGCGTTTTCCCCTACAGCTCAATCCGTAAGCAACGCGAACTTTGTGACAGGAACCGAGCGCTGCTAACAACCTCAGTGGAGATGAGAAGCTCGTGTTCGAGTCCTCCGAGTCGGTCACAGTCGTACGTACCTCAAGCTGCCGGGAGGGCAGCGTTTGTCGGGAGGGGTGAGAGCGTACATTGACATGGCGCTATTGCTCCTCTCGAATACAGGCTCCTACATGTAAGTTGGCGCGGATTCGGGCTACCTGTTCGATTGCTGACGCGAACTCAGTCGAAGCACTTAACTTGCGGGAAGACCTCCTCCGTGGCATCTACGCCTACAGTGAGTTATACAGGGAAGAACTGACGCAGACTTCGAGAAGCCGTCTGCTATTCAGCAGCGCGCGATCATCCCCATCATCCGCGGTCGTGATGTCATTGCCCAAGCCCAGAGTGGTACCGGTAAGACGGCCACCTTCGATCTCGCGCTCCAGTCGATCGACCTGAACATCGCGAGACCCAGGTCCTTGTGCTCTCCCTACGCGCGAGTTGGCTGTCCAGATCAGACTGTCGTCCTCGCTCTTGGCGACTACATGAACGTGTCGTGCCACGCGTGTATCGGTGGCACATCGTCGGCGAGGACATCCGCAAGCTCGAGGCTGGACAGCAGGTTGTGAGCGGCACTCCTGGTCGTGTGTTCGACATGATCCGTCGCCGTAACCTTAGGACTAAGGACATCAAGATGCTCATTCTCGACGAGTCCGACGAGCTCCTCAACAAGGGTTTCAAGGACCAGATCTACGACATCTACCGCTACCTTCCTCCTGCGACCAGGTCGTCATCGTTTCGGCTACGCTTCCCCACGATGTGCTCGAGATGACGACCAAGTTCATGACCGAGCCCATCCGCATCCTCGTCAAGCGTGACGAGTTGACGCTCGAGGGCATCAAGCAGTTCTTCGTTGCCGTCGAGAAGGAGGACTGGAAGTTTGACACTTGTGTGACCTCTACGACACGTACGTGTGGTACTTACGCGTGGGCTTCAGCTGACCCCAGCCTCACTATCACCCAGGCCGTCATCTTCTGCAACACCCGCCGCAAGGTCGACTGGCTGACCGAGAAGATGCGCGAGGCGAACTTCACCGTGTCGTCGATGCACGGCGAGATGGTGCAGAAGGAGCGTGACGCCATTATGGCCGAGTTCCGCGGTGGCCAGTCGCGTGTCTGATCACCACCGACGTGTGGGCTCGTGGTATCGACGTGCAGCAGGTTCGCTTGTCATCAACTACGACCTTCCCTCGAGCCGTGAGAACTACCTCCACCGTATCGGTCGTTCGGGCCGTTTCGGGCGCAAGGGTGTTGCCATCAACTTCGTCACTATCGAGGACGTGCGCATTCTGCGAGACATTGAGCAGTACTACTCAACGCGTGAGTACAGATCGGAAGTTTATGAGGCCTACGTGCGCTTGACGTATGCCATCAGCCGTTGGTGATGATTGTCTGGATCCCGATGGAGTGATGGCGCGGGAGAAGGGAGGTGTGCCAGGGGTACCAGACCGCCTAGATGTGTGACGCGGTGTAATATTGTAAGAGGACGCAAGCTGACAGACAGAGATCGACGAGATGCCCGCCCAGGTGCAGGAGCTGGTGTGATTATAGACCCGAATAGGCGGGATGTCATGTACTGTATGTCGTGTACGAAGTGTTGCAGATGTGCGCGAAGCAAGCCAGGTGGCGTTTGCTCAACTAAAGCAGCAGTCGGCAGCCTATGTGCTCACACTCGGCGGCCTTACCGAAGCAAGTACAGTGGCATTTTTACCAGACTTGAACGCCAATATCTCGGAGCGCGCCGCTACGATCCCTCCAGAAATTGTACGAGCAGAAAGCCACGATCTCACTCTACCTATCCAGCTATAAATGCAAATTGCGACCCATCGAAGTGGACTTTCCCCATCAGCGGGATAGACATCGCGACCATGGAGCCCATTGTGGAGACGCAAGCTGAGAGGCCGATGATGGCCGATTGGCCGACTGACCAACCGAGATTTGAAGCGGGAGTATTTTGGGTGGCGTTGTTTGGTCTATTGGGTAGTCGCCTGCCGATTGCGGCGCCACCCTTGGGCCTGATCTTCTGCCCTTACGACCCCAGACACGCAAGATCAAGATCACAGATCAGCGCTCCCCCCATAAGCGAGGGCCGCAGATCCACGGCACAGGTCGCACTGGTCGTTTGTCGTCTGCACGCACTGGTCTTGGCGGGCCTGGCACACAGAGTCACAGTACTGAAGTAGTAGTCGCCACTGCGCCGCTTGTTATGAGCCGCGCTACGCCGCGCTACATACACAGATAGACAAATAGACAGACAGACAGCCTAAATAGACAGATGGACAGGGATCAGACCGTATGCTTGTGTTGATCGGCCCGAAGCTTCTAACCCATCCCAAAGGCCAAAGGCCGAGACTTGGTTGGATCTTGGCAGTTGTGGCTGGTAGCGTACGTCCGTTGTGTACGGCTCCAAAGTGGCTGGTGTCATACACCTCATACACCGCTCTGAGCCAAGTTGAGCCCGGGGTATAGCGGCGTAATCGCACTACGGCGACCAAGGGCCGCAAACCTAACTTGGCCATACCGACCACATTACGGCAATCCCTAGGCAACCAATATGCAGACGACCATTTCGACCAAACGCTTTTCTTCCCCACCTTGAGACTCATGCACGCCACCATACTGCCAGCCGCCACTATCATCCGACAATTGCACGTCGTCCATTACCACTGATCGGCTCCACAGAATTGCAACGGAGGCGAGCGAGATGCATAGCAATCGCTACGACAAATAGAGAGATCGAAAAGCGAAACTACTACTAACTATGGGGAAGAAGTACGGGAAGGGGTCTCTCTGCAAGAGTACACTGTTGTACACGGACTAAAGGCCCAGAAGCGATTCCCGGTCACAAGTTCAAGAGAGACGAGAGACGCTTACTTGGCAGCAGCCTTGGGCAGCGGCCTTCTTCTTGGGGGCGGCCTTCTTGGTGGCACCGGCAGCCTTAGCCTTGCTGTGAACGTCAGTGGCGGAACTGGTGGCAGTGGTTTACTCGACTTACCAGCAGGGGCCTTCTTGGAGGCGGTCTTCTTGCCAGCAGCGGGGCCTTCTTGGTACCAGCGGCCTTCTTGGTGGCAGGCTTGGCGCTGCTGGCTTCTTGGGGCAGTAGCCTTCTTCTTGGGAGCGGCGGCCTTCTTGGGGGCACGTTCTCCTTGCCAGCCGAGTAGCCTTGGCCTTGGCCTGTAAGCGTTAGAGACGAAATAGGAAACAGCAGTCAAGTACACACCTTAGGAGCAAGCTTGATCTTGCCGCCGATGCCCTTGGGGAGGACAAGGACACCGGTCTCGGAACCGCGCTTGATGGCGTTCGAGAGGTTGTTGATGTTGACTGCGACGAGAGGTCAGCTTGTACTTGGTGAGAGGAACTTCTTAATGGTGGGGCGCGAAACACCGGAGCGAGCGTCCGGGGTTGGCAACGATGCACTCCTGTGGCATGTCAGCGAGCTGGTCGAGGAGGAATGGTCGGCGCCGGGGGGGGCGACGGAGGTAAAATCTCCTAAATGGGCAATTCATTTGACGAGGCCGTTGTACGCCCATGCATGAGCCGCAGCTCGAAGAGCGCATGCATGTGGATGGAACTTGCACCACCTCTATGCGAGATCTGGAGTCGCAGGTGCGTGGTTGGCAAGTTACGGGGCGGGTCGCGGTTGACTGGACTGGCCAACCCGAAGGCGAGTCGCAAAGGTATGGGAGCGGCGGCGACGCAAGCGCCAGCGCTCCAACCACCAGCAAACTGCACCTCGAACGTCGCCCAGCCCCATGCACGCATCCACCCTCCCGCTCCAGAACGCTGCAGCTCATGCCAAACAAGCCGCAAAGGCGGGTTGGTGGACGGAGGGGCGTGGGACCCAAACACTCGGTGGCGTGACTCGGCGGGGGATCGACTTACCTGAATCATCGCCAGGAAGGTGGGGTGGGCCGAGGGCTTGCGGGAGCAGCGGCCTTCTTGGGAGCGGCGGTGGTAGCGACCATTGTTGCAAGTTGAGAGGGGGTAGCGCGGGCTGGAGGGTTACAAACATCAGAGGTCAACAGAGGTGGGCCGAGAGAACAGGAGGCACCGACGATAGCGACCAAGCGCGGGAGGAAATGTCAGCTCCGTGCACAGCATGCTTGGGGGAAGTCATAGAGATGCCTAGAAGCCATCCAAGACGACCACGCAGGCTACTCACAAGATTGAGGTGGATGGAAGACAAAGGTGTGATTGAGAGCAAGTGGGGGGAAGAAGGAGAGATGATGGTCAGACGTCGTTTGTATATGTGAGGTGGGGCTGGTTTCGTCAAACATCCGATTGCCGTCTTCTCCTTCGTCGAGTCTCACTCCTCAACAACGCAACGTAGAGATGCATTTGCATACGCATGCATCCATGACCCATCCATCAACTCCAACTTGATAGATGCATGCATGCAGTTGTTGGCACAGGATCACTGGATCAGCGGTGAGGGATCATTGCACGTGACGTTGCTCCCGGCAATTTCGCTGACGACTGTCGTCCAACGCTCCAGCCATGTCCACCACGCTCCGTCCTCTCCGTGACTCCAAATGGCTCTGGGCATCGCCACTGATGTCGTCGACCTCCTCATGTCGTTCAATTTGCTCCAGAAGGCCCGTGCGGAGTGTGGGTGGCGATATCACCTTCCCCACGAAAACGCCGCGGCGTCGGCCTCGGCTGATCCGCCCTCGACAGTTGACTCGACTCCTCCTCACCATCTACAACATCGTACGCGTCCAACGCGGGCTAGTCTTGGGTGCAAGTACCTAGTACCAACATCTGACGACAAAATCGCGTCCGACGCGCCTTGTTTGGGTGCCGTACGCAACATTACTTGATGTCACCAAACGTGATATTTCTCCACCGTACGGAGCACTTGGGCTGGTTGGTGTCCCGTGAGCCGGAGTTGATCCCTGCGTGCATCTCAAGTGCTGAACTATGCATCCACATGCCAGAGTCCTCATGCACAGCCTCAAGCTGTACGTTGCGTGTGGTTGAGTAATGGGAAAGAGATGGGTCAACCAATCTGGGAACTATGAAACTCTTCATTTGACCTCGGCCGTGCAAGGTTTGCGTCATGGTTTATGTCACCCAGGCCGATTATGAAACATAACCAGATATATCGTCTTGTATCTACCACAGGAGCACCCTCCTCGCCGTTTGACTGCTCGCCTGAGCGGTTCACTTGTAATCGTCGATGAAAGTGCTTCGGAGGTGGTCGTGAGACGGCATCTGGACATGAAAGTGGAGGTCCGAAGTGGAGGCATAAACAACCGCCACGCGACATGTTTGATCCCGTGCGGCGCCAACAACGTCGTATTGGGCTGAGCTGTGATGCGCACCAAAGTCACCAAACAAAGGCGGTGAGTGTATCGCATTGTGAGACAATAGGTAAACTAACTTCCATGTTGGGTTGACTGAGCATGAGTGGACTCGAACTGCGCAGCATGCGAAGATTGATGCACAGCGAAACCGCCTTCCGAGTGGTTGGCAGGGCTGGATCGTCGTCACCGTAGCTCTAGGAGGGATTTCACATTACTTCCAATTGCTTCCGCTCCAAAGGTCTTCAGAACGTCATAGCTCATGTGACAAAAGTCCAGACCGCGCGACTCACAATTCCAAGTCCAACACTCATCCCATCAACACCACTCCAAGTCACGTTCAACATGTACGGCCGCGGCGGAATCCCGAAGCAGCTCACAGCGAACCGCGCGACGTCGAGCACGCGCTGCCAGGTAAGTTGGCCGCCGCGGTCCACAGGCAGCTCAACATGACTGTCTTCTCGATCCTCTGTATCAAGCAGCATCCCTCACCCAATCCATCTTGAACGCAGCCTCTGACAGCAGAAATGCCTGAAAACGGGCACTTCACGTACGAATGCACCAACTCGCGTCCCTACGTGCCCCGTCCCTCGCGGACGAAGCAGCTGCGCACCGGTGCCGGCCTCGCGCCAGGCGGGGGACGCGACCAGCCTTCGGTCGAGCTGCCGACGAGTTCCGAAGCAGGGAGGGCCTGGCGGACCGCATCCTCAAGGCGAAGGAGGAGGAGCGTGCACGCTTAAGGGAGCGGGAGAGGCGGGAGCGTGAGCGCAGCGAGCGCAGGAGAGGCAGGCGCGACTCGCGCGGCGAGAGGCGGGGGAGCGAGAAGAGGGAGGTCGCGGGGGAGAAGCGGAGCGGGATAGTCGCAGTCCCCGGAGGTAAGTGCTTGTTGAGATTGAGGGGGCATGACTGACAGGCGATCGGATAGTGATAGCGAGAGCGATGCGCCGGCGCGGAAGAGGCGGTACTCGAGCTCATCGGGTCCTCGTTCGACTCGGACTCCGAGAGGAGCCGCGGACGCTCGCTTACCGCACACCGCCGCCACGACGTCGCTCGGCCTCACCATCACGCTCAAGGGCAGGTCGGAGCGCCCGTCACGGAGGTACCTCGGACGATCTCTCGCCCTCTCCCGGGCCGCGGGACTAGGACGTCTCGTAGCTCTCAGTCTATGCCGACCTTGACGAGGTGTAGGCTCTCCCCTCTCAACGCTCGACATCGAGCTGGACTCGCTCCATTACTCCACTCGACTCAATGTACAGTTACATGCAGTTTACAGTACCATCCTACGAGCCATCCTTGACCAAGAATCTCCAATTCACAAGCCAAGCTCACAAGAAGCGAGCAGAATATGAACCACTCATCTACTCTCTCACACGCCACCTGCCCAAGCGTCAGGCGGCGTAACGTCCCCGCCTCTCCTGCTTACCAAGTCACGACGGGTGGCCAGCGCCACCTCGATCGGGAGCGCGGGCGTAACCTCGTCATAGAACTCTGCAGCGCGCATCCGGCAGCAAAACGATAAACTCCTCCCGAGGCCTTGCCTGATCCTGTTGCTCGCCATCGTGATGCCCGCCGAGCTCTCGACGTTTGGCGCGCCCGCGCGTCGGCGCACTGATGAACGGCCGGTTGTCGACCCACAGGAAGCCGTCTCGCGCCGACGCACTGCACGAGAGCGAGCCGGAGCGGTGGACGAACTGCGAGTGCTCGAACTTGTCTTGGTGCGGTATGCGTAGTCGGCATCTATGTGTCGGGTACATGTCGGTGCTTCGACGTCGAGCACGAACCGAACTTTGGGTGAGGATGGCATATCGAAGAACTGGGCACATTGGCCTGGACCAGGTTTCGGCTAGGCGCAGATGCAGGTCGGGAAGGACGGGAGGGCAGAGCGAGTGGGATCTTGAGGGGAGCACGGAAGGCGCACTTGGCCGACGTCCTTGATCTGCTCGACGGGCTTCCACGAAGCGGAGGCCGTATCGCTCCGCCAAGGTTGAGCATTTGAAGCGCAAGTCCTCGAGCAGGCCGGCAGTCACGCCGAGCCAGTTGAGTTCAAAGTGGAATCTGGTGTCAGTGATAGAACAAGACTGACTTACGCGTTGCGCGAGTTGTGGATTATGTCGGCGTGCAACATAGCGACCTCGGCGCGGTCGCTCTTGCGGTGCGGGTCGAGGTCGATCACAATACTTGGCTCATCTTGACCTTCTTCTTCTTTGCCGGCTTGTCCGTGATCTTAAGGCTGGCGCGGGCGACGGGGCTTGTTCCAGGACCAGAGTGTTGGGAGGCTTCGGCGCTGGCGGACGCGGAACAGGTGCCTTGCTGAACCAGCTCTTGGCCGTGCGTGGTTAGCGTCCTTGTCGTACTGCGGGTTAAGGCGGTAGAAGAACATCGTATCGTGGAAGGCATGCTGCCCCGTCACGTGCTCGATGAGGCCCTTCTCGAGCAACGACTGGCCCCACTCGACGGCCTGCTCGCGTGTCTGGACGTCGAGAACGATGCCTTGAGCCATTGGCAGAACTGCTCGCCGGTGAACGAGTCCTCGTGCATGTTGACTGCGGTCAGTAGCCAAGAGGGCAGCACTACAGTTCCACCATCGGTCACGGATGATTAAGCCGTTGTTGGGCTTGTTCATCATATCGCAAGCTGGAAGTGTCATGCCTTCGAGCGTGTGCCCAGTCGATCTTCTCTTGCCACTCGAGGCGTTCCAGCTCGCCGAGCAATCCCTCGTCAAGGACACAAGTGGACGGGTCGAACGTTGTGGCGAGCAGCCGCAGGGGCGTTGGCTGCGCCTGGCCCTTCCACTGGTACTTGCCCATGAGCTCGAGGACTTTGACAGCACCGTGATGAGGATCTCGCTCGTATTGTACTCCTCCCTGCGTGCCTCTGGCATAAGCCCAGCCACGAGTCGGCTCGCGGCCGGACGGGATGAGGAGATACCGCGCGCGCCAGAAACGCAAGTTGGGCTGCAGCCTCTCCTCCTCGCCAGCGATCAGGCGGTCGAGGTAGTTGAAGTTGAGCTTAGCGTCGATGTTCGGGTAGCGGAACATGGCTGTCGCCTCCTCGAACCCCTCGTGCTGGTAAGGCCACACGAGACACTTGTATGCCTGCGGTCGGTCGAGTGCCGGATCTTGCGGACGAAGCGTTGTACGTGACGCTCTGCTTTTGAGGGTCAAAAGTCAGTCGGTGAATGTGGTTCGACCATGAGAGTAGATGGCGCCGTTGGCGTCTTGAGGACCTCGCTCGCGCCGCCACTCGCAGGCCAGCCGATGTAGAGTCTCCAGTAGTAGGTTCTTGAACGCGACGTTCGTGCTGGGTGTTTTCCTCGTCGGCACAGTGTTGTGCGGCAGCACGATGAACTGGAAGTTTGGCTCAAGCGTGACTAGCCATCTCGCGCATGACGCCAACGGGAGGTTGATCTGCGCTGCATCCGGCGGATAGGAACGACACCTGGTCGGGAAGCACGCAATGTCGTAACTGTGAGCCTCATAGTACGTCGCAATTCGTCGGGTGGGCATGAAGTCGGTCGTGAGAGGTAGACACGCCGGGCACATAACTGCGCCACTTGACGACGTGCTGTTTCCAGAACTCATACGCGGCCGCACATGCTGCCACGTCGCCCATGCCCCTTCCATCCCACTGTCGGTGACACATCTCTCGGATTACAGGGGTTGATTGTGCGATGTGCCGTGCGACCGAACGCGGCGTTCGTCTTGTTGCGCCAAGAGTCGTCTAATGAGCGTCCCAAGCGGAGCGAGTTGTGTATCGAGCGCGGAGGAGCGCGCAATGGACGCGGCACCGATCGCGCGACATGCAGCTCGTCGTAAACACGCGCGCGCTTGGGAAAGAATGGGCACCGGCTGTTGCCGCGCGGAGGCACGCCCATAGGCTTGGCAGGCGAAGGTGCGAGATGATACCTTCTCGGGCGGCTGTTCCGAGGCAATAGGGAGCGGAGACGGTAACAGTGCAGGCGAGGCGGTAATGGTAACGAAGGCTTCTTGAGCGCCGGTGATGATGGTAAGCTGTTGTTCCTGCTTGTCCCAAAGGTCGCGACACATCTTGTCGCTCAACAGTCTCAGTCGCAGCCGTTGCTTTACTCGGCGAGCACGACTACTGAACGAGCCAACAACCATGTGCTCGCGAACCGGCTGCGAAGGACCCGGCTCGACTGATTCTTGAGTCTTCGCAGGCGTACCCTTTGGTGTCGAAGCGCCGGATGGCAGAGATAATCGACTGCGACGGAGACGTGTCGATAGACGTCATGCTGGCGATCGCATTGTCTCGCTAGCGGCGTTTGCTCCGAGTTGGATGTCGCCTGCTCCGGTGCGCGGGGCTGGCACGGAACGGCCCTGCGTTCGGTACAGGCATATCTGGAATGTCGCCATCCGGGTCGGTGCCGTGATCTCGGGCAGCGTATGTGAGGATAGTCTCTCGACGGCTGGGACAGCGTTCGCCAGTGACTCGCGAGAATCGCGCAATACGCTCGCGGACTTTGTCGTGAGCTTGTAGGCCGTTGCGGTGTCGAGCCTTGCTGTGGGTCGCTTATCGTCGTCCCGGGTTCAGCTTGCTGATGGTAGCTTGTCCTAAGATGTGCTGACCCCTGCGCGTCGTACTGGAGGCGACAGCGCCTCCTTGTTCCATGTCTCGAGTTGCTTGCCCCTGCTGAACAGCGATGCGTCGTACTCGTCGTGAGCATCTGCGGTCGTCTGGAGTAAGATCCTTCTTCTGCGTGTAGTCTCGTCCGAGTCTAGGAGGGACATGACGGTGGTGAGGTTGTGGTCGAGGATACCGAGCATTTGATCTCGTACATCTTGCACCGTGGCACGAAGCGGTCTCTCTGAACGGCTTGTCGTGCGTCTTGAGTAGTACGAGCAGTATACCCAAATGCGAGCGAGTAGCACTCTGTGAGCTCGCGGTCGCTGGCCACGGCGCATCGAAGTAGAGCGGATCGGGGTCGCGGGCTTGGTCTTGATCGTCTGTTTCTTCGACACGCGTTTTGGCGCTCGGACATGTAGCTGAACAGGGCACGCTGTGTAGCGGCATCTTGGTCATGCACACAGATCGAGCAACGCCGTGGTCGATCATGCGTCAGTCGTCATGCGGAGGAGGTTCTTGTCGACGGCGAAGTGGCCAGTACCCGGAGTCAGGATCATTAACGACAGACCAGTTCGCGACAGATCGCGGTCGATGTAGTGCTCGTCGAAAGGGTTGAGAGCGAGGTTGATAGCCTCAAGGACCGGAGCTTCAAGCGTAGCTCCACCATCCTATCACCGCTTGTTCTCGCCGTCGCGATCTTGCCGCCATCTGTGCAAGGTTGAACTCCAGAAGACCTCGCGTCGGCCCTTGGATCGCCCTCTTGACCTCCGGCAGCGCGGTAGCCAGTCGATCGACGCTCAAAGTCCATGACGACGCGGTAAAAGTCTTTGCACCATCGTCCGCGGTAGTCCTTCATGAGGCCGAGAGTGATGTCGTTCTTCTGCATGTACTTGACATCGTCGTCGTCGTAGAAGGCGCGCGCGAAAAGGACCAGTGTGACCAGGTGAGCGCCTATCGTCGTCCACCTTGGAAGATCGGGAGGAAGCCTGCGGTCAGTCAGTCTCTTCATCCTTACTACGCACCGTGAGATCTTCTCATAGTACTGCTCTCCGTCCTCGTCGAACTCGTAGGTCTCCTGGCAAATCGAGATGAAGATGTATGTCTGGGCCGACTTTGAACGGAGATCGTCTTAGTCTTGGACGTCACAATTCCACTCGAGTATCGATGTCGTCCACGCCAGATTCCCTGGATGTCTGCGCGGACTGCGCCTCCGCGAGTGTAACCTTCTCGCCACGTGTACCGTCGTGTTCTCCAGTGACATGCCGAGGCGCCACATATCGCGCGCCCGACATATGGGAGAAGTGCAGCTCGATGAAGTCGACATACGCCGTCTGCGGATCTGAGATCTTGATGACCTCGACATCTTGCGTGTGGAGGCGATGCGTTCGCGACAGAGTTCGGCACCTGGATCTGATTGAGGGGGACGTTGGGCATGTCCTCTCGGACTTGGAAGACGTATCCGTCTCCCCCTTATCCGGCTTGACGCCCTCCACGGCATCGCCATCGCCACTGCGCTCGTTCTTGACCGGCGTCGGCCCCGGAGTTCCTGTCCGCTGCGGGCGAGATGCGGCGGATCTCTAATAATCGCCGACCTTGACCGGCCACGGCAGGACGCATAGCTGAACTGGACGCGGGACGAGGCGAGATTCGGTGCTGGCGCAGGGAGGAGACTCGTGCTCGACGCGATGTGGATGAAGAACTCACGTTCGGCGTATATGTGTACAGGCTCAGACAGTGCGGTCCGTCTTGTGCTGAACAAGCCGACGGCACGTCCGAATCGGACATCACGCCTG
The DNA here is from genome assembly GCA_020011015.1 of Cutaneotrichosporon dermatis. Taxonomy (NCBI): domain Eukaryota; kingdom Fungi; phylum Basidiomycota; class Tremellomycetes; order Trichosporonales; family Trichosporonaceae; genus Cutaneotrichosporon; species Cutaneotrichosporon dermatis. Next base: position 2,063,472 of record JAIGNX010000002.1, on the reverse strand, counting down.
AAGGCGATGCGAGCGAGCTAGACATGCCAGCGGCGGCGATGTCGGCGCCGAGCTCATCTGCACATTGTGGTGGCTCGTGAAGCTCCGACCATGCGTAGCGTGGGTCGGCGAAGGCATGTGCCGTAGTGTCCTAGGCCCATCCCCGACTGTGCGGATACACTCCTCCCGTCGTGCGATTGTGCGCGTGGCCAGTCCAGGTCCCGTGGGGGACGAGCGTCTTGGACCCCGTCCCGCCCCTTCGCCGTCCCTCGCTGTGCTGCAGATGGGAGTTGGGATGCGCCGGCCGCGTCCCGGTTGCGGCGTCCCCCGAAGTATCGATCCGGCTCGTGTGGACCATCGTCGACGAGCGCGCGCGCTGCGCGGGCACGCGGTTGCGCGGAGCCTCTCGGTCGGGGAGCATGGCTTGGGTCAGTCGCAGATATCGTGGAGACGTACAGCTCATTCCATCACGCGTCCAGTGGTTAGTCAAGAGATGCGATAGTGATTGTGGGCGCAGCTCACGAGATCTATCGAGGACGTCATTAGACGGCGGCGGCTGATCAGGAGGTCGCGATTTGGTTCCGCTAAACCGCATTCCTTATCCGGCGCCCTATAAGGGCGAGGGCGAGGACTTTTTTTCCTCGTTGACCATTCACTCTTTCCTCATGAGGCCATGAGGGCCGCACTTGCGCGGCATGCGCGACGGTATAGCACCACATGTAGCTCCTCACGCCTGCTAGCGCTTCTGCAGCGCAACCCCGAGCTTGGGGTGGACGACGCGCGCACCGAGCTTCGCTGGATGCGCGATGCCGTCCGGCAGCGGCCTCGGTCAGGTGTGGGCTCGAGCCCAGTGTCCGGGTCCAGCGACCCCGAGGCCGCTCTCGAGACCATGGTCCAGCGCCGCGCCGCCGGCGAGCCGCTGCAATACATTCTCGGTGAGTACTTTGGTTCAGCTTCGGTTCAAGGACACAGCTGACAGCAGGCGACACAGACTTTGGCCCACTGACGCTCCTCACCCGCGCGCCAGTCCTCATCCCGCGCCCCGAGACTGCACATGTCATCGAGCACCTGGCCTCTCTCCTCCCCTCCCGCCCTCTGCGTGTCCTGGACCTTTGCACAGGCTCGGGGTGTATCCCCCTCCTTCTGGCCGCGCTGCTGCCCAACGTCACCGCCGTGGGCGTGGACATTGCCCGCCCAGCAGTCGAGCTCGCGGCCGACAACATCGCCCACACAGGCCTTGAGGGGAGGGTGCGCGTGCTCCAGGCCGACATCCTGTCGCCCGACTTCCCCGCGCTGATCGCGCGGGATGTCGGGCCCGTGGACGTTATCACGGCCAATCCGCCGTACATCCCGCGCGAGGAGTGGGAGGCTCTGCCGTCCAGCGTGAGGGAGTACGAGGATCCGGGGGCGCTCATTGCCGGCGAGGGAGACGGGGCGGAGGGGGCGGCGTTCTATGCGCATATCGCCAAGATTGCGCCGCGCCTCCTTCGCAGGTCTGAGGACCTCGATGTCCGCCTCGCGGTTGAGATTGGCGCGACACAGGGCAAGGATGTCGCCCGGATCTTGCCCGGGAAGACGACCGTCGTCCAAGATCAGTATGGGCGTGACCGCATGGTCACTGCCTCCGTGTTCTAGCGTATGACCATGAGCATGGCTACTTCTGCGCAAGACTGACAAAGTCCATGTTCAACAGTACTCACCTGCACACCTCCCTACCTCCACGCAATCACACACACCCGAGCTTAGACACGTCGGCAGTCTTCTCTCCCACTGCAGATGTCACAGCTATCGGAAGAACAACGTCGTCTTCGCAGTACTGCTCCTGAGCCACTTCATACGTGAAGTGGCTTGCGAGTGGCACACGCTCACAGTCTGATATCTAAGACTGTTCGAGCATCGCGAGGTCGGCACATTTGGCCAAAGTCTGTACCAAGAATACATACATGCATAATCATGAGCCCGATTATACGGCCGCCAGTCTGGTTGGTACCCAGAGTTCTCGAACTGACTTCTCTCTCCTTCGCCTCGCTCCCTTCTCGCCCTACACTAGGCAGCCCTGCTGTCCTCTGGTCTACTTCTTCTTGCCCCGACGCAGCGAGTAGTGCCCGTTGAACGCGATGCGTATGCCCAAGAAACGGATGTCGAGGTCCGCATGGCTCCCGGCCTCCTTGCACACCTGGGCAACCGTATCTTGGAAGTTGGCCGCGCAGGTGCCGATGCGCTCACGGAGGTTCTCGAGCACCTCAAGCGACTTGGCGCCCTCCGCTTCAGCAGCCATCGAGTCGTCCGCGCTTAATCCCTGCTCGTCAGTATGCCTTCTCTCCACTCCCTCCTCGTTACTCACTCGTTCCACGCCGCGGATACGGTCTAAGCGCGTTGCCTCGCCCAAGGACCACTGGAACAAGTCGTCGGTAGCTGCCCTGAAGCGGAGAATCACGTCCAGCCCTTCTCGCACGAGAACGAGCAGCGTGTCATCCTTGCCCTTTGACCCCTTCGGGCCTAATAAAAGAGTCTTGCGAACCACGCGGTCGAGGTATGTCCGGTGGGCGGAGATGAGTGCGTCGAGGTCGCCGTCGCGCCGGCTGGTGATCTCCAGCAGCGCTTGCCACGAACACTCGACAACTTCAAGCTGGCAGAATGCCTGGAGCTGCCGCAAGAAGTGCACCATTTCGGCTTGGACGACGCGGCAGTGGTGCCACAAGTTGTCGAGGTTGGGCAAGTCTTCAAACGCCCGCGAGACGCTGGTGACACGCATCCAGCCTTGGGTGAGGGCTGTCTCGACGCGCTTGAGACGCCACAGGTGGTGGAAGAGACGGTCGTAGCCCTCCATCGCTCGGGCGTCTAGGACTGCGTTGAGAGGTGCCTCGACCCGGTACTCGAGCGCGAAGCAGTCCCAGCCTAGCTCTCCGTGGGAATATTCGAGGATACGAGCGTCAAGGCGGCGCAAGATATCTGGGGCGTCATACTGTGCGTTGGAGCCCCGGATGGCGGACTCGAGGTCCGACGTAAGGTGATGCCTATACAGGCTGATTGCGGGCTTGTCTAGACGAGGGCTGACGTGAGCTTAGCTGCTGGGGGTGAACAAGCTCAGAAGGACTCACGCGAGGGATTCCATCAGGAGGTCTGCAAAGTCGCCAGCGCCAAGCATAAGGTACGACTTGAGCGCGGTCAGGTGGTCCATAAGATGATACTTCTCGTAGAAGATCTCGAGCAGGTGCTTGCTCGCCTTCGAATATGCAACGTCGATAGTCCGCTCCAGACCAGTCAAGTCGCTGTACTTCAAAGCCTCGCCACTTGAGAGCGCGGCCTGCTCAGAGACCCATTCGTTGTCGTAGCAGTTGTATCTAATGAAGTTCAGACTGCGTCCCGTTGAGAATATCTGACTCGTTAGTGAGGAGCGACGGTGACACTCACCTTCTTGCCAAAGTCCTCGTTAATGAAGCCAGGCACCATGGCCTTGACGAAGATGTACCTCTTCTCCCAAACCTGATGCGCATCGTTGACGCCTCCGCCGATATCCAGGCCGCCCTCGAACCCAAGATCCCCGGTGTCGTACGGTGATACGTCGTCACTCGTGATATCTGGATTGGGCTGCACAAAGAACTCATTGAATGGGTCGTGCAGCTCGCCGGAGATGATCCATCGCTGTAATGTCAGGAAGAAGGGTTTGGACACTTCCTCCAGAATTTGATCGGTGAAGCGCCGCACGAGTGGGTCGCCGTGTGCTGTGTTCTTGTGAATCTTGGAAACGAGCGCGCCACCGTGTGCACTGCGCGCGTCGTTGACCACGGACTCCATGAGGCGCAGCTTTAGCCTCATGTCCTCGGTCCAGAGACCTAGGCGGATGAGGGTTAGGCCGGATCCCTCTGCTGGTGTGCTCTGGTCCGCAGCGGTGAGGGACATCTGCGATTCCAGAACTGCCAGTAAACGATGGTACTCCGATAGCTCGTGATGTAGGAAGTGGCACAGGCTCTGTCGCATTAGCAACGGCCTGATGAAGTGATGACGCACCTGCACGACCATGCCGCTCCGTGAACTGGGTCCAACAGCCTGGTGCTCCTTGATAAAGGATGTGATCTGGCGATACAGAACGCCCAACTCGGACAGTTGCACCAGGATGCTCCTGGTAGGCTGGGAGATGTACCCATCCTGGGAGTCAGCTCATCCCACAAGTCGCACCAACCTTGGCCTCGTCAGCCACGATGTCGATGCCCATCACATCAGACACAGTTCCGTTGTCGACTGGCTCGATGCCCCCATTCGCGCCAAGTGGGAATCCAACGCCGTCGCCCTCCCTTCCCTTCTCCGTCAAGTAGGGGTTCTGTTCTCGTTGGGGAGCTATTGCGAAGCGGATGTACCTCCCATCAATCCCTTGCAGGAGATAGAGGACGTCGCGGAGCAGCAAATTGGCTGGGAACGGTTTCCGATGTCGTTGTGTCCGCCATTCGGAGAGCAATGCTGCCTTGCTCTTCCCTCCGCCAGTAGTTCTGGATGGTGTTGGCGCTTCCCGGCCATCGCGGTCATCCCGTGTCCCGTTCGTCGCCTGGGTCCCCTCGCCGATGACGGTTGAAGGCGCGGCGCGCGGAGGGGCGGGCGTACCAAGAAGGGACTGACCGAGGGGGGCTTTTGCAGAATGGGATGATCGAGCGCGCGAGCTAGAGACCGAAGCGGTGGGGAATGTCGTGCTTGACGACTTGTTGAGGGCAGACAACGCGACGAGGAACTGGAGCTGGCGCGTCGGTGCAGACAACGTTCGCTGTTGTTAGCTCACAGGAATGAAGTCGAGCAAACGTACATTCCGCTCGACAGTGTTCCAGAGCGAGTTGAAGCGCAGCTGATCCGAGGACGAGGTCAGCAATCGCCGCGCAGCATCTGGCAAAGCGGACGATCCAAGGGGCAGTGATGATGGCAGGTGACTGCAGTCAGCAACGATATTGCAAGTAGGACTCACCTTGCAAGTACCTCCTCGCAGAACTCGACGAGCTCATCGACGCGTTCTTGACGTGCGCGCTCCGGCAGCTGGCTGAGGCCGGGGAGGACAGAGTAGATGAGCGTCTCAAGAGGTGACCCTCTTGCGCTCTGCATGGCGCGTTGGTGCGATGGAGCACGTAAATTAAGATGGTGATGAGATTGTAGTTGAGTTGAAGCGAGCAGGGCGAGAATAGTCGAGCGCGTCGAGCGTGTTTGTGTGACGCGCCGACACGTGGTATGCACGTGACTAGTCCCTGGCTGGCAACAGAGATTTCGGCGCTCGAAGTGGAGAATCACAAATCCACCTTCAACTTATCAAGCATCATGGGCAAGTCTGGCAAGCAGAACAAGGAGCGCAATCCTGCACCAAGGGGACGCGGGAGGGGCCGTGGAAGGGGCGGAAGCTCTCGCGGTAGGGTGCCACGGGGCGTCCCGCGCACCGACGCACCGGTCTATGTAACGAGTGAGTGCTCACTGAGTGGCGGGGCTAATGAAAGATGACCGCGGCGGCTCGGACGACGACGACGATGAGGACGACAGCGAGGAGGCTTCCGAGGAGGAGTCGGAGGAGGCTTCTGAGGAGGGCTCTGAAGAGGGCTCTGAGGACGGGTCGGGCGAGGAGGAGTCGGAGGAGGACGTGCCGGTGCGCATTGGCGTCCCCGTCGCCATGTGGGATTTCGACCACTGCGACCCGCGTCGGTGCTCTGGCAAGAAGCTCTCCCGGCATGGACTGTGCAAGGCCATGCGGGTAGGCCAGCGTTTCCGTGGTGTTGTCCTCACGTGAGTACTCCGCTAACACCATACCGCTACGATGGCAGCGCCGCGAATGTAGGGGAGTGCACGCTGACCCCAGACCAAAGGGCAAGAAGCCGATTGCGCCGTGCGACGACGAGGTGATCATGATGTCCGGCCTCGCGGTCGTCGAGTGCTCGTGGGCGCGCCTCGACGAAGTCCCCTTCGGAAAGATCAAGGGCCCGCACGAGCGTCTCCTGCCATACCTCATCGCGACCAACCCCGTCAACTACGGCAAGCCGTGGCGCTTGAACTGCGTCGAGGCGCTGGCAGCGGGGTTCTACATCACGGGCCACGACGACTGGGCTGAGGCTTTGTGAGCCACAGACGCAGAGAGACAGCGGCGGAGGAAGAGCAAGTCCTGACGGCAGGCTGTCAAAGTTCTCATGGGGACATGCGTTCTTCAAGATGAACGGCCACCTTATTGCGCGGTATCGCACTTGCAACACTCACGAGGAGGTTGCCGAGATGCAGGAGCGCATCCAGCGGGAGATGCAGGAAGAGCACGACCGGCAGAAGGCCGAGAAGCGGGCCAACGAGGACGGCGACTTGCTGCGTGCCAACCCCAACCACGGCGGACCGGAGTGGGATGACGACGAGGATGACGATGAGGAGAGTGAGGAGGAAGGCGGACGGCAGGAGATCACGAGCGGAAGGAAGGATGCGCTGGGCAATGACCTGCCACCGACTTCCGACGATGAGCGCGACGATGTCGAGGAGCTGATAGCTGGCGTAGCGGGGACGACCTTGTAACAGTGCGATGTACATGCATGATGGACCCTACTGGGCCAGGAGTCTCAGTGGTTCTACGGCTATAGTAAACATGGATCTGTGTCGTCTAATCTCTTCCAGTCTCTCCGATGTGTTCTAGAACTGTCGCTCCTTGATCATGTGGAAAGGGCGGTCTTTATGGTGCCGAGGGCGGGCGAAGGAGGCGGCACACCTGCAGCGTCCCACGCCTCACTCTTCACCTTCCATGGCGAGTCCTTGCCCTTACCCTCGCGTGTAGCAACCTCCCGGATCTTGGCCTCGATCGCGGCCTTGGTCGTCACCTTGTCGAAGCGTATCTTGAGGTGCGAGATGAGGTCGGTGAGAATACGAGTATTGCCGTCGACGATGCGAAGGAACTCCGGCAAGTGCTTTTGCGGGAAAGCGACCTTAGGGTTACGGCCCTTCGCTGCAGGCTTGTTGGCCGAAGATGAAGCGTCGCCCAAAGGCATGTTGGGAGGAGCAGCTTTCACTGAAGGATGCTTGGGGGCGTTGGTGGCCTCGGCCGACAGCAAGCAACGCACTCGCAGCTGATTTCCAACGGCAGTGTCGCTGAACGTCGTCTTGAATTGAGGCAGAGGCTCGGTGGATTGGTATTGGAATGGGTCAAGAGAAGAAGGAGTATCTGCCGTCAGCTCCGTTGTATGGAAACCGCTCACCATTCAGAAGCTGAATACGGTAGTCCTCCATGCCCTCGGTAGGCTCCGCGATGACTGTTTCCCAAATAGGCCCTTGCCAGGTGGGATTGAGCTTCGTGATCCTCTTGACAGGGATCTTCTTCTTGGGAGACGTACGAGACGGATCCGCCATGGTAATGTCGCCGTCAACGCCTCCGGCGAAGAGTGGGTCTTCCGCGTCGTCCAGCCAGTCATCGAACTCGCCCTCATCCTCGGTAACGGCGTCCTCGTCCCCTTCTCCCTCAATCGGCTCGTCAACGTCCTCTCCGCCCTCGTCCTCCTCCTGCCAGTCGTCGCCAGAGTCGTATGAATAGTCGAAAACGGGGTCCTGGGCAAACGGAGTACGCGGACCAACGGCCAGCGACTTTTTTGTGAATGTTCCGACATAAGGTGGCCGCGCCTGCTGGTCGAAGGCGAGAGTCTTCCAAGGGAACTTGCTGTTGTCACGCAGTTCAGCGAGAACAGCTCGTGGGTCCTCAGCCTCCTGGTATGCCAACCACTTGTCGGCGACAGTCCCATGACGAGGCTCAGCCTTCAGGCCACGAGCACGCCCACGACGAGGGTTCCGGCGCGAAAGCTGATACCGCTTAAGATGGTCACTGATGAAGTCTGCATGATTAGCAGAGAAACTCGTCTGAAGGCTCACCATCAGTGGTCCAACCCGAGACATCTTGGGAAGAGCTGCTCGCGGTAGCGGACAACGTTGAGCTGAAGCGGTTAATGGGAGCCCACTCCACGTTGGCTCGACGAGGGAGAGGAGGGAAGGAGCGCTCGAATTGCGAGAGCTCCTTGTCTGGAACAGCTGGAACGTCAGAACTGGTATAAGGTATACACTCACAGGATGGCCCAGCTTCACACTGCTGGGTTTGTGGCGGCTTCGCAGGCGCCGCCTTGAAGAAATTTGTGAACATGCTAGTCTGCTTCGCTTTGCTTTGCGCCTTCTTCTTCTCGTCGCGCTCCTTGGCCCTGCAGTGTCAGAGTCAGAGACAATCCTGTACGTACTCTTTCTCCTCCTGGCGCTGCTGGCGCTTCTCTTCTTGGATCTTGCGCTTTTCCTCTTGCTCTTTACGCTTCTCTTCCTTCTTGGCCTCCTTCTCCTCCTTGCGCTTCTTCGCCTCCTCCTCCTGGTCGGTTAGTGACGTCTTGCGCACGGTGACTCACCTCCTCTGGTGTCAACTTCTTGCCTCGCTTCACAGGTGATGCGCTACGCGCGCGAGATGAGGTCGTCGAGTTTTCTCTCGTGGTACGAGCTTTGGACGGGCTGGCATTCTCGGGCTGCACAGCTGCCACCTCCTCCTCCTTCGGTTCAGGCTTAACTTCGGCCTCCTTGGCGGGCTTTTCCCCCTTCTCAGTCTTCTCGCCCTTCAGGAAGTCCGCCTTCTCAGCATCGTCCATCGACGCCAGCATCCGCACGCATTCTTCGCGTGCTTGCTCGCGTTCGGAGCGGCGCGCCTTCAGTTCAGGGATGCGGTCGACAGGGAAGTATTTGTCAATGTCGTTCGCCTCCCAGCAGCGAATCTGAAGGCCAGCCGGAAACCGAGATGGAGCGACGCCGAAATCTGATGGCTGAAAGCCATACTGATGGAGTGTAAAGAGCTCGCTGACGAGCGGCACAAGGAGTTCGTTCTTCAAGAGCTCTGGTGGAATCAGTCGCCGCACAGACTCAGGTTGACTCACCTGCGGAGTCACCCTTGACCAGTTCGGCCTTCAGGCTTTTGATAAAGGCGGCTTCGGAACTTGAGGACAGCTCGTGGCCTGCCATAACGACAAGGTCATGGAATTCGACGGGGATCTCTGTTGGCGTTGTGCCTGCTTCCTCGGCATCCAGCAGCCACCCCTCGACTTGGAGAAGACCTGCGGCGGGGTTAGTCGTGTGACGATATAACTCGATTCGGGTGTCCAAAACTCACGTCGACGGGGAAGGGAGCGCTGGTATGGGTCTTGTCGGAAGTAGACCTTTCTCCCTTTGACTTCCACTCGATCTGCCATCAGCATTGTGCTCATCACAACAAGGTCATCAGCACTCACCGTTGGCCTTGGCCTTCTTGCCCTTGTCCGACGACAGGTCATCGCCGCCTGGTGTGAGCGACTTCACGTAACAGGTGAAGTCAGTGACGACTTACTGTCAGCCTTGCGTTTGCTGCTTCCTGCCTTTGGCGAAGCGGGAGGACTCGAGATGGGACTCGACATCGACAAATCAATCACGCTCATCGCGCTCTGGGCGATGAGAGATAGGCGGTGCTGCCAGGAGGGGAAGAAGGTGGTCCAGCGACAGCGTTAGAGACGGTGGTGTGGCAGATAGTCGGAGTAACGAAGGGGAATGTGTGTTGGAATGACTTGATGTTGGAAGACTGAGAGTCGCGTCAACTGGTTTGTGTGGTTCGCGTTTCGCGACATGGACGCGTCCACAGCGGAAGCAAATATAATGACTGAACTTGCGACTGGGCGGTAAGCCACCCCTCCGCCCACGCCTCAACCAACCTGAACGCAGTCGAGGCGACCTTTGAAGCTCAAGGAGCCATCCACGCATTCGTCTGCATCCACAAACATTGCTCAATACGTTCAGAGTCTGACGCAACACCCATCTCCGTTATCTGTATGAACAACTAAGGATACACCTTATCACACCGTACAATGACCAGCCTTCAGGCACGGCCCAGGACCTTGTAAGGACGCCTAACAGGGTGGGCAAAGTAAGCTCTCTCTCAGGATGAGAGTGATCGGGTCGGGTGAGTTTGGTGATGAGGGGTGAGGGGGAAATGGGGGGGCCCAGCTGTCACCATCAACCGAGCAGTCATTGTGAGCGGCGACGTCAGAACGTTAGACTTGCCTTCTTCGTTTGGGTTCGTCAGATTGCATTCTTTGCGCTCCCCACACCCATCCTCATTAATCGACCGAAGTCGCCCTTCAGCTTCAGCCTCGCACGATTTGATATCGTCGACATCAACGGCGCTCTCATCGCTCTCCTACTACCTATCCACCACCAATCTCTCCTTACTATACCTCGAACGACAGGTGCTCTGCTCGTCTGCGTCAGCCTACGCCTGAATCAGATCTGGGCCGCAGTCGTGTAGCCAGCGGACTACTGCGACAGCTCATCACACACTGGGCATACCGCCAAGATCCAAAGACCCACACCCACACGGCTGCTTGTCAAGCAGTAGCTGCCAACCAGCGCTCGCCCATCGTCCACAACCGGGGAGGGTGACCTCGTCTCACCCTAGCTGGCGTCCACCACGTCGTCCCACTCAGGCAACGACCTCGACTCTGTGTCTATAGAACAAGGGGAGGATAACGGATCTCGTGCCGTAGTAGGCGACCATCAAGTCCCCGTTGCCACTGAGGCCCAGATCGCATTTGACAGCGTGAGTAGTTTACGGGCCCTATCATACGCACACACACACACACTGCCTCCACTTCGAGTTCCCGCATTCCCTTCGTCACCACTTCGAGACCCTTCCCCCTACCAAGATCCACGATTCCCCACTAGCTACCACAGACCTCCAATGCTGACACTCGCGCTTCCTCTGCTCTACTCCCCCATATCACTCGTCCCGCGTCGTACCCATCCTCGCTTTATATTCTTCCTTCTTCTCTGCGAACTCTTATACCCTTCGTCCCTCGCCGCTCGCACCTTGCGTAATGCAGCGAGGGACTATTCGCCGCCGGTCTTCATCCGACACGGGCGACTCTGCTCAACGCCCTGCTCAACGCCACCGCCCATCCGACAGCAGCACCCTTCCCTCTTCCTCTCCTCCCACCACTTCCACCACGACCGTCACAACAGAATCCGCCCCGCGCACCATGGGGCCTCCTGTGTCAAGCAATGGCACTGGTAATGGTGTCTCCGAGGCGCCTGTCGCCACCGCTGGCGTCGGTGGCCCATTCACTCTTCCCGAGTCCGTTCTCGACCAGGTGCAACCTTACCAACCAAGTGGCCACCTGGCGTATCCCGACGATAAGGACTGGGCACCCGACCACGATGCCGAGCTCATGACGGATGACCTCCAGACAACCGACGGCCAGTCTGCACGCGCGAGATCAGCACTGCGTAGACAAAGCTTCGGACGTCGAATGCCTATCGACCGCGAGGAACTGGTTCGACTAATGCTCCAGGGCCTCACCGACATTGGTTACCAGTGCGTACATTTCATGATTCATCGCTGACGCCCTCGCAGTCAGGCAGCAGAGGTCCTCGCCAAGGAGTCTGGCTACACCTTGGCATCCCCAGCGGCTCGCGACTTCGAGGCAGCTATCTTAGGAGGACGATGGTCTGAAGCCAATGCTCTACTTCCCGCTGTTGGCATCTCGCCGTCGGAGGACATTGCCACCCGCGCCCCGGAAGCTTCCTCGTCGCGTAGCAGCATTGCTTCGGGCAAGGTGAAGGCTACGACCCACGAGCACGCCTCAGACCGTGCAAAGTTCCTCATCGCAAGGCAGAAGTATCTCGAGTACCTCGAAGCCGGACATCAGAAGAAGGCCCTTGGCGTATTGAGAAATGAGCTCGCGTCGTGCGCGACCGACTCGGAATCATTGCATGATCTCTCTGGGTGAGCAGCATTGGAATGTAGCGGCGCTGACGTCAGCTACATGATGTGCTCCGTGAACGATGACCTGTATGAGCGCGCCAAGTGGGACGGCGCGGCAGGTATCTCTCGCCGACAGTTGCTTGAGCGGTTGCAGGAGGACATCTCGCCAAGAGTCATGGTACCGCAACGACGTTTGGCGACGTTGCTTGACCAAGCGCGGCAACATCAGCAACTCACTTGCCTGTACCACGATGACAACCAGCCCATCTCTCTCTACAACGACCACATTTGCGTCAGCGGAACCTTCCCTTCTGTAACGACACATGTCCTCGTCGACCACAAGGACGAGGTGTGGAGAATCGAGTGGAGCCCCAACGGCAACATGCTGGCCTCGGCAAGCACGGACAAGACGGTCGTCATCTGGCAGCTCAAGCCTCCATCGCAGGGCAACGGCAGACAATACTCGATCAGCTTCTTGCACCATCTCAAGGGACATAGAGGCGCGGTCGATGCGATCGCTTGGTCGCCAGACAGCGAGACACTTGTCACTGCCTCTGACAAGCAGATTTACGTCTGGGACGCGAGAGTAAGTAATACAGGAGCGGCTGTTATCTAACAGCAGACCGGGTTGCGTTCTTCAGTGAATCTCGACAACACGCCGCACAAGGACGAGATTAGCGCGATCCAGTGGATGCCGGACGGCAGCCAGTTTGTCGTGTCGTCACTTGATTCTCGAGTGGTATTCTACGACACCATGGGGAACGTGGTGCGCAACTGGAACATGGGCAACTTGCAAGTGCGCGACTTGGCGATCACACCCGATTCACTGCGCATCGTAGCAGCTACGACCTGGCTCCGCCGCGTGCCCGTTCAGAACCAGCTCACTCAGTCGAGCTCACAGCGCCCAGAGACAGTGGACACGAGCCGCGCCCACCGCTCCAGCGACGACCCATTCGAGTATGGCAACATGGATCGTGGAGTGGTCGTTATTCGTATCGCCGATCACGACGTTGTCGACTACACGTCGGACACGAAGCAGTCGGACGTCACGAGCGTCAAGCTGTCGCACGACGGGCAGACGATTCTGGTCAGCTGCGCTCCTGACGAGTTGCAGGTGTACTCGCTTGAGCCTCATCTTCATCTCCTGCGCAAGTTTGTGGGCCACGTCCACAGCCAGTATCAGATCAAGAGCTGCTTTGGTGCGCCCAAGGACCGCTTCGTCTTGAGCGGCAGTGAGGGTGAGTGTTCGCGTGTGGCGTGGGCTGAGCTGACGTACAGATGGCCACGTCTATGTATGGCAAAGTAACAACACGACGCCAGTCGAGGTGCTTTCCGGCCACGTTGCTTCTGTCAACGCTGTAGCGTGGAACCCGGTCCTCGGGCGCAAGCTCTTCGCGTCGTGCAGTGACGACCACACCATGTAGGTTGAGTGCGAACGTATGGGGCTAACCATAGTCGCATCTGGCAGCCGCCCCTCCCACAGGAGGGCGAGGTACTGGCCGCGTCGGAGGCCGACGAGGGCATGGAGTTGTAGATCTATTGAACAAGTAGCATGAGAGCGAGCACATAGCATGCATGTATTCAGTGTTGTGATGAGGGTGATGCTGGTGTTAACCTGGGGAGTTACGTAAAGGTCATTTACGGAACCAAAATGTTTGGATGCAGTTCTCATCGCGGTCGTATGACGGCACCTTCTGAAAGTTTGTGAGAGCAGACCATACATTACGCCAACCAACATGGGCAAGAAGGACAAGACCGACAAGAAGCGCAAGCACGACAAGGTAGATGCCGCCGCCGCTGCGGGTCCATCGACTGGCTCCGGTTTCTCGCTCTTTGGTGCGCCCAAGGACAACGAGCTCGACAGCGTCTTCAGCAAGAGTGTGAGTATGAATGGACGCGTTGGGAGACGAGGCTAATGACCAGGCCGCATTTGCCCTGCCCACTACTACGCCTGCTGCTCCTGCGGCGGCTGCTGTGACTTCGACATCTACTGCTACCGAGGAGCCGGCGAAGAAGAAGTCCAAGTCCAAGGCCAAGGCCAAGGCTGAGCCCGAGGCCAAGGCTGCGGTGGAGGAGAAGGAGGACGAGGAGGAGAAGGAGGAGAAGGAGGAGGGAGACGCCCAGGCCGAGTCAGACTCGGACTCGGACGCCGACCTGGTGCACGAGTCGCTCAAGTCCGCGTCCGAGCGCAAGCAGCGGGCCAACAAGGGCCAGACGTCCAAGTACGTCCCGCCTGACGAGAGCCCGGCCGACCGCGACCGCCGGACGATCTTCGTCGGCAACCTTTCGCTGGAAGCGGCCAAGGGCAAGAGCGGGACGAATGCGCTCAAGCGCCACCTGCTGAGCTTTGCGCCGAGCGCCAAGATCGAGAGCGTGCGATTCCGGAGTGTGGCGTTCTCGGCGCCGACGGCTGGGCCGGCAGACTCGGGGACGGAGAAGAAGGACGAGGCGGCCAAGGCGGAGGAGGAGAGCCGGCGGCTGGCGCGTGAGAAGGAGCGTGCCGCGGCGTGGCGTGCGGCGCAGGGCGGGAGTACGGTCGGCGGGCGCGGAAACAGGCGCGGCGACGACGAGGTCGTGGACAAGAGCAAGAGCTTCCTGGACAAGAGCGGGAAACGCAAGGTCGCCTTCATCAAGAAGGACTTCCACTCGGAGGCCGACACGTGCAACGCGTACGTCGTATTTGCGCACCCGCACCCAGACCGCGCGCCGAACGTCGCGCCCATCCTCGACCCGTACGAGGCGGCGTCGACCGTCGCCGCCGCGGCGAACGGGAGCGAGCTGATGGGCCACAAGATCCGCGTCGACACCGTCCGCCTGCCGTCCGCCGTCGCGCTGGCTGGCGCCAGCAACAACCTCGGCAAGCGCGACGCATGGCTGCCGTCGGGCACTGATCCGAAGACGTCGCTCTTTGTCGGCGGCCTCGACTACGCCGCCAAGGACGAGGACGTGCGCGCCTTCTTCGAGGCGCTCGTCACTGCCGAGCGCGGCGAGCCTGCGGGCGAGGAGGGCGCGCCCAAGGCGTGGGTGACGGGGGTGCGTATCGTGCGCGACCGCGACACGCAGATGGGCAAGGGATTCGGCTATGTGCACTTCATCGACCGCGAGAGCGTGGACGAGATCATCGCCCTGCCATCCGCCAAGCTCAAGTTTGCGAAGAAGCCGCTCCGCGTGCAGCAGTGCAAGACGCTCCCGCCTGCGGCGAAGCGCGTCGCGGCTGCCGCCGCCTCCGGGCCCGCGGGCAAGGCCGGCAAGGGCGATGCCAAGGGCAAGGGCGGGAAGGAGGTCAAAGCCAAGCGCCCGGCACCAGCGACCATCCCCAAGGGCGACCCGAAGCTCGGCGAGCGCCTCAAGGGCCTGTCGAAGGACGAGCGCAAGGCTGCCAAGCACGCCGACGCCGAGCGCCTGGCGCGCCGCATGGCGAAGAAGCAGCTGAAGGTAGCGAATGCGCACAAGGAGACCGGAGCCGTCAAGCTCGCCGCGACCAAGGCCGAGAAGGGGCTCAGGGCGAAGAAGGTCAAGGCGAAGAAGGGGCGCGTGCGTTCCGCCCACGCGCTCACGAAGATGAAGGGCAAGCGGGGGGACTAGGGTGAGCCCTAGGCGGGGATGGAGTGGGCTAGGTGGATGAGGGATTCAGTACGCCTGGGTATAGACTTGGACCAGGATCACGAGCTAGATGCATACTGTACTTCTACGCAGCCGTCAATCTAGTACTAACACTTGTCGGCGAACGCGTGCGCGACGAACAAGGCTGGGTGGCCAGTCGCTGTTCGAATCCCTTGAGGAGCGCGTCTTTTATGTCTTCGTAACGTTGAAGGCAAATTGCTCCACGCGCGCCGCTACAACCCCCATTGAAACTGCACCAGATAGTAGAGGGACAAGAGCTCTATCAGCTAGAAAGAAGTTGGCAGAGTGCATACCTGACGGCGAGAGTACGATTCTACTCTCGACGTAGAACAAAACATAGTGGCTGAGGGTGTGGCACCGTGTGTGGCGATGTGTGTGGCACCGTTGACGACGCGCTTCCGCCTCTTTTGCCAACTCGCCCTTTAGCGTGGGCGCCGGGCTGACCAAATCTTCTCTGAGCCGGTGCTAGGCGCTTTACATATCGGCCATCCGGACACTTCTAGCGTCCGCGAGGGTCGGTGGCACTTGGTTGTGCCAAGTCGCTATCCTCCATTGTTCTCCTGCGCGATGCAGCTGATATCCTCCCTATCCGGTCCCGTTTCCACATTTTCTCGAGCGGCAGGACAGGTATTTCAATGAGCCGCCACTCTCTAGGACATATGAAGGTGCAGAACAATGGAGAGTTGGACGATGCCAGTGCTGTAAACAAGTGAGCCGACTAACAGACTGCCCTATGTATCTGCCACAGTATTTACCTGACACACTACAGGGAGCCCGTCGTCATAGGAGTTCGTTTGTGGAAGCGTTGTCATAGGAGTGCGTTTGTGGAAGGGTTGCCATAGAAGTGCGTTTGTGGACGTTGCTCTCACAACCTATGTTAACTGCCAGACACCTTTACTCGTGTGCCACATACTCTGCCTCCACGATTAAACTAGAATCCGGAATGATGCATGAGTCCTCTATGTATGATGCCGCTACTCAGCCTTGGCCTTCTTGCCTTTGCCCTTCGCCTTGCCCTCCTTCTTCTCTACTGGGGCTTTCCTCTTCTTGCCCGCGGCGGCTTTTGGCTCCTCCTCCTCCTCCTTGTCCTCCTCCTCGGCCTTCTCCTCCACAGGCTTGCCAGCCTTGCCAGCCTTGCCCTTCTTGCCCTCCTTCTTGTCCTTGGGGGACAGCACGGCGGCGAGCTGCGCCACCAAGCTCAGCACACCCTTCATCTCCTTCGTCCGGCCGCTCTTGAGCGCCTCAGCCACGCGCCCGAGGCGGGCCGCATCGCACAGCTCATCGCTGGCGGCACGCTCCGGTGAGAGGGTACGCGCGACGCGCGCGACCCCGAGCGCGAACTTGACCGCATCCTTCAGCCTGTCCGCCTTCCACTCTCCGTCGGACGCGGCGGCCGCCTCGAGCACAGCGTACACGTCGGCGATGGCGCGCTTGGCGAGCTTCTCCGCGTCGGCCTGCTGCACCTCGCCAGCCTTGACCGAGGCCGGGGCGAAGGCGAGCAGCTGGCCGAGGAGCGAGTACGCCTGCGTGCGGCGGTACGCGTTCGCCGCCTTGCCGTCCTCGCACAGCCCGATGAGGACCTCGCCAAGAGGCCAGGCGCGCGAGCCGGCGCGGCGCACGTAGTCAGCCACGAAGGCGGGGTGGACCGACGTGTGCTTGCGCGTGACAAAGTCCTCCGCCGTAGCGGTGTACGCCGCGAGCGCAGGGGCAGGCGCGAGACGCGCGGCGAAGAGAGACGCCGCAGAGCACAGAGACGAGAACTCGGCACTGGGGGCGCGGCGCGCGAGCGCGTGGATCTCGTCAATTACCTTCTTCGCGTCCTCCTCCGACACGGTGGAGAGGGAGGACGAAGACGAGGGCGCGGACTTGAGACGCGTGCGCAGAATACCCGCCGCCTTGTTGCCCAGCTCGCCGCCGCCGCGCACGACGTGCAGCAAGGGCAGGAGGAGGTTGAGGGCCAGCGGCGTCGGGCGGCGCAGGAAGACATCGAAGAAGTCGAGGACGCGGTTCTTGAAGTGCAACGACTCGATCGCGGCGTCTGACGTCAGCGGTGTCCAAGTATTGGGGCAGGTCGAGTGTTCTGCGGCAGCACCTTCGGCGCTGCCTTGCTTACTCACGCTTCAGGTCCGCCTTCTTGTCGCCACGAGCCTGCTGCTTGAACACAGCGGCGAGCTGCTCGTCGACCTTCATCATCTGCTCGTCGTCCCACACGCTCTCGTTATCGCTGTCGTCGTCCTCCTTCTCGTCGAGGGCGCCGGACACCTTGAGCGCCTCAGCGACGCGCTTGCGGAACTCGGGGTCGACGGCGGCGTCGGCGTCCGTCTCATCAGAAGCAGCCGACTCGGCATCAGACTCGTCGTCGTCGTCCTCATCCTCCTCGTCCTCATCCTCATCCTCCTCGTCGTGGTCGTGGTCGTGCTCCTCGTCGTCGTCGGCGCTCTCGGCATCGGCGTCCTGGGTAGCGCCAGACTGCTCGAGTTGCTGTTGTCAGCTACGTCCCCCCAAGTCACCGCTACACGCCAACTTACCGCCACGAGGTGCTCCACACTCGACGCCGTCATCGCGGGCGCCAGCATGGCGAAGACGAGGTTGGCGAGAGTACGCAGGTCGGCACTGCTCTTGTCGAGGAGCGCGATGAGGACATCGAGGAGTGCGTCCATCGGGGGCGGTGCGTCGGCGTCCACCTCCTCGGCACCCTTCTTGCCCTTACGCGTCTTCTTCTTCTCGGGGAACAGGCTCTTGACAGCCTGCACGGCGTCGTCAAGCATGTCGAGCGCGTCCTCGACCTCGTCGTACGTCTGGAGCACAAGGAAGGAGACGAGGATCTCGGCACCGCGCGCGAGCGCCTCGTTCTCAGCGCCAGCGTTGCGGCGGAGGGAGGCGACGACGGCGAGCGCGTCGGAGCGGAGCGCCTTGATCTCGTCATCGGCGTCGGCCACGAGCTCGACCGACTTGTCGGCCTCGAGCGCGGCGACAGTCTCGAGCGCGCGCGTAAGCCACAGCTTGCCGGCCGCGTCGGTGCCCGTCGGCGTGGGCGCCGCCTTGTCCTTCTCGCTGTCCTTGTCCTTCTGCGCGGAAGTCACCTCGACGATCGCGGAGAAGAAACGCGCGCGCGCAGTCGCGGCGGTGGCGTCGCTCAGCGCCGGCTTGGGGACGGAGCGGAGCGCGACAATCTTGCTCTTCTTGTCGGCCTTGCGCACGAGGAAGAGGCCGTGCACGAGCATGTCGTCGAGCACGCGCGCGACCCACGCGTCGCCCTTCGGCACCGCGCCGTTGCGGCACAGCGCGAGCATCTGGTCGAGCGCCCAGGTGCGGCGCTCCTCGATGCCGGTTGTGTCGTCCTCGCCCGCGCCGCCGAGCACGCTCTCGAGGTACGCGACGTACTTGTCCACGCCGTCCAGGGTGAGGCTCGCCATAATGCTCTCGACCGTCTTGGTCTTGGTGACCTTGTCGAAGTCTGGGCGGCCGTGCTTGCCGACGAGCTGCGAGAGGAGGGTGAAGCCGGCCGCGGGGTGGGCCTTGACGTGCTCCTGCACGCTGCGGGCGGCCTGGACGGCGGCCTTGTGGAGATGCCGGTCCGCGCTGCTGAGGTTGTTCATCCATGAGCGCATAAAGTTGGGCGTGAAGATAAGCGGCACCTGCTCCTCGGGAAGGAGGGGGAGCGCGCGCTCAAACACCTGGAAGCCCCAGTACTTGCGCTCGGCGGACGACGTGTTGGCGAACAGCGCCTCGTCGACGACGACACGGAAGAGCTCGGCGAACGGCGCGATGCCCGAAGCCTCGTGGGTGAAGTACTCGTCCATGATCCCGTCCCACACAAAGTGGAGCTTGGGCTGGTACGTGCCTGCGCGGGCGGAGCTGTCGTCGTCGCCGCCCTCCTTGAGCACGCGGCCGAGCGTGATGAGGTTTCCGGAGGAAAGGAGAGGGGTGTGCTTGAAGGTCGGGGCGAGGAGCTTCCTCCAGTCGAGATCGGGGGCGCCGCGCTGGAGCGCGAGGGTGAGGGCAATCTTCTCGGGCGACCATGCGCGGTCGGCGTAGATCTTCTCGACGAGAGCGGCGAGAGCCTCATCCTTCCACTCCACAGACGAGGCGAGGAGGCCCTGCGCGGCACGCAGAAGCGACCACCCGGCGGCCTCGGCGAGCCATGCCTTCGAGTCGGTGAGGGCGAGGAGGGAGAGCATGATGGCGGAGAAGTCGTCGAGCGTGGCCGACGGCGCGAACAGGATTCCAGAGTCGATGATGGCCGTGCTGCCGAACAAGCGGGCGAACATCATGTCGCGCTCGTCACTGCCCTTCCCGCTGCCCCACTGCGAGCTGCGCATGAGCAGCGAGATGACTTGTGCGGCGGTGACGTTTGGCGTGCGTGCGAGGAGCTGGGGTCAGCGCGAGTCGAGCGATCACCACAGTGTTGCAGACATGACAGAGGGGAAGAGGATAGAAGGAGACCAGAAGGGCGACAGCTCAGGCCATGAGCTCAGCAACCTTCTCTCGCGAGTGTGAGACATACAAGCCTATCAAGCAGGTGCGCTCCACTCCTAACCTCCAGTGCCCTCAGCCCCTCTCATCAAGCCCTCGCCTACACTGCCAGATCCACTCACCTCAGTCAGAGCGACCGCGAATCCCAACCGACTGCTCTCCCGGCTCGATCCCAATCCCCTAACCAGTCGCTTGACGCAATACACCACATCAGGCGCATTATCCCGCGCGAGCGCGGCATCGAGCCGCGCCATCGCGGCGGGATCGGCGCCGTCCATTCCACCCTCCTCGTCGTCGCTGGCATCCACCTCCATGCCCGACTCGTCGCCGTCGTCCTCCTCGTCGTCCTCATCTTCGTCGTCTTCGTCGTCCGATTTCGGTTTGGGCGCAGTGTAGGCGGCCTGGAAGGATTGCGCGGCGGCCACGAGGTCGACGCTGGCTGACAGCCGCGTGTCCCTCGATGAAGAGGCGAGGTCCCAGAAAAGGGGGAGCACGTTGGACGCCATGGTGTACGCCTGTGCAGTTGTTGATGGAGACACCTAACTTGGGCGTGAGGGATTGTTGTAGATTCAAAAATCTCTGAGCGTGTGGGGCACCGATAACGGAAGCAGAATTTCAGTGGCCACCCGGACTTGCCCTTCTTGGTCACTACTACTACCAAGAGTTGAGAACTGTCCGTGCACTCAAAGCAACTCATTTGGTCAGGCACATGCATCTACCACTCTATGCAGGCGCAATACGACACAGCATATAAAGGATACAGTCCGTGGTGTGGCGCTCAGCGCAGCGCGACTCGGTCGGGCACACACACCAGCACAGAAGGGGTCGTGTAGGCAATCAAGCCGAAGACAGTAAGAGACAATAAATGCGAATAGGAAATTGGTGATTGGAGAGCTGCGATGGGCGGTTGGGGGGTGGGGGTGGTGGTGATGATGGTGTGGTGGCGGTGGTGGTGGTGGGTGATAAATGATGAAAGTCGTATGAGTGCGTGTGTATGAGAGAAAGGAAGAGACAAAAATATAAGAATCCACGAGACCACTTTGTGGCACGGGCAGCGACAAGGTCGTAAAAGGAGGCGAGATGATTATTCGACAAGACGGACATGGCGGGCATGGACCGGGGTATCGAGAGAGAGGGCTGTATAATACAAAGGAGTGTTGTGACGGTCGGGGTCGTATGTTCATAAACGCACATCGCTGCAAGCGATGGCGAGTCGTATCGTTTTGTTGAGAGGCGTTGCGTCGTTGTTACCGACGCACTCCTGTGCCAGCAAAGGAAGCGTGGCGCTGGAATCCAGCGCGGTTGTTTGTCCGTGACTGGACGGACCCAACAGGGGCGCCTGGCCCGTAAAGAGTGAACGCGGGCATGGGCTCGCGTCCGAGGCGATAGGTGACGAGTCAAGGCCGTGCGCTTGACCAGTGGCTTCGCTGCCACGTCGGCGAGCAGCAGCCAATGAAGCGGCAGCGAAGGCGAGCGGACCATGGGGTGGAGGTTGTTCCCCGCGCAGGGCTTGTGAACTCGATTGAACTCGCCAGCAGGCAGAGAGCGAGTGCGCTGAAAGTCCTTCTTGAAGTCGCTCAGCTTGGCGTCGCACAGATGGTGGCCCTCCATCTCGCGGTACGCCTGCGGCTCGCACTTGGTGGGACAGTACTTGAAGAAGCTGCAGTAGCCACCCTCAGGATGTATAACTCGGGGTAGTGGACCTGGGCCATTGCCCTTCGTTACGCTTGCGATCCCGCGTGCGGAGCTCGCGCGCAACCTCGGGCGCTCGCTTCTTGCTGAACTCGCAGTGGAAGATGAGGACGACTTGTTGACTGCCATCGACACCTCCACTGGTGCTGGGAGTCGGAAGAGCGCCGTCGGCCGCGTTGATACCACCGTTTGGTGACAAAAGCAGAGAGTCGAGCTCCAGGGTGGCGGATGTTGATGGCTCCATCAATATGGCCGCCCTCAAACTCGTAGTCGAAACGCAGTCGATGATGTGGTAACGCTTCATCTTGTGTCGTAACGGCCATCGAGAACGTCACGAAGGGTCTCGCAGGTGATGCGCACCAGACCATCTTCCTTGCTCGTGTGACATGGGAGGATCTTTCCCTGGACCTCGTTCTCTCCGAACCCGGGAAGACCCGTCGATTCAGCTCTGAGCGGCCGGGCCGGCTTGATGGCGTGGGCACTGACGAGCGGTTCTTGTTGGGTGACCCATCCACGCGAGGCAGCTGGGAACGGCCATAGCGCCGACGAATATCAGATGTGTTACACACGGCGATCCCTCGAATTCCGACTCGTCGCTGCTTCCATCGTGCATCTGCTGATCGCAGAACATGGAGTTGGCGCGACGCACGGGACCCAGGCGCTGAGGGAGCTGTTGACCAGTGAGAATCGGGTTGGCCGAGTTGGTGCCAAGAGTGCGGGCCCGTCGACTGCTGCACTGGCTGCAATGGAGGCCGCCTTGCGGCATAAGGAGCGGATCGGCGCTGGCCTGCTCCAGCACTGCTCTTCCAGTTGGAGAATGACAATGCAGTAGTAGAAACAGCCTTGTCGGTGCGCATCGGTTCGTCGAGGCGAACTCGATGGCGATCCTGGAGATGGCGGGGCACGACGCTTGGTGCTGGTGGATCGGAGCGGCCGGTGACTCGCACCAGAACTTCTCCAAGTCTGGCGATCCCATCTGCGTGGCTGGTGAGTTGAAGGCACTCGCACGGGCAGCCGGTGCCGGGGAGTCAATGTCCATGTTCGAAACGCCGCACGTGTATAGGGAGACTCAACGCGGGCTCGGACTGCAACGAGTCAGCATCGCACTGACTTTGGTGCCTTACCTCCCGGCGGCCCCAACGCGGCATCAACACCTGTGGTGATCTCATGTTCTCCTGCGACGACGTCGAGTGGAGACGATTGGGCGAGACGAGCTTGCCTTCTGGAACAGATGGTGGAAGCATGCGACCCCTGCTCTTGAAGCTCGACTGGTGAACATGTTTGGCCGTGGCACGTTGGCCGAGAGCTCTCGTCCAAAGGCAGGAGATGGCCAAGCGAGCGGTTGAACGGTGCTCCCAAAGTGGCGCCATCGACAGCCGACGAGAGCGACTTGGTCGCCATTAACGCACGCTTGTTCAGGGAGAGCAAGCGGTGTTGGCGAGTAGAGCGTCATACTTGGGCTTGCCAAGGTGCATGGAAGGGGATGGAGCAGGTGGCGAGTCACAGTCGAGAAGGACATGGACGAGTTGAACGATCGTCGACATCTGCTGGGAGATCGATCTCTGTTCGAGTGGGTGATAATGCAGGAGAGTCATCGGGAGAGCTTAGGCGACTGATGAATGTATCCATGAGGGGGGAGAGAGGCGGCGTCTATCATGCTGCTCATAGTGGTGTTTGGGTGACAAGGCTGTTTAGAGTAACGCAAGGACCTGTTGTTGGTTGTGTGAGCGCGCTCGCTGGTTGGAAAGAGTGGAGATCGCAGAAAGGAGGAGGAGGATGGACTACGGGTGGAGACATAGACTGATATGAGTGTCGAGATGTTGTCATGAAAGCACTGCGGTGGTGCAGACGGGTTCGACGGGTAGATGGGGGTTGTGCAGAGGGGGCAAGACCAAGATTGTGGTCTGGATGTTGAGGGTAGTCGTGGTGGTGAGTGATGACAGGGGTGGCTGGGCAAGTGCGGCTTGGTCGAGGGTGTTGCGGCGGTCTGGGGTAGGAGGTGGGTGCGAAGGTGCGAGCGCGGCAGATCGTTTATGAAATCTGAACGTCGACGCCGCCGCTCGGAGCACGTCTTGGACAGCCCTACAGTGATGCCCGTGCGAACAGGAGCAGATGTTGAGACGAGGTGGGTGGTCTGTGGGTCGGTGTCTTGAGTTTCTCGGCAAGGGAGGTGACTTGGCAAGAACAAAAGGACGACAAAGGGGTGGAGTGTGTGCGTCGATGCGATTCGAGGAGGGTAATGATAGGTGGAGGTTGTGTGTGCGGATGTGTGTGTGTGGGGTGCGTATGTGGAACGAGCCAACCGGAAGAACGAGGGTACCGACTGTAGGGTATCAAGTACTTTGAGGGCGACACAAGTAGGTCCCAAGATATCTTTGGCCGAACGCAAGATACGGCGCTTCAAGAAGGCTGGAGTTGTGTAGTAGGAGTGGTGATGGGATGTGGGCAAAAGCAAGAAAGCAATCGCGTGCAAGGACGGGATCGCAACAGAGCTGGAACAGTACTGTCGGTTCGGTAGACGCCTCCTACACTGAATGTCAGCCCCGATTAACGTCGATGGTGTCTCGATTGCCCGCATTCAAGACAACGACGTACCCTTCTTGTGCTGGAAGCCAGGCGTGTGTTCGGTGGTTGTGGTTGCGCTCGCTGTTCTTCTGCCCGTCGCCAGAGCTAGAGCAACAGAAACAAGGAAAGTTGATCAAGCAAGACGAACAGCGGTCACAGCTTGAGAGCGAGATGAGTTGAGGAGGATGAGGAATTAGAGGAAGGTCGACAGAAGGTGCGAAGACGACTGAGAGACTGAGGAGGAGGCGGAAGGAGATGGAATGGTAGGGGAGTGAGGGAGTGAGGGAGTGAGGGAGAGAGGGAGAGAGGGAGAGAGGGAGAGAGGGAGAGAGTGAGGCGGGGTGAGGGATAGGAGGGTTAGAGCAGAGGTAGGTAGGAAGGAGAGTAGGGAGTGATACAGGGAGTAGTGAGGGGAATGATGAAAGTAGCGTCGGGGATGATGGACAGGGAAATGGAAGCGAAGGGACGCAAGTGGCGAGCAAGACGGTAAGAGCTGGTAGAGGTCGGCCTGGCTTGAGTGAGAAGAGGGGGAGGGGAGGGCAAGCAGTATGGGATGGATGGATGGATTGATGGATGGATGGGATGACCGATGGTTGAGAGAGTGCAGGCAGGACTAGCCCAATGTTGTTGACATGTTACATCGGATGGGGGGGGAGTACCTTTTGGCAAAGGGAGAGGAGTCAAAAGGATGAGAGGGTTTTGGGTCCTGGTCTCCCCTACTTTGGCCCTGCCCTTCCCTATTCTTCCTCCTCTCTACCCGCCGCCGCCACCACCACCACTACGACCCGCCCACCCAAAAAAGACGCGACTGCTTTTTCGCTTTCTCTTCTCCCTCCCTCCCCCCCCCATCCTCCTCGTCCCTGAAACTGAACGACGCTTCTCATTTCTTTTCCAGTAATCTATCAGGCGTCCAACGCGATGGCTGGCACACCCAGGTAATTAACTCTGCAAACTATCGCCCATGCCCACACTCCTACATACACGCGCCCATTCGCCAGATTAGTCCGCGCCCACCTTTTGCGGCCAGCACGCGCGCCACACACACTCACACCCACAGAGGCGACCAGCCTCGAGACATTACCCAAGGGCCGGTCGTAATGAACCCCAAACACGCTCTCTCAACACGACTACCAAACGCCAAGGCTCCCGAACACTCAATCTACCCTGGCTGCGAATCTTGAACCAGTCGCCGAAACTAGTCACGTCCCAACTACTGATCGCCAGGGACGCATCCTCGTCTCGTAAAGCTCCAACAGTATCTCCTAAGCACTTCTGTGCTTTGCTCGGAGCCGTTCGAGGTCGCATGCAAGCCTTCACCCCATTCCACGGCGCGTTTGATGTCATAAAAACCACCATGTGCTTTACCTTGCTCCACAATAATGGTTCATGCCCAGACTTACTGACACAGCCGTGACAGAAATTCGAGGCTTGGGAGCTTGGGAGTAGTGAAGACGGTGCTGTGGCGTGGTGGCGTTGTTGTGGTCACCCGGCCGTGGCCATTTGTCTCGGCCCTGCCGAGTTGCATACAATTGTACAAACACCAAACAACGCGCCCTCTCCACATGTTCAAAGCCTCCATACCGCGATTGCTATGTAAACACTTAGCAAAGGCCCATTGGTCGGAAATTATGACGCAGCGACGCGACGCTTGATGAATCAGACAGAGAATAGCGCTGCATCCATGATCATGGGTCGGTGGATCTAGTGGCTGCTGACCATTGTGGATCAGATGACGAGGGCTAAACCGGATCCACGCCCACTGGTTGGAATGGTGGCGTAGACGCGAGAGGCAAAAGCCGTGCAACGATCAAACAAGAGAGCGACACCACTCAGCGTCATCGTAATTGGCGGCGTCTCTAGACTCTCGCTACCCGCTTGTCCATATGCACCCGGAAATCGGTACAGAGTCAATTGGCAGTCACCCGCAGACCGAGTTTGACCTTGGCCTTGTTCGGTGTTGAGTTGGCGTCGGCGACTTGGCAGTGGCTGCGGAAGATTCGGTCCTGGCCATGAGGTTTGTGCCTCTCCACGGTCTCGTAAACACCCCCGACGGACGTGAGGCGGGGCGCGGCTGGCTCACAGCCACCCTTCCCATTCGGGCTTTAGAATTCTCATCGCTTTAACGCCTCCGCGCGCCTGATTTTACAAGAGATCCTCCCGCGGAAGAGCGAGTTGCATCGATGCAGTCATCGCGTACTTTTGCATGGCTGGATATATTAACCGCACCGCATGCTAACCTGTGCCACCGCTTCCCGTTATGACGGCGTCGTCTTGGCGATGGGCGATGCGAGCTGTGTGTTCTCTCATCTGGAGACTGGGTGGTTAATTGTCCCGAGGCGACCCCAGAAGCGAAAGGCCGGGCCGGATGAGCTAGGTATTCGACCAACTCGCATGCCGTATGAGCGACTGGCACATGTGGACGAGATCTGGTGCGACCCTATTGACACTGGTTCGCTCCGGGCGGAACGGGGCAGTTGAAACCTTTCCGGTGGAGCAGCGATCAACGACGTCGTCGACGACGACGTCCAGCGGAGCTGTGAAACGCGATGGAAGCTGGTTGAGGTATGTACGTCGCGGCTGTGCATACCGACCCCCAAGGAACAACAGCGACAATAGTCTTGGTCTCGCTTAGCGGCAGCCGCGTGAAACGCACAAAACGTGCATGCCACATCGTAGTACTTCGCAGATCCAAGACACCCAGATTCCGCACAGCTGCTGCCGTCATACCGTCACAGTTACCCGTCTTGTGGCCAGGCTCGCCGACTTGGACGCATTGCATCATAGCGAGGTCACGTTTCTGCACTAGGACGTGTTGGGCGAGCCGCGATTCTGGAGAGTTGGGAGGGGGCAGTGGGTATGTTTCAGCGCAAGTTCGGGCTTGTTGGGTACGATGACGAGTTATGGTTTGTCCGATGGAGACGGCAAGGTTGTTGGTATGTGTGGTACGACGCAACAGTTCCAGGCTTATGCTATGCTATGCTTGTTCCCCACTTCCCCGTCTGTGTCGACAGTGGAGAACAGCGTGCCTGGGTGAACAGCTGACCCTCACTACTGCCCAACCTCCAGGTCGAGGTCGAGGTCGAGGTCGAGGTCACGCAAGGTACCGTGTAATGAAGACGAGGGGAGTGGAGACGCGACGGTGGAAGGGCGAGAGGTGGGAACAGCTAAACAAGGGGCCGCCGAGATCAAGTGACAACCACCCAGCTATCAGTGTTCTGAGGATAAGCTCATAAGCCGAGATGACGCGACGCACAGGCATCGATAGCCATAATAGTCGAGACGAACTGAGAAAGACGCCGATTTGGAGGCTGGTGCACACGACCAGGGACTACTCTGCTCTTCTTATCTACAGCGCTCGCACCGCTCTACCCTTGCCGCGGACCCCACACCCTACCCCCATCCCTGGGACACACACCCAGTCCAGACCAAGTCCTAGAAGCTAGCGACTGCTAAGGCCGCCATCGTGCGGTCCGAGTGGTGTGTGTGGCCACGGCACCGCCTGCGCCTGTGCCCGTCAGCGAGTTTCGCGAGCCACCCGTTCGAGCTTCCGGGTAGCGGGAGAAGCGACGGCGCCGCCGTTACATGTCCGTGTCCGGCCGGCCGAGACTCTGTCACCCTTCGAGAACTGGCCTGCGCGACGATTCTTCGCTCCCTCGACGCCTCGAGCGCCGACGCCGCTTCCTGAGGCGCTGTCTGCTTTCCGCTTTCCGCTGTCGGACTCGCAGTCGCTCTGACCACGTCCTTTGAGACCTGTCCGTCGACCAACCTCGCTCGCCCCGTTTGGAATTCGTTTCGCCATGTTCTTCGTGCCACGGTTTAGCGAGGACTGCAGGGGTCGGTGACGATGTCCTGGGGCTGCAACATCAGTTGGGTTGATTCACAACGACACACACACACACGTCTAACCTCGTTCCCTCATGTCCTGATACCTGAAGCCTTCTTCCACACATACACATGTTGAAACCTGCACACACGTATTCCTTACCGCTGCCTCGCCTCGCGTCCACCCGCACTCGCAGACCTGCATCTGCAGTTTTGCCTCCTCGCTCCCTCGCTCGCATTGTGTCCACGCCATCGTCCTCGTCTGAGATCTCGCCTGCTATCCTAGCAGCCCGTCCAACATGCCATATAATCTACATCACCACTGCTTACTTTCCTAACCCTGAGTACTCACACAGCCGCCCACATATGCTCCTCCCATACCTTCTTACGCACCGGCCCATTATAGTCCAGACGAGTCTACGACATGACCCCGCACACACGCCACCTCCACAGCCTCATAGCCTTCCGACAGGGCTTGGCTACCGGGAAACACGCGTGCCGGACCCAGCATGCCCAGCCGCCGTGTGCTTGCTGTGTCCCGCCTGACTCGACGCGGAGGTCACAGCCACCCCCACCCCCCCTGACACCCGTGACGACGATGCCGCTCTCGGCTGTCGAGGTCTCGCCCGTCTCGGTCGTGTGATCCGCCTCGTCGTCGAACAGCGTGTCTGTCTCTTTTCTAGGGCGCCCAAACGTGTCGTACCGGTGCAAGTCGCTTTTCATCTGCCGCAGCGACTGCATTCTCGACTGCGGATGCGTTGGGGCTTGGGCTGCGCCTGGGGATTGGGCCGGCGGGGACGAGGGCGACTGCGCCGCCTGGCCGGGTGACCACTCTCTGCCAGCCGTTATCGGCGGCAGCACCATCGTCGAGGACGCGTTTCCCTGCCCGGCAACGCCCTCCTGCCCACCGTCGCTCGCATGTCTCGTCCCTTGGTCGCGTCCTACGACCCGAAAACCACTCGTCCTGGGCCCTTGACCTCGCCCCAGGACTCTGAAAGCAGTCGCGTCGGCCTCCCCTGGTGTCTCACTCGGCCTCGCACCTCCACGCGACCCCGAGCTCGCCCCCGTCGAGATCTCCCCCGAGTTCGCCCTCGCCGCCCCACCTCCACCCATATTCGCACTCGCACTCGTACTCGCACTCGGCCCAGCGAACGAAAACGACCCTGCGACCTCGTGGCTGTCGTATCGCGGCGGTATCGCGTCGTGCTCGTGTGGGTCATAGTAGTCGAACGACTCGTTGTCCTGGTTGTCCAACCGCACCCAGCCCCGGCCGCCCATGACTGTCGTTCCGTCGTTGACGCTGCTGAACACGCCGGCTCCGGCGCCGGGGCGCTTGAGGATGGACGTGCGCGGGCGGAGGTTGGTCATTGGCGTCTCTTCGGAGGCCATTGCGTACGGGTCGACGCGGGCTCCGCGGACGCGTCGGCGGCGACGGCGGTAGAACAGGACGATGGCGGCTACGATGAGGACGGCGAGGAAGATCATGCCCTGGTGTGAGTGCTTGCTGAGGAAGGGCGCGAACTACTTACCAAGCCCAATCCGATGGCAGCGCCAGTGGACCTGCTTGTCAGCGTTACCGCAGCCATCGCGGGGACCTACATAGAGCTTGAGCTCGCGCCTGCCGTAGTAGTAGTGGCCGACGTGGGAGCCGATACCGTAGTCGTGAGGGTCGACACCGTCGGCGCAGGCGTTGGCTGGGGTCAGGACATCGCGGGCCCGTGCGCGCCGAGAGTCAATACGTACAACCGTTACTGCGCGCCATCAGCACCTGCACGGTAGCGTTGAACGACGGCGCCGATGACATCGGCGGCGCAACTCACCTCCATGTTGGGTTAATCCAACTGTGGCTCCATTCTGGCGCTGGGCTACGTCGCGCGCCACGCGGGACTCCATTCCTTCCGGAAGGGGAACGCGTCGACGCGAGCGTGGACGCATGTCGTGCCGTGGTCGTGGTCGTCGAGATGGCGATGATCGTGAAGGTAGATGGCGGATGGTGTGGAGTGAACAGCCGTCGCCACCCGAATGTGAAAGGTGCGAAGCGCCGACGCGCGGCGAAGCGTGTCCGTGTCCGTGAGTGTGAGCGAGCGTGAATGAAGAGTGAAGAGGCTGTGTTGACCAGCATCGCATTGGGGCGTGGGACAGCACGTGCCCCGCGTGCCCTTCTACTTCTTCGCTTCTTTCTATCCTGCATTTTCTGTCCAGTGCCCATTCGTTGTCATGTTTTGCTCGCTGCTCATGGGCGCCATGCGTATCAAGTATCACTACAACACCGTTGCGCAGTTAGGCCAGACTTTTGATCCTGCAGGATCGCAGGAAGATTAGCAAAGACAAACCAACGATAACGGCCTGGCATGGGACAGACAGCCTCTGCATCCGAGACCATACACCCGACATGCCTGCATAAGCCTGTTCTGGGCCGGCGGAGGGATGCGTACGTGGTCGAGATTGTAGTATGTCTCGATCATCTCGGCATGCATGTCGGATCGGCGGCAGATCGGCGGGCTGGCCAGGGCGGAGGAGGAGCGAGACGGCAGGAGAAGCGTGGAGGACGGGTGACCGTGCGCCGTTGCTGTGAGATCTGAGGAGGCGACCTGCAGGGTTGGTCGTCAGGCTAGTTTGTCTGGTGAGTTCGAGGGTAGCGAGTTGGTCGCGGTTCGGAACATTATGCGTCTGCGATGGAGAGGAGAGAGGATATCAGGATCCTAATGAGGACTCAAGTGACCAGACTGGGAAGTGGGGGGTAGACCCAGAATACTGGTCCAAGGCATGTTCAGTTGGACTGATTAATCGTCGAGACGCGGTTCAGTCCGACGCGTCGTTGGCAGGGCTTGGGAGGGCGGGCGTGGCCCAGGCCCGCGATAGCGAGCCTCCACTTTCGCCACGCGGTCGACGTCACGTGAAGCTGGGGACCCCACACTCTGAGCTTATCGGTGACGTCCGATGTCATCGGACGTGACTTGCTTGCCACCACCGCGCTAGCCAGTCTTGTCTGTCTGCCCACCCATCCCAGCAGCTCTTATCCTCGCATCCCTTCTCTTCCACGTCTTCCCACTTTCTCACGACTCTCATATTCCTCATTAGACCGCAGCATGACTTCGACACCGGCCTCCCCGACCGTCACGTACCTCCGCTCGCTGGGTGCCGTGCGCGACCGATCCCGCGAGGTGTTCGACCTTATCGTCGCTGGCAAGGCCGACCACTGGGACTGGCACGAGGACAAGTTGCAGACCGTCGTCGACTTCTGTGCAGGTCTCCTTACAGTACGTTGGCTAGAAGTGGGCAAGCAGCTGACAGCAGCGTGACTTTGGCACCGACTTCGATAAGATTCCTCGTGAGTTGACATGAGCTGCCGACTGCGACCATATTGCTCTCCGGCGCGTTCACACGTCACACCTGTCCCGTACCCTGCTTCCTCACACTCACCTTCCTCCCCCGAGTCTACTCACCTTCCTCGTCCCGATCTGCCCACCTTCTTCCTCTCACCTCAGCTCGCTCTCCCTACAAGTGCCGCACTCACACCAGCCCATTGCCGCCGCAACCACTTCACGACCGGCACGATCAACCGCGTCGCCGACCTTCTCGTCGACCCGCGCTTCCCGACTGCTCCAGTTGAGCGCGCACGCACCTTGATCGACCTGTACATCGTCTCCGTTCTCCTCGATGCTGGCGCAGGCAACACCTGGTCCTACACCGAGGTCGTGGACGGCAAGGAGGTGTGGAAGGGAGGAAGGAGCGAGGGCCTCGCCGTGGCGAGCTTCCACATGTTCCTGAACGGCGCCTTCAGCTCTGATCCCAATGCTCCACTGCGCGTAGACTGTGAGCTAGACTATTCTTGGCGTGAGCTAACCGCAGCGGCCGCTCTCAAGGGGCTCACGGCCGCCAAGCTCGCTGAGCACATGCAGGTTTCGGATCAGAACCCTATGTCGGGGCTCGAGGGCCGCGCCAACCTCCTCACTCAGCTCGGCAGCGCCCTCGACGCGCGCCGAGACATTGTGCGCGACGGCCGACCAGGCGACATCCTCTGTGAGTCATCTGGAAAGAAATCGTAGACCTCAGCTGACTTCGCAGGGTACCTCGAGCCCAAGCTCAAGGCCGACGGCGGTGTCCCAGTGCTTCCCCTCAAGCTGTTCTGGGACACGCTCTTCGCACTCCTCGCCCCCATCTGGCCGGCGCGCACGACTCTCCCCAGCGCGCCGGACCAGGTGCTTGGCGACGTGTGGCCGTGCCCCTCGCTCGCGCGCTCGCGTACCGGGGAACGCGAGGAGGGCGACGATCTCGTGCCGTTCCACAAGCTCACACAGTGGCTGTGCTACTCGCTCCTCGAGCCCATTGAGGCCGAGGCGCACTGGCGTGTGGACCGCGGAGAGGGGCAGACGGGTCTCCCCGAGGTGCGTAGTGACTTAGTCTCAGACGTGCTGATGGCAGTACCGCAACGGCGGCTTGCTGGTCGACCACGGCCTGCTCACGATCCGCAACCTGCCCGAGTCCGCGTACCCGAACGGCAAGGACGCCCCACCCGTGCTCGCCCCGTCCAGCCCCGCCGTGGTCGAGTGGCGCGCCGCGACCGTTGTAGCTCTGTGAGTAGGCGTGACCGTGTACCACCCTCGTCGCCCCTCTCCGACACGACCAGCTGTTGAATTGAAGCTACAGCTGACACCAGCGACAAGATCCACGAGGGCATCTGCGCCAAGCTCGGCGTCACGACCGAGCAGCTCCAACTGGCCCAGGTCCTCGAGGCGAGCACATGGAAGGGCGGGCGCGAGATCGCCAAGGCCAAGCGCCCCGCCACAGGAGGGCGTGAGTACTCTTTCAGTTCAGCTGAGTATGACCATCGCAGCTGATACACAGCCCCTATCGAGATCATCAGCGACGGAACGGTGTTCTAATGGAGTCAAGCATAGACTTACTAGACAGGGAAGACAGAACAGTATCATGCATATGCATTAGGGGGGTAGCAACCAACGCATGCAACGCGTTCTGACGCTGTCGGTCTGGTAGAGTGCTGCCATCCACACACATGACCATCCACACACATGACCATCCACACACATGAGTATGAGTATGCCTTTGCCTATGCCTGTCCTATGCCGTACCCTCCGTACTATGCTCAAGCCTCATCACAAGACCCATCACGCCGGCGTCGCCGTGCCCGATGCGCTCGCGCGCGCACTCCCCCTCCCATCCCGCGTCGCCCTGACAAAAGCGAGCGCGCTCTCCAGTCTGCGCGCGGCGCGGACCACCTCCTCTCCAGTCCCTTCTTCCCTGCCTCCTCTTCTCTCTCCCTCTTCTCCCTCTCCCTCTCCGTCGGGTCGAGCGCAACCAGCCACGTCCAGGAGCGCCCTCAAGCGCGCCCCGACAGCAGCCACCCCGCGCTCCCGCGTATCCGCCTTGAGCGCGTCCGCGCGTTCCTGCGCGCGCGCAAGCACGCTCCCAGGCAGCCCGGCGAGGCGGGCGCACCACACGCCGAAGCTCGCGTCGGCCAGCCCGCGCTCGAGGCGGTACAGGAACGTGATCTCCGCAAAGCCGTCGCTGCCGGTGCGTTCGGTGAACGCCATGTGCCAGTTGGAGACCTGGGTCGGGAACTGGTGTCAGCAAGGATGAGGAGTGGGCTCACCTCCTGCGCGAGCTGTTCCGCGACCATCGGATAATGCGTCACGAAGAGCGTGTTGGCGCTCGTAGTCGCGAGATGAGCGAGCGTCGCGTACGCGATTGCGACGCCGTCGTACGTGCTCGTCCCGCGCCCGAGTCTGCCGTCAGTGCTGCATTCTTGGGGTCGGCCGACTCACTCGTCCAAGATGACCAGGGTGCGCGGTGTGACGGAGCGCAGGATGTCGCTCGTCTCGGAGAGCTCGACCATGAACGTAGACTTGCCGCGGCCGAGGTCGTCGGACGCGCCCATCCGGCTGCTGTCAGCTTGCGCCTCGTTGTTGAGTACGCGCACAGCTCGCCTCGCGCCTGCGGCGCTCGGCATGGACTCACGTCTGCACGGCGTCATGCAGGCCCAGCACCGCCCTGCTGGCCGGCACGAAGCTCCCGATCTGCGCCATGCAGACGATCAGCGCGATCGCCCTGACACAACTACTCTTCCCCGCCATATTCGGCCCCGTGATGACCTTGGCGTGCCCGTCCTCGTCGCTAAACCGGACGTCGAAGGGGACATAGGCGTCCTCCCGCACCGCCTCGACCATCGGGTGCCGGCCGGCGTCGATCTCGAGGCGCGGCTGCGCGACGAACTCCGGTTTGGTGTATCCTCCCGCGAGCGCGACGTTGGCGAGGGACATGAGGCAGTCGACGACGGCGACTTGGCGCGCGACGACCAGGAGCGAATGCGCCTCGGCGATGTCGGCCTGGAAGGAGGCGAAGGCGCGTTTCGCGGCCGCCGAGAGGAGTTCCTTGTGCTGCTCCCGGTCTTTCAGGAGGCGCAGGATTTCGGGCGTGTGGAAGCGCACGACGGACTTGGTCGAGCTGATTTTGACCCATTTGGGCGGGACGGACTTGGCGTCTCGCACAGGGACCTCGACGAGGTACTCGATGCCAGAGACCGTGATGTAGTTGAGCGCAGGGCGGCGCACGATTTTGCGCACCTCCTTGAGGTGGAAGTCGAGCTCGCTCTCGCATACCGCGATACACTGGATCAGCGGGGTCGCGTGGGAAGCTTACGTCTTTGGCATCCTGGATATCGGGGTACTTGTCGGGATCAGTCCACAGGTCCGCCTCATTATTCGCCTTGGCGGCCTTCATGTCGATAGCCGCGAGGAACTCCTTAGTGACGTCCGCAATGGACGGCAGGCTAGCGAGGATGCTGTTGAGCAGCTCGGAAGAGAACACCTTGCCCTCATTAGGCCGGAACTCGTTAGCGATGCGGAGAAGGCCTGTCAGGATAGTCGAGAGCTCGCTCGGCGTCGCCTTGCCGTACTGCACGCGCGTGAGGCCGCGCACCAAGTCGGGCATGTTGACGAGCAGGCTGCGGAGCTTCTCCATGTGATAGGTGTTGTTCGTCATGATCTCGTCGACGGCGTCTATGCGCGCGCGAAGGGCGCTGGGGTCAGTGGCCGGGACGGGAGGGGGAGGGCGGAGGAGGGAGGGGTGGACAGGAGGAGAAAGGGAGAGGAGGGGCAGGGGGCGAGACGTACTGGACATCGAGAAGCGGCCTGCCGATCCACTCGCGCATCAGGCGGCGGCCCATGTGTGTCTTGGTGCTGTCGTTAGTCCTCTTCTTAGCCGTGGACGCACTGGTTGAGAACTGGAGTCAGCCGTGCGCTACTTCGCAAGGAGTACTCACGCCATAACAGGCTGCCCATGACACCTCCGTCGGTCTGGTTGCGATAGATCTCACTGGCGTAAGCTAGCTCCTCCGATCCTAGCTCACAGATTGACGAGCGTGTTGCTCGACAAGAGCATGTGGGCGCGGTTCATGAACTGTCGTCAGCGCAGCCAACGATCCGCCTACCTTGGTGAAGGACGAGCGATTCCGGAACGCGTCCTGCAACCCAAATGCTGCTGTCAGCGACGAAGGAACGGACACCTACGCGTCATGTACTGGACACACATGGCCAGGGCCACGACGACCTGCTTCGGAAAGTCGACCAGGGCTAACACGGCATCCTCGCCTGCTGTCAGCTCGTACGCAGATCCGTAGCTTACGGGGTAATCCGCGCGCTAAGCCTATGGGATCTTCTTCTTGCTCGTCGGGCTCGCGCATCACCTCGTCCCCGTCGACGTCGTCCGTCAGGTCGATCGGCTCCTTCTCCTTCCCCTTGCCCTTCTTATAGAACTCGGTCAGGAAGTCGAACGCTTCGCTGAATTCTGGGACATCTACGCGCTCGACGCGCACAGCCTCGGATGTTCGGGATGGATGTGAAATGTGCTTGAGCACCTTCTCGGTGGTACGGCTCAGCTTTCCCTTGGGCAGGATCAGCTCGGCGGGCTGGAGGTGCGTGAGGCGCGTCTCGAGCTCGGAGCGCACGGGAGAGTCTGTGGTCAGTCAGGACATAGCGCAGGAAGGGCTCACCGTCAAACTCGTCGTAGACGACGTCTCCGGTGTTGGGGATCACGCTGACGAGGGCGACGCGTGCGCGGTCGCCCGTATCCTGCTCGACGATGGCGACGAGCGCGTTCGTCGGTGGTGGAGAGGCGCCGGGCAGCAGTGGGCCATCTTGCAGGTTGGACGACGAGACCGAGGACTCCTCGACGTACCTGGCGTCAGGCGGATCCAAGTGGTGTACTCACGTCGCGGCGGTGTACAGATGAGTGAGCTCGCGGACGAATGGCGTGTTGCGGTTGTCGCCGACCTTTTTGAGTGCGGCCGTCTCCATCTGCGACACGACGCCGACCTTGTACCCCAGCGAGATGAGCCTGCGTCAGCACTGTAACGGCGAATAAGCGTACTTCTTCACATGGATGTGCAGCCGGTGCGTCGGGATGGACGCAGTGTAGAAGTTGCGATTCGGAAAGCTGCTGTCAGCTGCGTCAAAAGGTCGCTGCAACTCACGCCACGATGCCCAGCTCCTTCGCAGCCGACTTGGCGTCGTCGCCATGGAACTTGTACTTGTACCCGACTGGCGTGAGCGACACCCAACCCCGAACCCACCCTCCATCATGAGCAACACGTCCGGCCACTTGGCCTTGATCTCCATGAACTGCTTCTCGAGCGGGGTGTACGTTAGCCCGCTAGGCCCGATCTCCTCTTCCTTCTTCTTGCGTCCGCTCTTCTTCGGTTCAGCAGCGGCATACTTTGACCTCAGGCTCGCCCCCATGCTGCTTTCCGCGTCCGGCGTATCGGCGCCGCCGCTCTCGTCTTCGCCGGCGCTCATGCTGTCGTCACCGGCCGCGCGGCGGGCCTCGGCAGCGGCTGCTTCATCAAGAACGAGGGATCGGCGGCGCTTGAGCCCCGGCCCTTCGACGATACGCTGGAACGCCTCGTGCCGTGCCTGCTGCTCCGCCGTGCGCGGTGCCGGTACGCGCCCCTCCGTGCTCCCATCATCGGCGCCTTCGGGGACTGGAACGGTCCTCGGGAGTCGATACTGCTCGAACGACGCGCTAGGCCCTGCGTCTCGTTGCCGCCGTCTACTAGAACCTGCCTCAGCAGCCGAAGTGGCGGTCGAGGTGACTTCGTCCCGGGATGGCCCTGCGGCCCGCTTCGAGAAATAGCTCGACGAGGCGCCTCCGCGTCGGGGAATCTTGGCAGGTTGGGTGGGAGGCGACGACGCACGCGCGCGCTTAGTTGGAGGCGAGCTGGTTAAGTCTACTGCGTCATCTGCGCTGCGTCCTTGCGTCTGCGACTGCGTTGGTTTGGCCGCGAAGAACGCGTGGAGGGACGACCTGGTGTGAGCCCATCTCGAAGGCGGGTCCAAGAAGTAGAACGCACTGGGTCGCCCCGCCTTTCTGGCTCATGTTTTGACTGGGGAGGAAGCTCGACGCCGTTCGTGTGAGATGTTGCTGCCTAGAGCGCGCAATGGAGATGGAAAGTGGAGGTCGTAGTAGTGGAGGCCAAGTTGACGCGACTGTTATCTGCTCCCCTCACCTAATGTGGCTGCCCGCGTCATTGTAGGTGGTGACTGCGGAGTGCGGATTCTGGCCAGCCAAAATGGCCTGTCCATTGAAACCGAGGGAATGGCAAGCTGCGGCCAGCTGGCAACTGGCAGCTTCTGGCCAGTCAGTGACGTCATGAACCGAGGAATGGCGCGGCTGAAGGGAACGAAGCAAAGGGCGAATGGGCGGGGACGGGCTGGATGGATTCTTTCCACACAATGCAACAACGTATAATAGCCGTACCGCCTTTGTCTCTTCTTGTTTGCCACCTCCCCCCGAGTATCCACAATGCCAGCCAGTACGTCCGCCACGACTGCCATCCATGCCGTTGTCGACGATGCTCACGCTCAGCCTGCTCGGACATTATCAAGATCATCGTTGGTGAGTGCTGAGAATGGCGCCGAGGATGTACCTGACGGCCAGCGATCGTCCTCCCGGTATGTTGCTGACCCCTCGATGCCGACGTCGATTTCGCGTCTTGTCGACCTTGTCTACAATGCTAACCCCAGCCTCTGGGTGTCTTCCTGGAGCGCGGATGCGGCGCTGACCTCCTCATCAACATCCTTCTTACGTGTCTGGGTTACATTCCCGGTAAGTCGGGCTCGGGAGGCGCGCGCCGTCTGCCCCCCCCCCGCCCACTCCGTCTTCGGGTCCTCCTCTACCCTCCAATCTTCGTCCCTCCGCTCCAAATACACTCTCTATCTGCTCCCGAGACCCGAACGCACTAGGGCGCGCAATTCCGAGCCTCCACCGCGCGGCCGGGGCGCCACCACCCCTCCACCAAACCTCCACCACCACCACCCTACCACACCTCCGACCAACCTCCAACTTCTTCCAACATCTCTCGTCGACGTCTCCTCGCCCTCTCGAGCGTGCAGCTGACCTGGAACAGGCATCATTCATGCATTATATATCATCCTACGCTATTAGCGACCGTAAATCGGATGGCTAAATGCGAAACCTCAAAGAGATCGATGCGATATGGGTGGGGGAACTGCGTATTAGCCCCGGCGTCTGTAGTCACCCGTACCTGTTGATGATGTAGATGTAAACGTCGATTCGGTTGACTGTGAGCGTTCGCCTAGTGTAGAATGTACGGCAGGCAGCTCAGGAGGATGGACACAAGCAGACGTCTGCGGTTGGCCAGTCGGGGGTGCTGCCAGTCGGGGGTGCTGCCAGTCGGGGGTGCTGCCGCGGTGGCCCGTCGGTGGCTGTCGGTGGCCCGTCGGTGTCCACCCTACGGTGGGTAGTCGGTGGCCGCCCTGCGGTGGGTAGTCGGTGGCCGCCCTGCGGTGGCTAGTCGGTGTCCACCCTGCGGTGGCTAGTCGGTGTCCAGCCTGCGGTGGCTAGTCGGTGTGCGGTAGTAAGTCGGTTTGCGGTGGTAAGTCAGTGCCCAGCCTCTGCACCGTCCTTTGCAGAATTGGATGACATGCTACATCTTAGAATTCCGCGCTACACAACGAGTAAAATACAGGCCACTAGGCCAACCTTCACACCGTACTACATGTCGTCGTTCTCATAGTCGTCAACGTACTCATAGTCATCGTCATAGCCGCTTGCGTCGCCAGTGTCAAACTTCTCTTCCTCGTCCTCGTCGTCGCTGATAGTAATAATGCTCGGGTCGCGGTGCCTGCTGCCGGTGTCCTTTGGGCTGCTACTGCCTGGGGCACTGGAGCCACAGTCGCCACTGTTGCCATCGGCAGCAGTCGCAGCGGCCTCGGGACTCGCAGTGGCGCTGCTGCCCACGGTGGCAGAGCCCGAGGACGCGTACGGAACGGGTTTCTGTGTCACGGGGCACCACCACTGAGGAAGAGTCTAAGAGTTAGTCAGGCTAGAAGTCGGCTAACACTTACGTCTGAGTCGATGCCAAGGCGCTTGCACAGAGTGACAGGGGTCCCCTTCGATTCCACACCTGCTTTCTTGCAAAGCTCGATAAGATAAGCCATCGTTTGCTTGGGGCTGATGGGCAGCTGCACCCCCAGGGCTACGGCAAGATCGTCTCGGCGGGGTGAGGCGGGCTGGACGCCGTGCTCCTTGACGAGCCGTTCCATGTTCTTTCGTGAGAAGTCAACGACGGTGAGATTGCTGATCTTGGTCGACTCTGGACGTCAGCGGGACACCAAGAAAGACTCACGGTAGGTCACATCGTCATCGTTGCGAGAACGCTTGCCAGAAGCGTTCTTTGTGTTGGTCTTGTTGGCGGTGGCTTTCTGAAGGTTTGAGAGATCTGGAGCGACCTCAGGAGGTAGTTGACCCTTTGTTGCAGCCTTAACAAGGCGGATGAGATGGGTGGTGGTAAAGTGACGGGCCAGGAGGTAGCTCTCCATGGGCGCCTCGCCAGAGCATGTGGGAAATGGGCAGGCATGAACCTCGTCCGTATCGAGGGACATTAGGTGGCCCCCGATGTGGACTGATTGGGCTTGAGCAGTAGTGCTAATATCGTCAGCGGGCTCTAAAGTCCGAGAGACTCAGCTCCACTCACTAAACCTTCATTCGCTTCGACTGCGCAAGCGACGTGTTGAACAGGCAGAACGGGCAGCGCAGCGAGGTCTTGACAAAGCGAGACCCGCCGGTTTCGGATGCGCAGCAATAGAAGTCATTGTCGAAGTCGCTCTGCTGGCTATGCATTTGAGCATGCCCCTCAATCTGTTTGGTGCCGAGCAGCCTGTGGAGTTAGCATGACATGTTCTATTTTGAATTCTCTCACCATTGGTGGCAGGTATCCTCATTGCAGTACCTAATAAGGCTGCGCGGGAAGGTTGTGTCAATGCTGGAGTAGATGACGTAGCCGTGTTCTGTCTCCAGATGAACATGACCCTCGCGGTCAGTCGCATATTGGAAGGGGCAAGGTGTATCCTGCTCGTGCTCGACGCGACACATGCGAGGGCGCTCATCAGGGCGGAACTGGAAGAAGTGGGAGAACCG
The DNA here is from genome assembly GCA_020011015.1 of Cutaneotrichosporon dermatis. NCBI lineage: Eukaryota > Fungi > Basidiomycota > Tremellomycetes > Trichosporonales > Trichosporonaceae > Cutaneotrichosporon > Cutaneotrichosporon dermatis. The sequence goes on along the minus strand of JAIGNX010000002.1, from coordinate 2,023,121 downwards.
CAGATGGGTGCCGTGCTCTGCCGCAGTGGCAAACGGCCCAGCTTTGCAATCGAGCACCGGGCAGGAGCTGAGGTCAATGGTCGAGAGGTAGGCATCGCGGGCACCCTCCGCAAGAACCCTCAACACATGATCATGGATGTGGTGTGCGCTGTTGATCGATCGATTGTTGACGAGCTGGGTGTCGCAGCCAGAGACAGGACACAGTCCGTCAGCGGTGGGCGTCTCGCCAGGATTGGGGAAGCCAGCGGACTGGGGCTTGAATGAGGGGTCTGTCATCGCCTTGACGATGCTGTCAGGCGTAAGAGGGGTTTCAAGCGAAGTAGGATCGAACAGCGCCTGATACAGACGGAGTGGTGGGTTGTCGTAGGGGATTGGGTTGGTGACGCTCGCGAGGGCCTGGTCGAGTGCTGAGGGAGCTTCTAATGAGGAACGCTGCGTAACTGTGTCCTGTGACTCGTCAGCGGAGAACATAGGAGGACCACGCACTGTAAGCGAGGCTTGGATGTGCTCCTCAATGAGGACCTCCAGCCCGGCTTCTTGTAGATCGTGGTCGAGGGCGGAGGAGCTTGAGGTAGCAGTAGACAAGGCAGCGTTCAGCGCAGCGTTATTCATCTCGGCACCACGCTCCACACGATAGTCTTGGAGCGCTTGGGCAAAGTGCTTGTCGAGGATGAGGCGAAGCTGGCGGTACTTGGCCTGGTACTCTTTCCAGATCCGGTGCTGGGCCTGTTCACCCTTCGAGACTGATCCACACGTCTCGACAACCTGGATACGAAGCTCTTCTGTCCTGGATCGGAGTTGAGCAACGTCATCACGGTTGTAGATGATCATGACCATCTCTGGTGGGAGCACCGTGGGCAGATTGTCGTGCCCCGCGAGGCCATCGGCGTGTCGGGCCATAGAGACGTCACGAGGGCGTCCTGTGAGCAGTGACTGGAGGTCGGCCTTGCAGGCGCGTGAGATGTACCACTTGAGGTACGAGCTTGATCCCGGCTGATGTCCCATATTGTGCCTAATGAGGCCAGCATCGACGTTCGCATCGACCATCGTGTCGGCGGTCGTCCGCCGCAACGTGTACCACGTCACATGAGCTGGAGTCAGCGACGTGAATCAGAGCAGAAGTGACGCACTGGTGAACCCTGCTGCCTTAGCAACGGCCTGTAGACAGCGGATGGCCGCGTCAAACCCCCAAACGCGGTCTTCGCTGGTGATGTAACGGCCCTTCTGCGGCACAACCTGTCGGAAGAGGGGCGTTTCAGAGTAGGATGACTTGAGGGGAACTTCAAGATTGTTCTTGGCGCGATGAATGGCGTCGGGGCTGACACTCAGCAGCTGTTCCCAGCTCACTTGCGTCGCAAAGGCGTCATCCAGCTTCAACAGCGAGAAGAGCGCGAACGCAGCGTCGTAACCACGCATGCCGTCGTCCAGCTCGTTGTACGCGAACAAGTCTTTGCTGGCAGTGTCAGCGTGGGCCATGGTGTCATGCTCACTATTCGCCGTCATCATAGCGTCGTCCCTTGAGAAGACGGAAACGGACGCGGATTCCGATGCGTACGCGATTCTGGCCGTCGATGAACAGCTTGACACGCACGTCCTTGACGATGAGCATGCGCCATAAGTCTCTGCAATCTGCTTACCTTGCCCTTGATCGAATCGTTCTCGAGACGGTGTGCGCTATTGCACACGGCTTCGCCGGGGCGGCCTGAAGCGTACGAGAGCAGCAGGAACAATGCGTGGAATTGCAGGCGCTGTGAGGAATGAGCACTGCCAAGGACGATCACTGCGCCTGAGATAACACCGAGAACGCCAATTGTGGCGGATGAGGACTCACCTCCCGGGGGCTCCGCCAGATCTTCAAAGATGGAGAGTAGGCTGTGTGGAGGATCGATCGCCAGTCGTCTGCAGAGGCGATAGCCTTCTCCTTGATGGCAGTGGTGAGGTTCAGCTCCGTCTTCAAACGAGTGTCGATGTACTAGTGTTAGCGTTGACGTAGCTCTCAGACTCGACTCACGTTGCAGATTTCTTTGATGTGTCCTCCTGGCATCCGAACTCCAGTCATCTCAGTGTACTTTGCCGACAGGAGGAAGAACCGGTGTTTGACGCTGCGAACTTGAAGCCGACCGTCGATCATGGACGTGACGGCCTTTGGATCTGAGAGGCGCAGTTTGCAGCGCTGCTGAACGAATCCTTTCCATTGGGCTGTGTGTCAGCTGGCTTCATGAGATCAGCACTCACCGACATCAAGCAGCGGCGCTCCCGGATTGAGCATATACGTCAGACCTTGATCTGCGAGGTACGCTGTGAGGTACGCCCACTCCTCCTCCTTCTTCTCAGTCGTAGCCGCCACCTCGTTTGGGCGCTCCCTCACGCCCACGTGGCTCGCAGCAGTGGCAATGGTGCTCTCCGCATTGATGCCTGCGGCGTCGCGTTGCGCTTTCACCTTTTCTGCGAGCTTGGCAGTGCGTGCGGCTTCTTCGGCAGACGGTGGTTTGGAAGGAGGGGGTGGAATTGCAGGCTGAGGCATGTAGCCAGCAGCATGGGGAGGGTAGTAGGGGTAAGCTGGGTAGTAGGGGAACGCGAGGTTGGGTGTGTAAGGAGGTTGAGCAGGGGTGGGTGGCTGAAGACCATAGGGATGGTTAAGGGCGTAGGGGGGGAATGGTGCTTGGCCAGCTGCTTGGCCAGTGGAAGGTGTTGCTGGTTGGTGAGCAGCGGTTGGATGACCTGGAGGCGGGAGAGCTGGATAGGCATGGGCTAGGAACGGCGCTGCCGGCGGAGGTGGAAGCAATGCCGGCTGTGCGTGCTGCTGCTGCGGCGTGAGTGATGACACGAAGGAGGTGGAGCAACGTAGCGGGCTGGGACGGCAGCGAGGACGACACGCGGTCCAGTGTCTTAGAAGGGAAGCAGGAGGAAGGAACTGGTAGGGGCTGGTGGGGAGGGCATGGCCTCTAACGCGTCGAGCCGTCGAGCCGTCGAGGCCGCCGGGCACATCGCATCGAGCACGACGACGCGACAGTGGGGGAGGTGTTTGGGGTTTGGTGGATGGATGCATGGATGGATGGATTGGTGGGAAGGAAGGACGGGTGGTCGGCAACGCCGACGACAGGAAGAAGGGGAAGGGTGACTCACCTCGCTGCCCCGCTGCTGCTGGTGTTCCTCCTCCTGATCAGCCGCTCCTTGATCCGATCCGGCAGGAGGGCCGCACGTTGGGTTGCCTTCCATGGTTGGCGGTGAATGGATGCGGTTGACGAGTTGCTTGCGGATGGCAGAGGTGATGATGTGATGGGGGAAGGGGGAGGGGGCCAAGGCGAAGGCAGATGTGGATGGTGACAGATGTTCAGCTGTAGCTGAGACGAGGGCAAGGTGCCGCCAAGGATGACGCGAACACCAGAAGGGTCGAAAGGGGAAGTGGTAAAGTGTGAGGAAAGAGATGAGTAGAAGAGAAGAGTGAAGAGAACGAGTTGGGTAGAGATGAGTAGAAGGAAGAGAGGATAGAGGAGGAAGGACGGTCGTGAGCAGCGAGCGGGAGGTGAGCACTACGTGAGCAGTGGGTCAGTGCGCGTTAGCTGTAAGGCCCGTGAGCGGTGAGAGATGAGCGGCGCTAACCCTTAGCTCCGCAAGCCTGTAGGCAGCTGTACACCCGTTGCAGCCACAGCGCCATCCGTGCTAATCGTCTGGCCTGGCACCACAGCCCAGAGAGTGTGAGTGATGGCGAGGAAGTGATGCGCGTCTGTGTGCGATTGACGCGGGGCGGCGACCCTGAAAGTATTAGAATGCCACGTAAGGGTTCGCCCGATAATTCAGGCCCCGTCGCAATAGGGCTGACATATGCCTCATTACCAAAGCCTTAGTCTATTTGTAATACCCACTAACCACCGCGCACCCGTCGACTCGTGCACTCAATGCCGCATGCAAGGCTAGGCAGGTTTGCCGACTGGCCACCGTACCGAGTTACCACCGTAGGGCGGCCACCGACTACCCACCGTAGGGCGGCCACCGACTACCCACCGTAGGGTTGCCACCGACTAAACACCGTAGGATGGCCACCGACTAACCACCGCGTGGGTGAGGCTAGCATGGCTCGCCGACTGATCACCGTAGACCGACTTACCACCGTAGGGCGACAACCGACTTGCCACCGTAGGGTGGCCACCGACTAACCACCGCGTGCCACCGACTTGCCACCGTAGGGTGGCCGGCCACCGACGAGTCACTATAGGGCGACCAACGAAAGGCTGCTCGAGTTGTCTGATCTTTGTCCTGCATCATGTCTGGTGGCCCGCCCGCCGCACTGACAAGGGCATTCAAATTGGATCCATTTGATCCATGGTTCCTGTAGGTACGAAGCATGTCATGCATGGAATGAAAGGGGGAAGCGTTCATGGTTGAAGAGAATGGGGCTCAGTATAGGCTCAGACGATTGCCGAGAACTCTGAAGATGTGTCACTCATGTGGCGTCGGGCCCGTCGCCAATGCGGGGTGAGGGAGAAGAGGGGATTACCAGAGATGGGTATGGAAGTGCTTGGCGTGGTAATCGAGGTCGCCACGAGCTGTGCATATCGCTGTTGAGCTGGCGTTCATGGGCGAATACGAATGGTCATCTGGGTAATCACACGACCTTCGTTACAACCTGAGGATCATAAGCTCACCCCATCATGGGTTGAAATTGTATTCCTGGAACATCATGTCGTCGGTAAGCTCGTTGGCAGCTTCGCCAACACCTGGGACGATGTCTGAGTAGAAGTCCTTAGCGGTGATGCTGCGGCCCTCTTCCCAAGCTGCTTCGAGGCCTTGCATGCCGCAATGCAGTTCTTTGGCAACCCGCATTGCGGCCGCGAAACGACGCTCGCTCTCTGCGAGGCGAGCCTCGAGCTCCGCTCTGTCATGCCCGTTTCCTCTCGAGACACGCGCCTTCCCATCGTCAGCATTGACAGTGGCAGAGTCTCTCACCACAAGCGAATCGTACATGGCCTGTGTCACAGCCTCGCCATTCGCGTCCGATGGGTGCGGGGGTAACTTGTACAGTATCAGCTACTCAACTGTGGTCAAACCTTACCAAAAGCGGGACTATCTTCCCGTTGTGAGGGCAGTCGCTATGATTCTTATCCGCCTTGTGAGCATTGCATGCTGGAAGGACAAAGTCGCCATTCTTGAGCAGGGCGCCGTAGCTGAAAACTGCATAATCGCCGTGGCACCGAAAGTCCTCATGACAGAAGGACACTCGACACCATTTGGTATAATGAACATGCGGCCACGGGGCCCTTGGCCAGGCCGCTCGATTATCGTACGGGGGAAAGATCTCAATGAAACCCCAGCGGGGGAGGTTGAGCGAATGAAGATGTTCGTTGAGACGGAACCACTCATCATCGCCAACCTCCACTTCAAAACCGCTCACAGGCCCGCTCAGAGAACGGCTAGGGTGATGAGGAGGTAGATCTTGGACAGTCGGATAGCGGGGTATGTGGAGGAAAAGGTCGCGCGGGCGACGGGTCGTCGTGTCGTTCTTTATGACCCGCTGGAGCTTCGACTGGCCCGCCATCGTCGGGGACGAGGTGATTACAGGATGGCGGAGCGGGGCGGTAAACGGGCCGTATGCAGGATTGGGCTCTCGGTCCGGCCGAGCGGCGTTTCACAATAGTGACGATTGGCGAGAAGCAGGCAATTGGACGGAGCCTAGAGTTGTGAGGACCAAGGAGGGTACGATGGTAAAGGGAGCGAAGGGAGGAGGCGAGGACAAAGAGCCAAGCAAGGACCACAGGGTGAGAAGCGGTCAAAACTGAGGAGAACAACAGTGTTATCCATTGTTCTGATGTGAGCGCCAGTGGGAGCCCAAATGTCGAAGGGAACAAGATGGTCCGTGCATATCCGCGAGACCGTCAGCGCGTGCAGAGGAGCTGTGAGAAGGAGAGTGGACGTGCGGTGCTATTTTTTGTTCATCTTGATGTGTGGAAGCGCGCGTCCAATATTTCGAGGTGGAGGCGATCCATCCATGGCCAGCCAGCACTCATACTTACAGTAACAGCTCGCTCGCTCACTCACTCTCTACATCATATGCATTCGCAGGGCGCCAGGGCGTGACCATCTCAGTATATCTCCACACTGCTCACGATCCATGGAGGGTCGCTAAGAATGAAGATGGTGATGCTATTTGGCCGGGTCGCCGTGGCTGGGTCTAATGAGGAGGAAGGTCCGTTCAGATGCAGTTGGCATGTGTGGGTGGCGGCGAGGGGCAAGGAAGAAGGCCACACCCATGAAAGCAAGCAACCACCTTCCCTCAACTCATCATCACTTCATTCACATTGTCTTCGATCTACGTCTCTTCGCCTGCGGCCAATATCGACTGAGACGAGCTATGGAAGACTCCCAATCTCCCAATTCGTCCGGAGATCGTCCACCTGGAGAAGGTACGTTGCTTGTTGGAGTCCAAGAGAGTCGCGTTAACGATGTAGAGCATGACGCTCAGCCTCGACTCCAGTCGCTGGGCAGTGATGTCGGTAACCCCAACCGTCCTCAAGAGCTTGCGCCGTCACTTTCGTCGAGCGAGTCAAGGCAATCACGGTTCGCGCAGATGATGTCCCAAGCTCGCTCCACCTCGGCCCCACCCTCTCTGTCCATTACTCAGCAGGGACCGACGCCTTCGGCCTCGGTCCTTCCCTCCCAGTCCACGCCTGCGCCTCAGCAGCCGTCAAGCCAGACGGGCCAGTCGCGCTTCGCGCAGATGGTCTCCCAGGCGCGCGCCGCATCTCTTCCACCTCGCCAATCCACGCCTGCGCCGCAGCAGCCTTCAAGCCAGCCGTCAAGCCAGCCGTCAAGCCGGACAGGCCAGTCGCGCTTCGCGCAGATGGTCTCCCAGGCGCGCGCCGCATCTCTTCCACCTCGCCAATCCACGCCTGCGCCGCAGCAGCCTTCAAGCCAGCCGTCAAGCCAGCCGTCAAGCCGGACAGGCCAGTCGCGCTTCGCGCAGATGGTCTCCCAGGCGCGCGCCGCCTCTCTTCCACCGTCCCAGTCCACGCCTGCGCCGCAGCAGCCTTCAAGCCAGCCGTCAAGCCAGCCGTCAAGCCAGCCGTCAAGCCGGACAGGCCAGTCGCGCTTCGCGCAGATGGTCTCCCAGGCGCGCGCCGCCTCACTTCCTCCATCCCAGCCCACGCCCGCGTCCCCACGTTCGCAAGATGCCCGAGGCACCGACGAACCAATGGACATCGACGACCCAATGGTGATCGATGGGGCAATGGACATCGATGAGACAATGGACATCGACGATCCACGACCGGAGGATGTGCGCGTTGCCACACAGCAGGGGCCTAACATGACAACTGTCGTGGTTGTGGAGGAGTCGCCCAACCTGCCGCAAGCCACTCTCGCTCCCCACCCAGCAGCCCACGATCAAGACATCACGATGGACGCACCCGAGCCACGCGACCTCGAAGGCATGTCACAAGGCAACGATGAGGCTGCAGCTGTGCCTGTGGGCAGACCAGCTCTCAACCTTCCTAGAAGCGCTCAGCAGCAGTTGTCCGTGCCGCAACCACAGTACTCCACTGCGGCAGACCTAGAACGCTTCTACGATTTGCTCGAGGAATTGCGATGTGTCATGTAGGTCCTTGCCTCTTCAATCGCAGTGCCCAGCTGACTTGAATCACAGTTGCGGGAATCTGGCAGAGAATCCACAGTCGTTCGGTTGCGAGTACGTCTACGCTGGCACAGAGTAACAGCTCACGCCGACGCAGCCACGCCTACTGCTTTGACTGTCTCAAGAGTCACATCGAGCACACGGAGCGAGATCGCGCTTACAACCTCTACTACCAGCACAAGAACTTTGGATTACCTGTTCGTCAATACCATCCTTCCCATCACCTGCTGACGTCCGAGAAATGCCCTCTCTGTTGCATCGACATTACGGTGACTCGTCGCAACGCGAAATGGTATACTCTGATCGACACCTTCTTCAAGTGTATTGACGCTACTGAGGTGGATGAAGTTTACCGCACATGGAAGGAAGGAGAGCAGTGAGTCATCCCCTTCCATTACGCGCTAACATGAGGCAACAAGTGGAACTTCAAAAGGCGTGGCCAGGCGCCTACAATCGCAAAGATGGCCATATCGAGGCTGATGCCATTCGCGAGAAGTATCGACAGGGTAAGATCACCACGCTGCCCAATTGGTTCCAAGACTGGACCAGGAACGAGAAGCTCCAAGCCGAGAGACAGCAGGAGAGCGACATGCGCCGGGTTTTGGCAGAATGGGAGGAGGAGGACCGGATGCCAATGGCACTTCTGCCAGGAGGACCTGAGCGTGCTTCTCAGGGTGCTGTTGAGCGAGCGCGACAAGTTGGCCGGCTCGGTACTGGCGGAACGACCCGCACTGCCACGGAAATGCTTGATGAGTTCTTCCGAACCCTGCAAGGGGGCGCCGATACCGAGAGCGAGGATATCGAGAACGCGCTTGGGTTAGACCAGGACCCCATTGAGACGTTCGACGTTCTTCAGCAGTGAGCCGCCTACTTTCTTAGGTTGGTGCTAACGATTAGAGATGAGGCCACGGATACTCTGACTTCTCCATCAGGGCATCGCGAACCTACGGCGGCTCCATCCGAGCCTCGCGGTCCCGCGGCACCGCTACCGCCCCGTCTCGAAGCTCTACCTACTGAGGACGAGTTTGCCCATGGCTCTCCCAGTCGCGAAGCTCAAGCTGCAACCCCAGACCCCGCAGATCCTCGTCATCGGGAAGCTCGAGCTGCCGCAGCTGAGTCTCGCCTTCGCGAAGCGCACGCAGCCGCAGCTGAGTCTCGCCGTCGGGAGGCCATCGCTGGGGCAGCGGAGTCTCGCCCTCCGGAAGAGCAGGCTGCCTCAGCTGACTCTCGCAGTCGGGAGGCGCACGCTGCCGAAACTGAGTCTCGCGGTCGGGGAGATCAAGCGGTGGCGCCTGAGTGTCCTCCACGTCAAGCTGAAGCTGCAACTCCACCTCCGACCGAGTCTCTCCCTCGCGACGCTCAAGATGCAGCCCCAGCTCTAGCCGAGTCCCGCCCTCCCCCTTCTCCCGCCCGATCTCGCGAAGCTCCAGCTCCTCAACCGGCTGAGTCTGGCCATCACGAACGTACGCACTGGTCGAGAGTCCTTTGCTCACCTTACAGAGTCAGAAGCTGCGAACACATCTCTGCAGGTTGTGACAGCCTGGGCATATCGCTTTCGCCTACCACGCCGGAGGTTGCCAACACCAATCGCTGCTGAGCCCGACCCTCGGCTCGTCAGTCTTTCATCGCTTCCCATACCACGTCTCCGTCCCGTTCCGCCCGGTCGGCGAGGCGTGGAGGCAGCTCAGGCCCAGCAAGCAGATGGTGATACCTCTCAGCCAGTCTCGACCATCGACGCGTACCCCACCACAGGGACAAGTGCATCCGATGCTGGTCCTTCAGTCGCAAATCCTCACTCCGCGCCGCTGGCCGCCACTGGCGCTGCACATGAGTCGCCAGTTCCTTCGGTGATGGACCAGAGCGTTGTAGGCGAGACCGCTCCTGCCATCTCGCCCGCAGCTACTCGGCCTCTTCCAGCTGCACGGCGAAGGATCGAGCGCCCTGCCACTGGTGAGGCGAGTGGGGAGATGGCTTTTCCGGATCAGGACACCAAGGCCTTCCATGACTCGACCTGGCACCGGTTCAAGTGTGTGGAGTAAGTGGAGTGTCTTTATCCACAAGTGTTCTGACAGCTGACAGCCAGGTGCTTGCATGTGGCAGTCTTACCCCGGACTTTCTCTCCTTGTGGGTGAGTGCTTGAGACGCGGTCACATTGGTTGACCGAAGGCACACGTTATGCTATCACTGCGCGATTAAGTGGATCGATGCCTGCCAGTTCAACCTCGCATATTTGGTGTTCTTACAGGAAGAGTTGATCCCTCCAGCAGTAAGTTGAAGTGGTGCTGAAGGGCCTTACGGTTAGTGTTGCCCGGCATGCCGCAAACTCGTCGAGACCTGCGAATTAAACGGACGACTTGTGAAAGACCTCCTGGCGACGTTCAAGAACATGTTCCCTGAGAGGCGCCTTTATCCTCGCATCCGAGACCTTAAAGGCGTCATACGCTACGTCCAGTGGGAGGCTAGGTACGTCTTCATTCAACGGCTTGTCAACATTTCGCTGACTATCGTAGGCGTCAAATGGAGACCAGGAACGAGCACAGTACACGGAAGCAGACCTTGACCTGTCGCATCTACTACTACCGAAAGGACTTCGAGATGGTAGAGAACGCGATTGCCCATGGGACGCAACTGCCCGCGTGCTTCTTCGCCGAGAATTGGGAGACCTTGTTCATGGCCTCCAAGAACCGGGCGCAGGGGGAGGTGATCACCCGTCAACAGCTGATCGACGCTCCATCGACGCCTCGAGGATGGTTCGAGACCGCAAACGCCCAGCCCGTGAACGACATGCGAAACAGTCGCGGACCCCGCGCACCGCAGACGGGAAACAGTCGTGGACACCGCGCACGCCGGACGCGAAACAGTCGTGGGCCCCGCACACCTTTATCGCCCATCCCTGAAGGTAACTGCTCATGAGATTGGGCAACGCTGATCCTCAGAAAGCTGATGCGGAGAGAAAGAATGATATCGAAAGGGAGAGTGACAGAGAAAAAGTGGCACTGAGGTATGACGAGTTTCATAGTTCATGTAGTGTATGCATTCGTGTCTCAGCAATGACCTGAAACCAAAGTTTGCCGTGACGCTGCAGACGCTCGGGACGCAGCAGACACCTCGAGGACGGCGGCTCTGCGCACACCCCTGCTTGCCCACTTTACCCAGGCGATCTGCTCCAGAGGCGACAACATGCTTGCGAAGTGGCATGCTCGAGGCTGGCCATAAACCATTCATCGCGAGACGTGTCACACTCTCCAGCCATTACTGCTGCACGCTGTCGACGCTGTACATTCATACGCCGAGTGGGGTATCTCCCCTCCTACAAGCCCCAACTTTGTAATGTTAAGGATTCACGACGTGGCGCAATTGTTCGCCCCACTCGGACATGACCGTCTCGCCAGCCCCACACTTTTGTCACTGCAGACGTCGGTGCACAGCTTGAGCGTCACGTCTACAGCTTCATTTTGGAGTGCACGCCAAGCTGGCTACCATGCTGCAGCGCATGCGCCACGCGTAACGCTGGCTCTTGCTGCGCTGTGGGCAAGAGCAGTCGAACGGCCACCTTGCGCAGCTGCCAAGCCGGCGTGCGCGCACAAGGACGCACAGCCTGGATCAGATCAGTTTGCGAGCGTACTGTCCGGCATGTACGGACGCAAGACTGGTCCACAGCCCGCACTCAGAATGGAGACGAAGGTCGCATATGTCCGCAGGCCAACCCACCGTACTCTGTACTGTCGACCACTGTGCTGTCGATCATCACCATCTTGTTTCATGGCCCGCCTCCGCCAATCCGCCCATCGACCGCCACGTTGCCGCCCGAGCACGCGCACGGCCCACCTAGTCAGAGACGTGCCACCGCGCAACCTGGCTCCACTTATCGGACTCCGACACGTCGCGCTCCATAGAGACAGGCAAGCTTTGCCAGTCGATGCCCCCGTAGTCAAGAACGGACTGGAGCGCTCTCGACTTTTGTGGACATGACATCATCGGGGCCGCGAGGTACGCATACCACACGTGCTCGTTTGGTGGGGACGAGCATGTGAGCGCGTGCACGTACACTGAGGATGCTGAATGGCGGACGAGGCGAGTGTGGGCGAGAACTCGTGTGGGCGAGAACTCGTGTGGCAGCGCTGAGACGAGTGAGTAGATACACGACCGTGTCCTCGCACCGGGGATGTCTGTCTCGGCACCGACGATGGCGATGGTGCAAGCTATTGGCCTGCGGCGATGCCAGAATTAGTACGAGCCGAGCCTCCAGTCGAAAGCACGAGAGTCGTCTACCCCGGCGAGCCCTCGCCCGGCGAGTTGGATTGCAGCCCTCGCCTCTAGGTAGCACACGTATCGCACGACCACCCGGCTCCTCCACTGCCCACACCTCTATCAGCCCAAACCTCGTACACAGACAAATCACGCCACTGTCCATGCAGTGGTAACGTTCGTACCCTATAGCCCTATGTAAGATCATACAACATTGTCCTAGATGCAACTGCCCCACCCCGGCCTCGTGGCTCGTGGCTCGTGGGGTGAAACAAGTCTGTGTGTCGGTATCACACGCGCGGATATCCGTGTGCGCCCGCCGCGTGGCGGCGCCGTGGCCTGTATGCTGATAATCGTGTCGTCGCGAGCAGATCAACCGGGATCGCTAGTCGATCACTCCGGGTCAACCGGCGCGTTTGTCGATCGCCCTCCTCGCTCACGCGAGCCTCCTATGCTCCTCCCTTTGCTGCCGCCTCCGCAGCCGCCTTCTCCTCCGCCTTCTTCTTCTTGCGCATCATCTTCATATGGACGAGGCCCTGTTGTTAGCGGCGAACTACTCCCCGAGGCACCCACGCAAGCATTGCACAGAGTGCGGGGCCCTAGGGGCCCGCGGCGCCACTCAGGCGTCTCCGTCGCACCACATCCACGGCAGTATGTTGCCGGCTTGTCCTTGTCGCCGCCGTTGGACACACGCGCACGTTTCGGTTCGGGCATTGTATTTGGCGGAGGACGGGTATTGGTCGGGGGCTTCTTCGGCGCCACACCGGTAAGGACGCAGACGGCAGTCTCTGCAATGTCGAATAGCGAGCGATACGGCTGGCCAGTCGCAGGTGGCCCCAGTGCATCCACTGAACGGACATGCGGGAGTGCTGCTCGCACATGGCGCCAGATGTCGACGGCCTGGGGATCAGCTTACCCCGCGCCAGTCAGACGAGACCTACCTGGGCATACTCGGCTGGCCCCACTTGTGCGCTGGGCTCGCCGTCGGACCGCCCCCACTGAGACTCAGCCGCAAAGGATGGCATATGGGACGAGCTCATCCCGTTGTTGCCAAACGTCGATGCGTTCGAGTACGGATTCCCATACGACAGCATGTCCTGGAGCGATCCCAATCCGCCGTATGTATGAGGCGCGGGTGCATATGACGTCGACGCACTGGTTGACATGTTGGGTAGCATGTAGAGCTGATGTTGATCTTGGGAAGAAGATTGCATTTTAGGTGACGATTGGCGAGCGGACGATGCGCCGTACGGCTCACGCGACGAGGCCCACTCGGAGTAGAAGGAGGAGTTGGTCGGCTCGACGCTGCGCTCTCCTTGGCGCAGCGACGTAGTACTCAGTTGTGAGGATGTGGATGTTCCTTGCCAAGGTGGGGAGAGGTTGGAAGGAAGTGAGGAAGGAGAAGGAAGGTAGGGTCGCTGCTTCCCAGATGAAGCGTGGCGAGGTTCCAAAGAAGACAGAGGTGGGAGCCGTGACGAGGAGGGTTCAGCGGCGCGCGAGGTTTGCAGGTCGGGCAGGGTGGGTCCAGACAGAGATGAGATTAGGGAAGGTGTGGGGAGGGGAAGATGTTGGGATACGCTGGCCATCGAATGGCAAAGTTGAAGAGCGGAAAGGTTAGGCTACCGATCAGGCGCGGGGTATGCCGGCCATGCGCCTTGGTGGGAGTGAATCCGTTCACGATGCGATGCGCCGGTGTCGCGGGGTTGTGTCTGGTTGAGCAGAGTGCGTGTTTGTGTAGAAAGGCAGGTGGATTCGTGGTCGTACGCCGGTGTAAAAGTGCAATCAGACTAAGTAATGTCGGATGCGGAAGTCCCAGTTGACCAGGATTGGCGGGAGGAAAGATGGCGATGGGACACTGCTGTGGATGCCAGAGGACTTGCAGTGTATATGTATGCCAAGAAGGGATTGCTCGCTGCTTTGTTGTCGGTGACGATGGTGGATGTGTTGTCGACGGGAGTGTGAGTGTGAGTGAGAGGTGTTGTCGGTTGTTGTCTCAACCTAGTAGTGTGGAGGAGGCCAGCAGAGGTGTATAGAGGAGACTCGAGTGGCACTAAGCCATGTTAATCCCATCGATGCATTTCCCCACCCCCACTTTCGTTGTTACTCCCCTCCTTCTCCCTTAACTCTCCCCTAAAGCAATCGACCTCCACACGCCCGCATCCAGTCGTACTCCCTTTGCTGCTCATGGACCCCACAAGCTGGTAGAGGTATGATGACACAACTAGTAGTTGGGTGGCGTCTGGGAGGGAGAAGGCTCCAACTACTTGGGTGTGTGTACTACTTGCCAGGTGGGTGGCAGGCCCATCTTCCGCTTTCAGGCCCTGGGAGAGGAGGGCTAAGGGGCATCAAAGGGTAAGGGAAGGTGATAAAAAAGGTGTGAATCCCAGGATCAAGGGATTACCTTCGTTAACCGAACAATTTCAAGAGGTACAGAGCCGACGGACTGCCATTTCAACCCTGAAATTCCATCTGAAAAGCTCTCTTCTTCTACCTTTCAACGATCGCATAACACTCAAGCCAGACAAAGGCTTTCCTGTGGCCATAAAACGCCACCAAACGCCTTGTTGCTCATCTCCAGGCCACACTCCTTAGCGCTCCTCAGTGCTTTGTCGGTACTCCTCGTCATCCTGGGACGTCTAGGCCTCATCTATCAGGATGCCACAGCCCCATCTCGCCTAGCCCTTCGCAATCCATTCCATCCTCCGCCCCTGCTCCCTTGCTCATTTCCCTCTACCCGCGCAGTGACCATTCCCAAGCAGCACCTCCTCTCCATGTCACGGTATATGTACGACACCAGGATGTTTCGGGATAAGCCAAGGGCGAGAGACCGAGTCATCTGCCAAAGCGATGCAAGGCGGTGGCGCTGAGTTGTGGCCGTCGGGCACCCCGGAGAACGGACGATGGACGAGAGGACAAGGCGGGGGTTGTGTGAAGGGTGGCGTCGCGAGCGCATTCCGCTGCGCGAATTAGGCATAAACTTGGACATCTTCCTCTTTCCCAGTTGTACATGTGTAAATAACACACAGACACTCGGGACCTTGCATTTCGCGTACCCCGTACCGCGTACCACAGCTTTGGAGACGTTTAGTCCATTCCGCGAACGCAGGGGCTCCTACTGCCCTAGCTGGTGCTTCCTCCCAGGTTCCCATGCTTCGTTACTCGCTACCCACCTCGCTTCCTTCTATTCGTCCGGTCGCGTGCGCACTTGCTTCTCAGTGCACTTGCTCTCTTGATCTCTTGGCCCTGGGTTTGCGAACGAAGGCCACAGCTTTGGGATATCGTAACGAGGATGCATATGCCACAATGCCAGCGCGTCTGCTTCTGCTTCCGACAGGAACACTAAACCATCCCTCCTTTTAAGCTGTCGCCACTCCTTACCTAATACCACGCGAGCAATCGTCACCACCCAGCTTGGCGGCAACGCCTCGTCACACTGCTCGCTCATGTCCGCCGCACTCTTACTCTTACGCGTTGATCTCCCAACAATAACAGCCTTACGACATGGAGGAGGACGGCTTCCACTCGATCTCATGGGACGACGCGCCCCCGCGCTCAGGATTCGCCGACATGTCCGGCGTCGGCGGTGCCGATGACGACGAGGAAGATGGCTTTGACAAGATCAGCCCCCATTCCCCGACCCGCGCTGAGCCCAGCTTCGGCGCTGCGAGCTCGAGCACGGTGCGCCCCGAGTCGGAGACTGGGCGGCGCATCAACTTCGAGCCCGGCGACTATGAGTGGGACGGCCGCTGGATGTCCATCGACGTCAAGGACCCCGTCAAGGAGCACGAGGGGAGTAAGGACATGTATGTGTCGTACGCTGTGCAGACCAAGGTATGTCTCGTGTGACGAGTGTGCGGAAGTGTGCGCGCTGACGTGGGAGACAAATCTCAAGACGTTCAAGGACTCGCCGACTACTGTGCGCCGTCGGTTCCAGGACTTCGCCTTCCTTCACGACCACTTGCTCAAGAGCTTCCCGGCGTGTATCATTCCGCCCATTCCGGACAAGCATCGGTTAGGTGAGTAGAGATGAAGCGAGGCAGCTAGGGGTGGAGGAGGGGTGAGGGTCACGAAGAGGTGGGAGGTGCCGTTGCGTGCGAGGGAGAGGGTCGAGGAAGGCGCCAGATGCGGTCGTGGTGACGGCCTTCCCGGCAGCCAGAGTCAAAGGTGGACAGCGGCTGGCGCCTAACAGCGTAACAGGATTCTACGATGGGACAGAAGCTGGCCCAATAGCACGACTAACACCCAGAGTACATCAAGGGCGACCGCTTCTCTCCCGAGTTCGTCGAGAAGCGCCGGCTTGAGTGAGTCGCAACATGCATGGATGCTGCTAACCCCAGCCTGCAGCGCTTCGCCGACCGTATCGCCAACCATCCCACACTGCAGCGTAGCCAGATCGTGGCCGACTTCCTTCAGAGCCACCAATGGGTATGTCCTACTGTGCGCCTGCCGGCTGATCGCTAGAATGTGGCTAAACACTCCCACCTCGCCCACCCCCCACCCGAGTCGCACACATCCTTGCTCGAGTCTCTGAGCGACTCGATTGTGAACGCCTTCACACGAGTGCGCAAGCCCGATGGTCGCTTCGTGGAAATGAACGATGGGCTCGAGCGGTTCGAGGAAGGAATGGGCCAGATTGAGAAGCTGGTGGCACGCAGCAAGAACCGCGAAGAAGGTGCGGATGGAAAGTCTGCGGCAATGGACTGACAGAACAGACCTGGCCAACGACTACCAGGACATGGCAGCGGCTTACCAGGGTCTGGGGTATCTCGAGTCGGGCATCACCGAGCCGCTCAACCGCTTTGCCGAGAAGATGTTGGATTTCTCGACGTTGCTGAAGCATCAGGTGAGGTGATGTGAAATGATGGGCCGCTAACGTCCCCAGAACCAGGCATCGGTGGAGCCGTTCCTCATCCAAACGCATTCGCTTCTCGCATACGCCGGAGCCCATCGGCAAACTATCAAGCTGCGCGACCAGAAGCAGACCGACTTTGAGGAGCTCTCGGCATACTTGTCGGCGGTCGTATCGGAGCGGGATCGTCTTGCAGCTCTGAGCTCGGGATACGCTGGCGCTCCTGTGGGGCTCACGACGTATCTCCGAGATCAGGTGGACAAGCTTCGCGGAACGGATGACATCCACACTCGGCGCGAGCGAATGCGGAAGCTTGACGGGAGGATCAAGGAGGTGAGTCACCCGATCGGTGGAGGTCTGTTGGGGTATCTACATGAGTTGGGGTCGGGTTTGTCGAGTGCCGAGCTGGTTAGCGTCGGGGAGGTGACCTGGGTGGAGTGCGGGCGGGCATGTGCCTCTGCCGATATGACTGGCTGAGGCACGGGTTTACTCCATGTGGAGACCTACGCATCGTCCGCATCGCCGGTGGGGAGGTCTGATTCACCCTGTGGAGGTGTACCCATCCCCGCATCGCCGCATCGCCGCATCGCCGATGAGGAGATGCTGCTCCATGTGGAAGTGTGCCCATTATCGCCGATGAGGAGGTGTCG
The DNA here is from genome assembly GCA_020011015.1 of Cutaneotrichosporon dermatis. NCBI lineage: Eukaryota > Fungi > Basidiomycota > Tremellomycetes > Trichosporonales > Trichosporonaceae > Cutaneotrichosporon > Cutaneotrichosporon dermatis. The sequence goes on along the minus strand of JAIGNX010000002.1, from coordinate 2,005,747 downwards.
CTGGGTGCAACTGGCGTGGGTGTCAACTTGATGGTTCATGGCCGATGACCCCACGGGGTGCCGGGGGAGTTGAGCGGAATTACGGTCGGAAGGTGCTGTCCACACCCAATGATAAAGCCACACTCATGTGGTGATCGCACTAGCCCTCGGGTGCGATGTCGGTCGTCGGGTGTGCTGGAGTCCGCCGTGGAGAGCTACAGAACACGTGTCATACAGCGGCCGGCTACTCACAGACATCGGGCACCATCTCGGACGGCTGTGTCCGAGTCGGGAGCTACGAGTCTGTGCAGTGGATATCATCGGCTTGACCCCACGGGGAGCTGTCATTTGGCATCGGCGGACGCTAGCTCAGTACTCCGGCGTCCAGTGCGTCATCGCTCGCACGCGCGGCGAGGGGCCGTATTGGTCTGCTGATGGCTGCGGCGCTCGCATGCGGCGACCCGAGTATCTGCAACGTCGTGTGATATCTGCCATTCCCCGATTCGCGTCGGCTACGAGTCGTACTCCTCTGCCGCGTTATACGCCGGCTCGTATACCCCTCTGCCGAGTGATTACCCCGGCTCGTCGTATCCCTCCGCCGATTGATTACCCCGGGCTCGTCCTGTTATCGTCTCAGCCGACCGCTCCAGTTTGCATCCGAGCAGGCTACCTGTGCCTCATGGAATGCCAACCTGTCATGCGATGGAGCGCTAATTCGGCGAAACTCTGACGAGTATTCTCCTCCGAGCGGCATTCGCCAATCGGCATGTCTGTGGTGCTGGACCGGTGTCGACCCCGTGACGCCGAGCACCTCCCCTGGACCCATGTCCGGCCCCACTGCCCACATCTCCCCTCCACCGAGCCGGAGCCCCACTAACACCCGTAGCTGCAAGAAGCGGTCACTGCGGCGCACGAGACGTCGACGGCATTCTCGGACGAGGTGATCAAGGAGCACACGGTGTTTGAGCTGTCCAAGCAGCAGGAGATGAAGGAGATGCTCGGCCGCTATGCCGACGGGCAGGTGGAGATGCTCCAGCGCGCGATGGACGAGTGGGACCGGGTGAGTGGGTGTGTGCGGGGTTGCGGGGTTGGCCGCTGGCAGCATTCGCCGTACCAGGAGGAATGCTGGTGGTCGGTAACTGCAGCATACGTCGAGCAAGACTTGCCTGACACGCACTGCTCTGTCGGCTGTCTATCAGTTGCCGATTGGCCAGGCAGATTCCGCGATCCCGACATACACGCGGGCAGAACTGACGCCAGATCATCCCCCTCCTCCAACGCATCCGGGTCGACGTCTAGTCCGCCGGCACGTAGCGCGTCGGCGGCAGAGCGGCTCGGCGTGTCTGTCTGCGGGCGATCGCCGCCCCGAGACGCGCCGACAGTGGTTCAGAATAGCATTCCGAGCTCGGACCAGTCGGCCCAAGAGCGGCCATAGAATTTTCGTGGCGGTGCCTCGCCGCAACGCGAAGCGGGAGTGTAGATGGCAGAATGCATGTTGTAGTGTGCGCGCGAGTGTGTGCGAGTGCACGGGAAGAGAGCAGCAGAGAGCATGTGATAGCGGCTGGAGATGTACAGGGTATATCGCAGGCGTCTGCGCGGGGGATTTAGACTGGGCCGGGGTGGCCGCGGTGTGGCGGAACGCACCCCGACGCCACTGTCCTCCTCGGAACGAGCGACTATTCTCGTATGTCTCTGTTCTGCCTGTATGCGTCTGAAGGCCCATGCGTGCGCCAGCGCCTGCGGCGATAAAGCCCTCCTACGTGAGAACTGAGTGGGGGAGTGATACAAGTATGACAAGGTGGCACTCATATGATGTCAACGGAGGCATGGCGGGGCGATGGAACTAGGGACCGACATCGGGGCCAACGACTAGCCGCCAGCGCTGCGATGGGGCCGCGGCCGATGGAACTACGGATCAGCGGGGCGATGGAACTACCACCCAGCGGACCGATGGAAGCATGGAAACATGGAAACATGGAAGAATGGAAGGATGGAGGCATAAGTTGAATTTGACGTATTGAAGTGTGGAAACATGGGAAGTATGGGCGTATGGAGGTATAGGTGGACATGTGGAGCAGCGCACTGGAGTTGCGGAGCTGAACGGGCCCCAAGGGTGTCCGCCACGTTGCCCCCCTCCTCATTCCACCAGCGAGAGTGCAACTGACCGGCCTCACAGGCCACACGCGGACTGGCGGCCTCATAGCGGCCTCACAGGCCACATGCGGACTGGCGGCATCAACGACAGGACTCGCTGGCCGACACCAGATGGTCTAGGCTGCTCCAAGATCCAGGCCGTATGGCAATGATCGGGCTGTTTCCGCTGAGATCGTATCGTAGGGATTCCAGTTGACTGACGTCGATGGTCTAGACCCCGAGATCCAGCTGCTGTCGTGTCGGCGTGCGTCGTTGAAATGGGGACTGGGCCAGGCCATTGAGGCGGAGACATGAGGGAAAACTTGGCATGCTGCGTCTGCTGCGTCGGTCGGCCGAGAGATCGCGTGCGTGCCGCCCAGACCAAGAGGGTACAAAGACCCATGTGGTTACCGAGGCCACACGACAGGCCTCAGTCGCACTGAGATTCGGCGCGTCACAGATGACTGGATGTGATGGGGACGGCAGCTCCCGGCTCTGCGCTGCAGATCTCGTCGGCGATCCTGCCCTGCCACTCGGCCTCGTTCCGTCGTCTCACCTCGTCTCGCCTCGTATCGCCGCGTCTAGATCCGTGCCACCTGCCACTCGCCTCGTCAGGCCACCACGCTCCCCTAACGACAGATCTGACGGCCGCGGCTGACGGACGCTGACACCCGCGAACGGCATGTGCCGAGCTCGCGAGATCGCGATCGCGACGAGATAACGGGCTGGACGCGAACAATAGTCGCGTGAGTGTTGTGCACCTCGCACAACCGTAGATGCGGTCTACGGCCGGTGGGCCAGGCCTGCCTGGGCATGCTGGGCAGGTGAACAGGACAATGGACAATGGATATGGGCAGGCACGGAGGCACCCGGTCCTTGGTCGCGCGCTATCAGATAGTTCCTTATCTCCCTTTGTCCTCGACGAATCCACGAGGCCGCGTGTGCCCTGTCGTGTCCCTCGTGTGCCCTCCGTCGTGAAGATTCGGTCGTGAAGATTCGGTCGTGAAGATTCGGTCGTGAAGATCCGGTACAGCTTGTTGCGCTGGTGGTGCGTCGGGCCCGACCGGGCGAGATGTCGGTATGCTAAGTGGCCAGCGGAGGATGAATGCGTAGGCCGCTGGGGTCGAGGCCGGGTAAAATGGGGTAATCTTCTAACCCAGGGTGTGATCACAGTCTGCTGCTCATGCAGCGTCTGGCGGTTTGCCCGAGATAACCACGGACAATTATCACGCCACAGTGGGGTGTTCGGGCACTTGAAGCACTTGAATGGTCGGCACAGTGGGGCCGCCATGTGGCCGGGCCGGCGGAGGCGTGCGGTGCGGGGGCGGCGTGCGGGGAGGAGACGACGGGCGGCGTGTCGGCGCCGGCGCTCGGTGTGAGATACTGCGAGCGGGCGGGCGCGGGATCATACGGCTCGGCGTGGAGTGGGGCCGGCGGCGGCAGGGTGGGGGAGACGGACTCGTTTCGGAGTCGCCGGAGAGATGTGGTTGGTCTGCTGTGCTCTCGTGCATGAGGTGAGGTATGTGGGAAGCGAGTGGGGGTGGAAGTAGGATGGGCGGGTGTGGTTGGTGGGCGATTGGTGGGAGATTAGTGGCGCCCGACTGATTCATGATTCAGTCGACAGTCGGCCAACTCAGTTCAGCTCAGGCTGGCAGGGTGTTCGGGAGACGCGCGGGCAACTTTTCCTCCCCATGTACGACTTTCGGAGGCTCGGAAGATGGGTGAGGCACGAGGTGCGACTGAACAATGGCCGGGCCGCGGAATGGTGGATCAGCTCGAGTCATGGGGTTGGACTGGCTGGGCTGGGCGTGGCCTTGGCTTCGGGTGGGCAGGTGGCGCATGGCGCAGGCGCACGCTGGCGCAGGCTGGCGCAGGCACAGGGCGTTGGCGACGAAGCTCACTTCACTTTCCGAGCACAGACCTCGAGGGCACGCACGAGGTCATGTGAGTCGGACAATACGCAGCCGAGACAACAATAGACCCACGCAGGCAAACGCAGCCAGACGCGCAACAAACGCAGTAAGGGGGAGCAATGCATGCAGTGGTGAAGCTATGTGAACATTGGTACGGAGTGATGGTGTTGAGACTGGGATGGTGGATGGGCTATGGGACTATGGCGGTGGAGCGACATGAATAATGCGACAATGTGGGACATGCAATAGAGACGAGAGACGAGACGAGACAATGGGGGTGCACTGGCAACATGGGCACGGGCTTTCGTGTGTTGTCGCAGACTAGTGGACAGCAAGTGGGCGTACATGGAGGAGCGGCACGAGCCGCGCCGTATGCTATGCCGCCACGCCGGCAGTGCGACCGCGCGTGGGCGGCGCCGCAGACGTCGGCGAGGCGAGCGCGTACGCGCTGTGGTCGAGACGCGAGCGCGAACGCCCAGTGCGCTCCCGATCCCGCGAGCGGCTCACGTTACGTCCCCGAGACCGGCTGTCGCGCGTCGGCGCAACCTCGCGGTTCTCGTGGTACTGCAGCTGCGGGCGGGGGAGCTCGGCGCCCATGTCGACCGGGGGCTGGACGCGCTCGCGGCTGCGGCCACGGCGGTCGTCGGCGAGATCGAGGGCGTTCTGCTGGCGCGAAGAAGTCTTGCTGTTGTCCTTGGCGTTGGCCGACGCCGCGGCCGGAACCGCCGAGCGAGAACGCACACCCTTGAGGGGCGCAACAGAAGGAAGCTGCGTACGCTCAGGAGGAGTGGCACCGAGCGACACGTCAAGAGCAGGGCGCGGGTGGATGCTGCCACTCGCGCGGGTGTGCTCCTGAGCGTGCACAGCGGTATGCGCGCGCGCAGTCCGTGGCGAGGGCGGGTGGTGCGGGTCCGAGCGCGAACGAGACAGCAGCGACGAGCCAAGGACGTGCGAGATCGAACGCTCCTCGGGGAGCGTGGGGCACGGCATGTTGGGAGTGCGGGGCGTACGGTGGATAGGGTCTGAAACCATGCGAAGAACGGCGACGTCGGCATCGGCACCTGTACCGTTGAGATTCAGGCAGGCCATGTTAGCTTCCTCGCCGGGAAGATTCCGATTTCGGTGTCCGACCGCGCGGCCGCAGCCACATCGTGGTGCGAGAGCGAGAGGTGATGTGACCGAGTTGGTCACGCTCGACTTGCGTCCGAAACGCAGCGTGTCGATCGAGGCACCAGTAGTGGGAGTGGTCGCTCCATTGGAGACGGCAGGGCCGTTGCCGTTACTTGGGACGCGGTTCTGGAAGCCAGACGGGATCTTGACGGGAACGCTGCCTATGTAGCCCATAGGGGTGGGGTACGCCGGAGGAGGGAGGTTGAATACCTCCTTCTGTGGCGAGTCGCTGCCAGAAGGATTTGTGTGGGGGCTGTGGATTGGGGATTCTGAAAGCGACGACGACGAGGTCGAGGTGCCGCGTGGCCGGCCGCCAAACTTGGGGGAAGGGGTGATGGTGTACGCTGGTCGGATCATTGGTGACAGCGATGCGGGCAGCTGCGCAGTGAGACGGACGGGCGCGAGATCGCTGCCCTTGGTCATAGGGAATCTGATCCCTTGTCCTGCTGGCGGCACTCGACGGAGCAGTACAGGCCCTTGGAAGGCGCCTGGCAGATGAAGCAGCGCTCAAAGTCTTCCTCGAACATGATGGGTGATGGTGGTGTGCGCGATGGGTGTTTGGAGGGTAGGAGAACTGGTTAAGGTAAGCGACTTGGTCGAATATGTAGTCGAGACACGTACAGAGAGGAACCTAGCGCCAGGATGGCGTGACGCGAGGCTCGCTCAGAAGAGGGCGCTCGCTGCCGCGAGATGTGGGGATTGGGCGTAGGAGGGGTGACGTCGGGGGGACGACGGGCGTGTTGGGCGCGTGTATTTGTGTCGATGAGGCTATGCGATGGCGATGTGGTGACGATGGAACGCGAGATGTCGTCGACTCTTTGGTGGTGGGCTAACTTTGGGTGGTGATTGACACGAGTCGATTAATACTTCCTAGTCGAAGCCAAGTAGGTAAAAGTAGTCGGCCGAAAGCGAATATTCAGGAACTTTCCTTTTGGCTGGGCTTGGGTGAGGAGTGTGGGATTGAAAACTGGTGACGACACTCGGTCTGCGGGCGCGCAATCAGCAAACTTGTTCCGGGCGATGGGCGAGTAAAGATGCGAATGGGGGAAGCGAGGAGATATGAAGCAAGAGAAGTTTTATGTTTGGTCGAGGTGGGTTTGTAGACTGCTGAGTGGATGTAGGATGAGGGATAGATATGGGTGTAGATAACGGAAGGAAAAGGGGGAGCGACTGGGTGACTGGGCGACTGGGAGGGAGGGGGGCGAAGGCGTAAGACGCAAGAGGACCGTCGCGGTCAACAAAGCGCAAGCACGAGTCGATGACTGTGTTGGCGTGCGTGGTTTGAGGTTGGAGGGATTTTTTTAGACGACACAACTAGTCGAGAGAGATAAACCCCATCGCACATGCAAAGCAAGGATTGCAGAATTGCAGACCAGCTCGAGTCGGTGCGGGATGGTGCTCACCCCGTACCCACTCAAAGTCACGACCGTGTGCTATAGACACTGCGTGCGTGCTTTGTGTATGGGTGGGTGTGAATCCCCCCTCCCCCCTTCCCTGTGCCCCCAAGCCAAGCGTCTAGTAGCCAGGTGGCCCACTCAGCCAGCCAGCCAGCCGGAAATCCCGCGCCAAAAAAACGTGCGAACGTGGCACGCCAACGCAAAAATCCATTGGGCACCGCTCTGTGGGCGGAGAGGGGGGGGGGGTGGAGGTGGAGGCAGAGCGGAATAGACTCACAGTTCAACGTTTATGGCGGGTGGCAATGCAATGCGATGCGACGATGAGGAAGTGGATGATGTTGAGCAAAGACAGATGTATCTTTTGCTGCTTGAGTAAGAAGAGTTTGTTGACGCGATGGATCGAGTAGATGATGTGCTGTCACTGCCTGCTCTAGTCAAGGAGAGGGGTGGGCTGTGCCCGAGTAAAGAGTTCGCGTTATCGAGTCCTTTGTTGCCAAGCCGCCCCTTCAACACCAGAGCCTCTACGTCTGAGATGGTGGCAACGCTGCACCTCCTTCTGTAAGACCGACTTGGCCTATCCTCCGTCAGTCTCACCCAAGTAGTAGGACAAGGTAGGGGACGTCGTCGATCTTTTTTCTCCTCTCCTCTTCTGCCTTGACTAGATTGCCTTGTTCTCGTCTTACACCTAAATGATATGTGTGCCCTGGTAACTCCCCTCACAAAAAAACTTGCCCTATTTGGCCCTATTATGGACCCCTAATAGCCCCCTATTTGTTCCCCCTTATGCTACGACGTCACTTCATTTTTCATCGCCCCCTTCGCGCTCGGGGTAGCCTGGGGCCTGGGGGGGCTTTGGCGCCTGGGGGAGGGGGAGGAGCAGCGGGCGAGTCGACTCGACACTACAAACGGCAACGCTCACGCACCCCTTGCCGAGTCATTTACTTTTTCCTTTTTCTAATTACAACTCCAAAATGGGCGCTCGTCCCGTAATAACCCGCTGTACCGCTGTTTTGGCCCGCGGCTTTTGTTTACCCTTTACTAACTTCCCCTAATTAGATTACATTTTTCGTTACTTTGACTTCAGCTACTAGTAAAGAATTTTCACCCCCTTCACCCAACAGTCGTCACATCTCGCGTGTTCTATGTTGCCATTCGTGCCATTTGTGCCATACCCCAAACGATGTCACCATCCTAGCCCACCCCCAACTATACCAAATATCCTAACTGCTGCCACAAACCGTCACCAGTCACCACCGTCATCCATGACCCCTGGCCTTGACCGCTCCCCGAACCCTCCTGGCCCTCCTAGCCGCCGCGTCCATCGGCACAGTGCAATCGTGCTTTGGCTTGCTGCGGGCTGCGGCGCGGACGCGGAGCTCGGTCGGGTACCCCATCTCATCCTAAGCCGTTGTGGGGTCGGGCCAGACTCTGGCTCGTCGTCCGAGCTACACTAGGCCGCATGTCAGCCACCTAGCTCACCCGGCTCACCCGCCGCCCACCCAACCGCGGGAGCTTGAGAACTTGACTATCTCTCTGACACTCTGACGCCGAGCCTGCATGCCACGTAGCATGCGACCATTGTTCTCACTTCTTCTCACTTCCCACTAATCGTAACGGGGGACAAAAGACGGCTCGGCGTCGTGAGGCAAGGCACGCCTCCGAGTCGGGCTGTAGTTGGCTTTGTCTGGCTCGTGCGTGCCACCGAGCGCTCCGGTACGGACAGAAAGTGGCATGGCACATGACTTGAGATCGGGAGCTACGGCTGTTGCGAATGTCGCGTCGTAAACTACTTCTACAAATGCATGCACGCACGTCCGGCGACTGTAAGGCCGGAGGACCTGTTGCTGCCGCGTTGATGCAGCATACCTCCTCGTACTTCTATTCTTGCAATGTCGGGCGTGCCTGCTCCACACGGCTGGACGCGTACCAAGCCACTCGGCAGCTTCGTCGTAGACGCTACGTCTGCCCAGATAACGGCGCCCGCGTCTGGGCGTCTGGGCGTCTGGGCGGCTGGCGGGTAGGCGCCGCCATGCCGCCGTGCCACAGACCGAGCGGACGCAAGCGCTCATTCGGCCAGCGCCTCGTACACACATCGTACGTCTTGCCCTTCCGCGCTTGCCAGCTACGCTGCCATTCGCTTGTTGCTGTGTTGTTCCATTCGTCATCACCGCTTGTCCTACCTTCCGCATTCGTGCCACACCTCACGGCCACGCAGCGCGCAGCCTCCCATCTCGCAGCCTCCGAGCGCTCTAGAACAATCGTGGGATCCAGGGCCAGGTCCAACACGTACCAGCCACGTGCGCGCACGTTTGTGTACATCGGGCTCTCGGCATGCCATTCGCACTGCCTCCTACTACACACTGCTCCTCGCTGCCCTAAAGACCACGTATCTGCAGTCGAGACTGACACGACGACCAAAACAACGGCGATGCCGGCACAGGATCATGACGTCTGTGCTGAAATTGCATCCGCCAAACCTTCGCTTCGTTCGGCGCCCGTGAACCGCCCGAACCAAATCCCGGGCCCAAACATGCCCAACAGCGGATATCTAAACATGACCGGAACTGGTTCCAGACTAGGGCAAGGGGCGAGGGACCGGAATCAGTCCCACGTTTCTGCCTCTAGTTCCGAAGACGAAGCAGTCGAGTTTCCAATGTGGCGGCGAGTGAACAAGAACGAGTCACGCAATCACTCGATGGACAGTGTAGCACGGAGCTTGTCGTTTCGTGGCTGAGCACCGGGCTTGGCAGGACGTGCTCCGGCCCTAAACGTCTCCGTCTCAGGGGTGCGATCGCGGTGATCGCGACGGAGCTCATGCTACCGTCCTAGTCCGCTCCCTGGTCACCCCGCGAGCGCTGCCCTTGACTATCGGCCGTCTGAGACTCAGGGATGACACGTGTCGGCGTTGCGGCTGGCGAGCTGGCACCGGCTGGCGCCGGTGTTGGTGTCGTTTGGGGCCATTGACGCGCAGGGTGGACGTTCCTGTTCCATCCTGTTCTCCTTGTTCCAGGATCCCGTCCTGTCCGCCAATAAGTGGGCAGAGTCGAGCACGAGCCCGAGGTCGCGACGATGATGTCGCTCCGGTACGATACGGCGACTCGGCTCGGTGCTGCGGACGATGTGTGATTGGGAGGTGTGGGAGAGCTCTCGGCGACGGCTTCGGCCATGGGGCTGGCATTGCAGGGTTGCAAGGTTGGGTTAGGCGCTGGGACTCACACACGAAACAAGACGTCACGCCAACCCAACGGGGGTGACCGATCGCCGACACGTGCGTGACTGTTTCGGAGCGAAGGGCGAAGGGCGAAGGTTCTGGTATCCATGTCACTACTCTCGCTACTACTCCGGATTCTCGCGCTGTGTCAGGTCGTCCAGGTTCGTCCGTCCACCCATTTCGACATCTCAGCTGTGCACAAGTCCTGTCGACAAGGCATACTGGTTCCCCGTAAGCCAGCACTGGGGCGAGAATGCAGTGACGTCCACTGTGTGACGTAGCGGTGTGGGGCTGAGGGAGTGCGAGTGCGAGAGCGAATGCGAGAGCTAGGATGGTAGCGAGAGAATCGTGTCAGTATGAAGACGTATGAAGACGTAGAAGGCGTAGTCCAGGCCATAGCCACTCCACCGCCCAAGAGTTGTGGACAAAGGTGCGGTGGCGCTGTGGCGCTGTCAGACGTTGAGCGCTGGCCGTTGAGAAAACTTCCTCAGTCGGCCTCATGCCTTCCATCCTCGCTCCCTCGCCTGCCACTTCTGACGTGAACAACAGTACATAGCGTCAGGACAGGAGCGGACACCGAACAGCTAAGACGTGGCACCGAACACGCGTACCGCTGAATTCGACGCGTCGCATTGTTGTTTTCTATTCAAGCCCTGATCGGCCCTAATGGTTTGTCGCCCGCGCTTTGTCTACGCGCCCTAGACCCGTGCCACGGTCGTTCTCCACTAGCTGACATTCTTTGTTTCTTTGTTCACAGTTGCGGACTCGCAACTTCGACCTTTGGACGGGCTTGTTGCCTCGAACAAAGGCAGGTTGGGCACCTCCCTCACCGTCGCCCTCTATATCTGGCTCTTTGTGTTCGCCCTCGCCCCGTTCCTGCTCTCCTCTTCTAGTTCGTCGCTCCACTCGTCGCTCCTACCCTCACTCCTCGCAACCGCGTCGTCAGTCGTGCATGCTTTACTTGATTATGGCTTTATGGCTTATACGATGATACGGACAACAGGGCCGCTGTGCGGCAAAGAATGAAAGGAATGACAATAATACTGTAAATAACAAGATCTCACCTCGGCTCACACGTCGCGTCACCTCATCTCACCTCGTCCTAGGCGCTGGCGCTAGGCTGGGGGACGGGCTGGGACGCAGGCACGCTGGGCTGCGGCTGGGTGGCATTGCCACCAGCGCCGGCGGTCGCATTCGCCCACACACTGTTCAGCCCATACAACATGGCATGCACGCTCGCGCCCTGTGGCAGATCGGCCCAGAGGCCGAGCTGGTTGAGCGTCGCGTTCGAGTAGAACACGTTCGTCGCGACGCTCTTGCCGCCGTCGACGTACGTCTCGAGGAGCGAGCGGTCAACAACCACCGCGAACGAGATATGGCTCGTGCCGTTCCCCTCGGCCTGGGGGACGGGGTACGTCGTGTTCAAGTTGGTCGCGTAGGCCGGGATGTTGAACGCGCCGACCTTGCCGCGGCGGATCCAGGTGCGGCCGTCGAGCGCGTAGCCCGACTCGAGCCACTCCTTCTTGTCGGCGCTGAAGAAGGTCCAGTTGACGGTGCTTGTCGGCGTGAGCGCGTCGGCCGCGAGGCCAGACACGTTGAGGAGGAGCAGCATCGAGCCGTTGGTCGCCGTCGCGTCGTACGTGTAGTTGAGCGTGCCGTTCTGGCTCTGGGCGGCGGCAATCACCCGCTCGCCGAGGATAGGCGCCGGGTTGTAGGGCTCCTGGACGAGGATCTCGCCGTCGGTGCCGTTCGCGAGACTGAGGAGACGCGGGCCGCTCATCGCGCTGCGCCACCACTCGGACGCCGTCGGCGTCTCGCCGACGTACGCCCAGTTGTTCGCCCAGTTGATGTACACCGTCTGCCCGTTGTCGCCGTCGGGGTAGAACACCTGGCCGGCGTACCCGTCCGGACCCCATTCGGCTAGCTTGGCGTTCTCGGTAGCAGGGATAAAGTGCGTCCCGTTAAAGTCGCCGGTCCAGTAGTGCGTCGTGCTTCCGCCATACGGGCCGCCGGGCTGGCCGACGAATGGCCCGCCGTTGTTCGTGCTGAGGATAAGGACCCACTTGTCGCCGACCCGGACGAGGTTCGGGCACTCCCACTGCACCTGGCCGATCGCCTCGTTGGACATCTCGCTCGTCAGCGTCCAGTTCTTGAGGTTGTCAGACGAGAAGAACTGGATCTTGCGCGCGTCCGACGGCGTGATAGCCATAATCCACTTGTCGTTGTACCGGATCACCTTGGGGTCGCGGAAAGCCTCGGGGTACTCCTGGCTCGTTAGGACCGGGTTGCCCTCGTAAGGCGTAAACGTGTGCCCGTTGTCCGTGCTGTACGCGATCGCCTGGACTTGCGAGCCGTTGGTACCGTTCACAGCGGGGTAGTTGAGCGTGTAGATGGCGACGACGCCGCCGGTGTTGTTCTGGAAGAGGCCTGAAGTGTTGTTGGGGTCGGTCACGATGGACCCCGTGAAAACTCCGACGCCCTCGGACGGAGGGAAGAGCGCGATCGGCTGGTTCACCCAGTGGTACAAGTCCTGCGACGTGGCGTGGCCCCAGTGCTGGTTCCCGGCGGTGATGTTCGTCGGGTTGTACTGGTAGTACATGTGCCAGGTGCCGTTGCTGTCCTTGAACAAGCCGTTGGGGTCGTTCATGAAGCCCTGGGTGTTAGTACTTGCTCTGGCTCTGGGTGCTGTAGCCGGCTACTGTGGCAGTGTTACTGTGGCACAGCTACTCACGATAGGAGGAGTAAAGTGGACCTGGGGACGGTAGTGGCCAGTGTAGTCGCCCTGGATGGGCACGCCAGAGGGCACAGGCGAGACGAACGGCGACTGGCCAGTGGCCGTGCCGGAGCCAGCGCCGCCAGCGCCGCCAGCAGTACCGTTGGGAGTCGTGCCGCCACCACCTGCAGTGCCGTTTCCAGGAGCCGTGCCATTACCGCCCTGCCCGCCGGGAACTGGGACGGGGATGACACCACCGCCGCCGCCCTGCGTCGCTCCGGAGCGGCGCCAGTGCCAGACGGCGCGGGGGCGCCTGAAGCCCCGCTCGCGCCGGTCGCGCCAGCGGCGCCAGGGATGAACGGGACGGTGAGGGACCCGACCGAGCCGTCAGCGTTGGTGACGGGCACGACGGTGGTCTGGACGCCCTGCGGAGGCCCGAGGTCGCAGAGCCGGCTGGCACGCCCGCGCCACCGGCGGCGCCGGACTGGCCGTTGGTAGGCTGGGGCTGGGCTGGGCGCCCGACGTCGTCGGCTGGGGCTGGGGCTGGCCCGACTGGCCGCGTTGGTCGCGGCGCCAGACTGGGTTCCACCGCCGCCCTGGCCGGGGATGAACGGGATGATGACGGTGCCGACCGAGCCGTCCGAGTTGGTGACGGGCACAGCGGTGGTCTGGACGCCCTGCGGCAGCGCCGACGTCTGCGTCGTGCCGCCGCCGGCGCCGGGGATGACTCCGGCGCCGCCCTGGGTCTGGCCGTGGGCTGGGGCTGGGCAGTCGTCTGCGGCTGGGCGCCGGTCTGGCCGGCGTTGGTCGGCTGGGGCTGCGCGCCGGTCTCCTGCGTCTGCTGGCCCTGCGTCGCGCCGCCGCCCTGGCCCGGGATGAAGGGGAGTGTGATAGACCCGACCGAGCCGTCCGCGTTGGTGACAGGGACGACGGTGGTCTGGACGCCCTGGGGAAGCGCCGAGGTCGCGGCGGCACCGCCGCCCTGCTGTCCTTGCTGGGTCTGCTGTCCTTGCTGGGTCTGCTGGCCCTGCTGTGTCGCACCGCCGCCCTGCCCCGGGATGAAGGGGAGGGTCACGGAGCCCACCGAGCCGTCGGCGTTGGTAACGGGCACGACGGTGGTTTGGACGCCCTGCGGCAGTGCGGAGGTGGCAGCCGCGCCACCTTGCTGGCCCTGCTGCGTCTGCTGGGCTTGAGTCTGCTGGCCCTGCTGAGTCTGCTGGGCTTGTGTCTGCTGGCCCTGTTGAGTCTGCTGGCCCTGCTGAGTCTGCTGGCCGCCCTGCCCCGGGATGAAGGGGAGGGTAATAGACCCAACGGACCCGTCAGCGTTGGTGACCGGCACGACGGTCGTCTGGACGTCCTGCGGCAGTGCCGAGGTCGGCGTGGCTGCGCCACCACCGCCGCCGCCTCCCCCGCCGGGAATGAACGGGAGGGTGATGGTGCCGACCGAGCCGTCGGGGTTGGTGACAGTCACCGCGTCGACAGTGACGCCCGCCGGGAGGTTCTGGCGGCGGACATTCGGGGCTGCCTCGAGGCCGGGGGCGACGAGGAGGAGGGCGGCGAGGAGGTGCCGCATGGTGAGCTGGTCGAGAGCTTCAGTCAAGAGTTGGCAGTCTGAAAGACTGATGGTGAGGGGCGAAGGTACGGCCTCGGAGGACGCTTATACATCTACGAGGGGGAGGCTTGGGGTTGGGTCTACTGGAATTTTCTCCTGCGCTACTGACTGCGAGACTGCGAGACTACGTTAGCATGGCCGGGCCTGGCTCAAGCCAAGGCGCAGGTGGTGGGGCAGAGTAAGGTCCCACTTGGCATGCTCTACTCTTGCTCTTCCTCTTGCTCTGACTCAGGCTGAAGAGGCCGGCGGCAGATGGCGACATGGCGTAAGGCGGCTTAGCAGGGGTGCTCCACAGTGGAGCCAGAGGGAGGGAGCCTGGGTGGACGTCCTCCACCCAAACCCACTTCGTCATCGGCGCATGGTTAATCGGCCATTGAATTCTCTGCCTAGCTGCATGGGCTCCTTGCCTCGACGGACTCTCCTCCGCTACCCGCCCTGTCACGCGGGATCTTGCTCGGATGGGGCCGCCGACAGCGGGCCCTGCGCTGAGGACGTCATGGACGCAGGGTGAGGTGGTGGGCAGGGGATATGGGCGGAGAGGGAGAGAAAAGAGGAGGCAGGAGGCAGAAAATCGAACCTGGGAACATGCGGCTGTCGTCATTAATCGAGGAATGCCGCTGATCGCAGTCACAGGCACGCCTGGTCCCCTTCGCCGAAGCAGAGCCGCAGAGGTTGAGTAGTCGCTCTGGCTCTGGATATTGCTGCCTAATTCGTGCCCAGGGCGAGGCTTGAAGTCTGCATGCTGCCATGCTGTTCCTCCGGTCCTCTGTCGCCTGTCGCACGGCAAGTTCCACGGCATCAACGTGGGGCGAACTACGGCTGTTCGCTTTGTTCCGCTCGCTTCGCTGTCGATCCCTCCGCAAAAGAGTTACCAGTTCTGGCTGCACGTTCACCTTCTCACCCTGGCTTTGCAGTCTCCGTGCCTTCCACTCCTTCTCTTCATCATCTTTATGCTACGAACACTGCTGCACAGCATTGCGTTTGCGTTCGGTCACGCCGTTCTGGGCCTTTGGAGCGTATCTTGGCCTGCAGTCGCTCTCTGCAGCTCGTTAATTTCGACGTACTTTAGTTCAGTGCAGATCCCCATGACGCCGATCGGCAGGAACGGCCCGGCGGCGCTCACTAGGTCGATGCAGGTCGAAGCAGCTAGTAGGAGAGCGGAGGCATCGCTGCCGGCCCGAGCAGACCGAGCAGCCGTATAACCCCCTGCTCGCCTGGTATGGAGAGGACAATGAAGGACGGGAACGAAGACGACGAAGACGTATCCTGCAAAGAAGGGAAGGTGATGTCAGTCCTCATTGAGTATTCTCGAAAGTTGGCACTAAAAGAGCGAAGGCGTTAGGGCGTACATACTTCGTGTAAGACAGCGGCCGCCACAGGGCAGGGGGAGCATGGCAGCTCGTGGTCGAGAGCTGAGCCGAGCTGGGCTGAGCTGGGCTGAGCGGAGGGGACAGAGGTCAAGACAGATGCCGCCGCGGATTGCGGAATCGACTCAATACCGAGCTCTGCGCCTTATTATGCCGCCGTGGATTGCGAGTTCGTTCGAAGCAGCTTTGCGCCTCTGTACAGTGGTGGAATGGCTTCGGAGTAAGGAGATCGCGGGTGGGTGGCAGGTGGCAAGCGTTCGGATCTCCAGGGTATGGAGAGCTGCGAGTAGACTGTACCAGGAAGCAGCGGCATGCCCCATCCATAACCGTGACATGCCCCCGCCGTCGCATCTGCCCCGAGTGCAAGGGCGAGTAGAGAGTAGGGAGTTAACAAGTCGTACTGACCCCAAGGAGATGCATAGGCTGAGAGCTAGTGATCCAAGACGCCTCATAGGCCGGGGAGGAGGCCGCGGGAGGGGGTGGAGGCCGAAGGGCCGGGGCGGGGATGAGGGCGGGGGGGGGATGAGGGCGGTTACGGGGATGAGGCGAAGACGAGGTATAAGGGGCTAGGCCGCTTCGCCCATGGCATGCGGCGGGGGCTTCCGGATGGGGACTCGGGGTCTGCCTTCAGCTCGTGCTTATGAGTATAGAACAGCGGGCCGCTGAGCACCAGACCTGGACGGCGCACCGTATGCCGACTGCCACACTGGCCTGGGAGGACAAACGTCGTGATGAATGGAGGGTAGCTAACAGGGGCCAGGTAGCAGAGAGCAGTGCAGAGAGCAGAGAGGAGAGGAGATGTGCTAGCAAAGTACTGTAGCGTCGATGAAGGGAAAGCGGTGGGGAGGGGATGAGGAGGGATGGAAGGTTCGCCGGTAGACACTCAGTGACACCGTCGAGTGGATGGGCAATGCTCACCTCCTTGGAGGCCGGAGACAGGAAGGCAGGCGTACTTCCGAACTGGGAAGCAAGACAGATCCTCGTGGGCTGAGGAGCAAACGAAGGCCCGGCCACTCCACATCACCTACCGGGTTCTGGGCTGTGAATGACGCTGTAGCATGGCGAGCAATGGATTGGCTATCAGACTTATCTCTGGACACACTCGCGGCACACTCACGCACACTTGCGCGCATCGCACGCAGCATGCATCGCCTCCTATCGTACGCTGTATCTCTATCGAGTCTAACAGTACACCCCTTGAACAAAGACATAAACAAAACCAAAACCCTAAGCCGTGGGTATACACACCCGCCTTCACGCCAACCTACATGGTCGGCTGCTTGCGGTGCTGCCAAATCCCCCAAGCCGCAGGGCTACTGCGTCTCGACACGCGCGACCACGTCCGCGGCGCCCACGACGCACTGCTCCCCGCGCGCTCCCGCTACTTCCCTGCCGCCGACGTGCCGGACGCATTGACCGCGCGCAGCTTGTTGCGCAGCACGGCGACCTCTTCTTGGAGGCTGTTCATCTCGTCGAGGAGCGCGACGCGCTGGTCCTGGCTGCGCATGCGCTCGTCCTCGCTCTCCTCGGTCGTGCGCTTCAGGCTCGCGCGCAGCTCGTCGACCTCGGCTTGGAGGCGGGCTTGGACAGCCGCCTTGTCGCCCGCCGCCTCGTTGGCCATGGTCAGTGTGCGCGCCGAGAGCGCGTCGTTGACCTCGTTCAGGCGGTTGACGGCCGCCGATTTGGCAGCGACGGCGTCCGCGAGTCTCCGGTTCTCGGCGTGCGCGTCGATAAGGCTCCGGTGCAAGCTTTCGACCTCCGCCTGCAGCTTGGCCGTGTTGGCGGCCGAGCGCGACCGTTCCCGCTCATGCAGCTCGGTCGCGAGGTGCTGGTTGTCGGCCTCGGCGGCGTCGAGGTCGCGGCGCAGACTGTCGATCTCGGCGCGCAGGTCGACCTCGGATCTGGTGTCAGCGGGGTCGAGAAGTACGAGGAGGATGAGAGGGGCCTGTCAAACTTGGAGACTCACTGAGTAGCTGAGCCGAGCGCAAGACGCTCTTGCAGCTCGGCAACCTGGCGCTGGTACGTCTCGAGAGAGCTGCGACTGTCCTGCACGAGCTTGGCCGCCTTGGCAGCATTCGCCTTGTGCCGCTCCTTCTCCGAGTCCATGCGCGCCATACGCTCGACCATCAGCCGGCCGTCGGCGACGATGCTCTTGACGCGCGCCACAAGCCCGTCGATACCGGGGTATTTGTCGGTGGGCGCTGGGCCCGCATACGCGCGCTGCAACGCGGCGAAGTTGACGACCGAGCTCGGCGAGACGACGCGCGGGTCGCTGAGACCGGCTTTCCCGCACGCACCCGGGGCCGGGAGGATACCCCAGGCGTCCGCGAGGGCTGTGTTGATCGCTGAGAGCTCGGCCTCGAGCTTGGTGACCTTGTTCTCGAGCTCGACGGAAGAGGAGCCACTCGACTCGGCCATCTGGGCGACGTCGAGGCGCGTCTTGAGCGCGGCGATCTCGTCGTTCTGCGTGCGGACCTTGCGGACGAGCTCCATGACCTCGCCCTGGGCGCTGCGGTTGGACGACGAGGTCGTCGACGCCTCACGCTGTGCCTGCTCCGCTTTGCGCTTCCAGGAGTCATGGTCGGCGCGCAGCTGTGCAACTTCGGTGTTGAGCTCGTCGTGCGCCTCGTTGACGCCGCGAACCTCGGCCCGCAGACTTGCAATCTCGCGCTCGCGCTTGCTGAGCAGAGCGCCGAGCTCGTCCACAGCGGCAGACATGTCCGACTCGGACACTGGTCCCCGGCCGAGCAAGGCGCCAAGCTCGATACCGATACGCTCAAGGGTAGCGCGGCTGAGCGACGACGCCTCCTCGTGCTGCGCAACCAGCCTGTTCCGCTCCGCCTCGTGCTCGTCGCGCTGGGCAACAAGCTGCTGCCGCTCGAGATCCCACGCCTCGAGGTCGGCCTTGTGCTTGTCCTTGGCACGCGCGTGCGCCGACGCCTCAGAGACTAGAGTCGTGTGCTGGTGGTACATGTCGTCTCGCTCGCGGTTGAGAGAGTCGCGCTGCTTGAGGAGCGAGTCGCGCTCGGCCTCCAACTCGTCGAGCTGGGCGGTGAGCTCCTGGCGTTCCTTCATGCGCTCCTCCATCATGGTCTCGCGCTCGCGCAGCCACTCGTCGCGGTCCTGTGCAAAGCGCGCAGCTGCGTCGTCGAAACCACGGGCGTTCTCCTCGAGCGCGCGCTGGTTGTCGTGCAGAACCTTCTCGCGGCGGCCGTAGTCCTCGACCAACGCCTCAAGCTCGGCAATGCGGCTAGCATGTCCGTCGCGCTCAGTCTCAATGTCGCGAGACCGCTGTGTCAACTGGTCGCGCTCGGATTCCACGCCTCGTAATTGCGTGAGGTAGCTCGCCAGCTTGGCTTGGAGGCCGCTGAGCTGCTGTGTCTCGCTGCCGCGCTCAGTTTCGAATGCCCGTGCTCTGTCGGCGTGTGCATCGCGCTCGGTTTGTAGTTGTCGTACCTGTTCGTCGCGCTCGGTTTGTAATTGGCGGATTTGCTCGTCGCGCTCAGCCTGTAGTTGTCGGATACGCTCGTCGTGCTCGGCCGCTATTCGCCGGACCTGCTCGTCGCGCTCAGCCTCTAATCGGCGAATCTGCTCCACCCGGTCGTCGAGGTCTGTTTCGAGCCCTCGCACCCGATCCGCATACTGATCCCGCTCAGCCTCCACCTGGCGGAGCTTGTCGCTATGTTGGTTTCGTTCAGACTCGAAGCCGCGAGACTGGTGCGTGAGCTGTTCGAGCTCAGCCTCGGCAGCTCGTAATCGGTGTGTAAGGTCCTGCTCGCGCATCTGCAGTTCCTCGATCTCCTCCCTGCTCCCTCCGCCTCCCCCATTTCGGACTGACCGCCCTCCTCCTCCCGCCGCCAGCTCCTCCTCGAGTGCTCGTATCCTCTGCGTGAGCTCGAACTCGCGTTCCTGCGACTCCTCGAACGCCTGCGAGTGGACGGCATTCCGTGCCGTGGTGTCGGACGAGCGCGCCTCGAGCCGCCGCACTTCCCACGCCATGACGCCGGCCCAGTGCTCCATCAATCGTCGTCGCAATGCCGACTCGCGATCGCGCAGGACTAATACTTCCTGCCACGTCAGCCCAACCCTCACGCCCAACCCACCTTGTCGGCAGCATCTACCCTCCGCTCGGCCTGCTCGAGGCTTTCCATCGTTTGCCTAGACATGCGCTTATTTGACGAATTGAGCCTTGACAGTGTCCTGGCCGCAGCCAGGATCTTGACTTCGCGCTGGTGTTTCTGCTGCGATACCTCCAGGCGGGTCGAGAGGATGGACAGTTCCTGCGGCGTGAGCTTTTGCTTGTTTTCCTTCTGTGCGCACCTTCTTCCAGTTCTCGACCTCCTCCCATCCGCCGATCGGCAGGTCGCCGCAGTCGACCGCCGCCTGCCCAGCCAGGAGGGCGAGGAGCATCTCGTCGCCCCCCATCGTCGCCGGCGGTGGAGCATAGGGCGTCGTCGTCATGTGCGTCACAGCCGTGCTCGTGCTGGCACTAAGGGACGGGCCGCCGCCCAGACCTAGTGACGAAGCCGAGATGCCTGTCTGTGCACTGGTGCCGCTCGTCCCGCTCGCCCCACTGGCGCCGCTTGTGCCCGACGCGCTTTCGTGGCTCTCGCCATCTCGATACGCCTCGGGTTCGGGCGGCCGTCGCACATGTGGAGGGGGGGACTCTAATGCGGACCGGGCGACGCGCACCTCATCGCCCACGCCGCGAGAGGTGGATCGTTGTCGTCCCCGCCTACTTGGCCTGGGCACGGCCGTGAAGCGGTCTTCTGATGCCGAAGCAGAAGCAGACGAATTCCCCTCGCGCTCGTCCTCGTAGTCGCTCTCGCTGAGCGGTGCGTATCCGGCACCGCGGGACGATCGGCCGAACGTATCGGGCACGCCTGGGGGGGCGCCAAAGTCATCGTAGTCGTCTGCGAGCACCTCGGTCCTCCCCATCCCTCGCTGCAGCTGCTGCTGTGCTTGGGCCTCAGCCTGAGCCGCCGCCATGGGACTATGATCCGCGCGCGGGCTCTGCTCTACACGCGCACTCGTGCTCGGTCCCGCAGAGTTGGCGGACAACGGTCCGGAATACGACCCGGCGTATGCGAGCGACGACGTCGACGCCGACGCGAAGCTATTAGCCGACCCCTGCGCGCGGTCATCCACGCCGCCCCCGCCCGCCGGCGAGCCAGTCGATATGGACAGCGGCGCGTACCCTGCCCGCGCGAAGGCGTTGCTCAGCGGCGAGCGCGGCGAGTTGGCGCCCGCAGAGCTCGGCGACGCCAGCGGCTGGCTGCCGGCCGACGAGGTCGAGGCGGTTGGCGACGCCGCGGGCGACTGGCGTTTGCGCGCGAAGAAGGCCGCCTTGGGTATCTTGGTCGGGCCGGGCAGTCGGGAGGCGGAGGCGGAGGCGGGTGGGGGATGGGAGCGGGGTTGGGGGAAGGAGAGTTGGGTGCCGGCGCCGTTCATGACGGCGATGGGCATGGGCGCGGTGGGCGCTGGCGGGGGTGGGAGCGGGGGCGCGTGCGCAGAGGAGGGTCGGGGATGCCGGGCGTCGTGGAGAGATAGTCTAGTCGATGGAAATGGAAATGAGAGTGGTTATGTTGATGTGATGTGATTGTGTTCGCCGTGTAAAATGATGGAAAGTAGATTGAGAAGTGAGGGTTAATGGGTTCCGCGGGAGAGAATGGGATGATTGATGGAATAGAACGCGGGGTTGAGACAAAAGGTTGATGATAGACCTAACAACATACAACACAACACACGATAGTAATGTCCAAATCAGGTGCATAGGCCCTCCCCCAAGCATACATCCCGCTTGACCTCTAAAGCTCTACTAGAGGCTTTTACTTAGAGCCGCCTCACCCGCTCAAGAACTACTATTAACTCTCCCGGTTTCACTGCCGCTTTCTTTTGACCGCGTTGACCACCTCTCTACCCACCGCGACACTATCGGGCCAGGGACGAGACTTTTTACCCTTAAAAGGCCAAAGCCCCCGCGTGCGCGCGTGTGAGCCAAGCAACGGTCGTCAATCCATAACTACCCAGACCCTGAGCCTCTCTGTATTGTCCACCCAAACGCGTTCCACTCGAAACCTTAATCACCCGCGCCATGCATTGACCCACACGTAGACAAAGCCGGAACGCCATCCATGTCTCCCCCCCCCCCCTTCCTCGGCGTCTCAGTTCTGGCTTGGCTATACTGTACTACTTGATGTTTGTATCGGCAACGAAGGCCAAGGGGAGAGAGAGTAGTGTGGGCTGGTCTAGACATTGTGTTCTGCGGGTTGATCGACAATCTCGATGCGTTACTGTTGTGGTTTGCATTCATGCATTAGTCATGGTCTACAATTCGATCGCTCCTATTCTTCTTCGGCGACTCGGCGACTGAACGTACTAAGAGAGCCTGGACGTAGCGGATTGATACGTAGTTAAAAACAACACTCCGGGCTCTCTTGCATGCTGCGATGCGAGGACGTTCATATGGAATAGCCTTGTCAGTCCACCGCCAGGATGGCAATATAGAACATCTTGTCAGTCCAACGATGCCCGCTATACCTGCGAGCTCCGCTCGCTTCGCAGCTTGCCCCCCTACACACCGCCGTGTCCAGTCGTATGCAATGGCTCAAACTCTACTATACGCTGCTCGCTACGATATCCGCTCACGCACATTCCCCCCCTCTACATGTGGTCATGCGGGTCCTCGCCGCCCTTCTGCTCCGGCGTAACGGTGATGCTGTCGTCGATACGGAGGAGCGAAGTAGCCGCCTCAAGCGCCGACTTGAGACTCTTGATCTTGGACATTGTCGGCTCGAGCACACCAGCCGAGCGGTTGTCCACCACATCGCCATTCAGCAGGTCGAGACCGTAGAACATGAGCTGGCGCTTGGGGTCGCCAATGGCGGCCGACTGCGCAGCGTTGTGGTACGCGCGGAGCTTGGCCACGAGGTCGGTCGAGTCCTTGGCCGCGTTCATCGCCAGCGTCTTGGGGATCGTCAAGAGCGCAGCGGCGAACTCGGCGATGGCGAGCTGCTCGCGCGAGCCAAGGGTCGTGGCAAAGTTCTCGAGGTAGATCGACAGCGCAGTCTCGACCGCACCACCGCCGGGGACGACGGAGCCGCTCTCGAGCGTGCGCTTGATAATGCTCAGCGCGTCGTGGAGGGCACGCTCCATCTCGTCCAGCATGTAGTCGTTGGCACCGCGGAGGATGATCGATGCCGAGTTGACGACCTTGGTGCCGCGCACAAGGATCAGCTCGTCGTCGCTCACACGCTCCTGCACAACCTCCTCTGCGAAACCAAGGCTCGAGGCCTCGAACGTCTCCTCGCCCTCCAAGTTGGACAGCGACGACACGAGCGTTGCTCCAGTCGCCTTGGCAATACGCCTCAAGTCCTCCTTGCGGCATCGCGGACGGCCATCGCGCCGGCCTCGATAAACTCCTTGAGCACAAGGTCGTCGATGCCCTTGGTGGTGAGGATGACGTTGGCGCCGGCCGCGAGGATCTTGCGCACACGCTCGAGGGTGATCTCCGACTCGCGCGCACGGATCGCCTCGAGCTGCGATGGGTCGTCGATGGTGATGTGGACGCCGAGGTGCATGCGCTGCTTGGCGAGGTTCATGTCGAGGCAGGCAATCTTGGCGTTGGGGATGCGGGTCTTCATGGCTGCGGTTAGTTGACGGCAACGAGGACGGAACTAACCCTGGCTGGCAACGGTGCAGTTGAGTGCGTAGCCGTTGACCATGAAACTCTCGCGCGCGCTCTTGCCGTGGGCCTTGAGGACGTTGACGGCCTTGACGGGGTACTTCTTCTCGCCGCGGCCGTTGATGGTCTGGACGGCAAGCATGGCGTCGACAGCAAGGGGTGCGAAGAAGTCGTCGTCGCTGGGGTTAGCTACGTCGATCTGGCTCAGCTAATACTCACGCAGCAAGAATCTTCGAGCTCATCGACGTCTTGGCGACGTTGATGAGCGCCTCGCGGCCGAGCTTGTCGACCTTCGTGGACATCTGCTCAGCCATGAAGCGGCACGCCTCCTTGCAGGCAAGACGGTAACCGGCGATGACGGTGGTGGGGTGGATCTTGTTGCGCACAAGCTCGTTTGCTCGCCTGAGGAGCTCCGAGGCGAGGAGGACGACCGAGGTGGTGCCGTCACCGACCTCCTTGTCCTGCTGGGTCGCCAGCGAGACGAGGATGCGGGCCTGGGGTCAGCGGCGTTCAAGGCTCGAGTCGGTGACGACGCACGGAAGGGTGGGAAACCTCCAGGAGGGAGAGGATGGTAGCGCCGTCGTTGGTGATGGTGACGTCTCCGACGTTGTCGACGAGCATCTTGTCAAGGCTGTACGTCAGCATGTACACAGCCTGTCCGCGCTGAGTTCGCAGCGACTCACCCAACGGGGCCGAGCGACGACTTGAGGATGTTGGACACCGACTGGGCCGACATGACTGGACGTTAGCAAGCAGCTCGATACGTTAATGTTCAGCTGCGCTCACCGTTCTGGTCGCGCACCTCGGCGCCGCTCACTCGCGAGCCACCGAGGAAGAGGCCCTAGCGGAGTCAGCATACGTTCTCGGCAGAGTACGAGCGCCGCCAGCTCGCGAGCGCCAACTCACCGCCCGGGGGTCGCGCTGGTACATTGAGGCGGCCATCGCGCAAGTTAGATATGTCTAATGGAGCGCGTTTTGGACGGAGTGTAGTTGATGGAAGCTGCAGGAATCTCGCCGCTGAACAGTCGACGAACGACGCGCGTGGCCCGTCGCGATCGTCGACTTTACGGTGAGCGGGGGCAAATTGACTATGGGCGAGAAGTGTATTTGATCCCGCCGGCTCTTTATGGACCTCCACTTTTGTCCACGTGTCGGTGACATGAGAGGCGGAGGGCGGGAGTGCGGAGACGCGCTGGAACTTGTTTGGCGCTCGCGTCCGGTCTCGACTTCGGCATCGCATTGTCGTCTGTACATCAACAGCGCCCAGGTCATATCCACATCTATCACGATGGGACGGAACGGCTTCATGGGCGCCTTCCAAGGCATTGACGCCTTCGGCAAGGTGAGTGGGGTCGCTAACGAGGGTTGAACGCTGCTGACGAACAGACGATGGAGGATGTCAAGATCCGCACGCGCACCGGCGCTTTCCGTGAGCTAACCACTCCTTCAGAGCTGACCGCAGTGACGCTCATCTCGTTTTCGATCATTTTGACGTCGGTGCTGCTCGAGTTCATCGACTACCGGCGTATCCAGCTCGAGCCGTCGCTCGAGGTCGACCGGTCGCGCGGGGAGAAGCTCGTGATCGACATGGACATCGAGTTCCCGCGCGTGCCGTGCTATATGCTGTCACTGGACGTGATGGACCTCTCGGGCGAGCGGCAGCACGACGTCTCGCACGACATGACGAAGCAGCGCATCGCAGCTGACGGCACGCTGCTCGAGGAGAAGCGGATGGGCCAGCTCAAGGGCGACGTCGAGCGCGCCGCGCTCGACAAGGACCCCAACTACTGCGGCTCGTGTTACGGCGCCGCGCCCCCGCCGAACGGGTGCTGCAACTCGTGCGAGGAGGTGCGCCAGGCCTACGTCCGCCAGGGCTGGAGCTTTGTCAACCCGACGGCATCGAGCAGTGTGTCGAGGAGGGATGGAGCGAGAAGATGGAGCAGCAGAACGAGGAGGGGTGCCGTCTCTCCGGGCGCGTGCGCGTCAACAAGGTCATTGGCAACCTCCAGTTCTCGTACGGGAGCACGTTTATGCGCCACGGCATGAACATTGCCGAGCTTGTGCCCTACCTCCGCGACCGCAACCACCACGACTTTGGGCACCGGATCAACAAGTTCCACTTTGGCGCGGATACGCCGGCGACTGGGCCAATGCAGGCGAAGGAGATGAAGACGCGCCGCGCGCTGCATATCCACGACCCGTTGACGGGCCGGTCTAACCACAGGCATGACGGTGAGTAGCCGCCCCGAACGGCGAGCGCAGCGAGGCGCGAGGAGGCTACCCTCAGCAAGGAAGGGATGAGGCATTAGTCTCCAACTCGGTGTGCCGATGTCCCGCCTCCTCTCGTGCCACATTGCAGACCGCGACTGCAGACTCGCTGACCCCAGAAAACTCCAACTACATGTTCCAGTACTTCGTGAGTCCCGCTACCCTTCACTCCCCCCCACGCCAACGCTAACGCCAGGTCAAAGTCGTCTCCACGTCGTTCAACTACATCAACGGCGACGAGATCCAGACGAACCAGTACAGCGTGACGAGCTACGAGCGCGACCTCGCGCAGGGCAACATGCCGACGCGGGACACGCAGGGCCACCTGACGAGCCACCACACGCAGGCCATTCCCGGCATGTTTGTCAACTACGAGATCTCGCCGATGAAGGTCGTGCACACGGAGACGCGCCAGAGCTTTGCGCATTTCGTGACTAGGTGAGTCCTCCGAGCGAGCGCAGCGAGCGAGGCGGCGAGGGTGGTGCGCGCGAGCGCAGCGAGCGCAGCGAGCGGGCGGCGGTGGTGAGGGCTGGGGGCGGATGCGGGCGTGTATGGTCGGACTGTTGGAGGTGGCGCTTTTCATGGGCTGGGAGCGGTAGAGGGGAGCCGTGGCGGACTGGCCTACCGTGGGGCTGAGCACGGCGCTTCGAAGGAGAGAGGCGATGTCGGCGTGTGGAGCTAGCAGAACCACTTCGGCTCGGAAGCGAGCCGCCCCAACTCTAAAGTAGCTGAGTAGCTGACAGCAGCACATGCGCGATCGTCGGCGGCGTGCTGACTGTCGCGTCGCTCGTCGACGCCGCCATCTTCAACTCGCGCAAGCGGCTTGGCAAGGAGTACGACGGGGGCGTGTACGGGGGGATCAGCGGCAAGATGGTGAGTGTGTGCGGGGAGCGTGGCCACCGAGGAGGGAGGGGAGAGTGGGTGGGGACAGGAGGTAGGGGGAGATAGGCTTGGCGAGTGGCCGCCGACCTTCTTGTCTCTGGCGAGGACAGAAGGCCAAGGAGGCAAGGACGGCAGGGAGGCACTATTGGAGGAGACGGAGCACACAAGTTTGGCTGACCGCAGATGTAACGCTAGCTGTATAGATGCAAAAGTCTTCCGTGTTAGATGCACAAGTGACCTTGGCCGCTATCTTTTACTGTGAACTCGTCACTCTTGCCTCTGAGACTTGCCCTGTCTGCATGGCAGCGCCCGCCCCGCTACTGCACGACTGCATCTTCTGACATGTACAATTCTACGAATATCCTTCACGTGCCGAACGCGGCGACTGAGCCTGGTCTCACGGACCTCACCCCAGCGTGCGGTCGAGGTTGAACGCCGCGGAGATGAGCGTGACGTGCGTAAACGCCTGCGGCGTGTTGCCGAGGCCTTCGCCGCCCGGGCTGATCTCCTCAGAGTACAGGTCGACGTGGTTGCCGTATCCCATGAACTCGATGAACATGTTGACGCTGGGGTGAGCATTCTCATTGCGAGGTGTGGGTGCGGACGGCGGCCGTCTGGACCATGCCGCCAGCCATAGCGCCATGCAGACAGCCATGCCGCCACGCAGCCAGCCATGCCTGCAGCATGCCTGGCGCCTGGCATGCCTGGGACTCACGCAAGAGAGAGATACTTCGGATCATACGTCCCCGCGCGCGTCAGGGCCTCGACACACCACAGCGTGCACAGGCTGAAGGCGCCCTCGGCGCCGCCGACGCCGTCGTCCGACTTGTTCACGTCGTACCGGAAGATACTGGCGTTGACGCACAGGCCGCCCTTCTCGGGGCTGTCGTCAGCTTCAGCCAACTCTCAGTGGCTTACGTCTTGAGGATCTGGTCGAGCGTGCGTGTGAAGCGCGGGTCGGCGGCCGACGTGAAGAAGACAAGGGGCATGACCACTGCAACGTCAGTGGAGATCTGGCTCTACGCAGGGGCGACACAGCAGGCCACACGTCTGCTAGTGGGGCACTATATGGTGTGGCCACCTGTGCCCTCCCACTAGCACACTCACATACAGCCGAGTCGAGAATGTCGTTCTCCTCGTACGACTGGCCGTAGAAGCCCAGCTCGGTGTTGTACGACTTCTCCTGGATGTCCTCGTACAGCTTGTCGCGCGCCTTGATCCACTTGTCGCGGTTCGGGCACGGCAGGCAGCGCTTCTCGGCCAGGCGCAGGCCGCGGTCGATCGCCACCCACATCATGACCTTGGAGTACGTGTAGTCCTTGACCATGCCGCGGGGTTCCCTGCCGTCGGCGCTGCTCAACTCTCAGTCATCCACTTACCAGATGGACAGGTCCTTCTTGTCGACGACGGTGAGGACGTACTCGATGACCTGCCGGACGGCGACCCACGAGTCCCAGGACTGGTGTCAGCTAATGTCTAGAGAGGGACGCTAGAGAGGAACGCACGAGGGGCTTGCTGAACTTCTGCGCGAGGTAGATGCAGTCCATGAGCTCGCCGTAGATGTCCTGCTGTCAGCTGGAGAGCGAGACTGAGCTCACAAGCTGGATGTGGTCGACCGCGCCGTTGCCGATGCGGACCGGCTTGCTGCCCTTGTGGCCCTCGAGATGGAGCAGCTCCTGCTCGGCCAGGTCCTTGCCGCCGTGGATCGTGTACATGCTGAGCGTCAGCTTAGACAAACAAGCAAGCGCACATCTGCAGCGAGCCGTCCGAGTTGCGGTCCTTGAGGCGGTCGAGGATGAAGTTGACAAACGCGTTCGCCCTGCCATCAGCTCAAGCCCCGCCACCACACGCACTCCTCCTTGAAGCCCAGACGGATGAACGCGTAGATCGTGAAACTGGTGTCGCGCACCCAGGTGTACCGGTAGTCCCTGCTATCAGCTGGCAGTCGGCACTACTGTAGTAGCTCACCAGTTGCGCACGCCACCGATGTACTCTGGCAGCGAGAACGTCGGCGCCGCGACGATCGCGCCGGTCTCCTCGAACACGAGCATTTTCCTGCCGTCAGGTTGAGGAAATCTACCCAGCTTACAGAGTCAGAGCAGAGCGGCGCACCGCCTCGCGCCACCGGCCGCGGTACTTGCACTTGGCAATCCATCTGTTCCAGTACTCGTTCGTGTCGTTCATCATGTCCTGCACAAGCTTGACCGACAGGATCGGGTTGTTAGCCGGGCGGAGGAGGTGGGCGGCCTCGCGGAACTGCTCGAGCGACACGCCGAGCGTCTCGGGCCGCTCCTCGGCGCTCTGCTTGTCGATCCAGTCGCGCGTCCGGTTCGCGTCGTCCGGCATCTCGCGGAGGACAAAGTACACCGTCTGCTCCTCGGTGAGGGTGAAGTCGGCGACGGCGGCGGGGCCGAGCATCTCGCGCTTCTCGAGCGTCTCGACGCGGATCTGGATCTCGGGCTTGGGCGTGCCCGAGTCGCTGTGGACGACGTGCCGGAGGTCGAGGGCCATGTCCTTGCTTTTGAACACGACCTTCTTCGACGAGTCGAGGCGCTCGGACGAGTCGTCCTCGACGAGCTGATGTTAGCCGGGTTGGGACGGGGGCGGCTCACCTCGGCCGTGTGCTTGTCCTGGGCATAGTTGAAGGCTGGGGCGCATTCCATGCGGTAGTTGACGACGCCGTGGATGCACTCGACTTTACGGATCAGCCACGGGAGGGCGCCGCGGTCTTGCGCGCCGCTCCGGTTCGCGCCGCGGGGGAGAAGGAGGTCAGTGACGATGCCGACGCTGTCCTCGGACAGGAACTTGGTGTGCAGGATGTTGGTGTTGGGTGAGTAGTACTGCTTGCTGCGTGTGAGCGCTCTGTCGAGAGCCAGGTGTTGGGCAAGGGCGAGGGGGTTCGAGGGAGGTCGGCGCAACACTCACGGACGGAACTGGTTCGTGGGCGTGATGAAGAAGTGGCCGCCCTTGTTAGCGTCGACGATGCGCGCGAACACGCTCGGCGAGTCGAAATACGGCAGGCAGTACGACTCGATCGAGCCGTCGATGCTCACGCACGCGGCGGTCTGGCGTCAGTCTTCCGAGCAGGCTTTAGGGAGGCTCACGCGCAGGTTTCCGATGAGGGCATAGTCCTGTGTGTCAGCGGTGTGTCCATGGCGAGGGTGATGTAGGAGAAGTATGTGCGGGTCAGGAGCGGAGGTGAGTGGCGCGTCGGCGAGCCAAGCGAGCGGCGTCATCTGACAAGCCACCGGCAGAGAGCAGTGGCGACGGCGATGCCAGAACCACGCAGGAGAGCCTCATGAAGACACCACATGCAAGGCAGGAAGAACAGAGTCGCCGACACCCACGGCAATATCAGAGATGCGGCGACCAGTCTTGTCGGTGAGTTCGGCGGGGCGCTGGCACGACATGGTGGAGAGCTCGGGCGTAGCGCTGAGCGGGAACGGGTGCGGATGTGCGAGCGTCTGGCTGGGCGTGCGCGTGCGCGAGGCGGGGATGGGCTGGGGGGTGTCGAGTTTGACGCTGGGGGTGTTGAGCTTGACGTTGGTCGAGGTCGCGGTGTATGCTGCGGCGGAGGCAGCGGGCGGTTCAGAAGGAGGAACGGAGGATGGCGAGTGGTGGGTGGGCATTCTTAAGTGTTTGTGCCCGGGTGCCAGGTCGGCGGGCGGTAGGTCGGGCGGGCGCTAATGAACTTCGCGTGCCGGGTGCGGGTAGAGGACAATGGGGGGAAGAGGAGAGGACAGAGAGAGGAATGAGAGAGGGGAGGCGGACGGGAGACCGGAAGATGGAGGCAAGGAGAGTGGTCAACTGGGACTGCAGGGGTGAGCTTTCAACCGAGGAGAGGCAGAGGAGAGGGGCGCCCTGATCGAGCCTGCTCGTGATCTACACTCACTAACGAGCTGGCTAGCAAGCGTAGCCGAATAGTCTACGAGGCCAACTAGGGGTCGACGTCGGCGACGGAAGTGGCTGTCCGCACTGTGATCCCCGAGGCAGGTAGGCTGGCTGGATCCGAGGGGCGCGAGGGGGGCGAACATTACAGAAACAACGGAGGCGTTGGGTGATGGGTATGTAGTGACGTCATGGTACGTAGGGTTTAATTGACCTGGGGTCCCGTACTCGGTCTCGTGGTGGGGTACTAATGGTTCCAGCTTCCCGTTTGCTCGACTTGGATATGGGCATACGTCGCGTGGTCATACGTCGCGTGAGCTGTGGTGAGGTAGGTTAGAGATCAGTGGCCTGGCCGGTGGTGCTGGTGAGCTGATATGTGAATGATGGACTGGGACCTGTTGCGCGAGATGGAGATCGCTGGTGGCTGATCCTACGGATGCACGGCCACTGCCATGGCGATCCGTTTTCGAGCCGAGCTGGAGCCAGCGACATGCCTGTGCAAGCTCACAACTTGTGATGGGTACTAACCAATCCACTCCCCTTCGTCGCGTGCGCTCGCCACGTACAGTAAGCCCGAGCAATGCATAGGCAATACAAAACAAACATCCTCCACTTCTGAACCAGACCTCCCATCGGCCACAGCCTAGCAGCTAGACTGGCCCGCGCTTTTGTTCACTTCTTCGTCTTCGTCTTCGTCATAGGAGAACACGTCTGCTAGGTCGATACAGTGTGCCTCAGCCTCGCCAACCCATCGTTCGTCCATCACTCGTCAGCCCTCACGCACAGGTCTCGCCGTCCTGGCTCCATGCCTCACGCAGCCGCCTGGCCGTTACCGCCCTTCCCCTCCTGCACACCCCAGTCCGGGCCGAACATGAAGTTCGCCTCGCCGGCCGTCTCGTCCACGAGCATCTTGGCGGACATGTTGGCGTCGACGGGCAGGCGGAGGGGCCCGTTCGGCGTCGGGACGTATTCGGGCAGGTAGCCGACCTGCTGCAAGGCGCTGGCTTGGTCCCTGGTGTCAGCTTATCAGGTCGGCGACACCGGCAGGTCGGGATCGCCACGGCATCTCCACGGCCCAGCCACGGGAGCAGTAGCCGCGGCTGCCAGCGACGTGACCACAGAGAGCCGTCGCCAGACTGGTCACGCTCGCTATCCGTGGCTAAGGCCACAGCGCAGACAGACTCACCACCAGATGTGCTCGTGGTACAGCCGGTCGCCGCGGATATTGACGACCGCCATCATCGGCACCTCGATCTTCTTCCCCGTCGGCGGGACGCCTGGGAGGAG
Source organism: Cutaneotrichosporon dermatis (assembly GCA_020011015.1). Classification (NCBI taxonomy): domain Eukaryota; kingdom Fungi; phylum Basidiomycota; class Tremellomycetes; order Trichosporonales; family Trichosporonaceae; genus Cutaneotrichosporon; species Cutaneotrichosporon dermatis. The sequence continues at coordinate 1,974,243 of JAIGNX010000002.1, read as the reverse complement.
CCAGTCGATCATCCGGTTGTGCGTGCAGCTGTAGATGAACTCATCGACGACGCGGTCGGCGCCGACCGTGCGGGACACGACCATGAGGTCGGCGTCGTCGGGGTTGCTGCTGTCAGCGGGGTCGAAGCTGGGGACGCACCTGAAGATGAAGTGGTCGCGGTAGAACTCGGTCAGCTTGGCGCGACCCACGCCGCCCGTCATCGTCGGGACGTGGTTGACATAGGGCTCGTCCTGGCGTCAGCTCTGTTGTAGGCGCCAAGGTGCGTGCCGTGCCGTGCCAAGGGTACCAAGCCCCCAGCTCCAGCTGGCCAAGCCAAGATAAGCTGCAGCCCACCTGGCCGCCAAGGAGCCAATAACACCCAACCCAACTCACGACCATCGTCAGCATCGTCTTCTCGACGCTGCGGTCCACGAACTCGTAGTGCGTGTGCTCGTCCCAGATCGCCTCGATGTCAAAGTACGGCCCGCCGAGCTGCTCACGGAGGAACACGAGGGAGCGCGAGTGTGCGACACTGGCGTTCGACGGCGAGTACGCCTTGGGCCCCGCGCTGGGGACCATGAAGTACGGCGAGTCGGCTTCATAGGTATGCAAGCGGCAGTTGGAGGGCGGGTGGGCCGCCGAGCCGGTGACGATGCGCGAGGGCACGTGCACGAGCATGGGGAGTTCTTCCGTGAACGAGGCGGCGCCGTGCGAGACGACCGCGACGATGAGGTTGAACGACGCCGACGCGGCGAGGACGGACGGCAGCGCCGACGGGTCGTACACTGTCTATTAGCGGGTGTGGGAAGTCACCTCTCGGCGATCGGGCCCTGATCACGGTAAAGATACGGTTTCGCAGTTCCCATGATACCAGATACGCCGTAGTCGCCGATCTCACGCTCAGAGACTCACCGAGGACAGCGTACCGGCCCCTGTTCTCGACGTTCTCGCACTCCTCGAGCGCGGCGAGCGCCGTCGACATGGCGGCGTTCACGTCCGTCTCGCCGGTAATGCGCACGCCGACGACGGCGAAGCCCTCCTCGGCCCACTTCTGCACCGGCTCGGGATCGAGCGGCGTGCGGAGCCCATACTTGGTGTGCGGGTGCATGCTGAGGCGCGGCGGGAGGACGACGATGAGGCCGGGCCCGGTGCCGCGGTGCGTCAGCGGCGCCTGGTACGCGAGGCCGGGCATGCTGAGCGGTTTCGGCGGACGGACGATGGGGAAGCGGACCGGCAGCGCGGGGGTCTGCGGCGGGAGCGGCTTGGAGGCGCCGTTGGGCGACGCCTGCGGCGAGGCGGTGTTGCTGTTGCTGGCCATGGTGGTGGCCAATGGGTGGGGGTGGGTTGGATTTGGGGGCGTAGGAGGTGGATGAGAGGTGTGGGAATCGCAGAGTGCTAGATGTTGATTGCGGCAGTTATGTGGCCTCGCACGGCCACATGGGAGCTCTAGATATCGTCATGGATATCGACGGCGTTGCCGACCAGGCTGCCGTCTCCTGCCTGCCGGTCACATGGCGGTTGTAGGGCTGATCATGTGGCTGCGTAGGAAATCGAGGGTCATCTCGGGCATGTCTGCGTCGGCGGCTTGCGCGTGAATGCTCCCTAACACGCGCCGTGTACAACGGGCCCCCAAAGAGTACGACTGACCAACTGACTTGGGTGAGACTTGGGTGACCCAAGTCAAAGTGGGCCGGCGAAGCCCGGGGCCAGCGGTAGATGACGACCAGCGCAGGCTGGGTGGGGATTGTATATCCGGCACAAAACGGCCCGGTTCCGCGGGAATCCCGCCGGTAGTCGGATAATCCAACGCAAGACTAGCCCCTCCCCGCACCATACTGCTTCCTATGTACCACCAACTGCCCCACTCCTCTAGGCTTCTTGGACGCGTCACACCCGAACTCCACTCTCCAACTCATTAGTGACGTTCCACAACAACCCCCATCACGCACACCACCGCCGACACGGCTCTTACAGCAATGCACAACCCCCACTTCATGCTTGGCAATACCCTCTTTATCGACCAGCGCCGCCCCCTCTCCTCCAACCCCCCTCCCGTCTCGCCGCCCATCTCCCCCGTCCCAGCCGTGCCCCAGCCGCGGCGCAACCTCACTGTCCCCCAACCGCGTCCGTCGCGCCTCAACCCCTCCCCGCCGCCGCACAGCCCCTCGCCGCTCCCGAACACCGCCGCGGCCCCGGTCCCGGATTTTGCGGCGCTAAGCCGGCAGAGCAGCGCGCGCTCGGCGCTGCGCTCGGGCCCGACGGACGCCGATGCGGACGGCGACGACGACAGGTCGTCACATGATGATGTCCAGTGCGTGATGCGCGATGCTGCGGAAGGTTGCTGACAGAAGCAGCCCACTGCAGGGCGAGATCGACCGGCTGAGCGCGCTGTGTGATCAACACGAGCTCAAGTTTCGTTCGAGCAAGGTGGGTATCGCTTGCGACGCTGTTGGCGAGGGGCGTGGTGGCATCGACGTCCCCAGCTTCCTCGGCCAGAACGCAGTGCACGTAGCTAATACCCTAACTCTAACACCAGGCCTCCTTCGAACACCGCGTCTTCTCAGAGTTCCCCTCCGTCTTAGGCAGGCTAAGCGACCTCGACTCCCGTGCAGAGGTGCGTCTCTCCGACTCCTCCTCTCCACTCCCCTTCTATCACCTCACCTCCCCTCTCCCCAGTCCCCGTCCTTCTCGTCCCCTACGCTATTCCCCACACTCCTCACCTCCTCCGCATATGCCCCCGCTGACATCAGAAAGCCACCGCGGACCTGTACGGCACGATGAACGCCGCCGTGCCCAAGCTCGACGCCCGCCTCGCCTCCTTACTCGACGAGCGCGCCGCCGACGTCGAGACGATGCGCGAGCGCACGACGCCGTGGACGGCGTTCATCGCCGACGCGGACGAGGTCGTCGACGTCGGCGGCGGCGCCAAGCTGCGGCGCGTGCGGAGCGGGCGCGGCCGGATCGGGAAGATTGAGCGGGTGCGCGTGGGCGAGGGGCGCGAGGACGTGGATAGCGAGGCACTGGCGATGTTTGAGCGGTGGGCGGACGAGGTGGTGAGTGTCGAAGGGCGCGGGGGTTGTCGCAGGCCACGAGGATGAGGAGGGGAGAGGGAGGGAGGGAAGGGGAGGGCTGACGGCAGGAAACACATCTTACAGACGAGATCGCACGCCTGGAGAGGCAGATCGGGGAGGAGAACCGCCGCCGCTCGGTAATCTTCACGCGTGAGTTGCTATGAGCATAGAGGGCGGGCGGGCGGGTGGGAGGAGGGGCAGGAATACTGTAGTTGGTCGGTCGGGGTGCGCGTCGGCGCGGCGCGGTATCGAGGCGGTGGGATACAGCTTGGAGACTCGGGCCCTCTCGCGGCCGCAGCTCGCCGCCCACAGCCTGCTTACTGCTTACCGCTTGCCGCGACGCCCGACGCGCCGACGCACCTCTTGCCTGGACATTTGAGCCGCTGACAGCAGTCTGCGTGATCGCAGTGATCATCCTCATCCTCGCAGGCGTGTTCCAGGGTGTCCGCGTGGCTCTCGAGCGCCTGTGGACTGGGCGCAGGTAGGGTGTATGGCTTCGGATGAAGGGCGTAAGGCATAGACTGTACAGAGGCGGGGTCCGTTGTATGTGTATAGAATCGTAGATGCGTCGCTGGCGCTGAGTGTTTATAATGTGTACAATACATGTCATGGTGCGTGTTATCGACCTGGCAGTAGCCAGCAGGGTGCAGCATCCCCGTCCACCTTGCCTCCTCATATACCCCTACGAGCACGCACGCGCTGGTAATACCCTCGTCCTGCCGCGCTCGCGTTGGCAATACCGTCCGTCGTCCTGCCCCCACCTCGCACCTACGCCGACTGCGTCGGCTACGGCGCATCGGTGCGTCGCTACGGCTGCATCTACCTGATTACAACAACAAGAAACCCAATCATACTCTAATTGATCTTGGCCGGGCTGTTGACTATGCTCGGCGTCCCCATGCCGTTCCCATTACTCGTCGTGCTACTTGCGCTCCCGCCGGGGCTCGCGCTTGGATCTTGCGAGCGACGCGGCGGGCGGGGCGGCAGTGCGAGCTGGAGTCCAGGCGGCGGGGGCGGAGGCGGGGCGCTCTGCTGCTTGGGCGTCGAGACGCTGCCGTTCCGCTGCGGCGTGGTTATGGCTATTGCCGGCGCTGGGGCTGGTGTCGGCGGCGGGACGGGGCGGCGAGGCGGGAGCGCGAGGACACCGACGCGGTTACCGAAGCCGGCCAGGACGGCGCGCCCAGACGCCGTGAAGGGGCGCACGGAGACGTAGCCGAGTGGGCTGTGCGTCGGGACGGTGAAGCTGCCGACGCTGGAGGGGAAGGACGCGCGCCCGTTCATGTTTAGGATGCGCTCCGCCCTCCGCGCGCTCATGGACAGCTCCCCAGAGTCGGCCTCTGATGGCTCGTGGGACGGGACACTCCGCGGAGACGTGCCTCGTGATTTGCGCTCGACAGCGTCGAGGGACACAGCCTCCGCCAGCAGGATGAACCCGTTCCACGGACTGGCGAGGTCGAGTGCCCACAGCTGCCATTGCGAGTCGTCGATGCCACCACCGGCGCGCAGCACGCCCACCACAACGTTGTCCACAACTGCCCATCCTCCGTCAGATGCTTGGACGCCGCCAAGCGGCAAAATGCCGGCATCCATCCATCGGCTGTCGGCAGCCAGAGGGGTCGTCTCCTCGACAGGAAGGATCATACTGGACAACCCAGTCGATGACACTGATCGGTCACCGGAAGGCGATGGCGGACGGTTCTCGTCGCGCCATCCACTCAGGCGGCGCGTACCGTGCGAAGAGACGGGGAAGTCGCCGGGTGGGGCGAGTGACGCCTTGATAGGCGACGCGTGCACATTAGGCGACGCGTTCGCAGGCATGAGGCTTGTGGCATTGGAGAAGCCGTTCGACAGGCATCGGCTGCGTACCGGCATCGGCGGGAAGACGACACTCGCGCGAATGAGCTGCTTGGCGTCCTCCAACGCGGCGGCACGACGAGCCGGTGCGCAGCGGCAGAACGGTCCAGACGTCCGGGAGACAATGCGGTCGACGTAGACCGTGGTTGGCGTCGACGCGATAACGTAGAAGCCTTCCGTCGAGTGGATGTCGCATGATGTACACCGCGTGGATGGTGGTGCGCCAATGGCAACGGCGCGAATGGGATCATTTCCAAGAGCCAACAGCGTCACAAGCTCGCCATCGGTGTCGATGATCTCAACATTGCCAGAGCGGTGGCCCAGGGCAATGAGCCGGACAGGCGTGCCATGCCACCTCGTTGGCGCATGCCCCACGGCCACGATGCGATCCGACTCGTCGAGGGATGACACAAGACGAATCGATGTCCACTCGCTGTGCTGCCGACTCCAGAGGGTGGTCGATGCAACTGATCGCACAACAACATCGAGCGTTCCCTCGCCGGGGAACACATCGATGAGATGGGGGCCTTTCTCCTTGGCGGGAGGAATGACGTCGGCGACGCAGTCGTCCGCCTTGAGCGTTCGCAAGCTGCCATCGGTAATGGCAATGAGCAGCGTCGGACGTTGGAAGGCACCAGATGTGGGTGTTACTGGCGACGCGGTGAATGGATCGTCAATAAGCGTCGGCGAGTCGTCGAACACACCGAAGCCACACGTCCCTTGCCGCATGACACCTTGACGACCGTTCCCACACACTCGGTCTTCTCCTCCTCGGGCGTGCGCCAAAACTGGACCTTCCCACTTCGAGACACCAGCGCCACCCACATGCAGTCACGGCTGACGGCGCCGCAGACGATCGGATCACCGCAACCGAGGTCGGTGGGACGACTTCTCGAGTGCCAGCGATCTGGCCGTCGCAAGTGAACCGCCACAGCAGATCGAGTTGTCCACACCGACTGACACGGCTAATCGCCCATCGGCGCTCGAGGCAATGACGTCGATGTCCGATTCGTGACTTGCTGGGAGCATGTAGACGCCAATCAACGCCGCCATGGGTGTCTTGCTGAGCGTCTGAGGCTCCTTGGACGCGCCGTCATCACTTTCGTCGTCCGTGGCGGCATCTCGATCACGACCGACGCGGTTGCGCTGCGAAGCAAGAAGATCCGAGTCCTTGAGAAGGTAGAGCAACAGGCCGTACAGTGCCAGCGCAGTCAGCGCCTGGGGCACAATCACGAGCTTGAAGAAATGCCACAATGGTGTCAAGGACGGCAGTCGCACGTTCCACGACGGCACGGTAAGTCTGCGGATGTCGGCCGGGAGCATCGAGTGCCCCGCCCGCGGGAGGATGGTGATCGAGGATGGAGGGATGCCGATCCGGATCGACTGGAACCCACGCGGGTTGAGCGCACGCCAGAATGCTTCTGAAACTGACAGACCTGCCAGCTCGGCTCCTGCTGTTTCCGAAGGGCTCGCGTATGCCGATGTCGATGTCGTGGTCGGTTGGTATCCGTAAAACGACTCGGCCGCGGTCATTCGAGATCTACTCCGTTCGGTAAAGTAGTAAATGCCAGCGATGGAGACCAAGAGGAGCATCAGGCTGCCGCTCTTGGCTGTACGCGCCCGAAGGACGCTCCTCCACTTGAACCGCGCCGGTCGGTTGGCCTTGCGACGTGCCGCCTCCTCCTCGCGTTTTTGCGCCTCCACCGTCGACAATCCACCGTTTGATGACAACACATCAGCCAACTCGAGGCGTTGCGCATCGATGGACAAAACCTGGAACGTCAGACCCGCGCCCTCACGAATGCACTCACGGTCAGGAAGAAGGTGTGGAGCATGAACCAGTCGGTCACGATGACGACAGCTGCGAAGACGCAGAACTCGCGTACTGGCTGGAGATGAACACAGAGCCAGGTCAATCCCAGCATCGCCAAGTCGGTGAGCGAGGTAAGGGCGATCGTTGCACCGACTTTACTCAAGCCGAGGCCGATGCGCACTGGCACCGAGTAATTGAAGGGGATAGAGAACACGGCCTTCGTGAGCGTGGACATGTTCTCTGCGCCAACAATAATGACGACGAACGGGAGGGTGTATGTCGGGAGGACGGTTTGGCCCTTGCTCGACCCCCAGCCATTCCAGCCGAGGAGTGCAAGGATGCTGAACGACATCACTGCTGAGCAGCACAGTTGCACCACACCGGTGAACGCCAGACCGAACCGAGAGTGCACTTTGGAGGCATTGGACAGCTGCGCGAGCAGACTGCCAAGAAGCACAAAGTACAGGGCGTATGCGATTCTCGGTATCCTCGACACGGTAGGCTCGTAGGGCGTTTCTCGTGCTCCATGCGAGTACTGGGGTGTGAGCGCGTCGTCGAAGACTCTAGACTCACAGCTACCAGGGTCGTGTCGGCGACATTGGACCCCTTGGTATATGTTTCTGTAAACACCTCAGCTCCCAGAGGTTTGAGAGCTTGGGCGAGTCGGGAGGACCAGTCGGCCTCGAAAGCGGGGCGGTCGGCTGGGGAGTGGAAGGGAATGGCGACGCCGCGGTAGACCTGATCAGAGGTCTCGGGCAAGTTCCACAGAGCGGACATGGGAGTTGCACCAAGGACGAAGACTCCATCCGGTGCCAAAAAGTAGCAAGGGCCGTTGGCCACGGCAGTGCCATTGACGTCCACAAGATGGCGGACACAGCTGGCGCCGCCCTCACACGGCTCCTCGGCAAGCGCCCTGATTGCGTCTGCAATCTCGTCGTCGCGCGGGCCCCATGGTGCTCGGTCGACACCGTCGAGAACGTGACCGACATCTGCCCAGGCGACACGAACAACGTCGACGTCGATCTTTCCCTCGACTGCGGCGGCAGGGGACGGCGAGGAAGCAGATGTCACGGGGACCCACGCCGAGTCGCTTCTGGCGTCGCTCGCCCACCACGGACCCCACGGGACGTTCGGAAGTAGTGGAGGAGGGTCGGGGAAGAAGGTTTCGCCTAATGGTGTGTTGAAGATTGCCAGGGGGCTCTTTGCGCTGGCGCCGCTGGTCGATCCAGGTGCTGGGGCACGTGCGGGTCGTGTGTTGGCGGCGTCGAACTGGCGTTCGAGGAAGGCGGCGAAACTGGGATAGAAGAGGTTTGTCATGACGAGGCAGTCGATGAGGAGGGTGCGAACCTGGCGTTAGCGATGTCCGCGGTGTAGGTGGGTGGAGACTGGGTGGACACGCGCCTGCGCAAGAAGGAGGTCTACGCTCGGCGCCATCTCTTCAACCGGCGCGCATAGACGCTCAACGCTCCAGATATATATGCGCTACCACGGCTAGCACGCAGCCTCCCAGTGGGCACCAGTCGCGCTTGCTCGACGCTAAGCCAGCTGCGGTCAAAGATGGAAATGTCCGCGGCCTACGTCGCCGCTAAGCAATAGTCCATCTCCTTCCTCGTCGTCCTCGCAGCTATCTGCCGAGCACATCTTCATCATCAACAGAGAGCCGCCAGCTCTCGTCGTCGAGGAACGCCACACCACCAGCCAATCCCTCACCCCCAATTCCACCTCGAGAGAGCTGTGCACCTTCTCACGCCGGCCGTCACACACAACGCACCTGGTTTCTCGCGCAGTGTTCTCCAAACAACCTAAACCCTTCGCGCACATATCCGAGAGCAGTGAGTGGTGGTGCAGCTTTAGGTCTGCGCCTGCGTGCGCGCTGTCGCGATGGAGGGCCATGGCCGTGGCCGTTCGCAACTGCGTTGTCGGCGGGGCGCGCGCGTTGCCGCAGCGAGTGCGGGGTTGGCGCGCCGAGCCAAGACATGATTTGATGCGGATTGGGATTTTAGTCACGCATGGGCGGGGGTTTGGTTGTGCGATGTATGATATGGGTTGGTGGTTGGAGGAAAGGAAGGGAAGAAGTGGAAGAAAGAAGTGGGAGGTGTGGAGTGGAGGTTGCGATAGGGGATGGATTGGATGAGAAGGGTTGGTGATTGGTGTTGCTAGTAGGTGGATTCTGTGGCGGTGTGTGTCGTAGGTGGTAGGTGGTTAGGTGGGGGTGGCGTGAGGCGCGCGGGTCGGCGTTTCGTGCGTGGTGTGTTGTATTAGGGTGTGTACGCTATTTGATGTAGATCGATGGAAGATGATGGTGGTTGAGACGAGGAGGAGGAGGAGGTGTGGTCGAGTGAGGGAAGTCAAGAGGGGAAGGGGATGGATGATGGAGGTTACGAAGGATGTGATAGCGAGGGATGAGTAGTAGTTGGAAGAGTGGATCAAGGTTGACTTAGGAGGGGAGGAGACAAGATCTCGGGAGCGGACCTAGATGTTGAGAGTGTAATAGTAGTTAGGTTGCGGTCGGGGCTGGGCTTGCGTGGGAGTGAGGGGGGGAAGAGCAAGAGCCTAGAGCCCAGGGAGGGAGGGAAGATGAGGGGGCGGGGCCGAAGAGCGGAGGGGCTTGGGATTTTTGGATCAACGCCGGTTTCGTCTGCCTGACTGCCTCTTGATCTGCCATTGTCCAACCCTTTATTGGCACGCAAAAGGTAGCTTAGGCGAAGGGCGCGTCACGGAATGTGCTTATCCTAAATCTATCCTATCCTAGGCTCGTACATCCGCCACTCCTCCTCCACAACCCCCACCGTTCTCTTGTTCACGGCACCTTGCGTTATCGTCCCCACACGCGAGTCTTGCTACTCATCTTCCATTCACTAGCTCATTCTCCATCTCCCGACCAAGAGAGCTGCACAGAATGAATACATGCAGGCTATCACAATGGCTGTCTAGGAGACCAACTCCAACTTGACACGGTGCATGTAGCATCAGGACAGGTACTAACGAGTACAACACCTCCCAACCTACCACCGGCCTCCGGGACAAGTCAATCCGCAGCCGCCCAGCGGATCCGGGTTCTGGCTTCTGAGTTCTGGGTTCTGGGTTCTGGCCCAAGTGTCCCAGCCGACTGGCTCCCTCGTCTATGATCAATCAGAAGCCGATTAGCATGTAGTCTTTTGGCAAAGTGAGACATTTTGATCGACTTGCGACGCTCTTTGCTTGTTCATTCTGCCTTGCGACGTCGTTTGAATGACGCACCTTCACGTGCCAGATCCTGTCCTGTCGGATCCTGCAACATGTGGCTTACGACACCGCTGCTCAACCTGCCTTACGACGTTGCGATTCATTTCGGATCAGTTTTGTTGATTCCAGCGATTTTTGCAATTCCAGCTCGGTCAACACTTCGACACGTGCATTGCGATATGATAATGGATAATGGCTGTACTCAAACTACCCAGGCGCTAGCTACTAGCCACAAGCATGTTCACAAAACAAAGCAGCGCCAAGCTGCACACCACGAGCACTGCTACGTCAGAGCAGGCGTGTGTCAGCCTCTGACTGGGTGTGTTCTGAAGCTGAAAGTAATGCGGAAAGCAGATGGAGCTGTGGTTCTGGCTGTTCTAGTGCCAAAGTCCGTGACGCGGAATCCGTGACGCCGCTCAAACACGTCTCGTCACGTTTCAAGAAGGCCGACGGCGATCCTCGACATGATCCTCTGCCGGTTGCCATGCTCCAACGACGCTTTTGAGCCGCTCCCAGCCGTCTCTCTCCGACTCGCCTAGCCTTGCCTCTGCTTGTCGTGAGCTCGGTTCCTTGTTCTCAGCTGCGCATTCCAAGCTCAGCGTCCGCATTATCTCAGATGCCGAAGCCTTGTCTAATGGCGACGTCACAGGCATAACTACGACGATATCCTGCCATCAGAGCAAGTAGTCGTCAACAGGCGCTCCAACAACCCAGCTCTCATGACCAGCCAGAGGCGCGTGAACAAGTTCGCCGTCGGCCATCAAAGTCAATCACATCACTACTAGTCTCTCTTGCGCACAAACAATATCGCGTGCGCGTTGCCCCACTCTTGACCCGTCGCACCTCGCTGAACTCGTGACTTGTGACTCACGACATGGCGCGTGGCTGTCTCATCACTCTAGCCTGTTTCGTCTCCCCCTCTCCTGCCGTCTCACCCCTTCACCACCTCTCCACCTTCATGCTTCCGACATCCGACAGACATCTGGTTGGCAGATGGTACCTGGCAGCCGAGGCCGAAGAGTGATAACCGATGGTTTAAGCTCGGGCGCTAGCCCAAACCCCGCCGCCGTGGTGCCGGCGTCGTGCCGTCGTGGTGCCGTCTAGGTGCCGTCGATCCGCGTGCCCGGCCTACCCTCATGCCCTAGTTGCCTTGCCCTGCCCAGTCTCCTACTAATCCACCAGTTGGCCAACGTAACGTGCCCAGCAGGACCACGTCAAGTACCACCGACTAGCGAGTCCTTGGCTACATCCTTGCAGGTCCGCCGGCTGCGGGGTGCCTTGTGGAACCAGGGCCCGCGCCGTAGTGTGGAGGGTGTGGTGGGTGGGTGCGGGGTGCGGTGGGGTGCGGTGGGGTGTGGTGACGGTGGGGTGAGGTGCGCGTGGTCTTGTCAGTGTAACGGTCAGGTCGGGTCCTAGCTGCAAGCCGGTTTGTGTTTTGTGTTTTGGGTGCGAGGTTCGCCGGCCGGTGTTAGAGGTGTCAGTGTTGCGCAAGTTAGGACCAGCCGTCCGCCGTCCATTGCCACTTGAACGTCGACGCAAGGCTCAAATGAGTTGGAGAGGGAGGGGGATGAGGTGAGACGTGGGGGTGGAGGCGAGAAGGGATCGGCCAGGCTTCCAGTAATTGGGTCCCTGTCCGATCCGCGCAAGGCGTGATCCGATCAACATGCAGTCACGGCCCAAGAGCCCAAGGCAAGGCCAAGCTAGGATCCAGGCCACGCGCCGAGCGAGCCGCCGATCACACATCTGCTGGCATTATGCCACAACACCTCCAGGGTAGCGTCGACTGTTCGGCCTGTAGCCTCCACGGATGGGGTCGGGTTGGCGTCGGGTCAGTCTGCCTCCGCGTGCTGCTGAGCGGACCGACGCCGTCGTCGAGGAGGTGTTGGATGGTGGGAACCGCCAAGAAACGCAGGATCACAGCGACATTTGCCCCTTTCAGCGGGGCGTGCCTTAAGTCATGCATTGTTCTAGATCTCGAGCCTAAAGCCGTCGCGCGCCGGCGTCCGGCTTGTACCTCCACCAAGCACCAAAGCTACCTTGTGGCTGCGCGTGGCTGCTGGAGTGGCACCCATGTCCCAACATGTCTATTGTTGTCTATCATACACCGTCTATTGTACTTTACGACATGCAACAGCCTGATTACCGCCACATACCTCGTGGCCCGCCAGGTACACTCTACGCAGCATGCATGAGGTGGCAATGTGGCATGCCGTGCCAAGTGCCGGGTGCCGGGTGCCGTGTCATGTCCAGAGCCGCGCCGAATTGCCTCACCCTCACCCTCGCCACCCTCGTAACTAAGACGAACGAGTACTACTCATTGTCCACAAGTTCGGGCTCAGGCTCGGGCTCCACATTCCATGTCCGCGCAAGCCGGAGCCAGAAATGGGCGTCTCCAGACCCTCGCCCACCCCAGGGACTGAGGCGAGAGGAACCAGTCAGGCTGCGGAGGTTGGCGTCGCTCAGCTCCCATCCGCCAGCGGCGACGCCAACAAGGCGCGCGTACAGGTGGTGGGCGTTGTGGTGCAGTTGGTCGAGGATGAGGCGGCCGCGGCGGGCTGTGTCGTCGGGCACGCTTGAGCGAGCAGCGGTAGAGCTTGCTGCCGGCTCATCCTCCTCCTCCTCCTCGTCGTCGGCTTGGGTGCTGTCGTCGAGGAGGTCGGAGATGTCGGCCGTGAGGAGGCGCTGGGCATTCTCCTCCCCGTCGGGAAGGGCTATGGGTCCGCTGCCGACGTTGCCTCGTCCAAGTGCGAACTCGCAGACACCGACGCACAGGTGCCAGATCCGTTCTAGCATCTCGAAGACGACGAGCCAGAGGCCGCCAGAACGATTCGCGGCGCTGAACCCGACAGTTTCGGCGCGCACGCCCCGCGGTGACTGGTCGAGCAGGACGAGTGAGCGATACAGCGCCAGGTCGCCGAAGGCGTAGCTTGTGCTGCTTGCTGTGGGCTTCTGGCCGGTGCGGGGGTGGCATACCAAGACCGTGGGAGCTGGGAGCGGCTTGCCGCGGGGTGAGCGGATGTCGTCGTCCTCGCCGAGGTCAGGGAGCGACTCGCTCAAGTCGATGAACATGTCGTACCCGTCGGTATGGGACTTAAACACTGCGTCGGTGGTGGCTGCGAGTTAGGTGATATCCCGTACTTTGTACCTACTCGCAACCCATCCGCCAGCTCGTCCCTTCACGTTGTCCAGGTCCATCAGCCCGATGTTGCCGAGGAAAGCGGAAGCATGGGCTCCGGCATTGGCGGCGGACGACGGAGGCAGGCCCATCGCCCACACACACCATGCGAACGCCGTCAATGGGAGAATAGGTGGTGGGGAGTACAGGAGCTGGTGTGAGCGTCCTAGTCGCAAGGCAGACTCACGATCCGTTGCCCGGATAACGACGCCTTGTAAACTGTGACGATGGACGGGCCGAGCAGGGCGAGAAGGGCCGGCATGTATGTCACCGGATGGGATGTCTGAGGTTAGCCGCGCGCACAGCGAACGTTCCGCCGCAGATGTAGTCGTGCGGTATGAGGCGCGGCTGAGCAGCGTCTCGCGCGCGGACTGACGACATCTTCCCAAGACAAGTCCGCACACGCTCGCCTGGACTCACACTAATCCCCTTCGACAACCGCACAGCAACAGTCGCCGCGCTCTGCGCCGCCGACCCCGTCAGGCTGTCGGCCTTGTGCTCATCCCACACGTTGTCCAATATCGACTTGGTCGCGTCGGCATCTGGCCCGCTCTTAGCGAACGGGTTATCCACGCCCTCGATACTGTCGTAGATATGCTCAAGCGCCGCCGCGAGGTCGAAGGCAGCGTCTGAGGGAGAGGGCGGCGCTGGCGTCAGCGGACTGCGGGCAACAATTATATCTTCAACCGCTGCCTGGCGTCGGTTCCGGCTAACACGACGGCGAGATACCCCGACGCACATCAGCGAACAGGCAGGACTCACCGAGCACAGCGCCCAGCGTCCCCATCCGCCGTCCCCGGCCTGCGTCGTCGCCCTCGCGCGCGCGCGAGCGGAACAGCCCGGCGCCGGGGAGGCCGTGGTGGGTGAACACGACGAGGTCGGACGCGCGGTGGTGCAGTCCCGAAGGGAGGGTTGCGTGCTCGATGAGCGCGGGGGGGAGGGTTGATTCTGGGGTCAGCGGGGAGGGGAGAAGAGCGAGACTGGAGAGGGGAGGGCGGCCAGCGTAGCGTATCGTAAGTGGTAGGACTACAGCCCAGAGCGTCCATAGCTGTGGGCTCTGTGGGCTCTAGACGGAGCGCATGGAAGTCGACTTGGACGTGAGGAGTGGGGCGGCAGACGCACCATCAGACAGCGAGCGGTAGTACACGACCTCCTGCCCCGTGAGGTCGTGGAAGTGGGTGAGGAAGAGTGCCGCGAGAGGTGGGAAGGACGGCATCCTGGCGTCGACGATGATAGTGGATGAAGGTGGATGAAGCGACAACTCGCGGTGGAGGATGTTGTGAGTGGACGCGCAGATTACGGCCACCCCGCACACGCGTCCACGTCATAGCCGAGCCGAGATTCCGCAACGCCGCTTTCGCAGGATCCTCACTACTGACTCCAGGTTCTCTAGACACCCACAACTCACACGACTCCGACGCCAAGTGCAGTGATCACATAGTAGTCTACAGCGCCTCGCATGCATATCGCCCCCACTACGCCACGTCTGCTTAGGCAAAGTACTGCGTCGTCAGTGGCTGTACAGCTGGCCCTCTTCAGCCAACTCACATGGTGCTCCTTCGCCTTGCGCGCCTGAACCTCGAGAATGCCGCCGATGAAGTGCTCGTGTGAGAGCTGCGTGGCATTTTGCCTCAATGCGAGCTGTTATTAGCCAGGTGAGTCGGCAGGGGAGGGCAAGGCGACTCACCATGCCGGCCTCCACACACACAGCCTTGAGCTGGGCGCCGTTCATGTCCTCCGTCGACCGCGCGAGCTCCTCAAAGCTGATGTCAGCGCGTACTCTACAGTGCTTCCACGCCTCGCTACTCACTTCACACCCGAGTGGTTGAGCTTGCGCGCGTGGATCTGCAGAATCTGCTCGCGCGAAGCCTCGTTTGGCAGCGGGAACTCGATCTTACGGTCCAGTCGACCGGAACGCAGCAGTGCCGGGTCGAGAATGTCGATACGGTTAGTCGCGGCGATGACCTTGATGCGGGAGTCGCTCGAGAAACCGTCGAGCTGGTTGAGCAACTCGAGCATTGTGCGCTGCACCTCACGGTCACCGGCCTTGTTGTTGTCGAAACGCTTCGTGCCGATGGCGTCGAGCTCGTCGATGAAAATGATAGCAGGCGCCTTCTGCTTTGCGAGCTCGAAGGCGTCGCGCACGAGCTTGGCACCGTCACCGATGTACATCTGCACGAGGGAAGGACCGGCGAGCTTGAGGTAGCACGCGTTGGTCTGCGCCGCACACGCACGCGCCAGGAGCGTCTTGCCGGTACCGGGAGGGCCGTACATCAGGCATCCCTTGGGTGGGGTGATGCCGAGGGTCTTGAACTTGTCCGCCTGCTGCATGGGCAGGACACTGGGGTCAGCTTGCGTGCAGTAGGATAAGCTCACATTGCCTCGACCAGCTCCTCGATCTGCTTGTCCAAACCACCAATGTCGGTGTAGCTCTCCGTCGGCCGCTCGTCGACCTCCATCGCCTTGACACGCGCGTCGTACTCTGCCTGTCAGTTGATATTCACCATTATTAAACTGACCTGCTGGCAACTTGTCGAGGATAAGGTAAGAGTCCTTGTTGACACCGATCAAGTCTCCAGGCTGCAGCTCCTCGTGGGGCACAAGTCCGATGATGGGAAGGAAGACGGTCTAGAAGTGAGCACGCATCCTCGCCACCTGCCGCCGCTGTGACTCACCTGACGGGTCGAAGTCTTGATGACGGCGCACTTGGACTTCTTGGCGTTGTGCTCGTTGTGCGCCGCGCCCTCCTGCGTCTCGGCGTCGACGTCGAGAATCTCCACAACCTTGGATACCAAGTACGGCAGGACCTTGTTCTGCTTGATCTTGGTCGTGTTGTCCTTGATCTTCTCAATCATCTGGTCGCGCTCATGGACGAGGCGCATGTTCTCCTGCCGCATCATCTTGACCTCGGTGTCGATCATGCGCGTCTGCATGCGGATCTCCTGGGCGTCGGACTGCTGTCAGGGCGACTCTAGACTTAGTGCTCACCTTGAGGACATGCTCGGGGATGTCGTCCCATGTCTCCTCGGCGGGCTTGGGCGCCTCGTCCATCTTGACGTCCTCGCCTGTCGCGGCGGCGGTCTCGGCGTCGGCACTCGAGTTCTCCGCCGGCTTCTCCTCGCGCCCGGGCTGGTTAGGGGGAGGGACGGGGGGATCTGATGTTGGCTCAGACATGGTAGGTGTAGGTGAAGGTGGTGGTGGTGGTGTTGATAATGTCCATGGAAGGTGGTCGATGATGGCGTCGTTGGTGGTCGTCTGGCGCGGAAGCAAAACGCGACTCGTCAGCGGGTGTCGGTGGAGTGATTAGTGTGTGCGATTAGGACCACTCTGAATCTCATTACAACGAGTTTACTAATCAAACCACGTGGGCTGACGTCGCGGTCGGTTGACTGGATTGAGACTGGTGGAGGTAGATTAAGTGCGCCATAAGATCCGTTCTTGCATCAATACATCTCCCACCTCGATGCTCTCGACTAGTTCAAGACGACAATAACGATGCGCTTCTCCACGCGCAACGCATTCTATCTCCGTGCATCAAATTACCGCGTCGTCCCGCTCTACCTCTACCTCGACGAGCGCCATGTCGACTGGATGAGCCAGGACGTGCTCGACGCCGTCATCGGCAAGCTGCATTCCAAGTGCGTCTACACCTGCGTTCTCACTCCTGACCACAGAATCAAAGATCTCCTCACGGTCGAGCGCTACGAGAAGAAGCACAAGGTCTACGTCGAGCGAGGCGGTGAGCTCCGACGATCCCCTTCGGCAAAGCTAACGGCAGAGGGATACCAGTACTGCTACTTCCTGCGTAACACGACGCGCACCGAGGTCGTGCTTCTCAAGGTGGGTTCTTCCCCTCATCCTAACCCATGATACGCGCTCAGGTCTTCGTTCTCTTTTGGTCTTCCTGCGCGCTGACAGATCAGAAGAAGTCGTATTCCCTTCGCCCACCTTCCCCGGCTCCTCAGCCGGAACCGGAGCCTCAGCCGAGCAAGAAACGCAAGCGCACCACGCGATCGCGGGCGCGGACGAACAGCGTGGCGGTTGAAGTCGAAGAAGGCGAAGACGAAGGCGAGCTGGCGGAGGAGAACATCGAGGTCAAGAACGAGCCTCTGGACGACGACGAGTACGTCCCGCCCGCCCGCACCTCGCCACCAGAAGACGAGGAAGAGGAGCGGCAGATCAAGGACTGGAAGCCGGACGTCTCGCTGTCGTACCAGGGTGAGTGCTTGCTTTCGCATCTAGCCTTACAATTCATCTCTCTAGTTTCCCGTCCACCTCTCTGATTCTCTCCCTCGTCTTCTCAGCTTCCGGGACACGCTTGAGAGCTGACATCAGGCTTCGGCACGTCGTCGGTCCAACTCGTCCTCATCGTCGAGCCATACCCGCCCCTCCCGCCGGAGGAGTACGCGCCGCCCGCCTCGCGCCTCTCGACGCGCTCGGCGTCTATCGCCGCCGGCCGCTCCCGAAGCCGCACCGGCGTCGTGCGCGGGTCGCGCTACTCGTCGACCTCGCTCGCCCTCGACGCACCCCCGAAAGCGCCTGTCGCTCAGGTGCGGAATATGCGCAATGCCTCTCGCAGCGTCTCAGCGGCCGTTGGAGGGGAGACACCAGGTCCGTCGTGGCGTGGCGGATCGAGGAGTATGCGGGACGCGAGCGCGACGCCGGGGTACGCGGCCGGAGGGGGGAGGAGGAGCGCGGCGGGCAGGGCGGACACCTCTGTTCATCCCGCGCGACACGCCGTTTGGGGAGGACGAGGAGGACGAGGATGAGCAGGAGGCGTATGCTGAGGCCCTGCGCGAGGGACGGTTCAGGCTGCCCTCGGTCGTACCGCGCACAGGTGAGGACGAGCTGCCGTTCGACGAGCCCGAGGGCATGATGGCCATGGGGGAGAGGTTGGTGCATGCGTCGCAGATTGAGGAGAGTGTCATTAGGAATGCGGCAGGATGGGAGGAGCTCGACGAGGGGGAGGCAAGCGAGGTCTTGGGCCGGCAGGAGCCGGGGGACTAGTAGTGCTGTAGCTGTAGGGGCAGTTGTCGCGATCGATGTTATCCACTTTGTTCAACAGTATGCCTCCTTACGATTACGAAGTCCAGCTTCAATGCCTCACTTTATGCACGAGCGCCTCAATATGAGCACAAGGGTACAGCCCGCGTTCCATTCCGTCCATGCCCAAACGCGTTAGTATCGCACTACTATGCAACGAAGACGACACGCGAACTATGAAACAATGCTGCATTCACACCAGAACATAACTAAGTCTGGGAGGGACCGCGCTGGCACACTCCCACTACGTCTCCAGAGATGCTATTCTCTCTACCGTCGTGTACACCGCGCTTGGGACACTTTTTAGTCGACCTCCTCCATGGAGCCACCGGCCTCCTCGAGGGCGGGGGTGGCCTCCTCGACAGGGGCGGGGGCGGCGTCGACAGTGTCGTCGATGCTGAGGCCGAGCGAGATCATGCGGTTGATGCGCGAGGCGAAGTCCTGGGGGTTGTTGAGGGTGAAGCCCGAGGTGAGGAGCGAGGTCTCGAAGAGGAGGACGGTGAGGTCGCGGACGGTCTTGTCGGCGGCGTCGGACGAGACCTTCTGCTTGAGCTCCTTGATGATGGGGTGGTGGGGGTTGAGCTCGAGGGTCTTCTTCGAGGCCATGTACGACGACATGGACGAGTCACGGAGGGCCTGGGCCTTCATGATGCGCTCCATGTTGGACGACCAGCCGAACTGGCCGGTGACGAGAACGCAGGGCGAGTCCGAGATACGGTTCGAGACGACGACCTTCTCGACCTTGTCGCCGAGGATCTCCTTCATGTTGGTGCAGAGACCCTCAAAGTCCTTCTGCTCCTGCTCGCGCTCGGCCTTCTCCTCGGGGGTCTCCTCGAGCTCGAGGCCCTCCTTGGAGACACAGACGAGCTTCTTGCCGTCGAACTCCTTGAGCTGGGTAACGGCGTACTCGTCGATGGGGTCGACGAGGAGAAGGACCTCGAAGCCCTTCTTCTTGAGAACCTCGAGGAACGGAGAGTCCTTGACGGCCTCGAGCGACTCGCCGGTGAGGAAGTAGATCGACTTCTGGACCTCGGGCATGCGGGTGATGTAGTCCTTGAACGAGGTCATCTCGTCAGCCGACTTGGTCGAGTAGAAGCGGAGGAACTCGGCGAGCTTGTTGCGGTTGGCAGCGTCCTCGTGGATACCGAGCTTGAGGTTCTTCGAGAAGGCGGTGTAGAACTTGTCGAAGTTCTCCTTGTCCTCGGCGATCTCGGAGATGAGGTCGAGGGTCTTCTTGACGAGGTTCTTGCGGATGACCTTGAGAATCTTGTTCTGCTGGAGGGTCTCACGCGAGATGTTGAGGGGGAGGTCCTCAGAGTCGACGACACCGACAACGAAGTTGAGGTACTCGGGCATGAGCTCCTCGTTGTCCTCGGTGATGAAGACGCGGCGAACGTAGAGCTTGATGTTGTGGCGCTTCTTCTTGGTCTCGAAGAGGTCGAAGGGAGCACGCTTGGGGATGAAGAGGATGGCCTTGAACTCGAGCTGGCCCTCAACCGAGAAGTGCTTGGTGGCGAGCTGGTCCTCCCAGTCGTTGGAGATGGCCTTGTAGAACGAGGCGTACTCCTCAGTGGTGACGTCCTGGGGGTTGCGAGTCCAGATGGGCTTCTGCTTGTTGAGCTCCTCGTTCTCGGTGGTGGTCTCCTTGATGGTCTTCATCTTCTTCTTCTTGCCAGAGTCCTCGTCCTCGACCTCCTCGATCTTGGCGTCGCCCTCCTTCTCGAGCTTCTCAGCCTCCTCGTCGGGGACCTCCTTCTCGACCTCCTTGGTGACGACGAGCTGGATGGGGTACGAGATGAACTCGGAGTGCTTCTTGACAATCTCGCGGATGCGCTTGTCCTCGAGGTACTCCTTGAGGTCGTCCTTGATGAAGAGCTTCATCGAGGTACCGCGGCCGAGGCGGGGGCCGGTGGTGTCCTCGGTGATGGTGAAGGTACCGCCAGCGGCCGACTCCCAGATGTACTGCTCGTCGTCGTTGTGCTTGGTGGTAACCTGCACCTTGTCGGCGACAAGGTAAGACGAGTAGAAACCGACACCGAACTGACCGATCATGGAGATGTCGGCGCCCGACGAGAGAGCCTCCATGAAGGCCTTGGTGCCCGACTTGGCGATAGTACCAAGGTTGTTGACGAGGTCGGCCTTGGTCATACCGATACCAGTGTCGCGGATGGTAAGGGTGCCCTCCTCCTTGTTGGGGGTGATGCGGATGTAGAGGTCCTTCTCAGAGTCGAGCTGCGAAGCGTCGGTGAGGGCCGCGTAGCGGATCTTGTCGAGGGCATCCGAGCAGTTCGAGATGAGCTCACGAAGGAAGATCCTGCGGGGTTAGCTAAGTACTTTTCAAAGACGTCAGGGGGGAACGGGTCCAACTCGTTGTCAACGAGCTCGAACTTGCCGCCTGGCTCGCCAGGTCGTTTCTCGAGCTCCAAGTCCTCGCAAGAGCAAGCAGAGCACGCACAGAGCGAGCACAGCAAGCACAGCAAGCCAACAGAGCTCTCATAAGAGCCGCGGAAGCAAATCCAAAACCGGTGGCACCACCACCGGCCCGGTTCACCACCCTCATCTGCAACTCAATCCGACCCTCCAACTTCATTTCTCGAGCTCTTTTCAACGCGGCAACGCGCAGAACGTGCAGGAAAGCGTACTGACTCCTTGTTGCTGTAAAAAGTGTGAACAATGAGATCCATGAGTTGAGAGATCTCGGCCTGGAAGCCGTAGGTCTCGGGAGCGGGGTTGGCGGCGGAGTCGGACATGGTGAGCAGATGGGGTGTGGAAAAGTGGAATTACTGACCGTCAGCGCTTCGCACGGGCATGCAAGCTTCGCGAGTGCGTTCCCCTCGTCTACGGGAGCGTTCTGTACTCACAGTGTAAGGTGTAGATGCACGTAGGTGTGCTTTGTGATGTTTTGCCAAAGAGTGAAAGATGGCGAGGTGTTGAAGAGTATTTCAAGTGTTGGGTGGAAGTAACGGGTGGGTGGTGGCCGACTGTTCCTGGGACACGCTGGAAAGTTCCACCACACACTTGTACCCTGTCGATCGTCATCTAGCTTGGGCGCGCTGGGTTGTAAAGTCCAGGCGCGTTCCTGTTTCTAATTGGCTAAGACACACTTTTCTAATGAATGGAATACCCCCGAATATCGCGTGGAAGTCACGTGGAAGAATGCTCACTTACATCACATCAGCAACCTCAGCACGGCTATCTGGAGATGCGGGCCGGGGATGCGGCAAGATAGACAACAGCTAACCTCCACGAGTACACTCCATTCTCCTCTTCTGTGGCGTGTCGTCTAACCTTGATCTCACTGCTGTCGCCTCATACCTGTCCATGTCCTTACGCTCAGCCCAGCTCAACATGGCGAATCTCAAGGACGAAACTAAGCGCGGCGCTGACATGCTACAAAAGGCGACTGATCAATGGGCTTACCGTGGTGACATGGTCGAGGTGCACTGAGATGCGAGACGACTACACAAGATTGCATGGTGGATGAGCCCTGTCCAGCAGGGTACGAGGTGTGTACAAATGTTACGGTCGATCGCGGCGCTACAGTCATGGTTCTGCGCGAGCTACTACTGATGGTGGACAGCTACTACTCATCATCCTCACCGTCCGTGTCGTCGCCGAACTCAGCGTTGTACCACTCCTCCGCCTCCTTCTCCGAAGCGTCGCAAAGGATCTCGATGTGCTTGACGCTGAGGATGTCGTTGAGGCCGTAGACGGCAGGAGACTGGGTGTCGACGCCCATGATGCGTTCCCAGGCCCAATCGACCTCGGCGTGGCGATAGGCGAGAGCGTGAACAATGTCCTTGATCGTACGGTGAGGGAGGAGCTCCTGAATCGCCTGCAGAGTCGTAGCAGCCACGAGGCCCTTCTTGATGACGAGGTCGGCATCAGCAGTGTCAGGGATCTTGGGCGACACCGCCTTGAGCCACAGCGCGAGGGCGATCGCGCCAACCTCGCGTTCGTGCCACTCGCCATCGGCGGAGATGCGGCTGCCGGAGGCGGAGGCCGCAGCCTCCTCACGAGATCCCGCGAGCTGGTTGAAGAACATCTTGCCGAGGTCACGGTCGGAGGCGTCGTTCCAGTTGAGAATGGGGCGGTGCTCGGGCATGTTGGATCTGATTGTGATGGGAATGCGAGACGAAGATACGAGGCTGGTGACGCTGTTGTTCGAGGTGGGGACGGTGGCGAACCGAGGACAGCGATGTCAGACAACGCAGCTATGCTGAGACTCACAGTAGACTTCGGGGAGAAGCTGCAGCACGGGGCTCGGGAACTTGAGAACGAGAAGGAGGTGCGGAAAGGAGGCCGGTGTAAGAGGATAAGTCAAAGGCGGTGGGAGGAAGGAAGTGGGCGAAAGAGAGAGACGTTGACGGTGAGATAGAAAAGAGGATGTGAGCTCTGAGATAATACCGACAGCTTTGCCCACGCTCGCACCGTTTCTGGTGGGGCTGGGGCGCAAGACGGGTGCCCGTCGACGGGCTTAGCGTGTGCGGATCATGGCGCCAGAAGCAGTAGTGATGGCCGAGCACAGCGTCAGATCATCGGATACCCGGACACACACGCAGCTTGCCGCATTTGACGCCACATGCTCATGAGGAATCCGATCGCCATCCGATCGCCAAAGGAAACCAGCCTCAATACAACGCTCGACAAGTACGTAGCGTTGACAGCCATCGGGGTGGAGGAGCGCGGGATGGAGAGGCGTCCGTGGCAAGTTGAGTGCGCAGTCGGGCGCGGGAGCGAGGGGTCGAAATGTTTGTGGCGCTGAGGCGATACTCGGAAGTTCAATGCTAAGTCGCAGGCGGGGAGGAGAGCGAGGGGGAGGTGCGTAAGCAAAGAGAGGCGTACTTGTGGCCGACAATGAGGCGTGGCGTGGAAACGTGGGACGACGACCGAGCCATTGTTCCAGAGACTACACTACTACAGTAACTCGCTCTCATCATCTCACGGAGGGCGTTCTTCGCACGACATTCCATCGGGTGACCAGCCGAAGCAAGGGGCTTCAGCAATGATGCTGCCGATGACGATGGCCACGATGCATTGCTCTGTCGGTTCCCTCCAACTTGTTATAAACTGGGAGCTCTTCACCTCAGCCCCGATCACCCCCCTACCACACCCACTTTATCGACCATCCAATATGTCGCAGATTCAGCAAGAAGGTGATAAAACGCACGCCAACAAGGAACTCACACCGCAGAGGCAGAGATTGAGGTCCTGATGGGCCTGTACGAGCACGACCAAGCCGTCAGTCAAGACCGCGATCCGCTCACCCTGTACACGAGCATTGCGATATGCAATGCTCTACTCAAGCAGTACCTGGCGTGCGAGACGTGGGCTCGAGACGCGGCTCGCGACGCAATGCCTTGGTTTCTTGAGCGACTCAAGGAGTACCCGGACTTCGAGCTTATGTTCGAAGTGACAGCAATGTGAGTACTCGACGTCAGCGACACGAGACTCCTTCCATGGGTGCTAACCGACCACAGTACCAACGGCATTGAAGTCCCCATTGGAGTCACCGACAAAATGTACTCCATCCATTACGCCGCCACCGCTGGCTAAACTTAGTGGGCACCAGCGTCGACGGCCCGCTTTGCATCTGCGGATTTGAAGCTCTCATCGCGGTGGGGCTCCGTCTGAACCGCAAGTTCGGCGAGGCGCTGCAGCGGTGAGCCAAGCACGTCGACGTGAACGAGTGAGCTAACTTGGCAGCGCCATCTAAACCTCCTCTCCCCTGCCTTTGGCAGACATGTCGCACGTCAGCTTGGGCGATGCGTCCGACGACCGCGGTAACGGGGTGTTCGCCTTTCTGGAGGGTCAGAAGGCCCTCGTGGATCATACGTTGCTCAAATGGTTTTCGAACGTTGTGTGGCAGAAGATCTCCTCGAAGGCAAAGCCTGTGACTGGGCACGTCGGCAGTAAGTCTCGCTAGGCGTAAATTGACTACGGACAAGTACTTTGACTGACGGTCAGAGCATAACCAGCGCAAGGATCGCAAGGAGTACATCCTCTGGCGTCTGGACCGTGTGCCGCAGCCTTATCGCGTCTGGCTGGCCCCAGCGCTTCAGACTGTCGCCATCGTCCTGTTCGGCACCGCCCACGATTCGACGGGCATGAACGACAGCATCCATTCCCCAACGGCAAGACGGGTGTGTGTGGAATGGCACGCCAGCTTGGCTGACGCACCAGATACGACTGAGGACTGGGCTCGCACCCATGTCATCCCAAACCTCTCGGCGTCGGCCACGGCTTCTCCTCGCGCGGTCGCCGGCATCATCAAGGACATCATCCCGCTCACGAAGCGTGGCAAGTATCCCTCCTTCCCGCCGATTCGCGAGACGGGGTCGATCTTCATGCCTAAGCAGCCTCCCCCTCTTTATACCGCCCGTTCCCTCATCAAGGGTCGCGCCACAGCGTCTCAAGCCCGTGACAGGCCTCCTCCAGCTACCATCGCGATCCTCAACGACAGGGTCGCTACCCAGAGTCTGCTCGATGGGGTGGCCAGTCGCATGCCTCTCGAGAACGTCATGGCCGCAGGTTCACCGACGCCTGGCTCAACTCTGCCCGTCCTCGGCGGCCTCCAGGACCCTAATGAGGACAGCAACGAGGACAGCGACGAGGACGACGATGAGGACGACGATGAGGACGACGATGAGGACGACGATGAGGACGACGATGAGGACGACGATGAGGACGACGATGAGGACGACGACAGCGAGTAGAAAGGCGGCAAGGGAATGGTAGCGACAAGGGAATGGTACCGGCAAGGGAATGGTAGCGGCAAGGGAATGATAGCGGCAAGGGAATGGTAGTGTAGAAAGAGGGCAAGAGAATGGTAGTATTCGCAAAATGCAATGTCTCCTTAGCCGTGGCTGTGGTGGAGAGAGATTGTGGGGTGGACAGATGAGTTGGGCCATGGGCCATACGTGCTGGCTGCATGAATCTGCTGTCGGGCAACACCGGAAGCAGCGCAAGCGACCGACTCACCACAACCCGGTGACCACCGACTTACTGTAACACCACGCGTGGGTTACCGACGAGACACCATACACTCGGCACCGATGGACCACCGCACGCAGACGCACCACCCAGCGCGGTGCCCACAACAGCACTCAAGTCAGGCTCTGCAATGTTGAACTCGATGCAATCTAATCTACGTTTACTAGCTGAAGTAGCAGTGTACAACAGAGTTGCTATATTAATGCGTTAGGACGCGGATAGGGCATAGCAGGCAACCAAGGCCTCTAAGTCGTCTAAGATGGTGGGTGGATGGGTATCGCTCGGTGGCGGAAGGACGATGGAGTCTAGTGCGCGCTCCTGCCAAGTCGCACGGCGAGTGACAGCAGCCGGAGGTGCCGTGTTGAGGGCGCCGGAGGCGGCGTGTGGGTGTGCACCAGCGTCTTGTCTTAGCACGCGCACCCGCCCGTGAGGCCGCTGTTCTCGTCCGCCAGCGTGACGGCGCGCACTGGCTGCGGCCCGCGCTGCCACAGAGATGGGGTGTCGAGGATCTGGAGTCAGCGACGAGAGCGCGACAGCTGCTTACGCGTCTGACAAGTTCCCGGAATGCCTCCGTCACGCCCACGTTAGTCTTCGCCGAGCACTCTGCCAAGTCAGCCGCGCCGGTCGAGCAGAAGCACAGAGTAGACGTACCGACAAAGAGTGTGCCCATGCGCTCGGCAAACTTCTCGCCCTCCTCGTGCGTCACTTGGCGCGAGTACTCCTGCAAGTTAGTTTCATCCTGCTATCCAGCTCGTGCTCGTGCAACTTGCCTTGTCGACCTTGTTACCGACGAGGATCTTGACGACGTCCTCGGAGCAGTACGTCTCGATCTCGCGGAACCACTTGATCAGCTCGTCGAATGTTTGGCGCGACGAGACGTCGTAGACTGGTGTCAGCGGCTCCTCCACATGCCGCGAAGGGCGCTCCTCAAGCGAGAGTCAACGCACCAAGTATGACGCCTTGTGCGCCGCGATAGTAGCTCGACGTGAGGGTCCGGAAGCGTTCCTGCCCTGCTGTGTCCTGCGCATTAGCCAAACACCCAAGTTGAGCGCGGGACTAACCCAGATGGACAGCTTGTAGCGCCGGCCGTCGAGCTCGATGCTCTTGACCTTGAAGTCGACGCCGATGGTCGCGGCCGTCTCCTCCTCTGAGAGGAAGTCGTCGTCCGTAAACCGTAGCAGGAGGGACGACTTGCCTGAGATGTCAGTCAAGCTCGTGTGCGTCAAGTAAGGGGTAAACAATTAGCAGCCTAGGCTTGAAGATGGCTGGGCCCAGTGGCAAGGGAAGTTGAGACAGGCGCCGGTGGAGATAACGTACCAACACTCGAGTTGCCGATGAGCAGCAGCTTGAGGTTGGTGGGCTGCGGCGCGTCGTTCATGGCGAGGCGACGCTAGTTGATGTGGAAGAGGGTAGAGATGGGCAAGCTAGATGGAGATGAGATGGCGGTGCCGGAGGATAGATAGGACACCGATGATAACAAGAAGGGGGTTTGTTGTTGAAGTTGCAAGCTGCCGAGTGGGGGGGGGCAAAGGGTAACGTGTTGAACAAGGGTGGCAAGTGGCGTGCGCGTCCGGCACCAGCCGGCATAACGCGTTTTAGATTCCGTCCCGGGCCCTATCTGTATGCGGGGTGGTGACTGAACGAAAAGAGCCACCGACGTCCAAGTGGAGGCGGGGCACCTGCTCGACTCCACCAACGTCTGTCCGCAAGCGTGCATGTATGTATGCGTGCATATATGTCCTGCATCACATTCTTGATAGGACGGATAGGCCGGGTGTCACAGTAGACGCGATCGGAAGGAAGGCGCGTAACGCCAAGACAACTAGGGGCCATGTCGTTGGCGGAATCTTAGCCAGAAGACTGCTCCTCACATGACGCGGCGTGTCAAACGCGTTCCGGGGTCGGTCAGTATTTGATGCTGCGCGTTGGGTATTCTTAGAGCCACCAGATCATCTTGCACGCATACACGAGCCATACTAACATGCCTGTCGCGCGAGCGCCCACATGTCGTCAGCCTGCACAGCCATGTACCTAAACACGGGAAGGTCAGATGATCTCATGTAGAGCTTCTTCCATAGCGAGCTCACTGCCCACCTCGATGTCTCGGGGTGTGGAGACGAGCACAATACAAGTCGACAGGAACACGGGAATGCTTCGCAACTATCGCGGAATGAATCTGTTTGACTCCACCCAAGACGCAGCTTAACAGGTGGTGCATTATAGAGGGTAAAGAATGGGATAGAGGGGCACGAAATACATGGCTGCGCAGCCTACTGCGCAACGATTAGGCCGATAGCAAGGCCAGCCACAGTAAGAGCGACCGAGACGCCCGAGAACGCAAGAGGGCTAGCTGCGCTGGCGCCACCACCGTCAGTGGCGCCGGGGCTGCTAGGCGATGCGTCCGTAGCTGTGACCGGACCAGTAGGGTCAGTCTGAGGGGCGGTCGCAGCAGACTGCGCAGCGCTTGACGCAGCGGCAGCCGCGGCGTCGGGGTTGGACTCGGAGTTGGTCAGGACCGAGTCGATAACGTGGATGACGCCGTTGGCGATGATGATGTCGGACTGGATGATCCTCGCCGTTGCGTTGCCAGAGGTCACGTAGCTGCCGGTGTCGTTGGTGGCGAACGTGAACGGCGCGCCGCCTGCCGATGTCGCGTTGGACGAGCCGAGTGTGTCCGAGTAGACGACGGAGCCGTTGATGATGTGGTTCGAGAGGATGGCAGTGAAGTTCTCCTGAGGAATGCCGGTCAGGGCCGCGTTCGCCGCTGGAGCGCGGCGTCGTTCGGCGCGAAGACGGTGATGCCCGGGGCATCCTGGAGAGGCTCAAGGAGGTCGAGCTCGGTGAGGAAGCCAGTCAGAGCCGGGGCGAGCTGGGGGGCGATCTCCTCAATCCGAGGCGGGATGGGGACGACACGGTCGACGGTGTAGATCTCAAGGTTGGCCGCGCGCGTCGCGTTGCCCGAGACGGTGATGTTGCTGGTCGAGCCGATCAGGTCGAATCCGGTTCCATTGCCCGACTTGGCGAGCACGAGCGGCTGGCTCCTGTTACCTGGCAGCGTCCAGTTGCCCTCGGCTCCATCGCGGAGGAGGGTGCGGGCGATGGTGTGCTGAGGTGCCGTCGCGATACCATCGGTCGTGTACGTGTTGTTCAGGACGTGGTACGCGAAGATGGTGGTGAGGAGAGCGGGGTCGGAGCGGACTTCCTGCGAGACGGTCTGGAGGGCCTCGTCGTTCGGCGCGAAAACAGTCTTGTTTCCCGTCTGGAGCTGTGCAAAGAGCGCGCGGCCATCGGGTGTTCCGCTGATGTTCTGCGCGATGTCGGCCAGGCCGTTGAGGTTGGCGCCCTGCAGAGCTTGGACGACCGTGGCGGCGTACTCTGTGGCGTTGCCCGGAGTCGTGGCGTTGCCAGGAGCCGTGCCGTTCCCAGCGGCCGAGGTCTGGGTGGGAGCAGCGGAGGCCGTGTCGTTGGCCGGCGCGGAGGTAGTGTCCTGCGCGAGGGCCAGAGGGAGGAGAGAGGCGAGAGCGAAAACGACGCGCATACTGTTACAAGTTGGTCGAAGGGCAAAGTCGGACTTAGAACCGTGGGACTCGATACCTCTTACACTGTGGGCATCGAGGTATTTGGCTGCGGGGGGCAGTTCCCTTATACCTCAACCAAGACAGCCAAGACGGGCTGCGCTGGGTCAGATGGCCATGAGCAAAGGCTCGCAAGGGCAAGGCAGTCACGAGCAAGGCCCGGCGCCGGGGGTGAGTTTGTGAATAACGGTGGGGGGCTTGTAAGATCGGGTCGGGAAATGTCAGCATTGACCAAAAGCGTCAGTTGGGCGCAAGAAGGCTGGCTGCGCGAGCTCTTGGCTGGAACAGGTTGTTAGCCGACTGCTCGGCGCGTGCGAAGAGGGACGGAATGATGACATGAGCCAAGATGCCGACTGTGTTTGAGTTCCTCCAGTACTGCTGAAACTGGCACATTCCGGAAACAGGCGCGAGGCGCGACCGGAAAGACTCGTCTAGAACGGAGGGGCAACAACAAGGTCAGAGGCCGAGAGGGAGGGTGAATGGGTAGGTAGGGTTGAGAAGATCTTTCTGGCCGTGCGCAGAGAAGAAGAGGAGAGTAGCCCTTCAAACATCGATCATCTGACATCAGCCAAGAAGTGGACGCCAGGCACATTAGCCAGGGACCATGCTTATTCTCCCCCTTTTGTATTAGGCTTACGTCAAACAATGAGGCTTACATACCCGAAGAGGCAATTGGCGATTGCGGGGGGAAGATCAAGTCACGTGACCGGCCTCCACCTCAATATGTTCCTGTCTGGTATTCAATTACAAACGCGACCCGTGAGGCCGTGAGGCAATAAACAAAGCATCTACGCGTCGGATTTCATTGCAAGGTCCTCTTTACGGCATAAGAATCACCAGAATTCTGGAGAGCAACGGTAGCATCATCGAGCAAAGGCATGCAGATTGTGGGCCAGTATGTCGACTCGCAGAAGCTCAGAAGTTCTCGTAAGAGCGCGGCGTCGGGACATCCTCGCTAGTTCGATCGCGGAGACGCCGAGGGCGCTGGAGGGTCGAGTGTGTTAAGGACTGAGGCGCACGGTCATGTGAGCTTGATCGGCATAAGTCCGACGCGACGCTGCAGCAGCCGCATGGTGATGCCGCCATGGTGTGGGCGGGGTTGGCACATCAAGCGCACTTAGGTCAAAAAGGCACCCGGAAAGTTGCCGTGTGCCATACCACAGGAGGAGCGCTCGTGACTATCTACGATGGGATGATGCTCCAACGACGTATATAGCCACAGTAGAAGGACAAGGGCGTGCAATGGAGCAACTGACTTTGGCTTGCCGACTACTGACTGCGCGGCTGGACGCGACAGACGACCATATATGCCACGTGGCATGCCATTCCTCGCTCCGGCGACATCAAGCCTCGTACGCTCGACCACAGCGGAGCTGTAAACCCGTGAAATACGCGTGATCCATCCCCACAGTACCTTCCCATAGTCTGCCATACGTCGCGTTTCAGACGCTAGCTCCGGCGAACGCGCGAACGCCAGGACCCCAGGACGGAGAGTGACCGTAACTCGCTCGGGCCAGGGACGCGTTACGCGGTACGCGGTACTCGTTCCGCTCATCCGCCGGTCTGTGTAAACAGTGCAGATTGCTGACGCGGTGTGCTAAGGTACTGAGGACGGATTGTCGGATGAACTGCGCCCCCATGGTTGGGTTCGGGAGGGTGTTTTGTGTTGGCTTTGCGTTTGAGTTGAGTCGGTTCGGCCGATGAGGTGGTTTCTGATGGTTCGGAATGTTTTTGGTGGCGCTGTCGATATGACCTAGGCCCGCAGGGTACTACTGGCTCGTGTCGAAAGCGACCTACACGATATCATACAGCCGGCGAAGTCGAGCGTCTGTGTGCTATTGGGCGTTGGCTCCCTCGCAAGCTCGCAGCTGCCGAGATGTCAATAGGACGCCCGCAGTTGATGCGCTGTGTCGCTCGCCCTTTGACCTTAAACACTGTGGGGCGAGGACATCCCCGTCCGTGCGAGTTGTGTCTTCGGAACGGTTGAGTTCAGAACTGCGGTTCAGAGGACTGGGATATCAATGTGCTTGTTCTGCAGCAGTAGTTCTCGCAACTCCCAATCCCATTGCTCATTGTCCTTCGATGCTGAGCCTTGGGCAGCTGGATGTCAAAGAGGACCGCCTTGCAGTGCTGCACGATACCTACTCGCCTCCCACTGTATGCGTGCTTTAACGACTCGGTTCCAAGTAAACGAGATAAGTGCCCAGAGTCTACCTGGCTCTCCCTACTCCGCCGGCCATCTGATGTTAGCACCAGGCCTAAGACGAAGTAGTAAGATGCCGAGCCTCCGAATCATTCCAAGCACTCCAAGCTCCTTGTCAGGGCGTCCATCGCTCCGTAGCTCCGATAGATGGGTCCACAATCTCCGCCACGGCGCTCGGAGAACGGACGACTTAACTGCGAGACCGCGGAGAGCATTCACGAAGCCTGCCAAGAGTGCGGGTGGGGAGTTGTGAAACGAGAAGCACGCGCTCGGCGAGATTGGCACCTTTTATGTTCTTCATGCTCCCATATGATCGTTTCATGGAATATCCAGGACGCGGAGCTCCAGTGGTTTGATGGGCAAATAGTTGCATGTCGAAACTAGCACCCTAGACCTGCGTCAGCGTCAGCGAAACCTATTATCACGTCCCTCAGCTGTGCCCAGTCTGCTAGTTCATCATGCATTCACCGCCGCCACATTCAACACATCATCCATAGCGTCACCTTCTGCCTATCTCGCAAAGGTTCAGCATAAGTCGTTCCATGATATGGCGCGTTGCTTCGTTTCAAGTGTTCCCGTGACGGCTACGACGACCGGCGACAGCTGGTATCAATGGAAGATTAGCTTCAAGTTCCTGGGCCCGAGACCCGCCACCCCCTGCCGCCTTCGAATCTCGTAAACATCCCACCATCGCAATATTGTGCCATACCCCTCATAGCCCGAAGCACCTGCATCCACCGACGCTTGCCATCCAAGGACATTCACTGCGGAACGCAACAGCGGTCCGCACTCTACCACTCCTGATTCCGAGACCGACGGGCACTGGGACCAACTTGTTGCCCACACCACCAACGCAGACTAGCCTAGGCCACCAAGCAACAACCGCCCTCCGTCCTCGGATAGTACTGAGGCGAATATGGGAATGCTAGCCACCTGGTGCCCCCTGGCGTTGGACCTTTTGGAAGCCTATGGCCAAGGCAGCAACGACTAGCCTGGTCATGTGTGCTGCGGTGGGCCTAGGTTGGATCAAGTGGGTGATGTGGCCCAGAATGAGCCCTTTCTCTTGGCCTCGTTCCCAAGCCTTGGTCGGTTGTGTCATCGCCAGATCGGATCGTGCCATCTGGCCCACCTGTGGCCAATGTCACAAGTAGAGCTCGACACCATCAAGAATGCTTAAGGCCTCCTGTCGTTGCCTCATTACTCTCACTCTCCATTCTAACACCTCGCCTCACCATGACTCACTACGTGCTTGCGAGAGAGCTACGAGGGAACCCCCCGGTGTCCGTTACGGGTGTGACCGGCCCGTCTTCGAGGCTCAACAACGTTGGTAACTCGGCCAGCGGCTACGGCAACTATGGCCACTCGGGAAGCAACTATGGGAACTCGGCCAGCAACTATGGTAACTCTGGCAATAGCTACGGCAACTATGGGAACTCGGGCAGCAACTACGGCGCTTCTGGTCGCAACTACGGAAACGCACCCAGCACTACCCCCAACCTGGGCAGCAACAACGCCAACTTGGGCAGTACCAATGCCAACTCGGGCGGCAACAACTACGGCAACTATGGCAACTACGGCAACTACGCCAACAGGCCCACCCTCGCTCCTCCCCAAGACGAGGAGCTAGTCAAGGTCCCATCCATGGGCAGCTTCGCCGTCGCCCGCAGCCTCTCCTCCCAGCTCCAGCTCGACACCTACGAGCTGCGGAATATGGACGACGACAGCAGCTTCTACGAGCATGAGCGTGGGGGCCCATCGCCCGCCCCTAGTCACGAGACCATGGACTCTACTCACGACAACAACCACGGCATGGTCCACATGGACAGGGGCTACAGCAGGGGCTACAGCGAGGACGACAAGCGTTACCTCCATAGCGATGACAAGCACTACAGCAGGCGCAGCAGCGACGAGGACCCCAAGGTTGCTTCGGTAGAGGGCGAGGAGAAGGAGGAGGACGTTAACAGTGGTGTCCTCACAGGCTACCGTCTGTTCTTTGTGTTCGTCTCACTCTTGCTGTGTACCTTTGTGAGTCGCTCGGGTCATGGATACCAGGATCATGTGCTGACTACTAGATGTTCTCGCTTGGTGCGTTGTCCGACACCACCTTGCCCTCACCAAGCTGACATACAGACCAATCGATCGTGGCGACTGCCATCCCGGTCATTGTGTCCGACTTCAACTCGTTCGCTGCGGTTGCATGGCTCGTCACTGCTTACTTCGTAAGGATGCTATCTAGGGGTGCTGCTAACCTCAGCTCACGCAATGCGGCTTCATTCTGCTCGTCGGCCAGCTTCTGACCGTCATCAAAGCTAAATGGGTTCTCCTCGGGTCCGTCTTCTTCTTCGAACTCGGCTCCCTCCTCTGCGCTCTGGCGACGGGGATGACCTTCTTGATTGTTGCGCGTGCCATCCAGGGTATCGGTGCTGCCGGCCTCTTTGTTGCCATCATGGCGACAATCGCGGTCGTCACCACCGTCGAGAAGCGTTCTGCTTTCATGGCCGGGTTCGGCTTCGCCTTCGTCATCGTCCGTCATCGGCCCTCTTCTCGGCGGTGTTTTCACCGAGCAATTGACCTGGCGCTGGTGCTTCTGGATCAACCTGCCTATCGGCGGCATTGCCACCCTCGCCATTGTTCTCATGCTCCCCGCTCGTGCACCCGAGCGTACCCACGCCTTCCAGCGGACGGCTGGGCAGGCTTCATCCGCATGGACTGGCTCGGCTGTGCGCTCTCGCTCTCGATGGTCACCTGTCTCCTCATCGCTCTTCAATGGGGAGGTAACGACTACCCCTGGACCAACTGGCGTATCATCCTCCTCTTCGCCCTCTCTGGCTCCCTCACCGTCGCCTTCTTCCTGTGGGAGTTCTGGCTCGGCGAGCGTGCGCTCATCCCGCCCGGAATTCTGCGCAACCGCACCGTCGTCGCCGCGTCTGGCACCAGCTGGATGATCATGATGTGCATGCTCGGCGGCACTTACCAGCTCCCACTCTACTACCAGGCCGCCAAGCTCCACTCGGCCCAGAAGTCGGGTATCGACATTATCCCATTCATGGTGATCGTCTGTGTCGGTATCTTCATCTCTAGTGGCTTCGTCACCAAGTTTGGTCGTTACTACCCCTTCTTCTTCATTGGCCCGCCCATCGCCGCTGTCGGTTTCGGCATGCTTTACACCGTCAAGGAGACGACGGAGGGCAAGTACATCATCGCATGGCAGGCGCTCTCGGGTCTCGGTATCGGTCTTACCTTCCAGAACATCATTCTTGCGGTACAGGTGAATCTCCCTCGAGTAGGTTCAACATACTAATCCAGGCCGAGTACGCCAGGAAGCCAGCCCTCCTCCCTCAGGCAACCGGTGTTCTCTCCTTCTTCCAGCTCACCGGCGCCGCCGTCGGTGTCGGAGTCATCAACACCGTCCAGTCCGTCTACCTCAACCGTTACCTCCGCGAGTTCGCACCCTTGGCGCCCTTCGAGGTCGTGCGCCAGTCGACCACCATCATCCCCATGCTGCCGCCTCTGCTCCAGCCAGGCGTCATCAAGGCGTACACCCTCGCCATCTCCAAGTCGTACCTTCCCATGATCGTCGCTGCGGGCTTGGCATTCGTGTTCCCCATTTTCATCCGGCCCCACAACATGCTCAAGATCGGCCAGCCGGGTATGGCCCACATGGGGTAAGGAAAGGCGTTGTTACATGTGCAGTATGTGAGAGAAGGAAAGGCCGCATGGGACAAGGGCTAGGCATTGTCACCAACTGCGATGGGTGTGCTGCGGCCAACGGAAAGTACCGAACGGCCCGCCGTGCCCATGACAGTCGTTCGTCGGATCCACAGGACGGCGTGGGCTGCCATAGAGTCTTAGGTATAATGTATAACATATGTATTAGCACAAGGCAAGTGTGGGCAGATGACGTTGGTAAGCGCGTCGCACTGAAGCACGGATATGGACACTGTGAGAGTCGCTTGGCCTGCAGCTATTCTCGTTCGTGAGAATCCAGATTTGGATGAAAACGAGGGGATTCTGGACCGTGCGAATCGTGGGATCGGCGTCACACCTACGTCATCGGTGACTGCTTCCCGCCGCTGCCGCCGCTGCCGGCATCCCAGCATCCTCCCATCAAAGTTCGCTATCTTGCACGTTGGCTTTTGTCTTTGCATCTACACGAGTACTAGTACAGGCTTCTGATCCGATAAGAGGTCGCTGTCTGTAGCAACAACTTCCACTCTTACCACTTGCCAGCGTCTCCATCCCATCTCCAACCCACACCCACTCCTCGCCACCCACGCCCTCGTCACTCACGCGCCATGCCCAAGCTCCGCGTGCTCATCTCCACGACCGGCGCTTACCCGCCCACGACGCTGTGTCCCGTCAACGCAGGCCCCGTACCCGTCAAAACGAGAACTTCGAGGGCGAGATCTCGGTCTTCGTGAAGGGTACGATGGCGAGGGCAACGAGGGGGACGGCAAGGCGTTCTTCGAGAAGCGGCCCAACGACACGTTCGGCATCGTCGTCCGCGGTGAGTAGTGCGGCGCTGCGGAAGGAGGGGAAGCGGCGCTAACGGCAGGACGATACCTCGACAACCCGGACGGCAACGATGTCTTTGGCAACGTCTTCGAGCGGCCCATCCGCGACAGCTTGCCGTGGGGCACGAGCATCGCCACCAAGTTTCATGTAGTGAGCCATCCTTTTCCACAGCTTGAGGCCTGAGACGGTGCTGACAGCAGCTTCGTCGACCCCACGCTCGAGCTCGACGTGTACGCCGACAACCATGGGCGCTTTCGCCGGTGTTGTCGACGATGAACCAGCTCTCGCTGGAGAAGAAGGAGAGATCGAGGCGCCGACAGCCAAGGCATCTTCGACGCGTGGATGAGGACGCACTGAGCCTCCTCAATCTGCAGGGCTGGGGCTACACAACGACAGCGTGAGCGAGCGGCGCAAGTACTTCGGCGTCGCGGATAACCGCAAGAAGGTGACTTTTGACAAGAGCTTGTATGCGGGCATGGAGTTTGGGAGTGGTCTTCTCGGTGAGTCTGCATGGCAGCGACTGGTTATGGTCGTGGCTGGCGCTAACCCCAGACTTCTCGACGCTCTCCGTCACCCTCCCCAACCCTTTCCCCTTCTCCATCTCCCTGCTCTCATACTGGGACGGCCAGCCCGTGCAGTACGTGTGCTGCCGTCGCCCCCGCCCGGCCAGAGCCCCGTCTCGTCCGAGGGCATGTACTGGTCCATCGGGTTCGAGATCGTCGACGAGGATGCCAAGGCCGCATTGGTCAAGAGGGGCAAGAAGGTGCTCGAGCTACCTGTCAAGGACTCGGCTGTGGGCAAGCAGAAGGTGACAGGAGCTGGTGTGGCCGGCACGGGCGCTGCGAGCGTGAATCCTGCGGACAGGCGCGCTGACGACGGGAACGAGGACATAGACTAGATGTAGCTTTCGCTATTAGCTCTCAATGTATCGATACTTTTCGAGCGGTTTGTGCGCTGATTTACCTCATCGAGAGACGCGTCACGTGGACGGCCATAGTTTGGGTAAGTCGATGATCGGCGGGCGGAGTGACTCCAGCGCAGTACCAGTATCAGACTTACAAACCCCAATATCTCGGCGCGCGCTGTGCATATCGCCAGTGCTATTTCGGATATCTGTTCAGGATGAGCAGGAGAATGCTTAGAGCCCAGGTTGTGGAAGTCGATTCCTTTGAGCGGGAGGATGGCTAGAAAGTATGAACAATCAAGTCTTGTGGTGGCACCGGCAGGCCCTCGTAGGGGGTAAGCAAGATTTCAACCTCCAATATCTCGACGCGCGCTGCGCATATCGCCAGCGCTACTTCAGATATCAACTCTGATCGATCAGGGCTATGCGTACAGCCAAGGTTGTGCAAGTCGATTACTTTCAGCGGGTCGGTGAGGCGTGAGTTGAAAGTGTCAACAATCAAGTCTTGTGAGGCCGGGACGGAGGCACTGTTTGCGGGGTCAGCAAGATTTCAACCGCCAATATCTCGACGCGGGCTGTGCATATCGCCAGTGATATTTGGGATAGCTGCTCAGGACGAGCAGGACTACGCTTAGAGCCCATGTTGTGGGAGTCGATTCCTTTGAGCGGAGGGTGGGTAGAAAGGGTATACGATCAAGTCCTGTAGTGGCATGGTGTAAGGTACTACACGGGGTAAGCAAGTTTTCGACCGCAGATATCTCGGCGCGCGCTGCTGGTATCACTCTTCCTGTTCAGCATAACTCTCCAGAATGGGTAGGGCTATGCATAGAGCCCATGTTGTAGAAGTGAGTTCCTCCCAGCGGGAGTGTGGGTGAAATGGGTATACAATCATGTCCTGCAGTTGTGGGCGGAGCCACATTCATCCCGATATACGAGACCAACCACGCATTTCTCGGCGCGGGTCGCTGCAATCACCATCTGTGGTTGGGGAAGTGACTCAGATGCAGTGCAGCTATCCGTATAGCCTATGTTATGGAAGTGAGTTCCTTCCAGCGGGAGGGAGTGTCGAAGGTATATACCTTCATCTCCTGGATATGGTGGGCGGAGCCAGATGCCTCCAGACATATGCGACTTCAACCTCACATTTCTCGGCGCGCGTCGCCTCAATCGCCCTTGCTATTTCGGATCTTCACTCAGAAGAAGTGGGGCTATGCTGATAGCCTGTGTTGTAGAAGTCGATTCCTCCCAGCGGGTCAGCAAATGTCTACAATAACATTCTGGCGGACCGGAAGTTGGCGTTTTGGGGCGGTAATACCCCACCCCACACCTACCAAATCACCAGACTTCAACCGCAAATATCTCGACGCGCGCTGCTCATATCGCATCTCTTGTTTCGGGTGTATGCGTAAAATCATCGGGACTATGCATCAAGCTTATGTTTTGGAAGTGAGTTCCGTTGAGCGGAATTGGTAAAATGGGTAGACGATGACTTCAAGACGGAGGTGGACAGGTGGTAATCACTCCGCATACCCGGACCAAACGTCGGCTGCTGGGCGGAGGCATATTCTTGGAGATATACGAGACTTCAACCTTGGATATCTCGAGGCGCGCTGCTGATATCTCTACTCTTGCTTCGAATATCGGGGTAGAAGTATTGGGGCTATGCATACAACCTATGTTGTAGAAGTGAGTTCCGTCGAGTGGGAAGGTGAACGGAAGGTGTATACGATGACTTCCTGGAAGGTATCAACTGATAGCACGTGATCTGCATATTGACCAACTTCAAACGAGCATTTCTCGGGGCGCGCTGCTGGTATCGGCATCCCTGTTTCGGATAACTACTCAGATTGATAAGTACTATGGATATAGCCTGTAATTCGAAAGTGGGTTCTGTCCAGCGGAATACCTCATCGTTAGACAGGATACACAATCATGTCCTTTGGCGGGAGAGAACCTATACGTTTTCGAGTTGTGTCCAACCTCCGCTAGCACGTGGCAATCGCGTGGTCCAGGCGTCGGGTCTTTCGGACGATTGACCAACTCGGCGAAACTCGGGGAAGGGGGTAACCGATATACGCGCCAATGAGGATGAGGGTAATTGCTGCCATGAGGCCTAGGCGGAGGCTTCTCACCCATTGCACCGGGGCCAGCTGACCGCCGCACCTTCTCCTGGTCGCTGGAGCAACGCTCGCCTTCGTCGCTCAACGTACATTGCTCAACACACCACTCCGCTGTAGCCATGTTCGTCGCCCGCCCCTCGCTCCTCCGCGCCCTGGGCACTGGTGCGTCCCCCTCCTCCCTTCTGCTCGCTGATGGCAGCCCCCGCGATGCGCGCGACCGGCCTTGCTCCCCGTGCAGCCCGCGCCGTGCTCGGCCGCCGTGCCGTCTCGACGCAGCCCATGACCCCGCTCGAGGAGATCAAGCTGCTCAACAACCAGCGTGCGGCTCGTCCTTGCTCCCCCGAGCTCGCCATCTACCAGCCCCAGATGACCTGGGTGCTCTCGGGTCTCCACCGTATCACGGGTGTTGCCGTCGCCGGTGTCTTCTACGTCGGTGCCCTTGCGTACTGCCTCCACCCCATGTTCCCGGCCATTGACTCGACGCACGCTGTCGAGTTCCTCCACAACCTTCCTGGGTGGGTCAAGACGACTGGCAAGTTTGTGCTTGCTGCGCCTTTGACTTTCCACTCGTTCAACGGTATCCGTCACCTGATGTGGGATGTTGGAAAGGGTGAGTCCGCGCCGCGCCGTCAGGCGTGGCGCTGCGTGAGGTGTGGAGTGCCGCGCCGCCTGGCGCGGCGCTGGCACGAGGGTGTGAGGGGGTGAAGGCGGAGAAGGGCTAGGAGGGGGAGAAGCGAAACGGAGGGTGGTCCAGGAAGTGTGCAGCGGCGTCGCGTGAGGGTTGGGGAGCTGGCCCCAGCGCCGGCGCCCACAGCCGCGCCCGCTGCAGGATGCCCATCGCTGAGTCTCTACGCATGGCTCGCAGGCGTGATGGTGCCCGCGCGACGCCATGACCTCGCCCCTGCGTCTCCGAGTCCACGCCCCTCCACCCCCGGTACGTGCATTGCTGACCCCAGGCGTCTCGATCAAGGGCGTCTACACGTCGGGCTACGCCGTCCTCGCCGCCACGGCCATCTCGACGATCTACCTCGCGTTCTTCGTGTAAAAAGGTGCTTGTATACGGTAGCGATGATGCGACGACATGAAGCCATGGTGGGGGTCGGGGGGGTGTTGTGTGTGGGGGGTAAAGAAGGGGGGGGGGGGGGGGGGTGCGTTGCCGGGTGAGGATTGGGAGACAGAGGGCGCAGGGGTATGAGGCAGGGAGGTAGGAGAGGTTGGCGTGAGGGGGCAAAGTAGAAGGCGAGCTGCGTGACGAAGGCGAGGGGGAGACGAGGGACGAGAGTAAGGGAGGGACGAGGGTGTGAGAGAGGCAGAGCGTGGAGACTGGATGGGGGCCGCGAGAGAGGTGTGACATTGGTATGCGGTCGAGTGCGTGCACAAGTGGTGTCAGTTATGGATGACTGTGGTTCTACTCAAGAAGAGGAGACGTCAGTGGAAAGGCGAGTGGCCGAGTGTCCTGCTACGCGTTATAACAACTATGCCATTATGCTCCGTGCTCCGTCCCCCATGATGTCTATGTAATGCAATGCGCTCGCCTCAGTCTAGCTCCTCGCTCCGGGCTCCTCGTAGGGGCCCAGGGCTACCGGAACCAAGCGTTCACGCCGACGCCCACACTCTCGCCCTCCGCCGAATGCCACCATCCTTGGGGGATGAGAACGCTATCGCCTGGCCCGAGGTGCGCGGCACATGCGCCGGGCATCTCGAAGGCGGCGGAGAGGAGGGCGCGGAAGTCGGCCTGCTCGGCGGCGGTCAGCGGCTCGCCGTCGGCGTCGGCGTCGCTGTCCGACTTCTCCTCCCCATTCGCCTTCCTAGCCCCGCCCTCCTCCCCGCTCCCTTCCCCGCCCGCCACCCCGCCCAACACCCGCCGCACACTGACCGGCACGGCGCTCGTGCTCTGATGCACCCCCTTCCCCGGGCGCATCAACTCCCCCGCCTCGGGGGGGAGGAGATGGAACACCTTCCGCCCCACGATCTGGGTGTACAGCCCGACATTGGGGTCGCGGTGGAACGGCGTGAAGCTCCCTCGCGGCCCGACCCAGAGCGTGCGTCCGTACACGTCTCCTTGGGGGCCTTTGTAGTGTTCCAGCGCGGGCGCGGCGGCCTGCAGCGCCGGGCGGTCGAGCAGGGGCGCTTGGGCGAGGTAGCCCGCGGGGAGGGCCGAGGGGTTGGCCGAGGGGATGGTGCCGAGCACGAATGCGTCGAGGAACAGGCCTGCAGTTAGTAAACTGAGGAAGGAGGAGCCGAGGACGCACCAAAGCCCATCGTCACACGCTGCCACCCCGGGTCGCGGTATCCCCTCCCGCGGCGCCCGACCTCGACGTCGACGGCGGTGTCCTCGCCCACGTCGTGCCGCAGTGTGCCGAGGCCCGGGGCGTCCCACGCCCGCGCGGGCCAGTGCCGCACGAGCCCCGGGAGACGGAGCGGGACGCCGCCCGCCGCGATGTGCGCGCGGAGCGCGGGGGCAGCCATGTCCGCGATCGTGGGTGCGGCGGCGAGGGCAAGGCGCGGGAGGGGCATCGTCGGCCGTCGAGACTGAGAGTAGGTGAGTTCGAAGACGGGATGGTGAAGTTGCGGAATGCCAGATGAGGGAGACGGTGGAGGTGGAGGCCGTCCCAAGATCTTCCCTCACGTTCGTCAACAACACATCATCGCCAACACGTATCCCACCCACCCCACACAATGTCGCTCACGCCCGACCAGGCGCGCGCTCTCTGGGACGCCGGGGGCTTTGCGGTGCTCACGGGCCTGCCGCCCGGCAGCGAGGTCGGCATGGACGGCGAGTGAGTCTGTGTGTGCTTAGGGGGGGAGCTGGCAGCTCATAGCGGGGCTGAGCTGGTCCTCATCCCTCTCCCCTCCCATGTCATCGCCCTTTCGCCCTTCTGGCTGCCCCCTCGTTCTGGACCCGCTGACGCAAGCTACCACGCCACCTCCCAGTTCGCCGGCTACAAATTCGTCCCGCCCGGCCCGCACCTCCTCGTCTACGCCCTCGGCCCCTCCGGCCCCTCCGCCTCCGCCTCGTCACTGCCCTTCCGCACCGCCCTCTTCCGGCACTGGGCGCCTAAGGCGCGGCACGCGCTCACCTTCGACGCGCCGTCCGAGTCCGTATCCCTGCGCGGCGCCGTCTCCGAAGCCGAGCTGCGCGCGCTCGATCCCCAGCTCGCGGCGTACCCCTTCGCCGGGCTCGAGGGGTGGAAGGCGTTGAGTGGGGGCATTGGCGCGGACGTGCTGGAGAAGGCGCTGGGGGACGGGGTGGTGGACAGCCTGACGCCGGTGGAGGGGGAGCGGGATGAGGTCGAGGAGGTGGCGGCGGCTGTGGCGGGGCGGAAGCGGCGGCGGGCGGAAGAAGGGGAGGCAGCGGCTGAAGGGGAGGGCGCGGAGCGCGCGGAGCAGGGAGACGCCGGCAAGTCGGACAGGGGAGGGGAGGGCGCCGGGGATCAAGAGAAAGAGGCGACACAAGAGCACATCGCCGACGCCCGGCGCATCCGCCTCCCGGTGTTCGACCTGCGCCGCTCGTGGGCGCACGGCGCGACGGGTGACGACGTCACGCGCTGGGCGCAGGACAAGAGTGTGCTGTGGGAGCGCGTCGCGAAGGAGCACGGCGGTGAGTGTGTTGGCGTGCGGGGATGGCGCCGCGGCGCCTTAAACTGCGCAGTCTATGCGTCCTACATGACAACGCTGACGGCAGGCCCCGCAGCCCTCGTCGGCCAGGTCGCGATCGCGTTCCTCCTCGTGACGCAGGTGTGGAACCACCCGGCGCTCGGGGCGTACAAGCGTCTCGTGGCGCTCCTGTGTCGCTCGCACGCGGCGATGGCTGAGCCCGAGTTGTTCGGGTACGCCGCGAGCGCCTCGAGGGGAGCGGGGCAGGGAGGAGGGAGTGGACCAGGCGGGGCGGCGCGCGACACCACCCTCGCCTTCGTCGCCCTCCTCACGGCGCAAATCGCGAGCCTCCCCGACTCCGCGTTCGCGACCGAACTCCCCGAGCTCGACGTGTTCTACCTCGACGAGATCGAGCACCTGCGCCGCGGGCTTGGCGCGGCGCTGGCGGTGCGGGGCTGGTGGGGGATGGCGGGGCGCGCGCAGGGCGCGTGGACGCGGCTCGCGGGGGTGTGCAAGAAAAGGGGGTGGGCGGTGGGCGAGCTCGCGCAGGGCGACGAGGAGGAGGACGAGGAGGAGGAGGGGGAGTATGCGCCGGTTGTCGTGGAGACCTAGCAGCACCGTCGTTGAGACCTAGCAGTGGAATAGAATGCATCTGTATCGTCTATGGGCTGCTACAAGACGTACGGGATCGCAGCCCTGCGCTTGGCGGGGTACGTCTCGAAGGTGCGCCGATACCATGCGTGCCCCCTTAGTGCGCGCGGGAGCATGCTCGTGACCTCGGCGAGCACGAACGCCCACGGCGCGGCAAGCATGGCCGCGGGCCACATGGGCGCGAGGGCGCGGGCCCAGGGTAGAGCGAGGGAGGCGAGCGGGGGCACAGCGACGAGCGGGGCGGGGGACGCGGCGAGCGCGAAGCCGGTCCATTCGAGCCTGCGGTTAGCGGCTGCGAGTGGCGCGAGCGGAGCGAGTGCCGCGAGCGCGGGGGGATGAGTGTAGCGAGAGCGCGAGCGCGGGGGGATGGGCATAGCGAGAGCGCAGGCTGGGCAGGGGAGTTGGAAGGGAGGAGGGTATCCCGCCTCGAAGAGCTCTCTAGTCGCAACGCCACTCACCACTCGCAGAGGTAGTTCGGGAACGAGACGAGCGCGAACAGCCCTCCCTGCGGGACGCGGTACCGGCCGTCTTTATCCGAAGGTCCATCGTCTTGCGGGCGGGATACGAGGCGCCGGGACGGCGGCCTGCGGAGGTCGTGCAAGATCTCGTCGTGGTACACTGCGGTCAGAGAGGAAGGGGGGAGGGCGAGGGTGGGGGGGAAGGGAGAGGGAGGGCAGCGACCCACCATTACCGGCAAACGCGGAGGCCCAGAGCGCGACGCCGGCCCAGAACGTCCACCCCCCGGGCGGGGGATAGGAGCTCAGCGCGCCCGCCTGGAGCGTCGCGTTGAGGAGGTTGAAGAGGACG
The DNA here is from genome assembly GCA_020011015.1 of Cutaneotrichosporon dermatis. NCBI lineage: Eukaryota > Fungi > Basidiomycota > Tremellomycetes > Trichosporonales > Trichosporonaceae > Cutaneotrichosporon > Cutaneotrichosporon dermatis. The sequence goes on along the minus strand of JAIGNX010000002.1, from coordinate 1,930,717 downwards.
GCGGTGGCCGCGACGGACGCGTGGATCTTGGCGCGCTTCGGCGCCAGGAGCAGGGGCGAGAGGACGGCGCGGTGCGCGTAGTGCACGAAGTACAGTGCTGCGAGGATGCGCGCGCGCGGCGTGAGCGAGGACAGGTTGGCGTAGAAGGTGATGGGCTGGGGTCAGCGCTGCCCAGCGTTTCGGCGTTGCATCTTGGCACTGCACTCAGCGCTGAGCTCGCAGCGCACTCGCTACGCCGGCTCGCACTCGCTACGCTGCTCGCACTCGCTGCGCTCGTGCTCACTCACCGCCACAAGCTCCATACCCGCCCACGCCCAGTTGCCGTCGAGATTCAGCCTGCTTGGGATCGCGAAGCGGCCGAACGGTGCGTCGAGGATCCACAGCGTGACCGGCGCGTGCAGCGGGAAGAGGTGGAAGAGCAGGAGGAGGGGGTAGAATGTGCGCGGCGGCGGCGTCGCGGGGTATATCCGGGGCATCATCGTGGGTCGAGTTGGCGAGGACGAAGTCGACGTCGACGGCGAGGTGATATAGACAGCGCCAAGCGAAGAAAGTCAGTTGCGCTGAAACTCGGGACGCGGAACAGATTAGATGTCGGACGATGGTGGCTGAAATCGCGGTCGGCGCGAGCGGGATGACGTCGTGCCACGTGGTCGAAGGTGGCGGCATGGAATGCAACGAGGTCATCAAGCGATCTCTGCCTGCCATCATAATGGCCGCCGTCGACCTACGCCGCCGCTCATGTATCTGCGCCGCTAATGTATACACTCCGCCCTCGTGAACTCTCGCGCCATTCATTCATCGCTGCTGCTATCTACGCGTTTCGCGTCATTTACTCTTTTCGGCATTCAGTCGTTCCGTCTCAAGCAAGCCATTATTGACCACGCGCACAACGCCGCGCGTCGCGCCGCTCCGCTTGGCGCCGCTTAGTAGTTGTTGTTGCCGCCGAAGCCGCCCTGGTTGCCGCCCTGGCGACCCGAGCCGAACTGGTTGTCGTCCGACGAGCCAAAGCCGCCGACACCGCCCTGGCGGCCGGAGGAGCCGTACGAGTCGTCGTCGCCACGGCCGCCGAGGCCACCCGACGAGCCGTACGAGTCGTTGTCGCCGCGGCCGCCGAGGCCACCCGACGAGCCGTACGAGTCGTTGTCACGGCCAGACGAGCCAAGGCCGCCCGAGGAGCCGTACGAGTCGTTGTCACGGCCGGACGAGCCAAGGCCGCCCGAGGAGCCGTACGAGTCGTTGTCGCGGCCACCGCCGAGGCCACCGGACGAGCCGTACGAGTCGTTGTCACGGCCCGAGGAGCCGAAGCCGCCGGACTGCTGGTTGTCGCCGTACTGGTGTAAGCGGGTGTGGCGTGGGGTGGTGGGGGTGGTGAGGGAGAAGGTGGGAGGAAGGTGGGCTAAGGCGGCCACGGGGTGGAGCCTCGGTTAAAGTGTGGTGACGTGAGGGCATCCAGCTACCCAGTGGGAGGGAAGGGAGCGAGCAGGTAGCAGGGAAGTACCCAAGGCCGCTCGCAGCTAGCAGAGAACTACCCAAGCTTCGTCGCTGGCAGCTCGCTCGCAGGCAGCAGAGTAACGGAAGACAGTACGCACGTTGTTGCCACCCTGGCCCGAGCCCGAGGTAGCGTCCTCAACCTTGTTCTTGATCTTGTCAAGGAGCTGTGTGTGAGCGGCGCCGAAGAGATGGGGAGGTACTCACGCCCGACATTGTGTGCTAGTTTGTGTGTTGGTGGTGGTAGAGAGAGTTAAGAGTGAGAGAGGGAGGTGGATGAGGAGGGGAAGAGATGACGTCTGAACTATATATGTTGTTGTGGGGGAGGCAAGGTGCCACCGGGGGAGTGGATGGTGTGCTCGTGTCGTGCGTCGTGGCATCTGCACCAGTAGTGCTAGCGGTGGACGACCTACGGCCCGGGGGGCTGTAGGGTGTCATGACACGTACAGGAACCGTGGGCGGGGCTAGCCGCCGAGCTACCGCGAGTCTACCGCTTGCACACCAGTACAGCCTCGCATCTCATCTTGGTCTAGGGGAGGGAGAGGAGCCAACCCGTGGCTCGTGGGCAATCCCTTGGCCAACGAGACGCGAGGCCAACTGCTGCGCATCTCAGTTGAGACTTGGAATGGGTGGCATTCACCAACGTGTGTGTGACGTAGTTGTGATCGCGTCACGCGGTATTTAATCCCAAAGGCGTGACAGATCGGCGGGGTGTGGGTGTGAGGGTGTGGGGCGGGGGCCTCGGGGCCTGCGATCTGACACTTCTTGCTTAGACGAGGCGGCGCGACAGCCGGGACATGCATGGGAGATACTCGACTTGGAGCAATTCAAGGAGCCGAGGTGTGCTACGTTGGCTACGTTGCTCGAGGCTTAAGGCGGCACAGCGGCCAGGAGTGGCGGATGCTCAAGTCGACTTTGGTGCCTGTAATCTAACCCGTCGTCGTGGTACGCTACCGCTTGTCCTCTGCCCTCTGCCCCTGGTTTGGGTCATGGGTGATCATGGATCATGGAGCAACGAGTATGGATCATGGGGCGATGGCAGAGGCGGAGGGTGACGCGCACTACTAACCTCTGCTGGAGCAGGACCACAGGTCTGGCCCGTTTGGGAGTGATGGGAGTTGATGGTGAAGGGGTAAGACGAGCAGGGCAAGCAGGGCAAGTAGGGCCGGATGGTATGACATAGGGGAAGGAGATGGGAGGATATGGGGGATCGACCAAGGGACCAATTGACCTGGGGAATGACTACTTGGCCTAGCGACCGATCGAGCATCCCTCTATCCACCAGCTCATCCATTGTGATGTTCGGCGAGCTAGAATCTAGGAAGGGCAGATAGATGAAGGCCAGGCGCAGTAGGTCGATGCATGCACAGTCGATGCATGCTCAGCGGGCCCGAGATCCCGAGACTGCGGCGTGGTGAGGTAAGGTGAGGTGAGGGAGGTGGGCGAAACGAGGCGCTCGCAATCCTCACATCCGAGGCAGGAGGCAGGATCGCGTGGAGTGACGTCGTGGTTAGTAGTAGTGTACGAGTAGTGGAACGTGCTTGGGTCGATACACGTCCACTCGCTCAAGTAGGCCGTACTGTTGCCGCGTTGTGGACGCTTGTACGCTGGGTAGATGGCCAGGTGCCAGGTGGCTTTTCTCACGGACCGTGGGCCGGCGCGTGGTAAATACAACTCCCCATCTCACAGCTCACTGCCGCCTCACTCCCTTCACCCTCCGGCCTACGTCACTCCTCCGCCACACCTGCCCAGAATAAGACTCCATATGCCCTGTACAAGTCGACCTATATTTAACAACGCTCTCTAATGTCTACCCGCTAGCCAGCGGTTCCATAGAGATTCTAAAGATACAAACGGCCACCACGGCCGTGGCGAGCCGTAGATAGACACGCCTTAGGGCGTGTCTTGGGCTATGAGACAGGCGCGGCTGCGCGACCTGGATGCCACCGCGATAACACCTCCCCACTGACGGCCCGCCGTCGCCCACACTGACTGAGTGCCCGCCCCCTCACATCTTCGCGGCAGGGGCGGGCGCCGCGAGTCATGGCGACATCGAGAACATGTCGGGGGACTTGGACATGTCGCCGTCGGAGCTGGTCGTCGACGACGCCTTGGAGGAGGGGATGGCGCGGGACGTCGTGTGTGTCGAGCGCTTCTCGACGAGGCGCGCCTCGGGGTCCTCGAAGCCGCCGCGGAAGCCGAACTCGAAGACTTCGGCGTTGCGCCAGCGCTGTGTGTCAGCGGGGTCTGTAGAGGGAGGGTTGCTGGGGGAGGCGGATGGGCCATGCCGCATGTCTACTGGCATGTGTTGCTGGACTGCCACATAGCACAAGTGATGCACGCCCACACGACACGTCCACACTACTCGCCCAGGCCCACACACTCACCCTCGACGAATGGTGCCCGTCCACAATATACCGCAGGATATCACCGTGCGCAACCACTGTAGTCAGCATCGGCCCGATCGCGCCGCCGGGTGTCGGCCCGCCTCCGCCGCCTCCGCTGGCGCCAAATTCCATTGGCCAACCCAGCCACCACGCCAACCTCGCTACACCGCTCCGCTATCACTGCCACTCACAGACAATCTCCCGCTCGGGCCGCTCGCGCAGCCACTTGCGCACCATCTCGGCGCGCTCGGCCGCGCGCTCCGGGTCAAAGATGCCCTGCTTGGACGCGTACTCGTCCGACAGGCCGCTGAAGTCGAGGTCGGCGAACATGCCGCCCATGGAGGTGGCGAGTTCCTCGCGGGGGGACAAGGGGGTGTCGCACGGGATGCTGCTGTCAGCGGCGGGTACGCGGCGCGAAGCGGCGTGTCGAGCCTGCAGGCCAAGGTGCTGCTGGGTGCAGTATGCATTGTGCCAGCGTGCCATGTGCCAAGCCAAGACCACCCCCGATTGTCAGGCACGCGGCGGAAACATCCCCCCGTGCCACCAATCCACCAACAACCACCCGCGCACCCAACGCAGTCGGCCGACCCGCGACCCGACGCGGACTTGATTCGGAACTCACTCCTCGACTTCTTGCGCAATGTCCAGCAGCACGACCTTCTTCCCGTCGGCCTCTAGCCTGCGCTTGAGCTCGGGGAAGGCGATGAGCGTCGTCTCCATGCTGCGTCGAAGCTGCCGTCAGCGCTGCACCTGTTGGTGAAGTGGTAGACTCACTGGGGACGTGACGAGGAGCTCGGCCGTGCCCTGCAGACTACCCATGGTCTCCTCCTGCAGCCGGGTCGCCTGCCCGCGCCCGACGGGGGTCAAGGACGGGTCGTGGACTGGTGTCAGACGAGCGTGCTAGGTACTATGCATGCATGGTGCTATGCATGGCGGACGTACTGGACCAGTCGCTGAATACGCTGCGTGTCAGCTTGTCTGTTCTGCAAGTTCTGTGCGAGTTTGGCGCTGTCGCGTGCCGAGCCCAAATATTTCGTTGAATTCTTGGGTGGCAAGTCCAGTGGCCAGTGGCCCAGTAGTGGCCGACTCACTTGTGCTCGGCCTGTGCGTGGCGCACGAGATAGATGCGCTTGCTAGTTGGGCAGTGCGACATTGTATCTGGCTTTCCGCCGTTGGTCTCGGGAGGGTGTGAGGTGTGTTGGGGTGTGTTGTGTTGGGAGGACATGGTTACTGAGTAAGAAGTGGTGTTGATGTATGCATACGAGAAGGGGGCGGGGTAGCGATAGCGTCTCTCGAGGTCTATCTAGGCATGATCGCTTGCTCGCTCGCTCGCCCCTCTCTGAAATATTCTACAACTTGGCGTGATCTGCTTAGCCATCTGATTCGTAGTCGATAGCCATAGCCGGCGGTCCGTCAAGTGCTTACCCCGCCGTCCCCGCGCCCCCCGGTCCGCCGGATGTTCAGTCAGTCAGCTCATCCTGCTTATCCTATCCATCCATCTTTCCTTCCTAATTTTTGATTCCGCAAGGTGCACGCCATAGCCATAGCCGGCCGGCAGTGTTCTCTTGTCCTTTTACCGAGGCAAGTCTGTGCTGCCATTTGGTCCCGCTAGCAGGTCGCCCCCTACCGCGGCCCATATGGCACAAACGGATGGACATGAAACGAGCGTGTTCCTTAATCGGAACTCGTCCACTCTGCTCTCTTAGCTCCGTTTCCGTCAATCGGAAATTGATCCCGAGGTAGACCTGTTGTTGTTCAATTTGATCCCGTCCTGTGCATTCCGGTATCCTCTACTGCCGCAGATAGAGGCATGTGAGCTACTGGCTCCGGCCAACTTCGCGCCGGACCCTTGCAGCTTGTCAGACATTTGGCGTTCCTCATCTGTCGATCACCTATCCGCCTGACTCATTTGATCCTTGACGCCTTAACGCCTTGACCCGAGTCGACTCACACACACCACCGGCAACGACACATCGGCCGGGGCTACCATCCTGCCCCGGGCCACCATGCTCCCCAACCAACAGTCGCCGCGAAGCCCACACGACGATAGACCGTCGCTAGCCCACTTTGTCGTGTTCAACCCGACGCTCGCGCTGGCCAAGCCCAAGCCCAGGCTCAAGAAGGATGGTGCGATAGCAGGCGCCGACTCGGCCACCGCCACCGCCAACACTCCCGATGCTCCGAAACCGCCGGCGTCCAAAGAAGAACGCGACCGCGACCTCGAGGACGACCTCCGCGAGGCAGCGCAGATCGTGTTCTACACGTCCCGCGAGTCCGGCGGCGTCAGCCGCGACCGCATGCTGCGGCAGGTCGGCCTCGCCAAAGGTCTGATGGGGTTTGCCGAGTGAGTCTGAGTGAGCGCCTTCGCGTGTTCGCGCCTGTCTTCGCCAAGTCGAAGCGAGTGATAGGCGACAGGGCAGGCGGCGCGCGCAAGTCAGTAGGGCTGTAGAGCACTGACCGCAGCATGGTCGTCGTCGACCCCAAGGCCGACCCCAAGGTCGACCCCAAGGCCGACCCCACGCACGACGCCCCCGTCTACTGGGCAGTGCACAGCCAATACCAGCGCCTGATCGTGTACTCGCCCGAGCCCAACTGGTTCATCTACATTGTGCGTCCGAGCGTCTGCGTCGCTCACATCAGTGCATCTCCCTCCCGCGCGAGAGCAAGGACAAGGATCCCAACGCCAAGGAGCCCCCGCGCACCGAGCCGCCCGCCCTCGCCGACAGGATGCTCGTCGACGGCCTGCGGCGGGGGTACGACGATTTCTGTGTAAGTCGCTCCTCTCTCCCCACCTCTCTGCGCAACACCTCCGCTGACGATAGCTCCTCCACGCGTCCCTCGAATCCCACCTCCCACCCACCCCCGCCCTCGCCTCGCTGCTCGAGCGGTACTGGACGCGCTTCGCCTTCGCCTACGAGGCAGCGTACCTCACGCCCGGCCCGTCGTCGCCGCTCCAAACCTGGCTCGGCGGCTATCCCCCCTTGCTCGACAACGCCAAGCTGCGCGCGGCCCTCGACGAGTTCGTCTCCGACCACCCCGGCGCCGGCGCAGGCCTACTGAACCCGAGCCGACCGCTCGCGCTCGCCCACGTCCCAGAGGGAAGAGAGGGCGCCGCGCTCCTCCGCTTCCTCCTCTCCCTCCTCGCCGCGGGCCTGCCGCCGGCCCTTCCGCCCTCGTCGAAGAAGGAACACACGCATTCCCTCGGATCGGTGTTTGGGCGCAGAAAGGCGCCGAGCTTGAAAGCCCCGCCGAAGGATATCTCGAAACTCGCACCTCAGGATCCCGAGCCCCGCAAGGCGTCGTGGGGGCTAGCCTCGCCGCTGTCGTGGGTCGGGTTCGCATCCGCGCCCGCGTCGCGGACGTCGACGCCCGTGCCCGCGCCGACGCCGGCGCCGACCGTCGCCCCGTCGGGCGACGAGGCCCAGGAGGTGAAGACCGAGAAGGTCGAGGGTAAAGGCGAGGGTAAGGGGGAAGGCGAAGGCGAGAGCGCCGAGCCCGGCGCCGCCAAGGCCACACCTCCGCGCCCACCCGCCGCCAGCCACAAGCCCCGATGGCCGAGTCTGGGCATATCGTTCGGCGACGCGGTCGGGAACGTCGGCGCGGTGTTTGGGCTGGCGTCGTCCCCGCGCCCGGACAGTAGGATGAGCGGGGAGGCGGGGCGGGGCGGGGCGGGCAGTGGTGCGGCGACGCCGTCGGAGGGGGACGGGAGAGGGCAGTAGGTGCAGAGGAAGGTGGCGGGGAAGAGGATGGCGCGGAGGGAGGTGTGGAGGGACGGGGCGCCGAGGGAGGCGCCGAGGGAGGCACGGAGGGAGGTGCGGAGGGAGGTGGCGCCGGTGGCGCTGAGAACGCGGCAGCAGATGCGCAGTCCGACGATGGGAAGGACGCCGAGCCAACAGGTGCGCCTCCAGCAGCAGACGACGCCGAGCCGGCCGCCGACGACTCGTCACCGCCGCCCTCCTCAGACCCCGAGCAGCCATCGACCAACGACGACGTGCCAGTCATCACGACCGAGATGCCCACGCCCCTCGACGCCCCTGTGGGCCTCTCGGACGCCGCCGAGGTTCTTATCGTCGACACCCTCGCGCCGGCCCCGCTAAGCGGCGGCACACCGCGCCCCGCCAGCCCCGCCAGCTCCGATCCCGCCCCAGCCGGTGAGGCAGACGACACCGCCGCCGACACCGCCCCTCCCGCCCCTGGCGCTGACGCAGACGACGGCGGCAGCTCCGATCCCGCCCCTGGCTCTGTCGCAGACGACGGCGCCGCCGACGACACCGCGTCCATCGCGACGGGCGTGTCGCAGACCGAGGTCGCCCTGCCGGACCTCGCGGCGGCCGTCGACTCGGACGTCGACATGGCGTGGGAGAGCCGGCTAGTGTGGCAGGGTGGCGTGCGCCGGCGCGTCTTCTGGGTCGTCGTAAGTCCTCTCGTCTCTCCACCTCACTCCCTTCGCGTGCTGACAGCAGCGCGAACGCACCCTCCTGTTCTTCCTCACTGGCCCCATCGCCGCCCCCGCCTCGCCTGACGACGACGCCTCGCCGCCGGCGATCCCCGCACTGCGCGTCTTCTCGACGTACGCCGCGACGCTCGCCCCACGCGACGAGGCCAGGGACAGAGGGGAGAAGAAGGGAGGGGAGAAGGGCAAGGACGAGAACACGACGGTCTACCATGCCCGAGGGGAGACGGAGGTCAGCGGGCACCTCGACGGTGTGGATTCGGGGACGCTGGCCGCGCTGCGCGCGCTGATCGGCGGCGGCGGAGGGGAAGGGGCGGGGGTGGGGGAGGTGTATGCGCAGACCCTGTCCGGGCGGTTTGCTGTTGCCAAGCGCGCCGTCGAGGGCAAGGACAGCGATGAGGAGGGGGAGGGGGAAGGGAGGGAGGCCGACGGAGAGCTGTATGGCCTCACGGGACGGCGCGACGCGAGCCTCACGGACGCGGAGAGGGTCGTCCGGGAGGCGGCTGTGCTGCGCCCCGAGTTCACCACTTAGCTGGGCTTGCACGGGATGGCACTGAGACGTCAGATGTAGATTAGCGGGCGTGAGTGTACGTAGTAGGCAGAGCTCGGCGTTACGACCCGTACATCGTGACGGCAGGTGATGATACAACTGTATGTCTAGTCTACGACCTGACCAGTATGAGTGAAGGTGCTAGAAGGTGGAGCTGTATGAAGCGGCCTCATGGCCGGGTATGTAATGTTGCAGTGGTGCAGGCCGGGGCCGCACGGCGCGGTATCGAGCGAGCGCGTCTCGCCCTTGGGTGTCTGCCTGCTCGTGACTCGCCTGTCGGCCTTGTCCTGCCACCGCGTCCGTGTGTGTGAGCCAGGACGCCTACTTGTTGTGCCACAGCAGCGTCTTGAGGGAGGTCCAGGTATCGGACTCGTGGTAGATGTAGCCTGTGCATTAGCGCGAGCGCGGCGACGAAGCGGGCGCAGCGAGCGGAGTGGATTGGGACAAGGAGAGAGGGAGTGGTGGATGGCTCAATCTGTGTGGGTGGCTCTCGTGAATGCAGCCCACGCGCTACTGTCCGCCTCCAGCCCAGTACTAGCACAGACCGCGTCGTGCCGCAGCAATCACGAACACAGGCGCACTGGAAGCAACAGTGCGATGCTTCCAATCGCGCCCCTCCATCGACACCCCGCATCTGCCTCGGCAACCCGGCAGACACGGCATCCCCACCCCGCCCCGATAAGCGACCCTCCACCTCCCTCCACCGCGCAGACTCACGCATCGAATTGACAATCCCCGGCTGCAGCCGCTCGCCGCGGTGGCGGAACATGTACATGACGGCGGCCCAGGACAGCGACGCGACGATCGCGAACGGCATGTTGGCGGGCGGGATCGGGCGGGGGTTGGCCTCGGGGCTCGTGAGCGGCGGGAGCGGGTGGTCGAGCGGCTGCCACGCGGTTTTGGGCGGGTTCGGGCTGTTGCTGTACAGGCGCGGGATGAAGGAGAGGATGGCGCGGGACATGATGTAGAGGACGATTTGCTCGTTGATCTGCTGTCAGCGCGCGCGAGCGCGAGCTTGCGAAGCAAGCGAGCTGCGAGTGCGAGCGGGCGGCATCGCGCAGGTCCGGGCAGGCTGGGCGGGGCCGGTGGAGTGAACGGGAGCCGACGACAGGCCGACCCCGGCACCATGGCCTCTCGGCGCCGCGGTAGGACACAGCGCCGAACCCCGCCCTCTCCTCCCCACCCCCCTAATCCCTCCTCCTGCCCATCTGCTCGCCCGACCACCACCAACCACGACTCAACCACGACTCACCGGCGTCCGATCCCCGAACACGGTGTATCCGCCAATACCGCCGGCCACAAACGTGTCAAGATCCCGCTCCTTGCCGCCGTTCAGCCGCTTCTGGATGAGCAGCGCAATCTTGTACACGGTGACAAACTTGGCGAGCGCCATCGCGTGCGTCCGTGTGGCCGTGAGGATGCCGTGGATGCGCGTGCTCCACGGCTTGTGGGAGAAGAGCGCGGCCATGACGAGCGCATGGGGGAAGCGGACCTTGCACCCGTAGACGAGGCCGTTGCGCGCGCCCTTGACGATCGCGAGGAAGTCGTGGTGCGCGGGGCTGCTGTTAGACTCGGGGGTGGGCGGGCGGGGGAGGAGGCCGGGGATAGGATTGCCGGAGACGAGAAACGAGAATGGAAGATGACGACGAAGGCCGACTCACTCCATGATCCATCTCTGAATGGCGGCCGACATGGTGACTTGTGCTTTCTGGGATGACGGCGGCGGCGACGACGAGAGCTAGGATGGATGCGTGTTGTGTGAGACACTACTGGTGATGGTGATGAGGAGGGTGGAGAGAGTAGAGAGTAAAATGATGGATGATGGTCGCTTGCTGATGCCGGAGGCCGGTGCGTCTCTCTGCGCTGTAGGTGGATAAATCGCTGTCTCTTGATTCCGGCACTCTGATTACCGGCGCCCACTGGCTCCTACTGAGTATAGGAAGGTCTAATCTGCGGTCTTGCCAGTCTAGTCGCCGCCCGCCGAGTTGTAGACGGAATACGGCCGAATCCGACCGTCCCTACGCCCACTTAGTTCTACCCTGCCCAGCCCACCGGCGGCCAGTACGTCAGCTCCTCTCGTTCAAAGTCAAGTAGCCAATACGTAAGATAGGCGACACATGTGTCACACGAGAACCACGAGGACCACGCGGTACTAGCTGTTACCTAAGTGGGGGCTAGTGGCACACGCGGTTCCCTTTCTATTTGGAAGCACGTGAGTCGGTCAATTCCGTTTAGCCCTGGTGAGTATTAGCTCGGAAATGCCAAGCGTTACTAAACTAACTGGTTTAGACCCGGCCGGGGGATATATATCATTCCTGAGTCTAGTTAGCCTAGTAGCTGAATAGGGAGGGCCCCATGCGGTCCACCCGTCAGAAACCATGAGGAATGACGATAGTCATGCTGTAGCGGAACAAGTGGTTGATGAACTTTCTTTTTACCATCGACGACGTCCCCAAGAGTTTCTCAGTCTTGCTGTAGCTGCTCTAGACTGCTCAGCTGCTCTGATCTTGAGCACTTGACCGGCTCCACTCGCTTCCCACTCCCACTCCCTCTTCGTCTCTTCCCATCCTCTTATACCCCATCCATCGCTTAGATCGTTCCCATCTCTTCCCATCTCTCCCCCTCCCCCCCTTTCCCACCCTTCCCCCTTGCCCCCTTTGTAGTCATACTAGACCCAGGACCCAGCTCCCGCCCCCGCCCACACCCACGCCATGCTCGCCCAGCTCTCGCTGCTCACGGCGCTCGCCCTGCGGCTCGTCGGCGCCGAGAACGGCGGCGCTGATAGCAGCGCCAATGCCGGCGCTCCCGAGCAGTTCACGGCCGTCGACATGCTCACGACGCCTCGCCCCCAGTCGGCCATCGCGGCCCCGGGCGGCAAGCACGCGATCAGCGTCGTCGACCAGTGGAACGAGGAGGAGGATGCGTGAGTGTCTTATCGTGGCTGTAGGAGGAGGTCGCGAGACTGCCTTCTCATCCCTCCCTCAATCCATCCATGCCTCGCCCTCGATCATCTTGGTTACCCAGGCAGCTCCTTGCCCTACCTGTAGTCCATCATCCCCGCCTCGCCTGCCTCCGGCAGGCTCACCCCTACACCCCCGCTAACCCCAGCATGTCCCGCACCCTCTACATTCTCGACCTCGACGGCCTCGAGCAGCTCCAGCCCAACGACGAGAACAAAGACCGCGTGCGCAAGATGTGGACCTCGCCCACCTCGCAGATGTCCGAGTTCCTCTGGCTCTCCAACCAGACCGTCGCATACAAGAACGGCTCGTCTCTCCTCCACTTCTCCATCGCGCCCGGCGCTTCCGACCAGCCTATCAAGGTCCTCGACTTCCCCAACGGCACCGAGCCCAGCAGCCTGCAGTACGATGCCGACTCGCGCGCCCTCGTCTTCTCGGCGGCTGTGTGGGAGGACAACCTCGAGCTGACGGAGACGGCGGCTGGCAACCAAAAGTACGAGGACCGTGGCGACTCTGGTCTCGTGCTTGACGACCTCTTTGTGCGTCACTGGGACACTTGGCGTATCCCCGGCAAAATCTACACTCTCGGCATGACGAGGCTCAACCAGCGCAGCAAGAAGCGCCAGGAGGACAGCTCGGAGGAGGACGACCCGGACGCCGAGTTCACCAGCGACCGCAAGTGGGTCAACATCCTCAAGGGTACCGGACTGTACAGCCAGATGGACGCTATTTCCGAGTTCTCGCTGTCGGGCAACCACGTCGCCGTCGCGCTCAAGCCCAACGACATCAGCGTCGCCGTGCACACGCGCATGGAGGTTTGGGTCGTCGACCTCGACCACCTCGACGCCGAGCCCAAGCAGCTTACGCCCGGCAACCTCGGCGCAGTCAGCGGCGTCCAGTACAGCCCCGACGGCAGCAAGCTCGCATGGCTCCAGATGGCACAGGACGGGTACGAGAGCGACAAGCGCGTCGTGACCGTGCACACCTTTGAGACCAGCTCCGACGAGGCGTGGACCAACGAGTGGGACCGCTCGCCCCAGTCCATCTCCTGGGATCTCGACTCCAAGACCCTCGTCACGTCCGAGTACAAGGGGCGCGTTCTGCCGTACCACATCCGCGCACCGGGCCAGCTCCCGACGCCGCTCATGTTCAACGGCTCGACGTCGTCGATCGCCCGCTCACCGACTCGACCTTCCTCCTCTCCGTCTCGAGCATGCAGCACCCACCGAGATCTTCTTCCTCGACCTCGAGGAGGGCGACGGGCCCGATCACGACCCGCACAAGCTCCCGGCCGAGCAGGTGTACCAGATCACGCACTACTCGACTGAGCACATTGGCCGGCCGTCTCGACGCCATCAAGCCTGAGGAGATGTGGTTCCGCGGCGCCGACGGCCGCAACGTCATGGCCTGGGTGCTCAAGCCGCGGCTGGAGCGAGGTGATGCCCCAGCGTCGTACCCTCTTGGTGCGTCCTTCCTCTGGCAAGAAGAGACATTGCTAACACACAGCCTTCTGATCCACGGCGGACCCCAGAGCGCATGGAACGACAACTGGTCGACTAGATGGAACCCGGCGGTGTACGCCTCGGCGGCTACTTTGTCGTCGCGCCCAACCCGACGGCTCGACTGGCTACGGGCAGGAGTTCATCGACCGCATCCAGAACAACTGGGGTGGCAGTGAGTCGCCCTTCTCCAGCCCTTCCCCATTGCCCTTCCCCTTCCTCCCCATTGCGCCCTCGCCTTCCTCCCCATTCATAAACCCCCTCTCCCCCACCCCCCGCTAACCCCAGGCCCTTACCAGACCTCGTCGCCGCCTACCACGCCGCGCTCGACAAGTACACGCACATCGACGCGAATCGCACGACCGCCCTCGGCGCGAGCTACGGCGGCTACATGATCAACTGGATCAACGGGCACGCCGACGCCTTCGGCTTCAAGGCGCTCGTGTACCACGACGGCATGCTCAGCACGACCGACATGTTCTACTCGACCGAGGAGCTGTGGTTCCCGCTGCACGACCTCGGGCTCGCCGCACGACCAGCGCGCAAACTACGAGCGCTGGAACCCGATGAACCACGTGCAGAACTGGAAGACGCCCGAGCTCGTCATCCAGGGCGGCCTCGATTTCCGTCTTGCGGAGAGCATGGGCATTGCGACGTTCACCGCGCTGCAGTAGTGAGTCAACGTGGCGGACGTGGACATGCTCCGTCCCCGCCTTCCCTTATTTACCTCATCTCACGTTGCCATGCGTGCAAGAACTCCCTCCCACCCCCCCCCCCCCCCCCAACCCCGCTGACATCAGCAACCAAGTGCCCAGCCGCTTCCTCTACTTCCCCGACGAGAACCACTGGGTGCTTAAGGCGCACAACTCGCGCAGGTGGCACAAGGAGGTCCTCGGCTGGCTCGACCAGTGGGTCGGGCACGGTAAGCAGTAGGCCGCGGCCGCGGCCGCGAGTGAGCGGATGAGTGAGCGGACAAGTGAGAACGTGAGCATCACGAGTAGCTCGGCGCCGGCTCCGGCTCGGCCTTGCGACCTGCGATATCTCTGCGATATCTTGGAAGAAGCGGAAAGGAAAGCGGAAGGAAAGAACGGCACGAACACTGAGGAGTAATAAATGGCAAGACGGACATTGAGACGTCGCCGTTCCATAGTTCAGAAGATGAATGCCCTCTTGAAGTCGAGCGTCTCAAGACTCGGACTCAGACTCGGGCGCGGATTGCAGCAGGCCGGTTTATGAAACTCGCTGTGGGCATGGGAGCTCGCAGCCACTGCTGCCTGGGAGTATGAAGCATGTCATGAATTGCAATTGTACAGTTGTCTATCTCCTCGAGCTCTATCTCGCACTTCTCATTATTCCTCGGCCATCTGACCGGGTCCAGCAGCCCCAATGCACCAGCTCGCGTTCGTCGCCTACTCCTCTGCGCTACGCGCGTTCTTCTAAGCATGCCAACTTCTACTCGCCCACGCGATACGCCACCATCGCCTCGAGACTGTGCACGTTCGTGCTGAAGCTGCGCAGCCGCACCTGCTCGACCTTGCCGCGGTCGATGAGGTGTGGGTCCGCGTCGCCCCATGTGGCGGGGACGGGGGCGTCGGGCGAGTCGTTGGTGTATGCGAGGATCGTGAATGTGCCTGTGTGTGAGCAGACTATGCGAGGAGGCAGTACGGAGGAGAGCGTGGGAGTGTCGGTGGGGTTTGGGGTGGTCGAACGGGAGGCAGCGAGACTGGGCTTGAGGCAGGAGAAAGCCGCGCAGTCCAGCAACCCACACCACGGGCTTGGCTCCAGCCAACGTCGACAATGCAACTGGGCACGACCACACCGTTCCGCCACACCACCTCCACACCCACAAACTCACACTCGTCATCCAGAATCGGGAGGAACGTCACACTGCTCGTGATCTGCTTCATGATCTCGCGGATCTCGCCCTGCACCTCCTTCTCCGTCTTGTTGTGGCGCTTTGTCGGCTTTGGTGCGCCGGGCATCGCGCCGGCCGAGGTCGGGCCGTCCTCGGTGTGGATGTCGAATTGCCATCGCTCGAGCGTCTCGTCCGTCTCGACGGACTTGATGGCGAGGACGAGGCGGGTGAGGGTGGACGAGAGGAGCCAGTCTGTGCGGGAAGGTGCGTGGGTGGTGTGGGCGGGAGGGATGTGTGGGCCACAGAGAGGTGTGGTGGGTGGGTGGTGCCCGATGGGAGAGGGGGAGGGGGGGATGAGGGGAGGGAGCGGGGTGGGAGGGCGAGGGTCGCGAGGACGGTCGTGAAGGGTGAGGCGTAGGCAAGCGCGAAATGTTGGGACCACATGTATAGTCGGCGAGGATATGTATATGTCAGCACCTGTCGAGCACGCCCCAGCAGCACACTCACCAGACACCTGCGCCAGAATCGTCTGGATGTACTCCTTCAACCCCTCGTCGGACGTGACGAGCATCGGCAGCCCGTACTTCTTGACCATCCTGGCATTAGCCCTCCCCCCTCCTTCTTCCATCTCGCCCTTCTAGCGACGCCGCAGACGCACCGGAACTCATCAGACGGATACACGCCGCGCTGGTACAGGATCCTGCCGTCAGCCCGCCCACAGTGCGAACGCACGAGTTGACGCTGTACTCGAAGAACTCGGTGACGAGCGCCGTCGAGCCCTTGAGCGTGATGGCCTGGTTTGTGCGCGTTGCCTGTTTTGTCGCCATCGTCGCCAATGTTGATGAAAGTAAGGGTGGGTTGTTTGTGGCAATAAAGAAGTCGCGCTCGACGGTATGGCCCGGCGGAACCAAATTGGGCTGAGGCTGACACGGAGCCACCACCCAAAGTGACCCTGACGCCAAACGATGATGCGGCGCTGGCTCCCCCGAGCAGCAATCGGTGGGTGGCCAATTGGCCATCCACCAGCACTCAACCCCAACCTCAACCTCAACTGGCACAACAGACACTCGCTCGCTCTCCGCTGCACTCATTCTCGACTCGCCTCACATCACACACCCAGCACCCACGCACGCCCCCGCACAGCCACAGCTACAAGCACCCACCATGTCCGGCTGGATGTCATGGTTCGGCGGGCGCAAGGACACGCGCGAGCAGGCGCGCGACTCGATCGTCGGGCTGCGCCAGCAGCTGCTCATGATCGAGAAGAAGGAGGAGCATCTCCAGAAGAAGATTGGCGAGGAGACGGGCAAGGCGCGGGCGAATGCGACGTCGAACAAGCGCGGTGAGTGCCCGAGCCGCGCCGAATCCGCGCAGCGGGCGAGGCGGCGGCGGCAGCGGCGGCGGCGAGGCGACAGATACCGGACGAGCGGCCTGCCTGTGGTGGCGTGTTGTGATGAAGGTCAGGGTACCTCCATCGCACAAGCTGGAATGTCTGCGATAGGATATGGGCCGCAGCCTCCTATCCTCAGATGCGAGGGACCCGACCCCGACCTTATCCATCACATGCCCGCGCTTCGCTTCGCCCTGCCTTCTCGCCGCCGCAGTGCCGCACTGACCAACACGTGGCCACCGCTGACAACAGCCGCGATGAATGCGCTGCGACAGAAGAAGGCGTTCGAGAACGAGCTGGACCGGCTTGCGGGGACGCGGATGACACTGGAGACACAGGTGGGTTCCAGGCGGCGGCGGCGACGTTGTCGTGCGCCGTCGTCGTATCTGTGCAGAGGGAGCTGGGGAAACGGGGAGATAGGGCGAGCCGGGGTCGACTCCCAGGATGGACGTCGACGTCAAGGACGAACGAGGGGAGCGATGCGTTGGAAGATGTTAATCTGGACCCCGCTCACACCAGGTCAACGCGATCGAGTCGGCCAACCTCAATGCGGAGACGATGGTGGCGATGAAGAAGGGCGCGGATGCGTTGAAATCGATCCACCAGGGCCTGTGGGTGTCTCCCGTCGCAGGGAAGGTGTTGCGATGGGACTGTGGACCGTCGTGGCCAGGAAGTGCTTGCAGGAGGATGGGAAATGCGTGACACGACCATGTCTCGAGCTCGTTTTTCCTCCCTGCTCGTCCTGCCGCCTTCTGGTTCCTTCTTATCTCCATCGCAACACCCAGCCGCCCCTCCCCCACGTTACACACTAACACGCAGCAAAGTCGACAAGGTCGACGCAACCATGGACAGCATCCGCGAGCAGATGGACCTCACGAACGAGATCTCGGACGCCATCTCCAACCCCGTGGGCATGGGCGCCATGGTCGACGAGGAGGACCTCGAGGCCGAGCTCGAGGCGCTCGAGCAGGAGGAGCTCGACAGCCGTCTCGCCGGCGCCGACCGTGTGCCGGTGCACACGCCCGCGTCGCCCGTCGCCGTCGGCGCGCCCAAGGCCAAGGTCGCGCAGAAGGACGAGGACGACGAGGAGGCGCAGCTGCGCCAGTTGCAGGCCGAGTTGGCGATGTAAGCCGGGCACAGCTGAAGGCCGCAGGCCTGAAGCTGTGGCAGGGGCGTGACGAGCGGTTGGCCGCAGCCTTCACGCCTGCCTCTCCACCATCGCCGTGCATACATTGGCATCTCGCGTTCTCCGCGGAGACACCTTCACTTGCGTCTCCGCGTCCTTCTATGTTCTATACCAGTTCCTTGGGGACACTGTAGGATCCCTGGGCATGTACCATCATGACATATGCGCCTCAGACTTCAAATTCTGACATCTAGCTCTTCTACCTCTCGGGCCACGGCTGCGGCGTGTCCGCCATGTCGAACTCGATCACCGCGCCCTCCACGATATCCTTATGAGTGAGGAGCACACTCCGCCACTCGCGCCCGTCGATCTTGACACCGCGCACATACCGCTTCCCCGCGCTCGCGCCGGGCGCGAGCACGGTGATCGCGCGCCCCTCCCGCTCATACGGCGGCAGGCCCAGCTCGATCCGGTCGAAGAACGGCGCCCCGAGGACGTACGTCCCCGACGCCGGGTCGAGGGGGTAGAAGCCGAGTGCGGAGAAGAGGTACCATGCGCTCATCTGGCCGCAGTCCTCGTTCCCCGAGAGGCCGGTCGCCGTGTGGTCGTACTCCTCCTCCCCGATCTTGCGGACGGCCGCCTGGGTTTTGGCGGCGGCGCCGGCGAGCGCGTAGAGGTATGGCTGGGGTGAGCGGGGGCCCGGGGGAGGGGTGAGACAGGATGAAAGCAGGAGGGAAGAGGAGGCTGTTAGGCCGCAGCTCCCCATGGAACACTGAAGCAGAAGGAACTGCAGCGATGAAGACAAAGGGTGACCTGTCAACGGCACTCACGATATGGTGGCTCGGCTCGTTCGTGTGCAAGTTGTGCCCGCCGTCAAAGTGGCGGTCGATAAAGTCGACGAACCGCGCCTTGCCGCCCATCAGCTCGATGAGCCCCGGGACGTCGTGCTGGTGTCAGCCTGCACTTGCTTCTCTTCGTCTCGCGCGCCCCTTCCGTTCATGGGCTCTCTGCGAGGCCCGCCTTGTTGTCTGCTCGCCACACGCACCATCACAGTCAGCGAGTACGCCCAGTGGTCGCCCTCGGTCCACCCGGCCCAGTCGCCGGCCCACGACCCGTCCTCGCGGCGCGCCTCCATGAACCCCGTCTCGTTGTTCCAGAGGTGGCGGTAGTTCTTGGACCGCTTCGCGAGGTGCTCGGCGTCCTTGGTCGCGCCGACCGCCCTGGCGACGATGGCGGCCGCGTGGTCGTCGTCTGGTGTCAGCCACCAACCTCAGTTGCAGCCACTGGCGCGCCGTCCTGACGGACGCTACTCACACGCATAGTCGAGCGTCCTACTCCCCGCCTCCGTATGCAGGTCGTCGGCGACCCACCCGTTCTTCATGTACTCCGTCAACCCCGCGCGCACCTCCTGCGGGGTGTGCTCCTCGCGGTCCGCGAAGCGCAGCTCCGTGTCCCGGTCCGGCGGGGTGAACGCGTTCTTGCGCACCGCCTCCCACGCGAGGTCCCAGTCGAAGGCGAGCACGCCCGCGCTCATCGCCTGCGCGATGATGCTGTCCGCGTGCGTCCCGACCATGATATTCGTCTCGACAATGTTCTTCCACATCGGCAGCCACCCGCCCTGCTTGTAGTCCTGGAGCATGCTTGTGATCATGGCCGGGACGTACCAGGGCGCGACGAGGAGCTGCCACGCCGTCGTGGCGCGGAACGTGTCCCAGATCGAGTAGCCCGAGTACGAGATTCCGTCGACGACGGCGTCGAGGTAGCCCGAGTAGTAGCGGAACTTCGGGTCCTCCCAGTCCGCCGTGTTCTCGTGCACCGCGTACGGATAGACGAGCGTGCGGCTGAAGCCCGTGTACAGGACGGTCAGGTTGGACGGCGTCGCGCCCTCGACCCTCAGTAAGTCGAGCTTGTCGATCCATTGGTAACGAGCGACTTGGGACGTGAGTGCGAGGCCCTGCGCTTGGGGAGTCTCGAGGTCGATGTTACGCCGCGCCTGTTCAACGCTAATGAAGCTCACGCCGATGCGCACCTCGACACTCTGTGTGCCTTTGGCAAAAGTTACCCAGCCAGAGAGCACCTCGCCGTCGCCGGTGAGCGTCGAGTCGTCGATCTCGCCGTGGTGCGAAATACCGCCGTGCTCAAACGGCTCAGAGAAACGAGCCACAAAGTACCCTTTAAAGTTCTTAGCAGGGAGCTCGTCGCCGACAAGAATATGGCTGGCGTCAATGAGAGGAACGCCAGGGCTAACCTACTCCTGCCGCTCGTCGTTCCAGCCGGAGATTTCCCCCCGCTCAAAGTCGACCTCGACGTGGCCGAGAGGCAGCGAAACGTTCGCTGGGTTGCTTGTAATCGCACTAACGCGGCTGGCGTCGATGACAACGTGGGGCTTCTCGTTTCCCTTGGGTAGGAAGGTGAAGCGCAGGTAGCCCACGCGGGAGGCTAGTGTCAGTTCGCAGTAACCCGCATCGGTACATATGACATTCCCCAAGCGCCTAGGCAGCCCCAGGCAGCACTTACTCGCAGTCAGCTCCGCCTCAACGCGCCCGTTCGGGCCCCGTAGCACATTCGAGTAGTAGTTCTGACTCGCATACTCGTCCTTGCGCCTGAACCACATCCCGCGCTTCTCAAAGTCCGTCACGACACTGCCGAGACCAGCAGCGACCTGCACCGGCCCGGACTCGCCCATCCACACGGCCGGCTGGTGCGTCCCGATAAACCCGTGGATGCGGGTGTCAGTCTGGTTGTACGGGCACATCGAGACGTCTGCTGTCAGGGAGGGGCGAGGCCGTACGCACAGTTCAGGCGCGTCTGCGCCGTCCAGCGTGTCATGGCGAACGGCGGGCCGACGGAGGGAATCATACCGCCGCTGAGGTCGGGCTCGGGTCTGGTGTGAGTAGGCAGCTCGTTCTAGGCCCGTTGGCCCGTCGGCTCGATGGCGAGTAGGGATTGTGCCACTGAGGTGCTCATCGGCGACTACACACAACCCCTATGCACACACTCACCCCCCATTCC
Source organism: Cutaneotrichosporon dermatis (assembly GCA_020011015.1). NCBI lineage: Eukaryota > Fungi > Basidiomycota > Tremellomycetes > Trichosporonales > Trichosporonaceae > Cutaneotrichosporon > Cutaneotrichosporon dermatis. The sequence goes on along the minus strand of JAIGNX010000002.1, from coordinate 1,909,997 downwards.
CAAGGTTGACATTAACATGGTGCAACGCGATGCTGCCCGGGATAGCAAACTCCCACGGGCACGTCACCTTGCGCCCGTCCCCAAAGTCCGAATGGCCCACCACCTCGTCGTTGTGCTTGTCCGAGTTCAACAGGCCCTCAAACACGCGCGAGGCGGTATCAACGAGCCTGGCGCCTGGGAGGAACGGTGCATACGCGGTATTCTGGAGGGCGAAGTATAGGACGCCGAGGGTCGTGAGTGCGAGGACGGCGGGGGTGAGGGCGGGGGGGTGCGTTTGGGCCGCCCGGGGGTGGGGGCGGGGCCTGGTGCGGCGGTGGGCGGAGAAGTGGAGGTGGAGGCGGGGATGGTGGTTGACGTGTCTGGGGCCGGGGAGGGGGCAGCGGAAGGGGTGGCTTCGCCCGCGGGATCGGGTGCGGGCTTGCGCGCCGCTGGGTGGCCGGCGCTGTCATTGTTGACGACGGACACAGTGAGGAGGATGCAGTTGAGTAGTGCTACAATGACGCAGGTCACTGGGTGGAGGGGAGGGCGGGTGGAGGTCCGGTTCCTGACGGCTTGGATGCCGTGGTGAGCCTTGATTAGGGACGATATTAATCGGCAAGCGGCGCAGTCCGTGGTAATAGTTTAATAGGATGATTAGGATTTGTGGGGTGCTGGCGACGGACTCGTTCGAATCTCGACGAAAATTGTCGAGACTGCGACGACGACATTTGCAGGAAACGCAGTGCCCGCTCGCACCAATCCACTCTGACATGTTGGGCTCAGACGATAGCCCTGGCCTTGGGAAGGCTGTAGAGCTGCACAATGATGCATGTCATATAGCGCGCCTCGAGATATTCCATCTCAAAAGGTGGCAGGGTCACGTGTTTACGACAACAGCCGTTTCTTGGTCGGACGCATGTCTCAGATCAACAGCTGGATTGTTTCCCGACACCATGTGCATGTATAGCATGGATAGCAAAGCGGCATGGCTGCATACACGGCACTGACGACAAGCACGCAAGACCCAGAACCACTATGCTAGGCATACATAGGCTACACGAACGAAGGACACGCACAGTAAAAGACAGGCAGGCAGCGCACAGTCCAGTGTCAAGTGTCAAGAAGCGTCAACGGGCTATGTCTATGTCGGCGGCGTCCACTGCCGCGGCGCGCCGAGGCCGAAGCCGAGGCCCATGGCGTCGAGGAGGTCGAAGAGGTTGGCGCTCCGGTGCTGCGGGTGTTTCCCGAACGCGTCAAGTGCGGCGGGGAGGCGCACGCCGATGGCGTAGCTGGGCGCGAAGGGGCCGAACGGGTCGGTGTGGGAGAGGAAGGTGGCCGACGTCGCGTACTCGAGGGTGACGCTGGGGTCAGCAAGATCACAAGGGTGGGTAGGAGCTGGGCGGGCGTTGGCGTAGAGTGGAGGGGGAAGACGGAAACGAGAGGGCCAAACACCCCGACTCACCGGAAGACACCCCATAACAAGAACAGCTCGAGCACGGCCCACCCCACCCAGAAGCCCCACCGGGCGGTCCGCACCGCGACCTCTGCAGGTGACTCTGGCACGACGGGTGCAGACGGCGTGGGCGGCACCGCGGCGATGGCCGTGCGCCACGCATCCTGTGCCGCGAGGACACGCGATCGGGCGTTGGCCGATGCGCGCGAGGCGGAGTCGAGAGCGTTCTGGGCCTCGGCAAGCTTGGTGCGCGTGACCTTCGTCGGGGAGCCCGTGATGGGCGTGAGCACGGCGCGTTTCAGGCGCGCAGTCCAAGACGTGTCTCCGTCGGCTGGCTCGTCGTCGTCGTCGTGCTCGGGCTTGGCGTCCTCGTTGTCGTCCTCGGCCTTAGGCTTGGACTGACGCTTCGGGGAGGCGCTAGGCGATGTAGTCTGCGGCGGCGGAGTGCGCTCAAGCTCGGACAGAGCTTCGGCCCGGCGCGGCGGTGTCTGAGGTGCCGCAGACCCATTCATCCCACCCTCGCTCGTACTGTCGGACGCCTTGTCCTTGCCCTTACCCTTCAGGCGCTTAGGGCTGAGACGGATCCGGTGGACCGAAACGTCGCTCGTGCTCCCAGTGGAGCTGACGCTCTCGTCGAGCCGCACCTCGTTCCGCAATCGCGACATGCGTGCGGGCACGTGCGCACCGTAACGCGCCTGTCCCGGCGCCTGCCCAGGACTAAACCATGCACCAGGAGGTCGCGGAGTCGGCATTCCGGCGGTCGGGGTCGGCGGAGCAGAAGCCGCCTGTGCTTGCCCCTGCGCTGGCCCTGGCGCTGGTCCTTGCCCTAGCCCGGGACTGTACCATGCGCCGGGCGGCTTGGGCGTCGGCAGCCCAGGAGTTTGGGGCACGGACGCTGGTTGTCCTGGCGTCACGGGCGGAGCTGGCAGTGGGGTGCTGGGTGGCAACCCGGAGATGGGCGGCACGTCACGGGCATCGCGCTGCGGTGAGACCCAAGCGCCTGGAGGCTTGGGAGTGCGTAGTGGATGGTTGGAGAATGCCGGTGCGCGGACGGGCGTCACTGGGTCGGCTGGGCCCTGCGCACTGTTCGACGCGCCAGTCGCGAGGTGCCGTGGCGGCGAGGAGCGCGGAGATGTCGATGGCTCCGCCTCACGATCCTCGGAGCTGCGTCGGGGCGTCCTTGGCTCGTCGGCCGCAGATCGCGGAGGATCGACCAGCGGCACATCCTGCCAGCTGTTGTCGACGACGTCCGGACTCCACCGCACTGACGGCGAGGCGGGCGCAAAGCGTGGTTCCCTGCCGATGCGTAGTGCGCTGCGCAGCGGCGTAGGGGCGCTGGAGGGAGGTGCAGCCGCGCTGGAGGCAAGTTCTGAACGTGGCGCCGTCGCGGCTCGCAGTAAATTGCGCGCTTGGTTGAACGATGAGTTGCTGCCCTTGGGCGAGGGAGACTGCCTCTTCAGCACAGCGGTACTCGGCGGCGTCTCCGGCAGCGTATCGCAATCGGCCAGGGCGGGTGACGACTGCTGAGGGGTGACGGGCGACTGCTTCGGTGACGGCGTTGGCGGATTGAGAGCGGCTGCTGCCTCGAGTTCTCGCCACGAGTCGTTGGTCTCGTCGGTTCCGTTGTGGGCGGGCCACTCGTCCTCGTCCGCGTCCACATCCATTGCCTGTTCCTCATCGTGCTCTTCAGATCGTTGTCCGGCGCCATCGTGAGCTTCGTCTCGCTCCGCTTCCGCCTCCGCCTCACTGTACTCAGGCCAGTCGCGAGACAGCGACCTGGCAATAGAGTTGCGCAGTGACCCTGGCTTGCCGACAGAGGTGCGCAGCGACGCTCGGGGAGAGAAGCGCGGGGGGGAGCTTTGCGGCAACCTGTCAAGCTCGTCAAAGTCGTCGCCGTTGAGCGGAGGAAAGTCGTGGCGGGCGCCCAGAGTCTCCGACTCGTCGCGTTGGTCGAAACGGTCAAAGCTGCGCCTTCGTTGGCGGGCAGCCAGAGTATCCGATTCGTCGTGCTGGTCAAAACGATCGAAGCTGCGCCTCCGTCGGGACGACTTGATATCGAACTTGGATGAAGCCAGCAAGGATGAGTCCTGTCTGGATAACTCGAGTAGCGTCGGTCGCGTGGCGGATAAATCGAGTAAGGACGAGTCTCTCCCCAACGGCTCCAGGAGGGATGACTCCCTGGATGGCGCTAGCAATGACGACTCCTGCCTGGACGGTTCGGGCTTGGGGGAGTCTTCCTGTGTAAAGCTCTCCCGCCTGCTCGACTCCTGCCTGCTCGACTCTTGCCTGCTCGACTCCTGCCTGCTCGACTCCTGCTTGCTCGACTCTTGCCTGCTCGACTCCTGCCTGCTCGCCTCCTGTCTGCTCGATTCCTGCCTGCCCGACTCGTCTCGCAGTGAAACAGCAGCGCCGAGCTTAGACTCTTGCTTTGGAGACGTCTCCAGCCTGGACAACCCCTGCCTCAACGACTCGTATCGCGAGGCATACGAGCCTGCCAAGGAGGAGCGTTCACTGCGGATCCCACTGCGCGCCTCGGTGTACGTCATCGCGTCACGAGAGCCAGACGACCGCAACGAGCGCGTCCGCGAGCTCGAGTCAGATTCTGGCGTCTTGGACGGGCGGAACATGTCGCGTCGTCGCCGCATTGCCGAGTTCTCCTCCTCGTCATCAGAGCTGTCTGGAGCAGGGAGGGCGGGCAGCGACGTGTCGGCACTGGGCCGCCGTTGCCTTAATGTCTCGCCGTCGGTGGCCGTCGCGAAAGACCGCGATGTGGAGGGCGATCGCGGAGACGCGGAGGATACCGACTCGCGAGATCGCGAGAACGATAACTCCTCGGCAACGATTAATCTTGCTGCTGGACCTCTGTTTAAGTCGATGGGGACGGATGCCTCGGACGACTCTATTGTCTCATCATCCTCTCTCCAGGGCACATCGCTGTCATCCTCCAGGTCGACAACTTGCGAATGTGGGGCCTTCAACCCAGCGGCGAAAGAGGCGGATGTGTCGGGCGGCGCAGCGATAGTCGTTGGTCGGCGCGGCGTGAGCCCTCGGCGGCGTGGAGGTTCCGGCTCCTCCTCGACGACAGACTGCTCCTCGTCCTCCTCCGAGAAGGACGGCTCCTTGCCTTTGCTGTTTCGGCGGGGCGGCGAGGGGGACGATGGTGGGGATGGGAATGAGTGCCGGCGCGCTCGCGGCGTTGACACGGACAAGGGACGGCGGGAGGGCGATGGATCAGGGAACGGGGAATGGGACGTGGTCGCTATGAAGTTCTCGAGTGGCGTGGGTGCGCTCTTCTCGCGAGCCTCTCGCGGTAGCGATGATGGCGTCGCCGCCACTGCAGCTTCTGCAGCCGCTGCAGCTGCGCGTAATGCGACTGCGCGGGACGGGAGACGGCGCGGGGGCGAGTTCGATGCCCTTGGACGCGCATGGAGGCGAGGAGGCGGGGACATTGGTTCGGGCTCGGTCGATGGCCCAGCGGTGATCTCACGCTCACGCTCGCGCTGCTCGCGCTCACGCTGCTCCACAGCCCGCCGTGAGTACATGTGAGCATTGGTTAACCGTGGTGGAGGGCTGGGCGGGCTCTCGGAGCCGCTGGCGGCAAAGTCGCCATCGTCCGCTCTCGGTGCTGGCGAGACGTCGAGGGGAGACGGGCGACGGTGTGGTGTAGGACCCGTTGTCGGCTCGTCGTCACCACTGTCTGGTCGCAGCGCATATCGCTGTCGTGGCGCAGGGGTCGGTTCTGGACGCGCAGCGCGGACCTCTGCATCCATTGAGCGGAGGAGAGCGCGCAGCTTATCCGTCGGCGTGATTCCCGCCCCCGCATCGAGCGCGAGCGGCCGGCGGGCGGATGCGAGCGGCGTAGCAGCGGAATCGGCGTCATCGAGGTCGATAAGTGGGGGAGGAGAGGAGCGTCCGCCGACAGTGGTTGATCCAAGGCCGCTGTCATATCCCGACGTCGCCGAGCCGGACGCAAACATGGACGAAGTGGACGACCGCGCCGACGTGGTGGAGGTGAGGGACGGCGTCTGGAGGCGGTGGGCGAGCGCGTAGGCACTCGAGCTGGTCGGGGGAGGGCGGAGAGTGTCCATGAGGATAGGTGGTGGATGGATGCAAGGCCTAGGTGGCTGACATGGCCGGCCTGGTGATATGGAGAGAGTGTTGGGATGGAGTTGGACAAAGGGCCGCCGAACCAAACACCTGTTGTCTGTCACTCGGCGCGTTGTGTTGATCGCGACGGCGCGTAGGCGGAGTGCCACATGCCAGGGGCGGGGGCGGAATTATACTGGTCGCGTGATTGCCGCGTGATCTCCGCGTGGTTTGAGAGCTTAAATTTGCTCCCACATACTTGAACACCGACGGCGGAGATGCATGATCGGAGTTGTTATGTATAAGCATTCCATTCGGTACATAGGTCGGACAAAGCGCCGTAAACCCGGTCTCACTATGACATACTAAGCCCGGCTCGCAACTTGCCTGTCGTTGATATACGTCGAGCTATTTCCCTGCTTGCTGCTCACCTCTCTTCCCCTTGTACTCATCCATCACTCATCATGGCTCCCTTCACTCTCCGCTGGGGTATCATCGCGACGGGCGGCATCTCGACCAAGTTCGCCGAGGTGAGTACCTCCCTACGACGTCATCGGCACCGTATCTAACGGCGAAGGACCTCCTCATCAACCCTGCCACGCGCAACGTCTCGGACGTGGCGCACAAGATCACTGCCGTCGGTTCGCGTAGTGTGGCCGGCGCGCAGAAGTTCATCGACCGCCTCAAGGCCAACCCAACCCCCAACCAGTGGGGTGCGGAGGGTAGCAACGAGTGGGGTCTTAAGAACGGCGTCCTCGACGACGTCAAGGCATGCGGCTCGTACGCCGATGTCTTCTCTGACCCCGTGAGTGCCGACCTTCCATGCGGCTATAATGGGTCTAGCTGACGGCAGAACGTCGACGCGGTGTACATCGGCACCCCGCACACCTTCCACCACGCCAATGCCCGCGATGCGCTCCTTGCTGGCAAGCATGTGCTCTGCGAGAAGCCGTTCACGTTCGACGTCACCGAGCTCGACGAGCTCATCCAGATCGCTCACGAGAAGAACCTCTTCCTCATGGAGTGAGTCGTTGCGATAATGGCAGAGTGCTAATCGGAAGGGCCGTGTGGACGCGCTTCCACCCCGTCGCGTACGCCCTCCAGGACCTTCTCAAGTCCGGCAAGCTCGGCGAGATCAAGCGCATGTCGGCTGACTTCTCCATGAACTTTGCTCCTGACAGTAAGTCGATATGTCGAGCGTCAGCTCGACACGCGTGCGATATGGCTTGTGCTTGTGCACCGCAGTCCTACCTCATCGCTAGCGTTGGCGGTATATTCCTATGCGCCGCCGCGCCTTACTCCGCAGCCTTTGCTGACCCCAGCCCGCCCTGACTCGAACCGCATGATCGACCCCGAGCAGGGCGGCGGCTCGCTCCTCGACCAGGGCCCCTACCCCTCTGTGTGGGCGATGCTCGCGATGCACCACCACCCGGACAACAAGGACAAGGACCCCCAGGTCGTGTCGTCGTACCAGCGCATCTACGAGCGCTCGGGCGTCGACGCGTACTCGCAGTGGATCGTGCAGTGGAAGGGACTGGGCGAGGCCGTGTGCGTCACGGACATGACCGCGAGCGGATACGACGACGCGTGTGTGGTGATTACGTGTGAGGAGGCGGATGTTGTGCTGAGCTGTGAGTAGGGCGAGCGTGTGGGGCCAGCTGAGAAACGCACGCCTGCGTCCTCTTAGCGTCACTCATCGACACGGCTGACAGCAGACCCCCCTTGGCGCCCCGAGACCATCACGATCGTCCCGCACGCCTCGTTCGAGCCCGGAAGCATCAAGGAGCGCAGCAGCACCAAGTACCCTGTCGCGGCCGAGGGCGCCGGCGGCGGCATGCACTACGAGGCGGACGAGGTCGCGCGGTGTATCCGCGACGGCAAGACGCAGAGCGACCGTATGCCGCTGGCCGAGAGCCGGATCACGCAGGGGTGGCTCGACGCCGTGCGCAAGCAGGGCAACTCGGTGTTGAAGGAGCGCAAGCCGACTGTGCAGGCCTGAACGCTGAGCTGGAGGTATGGAGAGGTCGTTCCAGATAAAGTGGATTAGAAGGGAGGTACAGCTGGTCAGTAGTTTATGGACGCGTGCTGCAGCCAAGATCTGAGCGTTTAGATCATGGGGCTGAGCCTCACCTTCGCGGCTTAGAAACGTCAGATTGGTCCATGCATGCTCGCCAGCTCTTCAATCATTCTAAGCTTCAGACCCCTACGCCCTACACGTTCGCCATGAGCACGGCGCTCGGCGTCAGACCGTTCTCCTTGAGCGACTTGCGCATCTCGTCGGCCGAGTACGTCTTGCGCGGGAACGTCGAGGTGAACTTGACCGTGTCGACGGAGTACGCCAGGTTCTCGCTGCTGACAAACTCGGCGACGTCGATCAGCGCTGCGTCGGTTAGCTCATTCTCTGCTCTACAAACCCACTGCTCTCGCTTGGGAACGTCTTGACGAGCGGCGCGCCGCCGACATGCAGACGGATCTGGAGACGCGTCTCAGGCGCCTCGCTGCTCTTGCCTCCGGCCAGGGCGGTGGGGCGGGGCGGGGCGGCAGCCGCAGGAGCGGGTGGTGGTTGGCCCTCGCGCGCAGCCTTCTCTGCCGCGGCCTTGGCGGCACGCTCGCGCTTGTCCGCCTGTCGTCAGCTCATCCATCTGGCTCCCACAGCTGACAACAACGGCGGTCGCGAACTCACCTCAATCTGCGCCTTAACAGCAGCACGCGCGCGCTGGTCGGCAATCTTTTCTACCTCGTCAGCGTGAACAGCCGCCAACACGCCCACCTTGACGCTTGCGCTCGGCCTCGCGCTGCAGTTCCTTGGCCTGCATCTCCTCCTTGATCTTCCCCTGGTCCTGACCGGCCTTGCGACGCAGCGCCTGAGATCAGCATCTGAACCCACAACTCTCCGATAACCTATACTCACCTCGTTCGCACGCGCGGCCTTCTCGTCCTCCTTCGACTGCGCCGCGCGCTTGGCAGCGAGCTTCTCCTTCAGCTCCTGCAGCTTCGCCGCCTTCTCCTCGGCAGTGAGGGGCTTGATCTGCGGTCAGCTCAATGCGAACAAAGCACATGTAGCACATGTAGCTGCCACCGGCCAGCAAAACAACGGTTCTAAGCGTGCTGGCCAGGAGCAGCACAACCCACCTCCTCTGTGCTCTCCTCGAAATCCGTGTGTCCCGACTTCTCAGCGTGGAAGCTCGCGGTCGCTTGGGAGCGGAACACCTTGCCGCACTCGGAACACTTGATCGACTTGGCCTCGCCCACGTCAGGGATGTTGGCCTCCTCGCCGAGCTCGTCGCCCAGCTCCTCGGCGCTGGGAACGGGCTCGTCGGTGTGCGCGAGGATGTGGTCCATGGCAGGCTGGAGGCCGGCATTCTTGGTCGCGCGGAGCGCCCCTGTCGTCAGCACCGTGCGGGCGTGCGAGAGCTGTGATGTAGGCCGAAGCGGGCGAGTACGACAGGTGTGGGATAGTTTTGAAGAGATCATGAGCGAGACGATATAGGTGACGAGCATAGTACGCCTTCTAAGAGGCACAAGAATACAGGTAGGATCACCCCACGCGCGATTGGTGCCAATGGCCGCCTGGAGGGGAGGAGGGAAGAGGCGTAAACAGTCTAAGGAGGATACTTACAATCAATGCGATCAGCCTCAAAGCCCATAGACAACAGCTGCTCCTTGTCCGACATGTTGCTGACTTGCTGAGATAGTCGAGTGATGTAGAGATGACAACATCCACTCATGGCGACAGGTAAGCTTCAAGCGCGCCATGACGCGGCCAGGTGGAGGTGCGGAGATCATCCACTCTCCGTGCCCGACCTCATAAACGACGACGAGTAGAGCTCGAAAGTGGTTGTTGACATCGCATGTCGCGCCCTCTGGTCCTGCAGCTGCGCCGGATGAGTTCCAAGGTCGCCACGTCCGCTGCGGCGGGTGGCAAGGTGGACGCGGGGGAGGCCAAGGTCGACGTGGAGAGCAAAGCGCAAGAGCAGGCGGCACCGAAGCCCACGGGGCTCGTGATGCAGATCGTCGTACGGCGGGACCTTCAGACGGTGAGTCGGGAGTCAAGCTGAGGTGTAAGGCATGGCTGCTGGCTACTCACAGGTATACCGAAGGGACAGTGATGGTCGCCATTCCTCGGCGTTTCCTCTACGTCCATACTCTTGCTATACTCTAACCGGGCATCCTAGTCTCCGTCCACTCCTCCGCCTCTTCTTGTTCTAGCGACCCCGATTCCGAGCTAACCCCAGACGCACGGCTGGCCTACAGGACCACTCATGGCGCAAGCTGCACACGCCGCATCGGCCGTCCAGCATCTCCACGCCTCGCATCCCGACATGCAGCGGTACCTCACAGGCGACGATGGGCGGGGCTGGATGAACATGCGCAAGGCGTTGCTCGAGGTGCCCGACGACGCCGCGTTGAATGGGCTGCATGACGCCCTCGAGAAGGCGGGGGTGCCGCATCATCTGTGGATTGAGGAGCCGTGAGTCGTGGTGGGGCGAATGAAGCAGGTCGACGACGATGGTGGCAGCCACTGGCGGGAAGAGGAAGCCATCTCGCCTTCTGGCAGCCTTGCCATCAGTTGAGAGCTACAGATGCTCTTCAGCACCTTTCCTTGCCTAGGAAAGATGCATGCCTCCTTCAGCTGTTGAAGGATGCCAATGAGCTGACGGCAGGGAACACTACCCAACAGCGCTCGCCCTCGTGCCGAACAAACGGCCCAAGGCCATCAAGCGCATGCTCGACGAGGCTGGCGCCACGCTGTGGAAGTAGCCTGCTCGCCTTATCGACGGAGCTTGTGCACATCCAATGCGTAGCTTGCTGAGCCTCCGACTGTTCCACAACCGGTTACCGGGACAATGCCGACCTGCCAGCACCTATCTAGCGGTCCGAGGCCTCTCCCGGAGCGCGTTCCATAGCTCAGCCTGTTTACAGCTTCAGACCGGTGGACAGCCGTGCAATGCTGAGTGGTATGCATGATGAGGTATTCCTTCGTGATGTATCCTATACTGCTCGATCCGCCCATGCCCGCTCTCCCTCTTCCCTTCTACTTGGCCTCATCCACGGCCTCCACAGCCGACTCCTCCGCCTTCGTACTCTTGTTCCGCTTATGCGCTTCCTGCCTCCTCTTGTCCCTCCTCAGCACCGACTTGCTCTTCCCCTTCGCGCTGCCCTGCACAGTCACCACGTGTTGGCCGGCAGGGTCGTTGACCTTGGGGAACAGTGGCGGCTGACCATGGAACACCCGAATGCCAGCGCGGACGCGATCCGCAATAGCACGCGCGTCCACAGGCCCTTGCGCCGCCCACGTTGCCGATGCCCACGTCCGATCCTCCTCCGGCACCTGGATGCGCTCGAACAGCTCCTTGGACTTATTGGGTAGAATCGGGGAGGTGAGGATACCCGCCAACCGGAGTCCAGTGTAGGCATATGTGACGGCCGCGGTCGAGTCCGTGCGCCACGGCATGCTCTCCGTGAAGTACTTGTTAACTTCGCCGAGCATCTCAAGGATGAGCGTGCACGCCGCGGAGATGTTGCAGTCCTCGAAGCGCGCCTCGATCTCGTCCCTCAGGACCTTGAGCCGCGCGTCGAGCTCAGGAAGGCGGATGTCATCATTCCATTCAGTGACGTTGTCGAGGATCCTGTGCGACCCAACACGACTGATCAGGTTACCGATCTGGTCCTGGAGACGGCCGTACGATGCCTCAAGCTCGGCCTCCGAGTAGTCGCTGTCCTTGGGCAGCGAGCCGCCCGCACGCATGAGATACCATCGCACGCCGTCGGCGCCGTACTTGCTAATGGCGGCGAGGGGGTCGGCGACGTTACCACGCGACTTGGACATCTTGGCCTTGTGCATGGTCCAGTGGGCATGGGCGCGGACGCGCTTCGGCATGCGCTCGCCTGCAGCCGCAAGAAGCGCCGGCCAGTGGAAGGCATGGAAGCTGCGGTCAGCTGGACGCTCTGTGCGAGGTAGCTTACCGGATAATGTCCTGACCCACGACGTGCATGTCGACGGGCCACGCTGTGTGCGCCTCGGGATAGCCCGCGACGGTGAGGTAGTTGATCAACGCGTCGACCCAGACGTAGATTGTCTGGCTGTCGTCTCCAGGGACAGGAACACCCCACCTGACTCGGCTGGAGGGACGGGAGATCGACAACTCGCCGCCGTTCTCGACCTCCTTTGCGATCATGGTGTGGAAGTGTGCGGGCGTCACGGCTAGACGTTAGCTTCTCATAACATGCCTTGGAGCACTCACACTCAGGGTTGGCGAGCCACGCCTGCAGCTGCGGCTTATACGCGTCGAGCTTGAACTTCCAGTTCTCCTCCGTCTCCCATGTCACCTCGTTGCCAGTCTCGACGCAACCATCTTGCCGTCCCGCTCCTCGACCTGCTTGGCGGAGAAGAAGCTCTCGTCCGAGACAGAGTACCACCCCTCGTGCGTCCCTTGTACACATTCCCGTCGCACGAGCTTGGCCCAGAACGCCTCGACAGCGGCATAGTGCCTCTCCTCGGAGTGCGGATGAAGTCCGTATAGGAGACGTCGGCGAGCTCAGCGAGATTGCGGAAGCGCTGGGACACGTCGTCGCAGAACTCCTGCTCGCTAATTCCAGCCTTGGCCGCCGCCTGCTGGATCTTGAGGCCATGCTCGTCGTACCGGTGCTGAAACATGACGGGGCGGTCCGGATGCGGAGACGGAGAAACGAGCGAAGACGTCGGTCAGGACGACAGAGTGCAGGTGGCCGATGTGCGGGACGCGTTGACGTAGAAATGGTGGTGACGAAGAATGGCTTCGGGCCTCCTCTGGCGGAGGGGTGTAGAACGACGGCAGCGTCTTGGCGGCGTGGAGGACTCGAGTGCCGTGCCAGCCACAGTCGAGGGAGGGGACGAGGAGGAGAAGCGCAGGCCGAGAGGGGCGAGCGCGGCGCGCGCGAACAGCATGCGGTATCCGTGTGCACGAGGCCACACGGGGCAGCACGAGATCCTCCGCATGTCGGCTAGGTGGTATGGAGACTTGTATTGTGACCACGAGATTTCTGTTCATGTACATGAACCGTGAGTGGAGGGATCAGGCACGTGACTGGATATTACGTGATTGAGCAAGAAAGTCGGTTGGAGCCTCCACCGACTAGCGAAGGCGCCATCAATAGACTGCACGGGCCGTTAGAGCCATGTCGCCAGTTATATCCGTCGCTCGGTCTCTGATCGCCATGATCCCTACACTCGTCAAGATGGCGCGCTCACGAACATACTCGGTGAGCGAAAGCACTTCACAAATTGCTGACGACAGGAGGCGATCAGCCTGCTCAACACATGCCAGTCGAATGCCGCGACGTGAGTTTACGGCACTTGCGTTCTGGGCGACTGTATTCTCGTCGGCGTACAGCGACCTAGGGCACAGTGGCGAAGACCAACTGCCGTGTTACTGACAACAGCATCGAGGCCATCCGCAAGTCGGGCGGAAGACTCAATGAGTGGGGTATCCGCGAGATGCTCGACTACTCCGCCGCATCGGCTACAGGTACGTCCAGCTGTGTGCCCGACGGAGGCGATGCCAAAGTGTCATCCATCCAAGAGTTCCTACGGCAGCCAGACGACCTCAACAAGCTCAACGTCGTCCACGTCACTGGCACTAAGGGCAAGGGCTCGACCTCGGCATTCACTGAGCGTATCCTCGCTCGCAGCTCGGCGGCGGCAAGATTGGTGCGCCACACCTACATCGACTCGCTAACAAACCAGGCCTCTACACCTCTCCGCACCTTGCGCGGTGCGCGAGCGTATCAGAGTCAACGGCGAGCCCTCTCTGAGGAAGAGTTTGCGACCTACTTCTTCGAGGTCTGGGAGCGTCTCGAGGCCGACCAGAAGGTATGTCACCTTACCCCTTGACTAACCGCAGACCATCACCGAGCACACCCCCGTCTTCCCGATCTACTTCCGCTTCCTGACACTGCTCGCCTTCCATGCCTTCCTTAGCATGGGCGTTGACGCCACCGTCCTCGAAGTCGGCATCGGTGGCACGTACGACTCGACCAACATTGTGCCCAAGCCGATCGTGACCGGCGTCTCGGCACTCGGACTCGACCACACCGCAGTGCTGGGCAACACCATTGAGGAGATCGCAACGAACAAGGGCGGTATCTACAAGGCCGGTGCCAGCTCTCAGCGTGCCCCAGGACTCTGTGTCTGGCGGCGATGTGCTCCGCGTGTGCGAGAAGGTGGCGCGCCCTTCGAGGTCGTGCCTATCATCCCCCGTGTCCGCTTGGCCTGAGGGGTGAGCACCAGCGCGTCAACGCGTCTTTGGCTGTTGGCCTTGCCAAGCGCTTCCTCGAGGCCAGGGCAAGCCTGTCGACTCTGTCGCTGCCTGAGGCTTTCAAGGCGCCTCTGGCAGCCACTCGCTGGCCTGGCCGTTGCCAGACGGCGCCCGACGAGCAGGACGAACGTCACTTGGCTTCTTGACGGTGCCACACCGTCGAGTCCTTGCGGTCGTGCGGCGAGTGGGCTTGGGGAGCGGAGCAGAGGAGGAGAAGAGCGTCACCCCCAACGTCCTCATCTTCAACACTCGGGGGCCGCCAGAGCGAGGTCCTCCTCGCTGCACTCTCGATGCCGGCGCGCTAGACGAGCGGTGCCGATCGCACGGCACTGGGCCAGCGCTTCAGCGACGTCATCTTCTGCACCAACGTGACGTACACGGACGGCCACTTCAAGGGTGACCTGACGGCTGCGGCTATCGACCCCAACGACCTGGCTGCGCTTGCGACCCAGCGCGCCTCGCGGACGCATGGGGTAAACTCGTGCCCGACTTCAAGGGCAAGGTCACGTCGTCCCCAGCATCGAGCACGCTGTCAACATCGTCGCGGGGGGGGCGAGCGCGGTGTGCTCGTCGCCGGCAGCTTGCATCTTGTGGGAGGTGTCATGGAGGTTGCTGGCCTGCAGAAGGCGCTCTCCATGGAGTAGAGTAGACGGGTAGCACAGTGGCTTCATCAGCACATTAAACAACACCTAGGTTTATAGACTCATTTAGCAGACTTCGATCTCAACATCTAATGCATCGTTGGCACATTGTGTGGTGCGGAACGGAAACTTAGGCACCCATGCATATGCGAAAGATGACCCATGCCCAAATGCTCGTGCTCGGTCGCTGCTCGTCGTCATACTCTAGCTCGACACCATCTAGTCCTCCTCGTCCGAGTCGTCGTCGTCGCCCGCGACGTCCATGTTGGCCTGCTCGAACTGCTCCATGAGGGCCTTGAGCTCGGCGTCCTCGGTCTCGCTGACGACCTTGGGCGCCATCTTGATGGTGATGTCACCCTTCTCCTCGTTGATGGTGTTGCCAATCGCCTCGACAGCCTTCTCCATGATGTCGATGGCAGCGGTCTTGTCCGTGCTGGTCGTGGACATGACATACAAGGGCGGTGCGACGAGGCGGACCTTGATTGGCACCTCCTCAGTCGAGCACGCCTCTCCAGCCTTGAGCGCCTTGCGGATGGCCTCGATACCGTTGTATGCGAAGCACTTGACCTCGATGTCGGCGCGCACCTTGACGGGCTTGGGGGTGAGACGGCGGGCAATGTTGTGCTTCAACTCGGCAAGGGTCTCCTCGTCCAGACCGAGCTCGCCAAAGACGGCGTCGGGCTCCCTGGCATTGTTAGCTGAGCCGTAGTGACAACAAACGCATAACTCACTGGATAGAGAGCTTGAACGCCTCGTACGAGTGGCCGTACTTGCGATGCAGAGGCCATGCGATCTTCTCGTACAGAGACTCGGGGGAAACGCCACGACGCTTGGCGACCTGGGTCAAGATCGAGTCGACCGCCTTGCCCTTCTCGTACTGCTCCTCGCACTTGACAACCTCCTCGGCGGACACACGACGCTTTGACAAGTCAATGTAGCCTGTAGAGTGTCAGCACGCATCCTCATACGTTTGCCACCCTCGCCTCCAACTCCAACGCACCCTTGTCGGGGTCCACACGCATGACAACGACGACCTCGTTCCTGCCAACACGGATGTGCTTCTGCACGGAACGGATTCGTCGACGCGAAAGCTCAGAGAGGAGGACCATTCCCTCGATACCGTCGTACTCGAGCTACAACGTTAGCAATGTGCGCACGCGCCTGTTCGCGTTGTTCCGCTGAACACCAATATTACGCACGAGCTTGACGTAGGCACCCATGTCCTCGATGGACTGGACCTGGACCATGACGAGCTGGTCAACCTGGCAGGTAAGCGCGTGCTATTAGCACTAGAGCGTACCTCGGGGTACTTGTTCTCGTAGAAGCGCGGCATGATTAATGTCGGGTGGAGGAATAGAGTGGTTGGATGAAGGTAGTGTGCGCGAAAGGCAAGTGAGCCTTATGAACCAGTCGGATGAATCGACTCGAAAGTGTGCGCGCAAAGGAAGGAGCTCTTCGGAGGTGTCGAGTGGCGAGGTTGTGTGTACTTTTGAGATGTAGTGTTGTTTCCAAGCCAAGTAATCTCTAACAATCGTCGTAGACAAAGCCGCCTCGTACCCAGTCTCGACAGCTTGGTGATCGCGAGGCTCAACTCGAAATCGACAGTCGACAAGTGAGGCTCACGTGGACGGATTTAATGAAAACCCACGTTATGTGGCACTTACCACGTGATATTACCTAAAAGTCTCGGATTGTGTCATCTCGGCTTGTCGGGCAAGTTACAAGGTCCGGATCTCGCCCGGTGTGTCCCGGCTACGTGACGATGGCAATTAGGCGAAGTGGAGAGATTACAGGCCAACGCCGAGGCTTGATTCGCATCGAACACGTTCACCGGGGCGGACCTCCAATATAAACCCCCAAGTCTCATTCCATCACTCTCCCCTTCCCCAAACACCCCATTCTCTCTTTCTCTAACCACTCACCCACCGAAAAGAAGACAGTGACCATGTTCGCCTCTCTCCGCCCGCCGCCGTCGCGCGCACGACTTACCGCTCGTACGTCCGGGCCATGTCGACCCAGGCCGAGCCCCTCGTCCTTGCGTCGCGCTCCGAGTCCGGCAAGGTCGCTATCCTCCAGCTCAACCGCCCCAAGGCTCTCAACGCCCTCTCCACTCCCCTCTTCGACACCCTCAACGCTGAGATGGAGAAGGCCGACGCCGACCCCGAGGTCCGCGCCATTGTCCTCACTGGTGGTGACAAGGTCTTCGCTGCCGGTGCCGACATCAAGGAGATGAAGGACAAGCAGTGTGCGTTTGCAGCTGGCGTTAGATAAGGAAATCTCATTAACATCGTAGTCGCCGACGCCTACAAGAACAACTTCCTTGGCACCTGGGGCAAGGTCGCTTCCATCAAGAAGCCTATCATCGGCGCCGTTGCCGGTTACGCTGTGAGTGAGAACCAGCCTCCACTTCCATCACATTCCGCAGCGCCTTTCCCACATTCCTACTCCGCTACCAGCTTCAAGTACTAACGCGCCAGCTCGGCGGTGGCTGTGAGCTCTCGATGATGGCCGACATCCTCATCTGCTCGGAGAAGGCCACCTTCGGCCAGCCCGAGATCACCCTCGGCATCATCCCCGGCGGTGGTGGCACCCAGCGCCTCACCCGCTCATCGGCAAGAACCGCGCCATGGACGTCTGCCTTTCCAACCGCTTCATCTCGGGCAAGGAGGCCGGCGAGTGGGGCTCGTCTCGCGCGTCATCCCCGCCGACCAGTCGTCACCGCTGAGGCCGTCAAGATCGCCGACAAGGTTGCCTCGTTCGGTGTTGTCGCCGCCCAGGCCGTCAAGGAGACTCAACTCTTGTGAGTATTAGGGATAGGCTTCTGACGTGTGTGCCGTTACTGACACCCCTCTAGCGCAGGAGCTCTCGCTCGAGCAGGGCTCCGCTTCGAGCGCCGCATCTTCCAGGCTCTCTTCGCGACCGCCGACCAGAAGGAGGGTATGGGTGCCTTCGCTGAGAAGCGCAAGCCCACCTGGACCGACAACTAAATGGGGAGAAGAGTCGGAAGATCCACAAGGATGCATGTAGCATTGCACTAGACTTGGCATGGCAACGGGCGCGACTGATATTGAGTACTCACCCGGTTGAGCGGAAGCAAATGGGCGGCGGACAGCATTCCGCGAGATTCGATGCTGCAAGAGAGGCTCACTTTCCAATCTCTTCCTTTGTACTTATCGCACTCATGCTCGCACATTCCCTCGCACCGTCATGTCGCATTTTCCTGCCTTAGCGGTCGTGAACATAGTGCGAAATGTCGAGGTCGCAGTGCGCACAGTGATCCTCCTCACATGACCAAGGGCTGGGCTCGGCCTCGCATGTGTTGTGTTCATTGCCGCTGATCGCGGATCTTCCACTAATGCCCGAACAGATCCTCTCGCAGATCAGCACCCCACATCAACATAAACAAGACGAGTCTCGCAATCCTTCACATGTGCTCTCTCAATCTCATTCCTCCCACTGACCCCTTCGCACCCTTCATCCCTTTGTTCACAGCTCAGGTAACTCAGACAAAGCCATTGTGGCGCACCCTCGCGCTCGATCCCCCACCACGTCCGACCGACTCCGACCCCGGGCTGCCGCGGTACCCCGCACAGGCATTCATCGTTCATTGCAAAGTATACAATCATGCGGCATAGGCGTACACATGCTGTCAACATCAACAGCCTCATCTCACGTCCTACACTGTCTTCAGCATCTGTCATGCCTGGCAGCGTCTGTGGCGGGGGAGCGTCGATGCCGCCTCCCCCAGCCCCTCCAGTGCCGGCCGCACCACCGCTGCCGAGTTCGCCCAGGATGGTGAACTATGATGCTATGAGCCGCCTCGAAGGCCACGGCATGCCGGTGAGTCTGCCCTCCGCGTTGACGCCCAGCAGTTGGCGCCTCCCCAACTGCAGGACCTCGAACAACTGAAGACCCATCGAGATGAACCGCTCCTGTAGGATACAATGCTGACGACAGTGCGCCCGCCCAATGGATGTCTTCTTTACCCAGACAACACTGGAGGACTCGCCGACAATCAAGCGGTATCGCGAGCCCCGCATCCTTGCACCAGTCAATCGCGGCACAAAGCGACCTGCAGCCCCACTGACTCCGAGACGGAGAAAGTCGTCCGCCGTATTCCATACGCCAACGGCCTCACCGCGCGCGTACAAAGTCAAAGGCCCCCAGGGCGTGGAACGCGCCCTCGAGGACCTCATGCACTCTCTGAGGGTCGCCGCCAGCTCACCCAGCAACCGTTTGCGATCTCGCTCGCCGGCTGCGCCAGAACTGATGAGCCGCTGGAGCTCGAGTGAGAGCGGTAGAGACAGAGATAGAGATGGCGCGTCGATTTCGGGGTTCACCTGGTTCTCGCGGAAGAGTGACAGGTCGCATACCCCGTCCAGCTCGATGGACTCGACCAAGATTCAACTCGCTTCCAGGTCCCGTACAATCAAACGCGGAGACGGCGAGTCATCGCTCAAGCGCTTCGCAGCGTCCCTCAAGTCCAAGTCATCGTTCAGCTCTATTCGGTCCATCAAGTCTGGGAAGACGAGGCGGGCTGCAACGCCAGGCTTTGGTGATGATGACTCTGCCCCGTCATGTGGCCCCTCAGCGAGTTCATCAACTTGGTCGTTCGCGGCGCACCTCGCGGCTGCTGGTGGGAGTGCCACGGACAGCAGTGCCACAACCCCGTCTGGCATGAACATGGACGTAGACGCGACGACGAGCGCGGGGACCGCCACAAACCGCCACCTATCACAGCAGCTGGTCCAGGGCTTTGTCAAGAGACTCACGGCCAAACGCACCTGGTACGTTCACTCCCATCGCGCGTCGCGCGCCCGATTCAAGGCATTAATCACGTTCTCACGCACCAACGGCCTCACTTGCCGCGTCGGAGAAGCTGACGCCCCACAGTGGCCCCATACCTGACGCATTCATCTTGCCACCACCAGGTGGCCGCCACATTCCGCAAAGTCTCAACGCCCAAGGGGTGCCAGGGGCCATCAATAATGGCACAACCTGCTCTACCAATGTGCCCGTGCCAATGTCGCCGACATTGTCCTCGTCCACCTCCTGCCAGACCAAACACAAGGGCAAGGGCGCTCGGACGTCGCGCCTCGGAGAGCGTCCGCGTCCGGCAACCCCCGCCAACAATGGCGATGGAGGGACAATAGGTCGCGCCCTGTCGCCAAACCCTCGCACTCGCATTCACCCTCGCGTCAAAACCAAGCCAGAGGAGGCCTCTTTGTCATCAACTTCGCCCACCTCCTCGACCCACTCGGCCACTAACAGCACTTGGCCCACGCCGGGGACAGGCAGTGACGCGAGTGGCGGCCGACGCGTCCATGCGCGCAATGAAGCACAGATTAAGCCGGATAAGACCACCCATCCATCACCTCCGGCCCCTAACGCCACTCTTTTCAATGCCCCTGCATCCACAACGCCAAGCGCCGCGAACAATGGCCCAGCACCTTCGACCCATTCTTTTGGGCGGACTAGCGCCCGTGTCCGACCCGGGTTGGTCATCCCTACCGTTCCAGCTCCATCGTCGTGCGACAAGCATGAAACCAGAGGAGTGCATACAGAATTTATCATCTCGCCGGTCCAGTCCGACGCGTCCAACTCCCACTCCCACACGCCCATTACTCCAACCTCGAAGCGCAAGAGTTCGCTGCCCCCTGCTGTTGACTCTACTCCTACCGTCAATAGCGCGTCTGCAGGCGAGAGCAACGTCCGCAAGCGACGCTCTATCCTCACTCTCCTCGGATCACCCACTTCGCCAGGCTTCCATCTCCCATCGTCGCTGCGCCGCCGCCGAACCCAGATTCCCGACCCAATCCCCGTCGAACACCAAGTCTCTGGGACTGAGAATCAAGTGGATACGCCGACCATCGACACCATGCTCCACCCATCGCCCACGGGCTCGCCAGGCCTCTCGCCGCGGTCCCACCGCCCGCTATCCAAGGCGGAGTCGATTCTCGGCGTTCGCTTCCGCCGCACCGGTTCAGCCTTCTCGCTCGACCGCGACGCGGAGCCGGAGCACATGGCCCCCATCTCGGACGCGAACGAACCTGAGCAATCCTACGACACGACGAGCACCGCGAGCACAGAGGGGTGCGACGCGTCCGAGGACGAGCCGATCACGTTCTCGACGCCGCGCCGTGGCCGCCGAGCAGCAGCCATGACTTTCCACTCCGTCATCTCGCCGCCAGGCACCCCGCCTGCATCAGAGCGGCTCACGACCAAGGCTCCGTCGCTCGCCACACCGGACCTCTCATTCGAGTCGCTCTCCGATCTTTCAGAGCTCGCTCCGGAGCGCCCCTCGACTCCTCCTTCAGTACACGTAGCCAACGGTACGCACGTGGTCACTGGCCGCGCGGTTCGAGCAGCGGTTATGGCGGCCGCCGCCGAACCGGCAACCAAGCCCCGCCGCCTCCTGCACAATCTCGGCCAGCGACGCGCAGGACGCAAGGCGAGCCGCACGTTCAATAACGAGCGTAGCAGCAGCGAGAGTAGGGTGTTCACCCCTGTGGCGGCGCCACCACTGCCGCCCCTCCCTGCCGAGTTTGGGGCCACCAACTCAACATTGCCGCTTGGCGCACCGATCGCACCTCCAGTTGCGGTATCGACGCTGCCCCACCGCACCGCGTCGTTGTATGCCGCGCCCCACGCGATAGCCGCATCCCACAGCTCGCTTAACGATGTCATCTCGCGTAACTTCGCTACGACACTTGCTCCACCCTCGGCAAGCGCGACTCCCACACCGACGCCTCTCTCACCACGCCCCCGCCCACCGTCGGTCCAGGTCGCACGCGCGTATGCACCTCCAGTGCCCATCGCGCCCGACGCCCGCTTGCCTCCTCATTCCACTGGAAGCACGAAGCGCAAGCCGGAATGGCCGGAGTGGCCGCCGCGGTGGGACCCCACGCCGGACGAGAGCGACTTCACAGGCGAGCAGGTGGTGCCCGCGCCCCTCCTGCCGTCCAATGCGAGTGTGCATACCTTCGGCACGAGTGCTGCAAGTTACCGCAGCCGGGCGTCCAACGCTTCCAGTGTGTTTGACTTCTCGAGGCCGCGGGCGGACTCAACGGCCGAGAGTATGGATCTGGAGGAAGAGGATGAGGACGAGGAGTGGGATTGGGAAGAGAGGCAGCGGACTGTGCGGGCACAGGCTGCCTAGGTCAAAGAGTCTGAGGAGACTGGGGATGAAGAGTACACACTAATAATCGATAAACGAAACCAGGAAGGAAAATACACGAAGGGAAGTCCTGTGTCAATGTAGCACTATTATGTACAACTGCTTGAGGATATGCCATGGTTGTTCTTGACGACTCTCTCGTTGCCAGCGTCCCCTCCTCGTTATAACATCCTGCCAGCGGAGCTCGTACACGGACAATGCGTCGTTTCGCGACCATGATGATGCGCTGGGCACACCTGCCTTGGATAACTCACCACGCCAGTCTCATGTCCCTCTTAACCTCAGCACGGATTCCAATCACTTTCACAGAGCGTCACCGCGCCCGCTGTCGCTGCACGCCGTCAAAGAGTTCCATTTCCGTCCAAATGGAAGCATGCGAAGAGATATGCCACGCGAGGACGATGACTGTCAACAGCTCAAGTGATTCGGGCGTGTAGCTCAGTTGGTAGAGCGTTCCATTCGCATTGCGTATCCGCAAGAGATTTGGAAAGGTCTTTGGTTCGATTCCTAACTCGTCCACTTGAAGTTCTCTTTTGCTTTTGCCCTCGGCTGCTGCGCGGCAATGCAAGCTATGCATGAGTTCCACATATGACTTCTTCAGTCAGGCATGCACTGCGTTAAGAGAAGGTTTGTGCACATGTTGGTGAGGAGGCGGTGGTGAGCAGTTGAAACTCAAACGACGATCGCTTAGCACTTCTCCGAACCGACGACTCTCTGCCAACTTCGTGACGTGTGATCTCGGCCAATTTCTACTTCTTCCTCATCTTTCCTTTTGTACATTTGCATTTACAGCTTCTGGCGCACTCATCATGGCGCGCCCTGTCGACTGGGCGGCCGAGGAGCGTAAGCTCCAGTCCGTCTATGGTGAGTACGCCACTGTGCCCGCTGCAGTGGACAGAGAACCCTCCCGAAGCTCAACCGTAGCTGACGACAGACGACATCCATGAGGGCCGCATCAAGACGGCGCAGTCCGCCGTCGAGAGGTGGCTCAAGAAACATCCCAAGTCGCAGCCTGCGCTAGTGAGTATGCGGCCTGGCGGCCTGTCGGCAGTCCGGTGTTGCGCTCGCCTCTCGTCGGAGCAACCCCGGCTACAACCCAACAGGCCAAGAGCTCAACGCTGACACCAGGTCGCCCGCATGATGCTCGTCGACACAACCGGCCAGGGCCGCGACGCTGTGCTCAAGGCATACGAAGAGGTCAAGAAGACTGCGCCCCTCTCGCCGCGCAGCATCTGGCGCGTCTCCACCGTCCTCCGCAGCGTTCGGTGTCGTAAGTTCACTTCTCCGGCAATGCTGACGGCGCAGCCGAGCTCGTGCTCGAAATGTTCCAGGCGCTGTGGGACCAGCACCCCGACGTCCCCGACCTTGCGGACCAGGTCTTCTTCGAGGCGGCCGCGATGGGCAATACCGAGGTCATGGCATCTGTGAGCTGCCCGTCACGCTTTGATCGGAAGTCGCCGATTCGCTGACCGCAGACTTCACGCAAGTCGTTCAACCTCCAGAAGATCCCCGCGCGTGCCCGCCTCGCAGCATACTCGGCTTGGGCGCACAGCACGCCGTCGCCGACCGACGCGGAGCTGTTCCCCATTGCCCCGGCACGCGCCCTCCTCCTGCCCAGCTCCTTATCCGGACGACAGGAGCCGACGTGCCGACTGCCGAGACACTCTGGCTCCGGCTGCAGGTTGCCCTCGGTGCCGGGGACGTCACGAGGCGTGGCGCCTCGTTCGCGAAGAGGGGCGGAAGGGATCGCTCGCTCCGCCGCTGGTTCGGAATGGAGGGCGCCAAGGCCATCGCTGGCCGTGACGACGCTGCCGTGCCCGCAGCCAATGTTTGGGAGGACGAGTTCGCCGCGACGGCGGCCCTCCTCCGCGCCGACAAGGAGGCTCAGCATAACTACGCGTTCTACCGCCATCTCATGGCTGCTGTCGCTGCTTCCCAGGGTGAGGAGCGCGAAGCGCGCGCGAGCAAGGCTGCGGCGCTGTTCCGCGACCTTGTCGTCGCAATCGGCGAGAAGGAGCGCTCGCCCTTGCTCGCCCTTCTTGAGCTCGATATGCAGGAGGGCAAGGAGGGCAAGGAGGGCAAGGGAATGCCCGAGGACGAGTGGGAGGCGACGGTTGGCGACTACCTCGACCGCTGGGGGAGCAAGTGGACCGCCGAGTCGGAGATGGCCGGGATCGCCGGCAAGCACGGCGAGGCCCTGCGCAAAATCATGACGGCGGCTGCGTCCAAGCCGCACTCAGATGAGCGCAGCTTCTGCGCGCGCGCGGTGGCCGAGCTCTTCCTCATCCACCACAGCGAACCCAAGACGTCGATGGAGGAGGCGCGCCGTCTCTGGGCGCTCTACCGCGACGGCCTTGCGTATGGCAAGAACCTCGCATCGACTGAGCCCCAGCCCGCCGACCCGATCGGCATGGCCGCCGTGTCCGTCCTAGCCCGCCTGTGGCAGGCTACTCCCGAGGGTGAGCTTCGGTATCTTTCCCTAAGCTGACACCAGATGACACGCCGCTTCTCCACGCAGCCGAGTGCCTCGAGTACATCGTGTCGCAGTCGCCGTCGTCGTACCCCGCCCACTTCACGCTCGTGCGCGTGTACCGCCTCCTGGGTGCTCCGTCGCTCTACTTCGACCACCTGAAGAAGCTGAGCCTGTCTGAGATCCAGCTCGACAACCTCCTGCACGTCGCTACCGAACGCGGTGCGCTTGAGGCGCAGGCGGCGGGCAAGCTGACTCAGTGGGAGGAGCCGGCGAACCGCGCCACGGACATGTACGGCCGCAGCGTGACGGACGTAGGTAGATTGCATTCTTATTACGCTAACACGCAGCTGCCAAACTACATCAAGCAGGCGCTGCAGCACGAGACGTACAGCAAGGTACACGGGATGCGGGCTCTTATCCGGGCGCTTGAGCGCAGCATCGCGCAGCGCGTGCTCGAGGTCGAGGAGCTGACATTGGCCCTCGCGACCGGCGAGGCAGTGCTCGAGTCCACCGTTGAGTGTCTGAGCGCTGCCTTGCAGGACGACGGTGAGTTATGAGTGGCCGAGGCCGTTAAACATCGGCGACAGAGCAGCGGGAACAACCGCTAATATATCGCAGCACCCTTCGTCGACAACCGCAACTTTGAGCTCATGGCTGAGGGTCTCATCGGCGGCACTGCGCCCCAGCCTGTCGTCGACGAAGGGACTGTGCGTGCGCTAGGTACTGCCATTCTTCGTGTGGCACAGTACCTCCGCGGCAACACCGCCGGTCCCACCCCATCACCCACCAACTCCTCCCTCTCGGCTGTCGACGCTGCCTTCGTCGACGCCGTCGATATGATGCTCTCGGCCGCGACGGCCACCGAGGCCCCCTCCGATCCTCACCCTGCAGCCTCCATCTATGACACGACTCTTGCAGCCATCACCAGCGCCTCGACGACGTGGAGCCGGACGGACGCATACCTCGCCCTCGCCCGTCTGGCTGGCGTCGCGCGTGCCATTGAGCGCCGCGTAGTCGAGCTCGCCGGGCCGGCGAAGAAAGGCAAGAAGCGCCCCGCCGCGCTCGTGCAGCTCGGCGTCGCCCTGCGCAGCGCACGGGAGGGCCTTGCGCGGAAGCTGGACGAGATCGCGCGTACTGCTGAAGGCCCGGTGTCAGAGAGTGGCGCGGGGCTGGTGGATGAGGACGCGGCCGCCACGTGCCGGCCGAACGTGAGCGCTGCGCGGGCGGAGCTGCGCGCTGGTGTTGGGCGCTTGCTCGCGGCCGCGCTCAAGCAGTAGGAGGGGATTGCGGCACTCTAGCCATAGAAGCGTACAGGTACAGGCGATAGATGCGTGCATAGTGCATAATGTACAGTGGCGTGAGGTGTTGCTATGCTATGTGGGGACGTCGATGCCAGCGGCCTCTGCGCTTCTGTCTGTCAGCTGCGGTCCCAAGGGGTTTTTAAGCTGAGTATCTCGGGGATAAAGTCAGAGAGAGTGGGCGGGGTTGAACAAGAATGAGCTATTCTCATGCCGTCGTGGCACTGCTTCCCCCTCTGCAGACACTCACTCTCGCATGCGCTCAAAGTCGTCGTCGTCGAGATCGCTCGCGCCCTCCCACATCTGCTCAAACTCGACGTCGAGGGGCTGCACCACCGGCCCTCGCGGAGGCAACATCCGTCTGGTTGCCGAGCTGGCTCTCCCATCGCCTCCCCCGGCAGCGGCCGTCCCAGGCTTCGGCGAGGCGGGAGTGAGAGCGAACGGCGACGGCGATGCCGGGCTGGGATTCGCCGTCCCCGTCCCGCCCGTCCCGCCTGGTGCGCCGGGGCGTAATGGTGGAATGGGGAGGATCCACATACGCTCCCGCAACCGCTTCTGCCGCTCGCGATCTTCTTCTATCCGTCGCAAGATGTCCGAGCGGGACATGCGCGTACTCGACCCCCCTTTCTCCCCTCCTGCCCCATTCCCACTTCCATTCCCGGCGCTCGCTGCGCTCGCTGACGAGGTGCGCTCCGCCAGAATCGAGAGGGCAGCGTCGACGGCGGATGGGTCGAGGACGCGCCGTGCCCGCCACGATTCGAGAATGAGACGCGCAGAGCGCGCGTTTAGGCGGCCCTCGCGCGTATTTGGGACGACGGCGCTGACTAGGTCGGGGAGGTTGCGCTCGATTAGCGGGAGGTAGGGCGCGTCAGGGGGGCCGATGGTCGAGGACGTCTCGGCAAGGGAGTCGAGGAGATACAGGATGTTGATGCGGGCGTTGAGGGAGCCCTGGGGTCAGTGATGAAAGGCGGGATGTAGGAGGGTTAAATATGGGGCGTTGGAAGGACATGGGCTGATAGAGGGAGATGGAGAGGGAGATGGAGAGGGAGATGGAGAAGGAATAGCCAGAGGAAGTGGAGGGCGATGGGAGGAAGGAGAGCTCACCTTGCTTATCTCGTCTCCGATACACTCCCACAGGTCGTCGCCGCATCGTGCTCCATACTTGACGGCAAAGGAGACGACTTTTTGGATACTTTGCTGAGACGCGTTGAGCGTGCGCACCAGCTTGAGGAACTGGAGGCGTGCCTCGAAGGGGTCGAGCGACATGCCGGTCGCGAGTGAGCGCGCGCGGGGCGATTAATGGGTGGGTGGGCAATACTGATGCGCGGGCGCGGTGATGAGTTCGAGTGTTGACGGTAGGCTACCTTGGAAGCAGTTGAGGCGTGGAGAAGAGTGAGGCGGAGAGAAGGTCGTGTAGCGGAGTGCGCGATGAAATGTTGGCTATGATTGTTGTCGTTGATCGACGTCACGACATGGACCGGCTCACCAAAAGTCCATTCCTCCCAGCGAATCGAACCCAGGACTGCCCCACTCCTCAACCGCCGTCGAGCTTGCCTCGCGGCCACTGAGTGAAATCTTATTTCGATCCCCCACTTTGTTCTCGCACCAACGCCGCTGTATAAATTATCGACCAAACGTCTCTTCTCTTCTCTTCATCCGCGCCTTCCTTCGCCGGCACGATCCGTTTCGTGTCGGCCCCGGCGTCTTAACCCCCCAGTACCTGGGGGCAGCGGACGACGGGCGCCAGAGCGATCCTTGGTTTCGTTAGCAGCTGGCCCGCCTTCGCGCACTTCTTGCCAGTCACTTGATAGTAGCCATGATACAGACACGTCGTCGCTGGGTGTGTTCGTGAGCAGCACCCGGGCGAGTGGACGACGAGGTGGAGAGCACGCCTCATGATGATGAATACTCAATTGAACAGAGGTCCATGAACGCTGCGGAGAGAGGTTGATGTACATCAGGAGGGGACCGAAATTTGTTCATCAGCGCAGGCTCTGCTGGAATCGGTACCCAGCGCCTGGCAGTACGGCGAGAGCCATCGGAGGCGTGATAGGTAGCAAGCACTACAAATGCCGAGTTTTACCCAGTGGCAAGTAGTCTTCACAAGGGATAACAGAGTACCTTGGAATATATCGGTGTAGGTTTCGGAGCTTGTCCATACATCGCGGTCTTGATCATATCTGCACAACAACGGGGAACTTGTAGTGATCGCAAGGTGGTGATGGCCAAGCTTGCTCCTGGTCTTTGTGTTCGAGCTATGGTTATTGAGCAGGACTTCCTGGACAGCATGAACGGGACATTGTCTCCATATAGACCTCATACCGCCTTCGGACAGTAATAGTATAGCAGCATGCATCGAGGCCCGTAGATGACAACACGGGAGGACAAAGGAAAGACGTCGCGGCGGACAAGCGGACAGGCGGTTGATAGTCCAGCGAGCGGAAGCAAATCAGCATCGTGATCGTCATTGGAACTCGTCCACTACGGCCTTCATATCAACAACACCACCCTTCCTTCACCCGCCGACCTCTTCAGCATGGACAGCCATGCTGCCGCCGACCCACTGCGGCCGGCGACGGGCCTAGATGGCGCAGGCAGGGCAACGCACACGCCCGAAGCCGACACTTCCAATGCGGTCCTTCCGCCTGATCTCGACGCAGAGGACGTCTCGGACCTGCACGACTGCTTCGGGCTGATGTACGCCGGGAGCGAGTGGGCGAGCGACGACGAGGTGGGTCGAGCTTCCTGACATCTCTTCCAGCAGCTGCTGGTTGCGAGCCTTAGCTGACAGCAGGACGCGCAACCGAAGCGGCAGACCGACTTGTTCGACCTCGTGAGTTCCTCTCTCATCTTCTGTACGGATGCCAAGCTGACCGCAGCCGCGCCTGCTTTCCGAGCTCGCCGCGCTCGTCGCTCCCACCTCTTCCATACCATCCAAGCGGCGCCTATTCCCGCCCCGCGCCCATGACCCCACCATCTTCCCCTCCACCACCGCCCTCCCCTCCGTCCCGGAAGTCGACACCTACGCGCCCTTCTCCCCGCTCCCCCTTCTCGCGCGCTTGCGCACCTTCGGCGCCGCCGGCTTGTCGCCCTCCGTTCCCTCTGCTGTCAGCGCAGAGGCGTGTGCACTACACGGCTGGGTTAGTGCGGGCCGCGACGCGCTAGTGTGTGCGCGGGCGTGCGGAGCACAATGGGGTGTTGGTGGGCTCAGCGATCTGAGCGACAATGTACGCCGCGGCGTCGTCGCGAAACTGGCCGCGACACTCTCGTCGCGGCATACCGCTGGCTGCGCTTGGAAGACGACCTCGTCACCGCCCGAGCTGGTCGCGCAGCTACGCCGCATACTGCATCCTCTCACTGCGGGCAGCCTTGCGCCGCTTGCTCGCGCTGTCGCTCAGCAATCTCTCGCGGGACCGGTCGCGCCAGTATGGACCTCGCCGGCATCAGACAGCGAGATCCGCAATCTCTCTACTGCGCTGCGCCGCCACGCAGCACCAGCCCACTCGAATGCCACAGACGTTTCTGCTGAAACCGAGCAGCCTGAGCCGACCGAGGCCGAGTCCCTCGCGGCCGCTCTCGCCCTCTTCGGCTGGTATCCCTACGACCCCTCCTTCCCTGCCGACCACGTCGTGGTGCACGGCACGCCAACGGACATCGTGGCGTGCCGTCTATGTCGCCGGCGCGTGGGACTGTGGACGTTCGCGCCTGAACATGGCCGCGAGTTCGATCTGGCTGGAGCTCATATCTCATGGTGTCCGCTGCGAGGTGGAGACGGGTGGTGGCGAGAATGTGCGCTCGTACATGCCCATGAGCATATCTCGGATCCTGCAGCTCTTAGTGCGATGCTCGTTGTCAGCGAGGGCGACCGGCCGGCGAAGCGATGGCGACGGGGAAGGGCTACGAGACTGAATGCGGCTGCTGCGACGTAGGGGGAGAGCTGGAGAGAGCTGGAGATCTGGCAGGCTGGCGCTCAAGCTCAATCTCGAGGTATAATGCCACCGCTGGGAGTAGTGTAGTTGGCGACGTTCAGAGGGATAGAATGCCTGTTGTATGCATGTAGACATGGTGTATGCTATGATGTGTCGCGAGGCTGGCGAGTAAAGGATGAGGCGCCAAGCTGGCTTGGTCTGCGAGTCTTCCCACT
Organism: Cutaneotrichosporon dermatis; assembly: GCA_020011015.1. NCBI lineage: Eukaryota > Fungi > Basidiomycota > Tremellomycetes > Trichosporonales > Trichosporonaceae > Cutaneotrichosporon > Cutaneotrichosporon dermatis. The sequence goes on along the minus strand of JAIGNX010000002.1, from coordinate 1,880,449 downwards.
CGATCCAGCGTCCGTCTGTGCTCTGCACGCCCGGCTGACCCTCCGCTCCCAACCGTTGTCGCCCGGCTACAAGTAGACCTTGGCCGACTTTGCGCGCGGCACCACGCCCTCGCGCTCCTTCCTGACCTCAGCGGGGACTTCTGGCGCGGGCGCGGCAGGCGCGGTCGCCTCCTGCACAACTGTCTGTCAGCGCTCTGCTCTCCTCCTTGTTGAAGCCCAAGCTCTCCCTCTACACCACGCTCTTCCTCTGCACTCATTGGCAGGCCGTCCGTGGTACTCACTCTTGCTCCACTCCTCGACGGCCTCGTCCTCGCCCGCATCCTCCATCCGCTTCTCGCGCTTCTCCCTCTGCTCCCTCCTCCCGCGCAGCACCTCCCACCACGACACCTCGCGCAGCTCCTCCATCCCCGGCATGCCCTCGCTCGCGACCGTCCGTTCCCGCAACCCGACCATCTCCAGCTCGCGCCTAATCTCCACATCCGGCACCACCTCGCCCTCCCGGAACCGCTGGATGAGGCCGAGCAGCACGCTCTCCTGCGCGTCCGACCGCGCCGTATCCGCCTCGCTCCGCTTACGCACGCGGAGGAGGTGCATCGCGAGGCTCGTGATGATCGTCCAGATGACGAGGAAGGGGATGAGCGGGCGGAGGCGTTCCCTCAGCGGCGGGATGTTGGTCGGTCCGAGGGTGTCGGGCCGGAGGCCAAGGGCGAGGAGGTCCTCTTCGGCCGGGTTGGGCGGTTGCGGCGTAGATGGTGGAGAGAGGGTGGTGGGAGGGGGAGGGGGAGGGGGTGGGGCGGTTTCTAGGCTGCGAGAGAAGGCAGCCGGCCGTGGTGGTTGCAAGCTGCGGACCGCGCCGGCGCGCAGGCCGAGTCCGAGGCGCGAGAGCATGGGAGTCGAGTGTGAGCCGTCCCAAAGCACGGCGTACGAAGGGCAAGAGCGAGGGAATAAGAGGACCAGAGTCCTTGAAAGGGAGTCGAATGAAGAGTGGAAAGAGCAACGACGATGCGATGTTGACAACGACGTCCAATCCGCCCGCGCCGAACTCGACTTTCGGATCTCGAACATCTCGACGACACCGCGTCACGCCCAACTTTTTCCACCTCCACCCAACCTATCGCTACATGTCCTAACCCTCCACCACGCCTCGACATGTCTCCACCCCTCGCGTGCCAGCGCGAACGCGACGAGCTCGCGCAGTGTGTCCTGCGGACTGACTGGTGAGTGTGCGCAGGCGAGTGAGGGAGAGCGTGGGGAGCGCAAGCTCGGGGTTGCACCAGTCCACCGTAACCACCGGGTACCCAAGCCGGCTTTGTCCGGCGCCCATCTCCACGACGTACAGAATAGTTGGAGCATCGTGGCACATCACAACGAGTGCCGTTGGCTGTCTGTACTGAGCTCGCGCTCTCATACTGCCTGGGAGGGTGGCCGAAGCATAGCGCCAGCTGGGCGGCCGTCAGGTGGTCGGCATCGCGACCCTCGCTCTGCGGTTGCGGCGCCGGCCGCGCCATCACACCCTCCCCCCCTTGCCACCAGCGAGCGTCCAGACATCGTGAATGGCTACACCTGGCCGGAGCTCGCTACCTCCCACACGCTAGTCCCTGTCTCCTCTCGCTCTTCCACTGTCATCGCGCTCGACTGACCCCAGCGTGCTCAAGCACGGCAAGACGCCGCAGGAGTGCCTCAAGAACAAGGACAACCTCCCCCTGCAGTGCCAGCACCTCCTCTCCTCCTTCTCCGACTGCAAGCGCGGCCTGGTAAGTGTCGTGGGGAGCGTTGGCAGGCGGGTAGGCCGGGTTGGAAGGGTCGTTGGGTAGGGGTAGGAGGAGTGGGGCGTGGAGACTGTTGGCGTTGGCAGAGGCCTTGGGGAGCAGCACTGCCTGCCTGCCGTCACCTGCTTACACGTTACCCTGCACGTAGACAACGCTGCGGCCGCGGCCCACCGCCTTTCTGTCGACGACACTGACGCCAGCTCGACATGCGCCGCCGGTTCCGCGGGAACCACCTGAGCGAGGAGGCCAAGCGCGGCGGCGCGCCGGCCCCGGAGGCGACGTCGGCATAGTGTGATAGACTGTTTGTATGCATCTGTACCTCTCTCTGCTGCCCCGTCATTCGGGGTGAGGCAAGGTCCGCAGTGCTGGGAAGGGTGAGTTGAGACTCGCAGAAGGATCGCTCGGGAGACGCTGGTTGGCGTTTTTGCCTCCACTTCGGGCCGGCAGGCGTGGCCGGTGGCGGAGTCGTGCTGGTGTCGATCTATCCTCTCCTGTGCTGCTGCTGCTCTGACATACTTGTCAGTTGCTGCGGAGAATGCGGAAGAATCTCGTCATCTCTGCTTCAACTACGCCTCCAGCGCCCCATCTCGTGCATCCCAGTGTCCATGCATAGAGGTACAGATGCAGTCTCACGGACAGTCGTAAACTAACGTACATGAGAGACGAGACAAGTCTAAAGAGATAATAGCACAGTGATCGAAAGCGAGCCAGCCCTGGTTGGTACGCGATGTCGTGAGGCGAGCAAATCTAGCCCGGTGACTACTGCCGCGCATACCCGCGCCCATCGTACTGCTGGTGCGGCATGCCCTGGTCATACTGGTACACATGGCCGTGGCCCTGGTCAAGCTCGTACGCGTTATCGCGGAACTCGCGGCCGTTGTACCGCGTCGGGTCGATCCAGTCTGAGCGCGGCTGGGGCTCGCCGGGCGGGGCGCCGAGGCCTCCGGGTCCGCTCGCGTACGGGTCGGTGTAGGCTTCGCGCATGGGCATGCCGGGACCCAGATCGTCGCTGTATGAACCCGAGACCGTGCGTCTATGTTGCCCGTGGTGGATTTGGTCGGCTTCAGAGAGCAGGGGTTGTCCAGGATCAGGGAAGCTTCTGTTATGCGCGATATTTGGCGCGAAGGAGGGGTCTCCGGGCTTGGGGTAGGGAGCCATGGCGACACTGCCCTGGTTGTTCCAGGCCGACTTCTTCTTGGTGTTGCGCTTGGCGCCCCGGCCGACGCCGAAGCACGAGCAGCAGCAGCGTGCGATCGAGTAGATGATCATGAAGAGCTGGTTGTTAGCGATAGATAGTGCGAGCTGGGACTTACGACGATGGCCACGGCGATGGTCACGGGAATCGCAATCTGCAGGTTCTGAGTGTACATGGCCTGGAAGCGGTCCTGCCACGTGCCGGGGTTACATGTACCGTTGTAGCAGTGGCCACCGTAGCCGCATGGCGAGCCGTCGATGAGAACCGTCTGCAGAATGGTGCACTGGTTGGCGACGTTCGGGTCCTTGCAGGTCACATAGCACGACTGGTCGTTGCGAGAGTCGCACGCCTGAGTGAGGTTGAGCGATGCACCTGCCTTGAGGCACTGCTGGTCGAGCGAAGTGCAGTGGCCGCTGGCGCACTCAAGCCCGTCGCCACAGCTTGTGCCATCCTTGGCAGTGATATCGGTGGGGCATTCACCGCCTGTACCTGTGCACACTTCTTCGGTGTCGCAGGTAGGGTCGATAGCCGGGCGACACACAGTTCCCGCAGAGGCAAACTGGCACTGGTCCGTGCAGCACGCCGAGTTCGACGGGTCGCAGACAGCATTGTTGATAAACTTGCAGGTTTCGGCGTCACAGCATGACGACGTGCTGTTCATACCCGGGTCGCACTCCTCACCATCCTCGACGATACCATTGCCGCACTGCTTTAAACTGATGGTCGTCCTCGTGCTAGGTGACTGAACGCATGCCTTGGACCCAGAGCCCAGGAAGGTGCAGATATTACCCAGACTGCACGGCGAGAAGGTAATCTCCTTCTCGGCCGTCGTTGGATTCATGATATACCCGCCGTTCGCATTGCATGACGAGCTGGAAAATGGGCAGCAGTTCCCCTGCAGAGAGCAGCCCTGCATGCACTGATATTAGCAACTAGCTTGTGATGAAGATGCAGCTAGACTCACGTCATGAATGGCACCAAAGCCGTGACCAATTTCGTGGGCAATAAGGTTCCACTCGGTCTTGGATGCGCTCGACACGCCTGTCCCCGAGACAACCTGGTTGCCGTCCTGCTGGCTCGCGTCGGTCCGGCACAGTGTGCCAAGCCAAGCGACTCCGACTTCCGTGTCCTTAATTGATCAGCATTCGTCCGTTCCCCCGTACTTGAAACTCACAGTCGAGCAGGCCGTCATGAGGTGCCAGAGACCAGCGCCGTCCTCGCCGCGATCGCCACGCCACTGACTGAACAGGCTGAGGCGGTCGTCGAGGGTGAGAGTGTCGGAGCAGTTCTGGTTCCACTGCATGTCTGCAGGCGGCGAGCTGGGGCACTGCGCATCCTGGACAACGAGCTCGATGATGCCGAGCGAGACCTTGAACGTTTGGAGATATAACGCGGTGATCGAGTTCCAGTTGTTGAGGACCTGGGTGCGCGCGGCATCCTTGTTGCCGTAAGCCGTCACATAGTTGCAGTCAATTGCCACTCCCATGTAGACGATCTGCTGGGAAGTAGGGCATCCTGTCGTCGAGCCGATCGATTCGATGTAGTTGGTCTTTGGCGTCATGCCGCCCATGTCGTCGCGGTCGCGGCGTCCCAACCCGCTCAGCAGGGGGTTGGCATCGCGGCGTCGCAACACAGGGTGCTCTGGGTCGGTGTTGAACGCGAGGTTGTCGTGTGTGCATCCGGTCGAGTTGGGCCGGATGTCGATGCCCTCCTCGTAGTCCATGTCGTTTTCGCTAAAGATAACGAGGCCATTGCCGAACGCAGCGACGTCGGCATCGCGGAACGTCTTCACGCGCTCATAGTGCTCGCGCGTCATGACGTGGTACGTCGTGCCTTCCACACTGAACGTGCCCTCCCATCGGCTGTTCTGCCCGTTGGCCTCGTGGACCATGACACTCGCGCGGCCGATGTAGGCGTCGGCATTGTGCTCGATGCCGGCCAGTTCCTCAGCCCACACCCGCTCGATCCAGGTTGGGCGCACGACTTCGCCCTGGTACAGGCGCCAGTCTTCTGGCACCAGGGGCTCAGAGTACGACTGACCGTTGCCGCTCTGGAATGTGATCTTGGCGTCGGGGTGGAACATGTGTTCTGTCGGCCGCAGGAGGAGGGCCACCTCGTACGGAGCCATGGACGGGACGGAGGCGGTGAGAAGCAATGTGTCGTCGTGCCGCAGGGTATGTGGTGGCGGGGCGGTGCGCGAGCGTTTTGACAGCGACCCTTCGCCGCGCGGAACGATGCGCAATGTCGACCGCGATGGGTGATGCACGCGGCGGACTGGTGGCGGGTGTGCGGAGCGCGCTGTTGTTAGCTGCTGTCGCGAGATGCGTGTGGCTGTCGGGCTGTCGGCCGGCGGCCGACGGCTACGGAGTCCTAACAGGGGGCGGTGCGAGACTCACCAGAAACGTCGCCAGCGAACAACAGCACGGCGAGGATGAAAGTGATGGCCACGGCCACCATGCGCGAGCGCGCAAGGCGGATCCGTGGAGGACCCATCATGGTGGTTGGAGGGACGGGGAGGGGGCGATGGACGTGTGCTGCGCAGGTGGTGGCCAAAGTTAACGCAGTTAACGCTAGTGGTGGAGGTTGGTTTGTAGTCGCTGAGCGCTGACCGCGCTGTAGTGTTGGTGGCTAGTTCGTGTGATTTGCCGCCGGCAGATGCGTAGCGTCAAACGTTGCTGGTCGTCTGGTGAAATCGGAGTGTACAGACGAAGAGTAGAACGTAAAGATGGGTGAAGGAGTGACTAGTGTAGAGAGAGTAAGGAGTCTGTGGTGGTGGTGGGTTGGTATGATGATGCATCCGCAGCTGCAGTCTACCTCCTCTGTAACTGTGCTCCTGTGGTGAAATGACGGACATAACACCGCCTTTACGTTTGCACACCCTGGCTGGGCCCACACTTTGACCCACCCACGCTCCCCACTCCACCCCACCCAACCATTGCCATTTTACAGCCCGAAGGCTTGGCGCTATGAAACGTCTCTTACAATCTCTGTATTCCTCCAAACTGCGCAGCTCTGCATACTGAACTCGTATGCGTCACTTTTTCCGACTGATGTCAAGCATGCGCAGGCTCTTCCGTCTTCAGAAGCCACAGTATCTACAAAATTGCAAGCACGACGAGGTGGTTGCGTAGTTTGCATGGGCCATGTTTCACGCCATCTTAAGCTCCAAATCTATCACCGTGTCTGTCGATCTCTCTTGAGGAGCACCAACATCAAGCTCCAACTATGCAAACTGAACCTGCCTCGCGCTGCCTCGCGCTCCCTGGCGCTGGCATGGCCGCTTATCCTTTATTTGGAGTAGCGCTCCCGCCGCCAACTCTAGCCTCGGCTGGTACCCGCGTCCCTAATACTTATTGAGCTCGCTTAGCTGGTCTCGCCATGCTGTGCCTCGCACAGCGCGGCCCGGCCATGGGCCAACATCAACAATGGAGACCGCAGAAAGCCACAAATTGACATCTGGGACTTGGCACTCAGTGCTCCAGCTCCATATACTGCACCGCTAGCGTCGAGATCTCGAAAGCCAAGACTTCTTTGGCTGCGCTGGCCGAGTGGCCCCGCTGCAGTATAGGAGTGCAGATCTGCGCCGACGCCACACCGCTCCACCCCGCAGTCTTCCGCCCCGACCTACGCCGCAGCGCGGCACAGAAGAACCATCCTCGCTCACGCAGAACTGCACAATCGGACTGGGTCCTGTCTTGCTTCTCCTTTCTTCTCTAGGACTCTCGGCCGCCGGTAAACAAACCCACAGGTCTCGGTAGCCGTGTTTGGTCTGGCTATGTTTGGTCTGACCAGGTTAGAAAGCGCCCAATACCGCATTCCACATCCCCACACACCACCTTCGCTTAACCGGGCAAGATCTTTGACCATGCGGTCCACCGGAACGGGCTAGGGCATGCTGTGCCTTCTCGCTTCGGTGTTGAGAATGGTGTGGTTTTCATAACAAGTTACTACGGCGCGATGAAGACGTCGCGGTGAAAAGTTTCAGCGGGCCATATAGACGGGACCAAAATCAGTCCCCGTCTCAACACTCCCCTCAACGGGCACGTCCACAGGAGGTGCGCGTTGCTATGAGACTATGGACAACTAGCAAGGAGGGGAAGGGGAACCGGAGTGAGCAGCGAGGCCAAGTGCCTTGACCTGCTTGCTGTGGCGAGGGCCTGAGAGGGCCTTGGTGAAGATGTCGGCGAACTGGTGCTCAGTGCGGACATGTTCGAGATCGATTGTCTTGTCGGCAATACGCTCACGGAGAATGTGGTGCTTGACGTCGATGTGCTTGGACTGGCCGTGGATGACGGGGTTCCGAGCAAGGCGAATGGCAGACTGATTGTCGACGTAGAAGAGAGTCGGGGCCATGTGGGTGAGGCAGAGCAACTCACGGTAGAGCTTGCGCAGCCATTGGACCTCACGGACAGCCTCGGCAGCAGCGACATACTCAGCTTCCATGGTGGAGGCAGAGACAGTGCGCTGCCTGCGGGAGCACCAAGAGACCAGGCCGCCAAAGGCGAAGACAGCGTAGCCTGTGGTTGAGCGACGAGTCTCGTGGTCACCAGCCCAGTCGGCATCGGCGTAGGTGACAAAGGGGGACTCGAGAGACTTGAACGAGCGGCCACCGAGACGGAGTGAGAGGTGGCGGGTGTGGAACATGTGAGAGAGGACTCGAAGACCGAGAGTCCAGTGCTCAGGCGTCGGGGCATGGGCGAAGCGGCCGAGGAAGGAGGCGGCAAAGGCCAGGTCCGGACAGGTGGAGGTAGCGACCCAGAGGACACAGCCGACAAGCTCTTGATAACGACGAGTGAGAGAGGGGTCGGGCTGGGTGGCTGGAGCAAAGGGAAGGCCGACTGTGGGAAGCGGGGCGTGCTTGCCAGAGTGAATGCCGGTGATGTCGAAGCGTTTCACAGTGGACTCGATGTAGGCAGTCTGTGAAAGGCGGACTTGCTGGAACTGAATGTCGCGCACGAGGTGGATGCCGAGGACGTGGGTGGCTGGGCCCAGGTCAGTGATCTTCCAGTGCTTGGCGATGGAAGCGACGATGTTGTCGTCATCTTGCTTGGTGGCGGTGGCGATGAGGAGGTCGTCTACATAGGCAAGGAGGAGGGCAGAGGGACGGCCGTCAGAGGCCTTGCGTACGTACATGCCCCAATCGGCGGAGCAGCGGGAGAAGCCAAGCTTCTCAAGGACAGACGAGAGCTCAAACCACCAGGTGCGGCCGGACTGCTTGAGGCCGTAGATGGACTTGTGCAGGCGGAGGCAGTTGGCAGTGGGACTCTTGCAGACGAGGCCAGCAGGGAGAGCTAAGTAGAGGTCGACATCGAGCGTACCGTTCAGATAGGCCCCCTCGACGTCTACTTGGTGAACAACGAGGCCAAGAGAGGCCACAATGGAGAGGAGAAGCCGGAGGGAGGTCGCACGTCCCACGGGCGCAAAGGTCTCCTCGAAGTCGACGCCGGGGACTTGACTGAAGCCGCGGGCGACGAGACGTGCCTTGTACTTGATGATGTGGCCGGAAGCGTCACGCTTGCGCTTGAAGACCCACTTGGCAGAGATGGTCTTCCGGCCAGGGGGAAGGGCAGCTTCCGACCAGGTGCCCTTGCCCTCGAGATTGGCGATCTCGGCGAGGATGGCAGCATACCACTGGGGCCACTCAGGGCTAGCAGCGGCTTGCTGGATGGTGAGGGGTTCAGCGTCGGCGTCCTCAGCAGCGGCAGAGGCGAGGAGGCCGGGGTACTGCGTGTCGGCAGTGAGAGCAGTGAGAAGCTCATCAATGGTGGGAAAGGCGGACACGGCGGCTTGCTCCCCTGAAGCCGATTCATCCTGGATAGGGATGGAGACGACAGGCCCGGGCGTAGCAGCGAGGGGCTCCATGATGTCGTGTCCAGCTGCCTTGCGAACATCGGAGGCAGGGAGGATCTGGCCATCGTACTCACGACGAACAAGCCAGGTGGGCGAGTCAACCTCGCGACAGAGGATGCGGGCCTTGTAGGCGCGCATGGTGCTGAGGGAAGACTTGGACTGGGTGTAGTTGAAGACAGCAAAGCAGACCTCACCAAACTGCCACATGGTGGCGAAGGTGGGCTTGCGGTGGAAGACAATCTCCCAGGCTGTGCGGCCGTCCTCACAGGTTGTGGTCATGTTGAGCACGTTGCAGACATGACGAGCGGCGTAGTCCCACCACTGATGGTCGAAGGCACACCCATCCAGAGCAGCACGAATGAGCTCAGCAACAGTGCGGTTGAGGCGCTCGGCGACACCGTTGTGCTCATGGATGTAGGGCGGCGACATGTGGTGAACGATGCCCTTGCTGTTGAGCCAGGCCCTCATCTCAGCGTTGTTGAACTCGGAGCCACGGTCGGTCCGAACAACCTTGATGGGGATGCCAGTCTGGCGCTCGAGGAGGTTGATCTGGCCCTTGATCTCCTTGAGGACGAGCTTGGCGTCCTTGGTGTCGAGGGAGATGGCACTGCGGTACTTGGTGTAGTCGGTAGCACAGCCAAGCCAGTACGTCGAGCCGAGACGAGAGGCAGAGAGAGGGCCCTTGAGGTCGAAGTGCATGACCTCTCCAGTGGCTGAGCCGCGGAGGGTGGTACCAAGGCGGGGAAAGCGAGTGGAGCGGGCAGAGAGACAGTTGTCGCAATGGTTGGTAGTGAACGGGTCGGCAGCAGCGTCCTCATATGTCATGCCGATGTCAGGCAGGACATTGGCCTTGATGATGTCGAGGAGGGTGGTGCGTCCAAGGTGACCAAGCCGAAGGTGGATGCGGAAGAGGGGCAAGTCGAACTTCTCAGGTTCGAGGGCAGGCTCTTGGGCAGCGACCTTGGGGGCAGTGTCCTGGACGAGGCAGGGGCGACCGGTGGGTGTCTCTGAGAGCTGGAAGACAATGCCATTGCGGCTGAGCTGCTTGTTGTCAAGATCGAGGAGCCAGCCTTGACTACGGAGCTGGGGCATTGAAAGGATGTTGTCGGTGGTCTCGGGACAGTGGAAGACATCATCTACAACAGCGGAGCCGCTAGGACTATGGATACGAAGAGAGCCAGAGTGTGTGGCTGTCATGGTGAAGCGAGTGCCAGCAAGCTTGAAGGTACGCGGGCAGTCGAGCTTCACAACCTTATGAAGGAGGGACGGGTTGCCAACAATATTGTGCGTGGCACCACTGTCGACCAGAAGAGTGGTGCTGGTGGCTGAGTCGGCGTTGATGGCGACCTCAGCGACCTCGGCGACTTGACTGGGCTCTGTACCAAGAGCGGGGTCAATCGCAGTGATGGCTCCAACACTGCCATCCATGTCGAGGATGGAGGCGGCAGCCGAAGAGGCGTTCTGTGGCGAAGGCGTCTTCCTGGGGATGCCACGGCGGCGGGCACCGCAATCGTCCATGCGGTGGCCCTTCTTCTCACACCAGAAGCAGGTGATGTTGGCATCCCTGTTGGAGGACGAAGGGTGACGCGTCTTGCCACGACCCCGCTGGCCCTTCTTCCCAGAAGGGGGGCGGGCAGCATCCTTGCTGAAGACAACGGCGACACTGTCATCGGCGACAGTGGGGCGGTTGCTGTGGTGGAAGAGGCGGTCAGCCTTCTCCTCGTAGACACGAGTGAGGGACTCCCAGTCACGTTCATCCTCAGGCTTGGCACGGAAGCGAGTTGTGATGGCGTCCTCAAGCTCAGGTGGGAGGGAGAGGAGGAACAACTCACACTTGTGGTCCTCAGACATGTCATGACCGACACGCTTGAGTTCCGTGGCAAGGCTGGAGAAGCGATCGTGGTGCTCTTGCATGCGTTCGAAGCTGGCAGGGCTGACGAGGCGCAGGTTCATGAGCTGGGCATGGACGTGGGCGCGGCGCTCGGCGGTGTCGGCACGATAGCGGTTGGTGATGAACTCGTACATCGTAGCGGCGTTCCAGAGGAACTCGATGTCGTCATGGATCTTGTCGGAGACAGAGATGAGGAGGCTAGCCCGGGCTCGGCACTCCTTCCGCTCCCAGAGAGTCCAGGTCGCAAGCTGGGCCTTAGTGAGGGCGAGGTTGGGATCCTGGGCCACATTGGCACCGATGGCGAGGCCCATAGGAGGGGCGGCGCCAGCGTACTGGCCAGGAGGGCGGATGAGAGCGAGGGTGGCAGCGTCGTCGAGGACATCGGGAATACGACGAAAGGGCTCAGTGACAGAGCCGTCGACATGACCGAGGGCCCCTTTGTCGAGGAGGTAGGCTCGGATGGCACGGTTCCAGGTGTTGAAGTTCTTCATCCCCTGGAGCTTGGGGACGACCTTCAGAACACCGGAGACAGAGCTATCGTCGGTGGACATGACGGATGACAATGGAAGGCAGAGGCAAGAGCGAAGGCAAAGGAAGGGAGTGGGTCGGAGGAAGAGGAAGAGGTGTCTGGGTATCTGTTGGAGTTGTGGGTTCTGGGGGCTCTTGTGTTCTTCCTGAAGAGCGGCAACGTGCGGCTCTTATAGCCTTGTGGGCTGGCGTGTTGAGGCTGGGACCGTCCAAGTCGGGAGCGGCAACAGGCGAGGGCACAAGAGGGTCCGACAGCGTCGGACATCTAGCGAGATCAGGGCGAGGGCGGAACAAGGGAATCCGAAGCTGGCGGAGATCTGGCAAGATCGGGGCACTCCTTGCATGTCAGCAAAGGAGGGTGGCGTGGCGGGCAGCGGCTATGCCAAGCAGGTGCAGGCCAGGCGAACGAGGAACAAGTCCGAGGCAGACGCGGATCTGGCGAGAGCTGGGCCTGGTTGTCCGAGGCAGGCGGAGGTCTGGCAAGATCGGGGTGTGCGGGGACAAAGACAACAGGGAGCTGCGGCATTGCTGGCGGCCCACCGGATGGGAGGCGAGCAAGGCAGGAGGTCCGTGAGCAGCTGTGGCGTTGCTGGCGGCCGACTAGAGCGGAGGCGAGCAAGGCGGGAGGTCTGTGAGTAGGGGCCTCGCCAATCGGGGTGCAAAGCAAATGGAGGTGGGCAGCCCGATGGCAACGAAGAAGGTGCTGGAATCGAGTCGAGTCATGCAGAGTCAAGTCGAGTGGCAAAGCAGCACGTCTCTGCACAAACCTATCCGAGGTCCACAATCTCAGCACGTCGACAGTGACAGTGGTCACTGTGATGGCGAGAGAGGGTAGCGCGGAGCTCAGTTGTACAGGGTGACATACTCAAGGCCAGTGGCAAGGCGGGGGAGCACTACCCTTGCGGGATGTAGAGCCCAGGGGCATTGCACAATGCGCTTCCCCCCTCCAGCCAGTGCCGACACACCTAGGTGGTGTGGTGGATTGTCGCAGACCTCCATTCGGCGACGAGGGCACTGGGGAGAGGGAGGAAGGGCGCAGCAGTGGTGTCGGTGCCGAGAGGCCCGCAGCCTCGTTGTATCGGTCTGTAGATTAGCTGACTCTTAATCTGTTGAGAATGGTGTGGTTTTCATAACAAGTTACTACGGCGCGATGAAGACGTCGCGGTGAAAAGTTTCAGCGGGCCATATAGACGGGACCAAAATCAGTCCCCGTCTCAACATTCGGTTGGGCGGCGCGCTCGCCGGACTGGCGGCGGCGAAGACGAAAGTGATCACGTGATCACAAGGGCGTGTAGCTCAGTTGGTAGAGCGTGTCATTAGCATTGCCTAGTTGACAAGGTCTTTGGTTCGATTCCTAACTCGTCCACAAGTGTTTCCTTTTTGCGCCTCACAGGCTGCGACTTCAAGAGGACAGCAACCATTCTTTTGTAATGTTTACATTGCTTAAGAGTTTGCGTAACTGTACATCCAGACCATGCTATTAACCTTTAAACCTTTAATGTGTTATTCCACAGTCCCAAAGATTGATTATGCTACGTACATATCGCCAGAGCCGCCTCAGATGTCTCTCCACTGTGGCTCCTACCTCTCTCCGCCCAACACCCGCCACCCGCGGCACTCAACTCCTCCCATCCCGCAGCGACGCTCCGCTCCGACCTACTCCCATCCCCAGAACCCATCCCATGCGCTGGGCACGCCCACTCCACGAAGCTTGGACCACTTCTCCCGAGCCTTCCACCGCCACCACCGCACAATCAGGACAACTCCACACGCGACCAGGAAGACGCCGACGCACACGCCAGCAAAGTAGTTGTGGTACAGGTACGGCGGGGGCCCGTCACCCTCCTCTTCCGACTTGCGGTTGTGCGGAACTTTAACGTTCATGGAGAACATACCCGTCACGAGCTGCATCGGGAGGATGCCGATAGTCACCGTCGACAGCGCGAGAATGAGACTCGAGATGTCGCCGCGTGACGTGCTCCCCTTGACGTTGAGGTAGGAGATGTATGCCGGCTGGCAGTTCGCGAGAATGTATTCGTAGTGATACAGCGATGTCTGGAGGAGCAGGATATGGTCGTGCACGTCGGAGAGGTAGGCCTCGACGTCGCTGCCGCCGCCGTGCTCGCGGGCATCGGTCGCGCGCTTGAGGAGGCTGGCCACGACCGCGTGCTTGCCGCCCAGCAAGCGTGAGAGGCCAGTGACGAGACGGCGCAGGTTTGTCATGCTCGTCAGCACAGCGGAGCGGTCGAACACCTCGGGCGCATCCGGCATGTACTGCTTCGGTCTGGCTGTTGTGATTGGCAAGAAGAAGAGCTTTGCGTAGAGGAGGGCTCGCTTTAGAGGTGTCGTGGCATTCCATGCGTCGAGAGTCGAGCGCGCGAACGCCTTCTTCATGTACCGCGAGAAGGCGGATGGTACGGTCGCTGCCCCGGCGTTCAGGCCCGCGCCGACGCGCGTCACTTGCTTGGCGATCTTGCGTCGCCGGCGTAGACCCGCTGCCTGAGTCTGGTCCTCCATTGCAATCCACTCGGCATCTTTGTCCCCGTCGGAGAAGTTCTCGATGTGATCGGCGTACGGTGCGTCTGACGCCTCCTCAGAGTCAACAACGGGGTGCTTGTGCGCCTCCCGTGGGTCCTTCGTAGGGTCGATCGTCAACGAGTCCATGTCATCAACGGCGCCGTCGACGTATCCTGTCAATGGGAAGAAGGCGTCCACGATCGAGTCGAGCAGCCCGTGTGCGATCCAGTCGGACGTCGGCTCGTGCGCTGGTGCAGAGAGGACACGGTCGCGTACGCGCGATGTGTGTTTCGCGACATCGTCATAGTGGAACTGGCATTAGGAGAGAAACTTTGACGTACACTTACGCTCACGATGCCGTCGGCAAAGACGACAAGATACAAGTTGATACCGCCAACTGCGACACCTTCGAGACCCTCCTTGCCTGGATGGTCCTCGACGATTTCGACCTTCTCACCAGTCTTGGAAGCCGCCCGGCCAGTTGCTCGGCCAAAACCCCATCCGCGTCGTGTACGCTCCTTCTTCTCAGGCGTCGCCTCGTCAAGGGGAAGCGAGCCGGCCACCCCAACGCCAGCAATCTCAGTGCCAGGAATCGCGGCGGAAGGGCCAGGCGTGTACTTGAAGTACTGCTCGTCCAAGGCGCGCACGACCACAAAGTAGTAGCCAAGGGCATCGAACGTGTCAAGCTTCTCGCGTGGGTCCTGGTGCAGTACGTCCTCCAATGTTAGAGGGTGGAGAGCGAGCAGCTCGCCGATGTCCCGCAGATCCTTCCAGGTGGGACACGACACGTCCAGCCACCACGCCGCTCGGGGCTTGGGAGGCTGCAGATCGATGCTGGACTGTGGCGACGGGATCGTAGGCTCAGTAGGGATGCCTCCGTCACCAGAAAGTCCACTGAGACTCGTTGCACTCGATGATCGTGGGCCGACCATGCCCAGTAAGTCCGACGCGGACTTGGGCCGTACCGGTAAAGTGGGTGTTCCTCGCAGCTCCTCGAGTCGTGACAAGGTCCGTGGAACGACTGGCCGTCGAACAGGAGGGGCGGCGAATGTGCGTGAGCGACCAGGCGCCGAGCCTCCCCGCCGAATAGGTGGGGTAGCAACGCTCCCCGGCGCAGAGCCTTTCCGCGGATGACGGTGCTGACCAGACCGCACATCCATGTCGGGATTGGCGATGCCCGAAGCCGCGCGCGCCTGGCGTACTGCCTCGAGAACAGGCTGCAGCACAGGGGTAGTTATCACGCGGTTCGGCGTCGAGGACGGAGTCACTCCGCCAATGGGCGGCGGCTGCGAGACCGGTAATGACAAGTTGGAGCTCGAGTCGCCAGACGGGCTCTCGCCCGGGAGGAGAAGAGTGAATTCTCGTCGCCGGGGCACGTGCACGCGTCGCGGGCGGTCGTCGGTGCTCTCCACAGTCCCGCGGCTCACGGTACGCGAGAGCGCACGGCCAAGTTTCCCAATTACTCGTGTCGCAGCTCCATCGCTGCTCGAGCTTGAGCTCGAGCTGGAAGAATGTAGTGTCGATACGTCCGTGGTGCTTGTGCTCCCGCGCCGACCGCCGACACCGATCGCACCTCCGATACGCTGGACGACCGCGCGCGTTGCGCCTGCCACACCGCCGCTGCCCCACGACCACGACGACGACCCGCTGCTCCCGCTTGATTCGGTGACCGCATCGTCGTTGGAGACGAGTGGCAGCGCGGGGTCCGGGGTAGGATCGGCAGTTGCGCCGCGATACAGGTCGCCGTCATCTGTCGTCCATCCGTGCCGGCTTGGACCAGCTAGTAGCGGCTGGCCCGCGAGCATTCCCAGTCCGGCGGGGGCGTCGGATGGAAGCGCGACACGCGGGCGCCGCCGGCGACGCAGCTGCGCGGGCGTAAGGAGCTCGGCGAACTCGGGCTGCTCGAGAGCGGGGCCGGCCGCAGCCGTTTGCGCCAGGATGGGCGTCGGCGGCGCGCCCGTTGAGTGCGACGTGCCAGGGGCCGTTGTTGATCCGAACGTCGGGGCGGGCGTTTGAGCGCCGCTTCGACCCCTCTGATCCGCAGTCGGCGGCCGCCCAGTGAGCATTGGCGTCATAGGGTCTTCGTGCGGCAGAGGCGCGAAGCGCGGCGACAAAGCTGGAGAGACAGGCGACTTGGTACTCTCACCATCTTCTCCGCTACCAGCGGCGCCATCCCCTCGCGCCGTTGCTGCCGGCTGCTCGCTTGCCTCCAAGGGGTGCAAGGGGGAAGGTCGCGGACTCCTGTCCGTGGGGCGGTCCACGGAGGCGCGTGGGTCCGAGCCCACGGTGTGGGCTTCGACATTACCGGCTTCGCGCGAGGAACTCGCGGCCTGGTCGAGGGAAGGAGTGGTCGGGGCCATGGTTTATGGCGTTGTTGTTGGGATGGTGGCAACCATTGGTGATGATGCTGTCGCACTGCGTCGGGCGGGGGCGACGGGGTGCTTACGCACTGCAGAGAACACCGGCAATCGCGAGAAAGAGGAAGAAGAAAGAGAAGACAATGCTGATGGCGTTCGTCGAATACAGAAGTTGAGATTAGGTGTTGGCTATCACATTCGTACAAATAAGAGCGAAGGTAAACGAGTTGTTGAGAGTGCAAAGGGGATCCAAAAGTGTTATTGGCCCAGTTAATGAATTGCCCAAAATAGTTGCCGCCATGCACGTGTGTTGGGGGCGACCGGGGCAATAACAACAAGGGGACCCTTCAAAGCCGCAGTCGCTGTAACAATAATAACTCACAATGCGTGCATATGCATTGGGTTGATAGATTACTATGCCTAAGCTGCACGCACAAGCATGAAGCACAAAATATAAAAGGAGGAGGCAATATCGACAAGCAACTGCCTAAAAATCGCGCAGATCACAGGGTAACCGAACAAGTGGTGAACTGCTCAGCTGATCGGCTATCGCCGGTTGGAGGTGGAGCTGCTCAGCTGAGTCTTGACGCTGGAGCGCAACTTCTTCAAGTCGGCGTCCGTCAACTTCACTGCGTCGCAAGCGCGAATAAAGGTCTCTGGTAGCAGTAAGTTGTCCTGCGGGAGGCGGTGGAGGTAGGTAAGCACATCGTGCGCGGTTCGTGGCAGGCGAAGCAGTCGGTCGCGTGAGAGCGTAAGAACTGCCAGGGAGGCAATGAACATGTACCGTGGGCCTGCGATGTTAACAACTCCGCCATCTCACTTGCAGACTCACCCTCAGATATCAATGTGTCAAAGAAGCGCAGCACTGTTGGCCAAGGTAGGGAGCGAATGAACATGCCCATCCACCAACGAGGGAGGTAGTCCTGGGCTGATACTGGTCAGCACATACTTCCAAGGTACTGAAGAGGGAGAAACGTACGAGCAACGCCAACATCGGAGAACAGACGAGCAAGCTGCGGCTCTGTGCCTTGCAGAATCCCTCCAAACACATGGAGGTCCACGCGGAAGGCGAAGCGGTCCTTGACATAGTAGGTCTTGAGAACGCTGTTGAACAAGCCCGCCATGAGCCAGAACGCGTCCTCCACCACCGCGTGGATGAGCAGGGCACCGCCGATTAACGCCAGTTCGGAGCGGTAGCCATTGGGCGAGAAGTGTAGGTATGCGCGCAGGAGAGTGCGAAGGTCCTGCTGTCCGGGGGATCCCTGGCCACAGAAAGCCGAGTGATCGGCGTACACCTTTGCAACGTCTTGATCAATCTGCGCATCGAAAGGGCCGGCTTCATTCGAAATGAGGCGCGAGAACAAGCCTGGAACCCGACCGGAAACGCCGTTGGACATGAGCCAACCCCATACCCGACCACGCAAGCTAGCTGGAACACCCTGCTCGATAACCATGCGCTTGACCTTCTTCGGGACGGCCTGACTGCGGTTCAGAGGAGTTGAAATCATGGATCGCCACTTTGCCTCGAGGGAGCGGATGTCTCCAGCCGCCCGACGAGAGTGGAAGATGGCGGGCGTCGGACTGCGGTCTCTAAGGAAACCCCACTCGTCCGTCTCGGGTGGCGTTTCGGGAACCATTGGCTCCAGTCCGTCTCGTGCGAGCTCCTCGGGAGGCAGAAGACCGAGATCACTCGAGTCGAGATTGAGTTTGACGACCGGCGCAGTAGCTAGATTACTGCGAGGCTGCAAGATCTCAAATTCCATACCATCCGCCCGGACCATGGGATCAGCATAGTCCTTGGAGGAAATGCCGTGGTGGAAGTGGCCCCTGCTGATGGAACCGCTGGGACGCGGCCCGGACGAGGAGGCAGATCTGCCAACGGATGCTCCAGACCATGTGCCCGGTCCAGAAGCGGACCTCTGATGACCAGCAAATGGCATCTGTGATGGCGTCACGACATGCAGTGGAGGGGCTGACCTCTCCAGCTGGAGCGATGGCTTGCGTGTAACAAGCGGGTTGCGCACATGAGCCTCGTTGCCTGTTGGCATCTGATTGCCAGACTGGTCGCCTAGCTGCATGTGGTGGACGGCGATGGTTGAGTTGACCGACATGCGGGATGAAGCCGCCTTCCACGAGCCGACGGTCAAGTTGTTGTCTGTCGGGAGGTTGGTGTTCGTGTGCTGGAACTGCGAGACGGCAGGCTGAGACGGCGTGGAACCCGGTGAGGCCTGCGTCGTAATCCTCGGCAACCGAGGCGGCAGATCCAACGACGGATTCCGTGCACTTGTCACTACAGCGGTGCGAGGAGGCAGATCGAGCGAAGGCTTGCGTCCACTCGACAAACTCGGCATGCGAGGAACAAAATCCAGCGAAGGCTTGCGTCCATTTGTGACCCCAGCGTTGTTGCGTGAGGCGATGTCCATCGAAGGCTTGCGTCCACTGGACACAGCAGGCATAGGGGGAGGCGTATCCATCGAGGGCTTACGTCCAAAGGACTTGGCGATGGCCGCGGAGAACGATCGTGATCGTGCTCGGTGCGTTGGCTGGTATGACGTGCTAGAAGAAGACGACGCCCCTGTGCTGTCAAATGAGTTAGGAGTGGCTGGTGCGAAGCCCCTTCCAATGCCAATTGGCGGGGTCATATTCTGCGGCGGTTCCTTGCGTCCGGTGTGCGTCGCTCCCATCGCGGGCGTCTCGTCGAACTGGTTGTAACGGGACGTCTTGGGTGGGTCGTTCTGTGCCGTGCCCAAGAATACTGCCATGGGACTGGGAGATTCAGCCGCCTGCCGCGCAGCGGCAGAGGGGAGAACTGGTTTGAACGACGCGGGGAAGGTTTGCATGTGGTGGTCGTCGCTGGCGCTTCGATTGCTGACGGTAGGTGGCGACACCACTTTGCGGGCTGCGATTTCGCGTTGTGGCGGTGTACCGTGACTTGAGCTTTCAGACGAGGGAGTGCCATAGCGCACGATCTCGACAGGTGGCGTGCGTCGCGCGGGCATGTCAATCTGGCCCAACCTGTTCACTACCGGTCCACTCAAAGGCGATGATTGATGGCCGCTGTCTGATCCAGGAGCTTGGGGCCTACCATCCGGTGTATATCGCCGAGCACTGTCACATGATGGCCGACTGCCCCCCGAGTCCGAGCGGAACACGCCACCTGCAGGCTCCTTAGATCCGAGTGATGGCGCCCGGAATGGTGTGGATGGCGATGGCCGGTTCAGGGCAGCGGCAACCGGAGCAGGTGGGGCCGGTCGAGGAGAGTTGTAGCGTTGGCTTTGAGGAGGAGACGACATGCCAATGTGGGACCCAGGACTAGAGTGTACTGCTGACAGTGGTGGCGCGTCGTCGTCGTAACGGAAAGTAATCGGGACAGGGCCGCGCGAGTTTGCGAGCTCGGTTTCCATTCTGCCCACGAGAGTAACCCCTTGCCGGCGGAGCGCCTCAGACCGTGGCGATTGCGAGGCATCGAGCGGACTCAACCACGGAGAGTCGCTTTGGGGCGGTGGCGGCGACTTGACATCCGTTGTCGCGGCTTCTTTAGAAGATGGTGAATCATTCGACATTGGGCTCGGATCCAGAGACCCCATGTTGTGTGGTGGGGCAGTCGAGGTGATATGGGAGTCCAAGGAGCCGGGAGCTCGTGGCGGCCGAACGGGGACAGGAGGCTCAGTTGCAGTAGCCTCCACCGTCGTTGGTAGAACGCGGCCCACGGTGGAGCCAATCGATGGCTTCCTCGCAACGCTGGCCCAGCCGTTCTGCGCGTCCGCCATGCCGGATGGGTGGGGTGTAGAGCTAGGCTCAGGCATTGTGCTCAGGGTTGAAGGCGCTATGCTTATTTGCGAAGCAATGGCAGCCGAGGCGTCCTTCCACGATTTGTGTTGCTCCACAGTGAGTTGCGGGTGATGGCCAAGCGCGTAGAAGCCATTCCTAAGGGCTGTCTTCGCTGCGGCTCGGGATTCCATGGACCAACGCGAATCGACAGACGTCGGAGAACCATGAACAGGCGACA
The DNA here is from genome assembly GCA_020011015.1 of Cutaneotrichosporon dermatis. Lineage (NCBI taxonomy): Eukaryota > Fungi > Basidiomycota > Tremellomycetes > Trichosporonales > Trichosporonaceae > Cutaneotrichosporon > Cutaneotrichosporon dermatis. The sequence goes on along the minus strand of JAIGNX010000002.1, from coordinate 1,860,333 downwards.
ATGGCGAAGCCGAGAGGGGCGCCTCAGTATCGATGGGCGACGGTTCCTTGGTAGCGAGCTCCTTCTCAGAGTTGAAATGGTCGATGTCAGGTTTCTCTTCAATGACAAGTGGTGGAGCAAGCCCGAAACCAGTACCGTTGGTCGACCCTTCGTTTGAGGATCCGCTGCCATAGGTGCGTGGCTGGATTGGATGACCAAATCTGGAAGCCGGCATGCTTTGAGGCGTATCGAGTAGTGTCTCATCTGATACCGAGACATCTGGCGATCGATGGCGCCTCGTTGTCGAACCCGTTGCAGAACTGTTGTCGAACGAATCGAGTGAGGTGCGAGGCGACTCGTTGTAGGCGAGACCAACGGTGCCGTCTTCCGAGGAACTGTCGTCCGTTCGACCTTGGGCGACTGCTGTTCGCTGGCCGGCGCTGGCAGAGAAGAAGGAAGGGACCGGTAGGGCCTGAGGCATCTCCTGTTGAGAAGGGACGTCAGGAGATAGCAGAGCCTCGACTGGGCATTCTCCCTCGTCGTCCGCCATCTCTGCGTTGCTGAGCTGCGACAGTCTGTTGTCGGCGTGGTTGTAACGCCCAACACGCTCCGGAGAAAGGAGCATCTCTCTTGACCGAAGCCCATCGCCTCCAAATGTGTCCAGGGATAGTGGTGTATGCGGAATGGGAGAATCGCCAATACGAGCCGTGGAGCAGTCAGAGTCATCTGCCATCGAATCCCGATTGTTGAGATCCAGTGCGACGGGACGTCGTCGTGGTGGACGCGCCGGAGGCATGGGCAAGCCGTTTGTCGTCGCGGGCGGCGGTGGAGAAGGCCCAGCGATAGCGCGGTCAGTCTCAGCCTCGCTCAATTCCTCCTCAAATCCGCCCTCCCTCACAGTCCCCACGGTCCCGACTTCACTGAGTGTCGACAACTCGCTGTACCTCGACGCCTCACTCATTCGAGATACCTCGCTGAATCTTTGTGTCTCGACCATGAGGGATTGCCGTTGTGGGGCGGCCGTAGTCGTGTACTCGATGCGATTCACGGTGCGCATGCTCCCTCCCGCCACGCTACCGACGCTCGAGCCACCAAAGCGTAAGACCGATGGTCCTCCTCTTAATGGCGGCGTGGAGTACGCGCTCAATCCAGATAGTCCCAACGAAGGGGGAGAGTACTTTTGCGAGTGCGACGTCGACGAAGAGCAATCATTGTCGTCCAGGGCTGGAATCAGCACCTTATCCCTAAGGAGCGTCTACTCACATTCCTCACTGCCATCCCTCAGATTCCGCGTCTGGCTGAAGCCGCCGAGTACGAGAGTGCCAATGGGTTCAGACGTGGTACTGCTGGATGAGCGTGTTGAGGTTGAGGTATCGGAGTCGGTCCGCGAATGAATTGGAGGGGAGTTGGGCTCGACAAGGGTCACTGGCCGTCGACTGGGACGAGGTGGAGGTGGGCCCTGGTGCTGCTGAAACGTGTGGCTGCTCTGACTTGTTGTGGGACTGGCGCGGTGTTGCACGTCGTGATGAGATGCCGTGGCGACGGAGGGTCGTTCGGGCGCATCCTCCGCACCGGACGAGTCGCCCATGACGGCCCATGTTGCTGACTGCATGACCGGAGTGTCTCCACCGTCATCACCGTCCTCACCGCTCGTATAGTCATCGTATTGACCGTGATGGGTTTGTGAGGGCTTGGAGGACGAGTACGTGGGCGAGTTGGGTGCGCTCGAGGAGGCTAGACCTCCCAAGGAAACGTTTTGACGCTTGACCCAGCCGACCTCCCCTTCGCAGTAGGCGAGGAAGTAGTCGCCATCGTCGCGCAATAGGATGAGATTGTCGCCCTGGATGTACATGAGCTGGTCCGGGCCCTCGGCAATGCAGTCCGTGAGTCTGTAAGGTGTAAGCGCGTGTGAGACTGAGGACGTACGCTGTGGCTTGCCCTAATCCGCCTCGCGCGGCGAAAGCCAGCATGTCGTCTATGACCCTTGGATCGAGACGACGCATGGCGTTTCCGTGGCCAGTGGGCCCAAAGAAGAGAAGCGCGTGAGGCGTCGAGGTCCGACCGGCTGACACGGAAGGTGATGATGTCGTCTGGACTGGCTGCGTAGATATGGCGATTGGAAGGAGGTGGTAAGGTAAGGAGGATGTTGGTGTTGAGAGACTTGTGTTCGTTAGACGCGTTGCGACAGCCGAGAAGGAAGGGGCAAAGAGTTGTGTCGTGTCTTGGTCGCTTGTCACGCAAGTCGTTTGACACGCGCTACTGGGCAGAGAAATCTCGGATCGCCAGGATCGCCAGGATGACCGGGATGACCTCTTCTTCTTCCGACCGACCACGGGGTCGCGTCGCTCGTCGAGTGCCAAGTCTAATTGCGACTTAATGTTCGACCAATTTGGCGGAAATGGAGAACGAAGCCGAACGTGTCGTGTCGTGTCAAGAAACCAGAAACTGGAACAGCGACGATGGAGATGAAGATGTAGAAGAGTGCGAAGTGACTGTGAGACGAAACGACGAGACTGTAGTAGTAGTGCAAGCGGTCCGGTGGCCGGCCGGCTGGATGCCTGCCTAGCTGCTGGTACATTGGATTGACCTTCGACGCACGCGAGATCCAGGAACAAACCTCGCCTTCCGGCGAAATACAACTGTCTTAGCCTTGGTGGTCGACACCTAAGACCGACCCTCCCTCGACACAAGTTCCTATAACCCTGGTCCAGGTAGCACGTCAAAAACCGTTCCGTTGCCATCTGTGACTACCGATATGCATCTCGGGAAGGAGGATGTATGGTAGATGATGGTGGGTACCTTTGAACAAAGCTTCCGCTACCTCTTGTAACATGCACAGAAGTCGGATGTTGGGGAATGACCTTGAAATCATGTTAAAGTTCGCGTCTCAGGGTAAATTCTCCCGTCAACGTAAACGCCTGGGGTAAAAAGGAGCGCGTCTCTTCCTTCTCCTTGCCTGAACCACCACTGAATATTACATTGTCTCTCGGGTAGTAGGAGGGGGATGGGAGGGGATGGGCGACCTTTGCAAAGCCTTGGGATCTTGGGAGTTCCATTTGAGGGGGAGGTTGCCAGTCTCACTCTTCTTGTGTTCACAAACTCTCCCCGTATTCCTTCCTCGTTCTTCTCCCCCCTTTTCCTAGATTTATCCTCCCTGCCCCCTCCTCGCGACTTGGGGACTTTGAACCTACCTAGGGTACAATAATGGTGGAAGTGCAAGTCTTAGGAAACAAGTCCAAAATATGGAATTCAAGTACATGTTTCACCTTGTCGCACACTACTACAAGGCCAACTAAGCTCTAAGCTTACCCCCTCGCCTGCTTGTCAGACTAATCCTCTTTGGGACTCCCGGCCCTCCCTGGCCCGCAACTCTACCAAGTTGGCACCGTACGAGTTGATTCCAACTCATGCACTCTGTCTTTCATTCTCAATCCCAATGGAGAAACATAACGTACATTGTCGCGGAATTCTCATTGCTGCAGGACGCGAAATCCGATACGCGAGCAATGATGGGCCAGGACCGGATCCAAAGGACACGCGTTTGTCCCGGAATCACAGGGTATATGAATCGTTTGTATGGGAGTCTTAGATCTATGTATGAACGGCTTGTGTTTTGTATTTTGATGTGATTAGTCGATTTGGCACAGATCTTATGCGTGGATTAATGGGGGTAAAGGGGATGTTGTGTGCTTTGACCTCTTAGGAGCAAGGGATGACAAGGGATCACGAGCACGGACCATCGAACTAGGACCTTCCAAGATCCACCTAATCCACCTCAGCTTCGGGTTCAGTACGCGCCCGGTCTTCCTTTTCTTTCCATCACCCACTTCGTCACACTATCATCTTCACTGTTCCGCGCCCATCACAACCCTGCAGGCTCATCTTCCACCCTTCTGCACGTACCCACACCCACGCCTCTTCCTTGCCTTGGCCTTGCTCGTATTCCCAGGATTAAGGCAGGATATCTTCCTTCGCTTCGCACTGACCACCTTCCCATTCCTGATCTTCCTGACCACAACAACGGCCACATAATCAACAAACCGCAACTATGATAGCCAAGAACGCCTCGCTTCCATGCCCTCAACGACGGTCCAGCTCACAATCGCATCCACTTACGAAAGGCCAAGAGAAACTAATCCACACAACTCTCGGATCTCCAATGATGTCCGTGGTCTAATCAACACCCTCCGCCAAGCATGATCTGCTCATGAGCTTTCCATCATTCCTTGCAGTGGGTGCAGGCCCAAGATCTATTCACTTTCACTTCTGTCTTCGCCCAGGTTATTGGGACGAGAGAACATTATATCCCTGCATCCTCGTTTATCCTTTCTCTCCGTGCGGCTACCGAAGTACTCCTTTGTTGTGGCCAGCACGGAGCTCACTGTCTCCCGGTGCTTGTGCGCCACTGGCGGCATGCACTACGGCCCTACTATAGCTACTGCAGAGCCCGTAGGATCCCGGTGAGACCGGCACGTCTCCCACAAAAGACTGTGCTTGCATAGGAGCTCCAAGAGATCCGGAGCCCTGAGGTATGCAGCATGAGGGGACAAAGGCAGACGCGTCCGAAATACTCTGTTGCAGACAGGGTGTGGCTTGGTGGCGTCGGGCGCGTGGCGGGGGCGTGGAGGATTCGAGTGGCTGATGGCGGCGCACAGATCACCTTCAGGTCATCATTATCGGTCCAAGGTATCCTCCGATGGCCGTTAGACCACCGCCCGTTGGAGCATACGCTTACCCCACCAGGTAAGAAGGCGGGGTACAACAGATGATGCGTCCTTTGCTATGCGCCTGCACACGACCGTGAGGCCTGGGCATGGCTGGGCAGCCACCGGCCAACTCCGGCCCTTCCCGTGAACCGAGACTCCTTGTGGGGAGGGAAGTGAGGAGATCAGAACAGGAGTGAAAGCCGTTCTGCCCTCAGGTCGAAGAGGCAACCGCCCGCCTTGGACCCACGATGAGTCCTGATATGACAAGTAGAGCATGCCGCCGACCTTTGGTATGATCTGACGAGCCAAGACAATCTGCGCACAGTTCGACGCTGTGCTTAAGAAGACCAGGACTTGTTCGAGGCCCCGGCTTCTTCCCCTTTGCCTGCCCATTCGCCTAGACACGCACTTCTTCTCGACCAAGGTGGCCAGCACCCACTAGCAACTATAGCTCGCGTACGGCATTGTCTGTTCTGCTCAGACATCAACCGCTTCGTTTTCCAAGTTAGAAGGATACCGCCTTCGACGACCGACATACACCGACCAACCGACGCTTAAACTTGCTAAGAGCGCAACGTCCGACCGACTTCCACACTCCTTTCCTCTTCTACACCAACACTACCTCTTCCTCCTCCGCCTCCGCAGCTTGACGCTCGTCTTCACCTCCCCCTCTTCTCACTCTCCTCCTCCCCCTCCTTGTCCACCCGCCTCCCTTTTATTCCCAGTCTCCACAAGTCGACTGCGATCATCAAGATGGAGGCAATCCTGAACCCGGTCGAGCAGGCCGCGAAGAACCGGACGCTCAAAGGCCGCACTCCGGGTATAGCCATCACCCCCCTCCTTATGGGGTAGGTCATGCAACGCGGCACGCGTCCCTGTCATGTCAAACGGCGCTGACCGTGTCCCAGAATCATCATCGACTCTGTCTTGCTGGGTCTCATGCTATCGCAACTGATCCACTGGTTCTCCCACCAGCGGAGGCAAGAGTCCAAGTTGACACAGTACGCTGTGGTGCGTTGAGTGATGCCGCCTGCGGTGTGCAGGTTCCTGTCGCTGACCGAATCAGTTGTGGTGCTCCACCATGGGTATAGTTGTCTGGATCCTGTAAGTCCGCCGACATTACGTCTCCTACGCCACTGTGCTGACGACAAGCTCCACATGTTGGATTATGTACCTCTTCGGCTACAACTACAGCAAGTGGAAGCCATTCACTGACTTCCGATGTGAGTTTTTTTCCTTGCGACGTTGTTGGTGATGGGCGTATAGGCTGTGCCGGAGAGTTCGCGGCGAGGCTGACGCACAGGGCTCTCCTTCTATCCGATTGTCGACGCCGCCATGGTTATTGTGGTTCAGGTGCGTGCGCCTCGTGGTGTGGCGTCAGATCTGTAGCTCATTGCTGACGCCAACAGGTCTTCTACGCCGAGCGTGCCTACAAGATCGCCAACCGTGCCAAACTGCTAATCCCCGCGGTCGCGATACCAATGTGAGTACCTTGCCTGACCTGTCTGAAACTCAAGCTCCATGTACTGACTGTGAAGGTTCGTCTCCCTCGTCGGTGGCATTGGTGTCGTTGTCAGCGGCCTGACGTACTATGAGATCGACTTCAGGTACAAGGTCTTCGTCTGGTTCTGGGTAAGTTGCTTGTTGGCGAAGTGGCTCCCTTGGCTGACATCAGATTGTCGGTACCTTCGTCGCCGACCTGATCATTACCGTCATCGTGCTCTGGGGCCTGAGGCGCTCCCGTTCGCCTTGGGAGCAGACTGATATTCTCGTCAAGAGGCTCATTCGGTGAGTTTCCCCATCGATGTTCATTCTAACTCCGCCAGTGTCGCCTGCGAATCGCAGCTGCCCCCCACGCTTTGTGCCCTTGCCCTGCTGCTGGACTGGGCCATTCAGCGAGACTCGTTCTACGGTGTCTTCTTCGAGATGGTCCAGGGCAAGCTCTACGTCGTCGGTATGATCTACGTTCTGAACCAGCGCTTCTACCTCCGTCGTGAGCTCGACGGCGACACCAACAACACCACTGGCCTGCGGGTGAGCTACCTTGCAAATGATCGCAGCTGACAACAGCCGAGCACGTTCACGTTCAAGCCGAAGCGCAACCAGGCGCCGCTGGGCCCAGCGACCATTCACGTGCAAACCGAGACCTATGTCGAGGTGAGTTTGAACCCCCACCACCTGAGTCTTTGACAAGACTAACGCGCAGTCGCACCAGATCAACCCGGCGTTCATGCCACAACGGGTCCAGCCCAAGATCCGCGAGGCGTCCGAAAGCGGGGACACCGAGATGTCCGAGCTCGACGGCGTCAACCAGAGCGAGGTCGGTCTCAACTCCGAGTACATGGAGCGTGTGCGTGCGGCCCGCAAGAAGCCCGACTTCAACATCGCCTCGTTCGCCGCCATGGGTTAAGCCACGTCGCTCTAGAACCTACACCCATCTCCTTCATCCATCTCATCACATCATATCTTTCCATAGGGTACAGTGTACGACCTGTCTGTTCTGCTTGCGTCGTTGCTGTGCTCTGCCTACTTGTACCGCCTCGGACCGGTTGTGCGTTGGCGCCGACAAAGGCAGGCTGGCGGCGGGTCCCGAGCCTCACTCAACGTCCAAAGTCCACAACCCAACATACGAGCCCACTGCTTCTCGTCCGTTCGTTCCGTTTCGTCCCCTCTATACCCCCAAAACCTCGTCTCTGCCACTTGTCCGTATATTGTGTGGAACAAGCCTGTGCTCGAAATATGTGCCCGGGTGTGCGGCGGAATAGAGTGCGCCGCATGAAAGGCGGTGTGCCAAGTAGAGGGTCGGGTGATGATGAGGAATGTGTGGCGATCAGCCATCAGCGGACCGTGCGTGTCAAATTTGTACAGTATGCCCACTGTCCTCGCGTCACCCTAAGATAACGGATGGAGCGACAATGGCGGGGATAGAGAAACCTGATGGTGGCTGGCCGCTCGGACCGCGTCGACGTATCCGTGTTACAATGGAGTGCTCGGGCCAAGAAGCCATGCCGCTTGTAGGATATCCTGGAATGTGGCGCTGCGCGGTTCCGTTGTTCTCACCAGGTAGGACGTCTTAAGTCTTCGACATCGGTTAGTAGCTTAAGACTGATGGGCTGGAAAGAAAAGAACCCACGTACAGAGCGCTTACAAGGACGATCTCACTATTGCCGCTCCAACCATACACGATCGCCCTAAATCACCCCCACTTCGCATTTCTCTCTCCCACACCGCGGATGCACACGATTCATGCGCAGCTGCTCTACAGTTATGTTGATTGACTAAAAATCCGCCTACACCATAAGGAGGGACGAGAGAGTGGCCTCGGTGGCAAACACGTCGAGGGCCTGCTGCACCTCGAGCTTGCGGCGTGCCTCGCGGAGCCAGTCCTCGGCGAGCTTGCGGGGCCATCCCGACAGTGTGTTGACCTCACGCGCGGCCGCGTCAAGGTCCTTCTCGCCAAGAGCCCACTCGGCACGAGCAAGGACGGCTCCGACATCGGAGCCGGGGACGAGGCCAGCCTTTGGCCGGAAGAGGATCTTGGAGAGAACGGCGGAGGCAAGGTGCGAGGCGACAGTGGCCTCCTCGGGAGCGGGGACGAGCGATGCCTCGTGGATGCGGGGAGCGACCGAGTTGGAGAACCAGGAGGCGAGGTCCATGAAGCTCTTGACGCCGGTCGAGGGGATACCGCTCTCCTCGAGCTGGGCGAGGGCCGCACGCATGACGCTGTCAGTCTCGCCGGCAGTGTCGGGGTCCGAAGGAGTGGAAAGGGCCTGGAGGACGCGCACCTCCTCGTCGAAGGTGACGTTGCCGCGGTCGGCCTTGGACTGAACGGCACGGAGCGCAGACCAGATCTTGTGCAGCTTGACGTTGTCGTCGAGGGCCGCAGAGTTGTCCAGGGTGATGCGCTCGAGCTGCTTGAGCGAAGTTGTGAGGGCGTCCAGCTTGGCGAGACGGCCGCCACGCTCAGTCTCGACCTGAGACTTGATCGAGCGGAGCCACCTGCGCTGAAGCTCAATGCCCTGCGAGACAACCTCCTCGCGCAACCTGCCGTCAGCCTCAATCCTCACACATCCTGAAAATATTGGCTCACCTCTGCTCAATGCTCTGGCGCTGAGCCTCGAGCTCGCTGTCAAGCACATCACGCCAGCCGTCGACCATCTTCTGCCTCTCGGCCTCCCAAGTCGACTTGAGGTTGACCTCATCCTTCTGCCACTCCTTCTCCTTCTGCGCCAACTGGGTCTCGAACTCGCGCGTCTTGGCGTCGACAGTCTGCTGCAGGCGAGCCTGCTCCGCCTTCTTGACGTCGTCAAGACGAGCGTTAAGGGCAGAGAGGTCACCCTGGGCGCGCGCAAGAATGTCGGAAGCCTGGGCGCTGGGGGCACCCTTGGCGCTAGAGAGCGAGGTGGTGAGCGAGTCGATCGTCGACGCAAGCTGAGCAATGATGGGCTCCTCGGCACCAAACTCCTTGACCTTTGGAGTAAGGAGAGGGAGCTTGCCCTCCTCGTTCTTGGGCTTGGGAGGGGGAGGGGGGACGTAGAAGCCGGGGGGAGGCTCGAACCCGACGGGGAGCTTCTCGCCGTACTGCTCCTGGCCCTCGAAAGTGCGCTGCTGGGGCTTGACAGTCTCGGGGCGAAGGGCACGGGCTTGGCAGTGTCGGGGTAGGGGTTGTTGACCTCGGCGACGGCGCGGTCGGCCTCGGCGGCAGCCTTGTCGGCAACCTCGCTGGCCTTGTCGGCCGCAGCGTCGGCAGCCTTCTTGGTGTCCTTGGCAATGCTGTCAACGACACCGCGAGTGGCCGCGGCGGCAGTCGAAGCGCTGTCGGCAATAGTGTCCTTGGCCGCGACAGCCTTCTCCTTGGCCTCAGCAGCAGCAGCCTCTGCCTTCTCGCGCAAGTCGGAGGTGGCGTTGGACGCCTGCTTCGTGAGCTCACCCGCCTTGGCGCGGGCAGCGTCGGCGGCATCGTGCACGCGCTTCTGCGCGTCCGCAGAAGCGCTCCTCGCGAGAGCGGCAGCCTCGTGCGCCCTAGCCTCAGCGGCACGCTTAGCGTCCGCAATCTTGGCCTGGATGTCGTCCTTGCTCGTGCTGGTGAGCTTGACAACCTGCTGCGTCAAGGTACCGGGGCCAAACTGGTCCCAGGCGTTCTCGTCCGCATAGTCGGCAAGCCACTCGGCACCGGGCAGCTGCACGAAGAGGTCGCGGTACTTCTCGTTCTGAGTCGAGATGTACGCCGAGGCGGGATAGAAGGCGAGAGCTCCGAGCGTGGTCCAGAAGACAAGGCGGCGCGCAAAGCTCTTCTTGGGCGCAGCGTTGATCGTCGCGGAAGCAGCACCGGCGGCGGCGGGAGGTGGGGTCACCTGCTGGAGACGGGCCGGGGACGAGTTGATGAACTGCTGTGAGCACCATGGCAACATAGGATGCTGGAGTCGCCCCCAGTAACACTTACACGCCGCTGGGCAAGCGCCCGAGATCCCCTCGCTGGTGCGAGCCTAAGCTGGGCGTACATTTTGTTGGCACCCAGACAAACGAGTTGGGTTTTGGATGGGAAAGATGGAGGTCGAAGTGATCGTCAATGACCAGTGGTGCTCCCCGCGGCGCGGGCGAGCAGCGGGCGGAGCGCTGGGGAGGGGTGGAACAGCCGGCTGGGCGGAGACTCGGGACTATCCGGCGTTACTCCCCATACAACCATACTGGCTGCGGTGTGGCGGAGGCAAATGTCGTCGAGACCTGCCGGTGGAGGTCTGTCAATAATGAAAGTCCAATTGGCCACTCTGACCACATTCAACGACAACAACGACGACCATGGCAGCTCCTGCAGTCGCGCAGACGGGTTCGAACGGGCTGGGCTACGCGTCCTCGACAGCCGCTCATGCCGCAACTACGTCCCCAGCAGCAGCCAAGAGCGCTGATGACCTCGAGCTCCGTCTCGAGTTTGGGTGAGCAGCTAGAGCGTCGGGCCAAGCTGACAGCAGCGGCGGCCTGCACCTCATCTTCTCCGCACAGCCCAAGCACACCATTCACATCCCCCGCACTGTGCCCGGGTCCGACAAGCAAGCCGACATCCGCTTCCTCATCCAGTGGATGAAGCAGAACCTCGTGTCCGAGCGCGAGGACATGTTCGTTGATGGCGACGGCGTGTAAGTCGAGGGGATAGCGCCTTCACAGCTGACGACCAGGCGGCCAGGGATCCTCGTTCTCATCAACGATGCGGACTGGGAGCTGGAGGGCGAGCTTGACTACGAGCTCAAGGACCGCGACGAGATTGTCTTCATCTCCACCCTGCACGGTGGATAGGCGACCGTGGGAGACCAAGAGATCACCATACGCCCGGCTTGGGGAGTAGAGAACGGGCCGAGGAGCGAGATCTACTAGATCTCTTCCCGTTACAGGAAGCAGGAGCGCACCCTCATTGCATACGCAAAACATCTCGCATTGCTCTCAAAGGCGTTCGTACAGTGCGGCCAGGCCAGGATGGTGGCTTGGCAGAAGCCAATCTCGGCCCGATATCACGGAATGTACCGAGCATATGTATGTTGTACGATCAAGTGGGCAGGTGTCATACTTGCTGAGCGAAGCATCCTCGCTCTAGGGAGTTAGCATAAATACACCGCGTCGTCTTCCCTCCGGCACTCGTCTCCCACTAACAGCTCACCATGGCACCGTACATCGCATCCTGGGGGTGAGTGTCTCGTACAACACGGCTGACAGCAGCATCATCGGCGCGGGCTGGATCTCGTCCATGTTTGCGAAGGACCTCGCGCTGCCCAGGCCGGAAGTCACCGACGTGCTGCATAGCGTCGCGGCGGTTGGGGCGCGCGATAAGGACCGCGCGCAGAAGTTTATTGAGGAGTACCTCCCCAACGGCGCAACGGCGCAACAGGCCGGCCTGCGGCCGCAGCCCGTCGCTTGTGCAGGCTACGCTGAGCTGTACGCGCGCGAGGTGAGTGACGTTGCCCTCTCGCACTATAAGCTGAATACACACTGTCTCAGCGCTGATCCCAGGACGTCGACATCGTCTACATCGGCACCCTCCACCCGTCGCACTACACAGATGTCAAAGCCGCCCTCGAGGCCGGCAAGCACGTCCTCGTCGAGAAGCCTGCCACCCTAAACGCGGCCGAGTGGACCGACCTCGTCCGCATCGCGGCCCAGAAGCGTCTCTTCCTCATGGAAGCCTTCTGGACGCGCTTCCAGCCCGGCGTCGCGGCGCTGTACGAGAAGCTCCACAAGGAAAAGGTCATCGGCGAGATCACGTCGGTCATCTCCAACTTCAGCTCGACGGTGTACAACGTCCTCCCCGACGACCACCGGATCCTCGGGCTTGAGGCGGCCGGCGGGCCTCTCCTCGACTTGGGGGCGTACTGCATGGTCCCGGCGCGGATCGCGCTGACTGACAACCCGCTCAATGGGGGGTTGATGGGGCGCGTCAAGCCGACGGTGACGGCCGTGATGAGCAAAACGCGTATGGGGACTGATCTGGCGACGACCATTGTGCTCGACTACCCTAATCTCGAGGCTAGGGCTGTCTGTTCCATGTCCCATAATGCGCGCTCGCCGAGGGATCATACTGCCACCATCTGCGGTACGCATGGCGAGATCGTTATCCACGACATCTTGTGCCGGATCACCAAGTTTAGTGTCACGAAGTACACGCCGGGGAAGAGCTTTGCCGAGCGCGGCGAATGGACCGAGCCAGAGGTCTTCGAGTATACGTTCCCTGGAATGGGTCTCAACCTGGAGGCGGATGCGGTCGCACGCGATATCCGAGGTAAGTCGGTCGTGGGCTGGCAGTTTAGACATCGTCGGCAGGCTTCGCGTTGAACGATGAGATCTCAAACTGACGCCCAGACGGGAAGATCGAGAACGAGCTCGTCACGCACCAATACACCACCGAGACGCTCGAGATCTTTGACAAGGCGCGCCAGCAAGGCGGCTACATCTTGCCTGAGGGCATGGAGAAGGTTGACCGCGTTGGATCTAGCTGGGTGTTGGGCGTGAACTGATTTTGGGCTTAGGGAGTTCATAGGTTTATGGCAGGATATGTATCGCCTTGGGCTAGTGAGAGCGCCCGAGGATTGAGAGGCTCAGGAGAAGCTCAGAGGAAGGAGACAATGAGAGACGTAGAACGCAGAGTATGCTAGTAAGCTGCGCCAAGCAAGACGGCCAGTACGCGGAGTGCGCGACGGGTTAGATGGACGCGCTATGGTGGGACGCGCCTAGGTCGCGCGATCGATTCTCGTGCTTGTCCCACTCCACCAAAATTCCAGATTGCCACCCTCGCACCTCAACTTGGCGTGACCTCATCGCAACGCCTTTCGCGTCAACCACATTCACTACCCTCCATGTTCAAAAAGGCGCTCGCGCACCACTCGAACGCGACGCCCATCCGTTCCTCGGCGCGGCGGCAGGTCGTCGCGTCGCTCTTCACGCAGTACCCGGCACTGCACGAGAGTGTCGCTGACGAAGCTGAGCTTGCCGGTGGACCTGTGGCTGGCAAGCTGAGCGAGAAGGAGCTGGGGCGCGTGCTGGTACCCGATGGCGTGCGGAGCTCGAACTTCGAGACGAGCGGAGGTGTCGAGGGTGTACGTCTTATCGTGTGAGAGGAGCTGACGCTGCAGACGATGTACATTGCGCCCGATGGCGACCCGCTGTGGATGTCCTTTGGCCGCGGATCAAAAGAACTTGTGCCAACACGTATGTCCAACACAAGTCTACGCGAGGATTTGGCGCTGATATCCAGTATACCTCCTCGCACGCTTGCCTAGCGGCGTCAACCCGTTCCCAGTGCTCGAGCTCCCATATCCGCTTCCACCACCTTTGTTGTCCGGCGCCGCGCTCTTCCTCCCTGCCGTGCGGCATCTGGGCAAGCCCTGGCGGTTGCCCAACGTCCCTACGGGAGCTGTAGTGACCTTCGTTGCACCGGTCACTGGAGAAGGCGTGTCTTATGTTGGTGTCGGGCGTGTCGCTGCCAAGGACGGATTGGAAGGCGCGCTGGAGCGGTTCATCAAGCACCGCACCGAAGGCGTGGAGCGGGACGAGGGCAAGTTTGCCGACATTCTCTGCATCGTCGACGACCAGTAGGTTATTTCTGATGACTCTTCTAACTTGACAGCCTTTGGGACATGGGATCGAAGCCGGACATGCCTGCCTTCCCTCTGCCATCACCTCGCAACCCCCTTATCGCCCCGCCAGAAAGCGAGAAGCCCAAGGACCCAGTTGCGGAAGCAGGCGAGGCAGTGGGCACCATGTCTCTCGAGGACGGTGGTGACGAGAAAGCACAAACGACATCAGCTACTCCATCTGACCAGCCCCTAACCCCGGCCGAGATCTCTACACTCCTCTCCGCCGCTCTGCTCCAGACTCTCGCAACACTGCCCAGCGGCCTCCTCCCACTCCCAGCATCGCAGCTGTATTCGGCTCACATCCTCCCTAATCGACCCGCGTACATTCCGCCTGCGCGACGAGACGACGTTGTAATTGCCAAGAGCGAATGGAAGAAGCTGGCCAAGTGGATGAAGGAAGCGAGCAAGGACGGCATCATCAAGACCAAGGACTCGAAGGGCGAGGTGGTTGTGACTGGGTAAGCCAGCTCTTACGAGGAGCCTTGCTGACATTAGATATGACGCCAAGCACCCGGCCATCGACGGACACGTCACATTTGTGACTGTGGCCGAGGACGAGGCGAAGCAAGCCAAGCGCGCCGCGCGTGAGGCCGCTGCAGCCGAGCCATCGACCGGCTCGCAGATGGACATCCAGGAGTTGTGGCGCCCCTCTGGCTCAGCGGTGGACTTCTGGGCTGAGTGCGGTGTGGAGAAGTCCTCCCTCAACCAGCCCAATACCATCAAGCCGCTCTTCGACGCATATGTCGAGAAGAACGGGCTCGAGGACAAGGAGCAGCGCCGTGTCGTCGAGCTTGACAAGCGCCTCGCTCAAGCTGTGGGCGGCAAGGCGGGCCAACTCCTCGTCCGCGACGAGGTTGTGCGCCGCCTCCGAGCCAACGTTGCGTGGAGTGTGAGCGTCGGCGGCGTCGTCAAGAAGGGTGCGCTGAACCCCATCACGATGGTCGTCAAGACGCGCCAAGGTCGCAAGCAGGTCACCCTCGTGTCTGGGCTTGAGGCGTTTGGCGTCGACCCGGACGACTTCGCCGAGGAGCTCCGCCGTCTCTGTGCGGGCAGCACAAGTGTGCAGCCGCTGACGGGCGCGTCACCGAAGCTCAACCTCAAGGAGGTGATGGTGCAGGGATCGCAGTGCAAGGCTGTCACTGAGGCCCTCGTCGCGCGCGGTGTGCCCAAGCGCTGGATCAAGGAAGAGTCAGGGGGTAAGAAGAAGTAGGCGAGGTATAGACGTGCATTGATGCACCGGTTGGTGCGGAGCAGGAGGAGAAGCTGACTGTCGACTTACACTGCCTCTCACATCATCGGACAGAACCCCTAGTCCTGCTCGGCACGGTCGGAATGTTGTGCTTAGCTATACTCACTCGACCATCTCACGATCAGAACTTCCTTACCCTCGCACGCAGGACTTCGAGTGGAAGTGTTATGGTCCCCGTGAATGCAGGCCGGCGCGATTCACTCCAAATCGAGGACCTCCACCCTACCGAAATTCCGCCAAAAATACTTCCGCTGGCAACCTCCACCTCCACCTCACTATCAATTCAGGGCTGCCCGCGACGCGTCCGGCCATGCTCGCGACCCGTTCCTGTCTCACCACCACCCATCCACCTCTTTCCATCGACCGCATCCGGACAACTCCCTCCCAACCTCTCTAAGACATCACCGCCCTACCGCCGCCCCCTATGCGTGCCACAAAAGGCCAAATCCCGGATCCCCGGTTCGCGGCACTGTACGATTTAGTACTCTGCTACTTTATATAGGTCAGCGTCCTAAGTGATTAGGCCGAATGCCTTCACTTGAAATACTGCAGTATTCAGTTACTGCCCGCTGCCCCCGCTAAGATCGTGTCAAGACCCCACGTAGCGGCAGTGACCCCACGTGCCCGGGGGTCCACTGCACCGGGTGGCGGGGAGCACTCGCCCGCTCCGCCTTCCGGTGTTCGGGGTGACAAAACACCCCCTTGCAGGTACAAGCAAGTATAAAAGGTCCAAATGGGTACAAAGGACCAAAGTCGAAGGCGGTACCACCTCGACTAAGAAATATTTTTTTTTCAATGCAATGCATAGCCATAGTAGTTATTGTCGATGCATGATCCATCCGTGGCGGCCTTCAAGGCAAACCATATCAACAACTAATAGCCTTGTCTCCTCCACTGAAGAAGCACCATTGGCACCTCTCATCGACAGCACGCCTGCATTACATGATACATGCATGTACACGAATGTACTTAGCAAAGCGGTAAACAATCCTAGACGGCACACTTCATAACCATTTTTGTCGGTTTTAACCAGATCGCACTCATCCCTTGCTCTTGCCATCAAGCTTCCAAAGCTCCTTCAACATACTCCCCACGCCCTTCCCCTCCTTCTCCGTAGCCTTAGCCTTAGCCGCCTTACTAGCCTTGCGTTGCCGTCTCGCATTGTCACGCATCTCCTTCGCGTCCTTGATTTTGCTGTTATCCGTCGTCGAGAACAGCTGTGCCAGAATGACCCACGCAGACAAAGCATTAAGCTCAGTCTCGTCGGCCGCGTCAATTCTGTCGGCCTGTAGCGCGAGCGCTCGGCCCTCGCGCACATCGCGCCGGCTGACAATAGCGCTCGGCGGCGGCATCTCGTCATTCAGCGCCCACTGCCACTTCCACGTCTCGTCGATCGCCGCGGTGTCCGGCGGCGCCTCCTCCCACTCCGTATCGTCGCTCTCCGTGCCTTCTGCCGAACTGATCGAGGGGCGCGGGCTGTCGGTCAGAGAGCCGCGCCGCGACCTGTCCTTCTTCTCAGGAAGCTGGCGCTGCTGCTCGAGCGTACTCCACCGCTTGGCGATCTTCGGCGCATCCCTGTTCGCCAGTTGGATATTCCGCTCGCGGTGCCGCGCGACCTTCTTGTGCACGCGGCGGAACTTGTGGTCCCACTTCGCCTGGCCGAGGAGGTATCGCAGCGCTGCGCCCCTCTTGAGCTTCCCGATCTTGTCGACAGGCACTTGCATAGCTTGAAGCTCGGAGACTGGCTCGAGCGGGCGACATTTGCCGTTGAAATCAACGCGCTCGCGGATCATGTGGTCGGTGAATGGCTGCGCGTTAGCTATCATGGCTACACGTTAGCTCACGTTGGGACCCGTGTAGATCTCAGGCCAGCCCGCGCGGCCTGGGGCGGCCTTGGGGAGGCTGGCGAGTGTGGGGAGCTTGTAGGGCATCCGCGTGCCTGCGGGTGCGCGGGAGGTCAGCTCGCTGGGAGACGACTGAGTGATGTCGGTTTGGCGTCTGATGATGGGCACAGGCGGCGGGGGCAGGTCAGTGCCGTCTAGTTTGACGCAGCGTAGTTGCTCGTCGACGGCGTCCAGGGCGTCAGGGGCACCAACTTCTCCCAGTGTCGTTCCGGTGTTGCCACTCGGAACTGTGGGTGAAGTTGCTGCCACCGGGGTATCCGCAGGGGACATGCCGGGCACAGAGTCTTCGGCGCTGGACTCGCCTTCCACGGCCTCACCGCTAGCTGGAGTTGCAGTTTCGCTCGGCATAGGGGTCTGTGACGCCGACTGCGTAACCCACCGGGCAAACGACCCGACGGCTCGCATGGCGCAGTGGCCGGGCTTGGTCATGCAGAACAGCGGAATATCGTGACCCACGCCTGACGTCAGCGACGTAGCCCAACGATGAGCTCACCGTCGTAGACCTGCAAGTGAACATCTGTCGGGGCGTGTCGCGTCTCGATATCGTCCCATAAGGGCATCATGGTGCGCACGTCCTCTCGCACATGATGCTCTGTTGGGTGCGCAGCCTTGTGGGCGCTTAGGATTAGCAACGATTCGACTGGCCCTGGTCTAGGCTCACAGGTAGATAATCTCGTCCCTCAGTACCTCGCTGTCACCCGCGATGACCAGCATAGGCGGCAGGCCGCCGAAGTAGCCCAATACCGGCGAGACGAAAGGATGGCACAGCTGCGCATTCGTCGCGTATAGCTGGATCTGGGTATCCACAACGATATCCTTATCGCCAACTTTCAGAGGAACTGTGTCGCCGGTGGTAAGCGTCGTCAGACCATCAGAGCCTCGGGCCTCGAGCTCGTTGAACTTGTCAGCCGGATTGCCGACGACGTCCTCCGACAGCTCCTGCCGTGCCGCATGCTCCTCGAAGAAGGAACGCAGCTTGGAAATCTCGTGCGTGTCGGAGGTATGGATCGCGGGTTTGCCCTCTTGCCTTCTGGACTTCGAGCCGTGGCGATGGGGCGGATGGACGCTGCCGATGGCGTGGTGCACTCTGGAGATGATTTTTGAATGTACCGAGTGCGTCATCTCGGCCGATGGCGGTGGCCAGAGCGAGGATGGCTTGTGTATGAAGCTGAACGGAGGGATGACATCCTGAACGTTAGAGAAGAGTCGCATCGACTACTTGCCGTCTTGGTGTTCTGCATGATGCTCGGGAAGCTGTGCGTGAGGTCACACCACTGGGAGTCAGCAACAGTCCAAACTGCAACGCATACTGGGCTCATGACGACAGTGCCCGCCGGCAACGGTAGTCCCAGATCGCGCAATATCATGAGAAGCACGAGAGTGAGACCGCCTCCTGCCGAGTCCCCAGCGACGATGATGTCCTTGGGATCAACAGCATGGTGTTGTGCACCGGGAGGGGGGTCAATGAGATACAGGTATGAAGCGAGGACATCCTGGATGGCGCAGGGGAACGGATATTGAGGAGCCACTGGATGTCAGGAAGAGACAAGCATATACCAACTCACTCCTGTAATTGACAGCGAAGACTCGTCCACGAATCTTCTTGGCCAGGCGCCACACGAAGTAGTGGTGCGTGTTAATCGAGCCCATGTAGTATCCTCCTCCATGGACTGGCATAAGCTCTCCGCACTCATATGAGCTCTTACTGAATAGCATGCAACGGCGGTCTGCCTCGGGAACAACTGCTGTCAGTGCGAGTCTTGGGGACCGAACTCACATCCACAGTCGTCGGTATTCTTACCGCCTCCTTCCGGCGGGTACGCTTCTGCCGGTGTCGCCGTACCAGAAGCAAGCCCGGTCCTTGAGCCCTTGGCACTCGGCTTACACGAAGGCCGGTTCATTTGGTATCCCTTCTTCATCGCGACCCACTCGCATTCGAGGCCCTTTCCAGCCCGCACCTGCCACCATTTCGTTCCGCCGACGACCTTGAATGCCATCTCCTCTCCGCCAAGGGCTTCGATAAGAACCTCAGCTGCTCGAGCAGAGGTCGTCTGGGGGATGAGCACGCGGTGCATCATCGCCCATGGCGGCACGGGCGTGCGCTGCTGGCACAGCTTCTGCAGTGCATCCGCTGTGTGCCTGGATGCGTGAGCTCCTTCCTTGGGTGAATCCGCATCCTACTCACAAGGTTGAGATGTTTAGAACGTTCTGGTGTTAGTCCGGACATCCTGGAGACGCTTCAGGCAAACAGCTTACCTGCACGAGCTCGAACACTGATAGTTAGCTGATACAGTTGCAGCCCTAGCTCACCCTCGTCGTACATGAGCTGCACGCGGGCTGTGTCCTTTCCCTCCCCATCCTCCCGGTTCTTCTCGGGTGTGAGGTAATGCTTGAAGAAGGTCGACAGCAGGCTGGGACCCGCTGCAGGATCAGCACTCGATACGAGGAGGCGTACGTACCCGCCAGCACAACGTGAGTGGTTAGGCCATCCTTCATCACGGCTCTGCTGCGAAGTTGAGTTAGTTGGGAGTGAGTGAACAAACGAGGAAGTATAAATCTCATGTACTCCGGGTCCTCATAGCCGACTGCCCCCACTTTAGACGACGTGGTCGCAGCTTTCGACGAGCTGCATTCTTTGTGTATCCACACAAACTTCTGATGGCGCTCGACCGGATTGCGGGACCGCGCCTGGCAGCACTATGACGCGGTGGAGGTGGTGCTCCGCAATCGCCACGTGGGTACACCCTGACGCTGTCGAAGCCTCCACTTCGACGTGCACCCATACCACGACTGACCTCATCTTGTTACCCCCTTCCTTCCCTACGTTCCCACTTCCTCTTCATCTATCTCTCGCTCTCCCCTTCTCCTTCTCTACGATCTGTCAAATCGCCAAGATGGCTGCAAAGCTCTATAAGCTGGCGTTCACGCTCCACGGCCATTCGTCGGACGTCCGTAGCCTCGCTGTCCCAGACCCAAACAAGCCTCTCCTCCTCTCCGCCTCGCGGGATGGCTCAGCCATCGTCTGGGGTCCTTCAGTCAACGGCAAGGACTGGGACGCCAAGCTCCGCGTCGAGGAGCTCGAGCGCAACTATGTCAGCTGCGTGACCAGTGTTCACTGGCAAGGCGAAGGTATGTAGTAGCTCGGCTTTAGAGAGGGCATCGCTGACGTACAGACTACCTGCTGATCGGCTCGTCCAAGGGCATGCTTGCATCCTATCTCGTTCCCGAAGTGACCAACGACAACTCGGCCATTGATGCGCCGACCATTGAACCCTTCCACACTCTCATCGAGCACCGCCAGAACCTCTGCTGCATTGACGCCAGCAAGGGCGGCCTCATCGCTTCGGGAAGCTGGGACATGAGCGTCATCATCTGGAAGGACTTCAAGAAAGCGATTCAGATTGAGGGCCACAAACAGGCTGTGTGGGCCGTCAAGTTCGTGGGAGAAGACCGCATCCTTACTGGTAAGTGCCAGCTCGTAGTACGCAGTAAGCTGACATCAGCGTCCGCCGACAAGACTATCACTCTGCATGCCATCGACGTCTCCAATGGGACTTCGACCCCGCTTCAGACGTATACTGGCCATACCGAGCCAGTGCGTGGATTGAGCCTCAGGCCAGATGGACAGGGCTTCTGGAGCTGTGGCAACGACGGCCTCGTGAACTTGTACAGCTTCGACCAGCCCTCCCCTGTACGGTCACTCTCGGGTCACACCTCTTTCGTCTACAGTGTGGCGGCCCTGCCTGACGGATCTGGAGCGATCTCTTCAGGGGAAGACGGGTCGCTGCGTCTGTGGTCAGGTGAGTTGATCCGATGCAGTCCCCGCGCTCCCCAGCTTACACTCAGAAACCGAACTGTTGCAGACAATCAATCATCCTTCCCTCTCCATTTGGTCTTGTGCGGTCGCTCCTCAGGCGAAGGAGCCAGGGTTCTACCTGGTGTCGTCAGCCGGAGACTCTACCATCCGGTTCTTCACTCGCTCGGACGACCTTGCGGCTTCTGCTGAGGACCTCGCCCTGTGGGACCAGGAAGTTGGTCAGCGCAAGTTGGACAAGTGAGTTGCGCAGCAGTCGCTCGTACTGACAGAGCAGGAGCCAAGTCGGCGACGTGAAGCGCACCGACCTCCCGGGCATGGAGGCGTTGGGACGGGAAGGTCAGTTGACTGTGTGGGGAGGAAACTGACTTGCCAGGCAAGAAGGACGGCCAGGTCATCATGATCAACAACAATGACGCTGTTGAGGCTTATCAAGTGAGTACTTGACCAGGAGTATGGTATGCTGACTACCAAGTGGGTTGCTGCAGAGTCGACATGGCAGCAGATCGGACAAGTTGTCGACGCTGTCGGCTCGGGTCGCAAGCAGCTGTACGAGGGCAAGGAGTACGATTACGTGTTTGATGTGGACGTGTCCGAGGGCATGCCTCCATTGAAGCTGCCCTACAATGTCACTGGTGAGTGGTCACGGTGAAACTCTGCTTGTGCAGGTGCTGACATCACTCAGAGAACCCTTGGACGGCGGCGCAGCGTTTCTTGGAGCGCAATGAGCTGCCAAACGGCTACCTCGACCAGGTTGTCGACTTCATCCACAAGAATACCGGCGGCGTTGAGCTTGGTGCCGGCGGTGACTCGAGTTACGTCGACCCATACACTGGCGCCACTCGCTACACTGGAGGCGGTGTGACTACCGGCAGTGGAGGCGGCCAGTCCTTCGATCCTTTCACCGGCGGTTCGCGCTACACTGGCGGCGGCGTGACGACTGGGCCTGCGCAATCATCCGGTGGGAGTGATCCTTTCACGGGCGGCTCATCGTACATGGGTGCCCCAGCGGCTGCACCTGCAAACAAGATCCTGCCTGTGAAGACTTATCTCACATTCAAGAACGCCAACGCCAAAACCCCTACTGCCATTAACGCCAAGGCTGCTATGGGCAAGCTTGAGCAGTTTAATGATGAGCTGAGCAAGTCTTCGGTGAGTGACCCCGTTGTCAAAGTTCGGTACTAACTGCTGCAGCCAGAGCTCGCCATGGACAACGCCACCAAGGCATGCCTCGATGAGGCAGCTGCTATCGTTGCTGCGGACAAGCCAGCGGGACCGGGTTCCGAGAGCTACGACCCCACCAAGCTGTTGCAGCTCGCTTTGCGCTGGAGCGAGGAGCACCGCTTCCCCCGTGAGTGGCGCCGATGTTCCTTTCTGACGCTTTAGTTGTCGACATCCTCCGCGTCCTTGCACTATTCTCGCCGTCGTTCGCTGCTTGCGCATCCGTACCCCAGGATTTGTTGAAGATCGCTGGCTGGGACGTATCTGGCACCGTGCCCAAGGCCAGAGCCACGAACACTCTCCTCGCTCTGCGTGCTTTGGCCAACATGTTCTCCAGCTCCCCCGGCCAGGCGACCATGGTTGCTGCTGCTCAGGGCTTGTTCCCGGAGCTCGTAAAGGGACGTCCATGGGCAGACCTCGGCAATGCCAAGCTGGCGTACGCTACGATTGCACTCAAGTAAGCTCCTCATTTCTCCTCACCTTTGTATTGCTCACACTTAGCTACTCGATCGCTGCGGTGGACAACAAGTTGCCTGCCTCTCGCGCCGGTGGACTATTGGGCGTCATCAACCATGTGCTGAACAATGAGACAGCCGAGAGCGAGACCATTTATCGGGCCGGTGTGGCTCTTGGGAACCTTCTGTCGTCGCCTATCAAGGGCAATCTTGGCGTTGGAGCCGTCAAGGATGGCAAGCAGGTCCTCCTTTCGCGCGCCAAGTCGCTGAAGGAGAAGCGCTTGACTGATCTCGCTTTGGAGGTGTCTGCCATCTCGGCGTAGACTGGATAGACTGAGCTAGAAGGGGAATCGACCGCGCAGCAGTTAGGAAAGCAGAAGGTGAAGGTACATGCATGGCGAGGTGTGTCTAAGGGTATGAATGGCCGCTCTGCGGACTCTATGAACAACGAACAGTTTGCAGATTAAGCAACGATGCCAGCGGCGACGGCAGCGTGCGCACTGCGCTCCATGCCGGTCGTGTACGCCTTGTCGGTCTTGTCGGCCGAAAGCTTGTCGAGGGGGTTGAACTGGTCGGTCGAGTTCTCATACTCCCACATGTCGATGGCGACCTGGCAGCTCTCGCGCACGACCTCAGGTGCGTCCATCTTGACCGCCCACTCGCGGAGGATGGCCAGCACGCCTCCCTCGGGCAAGGGGTCGTCGCGGGGGTCAATCTCCGCGTCCGCGCCATCCGACGCAATTCCACCGAGCGCCTCAGCGGCCTCATGGCGGACCATCTCCTCCTCGGCGTCGTCGCGGAGCACGCGCAGCAGCGACGGGATCGAGTGCGGCGAGCTCAGCTGTCCGAAGATGTATGCGATCTCGTGACGGAAGAGGGCCGAGTTGTCGCCAAAGCCCTCGGCGAGGGCGCGGACGGCGTCGCGCGACGCGCCTCCGTAGTCACGGAGAGCGAACATGGCGCGGTAGCGCTCGAAAAGGGGGAGCTTGGTGTTGAGGAGCGCGGCACGCAGGTCCTCGACGGGCTCCTTGGTCGAGGACGGGGCGGGGTCGATGGTGGGGAAGTCGGGGCTGCGGTGGTTAGCGAGAGGTCACACGAGGACGAGTGGGTGTGCAAGAAACGAGCTGTGAAGAACGAGGATAGTAAGAGCCCTTGAGAGATAACCAGCCACCATAGCCGAGCGCAGCGACGTGATGACGGCCACAGTATTCTCTCCCGCACAGCCCAGCAGAGGCTTGTGCTCCAGGTGATGCTCATGCTCGAAGTCCGAGCTCTGGTGCCCTTGCCACCACTGGCAGCAGCATCGTACTCACTTGGGCTTGCGGGCCTGTCCCTCGGGGGTGTGGTCATACTCAATCTTGGCGACAGCAATCTCGCAGGTCTCGCGAACCTCGCGCGCCGGGTCGTCAAGGTACTTGCGGAGGGTCGGCAACGAGCTCTCGCTCGAGATGGCGCCGAGCGCCTCGGCCGCCTCGTGGCGCACCATAGCGCAGTGCTCGCCGGTAGGGTTGACGAGCACCTGCTCAAGGATGGGGACGGCGGTCTCCGACTTGAGCTGGCCAAGGACGTAGGCGAGCTCGTGCTTGAGCAGCGCGGACGGGTCCTTGAGACCCTCGGCGACGATGGCGATGACCTCGTCGCCGCCGACGGCCTTGAGCATGAACAGCGCGCGGAAGCGCTCGTGCAGCGGCGTCGAGCCCGAGGTGTTCAGGAGGGTCGCGCGGAGCGCGGACATCTGGGCGGGCGTGACTGTGACGCTCATGATGGCTTGTGAGGATGTGGTAGTGGGGGAAAGGGGTTATCTGATAACTTTGAAATGTTGACGCGACTCCTTCAAGAATTTACTCCCTTGGCATGAGGTGCCTGGCGCTTGGTGGAGGTGGGGTTTGGAAAAGGAGTGGGGCAGAATACCTATGTAATTCCGCGTGGCCTCCACTTTCCTCAGGTTATGTCACCCGATGACCCCATTTCGCCACCCGGTTCCGCTGAATCATCGTCACATACAAAAGTAACCGGAATGCACAACCCCACACTCCACCCCCACACCCGATGCTCCTCCGACCTATATCTCGAGCATCTCGAACGATCCCTCGTTCAACACGCTACATCTACACCTCATCTATCAGAATGACCCAATCCGAAGCACCTACCCTTCCCATCCATCGTCTCCCGCTGCCGCCGCGCACTCTGCAGCAGGCGCTTACGCAGCTGGAACTGAAGGACGAGCCGTCAGCCCAGCGGATCAGCAACAACTTCCCGACGTCGACGCGCGGCGTGTGGGCCCGCGTCCAGCCTATGTGGACCGAATGGCCGCTGCGCGTCACCAAAGCGGAGGCGATCGAGATGGGTGTCAATGTCGACGCAGGCGAGGCCGTGGAGGTCGAGGACGTCCTCGGCCGTTGGGACCCAGTGGACCTGGAGCCCGTGGGCGACAACGGCCTCAAGCTTGGGACCAGCAAGCACAGGCTCAAGCAGGAGCCTATCCTTCTCGGCGTATCCGAGGTTGCGCGGCGCGAGATCTTACCCCACCTCGACGTCGGTGACGCTGCCAATGCCGAGGCGCCGACGGAGGGCGAAGCGTCGCCCGCCCGCGCGGCTCTGGTCGACGTCCTATCGGGCCGCAAGCTTCTGTTTGGTAACGTCGACGGGAAGGAGTACGGTCCCTGGTCGACACGATACTGCGGACACCAGTTCGGCGAGTGGGCCGGCCAGCTAGGCGACGGCCGCGCTGTGTCCCTCCTCGAGACGACCAGCGATGCCGGCCGGCAGGAGGTGCAGGTCAAGGGTGCTGGCCGGACGCCGTTCGCCCGCACTGCCGACGGTCTTGCAGTCCTGCGCTCTGGTGTGCGCGAGTATCTCGGGTGTGAAGGTGAGTTGTGCTGCCTTACTGCCACCACTGGTCTTGCTGACATCAGCCGTCGCTGCGCTGGGCATTCCGACGACACGCAGCCTCGCCATTCTGACTTCGCCGGTCATCGTCATCCGCGAGTTCGGCCGCGAGCTCAGCTCGCTCGTGGCGCGTACCGCGCCCACCTTCATCCGTATCGGCCACTTTGAGGCCATGAATCCTGGCGATGCGGGCCGCAAGTCGCAGCAGATCTTCTTCGGTGGCGGTTGGCAGAACCCCACAGACGCTGAGGACGACAAGGACAGCCCGCTCGGCGGGCAGGGCAACCTCGAAGGCTTGCGCGACCTGACTACTTGGATCAAGGACGACGTCATGAACTTCAAGGGCAGCGTCAAGGACTGGTTCATCGACGTCGTCAAGCGCAATGCCGACACTGTCGCCGCGTGGCAGGTGTACGGCTTCATGCACGGTGTTTTGGTACGTCACTTCGCTCCTGAGCAGGATGTAAGCTGACAGCAGAACACGGATAACATCTCAATTATGGGCTTGACAATTGACTATGGGCCGTATGCGTTCATGGACGTCTTCGACGCCAGCCACATTTGCAGTACGTCACTACGTCATTCATTCATTCTTCAGTCCTTGCTCACACCAGACCACTCGGACCCTGGGGGCTTGTACTCGTACAAGAACCAGCCTAACCGTGTCCTGTTTGCGCTCGACTCGCTCGCCTCCTCCCTCCTCCCGATCATCGGGTACGAGGCGGAGAAGGGCCAGGCCCCGGCCGCTGGCTGGAGCGAGGGCGTCAGCCCCGACGACGTGCGGCGGTGGGAGGAGGCCGGTCTGAAGGCCATCAACGGCTGGAACGACATCTTCACCAAGACAGAGGAGCAGGCTGAGTGCGATGGCTGGCAGATGGTGAGTGTCTGCGCTCATTCCCTTGGTGCCACCTCTCGAGGCTTGCTGCCGTTCTGTGTCCTCTTAATGTCAGAGCTAACCCACAGCGCTTCGGCCTCAAGACCTACGACGACTCGGACGACCGCTCCATCGTCCGCAACTACCAGAACATGCTCAAGGCCAACTCGATCGACTTCGGCGCCTCCCTCCGCCTCATCGCAGCGTTCGAGCCCAGCCGGGCCGACGAGGACGGGTACGTGCGCAACTTCGCGCGCCGGTTCGTCGCCGCCACCACCGCCGACCTGCCGTCCGACTCGGTCAGCCGCGCAGAGGAGGACGTGGGCAACTGGCTCCGCGTTTACGCGGCGCGGGCAGGCAACGATGCCGAGGTTGAGGCTTGGACGAAGGAGGCGGATGGCAAGAAGTGGGAGGCGGCGCGCACCGCGGCGATGCGTAAGGTCAATCCTCGCTTCGTCCTGCGGCAGTGGGTGCTCGAGGAGGTGATCAAGACGATGGACTCGGCGCTCAAGGACGGCGATGTGCCGACTGCGCGGAAGGCGCTCGCGCTCGTGCTCGACGTAAGTGTTGCGAATGTCCATGCCGTGTAGAGTCTCGCTGACAACAGCTCACCACCAACCCCTTCGAGGCGTATGGCGAGGCCGAGGACGGCCGGATCCGCGACGATCTCGACGACGCCCAGGCCGAGCGCGCCCGCCTCTGTGGTCTTGGACCCCGCGGAATGCTTGGCTTCCAGTGCAGCTGCAGCAGTTAGACAAAACGAAAACGCAACCTTGCGATCTGTACCACTAGACATCCATAACAGCTAATGTATCACATGTCCTCTCTCCCCCCTCTCTCAACTACACAACACGGCGCTTGGATGGCGAGCGCGACCGCTCACGCCTCCTGTCGTCACTGCACGTCAGCTCGGAATCAATGGCATCAACCAGGATGACTCACTCATGCTTATCCCTGCGCTCACGGTCGTCGTACCTGCTCCTCTCGCGGTCACGGTCTCCGTAGCGGTCGCTCTTGTCGCCGTAACGGTCTCCTCGGTCTCCGTACCGGTCGCCGCTGGAGCGATACCCGCGGTCCCGGTCCTCGTAGCGATCACGCGACGCGCTGCTGCGCCTGTCGTCGTACCTATCGCGGCTACGCTCGCGCCCATCCTCGACCAGCTCGCCCGCCTCTCGCTTGTGGTCGTCGCCCGACGGCAGCGGGAAGGGCGGCACTGGTGGCCGTCCGCCAGGTGGGCCAACAGACATCCCTGGGGGAGGCGGGGGATGGGACGAGGGTGGTGGGATGCCCGGGGGAGGGCCGCGCATCCGCTCCTCCGCCCAAGTTGCCATAAGCTTGCGCAGCTCGTGGAATCCCAGGTGCATCTTACCGCCGAAGTGGTCGGCGAGACGCTTATCCGAGTCGAGCACCGAAAGCATGGCACCACAGATCTCGCACACGCGCAGCTTCTGGTGTCCGGACGCACCCGCGTTCTCGTTGAGCACCTGCAGCTCCTTCTCCTTGTCGGACTTGAGCTGCTTGAGCGCATCGACCGCAGCGAGCTTCTCCATCGACTCGTCGACCTTGCCCTCCGCACCGAGCGCCTCGATCTCCTCCGTCCCGCCCTGAATCGACAGCTCGATCTCGCCAATCTCCTTCATCTGGTTGTCAGCTTATCACAGCGCGCAAGCCAGCTGCTCACCAAATCGACTGTCTTGCGGTTCTCCTCAGGCGTCTTCTCGAGCTTGCGCTGCGATCCGCGAATGCGCCGGTCGCAGTCGTCAACGAACTGGTAGATGTTGTTCTCGTGCTCCTGCCTAAACGCAGCGATGCGCGGGTCGGGTGGCGACTCCTTCTGCGCCTCCTGGAACTGCTTCAGGATGCGGTCAGAGTGCGTCTTGGGACACGGCCCGAGGTCCATTTTCTGCCGTCAGTCTTCAAAGGATGGCTCATAGCTTACTGTGTTGCTGAACGTGTCGTGCAAGCATGTGCCGAATAGGTAGTCGCGGCAGACCTTCTCGTTCCACCAGTCGAGGTTGGGAGGTGTGAAGCCCATCGCCTCGGGGCCCATCATTTGCTGTTTGTGTCAGCTGCTATTCCGCTCGTCGACGTATGATCCTGCGGCGCGCTGCAGAGAAGCAGTCACCTACCTCGAGCAGCTTGCGCTGCATCTCGGCCATCTTCCCCATGTTGGTCAGATGTCGTCACTGGGTTCGACAAGCGCGAAGGCGACAAAGGTGTGGATGGAGATGGGAACGCGAAGAATGTTGAGTGCGTTTGTCGCGGGTTGTCATATCGTGAACGCTTGCCGGCGACATCCACTTGGGCGGAACCTAATCCACGTGGCGTGAGCGTTATTTGTTTTGCCGTTAAGTTGCTATTACGCTCCGCCCATTAGGTTTCATTAGAGTCGTTTTGTAATCGCGTGTGGTAGAGGGGCCGCCATATGCTCCAGATCATGCACGAGGTCTTTGAACTCTCCGCCACAAGGTAGAGCGCTACCACGAGACGAGATACTTCTTCCATGCACAGCTGTATGATCTACGAACTACGTTCTACAACTTGGCCCTCCTCGCGCTGTTGCCATTGAATCCACTCCGCCTCTCCACGCTCTCGAGACACCTGACGACCCAGTCGCGCGTCTCTGCCGGGTCGATGACAGAGTCGATCTCCGTCGTCTGTGCCATGCTAATAGCTCGTCCGCGAGTGTACATGTCGTCGATAAACTCTTGCTCAGCCTTCGCCCGCTCCGCGGGATCAGGAATCGCCTCGAGCTCCTTGCGCATGCCGAGCTTGATGGCGCCCTCGATGCCCATCCCTGCGAACTCGCCAGTCGGCCACGCGACGCTGTGGAAGGGCACGTGCGTCGAGCCGCCCAACAGAGCTTGGGCGCCCAATCCATAAGCCTTGCGGACTGTCACGCCGAAGATCTTGCCGCCGGAATCGACGAAGCCCGCCCCGGCCGCGAAGTACTCGGCGAATGCGCGGAGTCCGCCTTCAGGCTCGGCCCTAGGCCCGACCATGAAGCCAGGCGTGTCGCAGAGTGCGATGAGGTGGGCCGACTTTGTCTTGGAGAGGATGTTCATGAACCGGCTCGCCTTGCGTGCGCTCGCGGCGTCGATGGCCCCGCCAAGAGGGCTGAGGACGTTGCTCGCAACCACGCCTACTGTCTGGCCCTGCACGCGCATGAAACCGGTGATGATGGAGTTACCCCAGTGCGGCCCGATCTCGAGGAACGGCGTGTCGTCGTCCGTCAGCAGGTCGAGGATGGCGTGCATGTCGTAAGCACGTTTCCGGTCCGTCGGGATCGTGTGGCGGAACAAACGCGGATCGCGCGACCACGTCGGGTCCCCAGACGATGTCAATTGGACAGGAGGGCGCTCCTGGAAGAAACCGACGAGGGTCTTGGCGACCTCGGTCGCCTCGGCCTCATCCTTGACGACAATGTCAAGATTGCCGTTCTCGAGGTGTGCGCTGACAGGCCCGACGTCCTCGGGATTGACGACGCCGAGACCACCGCCCTCGATCATTGCCGGCCCACCCATGCCGATACTCGTGTGTCTGTGGCTAGTCGCAATGATGAAGTCAGAGGTACCAAGTAGAGCAGCATTACCAGCGAAGAGGTATCCGTTCGCGACGCCGATAATGGGGATGCCGCGCGAGTTGATGTGTGCCAGTAGCGTGAACGATGGCCCGTGCAAGCCTGCCACCTTCTGGTGGACGAGGTCGACGTCGCCTGGGCGACCGCCGCCACCCTCTGCATATAAGACGAGCGGCGCAGGGTTGTCGAGCACAGAGCGGAAGATGCGGTCGAGCTTGTTGTGGTGGAAGTAGCCCTGGGTACCGGCCAATACACCGTAGTCGTACAAGCAAATCGCGGTGCGAGCGCCATTTACCTTTGCCCAGCCAACGATGACGCCGTCGTTACGCGTGGCGAGAAGCGCGTCGCCCTTGAGGCGTGTACGCTGCGCCGCGAGAGCCATATCACCATACTCAAGGAATGTGCCGTAGTCCACGAGGTGGTTGAGGTTCTCGAGGGCAGTGCGGAAGCCTCTGTCGCGGCGGCGCTTGGTCGCCTTGGCGCGGATGGTGCTGTCGTCCTGCATGTCGGCGCGGACCTTCTCGAGCTCGAGCAGCTTGTCTGACTTGAAGTCGAGATCGACCTTTGAAGCGGCGTCTCCGTCACCCTCTCCGTCACGCGTGGCCACCTCGTCAACGTTAATGAGGGCGACAGCGGCGCCGTCATCGAGGTTGTCGCCCTCAGCGGCAAGAGTCTTGACGACGGTGCCGGACACCTCTGAGCGCACAGTGTGTTCCATCTTCATGCTCTCGAGAATAGCCACGGTGTCGCCCTTGTTCACCGTGCCGCCGTCCTTGAGGCTCAAGCTGACCAGGCGGCCGGGGAGGTGGACCTTGACGTACGTCTCGCCAGGCCCAGCAGGAGGTAATTGCTGCGTCGACTGCTCCGCAGCTGGGTCGCCACCAGAGGCCACGCTCGCCTCCTCGGCCCACTGCTTCTCGAGCTCGACGGTGCGCTGGAAGAGCTTCTCGGCGTTCTGCTCAACAAAGCGCGTGCTGATCCCCTGATTGGAGATGACACGCTCGTCCTCAGTCAGAGCAAGTAGCAGAGCGCGATTGGTCTGTACTCCAGCAACGCGGAGCTGCTCAAGCGCGCGCCGCGCTCGTGCAACATTGTTGTCATAGTTTGGCCCGATAATGATGATCTTCGCGAGCAGCGAGTCGAAGGCAAGCCCCTGCCGGTATGTACCGACCGCGCCTCCGAGTGGTGGGTGAGCCGCTGTGTCGACACGGATGCCAGGCCCACTCGGTGGCAGGAAGGCCGTCAGGTTTCCTGTCGTGCCGACAGCCGAACCATCCGGCTGCAGCTTCTCGGCATTAATACGAAGCTGGAGGGCAGCGCGTGGCGCACGCTGCGGGGTAGGAGGGAGGACGGCCTTGAGCGTTTCGCCAAGCGCGAGGCGGATCTGCGTGGCGACGAGGTCGACGCCGTACGCCTCCTCTGTGACCGTGTGTTCAACCTGGAGGCGTGGGTTGCACTCCAGGAAGTAGTAGTGCCCCTCATGGCCATTGGCAGGCGGGACGAAGAGGAACTCGAACGTCGAGAGGGACAGGAGCTTGCCGCCCGCAGCGATGCTCAGTGCCGACTTGATAATGGCCTCACGGAGCTTGGGCAGGGTCGCAAGGGTTGGTGAAGGGCAGAGCTCGATGAGCTTCTGATGCCGGCGTTGTAGGGTGCACTCGCGCTCGCCGACGTCGACGACGCCGCCCAGCCCATCGCCGACGACCTGCACCTCGATGTGCCGCGCGCCCTGGAGGAACGGCTCGGCGAACACCTTGTCGCTCCCGAACGAGCTCAGCGCTTCGCGCTTACACCCCTCGTACGCCTCGGGCAGCTCAGCCATGTCGTTGACGATGCGGATCCCGCGGCCGCCTCCGCCCTCGAGTGCCTTGAGGAGCACCTTCGTACCCCCCGGCAACTTCTTCGCGAAGGCGCGGATCTCGTCCAGCGAGGCATTGGCCGAGGTCGAGGGGAGCACGGGCACACGGCACTCGATGGCAAACTGCTTCGAGCGGTACTTGTCCCCGAAGAGGGAGAGCGTCTCCGGCCGCGGTCCGATCCAGAGCAGACCAGCGTCGAGGACGGCCTGCGCGAAGTCGGGCGACTCGGAGAGGAAGCCATAACCAGGGATGATGGCTTCGACGCCGGCCTCTTTCGCGGCAGTGAGGATGCCTTTGATGTCGAGGTAGGCTTTGGCGCCCTCGCCGGGGATGAGGAGGCGAGACTCGATCGGGAGGTGGAGCAGGTGCGGGGCGAATACGCCCTCCTGCGCTGTGTACATGCCGAGTGGGACATGGCCAAGTTGCAAGATGGACGCTTGGATACGGACCGCGATCTCGTTTCGGTTTGCGACGAGGATGCGCAGCGAGCGACCTGCTATCAGCTTTGACATCGTCGACTGGACCTACTCGCTGGCGCAGGGCTGTCCCTTTGCACTGTCATCTTAAGATGCAGAGATGTGGGGATTGTTGGAGGAGGAAAGAGTCCACGCCCACCATAATATGAGCTACTGGACATCTCGCGAGTGGGCATTCGGCATTGCTGGTTATCGTGGGCCGAGTGATCGCGATCGTCGCAGTTGGCCGATGCCGGTGAGGCCAGATCTCTGCCTACCGAACCCCAACCATCTGCAACTACCTCCGAGGCATCCAATGCAGACTGCAGCACAATCGGCGGTCTCCGTGCAAGGCGTGTTGAGTGAAGTGGTGCATGCCTACTGTGGATCTACTACTCAATATCGTCGTCGTCATCATACACCAGCCCAGCGAACGGATCGCCATCCTCCTCTTCCAACCATCCCTCCTCCCATTCGCCCTCTCCATCATCTCCCAACTGAATCTCAATAAGGCCGCTGAGGAGAATATACGAGACAAATGTCAGACCTGCTCCAATGAACCACATGTACCGTCCCCTCCGCAGCCGCCGCTTGGTCTCCTTCTCGCGCGGGTCGTCGCTGGCGTTCTCAGCGGGCTTGGCCTCGTCTGACGCAGTGCCTCCCAGCCAAGTAGGAAGGTTGGAACGCAGAGACTCGACGAATGTCGGCTCGGGGGGCTGCGCCAGGCGCGTAACACTCGCCCAGCCGGCGGGGTAGAGCTTCTTGAGCACACGGTCGTGATGAGCCACGAGCGTGGGGTAGGTGCTGCGCAGGAGCTCGGCAAGCAGGGGGTTGGGCCAGGAGACGGAGAGGACGAGAGTCAACTGCGAAAAGAGTGCGATGTCCAGAGTCGTCGGCCTGTAACGTCAGAAGGGCAGTCTGGAGGATGAACGTACTTTGCGCCGTAGAAGTATCTGTTCTGCCCAATCTTGCGAACAAGAGGATCGAACGCGGCGCGAGCACGTTGGCGGAGCTAGTCTTAGCACAATCGTACACACCCAGCCGCGAACAGACTCACAGCCTCCTCTCCAAACTTGCGCTGCCGCTCAGCCGTCTCCTTGCCAGAGCGCCATCCCGACCACGCCCTGTCCGTCTTCGTGCCGCCTGGAGCGACGACGATGCTGTCCTCGAGGCGCTTGCGCTCGGCTTCTTCCCCATCTCCTGTTGTCAGCTGTACCCCTGCAGACATTACCTACCGTCGTACGCGCCGCCCAAGCCCCAGATGCCGACCCTCTGAAGTCGCGCCTTGTTGATACTCCGCAGACGCTGGGGAACGTAGTGGTTCAGCGGGAACGGGCACGCCGCGAGCTGTGCGCCAGCGAGGTAGGGGTGGTTAGGAGGGAGCGAGTACATCGTGTGGTTCTGTGGTTAGCACTACTATGCTCTACCACATAACGGCTAGCACACTCACGACAAGATCTGTGACCATGCCCTCGATGAACGCCTTCCATTCGACGGCATCTGCTTGCTGCTCGGTGCTCAGCGCATGGTCGGGATCAGACCACCCCGGTACGGAGGACAGATACCGCTCCTGGATCGCGACGTTGTCCAGTGTCACAAACGGTTTGCCTGCTGTCAGCTCGTGGTTGGGAATCTGAAGCTCACCATTGGCGGACCAGTCCGCGGTGGTGATGCCTGGCGAAACACCGCCCAAGCGCAACGTGCCCAGCAGCCGGATCGAGTCGGCATCCGAGGCAGGAAGGGGATTCAAAGGAGGAGTGGTATGCACCACAATTGCAGTAGACATGGTGGGTTGAGATGAGACTTTGGTTTACAACAAGGCCGACGACGAAATGTCGTCAATATTCTGTTGGCGGATCAGGCGCGATGATGGTGGAGGGAGGCACGGATGATGATTTGGCGCCGATATCACCCATCCACCCTCGCCCTTCCTCCGTTTTGAGTCCATCTTCGCGGCCTCCAACTCTAGAGAGATCAAATGTATGCAGACAACATGATAATCGTGAAGGGTATAAACTGTGTATAAATGCTATTTGGCAGCCGTCTTGGCGAACCTGACAAATGCCTTGAATCCTTGGACAAATCCTCCACCGCCAGCTGCGCCGTAATCGGCCAGCGTCTTTCCATCTGGGTCCCGCCACACGCCGTCCGCTTGCACGCCTCCGTACTGGAGCGTGTTCTGGTTCGCCATGAGAGCTGCTGTCAGCGCGGCTCCTTCTATAGCCACTCACTGTCCATAATCTCGCCCACCACTTGCTTGTTATCGACGATAATGTTCACCTCTCCCGAGTGGAAAACGGACTGCGTGTCTCCGTTCGCGTTGCCAAGGATCATCACTTCATCATCGTACGCCGCAAACTTGATATGACAGTTGCGCTGCTTGATGATCGCGTTGAGAGGTCGGATCTGGTCCTTACTCGTGTACCAATAGACCTTGAGGTACTTCGACTTGCCTTCCTTGCCAAGCTTCTTGTACAAGCGGTCGACAACCTGTTCGTTGGTTCCTCCCTGAGGTGTCAGTATATAGAGTCTCCACGGTCGTGCTCACCTGGAACATGATACTCTCAGCCATGTCATTGAAGCCAAGGTCAACGAAGAGGATGACCTCAACTCCACGTCGACAAGCCTGCTTCACGGCTCGAACCAGCGGCCTGGCGTTGAAGGTGGGCGTCTGAATGAACACCTTGCGCTTGG
Source organism: Cutaneotrichosporon dermatis (assembly GCA_020011015.1). NCBI lineage: Eukaryota > Fungi > Basidiomycota > Tremellomycetes > Trichosporonales > Trichosporonaceae > Cutaneotrichosporon > Cutaneotrichosporon dermatis. The sequence continues at coordinate 1,825,535 of JAIGNX010000002.1, read as the reverse complement.
CATAACGACAGCCGGCAAGCCAAGCGGCATTCTGAGGGTTGGCCAGATCGTGATGGCCTGGCAATCCGTGGGGACGCCGACAGGCGAGCGCAATTGGGAATGGGTCGTGCGGGGCGTGGATGACATGTGCGCGGAAGTTGTCCAACTCGTCAGAGTCCTCGACCGTGGCCCAGGCTTCGCTGAGAGCGCCGGCGTCTGCGGTGAGCGAGTGACTAGCATGTGCAACTTACTGAACCGCTTTGACAACTTGAACATGCGCTTTGTTCCACGGCCTGGTGGGATCTCCTCGTCCATTGAAACCTTGGGCGCGTAGTGCGGTGACTGAGCGCCAGATGGGAGTTCGTCTGCCCACTGGAACGACCTTCTTGGAGCGGACGAGCCGTCCAAAGTGGTCTCACCATGAGCGGAATATGACGCTTCGTCGCCGAAGGGCGATGTCGGAGGCACGCCCGAGGGGCCTTCCAAGGATCGGGTGGTGACAGCTGGAGACCCGTTCGGTCCCACTGAAGGCTTGGATGCCAGGTCGCGGTCGCGGTGAAGCTCTCGCATATCGTCAACAGGACTGTCCACGATCCGGCCCCCGGTGAGAGGCGCGTGAACATCTGTGGCGACAGTTGGTACGTGACTGTCCTGGCGGCTCAACTCGTCGTGGGCAGAGTAGAAGCTCTGTCTGCGGGAGCTGCTGACTGTGGTAGTCTGGTCGTCTTCGTCGAAGTGAGGGTGGTACGAGGCCGGTAGCGTATTCGACTTGACCGGGAACTCGTGCAGCGTTGGCGAAGTCGGAGCCTCCGACGATACCGGCTTTGTGAGTATTTGATTGGCAGCCGTGATGGCGGCCGTCTCGTCGTCATGATCGCGAACAACATGCGGTTGGCGCGGTTCCGACATACTCGTTCTTCTACTCCCTGGACGGCTCCCAAACTTCTCAAAGTTCATGCCCATGCGCCCTCCGAACTGAGCGACATTGTCCCGGAGGTTGTTCATTGCGATCGACCCGCGGTGCGACAATTCCTCCTTGTTGTGAGCAAATGTCTTCGCGAGTTCTTCCTTGTTGTGCGCAAAACTTTGCCGAGGACCGGCCATGGCCTGTCGCATGGCCCCAACCAACCGATCGCGAGTCGGATGAGCATTCTCAGCCAAGCGCTCGTCATCGATCTGCTGTGTCTGGCGTCGCAAGAGCTTGCGGGCAGCTCTAGCTGCCTTGAGCACCTCGATGTCACGGAAGTACGGGTTGTAGTCTCGGAACAGGTAGCGGATGTTTCCATTCGCGTCCCGAGGTGGTTCGTAAGCTTGAGAGATGCAAGGGAGTGGTGGCTCGAGTTTGTTGTACCAGCAGTGAAGAGCGATGTCGTAGAAGGAGTCGATGACGGGGCCCTCCAAGTGGGTCATCATCTCCAAGTTCGGTCGGTCTTGGATATTGCAGCTGTTGATGAGGACCACTTTGCGGTCTACGATCATGAACTTGACATGGAACGTGCCCAGCAACACCTTGTGGAAGTTCTGGGATCAGCGTTGCGATCGTACAGCGCAGCTCACGATGACTTCAAGATGCAACCCAGGAACTTCCTTTGGATCAGGGATATCGAGCTTGGTCCATGTGGCGGCCTGCACGGGCGAGTGGGCGTTCCAGAGCTGTTCCCAGCTGCCACGGTCGTACATAATCTTGACAACCACCTTCGGGCGTCCCTCCTTCACCACACGCGCAGACAGATCGCGCAACGCTTGGGTCACCGTTTGGACGGAGTCGGAGGGTCTGAGGAGTCAGCATCATGCTTTCAGCTCCGTCTGGAATCGCTCAACTCACTGCCAGTAGTTGGTTGCCAGGAAGATCTCGCTCTGCGCGCGAACGATGACGTCTCTGTAGTGCTTCATGATGTCCGGAATCAGAGAGATAATACTGAGCGGCATGGTCGTAGTGCTTCCGAGGAGGTCAGGCGATGTGATGCCAGACAGCGGGTCACGCTCCACTGTCGGTAGAATGGACAGGTAGATCTTCCAGAATAGCGGCGAGATCTCAGCACCATCGCCCTCTTCCCCAGGCAGCTTCCATCCAGCTCGTCGGCGGATTTCTGGTCCGCGAGCTTCAAGGGCCGCCAGCTCTTGCTCGGACAAGCCTTTGACGGCAGAGTGTTTGCCCCCGAAACGGCCCATGAAGCGGGAGAAGCCTTCCGACTTTGGGAAGAGGTGCGCCATGGCCTGGGCGACGGACTTCTCGGGGTGATCTGCCATGTAGCTCCAAATGGTCTTAGCTGGCGGTAACGATGCATCGAATGCCTTGTCCTTGGAAGCAGGGGAGTCGAATCCATGACCATTGGATTGGTCGTGCGACGCTGGTGCGGCGAAGTCTCTAGATGTAGGAGGGTAATGAACGTCATGGATGTCGTTCGACATGGTATTATCGGCGTTGGAGGCGCCATTGGGCGTGCTTGCCGGCGCCTGGGCTATTTGCCCCTGCGCTCGGCTGTCCATAGCTTGCAGACAAGTAACTGTGTTGGATGTCGGTTGGACGAGACGAGGGGAGGACGAGCGAGGAGGAGAGGACGTAGAGATGAAAGAGTGTGGTTTAGGAAGCGAAGAGAAGGGAAGATGAGAAGAGAGAAGCGAGGTAGGTTTAGGAATGAAAGTGGATTGATGAGATTGTTGTTGGATACGTAGGCTCTTGGGTTGTCTAGTTGTCGGAGGTTTAATGTAACAATAATGAGAGAAGTAGTTGGCCAAGTCGGTCGAGAGTAGTATTGCTGCGGATCGAGTGGGTGGGATGGCTAAAGTGGAGTTTGTTGCCGTGGTTTGCGTGGTGGTGAGCCGTGGTGGGCCGTGATGGCTTGGCTAGGGCTTGGCTTTGCTACCAACTACTGGCCCCCCCTCTTCGATTATGACGATGGTAAAGGTGGACGGAGTAAAGGGAATACAGGGGCTTGTCGTCCCTGGGCTCAAGGGCCAGACAATACTCGACGGCGGCGAGGGGCTGTGCTGACGTATGTAGATTTGGCTGCGATCTTGGAATCAAATAACATAGCCTCGCCCCCGGGAACTCGCAGCAGGCCGTCCTCCGTCCTCGTCGGAGTCGTCGTCTGCGCTGGCACTGCACTTAATGAACAATGGGGCAAGCAAGATGGTTGATGCTGAAAGCTGAAAGAAGAGGGATGGATGATGAGACACGTCCGCAGCTGTGGAACATCACTACTACTAGTAGTGGGCAACGAGAAGTGGACCAACGAAAGCTCCAGGAGAGGCAATAGATATGTGATCGCGGCTGATCGCGGTTGAGGGAGTCGCGCGCTCTCTCCATTTACATGTCAAGGGACCAAGGGGGACGTTTCGCCGTGTGAGTTGGGACCGCTTTGGGCGATGGATGGCATGGGTACGCATCTGATGGCGCCCGACTAAGTAGTCACTGGCTCAACAGGCTAGATGCCCTCACTGCTCGAATCCACGCTCCGTCCAGAATTCAACTACTGCGCGCGAGGTCCGTGTGGCTGTCTCGCAATGGACGGTGGATGGTCATGAGCCGTGATCCAATGGCAATCAAATGGCGCGCCTCCGCCCCACCTATCACCGAGCCGCCGCGGCGCACGTCCACATACGCGCACACGCCCTCACCTCCTGTCTTGGCCCGCAGCTCCGCGGTCCGCAGCTCATCCAGGCGCAGCCAAACATCAGGTGGTTGCAAGTAGCATGCAGCCAGCTCTTACTGGCCGCCGCCAGCTACATGCATCAGCTAGTAGTATTATAATCCACAGAACTATAGTGAGCTGGCCTGCGATGCCCACTCACTCTGCCAACCAATGTCGTCCGATCCGATCTGTCTGTATGCAATTGGTGATCGGCAGTTCGCGGCTAACTGGAAGCCCAAGTTGCAGATCGAAATGCTTATCTCGCAGTTACGAGTGCCGCGTGAAAACCATATGGTTTTAGCATGGCACCAAGGCATCTCTCTATCACCCACCGCCCGGTTGGCGGTTGGGCTGCACAGATATTAACAACCTCCACCTCCACATCGGCCCGTCCGTTCCGGACGGGTTAGATTGGATGGCCCGGTTGGCAATACAAAGTGGGGATAAAAAATCGAAATGGTTTGAATGTGGAGGTCATAAAGGATCGTCAGGTTTGCATTACAAAGGTGGAGGTCTCTAAGTGGGCATGTCCGCACCTGGCCGGCCGCAAACCCGGAATCGAGATACATAGTTCCCCGCTTGCCTTTCGTGATCCCTCCGCCGCGTAACACGATCTCGGTCTTCATCATTCGACTCATCTCTCCCCACTTCTGATCCAGTTCCATCTTCCCTTATCGTTTAGATCATCCCTTTTAGACAACCAGTCTCGCCCACCATGTCGTCGACCTCCTTCCACCAGGCCCCTCACAAGCTCCTCGTCATTCCCGGTATGTTATATGTTTCGGCCAGGACCAGATCGACCTCGCTAACAGCCAGGCCCCATTGAGTTCTCCGATGAGGTGTGTAATCTTTGTCCCGGATGGGCACAGTATTCCAGCTATCACCGTCTCGAGCAAATAGACGTCGCGAGCAAGTGTCTAACTGCTCGTTGAGCAGTTGGACATACAGCCATGGCGCTAGCAGTCGGGTTGTGGAAACGCTTTAAGTCCTGGATCGCGTGCCGGGTCATCCTAGTGGGCTAGCGGGCTAGCTATCGTTACGACTACCTGCCACTCTGATGACGCTGGAAGCCCAGACAATTCCGGACCTTACTGGAGGACAATGCAGAATGTGGCAGTGGCTGACACTCTCCAGGTCCTTCTCGCCAACGCGACCCCGGGCATGTCCCACGTCTCGCCCGCCTTCGTTCCCGTCTTCGGCGACTGCCTTCGCATGCTGAGGAAGGTTCTCTACGCTGAGAAGCCCGGAAACCAGCCCTTCCTCATCGCTGGCTCCGGCACCATGGGCTGGGACGCCGCCGCTGCCAACCTCGTCGAGCCCGGAGAGGATGTCGTGAGTATCTCCTCATCCATCTGGTTCCATATCCTATTCGGTGCCCCACGTTGAGTGCTCTCCGCACGCTGCGTCCAGGTATCATTGCAGAGCCCCACAACGACGCGTTGCACTGTCCTTGGTGCGAGATGCCTTCACCTCGGAATCGAATCTCCGTGACGGAGCTGCACTATTCGAAAAGTCGGCTGCCGCGAGCCTCTTACCTGGCGCACAGAGCTGCACGGATTTGTTTACCGAATATCCCAACTCTTCCACCTCCACATGTGCTGACGATGCCAGCTTGTTCTCAACACCGGCTACTTCGGCGACTCGTTTGCGGACTGGTGAGTTACTAGCTCTGTGATGTTCGCTCTGCGGTGAAGCTGACCTCTCCCAGCCTCGAGACCTACGGCGCCAAGGTCACCGTTCTCAAGGCTCCCGTCGGTGGCATCGTCGAGTGAGTTGTTATTCTCTACACTAGCCAGACCCAGTCCTAACGCTCCAGCGAGAATGACCTCGTGAAGACTCTTCAGGAGAAGAAGTTCAAGCTCGTGACCATCACCCACGGTGAGTAACTCGTTTATGTGAGCTGCTGTGACTAACGCGCAGTTGACACCTCCACCGGCGTCCTTTCGCCTGCCGGCCGCTACGCTGAGCTCATCCACAAGCACTCGCCCGACACCCTCATCGCCCTTGACGCCGTCTGCGCTGTCGGCTCCGAGGAGATCCGCTTCGATGACTGGGGACTCGACATCGTCATCTCGGCCACCCAGAAGGGTCTCGGTGTCCCTCCCGGTCTCTCTGTTGTCATGGCCAGCGAGCGCGCCATCAAGACTCTTGACTCGCGCAAGGCTCCCATCGGCACCTTCTACATCTCGTGGAGGCGCTGGCTCCCTATCATGAAGGCGTACGAGGAGGGCCGCCCCATGTACTTTGCTACTCGTGAGTCCCAACTGACTCTTGGAACTTGAGCAGTTCGCTTACTCACACCGTAGCCCCCGTTCAGCTCATCTACGCCCTCCACACCGCGCTCAAGCAGATCACCGAGAAGTCGCCCTCGCTTGAGGAGCGCTTCGCTCTCCACAAGGAGGTCTCGAACAAGATGAAGGACGCTTTGGCCGAGCTTGGCTGCGGCTTCGTCCCCCTCAGCCGCGACATTGCCGCCAACGGCATGTCGGCCGTCCGCTACCCCAAGGGTATCACTGCCGCCGACGTGCTTGCTCCTCTTGCTGAGCGCGACATCGTCGTCGCCGGCGGTCTCCACAAGGAGATCGCCTCCGAGTACTTCCGTGTCGGCCACATGGGCGTGACTGCTGTCGACCCCAAGCGCGGCGACGTCGACAAGGTCATTGCTGGCGTCAAGGCCGTGCTCGAGGCCGCCCGCGCCAAGCAGGCTTGACTCCTAAAAGCCTCGGCAGAGACCGAGGCGCAGCGTGCTAGGCTGTAGTAGAACATGCGGCCATTTGGAGATAAATAGGATTACAGAACTTTTGTACGCAACATGCATCTCCTCGTGTACAGTACTTCTACATTCTGCTGGCTGCTGGAATGCGAGTGAGCTGGGGAGGAAACCGTGTAGCAGGAGCTGGCGTATACTTTGGGGAAAAGCGTGGCGTGCGGCAATCGGGCAACTATAACGCTTGCTTTTCGTACCTGATGTGCAGGATTGGCAGATGAAAGGCACCTCTGGTCGGGTCCAAACCCATTGGCACCTACGTACCTCTCGAATCTCAAGCCACATGGAGGTAGGTAGTACGTAGCTGTCTTCCTGGCTGCTAACCGGGGCAGGGGCCAATTCAGAGCGAAGTCACCTAGTAAGGATGTGAAGATCACGAGATCCATGATTCGGTTGGGAGCGCTTCATAAGTGTTTTCTGCTCTGATGGGAGTGCAGTAGCCTTTAGAGTGAGTTAAGTACGAATCTGTCGGTATGAGAGGATAGGAGGATTGATCGGCATCTAATGAGCGGTTTGCGTGGAATGCGCCTGTCCTCCAATACAGTCCCTCCACCAGTACCCCCACTTTGCGTCATACCACGTACTGTTCACGTTCCGCCACCCATCTACTTTTACGTCGGGGGCGGGGTGGTTGATGGAGGTAGGGGAGGAGGGGTGAAGGGGGAGCAGGTAGGTTGGCCGAGCCGACCTTTAAGCGTCCGCGTGCCCCCTAGACCGCCTAAGGTCAGACGCCCCTCTTTAACCTTTCCCTCCCCCTGGGCCTGTTAGCATTGTTGGTGGCTCGATGTGGCCCCGCCATCCCCGGTCAGCCGCCGCCCACAAAGTGATCTACATCGCCCTCGTTCGGTATTCATCATACCTCAACTCACCTCACCTCACCATCATCACTACTACCCCCAATCCATCATCATCCATACCCACACCTAAACTCAACTCTACTCATCTCATTCCTCTTGCATTCATACATTCAGCCCATTCACATCCATCTCCACTCGTTGATCTTCCGCCACCACGCAGCCCACTTGACCGCATTCCTTCTTCATCCTCCATCCCATTCCTGTGAACAGCCTTCACCCAGACGACCTTCCCCCACTCTCCTCCTCAATCATCAATCCTCTCTTGCTACGCCCTCCCCAATCACCAATTCATGCCCGCCTCGTCCCGATCAAGTAATGACGCTCTTGCACCCAACTCTACTTCAATAGACGGCGACATTACCCCGATGCCCGCACACGAACCTGTGTTTGAGATGGTGGTGCTTGGTAGCGGTGGAGGGCCATTGGAGACGGATTGCTCTGGGTGAGTCAATACGCTAAGGGGGAAGAGTCGTCCGTGCTGATCTACAGATACCTTGTCAAACCGGCGTCGAGCAGATGGGAGGACGGAATCCTCGCGCTTGAAGGAGGTGGGTAATCGGAGTATCCTCTGTTCGTCCGCAGGGTGTTGACACAGGCAGGCTCTGGCATAGGAGCCCTTACGAGCCTCTTCAAGATCTACCCGCCCGAGAAGCTCTTCCCCTACGTCGATTTCCCAGACACACACAACTCCCCAATTCTCAAGGCTGGCTACATCTTCTCCTTCCTAACGTGAGACCATCTCGACTGGCCTAACAGTCGCTTGAGAGAGGAGGCTAATCGCCGCAGATGCTACCTTATCACCCACGCCCATCTGGATCACGCGGTTTCGCTCATCTTGCTCTCGGGATCGGTCCCTTGCAAGCAGGTCGGCACACCTAGGTCCGCGCCTGGCGAGAAGGAGGCAAATGCTGCGGACGTCCTCGGGGACGACACCATACCTCCCGTACCAGCACGCATCCCAGTGTACGCAACTCAGTCTACGCTTGATAACCTCGCTTCCGCCTATGGAGGCGGGCTATGGCCAGAACTGGGTGCCTGGGCTTCCCCGGAGGAGCTCATGATGTCCGGCAGACGCAAACGCCGCAAGAAGGAGGATGGTCCCATTGGCGTTGGTGCCAAGTTCTTCCCGTGAGTGCACATCATTCTGGCCGAACTGACCTCTCTCAGCTTGATGACTGATAAGGGAAGACGACACAGTCACCTGCATGCTTCACTGCCTATTAGCACCCTCGTCTTCCCCGTTTCGCATGGAGAGACTTCCCAGGGACCGTACTCGTCCTCGGCTACATTCATCCGCTACGATCCCACTCTCGTGGCCTCTCGTCCAGCTTCGCGGTCAGCCAGCCAGAGCAAGATGTCAACACCACCCAACGATTCCGAGTTAGACACCAGCAGCGTTATGTTGGAAGGGAACGTCGGACGAGAGTTCCTCTTCTTCGGAGACGTGGAGAGCGGTTGGCGCGAAGAAAACGAAAAGCATGTCAACCAGGAGGCTGCACATACAGCTGAGAAGCTCAACAGAGCGATCTGGGAGGAAGCCGCCAAGAGCTTCAAAGAAGGTCGTCTTGCGGGCGTATTCGTAAGTCACCGCGAGATGAAGCTCTCTGACTGTTAGCTCGAGTGCTCATACGATTCCACTCGTCCTGCCTCCATCATGTTCGGGCACCTGTCGCCGCCGGGCATCATCTATGAGCTTAAGGTTCTGGCCGACCTTGTCGGAGGTGAAAGGTAGGTCGTCAGACTTGACGGCAGCGGGCTAGTACTCACTGTCGCAGGCGACCACTGGAAGGGCTTAAGATCTACATTACGCACGTCAAGGAGTTCTTGGTGCCGCATAAGAGCGGGCTTACTACGCGGGAACTTATCAAGAGGGAACTCGATGCTCTTGAGGCAGAAGCCCAACTGGGCGTCACATTCAGCATGCCGTCCCCTGGCGACCGACTCTGTGAGCGGATGTTGGGTTTGCAAATGCTGACTGTAACAGTGATTTAGTGTCGTGAGAGGTATTTTGATTTGGCTGCATGATACCGTCCACCGTTCTTATTTGTAAGCCTGTGTCGCTAGTTGCTGCGGGAAAGTTATTATTGCTGTAGGGGTTGTGCCATGATGTGACTAGTGTACCTTGTACTCGTGTACTCGTCGCTCTACGCTGTCCCGAGATCATCGCTGGCCTCCGCGTCCATCTGCTCTGTCGAGCTGGTGCTTGCCGGAGTCGGCAACAATCCGGCAAGCAACGCAGGAACCCTGAAAATGGTTCCCGGGCACATGTGGGCCCCATCGGGGTGTGGAATTCTGGGATGCGCGGGAGATGGGCATTCCTTGGAATGTCCCAACGCAGTCGGGTACTATAGTGTAGGAGCGGCGCGCAGCAATATTGGCGGTCTCACGTGTGAGGCGTCGTCGGAAGAGACGACGTCGTCGAAGACGGGTGAGTAAGGTGGACGGCTTCAAGCCTCCTGGCGCTCTGCCCCGCACCCCAGTCTTGATCGCCGCACTAGCGCTCCAAGATTCGGCTATATCCGTCTTGTTGCTGATTCATGGCGCCGTCGGTGCATAGTGGAATGCCTTACCCGAGGCTGTTTGGCATGCTGTAAAAGAGGAAGCCGTTCACATGAAGAAGGCGTAGTTGAGTCTCGTCGCTTCATCGTCGCTCTCTTCTCGTCCTGTATGACATGGCCAACAGAGGACAGCCTCCCGCCCCCAACGACCGTGTCCTCCTCGTCGACGACGGTCCGTGGTCCCTCGCCAGCCGGCTCGATGATGGCAGCCCGAGATAAGCCCCCGGCATTCTACGCTCCCGACGGCAGCTCGACCACGGCCGGGGTCGACGGCCATGCCGCAGGCAACCCCACACCCCAACTTGCTGGCGGCATCACAATCACCAAGCTCCGTTCCCTCGAGCCCGCCCTCTCGCCATCGGCGCCGCTGGCGCGCATCCTCTCTGGGGCCCGCAACGAGCCGGAGGCCAGGCATCCCAACCCCTACCCCGGTCGCGGGACGCAGGAGGAGCCATACCTCGTCGACTGGCTGCCCGGGGAGCGCGCGAACCCGTACAACTGGGGCAGCTCGTACCGGTGGACAGTGACTGTCATTGTCTCCGTGTCGACCCTGTGCATTGCGTTTGGAAGCTCGGCGTATGCGGCCGCGGTGGGCGGCATCATGGAGACCTTCGACGCGAGCCGCGAGCTGGTAGTCAGTGGCCTGAGCTTCTACGTTCTCGGTGAGTACCGTTATTCTTTCAACACTGGATACCGGACGCACCTCGTCCGACGGCGGAGTGCTACAAGGCGATACGTGACAAGAAGAGCTCACACGCAGGATTCGGCCTAGGTCCTCTGCTATGGGCACCCTTATCCGAGCTATCTGGCCGCAACTCCGCCTTCCTGTGCTCGTATTCCGTCTTCCTAGTATTCAGCATCGTCTGCGCCGTCGCCCCGAACATCCAGACCCTCCTCGTCGCCCGCTTTATCGCAGGTACATTCGGCGCTTCCCCTATCACCAATGCCGGCGGGCAGGTCAGCGACATGTGGGCGCCGTAAGTTTACTCCGTCTTACCCATCTGACAGCAGACACGAGCGCGCGCTCGCCACGAGCATCTTCGCGCTCGCGCCCTTCCTCGGTCCGGTCGTGGGACCGGTGGTCGGCGGCTTCGTCGCGCAATACGCCGGCTGGCGCTGGGTGCTCTGGGTGCAGTTCTTCTTCGGCATGTGAGTGTCCCTCCCCTCGCCCAACCGTGGCAGCCACACTGACGAAAGCGTCATGTTCATCATCACCCTCTTCCTCGTACCGGAGACGTACGCGCCGACTCTCATTCGGCGCAAAGCCAAGCGTCTCCAGCGCGAGGCCGACGAGGCGGGTACAGGCGAAGTGTTCATCGCGAAGTACGACCGCGTGAAGAAGTCGACGGGCGACTTCCTCCGCACCAACCTCATCCGCCCGTTCGCCCTGCTGTGCCGCGAGCTCATTGCGGCGTGTCTGGCCATCTACGGCGCGATCATCTACGGCACGCTGTATCTGTTCTTCGAGGCGTTCCCGATCGTGTTCGGCGAGAACCGCGGCTGGTCGATCAGCTTGTCCGGTCTGTCGTTCTCCGGGATCGGCGTCGGCCTCATCCTCGGTAACTGCCTCACACCCTTCTTCAACAAGTACTACCGGAGGGCAACGGCCAAGGCCGAGCAGCAGGGCGTGCCCGTGCCGCCTGAGGCGCGGCTCGTCGGGTGCTCAGTCGGCGCGACGCTCCTCCCCGTCGGCCTGTTCTGGTTTGCGTGGACATCGACACCCAACGTCCACTGGGTCGTGCCGATTATCGCCTCGGTACCGTTCGGCATGGGCTTCCTCCTCATCTTCACGGGCATGCAGGTGGGTCTGTCGCTTTCTCCTCTTGGGCGCTCGCTGCTGACCCCGGCACAGCTCTACCTCATCGACTGCTACCAACTGTACGCGGCGTCAGCGCTCGCGTCCAGCGCTGTCTTGCGTGCACTCGCTGGCGCCGTGTTCCCCCTGTTCACCCAGTACATGTACGCCAACCTCGGCCTCAACTGGGCTGGTACTTGTGAGTTCCAGGCTCGGCGGCATAGCATTTGTCGTCGTAATGCCGCCGCTGACAGACAGTGGTCGCCTTCCTCGCCCTGGGGTGTGCACCCATGCCCTTCCTCTTTTACAAGTACGGTGCTTTCCTCCGTCGCCACTCCAAGTACGCCCCGTCCGGTCCCCAGCCGTCGGCGAACAGCGATGAAGAGTGCAAAGACAAGGTAGCCCAGCCCCTCGAGGACGAGGCCCTCGAGCCCGAGTATGGGCCTCATGCGGGTGAGGAGAAGTCGCGTTCAGATTCGCACGACGCCTACAATACCGACCCCAAAACACGCCGCACTGCCGGCGATATAGTGTAGTTCCTTAGATGTTTGGGATAGATTTTAGCTATATTAAGAGCGCATATGTCCTTCGGAGACCATCTGCATATGTATCAACTATTGCTTGATTCACGTGTAGCACAGGCAGCCTCGTTGGCTAGATCTCGTCCCCAGCATATCGCACATCGGCATTCGCCTCGAGCCACGCCATCCACTTCTTCAGGTATGAGCTCCCCTTGGCGACCGTGTTCGAATCTCCAACAACGCACTAGCAATTAGCGGCTAGTCGCGGAACTACACTCACAAGCTGCCTCCTTGGCCGCGTCATAGCGACGTTCAGGCGGCGATACTCGCCGAGGAAGCCGACCTCGCCGTTGGTGTTGGACCTGACCAAACTAAGAATCACAGCCTTCTAGTCAGCACTTCTCCAAGCGTCCAACGCACATCACGTTCTTGCCCTTGCAGGCCGTCGACGGTGCCAATCGTCATATCGGGGAACTCGTCGCGGAGCATCGAGACGAGCAGCGAGACCTGCGCCTGATAGGGAACGACGATGCCGACTTCTGCGGCGGGCACACCATGAGCGACCTAGGGGGTCAGTCTACGCTTCAGACAGCCAGAGGGCAGAATAACGCACCAGCTGCCGGGCCCACTTCGCAACAATAGTCGCCTCGTTCTCGTTCGACTTGCTTCCCTCGCCCGAACTTGCTCTGGCACCCAAGCCCGAGTCAGCCTCGGACCGCTCGAAGAACTCGCAGCCGTCCGTATCGAAGAATACAACGGTGGGCTCGAGCACATCCTTTGCGTCCTCGCCGTCCGGGTCTGCTACCGTCGGCAGATCGAGGAGGGTGCGCTTCGCCACAGACGCGTCCGACATTAGTTCGTTATCGTACAGCGTGGCCGATGGGAACTGTGCAATTGTCTCGTTCATCCTTCCCGTTCAGCGTATATCCTTGTATTGAGAGGGATGGACTTACCGGTACTGCACCTTGAGGACGCGCTTGATCCCTGGTCCATACAGTCGCTCGAGGCGGTCGAAGAGTGTCGTCTCCAGAGTCCGCGGCGGCCGCAAGGTAGTCTTGGCGTTATCGACAACCGTCGAGGCTAGCTTGCCATTGAGCTGCGTTGTCTCCTGACTGCCACTCTCAGACCCATTCGCCTCCTCGTCATCGCTCGGGGTGGCATCTGTCCCGTCTGCAGCGCTGCCCTCTTCCAGCTTCGACGGCGCATCGTCACCAGCCTTGGATGATTCCTTCTTCGTGCTTCCAGACTTGGCAGCCTTCCCATCCTTAGTGTTGGATTTCCGGACTTTGTCCTTGCTCAGAATGGTCGGCGGAAGCTAGAGTCAGCGGTAGTCCACTGCAGAAGCTTCAACCCACCTGCTGAGGATCACCTGCGAGGATGAGCTTCTTCGCCTTCAAGATCGGCACCCAGCAGACCGCCTCGACCGCCTGCGTCGCCTCGTCCACAATAGCAATGTCGAACTCCATGTTGTTGAGCTGCCGCGATCCTGCCGTGTGGCATGTCGCTAGGATCACCCGCGCGCCCTTGACTGTGTTCGCGACGACCTTGGCCTCGCGCTGCCGATACCTTGCCATGAGCAACATAAGACGACACAACTCACTCTTTCCGCAGTTCGCGCACCTCTTCCCACTTCTTCCCCCTCTCTCTTCCCTTGACTGCCCCCTTCTCCCCTCGCTTCCGTCCCAAATCATTCAGGTGGCCAGCAATCTCCTGACCGACGTCGCGGACGAGCGCGCCATCATCCCCATTGGCTGTCCGCCAATCCAGCGTCTCCTGTACGAGATCCTTGTGCACGCGCGTCGGGTGCCCGAGACGCAGGATGGAGCCGGGAGGCAGGAGGCCGGCGTACTCCGGCTGCTGGGCGAGCGTGTGCAGGCGGAGCAGGAGGTTATCGAGGGCCAAGTTGGAGGGTGTGGTCACGAGGATTCGGGGCGGGAGGGACGTCTCACTCGAGGCTGGGCGGGAGAGGAGCTGGAAAATGGTCTCGATGAGCGTATGCGTCTTGCCCGTCTGATGTTAGCTCGTTTTCTGGGTGGGCAGCTACTCACCCCTGGTGGTCCATGGATGCACGCGACGGTCTCGGCGCGCAGGCAGAACTCGATCGCCTCCTTCTGGCTATCGTTTAGCGCGGGGCTGTACCACTTGATCCCCTCTCCTTCAGCGGTTGGCGGCACACCAGCCGCCCAAGTTGGGGGCGATATCCCCAGCAGCGCATTGATCAGGGGCCAGTTAGCCTGGTTTGGCGTCGGTCCATCAGATGGTAGCACGAGGCGGCGCAGGTGCTCCAGTGTGCGCCGCATGCGATCGTATGTCGCCGAGTTCGCCAGCTTGACACTCCGTCAGCGCTGATTACACGGCCAACATACAGCCTCAGTCGCTCTGGCATCTCCACATCTTGCCCCTCCCTGACTGCGATGACGATCTTGTCGCGCGACACCTGTCGTCAGATGGCACAGCTGGCACGTCCAGCGAACGTACCCTGTACACTACGCCGTCTACGCCAGAGTCCTCTTCGCCCTTCTTTGACTTCGCCTTGGACTTGCCTCCCGACGTGGAGACGTGTTCCTCGATACGCGCCGGGTCGCCGTTACGGAAAGTGTGCGACGGAAATGCCGTCTCGACATTGTACGCTGGCGGGCGACAGAGTTCTACCAAGCTATCAGTGTGAGCTGGATCTCCACAGAAGAAGTATAGGGACTTACGTCTTGCCTCCCAGTCCCACGGAGATCGAGGACACGCCCAAGCTCCCGAGCGCGAGCCCCTTCTGCTCGAGCAGCTTGGGGCTGCAATTGGTGTTGAGCAGGCGGGTTTGCTCCTCCTCTTCCTCGCGCTCTGCTTGCAGAAGTTCCTGGTGTCGTGAAAGGAACGCATCTAATTCGGCCTCTGTGGGTGGTCGGACCTCGAGAAGAGGAGGCGCCTTAGTCATGTTGGACGAGGGCAAGCGAAATGGGCAAAACACAAGATGACGACCTCCACCGAACGACCTCCACCCTCCGACAGCGGGCTCAAAGATCAATATCGAGAGCGACGCTGCAAACAACACCGGCCGTGCCCATCATACTTGTCCATCGTCCTGCATGCGCTGCATGCGATGCATGCCGTACAAAGTATCTATGCATATACCAGCTACCTCGTTCAATACTGCTAACCCAACTCTGCTCCTCAGCTGCTCTCCGACCAAACGCCGTGGATGCACGAAGGGCCGTGCGAGTTGTAATCCAACTTGGACACATAGTGCTTGCCGTGGCTCTCGTTAAACGCAAGCTTGGCCACCATCGAAGCACCCAGGAAAGGTGCAAGGTCGAGCGTAGCTCCCGCATAGTTGGCAAAGTAATCGCTGCCGGTCAGCTCCGTCACTTCGCGCAACTCACGGTATAGAGAGCAGCTTGACGCGGCCCGGCTGCGAATCTGATGGCAGGTCGGAGCTTGACAACAAGTAGGGGCTAACATACGTCGCAGCGGCCACGGGGAACGCTGTGGTATCAGTAAACTGTCGTCGTCATCAAACGTACATTTGAATCGTGCCATGTCGCCGATGACAGCCAGCGACTCCCATGCGTTCATGCGCTCCACGGCATTCAACGCAGAGCTCTCCATCGCACGTCCAACAGCCTCCCAGACGGTGTCGCCCCCGGGCGCCTTGCCCTTCAATAATGGCTCTGCCAAGCGGTGACGCACTGCGCCAACAGTGATCTCCTTCTCAGGCAAGGACGGGATGGTGACGACGATCACGTCCGCCGCAGCGGCGGCATCTGCAGCAGCCTGCGCCTTGGATGCCGCAGCCGCTGCCATCGCCGCTAGTTGCTTTTTGGATTTGTGGGACGGGTTCGCCTGCGCTTGGGGAACAACATCCGCTGTGAGCCTGTTGATCAGCACTGTTGTTTATATCGGTGAGACTCACTTCTTGGCGACGTCGAACCCCTCATCCTCCTTGTCGGGCTTTCCGGCCACCTCGAGGACCTTCTGCTCGGCGCCCTTGGGAAGAGGTACCTCGATGTCATCCCCGGTGCACTCAGCAAAGATGAACTCGCGAATCTCCCGGACGAGCTTCTCCTTCTGCCCAGGCGCCCACGACTCCACGCCCGCCACAGACCGCAGCTCCTTCTCCAACGCAGCATCCTCCAAGAGCAGCTTCTCGAGCCACATCTCGCAGTCCAACTCTCCAAGCTCGACGGTGGTCGTGCACTCCCACCGCACGATGGAGTCGATGACAACCGCAACCGTGGACGTCGTGCGGCCGATGTGGAGGACGACACCGGTTGTGGCGTTCAATCCAAGCAGCGAAACGAGGGAACAAGGGAAGATGGCAAGCTGGGGAGCGTTGAGGTTCTCAAAGACCATCTGGGTGTAGAGCTCCTGCTCTGAGAGAGGCAGAGTCGCCGACGATGCGGGAGGGACGAGGAGGAGGGGGTGCATGTTGTTGACCGGCTTGATGCCAATGGCGGAGTACATGTGCAACCTGAGAGGTTAGATGAGTCCCGTATTCCCGGAAGGCGATGCTCACAGCACAAACTCGCGTCCATCCCAGTCGATCTTGTCGTCTGCAGGCGCAAACGGCCACCGGACCTCGATCTTGCTGTCGGCGTCCTCTTCTTGCAACGCCTTGTCCAGCGCCTCGCCGATGAGCCACTCCGACCGATTTGACGCGGACGACCCGTTCATCGCCACGTCGCCGTGCCCATCAACCCCATTGCGGATGGATGCCGCTGACTTTGGCACGCCATAGCAAGCTTTCACTTCCTGTTACGCGTCAACATCGACATACACAACGACCTCCACCGCTGGCGCGATGCAATGCTTACCACGGCGGGGCGGGCGACTAAATCCGACAGGCCGTGCGTGACCCGCACGAGCTCGTCGTCCACGACGGCGATGACGGGCTGGTGACTCATGGATGGATTCGACGGGCGGGGTGGATTTGTTGTTGACGAGAATGGAAGAGCACGATTACATGGATGCATGAACGCGACAACCATGCAACCATGGTGGGTAGTGGGCCAGGCGTCTGTGACAGTCGCGGGCCTAAAGTGATCGGCAGGAAATTTGGTTCCGTATATATCCGTATTGCGCAGTTGGCGACTGACTTCCGATACGCGACGATCCGCAAGCTGCGAGCTGCGATGTTGCGACGCGCATTGCGACGCTGCGCGTCTGCACACAGCTGACTCTGGCACCAAGTACATTGCGTCAATAACAGCTGCTAGCATGTTGTTCATGCTGGCTCCGAAGAAACCTGGTCCTTATACCGAAACATAGCATGGCCACTCCTATGACGCCCTCCGCAGTACTTCATGCCAAGGTGCTTTGTAGCTTGGTACATCTAATTCTTCTTGTTCTATGTTCAACGACCACCGGGCCCGCCGTGGCCACCAGGACCGCCGTGTCCACCAAACCCGCCGTGAGGTCCGCCGGGACCACCGGGTCCACCGTGGCCGCCCTGAGGACCGCCGGGTCCGCCGGGACCACCGTGGCCGCCGTGAGGACCGCCGAACTGCTGGGGCCCAGGACCGCCGAAGCCGCCCTGGGGGCCGGGTCCGCCGAAGTGCTGTTCTGCTGGTCAGCGTTGAACTACTCATTAGGCCGCGGGGGGAGACTCACGCCCGCCGTGGGGTCCGCCCTGGGGAGGCTGGCCGTGGTGGCCCTCGATCTTGTGCTCGATCTTCTCTTTGACGTGGTGAAGGAGCTATTTGTTAGCCAAGGCATCAGATAGGATGGGGCACTACTTACACCCATGATAATAGTTGTGTTGTGGGAGATGTTTGTCTCCGTGTAGCTTGCTCAGCCTTTCTTATATGCTTCTGGGTTCCGCTGCGCATCGCCTAAACCGCGGGCTGTCAGGCGCAGTCCGGCGCCACAACGATCGATCAGGCTGCGGCCATTGTTCAATCCAGTGCAGACGCAGCGCGCAATCAGGCTTTGCAGTATAATCTCAGTATGCATGCGGCGCTAACAATACTCATGCCAAGAGCATCCGACGATCACAGTATGAGACTGAGCAACAGACGAGGGACCTGGAGCTGTCCGCGCGTCCAGGTCGCCGCTCGCAAAGACACCGCACCAAACGCTGATACGCCTAGGCGACCAGCTTGAGAGACGCGAGGCGGTGGACCCGGCCATCCCTGTTCTTGACTTTCACTACAGCGAGGTCAGGCCGCGATGACGCCTGAGCCGCAGCCAGCAAACGCAGATATCCAGCCAACGACACCATGCCGAGGCCGTAGCCCTCGCCCCGAGTCAGCGAGATGTTGCCGGTAGTTACGAAGCCAATGACACGGGCATCACTCGGCGCCTCACCCAACTGCGGCATTAGCAATGCTGTGGACTTTGCACTGACCTGGAGCATTGCGCTGTCACTGCTGTGACGTGCTCCGGCAAGTTTATCACGCTCGTGGGCGTCAAGCCACTCTGTTCGCTCGTTCTCGTCCAGTTCGCTGATGGTCGCCATGTCTGATGGGGAGCCCCGGCCAATCATATCCACCTGGACGTGGCACAGAGCGCTTCTGAAGAGCTCAGGAGCCACGCTGGAAGGAAGAGTGTTCAACCCGCGGCGTTGGCGGAAGGCATTAACGGCCGCCAACAGGTACTTGGACGGGTCAGCAGCTTTGGCAAGCGGAGCAATGCAGGGTGCGAGCGCGCTGTCGAAGAGCCATGGGCGTAGCGTCGCGTCGTCACCATTCGTGTTGCGCTCCTCCACCGCGAGATCTGTCGCATCCTGAACAGTCAGCAATAGTTGAAACAGCAGCGCTTACCTCCAGCACCTCATCCCAAACTGGTCGGAACGGCCAACGTGTTCCCAACGTAGAGAACTCGGGTCGCTTTCCAGGTGGTTTACGAAGCCAACGAACCTCGTCCTCCTGCGACTTCTGCAGCTCCCATGCCTCAGTCGCATGGCAAACAGAGGAGAAGTGCTCAGGGAACGACGGAGTGCCAGCTTCGCGGCATTGAACGCGGTGCTCAGCAAGGCCGCCAAGCCGGGCATTGCAGTAGACGAAGGATGGCAGGAACGCCATTGACCAACCGTGAGGGATCAGAAGCGTGTAGCCATGGAATGCAGCCGCCTCTTGGCCAGGCATGCCGCTCTGCACTGTGCGCTTGAACAACAACATTGGTACGCGGTCGTCGTTCACCTCCGCGCGGAGCCGGGAACCTGGGACCGCGAGGCGATTCCGGCGCAGGTCGAGGTCCGACTTCTTGAACTTCGGTCGTGACAGCTGAGCGCGGGTGTCCGCATCCCAAAGTTCTGTTGAAACTCTCGATGGGGTTTGGAGGAACTGCCATGGCGAGCCCATCATGTCCGACTGGTCTGGTGCATACCGTATAGGAGGGAATCTGAGCGATTAGAGCGGAACAAGGCAGGAAACTCACGATAGTCGAGGGTCGTACACCTTCATGGCCGCAACCAGCCCATCGGGGCATTCGGCAGGATCAGCATGGAGGAGGGACAGAAGAGCCCGCTTCTTCTCTGATGGCTCAGAGTTGCACATCTGCAGGGATCGGCTCAGGATCTGCCCAGCAAGTGGACCGGTGATCTCAAACGATTCCACCGCCTCGCGTAAGTCCTGAATAAGGAGAGATCCTAGCTCATGCTGGTTGGCGGAAATAGCGGTAGTCATTGTCTCCCAGACTTCGTCAAAGATGGACGGGTGGAGACGAGTCCAGAGCCTCCGCGTCTGGTCGTTCTCCTCGGCAGGTTGCCACAAGATCTCCATTGGGCCGATGAGACCAAGTGGGAATGTACCGTAGTGATAGGCATTGGTGCGTGCGACCCGCGTGCCCTCGTCGTACTTGCTTCCGGAGAAGGCGCCGCCAGCTGTCATCTTCGACAGAAGAGCCACAATCTGTGAATGGGATCCCTGTAGCTCGATAATCCCCATGAAGCTCGTATCTTGGACAATGGCCTTCCGGCGGGCGGCGCGATACGATGCTCGGAACGCCTTCAGAGTCGGCGTCAGGGGAAGACGATATCCCCACATGTTGACCATATGGAAGCGCTTAGCATGGAAAATGTGGGTTCCTAGCCAGCGCTTGTTCACTGCGAGCGGTCAGCAGACGGTCACACCTGCAGCCTCACCTTGACGGCTGCGCAATTGCATTGTCCTGCTCCGTCCGCGTAGATCTCCCTTGGCTCTAAGCTTGGCCTTCTTGCGGTGAATCTTGACAGTCATATCCCCTGGGTCAATCTGTTGCGAGTTAGACGCGTCCACGTGACAGCTCCTTGAACATACCTCGGCAGCAGCGCGGCTTCGCAACCGCTTCGGCACACGCCTGGGGTTATGGCTGGCAGCTCGTCGCCTCAAGTGGCGGGGAAGGGACTGGAACGCCCGCGAGTTACTCTGCGAGCTACGTCGTTAGCCTCAACTGCGCATGTAGACTCACGCTGCCACCTTCATCGCATTCTGCAGCGCGGCAATCTCCAACGCGCGAGTCTTCGGCGTCAGCATCTTGAACCTAACAGAGGAGGAGCTCACCTCAGAGAATCGCTCAACCGATAAGGATCCGGGAAGGTTGTTACTGGCTTTGGATTTAGCAGCAGCCGCACATCGCTGAGTCGATAGATGCTCACCTTTCACTAGCTCGTGGAGGCCCTTCAGAACGAGCCGCTCCTTGCCATGTCCTCGTCGCTTGAGGTGCACATTGCTGCGCAGGAGATCTTCTGTCTTCTGGATAGACTTGAGCGCCCGAGGTTTTCCAGGGGGGCCATTCTGAGCCCCCGGCTTCTGGCTTGGACCTTTTGGAGGCATGTCGGTGCAAGGATGGCAGGAGGAGAAGTGGACGAACGCACGGAATGTTGGAAGCGTCAACAAATCCTGGTTGCGTCGTCGTGCCTGAAATCCGATCCAAATCTTTGTTGAACCTCCACTTTATGTCCTCCACATCCACTGTCCACTACACCTCTTCAAGCTCGGTATGAACGACGCCAAGGCGGTCAAGAAGCACGCCGCCCAGCATGACCTGTTCAACAGGTTGCATTCTATTGCCGCCGACGAACAGTTTGTCCGGAAAGTTGCGCAAGAATGGTTCGATGGCCGCTTCGACGTAGTCGGTGAGTCGACCTACTCGGACAGTTGTTGACATCAAGCGAACCAGCGCTGCGGCACTTGGTACTGCGATCCCAAAGTGAGTCAGACGGGCGGCATGTCCCTTCGTACGATAGCTGATTGTATTAGACCAGCTCAAACACATACGCATACTTCAAGTCGACAGATGGACATACATTGGTATGAGGACGGCTCTCTGGATTCAGCTCACGCGAAGAACTGGGACTTCAACCTGCGGCGCTCGAATCTTTCACTTGCCCTCCATGCTCAAGAACAAGGCGGGTGAGTCCACATGGGCGATGGGCGATGCTAACATGCCAGATTCATATTGGTGGACTCGACACGTCGCGGCAAAGTAAGCATGCACGCTGACAGTATTCGGAGGCCTGCTGACCCGAGTAGCGCATGCCAGACGGTCTATCGAAGACAGTACCAATCTGGTGCTCGACGGTCAACCGAGCGCTCAAGCTGCGTCGTGAGCGAGAAGGCGCGGCTCCATTGCCAGGCTGGGACACGACCCTCTACGTTCCAGCACAGATCGTGTCGCCCTCTGAGCGATCACAGATCGAGGTTCGTCTCGACGCATGGGCTCACTTGTTGGAGGTAAGGCCGTCACATGTCCCATGCTAACTCAGACATCTGTTCTTCCACTGCCATATCTGGAGAAGCCGCTTCGGCCCTTCTTCGTCCACCCCTCAACGTCAGTGCCTCCATCAATACCGGAGAATCCCGACTACATCCCCATCATCTGCCTTTCGGCCTCACGCTGGGTCAACGAGCGAGGAGGGAGTGATGTTATCCCAGCAGCAACATGGGTTGGAGAAGGACCGTTCGCGAGGACAGTGGCCTTCGAGTATGTGCCAGGCGCGGGCGATGACGACGAGTTGTGGGGTCGCGTGAGTTTGGCTTCTGCTGCTGAGATCCTTCAGCCACAGCTGACCAGCAGGGACTAAAGCCGGCACTTTACCACGAATCCAAGGACTGGTTACTTGCCACTCCTCGTGACGAGCTCCCCTCGGCTGTTGACGAGCTGGTAAACGGGGGCAGCGACTCTCTTTCCACGGCCATGCAGAGGACCACGCTCCAGGACACAGATGCGGACGACTCGGCTGTTGAAGGGGGCGAGTTTGAAGGCTTCACGGCAGTCACTGGGTCTCTTGCGCTTGACCTGGGTTCGCCGATCCGGCCGTCTGATGAGCAAGCAGAGCGGCCAGTGACCACTGTTGTCCGGGTGGTAGAGACGGATCGGGTGGTAAAGGACGCGCCGTACGTCTTGCCATTGGCCGGGCCATCTGGCCCCTCTATGGCCGTGCTTGCCATCCCTTCATCGCGTACCAAGCCGAAGGGATACATTGAGGCCCTCGATGCGTTGAGGGAGTATGTCGCCGCTTCCCTACCGAACGGAACGATCCTTCTCAGTCCAGGACGAGACGAGGAACTCGCCGCTGCTCTCGAGCAACACCAATCGCCCGCCCCCGAAGTCAGCAAGTCGCCAGTGCCACTGGCAAGGGTTGAGCACCTGGGTGATGCCCAGTTACAGGCTGCCAAGAAGCTTATCCTCCCAATCGCTGTCGCACTCCTGTGCTCAGTACCAGGGCTCGGGGAAGACCTGGAAGAGGACGAGGAGGTGGACAAGATCGTCATTGCCGACTCGCTGCACAAGCTCGTCGCTCTCTGGCCGGACGGCAACCCTCCTCGTGCGGCTCTAAAGCGTGTCAACGAGTTCCTGATGAGTGAGCGCCGTCGATAGATGTAGGATTATACATGCATAGACTGTTCGAACGAGCGCCAGGCTTTACTACAGTACTATGTACAAATGCCTTCGACGCGGTGCTGCTAGACACTTTTGAATGTGTGGGGTACACAAATGGGAGTGAGGAACTGTCCTACTAGGGAGAATCTGGGCGGTGGGACAATCGCTTGAAGGCTTCCTCGGGATACATCCAGATGTGTCGCAGACTGGGGCAAACGAGTGGTGGGCTCTGTAGTTCTCTGCGAAGCCTGCGCTGTCAGCGAGACGCATGGTAGACAATACTTTTCGCAACTCACGACTCTTGATGCTGCATATCAGAGGTGGCCTTTGTGCATGGCTCGGCTGGCTGGAGGGCTTCTCTAGCCATAGAAGTGTCGACCGCGGATTCTTGACGTCGGCCGCGTGGACTGGACTCGGTATGTTTCTCAGCCGAGGGACTGGTAGACGGAGCCTCGGTGACGGGATTGTCTTTGATGCGGTGAGTGGAAGGAGGAGGAGGAGAGGTATCATACTTGGATTTGCTCGCTTTGGGAGGCTTTGGGATGAGAGTAGAGGTAAGGCTTTGCTCGACGGCTTCATTGAGGATGTGGGCTCGCCACTGGCGATCTTGGACGAAACTGATGCGATAGCCGTTCTTGCCTCGCATGGCTGGTGGATTCCGACGCGGAATGATCTTAGGCTCGTCCTTTTGTGGTGCTGGCGCTTTGCCGCGCGAGATACAGAGTGGAAATGAACAACCATCGCGAGGACGAGGAGTTGACGCGCGGGAAGGCTTCGTGTCGTTTCTGAACGTGGCGGTCGTGGTTCGTCGAGGCGTAGCAAAGGTGGGTCGGTCGTTGGCGAACAGTGGCGGAAGGTAGAACGTCGTGCTAGTCATTAGGATAGGTCGGCCCTCGTGAGAGTGTGGCTTGCGAGGAAGAAGTGAGGGCCCACCGATCTCGTCCCAGATAGAGGATCTTCTATTGGGCGTGGAAGGGGGAGAGTTGGAGAGCCACGGTGCCCAATCTGGCTCCCTTTGGGCCTCGAAGAGGTCGTAGCTGATGTCGTCCGAGTATGCCACGCTGCTGGATGTGTGGTCATCGGAGTCGAAGAAGGTAGAGCGCGAGAAGGACGGACTGGTGGAGAGTGGATACACGCTGGTGTAACTTGAGGCCGTAGAGCCCGCCCGGTTGTCGACAGCTTGAACTGAGCTCCAGCGGGTCCCAGAGTGCCGCCGCGTTTGAGGCCCTTCATTCGCGACGACGGAGCGCCGTCGCCCATTGCTCTCGTCGAGTTCCAGCTGGATGGGAAGGGCGATGCCATGGCCGACATAGTCCTCGTCGTCCGAGTCTTCAACAGCGGTGAAGTCCCATGGGGCGCTTTGTGATCGGATCCGTACCAGATGCCGAGGACGCCCCGAGGAGGTGCGTGAGAGGCGAGCCCGAGTGGGTAATGAAGGGAGTGTGACTGAAGGAGTGTGGGTTGGGTCTGGCGACATCGTTGAAGCTAATGTACAGTTAGTCGAGGTGAAGACCTCTTCCACACCAATACTGGCGTATTGGCGAGTCCAGCGCCGAGCGCGACGAATGCGAAAGGTGGGATGAGAGTAACGTATGGAGGACTTGTGATCGTCCCAGGATCGCAGGATTCCACGAGGGGTTGTCTGGCAGGGGCCTCGCGGAGCACATTTCATCCTAAGGGGTGCTCATAGGAGCTCTACGGCCAGTTGCGGCAATGTCATGCATGGAACAAAGGAAAGAGTGTATTGAGAGGCCAACTGATGGATCCACTAACTGGAGTTTCACGAGGCTCGAGAGTAACTATTAGTTTCTCATTCTCAGCCTGAGATTCGTTGGTTATATCAGCTCCTGCACTCCGTCGAGTCAGGTTTGCATACTACAGTGCATATCTCCTCAATACACTTGGCACGCATCTGCTGTACACAAGCCAGATCCGCTTCATTGCGACCATTGCAGCCTACCATGGAGCACAGAAGATCAGAAGACAGAAGCCTAGACGGTGTGAGGCTCGATCATGAGGGCCGTGCGCAGGGGTATGAGGGCCTTGAAGCACACCCCACATGCTATCAAGGGTGATTCTACATCATTTGGCCTTATCTGCCTTGCCCCATTGAGTCCGAGTGCGTTCTTCATTCACCAACAGGTAAAGAATAACATAACATCGCCAATGACGCAAACGCTAGCGATTACGGCGCCAGCATGCGAATATCAATACACCGAACACCAGAACACATAGCTTTCCTATTACTGACCACGAAGTGCCTGGTGAACACTCGCCCGCAGCGCCGCGTGGTCCTCAGAGTGCTCCCCAGCACTCTCTTCTCCGGACTGTTGTGTGTCACTCCGGCCACCGGCACCGTCACTCTCGTCGATGAGCTCCAAGATGCGCTTTGCCAGACCATAGATCTCGCCCTCGCCGTCCTCAAACATGCCGTCCTCGTCGAAGTCGTCGTCCGACTGGTGGCCGCCCCGAGCACCAGGGTGCTGAGGCGACGGCGCAGACTCGGCAAGCTGCCTAATGGAGGAAACGAGGATGGTGGAGTTGCGGATGTTGCTCGTCAGCTGAGGGTCCTTCGCCTCCAGCAATTGAACAATGGTCTGAACAGGTCAGCGTGGTCTTGGAGATGAAAAGAACAAGCTTACCCAGACGGCGATGTGCTGGAAGGTGGTGTCTGCGCTGCTGAGGAACCGCACCAAGTAGGCGTGGAGACCACCGTCAGGCTTGTTCCACACGGCGTTGAAAGGTGCATAGTCCTCCGCCGCTGCTGTCAGTAATGAACAAGATGCGGAGGTACACTTACCCTTGCTGGAAAGGTTACCAAGAGCAGCCGCACTGTTACCCTGCACCTCAACACTTGGGGAGCTGGTAAGAGGAATGAGGACCTCGCAAATGCCCATCTCGAGCAGCTGCGGCTTAAGGTTGTCTGGGGATGTTTCAGCTTCATCATCTGGGCTCAAACCCACCGCTAAGCGCGAGGACTGCGACGCAAGCAGTCATCTCGCTCTGAACAGCCAAAGGCACCTGGAGTACCAGCTCCTGGATGCGGTCGACGGCACCAGCCTCGACAATGGCTCCCTTGTTGCTCTCGCTGCTGGCGGCAAGGTTACGGAGAGTCGAAATGGCGTGGCACTGGACCTCCTCGTTCTCATCGAAGGAGAGCAGGCCAATGAGAGGCTGCAAGAAGCCTGCCTCAATGATAGGCGACTCATTCGCAGGATGGATGGAAACGTTGCGAACACAAGCGGCCGCGGACAGCACTAAGGGAAGGTATGACGAGTGGAGAAGGCGAAGGAGGGGCTTCAGACCATCTGCCTTCACAATATCAACCTGATACTTCTCTAGGATGTTAGCATGGATATAAGAGACGAAGAAGACACCCACCGTCACTGGCCAGGTTTCGAAGTGCGAGTGCAGCCTGGCACTGGACCTTGAGACTCTGGCTATCCATGAGGGCGACAAGGCTCTGGACCAGCTTCGGTTCAGTGGCCGCGAGCTTCTTGCGATTCGCAGCTGCGTCGTTAGTGCATGGCGATGGCATTCGACGAAGAGGACGTACCATCAACTGCAATGTTGCTAAGAGCAGTGGTGCAGTAGTATTGCACGTCCGTGTCGGGGCTGTTGAGAAGGCTGACAAGAACGGGAATGGCACCAGCGTTGACAAGCTGCTGTCGGTTCTCATCTGACCGGGATTAGCAAATATGCAGTCGCGGAGAGCGAGAGACATACCAGAGTGGGTCATGTTGAGGAGAGCGCCAGTGGCATTGCGCTGCACGCGCATGTCCTTCGACTTGGCCAAGCGTGTGAGAGGAACAAGCGCGCCGGACTTGGCAATGGGGGTCTTGTTCTCATCTGGTCGTCAGCAACCAAACAGCGGTTACAACTTACCGTGGGTTGCAAGGTTTGTCACACAGCCGACGGCGTTACACTGGACCTCAACATTAGGACTAAGCATCTGGCGGATTAGAGGCTCCAGTCCTCCAAGCGACACAATGAGAAGTTTGTTCTCAGCTGAAACGCGTTAACATAGTGAGGTCCATGCGCACTCACCATTGACGGCGAGGTTGCCCAGAGCAGCGCTGGCAGCGCGCTGAACCTCGCTGTCGTGGCTGGTCAGGAGATAAAGGACGGGGTCGAGGGTGTCGCGACCGACCTCACGGACCTCCTTCTCAGTGATTTCGGCAAAAGCCAGAGCGGCGGAGCGCTGCAAGTCGACATTGTCGGAAAATGAGAGGGTTGTGAGAGCTGCAAGAGGCGAGCCAGTGAAGAAGTTGGTCGTGCTGCGGTCTGGGCGCGCGTGAGTGGGTTTGAGAAACGGGCATACTGCCAGAGCGGGTACTCACTTTCGAGGTATTGAAGGAGATCGGCAACAGCTTCACGCTCGTTCTCTAGCAAGAGAGGCTCATAGTTGTTCTTGCGGCGCTGGCCACAGCAAGAGCTGCAGACACCTCCCATTGTGATCCTAACCGCCCGCGGAAGTTAACGAATTGCAGTGCGCGACGCCGAAACAAGGGCGCGTGGGTTTCGGGGTGGAACGGACGCGAAGGGACTCGCAAGAGGAAGGCTGAAGAGGTGACGAGGGAGACGAGGAAGACAGGAAAGAGGATGAGGGTCAGTTGGCTAGGATGGAGGTAGAGAATGGATAATTGAAGCGAAGGTGAGGGAGGTGGAAGTGGTGGTGAGGTAAGTGGGGCACAGCAGCAGTAAGCGGCAGTGGGTGCTGGGGTGGGAGAGGGAAGCCGTTGTGTGGTGGGAGTTGCGTGTTTTGGTTGGTTCCAAGGGTAAATGCCAGGCCCACCCCCCCAGGACGCAAGGGAGGCGCAGTGGTGTCATGACAGCAGCTCTACTAAGGTGACGCGTGAGCGTGCATTTGGACTGTTTGTGGCGGGCGAGTCGCGATTTTGATTCCGCCATTGTTCCTGGCCATCGCTTCCCTCCACCACCAGATAGTCGCTACTCGCCACCCAAGGAGCACACATCAACAAAAAGCTCATTCTTTATCGCTCGTTCGACCGTATCATACAATCCAAGAGCATGTACGACGGCCCTATACGCGGAGGTGAGTAGTTTGTGTCCCTCTGCAGACATAATCCATACTAACCTTTAGGAACCCGAGGTGGTCAAGGTGACTTCAAGTGTGTCAAATTGGAATTGGACGCTCTTCTCTACAGTGCTCAAGACTAACAGTTCCTCAGATGGTCCGCAGTCAAAGAAGACAAGTATAGGGGTACGCAATCCAAGTATGTTCATTCATGCTGACGAAAGAAAACTATCTCGGGCACACGGTGAATGCGCCTATCGGTCGTTGGCAATCCAACAAGGACATCCACTGGTACTCGCGCGACGTCGATGAAGACGCCGCAGCAGAAGCGCAACGGAAGAAGGAAGAGATACGCAAACTCAAGGAGCAGGAGGAGGAAGCGCTCGCCGCTGCTTTGGGATACGCGCCCGTCAAGCGGGCAGGAGACGGAGAAGGAACAGGAGCAAACAGCGTACCGGTGAAGCGGGAGGTGGACCAACAAGAGAAGGAGCAACGCAGGGCGGAGAAGGAGTAGGTGATCCACGAACGTTACAAGGACTGACTTGCAGAAGAAGGAAGGAAGAGCGTGCTCAGAAGCGAGCGGAGAGGGCGGCCCGTCGAGACCATCGGGACCACAAAGGCGAACGCGATCGGCGAACAGAGCGGGACGACTATGGACGCAAGCATAGGCACGATGACGAAGATGACCGTCGCCGTGCCCGTTCTGGAAGTCACGGACGTGACCATCGATCCGACTACCGAAGTGAACACTCGAAGGAGCGCCGTCGAAGCGACCGAGGCGAGAGGTACGAGGACCGTTCTGGCGACCGTCGTGCCTCGGAGGAGCGATCAAAGGCAAGGGAGGAACGCCGCCACGAGTCCCAGGACATCAAGCGAGAGCCACGCGATTCGCATCGCCGAAGCGAACGTTCACATTACGGGTCTAGGTCACGATCACCGTCTCCGCGACGATAGAAACGTCTCCGAGATGGGTATTCCTTCGGCTGAGGAGCTGTTAGACTACTCATGGTATTGTTATGTTACAGCTATGCCCTAGACATTCCATGGCATAAGCTTGTGAGCTTCGAATCTCATGTTTCATCGGCACCGCTGCAGATGATGAAGACTCGCTTCGCAAGCTACAGTTCTTTAAATGGCCAGCCGTAGAAACGCGTGGACGCCTTCACGACGTCTGAACGGAGGTATTATGATGACGCGCCATACGTCAGCTACATACGATGAATTGTTTGGTCACGTGTCACAATTCCGTTCCATCCGGCGGCGCTGCTTCAGGTGCCAGGCATAGTAGTACACCAGCCACGCCAGCGCCAAATACAGGGGCTATCGGCGGCCGGACATAGTCGACAATCGGGCATGCATGGATCGCTGTCGGGTTTCTGAGGTCAGTGCTACACTCCACTACACACTCTGTCATCTCCATCATTGTCCTCTCGCTACTCCAAATCGTTATATAGCATACGTTTCCCACTTTCACTCGTCTCATCTATCACTTTCCGTCCTACACATACAATCTAATCATGTCCTGGTTTGGGTACGTTTGCGAGCTTCATCTGGGCTTTGCCGCCTCTCCACCTTAGGTTCTCTGTCTGACGCGTTCCAGCGGTAACACCAAGAGCGCTCATGGCGAGGAGGGCCCCAACTTCTGGCCTGCCCCATCTTACCACTCTGGCTTCGGTCAGTTGACTGACAAGGATACAGAGGTGTGTTAGGGAACCTGGTCCGCCTCCGCGCTCGCGCTTACCGCCCAGTGGATGTGTATCAGCAACAAGGGCTTCCAGACCGAGACCCAGGTCTGGTACTCGATTCTGCCGGATGGCAGCTTCCTTATGGTTCAGGTCATTTGGAGCTTCCTCGGGTAAGTCGACGATACCGGGACGGTGGCTGATAACAGCATGTTCCTCATCCCGGCAACGGCCCAAATGACCTTCAAGTACCACAACCCCGCGACTAATGAGACTGTATGGAAGTCAGTCAACGTTGGCAACTTCAAGCACGAGGGCAAGAGCTGCAAGTCTGACCACTTCGTGAGTTGTGCTGCTTGAACTTGTCATCTGACATTTTCAGCAAGTCACGAACACCGGTTCTGCCGCTGGTGAGGAGGTATACACCATCTCCGCCGACCTCAACAAGGAGGTCCAGCTTAATGTCACCTACACCAAACCGGCGACTGCGCCCGGCTTCAAGTATGGCACTGGCGAGGAGGGCGGCTATTCCGTCTTTGGCAAGGACCGCGCGGCGGACAAGCGTGAGGGCTTCGTGCTCCAGTAAGTTGTCTCTATGCTGGCGAAGATGTGCCGTCGACTGACCCTATAGCCGTTTCCACCCCATGGCCTTCAGTGCCGGAACTGTCATTATCAACGGCAAGCTGATTGACGCTACTGGTGACGCTGTGTTCATCCACGCCATCCAGTCTGGCATGCGACCCAACCTTGTGAGTTGCGCTGTTCTGCGAGACGTGTTGCTGATCGTGTAAGATTGCCAGGCGCTGGAACTTCGCGTACTTCACGACCGGCGGAGGCGAGGAGAAGTCCGAGCTCGACAATGTTCGGGCTGTTCAGATGGAGTTTGAGACCACCGTGAGTCCCACGATATTGTGGCTGCGTCCGATGTAGTTGACACCAGGATGACTACGGATCCGCTGGCAAGGGAACTGGCCACACCAAGGTCAACCTTGGCACCGTCTACACCAGCACTGTTCCTCAGTCCGCTCTTCTCGGTGTCGGCCAGACCATTGCCGAGAAGCCTGATGCCTACCCGACGATCAGCAAGGACGTCTGTGTTGCTGAGCATCTCCACTGCGCCAAGGACGGGGAGACTGGCTACATGGCCCCCCATGGCCTCTCCTTTACCTGGGCGGGTGAGCGCGTAGACGGCAAGGGACAGGCCAAGGCTTCGGTCACTCTTGACGACGTTTGGACTGGCCTTGTGGAGAAGGTCGACGTTCTTGCAGAGCTCCCTTACGTTCTGCGCAAGGGAGTGACTGCAGTCACGGGTGCCAAGCCTTACATCTTCCAGGTAAGTTACACCTGCCAACGATAGACCTAGGCTAACCCCACAGTACTTCAACAAGGCGACGCTCAATGTTGAGCTGGATGGGAAGACTGTCCCAGTCAAGGGGTACATGTTCAACGAAGCTTCGTTTGTTTCCCCTTGATAGCACTCTCGGTTTCTCGAGTTGATACGTATATATACATACATCCCTCGTAATACTTCTCTGTACCAATGCTTCCCGCAATCGCATGCGAAGTGGAGAGACATGCCACCGGTTTGATCGTCCCCAAAGCCAGAAACACAGCCCTGTGTATGTCGACAGCTCTGTTATGGCAGGGGTGCTTGGGAAGCGAGGTTAACCGGTTGGGATCAACGTGTGCCCTTGGTAATCGGTATTCGCGGAATGATGAGGGGAAAGTCGGAACCAGCTGCATATATGGCACCGATCGGGATGGGGTTTGTTTGAGCCAAGGTTTGAAGCTTTGAAGCCTTGTTCGTCAAATGATGTTGCAAATGCAAGCACAGTAGAGACCCTAACCAGTCTAGTGGACAGGTAAGCAGGTCGAGGGGTGGTATTCGATTCTGCATGGTATCTACGCAGTTATGAGAAGGAATGTGAATGCTCGAGATCCTTTTCTTGTGTGAGAAGCTGTGCTACTATGATGTATGGAGCTGTGACGCGCTGTTCTCGCACTGGGTCAGATTAAACCTGGATGGGAAGGTTCGAGATGGTGTATCCAAGCGCTCCAAACGCCTTGTAGTGAATGGGGCTTTGATGCGCTCGGGGGGGAAGGTGGAAACGGAGCATGCATGAGGTAATGGGCCGAGGGGTACGTGCATGCCTTGATCCGATAGGACAAGTGTTTGGAACGGCAATTTGAACCCGAGGTGCCGGCGGCTTCGTAACCTGTTCAGGTCCGATAGCCTATAGCAATGACCCAAACTCTTTTCCCTTGGCGCCCACGGGCACCCAGACCGCCACCCCCTCCTTAGCAAACCTACCGCGTACCACACATACCGATCTCCGGCACAAGCTAAACCACCATTACCCACGCGCACAACGTCAACAACCTTCCGTCCATCGGGTGGCGTGCGCGCTTTCTCCCCTTGCCACTGGACCCCGTGTACACCTTCCCTCCCCCCTTTGTCTATGAATCTTTTCTACAGTCTTCCTCATTCTCATTCTCATTCTCTTTTCTTCTCTCTTCTCCACCTCTCTTTCTCTCGCTATCGTTGCTCAGTTCTACTCTTTCTCCATAAACGATACCCCCCCTCTCAAAATCTGGCGAGCTGGTTTGCCACCCATCAGGGACACGTTCGAACTTTCGTGTCACCACCGTACGCCCTTTCCGCACCCTCGTCAACGCCGCCCTGGCCTCGCATTTTCTTTCAGCGTCCATCGCCTTGCATCAACTTCTCCGCCGGCCCACTGCCACTTTAACCCATCCACGTCTACTTCGTCAACACTTGTCCCCCATGTCGATCGTCAAGACCGTGTAGCGCGCGGTACACCACCACGTACAACCTGAGCCACAATGCTCATCCCACACCTCAACGCACCGTTGATGCTCACGGCGGCTCCGAGCTCTGCCCCGCCTCCCCCGCCAACCAGCACCCGAGTGGCCACAATATCTCAATGGCTGCACTACTTTCACAACACGCGAGGACAGTTCCGTTCGCCATCGACGCACGGGGCTGAACTCGAGCATCTCGACATCGACATCACCGTCATAGAACCCCAGGCACGACTTGCCAACAAGGAACCGCTCTTCCTTCCCAAAGTCGCCATTCTGACACTTCGTGGAGGTGACCTCATGGATGACGATGACGAACGCATGGAATGCTTGTCTGAAGTTCTAGCCGCCATCAGGCCGCTCGAGGTTCGGTGGTAAGTCAAGCGCCGCACTTCGTGTCTCCGCTGACTCGCTAGGCTGAGCAACACTACTGCTTCTGGTGGCGGGTACTCGCCTACCGCTCATTTGGTGCACCACACTGTTCTCGAAGCAGGGGAGCGATGGTCGGCTAAGGGAATGCTCCGCAAGCTCGTGCTGCAAGGTAAGCATACATAGCAGCTCGCAGATCTGACGATCCCAGGAGGCTTTCCCAGTCGCACCTGCCCAGACGTGTCGGTTATGAACCACAACCAACCTCTCGACTTTGCTTTCCGCACGTGGTCTGTCGAGGAAGTCCACTGGCAACTGGACAGTGCGTGACCACTTATTTGACACACTTGCAGCCCGCTTACGCTCTAGACTTCACGCCAGCCGCTGCTGTTACGATTGTGCAGCACTACCTGCAAGCCATCCACCGAGCCTTCTGGCAAGGGACGAACGAACCGGTGCAGCCTCCGACGCGAGCGCTCACCTTTGCCTCGGTCCCATTCGAAGCTCTTGACCGCATTCGAGCTCTCCCCGCCAAACTTCGCCTTCCCGACCGCGCGACGGAATGGATCCAGGACGTGTCTTTCATTGGCAAGGGAGATAGTGTCTCTCGCCTCTGGGGGGAGCACCCTCCTGTCGACGAGCGACTGCTGGCCCGACTACGTGCTGAGCTGCTTGTGGCTCAGGAGCGCCGCATTTTACCGATGGCGATGCTGTGGGCATGACGAAAGAATATGCAGAGGGAGTAGTCGTGCGCATACTTGTATTATATCATTGTTTGTAGTACGCACGGTAGTGAGAAGCACAATGCATTTGATAGAGAGCAACTTTCGTACGGTGAAAGGTTGGACGCCAAGGCCGAGTTTTGATCCCGTCGTAGGAGGTCCAGCTGCGGGTGGCTGTGGAACTCCAGAGGGACAGCGTCATCAGTAGTGGGCTTGGGCATTGTTGGAATCTCCATCCACTTCCAACACTGCATTTCCTTCATTCTCGCGACTGAATCGCCAACTCCCTATCATCGACGACGTACTCCGCTCGGCGCAACCTCTACACTTAACCAGGCGCCATCATGAAGGGAATCACTAAGGCCCTTCAGCGGTGAGTTCTCCGCCATTTGGCCGTATCGCTTGACCATAGCTGACGGATTCCCAGCACGCCGCACAACCTCACTAGCCGCATAGGCATGGCCAAGAGTGAGCATGATCGCTAGCCGCATAACTGTGGAAGGAACAGCTGCTAATACAGCGTAGAGTCGACGGACCCCGAGTTCGATGACTGGTTGGTACCATGTGGACCGGGCGCGATGGGGCACGAGCGCTAACAATGCCTCAGGGAGCGCAAGTTCAGTGCCGTCGAGGCCGCGTCTGAGAAGATGCACAAGGACTCGGTTGTGTTCCGCGACGCTGTCACTTGTATGTACTGGGGCCAAGATGTCTGCTCACCTCGCAGCGTTGCTTGACTCTGGGTCGAGTTTCTCGGGCGCTCTGGCGACCCTGTTCTCGCCGATTGGTGCCGAGTACGACATTGCATCCAAGTTCCCCAATGCCGAAGTGACTGTCAAGAACATCGCCTCTTACCAGGGCCTCATGGACGAGCTGCGGGGTAAGTATACACCACGGCCGTAGGATACTTTGGACCGAGCTGACGACAGAAACTCTGGCTCCTGAGCTCGAGCTGATCGAGTCGCGCATTGTCCTTCCCAGCAAGGAGCTGCATGACATTTGCAAGAAGATCCGCAAGACCATCGTCAAGCGCGAGCACAAGCTTATGGACTACGACCGCCACAATAACAGTCTCAACAAGCTGCGCGCCAAGAAGGAGAAGAGCTTAAGTGACGAGAAGAACCTCTTCAAGGTCGAGGAGTCGTTCGAGCTCGCCTCGGGCGAGTATGAACACTACAACAACTTGCTCAAGACCGAGCTTCCCGCCTTCCTGGCCATGGGAACGCGTTTCATCGACCCCCTCTTCCACTCGTTCTACTACATGCAGTGAGTAGAGCCCAGGGGCTTCAATACCGCCTGCTAACGGTCCAGGTTGAACGTCTACTACATCATGCTCGAGAAGCTCCAGTCATACTCCGACGGCAAGTACGACCTCGAGCGCCGCGACATTGAGGACCTTTACCTCGAGCAGCGCGGTGACGCCGCCGAGCGCCTTGAGGAGCTCGCTATCACCAAGCGCATGGCCACAACAGGTTAGTCTCGTATCCGAACCCTCGAAGCTAACTTGAATAGCCAAGCTTCTGCAGCAGTCGCGCTCTGCTAGCGGCTCTACGTCGCGCGCCACAACGTCTCGTACTCCTTCCATGTCCTCCAAGGTCGGCCTCGATCGCAAGGAGTCGTCGGGCTCGACGTATGGCCGCACTAGTGCTGCGGCTGCGCCGCCTCCTTACAGCGCTGCTACGTCGCCTGGCGGTGTATCGTCCATCGCCGGCAAGAAGGCACCTCCTCCCCCACCCCCTATCAAGCCCAAGCCCGGAGCTCCTCCAAAGCAGTACTGCACTGCAATCTTCGACTACGAGGCTCAAGTGAGTGACGGGACGCAGGACTGTTGTGTCTTCGCCGTACGGAAGAGC
This sequence comes from Cutaneotrichosporon dermatis, assembly GCA_020011015.1. Taxonomy (NCBI): domain Eukaryota; kingdom Fungi; phylum Basidiomycota; class Tremellomycetes; order Trichosporonales; family Trichosporonaceae; genus Cutaneotrichosporon; species Cutaneotrichosporon dermatis. The sequence goes on along the minus strand of JAIGNX010000002.1, from coordinate 1,790,148 downwards.
GATGTGCTAACGTGCAGGCTGAGGGTGACCTCTCTTTCAGTGCTGGCGACCGCATCGAGATCGTCGAGCGTACCGATTCCGCTGACGACTGGTGGACCGGCAAGGTTAACGGTCGCCAGGGCATCTTCCCTGGCAACTACACCCAGGTGGACTAATGCGATAACCGGTTAGGGCTGTGGAGGATACTACAGAGGAATACATGAACATGAAACGGGTTTCGCAGAATTGAAGGCGATCTCCCTGCGGGATCTCAAGCCTTATCGCTATCATCTATCTGTAGATGGACCCCACTGCTGACATGGGTCACTTGAAGGCTGATGCCAGCCCTTCCTAAAATGGTCAACATATTGCTGTCCACTTCCCGACTCACGTATGGGTCACCCCCGGGTCTTGCTGTGGCACCCTCTCCAACCCGCGGCGCCGGGGTTGAGGACGCTGTGTTGGCTGATTGGACCTCACTCAACTGAGGAAGCGGAGCGTCGCTCTCGAAAGGTTTCTCTGAAGATGTCCTCGAAGGAGGTTGAGGCAAATAATTCAGCGGTGATACGAGGTCAGTCCCTACGGGAAGAGGCTTAGAGATCTCCTTGGACTGAATCTCCTGGACGTCAACTTCATATCCTGTCTCATACTTACATTCTTGAGCTCACGGATTACGTGCTGTGATTGATCATACCGCTGCTGGACTGCGGCAAGCTGACATTAGCTGTATCTGAGCCTGGACACACCTGGTTGCGAAGCTCGATGTTTTGTTGCTCCAGAGCCTTCTTATCGAAGCGAATCATCTTCACCTTATCCAGGCTCTTCTCCTTCTCCGCCTGGGGTCAGCAGCCGACCATTAGTGCCGCGTACTGTAACGAGCGACAGCTTCTCGTTGAGATTGTGCTTCTCGTTCATGGTCGTATGTAAGCGCCGTTTTGTCTCCTCAACCTCTCGCTGGACCTTCGACTCGAGCTGATGCGTTAGCGCAGACGCCAAGTTCATTTCACCTACGTCCTGGACTCGACGCCGTAGATTGGCAGTCACGTCCCTCTCCTCTGCCAGCATCTTCTCTGCCTGGGCAAGCTTGTGGTCGGCTTCAGCCTTCGCTTTGCCCAGGAAAGACTGATGCTTAATGGCACTGCTGGCCTTCTCCTCCGCTTCGCGACATTTTGCCACCTCTTCGTCGGCTGTTTGCTTGTACTGCTCCACTTGCGCTTGGAGCTTGGCGCAAATGTACTCCAGCTCACGCTCGCGGGCGTTATCGAGCGGCCGCTGCTTGTGGTTCAGCATTTGCGGTCACGTAGATGCTTACCGACGTCATCAGCCGTTCGACTTCAGCGGCGACGAGGGACTGAAGGTCGTTGGAAGGTGGGTGGGGCGCATACTGAGGTCTGAATTAATACGATCTTACCTTACCTTCTTACTCACTGATCCCATTCTCGAGGAGCTTGGGGACTTGCGGGGTGATGCCACGTGCTCGCCACCGGAGGTTGAGCTGCCAGGAATGAGGAATGGCTGCCTGGTGCCTGTACCGGGGGTATGTTCAAAGGAAGGTGGCTCGACTCAGTCATCTGCGACGATGGGATGCTAAACGCCCGACTCTCCAGGGCCACAGATGGCTCGAAATGACGCGGGAAGGGGCACAGAGGAGCAGAGCCAGGCGGAGGAGCTGAGAGCAATCAGCAGAAGTACCCGTAGTATCTTTGTTACCTGAGCGACTTGCCGACCCCACGAAAGTCTGCATGCCTGAGGAGGTCTTTGGGTTGACAAACGTGTGGTTGAGCTTGGCTTGCTCGCCCAACTGCTTGTAGAACGTGTCCCGCTCAATTCGATTGTCCCGTGCTGATGGCATCGGCGGTTAGGTTCGCTGCGAAGCGAGAAAGGAAGTGGTGTTGTGAATGAATGATGTGAGTGTAGCTCTCTGTCAAGAGGTTGAGCGAGGAGGAGCACTTAGAGGGAGAAATGAGAGGCCCAGGCAGGAGAGAGGGGGTAGGAGCAATGTGAAGGGCGATAAGGCTATTAAGGCGTACGTGAGGTTGCAAGGGTGGACGTACGAGGTCGCAGGATGAGCGGGGAGAGTGGGATAGAACAAAGAGGATGATGAGAAACGTGAAGGAAGATGTGTATAGTTAAGGTCAGAGAGGCGAATGAGCGCCGAAGGAAGGTAAGATCTCGTTCAACGGGGAACGGAAGGTACACAGTCGGAAAGCGTGAGCAGCGCTTGACAAGTGTTCCGTCAGGATGGCTCGAACCGCTATTTGTGTACTTGTCATTGCTCATGAGCCTTCCGGACAGGTAACTGCGAAGATACAGCGGCACGACCATCCATCACTGCCCATTGCCTTCGGGCCGCTTTGTGATTGTCATAATTCATTGGACGTCGCCTGGTCAGTCAAGGTTATCCGCCTCATCTATGCTGTACATGGGTAAGAGATCAACAACCCTCTGTGACGGGTGCCTCATGACGATATTATCTCTTCGATTACTAAGGACCGGCTCATCGACGCTTCCAGTCTCCAGTACCACCCATGTCTTGGCCAGAGAGCCAACTATTGGCCCTAGCCATGCCCGGAGAAGGCGTGCCCATGAAGGAGCTGCTGCGGCGAGACGACAAGGATGATGGAATGATGTCCTTCTCCTTCGACACCGCTTTGGTGACTTCCTTCTCTGCACGGTTGGCAACCCGCAGACCAAAGGCTGCAACTGTCCACACTCCGCCTGATGTCAGACAACTCAATCGTCGGAGAAGGCGCGGCTCACCAATTACACCGACCAAACGAATCAGGAACTGATAGAGGGTTGTTGTTCGTTCCCTAATCGTGATGGACATGGGCTCCAGGTCATACTTGAAGAAGATTCCTGGGACTCCCTTGCCATGGTCAAACGTGCGCGTAGCCTCAGTCACCGCGTACTGGCAGTTAGTTGCTGAAAAAGCAGGATGCTTACCTGGGATGTGATCAACTTGCGCCGTTTAGCGTCGATGTATGTCGTGGGAACGATGCGGAGGAAGTACTGGAATGCGCTGAAAGCTGACAGAGTCAGCAACAAAGTGTTGCTCTTACGTACGGTCATCTGTCTTCTCCAAGCTCATGTCGAGAGGCTGAGCAATAGCCGGGAAGAACGGCCCAAAGGAGAACTCATGAATGACGTGCGTGAGGTTCATAACTGGCTGTCAGAGGTGCTGATGCGTCGATGGGGACCATTACTCACGGCTGTGATCTGTATGCTCGCCGCTCATGTACCCATGGCCCAAGGTTGTGATGTGCAAGTTGCCGGTCACCTTCTTCACGCGAACACTGCCATAGATGCGACATGCCGGCCCGTCGGGAATGAATTTGTGGGTGGGTCGATATGCAAAGTGCTTCTGCTCCTTGAACGAGGAGGAGAAGAGGGCTCGCACACCGGCCAGTGATTTCTTCTGGTTCGGGGTGGTGCGCCTGGCCGAAGAGATGATCTCAGAAGCCGATGGGGACTTGGTCGCCTTGGCCAGCCTGCCGTTAGTGGCCATTGTCGCTCAGTTGCACGGTAGGAAACCCACTTCATGTGAGTGGCGCGTCCGGGTTCAAAGACTGTCTGAAGAGGCATTAGCTCTGTTTCCTCTGTTCGCAGATAGACTCACTCCTTCTTTCGCGAACGCTTCACTCAGGTGCAGCCGATCGCCGACCGCATCACGGAGGTCGATCGTCAGATCTAAGGAATCAGAGAATGTCCAAGCTGTTATCGACATGACGCACAGTGACAGGGCATGGCAACAGTAAGGTCAACATTGAGCTGCAGGTCGTGCTCCATGCTAGAGTCGATCACAAACGAGTAATCTGGCGCGCCATATAGGAACTCGCCGAGGTCGTTCTGGGATGTCAGGTGATGTGTCACACATAGATAAAGGCTTACAAGGACAAGCAAGAATATAGCCAGGCTAACAATTGTCGTAAGAATGCCTCCTCGCCTTGATTGCGCCGTATATGTTGACTGGACCTTGGTAGTGAGCGACGGCCGCGACTCTAGTGTCTCACCTTCGGAAACGCATCGAAGCTCTTTATAGGTGCGATCTTGTCAAGCTCCTCCAGGATGGATCCGCCATCGGTTGGACGAGGGGACAAGCCACCGCCACGATCGTGTTGCGGGTGGTACATGCTGTGAGAGTGGTTGCGTATCAAGCAAGATATCAATAACGCTCTCAATGTCGTCGTTGCTGTATTTGTTGCAACGCGTCCAACGTGTCCTGAGATTGCATCCGCGGGAGCTCCCGTGCCTGACCTATATATCCGAACTTCTGCCGGGGATGTCCTAGGTTGTGGTAGTCACCAGTTGCACCGCTGTCCCCGTTGGCCGTCTCATTCATGCAACTGATCTGAAAGCAGAAGATATCTTTAATGGTAGTATGTTCATGAAACGCGTACGAGTACACATGCTATTGTTGCAAACCTTACAGCCTCGTTCACTCTTAGTAGCTAAGAGTCTCCACCATCTTGTCGAACACGCGGATGACGTCTGGCTGGTAGAACTTCTCATAGGCGAGCGGCACAGGAACGCTATGACATGTTAGCAATAGGTCTTGCGGGAGATAGCCAAGCATGCACTCACTCCCAACCGCTGACAAGCCCGATGGGTGCCTCAAGGTAATCGAACGCGCGACGTCCAACTTCTCCGGCGAGGTTGTTTCCGACACTTCCGCTCTTTCCAGCCTCGTGGACGATGACGAAGCGACCAGTCTTCTTCACTGCCTCAGTGACCTCACCAAGGGGCAGAGGGTTGATGGCGCGGAGGTCAATCAGCTGGATCGACGGCGCCGGGTTAGGCGGGCGGAGACGCTCGGGAAGGAATTGCACGAGGGCGGGAGGAGGGTTGCGGAGAAGCTCAATGGCCCGCACTAGTGATGTCAGTGGAGAAATGGTGTATTGAGACTCACGAGTGGTATAAAGCGGAGTACCGTAGGAGACAACTGTCAGGTCGGTGCCCTCCATGATGGTGTCGGTTGTGCCGAGGGGGAGGGTGAAGTCATCGACAGGAACTTCTTCAACTGAGAGGGAGTTAGCAGTGCGATTGGAGCTGTTGGCCAAGATATGTCTCACCCGCTGCACGGTACCTGGACTCTGTCAGCTAGCTACCCCACGCACCAAGTGACTGCGGATGGTGAACTCACAGAACCTTGGGCTCGAAGACAATTGTCGGGTTGGGGTCGCGGAAGGCAGCAAGAAGCACACCCTTAGCCTGGATAGGAGAGCGCACAACGGCCACTTTCAAGCCATGGGCGCCCAGGAAGAAGCCCTAGAGTGTGAGCGAGGAATTGCTGGCTGAGTGAGGCTTACCTCAGGGCTCTGAGAGTGGTAGAGACCTCCATGACCGACACTCATCACTGGAGCGCGCACAGTGAAAGAGCCCCCGGGCAATGGGTAGCTTCCACCACTGGCATATCGCTGCTTTGCTGCTTCGTTGACCAGCTACATTGTCAGATCGCGCAAATGTCGCTTCACTAACCTGATCAAACGCAGGGAAGATCTGGATGTCAGCACTGGTCCACAACCTGAACCAACGCCACAACTCACGTAGTCACCAAACTGGATTTCGGCAATGGCCGTCGCTCCGACACTTGCCAAACCAATGCCAAAGCCAGCAATGCCCTGCTCGGTCAGAGGCGTGTTGAAGACACGCTTCTGGCCTGGCCCAGTCAGCGAACAGCTGGACGTCATTATGGAAGGAACTAACCGAACTCATCAGCGAGTCCTTGCGTGCAGCGGCTGCGGGTTAGCTAATCAAACCACGTAGATCGAAGTGGACATCCATACTCACAAGACACCGTGGGCTTTCACATCCTCGCCAAAAACGAACGACTTGGGGTTCGTAGCCAGCTCCGTTCTTACGATTAGCCTGTTTCATGGCCGCAGTCCTGACAACTCACCGGATGGCATCGCGCACAGCCTGATGGAGATTCATCTTACGGGTCTCACGGCCCTTTCCGGTAGGACCGCGAAGACCGTGGCCGTCTGCGAAGCGAAGTCCTTCAGTCGCAAGAGCCTGATGTCAGTAATCACCATCCAAAGCTAATCGGCTTGCTTACCTCTTCAGGAGTGTTTCTGAGGAGCTTGCTGCTACCCAGAGAAGGCTCCATCTCCTGGGCAGAAGCCTTGGAGGGTGCACCACGAGCACGCTGACCGTCACGGTTCTTCTGCATGCGAGTGTCGGAAGGGTCGTCGACTGATGTGGCGACGGTGCGGCGAGCGATTTGGTGGAGCTGCGGCAGGGCGCGAGCTGCAGCCGTGACCCGACCACGCACAAGGAGGGGCATGTTAGGCGACATGCTGTAAGTTGAGAAGTACAAGGCGATGGTGAGAGTAGTGTGGTCAAGAGGTACTGGACAGGTTGTAAACGCGTCTGTCGAGCATCATGGTCTCCCTTGTCGTCTCTGTCGGTGGTGGATGCAAGTTCCGACCCGGCACGGTGCTTGTACCAAGATACCGCCGCCGAGGCATGCCCCGCGCCCGGCGGCGCGGGACCTCCACCTAGTCGGTGACTTGAGTCAACGGAGCCCCACAGCACCCCGCACGTGACTGTAGTGCGAAGGCCTCCTGGCTTGAGTTTAGCTTCTGTACCAGCCGAAGCGCGACCGACGCCATGTATTAGAAACTACTTGGTACCACCATCTTCATCAGTCATAGCGGTTGTCAAACAGATTACTCGGAATGCAACACATCTCATGTATCCTCTCGCATGGGTTTCAACGCCTGTCGGGGTGAGCCGGGCCTCGTATGCTTCTTGTCAGATGATTTGCGCTTGAATAGCCAGCCCATCTACCACGATTACACCTTGCACTCGCTCAATAAAATACCAGCTCATTAATGCCCTCTCGTATCTGGGGCTCGGAAGTGGACATGTACCAGCCGCACGCATTCATCGCAACAATGGGCCTTTCGGTTGTTTCTGGATGGGCTGTCAATGTCCGTGTTCCATCTAATGTAGATTGTGCGCACGGTCTGGTGATCTTTGGTAGCTGTTGGAATAATGATCTGCTGACCCACCACCCCGCAGGGCAGGCCATGGATTGCGCCCCAGAGCATGCCTCACGAGATTTCCGCCCAGGACAGTGTGCCCAGCCCGCAGATTGCCCACCTGTGTGTTGCATCCCCCCTCTTTACATGTATTATTGGTGGATAGCTCTGGCTGACGACGTGAGGGGCAAGACGGTAATTTCAGGAACGCTTACCGGAACAGGTAAAAAGGCTGGTCACCAACCGATCGTCATACCCCCCCACTCTCTCACACAACTCGCCCCCTATTCCCCCCCTCCCTCTCGGGCTTGATCTTGACTGTCTAGACTCTCATCTCCCCCGCAGCCACAAGCATCTCTCACGCCCAGCGATCTCTCTCCTCCCCCAAGGCAATCCCCACCCACCCCGGTTGGCTCTCTTCACCCTCCACAACCACCTATCAACCTGCCTCTCTTCCCAACCCAGTGTCATCGGTATTCGTCCGTCCTCCATCTTCATCACCGTCACCGGTCTCGACTCTGCCATCCTCGGCCTGCATTCCCATCATCATCCTCCCCCACTTGTCCTATCTTATCCCTAGCCACTCCCCCTTCCCACATCTGATCTACTACAGGTGCTTTGCCTATTGAATAGATTCATATCTGCGATTCACTGCCAAGGTCGATTCCCTGCGCCGTCCGAGCCGATTCCCATCCTCAAGACGAGGTAGTCCACGGCGTCATACAATCAATCTCCTCGACCCGCAGTCACTTATTAAGCCCAAGCAACCAACGCTGTCATGTTTGCCAAGGTGTCTGACAAGTTCCATCACCGCAGGCAGGCATCCAACACCAAGTCGAACCCGCCTTCGCCGGTGGCTCAGACTGCCAGTCTTGCGCGCCAGCAGCCGCCCACTCCACCCGCCCAGCCCTCTGCACCACAGGTTCAGTCTCAACAGCAGCAGGCGCCCCCCGCGACCCAGCAGGCCAGCTCCATTCCAGCCCAACCCTCGTCAACATCGCCGCCTCCGCCGCCCTCGCACTCAGCGATGGACACGACGTCCCCCATGGAGGGCATCGAAGGGTGTGTTGCACTCCGCATGCGGCTCGCATCCATCAATAGGAGCACGCTAACTTTCAGGCAGCACGATCCCGGATCGCAAGTTCTTTCGTCTGGTACCCCACAACAGAACAGTACCATGTCCCCAGCTCTGGATGGCCAAGCCAGTGGACAAGCACCTTCTCAAGCCCAGCCACAGGTCAACCGTACCATGAGCATTGAAATGGCCGACGTTTCGAACCTCTCCATCCAGCCTGATGGTCGCCAAGGTAGCACCGACGAAGAACGCATCCGGGAGAAGGCTCGCGAGGCCCATGAGCAGGTGAGGTCATCTGACGCCTCCCTCATACTAATTGATAAGGCGGAGCACGCGCAGGCCAACCTTCACCACGCAACTCAACAGGCTCGCGTTGCAGCTATCAACGCGGCTGCATCGCAAGCTGCCCTTAACACCGCTACTAGTCAGAGCGGCCCTGGCTCAAAGACCCCAACGTCTAACAAGGGCTCCGGGGCGCAAGCAATGAAGAAGACGGCAGGTCGGTACGCCCTGGCCGACTTTGCGATTGAACGAACGTAAGTGGTATCTCAATTGCATGCCAAACTCAACCACAGCCTCGGTACGGGATCATTCGGCCGTGTTCATCTCGTGCGCTCCAAGCACAATGGTCGCTTCTACGCCATCAAGGTTCTGAACAAAGAGAAGGTTGTCAAGATGAAGCAAGTCGAGCACACCAATTCGGAGCGTGAGATGCTGGTTCGAGTCCGTCACCCATTCCTTGTCAACCTCTGGGGCACATTCCAGGACGTCAACAACCTGTACATGGTCATGGATTTCGTCGCCGGGGGAGAGTTATTCAGTTTGCTCCGCAAGAGCCAGGTGCGTTTCAATCCAATATCACTGTATCTGACACCAGCGCTTCCCGAATTCTGTTGCCAAATTCTATGCTGCGGAAGTTGCTCTGGCTCTCGACTACCTTCACTCTCTGGACATTATCTATCGTGACCTTAAGCCTGAGAATATCCTTCTCGGTGCGGACGGTCACGTCAAGGTTACTGACTTTGGCTTCGCGAAGCACGTGCCGGACATCACCTGGACGCTCTGTGGAACCCCGGATTACCGTGAGTCGTTTCCATCCGACCTTTGCCCAGTACTTACGCAACTAGTGGCGCCCGAGGTAGTGCAGTCGAAGGGTTACAACAAGAGTGTCGACTGGTACGCTCTGGGTGTCCTCATCTTCGAGATGCTTGTACGTAATTTGTTGCCCGCTCCGCGTTGAACGTGTATCTAATCATAGGCTGGTTATCCACCATTCTTCACCGAGGATGGCAATCCCATGAAGCTCTACGAGAAGGTAAGCATAAAGGTGAACTGTCATTGCTGACACTATAGATCATCGCAGGTAAAGTGCGATACCCGACATACTTCGATCCGCTGGCCAAGGAGCTCCTCAAGAATCTTCTTATCGGCGACCTTACGAAGCGCTACGGAAACCTCCACGCTGGTTCAGGAGACATCTTCGGCAACGGATGGTTCGCGGAGGTAGACTGGGACAAGCTTTACCGCCGAGAGATTCCCGCTCCCTACGTGCCCAAGATCGACGGAGAAGGTGACGCGAGCCAGTGAGTGTGGAACCGCAATCCCTGCGATGACAGGAATGGCGCGCTAACGTCATAGATTCGACCGATATGCCGAAGCAGATGTCAGCTCGTACGGCAAGGCTGGAACAAGCCAGTACGACAATTTGTTCGTGGATTTCTAGTTGCTCAAGGGAGACGCAATAGCTTTGTATCAGAACGCTTGATGGGGAATGTATGAATGCTTCGGAAGCCATTAGAGACGGATTCAAATGGTGATGACGTGTGATTTCGTTTGTTTGGCTCCGTACACCCAAGTACGGTTGGTTGATCGGTCGTCGTTGTTTACCACACCTTCTTCAACGTACGCCTCTCGTCAACTGCTCAGTGCTTTCATCCACATGCCATGGCAGGTCTGCCCGTCGCGGAGAAGAAGTCGAGGTCAACGGTCGCCAACGGCAATCATTCTTTCCCACCTTTCTACGCCTGCTACCTCCTCAAGTCCGTCGCTACTCCCACATCTCAGCGCACCTATGTAGGTCGCTGCCATTGTTTTGATGGTGACCTGACATATCCTAGGTTGGGTCAACTCCAAATCCTCCTAGGCGGTTGAGGCAACATAACGGAGAGCTCAAGCAAGGCGCATGGAAGACGTCGCGCTTCCGACCATGGGTAAGGGGCATTGCACAGGACGGTGACTCACAGCGAAGGAAGTACAGATGATCATATATGGGTAAGTATAAGTACAGGTAGCAGGAAGACGTGGTCGACGAAGAGTGTCCCCTCTGACGTGACCACAGGTTTCCTAGCAAGTTGACAGCACTGCAAGTGAGGAATGCTGACCCCGACTTGTTCCCGCTCCCTGTCAACTGACTTCCTGCAGTTTGAATGGGCTTGGCAAAACCCAGACAAGTCCCGACATCTACGAACTGGCAGCCTGAATAGCGAAGAGGGAAGGTATATCTTCACGAAAGATACTCGACGCAACCGAGTGGAGCGTAAGGCAATGTGAGTATATGTATATCCATAGGGAGCTAATCGATACAGCGTCGCTATTGCTCTCCTTCGATCTCCCCCTTTTGTGCGCCTGCCACTTCACGTGCACTGCTTTACGGACGAGACGTTCGGCATTACTTCGGCGCTCACTCGTCTCACCGACCCAGCTCAGAAGGTATCCTGCATCACTGAGAAGGCGAATCTCCGATTCATTTCTGAAGTCGCCTCGCTGCCTACTGTCCATCCTTCGCTTAAGGTCGCCGTGGACTTACAAGGGTTGTCCAATTCCTTCTCTGGGAGGGAGGAGACATCTGAGGCCTCCTTGGACATCAGCGACTCGCACTTTCGGTCCAGCGAAGCTGTTATGGGAAAGTGGGCCCAGCTACACGGGCTGGGAAACGATCTACACTGTGGTGTTTGTGAAATATTGGTCTCTGTTGAGGTATGTTCTGTTCCTAACGCCGCTGAATCTCAGAACCACCTCTCGTTCGCAATCTGTCCTGCTCCGACACATCCAGGCGAACGACCCTGCCTGCACGTCGCTCATCTTACCTGCTTGGCAAGGCGCCAAGGTGGAGCGGATCTCGAAGACGAGATCATGCCTCGTCAGAGCAAGTGCCCGTCATGCTCTGTCATCGTGCCCTGGGGCGCAGTTGTTCGATCCTGTTTTGGGCGGCGAGATGCCGTACTGCATGACGGTGTTTAAAGTGAGTTGGGAAACTGACATCAAGTCCTATGCTGATATGAGAAGGGTGTGTTGTCTGTGGCCGCCCGACGCTGTGACGAATCCGACCGGGGGCCTGAGTTGTAGTGACCAGTATGCTGTATCATAGCGATCAATCTATGCGACATGATGTCTGTACAATGAGTATCAACAGGGAAGATGCAATGCAAACGGCGAGGCGAGTGACAGAGGAATTAAGAGGTGTGGACAGTCGATGAGAGGGAGGTCCCTACCCTTCAGGCAACGCCAGTCGTGGGTATGACGAAGCATTTATGCGTCGCGGTCGCGGTTTGGTGTCGACAAGTCGAGACGCTTAACTGCTTCCTCGATGGAGCTGGTAGTGGCTGCCGCTTCGCCGGAAGCGCCTGCGTCTGAGACGAGGTCCATGCCGGCAGGAGCAGGCTTCTCGGCCGCTGGGGTAGGAGGGTCGCTCGTGCCAGGGGTCGCGTAACCTTCCTCCTCCGCGTCCTCCTCATCCGAAGTCTCGTAATCCTCAAAGTCCAACTAATAATGTGAGCACATAGGAAACTGCACCTTAGTACGTACGTAGTCATAGATCACACGGACGATGAGACTGCAACTGGGGCAGGTGGCGATCTCCTCGCCGTCACGCAGCTGAGACTTGGAGATCTCGAAACGGTCACCGCATGGACATGGGTAATGGTACACCTTGGCGTCCTCGTCCCAAGCGAAGTCTTCAATCTCGAGCTCGTCGTAATACGAGACCATAGTGGAGTGTTGTTGCTCGCGAAGGAGGTCGAGGAAAGAGGTTTGGTGGCAAAAGTGTGTAGTCAGGATTGTACTCGGCAACGATCCGAAAATTCCGTGTTCTAGGGGGGGCATCACGTGATTCAGTGGGGTCCCCGCATGGCCAGCCCCACCCACCCCCATGATCGCTGCCGGCGGCTTGGGGGTCGGCTGACATCCCCATGCACGTCACACCGCCGTCACACACCACATCCATGTCATTCCCCCACAACTTCATTCTTTTCCATTCTTCCAACATCCTCCCACTCTGTCATATACGATGGCAGCTCAAACCGATTCTGCTAACAAAGCCTCTACAATGCCCGACGACGGTACGTTTGTAGTGCGGGTGGCCTATTTGGACTGTCAACATCGTGACGGACGCCCAGGCTGACCTCATAGGAACCGGCGTGATCATGACTGATCCATGGTATGTGCGCTGGAGCTCTGTGCGCTCAGGGCTGATATAACTTTACAGGCTCGAGCCATTCGCGCCCGCGATCCGCAATCGCTATGCGCAGTACAAGAAAGCCTTGGACTTCATCAACGAGCATGAGGGCGGCTTGGACAAGTTCACCAAAGGGTACAAGTCTATGGGCTTCACTGTCGACGACCAAGGCGGCGTGACGTATCGCGAGTGGGCTCCTGGCGCGACTGAAGCTCGCCTTATTGGCGATTTTAGTAGGTGTAGTCTCTCACTCACTATGTTTCTTAGGCAGCAGCTGACGCTGTAGACCAATGGTCGCACACGGCTAACCCCATGACCAAGTCGCAGTTTGGAGTATGGGAGTGCTATGTTCCCCCCAAGGAGCCTGGTGTCCCCGCCATCCCTCACGACTCAATGGTCAAGATCTCTATGACTACTCCTAGCGGTGCTTCCTTTGACCGTTTGCCGGCGTGGATCTCGCGCGTTACGCAGGACCTTAAGGTGTCGCCCATTTATGATGCCCGCTTCTGGAACCCGCCTCCTGCTGAGACGTATAAGTTCAAGCACGGGCACTCCACCAACCCCATTGAGGGCCTCAAGATTTACGAAGCGCATGGTACGGTGTGAGCAGCAAGGGAGGAGCTGACTCTCCAGTGGGTATCTCCAGCCCCAATGAGCGGGTCACGACATACAAGGAGTTCGAGCATGACGTCCTACCCCGCATCAAGGCACTCGGGTACAACACCATCCAGATGTGAGGTGACGCGGCCTGGCGCCAGCTGACGCCCAGGATGGCAATCATGGAGCATGCTTACTACGCGTGTAAGTAGCCGACCTAATGCGCCACGCCCTTACTTACAATCTCTATAGCCTTCGGCTACCAGGTCACCAGTTTCTTCGCGGCATCGTCGCGCTACGGTGAGCATAACAGGTGAAGTCGTAGCTGACTTTAAAGGTAGTCCTGAGGAGCTAAAGAGTCTCATCGACAAGGCCCACGAGCTTGGCATCACTGTCTTGCTCGACGTGGTGCACTCGCACGCTTGCAAGAATGTCTTGGACGGGTGAGCGCCGTTGCGATGTCCATTCTGACGACCAGGCTCAACATGTATGACGGCACTGACCACCTGTACTTCCACGAGGGAGCCCGCGGCCGTCATGAGCTGTGGGACTCGCGACTCTTCAACTATGGTCACACTGAGGTCCAGCGATTCCTCCTGTCCAACCTGCGTTACTGGATGGACGAGTACATGTTCGACGGTTTCCGCTTCGATGGTGTCACGAGTATGATGTACAAGCATCATGGTATGGGCGTTGGGTTCTCTGGTACGTAAAAGCGAGATAGAGCCACCACTGATCTCAGGCGGCTACCACGAGTACTTCGGCGACGACGTCGATCTCGAAGCTATGACGTACCTCATGCTCGTAAGTCGCGTTCATTTGATCAGGGAAGTGATACTCACCAGCCCAGGCCAACAAGTTAATCCACGATCTCTATCCGAATGCGATCACCATCGCAGAGGATGTGTCAGGCATGCCAACTCTTTGCCGGCCCGTTGCTGAGGGTGGTGTTGGGTTTGACTACCGGCTCTCTATGGCTATTCCTGACATGTGGATCAAGATCCTAAAGGAGAAGTCGGACGACGAGTGGGACATGGGTAACATTGTCCATACTCTCACCAACCGTCGTCACCAGGAGCGTAGCGTCGCGTACGCGGAGAGCCACGATCAGGCACTCGTTGGAGACAAGACCCTTGCGTTCTGGCTTATGGACAAAGAAATGTGTATGTGACACATACCTTTGAGCATAACGCTTACTCCGCAGATGACTTCATGTCTGTTCTCTCTCCTCTCACTCCTATTATCGACCGCGGCCTTGCACTGCACAAGATGATCCGGTACGTGACCACAGTTGTATGGTGCTGATGGTTAAAGATTCGTCACTCACGCTCTTGGCGGCGAAGCTTATCTTAACTTTGAGGGCAATGAGTTCGGACACCCCGAGTAAGTGCAACACGCCGGACGAAGACCTGACTGGACAGGTGGATGGACTTCCCTCGTGAAGGCAACGGCAACTCATTTGCCCACGCTCGTCGCCAATTCAACCTCATTGATGACGACCTCCTTCGGTACAAGTTCCTGAACGCCTTTGACGGCGCTATGAACAACTTGGAGAGCAAGTACCGCTGGCTGAGCGCCCCACAGGTACGTTGCAGCTGCAAAGCTCCTGCTGACCGCCAGGCTTATGTTTCCCTTAAGCATGAGGGAGATAAGATGATCGTTTTCGAACGTGCTGGTCTGTTGTTCATCTTCAACTGTGAGTTGCAGCTCTGCCTGGCCCTTTCCTGGAGCTCATAAATCTCAGTCCACCCCACCAACTCGTTCACCGATTACCGTGTGGGCGTCGACCAGCCGGGCAAGTACCACGTCGTGCTCGACACGGATGACGAAGCATTCGGTGGTCACGCCCGCGTCGACCACTCTGGTGAATACTTCACCACCGACATGGAGTGGAACGGCCGCAAGAATTTCCTCCAAGTGTATATCCCTGCGCGGACCGCTCTTGTCCTTGGTTTGTAAAACTGCCCCTTTCAATGTGAGGCACCTTGAACGAAATGCATGTAATTCCGGTTAGCTGTGTTGCCTCTCCGACGAAGATGACATCGCCTGCAGAGCTTGGTTTATCATTCTTCATTCTCCCATCATCGCTTTACGCCGCCACTGTGCTATGTACTAACACTGTCCTTTCAACGTTGAATGTTCGCTTGAGACAGTAGGCAGCCTAGAAAGCTTGGCCACGACCCGCCGGCTTGCGAGGGTCGGTGGCAGCTAGCCAGTCACCGCTAGGCAGACGTGCAATCGCGTGCGAGGTCGAGGTTGAATACGGGTCCTGGTACGTAACGTTGTAGTTGAGGTCCCTAAAGTAGGCAACGGTTCCGTTGTCATAACCAGCAAGGGGGATGGGCTTGGCTGGGTCAGGCCAGTCAAAGTACGTCGTCCCAGATAGCTGATCGTGCCAGCGGGGGCTGAAAGTCAGTAGCTGATGGCACTGAAACGGTGTCAGCTTATGAGCACTCACTGTCCAGTACACTCGGTCGCATTCAGGCCTTGGTCGATGTAATGGTAGAGCTCTTGCAGAGTCGCAATGATAATCCGCGATCCTCCGGCTGATCCAGTTGCCATGATGAGCTGACCATTCTCATCCTCCACCAGGCTGGATGCAATACTCGACTGGGGCCGCTTACCCGGCCGAATGAAGTTGATTGGGTTGGCTGCAAACCCGAATGCGTTGGTCGAGCCTGGAGAGCTGAAGTCATCCATCTCGTTGTTGAGAATAATCCCATCAGCCGTCACTGTTGTGTTAATCAGCAATGTATAACCGCTGACTACCAGCGAAATGAATATACTCACTGACTCGGGATCCCCAAATGAGATTTACCGTAGTGGTCAGACTGATAGCCATCCCTGTACCATCCACAGCAGCAAGGTGGCTGGTTCCGCCCTCCTGCTGAGCGGGGGCGTAGTTGGTTGGGTTGTAGTAGGTACCGGGGTAAGTTGTGTCTCCTGTGATTCTTGCTCGTGCGGCAGCCGCTACTTCCTCGGTGAGGTACGAGCTTTCGAGCGCTGTCACATTCTCAGTGAATGCGGGGTCGCCAAGAGTTGAACGTTGCCCGTAGCCGAACTTGTCCGCTTCAACGACTGGGGGTTAACAGAGCCTGGCAGGAGCAGACTTACGCCGGTAGGTCGTGAGGTTAATGTCGGGATCCGTGTCGCTGGCGGAGCCATCGAATCCCTCAAAGATCTTCAGTGTAGACAAAACAATTGCCCCCGAGCTGGGAGCGGTGGTGGAGTAGATCCTCTTGCCCCTACACATTAGCGCAGCAGTCGGAAGACAATCCAGATGCTTACCGATAAGAGATTGTAGACGCATTCCGGATAATGGGCTGGTAGCCGGCAAGGTCTTCGTGTGTCATGATACCTCCAGAAGCTTGGACAGCCGTGATAATGTTGTCGGCAATCGTGGAGTTCTCGTAGAAGATGTCTGCCCCTTCACATGAGATACGCTCCAAAGTATCGGCTAGCGAACGACGGTAAACAGTGTCGCCTTCCTTCAAAAGTACCCCCTCAGGTGCGTAATCCGTCGCCCAGTACGTATCGTTCAAGATCCAGTCGCGTCCCGCGAGGAATCCAGCCAAATCATAGTTCACCGGGAAGCCATTGCGCGCAACGTTGATCGATGGTTCGAAAAGACTCTTCCAAGGGAGAGACCCATGCCGTTCATGGAGAAGTTTCCAAGCTGAAAGCGAGTCAGCAAATGCTTGCTCTTAGAGGCTTACCCCGAAGCTCTCCGGGAACACCAACAGCGAGGCCGCCGACGGTCGACTTAGTCTGGTTCACGCCGTATTGGCTGTACATCTGGCCCATCAGTCTCTCCAGCCTTCCTTGCAGAATACTTACAGTCTCGTTACCGGCGGCCGGCATTGTCTCACGGAAGTCGATTTGCTCGTATCCATGAGTTCCATCTTCATTGTTGAACCGGATGATCATGAAGCCACCCTTGACCATCAGCACACTCTCATTGTAGCGGTAAAGTAGACTTACACCCCCAATACCGGAGTGGAATGCCCCAATGACACCAACGCACAAGGCAGATGCGATCATGGCTATGAGGCGTTAGCCACGGGTTTCAAAGGTGTGCTCACCGTCGGCAGCGTTGCCGCCTTGCCTCATGATGTCGACACCAATTGCGGAACAGGTGCCCACTTCCTTAACAGTCAGCGGAGAGCTCCGCAAAAAGGGACTTACGGTGACCACAGCTCCCTGGTGCCCAACATCACCGAAAGGGCATGCCTCTGGGTTGTATCCCCAGCAATCACTCCAGCGCTTAGTGTGTCGGTGGGTAGGGACAATGGCAGGAGCCGCAAGCGCGGACGCTGCAAGCGTCGCGAAGACGTACTGCGTCAGTAAGGCCATTCTGACAATGAGTTAGATGAGACTGGGGGTGGGCAGTGAGCTCGTCCCCTTATGTATCCTTCATCCATGGCGGGAGTGGGTGTGTCTAGTCGAGAGCGATGGTCCGAATGCAGTAAGGCCATCATTGCAAGTGGGGAGTGATTGACGTCACTCGAGCTATATTGCTTGCATTTCAGGAACAGGAACGGGCCACGACGAACTCTGTGTCACTTTAGCGGAATGGGGATCATTAACAACGGCCTCTACTCACTCTACTACACTTGTTGCCGTCACTGAAGTCAAGCTCTCGATTGCGTATTGACGGGGACCGCGGAGAAGGCTGACGCCGCTTTCGCCGGGGTTCGGGGCATTGCAGATCTGCAAGTCGCCATGCGCTCCCTTCCACTCTGTTCCAACCCCAGCACTTTTGGATGCCCACTTTCACGGCATCCGCACTACCCTTGCCTCCGTCGAGATCGTCTGACAGGATCCTTTGTCTGCCTCGGTCACCCTTCAGGAATCACGAGCCCGCACCCACCCGCTCCAGAGCATTCCGTGGAGCGGTCGCCGTATCCTCGCATAGGTGCCAGCCATCTACGCCATTCGAACGGTCCATACCCTGAAAAGATAATGTCGATTTGTCCCGTCGAGTCGCGGCTTCGCACATCGTTCCTTCTGCTTCCGACAACACCTTTCGTTTGTCTTGACAAGTGAAGATCAACCTCATGCCAGTCGTGTTGGAGGTTTGAGTGTCTCTAAGGCGTTAAGATCTCACATCCTCGATAGGCTTCCGATGTCTAACCTAAGCCGCGCAAGTCAATGACACCTGAGAGATTCGCCTCAAGTTCCAACAGTCACATCCGCCTTGCAAGCTCCTAAGCTACCCTCTTCCGAAGTCAGCCATTGCCGTCTTGAACCGGGCTCAGTCGTCACGCTCTAGCGTCACATAACATCTCGCTTGTGTCCTCAAGGTTGTCGTGTACGTCCTCTGGTGCCACCACGGCAGCTGCGAGAAAGACTTCGGTTAGGAACTAAAGCTAGGAGCGCAGAAACTACGAGAGCTGGCCCTGTATCCAGGACTGACGATACGAGGACTACCAATACGAGGACTAACGCTACGAATACTGACGCTACGAGGGCTGGCGCTACGAGGGCCGCTACCACGAGGACTGCCGGGCCGCTACCGACCTCATTTCTTCATTGCCTTGATCCCAACCTCCGGAGCATAACCGAGTCCCCAATGCCGTCGCCTCAAAGCTCCATTCCTGCAGTACAGCATAACTCCTTGCATCCGCCACGTGCAGGCCTGATAGTCACGCACCTGGGGGGGTGAAACTATATTGCTTAGTACCAACGGTGCTCATTATTGCACTTGACTTCCTGTGCCGACTTGGAAGTCGCCCAATCCCTGAGCTGCCAGGTCAGTCACACCTCAATCACTAATCCATTCTCAGTAGTGAGCTTAATGGGGCTTCCTCTTTGCCCAATACTTCGTTGCACGGAGCCGGGGAACCACATAATCGCCAGCGTCTATTGAAATCTGGTCGGTCGGTGAAGCCGCCACTGTTCCCTCATAACTTCCTCAAGTGAACAGCCTTCTTTAACATCATCCAGTCACAAACCATGCCCTTCCCTTGCCATGTGCCTACGTGTTCATGTGGTTCACATATGTATCGTTCACTGTCATGATAGCGTATCGTATCGGCATTAGAGGCATTACTCCCCAAAGCACCATGGCGAAGGCGACAGGAACTGTTGCCAACTTCTCGGCCCCGGACAAGTGAATGGGCACTGACAGAGCCAAGCCACCCCGCTTTGATCTACAGTGACTGCAGTGATGTTAGAAACGAGGGATCCGAGTACAATTTGGAGCCCATGAGACCATTCACGTTCGGGAACAGTCGCCTCTGTCGGAATTTACTCAACCATGCACCCCTTGCCCCTTCGTCGTCACCGGTTACCCTTCGCTCAAGGATAGATTCCGAGATGAAGAGACATGGGGGGGACTGCTTTAGGTCTGTAACTGGACACGCTGTCAGTTTAACACTGTAGGCTGTAAGTGGGGGATAATACAGCACAATGGTAGCGAGCACTGAAATGGTAGGGAGGCGAGCGACAATCAAGGTGGCGTGTTTGTGAGATCTTACTCGACCAGGCCAATCAATGTCAACAGGTGCCTATGGGAACGATTGGCATGCAGCGAGGTCGCCGGTGGTCACCAGCTATGTGCAGTTGAGAACGTACTGATTATCTCTACAAACCTCTCACGCCCAAGCATTTCCGTCCCATCCTGGAGTTCATTAACAGAAGCGCAGAATGGTATACCACCTGGATCAATTCTGTAAGTTTGGTCAGATTTCATCGACCTGGCGACCGCCTCTTGCAAGCGTCCAAACCATCCACGGCACGCCCGTCCACTCATACTTCAAAGCCCCTTCGTGCCACTTTGGGAAATTGCGATTAGAGCACTGCCCACGATTGACCATTCTATACGACGGAGCTACCTAAGAGCGTTGGGTAAGGAGCGATGTTATTAAATGACACGAGAAGTGTTGCTACCGTGTTGAGGTATCTTTTCAACACTGGTAGTTGCTCCAGATTTTAGTGCGATGACATAGATGCAGCCGTGGGCCTACCTACTACGTACAGAGCACTGATAACGTGCAGGTTAGACCGCAGACGCTGGAACTGGTTCTGCTTGAGGTATTTGGTGATACATCGGCAAACTTGGTGATAGAAGGGTTAGGTTGGAGTTGAATGTTGCGTTGTTCCCATTGTGTTTGATATCGATGCGTCCGGCTCTTTGGGGCTTGAAAGGGTTACTGCTCAGGGCCAATTGCCGTTCTGTTGTCGTTGTGGCTTGTAAGGGCTCGACTTGGTTGTAGTTTGATTAAAGGAGGCAGCTTGAGGTCGATAAGAGCTTTTGCCGGTAGCATATGTAGAGGCCAATATACGTACTCTGCGTCGCGCTTGCAGCCTACTGTTCGATAGCCTGGTTCACAACGATGTCCGTGCAACAGAGCCTCCAAGCACGTTAATGCCTAGTAGATCATATTGATATCGCTGTACCCAACCCAATCTGTTGAAATAGTGGGATGGGTGCGGGGACGGACAACAGAGCCTCCAAGCACATTAATGGCCAGTATCCCTACCTAGTAGATCATATTGATATCGCTATACCCAACCCAATCTGTTGAAATAGTGGGATGGGTACGGGGCGTAAATAGTGGCTCCACAAGTACCCGCCAAGTGAAGAGAGTGACAAGTGTTGCTACATTGTTTAAGGCATCAGGAAGCCTTACGGTGCTAGACGTGTTGAACCAACGCCATGAGAGCGATGCGGAAGTCGTTCTGTAAGGGACATAACATTAAGTGAGGGTCCGAGGTGGACCAAAGAGCAGCGTTGCTGTGGCTTTGTTGTTACGGTGCTAGTGGTGTTATTGCAGTGCTAGAAGTGTTGTACAGTGCGAGAAGTGTTGTACAGTTCTAGAAGTGCTATAGCTAAGCACTGGGTGACTAGTGATTCGCGCTCCCCACTCATTCCAGTTTGAGAGAAGAGCGCAAGAGCCACAAAAGCCAATATTATTTCCGAGAGAGGTACTTGGTGTTGAAACTTCGTTGATGAGAGTGATACAGAACTCTGTTGAAACTATGGGATGAGAGCGATGCAGAAAGTGTTCTACAAGTCTATGTGACTAGTTAAGAGCGATGAAAAGTGTTATTAGGTTATTTATGTTGAAACTACACGATGAGAGCGATGCAGAAAGTTGTTCTTGTCGGAATAACGCTCTATCGCCTCTATAACACTTCCCGGTGCCTTAAATAACGTAACAACACTTTTCAGCGCTCTTAATTAGTCACATAGACTTGTAGAACACTTTCTGCATCGCTCTCATCGTGTAGTTTCAACAGTTCTACAACTAGGTGACTAGTTAAGATGAGATGAAAAGTGTTATTACGGCATTAAGGCACCGGGAAGTGTTATTACGGCGCTGGGACGCTCATTCTGACACTCCCACTCGTTCCAGTGACGTTGTAACACCGAGGGCCAGTCTTAGGCGTTGATAGATGTCCCTAGAGAGATATTTGGTAAGGATATCGGCCAAATTGTTTGCTGAAGCGACATGTTGAACTCTAATAACGCCTTTCTCGGTGTAAGCGCGGATAAAATGGCGTTTTGTGTCGATATGCTTCGTCCTAGAGTGTTGTACCAGGTTGCTGGACAGTGCAATGGCGCCTCTATTGTCATTGTAGATAGTAACCGGTCGGATTTGCAAATTGAGCCGAGATAGAGGTAGTTTGAGGTCGTTAAGAAGCTGTTGGAGCCATAGAGCATGTGCGGCAGCGTCTGTAGTTGCCATATATTCCGCTTCTGTTGTTGACAGTGCGATAGTTGGTTGTAAACGCGATTTCCAAGCGACAGGGCTACCTAGAACGTTGAAAACATAACCAGTTGTAGAGCGACGGGAGTTGCGGTCCCCAGCCCAGTCTGCCTCACTGTAGCCATGAAACTGAGCGGTAGAAGTGTTGTTGAACTCGAACTTGAGGCCGAAATTGATGGTGCCCTTGAGGTAACGAAGGAGATGCTTAGCAGCATTGTAATGGGCATTGTTCCATTTGCTGATGAAGCGGCAGAGTGTGCTGGCTGCATGGGCGATGTTTGGACGCGAAACTGTTGTAAGATAGAGAAGAGAACCCACCAATTGGGGAAATGCAAGTTGTTGAGCTGCTTGAAACTCGTCATCGGTCCCTTTGAGACTTCGAAACCCTGTGGAAGCGGTGTAGGTACTGGATTGCAATCGGTCATGTTAAAAGTGGCAAGGAGTGTTGTAATGTAGTGTTGTTGGCCGATAAACAGCTGTCTTGAAAGCCGGTTGCGTTGTATGCTGAATCCCAGGAAGTAATTTGCACTTCCACTATCAGAACATTCAAATTGAGCGTTGAAATGTTGTTTAAAGGTGTTGAGAGCCGTTCTTGAACTGCAAGCGATGAGCTGGTCGTCCACATGCATGGAGATGATAGTGTAGGCATCTGTGGACCGCACATAGAGGCGGGGATCCCCATGTGTGGGCTCGAAGTGTTGTTGGCGCAGCCAAGAGTCGATTGTGTGATTAAAACAACGTGGTGCCTGCTTGTGGCCATACAGGGACTTACTGAGACGAAGGATATGCTGTTTGTCAATGTTGCTGCCCTCAGGAGGCTCGAGGAAGATCTCTTCCTCTAGCTCTCCTTTGAGGAACACTGCTTTGATGTCTACCTTGTCGCATTCGAGGTTGAGAGCATTGACAATGGCGAGAAACACTCTAAGGGAGTCCTTGTGGGCCACAGAGACGAAAAGTTCATTGTAATCGAGTCCTGCAACTTGCTGAAAGCCTCTAGCGATCCATCTGGCCTTGAACTTGTCAGGGAGGCCGGTAGTGTTGAAACTACACGATGAGAGCGATGCAGAAAGTTGTTCTACAGCTATGTGACTAATTAGGACGAGGTGAAAGGTTTTATTACGGCATTAAGGCACCGGGAAGCGTTCCAAGTGTTATAGAGGCGATAGAGCGTTATTCCGACAGGTAGTGCCGTTGATCTTACGTGTGAACACCCATTTGGCCGATAGAACGTGTTTGGGAGCTTGAGAAGGAGGGATGACAGTCCAGACGTTGTATTTGGCCATATTTGAAAGTTCTTGTTGTATGGCAGACTCCCACTGCTCCCACTCGCTTGACAGTCGAGCGTCGCGGTAGGTAGAGTGTGTAGAGGTTGCAGAATGGGCCTCAGCGAGAATGTTGAGCGGATCTGGGGAGTCTGAGCGCTCAGAGACGCTAGTGGAGTCCTCTCGGTAGTGCGGTTGTTGTTGAGGAGGCGGACGGAGTCCAGGGCGAAGGGCAGTGTTGTTGTTGTGAAGGGCAGTGTTGTTATTGTCGTCCAAAGTGTTATTTTGAATAACAAAATTGTTATCAGAAAATGGTCGTAGAGCGTCGAAACTTAGTGCAAAAGGATCGTCAGGAGTTGTAGATTGTTGTGTGCGAAGTGGTTGGAAAGGGCTGTTTGCGACTTGTTGTTGTTGTGTAAAATTTCAAATAACGATAACTTGCCGGCATGTTGTCGGATTCGCGATCCGTTTGTTGCACAACAATGGCCGCATCTTCATGGCCCCGGAATAACACTTTTGGGTGGTTTGATGTTGTTGCCACGAGACATCGTGAGTTGAAATAACAATTTTCGCCGAAGTGTTATAAACATGGATTGTAGCAGTACTGTTTTGGTGGTAGCCAACAAACACGCCCTCCTTGTAGCGTGAAAGTAGTTTGGAGTGGCCTGGACGATGTTCTCGGTAGTAAACAAGTGTCCCAAATGGAATGAGCGAGTCTAGGGACCGTTTGTCGCCCCACAGTTCGTTTGAAATGACTTTATGCAGTCGAGATGGCGAGAGATTGCGCAAGAAAACGATGTGACTGGCTGTTTCGTCCCAGAGTGTGAGGGGGAGTCCAGTTTGAACTAGAAGAGTTCTAACACCGTTCACAATCGTTAAATGGACTCGTTCAACACGCCTGTTCTGTTGATGAGCTCCTGGGGGAACACGAATGTGTAAAATGCCGTTGTTCTTGATAAAATTGGCGAATTGATGCGATGTGAACTCCCCACCATTGTCTGAAACGACTTGAAACACCTTGGTGTTGAGCTGGCGTTCTGACAGGGCGATTTGGCCTTGAAATGCTGGAAAAGCGTCGGATTTGTTCTTGAAGAAGGTAACAATGACCTTGCGAGTTGCATCGTCATAATTGGTCAAGAAATAGCGATTCCCTTGAAGCGAGGGGACTGGAGACGGCCCCCAGATGTCGATGTGGATCCGTTGTAGCGGTCTGGCAGCCCTAATAATGTCGTTCGGAGGAGAAGGGAGACGCCTACCCTTGCCTAGGAAGCAGTATTTGCACTGTAGACCATGGGGGACACTCTTAAGGTTGAGAATGACGTTATCGGTGAACTTGCCACGTTTGCAGAGCTCTATAACAGAGGCAAAGTTGAGATGGCCCAGTTTGAGGTGCCAGTGGCGAAGTCGGTCCTCAATAACAGTGGATGACGCAGTTAAAGCGGTAGAACCAGGCGGAGTAACAACAAAGAGGCCATTGTTGTTATAGGCGGTTAAAGTGACATTGTTGTTGTTGTTGCGCAACACAGCGGTGTTATTGTTGAACTCCCACTTGCCAGGGCTCCTGGAGACCGATAGAAGGTTGTGCTTGAGGCGAGGAACATAGAGAACGTGTTGAAAGAGTGCTGAACCAATTTTGAGTGTGCCAGAGGGTGGAGCCGTTTCCAAACGTAATTTGAACACTGTTGTTGTTGTTGCGGTTCGAAAGCAGGCTTAAGTCGTTGACCATGTTGTTATCGGCGCCAGAATCGACCAGAAATGTCGGTTGAGCAGTTGTAGCATTGAAGACGGCAGTAGAAGCGGTGAAGCAGTCGGAGGTGTCGATAGGCTCAATTGTAGCACCATCAGTGTTGTTGTAGCCGTTGAAATTGTTGTTGTTGCCCTTGAAATTGTTGTTGTTGTTGTTGTTGTTGTTGTTGTTGTTGTTGTTGTTGTTGTTGTTGTTGTTGTTGTTGTCGTTGTTGTTGTTGTTGTCGTCGTCGTCGTCGTCTCGTTGCCAGTGCGGTCCTTCGGGGCTATGTAAGCCCTCTGACGGCCCAGAAACGCTATCACAGCTGGAATCCACTCAGTTAGCACAGAATACAGGATGCTCTCGTGTTGAGAAGGGGACTCTGTCGGAATAGAGGCTCAAGCTCCTCCATAACAGATTGGAACGCTACCCGGTGCCTTAAATAACGTTACTACACTTTTCAGTGTTCTCACTACTCACATACCTGTAGAACGACTTTCTGCATCGCTCTCATTGTCTTATAAGTTACAACAGACTCTGCCGCATATGACCATAGTACTAGAGTAGAGCTATGAGCATCGCAGGGGTTAGAATCTCCTGCGACATAAGCTCACCGCAGCTGCTAGGATGCCGGCAGTTAGTCTCTTATGGGGCTCAGGCGGTAGTCGGTCCTCGACACCGGTAGAGATGATGATGGACAAGAATAGACCAGGCTGCCTTGGTGCTGTGTACGTGACCTTGTAATTAGGTATAGATAAACTGTAGTCCAACTACTGGCTAGTATTGGCAGTAGTGGCGATCGGGAGACTGTTATGCAACTTGAGACGCCAGGAAGTTCCAAATGTGCTTGTCTGAATAACGTCCCCAGCGCCTCTACATTACTTGGAACTGCACCACCGCCGGTGCCTTAATAACGTAACAACACTTTTCACCGACCTTAACTAGTCACATAGACTTGTAGAACTACTTCTGCATTGCTCTCTTCGTCATAATACAACAGTTCAGAGGTACTGGAACGTCATTCTTACCACGGTTGGTTTCGGTGCATCTGTCGGAAACCCCACCCAGTGCCGTAGTAACACTTTTAGAGCTGTGCTAACGCTTGTACGGCCGTAGTAACATTTGGATGCATTAGTACCAGCGGCACAACAACCAAATGTCTCCCGCCTACCTCCCACCATCCCCGGGACGCTTCTTAGATATACCACTCTCACTTCTAGCGCCAGAATAACACCACCAGAAACTTATAAGAAACGCATAACTTCTCTCGCGCTAACTAGTCACATCGTTGTAGAATGACCATCGCATCGCTCTCATTGCACTATTTTAGGGCTCATTAGTGTATTCCTGTAGGTAAACGTTGTGCCATGTTCATGCAATCACTTATGCACTCCGTGCACTCTAACTGGCTGAAGCAGTGTGCTGAGGTGAATATGGGCTGTATGTACTATTAACTTTCTGTCAAGGTGTAAGGAAATACGTGTCAGTGGCGTTTCTTGGCTGACTACCCGCTATGTGCCTCAAAGTGGAAGTGGTTACTAATGGCCACGATAAACACTGGATGGTCCACCACCTGGCTCATTGCTGAGCTGGTGTGTGTGCCGAAGAAGTGGCTGTCCACCTCCTTGCTCATGGGAAGAGACCGGAGGTTAAGATTTATTCATGATTTGCCGAGCCCAGTGTCATTGAGGCGTCCAAATAACCTAGTCCAGCAACCAGTTAATCTGTTATATGTTTCGCAGTAGAAGGCTGTGGAAGCACTGGTTAGTGAACTGAGGCATGTTTACAATCTATTTAAAGCCAGGAGCTCATGCAGCAGGCCGTAGCCTCAACCTGCTTTCGTTCGGACCTTCGTTCAGGCACTCAATTTCTGTGTCGCGTATCCTAGAACTACAAAGCGCAAATGCATCAGACGGAAAAAGAGCAATACTCATAGTCTATAGACTACTTCGAACCTTGTACTTCAGCACTTCAATGGTGGCCCGGGCGTCTTCCAGAGAACTATGTCCTGAAGCAGTGTTGTCTTGGATGAAGTAGCCGAGATTATCCTTGACGCTGAGATCAGCCAAGGTATCATGAAGTGCACCCACAGATCCCGTAAAGCGCGTCGATATGGTGGCCCATTGGGGTGGGGGAATAGCTACCTGGGTTAGCAGGTACGCCAACAACTAGGTAATACTAACAATAGCTGTATCAATTACGCGACTATGCAGGAGGCGCAGGGCGCGGAGGTCGTTCTCCAGTCTGGGAATCATGAGCAATCACGCTAACAGTAGAAGTATGATAGGCATCTCTTACCCATGCCCGACAAGAATTGTCTCTGGACCAATGAAGGCACAAGCCGCTGTACGAACAGCCTTCATATCCATTGCGGCTGTCTCGACGTCCTTGGCTGTAATTCCCGAGAAGCGAGTGTTATAATCCCTCGATCCCATCAGACACAAGAGGAAAGAACTGAGCTCACAGTACTCGATCAGGTTGGCGAACAAGTTCGTCAAGAAGTTGTTCCCCATCCTCGTCTACGATTGTGACACGAGCCAGAGATGAGCCTCGGGAAGTGTCTAGCAGTCAGCGTGAACACTGACATGATCTCACATATCATTTCGCAGTCCATTCCTACGATGTCCATGGGTTGGCTCACGGAGCTTGAGTGTTCCTCGATAACTTGAGCAGCTGTTCTGAATGGCTCTTGGCCTGCCAGTTTGACATCATCCTCTTTGAACGAGAAGACGTGCACACCCTCCTCACAACCGGGCGCCCCCCGTTCCTTGCCACAACACGAGTACAACCATACTCGGCGGCCTTCACGCCGATCTGGGCGGGGCCGTCCGTAGTGATAAACGCAGTCGCCTTGCTCATATACAGCACCGGGATTGAAGTTTGAATTGCACCTCTCACAAACTTGGAAGTCGGAGATTTGACGGGCATTGTCGGGTGGCGACAGTAATTGCGTATCATTCCAGTTGGGATATCCCCATTCAAGCAGAGTCTGCTCTGTATGACAGAGCCCGGCGACACGCTCGACCGTCAACTTGCTTGCGCTGGCGAGTTTGGCTGCCTCAGCCTGAGCTCGGCATTGCTTGACTGTGCCGATAGAAGGATGCGGAAACCGATCCGGAGGAGGCCGACGAGAAATGGACACCGCAGCTTGGTGGATGGCAAGTTTATAAGCCTTGACGTTGCGGGTTGTACTAGATACCTCGCTCTCTTGCTCGATGGTAGACTCCTGTGCGAGTGTTGGATGTTGAGTAAGGATAGCTGAATACTGAGATAGTCAGTTCATCAGTTAGTTAGTCCGCGCAGTTACCAGTTTCTCGAATTGTGTGAAGAGGGTACGCACTGCTGTTTAGCCATGTACCAAGAAGACACGTACATGCTTGTTGACGATCAGCCAAGGGTTGGGGTGACAGCTTCGTGCGCGGAAGGGTTGGAGGCCCAAGAGGTGCGGACTGTGGTGGCTCGAGAGTCAGGCATGCTGAAAGCTTCCATCCAACCTACCAAACTGGAGGAAGGTTTGGAAACAGGCTGTGGAGCGGTGTTGCCTCTTGGGTTATCCGAACTTCGTTGTGAGGGGCGCGCCGTCCCGGAGGTAGTTACGGTCGGCGCAGGCGTAGGTTGGGGGCGCGGTCGTTTGGATTGCTCCGCTTGATGCGTCCTTGCTGGGACGACTGCCGGGATACGTTGCTCAGAGTGGCTGAAGGCACAGCTGGGACGGCTGCATTCCACATCTGGGCACATGTATGGTTTGAACAACCCCAGACTTGAGAACATGTTGAGCGAGTGTTGGTTAGATAGGAACGCAGCTGTAGCGCGAGGCGCGGCAATAACAACATGAGACATGAGCAAGTGGAGGTCAGGAACACGGAGAACCGCTGGCAACTCCGTAACCATCAACATCACACCACCTGGGTATCAGAAGTTGCAGCAAGTACATCATCTACACCATTGTACAAGTAGTACAGGAACGAGGAACTATAGCTCTATGTCGTCGGACCCCATGCCAGCAGATCGAGGTACCACTGCTTTCGCTTTCTCGCATGGTTCTGAGCCTGCCCTTCGCGATCGAATGCCGCGGCGAGCTCTCGTGACCACAACAGTCCAGTCCCCTTCTTCGCCGTCCTCCTCCCGTACTGCCTCTAAACTAGTCCCTATACCGCCGCTCTTGGATACCATGATGATGTCGTCATCGCTCGGCTTGTACTTTCCAGCGTAGGGGCTGCAGAAGTCGAAGCTCTTTAAAGAAGGAGCTGGGCTGGGCGTAAACGGAGCCACCTCGTCTCCAGAGGGTAAGACGCGTGGCGGGGTGTACGTTGAACCTCTGCTCCGCGGGCTGAACTCGCCAGCAGCAGAGAAGGCACTGTTTCGACGTCGATCGGTCCGTCGCGGCGAGCTAGGACGATGAGGCGCGGATAGCGCAGGGCGAATGAATGAAGACATGGGTGTGACGCAACGCGAGCTACTTGAAGAGCCTTGAGTCGACGTTGGCGATCCACTCAAGGGAGCGATGCGAAATATTCCGCCACGTTCAGTGGATTCGGTCTCAACCTTATGAACCGTCTTCGTGTTTGTGTAGGTGAAGGGTGGCACCGAGACGCCAACGCGGCGTTTCCTGGAGGCATGACCGCCGCTCTCATCGTCTTCTCGGCAGTCGCTCGTACCGCTGCCGTCCATACACGATGAGGTTACTTCACGCAGGCGTTTGTCACGTTCCTCACTCAAGTTGCGGAGTTTCTCCACACGTCGTTCGTCCATGAGCCAATTGACAAACTTCTTCCACTTCTCCTTCTCTTCCCCTAGCTCAGCCAGGCTCTCATCATCTCCAGCACCAGGATGGGTGCGTGCGTATGCCGCTGCCTGTTCACGATTTGCGGCCACAGCGTCGAATGCTGTCGGGTTAAGCGCATGATTGTACGCGCTAAGCAGCTCTTCTGACGCCAAGAGTGGCGGAGACGACCGAAGTTCCAAGGGAATCATGCGTGATTTGACAGTCATAGTTCTTAATATCAGCCAATCGTTGTATCATCATTGTCCAGCACACTCACGGAGCGATACGGTCAGAGTATACCCGGATCGTGTAGAAGTTGTTGCCCCGAGGTATAGAACTGCGTCCTTGAAAGAACAGTTTCTTGTCAACAATCTGAGGACACGTCAGCAAGGAAGTTGGTCATCCCCATTCACCTTTGCCGGCCAGACAGAGCCATCCTGCAGTTCCACGAGGACCATGTCGTTCACTCGCGGGCTCCAACGACGCCATTGAAGCTCCTCATCCGCGTCGAGTCCAAATGCTCGGATCGCCCCAGGATGATGCGATTTGGGCAACGGACGCGAGTAGCCATTGGCATCTGTGCTATCAGCAGTGTCCCTAGCTCTCAGACCTACCACGCTGGGTAGTGTCATTTGCCGTAACCTGGTTGCCTTCGTCCAGCACCATATGGCCAGGTCCCTCAGCATCCGCGCTGCTAGACTTGTCCTTGCTCCCCGTACATGAAAGGTCGTCCATGCTTTTCATGACCCAGTACCGCTTTGAAGCGTCCTCCCATCTTCGCATTACGACGCCTTCATTCAACTTGACACCAGCAGCGGCTTCGAATTTGGCTGCCAAAGATTCGAGGCGACCAAACATCTCGCATGCGAGGAGGTCGAGTGCAGCATCCAACGACGCTAGTGACGGCGCCGAGATAGCCCCGGCCTCCGCAGACTTGCGCTTCGGCATGGCTAGAACACAAGTCGGAGAAGACAGTGGGTGGCAATGGTGTGGACAGCAACGTTGGGAGGTGGGAGCGGCTATCGGTACGTGAAACTCAAATCGGCATTGTTGAGGAGATCGATAAGCGCGGACTTGATAATGGTCGACTCCGTTGCTATGCTGCTGACTGATGCTTAGGCGAGCAACGGGGTTCGATCGCGAGTGTAACCAGGTGGCGAGAGGTGTTGGGTGGATGGCGAAGGCGGAATGCGGTGGTTTGTAATCGAGGTCGTGTCTTGAAAGCCACGCGGCCGAAGGCGAAGCGGGGCCCCCAGTCCCGATCGGCTAAAGACTTTGAATGCCGCGTAGCACTCGTCCGCGATCGCATTGTTGTCGCCATCTTCATCTAATCACGCCCTCTCTCCTTTCTTTTCTTCGGCATGGGCAAGAAGAAGCTTTCTCTTAAGCGTAAGATACATCCAACTGTGGGAAGCGTACTGACCGCAACAGCCGTCAATCGTGGCTTCGCTACGACGTCGGTACAATCCAAGAAGGCGAAAGAGAAGGAAGGCGTGGTCAAACCTGACAACCAAACGGGTTCCATAGCACAGCAGGATACAGCCCAATCTCCTCGCACGAACCCAGATGAGACGACATCTCCATCGCCCTCTGGGAAGGAGCATCCTTCAAACCCAAACGTTCCTGTCACCGGCGGCATCGAAGACTGGGAGAGCGAACAGGCCATAGACGACTCGTTCTATCAGGATCTCGTCGATCGCCTGCAAGACAAGGCAGAGAAGGAGGTATCCCGGATTATCAAGGTATGCATCTTTTTTTGTGCAGGTACTGACTTTAGGCTCTGGACTACGATAAACGATTCGCAGCCTCGTTCCCCCGCTTGAACATCAATGAATCTGTGCGTGATCAAGCACTCCTGTTCGCGAGACAAGATACTGGTGGAATCAATTCCGGCACGAGGAGCTGGACACCTGCGGATTCCTCAGGCGAAAGCGACAGCATGCTCTTGCGAGCTTATGTGGCGTATCAAGTTCTTTCGCATCTAGGCTTCTCCGATCATCGAATCGAGCAAAGCATCCTGCAAGGCCTTGATTCAGGAGAGGGGTGGATCGAAGGGGAAGAATGGGTGCGTCTGGCAGTAGTCCTAACGCTAACCCTGCTTAGATGTGGCTCAATTTGAGCGAGGACGAATGCCGTGGTGCGGGTGCCTTCGGCGCAAAGAGCTTGCGTACCCCCGTTCCCGACGAGCCCTTGATCGATGTCGTCCCCAACGCACCCCCAACGACGACCGTTGATATCGCGACCGACGGTCCCTCTGCCACTACGACTGCCTTTCCCATTGCTGGGGCAGACGGATCTTTGTTCCAAAGCCTGGCTTCTGAGGACTCCGACTCATCCACAGATTCTGAGGAGGGGCTAAATATGAACAAAGTCAATGAGACTTGGGCTACCCTCATGATGGAGCTTGAAGATTTGAAAGCGGCTGCGGGGATGACGAAGGGCAAGGGGAAGAAGTCGAAAGGTGTGATCCTGGAGACCCCCGATATGGTCAAGCTTAAGAACAAACTCGGGCGCCTCGAGAAGGAGTACATGTTCAGCAAGAAGGATGCCGGTACGTGCACCGGTTGTGCCCTTCTAACTTGATCAGACGCAATATTGAAAGTTCTGAAGTCGAAGAGGGATATCTCCAGGTTGGAAGCGAGACTACAAAACATCAACGCAACTTCTTCGCCTAAGTCTGCGACGCCGTCGGAAACACCTCAGCTGTCCTCAGTGTTGGACTCACTGGGAGGGAGTGAGGAAGACGAAGAAGGGGGCTTGTTTGGAAACATGCTGGACGAACCCGAGGTCACCGTTGAAGCGGGGCAAACAGCGAATACCATCGTGAAGGTTCGGTCAATGCCGATTCCAAAGCAATTTGCCTTCACTGGCAGCACCCCGAAGGCTCTTCTTCGGTCGACATTATCGAAGGCCGCCCGACAGGCGGCCATTTCATACGTTCGATTGTCCCCGAATCCCCGCATAGCGCGTTCGGGCCTCCAAATTCAGTGGTCAACTGAGAAGAGGCGAGTGTGGAAAATGGAAGAGCTCGCTTGTGAAAGCGTGGAGGAGGCCGACAACTACGTCTCAACCCTTGCATTGCACGAGCTTGTGCTCTCAGGTGATCTCCCTGCTATCAACTGGCGTTCTTTGCCACCGGCGTATCGAGACCTGTGGGATGAGTTGGAGCGGATAAACTCTGAAAGGACAACGGCCACGAAGCGTCAGCAATGGAAGAAGATTAAGGACCTAGTTGACAAGAAACTCGAAGTCAAGCCCGTCACTGAAGGTGCGACTGTTTCCAAACGTTCGCCTCCATCAACGCAAACGCCGGCGACTCCACATGCGCCCCTGGCCCCACCTGACATCGACGAAACCCTCCAACAGCTGTTCGAGAAGCGAGTTGCCTCGCAATCGTATAAACGAATGCGACAAGGGCGTGACTCTCTTCCCATTGCCCCCTTCCGAAAGCAGATTCTGGATACGCTCGATAACACACAAGTCCTTGTTTTCTCCGGCGAGACAGGATGCGGAAAATCGACGCAGCTCCCAGCATTCATTCTGGAAGATCAGCTTTCCAAGGGAAGACCGTGCAAAATCTTCGTGACCGAGCCTCGCCGAATTAGCGCAATCTCGCTCGCCCAACGTGTGTCACTCGAGCTGGGGGAGGGGCCAGGGACGATGGGGGGTGGCTCATCGCTCGTCGGATATTCCATTCGCCTGGAGTCCAAAATGTCCTCTGCCACACGCTTGGCATTCGTAACCAATGGCATAGCTCTCCGCATGCTCGAGGGCGGTGCCGCAGGAGCAATGGGGACGCCGTTTGATGAGATTACGCACATTGTGGTCGACGAGGTTCACGAGCGCTCTATCGAATCCGACTTCCTCCTCATCGTCCTCAAGCAGCTTCTCGAAGTGCGCAAGGATTTGAAGGTCATTCTCATGTCTGCAACAGTGGATGCTGAGAAGATCTCCACATTCTTCGGCGGTTGCCCCGCAATGACCGTACCTGGGCGCACGTTTCCTGTGGATGTTCGTTACCTCGAAGATGCTGTCGAACTCGCAAGTTGGCACATCGAGGAGTCTTCCCCGTACGCCGTCTGGGATCGTAACAGGAAGACAAGCGCGAAACAGCTTGAATGGACGGAAGAGACAGCTCAGAACGATGACGGCACTTCAGACGATGAGGAGGCAAAGCAGTCTGATCCTTTGAAGCTGTCGTCTTCCAAATACTCAGCCCAGACCGTGCACACCGTGAATCTTCTCGATTCAAGAAAGATCCCGTATGATCTCATTGTGCGCTTACTAGAGCGTATCTGCTTCGAGGATCCTACTCTCCAAGGCTACTCCAAAGCATCTCTGGTCTTCATGCCCGGTCTTGCAGAGATCCGCAAACTTCACGATGAGCTACAAAGTCATCCACTGTTTGGCACTCGTGATTTTGTCATCTATCCACTTCATTCCTCCATTAGCTCTGAAGGACAAAGCGCTGTTTTCGATGTACCGGCCGCTGGGGTACGGAAGATTGTAATCTGTGAGTACAAGTGCCAGTGCCATGCTGACC
Organism: Cutaneotrichosporon dermatis; assembly: GCA_020011015.1. Taxonomy (NCBI): domain Eukaryota; kingdom Fungi; phylum Basidiomycota; class Tremellomycetes; order Trichosporonales; family Trichosporonaceae; genus Cutaneotrichosporon; species Cutaneotrichosporon dermatis. The sequence goes on along the minus strand of JAIGNX010000002.1, from coordinate 1,756,048 downwards.
TCGCAGCGACCAACATTGCAGAAACTGGCGTGACCATCCCCGATATCACCTGCGTCATTGATAGCGGAAAGCAACGGGAAATGCGGTGAGTGTTAGCTATCATCGCTCCCTACACGGGATGTGTGTTTAACCGTCAGCTTTGATGAGAAGCGTCAACTCTCCCGCCTTGTTGAGACCTACATCGCCAGAAGCAATGCTAAACAGCGTCGCGGACGTGCAGGTCGCGTTCAAGAGGGACTTGCGTTCCATCTCTTTACAAAAGCTCGCCACGATCATCAACTGGCCGAGCATCCCATACCGGAGATGTTGCGGCTTTCGCTGCAGGATCTCGCTTTGCGCATAAAGATCTTGAAAGTCAACATGGGCAGCACAGTGGAGGAGGTTCTGCTCCGCGCACTTGACCCTCCTTCGTCGGTAAACATCCAACGTGCTGTATCCGCCCTAGTTGAGGTGAAGGCCCTTACCTCTGACGAGGAAATCACGCCGATGGGCAGGCTGCTAAGCAAACTGCCCATGGATGTGCACCTAGGCAAGTTCCTCCTGGTTGCAGCATTGTTCAAGTGTCTCGATCCGGCTCTCACAATCGCTGCGACCCTCAACTCCAAGAGTCCTTTCGTCACACCGTTCGGGTTCGAGAGCCAGGCCAACGCTGCTAAGATGAGCTTCGCTGTGGATCACAGCGATTTCCTGACAATTGTGAACTTGTTCGATACTTGGCGTCGTGCGCATGACAATACCAACTTTGTGCGAACGTTCTGCAAGCGTTTCTACGTCTCCCATCAAGTTCTCCAGCAAATCGAAGAGCTTCGCCAACAGTTGTTAGCGTATCTCATCGATTCCGGATTTGTGGAGGTGACATCTGAACAGAAGCAAGATATCGCTCGGTAAGTGCTATCGGAAAGTTCCACTGACAATCATCAGAGCTCGATACTCACGAGGCTTCAAGACCCGCTTTGTGACCGTCCCGTCACATCTGAATGAGAATGCTGCCAACCATCGCATTCTTGGCGCTGCTCTTGCAGCTGGCCTATATCCCAAGGTCCTGTCCCTCGATGCCGCTGGTGGTCTGCGATCCGTATCCAATCAGCAACCTGTGTCCATCGTACGTTGGAGTACTGTCAGTGTCTGACGAGCAGCACCCAAGTTCAGTCAACTTCAAACGTCCCAAAACTGAGTTTGGCTCCAATCACTTGGTGTACTATACTCTGATGCAGTCCAAGAAGCTGTACGCTTGGGAGACAGGGCCCATTGAAGACTGCGCGCTCGCTCTTCTATGTGGAGACATTGTGGACACCAAGGTGAGAACCTCCCGAACTCTTTCAACTGACCATGGAAGCTGTCGGCGGCTTCGATGCAGATTGATCGCAAACTCCGCTTCCGGGTTGATCCTAAATCGGCGCTGGCACTGAGGCATCTACGTGATCACCTCTCATCGGCGATGGCGATGCGGCTGCGCGGCAGACCACTATCAAGTCGTCAACAGGAGTGGTTCGAACTGGCCTTGAAGTGTCTGGGGACAGACGTTTACCAAGACGAGCAGACTGTCGTGGTATCATAGAGCGCCAGAATAGATGAGTGGTAAATATGCGGCAGGTGGTGTCTGACAACATGCATTACTCTGTACATGCCTCGTCTCCAGACGCGCCCCGCGCCTCAACTTCCACAGCCGGCTAGGCTTTTGCCACATTACTTAAACAGCGCTAACGTTCTTTGATGGCTTGGGCTGGACGTCGTACTTGTTCGCCTTCGCATCGTGCTTGTGAGCCTTTCGCCGAGGCTTCCGCGGTGGCCTGAGCAGTTAGCGAGAGCCGTACGAGACGTTGATGAGTACCCACCTTGCGCGGCCGTCGCCGCCACCTCCGTCGCTTTCGGACTCGGAGCTCTGCTCTTGCACGCCTGAGCCATGCCGATGAGAAGATTGCTGCTTCGATCCATGGCGCTGCCCGTCTCCACAGCAAGACCCCGCTCCGTCGTCGTCCGAATCACATGAGTCAGACTCTGAGGATGACTCGTCGTATGCGCGAGGCTTGTGGTAGATGCAGCAGACTAGTCGTGTGAGCTTCCACTCGATCGATTTCTTACTCTTCGACTTCTTCTTTCCCATCCCCTCATTATCGACCGTATCCGTGGTCCACATGACCCGCTGTCTACGGGTAGGTGCTCCGCGTAGGCGCAAGACACCGACAGAACTCGGGGTTTCGGATCGGCTGCTGGGTGGCGAAGTCGTCGACGGGCCGGCTTCTGAGTCGATCGTCGGCGTAATGGTCATGGTACGAGACCCATGCGTATTGGGACGCGCGGATTGTGCTGTCGCTCTAGTAGCCATAGTTAGAGAGTCTGTATTGAGTAAAGATTGGGGATGTCAAGAAGGACAATGCAGAGTCCGCAGATCATGGTGAACGCCAAGGCGTAACGGAGGCAAATGGTCGCGTCGGCTTGGAGCGGAGCGGCCCTGCGGCTATTCCGAGATGGACCTTTGTCATCGAGAATGATAGTCTTCCCTCCATATTCCTCATCGTCACCATGCCCAACACAGTAAGCATTTTTGCTGGGCCGTTTGGGCCCAAGGGCCGCAACTTCATTTCATATGCTGAAGCTAGTGATCAGTTTCAAGCCCCGCCTCTGGCAATCTCGTTGGTTGGTGGTGGTGATCTGGAAGGCTAACGACGTAGCTCTGTCCTGCAAGGCGGCTACCACCATCCCCTTGCTCGCCAGTGGCAGAACAATGGCAGGAACCTCACCAAGGAGATGTTCATGTACCCCATCTTCATCTCTGACGATCCGGATGCCGAGCAAGTGATCGAGAGCCTGCCTGGGCAGAAGCGCTGGGGCATTAACAAGCTTGAGGGCTTCCTCGGGCCTCTTGTGAAGAAGGGTCTCCGAAGCGTGATTCTTTTCGGCGTCCCTATGGAGATGCAAAAGGTGAGTGTCAAGAAGCCTCAAAGGTAGTCTAACTCAAGGATGAGCGTGGCTCTCCTGCCGACGACCCCGAGACACCAGTCATCAAAGCACTGCAGTTGCTGTCGTCCAAGTTCCCCAAGCTCTACCTAGCTTGCGACGTCTGCCTCTGCGAGTACACTTCTCATGGCCACTGCGGTATCTTTTCCAAGCTCCCGACCCCGAACCACTCAAGCATGCCTACCTTGGATGCCGAGGCTTCCCAGCAGCGCATTGCTGAGGTTGCGCTCGCTTACGCCAAGGCCGGCGCCCACTGTGTTGCACCCAGCGACATGATGGACGGCCGTATCAAGGCTATCAAGCTGGCACTTATGGAGAACGACTACGGAAACCGTGTGACTCTGATGAGCTACTCTGCCAAGTTCGCCAGCAGCCTCTATGGGCCTTTCCGGTCAGTACGCCATTGTGTCGTCATTCTAACTTTGCAGTGAGGCCGCGGGCAGTGCGCCATCGATGGGCAACCGCAAGTGCTACCAGCTTCCGCCCAATGCTCGTGGCTTGGCCAGGCGCGCTATCGTGAGGTCTGAGCCTGGTTGTATTGCTAACGATTAAGAAGCGTGACGCAGCCGAAGGCGCCGATATTCTGATGGTCAAGCCCACTCTGCCTTACCTCGATATCGTCTCCGACTGTGCACAGCTTGAACCTGACCTTCCCACGGCAGTTTATCAAGTCTCTGGCGAGTACGCCATGGTCGTTGCGGGAGCTGAGAAGGGCATCTATGACCTGAAGGCGATGGCGTTCGAAACTGTGGAGTCGTTTGTCCGAGCTGGGGCCTCGATTATCCTCACCTACTTCACCCCACAGTTCCTGGATTGGCTCGACGAGGAGCGTATCGAGTAGTATGGGTACACAGCACCCAAAGCAACTGTACTTCTTGTGCACATCACATCTCATAGGGGAAATAGTGTATGCAATAGCTCGCCTCTCATCTTTCTGCATTCTATTCTCCATTCTAATGGCTAGCATACAGACTTCCAGTCAACCTTCACCCCTGGCCACCCTTCACCCCCATCCACGATCAGTGCTCGCTCCTGGACCACGCGCATTTCGCGAAGTCTCATCCTACGCGCTTTACGTTTCGGGTCGGATGGGTTGAGTGGCGGAGCATTGTCTAGCTCAGTGTCCGAAGGAATGACAGAGTCGGGGGCAGGTGCTCCCTCGTGCAGTGGCCTTGGTGTCGCTGTTCCAGAAGCCGCCACAGTCAGCGAGTGCAAATGCGTCCTCAAGAGAATTTGTTGCACAGTAAGGAGGGCCCGCGATACTGCAAAGGGCAGGGGAGGTAGCTGCGATGCAGGCTCATCTGGTCGTTGATAATGGCCCAGCACCAGAGCGGAGAAAAGGTCACCAACGCCGCTAAAGTACCCTCGAATCGTAGGAAGCGCAAATGCGAACGTTTCCAACTTGTCGCCGGTGCAAGTGCTTGCAAAGCAGACAAGTACCTCTTCGTGCCCTTCTGCGACGCCTACAGCGTCGTACCATGGAGGGTGAACTTCTGGAAGCAATCGGGTGTAGGACGTGGGTGGAGCGGGAACGCCGAGGCCGGAAACCAGAGAAACTGGTAATGGGATCGAGGAGACAACGACGTGCTGCACTCCGTATGTGGTGTGCAAGGCTTTGAGGGCATCGTGCAATGTAGCCAATGAGGTGATTTTGACGTCGGAAAGCAATCTTGTCAGGTGAGCGGCATTCGCGAGCTTGGTACTAACTCGGCTTCGAACTGATTGGGCGTGATAATGGTCGCGCTCTTAAGCAAGTCCTTGTAAACGGGAACGACGTCTGGGCTGACATAGAGTCCCGTCCCAACGTCACCCATGACGGCTAGAATATCAGCAGTGTCCCTGTCCAAAAGACAACGAAAGCTCACGGTCAAGAAGATAAACAACCCGGTCGGTTTCTTTCAGTCGCTTCATTTCTCGGCCAACAATGGCCAATGCGTCGGCGCCAGGAATGTATCCAGTGAGGATGCGGGAGTATCCTGTGAGGCCGTTGGTAGAAAGGCCTTCGAAGATTGCGGTCAACTGGTCCGCTGTTGTCTTGCAGCCGTTCGTGTACCCATAACCAGTGTGGTTGGAGAACTGGACAGTGTTGATGACGTCCACATCATACCCTAGAGTTTGAAGGGGAAAGGTTGCTGCTCGATTGCCTATTATCAGTCAGCACAGACTCATGTAGAACGTCTTATTATTCAAAAGCTTGCAGCCAAGTATGAGAGAAGCTTACCAACATAGCCTGACACTACGTGCGACTGGATGGAAAGGATGCGGGTCGGATCAGGTTGGCCCATCTTGTCGTCAATGTTGAGAGATGGAGATTCGGGAGCGAACAGTCCCTATTCCGTCTGCTGTTTAGCTGGACAGTGCAAGACAAGTATTGTTGACGAGAGCCTCCCCCAAGTCGATGGTATCCAGTCTGTTGACTCGAGAACTCACAGTAGTTTTGGCCGTCACCGACTGTCGGACATGCAGTGGACATCGTCATCCGGCAGTAACCGACACAAGCGTCGCGGTATCAAACTACAGTACAGTACATGCCTGCTTATGTAAGTCTAGCTGTGGCAATTTTTGTGCCGCCCAATTGCGCTTTAGAAAACTGCTCGTGTGCAAGCTCGGTGGCAGGTAACCGTTGCCTCCCTGCGAACCTTTGTTCCCACACCTTCGCTGTGCTCTTTGGAATTGCTGACTTATTATTGTAGTATGCATGAGTTACAGAGCCACCAATGCCTGAAGTTAAGAGAGCATGTATGGCCAGGCAGCACCGCTGTAACTGGAGAAGAGACTGGGTCTTAATACTAACAAGGAAAAGCACAGGTTTTGCTCCCGCACCTAATTGGGCAATTTCATAGGGCCTGAGTGGGTGGCAGTGGGTGGATGACCCTCCTGGGTGGGTGAAGGTTGGTTCTGGGGGCAGACGGAGGGAAGGGGGGAGGAAGGAACGGGCGGACCGAGTGTGAAAGAGCATTGTCGCGCCGCCGCCTCTCCTCTTTCCTCCATCTGTTGCAAGGACACTCCAGTCAGTGTCCGGCCTTTGTTCAACTCCTCATCACCCCTCCCCTTCTCAAAAGCGTCCAACGCACGAGACCCCCGCACCGCGAGGGACATCTAGGCCGATAGACCGGCCTCCCCCCATCGTCGACAACCCGAAAAAGTTTGCCTTCACCCCGTTCGGGCTGGCAGACTACAACCAACTCATCTGTGGTAGACATCAGCATCTGCCAGAGGTATCGCGACCTTGATCAGACTCGTTCGAGCGGTCTTCGTCGTTCTCAGGACAAACTTGCCGCTCTCTCCTCCGAGTGCCGCTTTGTCCTCATCTCCCCCTACACATCTCCCCACCCCATCTCCTCCCTCAACGCCACCCCCGACACTCTCCGTTCACGAGGATACGCACGCAAATGAGCAAGGCCTCGACCCCTCCTAACAAGACATCTTCCCAGTCCCCCGCCCCCCACACGTCTGCCTGGTCCCGCGGTCCCCCTCCCGCGGTGTCCACCTCGTCCTCCAACGTGCCTTCCACTGCATCAACTCCTCCTCCGCCGCCCAACGGAGCGAGCGCAAATGAGTCAGCCACTGGCTCCACCCCAGTCGCCATAGGTGGTGGCAACTCGAGGAAGGGCAGCCTCATGGTTGGCGGCAATGGTGATGTGATGCCTCGAGGTTAGTTTCCCTGTTGTCCAATTCGCGCCCTACCGCTGACTCTGAAAACCCACCAGGCAACCTCGCTTTTGGAACTGTGGATTCGCCCAACCCCCTCTTGTCGTCTTCTCCAGCAGCGCCCTCTACTACCGGAGGTCATCTCTCTGACGCAGTCAAGTCCTTCGGCTCTCTCGACGCTGAGACCAACGCTGCGGGAGCATCCATGATTCGCCCCCCTCGCCGCACAAGCGGTGGGGCTAATCCCGCCACTCCCAACAGTGCTCAGAAGAAGCAACTCGACGTCCACTCAGTTCACTCTTTCTTCGTTGGGAAGCCTCAGCACCCTGCTGGATCTGCTCCTGGGACGCCAATGTCGCCCTCGCAGGTGCCCGCTGGTTCGCCAGCTCAGGACCGCCGCCAGTCTGGTGGCCCATACCCAGGCGCGAATGGCATGCCGCCCTACCAGCAGATGGCTGCCCAGGCCCACCTTCGTCCTATTCCAGGCATGCCCGGAGGCCAGCGTTCTCCTGTCATGGGTGGTGCGCCCCAGCCGCAGTTCCCTTCGGGACAGATTCCCCCCCAGCAACCTGGAGGATACCGTGTGGGCCAGCCTCAAATGCAGGGAAACCAGCCTGTCCGCCCAGGTGTTAATGGCCCCATGATGGGACGTCCGCCAATGATGGCAGGGGGACAGGTACCTTACATGCCCCCCGGCTCCCAGCCCTATGTAATGTACGGACAGCCTGGCTACTACGTAAGTTTCTTGATCGTACTTGAATATTATCAGACACTGACACCCACAGTACGCCCCTTACGGTGGTGAGCAGTATGGTGGCTGGGCAGCCCCTCCTCAGCATGCCCCCAACATGCCCCTGTCCCCTCGCCAGCAGCAGGCTCAACTTCATGGCTCGCCCGCTCCCCCCAGTGCTGCTCTGCCGCCGAGTGGTGGAGGCAGTCCCCTCCCTACTCCCCCAAGCCGTCCCCAAAGCTTGGTGGGAGGACCTCAGTCGGGCTCGCCCATGCCTGCCACTCCCTCGTCTCGCCCTCTGCAGCCGGCAGCTCCATTCACCCCGTCGACGCCAACGGCTTCGAGTGCGCAGACCCCTGCTAGTCTTTCCGCCGGTGCTGCCGCCTTTACTCCCCGTGCGAGATCGACTATCAAGATTTCGCGTCCCGACGGCACCTCGGTTAACCTCGCCGAGGCCGCCGCGGCTGCCAAGGGCCCGACGTCGTCGTCGACAAGTGGTATTGCCACTCCGGAGATGCCAGCTGAGGAGCCCATCAAGCCTCAGAAGAAGCTCCCTACCCTTCCTGTCGTTGTGCGCTTGGAGTCCGAGGAGCAGAAGCGCCAGCGCCTCGAGGAGGAGGCTAGGATCTCCAAGATGAAGGAGCAGGAGAAACGTGAGGAGGCTGAGCGCAAGGAGCGCCAGGAGCGTCGCGCCAAGGAGGAGGCTGAGCTCAAGGCGAAGGCCGAGGACGTCAAATCCAAAGCAGACGAGGAGGTTAAGGCAGAGGAGGACGTCGAGCCGAAGCCTACAGAGGACGCTGAGCCTGAGGTCAAGGCCAACGACACTGCTGCTACTGAGGTTGAGCCAGAGGTGCAGGCGAATGAGCCTGAGGTGCCCAAGTCCACTGAACTGGAGAAGGTGAGCTATGACAGATGACTTTGGCTGACCTTCAGATCTCTACCGAGTCGCCGCAGACGGGTCTCTCCGAGACGCCGAAGAGCACCGCGGCTGATAACACCGTCCAGGAGGTGGCTCAGAACGACGAGACCAAGGCCACTACCGTCGACGAGAAGGAGAAGGCCGATGACACCCGCCGCTCGCTTCTCACCCCAACGAATCAATCCGCGGCCGCCTCTCCTCTCGCTTCCCCAGCACTGGCCGCTGCTGGCCTGCCAGCTAAGCCAGTGCTGGCCATGGGTGCCCCTGCTCCACGCCGGTCAACCTCATCGCTCGATGTCAAGGGCCCCGGCGCCAAGGCGTCCCCTGTGGCATCCACCTCCAGCACACCGTCTGCTCTGTCGAAGGCGAAGGCTATTGAGGACCTCGGAGCCATCGCCTACCCCACCACTGTGAAGCCACAGAGCACGGAACTGAACGTCAACGGCGAGCCCGGCAAGTTCCGTTACGATCGCGACTTCCTCATGCAGTTCATGAAGGTCTGCAAGGAAAAGCCCGACACCCTGCCACCCCTTGAGGAGATTGGTCTTGAGGCCGATCCATCCAGTGGATTTGGTTCGTCCCGCCGTGGCGGGCGTCCTTCTATGGGCCCAGGCGGTCGCGCTCTGCCCGGTCTTGGCCTTGGTGGTATGGGTAGCGGTGGTCGTTCGCTCTCGGCCAACACCATGGGCTCCTTCAGCCTTGGGGGCGGTATCCGCGGCACTACCAGCGAAGAGCGCTATCTGCGTTCAACGATGCAGAGCGGAGGACGCATGGCTCGTACTCCGAGCCAAGGCAACTCTCTTCCGCCTATGCACGGCCTTCCGCCGATGGGCCACTCGTCATCGCGCCGTGGCCATGCTCGGGACAGCAACCGTGGCCGCCAGCGGCCGCCTCAGGATTCCCGTGGTTCGGCGAACGACCCAGACGTTACTCCCCTCGTCGTCTCCGCCAATGCTTGGGTCAATGCTCGTTCGGCTGGCAGCGATGACAAGTCGCCTGTCTTTATTGAGCGCAAGGTTAAGGCCCTTCTGAACAAGCTCACTGAGGAGAAGTTCGACTCCATCTCGAAGCAGATCCTCGAGTGGGCCAATAAGTCGCGCGACGAGACGGACGGTATGACCCTCAAGCTGGTCATCAAGCTTGTCTTCGAGAAGTCGACCGACGAGGCGCATTGGTCTGCGATGTACGCCAAGCTTTGTCGCAAGCTGCTGGACGAGCTCGACCCCGCGGTCGCCGAAGTGATTGACGGCAAGGCCTACTCGGGCGGTAGCCTTTTCCGCAAGTACCTTCTTGGCCGTTGCCAGACCGACTTCGAGTCGGGCTGGAAGGCGCGCGAGGAGGCTGCGCTTGCAGCGATGACGAAGAAGGACGAGGACAAGGAGCGTCTTGCCAAGGCAGAGGAGACCAAGGAGGACGGCAGCAGCGAGGCGCCCATGATGAGCGAGGAGTACTATGCTCTCCAAAAGGCCAAGCGCCGCGGTTTGGGTCTTGTCCAGCTCATCGGTGAGCTGTACAAGTTGGATATGCTCTCGAAGGGTGTTATCCGTGAATGCCTTGTCCGCCTTCTCAGCAATGTCGAGAACCCCGACGAGGAGGATCTTGAGTCCACGTGCAAGCTGCTCACCACTGTCGGCAAGCAGTTCGAGGAAGCTTCTTCTGCCTCCATGGATGTCGTCTTCGAGAGGCTCAATGCTCTTACGAAGCTCGACACTGTTTCATCTCGTATCCGCTTCATGATTATGGTGAGTACAGTCCTCAAGCTCTGCTGACCGCATAGGATGTTGTCGACCTCCGGAGGAACAAGTGGCGCTCTCGCAAGGAGGTTGTTCCCACCACCATTGCCCAGATCCACCAGCAGGCTGCGCGTGAGAATGCGGAGAAGGCCCAGGCAGCACAGCAGGTTCGGGAGTCCATGTCTCGTGGTGGCTCTCGTTCCGGTCACCGCCGCGAGGGTCCCCAGCCAGGAGAGTGGCAGTCGGTTGCCGCAGGCCCTCGCCCGCCCCAGCGTCCTACCGATTTCTCCAACATTGGCCGTGGTGTGAGCAGCAATCTCTCAAGCGGACCAACCTTTGGTCCGTCGAGTGTGTTTGCCCGCGGCAAGAAGGGTGGTGGTGCCGGCTCTACTCCTCCCCTCTCTCGCCAGAACTCGTCTGCCAACATGACCAACATGTTCGCCATGCTCAACGAGGCTGATACCGGTGCCTCGGAGTCTGCCGAGCCTACCCCACAGCGCAAGAAGCTGCAGCTCCAGCCTCGCACCAAGCCCATCCCAGGAGATAGCGACGGCGAGGGTGACCACAGCGGCGAGGATGCCACCTCGGAGGACGGTGAGGCTGAAGCCAAGCCCTCCATGACCGAGGAGGCTGCTACGGCGAAGGTTGGAATGGACTCCAAGGAGTTGTGGGGTGAGAAGGACACCGGCGGCTCGAGGAACCCCGACGACATCGTCGAATACTTCCGCACCCTGCCCGCCGAGCATAAGCATCTCCTTGCTGAGAAGCTTGCCGAGGATCTGTTCCGAATTGCCAAGTTCCGTGACGCTGAAGTTGTCGCCAAGGGTTGGGAAGCGGCTCTCAAGGCCGAGGCGGTGTCGGCTGATGACCTGAAGAAGGGGTACGTCAACGCAAAATGCTCTGAGTATTTGTATCGCTGACAACTCGCAGTATTGCTGGACGTATGCCTTCTCTTGACGACGACGCTATCGACTTCCCCCAGGCCTACAAGGCCATCGCAGTCCTCATGCGCAGCGCATCGGTCAGCCAGGAGGAGATCGACGCTCTTGTTGAGAAGATCGACGTTTACGGCGAGCCGCGCATCACTCCTAAGATGAAGCTCGAGAAGGCCTTTGGGCAGCTCGACGAGCCCTCGGCCTAGTCGGGAGTGTTGCTTTGGGCGTTGATGACCTTTGATACCTCTCCATGGGCACCCAGTCTCTCTCCAGCATAGCGCATAGCATGGACGGCACGATTCAAGCATTCGACCTACGTGTCTGCCTTTCCCTAATCCTTTACCGTCTCTTCATATCAGGCTTCGAACTAGCTCTTCGTCGATTATCTCTCATGGTCGCTTGTCTTCGCAGCTTGTCAAGTGCCCACAGTTGAGGAACAACACGGCACTTTGAGAAGGGCTGTGACGAGACGATGATGCACGAGAGACGCACGCATGTATAGAGTACCGCACGCACATTGTCAAGTGATGTACTGACTACGTTCTTTTGTCTTGTCTTCGTCGCATCAAACCAAGTAGGCAACTCAGTCGTGAGGGGTTAGATTGGAAACCTCCACCGCACCACGTGGTTGACACGATGGAACAGCACTGCACGCGTACGGGAATGTCCAGCCGCCGTTGGCATGTTGACGACACCTAACTCACTCGTTCAGTGCTCCCCACGCATGACCTCGAACATGAGCACTGGTGGCCGTCGCATCCCACATGTTCCAGAAAGATATCAGCTGGCATATGTGCTTGCCGGTGGTGCACTAGTCAGGCTGGCTCTCTTCGCCTACCAGCCTCTGACAGGGATCTTGGAACGAAGACCGGAGCTTACGTCGCCCGTTACAAGTATTCGCAGCTGTGAGTAACCATCTCTGTCGCAACTGCGTGCATGCTGACGAATGCAGTGCGGGAAGGATCATATCTCTACAAGCATGGCTTTAATCCCTACGCTGGTGGTGTCTTCTATCACGTTAGTCCAACCCATCGACCACTGTTAACGAAACGCAGTCACCACTGTATCTCCTCTTCTTCTCCCATGTGGTGGATGTCGAGTCATCGGTCTTGACAGCCCTCCTATGGACTTTGGTCGACACTGTTGGCGCCACCTTGCTAGTCCAATTATGGCGTACCCGAGCGATCTCCTCCGAAGCTCGCTGGAAGCACCGTGATCACATTGTGGCCCTCTTGTTCGTTGATGATATGGATTTGGCTGCTGACTCGCAGGTATCTCTTCAATCCGTACACATTGCTGTCCTGTCTTTCGCGATCGACGACATCATTGGACAACATGCTCTGTCTCTATTCTATTGCAACGGCATATGCGGGTGCGTGTTACGTCCTCGCGCAGAAGAGGACAGGCTCGAGGGCATTCGCTGACAGACAGGTCGCGGCATTGATGCGATGCTTGCGTTGGCCCTCGCAACCCAGACATCGCTTTATCCGGTTATCCTTCTGCTTCCCCTCCTTCTGGTGCTGAGATCGCTACCCGGGGGAAGTGTGCCAAAGTCCTCTCTCTACGCTTCGGTCTTCGCCGTTTCTACAGCATTCCTGGCTGGACTGGCAGTGTGGGCATGCGGCGACTCTTCATTGAAGAGGACATGGGGAGTCATGTAAGTCCGGACGAGCTTGTGCTCCTTCTTTCTACCTCGGCAGCCAGCTGACTTCAGCCTCACGGTCACAGATCTGACACCGAACGTCGGCATGTGGTGGTACTTCTTCACGGAGATGTTCGATCACTTCCGAGTGTTCTTCCGCGGCGTGTTCCAGGTAAGCATCTTCCACCGCATCCGCGTTGGAAATTTCAATCCTCTGCGCGCGATACCCGGTCGTACGGTGTTTCGCTGACGGATGAAGCTCCATCTCCTGATTTACATTGTTCCACTGTGCCTGCGGCTTCCGGATCCCCGCCAGGCCGTTCTCATCCTTGTTGGCACGATGTCGACATGGAAGAGTTACCCGACTCTTGGCGACATGGCGCTGTGGGCAGGCTTGTTGAGCTGCTACCCAGACTATCTCACTAGTACGTTACCGTGAAGCTTAATTCCTTCTTGGGAACATGAGTTCATTGAACTTACGCTCACTTTCAGAACTCAAGCACCCTCTTTTCTCCCTCACGGTCCACCTGTACACAGCCATCCTTCTTCCATTGCTCCACACGCTGTGGCTGCTTACCGGGGCTGGCAACGCGAACTTCTTCTATGCCGCCACGATGGTGTATGGGCTCAACGCTACGCTGGCTGTCGCAGACGTGCTGGGCGCGATCATCAACCTGGACGTCTGCGAGCGCCTGTCCGCAATCTTCCCCGGAATTGCAAACACAAACAAGGTGGCAGGTAGCCTCAGCGGGTCTGGTGGTCCGGTGGATCTCCCAGCTGGCTGGGCTGTGGCGCAGTTGGCGAGCTTAGAATAGATGTATTAGACCAATACTACTGTGACTATTACACCCTGGTTGACATATGCTGAATCTCTATCTATGTGAATAACGCCCAAGCAAGAAAAGGAACAAATGCGAATGAGAGGACGGCCTTCTGTCGAGGTTGACTTGCGCTCTTCGCAGGCTCAGCGGTTACCGATACGAAGTTGTTGCCACACTTTGCGTTGATTGTCGATGCAGCGTTGCTGATGATGGTGCTATTGAGAGTCGTCGTGTTGCTTGACCACGATCCAAAGTGGTTCATGAGCAGTGCCGAGCACTGGGAACATGTGGGAGTGGAGGAAGAAGGGAGGCTGGCGATATCAGTATCTTTATCTGATTAATGATCAGTGCAAACTCACATATTGCCCGCTGGAAGCATCCACAAGTAAAGGTCGTCCGGCTGTTCGCTAGCCACGGCTTCCAGATAGCAATATGAGCCTGTGGAGGGGTCGGTGAGGCTGGCAGCAGTCCGCAAGACCGCGTAATTGCCGATTCCTCGTCTGGCCTGTCGAGCAACCGGCTTAGCCTCGCTGATGTCGGATCCGCAGTTCGACCTATCCGCCAGCTCAGTGAACAACCCGCTGTACATGTCGTCGCACTGCTGTGCTCCTGGCTGCGGGGAGCTGGCATAGGAAACGAGCTCGTTCAGGTACGTGTAGTTGTTGGACATTGTAGCCGTCGAGACCTGGTTCTTGTATCCGTTCGAGGTCGAGAGTAAGAGTGAGAATGGCAAGCATGACAGGAAGGTAGAATTGGAGAGGAGGTTGGTGAGGTAGCTCATGCAGTCGCCCGACAACGCTGCAGAGATGGACGTGTCGAGCGGTGTTGGGACGGGGCTAGGGGGTGATGATGGGACGGAACTTGGGGGAGGAGGGAGAGACGTTGGTGTAGATCCCCGCGACTTGCTTGCCGACATTGATGCTGTGGGAATTGCTGTGGACGCGAGGGTGATCATGCCCGTTGGGCTCGGGTCGGCGGAGGAGGTGTAATTCGCTGCTGCAGGTTGGCGCGCAGCAAGTGATGGGGGTTCATCCAACCGTCGTCGATCGAGATTGGCGCAGTCGTAGTAGTCACGTCCGAGCACGCGCACAGCAGCGCCGGCGGCAAGCGACCAGACCAACAAACGCATTCCGTCGAGCCGTCCGAAGACGTCGACGCCCTAAGTCGAGGTCCAGAAGCGGAACAGAGTTTGGGCGAGATTGCTCTTGGAGTAGAGGACGTTCAAGAGGTCTGGAGCGAGATAGCGATCAGCATGGCCAATCAGCCCCGAATGGAGATGTAGCTGCGGCGCAAGGTCGGATGCGACTGCGGAGAATCGACCGGAAGGCAATGAAGATAGTCGTATAATAGTATTCCTCTGCTGGTACGGCAGTCGCGTCTGTCGACCTAGCGGGCAAGGGAGGAGCTTCGTAGGGGGAGCGTGGTGATGGCTATCGCCCAACAGAGGAGCCGGGAATGTTCCCTCTGCGCCGTAGCCAGAAAGTGGGCGGCAAGTGTAGGGGCGTGGATGACAGGGACCGGACCGGTTCAAGTTGCGGGTGGACGGAGCGTGCAGAAGTTGGCTGACGTCGTCTTTCCAAGCTGTGACCTAGCTTATGCCAGCGGAGGGAGATGTCGGGTGTGGATGGATGCGTGAAGCGAGGTCGACGTCGACAAGATAAGTGACGAAAGGAATGATGAGGAGCAGAAGTGTGTTCGTGCAGATGATGGATGAAGTGGTGGTCACTCCTTCTGATGGACCTCGAGAGGTAGCTCCAAAGGCAGGCCCTTCCAGTTCTGATCCGAGATCGATCCTGTCCCTCACGTCCTAAATGATGTGGAATCCAGACATTCTCGGCTCGGAGTTTAGGGTAAGGGCTACGCGCAGTCCCATTCTTGCCTTGGCTCCCCATTGTGTGCCAACAAGCGAAGCTCTGAGCAGGAGGCAGGCTGCCAGCACTTTAGCCCAAAGTCGTGGGCAACTGGACCAGGCACCTACCAGACAAGCTGCGCCCTTCCATTGCGGGGGCCGTGAACGGCGGGGAGGGGTTCGTGGGCTAGAATGCTACACAGTACGCGCAATAATCGTACCGCTGCCAAGATGGGACAGACCAACGTCGGGAGGGCGTCGAGGGTCAAAGCTCGCAAAGCTGGAAAGGAGGGAAGTGCCTGAGCATTAAGCGATTCAATAGCGGTAAACGCGTGAGCCCGCAGACCTTTGGCTTGATGGACGTACAAAGGAGACTCAAGGCTGGGGCGCGCAACAGGCCGAGACCCCGAGCCGGACGTTCCCGTTCCGCATATTTCCCTTTGCCCTCTCCTGATTTCTTCAGGAACTGTGGTTCTCTCCCCAAGCTAGGTTCCCGCAGGGCTAACAGACTGGGCACCACCCAATGTTCGCACATCATACCCTGTACTTGCTTCACCGTGTACTGCACTAAACCATGGGTAATTCTTCGACCAAACCACTAGGCTAGGCTACCTAGAAGACTTGAGGTTAAAGAGGGATGATAATCGCCCTCGAGGCAACTGCCACAACAGTACTACTAAGAACCCTCTGCCGCACGAAATTCTTTCATGTGCCTCGCGCGCTTGTGTCGACCTCTCCATAGTTAAGGATGTGCCGAGCCCGGACCAGGCCCAAGCGGCTTCAGGGTAAATGATGGACAAGCATGGTCTGGCCATGGTCCACGCATTCCCCTATACCCTAACGATCAACGCACGCGTTTGGGAGCGAAACGAGTCACCATCGGCATGTCGTACATCCCACCACAATAATAATAACGTTGCACTCCCGGCCCAGCTCGGTTCCCTGGCAGGTCGGTCCCCCAACTTACCGGCACACCAATCCTTCGATGACCGGATATTAACAGAATGCGAGTCCTGAAATACTTCTGTACGACCATTAGGCTCATAAACAGGTCCACAACCTCATGTACATGTCGCCTACATATCCTCCTCCATCAGAAATGGCTGGTATTCCTCAACTCCTAATCCCTAATCATGGATAGGGCCCAGTTACTGTTGTGACGAGAGAAATGAATGGCCTCTTCTTCTACATGCTTGTACATCTACTCTGACTTGAAGGACTGCTATCAACTTGAAAGCCATCGCCAATGCGGAGATACCACGGCACCCGAGCCTAAAGATCATCGACGTCCATGACCTCTTTGGGCTGCTCAACCTTGCCCTCCGCCGCCCATGCATCGATCTTGGCTTTCAGATCTGTGTCGGGGATGACATCCTCATACTTGAGACTGTGGGCATGGTCAGTTTACCGATCCCGCGTCGTTGAAGAGAGCATTTCGCCAACTCACGGCATATTGTTGAAGGGGTCCAGCTCCTTGGAAAGCAGGACAGCACGGATCGTGCTGCGGTCGATTGTCACGCGGGACATCGGGAGAATGACTGGGTCCTTCATGACTAGAACGTTAGCTATGCGCAGTCCTGGAACTAAGCCGGAGCGTCAACCCACGAGTGAAAAGGAGAGGATCTGTGGTGTCAGCTACCGTTGGACAGGGAAAAACTCACCCAGGAACTCGTCCGGAATCGTCCGCTGCTCTTCAGCTTCGTTGGTGGCCTTCTTGTCCTCGACACGCTGAGTAAATGCCACAATGCCCGCTACCTCGGAGTCCGTCATGATCGCTCGATTCTTCAACACACGGGCGAAGCGCTCGAAAAGGTCCTTGGAGTAGCTTCGGCCGTCACTAGCCACTGCGCTAATGAACTCCAAAGAGTCACCAAGATTGAGGTAGATCTGGGCAATACCAGCCAAAAGCTGCTTAGGCTTAAATGAGAAGCGCTCGGGATCAGCCAGCTTGAGCTCTTGCATCTTCGGCCCGACGAGATTGGCGAGATTCTCGTCGAGTGACTGTGACATGTCAGCCGCCCGTTCAACCTGGGTAAACTCACAGCTGCCAGACGGTCGACAATCTCCCCAGCCAGGAAAGGCTCCTTGGTAGTTGCGGTAAAGTCGCGAATGAGCTCGATGTGGTCGCGGCCCATGGAGGTGTGGAAAGGAGCGACGCTCTCAGCCTGTTTAAGTTGACTTTGCAAGTCGGTCTGCTCTGCTTCAGACAGGGCCGCCCACGCAGCTGTATCCTCCTTCTGGGCACGGAGCGAATGGATCTTGGCCAAACTCGTCAAGGACTCCTCGAGATGGAAGGTCGTGTCGCTCATCAACATGTTGACGAACTTGATGAACTGATCGCGGTCGTCGCTGAGCACAGTCAGATAGTGCCTTTTGTGGTAACGTACTAGGCGGTCTTGGTAAAGGCCTCGCGATGAAGTGGGTTAGACCACATAGACTTGATGATTCGGCTCATGTCGCGACTGAGATTAGCTAGCTGCAGACATCCGATGGCGGCTGAACGCATACCGGAAATTGAACTTGTCTGGCCGTTAGCTAGATAGTGGGCCGCAGAACTTACCCCAGAATTGAGTGTGACCGCCAGTCATTTCCACATCTGAGACAGTGTCAGCGCCTACGGCTCACTAACAGCTACTCACCGATGAAAAAGCGCACCATGGTCGGCATAAGATACTCTGTCGACATCGGGAGGACGTTAAGGCGATCGAAGAGCGGTCCGCGGCGGTGGTACCCTACGGGATACAGGCCATTCGCAAGGGTCTACAGTCAGCCAACATAGGGCGTCAAACTCACAGTGACCAGCTTGGCTTTGAGGAACGGATTGTTGACATATGTGGGCGATACGAAGGTAAGGACGAATGTGATCAGAATGTCCTTATCCGCATTGTCCAGTGCGTCTGGGTCGTACCTGCAAGAAGTCAGCAAGTGCACAGAATTGGAACCGAAGTAGTGACACTGACCGCGAGAGGAAGTGGTAGTACTCGACGACGTTATCCAGCAAATACTCGGGAAGCATCTTGAACTGGATAGGGGCTTCCTCGGGAAGAGGGAGGCTTCAATGTCAGTAATGCTCATAAACTCAAGCTTACGAAATAGGAGTCTGTGGGTGCTGATGCTTGGGGTCCACCATCCGGAGCATCCAGGTCATGACGAATCCGCAGAAGGTCACATTCGCTCGCGTCAAGGCTGGATCCAGTAGCTGCGTGTCATACGCATGGATTGACGCGTGGAGTGTCGCAATGTCGGCCTGGTTTCAGCATGCCAGCACAATAATCTTCGATGTACCTTCAACTTGGTGATGGCTGCCTCGCCTTGCGCTTGGGTAGCGGGATTCTGAACTGTCAGACGTTGGCTCACAGCAACGCTCAACTCACACTTCCCCATTCGCCGCGACGGCCTTCGACGTTCTTCAGCTCGTCCTCCATCTGCGAAATATTCTTCTCAGCTTTGGTACGAGTGTCGATCGTCTTGATCAAGCCCAGGTGGAAAATGCTGTTGAGAATGAAGAAAACGTCAGAGATGAAGTTCGGCTTGGCGTCCGTCTTCATAGCACCGCCAAAGTATTCGTCAGCCTCCTCCTTGGTCGCCCGGATCTTCGTCTCCTCCGAGACGTCGAGCCGCTCGCTATGCCGGTAGTATTCGTTATCGACTTTGTCGATCTGAATACAAGTTAGCATGTCTCGCCCATAGAGCGCACCTTCGAAAACTGAACATCCATGACGGGCTCGAGGAGTTTGAGGAGGATAGCGTGGATATTCAGCATGAAGCCGTCGGACGAGACAGTCCGATAGTCAACCTAAGTGTAAGCACTCGCCGCAGTGCAAAGTCTCACCCTCATGCCAGATCGCTTCTGATTCAACTTGCTGACCAACGTGAAGTAGTCCAAAACGCCCTCTCGAGCCTGGGGCGAAGCACGAACAATGGCATTGTAGATGTTGAACAGCGATGTCTGTGAGTCAGCAATGCAGACGCTCTGGTGACGAACCTGAAGCCCGCCAATCGTGTGACGAAGATTGGCTTTATTCGCGTCGATATCCGCGACCTTGCGCTCAGTTGGGTTTGAGAAGTACATCTTCCAAATCTCAGGCTTGGGTCAGCAATCGTTCGGCACCGAGTGACTCACGTATTCACGTGGGAAAACGCTGAGACGAGTAAGTGGACCCAAAAGCGACTTCCACTCGATCTGGTTGCCCGTAACGTTTGGTGCGATCCACACAGGGAGGGAAGGGAACTTGGGTGTCAGCACATCTTAAGCCCTCTTAAGCCCGTAACACTTACTAGGGCAGCAATGCTCTTTACTTGCGTGAGGAGGTTCACTGCTCCCACGTATTTGCGCCAGTCATCGCCGAGCAGATCAGGGGTTGGAGTGATCTGATACCACTGCTGGAAGAAGAGGCTCAATGTCGGAGTGATGACATCCGCGAAGCCGCCATCCGGGAACCCAGCAGTAAGATCCGCAAGGAAGGGCAGCAGATCATCGGGGGTCAGAGCCCCTTTCTGAACCGTAGGCGCGGCGTTCGACGACGACGTGTAGGGGTCACCCGCAGTTGACGCGCCTCCTGCGTTGACGCCGAGGAGGAGGGGCAAAAACTCGGCTGGTCCCAAATCCTTCCTGCTGGGCATCAGCGGTAGCTCTTTGATTGCGCGACGTACCCAGCTGGCTGAGGAAACATGCTAGGATCCTCGAGGGTCATCCCAGCATATGAGATGATGAGACCTTTAAGCTCTTCAAATGCTTTGGCCCATTTTGCCTTGTCCTCCGCACCATATCCAAGACGGGACATCTCCCTGTTGGCGGCGTAGAGACGCTTCCAGCACCCGGTGAGGTACTCGAATACCGTCTCGTTCTGAGGCAAACCAGCCAAAATCGTGAGCTGATCTGGGTCGTCCCTGCAGTCAGCAACTGATCGCTACAGGGAATACGCACGACGTAGCCATTGTGGTAGTGTCCAGCGACAGCCGAGCAATCAACAACCTATCGCGAATATCCAGCGACACATTCATCTTGCTGTCATCGCCTGGTCGTCGTCAGCACTGTATATTAGGTGTTGTTCTAGATTACTTACCTGGATTCTCCTCGGCAATTTCTTGAGCGAGCCCCTTCAGCCAGCAGAGTTTCCAGTCGCTAGCCTCCGCGATAGATTTCTGAGGGTGAGCCTGGGGAGAGGCAATGGGAGCACGCACCTTCAGAGTAACAGAGAACACCGCTGCCACCTTGTTGGCCTCCCACTGCGCGTACGGAATAGCCGGCGGCGCCTGAGACGTAGACTGTGGGACACTCGAGCGACTGGCAGATTGAGGAGTGCGTGTCGACGCCGATGATGGCCGTTTCACAACTGGTGACGCAGCAGTTGCTGCCTGTGTCGAAGGGGCAGGTTGTTTGGGCTTGTCGGCTGGACGCTGTTGTCCTCCTTGCGAGGGAGTTGGCGATGCAACTCGCGATGAGGTATTGGAGTTGCCCAGAGAAAGAAGGCGCGAACCGGACGAACTAGCAGCAGCAGACTGAGCTTGCGACTCTGTCTGAGCGGCAGGGGAAGCTTGCGACGGGGCTGGGGTAGACGGTCCTCCCAGCCGCGCAAGCCGCTTGAGGCGCATCTAAAGTGTTAGCCACGCCGACATGAGCAGGGCAATTTGCTCACCTTCTCAGCTTCGCTCAGCTCTGAGTCGTTACCTGACATGTCGAAGTGCAGTGAATCAGTATGCAGACTGTGAGGAAGGTAATGCCTTGGTTGGCATAGTCAGAACAAGCATGACGCGTTCCCCCCGGACGATGGTTTCCCACGGTCTTACCAGCGTCCAAGTCTCCCACGATGGACGGTGGCAGCACTCCATGCTGATGCTTCAACAACCTATTCCTCACCGCAACAACAACTACAAACCACCCCAACGCCGCGTCGCAATCTACTTCTATCTGGGACTCAGCACAACGCCTCAAGATGTCGCACGTCGTGTCTGCTCTGGATCTTCCATCCAGCTACAAGGACAGCCAATCAGAGGTAAATTTCTCATCTACATCTCATCTAACGTACCCAGCTTGACCGCGAAACCGAGCGCCGTCTCCTTTCGGCATCCTGCACGCTCTACGTGGGGAACTTGAGCTTCTACACGACGGAGGCGCAGATTTACGAACGTGAGGTAGCACTCGGGTACAAGCATCTAACGACAGTGTTCTCTACATGTGCGAAGCCTGAGGAGGGAGGAGGCATCAAGCGGTGAGTGTCTTATGACGTGTAAAGCGACGGTATCTGACGTTATGCAGTGTTATCATGGGCCTTGATCGCCATCAGAAGTATGTCGCCTCATCCCTGAGTCTTATATGGAAATGAAAGACGACAACTGACCATCCACAGGACGCCATGTGGGTTCGCTTTCGTGGAGTACTATCTGCACTCCGAAGCCGTCGCCTGTCTCCGTTATATCTCCGGAACCAAGCTCGACGAGCGCATCATTCGCTGCGACCTTGACCCTGGCTACAAGGAGGGACGGCAGTTTGGGCGAGGAAAGAGCGGTGGCCAGGTGCGCGACGAGTTCCGCCAGGAGTATGACAGCGGACGTGGTGGATGGGGTCACCAGCGACTGGAGCTCGAACGTCGGCAACAGGAGCAAGATCGCTTGCGCCAGCAAGTTCAGTTCGACACATACGCCGCGATTGGTGGTCTTGGGCAGGCTGGTGCCGATGTGCCGTCGGGTGAGGCGGCGGAGCGCTCTAAGCGCGCGCGCAGCGAGGAACTGGACCGTCGCGACGAAGACGAGGGGAAACGTTTCCGAAGTGAGCGTGACGAAGAGTGATCGCAAGCATGAGCATAGACTTGTAAAATACAGCATTGCATGACTGAGAAGCCATCAGCGAGCGTGTGTAGATGGGCTATGCTTCGCCTACTGAGTACACCCCGGGTGGCTTAGTGCGGGATCGAATAAGTGGATGTCGTGGTGGTCCCTGACGTTTGGGCTGGCTGGTCACTAGCACGCAGCTACGCGATCCGATTACCTTCGGACGCACGCTTCACCATTACATCTCAATCTCACTGCCTCTTTGTAGCTCTTCGCTCGGCTACACCTAATTATACAAGCCTCGTGTATCGCTCTTCGTCCCGAGCAGAGAGTCACACGTACAGTCGCTCTCCCGACGTATTCCGGAGCTCCAATCGGCCAAGGCGTCATTATCATCTCGAGCCGCCATCATGTCAACACCGGCTCCGCCTGCCCAAGCAACGGGCTCTGACGGCCCTGCGCGGATGCCATCTGTATCCAGGACAGGAAGGCGCTTGTCTCAATCTACGTCCGGAGCGACGGTTGTCCGCCGCCCATCGCGCGCAACCCATCCACCAGTGGCGCCTGCCAAGCCGCTCAGTCATCAAGAGGCTCTTGAGGCACTGCGCGGATTTCTGAAGGAGCGTTCCTCCTACGATGTTTTCCCTGTCAGCTTCCGCCTCATAGTGCTCGACAGCCAGCTCAAAGTGAAGAAGGCACTCGACGTGATGTTACTCTATGGTACGTGGTGCGGCAGTCATAAACGATGGCTCGCTGGGACTGAGCTAACTGCAGGCGTCGTTTCCGCACCACTTTGGAACACGGCTAGTGCAACATTCGCTGGCATGTTCACTGTCCAAGATGTTATTCATCTTATCCAATATTACTACCACACATCGAGCTGGGAAGGTGCGGCCGCCGATGTCGAACAGTTCAGGCTGCAAAGTCTCAGAGGTGAGCATCTACCATCGCCTATGGCTGACGATAAGACATCGAGCGAGAGCTTCGTGTCCCTCCTCCGCCCCTTCTGTCGATCCACCCACTGCGTCCTCTGTTCGATGCCTGCAAGTGCTTGATCCAAACACACGCTCGTCGCTTGCCTTTGATTGATGAGGACTCGCAAACGAATGGAGAGGTTGTTATCAACGTCTTGACCCAGTACCGCGTCCTGAAGTTCATCGCTATGAACGTGAGTTCTTCCTAATTGTGCTTTCCACTGACACTTCCAAGTGTCGAGACATTACCCAGTATCTCACCGCTGGCGTCCAAGAACTCGGCATAGGGTCGTACGTGAAGGATCCCACTCCCGACAGGCCTTACTACCCAATCGCGACGGCAACGATGCAGACGACGGTCTTCGATGTGGTGCACATGTTCTCGGAGCTCGGCATCAGTGCTGTGCCCATCGTAGATGATGAGGGCAAGGTCGTCAATCTTTATGAGACTGTCGACGTCATTGTGAGTCCTGGACTTACGTTTCAAGGAAGCGCTGACAAAAGACTCTTGTTCGCTTGGGAGCATACCAATCTCTTGACTTCACCATCGCTCAGGCTCTCAAGCAACGCTCCCACGACTTCCCTGGCGTGGTTACCTGTCACCCCAACGACTCCCTTGGTGCCATTTTCTCTTTGATCAAGATCCGTCGCGTGCATCGCTTGGTCGTCGTGACCGGCGCTGATGACCCTCAACCAGGAAGGTTGGTGGGCGTTATCAGTCTGAGTGACATCATGCGTCATTTGATTGTAAGTCACCGCCTTGCTTTCAGATCTGACTCTGCAGAACGAGACTGGTGTTGTCCGTGAAATGCCACCGCCCGATGAGGGAGACGAGTCTGCCATCGCGGAGGATGTTTAAAGGACGCTCAAGCCCACTTGTGGAAGCGACTTGGAATGGTTATTGTAGCACATTGTCTTGTACCTAGGAAACGACCTCTTGCAAGTTAACATTTGATTCGATACGTGAACAGACTAGGTTCGTGAACTTGGTGAACTTGGAATACGTGTTCAAGTTGGATGCTCAGCTTTGTTGTTTTTGAAGGCGGCCAGATTCCAGCAAGGCAGAGGCACACCGGCATGCAAGGATAACGCGGAAGTGGCTGGCCCCGAAAGGTGGGGCCTCAAAGTCAGGGGTGGCAATGTTCCACCACATTCGCTTCCTCATACATTCGCTTCTCGTGTCTCTACATCTCGCCTGTTCTCACTCCAAATCTCCATTTGCCAAGCTCAACATGGCGGACGCTCGCAAGAAACAGCTTGCCTTTAACATGTGGGTAAACATGTCCGTTCTTGCTTTCGTCCGCTAATCAAACTAGCATCGACTTCCTCCGCACCTCGGCGCGCGATGGAACGGTCAAGGAGGACGACAAGGAGAGCCTGGACATTGCTGGTGAGCCCATTCATATTGCCCCTCCTCCTGGTGCTCGCTACGCTTCGCTGTGGAGTTCCTATGCTTACGGACAGTCCAGTGTATCTCTGAGGCGTTCGGCGTGGACCCAGAGTCTGCGGACGACCAGTCGGCATACTCTATCAAGCCCGCTAGCCTCCTCTCCTTGCTCGACGTTCTCGCGAAGACGAAGAGCAAGACCCCAGCTAGCGCCAGCGCGACGACCCCTGCTCCCAGTGGTCCTTCTGAGGACGACAAGGCTAAGGCTGAGACGCTCAAGGGCAAGGGAAACAGCCTCATGTCGCAGAAGAAGTACGATGAGGCCATCCAGCAGTACACCGAGGCCATCAAGTTGAATCCCAACCCAGTCTTCTACTCGAACCGCGCGGCCGCGTACGGCGCCCTTAACAAGCACGAGCAGGCCGCCGAGGATGCCGAGCGTGCTATCGAGCTCGACCCCAAGTTCGCGAAGGGATACTCCCGTCTCGGGTGAGCGCGTCGCGACCACCGCGTGTAGAACCATGCTGACCAGTGCAGCCACGCGCAGTTCTCTCTCGGCGAGTTCCAGAAGGCCATCGACGCCTATGAGTCTGGCCTGAAGCTCGACCCGTCGAACAACAACATGAAGTCGTCGCTCGCCACTGCGAAGGCCCGTCTTGCCGAGCAGGGTTCCAGCGCTTCCTCGGACCGCGAGGCTGCCCCCGCCGCTGGCGCTGGCGCCGGAGGAATGCCCGACCTGGCAGCGATGGCGAACATGTTCGGTGGTGCTGGCGGCGGCGGTGGCGGCATGCCCGACCTCGCGTCGATGATGCGCAACCCCCAGATGATGGCTATGTGAGCTTTGCCGTAACCGGTCTGTGAGAGTGTGCTGACGAGTCAGGGCACAACAGATGATGGCGAACGGTGGACTGGAGCGTCTTATGTCCAACCCCGCTCTCCGTCAGATGGCGGACAACATGCAGAACGGTGGGGGTATGCCCGACTTCAACGCGCTGGCGTCCGACCCCAGCCTCCGTGACTTGTGAGTCGAGCCAATTTGTAGTCCGCTGACGTCCAGGGCATCGCAGTTTATGGGCGGACAGGGTGGACAAGGCCAGGGGAACTAGAGGGCTACAGCTCGTAATGGATGGATGGGTCGACAGGTAGAATGCATCGTTAAGCCTCTTACTTGCGGCGACCATTGACTGGGTCCGACGTTTTCGATGCGGAGCGTTCCGCGACGGAAGGAGGATAGCGCTAGCTGGACAACGCTAGCTGGATAGGCCATGCTGGCCCCCTTGCTCTTGGACAGCTATACTCATGAACTAACAGGACCGATAGCCCTGCAAGAGGTTACCACTGGGCATGGTCCATCTGGTGTTGACGGTATCGGTCTGGATCGTTCGGGCCGACTGCCCGGAGCCAAACGAAGAGAACGCCTTGTCGTCCACATTATTAATTATTATCAAGATCATGCACGGTTCCCCATTATGAATCTTCTCCTCTTGCAAGTAGCTATTGGTCCGGCACAGTAGGCTGCATAGAATCCACTAGGAGCACCTTCGTAGGCCACCCGCGAGGAACGCCGAATTGGATCGGGTTGTTTATCTTGTTGCTTGCCGGTGGAGGTCCTGAATCTTTCAACCTCTCGCTCAAGTATCTGCGGTCGCGTTCTGTTCAGACAATAGCACGTCACGATGCGCACAGAACCATTGAGCTACGACGATGGCCCCATGGTCTGGGTAAGTTCAATACAATACTGCGCAGTGCTCAGAGACTCATGGCAGGTGGACTGCGAGATGACAGGTCTCGATCTCGCCGTTGACAGAATCATCGAGATCGCCGTTATCATCACAGACGGTCACCTCAACCCTGTTGACGAGGGTGTGAGCTGGGTCATCCAGACTCCCAAGGACGTACTTGACGCGTAGGTTGACACCCTACAGTACTTGCTTCTGACGCTCCAGAATGGGCGAGTGGTGCACGGAGCAGCATGGCAAGTCTGGCTTGACGGCCGCTTGTCTTGCGTCTCCACACACCTACGACGAGGTGGCAGTCAACGTCCTTGCGTACATCCAGAAATGGATCCCAGAGAAGGGAGCTGGGCTTCTGGCGGGCAGCTCCGTCCATGCCGACATGAGGTGAGGTCCTTGTCCCAGTGCAGAGTTGACGGTCTAGATTCCTACTTGTCGGCATGCCAGAGGTCATGCGTCACCTGTCCTACCGCATTGTCGATGTTTCGTCTGTGAAGGTGAGCCAGGGACTCGGATAGGCTGACACCTGCAGGAGATCGCTCGTCGATGGTACCCCGCCCTCATCCAGCAGGAGAAGCGCACGCGAAGCAAGGAGTCTTCCCATCGGTAAGTGACCGGGACACCAGGATACTTATAGCCAGTGCTCTCGACGATATCCAAGCTAGCATTGAAGAGCTACGTTTCTATCAAAAGAACATCTTCGTTCCGCTCGAGAGCGAAGCGCCGCCACCCGAGACGCGGGATAGTGAGCTCAAGACCGCTCTCTAAGTAGTCATCCAGATGCACTCTCTCTAACATGTCACACGTGTCTGTCACACAAAGCTCTTGTGGATGACCACTGCGTCGACGTACTCCTCCGTACCGTTTGGCCCAGTCTTCAGGAGTCCGGCCTTGGGAATGAGGCCCACACGCTGGAAGCCAAGCTTGTCCCACAGGCGCAGAGAGGCGACGTTGGCTGGATGTCAGCTGCAGAACTAACGCGCGGACCCACTCTCGTAGACGAGGTTGAAGACACTGCCGCGGTAGCCCAGTCGCGGGGCGTAGTGCAGGTAGCTCTCGGCAAGCGCTCCTCCGATCTTCTTGCCGCGCTGAACAGGGGGCACCAGGAAACCAGCATTGCAGTTCTGTCGGTCAGCCTCATCCGCCCCCTATATCTATCGAGTGACACATACGTGGCTAGAGCGGCCGGGGTAGTTCGGCTTACTGGAGCGTCAGTAGCCTTCCCATGTCAGTTTACGCACATGTAGTAGCATCCGGCAATGGCCTCCTCCAGGGTCCGTCCGGCGATAGCATCCTCCAATGACGACATGGAGCCGACATCTGGCGTAGAGTCGTGCAGGACACCGATAATGGTAACTGCGCCGAAGAAGTAGTTGGCGAACTCCTCTCGCGTCAAAGGTCCTTGTTGTGGATACGTCTTTCCCTCTGCGAGAACGTCAGCTGACGGAAATGGTGTGGTTGAGATAGGTGTGCCCACCTGCGAGCTCATCGTTGAAGATGCCGTGGAAGTAGTCGATCAACTTCGGGTCGGTGTCCGAGCCGTACACTGGGTGAGTCGTCACACACAGGCCATTTGGCAGCGAGTACGACTGAGAAGTCAGCTGCTCCGTGGGCTTCGGGGTCGCGATGGCGCCGTATGCAGACATGATCAAGTGAGCGAGGGTTGGAACCTCGAAATCATTGCGCCCGTCAGCTTATGTACCGGAACGGCATCGGTCCGGTTTCCCGTTCAACTTCCGCCCGCAACTTAACCGGAGCTGGCCGCGGCCAATCGGGCTAGGTGATTCTGTTGAAATCCCTGATAACATCGACATGCTACATATCGTCCTTGCAATCACGTCCTATATGACGGGCTTGTAGATCAATGTTACGCTTCCGGACCGCTTCACAGAGGCGTTCGAGAGCTGGTGTCAGGTCTGAAAAGCCCTGGAACTCACTAGAACATGGCCACGCCGCTACGATGTCGTCAAGGGATGCCAAGACTAATCCGAGCACTTCTTGTGCCTCCTGCGCGATGGAGGCAAACTGAGTGGAAAGTTGGAGTGACCTGGAAGCATCAGCATAGTGACACAATGCTATCCTATCTCACGTATAAGCGACCATGATATACCACCAAGAATAGGTAGGGCGAGGTTTCTTGGCATCCTCGCTGGAGTTCGGAGGGGCAAATCGAAGTAATGCGTCTTTCTGCTGCCGGAACCAGGACTGAACAGCCTCTTCATCCAAGTCGCCCAGGTTGCCGCGCGCAGCAGTGACCCATTCACGTGCTTGCCAGAGATATCTGCGCGAACCTGCCGAGGGAGCGGTCTCGAGCAGCGGAAGTAGATCTTTGGCCTGCTCGCAAACACAGCCGGGCGAGTGAGGGCCAGGAAGACGATTCACAGATGTATGCCTGGCCGTCAGTTAAACAGTCACTTTCTTATCGCTTACCATAGACGCATTGCCGAACAGTAGAGAGACCAGCCATAGAGCTTGGGGACCTTTCGGTCGGCATCAAAGAGGAATGGAGGGAAGAGCTCCACGAACTGTGTTGAAGGTTAGCTCCGCTGCGCACGAGGGCGCGTGCTTACTCTGACGGGATCGGCAGATGACAAGCATAAAGGAGGCTGCCCAACCAGATGGCGCCAGATAGTCGAGTTAGCGGCCAGATGCGAAAGCGCCCAACACATTTGGCGCATCTCCTCCCTGCGAATGGCAGCAGGGGAGTTCGCCCTGGTCGGCCCGCGCTCAGTTGCGGATTGAGTCCAATATGGTAGACATGTCCTTGCGCAAGCCTCCATGAAACCGAATGCTGCTGTCGCTCGAGCGAGATTTTGGTGCATGTGTGGTTGGAATTCGAAGGCCACTAGGAGCAGAGCGGTTTGAGCGAGTGTCGGGTCGCGATCATTGACGGATAGGCAGTAGTCGACCATCTTCCTTGCCTCCTCTGCGAAGTGGAGGGCACGAAGCTGTCCGTCCCTTGTCTTACCCTCTCGCAGAAAAGTCATATGAGCCAGGATGCCAAACACAACGTGCGCCCCGAGTTCTTGCGCGAAGAATGACTTGAAGAATAGAGCGCGATGGAAGAAGTTGAACCAGATGTGGCAGTCGGTGAGGCTGCGTGTAAGTCGCCATACTCGTCAAGCTCTCACAATTCTTTGCAGAGTTCAATCACACGCTCGCGGGGTGTGCTCGCAAACAGAGTGTCCCACCACTTTGCACGCGTCGCTTTGACGATTTCGGAGCTGCCCGTGTTTGTCACGTTGCGAAGGCGAGCTTCCGGCGCATTCACATTTTCCAGCGCAGCAGGCTGACTGCAAGAGTCAGCAAGCAGCCCATATACAGTAGCCAACTCGCGCATAACCCGGGCCGTGGACAAGTACGGCGGTATTTCCTTGGGGAACGTGATGCACGAAGGTGCCCCTAGGTTTGAGGCGACCTGTGGTGTTAACTCCACGCCTTCGATGGGCCAATGGGTACTAACCTCCAGGCTCCTTGTCGGGTCCGCGCCTCTTAACAACAGCATCGTAGTGGCAGTGAAACGACTTCTTCAGGCAGTTGACGCATGAGGGCCGTTCACCCGAGCATTTGATCTTCCGTTCTCGGCTCCATTTCAGCTGAATACTTGCTCAACAACTTACCACCGTGTGCACGAAATGAAGATGGGCTTGGTCCTCGAGGTGGGCTGGGTCATACCACCTGGCATGGCACCGGATGTGAACAGTGTCTACAGTGTGCGTAGAAGTTCTGCGTTGGAGAAAGAATGGTTTAGAAGTGAAGATGGTAGCTGTGCCAAGTCACACAGTCAACTACCCCGGCACTTGTTGATTTGAGGGCGATCAGTAGTGCTGGCGCGCCTATATGGCTTATGAGTAACTGCGTGAGCGCCTAAGATGGAAGATCACACTTGATCTGCGTGCGCAGTTGAACGATCTGGTGGGCAAAGCCGCCGCGTACGGTACAGGTATACACGAAGATCGAGAGGATGCCGCGCCACTCTGCAATCGTAAACGTCTCCCCTGGTTTATTGTCCATAAGGATTGTCAGTGCTGTTCCTCATGGAGTGGCGCGGGCGTAGATGATCTAGTCCCACCGGCATGTGCTGCGGACTTTTACCATGGAGCATCATCACCGGAGTCTTCCTGTGACAAGAAGTTCAATGAGCGCCCTTGAGTGGATCCTTCCCTGGGGCTTGATGTCCGCCTGGAGCCTGTTCCCCGCTAGTAAAACCACACAATAGACAATCCCAAAGCTGAAACGGTTGCCGTAACAAGTTGTTAAGGTCAATGCAATGTTAGCGATAGACGCCAAGTCGGATAAGTGGTGTGACGACGAGTCGCTCGACCGTCGGGAGGCCCGGATATACAGAAGGTGGAGGTAGTGGTATTTCCGCGGTTGGAGCCCCACGTGCCTTGCAATGTCCTCGCAACGCGTACAACGCGCATCAGCGCGTCACATATCGACGCGAACCTGTGACCCACGAGACATTCCACTTCCCCAAGTTGCATCATCGTTCCCACCTCGCCACCGTCGACGTCAGCTAGCAACCTTCTAGCAACGCTCTCTCCATGTCTTCAACGCCGCCAACGGAAGGCCGTCGCAGGTCCTCTCGTGGTCAAGCGGCTGTGAGTGACGACGATCACCCTTAGTCCGCGCTGACACCAGACATCTGTCAACTCCAGCGATGTGTATGTTATCAAAGCCATCATTTGCCGCTCGTTGTATACCTTGGTAGGGCCAACAGGAGAGAAGGAGTACTTCTATCTCGTCCGCTGGGACGGATACGGGCCTGAGGACGACACTTGGGAGCCGCGCTCCAACATCATCAACGCCTCTGATG
Source organism: Cutaneotrichosporon dermatis (assembly GCA_020011015.1). Taxonomy (NCBI): domain Eukaryota; kingdom Fungi; phylum Basidiomycota; class Tremellomycetes; order Trichosporonales; family Trichosporonaceae; genus Cutaneotrichosporon; species Cutaneotrichosporon dermatis. The sequence goes on along the minus strand of JAIGNX010000002.1, from coordinate 1,725,126 downwards.
CGCTCAAGGAGTACGAGATGAGGGGTGAGTCCAAGTGCTATGATGCGGCTGCGCTATCTGTGTCAGCCATTCTGACTGCCCAGACACACCCTTCTCGATTATAGAGGTCCGGAAGACAGCCAAGCCACAACGTTATCTCGTTCAGTTTGGATTATCTGCTGCTCTCATTCCGCCCTCTCCATTCTACCCCAAGCTGTGGATGACTGCGGACCAGATGAAGGAGTACTGCTCTGCTAGAGCGGTGGGCAACGAGATCAAGCTTGCCCTTCGCGGCCATATCGAGGAAGTCAAGGAGCGGCAAAGAAGGAAAGACGCGGAAAGAAAGAAGAGACTGGCCGAGCAGCGGAAACGCAAACGTGAGGCTATGCTCAAGCCAAGTGAGTGAGCTATCGCCCAGCAGACGTATTGATAACAGGGAACCTGACGATCATCGCATCTCGGAAGAAGGCCCAAGGGAAAGGAGCGGGCAATACTGACCAGTACTTGGCGGACTGGTACGAGAACGGAATTCTCAAGTCGCAGTGGCGTACCGGATGGCAGCTCTTCGAGGTGTTCGGAGCGGACGGAGAAGCAGCCATTAAACAATTCCGCGAGCGAGCAAAACTGGCCAAGCCAGCAGCAGCGTGTGACCAACGTAAGTATACCCCAGCCAGTGGGGCCGCGCGAGCGAATGCTGATTAACGCGTAGCCGACAGCGTCTATGAGCAAGAGCGTTTGAAGACCATCGAGGAGAATAAGTTGCTGCTGCGCAGCCTGGGTCTGCCATCATCATAGGAGATATCGTTCATGCGTCGTTCATGCGCCGTTCACAATCATGATACTGTTGTAGTAATAATTAGAGAAGTCGTGCTTATTGCGCGTTCGTTGTATCTTGCGGCTGGCGGACCAAATACTGAATGGTCATCAACTCCGGATGCCCTGAAATGAGCTGTTAGAGTGGGCAACAAAAATCTGCCACAGGCATAACGCCGATCGGACAATTGATTCCGCCTGCAACTTTTTTGGTCGAGATTTCTGACAGGGCCAGCCAGAGCGAAGAGCCGGAAGGGACGGGTGAACCAGGCCTTTTGGGGGGCGGCAGGAGAGGAGAGGAGGAAGCCCAGGAGGAGGGACAGTTGGTAGGGCGAACTCGCCGTGTAGTACTCGCTGCTCATCGAGTTGATTGCATTTGCTCTCTCTCATCCTTCACCAAAAGGCAGTTTCTTAGGTGCGTCCTGGCCATCGACTCCCTCTTCCTCATCTCTCCTCTCCTCAAGCACACGAAGCTCACCCCAACTACAGCCACCAAAAAATCTTAGCCACCATGTCCGCCGACGACGTTTACGAGGGTGCCATCGGCATCGGTAAGTCGAACCGCCAACACCCCACCACAAGGGCTGTTGCTATGCCCGGCCAACGGTGGCGAGCAAGCAGGAGAGCATGTCAGCTGACAGCCCACAGACCTTGGTACCACCTACTCCTGTGTCGGTGTCTGGGCCAACGACCGCGTTGAGGTGAGCACTCTTGGGATAAATGGCTGTGATCGGAACATCTGCTCACACCTTACAGATCATCGCGAACGGTGAATACTCTTCTTATCCGAGTGCATACTAACTCTGCAGACCAGGGCAACCGTACCACCCCCTCGTATGTCGCCTTCAACGAGGGCGAGCGTCTCATCGGTGACGGTATGTGTTGCTCGGAGCTTGTGGGAGATTTTTTTTAGCTGACACGGAAAAGCTGCCAAGAACCAGTCTGCCATGAACCCCCGCAACACCGTCTTCGACGCCAAGCGTCTTATCGGCCGCCGTTTCGACGACGCGGACGTTAAGAAGGACATGAAGGTGAGTTGCAAATGCATATCGCGTAGGAGCGATGCTAACGTCACTAGCACTGGCCCTTCACCGTCATTGACAAGGACGGCTCTCCTTACGTCGAGGTCGAGTACCTCGGCGAGAAGAAGACCTTCTCCCCCCAGGAGATCTCCGCCATGGTCCTCACCAAGATGAAGGAGATCGCCGAGGCCAAGATTGGCAAGACTGTCAAGAAGGCCGTCATCACGTGAGTTTATCCTTGAATTGGTGTCCGCGATCCTTTTTCCTGACGCCTCAGCGTCCCCGCCTACTTCAACGACTCGCAGCGTCTCGCTACCAAGGACGCCGGTGCCATCGCTGGCCTTGACGTTCTCCGTATCATCAACGAGCCCACCGCTGCCGCCATCGCCTACGGTCTTGACCAGAAGTCGAAGGAGGAGAAGAACGTCCTTATCTTCGACCTTGGTGGTGGTACTTTCGATGTCTCGCTCCTCTCGATCACCGGTGGTGTCTTCGCCGTTAAGGCCACCGCTGGTGACACCCACCTTGGTGGTGAGGACTTCGACCAGACCCTTCTTGACCACTTCAAGACCGAGTTCAAGCGCAAGAACAAGCTCGACATCTCGGAGGACCCCCGTGCCCTCCGCCGTCTCCGCTCGGCTTGTGAGCGTGCCAAGCGCACCCTCTCGTCGGTCACCCAGACCACCGTTGAGGTCGACTCGCTCTTCCAGGGTGTTGACTTCTCGTCCAACATCACCCGTGCCCGTTTCGAGGAGATCAACGCCGCTGCCTTCAAGTCCACTCTTGACCCCGTTGAGAAGGTTCTCAAGGACTCGAAGATCCCCGCCGCCAAGGTCGACGACATCGTCCTTGTTGGTGGCTCTACCCGTATCCCCAAGATCCAGTCGCTCGTTTCCGAGCACTTCGACGGCCGCCAGCTCAACAAGTCGATCAACCCCGACGAGGCTGTCGCTTACGGTGCCGCCGTCCAGGGTGCCGTCCTCACCAACCAGACCTCGGACAAGACCGCCGACCTCCTCCTCCTCGACGTTGCTCCCCTCTCGCTCGGTGTCGCCATGCAGGGTGACGTCTTCGGTGTCGTTCTCCCCCGCAACACCCCCATCCCCGCCAACAAGTCGCGTGTCTTCACCACCGTTGAGGACAACCAGACCACCGTCACCTTCCCCGTCTTCGAGGGTGAGCGTCTTGCTTGCAAGGACAACCGCTTGCTCGGCGAGTTCGAGCTCTCGGGTATCCCCCCCATGCCCCGTGGCCAGGCCGAGCTTCTCTGCACCTTCGAGGTTGACGCCAACGGTCTCCTCAAGGTTTCCGCTCAGGACAAGACCTCGGGCCGCAAGGCTCAGATCACCATCCAGAACTCTGTCGGCCGTCTCTCGTCCGAGGAGATCTCGCAGATGATCAAGGACGCCGAGATGTCCAAGGCCGCCGACCGTGACTTCGCCGCCCGCCACGAGGCCAAGTCTGAGCTGGAGTCGTACATCCACGTCGTCGAGCAGCAGATCACCTCGCCCGAGCTTGCCGCCAAGCTCAAGCGTGGAGCCAAGTCTGCCATTGAGTCCGAGCTTGGCAAGTCGATGGAGGTCCTTGAGGAGGAGAGCGCTACCACTGAGCAGTACAAGAAGGCTATGCTCTCGCTCAAGCGCCAGATGCAGAAGGCTATGGCCTCGGCCCGCTAAGGGTAGCATTGCTGTATTGCTGTGCCATTGTACGTTTACGTCTTAGGACATGCATTCAGATGAATAGGTGTTCTTGGTTATACTATTTTATGAGTGGCAGTTGCACGGACACGGATAGACCCGCAGCTTGTATGCCGATAGCTATAGTTATGGACTGATCCGCGGTTGCCATGCCTCGACAGTGCAGTGCCGTCTTCGCAGGTGCCTACGCGAACGAGGTCGCGTGCGCGTGAGGCGTTCCAGGTTGCGCTTGAGTTGTTTCCGAAGTCGAGTCTCTTCTCGATTGCTTATATGTATTACGTAATCGTGTTTGAGGTTCAAGTTTCTGTCAAACGCTGGTGGAGGCTTGCCACTTCGCCATTACTCACTCCTTTCAAGCCGAGTCTTCGCGATCGTGTGCTCTGGCGCATGCTGCGAAGAGCTCTGCAATCCTTTATCAGCGGAATGATGCCTCAAGCAGGGCCTGCGCGCTCGCAACGAGCGGTGGTCGCCGTTGTGGGCAGCACCGGCGTTGGAAAGTCGCAACTCGCTGTTTCGCTCTGCAACAGCCTGTCCAAATTGCCCGCTAGCTCCGGGCTTCCGAGCAAGGGCAAGGTCCTCTCAGCAGACTCGATGCAGCTGTACAAAGGCCTTGATGTGATTACCAACAAGGTCACCGAGGAGGAGAAGGGCGGAGTGGAACACTGGGGTCTGGATGTTGTACAACCAGGCCAAGGCGGAAGCTGGGACCTGGGCAAGTGGTGCAGTGAAGCGGATCAAGAGGTGGGTCTGCTGCCCCTACATCGCTGACGGCATAGCTGGAAAGGACACCTCCCTATACCCTACCCGTTATATGCGGCGGCACGCATTACTTCATACAGCACTTCCTCTTCCCTCCAGAACGGTTGTCCTTGGAGCGCACCGAGTCGCGAGACAAGGATCCACTGGCGATCCGCTGGACGCCTCCTGGACCATGTCCACCGACGCCTGAAGACATGGACCCCGAGCTCAAGACCTTACTAGAGACGTTCTGGCGCACCGACGCGATCTATCCCGTTAACAAGGACGAACCACGAGCAGACGGACCGCGCTTGACGTCGCGGCCGGTGGCCACTACCGATCACGAACTCCTCTCCATGTGGAAGCTCCTGCATGCAGTGGACCCGAACGATGCTCCGCGCTGGCACTGGAGGGATGAACGGAAAGTGCGCCGAGCTATCGAGCGCTGGTGGGAGCGTGGAGGTGGCGAGGTCGAGAAGGCTCCCTCCGACGCCGTCACAAAAGTCGGACGAACTGCTAGGTGCGTTCAAATACTGAAGCTCAATGCTGACGCTGGATAGGTTCCGTACCCTTATCTTCTGGGTATACGAACCATTGGTGAACCTTCGAGACCGACTGGACCGCCGAGTTGACAAGATGGTGGACGTACGTTGGACAATAAAGTCAATGCTGACGTTCAGAATGGCCTTCTGGAAGAGATCGAGGAGCTACGCAGCGTCGCTCTACGGATTTATGGGTCGGAAGAGGCCACAGATCTCAGCGAAGGCATCTTCCAAGCCATCGGTGCGTGCGGGTCAGGGTTGCGTGTGCTGATATTCCAGGCTACAAGGAGTTTGCCGGCCTCACTCTGCCGCAGGAGGACCCAAGATCAAATCCGCAGTTCGACGCCATGCTGGCGCGAATGAAGCTGTCCACACACCAGTATGCCAAGATGCAGGTCAAGTGGATCCGGAAGCAGCTCCTCCCTGTCCTCCACGAGGCACAATCGCTCGGAGGCGACGTCCACATCTACGTCGTGCCAGGAGGGGAGGCGGGCGAGCTGGTAGCTCAGGATGTTTTGAAATGTGAGTCGCCTATCTGGCTTTGCTCTGACAACAGCATTCTTGGCTGGAGAAGAGCTCCCAGATCCCTTAGCTGTGGGACACCAGGACGCGCCGCAGTTGCTCAAGATCCTCTCCCAGGAACCGTCCAAGGTCGCGGACACTGCCGAGTGAGTCGGGCGCCCCACGTTGGCCGAGCTGCCACTTACACCGAACAGTCGCCAAGTTCTGAACGCACGACGAATCTGTGAGCTCTGCTCCACGCAAGATAAGCCCTTCTCCGTCCACACAGTAGAATGGAATGAGCATTTGAAATCCAAGATCCACAAGAAGTGAGTCAGTTGAGAGATCTAGGCTGACTTGTGCAGGAATCTTAAGTTTGGATCGATGAGCAGGGAGGAGCGGATCGCCTTTCAGAAGGCGAAAGGTCTTGCTCGCAAGGCTGAGATCGAGAAGCAGAGGGAGGAGGAGAGGCTGCGCGCCGCTGCTAGTGTACCACCATCGGAGAGCACATAGACCATGTATGCATTATCCCGTCGCTGCTCCTTCCTTGGGATTCTAGAGGATAGCAACAAGCCGCTTAACACAACACTGGAGCCTCGATGAGGACCTCCACCGGATTCAGGGACGAAAGTTGGCAGTCACTCTACAACTTCGAAGTCCATTTGTTTGTTGTCAACTGACTCTCCTCCATAACACCTCCTTTATTATGGACGACGACGATTTCCACTCACTGAACAGGGTAAGCGAACATGGGAGCTGCGGCCGTTACTGACGTGCTAGGGCGTGTTCATTCTTCCGTTCAATGGAGGAGAAGACAGCAACGGCGCTGGACCATCCCGCCGGCCCTTGGACAAGGTCTACAGCACCGTCAACGAGATCTACGCCCAGGCTCACAAGGTACGCCAACATGTACCACTGAGCCATATACATGATCTGACTCGCAGGACTATGAGGAGGACCGCTCTGCCGAGCAGCTGGACAGCATCAGGGAGTGGGTTGAACGCTGCTCCGCGGCCCCGCCATTAGCCCAAGCCTTCCCTATTCGGCGCGTCCCCGTCGCCCTCATCCAAGGTGAGATTAGGGGCGCATGTGTTCTGACGGAAGGGATATCGTCCGAGACGCCTGGCCAGCTGGGGTCTATTCTGCGGCATGCGGCGACTATCAACGGACGGGATATACCGGACATCGCTACGGCGACGCGTGCGGTCGCTGTCGGGTTCTTAGGCGAGGCGGTAGGTCGAGTCTGCTGGCAGCACTGACGCCGCAGGCTCTCGACGCGAAGAAGGCTGGGCGAACGCCTCTCGATGAGGTAGCGCGGTGGTGGCACAAGCTGCGCGATCGGCCGGCGCTCCTCGTCCACATTGAGCAAGCACAGCTTGTCCCTACGACTGTGTTGGCCGAGCTCATCTACATTGTAGGGTGGGTTGTCCACTGTGACTCAGCGTGCTAATCCTGAAGCCTGCATGACGATATTCCTATCCGGCTGTTGTTCTCGGCGCCGTCGATCAGCACTTTCCTCTCGACTTTCGCGCCCCTCGAACCCAGCGAAGTCGACCTGAGCATATTGGGCGGTGGGCGACGACGCGCCCGTGGTGCGGTCACCGCTGTCCTACAAGTACGTGCTCCGCTGATCCTATTTCTCACGCCAGACTGCTCTTGATCGTTCAGCTGCGCCAATCTCAATCACTGAGGACTTGGGGCGCGAGCTGCGTGGCGAAGAGGACCGACTTGGCGGAGGCGCTGGGGCGGCCCTCAAGGCTCTCCGATGGCTGCTTCTGCGCCACAGCGGAAACTCTGCCTTCGCCGCCCTTCCTGATGCGGATCCTTCTTTGCAGTAAGGGTCTCGCTGCTGCTAGTTGCTGACGTTAAGGTCGACTGCCTTGCAGGCGTTGCGGGAGATCACCTCGTCGACCAACGAGAGTCAGGGTAACCCGGCCGATGCGCTGCTCGCTTTGGACACAACGCCAGATACCATCTCTGTGAATACCCAGCAGGAGCGTACGCTGACCAATTAGACGCAGAATCCTGCTCCACGACTCGCGCTGCTGCAGGCCCTCTCAAACCCTGACGCGTTCCTCCCGGAGACAGTGCCGGACGGCAGCGAGCCGGCAGGGAACGATGGACTGTTGGGAAGTGGGCATGGCCCACTCAAGGAGGCTGAAATGCTGTACTCGCTCTGGGAGTCTGCGGGCAAGTCAGTCAACCTGTGGGACTGGCTGGAAGGCTTCCGTATGACACTGTTGGCTGGGAAGGAGAGGAGGGGAGAGGAAGAGGTCAACGGTACGGAGCCCACTACACCATCTAAAGGCAAGCGCCGGCGGGAGGCTCAGGGAGGGGAGGAAGATGCGGCCGAACTGAATGAGGAGGAGGATGCGCGTGCGCACGCCCGCTTCATTCGTTTCGTAGAGGAAGCGCGTATGATGGGTTTAGTCAGAACGCGCGGAAAGAAGGGCGACGAAGTGCTCAAGTCTGTACTTTTGTAAACAAATCGTAGATGACGTCAGCCACATTTTGCATGCGCCTGATCTTCTCTTTGTCCATTTACCCATTCTCCATCATTCAAGCCATGGCACAATGACTACGACGTGCACGACTGAGGCAATGCTCGCCGAGATAGGCATGGGTACAGCTGCTGAGGTAGGTCGCTTCGCACTGAGCACCGGCTAATATGAGCTCGCCATGGGCGTCGGCTTCAACAGTGAGTCGTCCTTTGCTGCCGCATAACTGATAGCAGCTTCGCCGCCTGGGCCCATCTACATCCCCGAGCTGGACAACCTCATCCTCTCCGCCAGGCCGCACCTGGGCGGCTCGAGTCTTCAGCGCGGCGACCTCGTCGAGATCATCGGCCCAAGCGGGTCGGGTAAGACGACCATCGCGATCTTCCACCTCATGACTACACTCCTCCCGTCGTCCCTTGACCTCGCGCTCGACGCGTCTCTCGGCAATGGATCCGATCACAGCGTACCTCTCGGGGGGAGGAACATGTACGCTGCGCTGCTGTGTCCGCCATCTCAGCCGCCGCCCGTAGCCTTCCTCGCTTCGACGATGCACGCGCACGTCGATCGCTGCTATGCAGCCGCAGTCGACTCTGGTCTCAACCTCCCCGATCCCCAGCTCCCATCTGTCCAGAAGGCGATTGGCCAACTCGTCGAGTCCGCTCTTGAGCGACTCACAGTCCTCCGCCCTCGCCCGCGTTCGGCGAACTGGGCCATCGCGCTGCGGCGGATCCTCAACCCACCGGACATACTGCGGCACAACCCCGCGACGCGCGGACCACACCCCGCCCCAGCGATGGTGGTCTGCGACGGCCTGTCAGACGGGTTCTGGCCCGAGCGCTGGGCGGAGGAAGACGGTGGCGTCCGCCGTGGATCTGGTACGGGACCACGCAGCGCAGAAGAGGCGGGCGTGCACGATGTGTGGGACGCGCTCACCGCCCTCCGCTCCGAGCTGGGCGCGGTCGTGATCGTCACCATCCAGGGCCTGCGTTCGATCCCCAACACGCCGTTCTTCAAGTCCCACCTCCCGGCGCCGTACCCCTCGCCTTTCGCTCCGCACGGCAACGGCGCAGAGAATCAGTCGGCGTGGCCGGTCAACGTTCAGCTGACGCTCCTTGGGCCGTCGCGCGCCCTGCAGCTGCCGGCTGAGACGACTTTGACGGAGGCGCTGCGAGGCCGGACTGTGAAGGATGTGCGCGTCTACAATGGCATTGTGCGCGTGCCGGGCGGCGCGGGCGCCGTGGGCGGGTCTGGAGGCGGCCGCTTCTCATTTGGTGTACACCAGAACGGCCTCGTTCCCTTCAACACCACTTAACAGGCCTCCGATCAGTGGGGTGGCAGCCTCATAACGAAGTATACCATGCATCTGTCTATACCAGCTGAGGGTCCTTGCGATCTATATCTCTGTTTCTACAACTCTACACCTTAGACTTCGTGGCAGCCTCCTCAATGGCCTTCTTGACAGCCTCCACTGCGCGAGCGTGCATGTCCTTGCCAGCAGCGACAATGCCCTCGTTGCCAGACAGAGTGCGTCCCTGGGAGAAGTCGAGGGGCTTGCCGTGCATGTCGGAGCAGACGCCGCCAGACTCGGCAATGAGGAGGTTGCCGGACGCATGGTCCCAGATCTTCTCCTGGTAGTCCTTGCCGCCCGAGTACTTGGTCGGGATGCGGAGGTAGACGCCGCCCTCTCCGCGCGCGAGGCAGGCGTACTTGGCCTGGCTGTCCATGCGGAGGGACGGGCGCTGGACGCCGAGGAGCTCGCCGATGCGCTGCTGGATGCTGTGGGCAGAGTGGCCGGCCTCAACCGACTCGAGGAACGTGAGAGGATTGGACTCGGGAGGCGTAGGGGGGAGGGTGAGCTTGGTGTACGCGGCCTGGTCAAGAGGGCGCTACTCGTCAGCAACGCACAGGGAGATCCGCCTAGAACTTACCGACCAGCTGCCCTCGCCGCGAACAGCGACCATCAACACGCCCTTGCCGTTCGGCACGACCTCCTCGCCGAGCGCGGCCGGCTCGGGGCCGAGGTTCGGGCACCCGATAACGCCGAGCTCGACCTGGCCGTCGACGATGAGCGCAAGGCAGACGGCAAACTGCTGGTGGCGGATGAAGCCCGACGTGCCGTCGACGGGGTCGATTGTCCAGAACCGGCCCTGTGCGCCGCCAGTGGCCGATCCAGCATCGATGGCGGACAGGATCCTGAGGCGTCAGTGAAACGTACACAGCCGCGGTTGTGCTCGCAAACACACTGCTCCTCAGAGAAGGTCTTGTCCTTGCCCCAGCCGGCCTCGCGCGAGAAGCCCTCGTTGACGAGGCCGACGACCTTCTCGCGCAGCGGCGCGTTGGCGCGGAGCTCGGACGTGTCCTCCTCTCCGATGATCTTGTCTTGAGGGTAGTGGTCGAGGAGGTGGAGCGAGATGAGCGCCTGGGCGGACAGGTCGGCGACTGGGACGCGTTAGTCTCGTCGGACGGCTCGGCGTGAGTGGGCTAACGTACCGGTGACAGGCGACTTGTCCTTCTTGATGACGGTGTCCTTAGACACGAGGGTGTCCTGGACCGACTTAGTGCTGGCGTCAGAACGATTCAGCTTCGGAAGTCAGACATACAGGTAGCAGCCGCGGAGGACGGAGAGAACGGCGAGCTCGGCCTCGTCGCGAAGCTTGGTAAACGGCAAGGCGGACATTGTGTAGAAGCGGTAGCTGTGGGCGAGGGGGCGTTGGCGCAGAGTCGTGCGAGGGACGAGTTTAACGAGACTAGAAGTAGAAGTACGACCAAGACGGAGAGGTAGAGAGAGAATCATACAATGTTGGATGGCTGGTTTACGCGGAGGAGGAAATATAAGGAGACTCGCCAACAATATCGGGAATCTTTGGATTGCCGGCCGTGTGCGGCTTGTCACGTCATCTTCCTAAACCGCAACCTATATTGATCATACAATCAACGTCCGCTCCCTCCACCATTCGTGGTTCCAACAGTCCCAAGTCGCCGCCCAGCATCCCTCAGGACGATATGGCTCTCCCATCACCACATGAGATCGTGCAGCTCCCCCTCCCTCATCCTGAGGCATACGAGGGCGAGCCGCGCGAATACGCGCGCGCGCTGATGCAGCGCAAGGACGACATTGAGAAGGAAATTGTGCGTGCTGGAACCTCGACGCGGCTGATATCAGGACGCGCTGAAGGACGTACTCGCCTCGGTAAGGTTTGGTAGTGTCAACCTGTGTGTCGCTAACAGTCAGCACGGCGCGTCGACTGACACGGCCCTCGTCGACCCGGAGGGATACCCACGAGGTGACATTGATGTGGTATGTTGTGGGTGCAGGCTGCGCTGACACCAGTACGCGATTCGGCATGCGCGCGCAGCGCTAGTGCGGCTATACAACGATCGTGCGGAGGTTGTGCGCCGTCTTGCGAGCGCGCTCGAGTCGGCGTTCGAGGTCGACCCCTCCAGTGCCTCACAGTCACAGCCACGAGCAGCCTCGTCATCGTCCTCTACAGCGGGAACAGCGAATGGCCACCGTGAGGCGCCAGCAGCCACTGCCATTCCCGATTCGTGGCCAGAGCGTCCCATTGCCCGCGTCAATAGCGTTGCACCAGGGAGCCCTGCGGCGGCATCGGTGAGTGTCGTATATAGAAGAAGTCACGTCTGACAAACAGGGCCTCGCTGCTGGCGACATCATCTATTCATTCGCCGGCGTCACAGCAAGCAGCGAAGGCGGCATCCAGGCGATCGGGCAAGTCGTCGCTCGCTCAGAAGGCGTGAGTGTATTCCAACAGACCACCACTGACAACCCCAGCGCTCCCTCACTCTCCTTGCGCTGCGAGGCTCAGATCGCAAGATGCTGCAGCTCACCCCACGATCAGGATGGGGCGGACGAGGATTACTCGGATGCCACATCCTTCCCGCGTGATTCCCACGTATCCATGTTTCCATGCCTGCATATGCATGTTAATATCTATCCACCTAGACGAGACGCTTGCCGCTGTCCTCAGGTTTGGGGACCGCAGCCGCCTTGGGAGGCTGGGCAGCCTCGGGGACGACGGCGACAGGGACCTCGACCTTGGGAGCCTCAACGGGAGCCTCGTTTTCTGGCACAGCAACAACGATCTCAGCGATCGGCTTCTGCTCAACAACAGTGCCGACCTTTTGGAGTACGACGGGGGCAGTCGCGGGGGCGGCCGGGGCGTGGGTAGAGGGGAGGTGGTCACGGACAGAAGCGGTAGCCTCGGCAACCTTGCTCTTGGCGTGCTCCACACCCTGCTGGCCACGGCGCAGTGCGTCGGCCACACGGAGGCCAGTGGCCGACTCGACACCCTCGGCGGCCTTGGAGCTCCACGACGCAGCCTCGTGGCTCACACCGCGCAGACGGTCGGCCGCGATGTGCCAGTGCATCTCGAGGTTCTGGTTGAACTGGTCGTGCTTGGCCGCAAAGTCGGGGAAGTTCTTGTCCTCAATGTCGGACACATACTGCCTGAGGTTGTGGGCGGTCTTCGGCAGGAAGTAGGGGAGAGCAGCGAGCGCGAGCGTGGGAGGGGCGAGGAAGCGAACCGGGAAAGAGCGAGTGCGGGTGAGAACGGATCCAGTGAGGCCCGCGACGAGGACGTAGATGATCCCCGGTGTCAAAGCCTCGTCCTTGGGAACGACCTGCTTCACCTCGCCTGACTAGTCAGCAGCAGAACGACAGCGTTCCGTGTCTACTCACGCTCCACGCTCCGCTCAAAGTCAATCCAGTGAGACACGCCCTTCTCCACAACGCCGCGGACCGAACCCACGGCCTCGGCGGTCGCCTCGCGCGCAGTCGCGATGTGGTCCGAAAGAGGGTTGTGGTGGACAATAAGCGTCACAGTCCCGTCGTCATTTGGGTTGGTGTAGATCGGGAGCTGCGCGTTAGTACATATGCACGGCTTGACGTTGCCCGTTCCCCTTCAGCTCCACGACCTACCTTGTCGCCATTGGCAGCACGGCCTGGGTGGATCGAACCAGTCGAGTAACCATCGTCGGCGAAGGCAACAGTCGACGCGCTAGCGACCACTGCGCCTCCAATGGCAGCGGCAGGGCCAATAGATCCCCGGAAGAGACGCTGGAAGGCCGCCATGATGGTGAGTAGCAATGGTTGACCGATTGATGGTGATCGCGAAGTGACGGTCGATATCGGACCTCCCAGCCGGCCCCGCGCCCCACGTGGCGGAGGTTTGCGGAACTTGAACCGAGTGGCACATCCGCCGTCCCTGAGGATCTTGGCCACCACTACTGCATAAAGCTATACAACTACCCGCCCAGCGCCCAAAACAACTACGACAACTGTATGTACAAAACTCTAGCACGGCCAATGTCCAAAATTCTGCATGTACATCAGTTCTTCACTTTGGGCGCTTTTGATCGGACGGTGTTGTTCCGTCGTGGTGGTGCCGGTTTCGTTTCGCCGTTCGTGCCATTTGAGATTGTGCTCTTTCTGCGCCGCTTGCGCCCCGGAGCAGATTCACCGTTACCTTCCTGGCTAACCGTGGACATCTTTCGGGTCGGTGGGGCGGACGCGTGAAGTGGGGGTACACCGCCCTTGGTCATGAATGCGACACCCAGGCGCTGTAGCGGATCCGCAGAGTCGAACTTTGCGGGCAGGAAGACTATAGGTAAACCCGAGTCGGGCATGGGAAGATGGAATGCCTGGTCTGTCAGTAACCACAACCCACGACATGGTGCAGAGAAACTCACAACGCCCTCGGCATGAAGCCCTTGAACCATGTTCACAAAGGGGTTGATGTCCTCGTCATTACACAGAACCATGCCCATAGTCACCGGAAGCAGGCCTTCGCGAGCCAAGGTCGACACCGGGATCATGGTAGCCGTGTAAGTCTCAGTCATAACCGGTTCAGGCGGGTACGAGAGTGTGTTCGGCCAGGTGTGCGATTGCCTGCGACATGGTCAGCACAGCCTCGTCGCCCTTCGTCGATGTGACGCCGACTCACCAGAGTTTGTCCGAATCTGTTTCGCCAATAATGAGAACATTAAATCGGCCACCACCGCGCCCTCGGACGACCAGATCGCCTTTCCAAACGGCCACTTTGCCGTGTTGCAGATCTCGGAATGTAGGCGAGAAGAACATACACATGGGCGGTGGCGGGATGAAGGGCACATCGGGCAACGGCAACTGCAGAGGGGGAGGTGGCCTATGACGCGACATCTTCGGCGATGGCACATAGCTGGGCTCGGTTGCTTCTGGTGACACCGAAGGGATAGTCATGCTGACCGACGTCGCGGAGAGCATGCAGCCACGAGATGTGTGCGGTGTCGAGGAAGATGATCCAACGGCGTTCTCCACCGGCTCCTCCGTACTCGCGATACTGGGTTGCCTGTTAGAGACGACGAAGGTGTCGCTGTCGCTCGTGGACGGTCCTGGAGCCGGGGATGCTTGTTTACTGCTGTTGGACTGGCCCCACTCTGGTTGCGAAATGCTACCAGTCGGGGCGCTTTCCGTCTCACGGAGCCTCTCGTCCTCTTCCATCTCCGCGAGAATGGCGTCTATACCGGTGATACCGTCTGCGGGACCACGTGAGTCTGGACGGGTATCCGGGCGAGTCGTAGAATCGAGAATGTCTATTGGGGGGAGGCCGAGCGCCGGCGAGAACTCGCGTCTAGGGGTGAGACCAGATCCGGATGGCAGTGTTGTAGATAACGACGGCCACTCTTCTCCGGGGGTGAATGTCGTCCACTGCGAGAGCTCCACCTCACCGAGACCTTTCGTCGGAGTCCAGGCTCCGTAGACTTGACCGTCTTGGAAGGCATTGACAGCTGGAGGAGCAGTGGACGCCACGTAGGACGACAGCAAACCAGCGAAGACGATGGTCTCGTGAGGCCGAACCGCAACATTGTATAGGGCTTGAAGCGAAAGAGCAGCCTGAGATGAAGGGGTTCCAACATTCGCTGTAGTCCCAGGCTCTGGTGAGAGCGAGAGAGACATCAGAATGCTGGGCCACAGACCCTGACTTGTCACCTTGGCGTCAACCATGTACAGCACCCAGTTGTTGCACTTACAGCTATCGGACCGCCTCGTTTCCACACCTCAGAGAGTATCCGAGCTACTCCCACCGCTCCGACGCCTTCCACATCGACCGTGCGGTTGATGGCCAGTCTCCATGCCTCGGAGCTCGAAGCAGAACGTTCCAACCCAATAGCCTTTTTGGTGGGTGTTGATGCCTTGGGCGCTTGCGGGCTGGCGGAAGGGGCCTCGCTCTCCACCTTCACATATGGCACGGTTGACTCAAAGGGTCGATCGGCCTTCGCACTTGGCTCGTCGGTGTCGAAATTGAGAAGGCTCTCCCATGCTGCGGGGCTCGAAATGCCGTTGGGGCCAATCTCATTACCAAAGCCGGGCAATATATCGTGCGTGGGGCCGCCAATCTTGTTGACAGGAGGAGTCCCACCAATGACCCAAGGATAGCTGTTGGCGCTGGTTACAGAAGAGCCGACGGCCGGAGGGAAGGAGGAACGCCTTCGGTGCAAGCCGCGTCTCATTGCCGGCACTTGCCCCGATGCGAGAGCTACTACTGGGAGGGGTGACGGTGCGGCGTCGGTAGTGGATGTAGGCGTAGATTGAGACTGGGTCGAGGAGGCTGTGATGGGAGGTCGGGAGAGAGGGTGAGGGTGGTAACCGCGACCGCTGTCTGTCGGCGACGGAAGAGTACGTCGGGGCTGCGTGTGTCAGTTCTGTACAGGTGCACCAGATGCAACGGGTGAAAGAGGGGCGAAGGGGAAGACACATAGCGGCGTCGGCTTGCGCACGAACTCGCGTCTTCGGCATAAACAGATGCGCCCTATCATGGGAACGGTGTGGTACTTGCAGAGAAACGGCCGATACGACACTTACCTCGCTCGCCTTGAATTTCAGTCTGTCTGGAGATGTGACCATGGGCGACCTTCGGTCGTCAGCGTTGTTCGTACGGGCGTACGACAGGTCAAGGACAACTCACGAGACAATCTGTTTGGGAAGTGGGTCCGGGAGGCGACTGGGTGCAATGACTGGTGACATGACGCAACCAAATGGTGCTGTTGTCGATCGTAGCTACGCCTTAGGATCCTTCAAGGTGATGGCATGCGTCGAGCTCGTAGGACCACAACTGCCGAGGTTGCAAGTGGAATGTCTTCGATGGCTCGGGAGATGGAGCGTTAAACCACAGCTCTCGTGCAACGTGCGCGAGAGGTGACCCGCGTCAAAAGTATCGTCGGGTCTTCGAAGAAGTGGAGAGGATCTCGACCGAGCGATCGCAATGAACTGAATGATGTTCGTGAACTCGAGAATGAAAGACGAATGGATGGATGGAGAAAGGTGCGATGTCAACGTTTGTTGCCACGATGGAGGAGCGTGTGGATTGTAAAAGGCCGAATGTGGTGCAGTTGGTTGAGCGTGTGGACTTGAATCTGGCCCTCCCCTATAGCGATGTTGTTGGCCACCCGGAACTTGGGCGACTTTGGACCACCGATTTACCAATGTAACCGATGTGAGATTGGGAGCCTGGGAGGGGGACCAGAAAGTTGACAACAGTCGCGCTGGCAGAGCGTTGGCAGAGGGAGCCTGAACGGGATGAGGGGAAGGGGAGGTTGTGGAGATGGGCTACAGTGGGTGAGAGACCTCAACGACATGTCAGCGACCCGGCCGGCTAAGCGGCAAGGAAGGCATGAGGGGGGGAACGGTACGGCAATGGGCAACAGATTGGCCCACCTGGCCCACCTGGCCGATCCATGGGCTAAGGTGCAGTGAGGGTGAGGGAGGCGAGTATCTTCTGGCCTACTACCTATGGAGGCACGGCCATCAACCCTGGACATTGGCTTGTACAGTTGTTGTCGCGCGGCATGGGCCAATGACCATCTGACCTTCCTGGGAAACCCGGCCGGTCGGTCACCTCCGTTCGTGCGCCACCAAGACCATCCCGTCCTTGCCGGGCTCTTTCCCTGTACTGCGACTTTCCTATTAACCTGAACTATCTGCCATAACCTGGGGGCCTGGATTACTGTTGCATGCGGTAGCCAGGCT
Source organism: Cutaneotrichosporon dermatis (assembly GCA_020011015.1). Lineage (NCBI taxonomy): Eukaryota > Fungi > Basidiomycota > Tremellomycetes > Trichosporonales > Trichosporonaceae > Cutaneotrichosporon > Cutaneotrichosporon dermatis. The sequence goes on along the minus strand of JAIGNX010000002.1, from coordinate 1,708,314 downwards.
AGCCAGGCGGGGCACCATGACTTCTCAGGGATACTTGAATGCCCTGGTTTCAGCGACCTACAGGGCGCCGGGGGGGGTTGGGGCGCGCGGGCCGGCGGATGAAGTCAAGCATGTCTGTCTGTGCGTTGTAAGGACCTCGAAAGAACTCGAGTTGCGTCACAGGTACGTTGGGGTGAGCCAAAATCCCTCGACAATACCTATCCCGTTGTTCAGGCTCCATCAGACAACCCTCCGACAACCGCGACAAGTGACGTAGAGTATGACAACGATGAGAACACTGCCAGAAACAATGACCACATGGCGCGAAAAGGAACCAGAGATCGAGAGAGCCAAGATCGAGTACAAGGGGGATCTCTGTTGCAAGGTACACTACAAGGTGTAAGGGAACAGTTGGTCCAACGACACGACTGACGTACTACCATTTGCACCCGTGGCACGACAAAGACCCAACAAACAAGTTACGCTCGGGCAAGAAGGTCAGCGGATCGGGTCCTTGCAACTGCGCACATGTCTCCTCTCAGCGCATCTAGAGCCATGGGGTAGGGTTGTCGACGTTCCTGTACGCAGTAGCTGTCATCATCTCCCGTCTCGCGAGTAAAGCAGTTAGTCACCTGTCAACGGAGGTGCCGACCATTCCACACCCATGATCTTCTTCTGACGTCTGTGTTGCGTCACTACAATTCTATCTTTGGGGCTCGCGTGCCAGTTTCGTATGTTGGTAGGTTCCTGTAGCTTCCTCATGAGCGCAGTCCTAGTGGCAAGAACGCGCGCGGACACACGCGTGTTGCTTTTCAGCCAAACTTGTACCTTCTTCAGTACCCATCCTGGCGCCGTCCTGTGTACGGTGGCTCCTCCTTCTCTCATCCCCCCTTGTTAAGTTGTTCGATCACGTTCACACCTTCCTTCCTCACAACATTCCTCGGCAACGAACTAGACTCACGTCACATCCTATCATCTCTACGTCAATCTCTCTTCTTATCTCTTCCCTCCTCTCCACTATTTCCGCTCGTCAAGGAGTCTAACCTTCAATCTCCGACAACCCGATATTCCGAACGCTCGTGACGAGGGACATTCACTGACAACGTTGACGTAGGCATCTGCCAACCAGCTTACTAGCCTTTTTGGTATCTCGCCTCCGTCCCCAACATTCCTTCGAAGCTCACAATCCACTCGGCATTGTAACCTTCCTCGAAATCCCCCGATGAGCTCAATTGCGCGCCACCCATCGAGGGCTCAGACGCTGCCTTCTCGCGGTGCGTCGACGCGGCCAAGCACTGGTGATACCGGAGCCGGGGAAGGTGGCAGTCACGCCGTCGCCATCATTCAAGGGAAGAGTGAGTCGACTCTATGCAGTCCCACCCAGTAATACTGTTGCTCACTGACCAGCCGCCGGTGTTGAACTTGGAATCGCAGCACTCAACCTTGATACTGGCAGGGTATGGACGTGTGACTGATGTTTCGCTCACCTTCCCTAGGTCACTCTGACACAGGTATGAAGCGCAATTCACCGAGCTGCCCAGGCTGATACTGACCCATGTAGCTGGCTGACACCTCCCGTAAGTGACCAGCACAGTCAGCCTGACACTCAGTTTACGCGCGCACCATCCAACACCTGCATCTCCACTTCCCAAGCGACATCCTGGTCGCCGACAGCCACGCCTCGGGCACGTACAGCGCGTACCACGTCAAGACTGAGTCCACCAGCAAGCTTGTTCACGCAGTCGAGAAGGAGTTCGGTCTGAAATGCAGTTACCTCTCCCGCAGTATCTGGAATCCTGAGAATGGTACGGTCTCTGGTGAGTATTCAACTGATGACAGGGTTGGAATCCGTCAAGCGCTATTGTGTGGACGATGCTTCTAAAGCACCCTTTCTGATGGTCATTGCGGACCGTTACTACGCCCTCTGCGCTGCGGCAGCCCTGTTCCACTGGGCATGCAGCAAACAGCGAATGGACTACAACGATGGCTCCGTCAGCATCCAGTACGAGACCATCAGGGGTATGTTCCGCTGCTCTCTAAAGCGCTCACACCAGGCCAAATGTTCATCGACTCCGATAGCGCTCGTAACCTAGAACTTGTCCAGAATAATCTCAGCATGAAGACCACCAACACTCTCTACTGTGCGCGGTTGTGAGACCATAGCTCTTGCTCACATCCAGCCACTCTCAACTCATGCTATACGCCAATGGGCAAGCGCATGCTGCGGACCTCCCTCCTGCAGCCAGGTAATCGTGTGTATAAGTTGAAGGCTCAGTGATCACGGCTAACTGTACAGAGGAAGATATGATCAAGAACCGCCTTGACGCGGTTGAAGGTGACATGCATCTCTTCGCACCTGCTCCATTTCCTAACGTTCAGAACTTATCTCCTCTTCTGAGAAACTCCGCGCCATTCGCAAATCACTCAAAGCCATTGACAAAGTTGGTAGTTGCTACAGGAGTGTAAAGAAGAGAACTGACATGACAGATCGATCTAGACAAGCTGATCGCGAACGTAAGTGCTGCTGCTAATACCGCGTACTAACTCAGATTTCACAAGATGTCGGCAGAAACGATGACCCGCGCCAAACCGAAGATCGTATCCAGAACCTGCTCCACCTGCGCAAAGTTGTCAAAGAAATGGCAGAGCTTTCAACAGTTCTCAAAGCTTGCACGTCCCCTCTCCTCTCCATCACTTCTCGAGTATGAGACTGACTTTGGCTCCGGTAGAGCTGACAGCTCCAGGTCCTTTCCAACCCAGTTCTAGGCCTCATTTCAAACACTATTGACGGTAACAAAGCAGCAGGACGGCATAATTCTGACCTTTTACAGAACGGCTCTGTGACGACACGACGAACGATGTGAAGGGTTCAAAGCGACTGGTGCAGAAGAACGTCCGGTTGTACGCAGTCAAGAGCAATGTCGACCCTCTGCTCGACTTGGCTCGCTCAACGCTCAAGGAGAATACCGAAGACATTCTAGCTCGTGAGTCCACGTTCGTTACGGTGCTAACGTGAGTCGGCAAGCAGTTTGGAGGTATGTGGCGTTCACACATTTCGCTGCTCACTCTATCTACAGAGACCCACGGTATCGACGTCAAAATGGAATGGAGCGATCCGGGTTTCAAGTTCACCTGTCCAACTGATGAGATCGACCTCAAGTATCGTCCCAAGGGTATCATCAATATCGAGAAGGGAAAGAAGATCGTCAAGTTCACGTCTCACGAGCTTGTGGGTGTTGTGAATTGGAGCTTACTAACATGTATAGCTCAAGCGTAATGCCCGCATGCTGCAGACCCAGCAGGAGGTCTTCGTTATGAGTGACAAGTTCGTCTCGGCTTTGGTGCAAGAGATTGTTCCTTTCCTCTGTGAGTAATGGTTAAGCCCCATACGCTAACCAGCAGCAAGTCTCTACACCAGTTCTGATGCTGTCAGTTTCCTGTACTGAGTTACCAAGCTCATCCGACAGGTTGCCTTGGTGGACATGCTCACCAGTTTTGCCGGCGTCTCTTCTGGTGCGTCACTGTCCGGAGACGCGTCCACACTGACTACCCCGCAGGCCTGTCGTATAGTAAGCGTGGAGGCATAGCCGCGACTAACGTGTCCAGCGCGTCCTACTTTCGGTAGCGGCATTGCTGTGAGTGCCAGATTCTCAGCAGTCACTGATCCAGATCAAAAATGGTCGTCATCCTATTCTAGAGGCCACCCTCGCGGCAGGTGACTGCGTTCCGAACGACGTGTACTCAGTGAACGGATCGGCGCACTTCCAGATCATTCAGGGGCCCAAGTGGGTAGTCGAGTGGCTGACGCTGACGCACAGCATGTCGGGAAAGAGCACTTATCTGCGGCAGATCGCTCTTCTTACCATCCAAGCGATGGCGGGATGCTTGTAAGCCGCCATTAGGAAGAGTATGCTGAACAGCAGTGTTCCGGCTGAACATGCGATGATCCGTCTACCCGACTGTCTTCTTACCCGGCTGTCAAATGACGGTAAGTCACCCAAAAGATGCTCGCTAACTTGCAGACAACATGGAGAAGTCACTCTCAACGTTCGCCTCTGAAATGGCAACATCTGCCATGATCCTTGGTAACTACGCCATGCTGGGCCATGATGGCGGCTGACACCACACAGGCATGGCGACTCACCGTTCGCTTGTGCTTGTTGATGAAGTGAGCATGGATGCTCAGGATTCTGTGCTGATAATAGCTGGGACGCGGTACGGCGCCCATCGAAGGAGTCGGCCTCTCTCAGGCGATCGCCGAGGAGCTGATCAAGATCAAGGTCAGATTATCGGAGGGCGCTACCGACGCTAATATTCAGTCATTCACCTTCTTCGCGACTCATTTCCGAGAGCTCGCCCTGACTCTGTGCACGACGCCAGGTGTCGCCAAGTAAGTGACCCCTGGGGGCCGTAGCTAATGCAAGCCTCCATCTTCAAACTCAGCGCAACAGCCATATGGTCGACACGGCTGAGTTCAGCACGACCTTTCACTACAAGGTTGTGGAGGGGCAGTGTAAGGATGAGCACTATGGTGAGTCTTTGCGAGAGGCGGCTCTCACATTCCAGGCCTGGAGCTCGCCAAGCTGGTGGCTCTTCCTCGTGACGTGATGGAAACGGCGTGGGCGGTTACCCTCAAGATCAGCGAACTCGAGGAGCAGAGTAAGTTAGACACAGCCAGCTCCAGCTGATGGCGTCAGATCGTAATGAGACACTCGCGTATGCGCTGTCGAACCGCCGCAAAGCGATTCTCGAGGTTAGTAAATAGGTAGGCTTCAAGCTAACACGGCAGCTCCGCGGTAAGCTCCGCCAGGTCCTCGAGGTCTCCAAGTCCGACGACCCGACCGTCATCCAGTATCTTCGCCAGGTTCAAGCGTCTCTCCTCGAAACTCTCCAAGAGGCGCTCCGGCTCGAGAAGGAGTCCAATGTTAGCGACATGGCGACGGTCAGCGCTGGTGGGGGTACGATCACTTAGGGCGAGGGTAGATGTCCATGGCATGTGAACGAGCAAGCAGTGGGGCTGCGAAGATGATGCCTGTAGTATAGTCAATCGAACGACGGCTCAGTGATGCACATGTGATCATAGTAACGAAACAGACCTTCTAATCGTGCCATCTAATCGCATCCCAGTGAATGATCTACATGCATGTCGGTGCTGCTGCTCTCTGCTCTCGGTTGACTTATCCGTAACACATGGCTTAGTCCATGCGTGAGCGAAGTGTCCGGGTGACCACCTTGTCCTTGGTGCTAGATGTCAGTTTCTGCGGAATCCATCCCACCACGCAACTCACATAATGTGGACAATGGCTCCCCAACCACTGAGCGCATCGCGGTCGACGGCGTTCAGCAGCGTTTGGGAGATGGTCTCGAAGAGGTCCTCGGGTTCCTGGCGGTCAGTTGACGTCTGCTCACGCGGCCAGAAGCGCTGCTCACCAGGTCTGGCTCCCAAAGTCCCTCCGCAGCACCGTAAAGCTTGTCGGTAGCTGTTCCCGCGACCGCAAAGTCTTTGGGTGTGGTGATGCACCCAATGCTGTCGGGTCAGCTGCGAACCTCACACACAAGGTTGAACACTTACGTGTCCATCGTCGAGATGAAGGGCTTGGGGTTGGGGTTAGCCGACGACGCCTTGGGGATTCCCGCAACGACCGGCTCGATGAAGTATGGCCCGAACCGCTTCTCGTACAGCGTACTGGACAGCAGGTGGGTGAACGTCTCCGGGGTGATCTCGCGCTCCTCCTTCATGCGGTACATGTTGACGCGGAAACGCAGCTGCTCTTTCCTGACCTGTCAGCGCTATACGGTAATCGTCGAAGAGCGGAAGGAAGACGCACAAGGTGTACACGTCCGTGGCCAGCCCTGGCAATCCGTAGTACAGCGTGTCGTTGACGGGGAAGACCTTCTCGAAGTTCATGGCGACACCAGTGGCCTGCTGGCCGAGACGGAGGTCGCACGCGATGGCGACGCAGTCCTTGCCGAGCATGGCGACGACCGAGCCGCCGTTGTACTCCATAATCGACTGTGTGTGAGCAGACCTAGACTTCAAGGACGCGCGTCTAGTCCAGCATGACCTACCATGGCGGAGAGTGTTGGTTGTGGTTAGAGCCAGCGGCTAAGGAAGGAAGCGCAGCGAGGATGGGGAAGGGAGGCGCTTCGGGGACTCGCAGAACAGCGAGATGGCGAAGCGGAGAGGGTAGGAATGGGACGAGTCGCGAGGTGGTGAGGTCGAGGGCGTTGTTGCCAGAGTATAACTTGAAGTTATGGTCGTTGTCCGTGGAGGTTGTCATGACCGCATCATCAGCCTTGAGCGTGATCGCTGAACGCGCGGCCCCAGACCACGTGGCGGAAACGGCGTTGTCAGCGTGGACGCGCTTGTGGCGGTGCCTTTTGGCGGAGACCCCGCATTCACTTTGTTGACAAGGACGTGATCAGTCTTCCCTCCACTTTCGAGTACCGACATCATCTTCCAGCCACTTAGTCGCGCTTCACGGGGCGAGAATGAACAACCCAACGCCTACGTCTCAGCTGTCATTACCGTGGGTAAGATGGTGGTTGTGCCGATGCTGACAATAAGGCATTTCCTCAAGCAAGGGCTCACGGAGAACGGCTATCTCACTGTCGACGACTTCGCTGGCGTCACGGCAGGAGATCTAGCAGCAGGTATGCCATGGCTACGGAGACCTGCTAACGCCAGAGCTCAGTATTGGGATCCCGCAAGCGGAAGATGTTCTGCGACAAGCGAGGACGTTCTCTGGTGAGCTGACATCCTTGTCTCTGTCGAGCTGACCAGCAGCCGGTCCTTCCAGGCTTCGTTCGCCAGCGCCAGGCGACGCACCGCGGCAACCTGTCCAACCCTCCCAATTGCGTTCACAGCGCGCCTCCGACCTCCTCCAAGTGAATGCCGACACACGATTCTCCACGCTGTCCAAGGCCGTCGACGACCTGCTCGCGCATTACTCTCCTCTCCAGAGGCAAAGGGAGCAACCGCGAAATCTGAAAGGGAAGGCGCGGTTCCTCGCGTCTGCATCCGTAGTGCCAGGTATGGTGCTGGAGATATCAGGGCCACCGGGGTCTGGGAAGACGGCCGTCGCGCTCTCCATGGCGCTGAGCGGACGGTTGTGTGGCGACAGAGCTGAGGCGCTCATCATCGGTAAGCTGCTCTTAAGTTGCCCAGCTGATATTAGATACGGAGGGGTCAGTTACGCCGGAGCGAGTAGCGGCTGCTGCTAGGTCTTTGAAGGAGTCACTGCTGGGGAATGGTGCGTCCACATCGTCGTGCAATCTAACATCTAGATGTTGGACTGGAAGATATGCTCGCAGGAATCCATGTCATGCGCGTGGTCACGCAAGTCCAGATGGTCGCGGTGCTGCATACACTGGACCAGTGGCTCGAACAGCATCCCAGCGTGAGTTGGGTTTTGTCATCTAGCAGCTGATAAGAAGGTAAAGCTGGTCGTGCTCGATACGCTCAGCTTCCACTTCCGACAGCCAACGCTTGAGTTGTCCACCCGCAAGCGAATAATGGACGTGTAAGTCCCCTTTGGGATGACGCTCACGGCAGTATCAAGCAGACCATTGGCAAAGCAGCGACTGTGCGGGGATGTGCTGTGAGCTTAAATCCTATGGTAAAGCTGACAGCAGGTGGTCGCCACGACGCAGATGGCGACTAAGCTCCTCACGGCGGAGAACAAGCGCGCGACGTTCGAGACGGGAGAACGGGCCGTGCTCATGCCCCAACTAGGTGTGTACAAGATGGCAGGACAAACTGACGCCAGGCGACGCGTGGACGACAGAGCGAACGGTGCGCGTCGCGCTCTTCCGCGGCCCGGCTGGAGACGATCTTCGATATGCGCACGCATCCACCACCTCGATGCCTGGAGCGAGCAACAGTAATCGGAACGACCAGCCATGGGCTGCCTACGACATGGACGTAAGTCTGTTAACATTGCCTTCGCCTAACAGACGCAGACCGCTGGACTGCCGTGCGACATGCCACCAGCGCCGTCCGAGGCCGACATTGTATAGTCTGCTCTAATGTCATATGATGCATAGACAATACAGTCGATCTATACTCCCATGGGAAAGACACTGGCTAGAATCCGGTTGGACGCGCCAGACTTGTGTCGTATGCACGGATGAGGTGCGTCTGGTCCTGTGTCTGGTTTTCGGTCTGCGAGAACGCGAATCCGCGCTGGCGGCGCATGCGCTGTGTCGCGCGCACCTTCTTGATGGCCTTCTGGAACTGCTCCTGCCGCGGCCGGTAGTCGGAGAGGTTGAACTTCTGGATCTCCTGGACGACATGGTAGTCGGCGGGGAGGTACGTGCGGCGGTAGTACTTCCAGACGTAGTCGCGGAGGAGGCAGAGGACGGGGAAGAGGACGAGGCAGAAGTAGAAGACGGGGTCGGACCAGAGACGCGCAACGACACCCTTGTACGCGATGGAGAAGTTGAGGAGCGGCGCGATGAAGGCGTATAGCGGCAAGGCGACCATCGTGAAGATGAACGAGCCGGGGATGGCTGCGACGGTGTACTTCGTCCACAGGCTGCGTGTTAGTTTATGACTCGTGAGGGCGCAAGAAGACAGGACTCACTCCGAGATCAGCGCGGCCTTGCCGAGCACAGTGAGGAGGACGGTCATGTAGAGCGTTGTGCCCCACACCCAGAGGCCTGAACCCTTGCCGTCCGACGCGATGAGGTCGCCCGTAAACGCCAGACAGGTGAAGGTGAACAGAAGGACACTGTGATAGATCGCGTTGCCGACCCATTCGAAGAACTTGATAGGCGTGAAGAAGGCGTTCTTCTGGCCAAGGTGGTAGAGCTGCGGGTACCGGTCGAGCATGCGGGCGCTGACGAACTGGTCGAAGATACCGATGACGAGGGGTGGGAGGATCGTGAAGATGACATTGTAGAACGACATGGACCAGCCCTCGTACGAGATCTGGCCCGAGAAGTCATTGAACCACGAGTACTGAATGTCAGCTGGTTCCCTGTCATGGGCACAAGTTAGCTTACCCAGAACAGACAGAGCGCGAAGGTGATGTTCTTGTAGAACGAGTACAAGATGAGTTTGGACAGGCGTTGGTAACTCCACGAGCCGTGGACGAGGAGAAGCTTGCGGAGGAACCGGAACTGGGATATCGCGACATCGGCCGATCGGGCAGCCTGCAGTCCTTCGACACCCGAGATACCGACACCAATGTGGGCAGCTTGGATCATGCTGACGTCGTTGGCGCCATCTCCGATGGCGAGCAGAGGCGCAGTGGTGGCCTTCTTCACGAGCTTGACGACCAACGCTTTCTGCAGAGGCGAGACACGGCAACAGATGACTGCCTTGCACATGACAGCCAGCTCCAGAAGAACATCGGAACACTCCTTCTCGAGAGCAAACGTGAGACTCTTGCCATCTAAGTTGTCAGCAGACTGATTACTAACGAGTGCTTACCGATGATAAGCGCCAGCTCTTCCACGTCTCCACCACCCATCCGTTGATTCTTGATCGCAAACAGGCGTTTGTTGAGTAACTCCACAGTCTCAGTTTGAGTCTCTGTGTTGATGAGGACGAGATTCATGGACTCGGAGATCAGGCGGCAGGACAGTCCGATGTTGATCGCAGTCTCCTGCCGGTCACCAGTCAGGATCCAGATCTTGATACCAGCCTGCTGCAGAGTGTGGATAGTGTCCGGGACACCATCCTGCAGACGGTCCTCAATAGCAGTCGCGCCGAGCAGCAAAAGGTTCTGCTCAATGACCTCGGCAACCTGGTCCAGCGCCTCGGCACGGCCCTGCATCTGGGCAGCGGCGTTGTCATAGAGAGCCGCCCACTCGCGGTACTCGGCCTCTGGGATGTCGCGGTACGCCAAGCAGAGCGTGCGAAGACCTTCCGTAGCGTAGTCCTCGAGGTGGACGAGGGTGGCTTCCGAGAACTCCTGCTTGGCGCCTAGGCGCTCAAAGATGACCGTGTCTGCACCCTTGCAGAACAGGCGGATCTTTCCGTCAGGGCAGCGGACAACCGTAGACATGCGCTTGCGAGAAGAGTTGAACTCGCAGACGTTCAGAATCTCGTACTCCTCGTCCTGCCCGTTGACATCGACGAAGACAGACTTGGGCTTGCGCGTGTGGAACCGGTAGCCGAGGAGCTCCGCGCCCTGGACGAGAGAGGCCTCATCGGGACTCGAAGCCTGGTAGACCATTTTCCCGTCCTTCACTTCTGGGATGACAGTGTGGCACACGGCAAGGAGGTTGAGGAACTGGCGAATCGTCGCGCCCTCCTCGGTGTTCTCCTCGGAGCGTTGGCGCAGAACATCAAAGGTCTTCTGGCCCGTTTCTTGCTTGTTGTCATCGACGACCTGGGCGTAGGGAACGCCGAAGATGGAGCACTCTCGGAACTCCATCTCGTTGCAGGTGAGCGTACCCGTCTTGTCAGAGAAGATGTACGAGATTTGGCCGAGCTCCTCCACAAGAGACGATGTCCGGCAGACAGCAGGAGTATCTGTTGGGGCGTAGTACATGTCGAGATCCGAGTTGATAAAGGACGCGTGTTGGAACTTGACGACCTCCATAGTCATGATGAGGGAGATGGGGATAAGGTTGTTGTAGAGAATGATGAAGGTCAAGATGTTCTCGATAAACTGGCGCGCCTTGTTGGGCATACCCTCGCCAAGGCCAAGGTACCAGTCCTGGTCGGAGAAGAACCACGTCCGGATGCAGTTGCCGATAGCGGAGACAAGCGACATGAGGAGCAGCAAGCAGAACAGGTAGAGAATCTGCTTGTTGACCTGTCTCTCGACAGCCGTGCGCTTGATAGGAGGCTCTGTGGCGTTGCGCATCAACTTTGTTTGGTGTCCACCGTTGATGACCAGTCCGTACACCCAGCCAGTGTTTCGCAGTTGAGCTCCACGCAGGAGAACCTGGTTCGGTCCGACTGGGATCTTTGTCGGGGCTGCTCCAGGCTGAGCAGAGGACAGGTGGAACGTGCCGTCGTAGGTGTACAGCGAGGAGTTGGGCGCCTCTGACAACAAGTGTCCGCGCAGCATCGAAGCCGATTGTGGATTCGTCAAGACCGCGGTCGTAGGATTGGCCTGCTTGATCTTGAGGTTCGTCTCGCCGTCGAGATTCGCCGTCTCGATGTACGCCAGTCCTTCTGGCTCACTGCTGCTGAGAAGGACCATATCTGCCGGGATGAAGCCGTCGTTCTCCAATCGCACAATGTCGCCGACGCGAACTCGGCGCCATGGTCGTGGGATGAATTGCCCATCGACAAGAACCAATGTCTGGCTGCTGTTCAGGCTGCGATCTTGCGCATGTCGTTTCTGGGTGTGAGCGAGTGCACTGCTGGACTGGGGCACATACAAGATCTTCCTTGATCTCTTTGAAACCACTGGCAATAAGGACAACCGCGAGGGGAACGATCGTCGTCCAACGGCCCGTAGGTGACACCCCTGGAACCTGCTGAATGCAGGCAGTAAACAGGAAGAACAAGTTGGCAGACCGAGAGAATTCGGCTGGGAAGAGGTCAGCGTACTGTTCTGTCTCCTGGGTACTCACAGAAGAGGAACTTGGGCAAGAAAGTAATGGGGCCGTACTTGCCAGTCTGCACAGCATTGTTTTCGTACCCCTTGACACGGTTGCCTTCTGGGTCGTTCAACAGCACCTCTCGTGGGATGCCATCAAACTTGTTCTTGCGCCTCAGGAGCTTGTCGACGCCGAAGCTCCAGTCGACATCCGTCAGGTAGTCGTCCTTGAATGTTTGCCATCGGCCTCTTCGTTGCCTAACGGCGTAAGGACCGTCCGTCGGCCCAGAGAACGTGTATGCAGACGAAGGTTCGTCGTCCGCAAATGGGTCCTCGTTGGTGCCTCCCAGATAGTCCTTCCCCTTGTTCCCAGACGGCCCGCCGTACCCAGCTGGCGCTGCTCCGGCTTGGGCGAAAGGCTGGTCTGCGTCGAAGATCGCCGAGCTCCCTGCTCCCTGCGTCCGAGACGAGGAGCTCGCAATAGGGTGCATGTAGCCAGAGGACTGCGCTGGTTGTCCAAAGTCGTCGTCGCTGCCCGTCAGTACAAGTCACGTCTCTCGCACTCGCTCGTCGAAGAATGGATCCAAAGCGTAGCCGTGCTTGGCTTCATCGCGGGACGTGCCAGCGGCCTGACCGCCCTTTGGCGTGGTCGATCCAGCATCTAGCAGCGACGGCTCCGAGTCATCGCCGAACGGGTCGGAAGTCAGAGGGTTCGCCACCTTCTGCGGTTGGGGTGCCAGAATGTCGTCAAACGGATTGCTCCCCGACATTGCGGATCGACGCCGGAATGACTTCCGGACTGTTGAGTGTTGCGTCTGCCGAAGAGGTCTCGGTTCGATAGAGGTGTGGATATGGGGAGCTTAAGTTGTTGGCGGGAGTGATAAGGGTCGAAGAGTTATCGTGCTTTGTGTGTAGACTAGTGCGACAAGCGAAAGAGTATGTCGAACCAAGCAAGCACTGCAATGTAATGCGTACGCAGTTCGATTGAACTCGTCTTGGCCATTCCGTGTCCGGCCATTCCCCCTGCCCTCCACCTTCCACGCCTGTTTGGTAGCTTGGTAGGGCGTTAGAACACGAACCAACATGACAGCGCGTCGGTATCAACGGAGGCAGATGGTCTTAGCGTGGAAACCACGTGTTATATGAAAACACACGTCATGAATGTTTGTTTAGAATCCGCGCGTCCGCGCTACGGTGAGACGGTGGGTGCGAAGGGAGCGTGACTTTGGAAATCAACAACATCCAAGCGGAACCCTCGCCCCCCGTCCGGCTTTCCCTAGGTGACAACAACAACACCTTCAGTGGATGTTGTTGACCATCTTCACTCGACGAGTTATACCTTCCTCGTCTAGAATACTTCCTAACACCTTCCTACCCTACCAGCACCGACCGCCTCCTCCTACCTGGTCCACATCCTTTTCACTCTCCCCGAACCGCTGTCCACCGTCATCACCTCATCTCAGACGGTGGTACACCATGTCCGACAGCGAGGTTTCCGACTTCCGCTACGATGACAGCGACTCCGATGGGTACGCCGAGCCCAAGGTGACAAAGAAGGCTCCCGCCAAGAAGGCTGCTGCTCCCAAGGCCGCCAAGGTGAGTCACCTGCATGCATTCCCATGCACGATACCGTGTCTAACAACAGCCTGCTGCAAAGAAGGCGACTACCGCGAAGAAGCCTCTTGCCACGAAGCGCAACTTGCCAAACGATTCTATCTCTGAGGACGATGACTTCAGCATCTCGTCCACCCCGGCCAAGCCCAAGGCCGTAGTTGAGGACGACGTCGATGACGACGTGCGCCCCAAAGGACCAGCCAAGAGTGCCAGTGAGATGTACCAGAAGGTGAGTATTCGATGCAACCAAAACATGGTCAGGGAAGGAGTCACTAACACCTAGCTCTCGCAACTGGAGCACGTCCTGAAGCGCCCCGACACTTACATTGGCTCGGTCGAGCCCATCACCCAGGACATGTGGGTTGTCGATGCCGACAGCAAACAAATGGTCAACAGGTGAGTAACGACAGACGTCTGACCACACGCCACTTGGGCTCACTCTGTGTTATAGGTCAATCACCTACGTTCCCGGTTTCTTTAAGATCTTCGATGAGATTCTGGTCAACGCTGCCGACAACAAGATCAATGACCCAAGCATGGACTCCATCAAGGTCGAGATCAACCGCGAGAAGAACCAGATCTCCGTCTGGAACAACGGAAAGGGTATTCCAGTGGAGATGCACTCGAAAGAGAAGATCATGATCCCAGAACTCATCTTCGGCAACCTGTGAGTGGAAGAAGTGTAGCCTCGTTGCACGGAAGCTGACCCAAAGCCTCACATCGAGCAACTACGATGACGACCAGAAGAAGCTCACCGGTGGTCGTAACGGTTATGGTGCCAAGCTTGCCAACATTTACTCGACCGAGTTCATTGTCGAGACGGCCGACAAGGTCAACGCTAAGAAGTACAAGCAAGTCTTCTCCGTCAACATGACTAAGAAGTCAACTCCCAAGGTGAGCTACCAAGCTGCAGCGACAACTGACCGGACAGATCACCGAGAACAAGAAGGGCGAGGAGTACACTAAAATCACATTCTCACCCGAGCTGTCGCGGTTCAAGATGACGGAGATTGACGACGACACCTACGCACTTCTCATGAAGCGTGTCTTCGATATCGCCGGTACCGTCAAGGACCTCAAGGTCTTCCTTAATGGCGAGCGCCTCAAGATCAAGGGCTTCAAGCAGGTGAGCATTCCAGACGACCTGGCGATCAGGAGCTAACTGTCCAGTACGTTGAGATGTACTTGCAGGCGAACCAGGCGGCGCAGGCACAGGACGGTGGCGCCCAGCCCAAGCCCACTGTGGTATACGAGGCGGCCGGCAAGCGCTGGGAGGTTGCGTTCGCAGTCTCCGACGGCGAGCAGAAGCAGGTGTCTTTCTGTAACGCCATCTCCACTATCAAGGGAGGAACACACGTCGACATGATTGCCACGCAACTGGCCAACAAGCTGTAAGTTTGTCTAGTTTGTCAGCTGTTAACAACCAAAGCCTTGCGGTGATCAAGAAGAAGAACAAGAACGCCAATGTCAAGCCTTTCCAGATCAAGAGCCATATGTGGATTTTTGTCAACGCCCTGATCGAGAACCCCTCGTTCGACTCGCAAACCAAGGAAACCCTCACTCTCAAGAGCTCAGCGTTCGGCAGCAAGTGTGAACTGTCCGAGGACTTTGTGAAAAAGGGTGAGGAGCTCTACTGAAGAATTCACTGCTGACTTCCTCAGTTGCCAAGTCTGGCATTGTCGACAATGTCCTCAGCTATGCTCGTTTCAAGCAAGACCAGCAGCTCAAGAAGACTGATGGTGCCAAGCGCTCTCGGTGAGTGTTTCTCTCGTCTGTGTGACCGCGCTGACGGCATCAGTGTCGGCGGTATTGCCAAGCTCGAGGATGCCAACTGGGCTGGTGGACGCAACGCCAGCCAATGTACCCTCATCCTCACTGAAGGTGACTCCGCCAAGGCCCTCGCCGTGTCCGGTCTCGGTGCGATTGGAGGACGTGACACATTTGGTGTCTTCCCGCTTCGCGGTAAGCTGCTCAACGTCCGAGAGGCGAACCACGATCAGATCATGAAGAACGTCGAGATTCAGAACATCAAGCAAATCCTCGGCCTAAAGCACAACCACAACTACACCTCTGTGGACAGCCTGCGTTACGGCCAGCTCATGATCATGACCGATCAAGATCACGACGGTTCGCACATCAAGGGTCTTATCATCAACTTCCTTGACTACTTCTACCCTCCTCTCAAGATCCCAACTTCCTTGTTGAGTTCATTACGCCAATCGTCAAGGTGTGGAAGGGGAAACAGGAGCACACTTTCTACACCATGCCACAATACGAGGAGTGGAAGGCTGCCAACAACGACGGCCGCGGATGGGAGTCCAAGTACTACAAGGGTCTGGGTACCAGCGAAGCCAAGGACGCGTAAATACTTCAGCGACTTGGCAAGCATCGCTTGGCCTTTGACGCCATGGACACGGACGACAAGTCCCTCATCGACATGGCGTTCAACAAGAAGAAGGCCGACGACCGTAAGGAGTGGCTGCGCCAGTACAAGGTCAGCCAATTGAGCCAGTAATCTAAGTAAGCTAACTCATCCAGCCCGGCACCTTCCTGGACCACGACATCAAGCAGATCCCTATCTCTGACTTCGTCAACAAGGAGCTCATTCTCTTCTCGATGGCGGACAACATGCGTTCCATTCCCTCGGTGGCCGACGGCCTAAAGCCTGGTCAGCGCAAGGTTATGTACGGCTGCTTCAAGCGTAACCTCAAGAAGGAGATTAAGGTCGCACAGCTTGGTGGTTACGTGTCCGAGAACACGGCCTACCACCACGGTGAACAGAGTTTGACGGCCACGATCGTTGGTCTGGCGCAGAAGTTTGTTGGCAGCAACAACATCAACTTGCTCGAGCCCAACGGTCAGTTCGGTACGCGTATGCAGGGCGGCAAGGACGCTGCCAGCGCTCGTTACATTTTCACCAACACCTCCGCGATGACCCGCGCTGTGTTCCACCCAGCGGACGACCCACTTCTTACCTACCTTGTTGAGGACGGCCAGCGTATCGAGCCCGAGTACTACTTGCCGACTGTTCCGATGATTCTCATCAACGGTGCGGACGGTATTGGTACCGGTTGGAGTACGCAGATTCCCAACTACAACCCCGTCGATGTCGTGGAGAACTTGCGGCGCCTTATGCGAGGCGAGGAGGTTGTGCCGATGACCCCGTGGTTCCGTGGTTTCAAGGTATGTACCATGGTCGACTGCAACTTGCTGACTTGACCAGGGCACCATTGAGCGCGTCGAGGCGGACAAGTTCAAGATCAGCGGTATTGCCGAGAAGATCGACGACAAGACTATTGAGATTACCGAATTGCCAGTGCGCAAATGGACGCAGGACTTCAAGGAGATGATTGAGGCGATGACCAGCGGTACCGACAAGGTCCCTTCGACCATCAAGGACTACGAGGAGCACCACACCGACACCACTGTCCACTTCAAGCTCCACATGAAGCCAGAGGGCATGAAGGCGGCTGAGGAGGAGGGCTTCGACAGCCGCTTCAAGCTTACTACCACCATGGGCACAAGCAACATGGTGTGTTTCGACCTCAACGGCAAGATCAAGAAGTACTCTTCTCCGGAGGAAATGCTGCACGACTTCTACCCCAAGCGTCTCGAGTACTACGGACTTCGCAAGCAGCACCTTGCCGATGAGCTCAACAAGCAGTTCGAGCGTCTTTCCAACCAGGCCCGCTTCGTGACGATGATTATCAAGAAGGAGCTCGTGGTGTCCAACAAGAAGAAGTCGGTTATCGTTTCTGAGCTGCGCGACCTCAAGTTCCGTCCCTTCCCCAAGAACGCTGGCAAGCCATTAGACTCTGGCGAGACTGAGGAGTCCCTTGAGGATGAGGACCAAGGCAACGACAACGACTACGACTACCTCCTGGGCATGGCTATCTGGAGTCTTACCGAGGAGAAGGTCAAGAAGCTCTTGGCTGAGCGCGACGGCAAGGAGCAGGAGCTCATCGACCTCCTCAAGCTCACTCCTCAGGACATCTGGAACAAGGACCTTGACGTCTTCCTTCAGGAGTGGGAGAACTCTCTGCAGGCGGATGTGGCGTTAGCGCAGAAGACCAAGCCCAAGACCAAGGCGCAGGTGAAGAGGGCCGCCACGGTGCGCAAGCGTCAGAAGGGCGAGGACACCGACGACTCCGAGGACGAGTTCAAGGTGAACGTCAAGGTGGCGAAACCACGAGCGCCTGCCAAGCCACGAGCTCCAAAGGCCGCTGCCTCTGCGTCAATTTCTGAAATCCCTTCAACTACGGCATCAGCTGTCCCTTCTAGAGCCACGTCTCCCACTAAACGTGACAGCACGAATGTCTCGGATAGCGAAGTGGACGTCAAGCCACCAACCAAGAGGGCCGCCGTGGCGAAGGCCAAGCCCATCACTGTGGACATCGACGACTCGGATGAAGAAAGTGAGTGTGCGCGTTTAGCTGTTTATTGACGTCTAGTGTATACTATACCGGCGTCGAAGGCAACATCTTCGAGAGCTTCGTCTAGAGCGTCGACGGCCAAGCCGACTGTTTCGGGAACAGCCACACCTGCGCCGGATGACGGCTCGGACGACGAGGTTCTAGCGAAGCCCGCGCCTAAGCCCCGAGGACGGCCAGCCGGCTCCAAGGCAGCCCCGAAGGCTGCTCCAAAGGCCGCGGCCGCTAAGAAGAAGCCGGTCAAGGTGGAGGACTCTGACAGCGAAGTCGACATTGCGCCTAAGTCGAAGTCGACGGCGAAGCCCCCTTCCAAGAAGGCTGCCCCGGCCAAGGGCAAGGTCAAGAAGGAAGAGGGGTCCGACTTTGAAGAGGATTCGTGAGTACATGTGGCGCGCATGCGTACTGACTGTTCAGTGAAGACTACGTTCCGGTAGCTCGCCCTACGACAGCTCGCGCGGGCAGAGCGGCAGCCACGAAGAAGAAGCCGACATATGTCGACTTGTCCGACATGGACAGTGACGAGTAACGTGCGCGTGTAGATGCGCTATGATTATATTGGAGTGACCTGTTTCCGTATACCCACTGTATGCGACTGTATGCTGTACAATTGCGCGGTTTTGGAAGAGCTCATCGTCGTCTTCGATGCTGGTTGTTAGGCCATAGGCGGGCGGGATGCTTGCACGTGACCCGGAGCCCCATCACAACAAACCGTTAGGGAGGATCGAAGACACTCGTCTCATCCTCATCTTCATCCGCACTAATCTCCACAACTATCGCATCCTCATCTTCCTCAGCACCGAGACCTCCCATCGCCCCCTTCTTATCGCGCATCTCCCCGCGCTGCTGAGCAAGCACTAGCACCACCACAGCTGGGCCCGGCTTGCCCCGCAAAGTCCCCCCTCCCCTCTCTTCCTTCCGACCAACTTTTGTCAACACCTGTCAACAATGGTGTCATCCTCACCGACGTCTCCGGCACCTTTCACCCGTGCACCTCCTAAGAGGACGTATGGCCGGCGGGGCGCACGGATCTTCAAGGCGCGTGCGATAACGCCGGAGATTGCATCCGACACGGACGTCAGTGAGGACGAGCAGCCCAAGGCGGAGGCGGGCCCAAGTAACGGGGCGAAGCGGGCGCGGACAGGGAAGGGCGAGGAGGATAGAGCTGGGTCGTCGCAGGATGGTGCGGGTCCGTCCTCGTCGTCGAGATCTGGCGGCATCGAAGCGTCTTCCTCCACGCAATCCGACATCGCTGCGTCCTCCTCAAGACCATCTGACCACATCGCCCCGGCGCTGGAAGCACATGACGCTGCGCCGCGCCCCTCCTTAGGGCGCTCAAGGACGGAACCGACTGCGAGCTTCGGCAAAGCCCCATCGACTGCGCCCGGCTCGCCCGCGCTCTCCGCGATCAAGAACGGCAGCAGTAGCAGACAGGGGAGCAATCCTCCGCGCCGCGGCCCGAGACGCATGCTCTCGCGCGCCGAGAGCATGAACGCCTCGTCGCAACCCAACATGTCGGCGACGAGCGCGCCCACCACCCCGCGCGCCTTACGCACTACCCAGTCGATGCCCATCACGCCCGGCAGTGCGCGCAGCCTGCGCACTGTCCCCGACGAGTCGCCGGGCAGCCATGCCGGCTCGCCGATCGTCGCGTCCCTCAATCCGGCCGTGCTGGGCTCGCCGAGCCCGGCGGGGAAGGCGAAGCGGACGTACGGCGGCCAGCGCAGTTTCCTGGCGCAGCGCGAGGCGGACCTCGAGACGGCACTGGCCGAGGAGGCACAGCCGAGCTACTCGGAACTGAGGAAGGAGTACGAGGTCGACACGGGCGACGACAGCACGATCCGCAATCTCGCCGAGGAGTTTAATCTTGCGCGCGCCCCCGAGCCGATCCATGACATGCGGTCCAAAGGCGAGAACCGGCTCTTCCAAGACGACATAGGCGTGCTCCTCGGCGACATCAACAATCCGAACCAGAGCCAGGCACTCCGGCGATCCAGGTATGTCAGCAGATATGGAGAAGATGTCTGACGGCAGCGCACTGGACGTGCTGCAGAAGATGCAGACGAGCGAGTGGATGTCCAGACTCCGCGACCATACCGAGAGCGTGTTTGCCGACCTGTGCAATGCGCGCGGTGACGACCCCATCCTCGGCGCCGTCTGCCTCATCTTCGTCGCCCTGCTAGCCAAAGGGCGAGGGCCGTTGCGCAAGGTGTTGGAGGGGGAGGCGCAGCACGTCGTTACTATCTTGAAGGGCCACCTTGATCTGACCACGGGCCCTCTGGACCCGGGTTTCAAAGGCAAGGAGACGGGATCGGTGAGTTTAGACACAGGGGCATTGCTGATAGAAAGGTTAGGAGATTGCGCTCCATCGCATCCTCGCTGTTCGACGGGTCAAGTGTGGTCGGCAGCCGCCGTTTAGCCTCCTTCGTTCTGGCAGAGGCATACCGAGATTCCGCTACTACACCACAGTTCCAGGCCGCAGTTGCGCAAGAACAAGTCGCTCTCACAGTGTTCCAGCAGCTCAAAGACGAAGGCGCATTGTTCAGGTCTCGGTTGGAACTGTATCGTAACTGTATCGTGAGTGCTCTTACCTGATCAGTGCTGACTCCCAGGACCTCATCCCAAGAGACGGCACGGTCGACCTCGACGCCATCGAGGAGAGTCTACGTGCCTTCTCGCGGATCGTGGAGGTGTCTCTCGCGGACCGCGAGCAGCTGTCGCACGACCGCGAAGGGACCGCCTCCCTGCTTCATCTAGCCGTTGCGATGCTGGCCGTGGCCGTGGACGAGGAGGACGACGACGAGGACTTTAAGCGGCAAGGTATGTCTCATGACGTGTCAACGCAGGCGCTGACAAAAGCCACCCGAAGTGTCGTGTCATGTCTCCAGGTCCTCGCTCCGCTTGCGGGTGCTGCGACGACAGCGTCCGGCGCCAAGGAAGCATTTGATACCGCACACGAGGACGACGCCATCTTCCCGGCCTTTGGGCGCATTATGTTCCATGTCCACCGGCTGGCTGAGCTCAGCAAGAACAAGCCAGCCTCTTCGTCTCATGATCCGTCGTCATCGCCGCTCAGCACGGATGGGGACAGCCACGCAAATGACGACAATGCCACCGACCTCTTGATCTTCATGTCCCCCGTCCTCAACTGCATCTTGCCGACCACTCGTACTCCCTCCATCAAAGTCGCCATGACCCGTGAGTTGCCACGCCTCTCCATCCTCCTTGTCCCCCGTCTCCCAGTCTCCCCGTCCCTACCTTCCTGCGTCCCTCCGCAGAACCCCGTCCCGCCCACTAACAGCAGCCGTCTCCTCCTGCGGAAAACGCGAGTGTATCTTCGGCTGCCGATGTCTCACCTCGATTCCCTTCGCATCCCTCATCGTGAAGCTGTACAACACCTACGACGACTCCGAGGACACGCAAGACGACCGCCGCCCCATCCTCTCCATGTTCCTGACCATCCTCCTCACGCGCCTGCTCGCGATGGCGCCGACACATGTGCGCCCCCTCGTCGAGCGCGAGCTCCCCGGCGCGGGGTGGGCGGCGCAGCTCGCAGGCCTGCGCGAGCGCCTCGTGCATCACCGGTCCGTGTATGCCGCTGTGCGGGAGCATATGGCGAGGGTGATGGCGAACGCCGAGGGCGGCGAGAGCCAGGGGATGGGCGAGATGGACGGGGACACGCTGCTTGATGAGACGCTGGCGATGCTGGCGCCCCTTCTTGGTGAGGCGGAGGCGGAGAGCTCAACGAGCTAGGAATGGGCTCAGCGGCGAGGGAGGTCAGAAGAGCATGTTAGAGTAGCGGTGCGTGTATGGCGGTAGTTAGCAAAGTAATGTATTACCTGTAATCTGTACTAGTCCGCGGTGCAATGTCGAGCCATCTGTGCGACATCTGATGGCGCTGATGAGCAGCTCGGCACTCCTTGAAGTGTGGCTAAATATGGCCAGTTGTGTGGATCTCCTATAACCAACATTATTCAGGTGCCACTAAACACACTGGTATGGATGAGTACGGCGGGAGCGAGGTGGCAGCAAATAGCCAGCAACAGCAGGAGCTAGAGCGAGAGCGAAAGCGAATGCAACCGCATTTCAAGGCAAGGGCAAGGGCAAGGCAAGGCAGGAGCGGCGCAAGAGTAGAATCTTCTGAGCAGTGCATTCATCACTGATACAAATGGATGCGTTGCGCTGCCCCGTCTCGGGACGCGCGCCAATGCAGTGGTGAGGGGTATACATATGAGAGTTGCGGACTATTAGCAGCGCTGAGCGTGAGCCGTGCGTGCGCTGCTGCTAGGCTAGGGATAGTGAGTGGCAAGATGGGATGATGGAGAGAGAAACGGGAAAGAAACAACCTAACGAAGCTTAGTTCTTCTTCTCGCCGTCAGCCGACGAGTCGGCCGACTCGGAGCTGCCCTCGGAGGCGCCCTCAGCCTTGCGCTTCTCGTAGACCTTCTGGAAGAGGCCGAGCGAAGCCTGCTGGGCGGCGTCGATGGCGGCCTTGATCTCCTCGGCCTTGACCGAGGCGTCGCCGGCGGCGCCCTTGGCGGAGATCTCACGGGAGCTCGGCGAGGAGCTTCTTGACCTTCTCGCGCTCCTCGTTGTCGAGCTGGGACTCGAACTCGGCCATCGACTTCTCAGTGTCGGCAACGAAGGACTCGCCCTTGTTGGCCTCCTCGATGACGGCACGGCGGGCCTTGTCCGACTCGGCGTAGCGCTCGGCGTCGGCAACCATGTTCTCGATCTCAGAGTCAGAGAGACCCGACGACGAGGCAATGGTCATCGACTGCTCGCGGTTGGTAGCCTTGTCGACGGCCGAGACGTTGACGATACCGTCGGCGTCAATGTCGAAGGTGATCTGGATCTGGGGGACACCCTTGGGCAGGGGGGAGGCCGGTAAGCTGGAAGTTGCCGAGGAGCTTGTTGTCGCGAACAAGCTCACGCTCGCCCTGGTAGACCTTGACCTCGATGGCGGTCTGGCCGTCGGCGCGGTCGAGAAGGTCTGCGACTTCTTGGTGGGGATGGTGGTGTTGCGGTTGATGAGACGGGTGAAGACACCGCCGAGGGTCTCGATACCGAGCGAGAGGGGGGTGACGTCGAGGAGGAGAATGTCGGTACGTTACCGGCAAGGACACCGCCTGGATGGCGGCACCCATGGCGACGGCCTCGTCGGGGTTGACACCCTTCGAGGGCTCACGGCCGAAGAGGGACTTGGCGGTCTCGACGACCTTGGGCATACGGGTCATACCACCGACAAGGAGGACGTCGTTGAGCTCAGAGGGCTTGACGCCGGTCACGCATAGCCTTCTTGCAGGGCTCCTCAGTGCGGTTGATGAGGGGGCCGACAATCTGCTCGAGCTTGGCACGGGTAAGGGTGATGTTAATGTGCTTGGGGCCCTCGGCGTAGCGGTGATGTAGGGGAGCGAGATGTCGGTCGACGAGGTCGACGAAAGCTCGATCTTGGCGCGCTCAGCGGCCTCACGGATACGCTGGATGGCCATGCGGTCGTTGGAGACGTCAATGCCCTCGGTCTTCTTGGCCTCCTCGAGGATGTAGTTGACAAGAGCAATGTCGAAGTCCTCACCACCAAGGTGGGTGTCACCGTTGGTCGACTTGACCTCGAAGACGCCCTTCTGCATCTCAAGGATGGAAATGTCGAAGGTACCACCACCAAGGTCGTAGACGGCAATGGTGGCCGAGTCCGACTTGTCAAGGCCGTAAGCGAGAGCGGCGGCGGTGGGCTCGTTGATGACACGGAGGACCTCGAGGCCGGCAATCTGACCGCGTCCTTGGTAGCCTGACGCTGCGAGTCGTTGAAGTAGGCGGGGACAGTGATGACGGCGTGCTTGACGGGCTTGCCAAGGTACGACGAGCAGTGTCCTTCATCTTGCCGACACGAAAGCACCGATCTGGGCGGGCGAGTACTTCTCGCCACGGGCCTCAACCCAAGCGTCACGTTCGAGTGGGCAACAATCTTGTAGGGACCTGCTTGATGTCACGCTGGACCTCGGCGTCCGAGAACTTGCGGCCGATCAGACGCTTGGAAGCGAAGATGGTGTTCTCGGCGTTGACACGGCCTGCCGCCTAGCGGGCTGACCGACGAGGCGCTCGCCATCTGAGAATCACGTCAGCGGCGATTCAGAAAAAAAGTAGTAGTGAAGAAAAAAAAAAGTGTGATGACTTACCCTTGGTGAAGGCGACGAACGAGGGAGTGGTACGGGCACCCTCAGAGTTCTCGAGGACCTTGGCCTGGCCAGCCTCGAAGATGGAAACACACGAGTTGGTGGTTCCAAGGTCGATACCGACGACGGGGCCGGTGACCTTGGAGTTGTACCGCTTCGAGCCAACGAAGGGGGTGGTACGCTGTATGTTAGCGTGTTGTGCTTGCAGTCATCGCCATCATCATCCACAGCAGTGGCGAGCGACTCGAAGTCTTCATCCCAAGTCGGCAAAGTGTCGCCGCCGCTTCAACTTTGCCGACTTTTGAGGAGAGAGGGTAGTCGTCGTCGCCGCCGCTGCTGCTGATGATGGCGATGAAGGCGGAGAAGAGATGCTCACGGTGGCGGCGCGAACGGCCGAGAAGGGGGTGGAGCGGATGGAGCGGGTGATACCGTACATGGTGTTGAGGCCGCTTTTTTGGGGGATGCGGAAGGGAAGAAAGATGGTGTTGGGAGATTAAGAAGGGTCGACGAGGAAAGAAATACCGACCGACTTGGTGGAAAGAATATGGCCGGGTGGGTGAGGGTAGTGTGGCTCCGAAGCGAGAGGAGTGAGGGCAATGTAGGCAAATGGGGCTTTGGGTGAGATGCCCTTTCGCGTGGCTATCCTAACTCTTATGAGTAGACTTTTTCCATGTCCGTCTATGGAGATCCTACGTACTAAACGGCCCACTCAATAGCCACTCACCCATAGAAAAGTCGCTGGCAAAATCTAGAACAAAGTCCGAGTGAGTCTGCGTCACTCCCCTCTCTCTGCCCATCCTCCCAGCTCCGGCCGGAGTGCGGCCGAAAATACCCGAACCTTGGACTGAGCCGGAATAACTCCACGCGAGAATCTGGGCGGAATCAATTTTGCAACCTCTACCTTCGAATTGCTCCAATCCGTTTGGCCCACACTCACCACCCCCGCTGTCCCCACCGCAGAGAATCTCAGCTCCTCCATCGCTACTGGCTCAACTTCGGCTCGACGTCCAACCAAACCAAGCTCCAGTTGTCAGTCACCACCTCACCTCCATCGTCACTCCATTCTTTCCTCTCCTTTCTTGCCCCGGCTCTCCGCTCTCGCCCTCGACCCTCTAGTCGAGACCGCCGGCAGCAACCAGCCTCTTTCCCCCTTCCTCACCTCTAA
This sequence comes from Cutaneotrichosporon dermatis, assembly GCA_020011015.1. Taxonomy (NCBI): domain Eukaryota; kingdom Fungi; phylum Basidiomycota; class Tremellomycetes; order Trichosporonales; family Trichosporonaceae; genus Cutaneotrichosporon; species Cutaneotrichosporon dermatis. The sequence goes on along the minus strand of JAIGNX010000002.1, from coordinate 1,683,452 downwards.
AAGCCCAACCGCTCGCGCCGATGGCTCCCCTCCTCCTCACCCACTTCCGAGCGCGACACCGCTCCGTCCTCACCACGCTGTTCGCGGCCACCTTCCTCGGCGCGGTCGTCGTCGTCGCCTTCCCCTGCCCCCGCGTTGGCACAGGCGAGATCGGAGCACCCATGGCCCGCCTGGACGGATCCGAGCCAGACGCCGCGACGAGCAAGGAGGTCGTCGCGATGATGAACAAGCGCGGCCGCAAGTTGTTCATGGAGGAGTAGGCGTGTCGTGCCTCTGTGTTGTCTTCGGTCTGGCCTCGCCTCGCCTCGCCTCGCCTCGCCTCGCCTGGCCTCCTCGATATCAATATCTATCGCTCTGCCTAATCCTGGCAACGCAACCGATGTCGAGGCGACACCACTCTCCCTCTCTCTCGTTGTCTAAGGAACAAAAAGTGATGATTTCATCATACGGTTGTATAATAGCTCAAGCTTCATAGTGTAAGTCCTCCTCAACACCGCCGGTGGACATGGGACACGGCTTACACTCAGAACGACCTCCTGCACGCGCCCTCGGATGCCGGAGCGACGAATCATATCCCGCACTCAGCATTTGCACCTCGGGTGCCCCCCACAATATGCATTTCATCTGTACCCGGAGCACTATGGTGATGGCGGGCTCTACTTCCTCATGGTCTGACGCAGCTTAGCTCACCGTTCTACTAACGCAGAGATCCCAGCGTTAGCGTTAACGGTATGGGAGTTGCGTTTGGCTACCGCCGCTGCGATTGATGTTGGCTGTTGACCGGGACTTGGCAGCGCCTCTTCAGGGCGGTGCGCGTCATTCTCTTTACAGACGTCGTTCACGTTGTACACGTTGAGAATACTACCTGGTAGAGGACGACTATTGTATACAGAGAGGGCTCGCCATATCAGCACAGTCGGGATGGAATAACAACTAAATAACTGGACTAGACAACCCCTCGCCCTGAGGTGTTGGCCCAGGATGCCCATCCTCGCTCTACCGCTTCCCGATCTCTAAATCACTACATGTCTCGGCTTCCATCATCCCTTGCACCGTACTCTCTCTCTGAACCTTGGGCCCAAGTGTTTCAGACAGAAAGAAGCGACAACGTCAGGCCTACCATATCATCTTCGAACGCTTCCGAGGTCGGAAAGTCAAGGGTCCATGCGGAGACCCCGCTCACGTGTTGTTGCGCTGCGACCGCGCGACGGCCTAAAGTTGGACCTGCGGGCTGCGGGTCGTGTCAATCATCCCCACAACTTAGTTTGTTCGTCAACTCGGCCTGTCCTCGATATCATGACTGAGCTGCTCTGATCGGCGACCTCTGGACTCCTCGACCCGCCCTTCCCTCTTCCTCTTATCTCAGCACGATGGAGGAGACACGCGCGGCCGCGGCGGCCGCTAAGGCAGCCACCCCGCCCATGGTCCTCGACACGGCCGTCTTCATCGCCCTCCGCCTCCTCTACTTCCTCCTTTCGCGGCGCTACCTCCTCGCCTCCCTCTCCCCGACCCTGCGCGAGCTGCAGAAACCCGACCTCCCCCCACTCCCCACCACGCGCCCCACCGGCCGGCCGCGCTCCGCCAGCGCCCTCAGCGGCGTCAGCGTGGCGGGAAGCAGCATCCGCACGGGCCCGCGCACGCCGCAGCCCCACGACGCCTTCCCGCCCGTTCCCCTGCCCCTGCCGTCCGACGACGACGAGGACACGGACACGCCCGCGTCGTCGTACCCCGGTTCGCCGCGGAGTGCGCGCTCCCTCCTCGGCGGGGGGAGTACGCCGACGGGAGAGGAGCAGGTCGAGATGCACCTCCTCGGCGCCAAGTTGCGGGATGCGTCGGGCAGTGCACCGCGCGTAATCGAGCTCGCAGGCGGGCGCGCGCCGCTGCCATCAGCCGTCGGGACGAAGAAGGTCAAGCGCGCCGCGAGGGGGTTGAGCCGTGTCGCAAGGTGAGTCGCGGCGCGGGCGTGGTGGAGTCGTGTGGCGGTGCGAGATGTAGAGCCCGGGTCAGGAGGCTCTAGACGTGGACGTGGCGAGCTCGAGACGCTGACTGCAGAATCCTCTTCTCCGTCTGCTTTGCCGAGAGCATGACGCTCATCACGATCGTCATCTTCCACGCCGTCGGGCTGCTGCACGCGCACGCGCGCCGCGTCAACTTCTCCGTGTCGCTGCACATCCTGCTCGCGCTCGTCCTCCTCGTCGTCCCCCTCGTCCAGTGCCTACTGTGTACCTACCGAACGCGAAGACGTGAGCCCTTCCGCCTCAGCTGATTCGTCTGGGCGACACAGCTGACAACAGCCGACTCGATGTCGACGACACCGAGCCGCACCTCGTCGCTCTCGCTCACCTCGCGCCTGCTGATCTCCCTCATCCCATTCTCAGTGTACATCTTCCTCTTCACCCGCATCCCGCCGTACATCACCGCCGTGCCCATGCCCGCCCCTCTCCCTGACTCAGCAGAGGCAGGAGGCGGGAACAGCACGATAGAGGACGCAATCGTGCAGTGGTCCTCGGGCCGCGAGGGATGGGAGGGCGGCGGCTGGCTCGAGTCGAGTCTCGGCCGCGTCGTCGTCCTCGGCGTCGTCGTGATCGCCGGCCTGTCCGGTATCGGAGCCGTCGTGACGGCATGGGACTACCTCGAGCAGGCGGCTGGAACCAAGTGAGTCGCGGTCGCAGCTGGCGAATCGCACTGAGGTAGCTGACGGCAGACGGATCGTCACCGACGCAGACGTGCTGCAGGCCGAGCGGTCGCTGTATCGCGTGCGACACGATGCGATGGCCAAGCGCGACGAGCTGGAGCGCATCGCGCGCGCAGCCCCCGCCGAAGGGTCGAGCGGGTGGATGAGCCGTGTGTTCGGCACCAAGGCTGACCAGGGTGAGTCGGATTGCCCTCTCCCCCCGCTCCAGTTACCCTTCCACCTCGCTGACAGACAGAAGCCTCATCACTCCAGGGCGAGCTCAAAGGCCTCGAGCAGCTGGAATCTGACATCTCCCGCTCCCTCTCCGCCATCAAAGCGCGGCAGCGGGCCCAAGGCTTCCGCTCCACGCTCCAAGGCACAATCTACAACGTGCTCGGGTACATCTTCGCGATCTACTGCGTCGCGCGCTTGCTCATGTGCGCGACCTCGCTCTTCTCCCCGCTCTCCACCGCCTCCGTCTCCCCCTCCCCTACAGCGACCCCGTCAGGCCCAGAGAAGGGCAATACGAACGGCGACTGGATCTCGTTCGTCCTCGCCCTCGCGCTGTCGCACCTGCCGGCGGGCGATGACATCGATGTCGCCAGCTTGTCCCGCACCATCTCGCTCCTGTTCACGGGCGCGCTAGTGATCTCCTCTCTGGCGATGGTGCTGAGGTGGCTCAGCCGTGTGCTCCGCCTCACGAGCCGGACGGTCGGGGCCGGCTTCCTCCTGCTGACGCTCGGGCAGCTGTTCGCGACGTACACGATCAGCCTGCTCGTCCAGCTCCGCTCGACCCTCCCGCCGTCGCAGGCGGGTGGGGTGGGGGCCGCGGGCGGCGTCGGCGGCGTCGACGTCGCCGCAACCGGCACAGACACAGCCGCACCCGACGCATCCACATCCGACCCCGTCGCCCTCGCGTCCGCCGCACTTACGGGCCTCGCCGCGGCGGCCGCCAGCGCGGACGACAGCCTCCTCCGCTCCCTCCCTGATTTCCGCGTGTTCGGGCGCCTCTTCGACGGCGTGTTCCTCATGGCCGCGCTCGGCACCTTCGTGTACCGCTACATCGCGAGTACGGTCGCCGAGGACGAGGTGGCGGCCGCGCTGGGGCGGTAGGCGGTAGGCGGCGTGCCGGCGAGCCGGGGTGCGCAACGTCCCAAACGGTGTTGGCGCGTCGTAGAATGCTGGAGGGCAGAGTGGCAGGCAGTGAGATCAAATAGTATTAGGAAGCGCGAGTAAGCTAGACGCAGCGCGACCAGTTGTACACCTCGGCATAGAATAGTATAGACCACAAGATAATCTAATACGGGAATGAATGTGCAGGGTATAATACCGTCCTCCTCCTTCTGCCTCGTTAGATGTCGTAAGCCCAACGTCGCGTCAAAGCCTTTCAAGCCTTGTCCGCGGCGACGGCGAGCGGGGTATCAAGCAGCGCCTCGGCGCGCCATCCTCCGCCCTCCCTCGAGTCCTCGCCCTCGTCCTTGTGTATTAGGGGGACCCGCCCGCGCCCGACGAGCCGCACCGACCCCGCCCACCCCTCCGCCTCGTCGCTACTCCCCTCGCTCGCCGGCAACGCGTCGTCCACCTCGCTCGCGCTCGCGCTCGCACTCGCACTAGCGCTCATCGCGTCCTCGGTTGCCCACACGTCGTCCCCGCCCGACGTCTGGCTCTCGAGCCGCGCGAGGAGCGGCCGTCTGAGGCGCGGCGACGCGCCTCCATCGCGGAGCGGGTCGGCGCGGGCGTGTCCGTCAGCGTGGGCGTCGAGGCTGCGCGGGTCGAGGTCGCGCTCGGCCCGCGTCCCGGCGCCTCCCACAGCCCCACCCGCGCTCCCCTCGTGCTCGCTCCGAGGCCTATGCTCGCTCCGCAGCCTGTGCTCGCCACGCTCGCTGCGGTCCCGCTCTCGCTCGCCGCCCTCCGCCTCGGACGCACTCTCCTCCCGCCGCCGCATGGTGTGCAGATGCGAGCTCCTTGCCAGCCGGCGCGGCCGCATCGCGCTCGGCGGCAGCCCGCGGGAGCGGTGGACCGAGTGGAGGTGCCGCGTCGGCGAGATCGGGGCGGCAGGCGGCAGGTCGTCGTCGATGAGCGCGGCCGCCTCGGCCGCGCTGATCGAGCGCGTGCCCGGCGTCCGGCGGCGGAGGCTCGGCGGCGGGGCGGGGGGGCGGCGTGTGCGGCCGCGCGCGTGAGTGGGCTCGTCGGCTCGGTGTCGTCTCTAGCAGTGGCGGTGGCGGGGGGCAGGTCGACGTCGATGAGGAGGCCGGCGAGCGGGCCGGTCGAGAGGCGTTTCTGCCGCCGCTCGTCGACGGGCGCGCGGCGGCGCCGGATCGCGTCGGCCGACAGCGGCCGGAGGAGGGCGTCGATCGCCTCGCCGCGCGACAGCACGCCGAGGACGATGACGGACACGAGCACGACGAGCTGCGCGAGCGAGCGCCGGCGCTCGAACCCGAGCTCGTCGGCGAGCAGCTGCAGCTGCGTCTCGGTGCTGCGCCGCTCGGCGTCCATTGCCACGCGCATGTGCTCGAGCTGGCTCAGCAGCCGCCCCAGCCGGTCCTCCTGGCGCATGCGCTGCTGTCAGAACAGTCTGGTAGATGGGCTCACCTCGACGTCGTACTGCGCCGCGTCGCGCTCGCGCCCGTCCTCCCACTTCTTCTCCGCGCGCTCGAGGGCGGTGCGCAGCGCCTTGGCCTGCTCGTCGATGTACCGCGCTACGAGGGTGGTGTTGCCCTCGAGCGCGTTGAGGCGGCGCGTGATGAAGGCGTAGATCGACTCGGACGAGTCGGAGCGCGCGCCGCCGCGGTAGTTGGGGTTGGAGCTCGAGCTCGAGCTGGGCGTTGCTGCCTGGCCAGCGGGGGCACCTGGGATTTGGTCGCCTCCGCCAGCAGCCGCGATCGCGACCGAGTCGGATGACGGAGAAGGCGACCCCGCCGACGCGTTCGTGCTTGACCCATTGGCAGCAGTCGATGCTGCCACTTCCACAGCGCCTGCGGGCGCTGTAGGCGCGCACTCGATGAGCGGCTCCTCGAACACATTCTCCGCGTGCCCGCTCACGCGCCGCGCCTGCTCCTGCACGAGGCGCTCGAGCTCGCACAGCTCACGCCGGCGCCGGTCGTCGTCCTCGCGCTCCTTCTGCTCGCGCTCGGCCGTGCGCTGCTGTTCGGCGGCTCGCTCGGCCTCGCGCTCAGCCGCGCGCACCTTCTCCTCCTGTGCGCCGGACGCCTCGGCCGCCCGCCGCTGCTCCATCTTGAACGCCTCCATCTGGTTCATCCCGTACACCTTGAGCTGCGAGACGGGGCAGTAGTACTCGGACCCGTAGAACGACGGGAAGTCGAGGCGGAGGAAGCGGTGGAACGACGTCGGTTCGGGGAGCGTGAACGTCTGCGTCGTTAGTCTCGTCCGGTGCTTCAGTCCATTTTGTAGTTGAGAGAGACCCACCTGCACACCGCGCACGTTCTTGCCGACAAACTCGCCGACCTGCTCCCACTCGCGCGCGTCCGCGTCGTCGCCGACGCTCACGCGCACGCTGCGCACGATGCCCGAGAAGAACTCCCACACGGCGAGCTCGACGGCCTCGACGCGGATCTCGTCGCACAGCTCCACGACGACCCAGTGCTCCTCCGCGCGGCACGGCGTGAGCATGTACCGGTCGCGCGACTTGTGGAGGAGGGAGGACGCGTGCTGCGTGAGCGGCGAGGACGCGAGCACGCGCGCCGAGCAGTCGGGCGACGCGTAGTTGTACCGGTGCCCTTTGCCGCGGGGTGGGGGCGGGGGCGGGGGGGCGGGGGAGGCGGCGGCGGAGGACGACTCGGGGGCGGCGTCGTGCGAGATGTTGGCCGCGGTGTCGGGGGGCGCCGTGCCGGGTGTGCTGTTGCTCGTGTTGTCCGCGGTGGAGGGGGCGGAGTCTGCCTTGGGAGGCGGGGGGAGCGCCTCGGCCTCCTTGCGACGCTTCCAGTCTTCGAAGCTCTCGATCGGCTCGTCGGAGCGGCGGTCCGCATCTCCTTCTGTGAGGTTCACCTTGGCCGAGTCGTTGGCTTGGCGTTTTCCTTCTTGCGATGAGGGCGCTGCCTCTTGCGAGGGGCGTTCGGGCCGTTCGGGTTTTTGTGGACCATCCGGCCCAGGCGGTTCTGGTTCTGGTTCAGGAGGTTCTGGTTCTGGCGCTGCCTTCGCTGCCTCCTCTGGCTCAGCCGATGCTGGCTGCGCTGCTGTGCGCGCCGCGCTATCGACGCCGCTGTCTGCGCACTCCCAGCCGACTTTCAGGCGCCGCCACGGATCATTCGGACAGCGTTCTGGCCATGGCGCGTCGAGCTCGTGCAAGAAGAAGGACGGGGTGGAGGGCGGTTGCGACGAGACGGCGGCTGTCACCGCGGCTATTCGCGAGAGCGCGGCTTCGTAGGTCACTGCGGCCTCTTCTGATGCCGAGGCAGAGGACGCTGCGAGAGTAAGGATCGTGTGTATTAGTGGAATCGGGAGGAGGGGCCTCATCGTCGACGAGTGTGCGAGTGTGTCGATGACGAGGTGAAGAAGGAAGTCGTTGTCGAGGAGGCCGTACGACGGACGACGCCAATTCACAAAGCCTGTTCCTGCTCGTCATAAACGGCTCAACCCACCCGGCCAAGTCCGGATTATTCGGCCCGACTGTCATACTCCTGATACGAAACGATAGCAATGAACGTCGCACACGACGTGCACACGCAGCTCCGTGATGAATGCATATGTCGGTATTGCCCACGAATGGGCTGGTGGTACAAATAATGTCTGAAGCGATCGATGCTCTACCGGGGACCGCGCCCTCCTATCTACACTACACACCTCCTACCCGCCCATGATGCCAATGAGCCGGAACTCGTGGTCACCATCCGGGTCGCTAGAGTCCATAAGAATCTCGCACGTAACTGTGTGCGTTCCAGGTGAGACGTTGGTCGTCAACGTTGTGAGCTGGCCAATGTTGCTGCTCGTCAGCCTTGCCCCCGTCTTCGCTGTCCAGAAGGCACTCACGCATCATTGCCCCAACGCCCGTCAATGACCTTGCCGTCATCCGCATTGTCGTCAACCCAGCACTTGCACTTGCCAGATGCAGTCATGGGAGAACAGCTGTACACCTTGATGACGCCGACGCTAGTGTTGATCTCAAACTTGACCTGCGCGCCAGGGAATCTTCGACACGTAGTACGGCTTGTCCTCGTGCTCGGGTGGACCCAGTACTCCCAGTTCTCCGACCACGTCGGTGTGAGGTTGAACTTTGGCTCCTCGGCATGCGTACTCTTGCACGTAGGGTGGAAGGGCGGTACGCGGTGGTTGAGTCCGCATTCCATCCCTCCATACCGTTGATGCGAGGGAGCATGCCGTACTCGACAGGACGCTGCCACCAGGCATGATCTCTGGAGGAGGCATGGGCGGTTGTGGAGTCTCCTCCTTGGCTCCTCGCCCTCGCCCTCGCCTTGGTCTCTCCTCGCCTTCTCCATCCCGCTTCCAATGCCACGGCTGAGGCTGATGGATCCACGAGCGAGTGTCCTCGGGCCAGTCCGCTTCCAGTTGACGCAAAGCGAGCTCGTCATCGCCGTACAGAGCCTTGACCTTGTGGTCGAACGACTCGTCGGGCTCTCCTCGCGGACCCTCTGGTCGGTGGTTTGCTGGGGCGGGGAAGTAGTTCGGGTCTGCGACCATCGAGCAGGCTGTGTCGCGGAGCATGCTGCCGATCAAGTAGGCATAGTCGCGGTGGCCGCGCCAGTTGAAGTGACGCAGGTCTGGCTGGTCCCATCTACGTGTGAGTAGAGACTCGCGAGCAGACGTACTCTTCGAGAAGTAGAAGGGACGACGGGGGAAGCGGGCAAAGTGGTTGACAAGAGGATGCCGCTGGCTGCGATGTTAAGTTAGCTAAGGAGGGGGCGGTGCGTACTTCATAACTGGGACGTCTGGGTGTCAGCCGATGGTCTTTAAGCAGACGGGAACGTACCGTAGTATTGAGCGACAGGAAGATGGAAACGACCGCCACTCCCGACATTGACCCATGCTGAACGCCATGGCTCTCCAACGATGACCGCGGGGCTCATGGGCATGCTCAGGACACCGCGCAGCAGGGCCTCCATGTTGTCGATCATCTCAGGTTCTGGCTCGTCGTTGACGCCAAGCTCGATGACGACGAGATCCGACTCTTCTGGGATGTGCAGGGGGAAGCAGTAGGAGAAGTATCCCGAGCCGGTCGCGGGGACAGCTCCGTTCACGACGGTGATGTTGCCAGCATGTGGGAACCAATCCTTGAGCCAGTCCCCGAGGACGTTGACCCAGACCTCGAACTCCTGGACGTGGTGGCCCTTCGTGACTGGTGTGGTTAGGCCAAACTCGGCACATTGAACTCACCACTCCCTCCAATAGCTGAGAAAGTCACAGGCTCGCCGCGCAGGATCTTATCGACAAATCGCTCGATACGGTACAGCGATCCTGCAAGTCAGCTCTGTGTCGATCTGTTTGTGTGGAGCGACGCGGTACCCGAGGACGCGTCTACCGAATCACACACGCGCGCCGCGTGCTGCGCGCGTGCGCACAGACCACTCACCCTCATATCCGCGGCTCATGCGGATATTAGTGCGGCCGTACATCTTCTCAAATGTGTCCGGCTCTGCGCACTTCTGGCGAAGAGCGTTGGTGCGTCGACGGACGCTGCGATGCCACTTTGCCTCGGCGTTGTTGGGGCCGATGGATGGGAGCCACTTTTCGAGCTTGGTCGTGGTGGGCTCATGGTGCGATGAGATGAAGAGGACGATGGCGAGGAGGACGATGACACATAAGATGATGAGGGGACGTCGTGGTGGGACCAGCATGGCGCCGGGGGTTGTGCGATGGTCTCTATGACGAGAACAGAGCGCGTTGAAAAAGGATGGGTGGGGTGGGGCGGGGCGGGACGGGTCGCGTAGCAACAAGGCTCTCTCGGTGGGCCAGAAAGAACGAATGGATAGGTAGTGAGCGCGTAGAGTTGGGCGGTCGGGGACCGAGAACTGCGGAGCGCAGTAGGGCTGGCGTGGGTTGGCGACTCTATAAGGTGGGCTGAACGGGTTGATGAAGAGAAGACGACGAGGCGAGAGAAATGAGATGAGATGAAACGAAAGTGTGCGTGTGGGCGAGTGAGTGAGACCACCCGAGTATGTACCGTCGGTGTACGGAAAGGGGGAAGGAATGTGCCGGCAGAGGAGGAAACCGGCCGAGTGGTAACCTTAGGACAATCATCAATCAATTAGGACGCGCGCTCCACGCGCCACATGGAGTCCTTGCACCTATGGTGGGAATACGCCAGAGGACTGACTGCGGATTATACATGGATGGGTACAAGGGAGCTAGAGAAAGTGTATAGTAGTATGGGTGTAGAGTGGCAATCGGTATGAGAGAACGAGGAGGGAGATGTCATAGTCTAGATCCAAATATGGACCATAAGCCCCTCTTGTGACCCTCTTGTGACCCTCGTTGGACCATCGCGTTCTATCATTCAATCCCTATTTTACCCTATAACGCCATACGAGTCTAGACCAGCGACAGAAACGCTCGCACCTCTGGCTCAATTCATCTCTCCCTCCCCCCCACCCCCATGGGTAGCTTCCCCCCCCCCCCCTCCCCACCCAACCTCGGCCCTTCTCCCCGCTCAGTGCCGGCAGTGCCGGCCGATTCCCGGACGCTTTTTTCTCACCGCTGGTAACTAGAGAGTAGCCCATGTTCCACTCATGGTACCCTTATGCCTGTGAATTGTATGATATGAGGGAGAGAAAGGCGCCAATCCCCGAACCCAATCCGACTTCTTGGCAAGTCTTTTAGTCTCAAGGCAAAACCCGCTTCCAGGGAATGTCAAATGGATCATTGCATGAAGATCCGGGCGAGACGCGTTCAGACAAAACGGCAGCGACTACCTTAGTCGCCTGGGTGATAGTTGTGATAGAGCAGCGCTCGTTCATGAGACATTGTCTGTCGCAAGGCTTTGGTAGATGCCAAGCAAGCGTATCTAATTACGAGATAGATAACCACGCCGATCCAGCTGTCACCAAGTTTCTATCGGCACGCAACTCGCAACTCGCAGCGTTGATCTTTGTTGGGGTGGGCGCCACGATCTTCCATCGGCATGTCAAACGCGGGAACGCAAGGCCTTCTCTGACGCCTTCAGATACACTCTTCTCGACAAAAAGACAGGGGCGTCGTTGATGTATCGACGACATGCAACATGGCGGCTGAGATGCTGAGACTGGGACTGAAGTACATGCAGAAACCATGCAGAAAATCCCATTCTCGCACCATCACATCTTCAACCCTCACCACTCACCACGCACTGAGCAGTAGAGATGTTTTTGACGTATGCCAAGGGCACTGTTTGCGATCTGAAACTTATGTCGTCGCGTCTTCGCTTACACGCTCTCTGTCTGTCACACGCCCTTTCCGCATGTTTAGGTCAGGTACTCTTACTGCGCAGCTAGCCTCGTAGCATACGACTTGGCTTCTCTGACTAGTGCCTTCCTGGGCAGAAGATCTTGCGATCGCTCGCTCGTGACGTTTTACGCATCCTGTGATTCTGTAGTGCAACTACAACTGCGCATGACTGTTAAGACGATAATGCTGTGAGAGAGGATCTGCAAGACGCTCAGGCTGTAGCATAGCGACCATGGCCTACCGATCAGGCATGGGACTCACCTCTCTCTTGGTGACGTGCGCAGCAAGATCGTCGAGACAAGTACACACGTCGCATTGACCATGCATGTCATCGCCGTGGACGATGATGTAGGAGCTCAACGGACACCGCACGACCCCGAAACCCGAAATCTCATTGCTCTGACCGGGTGCACAATGTGGGAGGGCCGGACAAGATATCACCAACCGGCCTCGCTTCGAATCCCTCACGGATCCTCAAAAATCCCCAGACAAGACTCAATCCGCCACGCGCCGCGATTATGTGAAAACGCCGGTTGACCGCGAGTGGCTCCGAGGTCGCTGCCAGGCCACCAACCACGGTGAAGCCGATTGAGGAGGTGAGCGAGCGAGGCAGTCCTCTCAACCCACAGCACCCTCTGTACACCTCTCTCTCTACCCCTCCCCTCCCCCATGTCCCTCCTCCGCCTCCCCCGCGCCGCTCCGGCCCTCCGCCGGTCGTACGCCACCGCCGCCAACGTCTCGAGGCGCTGGCGTCAAGGTTCTCGGCGTCGACAACGGCCTCCGCCCGGCTACCTCGTCCGTTTCGGTCATCGTCGCGCCGGTTCCCGTTACGAGCCTGCGCCCGGTGTCGCCCACGTCCTCAAGAACTTTGCGTTCAAGGTGTGTGCCGTGCGCGCGCGGCGCTGCGTGGGCATCAATGCGGTGCTGCGGCGCATAATTGAAGGAGCGCGCATGTTGGACGAGACTTCGCGATGAACCGACATCTGTTGTGAATGTGTGATGCGGGCAGCAAACTGCGGAGAAGGGCGCGCGGGTTGTCGACTCTGCCCACGCCGCTGCCCACACCATGCTCCCTCATGCTGCCCTGCTCTGCCATGCCCATGCCCAGCTGCCTGCCTCAACCTGCGCGCAACCTTCTCCCAGACACGCTGACATCACAGTCGACCGGGTCCGGCTCGGCGCTCAAGACTGTCCGTGAGACCGAGCTCTACGGCGGTGTCCTCTCTGCGGGCCTCTCGCGCGAGTACCTCTACATCAACGCCGAGTTCCTCCGCGGCGACGAGTGAGTGGATACGCGAGCGCTGCCAACGACCCTGGCTAACGCAGGTCCCACTTCCTCCCCCTCCTCGCGTCGGTCCTCTCGTCGACCCAGTTCTACCCCCACGAGTACCAGGAGCTCGTCCTCCCCCGCTGTCCAGGCTGAGACCGAGGCCGCTGCCGCCAACCCGGCTCTCCTTGCTCTCGACGCTGCCAACCAGGTCGCTTTCCGCCGCGGCCTCGGCAACTCGATCTTGCCTCGCCCCACTCGCCCGTGACCCTTGACGCCGTCAAGTCGTTCGCCCAGACGCGTTCGCCAAGTCGAACATTGCCGTTGTCGGCCAGGGAATCTCGACTGACGCTCTCGCTGCCGCCGTCAACTCGGCCTTCGCCGGCTCGGCTGGCGGTGCCGCTGGCTCGCTCTCGACCTCGTCGACCTACTACGGCGGCGAGTCGCGCATCCAGCTCGACAGCCACGCCAACCCCGCGGCCCAGCCCACTCTCGTCATCGCCTACGGCCAGGCCGGCGCCACCTCCCCCGAGCTCGCCGTCATCCCCCACCTCCTCGGCGGCCAGTCGGCCCTCAAGTGGGCTCCTGGCTCGACTCCTCTCTCGCAGGCTGCCGCCAAGGTCCCCGGCGCCACCGTCCGCTCGTTCGTGACCTCGTACTCTGACGCTCGCTCCTCAACGTGTGTCCAGGCCCCACCAACGAGGCGTCCGCCGTCGCCCAGGAGGTCGCTGCTGCCATCAAGGCCGCTCGGGTGTCAAGGAGGACGAGCTCAAGCGCGCCGTCGCCAAGGCCAAGTTCGCCGACGCCACCACCCTCGAGCACTACGCGTCGCTCGTCGACGCCGCTGCCCCCGCCCTCTTCGCCGGCCAGTCGATCTCTCGCAGGCCTCGGCTCGACGGCCTCTCGGCTGACGCCGTCTCCAAGGCCGCCAAGGCCCTCTTCGAGGCAAGCCAACAGTTGTTGCCGTCGGCAACACCCACGTCCTTCCTTACGCGTGAGTAACTGTGTGTTTATCTCAGTCAAGTGCTAATGTTGCAGCGACGAGCTCGGTCTGTAAGGATGAAAGGCGGTAGATAGAGAGGCCAAAAATAGGTTAACAGCCATCACAACGACATATCCGGTCATGCACTGTCTGGACTGAGGCGGTGGTAGGGGGGATAGCGAGGTGGCGTCGTGGGGTTGAGCATGCGTGCGTTGCGTAGAGCGTTTATTGCAGAGGACCGGGTCGAGAACAGACAGCGAACGTGCGGATGCGGAATGACTATGAGCCTGGGCAGCGGGGCAGCCTGGGTGAGGACCCAGCGAGCCATTGGGGTCGCTCGGAATGGTGATCCTTTGCCGCGTCCGTGGGAAAGTAGACCACGTGGCGAGTATACGTCATGAATGTTGTGGCGGAATGTCTCTGGCGATCTGGCCTTGTACCGCAGATCTGAAGACTTCCTCGTCAACTTGCCACCCACCTCTCACCGGATTCCTTATCGACGATGGCATTCACGAAAGCCGCGCCGACGCGGACACAGGCGCAGGTCACGGACGGCGTCAAGTGTGATGTGCGTCTCTTCTCCCTCCTTCACTCGCAGTTCTCATATCGTCCGTCAACCGTCACCCACAATGCGTCGTGCGATCCTCGTCTCTGCTCCACGCTCCCTCTCCCTCGCTCCCTCCCCCTCTCCCTCTCCCCTCTCCCACTCTTCCCTACCCTGCCCACCTCCTCCACCTCCTCCACCTCCTCCACCTCCTCCACCTCCTCCACCTCCTCCACCTCCTCCACCTCCTCCACCTCCTCCACCTCCCTACACCCGACCCTCCAACCTGCGCTGACACCGCGGTAGGGCCACAACAAGCCCGCACGCAAATTCCAGGCGGGCCCAACATCGAAGAACCCCGGCCGGTGGTTCTACACCTGCCCACTGGGCCGCGACGACCCCCAGCGCTGCAAGTTCTTCAAGTGGGCCGACGAGGTCGGCGACTCGTCGGGCGGGGGCGGGGCTGGCGGCGGGGCGGGGGCTGGGGCGTCTCCAGCGCGGGGGGGCCAAGTCCTCGGCGCCTCGCCCGCCAAGATCGGCACCGCGCGCCTCGGCATGTCCGCCTCGACCCTCACCTCCTCGATCAACGCTGGCACCCCGTCGACGCCGAGCAGGCTCATGCGCCCCGCCATCTCGGCGCAGACCACGCCGGCCAAGGCGCACCCGCACACTCCGAGCCGTTTGCTCACGGTCACGAACACGACGACGACGCCGACCCGGCCCCCACCATCGCACGAGGTCATCGACGTCTTCTCGGACGAGGGCAGCGACGGGGAGGGCGCGGAGGAGATCGACTGGGGGAGTCTGGACGCGGAGGCGATCGAGCGCGATGCCGAGGCGCGCGCGACGCCGTCGTCCCAGGCTTCCGGCGGAGGGGCAGGAGGGGCGGGGGTGAAGGAGAGGCTGGAGGCGGCGTCGCCTCTGGTCTGCAAGCGACGGCGGAGCGATGAGGAGGGAGGAGACGGCGAGCGGACGCCGAAGCGCAGTGTAAGCCCCTAGTCGACGAGCTTCAGCGGTGGGCTAACGACAGACGGCCAACCCGTTCCTCACGACGCCGCGCCCCGCCGCGCCGACGACGCCGAGCACGACGCACAGCTTGGCGCTCACGCCCGGCTCGGAAGCCGGCGGCGGCGGCGACCCGATGCGCCACCCCGCCCTCGGCGGGGTGCTGTCTGCGCTCGGCGAGGTGGGGGAACACCTCGCGCGGCAGGAGCGCCTGGTGCGTGCCGCGGAGAGTATGAAGCGCAGCATGCGTGTGTCGATCAAGAACCTCCAGGAGCGGGTGAGGAGTCTCGAGGCGGAGTTGGCGGCTGAGCGGGCGAAGAACAACGCGGGCTAGGCTGCTGCGAGCTGGGAGCTGAGCTGTGGCTGGGCTGTGGGACTGGGCGCTGTTGTGGTGTGGATCAGGATCGGGTGGAGGGATGTCGAGGGAGATGGGAATAATGACAGAGTGGGTGTCATGTGGAGAGGATATGATCGCGTGAATGCCACAAACGCTGCACTGTAGGTTGAGCTAAGAGGCGTTGTACGTCTATACTGTAACATGCTGTACAAGCCACATGCGATACATGCACAACCATGCACAATGGTCAAGATACCGTCCGCGGTGTAATCCGTCTCTCCGCGTCTCTCCCAACACCCCTGCGCTCGCTCCATCCACGCTCTCTCTGCACACTGCCGCTCTACCCACTACGCCCGGATGCCCTTCCACTCGAGCGCATCGACAAACAACGCGACATCCGTGACGCCCGACTCGAGCTTCCACTGCTCGTCCTTGATCTTCTCCATGCTCGGCTCGTACCCCGGCGGGTCGAGGAGCGCGAGCAGCTCGGCGCGGTACTCGCCGTCGTCGGGCGGGGACGACAGGTCCGACTCGGCGTCGCTATCGTCGTCGCCGTCGCCATTGATGGCGGTGATGGCCCGGCGCCCGTTGGGCGTCCCGTTCGCGTGGCCGTTGATACTTGCTCGCGACGGCGTGCGCCCCGCCGCCGGCTTGACCGGCGTCTTCTTCTTGCCCTTCGCCTTCTCCTCCGCCAGCTCGGCCTGCTCCATCTCGTCGTACTTGGTGCGCCACCGGTACGCGAGGTACTTCTGCAGCTGGCGGATATCCTCGGCCGTGTTGACAATCATCCACCGCTCGACGAGGTTGGGCACCTCGTCCCCCGGCTGCTCCCATCCCTTGCCCCAGATGAGCACGCCGCGCGCCCACAGCGACGGCCGGTAGCGCTCCTCGTCGATGAGCCGCGGCGTGAGCGTGTAGTACAGGCGCCCGTCGAGGTCGGTGCCGAGCGGCTCGAAGCGCATCGCCTTGCGCGCGGCCGTAATGCGATAGGTGAGGGACGCGTACCGCGTGCGCATAAAGTGCTCGTGCTGCCGCTCCTCGAACTTGGCCTTGGCGGCCTTGGTCTCCGCGGCGTTCTTGCAGCGCACCCTCGCGGCGTTCAGCTTGGCCTTCTCGGCCTCCCAGCGCTTGTTCTCCGCCTTGGTCTCGTTGCTCACTTGCCGCGCGGCGTCGCCGGCAGAGTACAGCACCATAGGGTCCATGTGCCACTTGACGTCCTCGAGGCGCATGACATGGTCCGCGAGGGCGAGGAGCATGCGCACGATCTCGGATGGTGGCGGGATACTGGCGCCGCGGCGCGACGATGATCCACCGGCAGTCTCGATCGCCCAGAAGGTGCAGGCTCGTCGCACCAAGGTCCAGAATAGCACGCATGGCGCGCTCGTTGCGTTCCTTCGCCTGGGTGGGATCGGGGGCATGGTGAGGCCCAGCATCTCAGCCACCTGTTGTAAATCTGGGCGAACCGCGCCAGATCGGCGTAGCGCAGCTCTTCCCGCAAGTCGTCGATCTCAGGGATCATCGAATCCATCTCAAGGTCGCCTTGGTCTTGACTGTGCCCACGTCGGCAACGATGAGACCGAGGAACGCGCTCGCGATCTGGCGCACAGTCGCCTCGCTCAGTGGATCGAAGTCGTCCAATGGGCCCAGGACGATCAGGTAAGCCGAGGACGACGCGGAAGCGGCAGACAAACTCGCGCAAGTACATCCGCTGCTCGGCCTCCTCGCGGCTCAGTCTCGTGTCGAGGTTGGTGATGACGGGGATCGGCCTTGGGCCATACATAGCGTGGCGGCTCAGGCTTGGCCTTGGCCTCCTTCGCCGGTGCCTTCTTCGTTGCCGTCTTGGTGGCCTTCTCCTTCTCCTTCTCCTTGCCCTTAGCCGCGATCTTCTTGGGCAGCCGCCTCCTTGCCCTTCTTCGCCGTGGCGGCTTCGCCTTGGGCTTGTCGGCCTCCTTCTTCGCTGCCGCCTTCTTCTTCGGCGCGGCTTCGGTGCGTCTGGGTCGCTCAGCTCGCCGTCGAATAACGCCGACGCATCCGCCCGCGACTTGGCCGTAGGCTCCGGCCCCTCCGCGTTAATCTGCTTGACGAGCTCGAGCGGCGTCACGCCCTGCTCGGCGCCATCTTGACGACGTCTCCGAGCGGCTTGAGCCCTTCTTGATCCGGCCTAGATGTCAGCCGCACCCCTTCCTTCCTCCCCTTCGAGGCCACTTACAGGTGGAGTTCTGGCACTCGTCCTCACAACACGGGCACGCGAACACGTACTCCTTCTCCTCGTCGTGCTTCTCCAGCTCGCCAGCGGCACGTTCCGCCCGCGCTTCCGGACGGCATCAGGATCCACCTCGTACCGCTTGACGAGGTCGCGCTCGCACCACGCGAGATTGCACGCGCGCGCCGGTGTCCCCTTGGTATACTTGCGCAGCTTGGTGCACCGGAGCACCTTGTCCGGCTCACACCGTGTCCGGCATCTACGGTTAGCTCAACAGTCAAGGGCTGGGACGCACTGGTGGCAGTAGGTGCCCTTCTCTGGCTTTTCCTCGTCCTTGGCAGCCGCCTTCTTGCTCGGCGTCGAGGTCGCGTTGCTCGCCCGGGGTTTCTTCTTCGCTGCTGGCGTGTCTGCCGCGGGCGCTTTGCGCTTCTTGTTCGACGACGAGGCCGACGGCTCGGGCGCGGGGGAGAGACTGGGCGAACGCAGTGGAGAAGGAGGGGATAATGGCGACGGCGAGGTAGGCGCCGTCGTGCCGGCCGTGAGCGTCGGGAGCGCGTCGCTCGACGCGCTCTGGAGGGAGGGTGCCATCGGCGACGATGCTGTCATGGGCGGTGTGGGCAGGTGATCAGATAGATGTACGGAAGGACACTGAGGGAGACGGTTGGTTAATTAGTCATGTAGTGGAGTTGGTTGATGAAAGAGCAACGAGGAAGAGATGGGGTGGAGCCAAAGTGCGACGCGTCGCAATTTATGGCGTGTGTTATTGTTGACGACCAAACCAACCGAAAACGTGGTGGCGCGTGACCTCCACCAAACTAGTCCGGTCAACCTGACAATACCAGCCACTCGCGTTGGTGGCTGCTCGACGACGGGTATTCTACATGCATGGTATATGACATTGTGGTGTACACTGCGTCAGCCGCGCTTGAGCCAGTCCAGGACGCTCCCCTTGCCCTTTTTCACGCCCGCCTGGGTCTTGCCCTTCTTCGCTGGGCGGTGGTCGTTGGTGCTTGTGGCAGATCGCTTCTTGGGCGAAGGGGTCAGCTCGGCGCTGAACGCGTCGCGGTTGAGACATAGGTCGATGTGCTCGTTCAAGTCGACGTTGGAGGTCTCAGGACCAAGATTGCGGTTGCAGATGGGGCATACTGGGCCGCCTATTTGCGGACTCGGGTCGAGCTCGGCAGCGGGGCTTTGTCTTGGTGTGTCGTCCTCGGTTTGATCATGGTCATGCGAATCCTCCTGGATGTCATCATCGGCAGCGTCGAGGCCCGAGAGGTCGATAACGTCGATCGAACGTGACGACGAGCTGGCGTCCTTAGATGACGAGGCGTCCGTGGCGGGTTTGGCGAGGAACTGCCCGTCAGCTGACGAGCGCACGAAGGACACAGTGGACACTCACATTCCTGATCCCGTGGTCGGGCGCCTTCAGATCTTTCAGATTGGACATGCGAATTCCCAGCAGCCGGATATGCAACGGAAACTCCTTTCGGATCAGGTCGACGGCAAGCTGCCATTAGTTTCACTCTGGACACAATTACCTCACAGGCAGAATATCCTCCTTGGTCTTGATGTATTTCTTAACAGACACGGCTCGCGACTTGCCTGCGGTCAGCCGCCGCCAGAGCCGCAGACTCACTCTCATACGTGTGCAGCTTGAACTTGACTGTGACAGTTTTGCCCGAGTATTGTAATGTTTCGAGGTCCTTCTCCAGCTCCTCTGCAATGCTCTCCAGCTCGCGCAGGATCTCGTCGTTGCTCGTTTTGTCCCCAAACGTACTGTTGTTAGTGCGGCGACAGTGAAGGCAGCTTACCGCTCAACGCCCACACTCTTCCGCTCTCCGCGCTTGTGAGGCTCCACATTGTTGTCCGCGATCCCGAGGTAGGCCTTGCACAGTCCCCTGAAGCCGAACCAGTGGTTCAAGACCAACAGCTCAGCTCGCCGAGTGTAGATATCGCCGCACGTCTGATGTTAGTCCTGCCTGGCGCCTAGACTCACCTCCACGCCGAGTCCCTCAAGGCATCGCTCCGTGACGCGTCCGAATCCCGGAATTTTACTGTCGTCAGCTCGTACCTTGCAACTTCACCTACCGGACAGGGAGGTCGCGCATGAACCGCGTGATGGCGCTGCGCTCGAACTCGATCGCGAATTGGCCGTTGGGCTTATTCTGATCCGAGCAGATCTGCTCGTCAGCAGCGCCAAGCGGAGCGCACTCACCTTGGCGAGCATGCGGTTCGGGGCGATGCCAGCGGAAATCGTCATGCCGGTATGTGCCTCGACCTGGGCGCGCAGCTGGGCCACAACCTCGGTCGCAGTCATACCGTGCGTCTTCATGTACGACGTGATACTGCCGTCAGCGCAGCCTTCAACACCACGCACTTGAGATAGCCCTCGTCTAGGCCTGCCATCATGAGGTTCTCGTCGTACTGCCGTCAGCGTCATCACTCCTCGTACTTACCTCCATGAGCACCTCGCGGACCTTCTTGGACGCGGCCGAGTACAGGTCGAAGTGGAGGTTGGTTCTGGCATCAGCTGTTGGCCGTTTGCCTCTCAGCTCACAGGATAATCTCGGGACACAGTTTCTTGGCGATGAACCCAGCCATACCTGACCGGCAGCCAAACTTGCGAGCTTCATACTGCCGTCAGCCCAAACCTCTTAGGAGAACTCACGGAAGCCGTGGTCAGGACGCCCTTCCCGACGCCGAAGGCCTTGCCCTTCAGCGAGGGGTCGCGCTTCACCTCAACAGCGGCGTAGAACGCGTCCATGTCGACATGGACAATGGCCTGCGACAGGTCCCGTGTCGCCTCGACTTCCATAAGCTGGCATCAGCTCGACCCCGCTCTGGCACGCACGATGCGATCGGCGTCGGCTTGCAGACGGTCCATGGGCGACATGGCGACGAGCTCGTCGCGCTGCTGTCAGCCTCGGCTACTGCAGTCCTCTTACCTTGGCCTTGAACCACTCGATCTTCTCTGTGAGCTCCTTGTCCTTCTTGACTTGGTTCAGGTAGAATCTGCCGGTCAGCGTGGTCGGCGACGTCCACTCACTTGGAGCCCTTGGACGCCTCGGCGATGATGCGGTTGATCTCTGAGACGGTAAGCCTCCTCCTATGCTCTAGACTAACCGGTCTGGTCGCGCATAAGACCTGCGGGCGTTAGTGTCTCGCACCTCCTTACCCGGCTACTCACCAGCCTTGCCTACACTTGGCCCAGCCAGACTCCGCTCAAAGCTCCTTTGCCGCTTCTCCGCTGCCTCCGCAGCGGCAATGGCGGCCAACTCCTCCTCTGTCATTTCTGCCTCCCCATACGTCTCCTCCTCCGCCACGTCGTCCGCTTGCGGTACGGGCTCCATGTCGGAGGTGGTTGAGCATTCGTCCCCGGCTTGCAGATGGTGTAATGGGTTTGTTTTGATACAGTCACCCGTCCACTATCTCTATTCAGGCACCACTCATCTGCAGTTTGATCCCGCTAATCCCACCAGCACAAATATCACCTCATCCTCTACTTGGTTTCCTCAACTGCCCGCTCGCTAAAGGTGCCCGCCGTGCTCGAGACAACTGCACAGAAGGGCGTATAGCGCAGCATACATTGACTCGACTCCGGCACAGATCGGCGCCACGCGCTCAGTCTTGGCTTGGCGCATGGATGGGTTGCGGGCCTGAGAACCGTCGTCGGTCCCGAGCCGCGCGGTGCGTCCTTCATGGGCAGCGGCCCGACTGGCATGCCGGAGCGAACGTGTGGGGCAGAGATGGGATGTGCTGCTGCAGCTTGTGCCATGTGCCATGCGGCGCTCCACTCCACATCCTATCAAGCCCTGCCCACGGACAGCTATTTGAGGCATGCAATCCGATACGATGGCCCACCTTGACGTGACAGCTTGCGCAGTGTAATCGCGATTTGTATGAGTAACGTACGTGTGCGCCCGCGCCCAAGCCCCTGCGCCCCGCGCTTACCTGACGCGCGTATGCGTCTAGTGCAACTGCTAGTGGATCGGACGAACGAGCCTTGAGGACTGGCACTCACAGATGCGCAGACGGCCCCACACTGACATCTCTCTCACAACTTTTCCGGACCGACTGTTTGCGCGTCCAAAGACTCAGGCTATTCGGGCACGCGCGGCGTTGCTTCTGGCCGCCTAGGGATTGAGCTAATCTACAGCCACGCTCGGGGCGCCGCGAGGCGTCGAGGCGTCGAGGCGTTGAGGCGTTGAGGCATCGATTGTCACTATCTATCGATTTCCGCGCTGTTTGCTCGTAGAAGGTGCGCGAAGGAGTGATTATCGGCTGAAGCGGCAGCGGGTGTGGAAGACCGTCTTTGGGCTGAGGCTTTTGCGCGATTATCTATCCATCTGCCTCTTCGTGCGCCCATGCGACCGTACACCCGTGCGTCCTTGCGCCCTGTAGCGCCTACTGCGCCCTACAGTACTGCGCCCTGGACCAGAAGCATCACCGAGGCGGAGGCGTCGAGAGATGTTCGACGAGGGACGAAGGATGGTCACTCGGGGCGTCGGGGACTCGGGGTCTAGGTCTTTGGATTCTCGACCAAAGCGCCGACCTGGGCAAGATGATCGATCGCGGTCGGTCTGCTGGAGTGAGCACGGACTGGAAAGGAATGAGAATACAGTAGTCCTGAACGGTGGCCGTGGAGAAGAGAGAGAAGCAACGGCGAAAGGAAGGATCACCAGTGTCCCTCTCGCTAGTACCCCCAACGCCCCGACGCCCTGCACCCCCTGCCATGATACATGACATGCACGGATGGGAATGAGCGGCTCTCGTTGCTTCTCTTCAACCATCTCATCTCTCCATTGCCCCATCTCCCTCTACAATCCTCCTTCTCAGACCTTGGGCCCCTCATCGTCGTCTTCACGCCCGACCGCGTACTCCACTAGCGTCCCCTGCGCCACGCTTCCTCATTCCTCCATCACTAGCCCTCCACCCTCATCGCCCTTGCCTTCCTCCTCCCTATCCCTTCCACCCCCGTGCTTCGACTCCCACGACAACCATCTGGCATCCCTTTGGCGCTTTGGACTTGTCGGGAAGGAGACTAGACTGGACCTGACCATTGTCGAAGGAACTGCTAGTTAGTGCACTAGGCGGATCTTGCCTCCTCCCTTTTCCCGCGCTATGCTGGACAGCGGAGACGGAGACTGGCCACCAACACTGACAGTCCGTCAGCGTTAAGTACTCGCTCACAGCAATGGATTGCGTTGGTCCACCGCCCTTCATCGACCAACTCTGCCCAGAGTCTAATCACCTTTTATTCTTCTTCTTCTTCATCGTCGCCGCCGTCGCCGCCCGCGGGTACGCCCGCATCGTGCCACTTGCCATCTCGTGCGCCTCGACGCCCAAGTTGGACACTTCGACCACCGGCCTTCCCTTTTGGCATCCGCCACCCTTCTTGCACGTGCACAACGTTACTGCCGGCGGGTAGGCGGCTCGCCGGCGCCGCGTCGTCCAAGCGGAGAAGCCACCCAAACTGACTTGGACTTTCTGGGAGCACAGTCACTCTCATTCCTTGATCCTGCAGCCATAGGCCCTGTCCACCCAAACCCACCTTACACTTCCAACATGACGGGAACAGGACAATAGTAAGTATGTCTGTGGACGGAGTCGTGGCCGCTCCCCGTTCTTTCCAGCCTCAGCGCCCATGATTCGGACGCCCGTTGCCGCCGACCCACGGCTCGTCGACGACCAAAGCGACAAACGCCTGGCCTGCGGATCTGACTCGCCGCCCACGCCGCCCTTGCCGCCCATGCCGCCCTTGGGTCGGTCACTTGGCACTCGGTGTCTCGATACTCGGCACATAGCTCGCGCTCGCCTGTCCGCGTCCGCTCGCAAACCCCGCCGCCCGTCCACTCGCCCGTCCCCTGGCTTATCGACCGCCCTATGTCGATGCACCAGCCACAGCCCTTCCATCGCGCTCAGATTCCCAGCAGCATCTTCCCCACACACGCCTCTTCTTATGACCGTGTGGAAGGAAATGACGCCGCACCTTGCGCCATTGCCGTACCCGCCTTGTCACTCGCTTCATGGCGCCATAGCATATATTCGAGGCAAGCGTGCGCAGTGCCCAGTCCACGCCCCGCTATCGAGCTCTCGCTCACTCACCACTCCAACCGCCCCCACTTGCGCACACCATCTGCAGCGACCAGTTATCCAGCTCACCGTTACAGTGGCTACCACCCATTCAATCGACCGTCTCGGGCGCAAGACATGTCTGAGCTCGGCAGACTTGAAGAGCGCTGGGACATCTACTATCAGTGGGTGTGCCATGGAGGTGTTGCAGAGTGCAAGCTAACGATGAAGTCAGTACCTCCTCCACTCGTGCATGCACCACGACTGTATCTGGACAGAAGGCAGTGAGCACCCGCACCAGCGAAACTGGTCACCGCGAGGTCCGTGCGAGGTCAGGTTGACGCTGTCAGCGTGGTGGTTCCCAGAGCCGGGTCGTCGCGCCGAGACACTGCACATGTTTTCGCCCTCGCGCTGGGGATCCATAAAGTGAGTGCAATGTGTGTGGTTTGCACACTGACGGCAGTGACTTCCGCGTGGGTACACTGGGCAGCGTGGCCGTCGTGTGGTGGCTGATTCTGATGGCAGTTCTATGATTTCCACTTGGTGCGTCCACATCCTGGGGCAAGCATTGATCGACAGCCCAATGGCACGATGATCGAGCACAGTAAGCCTGGGCCGTCGAGTCTCGCTCACAGGTAGTGGCTTGGTATGTTTGTCTTACCTCTTCGCAGACGCTTGGTTGCAAGCTCCGAGACCCGGAGAGTGGAGAAGACATCTTAACACCAGGCGTTACATCGGTAAGGGCGACCCGAAGAAGGAGTGGCTACAGGACTATGTGGCGTGTATGTGTGCCCTGGCGTGCGGTGAGCTGACATCGCAGACGACACCAACATGGTCACTGTCGATATGGTCGTCCTCACGCCCACCGAGATCAACTAGGTCCGGGCTCTGGCCTGCCGTCGGGGGTGGCAGGGCCCCAGCTTCGTTCGCAAGACGTCCCCCTCACATCGAGTGTATCCAAGCCCAAGTCTAACGAGAACACCCAGCACCCAGCCGAGAATGCGTGGGACCGCCACGTGCCCTCGCCATCGACACCAAGACATCTAGATCTGTCGCCACAGCATTCCCGTCCCGCCCAATCCCCATCACAATCACCGCCATTATCTATACCTGTCTCACCATACATCCAGTTGTTCGTCCATAGTGTAGAAGTACGCATAGCCACGTAGAGTGCCTCTGACCAGTCGCCGTCCTCGCCCTCGCCCGGCAGTCGTACAGGCTGCAGTTGTAAACACGAGAAGCGAATGTAGCAGAAAGAATGTAGCAATGTGTGAAGTATCATTACCCCACCGCCTAGATCTGTCGTGGTAACTGAGACAAAGCAGTACAGCATAAGACCATATCCTATCTATTCACCGTATCTGACGGCCGATGCAACGATGCGACGCCCCCAGCTGTCTCTCTGCTTAAGCGGCTCGGCCTTTTCCGAGTGGATGGCCGCTCTCCCAATACCTCGCTAGCTCGGAACCCCTCGCAACAGCTCGGTACGCGTGGGCGCCCTAGTCTTACCCGCTCGATGCAGTGCTGTTTCGAGGTAATGTACGCAGATCGTGATCACCTGCGCATCTTCCTGCCCTTGACCATCTTGACCATCCACGGCCATTTGCTGTCCAGCAGCCTCACAGCTGACAGCCACATACTACTGTTGTGTGATCCGCAGCATCGACGACCAGCGGCCAGCACGGGTTGCAAGTCCCTCCTCGTGGACGGAGACGAGAGTTGTCGGCCGGAAAAGTGAGAACGTCTGCGCAGACAGAATGCCGAGTGGCGAGGCGAGTGCTACTGACACAGCGTAATGAACAGACGGGGTGTTCCTGGTGACTTGCTTGACAGATGATCCCCTCCCCAATGTGCCCTGGCCTCGCTGCACATGTGATTTGCAGCAGTCACCCAGCGTATGCATGGCGTTGGACTGAACTGTCGCGCCAGACGCTGTCGTGCATGCCGCCCGCCGCCTTACAGAATTTGCGTTGTGCGACGCGATGCGGTGTACTTGCGATCTGCAGATCGAAACGAGGTGGCAACATAGGAGCAACGAGCCAGGAGACGTTTCACATCGCCACATGCGTAGCGTGTCGCGTGCCAACGTGCCAGCTTCACCACCCACCTCCGTTCCACGGACTCGGGGCATAAGGATGAGGGGCGAGGGGGCCGTTACACGCGAAACGCAACTTATGATTAAGCGACCTCGTGGCCTGGCCAGAAGCAAGACGAAACTGCGAGTACCTGAAACGACGATATGAAAGTCGCAGCCGCAGTGGGAATGAGAAAGGTTACAAGGAGCCTGGATCCGGTCGAGCGGCCGAGGATGCTTGCCGGCATGAGGTAGACGCCTGTGCCGCTCGGCTTGCAATCCGACGTGCTGCGACGTGCGACAGACGAAACTGTCGCTACAAGCATGCTTATAATAGGCTGGCTACTATGGAGGACGAAACGCACTCTGCCTGCCCGACGTAGTAGGTTTGCCTTTGGTCGATTAGGATTGGGGTAATTGAGGGTCAAGTATCAGGTATTAGGTGGCCAATAGACAGCTGCCAGTAGAGAGGCCAGAGAGGGAGGACACATGTGGTAAGGGGGGATGCATAAGGGGTTGAATAAAGGGAGAAGGGAGAAAGGGAAAGGACAGAGAGACGAGAGAATTGGACAAGTCGAATGTAAAGTGTAAGTGTATTTCAGGGTTTCCAACATACCTCGGGCGCGCGCGTGTTCACCGGTAGCATGCACAGCCCCCCCGGGTTTGACAGACGATCGTTTTGTGACCCATCGCCCATATTCCCATCCCTTTAGCCGGGGGTGGGCCATACGATGGATTAAGGACGGACGGAGCCAAGTTGGCCGGACCCAGCGTGACCGTGCATCACTACTACTCACATTGACCTCCACGCAGCACTCATCTCTCTCGCCTCTCTACCACTCTCTCACTCCCCCTTCCTCCCTTCCCCCTTCCCCCCTCTCCTCCTTTGACCTTCCCTTACCCTTGCGGCACTTCCGGTCCTTTGGGTCGGCCACTTCCATCACCTTACTACCACTACCAACAACTATCCGTCACGGCCGTCACCCAACTTTCGCCAAGCCAAGCCGGCATCAGCCACCGCAACACACACAAATCATTCTCCATTCTCCATTCTCCATTCTCCACAAACATCAACTCTCCTATCACTACATCACCTCTAAGAGCAGCTCTTGGCATCGAATCCGTATCTCGCAAATCAGTCGATCCTCTCATAACGGACAATTTCATCAACGCAAATACGCCCATCACGCCCTCCACCCTCCCCCCCCCATCCCCCCTCGCCTCGTACAAACCCTACATCGCCTGTTAACACGTTCCTTGGATCTTCCCTCGTCGTCGTGTCTTTATCGCCGCCGCTCAACCAAGTTTTCAGCTCTGCTTAGTGCGACTCGACGTCAGTGGCAATAACAATCGCCGTGCGCGCGCACCTACCTTCCTCCCCCTTTCGCCTGCTTCTCTACCTCGGTCAGTTGGTCGTCGGCACATTCGCCCCGTTCCACTTGTCCAAACCCCACACCAACCTTACCGCCGACGTCGTCACACTAGTCCCGGCTGTTGTCTCGCTCTTCGCATTCATCAAAACAGCCGACACCTCGTGCTACTTGCTATTCCTGGACGTAATCCGGCGATCGGTGCGAACACCCTTCCACCTTCCCCCACTAGAACAGGCGGTTTCCTTGGCGCAACCACCCATATCTCACCCATTACCTTCTGAAGACATCAAAAGGAAATGGGCGACAACGCTCGCTACGGCAACCCCGCCGAGTTCGAGGTTGACCTTCACTCGATCTACGCTGCGTACCTGTACGTTCCCTCGTCCTTCATCTCGCTGCGAGCCCACTATGCTGACACGACGCAGAGGCGACTTCGACTCGCAGAACATCGACTGGTGGGATGCATCATGGGGAGGCTACTTTCGCTCGTTCAACGACTTCCTGGGATTCGGCTGGGAGGCGATGGGTGCGTCTGGCTGTGTGGCGTTTAGCTGACATCCGCAGTCGTCGTCGACAGCATTTCAGGAAGGGCGCACATTGCTGCGCGTAGAGAGCAGATTGCGCTGTTCGCGCGTATGATCAAGACTCGGTGAGCAACTCCACCTGCGCCCCTCCACGAGACACACACCTGCTCACACGTCAGCTTTGGAGAAACGCTTGACAAGGACCCTCCCTCCATTCTCCCCCTTACACCCGCGCCGGCGCGGTCCCGCACATTGCATCGTCTCATTCACATCACCGACTTGCAAGGCTACAAGAAGTTGTCAGGATCTCTGGCCCCAGCAGAGCTTTCGCACTTGCGAGCTCGCGTCCGCGCAGGCGAACCCGGCGTGGTAGGCGCCCTGTTCCATGCCGGGGCACCAGACGACGACTCGGCCGCCGCGGCTGGTGTGCGCACCAATGGACAAGGATATACGTGGGCGTGCATCAAGACGACCTGGTGGGAGAAGGGAGGACCACCCCAGGGCTACATCCCGGGTCACGGGCGGACCGTCATGGCAAAGCCAGGACAGGGAGGCAAGGGGTTGATGCTTGAGGTTGGCCTTGCTGCGCTCCGCTGTGCCAACCTGCGTGCAGTCGTGAGTTTGAGATGATGCTGGTGAGCTCGAGCAGTGCTGATTCCCAGGATGTTTGGCCGCCAGTTCCAGACAAGAACTATCGCAAAGCTCACTACGTCATGGAGGAATGGGTCGACAAGGTGCGTAAATAATGTCTCAAATGTGGCTGACCGTGTCCCAGCGCACCAACTCTGCTCCACCCAACTTCCCCCGTGCATACGGATTTGGTCGTAGCCAGTTTACCTCGGAGAAGAGTGTCGAGAAGATTGTCGAGTACGTCGATGTGTAGAGCGCCGCTGACATCACAGCGCCTCGCTGGGAGCGCTCGCGTCTCACGACGTCGATGGTGGGCCCAACACTCTCATCCTGCTTTCGATTGGCGAAGCCCAGCCTATTCCATTGCCCGGGAACACCACCTTCCCACCCAATGTTCTGCAGCTCGACGTCCTGCAGCTCGAGTTTGCCCTCCTGCAGCAGGCCCAACGACAAGGCGTCCCAGGACTCGGAGAACGCAACCATCCTTTCCTTAATCTCCGCCAGCTCGTTCACCACTTGCAAATCCCTGTCGCTCCCCATGCACCGCTCGGCAACGCCGGAAACGAGGCGTTCTACACTGTGTTGGCTTTCCAGAAGCTTCTCATGCGCGACACTCGCCTCCCGGACCAGCTCTTCCAGCAAGCTGCTTTCGCGCCTGGCGGATACCCGCAGGCTGACTACTTTATGCACGCCTCCATGCCGGGACAGATGGGACCTCCGCCGCCAATGGGACCACCCATGGGGCAGTTTGGCGGGTCGCCATACTCGCCATACGCTGGGCTGCCGATGCCGCCGCCCATCCGCACCGATGGCCGTAGAGGCTCGTCGGCGTCGGTCAATCGCATGTCATTACCCCAACTCGACTTTGAGCCGCCTTCCTTTCCTGCCCCCCTCTCGCGCCAGGCAACCGGGGAGTCAGGGTACGGAGGGAGTAAGCGGCCGAGCGCAGGGACATTGAGCTCGCCGCTCGAGAATGGGAGAGACGAGCTTGTTCCTCGGCAGACGAACGGCAAAAGCCCAAACATGCCCCGCTCTCAGACGGTGTACTGGGATGACGCTGATTTCTCTGGCGGCGGTGACGGACGCGGCCGGCGTGGGCCTGGCCACTCTAATGGCCCATCGCCAAACCCAGGTCGAGGAGGATCGGCCAACAACGCGCCTCCTAGCAGTCTGCGGCATTCGCAGGTGCTCTCCAATTCGACTGGCATGAGCAACAACTCGCGTTCCGTGTCGTTCCACGAGGAGCGGCGTCCGGCGACAGTGCACAGCGCAGGCTCCAGTAGCGGCTCGTTCGCCAACTCGCGCTCGAACAGTGGGACCGCGATCGGCCCGAGTGGCCTCTCGAACCTGCAGACCAACTCTGGCCAGAGTTCCGGCTCTGGATCCGCGTCGTCCGGGCCGTCCGACTCGAGTCTGCCCAAGCAGCCGGAGGGCGACAACGGTAAAGTGCGCAAGAGCAAGAGCAGCCATAGCGTTAAGAACTTATCGACTGCGTTCCAAAAGTTCTGGGTCGACTAGGCCCATCACGTACTGGACAATATCCCACCCACCGTCCCCCCCCCCCTCCCCACATGCCATAACGATCTCGCCAGCCATAATGACTAGCCCCACGAGTGCTTGTGACCCTCACCCATCCTTTTCCTGCACGAATAGTGTGTCTCATAACTACATACTCTACTTTGACGTATCATGCATCCATCGCATCGCGGCGTTGTTGGGGAGGTGGAATTCAGCCGTTCTTGCGTGGTTCTATGGGGTGGCCCAAGACTCAAAGTTAGGAGAGGCTTAAGGGAAATCAGTCGCGTCCAGCTCTCCCACGGTGTGTACCGGTTGACTAACCCTGGTAAAGTCATTGAGCGCGTCGAGTGTGCGACTACCATCGTCTATCCATCACATCACGGTCCTTTACCACGCATCTCACCTCCCAACTTACGTTTCAAGTTCGACCAAAGAGGTTCACCCACTAGACCCTATCTACCGACCGATAAGAAGAACGAGGGACGGACAATGCCTCCACGCAGGGGACGCAGTACCAACAACGGCGGTGGAGGTGGGGGTCGCAGCGACGGCGCAGTGCGCGGGCCGACGTCGGCACTGACCTCCTTCTTGGCGGTGAGTCTCTGACGTGAGCGCGGGCGTCCAACATGTGTTCTCCCCTGTTCGAGTTCGGACGGGGAGGCACATGCGAGTGCTAGCATACTCTCCGGACTGCCCCCGGTCGTCCTACCTTCATCCATCTCGTTTCACTCCCTCCTCCGTCGCCCTTCTCGTGCCCTCACCCTCCTTCCCTCCTTCTCTCCTTCTCGTTCCTCCGCGTCCATCTTCCTTTTTCTTCCCCGACCTTTTCCCTGTCCACCCCCCGGGTACACTCTCCAGCTGGCGCCTCGACATCTTCTTCTCCCGTCATCTCTCTCCGTCTCTTGCCCTCTCTCCTACCATTACCTCCTCTCTTAGGCAGCACTGACCCCAGGGCCTTGGCGTCGAAGCCCCCGCCATCCAAAACCCCTACGCGACGCGGGACGACTCGACCACAGCTCCCATCCCCGAAGAACCGTCTGCCGCCACACCCGAACCGCGCCGGAAACGCAAGCGCGCCGTCTCGGTCGACTCGGACGACCTCGACGCAGACGATGGCGACGGCGACGAGGGGGATGACGCGGACGACGACGCGACGCCGTCAGGGTCGGCGACGCCGCTGAGTAGCAGGGCGGCGTCGGGGATGGGGACGCCGGGCGCGCTGCCGAGCGCGTTGAAAGCCGTGGGGGAGTTTATGAATTGTGGCGAGTGTGGGAGGAAGTTTCCTGTGGTGGGTGTTGCGTCAGGTGGTATGGTTGGCGTGTGGCTATGTGGTGCTCTATCTTCGCGCCCGAAGTTTCGTGCCGCCTCCACCTCCTCTGTTTCCTGCTGTAGCTGACGGCAGACGGTATACACAAAGGAG
Source organism: Cutaneotrichosporon dermatis (assembly GCA_020011015.1). Taxonomy (NCBI): domain Eukaryota; kingdom Fungi; phylum Basidiomycota; class Tremellomycetes; order Trichosporonales; family Trichosporonaceae; genus Cutaneotrichosporon; species Cutaneotrichosporon dermatis. Next base: position 1,652,435 of record JAIGNX010000002.1, on the reverse strand, counting down.
CACCCCCGCCAACCCCGCACCTGGCTCTGCACACCATGCTGCAGACCCCTTGGCATCGACCCGTACGCCAAGCCGAAGAAACCGCGCGCTCGCCCGACCGCCGCGCCGCAGAAGAAGGATGCTCGCAACAAGATTGTGCACTACGAGATTTCCAAGGGATCAGATCCGCTCGCGGACGTGTGCATTGGCGTGAGTCGGAGCCGGCGCGTTGGGAGCAGGCCCTAGTGGCAGCGCTAACCTTAGGTGATCGCAAAACACATCGAAGAAGTGGAGGCCCTCGGCGCCATCGGCTCGGATAGAATGGACAAAGTCTGCCAGATCATCTCCAAGAGCCGCCGTCTGACGCCGGAAACCGCGGCGCTGTTCTACTCGGCCGAGCGTAGAGAACTGGCCATGTACGATGTGACAAGTAGGTCTGCGTGTAGAAGACGTGCTGACGGCAGACCTCGATCACAACGCGTTCGTCACCCTGGGGAGCCTGTGCCCCAACCTCGAGAGACTCAATCTCCAGTACTGCGGCCAGATGATGACCGACACGCTTGTGCACTGGTCAAAGCAGCTGCGCCATCTCAAGCACCTCGAGTTGTTTGGACCCTTCCTCGTGCGCAAGGAGGGCTGGCTCACGTTCTTCAAGGCCCGCGGGGAGCAGCTCGAGTCCCTCAGCATCACGCAGTCGCCGCGGATCGACCTCGAAACGATCGAGGTGCTCGTAGATCAGTGTCCGAATCTGCGGGTGCTGAAGCTGAGCGAGATCGGCAAGCTCGACTCGGATTTCCTCGTCCCTATTGCATCGCTGAGCAAGCTCGAGTCTCTTGCCATTACCTCACCCGGCGGCCCGCCACTGAGCGACGACGCTGTCGCCGACCTCCTTGCCTCCGTTGGACCGAACCTCACCTCCCTGGACCTGAGCTACAACTCCGAACTCGGCGACGCGGTCCTCACCGCCATCGCCAAGCGTTGCACGAAGCTCACCCATCTCGCCCTTGCGCACGTCGAGCTCTCCGACGACGCCGTCGGCCGCTTCTTCAAACAGCTCAAGACGAAGAAGCGTCCGGGCCTCGTGCATATCGACCTGGAAAAGGGCCACGAGCTCGGCCATGCAGCCCTCTCCGCGCTCATCGCGCACTCGGGCCCGACGCTGGAGTGGCTCTCGCTCATGGCATGGCGCAACGTCCCCGCCGCCGATGTCGAGAAGCTCGCCGCGTGCCCGAAGCTCAGCTACCTCGACCTCGGGTGGTGCCGCCACGTCACGGACTTTACCGTCAAGGCGCTGCTTGAGGGATGTCCTGCGCTGACGTATCTGCGTGTGTGGGGGTGTAACCTGCTCACGGACCGGGTGCCGCGGAAGCGGGGTGTGAAGGTGGTGGGGATTGAGACGCATGCGATTTGAGCGGCGGAGCCGCGCAGCCGGCGGAGCGAGCGGCGGGGGTGCGGACGGGTTCCGCGGCCTGGGGCTGAGCCTTAGTCACCTCAGTGACCTCAGTGACCTCAACGATCCTCTGCGTGAGTACCGCTGGATGTGGAGGCCGTGGAGGACGGGCGCGACAGCAGGAAGTGTTTCTTATCATGTTACCCCGCACTTAGATTCGACACCGGAATGTTTCTTAGCATGTGTTTGCCTCGCCTAGATTGTATAAGATATGCACATGTACATTGTCCCAAGCCTCAGCGCCACACACACGCGAGCCACACGCAGAGCTCACTGCGCACTTCGATATGCACGCAGTCCTCGCGCGACTCTGACATCAACCTGACGTCTTGCCGGGGTATGACGCACCGGAGCCCCGCGTGACGCCACTCGTACGCCATTCCGACCTCGCCGACTTCCCACTTCTCATCTCCCACTTCTCTTTTCTCAAAAGCCTACATGCGCACAGCGCTCCTCGCACTGCGCCCCTTCACCACACGCGCTCTACTGCCCCTCGCGAAGCCTCTCTTCAATCCCTACGCTGCAGCTTCAGCAGGTCTATCCACCTCGACTACTCCCTCTACCTCATCCAAGTCGACCACCTCCACAAGAGCGACGACCATGCCGTCCGAGCAGCACGAACACGTCCTCAACCTCGTCCGCCGGATGATCCCCCCGCTCTCGCCGAAGCTGCACAAAGGCCAGGCTGGTGGGTCTCGTCGTCCTCCCTCCTACTCCCCCTCCTCTTGGCCTCCCCTCCTCCTCCTCCTCTTCTTATCCTCGTCTCCCCCTCTCTCCCGCTTAAGCTGCCCATAGCCTTGTGAACACCACGCCTCCGCTGACACCAGGCCGCATCGGCGTCGTCGGCGGGTCCGGGGATTACTCCGGCGCGCCGTTCTTCGCGGCGATCAGCGCGATGCGCTTCGGCGCGGACCTCGCGCATGTCATCTGCGAGCCGACGGCCGGGGCGGTGATCAAGACATAGTGAGTCCGCGGTTCGGGCGCGAGTGGATAGGTTAAGCACAGAGCCGGAAGGTGGGGGAGAGAGAGCCGGTGACGGAGGGGGAGAGAGAGCCGGTGACGGAGAGGGAGCAGAGGGCCGGGCAGAGACAGATGGCTGCGGGCAGTAAGGACGCAGGGAGCGAGACCTGGAGCTTCGTCGGCCTTGGTCTACTCTCCATTGGCCGCCCTTGTCCTAGTACCTGTCCTGCTCGTCTCCTCCCCTTCCTCGTGCTTCACGCCTGCGTCGCCACCGCCTCCGCAACAGTTCGAACCTTCGCCCTTCGCCTAGACGCTCCCTTCCTGCTGAAGCCGCTCCCTACGCCTCCGCCTCCGCCCCCGCACTCCCCTGCTGCTCCCCTCCCGCCTCGGCACGCGGCGCCTCGGCTGACCCCAGCGCCCCCGACCTCATCGTCCACTGCATCCTCGACCCGCACGCGTCCCAGCCCGTCCCGAGCGCGCGGGACGCAATGAAGTCCCTCATGGAGCGCCTGCACGTCCTCGTCATCGGCCCCGGCCTCGGCCGGGACGACTTCATGCAGTCCTGTGCCGCCGAGGCGCTCCAGCTCGCCAAGGAGCGCGACATGGGCGTGGTCATCGACGCCGACGGCCTGTGGCTGCTGAACTCGCGCCCGGAGCTCGTGCGCGGGTGGGACGGGCCGGCGCGCGTTGTGCTGACGCCGAACGTGATGGAGTTTAGGCGGTTGTGCGAGGCTGTGGTGAGTAGCGAGGCAGCGACGGAGTCGCGCCGAGCGTGTCGGCGGTGGCGTGGGCGAGGCGCTGGGATCGGCTTTGAAAGGCTAGGATATGGGGGCGAGCGGGTGAGGGTGAGGAGGCGACGAGAAGGCCGGCGAGGAGATGAGCTGGAGCCATACGCCCTCGGCACTGGGCTTCGACTCTCCGAGAGACATCTCTTGATTGCAGGCCCCAGCAACCAAGTCTCTTCCCTACCCGCTTTCCCTCGCCTGGCCGTTGCCCGCCTATTCGCTCTCTCGCTGCCAGCCGTTCACATAGCCCTCGTCGCCGACTGCGTCGGTTCCTCGGCTCCCGCTGACGCCAGAACGTCTCGACCGACGCGCCGGAAACCCGCTGCGCCGAGCTCTCGCGCGCGCTGGGCGGCGTCACGATCCTCCAGAAAGGCCCGGACGACATCATCTCGAACGGCTCCCCGCTCCCGCGCGCCTTCTTCCCCTCCTCGTCCGCGTCTGACGCCGCGTCCAAGGACAAGGAGTCGGAGCAGGCCGACATGCTCGTCGACTCGGTCCCCGGCGGCCTGAAGCGCGTCGGCGGGCAGGGCGACATTCTGTGCGGCACGGTCGCGACGCTCCTCGCGTGGGGCCGCGAGTGGGCGCGCGGCGGGTATAAGCAGATCGGGCATGTGCCGGGCGCCGACGACGAGGGCGCGGCGGAGCACGTCGCGCTCCTAGCGGCGTATGGCGCGAGCGCGTTTAACCGCACCGTGTCGAGGCGCGGGTGGGAGACGAAGCGGCGCGCGATGGTCACGCACGACCTCGTCGAGCTCGTCGGCGAGGTGTATGAGGACATGTATGGGCGGTATGTCGATGAGAAGTTCAACAAGGAGGGGGAGAAGGAGGGGAAGGGGAAGCTGTAGGCTGTAGAATATGAAAGCGGTGTAGCGAATGGATGTGCATACAGGCTACAAGGCGAGGCAACAGGTTTGGCACTGCTGTTGATCGACCAGCAGTCGTGCAGGCGACGTGCAGGCGCGGGATCCGGCTTAGTACATCTCGAGACTCTGTGTGTCAGCGCTACTCAACGCACCCTAGCGCAATCTCCACATCCTCCGCCGGCAGCCTCGTGCAGGCGAATCTTGCCTGGGACCACCACTCGTCACTATGCCCCTCTTCCAGCTGCTCGTCCACCGACACCACTCCGTCCTCCTCACACCGTCCGCCTTTCCTCGCCTCTCAGACCTCGCCCATCGCACCTCGCGCCTCCGGCGCTTCGGTGCTCAGCGCTCGCTACTCACCATGCCATCATTAATCTCATAGTCCTGCAACGTCACATGGTCCTTGAACGACGTGTACCACTTCTTGAGCTGGATCTTGGACGCGTTCGTGCCCGTCTGCGCGGCAATGAGCTTCTTGAGGTCGCCGACCGTGTCTGTCGGGAGGCACTTGACGCGGACTGGAGTTAGTGCTAGACAACGAGTGGTGGAGTGGGATGGGTTATGGGGCTCGCACGAGAGCTGGCATGATGTCGCGAACGGCAGAGAAGGGCGGGGCAGGGCTAGCCGTGCTTGCGCTTGCTTGCGCGCTGCCCCCTGCGCAGCTTGTCTGCTCGCTGCGCTCATGTCCGCGCGCGCCCTCACGACATCCAGCTCCGCCTCGAACTCCACAGCCTGCCACTTTCCGCCACTTCAACTCTTCCCTCGTCCCTCCTACCCTCCTACCCCTCCAACCCTTCTCCCTCTTGGCCCATTCCCCATCCCACCCAACCACCACGCGCAAGACTCACCCTTCCGCCCCATCCGGTCGTTGGCAATGACCTCAATCATCCGCCCAGGCCGGACCTTGCTCCCAGAGATCTGCTGCACGTTCGCCGGCTTGTCCTTGTCCTTCTCGTCCGGGACCTGCGCCTGGCGGTCGGGATGGCGCATATCCGGTCGCCGTTCGCGCTCCCTGTCGCTGGGGCGGCGGTAGTCGTCGTCCACCGGCCGCCGCTCGCGCTCGCGCTCGTAGTCGCGTTCGCGCCCATAGTCGTCCCGCCGCCGATCCCTTCCTCCGTCCCGATCCCTGTCACTGCGATCCCGCCTGTCCCTCTCACGCTCACCCCGATCGCGCTCGCTGCGCTCGCCACGCACACCCAGCCGGTCGAGCGGATCCCCGCCCCTTTTCAAACTCCCCATGCCCCCTCCTCCGCCCACACTCGCGGCCGCCACATTGCCCATCGTGTTGCGCACGCCCTGGTCGCGCGTCCCGCCGAAACGGCGGGGGACCTCGCCGCGTTCCCGGCGCTGCGCGCGCTCCTTCGCGCTCTCCTCTTCGGGTTCGTACGAGCGGCCGGCCGAGGGCTGGCCGTACGACCGCGCGGAGGACTTGTAGAATGACAGTTCCTTCGGCCGGCGCTGGGTCCATTGTTTCGGCTTGTCGCTCGAGGGCGGCGGCGACGCGGAGCGGCGGGGCGAGGGCATCGTGTCGGACTGGTCGAGCTCGTTAATGAGGGGAGTGGATGTCGGTGAGGAAAGTGTTGTGTTCCCGAGTTAGAGTTTGTAAGTGGAGATGATCGGTTCTGGGTGGCAAAGTAAAGGTGGCTCGAATAATTAACCGCCCTCACACTTCGCGCCTGACCTTGTCGTTTCAACCTCGGTTCCAACGAGCCAGTGATCGCCCCCCAAGTGATGCTTGACGCAATCGCAAGTCAGTTAATGCTCACCTCGCCCACTCGCTGCACTCGTGCTCTCGTGGCCTCGTAGCCTCACCGGGTATGCATCACACCCACAACAGTATATAACCTAAACACCCATTCGTACGCAAGCTCTTTTATTTTCTTTCCTTCTCGACTCCCTCTCGACTCTCTCTCTGGGGTATCCTCCATCATATTACTACCGCTACTACCGCCCACGGAACAGCTCCATGAGCGCGTGCGCACCAGTCAGGACATTCTCGTCCATCTCAGCAGTGCCGCGCTTGGTCTCAGGCTCGAGCTCGGTCGAGAACGAGTAGATGCTGCGGCCCTCAGGCGCGAGACGCAACGAAGCACCAGCGTTCGACGGCCCACTGCCGCCACTCTTGACGCTCGTAGCGAGCTCGCTGCGGGGAGACACCGAGTCGGTCTCGGTAGGCGTAGGCGAACGCGTCTGCCCGGGTACAGGCGACGACGACGATCCACGCTCCTGCTTCTGCTGCTGTTGCAGCTCCTCCTGCTCCTGGGCCTCCTGAAGCGAGGCGGCCTCGGCACGCGCACGGTCAAACGAGTCGCGGTGCTTGAGCGAAGGGAGATGAGACCACGAGCCACCACGCGAAAGCTTGCGCTTCTTGGGAAGATCGGTGACAGCAGCCAGGGAAGGCAGACGGCCAGTCATCGTGCGCTGGTGCTCAGGCACAGCAGGCAGGTTGGGGCCAGCAGACGCGCTGCGCGAGGGAACGGGGTCCGTAACCGCGCGAGGGTTGTTGGCAAGGTAGCGTGCCCGGGACGAGCAAGCTAACACATCCGAGCTAGACGCGCGGCCAAAGCTGGAACGCGGGCGGTGGCCGGCGTTGGGAGGGCGACCCATGCCAATAGAAGGCAAGGTGGGGCGAGGAGCGCGGAACTCGGTCGAGTGGCGGGCGCGCTTGCGGGTCGGCGAGTCAACGTCGACAGCAGACTCGTCGTCGTCCTCGGGTGGCTCAATAGCATCCGACGACAACTCGCTGGGAAGCATGTTGAGCAATGCCTCGCGGTAACGAGGGTCGTTCTTGTGCATCTGCTCCCAGCCCTCGACGTGTTGGGTGCGAGGACGAGGAGTGCGGTGCTTCATGCTCATCTCGCGGTCGGCACAAACGTCGTCGAGCGAGTAACCGCGACGAATAGGCTTGAGCGCGAAGACGGGTCCAGCGTGGAGCGAAGGGTGGAGTGGCTTTGGCGCAATTGCAGGCGGAGCCGGGGTATACGGAGCCAGCCGTGACCGGTCCGACAACTGCATGTTGAGCGATGGAGGCGAAGGCGTGCCTGCGCCACGGTGGTGAGGGGTCGGGGACGACCCCGAGGGTTGCTGCGCAAACCACATGTCGGGGAGAAGACGGTCCGACACAATGTCCATAATGACCTGGGTCTGCTCGGAAGTAAACTTGAGCTGGTCACCCCGGTTGGCACGGCTGACCGCTGCCAGTGCGCGTGATGCAGTGTCGGGGTTACTCTCGGCCATTTGTACCAAAGTCTCAGCCTTCTTGAGGTCCTGGCGGCGGTTCTGGAACCAAACGGTAAGGTGGCGCGTAGTGCTGCGGAATGGTCAGCTGAGGGTTCAAGCCACGCACGCGGGGAGGAGGAAAAAGGGGACATGAAATAACGCACCATCCGAACCACCTCGCAAGCTTCTGTCTCTGCCACTTGTGAGGGTTGTGGGAAATGCTCCACAGAATCTCAAGCATGTCGAGCTCGCCAGGCGAGAAACGCCGACGAGGCTTGTTCTTTCCGTGGTCCTCGGCACGGTAGTCCCAAGGATTGCATGAAACGAGAGCACGGCGTGTCGAAGTGCTGCTAGGCGTTGGCTCACCACCACCGCCATTCATGCTGTCGTCGCCCTCTCCACTAGGCATGTCGCCCTGGTTGACAAATGCCTGTGGCAAAGGACCTGGGAAACGAGCGGGTGGGAGAAGCTCATGAAGGTCAATGGCGTGACCTGGAGGGTATGGAGATCGGAGATCGGGAGTTGAGGGCATGTGAGACATGGTCGATGGAGATGAATAGGACAATGCCATGGAACGTGCCGAGGGAGTGCTTTGGGGGTGCGACATTACCATCGACCTGGGCGTCTGGCCCATGCCGTGGTGCTGCTGTTGCTGCTGCATGCCGTGGTGGGGAGTGGAGTGGAGGGGAGTAGGTGGGTGGTGCATGTGGTTGCTGTTACCACCACGGTTGGAGGCGACGCGCGACTGAGTCGGTGTCGGCATCGGGGGGAACAATGAACCAGTAGGAGCAGGTGGGGGAGGAGGAGGCGCGAAGACGAGTCCTTTGGGCAAAGGAAGTTCACGCGCGTCCGGGTCAACCTTGGTGGCGATCCCTCGCACGGGTGTCACATCGGCAGGCTGTGACGCGCCGCCCAGCGGCATGCTCAGCCTACGCGACGACGCGTGCCCTGGGGTGTAAGGCGTAGGGTACAGGTTGGGCTTTTGGTCAATGGCCGCTAAGGGCTGACGGTGACGAGGAGAAGGCGTTGGTGCGGCAGACTTGTAGTTGTTGAAGAGCGCGTCGCGGTGTTGTTGCGAAGGGATCTTGTTCTCGTCGTTGTGCCGTCTTGGAGACGCGACAGCTGACATGGGTGGTGATGGATTTGGGGTGCGGGAGAAGGGGTGGGGTGATGGGAAGATTTGTAGGTAGGTAGCTAGAGGAAGAAAGGAGAGAATGTACAGTTAAAGATTGAAAGGAGTGTAGACAAGAGTAACGAGATGAGAGAGTTGTGAAGAAGAAGAGTTAAGACGAGTGGGGGAGAGAGAGAGAGAGATAGATAGAAGAGTGAGAGTGAGATAGAGAAGCAGGATGAGGTGTTAATGGGAGTGAGAGGAAGAGAGGAGAGGGAGGCAGATGAGAGGATGGGGGAAGGGAGACGGAGAGGGGGCGTCGTTGACTAGGTTTGGTTGGAGCGCGCGCGCCCAGGAGGAACCTAGAGGGGGACCACGTTACTGAATTATGGTTGGATGATGGACAGTGATGTTGTGTGTATTCCACAATTTACATATCCCATCCCACAGAACAAAACCCTCCTTACTTAGTCCCTGATATTCCGACCACCCAACAAGTCATTATAGTAGTGTTACTGCTCCACCTTGTTGCAATTTCAGGGGGGGGAAGGTGGGGATTGGGAGTTGCCCGATAGTAAAGTAGTATTACTACTACTATGGACTCATATGACTACGCTGCGATTCCTGTCATCCATCAGGGTCTCGAACAAAATCCCATCAATAATCTACTACTCAGTTTGGTTTGGGCACGCGCGTTCCGTAGCTCAGTAGAAGGTAAGCACACAAAGGCAAGGCGCGTCGCGTGCAAGGGGAGAGAGAGGAGGAGGGAAAACTAAATCTCAGGGTTCATTATAAAATTCAGGAACTGGCTTCCCCTCCCTTCTACTGCCTAAGCGGACATGGCGATTTTTGGATTCGGGACCTGACACGTAGCTGATTGGCTCAGTTCCAATCAGTCGCGTTTTGGCGCGTCGTCTCCCTTTGGGGGAGGGGGGGGGGGAGCAGTTTAGGCTCTGAGGACGCGCTTTGACGCTTCCTTTTGGGCCCTTTCTTCTGATCTCATCTCCTTGATCTTGATCTAGTAGCTAGTAGTAGTAGTACCCAACCCGATGGAAAGTGCATATCCGTAGAGCTTCTATAACGACGCGGTGCTTCTCTAAACAAGTCGTCGAACTTCCACATCACCGCCCTTGGAGGAGGAGCCAGACTCGGAATCGTTACCGTCCTTGCCCTCATCGGCGTCATCGTCGTCATCCGATGCAGGCACAAAGCTATTGCCCAACCCAACGACGTCGACAAGGACACGTCCATCATCCGTGCGACCAAATGTGGCACGAAGAGGCCTGTGCGACATTGTCAGTACATGCCTTTTTCATTGTCAAAGGTGAGGAAAGTAGGGTAAACGGGGAGAGCGCAATGACCATCTTTGACACAACCCAAAGGGGTGCCAAAAAGTGTGCCAAAACTTGGCACATTATCATCAACGATCTCATCAGATCGCAATCTTCGCCAATGCCTCTTCGCTCCGTGCATGGAAGGACGCGACACAACGCGACACAAATGCAACACGACCAACTCACTCTTTGATGGTAAGTTCGTTCTGGCGGTGAAGACCTGGATTGTGGCGTCAGTATGACTATTCACACAATGGGCCAAGGTGAGAAAGCCATGCCAGCCCATGTCCAAGCCCCCCTATGCAAGCCATGGACCCGAGAATGGGGAGAACATTATTGGAGCCAAGGTGTCCCAGGGTTTCCGACGGGTCAAACATGGCGAGCCGAGGGTTGCTCCACCAGACAAGTTACAAGGGCAGCCAGGGTTTTGCAATTTGGCTGGAACATTGCCCAATGTTGTGACTCCCTGGGTAACCCCTCGTCTCGCACTCGCCGCGCACCGCGTTCTCGCTCCATCGAGTACCGGCTGGTAGGTAACGCCACAGAAACCAACCACCCTTAGGCCAACAACCCATTGGGCCGATGATATACGCATCGCACTCACCTTCAATCTCGTCGACGCGATCACGCGTCTGATCCAGCATTGAGTCAAAGTCTGGGTTAGACACCACGTCCTGTGCTGCGCGCAGGATCATGACAGACTCGGGGCGCACATCGTGGTAGAGCTATAGTCATGAGATTGAACATTGAACGTGCCGGGCAAGGGGTTGAAAGGGGCGGATGTCAGCATTCCTCTCATGTTTCCGCGTCCGTGGGTTTCCCGTTCGTACCGCCGTGATTGTGGTCGAGAGGGCTGGGTGGGGTAAAACTTACGTCAATCGAAATGATCTGTGCCAGTCAGCCCAAAACGCGTTTCAATAAACAGACACGATCCCGTAACCTTACTTACATTGTCGTGGTCGAGCCCCTCAAAGAAGTCGGTACGTGTCATGAGACGGCGCGCGTCGTCATACGTCGTCTTGGGTATCACAATGTCAGCATACAGCTCCTCCTCCGTGAGCTTGGGAAGTGGCGCTGTGGGCTTGACAGAGAGCACCGCAGAGACGTCCATGGAAGAGGGAGTGAGGTGAATCCCTCCGACATCCTCGTGGGGCACCAGCACGTCGTCGTCGCCTCCGTGTGCGACGGCGCTGGTGCCCATCGGAGGGTCGAGCGAAGGCGATGAGCGCGCCATGTGCCGAAGAAGGAGCCATGAGCAGCTTGCCCACCTAATGGCGTTAGCACTCCAATCACATAGATACAAGTCGTCGCGTTTCACTTTTGTTCGTCCCTGGTCGGTCAGCATTGTGGTCTCGACAGTCTGGTGCTCCGGCAGGTCCGGAAGTGCCGGAGCTCCACACCGCGACACGCCTCGCCGCGCCTGGCGTTTGCCTGGCGTTTGAAGAGCGCGCGTTTTCGTTCCTCACATAACATCGTCATCCATCTCTGGGATGAGGCCAATCCTGACGTTAGCATGTAACTCTCGAGCTTGAATGTTTGTGTGGCTCACTTGGAAAGCATCCATCCCTTCTCCATCTGCACCATCCGCTCCGCCTCGTCTGTTCGTTAGCCTGATCTGTACATCCGACCTACCGATCATGTCGGAGGCACGAGCGACGCGAGAGAGGTAGGCAGTACGGCCGCCGACGAGGTCGTACACACGCCTCATCACCTCGTCGGGCTCGATGGTGACTTCGTCCTGCGGCTTGTTCTCAGCCACGTGCAGGTTGTAGCGGCGCATGTGGCGCAGCGCCTCGATCGCCTCCTTGGCCGAGAGGTCGTAAACGGAGAGGATGCGCATGCGCGACCCGTTCTTCTTCATCTTGTCCAGCGGCCCTGCGGTCAGCGCACTGCACTGCTCTGTGTTCGGCAACTCACAGTGGTCGTCCGACGTGAAGACCATGGTCATAATGCCCTGCCGTCAGTTACCAATGTCAACCTGACAACTCACAGCCATAGCCCAGGCTTCTGCGCGCTGCTGGAGCTGGTGGAGAATGGCGATACCCTCCTCAGACTGCGGGAACTGATGGATGTCTATGGTCAGTCATGGCCACAAGCCTCGTGATCTCACTCGTAAAGGCCAGCACGAGGGGACGGCCATGCTTCTTGCTGTACCGCATGGCGACCTTCTCGAGCTTGGTCATCGCACGCTCGACGTCGAGCGAGGGGCCCGCCGAGCGTGGGTCTGCGCGCGAGAACAGCGAGCCCTGCCAGTCCTCGAAGAAGTCGAAGTCGAGCGCCTTACCCAAGCGCAGACGGAAGACCTCGAGGTCGGGGTGGGCTGATGTCAGCTTCGCAGACCACAGAGTCATTTCAGCTCACCTTCGCAGACGGATGCACCCTCGGCGTGAGTGGCGCGCATCGCGCTGAACGGTCAGCATTGCAACAATGGGTGGCACATACTCGAGGACCATGGTGCCCTTGCCTGTGCCCTTGGGTCCAAGGATGAGGTAGTACCCGCCAGCCTCCTCGCCGCGGAAGATAGCGTCCACGAGTGGCTGCTCCCGTCTGTTGATGTGCTCCGCCTTGGGCGAGTGCACCGAGCCAAGCTCTAGAGCTGGGTCCTGCAGAGTCAGCATTGTCCCTCCTTATGCAGTAACTTACATATCCACCCTGGAACGCTCGCTCAACCTGCATGTTAGTGCATGTCGTGTGCGCGCGGAGCCACTCACGCGATGCAGCACGTGCGCCTTGTACCACTGAAGATAACCCTGGAAAGTCAGCACCTGCAGTTGCCACTTCAACTCACAATACCACCGCCAAACACCATGATCAAACCGACAATGGTGGTGAGGGCAGCCTGGAACCCGGGGCTGTGGCTCCACTCATTCCAGAAGGACTCAAACGCAGACAGCTTGCTCTTGCCGTCCTTGCCCTTCCCGCCCTTGTCTTTATGGTCCTTCATCATGTCGGAGAAGTCATCATTCGGCCCGACGGGCGGCTGAGGCATCGGGTTGTTTGGCCACATCGGCACATCGTAGCGCAGCGCTGAGGCGTGGAAAAGTCGGAGCCTCGGCTGGATAGACGAGGTCGCGATAAGTGGCCGGAGCGAGGCGGTGCGGGGCGCGAGGAGCGCTGCAGCGCGCACTCTGAGGCGTTAGCATGGTGCCCCCGTTCGTGTGATGGGCGTCGACGCACCGGGCAAGCGGCGGGCGGATCATCGCTTTTGAGTAGTCGTTGGACACACTTTGGAAAAGTATGAAACGCGAGATCGAGCACCAGGTGGAGTGTGTGCCAAGGTGGAGGGGGACTGGAGCGAAAGTGTGTGATCGGCCAAACGCATCATTCTTTAGGTCTTGCCAAGAGACCGAACCAACCTAGATCTGGGGTCTCCAGATACTTGTCACGTGGCAACTTTGAGGGTTCACACATGAGCTCACGAGCGCGGCTGCTTTTCCGCCCTGGATTCCTCACAACCAAACATTGCGACAACTCATCTTCCACCCGTTCTCAATCAACATCATCCATCCAATTCCATCCATCTCTTCTACAACTCGAATAGCTTGACCATCCTCCAAACTCTTCAGTGGCCACAGCTACATCACCCACCCATACCCACCACACGGGTCCATGGACGGCTGCCTATCGCCCTCATCTTCCTCCAATTCGCTTCCTCGCTCCCCCTCGTCCCCGTCCTTAGCCCACGCCGTTGGTCTTCCCCCGCCCCTGCCCGAATCAGGTATCTTGCCACCTTCCAGCCCGCCCAAGTCGCTCAACTTCCGATACCCGAGCGGCAGCCACACCTTGGCTCATCGGGGCGAGGTCGAGTCCCAAGCTCCTAGCCTAGCCTCCAGCGTCTGTTCCAGTTCCGCACACGACGACGACAACAACTACAACATGGTCGACTCGGCGCCTTCCACGCCGCGGCGCAAGGTCGTCAACTCGATTGACGTTCCCACCCCTCGATCAGCGGCGAAGAAGCGATCCACTCTGCAGGATCGCCTCAGCGCCGCAGCCCAGCCAACGAAGATCCCCCGCATGTCCGCTCTTCCTCCCCTTCCAACAAGTTCTTCCTCCGCGCCCCTTCCCATCCCTTCAACACCAGGACCTAGTCGCGAGACGACCAAGAGCAGCGACAAGGTGGTTGTGTGTATGCGGTAAGCAGAAAGGCTAGACTACATCTGACTTGCAGTATCAAGCCCACAAACTCGACCTTCTCACGAGGAGCATACGAGGTGTCCCCCAACTCTCTTACCCTGTCAGACAACCACCCCACCGTTGTGCGCCGTGGCGGAAAGGCCGGTCGCGAAGCAGAATACACGTACAACTTTGGTGAGCTTTTGGCACCAATATCGGGAGCTAACAACAGACACTCTCGTGCAATTTCCCACGCGAACACCCCAAATGTACCAAGAGAAGATCGCTCCACTGGTGGACAAGGCGATGAATGGCTTCAACAGCACTGTGTTTGCGTACGGCCAAACGGGCAGTGGTAAATCCCACACCATGGTGAGTTATCAAAATGCCTTCCAAACTGACAAAGAGTCTGGGACAGCGAGCGAGCTCGGTGTCATTCCATGCGCAGTTGACGGAATCTTCGACGCAATTACAGCAGTGAGTGGTATCATACTCTCTCATGCCTGCCCCGCTCATCAAACAGGACCCAGATCGCGCCTTCCTTCTACGAGTATCTTACCTCGAGATCTACAACGAGTCTATCCGCGACTTGCTCAACTTCAAACGTGGCGACACTGCCAAGCCCACAATCAAGACTAGCAAGGTAGCTGGACGGTCCTTACCGTAGCTGACAGTCAGGGAAAGGTGTTCGTTGACCCACTTGTCGAAGAAATTGTGTCGACTCCGCAGGATGTGGTCGATCTCCTGTCAAGCGGCAATAACAATCGCAAGACTGGTGCTACCGACTGGGTAAGTATTGGCGCTTATATGGAACCTTTCTGACATGCAGAACGAACGGTCATCACGATCACACGCCGTGTTCACCATCGTTATTGAATCTCGGCCACGGGATACCGACGGAAATGACGAGATCCGCGTGTCTCGCCTCACACTCATCGATCTTGCTGGTTCAGAGAAGGCGGTCTCCGACTTGGAGCGACGAGGAGAAGGCAAATACATCAATCAGAGGTGAGGTCACATCTTGGAGCGTAGCTGACCTCAGTCTTCTGGCCCTCCGCGAGGTCGTGCACAAGTTGACCGAGCCTGCCAGCAAGCGGAGCCACATCCCGTACCGCAACTCGAAGCTCACTCATCTCCTTGAGAACGTTTTGGGCGGAGACTCCAATATCTGCGTCATCTGCACCATGTCAGCCGACGAGGAACACTGCCCCGAAACCATGGAGACTCTCAAGTTTGCACGCCGATGCTCGCAGGTCGAGACCAAGGCCCAGAAGAACATAGTGGGTTGTACATATCCAACCAAACTGACGTCCAGCTACACTCGTCAGACCTGGCGGTTATCCTTGCGAAGGACCGCGAGATCGCCGACCTCAAGAGGCAGCTCGAGAATCTCACGAAGAATCCCCAGTCGCCGCCACTTCCCGACTCTCCGCCAACGGAGCAGATGGCAGAGCTCGCGGACACCGTTGCCGCCATGGAGGCGCGGAAAGCCAAGCTGGCTGCCCAGCTTTCCAAACTCAACGGCGAGATTCTTACTTCCGAGTTACCCCGGTCTGCGATCGGGCTACCTCTTGAACAGGTCCGAAAGCGCCGCCCACGTATCAGCGACTTCTCCTCGCTGTCGGCTGCCTCCCACACTTTAGGTCTCGGTCTGGGAACACCAACAGCTACTCCCAAGAAGGTCGTTGATCGCCGTGCTGTTAGCACGATGGTGCGCCACAAGGAAGACTTCAACGACGCAGAGTACTTCGACAACAGCTTTACGGAGAACGCGATCGAGAAGCTGGACCCGTCAAAGGTAGGTCCTTCGGGAGTGGTTGGCGGTACTAACGTCCAGGCGTTTGACCATGATATCACGATAGCGTCGTTGCGGCGGACCATCGCTTCTCGAGATGGCGACCTCGCTCAGCAGGCTGAGAAGCTGAACGCGGCTCTCGCGAGGGCAGGCGAGGTGGACCAGATCAAGACTGAGCTAGCTGCGGCAAAGGCGGAGCTCGACGAGACGACGTCTGCGTACACCAAGAAGCTGAGCGACGCCCAAGAGCAGTTTGAGTCGTCACAAGCGACCTTGGAGGAGGCGGTCGCTGAGAAGTCATCTCGGGTCGATGAGCTCGAGGCTAGCATCGCCGAGCTGCGCCAGTCCCACGACAAGCACACTCAAGAGGCTCAGGAGCAACTCGTCAAAGTCCAAACTGAGCTCAAGACCGCGATCGAGGAGCGCGACAGCCGCGTCAAAGAGATTGAGGAGCTCAAGGCCGCCCATAGTGCCGAGATTGCCCAGATCAAGGAAGCCATCAAGACCCTCAGAGGCCAGGTGGACGAGAACGTAGCCAAGGTCGCCGAGCTCGAGGGCGTCCGCAAGGAGCTCAACACATCGCTCGCAGCTGTTGAAAGTGAGCGTGAAACTGCTCGATCCGATCATGCCTCTGCCAAGCGCGAGGCGGAGCAGGCCAAGACGGATCTCGAAGCGTTCCAGCAGTCGTCTAAGGGTCGCGAGTCGGAGGCCATGGCTTCGTTCAAGGTCGAGCTCGACAAGGAGCGCGACCTCCGCACCAAAGCCGAGTTGGCGCTCGAAGAGGCGACCAATGAGGCCTCCGCACTTGCGTCATCGGCAGCCGAGGAGAAGTCTCGGCTCGAGAAGTCGCTCAAGGACGTCAACGACAAGGTCGAGGCCGCTCAGAAGGAGAAGGCCGACGCGGAGCGCCGCATCGAGGAGGCCGCTGCCGCGCACGAAGCGTCTAAAAAGGAGGCTCAGGCCTCTGCTGAGGCTGCTCAGGCGCGTCACGACGAGCTGAGCAGCAAGATCGCCACGCTCACGAAGGAGAGCGACGGCCACCGCACTGCTGGAGAGGAACTCCTCGCCCAGCTCGGGCAGGTGAAGGCGCAGCTTGAGGAGAAGAGCGCGTCTCACGACACTACTGCGCGAGAGTTGGGCACCGCGAAGGTGGATCTCGAGAAGAAGGTGGCTGCTCTCGACGAGGCAACACAGAGCCTGGCGGCCCTCAAGGTCGATCTCGCGGAGAAGACCGAGTCACTCCAGGAGGCAGAGCGCGAGCGGGACGACATCAAGGTGGCCCTCGAGAAGGCGACAAGCCTGAACGAGGAGTCTACGGCCGAGCTCAAGAAGCTTCAGGAACAGCTTGCCGAGCAAGGCAAGGCCCACACCGACACCGCGGAGCAGCTCAAGACGAGCGAGGCTGAGCTCGCGGCCAAGGCGACTGCTCTGACGGAGGCGACAACAGAGATCGGCTCGCTCTCTGAACAGCTCGGAGAGAAGACTAAGGCCCATGCCGACGTCACCGAGGAACTCCAGGGGGTTAAGACGGAACTCGAGGCCAAGACCACCTCGCTCACCAACGCAACAAACGAAATCAGCTCACTTTCAGAGCAGCTCAGTGAAAAGACCAAGGCGCAAGCCGACGTCACAGGCGAGCTCGAGGGCGTCAAGACCGAATTGGAGGCCAAGGCAACTTCCCTCGCCGCAGCAACGAGCGAAATCAACTCTCTTCGCGCGGGCGCCAGTGTCGCCGACTCCATCCGCGCCGAGCTCGAGGACCACCGCCAGCTTCTCGAGGCCGAGAAAGCGGAGCGTGCCAAGCTGGCCGAGCTCCATACGGCGGCAACTACGCGCGGCGACTCCCTCGCGTCGGAGGTCGAGGAGACAAAGTCGGCGCTCTCAGCCGAGAAGGAGGACCACGCGGCGACGACTACAAAGCTCACGGCTGCGGACGCGCGTGTCGCCCAGCTCGAAGCGGAGCTCGCTGCGGCACGAAAAGAGCGCGAGGAGATGTCGGCTCAGCTCGCGACGTCGGCCGAGGAGCGCGAGAAGCTGTCGACTGAACTTGCGGCGTCTTCCAAGGAACGCGAGGAGCTCGCAACTAAGCTGGCAGAATCGACGGCCGAGCAGGCCGAGCTCCAGGACAAGTTCGCCACTGCGCAGAAGGACATCGCGACTTCGAGCGAGGAGCACAAAGTCCTCCAGGACAAGCTCGCCACGGCGCAGAAGGATATCAGCGGCCTGCGTGCCCAGCTCGAGTCTGTTGAAGGCTCGACCCGTTCCGCCGCCGACTCGCACCGTGCCGAGCTGGAGAAGCTGTCCTCCGACGTGGAGGTTCACAAGAAGGCCGCTGCCGACGCTGAGGCGCGTATTGCGGCATTCACTGCCGACTCTACCCGCACGAGCACCGAGCTGCAGGACGCGCTTGCCAAGGCGCGCTCGCAGGTAGAGACCCTCGAAAAGGACAAGGTTGTCGTCGCAAAGGAACAGACCAAGGCCCTTGAGGCGCTGCGATCGGAATTGGCATCGGCACAGAAGGCCCGCGAGGCTGCCGATACCCAGGTGAAGGAGACCCGCGCGGCGCTCGACAAGTCTGAGCGCCTCCTCGCGGATGTTACGTCCGAGCTCAACAACCTCAAGGACCAGCTCGGTGCCTCTGCCAAGGCTGCAGACGCCGCGCGCTCGAAGGAGGTCGGCGCAGCACTCGCCCAAGTCGGCACTTTACAGAAGGAGCTCACGCTGGCGAAGAGCGAGCACGCCGCGATGCGTGCGCGTTGCGACCGTCTGGCCACCGAGCTCGTCGACGTCTCCAGCAAGCCCAAGGAGAGCTCCTCTGGCCTGCGCAATGCCCAGGGCCACGGACTGTCGACGTCGTCCTCTGTCCCCCACCTCCTCTCGGCTGTCGGCGCCCAGGCACTGCGTGGGCACGGCGGCATGGCCAGCACGCCACCCTCGACATCCGAGGTCGACAGCTGGCGCGGCTCGCGCGCGTCGCCCGCTACCGAGGAGATTACTCGCCTCGACAAGGTCGTCGAGGCGCAGAAGTCGCTTATCGAGGAACAGCGCGAGAAGATCGCCCTCTGGGCGACCGAGCTCGACAAGCAGCGCGAGGTCGTCCGTCTCTTGACGCAGGACCTCGACAGCTGCGTGTGCGGCAACTCGGGTTCTGGTGGTGGTGCAGCCGGCGATGGGCTCTCGGAGCGCGACACGCCCAAGCGCCGGCACATGCGCGCCTCGCTGTCCATGTCGAGTGTGCCCTCTCCGTCGGCGTCCGGCCAGGCGGGAATGCCGGGCGACATGTCGCCAGCGCCGAACGGGTACAGCTCGGCGCGGAGTAGAGGACATATCTCGTCGAGCTTTACGGCCAAGAACCTTGCACTGCCGAGCGCACCGACCCCGCTGCCAATGCACACGGGCCAGTTCTCGAATATCCTCCGCAAGGCGCGTCGGGTGACGCTGGAGCATGACATAAATCGGTTGCAGGGTGAGTCGGCACGAACGAGCGCCTAGCGCGAGAGAGTGGCGGGTGTCCAGCGAGCGCGGCGGGCTACTCTGTGGCGCCGTGAGAGGCGGTCGGGAAGGGACGGGAAGGGATGGCGAGAGGCCATGAGGTGCGAGACAAAAGCTAACCCACAGAGAGCAGCCGCGTGTCGAGCATCAAGAACGTGTTCGACGCCGGCAAGGAGGAGCCGTCGACGCCTGTGCGCACGCACTCGCGCGTCGGGTCGAGACACACGGACGTGAGACGCAAGATGTAGCCGAGCCGAGCGCCGAGCGCCGCGAGGCGGGAAGGCGGGTGGCGGCGTGTTGTGGCACTCGCTGGGCCAAGTGCGCTGCCGCCCGCGTGTGTCAAAGGCCGACGAACAAGGAGCGAGCGACGGATCTCGCATCCACTTGAACATCCAGAAGACAGGAGAGAGAGAGAAGCAGAAGCAAGGACCCATCGACGCATGTGCTGTTTGTATTGATAGTTGTTATGGTGTCTGTCTTGTACAAAGTATGCCAGTCGTGACTTGACGGGAGCAGGGCGTGGCTTGAAGCGGAGCAGGGTACAGTATGGTGAGCGCTGAAGCGCCGGCGTGACCACTTAGGACCGGCGGCTCTCCACACTCGTGCCGTGATCAAGCCGATCTCTGATGGAGTCAGACATCTGATGGAGTCAGACATCTGACATGGTCTATTAGCACTAGCATTCTACGGCGCGCGCGCCGGTGGCAGGCAACGTCTACGGCATCTACTCTACTTGGACATGAACTGGGTGGGGCGGCTCGGAATACCGGCTGGTGTGGCATGGCCACTGATGCGGAGACCACAGACGATAGGCCAGAGCAAGAGTGCAAGCATGCTGTTGCACATCCGTTGGCACTCGCCCGCCCACCCACCCCCGCCGCCGCCAAGCTCGCTGCGCTCGCATGCGCTGACGCGTGCCCGCCCACCCTCCCCCTCCGCCGCCAGGGGCTCGCTCTGCTCGTGCCCACCCACCCGTCCACTCGCGCGTCGCCTCCGGCGCACGCGCCTACGCCATCCCCAACCCCTGCTCGAACAGCTCCTCGGCGACAATCTTTCTCTCCCACCACCGGACCTCGTGCGCGCCCATCGACGTCGCGGCGAGCCCGAGGAGCATGAAGAGGTCGGGCGCCGAGGGCCTCGGTCTGGAACACGTGCTGCAGGAGCGGGATGTAGATGAGTGCGAGCTGGCAGAGGAACGAGATGGTGACGGTGAGGAAGAGCATGCGGTTCCCGAAGAGCGAGGTGCTGACGCCGCGGTTTTGCAGGGCCGACGCGAGGTCGAGAAAGACGAAGACGGTGAAGGTCTGGTGTCAGCGGGCTCTAACCGAGGTGGGAGGAGAGGCTGGGGAAGGGGTAGACGCGAGGATGGGTGGGAGGGTATGCAGGATGAACGGTGAGATGTGGTGTATGTAACTCAGACGTCGTTCTCGCCCCGATCGCTCGCTTCGCTCGCGATGGGGCTGCACTCACCATCGTCCGATCCCGCCTCGACATACTCCCGTCGCTGATCTCGATCGCATACACATACAGCGTCCCGAGGACGATCAGCGCGGCCGAGAAGAGCACGCGCAGGAGCACCTGGCGCGAAAGCACCGACTGGTCCTTGCGTCTCGGGCGCAGACTCATTACCTCTCTGCGGGCCGGGTCGACGCCGAGCGCCTGCGCCGGCGGGCCGTCCATGAGGATGTTGATGAACAGAATCTGCATCGCGTTGAGCGGGTTCGCGAGGCCGAGGAACGTCGACAGCGTGATGAGCGAGAGCGCAGCGACGGCCGTGCTGAGCTGGAAACTGAGGAAGTTCTGGATGTTGTAGAAGATCGAGCGGCCCTCCTCGACGGCGGGGAGGATGCTCCCGAAGTCGTCGTCGACGAGGATGACGTCGGCGGCCTCCTTGGCCACGTCCGTGCCCGACCGGCCCATGCTCACGCCGATATCCGCCATCTTGAGCGCGGGCGCGTCGTTGACGCCGTCGCCCGTCATCGCCACGACCGCGCCGCGCATCTGCCACGCTTTGACAATCGCCATCTTGTGCCGCGGCGTCGTGCGCGCATACACCGTGATGCCGGCACACGCTCGACGAGCTCGCGCTCGCTCAGCTGGTCGACCTGCGTGCCGAGCATGACGCTCGAGCCGATCCCGCCCGCCTCCGCCGCCGTCGTGACTTTCATGCCAGCTCGCGGGCGATCGCCAGCGCCGTCGCCTCGGCGTCGCCCGTGATCATGACGACCTGGACGCCCGGCCGTGCAGCGCTGTGATCGCGTGTGCGACGCCGCGCCGCGGCGGGTCCATCATCGCCTCGAAGCCGGCGAAGATCAGCGCGTCGTCCTCGCCCAGTGTGCCCTTCGCGAAACCGTACGCCATGGCGATGACGCGCAGGCCCTTCTTCGACACCTCGAGAGCGCGCTCGTTGATCGCGCGCCGCGTCGTGTCGTCCAAGGTCGGCGTCGACGAGTCCGTCACGTAGTAGTACTTGCACCGCGCGAGGACCGCCTCAACAGCACCCTTCATGTACACCATGTCGGCGCCGCCGTTCAGGCTCCCGCTCACGAACATGCACTTGGACTCGGACGTGAATGGGATCTCGCCCTTGCGCTCAAAGCCCTTGCGGTCCTCGTCCGCGCGCAGGATCGGGAGGACGTTGAGGAGCGCGACCTCGGTCGCGTTTCCGACGTTCTTGCCCTGCTCGTTGCGGAAGGAATTGTTGCACAGTGCGCCGATCTGCGCCGTCTTGAGAAGCGCCGCGGATGGCGTGAATGCGGCCAGGTCGGGGTGTTTGGGGCCAAGCGTGCTCGCAGCGTGCAGCTGCGGGTTCAGGTCGGTGAGCTCGTCGACCGCGTACATGTGCGTAACGGTCATCTCGTTCTTCGTGAGCGTGCCCGTCTTGTCAGAGCAGATGACGCTGACGCTCCCGAGAGCTTCGACGCTGGGCAGTTTCTTAACGATAGCCTTGCGCTTCGACATGCGCAGCACGCCGAGGGCGAGGGTGACAGTGGTGACGATAGGAAGGCCCTCGGGAATAGCAGCGACGGCGAGCGACACGCCGATGGTGAACATGTCGAGCCACGACCGCCTGTGCCAGATGCCGAGAAGCACAATGACGCCGATGACACCGAATGAGAAGATAGACAGCTGCTTGGCAAGCTCGTCCATCGACAGCTGGAGCGGCGTGCGCTTCTCCTCGACATCCTGCATCATCGAGAACACGACGCCGAACTCGGAGTCCTTGCCTGTCCCGACGACAATGCCGCTGCCGTGGCCTGACGTCAGCCTCTGCCTGCGTCGCTTCGATCCCAAGCCCAAAACACCACTCACCGGAGCGCACGAGGGTGCCCATGAACGCAATGCAGTGCCGCTCGCCGAGCGCCTTGCCGCCGCCCTCGCCGTGCGTGTCCTCGCCCTCACCGCGCTCGCACATCTCGGTGTTCTTGCGCGCCGGCCGCGTCTCGCCCGTCAACGCCGACTCGTCGATCTCGAGCTGCACCGCGCTCGTCAACCGGATATCAGCCGGGATGCGGTCGCCGACCGTGAACGTCACGAGGTCGCCGGGGAACAGCGTGTTGGCCAGTGGGGTGTGTGGGCGCCCGTCGCGGATGAGGTTGCAGTAGTGCGGCACGAGCTTGTTGAGCGCCTCGAGCGACTTTTCCGAGCGCTGCTCCTGGACGAAGCCGACTGTGGGTTAGGCGACGCCACTCTGACTTGCCTCTACTCCAGACTCACCTGTGAGGACAATGGCCACGGCGACGACGACACATATCGCGTCGTCGTAGTTGCCCATGAGGCCCGAGACGACCGAGCTGCCGAGCAACAACAGGATGAGGGGGTTCTCATACACCTGCTTTGCGAACTTGAGCCACAGCGGCTCGTCGGGTGGGAGCTCGAACTCGTTCGGGCCATACTGCGCCAACAGGCCTGGCAGGGCGCCGCTCGCCAGGCCGTCCTTGAGGCTCGTGTGCAGCTCGGCGACCGTCTCGTCGACGGTCTTGTGCGCGAACTTGGCGCTGGGCGTCTCGCGCTGTCTCCGCTCCTGGCGCTCGCGCGCCTCGCGCGCCTCAGCCTGCACCTCCTCATACCCCCTATGTCCCGTGACGCGGCGCACGAACGTGACGGCCTTGGACACGATGCTCTGGTCCTCGAACGCGCTCGCCGCGCCCTCTGGCGCGGCCGCGCCGAGCCCGCCGAGCCCGTCGTACGGGTTCGCGAGGTCGTGCATGCTCATGCTCGGGCGCAGCGCGCGCGTCGGGCTGCTCATCCGCCGCAGCGTCGTCGAGTACGCGTACCCCGCCGCGCCGGAGTTGGGCTGGGGCAAGTCGTCGTCGCGCAGAGGGCGCGGGCTCGAGCGCGCAGACAGCGCCGAGCCCGGCGCAGGCGAGGACGAGCGTCCCCGCGCATTCGAGCTGGACGCTACCCCGACGCCGGACGGGCCGGAGCCGGGAGGAGGCGTCGCGCGCCGCTTGTACGGCGCAGCGTAGGCTCGGAGCGACGGGTCCATCGGCACAACAAAGGTACGTGGAGGGGTGTGCGGATGTGGAGGTCTCGTATTTCGCTGGTATGGTGCGTCGCGGCCTGGTATACGCTCAAGTGGGCGCCGTCAATGTCGAGAGACGCCCGTCGCCGGATAATAGTACAGATGTGTAGGTGAGCAGGTGGCAGGTGGCAGGTGTGATGGATGGATGATGGAGATGCCGTTGAATCCAGCGAGGCGGGCCTCATCCACTACTCTAGGCGCCGGGCGTGATGCTAGGGTGAGGGGTGAGGCGGAGGGGGTCAGCTCCGAAATGTCGAAATCGATCTGATCCCGATCGTCGCAGACACGCAGCCTGCGACTAACGCTGTCGGCCGACAGATAGGTGAGCGTCGAGCGGATCTTCGAGAGGCGTCATATTCTTCAGTGCCAGCATCGCCATCGTCCTGCATATGCATATACATAGGCCTTCGCATCACTTGTACGCTCGCTAAAGGGCGGCTGCAAGGCCTCACAAGCTCGACCTCGCTCGACCTCACAGAAATTACGGTGGAGGCCACGTTTCTGTCTTGGAGCTCCACAAATCTGCCTCCGCTCATCGACAGATCTTCAAGATTTCCATCCCTCGTCTGTGAGCGCTCTCTGCGAGCTGCGCGAGCAACTCTGGCGCGCAGAGAGAACACAGAGAAGGCAAAAAGGAAGCCTCGTGTGGGGCTCGAACCCACGACCGAATGATCAACCGGATAAAGTCCGCATTAAGAGTCATTTAATCTACCGACTGATATAACGAGGCTGGTCAACTTTGATGTCAACGTTTGGCTGGCTGGGGTTTTGTGCAGAGACGTCACGTGCGTGTACGTGTACGTCGAGTCTGTCTGGTCTAGTTGTGAGCCGCCGAGGTGAAAGCATGGAGAGAGTGTGTGAGGTGTTGGGTATTTGGGTAGGTGGAGAGATGGGAGATGGCAGAGGAATGGGGATGAAGCAGATGAATGGGAGGGAGGGACGAGTGAGACAAGCGCCCGCCCATGCGTGTCTTGTTTGTGTACCAGCACGTCCAGCGCCCTTTCCCGTCGCGTCGCTATGGCTGGCTTCTGCCGCCCCGTGGCAGCTAAAGTAATGTTAAGAACTTTAATGAGTAGAGATAAAGACAAAGTGGAGATGGACAGAGAGTGGAAACGTGAACATCTGGCCAGGCGTGACTACTGAGCCTAGCGGCTTACAGTGGGCATGTGCGCACGCGTGACGCAACGTTCCTCGAAAGTCTCTTTGGACGCGTCACACCTCTCCATCTGCCTCCGTGCACTTCTCATCATCCACCCCGCATTCCCACCCTTCCTCAC
This sequence comes from Cutaneotrichosporon dermatis, assembly GCA_020011015.1. NCBI lineage: Eukaryota > Fungi > Basidiomycota > Tremellomycetes > Trichosporonales > Trichosporonaceae > Cutaneotrichosporon > Cutaneotrichosporon dermatis. Next base: position 1,627,529 of record JAIGNX010000002.1, on the reverse strand, counting down.
CCGTCACGCTCTCTACCCACCTCCACACGCCATCACATCTCACCTCTCCCACGTTCTCACTGTCTCCCATCTCCATCCTAGATCCTCTGCTTTGGTCTGCGACACACAACCCCTAAAGGCGACCAGCGACCACCATGTCGCCCGTGGCATACACTTCCAATCCGCCGTCCAAGCCGCGCACCAGCACCAAGCCTGCGATGCGCGCTCCCCCGCCCAGCATCGATAAGCAGGCGGCGCTGGAGGACCTCACGCGCCGCGTGCGCGAGCAGTCGGACCGGTGCGTCCTTCCCTCTTCCCTCGCCACACTGAGACTAGAGCTGACAGAGCAGTCTGCAGCGCGCACTTAGCCCGTATGCGGAGCGCATCAAGATGTTCGCGGAGGACCACCCCGTCGTCTTTGTGAGTGCGCGAGCAGAGGAGTGCTAACGAGTAGACGTACGCGTCCGTCTTTGTTGGGCTCAGCTCGATTCCCGTCGCCTGCACCGTGTATGTCTCCGTTGACAGGAAGAGAAGCAAGGAGGAAGGAGACTGACCCCAGGCTGTTCGTGCTCTCAGTGTCCGCCATGTTCACGGGCATCGCGCTGTTCATACTGTGCAGCTGCATCATCGGCGTCATCGTGCTGTCCAGTAAGTCGCGCGGCCTCTCCTTCGAGCTACAGAGCTCACACCAGTGACCTTCCTCGTGCCCGTCCTGATCGTGACGGCCACGCTCTCGGCCATGGCCGTCGGCTTCCTTCTCGCCCTCTTCCTCGCCCACCGGCTCTACCTCCACGTCCGCGCTGCGAGCGAGCACACCTCGGGCCTCGGCGCGCTCATCGCGGGCGTGCAGGGGTGGGCGGACGAGACGCTCGCGCGCATCGGCCTCGGGGGCACCGACTTCGGGCCGACTTTCGACGGGCGCAGCATCGAGTCGACGCCGTCGCACGAAAAGCGGGCGTCCAAGGATAAGGATATGGAGTACGACTATTACAAGGACAAGCCGTTTGCTGGGCATCAACCCCGCCCCGTACGTGCCGGGCAGGACGGATACTCGCAGCAGGACCTCAAGGCGCTCACGCCGCCGATCAAGAGCGAGCCGCGCGACGTGCGCGATGTGTTCAGTCCCCAGTCGGAGGCGAACGAGCTGCATCAGACGGGGTCGGGCATGTTCGACGGCGACTGGGTGTCGGAGGACGAGGCGCGGTGAGGTGCGGTGAGGCGAGGAGAGGCGGGACCGGCTGGTGTGAAATAGAGAGGAGCGTGGCTAATGAGCGAGCGAACGTACACCCTCCGTTATGAGTAGACGCAGACGCGACAGCAGTGTTTCGATACCTTCCGGCTTATGGCTATTCCTGTATTGCTATAGATCTGTAGACATGACAACTTGTGAGCCTGTGAGTTGGTGTGTCCTGGTGGCAATTGAGCCAATGCCCAAACGGAAGCTAGCCTTGCCACGGAGGTGTGGGGTGGTAATAGTGGACAAGACGGGACAGCCACAGACGGCTCCCATTCTTCCGTCCCTCGTCAGAAGTGGCCCACCACCGCGGCACAATTGTCCTCAGATTCTGCTGGGACTTGCTTGGGCAGACGAGTGGTAGAGACGGCGCAGACAACCGGCCCACGCCCACGTGTACTATAAGAGCACGATTCAGACAAGTCTGAACGACACGTAACGGTATAACTGGAACGAGGCATCAGAGTGCCACGACCGACCAGATGGATATTGCAATACCTGCCAACTGGTGAACGCTAGGTTAGTAGGGAAGGCAGGAGACGACTTGGCCAGACGGCGAGCGCGCTGAACGGCGAGAGAGGAGAGTGAGAGAGCGTAGATAGCGTTGAAAGGGCAGAGACAGGCATGGATGGTGGGTGTGGCGCAGGAGACGGTGCAGAGCAGCGAGCTGCGAGTTACGGGCTGCAGAAATAGCAGAGCATCCAGAGATGCAGAGGCTGCACAGGCTGCACAGGCTGACAGTGACTCCATTGCTACGGGCAGCCACACGACATTCATACGCGCCCTCTATTCTAAGACTTGACGCGATGTCGCGGGTGGCATGTCGCGTGCCTCCGTTACCCTTCTCATGTCTCATGTTCCAGTTCGTGTCGCCATTTGCATCTGAATGTCTCATGTTCCAAGTCATGTCCCGTGTCGCACTGAGTTACTCTTCCTCGACGCCACATTCGCCACTTCCTTCGTGTCGCTGTCACTCCGTACGCGCCTGCGCAATGCGACAATTGCTCACGAGCGAGTGAGCTAGCGCGCAGACCACGCTTGCAGAAGCGAAGATTGACACCAGTGGCCGGCAGCGATCGACAACAAATACAGAGTACATCAATACATGGTTCAATGGCTCAATAGGGATTAATCGTGCGTCCAGCGTCACGAATATAGTAATTGTACTTGTCGATCGGCGCGCGTTCGCTTCGCGACTGCTCGCGTCGGCTCGAGTCTCTACGGCTTCTCGGACATGAGGCGGCCCTCGTCGTCAATCGGAGAGTGTCGCCGCCTGCGGTGGAAGAGGCGGAAGACCTGTGAGTTAGACCACGTCGGGGCGGGGTGGGGGACGTACGGCGACAGTGGCGGCGGTCGCGCCGAGGGCGAGGTAGTACCATGGCCATCCTTGTTCGATGCTGCCGTCAGTGTGATTCATAACGATCGCGGGCGTGGCGATCGCTGGCGCCGGCATGTGCCGTAACGGCGACCGCGTGTCGTCCCTCGACGACACACGACACCTCGACGACAACCCCTGTCTGCAGATCGGTACGCGACTGGGCACGCTGGGCACTCCCTAATCTCCTCGCCCGAAACACTTACGCGATAGGCCCGTCGCCCACGACGACCTTGGCGAGATCCATCCGCCCGCCGGCCATGCTGAACGACACCTTGTGGAAGCCCGGCGCGACCGTCGAGGTGTACACCACGTCTCCCTCGCCGTCCAGGGCCGCTGGCGCGCGATCGGCGTGCCACCATGTCGCCTCGCCGTCGACGGTGACCCACGCGGCGGTGTCGGCGTCCCAGCGGCCGTAGACGGCGAAGTCCGTGCCGTCGAAGGCGAAGGCGAAGCCGCCGTCTGTGGTTTCTGAAGATGACGAGGAGGGAGGGGAGTGGACCCAGGAGTGGTGCGAGGCGGTGGCGAGCCACGAGCCGGTGTATGTGACGAAGGGGGAGCGGTGGGAGAGCGCCGAGTGGGCTGGTGGTGGTGGTGGTGGCATCGTGTGTGGGGCGCGGGGTGGTGGGGTGGGGTTGTGGAGATTGTGGAGGTTGTGGAGGTTGTGGAGGAAGAGAGATGGGGGTGGCGTCGAGCAGGTGAGGTAGAAGGAGCGATGAGGGCGCCAAGCAGATGAAGAGGTAGTGACAGGAATGAGCAGTCGTGTATGAGACAGTGAGAGTGAGAGACGGAGATACATATCAAGTTGAAGGTTGACCCATCGACACCGAGCAGCTGACCTCTAGCCTCCTGGATCCTGGTGGTGCAATAATGTCGCGAGCTTTAGGCCATCTAGTCGGAGCTGCGGAGCTTATCCAGGATCGAAAGACGCGCCTTGTAGAGAGTAGCGGTTAGGCCGTCGTCAGAAGTCAGTGGTAGCGTCGCTCGCTCGCGAAGGGTTAGGGGTAGTGTGTTTCCGCCTGCACCGATCCTTGCCTAGAGCCGAGAGTGCGCAGCAGCTGCTCTGTCGCTCCTCCGTCGCTCCTCTGTCGCTGCTGCCTTGCCTTGCCTGAAGCGCGAAGCAATTCAAAAGGCTAGAGTAGGCCAAGTAAGGCTAAGGAGGACAGTTAATGAGGACGCTAAGACATGGATCCAAAGCCCCTTGATAAACCCCTGTCGTTACTTACTAACCTCCAATTTGCCTTATGCGGTAAAGCCGAGACATACGACCCCCCCTCCCCTTACCTTCCTGTCATCGATCAACTGCGCAGCTCCGGGCAGAGCACAGCAGTTGGCGAGGAGGACGCGACGAAGCAAAAGTAGTAGTAGTAATAGGAGTAGTAGTTCCTCGCGATTCTACATGATCCTTCTGACATGAGCGGGTATGTCTTCCGCCCAACCCTCGTCTTTGGGTATCACCCGCGCTTCAACAGACGAGTCCCGAGTTGGATTTCGCGTCGTACTCGCTCGTACCTTCTCCGGAACGGATCCCCGGATCCAGCAGGCACGGAGACGCGTCGGGTTGGATTGTGGGTTCGGAATCGCGTCCCGTCCAGGCCGTCGAAAGGCCTGGATTCGAGGCTGAGGTCGTAAGAGAACAACGGAGAGGAACGGGGTCTTGGACACATGGAGATGGAGAAGGTAGAGAAGGTGGGGGAGAAGGCATGCAAGTGTTGTTGGAATCGCCCACTTCTTCGTACGCGCACACGGCGACGATCGCGATGAGGGATAATAAAACGCACAGACCTCGTTCTGTTCCCTTTTGCTCGCACCCCTCATTAATCCATCACTCGCGCGTGTGTATACTTCGTCCACTTCGCTGTATCCTTCTCTCACATCATCTCAGCATCTCATCAGCACCATCCATGCAGCCGACGCTACCACTGTCACCCCTCCTGCCTCGCCTACTCATTTTTAACCAGCATCGACTCTAACGCTGACCAACACCAAACTACAAGCCACACGCACCAAACTCACCCTGACACACAGGGACGCCGATGGGGAACAACAAAGAGACGCGCCGCGCCGCGCTCACCCCGCCCACGAACAATAGCGGCGCGTCGGATCTTCTCGGGCGCAACGAGCCGGCCAGCACAATGCATCCTCGTCCACTGCGTCGAGGAGTGTTCGACGCTCGCTCGTGAGTAAGTACACAAGCTCGTAAGCAACTACCATTACCCCCTCCTCCTCCCAACACCGACCCTCACGAACAGACTAGACATTGACACTACACCCAGGCCTGCAGGAATGTGCGCGCAGTGCTCCCGACGGACCCCGTCATCCGCGACCGCCCCTCCCAGCTGATGTACACCACGCCGGGTCCGCCGTCGCTCGACGGCCCGCTCCCCAGCCGGCCAAACGACCCGCGCACGCCATATGATACCGAGGCATTCCTGCGCGAGCAGGCGCTGCAGCGCTTCTCCCCGAGTCTCGTGCGCTGCGTACACGCCGGCGGGCCGGTCGCGGCCGTCAGGGACGGGTATATGGTCACGATGGGGCATAAGGCGGCGGCGGTTGCCAGTCCAACGATGGCTAGCGGGGCGAGCGGCGCGGGGGATAAGCACCATGCCGCGGGGGACAGGCATCACGCCCACCCGACGGGGTGGGTCGTGTGGGCGCTCCCCCTCTGGCACGAGGTGCGGCGGGCAAGCGTCATGAAGCGCGACGCCTCGAAATCGGCCCGCAGCGACCCGCTCGACCCCAAAGACGTGCCGCTGCCGCCGCGCCCGTCCGGGGCATGCAAGGACCAGAGTATGTGGATGTGGGAGTTCGAGCTCGGCAAGGAGATCGCCGCGGTCGCCATCCAGCCCGAGGACAACCTCATCGCAGTGGCTGTCGCTCCGTAGGTCGAGTGGGGAGAGGGAAGCTAATGGTAGTGTTACGGTGTACTACGCCGCAGGGGAGGACAAGAACGCAGCGGAGACGTTCCGGTTGGGACGGCGGCACCGCGTCTACTTCTTCCGTCTGCGGCCGCCTGGCTTGGGCATGGCTTACGCGACGGAATACGGCAAGCCCGTCCGGCATCCGGCTGCGCCGAGGCCCTTCGTCGACTTCATTGAGCCGATCAATGACGATGCTGTGGACGACGGCGTGGAGTGCGCTCTTAAGGCGGGGCCGAACGGGCTCGTGGGTCTACTCGTCAAGCCCGAGGGTAGGGCCGTCGCGTGTGGCCCGCTCTGCGTATGGGACTGGCGGCGGGGAGAATGCGTCGGCGTGAGTTACCAGAAGGTACGGCGCTGACGGCAGGTGGCCCACACCATTCCCGAGACAGGGCGCATGCTCGACTTCGACTTCCTCAGCTCGAAGCACGTCCTCGCGCTCGAAACTACGCCGTGCGCGCCGTCTGATGGCCTACGGCGACTGAACCTCCCGGTGGTCCCGCACCGCTGCCGCCTCACCGTCCTCCACCTCTCGAGGCTGGTCCCGCGCAACACCGACGTCGTGTACCACTCCTCGCGGCAGCCGCCGTCGCAGACATTCCACCACTTCCTCGCACACAACTGCTGGACCCTCGACGATTGCGCGGACGACAGCGTCGGCTACGTGCTCTCGCTAGAACTACCGCCCGTGCTCGACCCGACCCGCTCGGGGCCCACGCCGGCATCCGCGCTCTTCGGCAGCGTCAACATCTATCCGCCGCGGTGCGACGCGGCGAACGGGCAGGTCTCGTTCACCCTCGGGTGCCGCGGCCTGCCGACAGGCGTGGCGATGCCGCCCAACAGGACGCTGCGAGGGGCTATCGCGGTGGCACTCCTCGAGGCAGGACACCGCGGCGCCGAACACCACGGCAAGGTCTTTGCCGACTTTCTCCCTGCATTCGCGACTAGCCGCCAAGACATGCCGATCACAGAGTTCCGTCAATGGTGTGCATACGCCGACATCGAGGTTCTGCACCCCACGCCTCTCGCGGCCGCGTACGGCGACCGCGTACTCTACATCGATCCCGTCTGCTCTGAGCCACTGCGCAACCCTCCTACCCCTGGTACAGACGCCGGGACGGCGGAGTGCTCGTTCACCCTCGTGATGCGCAGCTACTCGACGCCGCTCGGCTGCGTGCCGCGGCACTACGCGGACGCGACTAGGTGCGCGCCCACCAAGTATGGCAGCCTCGGGCGCGAGCGCGAGGTGCTCCCCGACACTCGGCCGGCGCGTTACGTCAAGTGCTCGTGCCCGATGCTGGGCACGCGAGAGCGCGGGCTGCACACGCCGTGGTTGGGCGAGGCCGTGCTGTGCGCGGCGCCGGGGAAGGCGCTCAGGCTCCAGCATGATATACTCGAGGACGGGGTCGAGACCGAGTTGCCGTTCGCCGAGACGCGCGTGCCGGTTGCCTGTGGCCGGGGCGGGGTGCAGGGCGTGTGGTTTGACGGGCAGACAATCGTGCTTGCGCGCGGGGACGTGGTGACGTTGCTGTGTTTCTAGGCGGGCTGAGTCGCGGACACTGGTGGACACTGGAGGGTCTGTATGTTGTACGCTAATGTACCATATACGCTGCTGTGATTTCTTGTTCGGCTGCTGTGTTGCAATCTCCTCTTCCTTGCGCCTCCGTTTCCCTGCTTCATTGGGCACGCCTTCTGGCCGCGCGCTCACCTCGCCTCACTCCTACTCGCCCGGCGCACGCTAGCCGTCGGCATTCCGCAGCTCGGGAGGGATATACCGCAGGCCGAAGAAATGGAAGATGTCGCGCTCGCTCTCGAAGCTGATCTCGCGGTTCGTCGCGATCTCCACCACCCCCGCGCGGAACTTGTACCCTCTGGTGTGAGCTCTGCTCTCTGCGCTCTCCTCTCGCCTCTGTGCTCTCCCCTCCCTCTCTCCCCTCTGCTCTCCCCTCTCTCCTCTCTCCTCTCTGTTCTCTTCCCCCTCTCTCCCCTCCCCTCTCTCGCATGCTCTCCCCCTCTGCTCGCTCCGCTCGCAGACGACTCGCACACGCACCGGTCCTCAGTCCACCGCCGCAAGTCGCGCTCAAACATCATGCTCCCGGACCAGCTGAGCACCGCCGCCGCGTACCGCGCGGGCGGGGCGCAGATCAGGTCGACTTGCCGGTGCAGCCGCTTCTTGCCGGGCTTGGGCGGGAGACGGAAGATGACGAACGCCTTGTCGAGGTTGTCGAAGTTGGCGCCGCCGTGGTGCAGGGGTACGCCGATTTCGCGTTCGGACATTTCTGGTGTCAGCGCGAGTGTGCGGAGCAGCGAAGCTGCGGAGCATGCGAGCCGGGAGAGCTGGGAAGATGGGAGCCGGGAGAGCTGGGAAGATGGGAAGATGGGAGAGACGAGGGCAGGGGTAGTGGGGAACTTGGAGGGCGGGGAGGAAGCAGCGGTGCGGAGGTGGGAAAGAGGTGGTGATAGCGGTGAGACAGACTGCATACTGCCTGGAGTAAAGCGGACCATGTGTACCCCGAGACGTCTCACACAGGCCGGGAACGAGACGAACACTTACGCAGGACATGTGTGATGATCCCGAACCGCAGCAGCCGCCGGCGAAGCGAGGTGATGAGTTCGTGCGTCGCGCTCTCCTCGCTCCCGATCGGCGGCCGGAAGACGATATCGACGTCGCCCGTCTCCTGCTTGCCTCTACGGTATCTGCCGTCAGCGCTGCTCTGCCCGCCAGCGAGTGCGAGCCGTACCGCCCCGTTAAGCCCCGATTATGACTCACCCGCCAGTGACGGTCTGCGCACACCCCGGCGCGAGCGCCTCGAGGTGTTCCGCGACACACGCGGCAATCTCCTCCACCTCGTCTCTATCGAGTCTGCCGTCAGCCCTCCGTCTTCGTCCTCCCCACGTTGGCACGCACTTCGTGTCCAGCTCGTCCTTGAGCTCGAGCCACGTCCCCACCACCTCCTCTCTCGTCATCATGCCGAGCTCGCGGCGGCGCTTCTTCGCGCGCTCCGCTCTGACCGCCGACCGGTCTCTGATCCCGTCCTCGTCCGGCGGCAGCGGCGGCTCGGGGTCCGTGCGGCAGAAGTACGCGCGCACGTCCTCCAGGTCTCGGCATCCGGCGCGGTACAGCTCTGCAGCCGTGCTGTGCCCGATACTCCAGACGGAGGAGAAGAGGCGCAGGGCGTGGAAGCGGGTTGAGGCGAGGATCGACTGCGATTCGGCGATAGCGCCGGTCGTGAGGTATTCGTCGATCTGCTGTCAGTGGCCGCGCACGAGAGAGGTGAGCGGATAAAGACGGAGGTCTTGGGAAAGGGGGTGAGAAGTGGATGATAGCTGGGACGCGACGCACCCGGTTGGCGACCTTGGCGCCCACGTCGACAAGCTTGCGCGCCTCCTCCCCGCTCGTGATCCGGCGCGGCACGCTCTTGATAATCTCCCATCAGCGCCACATCCGCTACGCCAACCCACAGCCATGCTCCGGCGGTAACTCAGGACATTGGTGTTGATCTGCTGCAGCTCGTCATACTCGCGTTCGAGGTAGATTGGCTTGATCGCGTCGATCTGGTGTGAGCTCCCCAGCCCTCCCTTGTCCCCTTCCATCACAACGCTCCTCGTTACGCCCCCTTCCCCCCCCCCCCCCCCCCCCCCAAACTACTAGAGGACTCACGATATCCTGGTTCACACAGACGAGCGGATGCGCCCGCTCGCACGCCGAGCGGGGGATATCGCTGAACTTGATATCCGGCGGGAACGGCGCCAGATCCTCCTCGAGATCGGGGCTGGCGGTCCGCTGGGGCGTGGCACCGCCCCCGTCCTCGGAAGCCGCGTCGCTTCCGGCGTCCCCGTCTGGCCCATGCCCAGCCTTTGTGTCCGCGACACGGCGTCGCTTCCTAGCTTGCGGGGACGCGGGGGACGAGGAGCGCTTCGGGGGCCGCTCACTCTGGCCGCTGTGCCGCCTCTTTGCGGCCGCAGCCGGGCCAGCCTCATCCTCCGCCTCCGCCTCTGCCTCGACCGCCTTGGCCGGCTCGACCTCGGCCTCGATCCCGGGTGACGCGGTACGACGATGCACGAGGACGCGGTAGTCGTCCCACCTTGGCAGCGAGGGCACGCTGTCCACCGCCGAACGGGCGCGCGCGTACGCGTCCGAGATGAATTCCGCGCGCAGGATAGGCACCGAGTCCTGCCTCGGTTAGTCGCCGAGGTGTCTCACACGCTCCGACCCGGACTCCGAAACTCACCACCGCACCGTCCAGGACGCGGGCTAGCCGCGGCCGGCCGCGTAGGGCCGTCACGATTATGCGCGCGTCTTTGGGCTGGGAGACACGCTCGCCACCGAGCGCGTCGATTTGTGCGATCACGGCGCCGACGTCGAGTTTCGCGGGCACGACGAAGACGGTGATCTCGGCAAGGAGGGGCGTCAGGCCGTACCCCCCGTCGCCGGGTGTCTCCAGCCCCGACGACGAGGAGGAGGCGCGCGTAGGCAGCGGGGGGCGGCTCATGCTCATGCTCGCGAGAAGGTATGGGTGGATGGGAGTTGGAGAAACGGTGACGCTCAAACTGCAATGTACAAATAGCTATGACGCGCGGCGTGCCTGACATGTGGACATGACGGAAGAAGGGTGGAGGTGGTGCCATCCGGCCTTGGCCGGATGCTCAGGCTTCAGCTCTTGCTACGACGGGGCTGCAGCTTGCGCAGACTCATCTTGAAACTCGAGCTGCTTGTCAGTTGAACGCATGTGGTCGAAAACTCACCAGATCATGCTTTGCCAGCGATACAGGAGCAAGCGGAGGGGCCAGTTCCATCTCCCCCTCATCCGAGTCATCAAAGCAGTCGGGCGGCGGGGAACGATCGGGGATGAGGAGGTCGCTACTGACACCTCCCTCTACTCTAGGTCCGCGCCTTGGGGCCTGCCTCTGATAGCGGCCACGAGGTCGTCCACCGTTGTAATAAACAGCGGAGTGCGGCCAGTGCCACGACTGACTGCCGTTAGCGCACCCGTGCTGCGCTTGCCGACTCCAGTGCTGCACTTCAGTCGGCCTGGCCATGATAGCCCGCACACTCGGCCACATGGCCGTCTTGGCATTCCAGCGCAGGCGGTCGATCCACGGGCTCTCGCCCCACTGGCAGTTCAATGCACGCCAGTACTTTGGGGGCAGGTCGAATGGGAGGCGCTTCCGTTAACAGGCTGTTCAGTACTGCATAGGATCTTACCTTCTGGGTCCACCGGATGTCGGCGACGATGGACTGGGCGAAGATCCGACCAAAGAACAACAGCTCGCCGCGCTGCTCGTCCGGCACCACCCCACCAGGTTTGTCGATGAGGACGTCCTTGGCCGGGATTCCCACTTCTGTCGTCGGCACGATCACCGCAAGGCGCACCTCTGGCGGCCGATGGGCAAGGGCGCGTGCGATGGCCCAGATCGCAGAGTCGAGGTTGGCGGTCGCCGAGATCCACGGGGACGGCTCCTCGCCCACCTCGCCCAGGACATGCTTGGCCGCGGTGTCGCGGAAATGGGGCCCGAACGCCCAGCCTGGTCCCAGCTGCGACTTTTCGATGGCGATAGCGTACTCTTTGGGAGAGAGGGCGCGGAAGCTCTCCGCAGAGAAGCCTGATCTATCCATGTCGCCATCCCAGACAAGGTGCGACTTCGAGCGGTAGTGATGGACCCGAACTACCGCGCCAGTCGAGCTATTCTGCAAGAACGCCTGCAGCGACTGGTACGAGATGTTGCGCACATCCAGTGTTCGGCCAGCTGAGGAATTGAAAGGCGCGATCGCGTTAGAGCCGGACGCGGGGAGAGGCGATCCGCCACCGAGCTGCTGCCGTGAACGCGCCCACTGGTAGTCAGCCTGCACCCACGTTGGACCCCAGGCGCCCGGCGGCTTCGCGGCCGCCCCGTTCACACGCTGGGAGCGAGCTGGCGCCGCACGTACCCCAGAGTGCAGGTTTGAATACCTTCCCGGCTTTCCATTGACGTGATGGGGTTGCGGCTGAGGGGGAGGAAGGTGGCGCCCACTCGCTCCGGCCCATTCGGAAGCTCTTGCGCGTTCAGTCCTTGGCCTAAAGTAATCTGGCAACCAGATGCATGGCCATTGGGCACAGCGTTCCGGACGTCTTCTTGATCACCGCTTGGCCTGCCGACTCCACGTCGGGGAGAAGGTCGGGTCCAGCCCGGTGGCATCACGAACGCGAAGGAAGGTATCGTCGTCGGGATGAACGACGGCAGCGACTCCGCGAAACGGGCGGCGCGGGCCTGCTTGACACTGGGCGTGGGCGGAGACGACGGCGGTGTGGACTGTCGGAGGCGGCTGGTGGAAGTCTCGAGGCTGGTGGGGGGGTAGTCGGTGTCACTTGGGTAAGAAGTTGGGTAAGAAGGGAGGGTGTCAAAAGAATGGTTGCCTTCTGGATGGTGTCTGTCTATGCTAGAGGGAGTCGTACTGTCGGCGCTGCTGATGTAGGCCACGGAGCGGTCAATGAGGGCCATCGTTAGTTGGCATGCCAAGATCGGGGTGGACAAGATGGAGTGGGAGAATGAAGATGACAGTTGGGAGGAAGGTTATTAGAGGGGAAACTCTTGTGCGTGCACACGCCTTCCCTCTCCGATACCTTAAGAGCCTATACGAGCTGCGAACCAACACTCTTATGATCCGTGAGTGATGAATATGCATGTCTACGCCTCCTGTGCCTCCTTGCCGGCGCTCTTGAGCGCCGACCCCGCCATCCGCTCGGCCTCGGCCCGCTCCGCCAGCCGCTCAGCCGCGAGCTCCTCCTTGAACGTCCTGCGCCGCGCGCGCCGCGTGTTCAGGTGCTTGCGCTCGAGGCTCGTCGTGAACCCCGCCGGCCTGTCCTTCCACGCCATGATGTCGCGCTCCGTGCGCTCGACCTTGCCGCTCCTGAACGCGCCCTCCTTGGCCGCTGCGCGCTTGGCCTCGATCTCGGCGGCCACCTCGCTGCCGACGTCGATCATTGTCCGCACGTCGACCTCGGGGTCCGTCATGCGCGCCCAGCGCTCCTCGAGTGATGGCTTGTCCTGCAGGACCCACATGGCGTGCTTGCGCTCGTGGTGCGACGCCTTGGCGAGGGATGACCCGGGTTCGGGGTTGAGCCACTCCTGCGTGATCAGGCGCTGCGACGCGAGGACGGGGAGGATGCGCTTCTTCAGGTATCTGGGGTCAGCGGCATTCTCATAGCTAAGGCTGGGGACTGCACAGAGAGCAGCAGGGACGCAGGCGGAGGGCAGGCTCAAACGGGTGAACGTTCACGCGACAGCCCGGACACCGAATTCAGCCGTGCGCCGAGGCGCACGGCGCGACTCACGTCGACGAGACAAAGGGATGTCCCTCGGGCACGGAAATAGGCTCGACCTCAGCCTTGGCTTTCCCCTTGATCTTCTTCATCTTGAACGCGACGGGCTTGTCCTCGCCCTCCTCAGCTGCGCCCGCGACGCCGTCCGCAAGGATCTCGCGGAAGTGGCGGGGACGGTCGCGGAGGAGCTGGCGGACGAGCGCGAACGCCTCGCCCGTCGGCGCGGGGAGAGGCTCCGGTTGGCGGAGGATGCGGCGGAGGAGTGCTGTGGGCCTCATCCTGTTGTTGCTCGAGTGTGGTGGAGGTGGTGGTGGTGGTGGTGGTGGTGGTGGTGTGCAGCAAAGGAGTGCTCGCTGGTGGAGGATCTCGAAATCTCGACCTCCTACCCAGGCGGACAGGCACGGGCAGGCTCTCCTGGGTGAGGAAGAGGGTATCGCCGGATTTTTCCGCCGGTGGCACCTGGCACTTGCACCCGACTTTTGGTTCATCCACCCATCATCTCACCAACAACAGCGACGACGGCGGCAACGACAGCGAGCGACTCTCGCCTACTCTATAAAACCAGCTAGGCGGCCTTCTCTCGACCCACTAGCCCCCTCCCCCTCCCTGCTCGCCTTTCCACCCCTCTCCGAACACCCCTCAAAATGCATCTCCTCGGCCACCACCTCCCCGACCACAAGATGCTCAAGGTCGCCCTCAACGCCTTCTACGGCATGAACCAGGCGACCGCAGCGCGCCTCCTTGCGCGCCTCCAGATCCCCGAGCGCGCCATCGTCGCCTCCCTCTCCGAACCCCAGATCACCGCGCTCTCCGCCTACCTCTCGTCGCCAAGCACCTCGGCCGTGCCCGAGCCCACGCCCGTCGCTATCGCCTCGGGCGCGCAGGCTGACAACGCCCGGGGGAAGGGCAAGGAGGCCGTCGACCCGCTCAACACCCTCCAGATCGAGACAGACCTCCGCAGGTCCCGCCAGGGCGACATCCTCCACCACCGCCAGATCGGAACGTACAGGGGCAGGCGCCATGCCATGGGCATGCCGGTGCGCGGCCAGAAGACGAGGAACAACGCCGCGACCGCCAAGAAGCTCAACACTGTCAACCGCAAGTTCTTCTCGTGAGTGTTTGGGTCGGCGGTGGGAGTAGCAGGCGTGTTGGGAGGCGTGTCTTGTTGGAACAGGTTGTGATGGCCGCACGGCAACGGGGTTGCAGACGTCTTGGTGCAGCTACTTTGCTATATCTGTGCAGGCTTGCAATGCTGTCTGCTGTGCTCTGCGACCTGCCGAGCTGGTGTCTCCGTACGCTTCGCGATCCAAGCGGCCCAGCCACGTTTCGCAGCGCCATCTCTACCCGATTCCACAGTCCCCATCTACATGACAACACACTGACGCCCAGCACCTACTCCTCCGCACCCATTGTCGAGGCTTCCGTCCCCAACCCCCCTCAGAGATCCTCCGGTTGCTCGGCCGCCAATAGGCCACGCCAGCATTTTGTAGACATAGCATGCACTCATCACACAGGCGCGTGGTGCTACGGAGTGCTTCGGATGGGTTAGTGTGGCCCTTCCCGTCTTCGCTGGAGACACGGTTGCCCTACACGCAGCTACAGCTGCACACAATACATGCCCTGTCGTAACGGTTTTTCGTTGTATATAGAATGGCCGAGAGAGTGATACAATACAGTCGGGACAATGTCTACTTGCGTGAGGCGAAAGACGCCGGCGATGACAACACCGAGGAAACCGATGGCGCAGGCAGCGCCATGTCCTTGGGAAGCACGCCGAGCACTAGGTCGTTGGGGTCGACAACGTTGCGGGCGTGGATGCCCTTGCGCCGTACGTGCGACGAGAGCGGATCGGCACGAGGGTCCTTCAGAGACTCGGCGGGGTCGGCAACGGTCTCGGGCACCTCCTCGATCGTCTCAACCTCTTGGCTTCTCACCTCCTTCTCGACGGGGCGGGCTCCACAGCCTCCTCCGGGCGGCCTGGGCCAGGGCAGCGTTCTGCGACGGCCTCCTCCCAGTTCTTGCCGCCGTGGACGGAAGAACGACACGAGCGGCCTTTGTCCGCGAGCGACACGGACGGCATCAGCGACGTCACCGTCGGCGGTGATGTCGACGAGATCTCCCTCGTCGTCGGTGTAGCTGAGGACGAAGGCGTTCGGGTCGGAACGAAGGCGTTCGGGTCTGATGATGGCTCAAAGAAGGGGTCGACGTTGAGCTTGCCGAGAACAATGTCGCGGAGAAGGTCGTAACTGTCGTAACGGGCCTGGAAACGGTGGTGCGACCAGATGGGGTCTTGAACTTGAAGACGTAGGTGCCGTCGTCCTCGGGAGTGCGGGAGCAGCAACCGAGGAAGCGCCGCCCTTGTAGCCCACCTCAGAGATCTGCTCGTTTATGCCAGACCAGAGTCCCCGGCATGACCTCGGATATAGGCGAGGTAACGACAAGTTGCGCTGGTGCGACTTGGAAGGAGTGTCGTGCGACGAGTGACGCGAGACAGCGAAACAGAGTCGTCCTCGGGAGCACCCTGGTTGAGGTGTCGAAGAACTTGCCCCACATAGGTCCGCTCTCGCTGCTGCTCTCGTCGTTCATAGACTCGATCTGCTCGAGCGTAGCGTAGGTGAGTTTGAGGACATCGACGATGCCCATCAACCGGCCCTCGTCCTCGCTGACGACAGGGAGGTTGAGGTAGTGGCCGTTGTGCATCTTCTTGAGGCCTCCTGGACGAAACATGGTGGGAGGAGCAGTGTCGGGTGCGGGGTCATGACGCGCACGACACTGCAGCGCGACGAGTCGAGGCCGCGGCGATGACACGGAGGACAATGTCCTTGGAGGTAAAGATACCGGCATCTTGGGTGCGGCGGTGGGTTGCTACACCGGAAAGCGTGCTGGTAGCCGAGTTGGCCTCGAGAACGCACACAGCCGTGGTACGGCGGTCCTTCATGAGGCGGCGCCTCGCGGACAGAGTACGGGAGTCACAGTGGGGGAGGAAGGCTGTGTCAAGAACCGACAGGAGGTCGGGCTGAGCCATCTTGTCTCGCAGAGCGTCGACATAGGCAAGCATGGCGCAGCCTGGGGTTGGTCGTGAGGTTGGGGCCAAGCTCGCTCTGCACGCCAGCGAGAGCGCCGAGAGCTGGTTGGTAGCCGAGAGCTGCGCTCGACCTTGGCAGCGCATCGTGGAACACCTTGTGATATCGAAGGAGACCAACGACGTCGCCATCCTCGTTGCAGACGGGCTACGCTGTCAGTCTCGTTCGGATCGGATCTAGGACTCACGAGGTGGCGGAAGTGGCGCGAACCATGAGCTGGAGCGCCTCGGTGCACTAGTGGTGTCCGAGTGACCATGGGGTTGCGGTCATAATGACGAGACAGCAGTAGACGGGGGTCGACCCTCGGCAGTAACACGGAACGCAAGGTCCTTGGCAGTGAAGATACCGCTGACCCTCCTCCTCGTCAACGACAGAACGCAGTCGGTGCGCTTGGCGCACAGAGCTGGGCGCGTCGGCACGCTCATACCCTCAGGGACGGTGAGGGCGGGCTGGGACGGAGACCGCGACAGTGCCCTTGATGTTGCGCTTGGAGGGGCGCTTGGCGAAGCCGGAGGAGTGCTCAGCTCCCTGGCCGCCGCCGCGGCCACCGCCGGGCGCTTGCGGAGAGCTCATTCTCAATCTTCTTGCGCAGAGACTGGAATTTGTATGACATTTGTCGAACAGCAGAGCCGCGACGAGTTTGCCCGAAGCGGTTACATCGGCGCGGACAGGTTGGAGTGGTACCGAGTAGGTTGTTCAGGCGAAGAGTCGATAGGTTGTGGTTCAGCAGACGGCGGAGGGTTTGTTTGCGTTGCGAGGTGGTGTTGGTTGCGAGCCATTTGGTAGACCAGAGTAGAGTGCAGGAGTCGAGTTGAGGTAGGGAGTCCCGGGACAGCGTCAATGGATTGATACGCGGGTTGGCCAGATGGTAATGGTTCGAAGAGAGTTTTAGGAGACGAAGAGTATGGGATTCGGGTGGGTGTCGAAGGTTTTTGTGTGGTTCGACCGACACCATCGAGTGGGACGTTGAGGTCGCGAGGTGACATTGGAAGTGACGAGGGCGGTACAGGAAGAGAGGGAAGAGTCTGAGCGTCGTTCCAAACGAAGGATGAGCCTCGCCAGGGCTAATGGGGGCTTGGGGAGTGGGTGTGGGGTGTGGATGAAGGGGAGGAGTAACGCTCGAAGGAGGAGCTTTGAATGTCGAGGTCCAAGTGTTTAATCAAAAGAAGACAACAAGGATAACGACTAGGAGTTGGAAACACAACAGGATGGATGTGGGCATGTACAGGATCTGTGCATTGAGAGCGAGGGTGTATCGTCTTATGGTGCAATGCACCTCTTTCCAACGAACGCCACTCGTTATCGCAGCATAGCCTGACCTAGACAAAGGACACAATGACAGGGGGTTTGTTGACCAGGTCGGCACCTCTCGGTGCGAACGTGCCCGGACCTCCCCACCCACCCTTCCGTCCACGTCCGACCCATGGATCACCAGACTGTGGGGTACTCCACGCCTACTCTTTTGTTGTCGACTCATGCAACACTAGGCCGTGATAGTCTGCGCATAGCAGACGCAATCACTTGGGACCTCACTTGGACCAGAGATGGTAGAGTGTGGGAAAGGAAGGAAGGAAGGAGGGAGAGCGGCTAGGGGGGGTGTAAAAGGAATGACTTACCTCGTCCCGACGATTCGTCTTCTTGCGAGGTTCTGAAGCTGGAGTGGAAGGCATACCTGGGGATCCTGGGCTGTGTTGGAGTCCACCGTTGGGTACGGGGATTCGGGACATGAGATGAGAAAGGAAAAGTGAGATGCGAGGATGATGTTTATTCTAATGTAATGAGCGTAGTGCGATTTGGTACGGTGGTGTGTGGTGTATGGTGAGTGAGTAGTGTTGGTTGAATGTTTGTTGTGTTTTGTTGACGTCGAGAATAGGATTCAAAGTGGGATCTCACCCAGCACCCAAAAAGGCGGAGGGCGGACGGGCATAAGAGAGAGAGCGGATGGATATTGAGTGGGATAGGGGGGATACCCGGGGTTGGCACCAAATCTCTGGCTCCGCTCGCCGCTCCTTCTTCCTCTTGCTCTGCTTCTCCTATCGTCATGCATTCTTCGACCTGACCAGCCTCCTCCGTCCTCTTCTCTTCTTCTGCCTCCCCCTATGGTTCCTCTCTGTCTCTCTATCTTCTATTCATCGGGCCCTTGTCGCCAACCCCAACTACAGCTTTTCGCCAGCACCATCACCTCAACTACTTCCATCGAGATGTCGTGCCTGCTTTCCCTACTTCGACTCTGGACGGGGTACATCCGATGAACCATCCTCAGATTGTCCCTGAAAATCAATCCCTCGCCCTGGCCTCTGGCCGCTGGCACTACGTACTACTGTGATTTTGGCCAACTGTCTACCGCTCATGTTCAACATTGCGCTGAGTAGCTCTGTTGCGCTAACAGCATTGCCCGCTACCGACTTGGCTCATCGACTGTCCATTGAGCATTGTTCGGCGAGGCCATCATGCATACGCCAGTCTATATTAGCCCTCGCGAATTACACCGCCGATCTCATCACCTGATCTCTTGACCTCTTAGAAGCTTAGTTAGGGCTTGATCTGTCGAGGCCCATCCATGGGGTCATGTCTGGCGTTCTTCGGCTCCACAGACTGTCAGCCATCACCGACCGGCGGCTAATGAGGCCTGACGAATGACGCTCAACACGGGTCTCTGGCTGTGCAGATCGGGGCTCTGCCTCAAGCGACAAGAGGACCCACGCTCATGGCGAGTCGCCACAGTCAATGTTTGGTTCAACCACGTTCACGGCCGGCAAAAAGGAAGCCTCGTGTGGGGCTCGAACCCACGACCGAATGATCAACCGGATAAAGTCCGCATTAAGAGTCATTTAATCTACCGACTGATATAACGAGGCAGTTATACTGAAGATGTCAGTGACATGGCCAACTGGGAATATGTACTCATGGACCATGATCGGAGCCAAACAAAAGCGAGGTGACGCGCCTCGCGTCATCTTCAACTTTCATTCATTCTTCCACAT
This sequence comes from Cutaneotrichosporon dermatis, assembly GCA_020011015.1. Lineage (NCBI taxonomy): Eukaryota > Fungi > Basidiomycota > Tremellomycetes > Trichosporonales > Trichosporonaceae > Cutaneotrichosporon > Cutaneotrichosporon dermatis. Next base: position 1,608,655 of record JAIGNX010000002.1, on the reverse strand, counting down.
GCCGTCAGTAGCCTACCTCTGGAGTCCGGAGCTTCAGAGAGCGGCAGATGGGCTACCGGCCAACACTGGCCGCTCGAGCTTGGTACATGGCCTGATACACGCCCTCGTGTTACTCAAAGCAGAAGCCAGCGGGGAAGGGGCCGACAATGACAGCCAGCGAGCGACGCACGGAAGGAAGGTGAAGGAGGGAGGACAGAAGGCCGACAATGGAGGAGAGTCTCACGAGGAGCGTACGGGAGACGACAAAGCTGGCGAGGACAGCGACATTCCTAACGAAGGCGAGGGCGAGAACGAACAAGCAACAGAGGGGGATAAGGAGAAGGTGAAGAACGACGACCATGGCCAAAACGAGGATGAGGAAGAGGAGGAGGCAGAGGGCGAGCCGATAGCCAGCCCAATACATGGCGTACGCGTCGTCGCGCCTGACCCTTCATTAGGGACTCCGGAAGAGCTGCGTCGATACCACGAACAGCGCTATGTCGGTGAGTCCGTCTGACCAACTTATGTGTTGATGGCAGAGTATATCACGCAGGAACATGACGGCAATACGAGCGAGGAGGAGGAAGAGGGCTCGGACGAGGAAGGCGAAGACGACGGCAGCCGAAGGAAGCGCCGCCGGACAGTCATGGGCCTCGAAGACGTGAGTAGGCCATGGTGCAGCTAGGCCAACAAAGCTGGAGCTGACAGCAGGACTGCCCCCGCTTCCCCGAACTGCCGGCGTATGTCTCCCTTGTCGCCGCGGCCACGATGACAGCGTGCCGCCTCCTCGCTCGAGGACAGGCACAAACAGCAATAGTCTGGGACGGCGGGCGGCACCATGCCCTACGAGCGCGCGCGAGCGGGTTCTGCTACGTCGCCGACGCGGTGCTCGGCATCCTCCTGCTCGTGCGCGAGGGCGTGCCCCGCCCACCCCCTCCGGCGGAGGGCACCCGCTCCCACACGGGTACGCCTTGGAGGCGGCCGCGGATCCTCTACCTCGACCTGGACCTGCACTACGGCGACGGTGTGGCGCAGGCATTCGCGTCGCCCACGCACTTCCCGCACCCCCTGCCCTCCCGCCGCCTGCGCCCTCCCCAAGTCCTGACGCTGAGTATACACCACCAGAGCCGCGTCTTCTTTCCGCCCGGCGCACCCGGCCTGACGCCGGCTGATACGCCGCATCCCTTCTCCCTCTCGCTTCCCCTTGCGGCGTTCGCGCACGCGCCAAGCTATGCGCGCGCATGGGGCTGCGTCGAGAAGATCAGGGAGGCGTGGGCGCCGGACTACGTCGTGCTCCAGCTCGGCGTCGACGGCCTACCGGGCGACCACATCGGGCAGTGGGGAGCGTGGAGCCCGCACGGAGTGGGCGGGAGCACGTGGATCGTACAGCAAGTGCTCGGGTGGGGTGTGCCGGCGTGCGTGCTGGGCGGAGGGGGGTATGAGCATGCCAATGCCGCGCGGGCTTGGGCGCTCGCGACGGCAACAATCGTGGGCAAGGAGATGGCGGCGGAGACGGACGTGCCGGATCACGAGTACATCGATGCGTACGGGCCGTCGTTTACACTGGAGGTGCCGGAGAGTGAGTCCCGGACTGGGCAGGCATGGCATGGCTGACGGCGCAGGCAACGTTCCAGACGAGAATACCGACGAGGCGCTGGCAGAGGCAGAGAAGACGTACGACGTCCTAGCCGAGCGTATCCGCGAGATCGTTGCTAGGGCATAGTAGCCGAATACTGTGTAGAGGTCAGGCATGGAAGTCGAGTGTGTAGAGCTCGAAGTCGAGTGTGTAGAGCTCTGACGTAGACGTCGAGTACTGTATAGAAGTCTAGTATCTACAAGACATGTGTATTCCGTAGCTGTAGCGCAACTCTGGCGACGCCTGCTTCTCACGCTGTCCGCAGGGGTACTTCTCAGCGACGGTGCACTCCTCTCGCCTACTCCCTCTTCGCAGCCTGCGCCTCGCACCACTCCCACAACACGGTCCACCGCGGCGCGGTCATTCAGATCAGCCCGCTCCACCCCGCGCCGCTGATAACACCACACGTATCCTCGACTCAGCTCCCTGGCCTCAGCCACAGGCAGCTCGGCCGCCCAGATCTGGTTCAGCGCGCCCGTCCGCGCGTATTCGTGATCAGCCCATACGCCCACGTGAGGCTGTACACGAGCCGCTTGAACGTCGGCTTGTGCATGAACAGGTTGGTCGCGACGACGCCGGGGTGCACCGCGACGGCGACCACGTCGTCGTCTCCCTCCCTTTCTCCCTCCTCCCCGCTCCGCGCCGAGTCACCGGAGGGCCTGCCGGCCCTCCTGCCGGCGCGCCGGGGCCCGTAGTGCGCATCGACGTACTTGACCAGCGCGATGTTGCCCCACTTGCTCTCAGAGTACGCTTTCCAGCGGTGCATGGGGGGCGCGCCGCGCTCGAGCGCGGCATAGTCGACGCCGCCGGGAGGTGCGCCGACGTGCGCGGCGGAGGTGAGAGAGATGACGCGGGCCGGCGGCGCGTCGCGCGCGACGTCGCGCGGAGGAGCGGGAGGAGGAGGGCGATGAGGCGCTGGTGTCCGAGGACCTGCTGTCAGCGCTGCGGCGTAGGCGGGTGCTACAAGGAGCAGAACAGGAGCAGCTGGTGGCCTGCCTCCCGTCTCTCGCCGCCATATCTGGCTGGTGGACTCACATTCGTGCCGAACTGCAGCGGATACCCCTGCTTCGTCACCAGCCCCTCCGGGACGGCCATGATGCCGCGTTGGCGAAGAGCACGTCGATGCGGTCCGTCTGCCGGCCAATCTCGCCGCCGCCGCCTCGACGCTGTCGAGATCACTCAGCTCGAGGGGATGTACCTGAGCTCGCCGGCCTTCGCCTCGTCCGGCGCCGTGTACGACATGACGGTGAGGATGTCGGCGTCGCCGCCGCGCTTGATGTCCTCGATCGCGCGGCCGCGCGCTCTCGCACTCCGGCACAGGAGGTACACGTCGCCGCGCTCGTAGTAGCCTTGGCGGTCGCGTAGCCTGTGCCGCTATTGGCGCCGGTGATGACGATGACCTGGTTGCGTTAGGTGGTAGATGGGGGCAGGGGGGACCACCTTGCCGCGCTGGTCGCCATCTCGTCGATGGACCAGTGCGGGCGGACCCAGGGGATGAAGCCCCAGCCGGAGTGGAGGAACGAGTTGATCGTGAACCAGATGGCGTGGAAGAAGGCTAGATGCCTGATGGCCGCGGACTGCCCGGCGTCGTCGCTCTGGACGGGCCAGGAGCCGGTACGGGTCCGGCACACACATGGCGCTGTGTGTGGATATAGCGTTGAGAAGTGAGAGAGAGTGTCAGTAGAAGTGGATTGATTCGCGTTGATTTCCGTCTCGTCGCGTCATGAACATCGTTCGCTCAGGCACCGACGCGCACCATCGTCCGATCGTCGATTTCCGACTTTCCTTGGCCATGTGTATATGTTCTCATGCATGCATCATATCCCAGAACCAGTTACAGACAAAGAGAAACGAATGCACACCTCCCTGACGATGCTCTAGCCCTCTTCTAGCTCTATTGCCCAACTGCTCGACCCTGCTTCGCTGGAGCGTTACAGCTTCGCGTCGCGGCCGAAGGGGAGGAGGTCGGCGGGCCGCGAGCTCTGGCTAAGGTTGATCTCCTTGCGCACGCCGTTGCGGACGTCCGCGCCGGCCGCGACCGTCGGGCGAACGAGAAGCGGTCGGTGAACTTGGGGTTGCCCCTGCGCTCGATGATCGCGAGACCTCGCGGCCGATGTTGGGCGCGAACTTGAACGCATGTCCCGAGCCGCCGGTAGCCACGAACAGGTTCGAGTAGTCGGGGTGGTAGTCGACGAGCCAGTCACCAGTGACGTGTCGCAGTACCAGCACATGCGGAGGTCGACGAAGGGCTTCTTGGCGAGGGGGGTAGTGGGTGGCGAGGTGGGCGCGGAGGGCCTTGACGGACTCGGCGGGGAGGACGCCCTTGTCGATATCGGCGCTGAGCTTGGTGCGGGGGGTGGAGATCTTGTCGCCCTTAGCGAGGGCGAGGTCGAGCTCGTCCATCCGGCGCGTGGATGGCGAGCTTGACGATCCCGTCCTTGGTGGGGGGAAGACGTAGAAGCCCGAGTCGAGGTTGAAGACGACAGGGCACTTGGACTGCACGGCGTACTCCTCGGGCGTAAGCTGGATCATGGCGACGACCTGGCCCGTCGCGACGACGGCGGGATGCGCGCATTGATCAGGGCTCTGGAGGAGGCCGGCGACCACGCGCCGCAGCGACGACGACGAGGTCGGCCGGGATCTCAGTGCCGTCCTTGAGCACGACACCGTCACGTCCCGCCCGCTCTTCTTGAGCGAAGCCACCTCCGCACCCCCAGACGCGGCCGCCGAGCTGCGCCACGCGCCGCAGGCCGACCTCGATCGAGCGCCCGCCTCGGCCCACCACCGTCGTGTTCATGTAGCCGACGCGGCCCTCGAAGGCGCCGGTGGCCACCTCCTTAGGGAAGATGCGCTTGATCTCCTCAGCCGACTTGACCTCGATCGGGCCGAGGTTCATGTTCTTGCAGTTGTTGAACGACTCGGCGACGTACTTGGTCCCGCGCTCGTCCGCGCCCGCGAGGCACATGACGCCGGATCTGCTGTCAGCGGCGTCGAGACGCTGAGCTGCCGCTGCGGAGCTGCCGTAGGCAGCAAGGCGGCGAGGCGGCGAGGCAGCTAGGCGGGGCGAGTAGCACTGGAACTGCCATAGGTAGTGACGCCAGCGCTGCGTGGATGACAGAAGACGCAGGGCACACCCGCTATCCACCTCGCCACCCCGCACCCGCGGCACCCACTCACTCATGGTAGCATCCCTCCCACTCCGGGCGCTGCCACATCTTGACGGCGTCGACGGAGAGCTGCGCGAGGTGGGGGTCGGCGTAGTCGCCGCCGCGGACGATCTTGTTGATGTCTGATGTGAGCTGTGTACGCCGGGGAATGGTGCGAGCCGCGCGACACGGAACTGCCAACAGGGCTACGCTGGGGAGATAGGGAGAAGGCCGGGTGGGCGCCGGACCGCCCCGCGACACTCCTTCGGCCGTCCACACCAGTTGCAGTACTCCGCGGGAGCGTGCTGCGCTCATAGCAGCGAGTGTGGGCTCGCCTTCGCGTCGCGAGCGCGCTTCTCCTCCCGCAGTCGGTCGTCCGCGCTGCCTTTCATCTGATCCACTCCCCCATGGTCGCCTCACGTCCTGCCAGCCTACCCTCCGCGTTCTCGCCTGTCCACCCACACCTCGCCGCCTCTTCACCCACACCCCGCCTTTCCACCCCAACCTCGCCTCTCCCCATACTCCGCGCCCCCGCGCCCGCTCCGCTCGCCGCTCGGCTCACGCTCTGCTCACGCTCCGCGCTCGCATGCACTCACCAGTCGACGCCGCATCCGGCGCAGGCACCGTCGTGCACTTCTCGAGGATCGTGACATCGTACTTGCCGCCGCCGGTCTCGAGCATCCACAGCGCCGTGGACATGCCGAACACGCCTGGGGTCAGTGCTGCACTCTCTGGATCCGGCTCCTTCGCCTCTCCCGATTCCTCTTCGCCGCGGTGTCTCGAGCCCCCGTCATCGATAGAAGCGGGGGCAGCGACGAGCCCACCATCCGCCGCCGTGACCTTCGCTGCCCTATGACAGACCTGCGCTCCCACTGCAAGCCTGAATACGCACCCGAGCCAACGATGACGACCTTCTGCGACATGGTGTTAGTTGGTGGAGAGATAGAGCACAAAGAAGAGATAGAACAAGCAGCTGACAGCTGACTTTCAAAAGCCCGGCGAGGGGAGAGGAGGGCCGAGGGACAGAGGGCCGGCTGCAGGCCGACTCGCGCGAGTCGGTTCGCCCAAGTCCGCCTGATAGGCGGCTGGCACCAGGGATGGCGCTTACTGCCCTCGTTGCTCTGCGGGCAAGTCATCAGCACCGAGGCAGAGGTAGATCTCCGTAAGGCCCAGGCACCCCTGCCGAGGAAATTTCCAGAGAAGAGGGCAGGCTCGGCATTCTGCGCAGGCCGTCGGCCCGACATTTCCTCGGAATTGTAGATGCGCAAAGCTCACCCTTATAAAGGCAGGACTCGAGTTGGGACTCGAATCCTGAGCATGAGCTTCGCGAGGCTTTGTTCTCGCTTGCTGAACGTCGTTCGCCGGTGCGGTCCATACATTCAGTTCGGGAGAGGCTGGTCAGGTAGCTGGCCTCGCCCTACAGAACCCAGAGACAAGGTGGGCAGCAGGTGAGCTCTGTGCTCTGAACACCGACATGGAGTCCCCGGACAAGTGTCGAAGCTTGGAGGACGACAAATTCCATGTAAGCGCCGCCGCCCTCCATCGCCCTCCACATCCACCATCCTGTCAACGTCGCCATCTTACATGCATTATCTAGACGCGCAGCATATATATCCCTGCAGCATATATCCCCTCGGACACGAATCCCACTGATCATTCATGCCGTCGTGAGCTCCACGGAGCCGTTTGGCGGTAGCAATCAAGTGCTAACGGGAGGTGTGTCGGCAAAATGCGGTTCCTATCGGGTCGTCGGCTTTGGGAATTTCCGCATATCTTCCGAGACGTGCCAGTCAATTTCCGCCTCGCGAGCGACGCAAGCTTCTAGGCATGAGGGCAGTTTGCGAGGCAGTAGGCACCCACACCAGTACGCGGAGGGCTGGCGTCTCTGCATCTCCAAGATAAGACTCGCGCTTGCTGTCAAGTACCAGTGATGCAGAGAGTCTATAGTTGTATGTCTATCTAGAGTTGGGTGTAGAGGAGGAATATGTTCGATATGTTCACAACGAAATGGGAGCGTGTCGGAAGGAGGAGTGAGCAAGTTCCACTTGAAATGCTGCATGCATGCATGCGAGGCAGGGCGGCAACCCAGAATTTAAATCGGATGTGTGACAGTTGCAAAATCGTCAACTAAACGAAAAACAGCAAAAAGATGACGTCCCCTCCCAGGGTCCCTAGGATCTAGTCCTAAGGGGTCATCCCCGGTCGGTATCGAACCTCGGACCTCAGAACTACTGCCAACTAAGTAGACTGGGACGTGCTAGCTCGGTCTCTCAAGGCGAGTATTCGACTGCTTGACAGTTGTTTTACTGCTGTAAAAGGCCGTTAGGCGTCACGTGGATTCAGAGCCGGTTATACGTTTGCTTACTTCTGCGCTGCATCGGCACAGCGAACGAATATGCTGCTTTGTGAAGACAATGTCAATCCATATGCATGCAACATCAGCTTAGTGTCTAGTGTGTCTAGTGTGTCTAGTGTATCTAGTATGGATGCTGCGGTTGGTGTTTGTCCCGAGTGCGAGAATGCCTCAGCTGGCTCAAACAGCTCAGCCGCACTTGCCCTCGTCTCCCCCGTCACACCCCTTGCCCTCCTCGCCCTCGCACCCCTTGCCTTCGTCGCTCCCGACCGCCGTGCTGGCGGCATACACCGACGGCGAGTTGGTGTACACGGACACGGCCGGCGTATTCGCCCCCGTGCCCTTCTCGCTCGCTCGAGCGCTCGCCTCAGCACTAGCCTTGCGGCGGGCCTTGCGATTCCGCCCCGCCTCTCTCCACCCGACGCCCTTGTACGCGACGACAACGAGCCCGCCGCACGAGACCAACACAATCCCCGTGACGAGCGAGTAAAGCCCGCCCTCGCCGAGCGCGTTCTGCACCGGCATCGCGACCTGGCTCATGACGCACGCGAGGACGCCGCGCGTGAACGAGTTGCACGCGACGGCCGGCGCCGAGCGGCCGGGATTCGAGTCGACGAGGTACGCGAGCGTGGACGAGTAGATGAAGGAGATGGAGAAGCCGGCGCCGAAGAGGGCGACGACGGGGCCGGCGACGGACACTTTGCGGTCGGCCGTCCACGCGTATGTCAGGTACGACGCGAGGAGGACGGGCATGAGTGGCAGCGTGCATTTCAGGCGCATCTCGGGATGCGTGCGCCGCCGGCCGCCGCCGTCTGGCGGCGCATCGAGAAGTCGCTCCACCGCCCCCGAGGAGGCTGCCTGCGACGTTCCCAACGCCGAAGGACAGGAGGACGACGCCGATGACCAGCGGGTTGTAGTTGTAGGGGCCGCGCGAACGTCACGGACGCAGTGTACGTCGTCGTGTACTGGCACGCGAAGAGGAGGCCGGACGCGACGAGGACGGCGCGTTGGTCGGCGAGTGGAAGATGCTGATCATCGGGCGGGACGGGGTTGAGGTCGACGAACGACGGGCGGAGGTTGTCCCTGGACGACGTGAGGCGGAGGCGGCCGGCGAGGCGGCCGGCGACCGACGGCTTGGGGCACGGGAGAGCCGCGCGCTCGATGTCGAGGACTAGCACGGGCGGCGTCATCGCGCCGGGATCCGCGGGCTGACTGCCGGCGTGCCGGGCACGGTGGCGGGTGTTGGGGCGGTACTCGCCAGCCCCCGGGCCTTCTTCCGCGCCCGCTTCTCGGCATTCGCCTCAGCCCTCAGCTGGCGCTTGAGCACGTCCGCCATCGCCTTCTGGTACACCCTGCTCCGCTCGCGCCGCCACGTGTCGGGGAAGAAGAAGAACGCGAGCGTCATGATCCCCGCAAACACGGCGAGGAAGTACATCGCACTCCGCCACCCATACGCGTGGCCCAGCGCGCCGCCGATCAGCGGGCCGAGCGTCGGCGCCAGCATCGGCATGCCGTAGAACAGGCCGAGCTTGCGCCCCCGCTCGCCGACGTCGTACATGTCCGCGAGAGAGCCGGCGCCGCTGGCGAGGACGGCCGAGGAGCCCGTGCCTTGCAGCACACGCATGCCGATCAGGACGGGCATGTTGGGCGCGCGCGACCCGGCGATCGAGCCGATGGTGTAGAGGATGAACGAGGCGATGTAGACGGGCTGCGTTGGTGTTTACTCATGGTAGAGGCAGCAGAGCATGGCCAGGTACTGTGATACTGGATCTCGACGCTTGACTCACCTTGCGCCCGGCGATCTCGGCGATGGTCACCCAAGCCACGGGAATACACCCTTGGAACCTGCCGTCAGCCTCCTACACGGCACTCGACCCGGGTGTGCGGGTGCTCACAAAATGTACAGACTCAGACTCAGACCGATCTGGGTCTGGCTCGCGCCGAGGTCCGCTTGCACCTCGTCGAGCACTGGGTTGTAGATCGACTGGGAGATCATCGGCCCGATCTGGTGTGAGCCATGTCGTGGCGTCGTCTCGTCGTGCTCCTGCCCCAGACTCATGCCGTCGTCGTCTCATCATGGGCGCCGATAGTGCCACCGACGTCTCCACAGCCCTCGCCGTCACCTCGACACCCTCGTGCGAACGAACTCACCACGGCAACGATAATAAGCGCCAGCACAAACGTCTTCTTCCGCCCACTCCACTCGCGCGGGTCGTTGTCCACCGGCGCATGCTCGATATCCACCACCTCGCGCCCGCGCTCCTCCGCCGTCTCCAACTTCTCCTGCTCCTCACCTCGCCCTTCCTCGGCATCGGCCTCACGCGCGGGGTGGTCGAAATGCGCATGCAGACTCCGCCGTGAGATATGCGTCAGATGGGAGGGGACGGGCTCGAGGGGGAGTGCGAAGTCGAGGCTCGCCCGGCGGGGGGAGGGCGCCCGGTCGAGCGTGATGGCGGGGGGTTGGAATGTGGGGGCCATGGCGAGGTGTGTGTTGGGGGGGGGGGAGCGGTGGCCTAGTTTAGGCGGTTGTGGCGAGATGGTGGCGGAGACCTGAGGGAGGGCGCGGCGAGGACGAGGAGAGGGCGAGGTGGTGGACAGGAGGAGCCGCAATGCCGAGGTTGAAGAGAGAGGTCGAGACTCCAGCAAGCTATTTATGTATCTTCCAACTGTGGTAATCTCGTCCTCGTCCTTGAAGTCGAAGAACGACGGAACGACGGAACGACCTAACGACGAGAGGAAGACCGAAGGAATGCAAGGACGAACGTGCGACGCCTGTACAGATGAGCGACGGCCAGCGGCCACGACTGGCTGACTGCGTCGTCTGTGCGTCCTAGAGTGAGTCCGAGGATGAGTGAGGTGAGTGTGAGTGGGTGTGCTGCCGGACGTTAAAGTCGATGGCCGAAGAATGAGGCTAGCACTAGCAAACTGACTTACCTCTCGTAATCATGTCGGGGGGTCTGGTCGGTGTAATCTGATCGTGGAGTGACGAACGTGATTCATGTGCGGACGAGGGGAGGGCGAAACGGTGGTCGCTGCGACCAGGCCGACGACTGTTAGCTGTGTCCGACGATTAATGTGCGGGAACGAGCGGCTGCGACACTAAACCCGCCGCTGCGGTACTGTAAGTGAGGGACGAACGTGACGGCGTGGCGGTTAGGAATTAGTCTACGCAGCACCACTGTTCGCCGACTGCCTCTCAGCGTTTCGATTCCTTCTGCCCGGACGTCCAGCCGAAAGCGACACTAAAGCCTAAACCGTTCGATGAACGTGGGAGATGGTTTAGAACGTAAGCACGTATTAGTGTACGCAGCGCTGCGAGGTGTGCTGTGAGGTGTGCTGCGAGGTGACGACCAGAGATAGCACCGGACTGCGGTAGAGTCGAGGTCTGGCTATCTATCGAGCTATCGCGATGGCGACAGATGGAGAATGTGGAGGACGAGGAGGACGCAGATTCCTCCTAGCGCGATGTAAATGGCCGAAGTGTCAGACTAGTGAAACTCTCGTGAGGTGGAGGCGGTCGGTGGAGGCGGCGACGATCATGGCGTCATTCATTGGGCACGTGTCCGTCGGCCGAAGGTCTGGACTTGGTGGTTAGTGGCGGGTTGGTGATCTCGATTCCTGAGACTCATACGTCTCATGTCTGGTCTAGCTGACTGTCATGGCGGCTGTCCTGGCTGCCAAGAGATTAGTGCTCACTGCGACTGCGACTGGGACTGCGCTCGGTGGAGTTTTGGAACACAGCCATGCCGCTGAGGTATGAAATTCGACGTCGAGGGAGGCATCCCTCGCGCCACCCCGTTGACGACATGGCATCACATTCTCTACATTATTTGGCCTCTTTCTGTAGCTCGGCCCCATGCTATAGTTAGGTCGCAGTCTATAGTCAGGCCTAACGACGGCTTCACGCTTCACACTACGCTACTGGGACCGATAACTCAAACCTTCTGCAGATAATACACACGTGCTCACCCCAAGACGTACTCGACGTCGAGCTTATAGTTCGCGGCAAGGTCGTCGAAGAAGCGGATACGAGCTTGCCGGGCAGCGGCCGCAGACTGAAACAGTTAGCTCCGAGCCTGCCAACTGGACTCACTGGTGACCGCTCGGGGCCAGCTGCCGGCACTGACCCTGCGGTCGGGCTCGACTTGCGCGGCTTTGTTCCGTTCCCCCTCCGTTTGCGACTAGGCTTGCTGCGCTGCGCGGAGCCCGACGTCTCGGCATCCTCGTCGCCCGACGAGTCTGTGCCCTCACATTCCCTGTGGCCGCCGGGCGCAGGCCACCGCCGATCGCCAGCGAGGTAGGCGTCAAGCACACGTTTACCGCGCCACACATTGCGCCGGTTTGGGAGCGGGGGAGGCGTGAAGCGAGATGGGACGTGGCGCGATGAGCTTGCGTGGCGTGCGTGGTCTCCTCGGTCCCCGGACTGTGGGGACGGCGGGGAAGGCGAAGACGAGAACTCGATCGGGCTGGCGCTCCTTACTTGGCGCCGTTGGCGGCGATGCTGGCGCCGGTCTTCGGACGAGGGACAGCCGTTAAACTGGTACGGAACGTGGCCTGATGTCAACTACAGCACCCGGAAAATGAAAGCAGACCCCTTGTCAGACCGCGGATAGCGTAAAAGCCCCATGGATCTCGATCCTCCACATGGCCTGCATGGTTGCGCCGATTCTGCCAAGCCTGCTTGTCGAGGACATTGTAGGACGCCTTGTCCAGGCTTTGATCACCAGCCGAAGACTGGCGCCCGCTTGTATGAGCGTTGCCCCGACGGGAGCTGGCAGGACGGAGACTTCGAGGGCGTTTCTGGGGAGGACGAGAACGCCGCGCGGGCGAGCAGTCCAACTCGGACATCTCCCCCATGTCGAACTTCGGGCTTCCGCCAAGCAGATCCTCAAACGACAGCGGCGCGTCCGCGACAAAGAATGAGTCGTCCCTTCCCCCTCCCAGCGGCGACCAGCGGATCGAGCTCGCCCGCGGCATCTCGATAGCTTCCTCGGCGGATTTGAGCGCCGAGCTCGGCGAGTCGGGTGGGAGTGTGTCGGCGTCCTCGTCTTCGTTGAGCCCCGTCTGGTGCCACTGCGTACCGTGCTGGGTGGAGAGGAGGGACGAGCTCGAGCGCGGATGGGGCGTCGGCGGGCGTGCGCGCTTGAGGGGGTTAGGCGCGTCACTAATGGGGACGGTGAAGGACTCGAACGCGTCTGAGAAGGGCGACGGGGAGTGTGAGCACTGCGTCTTATGAGAGCGGGGCGGGGTAGCCTGCGACGACCCAGGGGGCGAAGAAGGGGGTAGAGGCGAGGAAGGTCGCTGCCGTCAGCTCTGGGGGCCTTCATACTCCATAGCTCACCTTGGGGCAGCGCCCGAGTGGATTCCGCACGAGGGGGTTACCACGACCCTTGCGAGGAACCTTGAGCCATGAGGGCCGCGTATTGCCTCCCCGGGAAGAGGCGGAGAGGAGGCGGGGCGAGGGGGAGCGGAGAAGAGTTGGGATGCCGGTGGCGGGCGTGGGGGATTCGGAGCGGTGGTGCTCGCGCATGGTGCGCTCAAGCAGCAAGAGTGCGCGAGGCTAGGAGGACAAGAATGTTCAAGCTCAAGTCTGTCCAGTCAAGAGTGAAGAAGTGTGGAGGAAGGAGAGGATGGGAAGGTGGAGAGTGAGGAGACTGGATCTTAGTGTACCACTGGAATAGTCACAGACCACCTTCCTCCGTCGCAACTTCGGCGATCACGCCTACCCACAGCAGACATAGGGCTATGATACAGTGCATACGCTGCGCCACCTACATCTACGGACTGACACTGTAGCCGTTATACCGCACCCACGCATACCACACGCCGAGCGCGAGCAGCGCATAGCTCAAGGGCAGCATGACAATCGAGATGATCCAGATCGTGCCGAACGCCGGCCCCTGGGGTCAGCGGGCGTCTCCCTCCACGGACTCGCTCGAGCGGCCTGAAGCACCGAGACGGAGCGCCTGGACTCACCTGCTGCATGACGGTGAGGTAGGACGACTTGTTGATGAGCCAGATGACGCGCATGGACGAGCCGATGGACGCGGCGGTCAGGAGGAACTGGCAGAAGCGCGAGGTCGCGACGTGCCGGTTGGCTGGGGTCAGCGCGTGTCAGAAGGGAGGATAGGTCGAGGTTGAAGGAGGCCGGGGGGGGGGGGGGGGGAGGGGGGGGGGGGAGCGTAGCGGCCAGCGAGAAGCGACGCGAGCTGCATCATGAGCCTCCCTTGCCCATCGCCGTCATCGCCGGGCTCGCCGCCCTAGTGACATCCGCAGACCGCCCGCGCGACCTACTGTAGAACGTCAACACGCCAATAGCTGCTGTCAGCTCCACGCTCGTCAACCGAGCTCACTCAGAAGCGCAAAGGCATAGTTCTTGACATAATACCCATTCGGCCGCGCAACCGCATACGTCTGGTTCACCAATCTGCCGTCAGCCCGCGCAGCCCGCGGTGATCACACGACCCACATGTCAAGCAGCAGGAAGAGGAAGGAGAACGGGATGGTGTACAGCATCGAGTCGAAGAACTCGTCCCACCACGCCGCGAGCGCGTTGTCGTCGTCCTCCTCTTCTCCCTCGTCGTCTAGTTCGCCCGAGCGCTGGTCAGCCGGGTCGACGACGACGCGCGGGATGCGCACTGCCTCCCCCTTCACACCCTCGCCCGCCTTGCTCCCAGACATGCCGGATATGCCCGCGAGCTCCGAAAGACCCGCCACGCTCTCGAGGCCCGCCGGCAGCCCGTCCTCCGTGAACGTCACGCCGGCCGCGCGGAGGTCGTCGAGCGAGAGGTCGACGAGGGGTTTCTGCGCCTGGCTGGCCTGGGCCGTGATCTCGCTCGGGCGGATGAAGGGCGTGGGGTCGTCGGGGTTGGGCTTCTTGCCCTTGGACTTGGGCTTGCGCTGCCGCGGCTGAGGGGCGTCGGGGACAGTGTCGAGGCGCGCCATTGTGATGTGGTTGGAGAAGTGGGTGGATCGCGGTGGAGGAAGGGTTGATTTTAGCTAGATGACGCAGCGCGGACGCGTCTGAGATGCCTCCGATCGGAGGTTGGGCGGAATGCCCGTTCTGGTAGTGTGTTGTCCAGCGCAACACGAGTCTGGTCGTTGTCACCGCTGTTGTTTGGAGGGAACATCGATACATGGTGAGCAAATGCGTTGCTGACATGGTGGATGATGCAGCAATAGGCAGTGGGCATATATGAGGTGCTGCACTCCGCGCAATCTCCGCTTGGATATCGCTTTGCCTTCGCGTTTCGTGCTCGTGCTCGCGCGAGCATGATCAGAAAGCCGCAGCAACATATCATCTCAATCTACAAGTTACCAAGCTATCAAGCTACTTCAGTGAAACTACCTAACACGAGCCAGTGCGGAGCCGGTAACGCAGCATCCGGACGTGAAGCCTCGACCTTCCTCGCGACGCCTCGCGACGCCTCGCACCTTCCTCCCTTCCTTGACTCACTTCATCACAACACTCCTCCAAACTAACCCAACTGACACTCACAATGAGCTCCACCCTCTCCGACTCCACCCTCTCGCCACACCGCACCGGCTCCTCCCTCTCCAGGCCCTCCCGCCCCTCCCTCGCCCAACTCTCCGCAGACGCCAGCGCCGGCCGCATCGTGCTCCGCGTCTTCTCCCCCGCCTCAGCCTCCGACCTCCTCTGGACCGGCGACCCCGCGACGAGCGGGTTCGCGGCGCTCAATTCGCATCTGGGGAGTCTGACGCCGACGGCGTATGCGGCTGCACTGGCTGCTCCCGACGAGGCGGAGATGGACGAGGGCGTCGATGGGGCGGACAAGCCGAAGCGACCCCTTCCAAGGCCGAGGAGACACCTTCCCCCCCGCCCCGCGGTTGCCTCAACACTTCCTCCCAAGCCTACTCAAGGCCCTCACCCTATACCCCCCACCGTGCCAAAGCCGAACGCCGACACTCCTACTCCCACCACGGCCCTAACTCCCGCCATCACCTCCGGCGGCGGCAGAGCCGAGCCGTGGCCCGACTGGACGTCCGGCCCTGTCCTCCGCCAAACCATCGTCGACCACACGACCCAACGCGTCCGCGCGACCTGGGACGTGCCGTGGGACACGCCGCAAACGGGCGCAGACGGCCTCAGTCCGTGGATCAGCGCGAGCGCCGACGCGGGGTGGGCGGTATGGGAGGTCGCGCGGCGGCTCGCGTACGACGGGCGGCCGAGCGTCAGCATCGCCGTCATCGTTCTCGCCCCGCCTGATACGCCTGTGCCTACCGTCCCGCGCCGTGGTGCGAGGGCGGGGCGACGGGGGGCGAGCGGCGAGGTCGTGCTCGACCCCCACCCTGTGCTGGTTGAGCATAAGCGCCTCGGGAGGGGACGGCGGAGCGCGGGCGGATGACGAATAACGAGAAGGAGATGGTGGAGATTGCGCTGTTCGGGGTCGCGACGAGTAGGGAGGTGCTGTTCTACGGCCGCGTGTTCGCGGGGAGCATTCTGGCGGTGTACGAGTTCACGGCTGAGGTGAGTGCAATGTAGGGTGAGGCGGGAGGAGGGGAAGGGCGGGCCAGGCAAGGGTGACAGTGGCACGGAGGATGAGGGAGGACAGCGGCCGCAAAGGGAGGACAGTGGCGACGACAGAATGGCAACAGTGAGGACGAGGGGCTGGGCCAGAGCCACGCAAGGCAGCTGAGGCGAACAGCGGAGACCGAAGAGCAGCTGACAACAGCACCTCCCCCTCGACCTCCCCGCGTACTGGTTCTCCAACCCCATCCCCAGCGGTGGGTCATGGCTCAACCACCTCCTCTGGCGGCCGGACGAGCTCGCAAGCGACTGGCGCACGGCGAGCACCGCGATAGCTGCGGCCGCCCGGCGGGCGGGTGTGCGCGGGTCGGACTTGACCAGCGGGTGGGACAATGGCGGCCACGCCGGCCCGCGATCTGCGACAGGGACGAACCCGAACACGCTCCCGCTCGCCGATAAGTCGAGGAGAGGGTATGGCGCCAGACACAGCCACAGCCACAGCCACAGCCACAGCCCGCAGGCCACGGAGATCGAGGACCTGCATGAACGCCTGCACCGACTCAGCATTTCGCGAACGATGGAAGAACTGGCCCACGAAGAGCGCACGCCGGCGCGGATGGGAGAACCCCGCGATTCCTCTCAGCGGACGCCTCACCATCACACTCCTCGCCCTCCTCGCCCTCCTCGCCCTCCGACTCCGACCACTCCGACCGCCGCGAGGGCGGACATGCCTCACATGCCGCGCAGGACTCATATGCCGCGCACGCCGCCGCCGAACACGAGGGAACCACTCACTCCGCCCAGTAGCAACCGAAAAGGCTACTGGACGAAGCGAGTCGCGCAGACGCCCCAGAAGTCGCGCGCACGCGACGACTGGCTCACTGGTATCGGCACGGGGAGTGGGAGCGAGCAGACGGCCCGGGTTTGGCGGGGGGAGCGGGATAGTGGATGGGCGAAAGTACGCGAGGCTGTGCCGGTGCCTTCGTAGCCCTGACTGAGTAGTTGTTGGCTGTCTGGTGAAGTGTACGCCTGCCTGTTGGGTGAGCGTGACGGCAGGGTAAAATGAGATGAGGGCATGAGCTACGATCGTCGCAGACGCGCGCTAGTCGATCCAGCAATTAGTAGTGCGCAGCATTAGCAGCTCCGTTGGAAGACAGCACACCTCCCAACTCCGCGCGCACACACGTACATACTGTCATGCATCCAATCGACATATTAGGCCATAGTGGCTGGTAGAGGCATACGCTGCCAGGCGGCGCGCCAGCCGCGCCGCGTCCCGAGAATCTGTGGTGATGTGGGGTGGGTGGGCGCGCCGGCGCACCTTTCATCGTCTCTCTCGAATCTATCGAGTCCCTCTCTAGAGCGCAGTGTCGACGACAGCGTGGGGCCGCACCTTGGTCGGCGAGGTGCTCGTGGCGACACCGGCCAAACTCGTTCAACTGCGTATGAGAGTTTTGCGTCGAGTGAGCAGGCGTGCTCGTGTACGAGTTGGCGCGCGACAAGGCGGGACAGGGACGAAGGGCGGGGCGCGTCGGAGCCGCTTGGACGCGGGAGCCTGGCGCGAGCCGAGGCCAGCCAGGAGGTTGATGACGCTCGAGGTGCGCGACGGGCCTGAGGCTCGCCGAGGAGGCGCGCTCGTGGGATGGGCGAGCCAGGGCGACGGCCATTTGGGTACGGGTGGGAGGGCGTCGGGGATCGATGGCGAGTTGTACAGGAAGTGGCACCAAGCACGATGCAGCACCAGCAACGAAGGAGAAGGTGATGGGGTAGTTGAACAGAGCCACGGAAGCGAGGAACGAGATGATGATGGACAGAGACGTAGCAAAGCCCTTCCTGCGGCTGTCAGCGAATGCTCATAGTAGGTCAACTCACATAATGTTGTCGCTGTACCGGATGACAATGGCAGTGATCAAACCACCGAGGGTCTGCGTGAGGACCGTGCCGATGGCCCACCCGTTGAAGTTGGCAAACTTGTTGCCGACGTTGGCCAGCCACGACATCTCTGGCTTGTGGCCGCTAAACAGAATGGGAATGAGGGCCGGGACGAGCGAGAACAGCGACAGCTGGGTGTTGCGGACCCAAAGGTCGGGCGCGCCCGAGCTCGAGCCCGACTTGAGCAGAAGCTCAAAGTAGACACCGGCCAGACCAGAGGTGAGACAGGCCATGGTGACAGCCACAAAGCCACGGAAGGGGTGCATGACCACAGGGAGAGTCGCCGTCGCGGCGTCGACTGCGCGCTTGACAAGCGTCTCAGCGTCCTCGGGAATGTCGTCCCGCAAGTGGTGAGCAGCCTTGCTGGCGGTCGCTGGGGGAGCCGAGTGTCCGCCGGTAGCCGCGGTCGACTGGAGCTGCACGATACCGACACCGAGCGCAAGCATGACAAGAGCGCACCACTTGGCACGGCTAAGACGCTTGCCGAGCATGAGCACCGAGAAGAAGGCCGTGGTGAGGATCTTCATCTGGTACGTGACCTGGAAAGTCGCGACGTCGAGGTTTGAAGCGGCAACGTATTGAAGGTTGTTTTGGATAACGTACAGGATGGCGGGGATGGCGAGCTTGTAGCAGTCGGGCGACAAGACCGAGCGCCGCAACGTGCCCAGACGGCTAGGAAGGAACATGCTGAATCGCGATTGCACGGGTCGAGTCCTCGACTCCTTTTGGCCCCAAGGCACTGATGTTTGAGCCGACATGTCGTTGTCGATGCGCTTCAGCGCCACTAGTGTCGAGATGGAGCCCTTGAGCAATTCGTTGAGTAAGACTGCTGCCGCTGCAGAATATGTCTTGTTGGGCGCCGTTGCTATCCGCGAGTAGTGCATGATAATGGTGAGGAACGCATTTTGAAGAGCGAGGGTGATTAGACTGAGGTGGGGGTGTCAGTGCCTTGCCTTGACGCGACGAAGGGTTGCGTGTCTCGCATCTCTACTCACGAGATCCACTTTAGCTCAATGCCAAACAGCTTGGGTGGCCCTTGATCACGCGACGCCGAAGTGTTTACCGGCACATAGGCTGCTGTTTTCTCGTCCAGTCGCACAGATGGTGCTTGCCTTGCCAATGCTGGCGTTTGGCTGGGACCGGCAGCGCGACCTTGAGTCAAAGAGTCGAGGGAGGGAGCGGTGAACGCCGCCGCGCCTCCCGGTGAACCGGGTGGAGACGAGCTGGCGCTCAGAGCTCTGTATTCGAGATTGGGCGGCGTGTTGGAAACGAGCGGGGTGGTCGGCAATGAAGGAAGGCTATGTCAGTGAGCGCCGCACACTGATTGGGGATAGCCTTTTGGGTGGTGTGTGTGTTTATACAGGTGGAGCGGAGCTGGAGGGAGTGGGAAAAGAGACGCGAAGAGGGAGTAAGAGGTTAAGAGGCAAGAGAGGGAGCACACAGCGTGGAGCACAGGGATGCCAAAGCAGAAAAACCAGCCGGCTTGAGCGCGATAAAGACGACATGGGTATGGATAGAAATCCTACCCGTCTTGGCCATTGTTGTTGGCTCAGGCATGTAGGTAGGCAAGGTAGGATGGATGGAGTGTGTCCGTGCCCAAACCTGTCGGTATGCACTCGGATCCTCTTCTCAGCCACCGTACCTCCACTCCGCTCGAGGCGTTTCACCTGTCACCGGGGCAAGGGAGGAAGGGAAAGAGAGGGAAGGGGGGAAATTGGATTGCGGCGTGGTAAAAGTGACCCACTCTGGTGCTGATGGCTGGGCCATGATAGGTGGTGATGAAGGGGGTGGTGGTAGTGGGTGGAGCCTCGACGATGATGGTGATGGTGATGGTGATGGGCGATGCACGACGAGTTGTGGAGTAACGATGATGAGAGGATGGGAGGAAGACAAGTACTGGTTATGGATAACCCGGCCCCCTCCTGGTCTCCCCCCACCCTTGTCACATGCACCCAAACTCTCCCCCTCTGGCCCCTCTGGGCTCCCCTCCCTCTTGGCGCTTGGGGTTAAACTCGCCCTGGCTTTCTAGCCCACCTAACCCCTTACCAACCTATCAATGACCACCAACAACAACACTCTGGCCCTTGCCCGCAGTCGCCTGTATCGCCTGTATTGCCTGCATTGCCTGCATTGCCTGTCTTCCACCCCCTTCCAACGGCAATGCAAGGCAAACGCCAGGCCAGGTCTCCCATACGCTCTCCCAAAATCAAAACACAACTAACCCATCTCTCGTGGCACTATCACTCAAGAAGACTTCCAAGGCCACAAAACTCACCTGGACAACCTCCGTTTAGGACGGGTGACGCCCATCTCGCGTCCGCCAACCTTGCCAGTCGAATCGTCTCGTCCGCCCATGACGACCACACCGTCATCGTGTTCTGGCTCAGAGGCATAGCGATTCGAGCTGACGGGCGGTGGACCGCCTGATCGACGCACTGGACCTGATCGCCCAACTGGCGAGAGAGGCGTTGACGGCATGCCGGTAGATTGATGACAAGTAGACGATCAAGTGTCGACGATGAAACTTCGAGCTGCCGGGGCGAGTCGAATGGAGGAAGGTGGGGGTGGAGCTGATCTGTCGATGGGAAGTGAAGACTGCGGCCGTTCCTGTTGCTGAATTTGGCTCGCTCTTGTCGCACAGCTTGTCTTGACTGTCGTATAGCCAGGAGAGAGTCGAAAGCAGACGGGGGTGTGGGTCTAGAGGATACAATTACTACTAGAAGTGGGAAGGAAGGAGAGGGAGAGGAACAAAAGTCGAGACGGCTGGCGAGAGAGAGACGCGCGCGTACGCGTTCGTGCGTACCCTTTGTTGTTGGTGGGATGCGAAGGGTTTGAATGGGGTGATACAAGCGTGACAGTTGGTCGTTGTCGCGTCGTGTTCGATGATCTGGAGTTGATCCTTTGGATGCTCGATTGGATGTTGACAGTGATGGGAGTTTTGTCGCAGTTGGTGAATGTCTGGTCTCCGGTTGGGTGAATAGCGTCTCGGAGCCAAAGGAGCCAAAGGAGCCAAAGGAGCCAAAGAGGGTCGCTTGGCTGGATTGGCTCGTTTAGAACCTAGACACCAGGGCGCGGCTTATTGGGAGCGGGGGAAGGGGGCGCACGACTTGCTTGGGCAAAACAAAGTGTGTGGTTTGGCCGCAAGCAATAACAAACAATGCGATGTATGCAATGCACGGGTGGTGGTGCAAGCGATAGATAGCAAGCAAGCAAGTAAGCTTGAGCTTGTCGATTAGGTGTCGAAAGGTCGACTGATTATGATAGACGATAGTTGATTTGGTGTGTTTTGACTTATGCTTTGAGAAATGCTAATAGTCGAAGAGGAAGAAGTTGGGATGCGATGATGATGATGGTGGGATTGATTGGGTGGGGTGGGCCCGAAGATTCCGCAGAAGGGTAAAAGCACGGCAAAAGCTGCGGAGTTGACGCCTCGGGGCGAATTGGGTGGGGGGATTAGTATTAGTAGTTTGGGTGGGGTGAGTGGAAGACTTAGGAGACAACGTTCCTGGACCTGCATACTACCGTAGTTCCTAATGTACCGACGCTGCGGTTCTTTCTTCTGTCCACATTAGCAAGGGCTTAATTACTATTAGAAGAAATTGCTAGTATAAGTACTAAACCTCGGGAGTAATTTTTGATTTTGCTAGCAACTTGCGGCCAACAAGGCCGATTCCGCGGCCAATGGGGCCAGACCCAACTACATCTACTTGTGCTATTCGATCTCATTCTTCTCCATCCCCACTTTGACGTTCCCCAACTCGACCACACTTTGATGAAGCCCTGCCAGCGCTCATTCTATGTTCTGTTTAAGGGCTGCAATCTGCATACTACCCAATTCTCGCGTCGTCTTTCCCCCAGGGCTGCAAGGGCTTACCAGGGCTTTAGGTCATTCTAACCTCATCGCTCCCTCGTTTTACCTTTACCCTGTACCCCACCGTCCCTATTGACTACCTGCTTCCCCCTGTCCTTGTGCCATCTTGTGACGAGCGCCACAAAAATCCACGCTCGCGCGAGGACCCAAATGCCACACCTTGCTTCTACCCGATAACTTTGAGCGACTGCGCATGGTGCCTGGCCCACATTAACTCTACGTCACTTGCACAGCATGATAATCGCTACCCTGACTGCTCGGCATTGTCGGGCCGAAACGCTCTGGCTCTTGCATTGCTGCTTGCAGCAATGCAGCATATTTGTTGTTTGCTCGAGTCCCGAGTGTGGCAGACCATAGTTGGGAAGTTTGGAGGAGTGTGCTCGGTCTGATATTCTTTGTGGCAGCAACATACCTCGGAGCCATTGGGCACGGACCACCAGGCGCGCCGGATGGACCGTGCTGTGGCGGTGGCGTCGGGCCGAGAACACATCGTGCGCGACTGCGATAGGCGACATCTACAAGTTCCCCTCTTCCCTCACTGAGGAGGCGAAACGGGATCCAAGCGCCGTCTAACAAATAGTAGACTGGCAAACACTAAGCACGGGGCACGTTGCATGGTGTGGCGCTCTGTGGCGCGGAGGTCTGGGCGCCTCTTCCCTTCGATATCGCAGCGAGATGGGACTCCCCTTTGGGGTCTTGTCTACGTTTGACCCCTGGTAGACTCCATGGATCCGGATCCATAGTCTTGCCCTGCGTCGCATTCCGTTTTTGTTCTCAGTTGGAACGTTTGGGTTTGGGATCTTGGAAGTCAGTCACTACTTGGAACATTGTGTGCTAGATCTCAAACGCGCCCTTCAATGAAGGAGTCCTGAGTGTGAAGGTCAATGCGCTCTGTATGCCAACTGTCGAGCTTTGTGCCACAAGATGTTAAGATGGATAGGATCCTCTATCATTCATCCATTCAGAATCCCTAACCGCGAACGTGCTTCAAGCGGAGTGACAAACCTGGTTCCGTCTCACGCGATCTCCACGTGCGCGCCCAATAACTCCACGACATTAATGGAGCGGGATCAAATCATAAGCGAGAAGTGAGAGCGGGTGGAGGGTACGGGGGAGCTGTCTTGGTTCTGGGACGATCACGTTACGTATTCGGTAGTTGGTCGATGGTGCGATTGAGTCACCATACGCCATGGCTGGGTTTAATACGAAGAGTACTCGTAGACTCCCTTACTACCACTACTATGCCGACCTGAAGCCGCCGGAGTCACCATTCCTCTAAATCATGTCCGTCCTCACCGGGGAGAAAAAGATCCCCTATAGCCAGCACACCATTACTCGGGCCAGCGACGGCTTAACTTACGATAATCTAGAACTAGTATCAATTGTGCATCCTCTTGTTTCCATCTTCCATCTCCCTTCTCCATCTCTCACTCTCTC
Source organism: Cutaneotrichosporon dermatis (assembly GCA_020011015.1). Taxonomy (NCBI): domain Eukaryota; kingdom Fungi; phylum Basidiomycota; class Tremellomycetes; order Trichosporonales; family Trichosporonaceae; genus Cutaneotrichosporon; species Cutaneotrichosporon dermatis. The sequence continues at coordinate 1,585,813 of JAIGNX010000002.1, read as the reverse complement.
TTGTTTCTCTCTTTCTGTTCCGGTCATTCCTCAAAACAGAGCTCTCCCTTCTTGGCACAGAGCCTAAAACGATTCCATAACAAAAGTTGGCATTCGACCCTATCTATAAACGCGAACGCCTCTACGACCGACACGTCCCCCTCCACCGAGGCTACACTTGCAACCCACGTTCCTAACTTATCCATCGTCCCATCTCGCCGACTCCGGCACATACAACTCTCACCATGAAGATCACGGACAAGCTCGCCGCCGCCGAGCGCGAGGGCCGCCCCTTCTGGAGCTTCGAGTACTTCCCTCCTCGTACTGCCCAGGTGAGTCGCCGTGCCCGTCGCCGAGTCGACCGCTGTCAGCTAACAAATGTAGGGTCTCCAGAACTTGTACGACCGTATCGAGCGCATGCGCAACCTTGGCCCCGAGTTCATCGACATTACTTGGGGTGCCGGTGGCAAGAATGCCGACCTCACGTCGTCGCTCGTCCAGGTGTGCCAGGAGACGATCGGCCTCGAGACCTGTATGCACCTGACGTGCACTGAGAGTGAGTTCGCACTCAACGGGCACTCCTGCGCCCGTTGCTGTGTGGGAAGAGAACGAAGCAAGATCCCACTCCTGTGCATCGCGAATCAGTACTGACAACGCAGTGCCAAAGGAGAAGGTCGAGTGGGCGCTCAAGCAGGCCAAGGAGGCCGGATGCCAGAACATCCTCGCGCTCCGTGGCGACCCTGTCGCTGGCTCGGCGACTTGGGAGCCAACCCCAGGCGGGTTTATGCACGCGGTCGACCTCGTCCGCTACATTCACAAGCACTACCCTGGCGACTTCTGCGTCGCAGTCGCCGGCTTCCCCCAGGGTCACCCGGAGACCCCAGACACCCCGGAGGGCAAGCACCAGGAGATGCTGTGGCTCAAGGAGAAGGTCGACGCCGGCGCCGAGTTCATCTTCACGCAGATGTTCTACGATGTCAACATCTTCTTCAACTGGGTCAAGGAGGTGCGCTCCTACGGCATCACCGTCCCCATCGTCCCCGGAATCATGCCGATTCAGAACTGGCAGAAGTTCCAGACTTGGGTCAAGCGCGAGAACATTGTCGTTCCCCCGGAGTGGTACGAGGCTCTCAACCCCGTGCAGGGCGACGACGAGCAGGTTCGTGCTCGCGGCACCAAGCTCGTCGCCGACATGTGCCGCGCCATCCTCGAGAACGAGGAGGCTGGCATCAAGGGTCTGCACGTCTACACCCTCAACCTCGAGAAGGGTGCGCGCATGCTCCTCGAGGAGCTGGACATGACGCCTCGCCGTGAGCAGGTCATGCCTCTCCCGTGGCGTCCGTCTCTCACCCCCTCGCGCCGCTCCGAGACGATCCGCCCCATCTTCTGGGCCAACCGCGTCCAGTCGTACCTGTCGCGTACCAGCGACTGGGACGAGTTCCCTAACGGTCGTTGGGGAGACTCTCGTTCGCCTGCCTACGGTGACCTCGACGGTTATCCCGTTGCTATCGGAACTTCTGTGAGTAGCACAGACAGATTTGCCCGAAATACATTGCTGACGTCGACCAGGCCAAGGAGGCCATCGAGCTCTGGGGATCGCCCCAGACCCGCAGCGAGGTCAACGAGCTGTTCGCGCGCTTCTGCCGTGGCGAGATTAAGAAGCTCCCCTGGTCGCAGAACGGCGCGTCGTCCGAGACGACCGTCATCACGGACCAGCTCGCCAAGATGAACGAGCGCGGCTACCTGACCATCAACTCGCAGCCCGCTGTCGACGGCGCCCGCTCGGACGACAAGGTGCACGGATGGGGACCGACTGGCGGATACGTGTACCAGAAGGCGTACCTCGAGTTCTTTGTCGCTCCCGAGCTTCTGAGCCCTCTGATCCGGCGCATCGAGAAGGACCCCCGGATCACGTACTACGCCGTGAACAAGCAGGGCGACCTGCGCACCAACACGCACTCGGAAGGTCCCAACGCCGTCACCTGGGGCGTCTTCCCCGGCAAGGAGATCATCCAGCCGACCATCGTCGAGGCCGTCTCTTTCATCGCGTGGAAGGACGAGGCGTTCGAGCTCGGATGCCAGTGGGCCAACCTGTACCCCGAGGGGTCTCCTTCGCGCGCTCTCCTCCGCAACATCATGGACACGAGCTACCTCGTCAACATCGTCGCCAACGACTTCAAGGACGGCATGGCCATCTTCGAGCCCTTCCTCCTGGACCAGCCTGCGCCCGAGCAGCCCAACGGCGCCGCCCAGGTCGTTAACGGCAACTAAGCCACGACGCAAACGTAGATGTCGGCGGATCCAACCCCGCCGACTAGAATCTAGGCGCGCAGATCCAACCCTGCGCGCAACCACCATCTCATCTCATTCTCTTCCCGGCATTCTCATTCATCACATATACGCACGCCCGGCGTCCGGATCCAACCCCGTCCCGCCCCGTGCCCATAACCCTGCGGATCCAACCCCGCAGGCCCTGTTAGCATATCACAGATCACATAGTACGTTGTAGCGTCCTCAACGGACGAGCCGTTCAACCCGGCACCCAGTACCCGGCTCAACCCATACCTCTCACATCATACCTACCGCAAGGATACCCCCGGCCCCGTGGCGTGTGTCTGCAGCTTGTGCTGTGCACGCCGCGCAGAGGTCGTATGGAGAGGTTCAACTCCTCGCAAATGACAAAAGCAAAGAATACGACATGCATTGATTGGGACTACGTGCGGGGGAGATGTGCGCGAGTGACAGCCGAGTGGGGCGGGGAGCAGTGCGAGCAGAATGTGCTGACCGGATCTGCGTTAAACTACCCGAGGCGCACAGATGACAGCGAAGAGAAGAGAGTACGACAGTCAGGACCGCATGCGAGCTGAGGTGGGATGGCACTGACGCCACTGTTCTACGCTTCAGCTGTGGCCACATCTGTCCGCCGCAGCCATCCCAGAGCGTCACGACCATTCATCGTACGCATGCAACATTGCATCCAGTGGAGTAGTGACAACATTAAGTCTATGGCTCGAACTCGCTATGATATACGCGCCTGGGCATCCCATCCGCCAAATGTCCATCCTCGCTCTCCCTCCCCACGCAGCCTGTCCGGGACTTCATCACCCCGACTCATGCACTCTCACGCCGCACGCTCCCGCCTCTCACGCCGCACGCTCCCGCCTCTCACGCCGCACGCTCCCGCCTCTCACGCCGCACGCTCCCGCCTCTCACGCCGCACCCGCTCGCGCTCCGCCTCATCATACGTCTCCCACCGGTCGAGCTCGCCGCGCATCGCGTCGCTCCGCTCCGTCGCCGACGGGTGCCCGGCCCAGCTCCAGAGCTTGATCATGTTCAGGAGGCTGTTCTCCTCGCGCCCAATCTCGTCGAGGCTCGCGAGCGAGTTGGCAAAGTGGTCGACCGCGAGGCGGGGGTCGAACCCCGCGTGCGCGAGGATGCGCAGGCCCGTGAAGTCGGCCTCGAACTCGTGCCGCCGGTCGAAGCCGACGTGCCCGAAACGCTCCGTCATCTCCTCGGCGGTCGTGCGGCCGAGGCTGGCGAGCGCGTCGTTGACGGCCGGCCCGAAGAAGATCGTGAAGGGCCAGATCATGGCGCGGAGGATGTCGATCTGCAGCCCGAGGACGGAGGGCCACCAGACCTGCTGGTGGCTCAGCGTTTCGAGGTGGTGGCTCAGGAGGAGGTGGCCCATCTCGTGCGCGAGCACCATGGCCAGATGCAGCGTCTGGACTTCGGTGGGCTCGGGTGGTTTGGTCGCGCGCGGCCGCGGGGCGGACGAGAAGAGACTCTCGAAGAAGCCGCGCTTGGGCGGCGCTGGTTCTGGGGCGGGATCCTCTGGCGGCCCATTATGCGCGAGGATGTCGTCTAGCAGCCCGGTGAAGATGACTATCCCGCCCGCGCCCTTGCCGCCAAAGCCGTACGAGAAGGCATTCTTGTCCGGCGCGTCCATGAGCATGACGTTGTACGGTGGGCCAAGCTCCATGTGCTCCGCGCCCGTGTCCTTGTCACCCCCGGGCAGAGCGGCATGCAAGCGCGCCGACGCTCGCACACGCGGTCGCAACGGGTACTTTGAAGGTGGGGGCCAGAGGTCCTCGATGTCGACGTCGAGAGGGCGGCCGAGCTCGCCCCCGTCGACGTGCTCGACGGCTGTCAGGACGCCAGCCTCTAAGCGCCGCAGCGTGCTCTGCACCCACTGCCAGCGCCAGTCATTGAGGGGCACGACAGGGGGCGCAGGTTGGTCGGCCGTTGTGAGGAGCCTGAAGACGCTCTTGAACCAGTTCGCGCCCTCGAGGCTGCGCGCGACGTGGTCCTCCTCGTCCGCGGTCAGAAGAATCAGCCGCCACCTCCCAGTAAGCGGTACGCGCTCCAGTGCCGTCGCCCACACGCCCAGGAGCAGAAGCACGGGCATGAAGAAGAGCAGCGACACGAGCCAGCGCATCATCCGCAATCTGTCCTTGAACATCCGCAGGCTGACCCAGTAGCGTCGGAGGGCGTCGACCTGGGCCTGCTGCGCCGTCGAGAGCTCGTTGTAGAACCGCACGCTGACCGGCGGCAGCGGGGGTAGGAAGAAGTAAGACTGGCGGATCCGCCGGGCCATCACCTTGGCCCACTGGGTGTGCGCGGCCTCGTCCTCGTCGCCATCTGGTTTCTCAGGGTGCTTGTCGCGCCACTTCTCGCGCATCTTCTCCCGCATCGGGATGATGTACGCGATCCGCCCGTCTGGCGAAATGAGGTCGCCCTGTGGCGTCTCAGGCGCCTCGACGAGGGACGCCGCGTCCGCTGGCGAGAGGAGGACGCCGCGCTCGTCCTCGCACCACATCTTCCAGAACTCCTCCGCCTCAGGCGACGCCTTCGGTACCCGCTTGTCCTTCGATAGCCACGACACGCCGCGGCCCATCCGGAACATGGCGAGTGTGCCGATCGGGAAGAACGAGAGGAGCACTCTCGACACGCCCGTCACGAGTGTGAGCAGTGACGTTCCCTTGTTCATGAGCATTTGATTCGTGACAACAGCAAGAGTGGCATACCTACCTTCAACAATGCCCCTAATGCCGGTACCAAGGGGAGCGCTTCTCGTCGTGACGTGGCATGGAAGGATCGCACCGCTCCCATCGAAGAGGCAGCGAAGCGCGCGTGAAATCGCTCCTCGTTCACAAGGCTTGAGCTTGGCACCCGCCCAAATGGTCCGCTTCGGCCAAGCCTCAGACTCAGAGGAAGCTGGGGCAAGGGCACCTGATCCCCCTCCTCATGCCACTGCGCCTTGGCCTTGCCCTTGCCGATGTACGAGTATGAGGCGTACCCATATCGCGCGGACGACGGTCGTGCCGCTCCCCAATGCCGGGATGACGACGCGACAGCGTTGGCCGATAACAGACTGGGCCGTGGTGGTCGCCTGAGGGCGGGCACGAGTGGGTTGAACGTGAGAGAATGTCGGAGCATGCCGTGCGATATCATGGAGGCATGTCGTAGCAGAAGTAAGAGCTCGCGTGGTGGTGAGTGAGAGTGATCTGTTGTTGCTGCGACGAGAGAGTTGCCGTGGAAGGTGAGCTCGGCAAGCGAGGATGCGTCCGGCAGACCGGCAGGTGGCAAGCGCGCGTGCGTAGTATACGTTGCCCCGCTTGAACCGATAATGAACCGATGAACCGTGGGAAACTAGCAAGTCGACTAGGGTATGACGCTCGTGCCGTAATCGCAACGCGTATGATGTTTAGAAAGAGGGCCAAGGCACCATTGACTTTTGATAGTTAGTTTGATTAAGATTTTGATTAGAAGTGAGATTTATGTTTCAGGCCTTAATCATTACTAAATGTGTGTGAAGTTGGAACGGAATGGGATCGAGACGCGATCCAAGCAATCACACACATAGACGCCTCGACAACACTACACTTCCATAACTTCGCTCTCATCTACACACCTCTCGCATCTCATCTCCTCTTATTCTCTTCTCTTCCCCTTCCCCTTCTCTCTCCACACATCTCTACATCTCCCCTCACCCGCATCTCTCTGCTCGACTGTCCCTTGCACTCGCACACCATCCATTTCACACACTCAGCTCTCACATTCGCCCACTCGAAACATTCCTTTATCATCGATCCCGCCGGGCCCCCTACTCCCAACCCACACACTGTCATCACTAGCTCTTATCCTGTGATGCGCGACACCTAAATTCCTCCACCACTCATCCTTTCCAACCATGAACGGCACGTCATCGCCAGATCCAAGCCCTCAAAAGCCCTCGCCGAGGCGGCAAGACCTCTCCTACGCCGATCAGCAAGAGTTACTCGCATTCATCGAGAAGCGCCGGTGGTTCGAAGGCAAGCTCGAGGTGAGGCATGACTCTCAGCAAGCCCAGCGGGCGCCAGTGCAAGCGCTGACACTACAGTCGCTCAAGGCATTACCGCCCGTCTACCCGTTCGTCCACCCAGTGCTGCTCCCCGATCCAACCAGTACCGCAGGCTATGTCCGCGCGGGCGCGGAATCGTCACCATGGCGGCTGCCGAATAAGGCGCAGCTTGCGGCCTGGGTCAACGAACGGAACGCGGTCGAGGACGAGGTGGAGCGCTTTGACGACGGCGACATGGAGCGCATGAAGGAGAAGACTCGACGTGCGTAGTTCTGGTCCTGACGTCTGTGCAAAGGGGGGCAACGATACTGACACTTGCCACAGAAATGACCCGCGTGCCCCTGACGCAACCGTCCACCGATCTCGTCGAGGTCACGCTCGACCTTATCCTCCTCATCGACCAGCTTCTCCAGGTGCTGCGGCGCCGCGGGTCGATCCTCGAGCTCACCTCACTGCGGCTGCAGTGGGATGACTTGCGATACGAGGTCAGGCGCGAGAGCGAGAGCGTCAAGTCGGAGATCGAACATGTTGTCATCGAGGCCCAAGCTTGGCTGCCCGGTGCAGCCACACCGCCTCAGCGTTTCGACATGCGACGACGCGGCTCGGGATACCAGGCCGCTTCTGCTTCTCCCTCGCAGCGGATCCACGCGTCAACATCCGACTCGTCGCTGCCAGAACATGCCGTGGCTCCATCGACACCCCCGATGCGGCCCGCCGACGGATCGCCTCGACTCACACCCTCTCCCACTAAACCTCCATCCTCGCCGTCGAGGTCACCATCCAAGCCACACAATGTGCCACGATCCGCACTGCACATCTCCATCCTGCGCTCGCAGCTTGTTGGGCTTCAGACCCGCCACCGTAACCTACAGTACAATCTGGTTAAGCGGAGCGGAGCCATTCTTGACAAGATGATCGACCAAGCTGGGCGGTTGCAGGATCTCGGCGGCGTGGATGGCCCGCTGCAAGAAGAGGAGCGCCACCGCGAACGCGCCATTCCGGATGCCCTCATCGACCTCCAAGAAGAGCTCGAAGCTAGAGCCGTTGACATTGGCGATCGTGTCGCATGGTGCAGCTCCTTCGAGCAACAATGCCGCAAGGGCCACGAACACTTCTCACGATCAGCCCGGGCACAGAAGGCTGGAGCTGATCTCATGGCCGAAATCCAGAGCGCCCTGGCAGAACCTGCGTCCAGCCAGAACCACGCCACCTTGGCGCAGATGTACGCTGAGGCCTGCGCGGTATTGCCGCCTCCCCTGGACGACGACTCGTTACCGATGCCCTCACACCCTGCGTTCCCGAGCAAGGACGAGCACAACGAGGCCGTGTGTGTGGCTCTCACCGAAGCTAGAAACGACGCCGAGGCCGATCTCGACATTGCGGGCAAGATGCTCGCGTACTACGCCTCGCTCCTCAAGTCTAGAGAAGCGCTGCAAGCCCAGCATGCTCGAGTGCAGACTCTTCGTGAACACCTGCAACGAGCGATTCACTGCTTGGAGATGGGAACGGATTTGGCACCCCGACCGACACTTGACGGCGTCGCGGCGAACGGCGGGGATTACTCTGAGTGGTTGCGCAACGTCGCGTCGTGGACGGACGATGGTGACATGGCTGTGCGCTCGGCAACCGATGCTCACGAGACAACGATTCTGGCCGTCATGCAGTATCGCAAGGCATTGTCCAGCGCTTCGATGGCGGTCAAGCAGCACTTGCCTGCTGGCGGCGTGCCCGACGATCTAGGGCCATTGGTGGACGATGACGCGGCGGACCTCATCGCTCTCGGCAGGCAATGCGCTGCGCTCGCCAAGCGCGTGCGCAACGACGCCGAGGCGGTACCTCTCATTCTGAGCATTCGGGAAGACACTGCCGAGGTGTACGAGAGGCTGAGCTCGTTGCGCAGTGAGATTATACTCGCCATCAACCAGGCGGCTTGGTCCACGCGCTCGCCCTCATCACTTCCGACGACCCTTACCGATGACCTGGCTGCGCTCGAGGCACGCGCCGACGAGTACGACCGCGACATGGCCCGTTTGCGCGCTATGCCCACTGTCTCGGAAGCGATCCCACCGTTGGACTCGGTCCTCGAGCAGGGCAGGAACAGCCTCTCTGAGGCCCGCCACGAGCTCGACGTGTTCAAGCGTGTAGCACAGCAGGCTGAATGGGTTCGTGATGTGCAGAGTGAGGGCGAGCGTCTCGTGGAGGAACTCGAGATGGCCGCCGATGCTCTAGCCGACCTCGATGCCGAGGCGTCCGACTCTCGCCTCACCGAACTGCGTGCCCGAGTTGCAATGTGGAACGACGACATTATCCAGCGCATTGCGTTGGTTTCCGGTGAAGAGGAGGCTTCCTCAACCTGGCCGACCACCGACGAAAGCAGCACAGCCAATGGGCCGCTCACTCCGCCTCTGACGCCGGTCAGCCGCGTCGGCCAGTCGTCCGGCTTCATGACCACCATGCCTGATCTCGCCGCTCTCGACAAACGCGTACGGAACGAAGTCAATCATCAATCAGCGCGAGTATCGGCATCTTTAGCACGGCTCGTCAATTTGCACGACCAACTCGCATTTGAGCGCTGGGCGACGCCGGTGCGGAATGCCACTCAGACCTTGGAGAGTGCCAAACACGACCTCCAGGGAACGCTGAGTGGGTTAATGGACAAGCTGGGCAGTATCAACAGCGGTGATGACCAGACGACTCGTAATGCACAGGCGGTGGAGAGCCTGCGCTCTGGCGCTGAGGCCATCGGCAAGCACGCCAGCGTTGTGCAGTCTCTCGTCGCTTATCTCAACGACGTTCTTGCTGCGGATGCCTCAGCGGGCATAGACATGCGCAAGGCCGCCGACGTCTTCTCGTCTGCCGATGTCACGCGCGAGGCTGCGTTAGCGCAGATTACAAAGGCAGAGAAGTGGCAGCGGCAGCTCGAGGATATTGTGGCGCAATCCCTCCTGGCGCGGACCGCCACTCCGGTTGCGCGGGACAGCGACGACCCGCCCAGAACACCCGAGCAAACGAACAAGAAGATCCAGTCTCTCGACGGCGGCCTAGACGCACTCGAGCTTCCGGCCATAGTGCACCCCTCGCCTGCACAGTTGCGCTCTACTCCCAAGATGCGCCGTCTGCCGAGCTCCTCCGACGCCAAGAAGCTTGCCAAGGCGTTTACCTCTATCGCCGACAGCGCACGCTCGATAGCGCGTTCGGAACCCGACTCGCCGGACATGAAGCGCTTGCTCGAGAAGGTCACGAGCCAGGGCTCGCTGGTGCCGGACCTCGAGGTCTTGGGTGTGGTGTCTGACGCCGCGGGCGCGTGCGACGAGGCGTTCAGCCGGTTACTCGATACGGTCGATTCTGGGGCAGACCGTGAGGCGACATTGGCCGCTGAGCAGGAAGCGCAGAACGCGGTTAAGGCGTTGGAGGAGGTCGCGCAGCCGCTCCTCGGTGACTCTCGCGTCGCCCTCGAGCGGCGGCGTGTTGCGACTGCCTGGGCCGAGTTGCGCTCCGTCGCGGAGGATGAGTCCATGCCGTCAAGCAGCAATGCCCCGTCCGTGGCCGAGTCTGTCAACTCGGCGACGGTTTCTACTCGCACACCCAAGCCGAGGAAGACGCGTCCATCCCTCAACCAGCAAATGCGCAGATCCTCGTCGTTGCGATCGAGTACAACTGCCACAACCGCGGAACCGTCGAAGAAGCCTACGCCGACAATGTCGACCAGAGCCCGCGTGACGTCCGACACAACACAGGGCCGCACGGCGCGCAACCGCCCGTCGCTCGATAGTACGCCATTTGCGCTGCCGCAGAAAACACCAAAGGGGCGCTCCAGTTTACCGGGCAGACCCGCGCGGGCCATCACGCCGACGGTGTCGGTGCCCTTCCGCCTCTCGCGCTCGACGAGTTCGTACACGAGTCTCTCCGAGACGGCTACTGCAACGACACCGACGCGCGCGCGCCCGCGCATGAGTGACCCTCCGCGATTCCTCTCCGTCTCGAGACCCAAGCCGACGCCGCAGCTCAAGAGCCGGCTGGACGCGGCCGTCGCACGCGTCCTCGAGAATCTTGACGTGAGTCTGTCTCCAGCTTCCGCACTAACGGCCAGGTCAGAGTCCCCATGGTACCCGCCGGCCGCCGGTCGCCCGACGAGTGGAAAGACGAGTCGGGGCGGTACTGGATCGGCACTGGCGCACGGGCGCGCATGTGTTTCTGCCGCATCCTGCGCTCGCGCACCGTCATGGTGCGTGTTGGCGGCGGGTGGGTGGAACTGAGCCGCTACCTCCTGGACCACTTTGCCGACGAGCTCGAGCCGGATGCAGAGGCGTCCGGGCCTAGCACCGCCCTCCAAACCGAGACTGCGGCGTCCTCAGCGTCCGCGTCGACGGCCGGCTCGTCCCGCCCCCGCGCTCCGTACACGCCCGCCAGAGTCTCCTTACCGGCATTCCACACGTCGCCGGACGTGGCCACGCCGCTGCCCCTGCGCGCGTCGTCTTTATCGCCTGAGAAAGCCCCGGGCTCGAGTTCGGGGTCGCCCCTCGTCCCACTCAGCTTCATGCGCAAGGCCAGCGAGAGCCCGGGCATGCGCGACCGCGAGCGCGAGGCGCTGCGGCGGCGGGCGTAGTATGCCCCAAGTCTCGGCCTGTGGCTGGCTGGCCACCGCGGCGGCGCGGACGGGCGTACGCGTAGCGTGATCGTCGAACACCTGTCCTCCAGCTCTCTCACCTAGCGCTCTCCCATATCCTCCCCATCTTCTCTACCTTCTCATACCTCCCCCTCACTGTGCAACCCGCGATCGACACGATCGACGCTCTATCCTCTTCCTCTCCATTTTGGTCCCCCAGTTCCCGTACGCGACATCCTATCCCTCCATATCCTATCCCCTATCCCAGCCTCGGACGCAGCGAGCAAACTAGAACTAGCAGACGAGCTAGCTGCCTAGCATACCCTGTTGTACAGATTAGCCTTGCAATGTACCATGTCTCCTTCTCCCTTTGCGCTTCTCCATGTCCACCTCTTCTGCTCTGCCTTGCCTCTCCTAGCCTTTGCCTCTGCCTGCCTCTCCTCTGCCTCTGCTTTGCCTCTGCCTTGCCTCTGTCTTGCCTCTGCCTTGCCTCTGCCTCTGCCTCAGCCTGCTTGTGCTTTCCCTCAGCCTGCCCCTGCCTCAGCCTGCCTCAGCCTGCCTCAGCCTCAGCCTCAGCCCGCCCTCGCCTGCCTCACCTCCGTCTCCATCTCCGCCATCTCCGCTTCACTACCCCGCCCGGCTACCAACGGCTGTGTGACGGCTGCGTGGCGGCACAGCACGGGGACCGGCAGCGTACGACTCCCGGACATATGTCTGCGGCAATCGCTCGGCCACGGCACGCGATTGGTGGGCCTTAGCACACGCAAACTTAATTGACAAGCGAAGGAATAATGCTGATAACATACAGACAGACTATTGCGGGGCTTGATTGGGCTGCGATGGGAGATGGGGGATGGGGATAGGGGGCTGGGGCACCAGTTGATGGTGCGTGCTGCGTTGCGTGCTGCTGCGATGCTGCGATGCTGCGTGCTGGAGCTGCGTGCTGGGGGCGTGCTGGGGTTGCGGTTGCGTGCGGTGTGATCTTGCGGTGATCAGGGATTGTATAATGTGGGGCTGGGGTTGGGGACGGTACGTCGCTATGGAATATGCTGATATGCAGTAGCAGTAGTAGCCGCGGCGATCGGTGCAACGTCTTGTGTCTTGGTATCTTGGTATTTCGCTGTGGCGATCGCGAGCGATGGCGAATGTCGAGCAGGAGGGGTGGTGGGTGGTGGTGGGTCGAAAGTCGGTGTGGCGTCGGTGGCGCCAACTCATAGCCGACCCCCTAGATCTTGCAATGTCGCCCCCCCCCCCTCTTTGGTGACCTCTGTGGTGACCTTTGATCTTGGTGCGATACTATGGCGGCGATGCCACGATGCGATGAATGCCATGCGTGCAATGCGCACGACGGGCTACCGCACACACGTCACCTCGTCCTCGCCGAGGTCGCGGAGCACGTCGCGGAACAGCTCGAGCGCGAGCGCCGCTGGGTCGCCTCTGCTCCCGGCCTGATGTCAGCGCCGTCTCCCTCCAGCTCCGTCCACCTCTCTCCCACAGCCTCAAGCCCGCCCCGCGCAAGCCCCGCCCAAGCCCGCTCACACCACGCGCCACTCACGTTCATGTCCCGCAGCGTCGAGGGCGCCCACGGCGTGCGCGTGTGCATCCATCTGTCCCACGCCTCGGCGGCGCGCGCGCCGTCGTGCCCGTGCAGGTTGCACATGATGTGGAGCTGTGGTCAGCGTCTATGCAGGAGAGAGAGTCCTCGCCCGTCGTCGCTTCTTCGTCGCCTAGCCGTTGTCATTGTTTTCATTCTCGCCCTCGTCCTCGCCCTCGTCCTCGCCCTCGTCCTCGCCTTGCCCCAGTTCTCGCCTCGCCTGGCCTTGCCTTCGCCTTGCCCTCACTCGCGCCGCGCCCTCGCTCGCCCTCCTACGCATGCTCCTTGCAATCTCCCTTCGCAACCCGCTCCCCCACACTGCCCCCAAGCAACCCACCTTGAGCGAATTCAGGTTCTCGTTGATCCGGCACTGCTGCGCGTCCATCCCGGCCACCAGCCGGCTCGCATAGTCGTTCATCCCCACACGCGCCGCCGCGCCAATCGCCTCCGCCTGCTGTCAGCTTCCGCCACACTAGATGCGCACAAAAACAGGCCGTTGCCGATGGAGGCGCTCGAAGGGCGCGCGGAGGCGGTCGAGTTTCTTCGCCTGTCGTCAGACGGGTTGAGCTCCCGGAGTTTGGGGGGAATTGTCACAGTGTCACGCCGTGTTGCTCAACTTTGGCAAACGCGTCGCTCGACAACGACATGAGGTCGCCCCCCCCGCACCCGACTCACGCATTTATCGTCCCACGCCCAGTTGCCCATGGCATGCAGGAAGTCGAGCTGCTCCAGCTCGTGTGGTGTGTACGCGTCGATCTAAGTCAGCCTCTGGCACGACGACAGACCCACCTCTGGATTGGGGTATGCAAGCCCGCAGTGCCGGCACACCTGCGGCCCGCCGCCTGCCATGGGCAGGAACGGGCTCCGTGGCGAGGCCGTGCCGCCCGGCGCCTCAGTCTCGGTCGACGCCGGGCTTGTGAGCGATAAGCCCAGTGGCGGCGGCGGGACTGGGGGCGGGGTCGGGGGCGGGGACGGCGATAAGGGGAGGGGGAGAGGGAGACAGGGGGCTTTGGGGGTGCGGGGCGGCGTGCGCGTGCGCTTCAGCGGACGCAGCGGACGGGGGTGGTGCCGGCCCTCCCTGCCCTCCCTCCCGCCGCTGGCGCGCTCGGCGGCGAGCACGACAGGATCGAAGGGCAGGTGCTGGAGGGGGTGGGTGAACGCGGCGTCTAGGGCGTCCTCGTACTGGTCTCGCGTCATGATCATGATTGGGGCCGGGGCATGGTTGACGAAGAGTAGAGAGGACGAGGAGGAGGAGAGTTGAGAGGAGGATGAGGATGAGGACGACTCGGATGAGGCAGTTACCTGCACGCCCCCTCGCTCCCTGGCCGGTTACATCGGGTAACAACGACGGCCAGCCAAAATCAGTTGGGCGTTTGATAAAATCCGCCGTTGTCGCCGCCTCACAGTGCTTGCCGCCACCCAGGGGCCGTATCCTTCAGGAACGGGAATTCGGGTGCCACCTTCCGATCGTCATCTGGGGTCTCCGCGATCTCCGCCTCGTGGTTCACGGCTTAGTTGGCCGTAGGGCTGTAGCCGTAAGATGCCGAGTTGTGCGGTTGACTCAACCGGTCAAGAGTCATGACGATTTGTAAGTCTTGACGAGTCCGACGCTTGACGCTTCGCCCAACTCACCACTAACCCTCACTGACCATGCCGCCCAGACCGAAGACAGCAGTCGTGGCCGACGTGGCGAGGGTGACGCGCTCGCGCGCGCGCGCTGCTACTGGTGTGCAGGCGGCGTCAACGCTGGCATCTCTGCCATCTCTGCCTGCCGAAGTAGTCGTAGAGACAGTTGTAGCCGAGCCTCCACCTAAGAAACGCCGCGTCGCGGCGCCCAAGAAGGCCCCGGCGAGTCCGGCCAAACCCAAGCCTGCGCCCAAGCCCAAGCCCAAGGCCAAAGCCATACCCAAAGCCAAAGTAGAGCCTCTCACCGCCCCTGCGCGCCTCACACCCCCGCCGCCGTTCTCGCTCCCCGAGGCGATCGCACACCTCTCCGCCGTCGACCGCCGCTTCGCCAGCCTCTTCGAGCGCATCCCGTGCCGCCCCTTCATCGCAGCCGCCGAAGAGGGACCCGCCGCGGGCGCCGGCGCCGCCGTCGCGCTCGCCACCGCCGCCGCTGCCGCTAACGGACCTGCGAACGGGGCGAAAGACCAAGGCCCAGTGGAGCTCGTGCAGCGCAAGATGGACCCGTTCAGGACGCTCGCCACGTCGATCATCGGGCAGCAGGTGTCGTGGATGGCGGCGAAGAGTATTACGCGCCGCTTTGTCGAGTACTTCTGCGGGCCGGTGGGCGACGTCGAGTCGCGGAAGGACGAGGGGCCGTTCCCGACGAGGGAACAGGTGGCCAAGGCGGATGTGGCGGGGCTCAAGAGTGTGGGGTGCAGCACGCGCAAGGCGGAGTACTGTGAGTGCCCAGGTTGCTGCAAGATAAGGAAGTGAATGAGGCGGCGATTCCAATCGCGGATCAGGGGTCAATGGACCAGAGAAGGAGTAGACGGGGGACGCGCTTCGAGGAAAGCGCGGATTGCAGACGGAGGGGTCAGGCGTCGACAGACGTCTGTACATTTTCGTCTTCATGCCCGTACGCTACACCACTCGAGGAGAGGATGGATCAAGAGAAGAAGAACGAGGTCAACGGTATCGTAGCCGGGTACGGAAGGAGGCAGCAGAGGAGACAGGTAGAGAGGGAGACAGTCAAAGGAGATACGCCGTCACGCCTACACACCCTAACCGCAGTGATCGGCCTCGCGCAGGACTTCGTCTCCGGGCGCCTCACGGATGACCTCCTGATCAACGGCACGGACGCCGAGGTCGCGGAAGCACTCATCGCCGTACGCGGTATTGGGCGGTGGACAGTCGACATGTTCCTGATCTTCACCCTGCGCCGCCCCGACATCCTGCCCGTCGGCGACCTCGGCGTGCAGAAAGGTCTTCTGCGGTGGGTCCTGGCTGCGCACGGCGCCCTCCCCGACCCGCCGACACCCAAGACGCCCAAGACGCCGAAGAAGAGCGCCAGCGTCGCCGAGCCCGCCACGCCGACGCCCGCGGCCTCCGCAGCCCGGGGACGCCTCTGCCGGCGCTGGCGCCGAGCGACTCGCAGGCGACGCTCGTCGACGTCCCCTCCACCCCCACCAAGTCGACAGGGAGCGCCCTCCAGACGCCGTCCAAGTTCCCGTCCACGCCCGGCCCACCGCCGTTCACGCCGACCGCGTCGACCAACCCCGTCCTGCCGCGCACCGTGTCCGACTCGATCCTCGCCACCCCGCTCGACTGGACGAACCAGTGCGCCCACCGCGCCGCGCCGCTCCCGGACGGGCTTAATGTCAGCACGTTAAGATCCAGGCTGGCGGGCAAGAAGGCCAAGTGAGTCCAGTGTAGGGCGAGCTGACGGCAGGGGCGGAGTGTATCTTCTCCCAGAGGAGATGGAGGCGCTCACCAACTCGTGGCGGCCGTATCGCTCCCTCGGGGTGTATTATACTTGGACTATGGCGGGGGAGAGCCCGAATACGAGTGCGCCGTGAGCCTTATACATGCGGCATGTGGCGCTGTCTTATGTATCCCATTATCGTGTTTCTCATATACCGACGTGAACGAGAGGTGGTGATTAGCATACGCATTACAAAGTAGAAGAAAACGTATAGTGCTAAAAGCGGCAATTAGAGGCCCGAATTAGATAACACTATTAGACAACCATTATCAAAGTCTATTAGGTTCAGTGTTAAAACCCTTCTATTCCACTTCAAATCCACCCTGCCGCCACCACGCGACACCCACGCGCGCCACATCGATTTCTCCTTGTAACCCCGCTCAGCATTGCGTCGGTGTGGACTTTTGCTCGCTATTGTCCTCCCCGTCGCCGCCGCCATAGCTAGCACCCAGCATCCATCGTCTGCCGGCCCTCGCTTCCGCAGACATCAAAAGGCCCTTCGCTCGCACCGCGTCCGGCCCACTCGACTCGACGTCGACCCTCCCCTCCCCCATCCTTTTGTCTCGACCCACACCCCTCGACTACACCATGGCCGACCCATCCGCGTTCTACGAGCCCGAGGAGGACGAGCTCCTCTCGTCCCTCGCTGTGCCCCAGTACGGCGGCGAGCAGGGCTACACCAACGAGGAGAGCTACCGCCGCCTCCAGGAGCTTGAGCAGCACGCGTACGCGCAGCAGCTCGCTACTGCCGAGAAGGAGCAGGCGCAGGCGCTCGAGGCCGTGCCCGAGGATGTCAAGCGCGTGCGTAGTTTGGCATTGTTGGCCGACGCGTGAGCTAACATTGCAGTTCCTTGTCCTCTTCCACCAGGCCATCCTTGAGAACGACCTGCCCACCATCACCAACATGTACGAGAGCGGCTGGAACAAGCTCACTCAGGTGGGTTAGAGCGCGCAACAACAATGCTTGATCCACACACTCACACCAGGCCTACTACCAGCACGCCGAGTGGCCCGAGGCCGAGCTCATCGCGCCCCTGGTCCAGAACGACCAGGTCTTCCTCACGCTCTACCGGGAGCTCTACTTCCGCCACGTCTACGCGCGTCTCCAGCCCACAATCGACGACCGCTTCCAGTCGTACGAGAACATCTGCGAGCTGTTCAACTACTTGTTGAACTCGGACGGCCCCGTCCCCCTCGACCTCCCGATCCAGTGGCTGTGGGACATGCTCGACGAGTTTGTCTACCAGTTCCAGTCGTTTGCGCAGTGGCGCGCCAACCCGAAGAACAAGAGCGAGGACGAGCTCGACATGCTCGCCGAGGCGTCGCAGATCTGGTCGTGCTACTCGGTCTTGAACGTTCTCTACTCGCTCGTCCAGAAGTCACAGATCAACGAGCAGCTCCAGGCCGAGAAGGCAGGCAAGAGCGCCGACGAGGTCGCCGAGATCGCCGGCGAGTACGGCTCCAAGCCCCTCTACCGCAACCTTGGCTACTTCTCGCTCATCTGTCTCCTCCGTGTCCACGTTCTCCTTGGCGACCCCACCCTCGCTCTTCAGACCATGGAGAACGTCGAGTTGAGTGGCGGCGCCTTCCTCACCCGCATCACCGCGTGCCACGTCACGACCTACTACCACGTCGGATGTGCCTACATGGCTCTCGGAAGGTGGCCTGACGCCGTCAAGACGTTTGTCAGCGTCCTCATCTTCTTCCTCCGAATGAAGCAGTACCACACCAGGAGTTACCAGTACGGGTCGATCACCAAGACCTCTGAGCGCATGTACGCGCTTCTCGCCATCTGCACCACCCTCTCGCCCAACCCCACCGACGAGAGCATCATGTCCAACGTCAAGGAGCACTTTGGCGACCAGCTCCAGATTCTCCAGCGCGGTGGCGACGAGGCGCTCGAGACCTTCAAGGAGCTCTTCCTCCTCGCGTGCCCCAAGTACCTCTCGGTCAACCCTCCTCCGTACGAGGACGCGGATGCGCTCGCCGAGTACATGGCCTCGCCTCCTCCCGACACTGTGCAGCGCCACCTCGACCTGTTCCTTTCTGACGTTGTCGCGACGCGCAGCGTGTCCAACGTCCGCAACCTGCTCAAGCTGTACACGTCGATCGACGCGGCCAAGCTCGCCGCCTTCCTCGACACGTCGGCTGACCCGGCCGCCGCCGAGGAGGAGGTCCTCCAGCAGCTCATGGTCCTCAAGGCCGCCTCGCGCACGTACGGCAAGCACGCCGGCGACTCTTCGCTCCTCGACGGCGACCGCATCGTCACCAACAACCTCGACTTCACTGTCGACGGCGCCATGGTCCATGTCGAGGAGACGACGACCCACAGGCGCTACGCCGGCTTCTTCATCAGAAACGCCGAGCACGCCCAGCGCGTCTTCAACACCATCCGCGCCTCCCCCCTCCCGTCCCAGCGCCGCAAGGAGGACGCCGGCAAGGAGAGGCAGGACAAGGACGCCAAGCCCCAGGAGCGGAAACCCCAGGCGTGGGCGCCCAAGTCGCGCCAGGTTAGGGTCGCGGCTTAAATCCCCACGACCGCGAAGCGGGCGGGCGGCGTGAGGCGTGTGTTGGGCTACGGCATGCCATGTCAGCGTGTTATGTAGCCCAGAGAGCCGGCAATAGGTGCTGGCGTAGAGTACGAGTAGCTGTGACATATGCATCCATCCACACAGCGCGGGGTGTTGTTGGTCGTGCGGTGTCGTGTCGTCATCGCCGGGTGCACCTCTGTAGCCTGTTCCTGGCGTACTTGGTCAGCTTGAAGCAGAATGAACAAGGCGAACGAGTCCCTGATCCTCAATGGCTGCAGAGCGGAATAGATTGAGTTGCCTTCCGGCCGGATCCTCGATGGAATTGTGGTCTTGTGACTTGCTGTCGTTGTGTGTACCGGATACCACTGGAGGCCCATTGGGACGCCATCAACCAGACTTTGGCAAACACTGGCACACTTCTCGCGGAAGCCGCCAGGCTCCAGAGAGCGCTACATACAAGCACATCCATCGCCTACATACATGCCCGACCTAGCGGGAGTGTACAACGCCGGCGTCTTGCTCTTCAAACTGGCTATTTCTGGTGTTTTGCTGCTTCCTACTTCCACGACGCCCGGCCTCGTTCTCGTTCTACGATTCGCTCGATACTAATTGCTTGGCTCCTATTCCTATTCTTGTGCTTCTGATTCGGCCGCTGTCCCGTAAGACTGGGTTGGCGGCGGTGACTACAATTGTCACGTCTCATCGTTCGATATGGTGTGCTGGTGGTTGTGGTGGTGCGTTGGGGGCGGTTGTGCTGCGATAGTTGATAGGTGGTGTTGTTGTGGTGTGGTGTGTTGCGTTGCGCGGTGTGTTGGTGTGTGGCTGAGATTGTGGTTGTGGCGATATTGTGGGGTGTTGTGGTGGTTCGAGTGCGTGTTGCATGGAAACAGATGACGGTGGAAAATGATACTAGAGGGTGGACGTGCTAGACGACTTGAGAAGGGCCGATACAGCAGAGGCGATCCAGACGACGGATGCCTTCCAACGAGCCGAGCCGAGCCGACGCTCAGAGGTGGTCACGCAAGATCCGCTCGCCCATCTGTCGCGTTAGCATGGCACAAGAACAATCGGCCCGTTTCGCCTCCCACACTACGATCAGGCGACAACGACGCAAAACTCACCGGACTGACGCCGCGACGGCGCCCGCCAGACTCAGAGAAGCGGCGACGGCCAGTCGACGCGCGGCGGTGGTCGGCCGGCGGCGGGGGCGGCGAGAGCATGGGCTCCTGGGCTGGAAGCGATCCGATCGGCGTCGGGTTGGGCACAGCAGGCGGCTGCGGCGGCTGGGGCATAGCGGTGGGCTGTGTGTCAGCGGATGGATGTTGGGGGGCTGATCGAGATCCACACATCTCCCCACAGTTAGTGCAATGGGATGCGTGGCGTCTGTGCCACTAGGGAGGCCCCGGCTGCCCCGGCCGTGCGGATCTGCGTGGGGCGAGAATGTGTGGGGCCTCGACGACGTCGACTGGATGGACTGGACTTACTCTGCCAAAGCCGCCAAGCGAGAGACGGCGGAGGGCGCCCTCGCCGCGCGCGAGGTTGTCGCGCAGCGCCGTAGCCTGAGGGGGACTAAGAGACTTGAAGCCGCCGAGCGTCTGCGTGGGGCTAACGCTCATGCTCATGGCGCGGCGTGCGCCCTGCTGCTGCGCAGCTGCCCAGCCGCGGGCACGCAGGTCGCCGAGGTCGCCGAACTCGAGCGAGTCGTGGTGCTCGAGATCGTCATCGTGGGGCGCGTGGAGGGTCGGGTTGGGCGGCGACGTGGCGGCGCCAGCGGCGGGCTTGGCGGCGGAAAAGGCGTTCCATTTGCCGAAGAGGCTGTGGCCGGCCGATGTCGACAGGCCGACACCGATCGAGCTGGCCAGCGGCGTCTGGGGCGAGCCGCTGCCCGTGCTGGAAGTCTGGTTGGTGGGCGCCGAGATGGGAATGGGCTGCGAGGGCATCTTCGAGTTGGCAGCGGCGGCTGGCTTGTTCGCTGGAGCGTGGGCGTTGGCGGCAGGGCCGGTGGGGCTCTGTGTGGACTGTATGGTTGATGGGAACGCCGAGCGCTGGATGAGTGGCGATGGATGGGTGGTGGTGTGGGTGGGAGATTTGGGATTGGGATGGGTGGGTGTGCGGGTCACGAGGTCTCTCTGACACCCAAACTACGGCTAAGCAGCGACGCGTTCGGTGATTTGTGACCGGGCGCGGGGGATTAAGCCTGTGTGTTCTGCTATATAAGCTGCTTTGAGCTTGCTTGCGCTGTGGATTACTGCGTTGGAGTTGGCAGTTGCGATAATAGTTGTAGTGTTGATGAAGAACGAAGTGGTGGTGGTGAGTTGGAGCTAAATAAAGAGGGGGGAAAGAGGTTGAGAGGGGGAAGAGTGGGCGTTGGAGTAATTAGGAAGGGGGGGATGGTTATAAAGCCATGATCAATCGGGTAGTATGGTGGTCCAACGCGGTGATGCGGCCCGGGGAAGCAGACCGAGGGGGGTGGAGGGGAAAGGCGGCGGTGATGATAGATTAACCCCCTCCACACCCCCACCCTGGCTCATCAGTGACGATCTCACTCAAGCTCTCCAGCCAACAGCCTATAGCCAGAAGGCTCCCCGCACAACATGCCGCTCGTCATACCCTGACAACACAAGTCTTATCCAATAAGAATCCTTCGTCTATCAGTTGCCGCAACGACTGTCCCTCGTGGCATTGGAGTCCCCACTTTACTCTCAATGAAATTACCTCTTTGAGTAACTTAGCTCGTTTTCGAATTCGATGTCTCGACTCTCTTTCGAATCCACGGCCATTTCTTGAATCCCTTATTTCCTTTATTCCAGACCTCTCCCATTTGTGCACCCAGGACTCGGCCATCAGCGGTGCCTTGGTCATTGTTTATCAGCTAGTTCGAGACTCTCCTCTCCTCCCGCGAGACCGCCGGAGAGCGGTCGGATGTGGCCGTGTTGGCGTGGACGCTCGTGCTCGTGCACCTCCACCTCTGCTCGCGTGATGTGTGAGATGTGACATGCCTGAGGCATTGTGGCGGCATCTATCTTGTGGGCACTGGCTATAGTTGGGTTCAGCAGGTTGACGTAGCTCATCTATGCCTGCGGGGAGGGGACGGAATGCATCTGTTCGTTTGGGGAGACGACGCGTCGTCAATGGCATGCAGTGCGTGTGTGGTTGCAGATACCGTAGGTCTGAGGGACTGGGCCGCCGGTGACACGGCGGACGTCACCCACAGGCGATGCTCTGGCCCTAGGCCATGGCTGATCTACGCGCAGTATGTTCACACAGCAACGGGACATGTGTTACAACGCAACACAGGCCCCCGGCAATGCAGACCAGATAAAACTCGGCAGAAGCGGCCTCGGCACAGCATGACTGCATACAGGTCTCAAACTATGCTCTCTACGTCTCCTCCATTCTCTCTCGGCAGCCCGCTCGGCTGCGCGAACAAGTGTCAAGCTACGCGCTCTATGTCTACGCTCCATCTCAGCAACACTTCGGCTGCGCCTTGCGCGTTGCCTCGCGTGGTTACCTCCGCACCGGCCCCTCGAGCTGCGCCGCCACCGCCGACGGCGTACTCAGCGCCGCGGCCGTCGAGAAGTCGTATTCCGACCGCACGAGATCGTGGAACTGCCTATACGTGTCCACGATACTCATCTGCGCCGGCGGGACGAGGACACGCACCGTCTCCTCGTCTTGGAGGTAGAGCATGAGCTCGCGGCGCCATTTGACGAGCTCGTCCTCTGCCGTTCGCCTAAACTCGTCGTGGACGGCAGCCACGGCTGCGGGGTTGGCCCACTCCTGCTCGGCGAGCTTGCCGGGAGCACTGGACAGGTGGGCAGTACACCTGTCGAGCCACGTGCGGAGGGGGGCGGTAGCGGAGGCCGTGCAACGCTCGATGAGGTCCTCGCAAGCGCGCTTCAGTTCGCGGTCCAGATCCTGATGTCAGCTCTACAATCGGTTCAAAGGAGCTCACGGTCTTGGCGTCAGGGGCGAAGTCGCCGCGGGTGGAGCGCCCGTACCCGACCAAAGAAGAGACGTTCTCCAAGAGCGAACGCAGGAAGTCAGTCACACCGTGCCAGTCCCTGTGCCGGCTGGCGCGGCCCAGATCCAACCCCGCAGTCATCTCCTTCAAGATGAGCAAGTGGCGGACAAGGAAGAGCCGGCCGTCGACAGCCTTGTCCTGCTTGGCGCCAATGAGATCTGCTGCTGATGACAACGAGCGGCGGCATGTTAACACCGCTTCCTGGGCAAGATCGACAAACACGGCCTCCTGCGAGTGTTAGATGAAGATAACGACGTAACACTCACGTCAATGTACGTGTACAGACACGCCAGCACGCTCAGCGTCGTCCGCAATGCCGGGTACCACGTCTCCTGTGCCTCTGGCGGCGGCAGGGAGAGGAAAGCAGGCTCGTCGTCGTCATCGTCCAGCGATAGATTGACAGGTCGTCGCACAAGCGGTTGCCCGGCGGCTACAACGTCAGCTTAGCGGACAACGATGCACTCACGCTCAGACTGGAGCTTCTCGGGATAGTCGAGGTCGCCAGGTTTGGGAGCATAGTACTGCACATCCGACTGGACAAGAGCCTGCGCACGGAAGACAAGGCGGGTCTGGGCATCCTGCAATACCATCTTGAGGAGGATCTCAGTATGCAGCCGCGTGAGAGGTTTCCTGCGCTTGCGCGGTACTGGGGTCTGTGTGTGCGAGCTGCCACGGTACGAGAAGGCGGAGCTCTGCCTCCTCAGGCTGAGTCTTGGACTGGTGGCAGAGTAAGCGCCGAAGTAGTCGTCGCGGTCCATCATTGGTGAGGCGGTGAGGTCGCCCGAGTCTGGGGAGAAGATGAGGACCTCGTCGGGATCGTCGTCCTCTGTCACGTCCTGAACCATTAGGGCCTGTAACACGGTGCAGACCTCTTGGAGGACGGTGAGCGACGGCTCGTGCAGGATTCGTGGCCGGATGTGGTCGTAGAGGTGGTCGCAGAGACCCTCGAGGAAGCCGTACAGCTGTGCTTCTCCTGACAGGAAGAACTGCTTGAACAGGTCGAACTCGTCCTGGCACGTCTGCTTTAGGTAGCTGCACCCCGCGCGGGTGAGGTCGACGAGCTCGCTGTGCATGGGGTCGAGTCTGGCGATCTCTTCGGCGACCCGAGGGCCCATCAGTGCTTGGCGCACAGAGACGTAGGCGGCATGGCAGTCGGCTAGGATTTGTGGCAGCTCGTCCTTGTTGGATTTGGACCGCTGCTCCAGCTCGGCGAGCAGTGGTCGCAAGGACGTAGACAGCGACGAGAAGCGGTTGTAGAGGAGACCTCTTGTTGTCGTCTCAGACAACGACTTGTCGGCCATTCGCCGTCCAATCTCCACGCCGAGGCCCTTGACGGTAGCGACGAAGTGGAGGCGGATAAGCGTCATGCTTCGCGTCATGCATTGCTGGTAGCGAAGGAGATAGAGCTCTGCGTCCTTGAAGTCGCGCTGGTGTCAGCTAGATAGGAAGCATGCAGCTCACATTCTCGCCGAGATAGCTGATACACTCGTCCAGCCTCTGCACCATCGGGAGGAAGTCTGGATTCAACACGAGCTCGTTGCCTGGGTTGTTGAGCAGCCGCTGCGCCGTATCGAGGAAGGTGAAGTAGCCCAATCGGTGTGCGAGCTCAGACGTGTGCGTCAAGAGGTGTGTCTGGCGTCAGCTCTTGATAGGGTAGGGATGGTAGCTCACCTGTTCCTCTAGCAGATCCTCACAGGCACCACGCAGGCTCTCGCTACGCTCCTCGACATACTCGAGCGCCTTGAGCATGTCCACGACCTCGGTCTCGCCGTCCCGCAAGACGTCTATCAACCCATCGCACTTCTCGCGCAACCCCGAGATCTCGGCCAAGTGTTCGCGATACAGGCTGTCCTGCTCGTGCTCGGCCGACAGCGCGAGCTTGGCAAAGTGGTCGTGGAACTGCTGCGGCGTGATGATCGCCGTCGGATGCAGCGCGTCCTGCCCCAGCCCGGACGGGCCCGGCGACCCAGGCGCGGTTGGCGGCAACGAGGCGGAGCCAGTGCGAGAGTGCGCTATCCTCTCCACTTGCCGGTTGCGCGGAGTCCCGGGACGTGAGCCAATGAGGGAATCATCATGCGAGAACTGCTGTCAGCTAATGGCCGGACTCTGGTAGCTCACCTTGTCTGGCAATGGTCGCTCGCTGAAGCGCTCCTTGACGAGCACGATGCTCTGGACTTCCTCGTCAGAGAGGGGCGCCTTCGACTCCCAGTCGTCGAGCGAGATGACGGGCTTGGATGCCAATGGCGTGCTCGATCTGGATGCTGCGCCGCTGCCAGAGGGAAGAGGGGTGCGGCGGAGGTTGAACCCGCCCGGTGTTGCTGGGCGGGACATTGTGGTTTCGCACAGCTACGCTCTCGCAGAGCCGAAAGCCTAGAACTGGAGTAACAGTCGAAGTTGAGTGGACAAGTAAATGACAGCAAGTAGCGCTAGCAGCAATGACGAACACTGAGCCATGCCGACGTCGCGTTTCAGTATGCTAGGAGTTTCCACGTGGTTTAAAGTGGAGGAGCGAGTAAGAACGCGACGCGCGGTCAAAGGGCGTCTTGCCGTGAGCCGGGAACGTGGAGTTGGGTGAAGCAAGGGGGGGGTGTGCATAGGTTGCAATGACCCTGGGCTGGGAGAGGAGTGGGAAGGGGGGGGCCTTTGACTCTGCCCGACTGGTACACCTCCCAAACCCAAAGTCGGCACAGACCTCCCCCTGCCCTCCCCCCCCCTCCTCCTTCTCTGGGTCGTCCGCGCACCCCCTGGAATCTGGCCCTCCCGCGCTGCTCCCCTGCTCCTTGCCTTGTGTCTTGCCCCATGCACCACCTCCGTAATACCTACCACCACGTCCAACGCATCCCATACCCACTCATACCCACGCACCTCATCCTTCTCTCACAAACCTCCTTCATCCACATCACCAGGCCATCCTTCGCCATCTAAACAACGCTCATCAGCGACTGTTCATCTCGCCTCCTCTCCTTCCCCCACCTTACTCCGACCACCAAGCGCGCAACGCGACTCAGCCCGCGCCGGACCGTGCCCCTCTAACCTCCTCTCCTAGTCTACCTTTCCACGCGTCTTCACTTCCACCATGGCGTACCGCGCGTCGCGAGGAAGGAAGCAGGCCAAGAAGGGCGTTCAGCTCACCATCATGGTGGTTGGTGAGTAGCATAACTGCTTACGGCGAGCTGCAGCGAGCTCGTCAACGTCGTGCGAGATACTGCGCACGGGCCTTCCCTCGCCGCGCAGAGTGTTATCGACGAGCTGGAGAATGTGGCAAGCGCAAACAAACTTCACTCCTTCCTCGTTGCTAGAGACACCTTACGTGCCTTGCACACCCTCGCTGCGAGCTTCGAGAACACACACTGACGGCAGGCGCATCCGGAACTGGCCGCACGACCTTTGTGAACACTCTTGTCGAGCAGCCTCTCCTCAAGCACCGTTACCAGGAGTTCCTGCGCGACCCCGAGAACCCCCGGTCGGAGATCGACCCCGTCCTCGCCGAGCAGATTGCTGCTGAGGCCCACGTCGAGCGCCAGATCCAGATCAAGCCCGTCAACTACGAGCTTGAGGAGGACGGTGTCCGTATCGCCCTTACTGTTGTCGACACGCCCGGTTTTGGCGAGGGCATTGACAACGAGAGCAAGTGAGTCAGTGCGCGCCAGCACCTGGACTCACACATGCCCAGCTTCCAGGAGATCTCGTCTTACCTCGAGCGCCAGTACGACGACATTCTCGCCGAGGAGTCGCGTATCAAGCGTAACCCTCGTTTCCGCGACAACCGCGTTCACGCCCTTCTCTACTTTATCCAGCCTACTGGCCATGCTCTCCGCGAGATGGACATTGAGCTCATGCGCCGCCTTTCGCCGCGTGTCAACGTCATCCCCGTCATCGGCAAGGCCGACTCGATGGTCCCTGCCGAGCTCAAGGCGTTCAAGAAGCGCGTAAGTGTCGATGGCTGTAAGCTTCTCCTACTAACGACTAGATCATGGAGGACATCGAGTACTACAACATCCCCGTGTACAACTTCCCTTACGACCCCGAGGAGGATGACGAGGAGACCATTGCCGACAACCGCGAGCTCCGCAGCCTCCTTCCCTTCGCCATTGTTGGTGCCGAGGAGGAGATTATGATCGGTGGTGAGGCCGTCCGTGGCCGCCGCTACCCCTGGGTATCGTCGAGGTCGACAACCCGGACCACTCGGACTTTGGCCGTCTCCGGTCTGCCCTCCTTGGCTCCCATCTTACCGACCTCAAGGAGATCACCCACGACTTCCTGTACGAGAACTACCGTACCGAGAAGCTCTCGCGCTCCGTGGGCGGCGACACGTGAGTCCCAGCTTGGTGTTGTACGTACTAACCTCAAGCAGTGCAAACGACTCGGCCCTTCTCCCCGAGGACATGGCCAACCAGTCCGTGCGCCTCAAGGAGGAGCAGCTCCGCCGCGAGGAGGAGAAGCTCCGCGAGATCGAGCTCAAGGTCCAGCGCGAGATCCAGATCAAGCGCCAGGAGCTGCTGGCCAAGGAGGACAGCCTCAAGGTCCTCGAGGCGCGTCTTGCGCAGCAGAACTCGAGCGCGTACGAGTAATCGACGCTCAACAATCGAAACAAAGCCAAGCCAAACCCCGAACTAGGAATGTCCATAATGCCCTCCCTCATGTCCCTCATGCCCTCGAAACCGCGCGCGCCGGACAGCCTGCTATTCTATTTACCCCCCTAACTACTTTGTGCGGCGGCCGTCTTCCTTCTGGGCCCTGCACCCGTTTATACCACTCCCTCGGAGAGCGATGCGAAGTTGCTGTTACGCCGGCGATGTGATTATCTATGTGGTGTGTGGCTGGGTGGCCGAGCAAGACGAGATGAACGCCTTGGGTCTAGTGGTGGTTGCGGCGGGGGACCAAGCGAGTGGTCAGTGCGGCCTTTTACATTCCTACAGCGAAGGACCTTGTCAGCCTGCACGACCGCGGTGCTGCACACAACCGGAACCGCTGATGTTATGCATTCGGCTACTGTGCTGAGGTATAGGTGAATAAGCTGCGGCGGCGCGGCTGCGCCGCCACCGCCGCTATGTGGTCAAGTGGGTCCTTGTTATTGTGTGGGGGTGCTTGGTGTGGTTGGTGCTGGCGAGTAGGGGATGTGAGATGATGGATGTCGTCTCCTGCGAGATAAGATTGGTGGATTCGAGATGACCAGACCAGACCAGGCTGTCGACTGTTCCATCCAACTGCCTGGCGCAAGTCTCGAGGAGCCGGAGTGCGCACACGCCGCACTCCTGCGCGACAGTGGTGCCGACTCAGTCGAGGACGATGTCGGCTTAGCGGCCGCCGCCGGCGCCGCCGCCCATCATGGACATGAGCGACGACATGTCGGGCATGCCGCCGCCGCCCATGCCCGGCATCCCGCCCATACCGGGCATGCCGCCCATCGACTTCATCGCCTCTGCCCGTCAGCCCTTGCCCTCCCCCACCCTCGCCGCGCGTCAGACTCACCCTGCATCTCCGCCATCGACGGCATGCCGCCGCCGCCGCCGCCAGCGCCGCCCATCATGCTGCGCATCATCGCGCCCATGTCCATCCCGCCCGCGCCGCCGGCACCGCCCATCCCCCCAGCCATCATGTCCTGGAGCATCTTCTGCGCGCCCTGCGGCCCGGCGGCGCGGAGCTTGCGCATGAGCTCGGGCGGCATGGCCTTGCGCATCGCCTCGATCTGGGCGGGCGACGGCTGGCCGTTCGGGCCGAGCGGCTTGCCGCCCGCCGCAGCCTGCATCTTGGACAGGGCGGACATCCAGCCGTTCTTGCCGCCGGCCTGGCGCGCCATGCCGGCCATCATGCGGGCCTGGGCGAGGAGCTCCTCGACCTCGCGGACCGAGGTGCCGCTTCCCTGCGCGACGCGGCGGGCGCGCTTGTTCAGCCCTGTCGGGTTGCCGGCCTTGTCGAACGTGAACTAATGTCAGCGATGCTCTAAATGGCGGAGGGAGGACTCACGAAGATCAGCCCGTCAGAGTCGAGCTCGTCGGTGCGCATCGCGTCGGTAATGAAGATCATGCGCTTGAGCTTGGCGGCCGCCTCGTCCTCGTTACCCTCCATCATGCCCTGCGGCATGCCGGGAATCATCGAGGCGATCTTGGACAGCGAGCCCATGCCCATGATGTTGGACAGCTGCTCGCGCCAGTCGCGGATCGAGAACTTGCCCTGCTCGAGCTTCTTGGCGAGGTCCTTCTGGCGGTCCGGGTTGGCGCGCGCCATGTCCTGCATGTGCTCCATCAGGCCCTGGAGGTCGCCCATCCCGAGGAGCTTGGATACGAACGGCTGCGGCGCAAAGCGCTCCAGGTCATTCAGGTGCTCGCCGGTACCGAGAAAGATGATGGGCGTCTTGGTCGCGGCGACGGCCGAGATCGCGCCACCGCCCTTGGCGTGTCCGTCGAGCTTGGTCACGATGATCGACCCAAAGTCGGCGCTGTCCTTGAACGCGCGGCTCTGGCCCTCGGCCGCCTGGCCGATCGACGCGTCCAGCACCATGACCGTCATGTCGGGCTTGACGGCGGCGGAAATCGCCACCATCTCCTCGAACAGCTCGCTCTCCTGTTTGTGGCGTCCCGACGTGTCGACGATGATCACGTCGAACCGCTCCTTGCGGAACTTCTCCACGCCGAGCGACGCGATCGCGACAGGGTCCGTCTCGGTGTAGCTGCCGTAGAACGGGATCTTGGCCTTGGTCGCGTTTTGCTTCAGCTGGTCAAACGCACCGGCACGGAACGTGTCCGCGCACACCAGGCATGTCCGGAATCCGCGGCGCTGGTAGTGGACCGCGAGCTTGGTACAAGTCGTTGTCTTACCCGCGCCCTGGATACCGACGGCCATGATGACGTTGACCTTGCCCTTGGACGGCTTGTATGGCTCCGTCCCGGGGTCGACGAGGGCGACGAGCTCGTCGTAGACGGCCTAGGCGTTAGTCTCCGCCTTGCAGCCCAGTGGCGTGACGCACCTTCTGCACAACATTCTTCTTGTTCACTTCCCGTCCGCTCGCCTTCTCCGCGTCTTCCAAGCTCCGCTTAACCTGCCGTCAGCTATGCCCGCCTCCGAAACTAACCTTGGCCTTGACCTTGCTCCTCAGCTGCGCGACAAGCTTGACATTCACATCCGACTCGAGCAGCGCAGCGCACAGCTCCTTGAGCAGCGCATCGATGGCCTGCGGTCAGCTATAGCTCGCGCGAGCTCTCCAACTGCAACCCACCGCCTCGTCGATGCTGGACGACCGCGAAAACTGGTTGAGCGCGCCATGCAGGCGTGCACCGAGGTCTGCGAGGACCATGGCGTCTGTTGTTCAAAGGTGACGCGGGGTGCGGGGTGTGGCGAGATACGAGAGATCGAGAGATTGGGTCGACCGGGTACGAGGTGGAGACGGACGTTGGTCATGCCATGCGGCGGTGGTGCCTGCTTATCCGTTATGTGGTCCTTCCACTTACGGTAAATGGAGTTCTAGCAGCTCCGTCCACATCGCCAGCTCGCTGGCGTTGGCTGGCCGTTGCTCGACAAGTCCTACTTAGAAGCGCTTTGATCTACGCATCGACGCGCTGACCTCTCTGTGCTCGTTGCAGATTAACTATCTCGAGTGAGTACTGAACCCGGTCGCAGCAATAAGCTGGTCAGGCTCTATGAATCGAACGCAAGACGTAGAGGCAACCAACCACCGCTCTTCCTCCACCCCGTCCGTATTATCTCCACCCAAATCCGCGGCGCACGACCTGAGACTGGTTCAAATACAATTGCCAACCTCCAATAGTCAGTCCCGCCTCCCTCGTACCTGCCGGTTTAGAGGGGGTACCGCCTCTAAGCCCGGCTATGCTTGATGGCCGGATTACCTGCTCCTTTGCTACTTGAGCTGGGGCAGAGGCCTGATCACCCTCTGTCGAATATTTTTTCTTGTTCTTCTATGCACCTGGTGGTAACTGAGGGGTGCGCGGCGTTGCGGGGTAGAGTGCATTCCTGGAGGCAGACCGGTGCCTCTATGCGAAGGACGCGCGTCGTAGAGTTCGAATGTCGGACGGTTCGTCGCTAGAGCAGGTGCCGCTCCAGTCGCTTCCTCCCACAGCTCGGCACCTCGGCACCCATGCAGCAGGACTGTATCCCGAGCACACTCAGCGGTCCTCCAAGATACACTAATCGCTCCCTAAGCGAGCAGTGGCGAGGCCTCGTCATCGTGGACAGCTGAATTGCTCGTGGATGGTGGTCCAGGACGAGCGGCCGCCTGCCACATACCTTCGCCACGCGAGCATCCAGGCACGTCCACCTACAGAGTTGCATCACTGAGCACTCATCGACTCGTCTGTTGTTCATCAATCATCAACACACCACTCCCTCGCCACAACAACTATCGCGCTAGACCCCCAGGACGACTTCGTCTCCCCCTTCCTCCCACCCGCCCCGGCCCCCTCCCAGCCCCGACTCCCCCCCGCGCCTATTCATGCATGGCACCCTTCGACCTCGATGCGTGCATCGACCGCCTGCGGGACAAGCAGCTGCTCGGCGAGGCGCTGCTCCGCGAGATCTGCGAGAAGACCAAGGAGGTGCTCATGCGCGAGAGCAATGTCGTGCATGTGTCGTCCCCCGTCACGGTCGTCGGGGATATCCACGGGCAGTTCCACGACCTCATAGAGATCTTCCGTATCGGCGGCGACCCGCCGAGCACCAACTATCTGTTTCTCGGTGCGTGCGACTGGGCGGCGGAGGCTAGGCGATGGAGGCGGGCGATACGGGCATGCGCTTGGGCCAGCCTGCTGTTGTTCTATCACCCTCTGCCACCTCCGCGACGTGCATGCCGCTGGTCGACTGCTGACCTCAGGCGACTACGTCGATCGCGGACTGCACTCTGTCGAGACGATTTCGCTGTTGACATGCCTCAAGCTGCGGTATCCTGAGCGCATCCAGCTCATCCGCGGGAACCACGAGTCGCGCGCGGTTACGCAAGTAAGTCGGCCTCACGCAGGAGGGACGACGCAGAGATGAGAAATCAACAGAGGAAACTGAGGCGGGAACCCGTCATTGGAGTCCGGGGCCGTCTGGCGTACACTGCCGTCTCTGGCGGGAGGAACACGGGCGGCCCCGATAGAACGGATGGCTGAGCGTCTAGAGATGGCGAGAGGCTTCGACTGCCGTGAGACGGCGCTGACCGCAGACGTACGGGTTCTACCTCGAGTGCACGCGCAAGTACGGGTCGCCGACTGTGTGGCAGTACTTTACGGACATGTTCGACTTCCTCACGCTCTCGGTCGTGATCGACGACGCCATCTTCTGCGTCCATGGCGGGCTGAGTCCTAGTATCCACCACATCGACCAGATCAAGGTCATCGACCGGTTCCGCGAGATCCCCCACGAGGGGCCGATGGCCGACCTCGTCTGGTCTGACCCAGATCCAGGCAAGGAGGATTTCGCCATCAGCCCAAGGTACGTCTCCAGGCGATCTGGCATGGCAAGGCGAAGAAGCGAAGCTGACACCCAGAGGAGCAGGGTACACGTTCGGCTCGTCGATCGTCAAGAAGTTCCTGACGCTCAACGGGATGAACCACATCCTCCGCGCGCACCAGCTGTGCATGGAGGGCTTTTCCGTCCAGTTCGACGACCAGCTCTCGACCGTGTGGAGCGCGCCAAACTACTGCTATCGGTGCGGGAATATGGCCAGCATCCTCGAAGTGTCGCCGGGCGGACAGCGCTTCTTCAACGTGTTCGACGCGGCACCGGAGAACGAGCGCGACGGGCCGGGACAGCAGCAGCAGCAGGCGAGGGTGAGTCGAAGCTGTACACAAAAGAAATGCTAATACAACAGGCCATAGAGTACTTTTTGTAGAGAGACATGTTCAGAAGCACGCCATGACACGCCAGACCCAGATCCACAACCGAGTTTAGATCCGACAGACCATAGGATTACCCAGCATTGTAGGCCGCCCATTAATGTACCTCATTGTCCAGTGCCGAGTGAGCGGTTGTAGGGGCCAGGGACTGCGGCAGTGACGGAGTGGCGGACCTGGGGAGTGAGGGGTCTGGGATATCCGGCGAGGGCAACCCAACATAGTGGACAGAGCAGGTGCCGCGAGAGCGGCAGATCTAGCCCCACGCCTAGTCCCACTCCATCTCGGCAAACAGGCTCTCCGCAAGCCCAAAGCTGCGGCCCACGACGACGCCCTCCGCACCGCCCATGACGCGGTCGACGCCGGGCAGCCGCCACGCGTCCGTCACGCGCCACCGGCGGCACAGGAAGAGCTTGACGTCGTCGGCGGGCGGGCCGCCCGTGACGGGCTCCATGCGGAAGTAGCGCGCGAAGGAGTCGAAGAAGGACTCCTCGAGGCCGAGCGAGCGGGATTTCCCTGCTGTCAGCGAGCGCGCGAGCGGAGCGAGCGCGTAGGCGGGCGTTGAGGGAGGCGAGGGGGCACAGAGCAAGCTTGCTGGTGACAAGCAGAGCTAGCTGGGGCGTTGGCAGTTCCAAGTCGCCCACAATCCCGCCTCCGACGCCTGGCCAGCGCCATCTGCCGACTCACAGGCCAGGATGATCTCGGGGCCGAACACCTCGGTCGTAGGCAGCGTCTCCGGCTCCGTCACCTCGAGCAGCGTCCTGAGGAGCGGGGGATACAGATGGGGGAAGTAGACCTGTGCGTGAGCTCGCCCCTTACCAGGCACTTACGAGGTCACACATGAGGATGTGCGTGAACGGGCCATACGGGGCCAGATGCGCCGCGCTCTCGCCCCACGCGAGCGGCTGGGCGACGACCTTCGCTGGCCCCTCGGCTCCGGCGACGGCCTTGCCCTCGCCGTCCCGCGCCCACGTGTCGATGCTCGCCTGGCAGAGGGGGACGACGTTGGGCAGGTCGGTCAGGACGACGGTGTCGCGCGCGCGCAGGCGGGCTGCGAGGTGGAGGCTCGCGAGAGCCTGCCCGCTCCCGAGCTCAAGGATGCGGTGTGGCGCGTCGGAGGGGGCGAAGAGGGAGCATGGGGGGTCGAAGGGCTCGTACTTGGCTTTCGCGCCTTCCACCTCCGGTGAAGAAGATGGCGCGGCGGAGGCAGATGTAGATGAAGAAGAGGGAGAAGACGGCGGCGTGAGGTACGCTACGAGACGCG
The DNA here is from genome assembly GCA_020011015.1 of Cutaneotrichosporon dermatis. Lineage (NCBI taxonomy): Eukaryota > Fungi > Basidiomycota > Tremellomycetes > Trichosporonales > Trichosporonaceae > Cutaneotrichosporon > Cutaneotrichosporon dermatis. The sequence continues at coordinate 1,552,221 of JAIGNX010000002.1, read as the reverse complement.
CGGTCGCCTCCCACACGCGGCCGGCGATGCCGTACTTCCCGATCGCGGTCGCTTGGGCATGTGCGTCGGCGCCGGCTGCGGCGGCCGTGTTCTCCAGATGGAGCGGGCGGATATCGAGGAACGAGGGGAAGTTTGGGTCGTGCGTCGGCTGGGACGGGTGCAGCATCGCGCTTGGTAAGGGAGTAGCAATGGATGTCGAGAGCCCAAGAATAATAGTAGTGACGTCGCGAAATCAGCCAGTGTTGGCATCTCAGGCACCCAACGGTTTCAGGCACCAATCGTGCAAAACTGGAGTCGGGGACAATTTCAAGCCGACACCCGCGCCACTCCCTGGCCAGCGTTTCGGCGTCTCGGGAATATCGCGAGGTTTCGTTGATCCCTCGCTGCCACCCAGCCCCGGCCGGTGGACGCATGTCGAAAGCTGCGTTGAGCAAGTGCGAGCTGTCCTAACCCTCAACACCACACCAAAAGTACGCATCCGCGCGCGCGCCGCCGACGACAACGACCCCAACGATCCGTTAGCTGACTCTAAGATGGCCCGCTCTACCCCGATCTCGCGCCACGTCGGCCGTCTGTCGCGCTCGCAGGTCGCCGCCAAGCGCGGTCTCTTCAAGGGTGCGTTGCCCGTCGAGTTTGGAGGGACTTGGGCGGAGATGGGGCGATGGGGATGGAGCGCGCGCAGGCGGGCGGCGATGGGGGAGCGACGAGCGGAGATGGGGGAGAGCTGGAGGGGTTGCGCGCGAAGTGGGGGGCTCGGGAGTGTTCTGCTGCGCAGATGGCGTGTGATGCCTGTCTACACAGACTTGGGCGGTCACAAGACTGCGACAGCGAGCGCATGCCCGCTCCTTGCGCTCCCCAGTGCTCCCGTCCTTGCGCTCCTCGTCTGCGCCCCGCTACCCGCCTGTTCTGCCGATATCTCCAGACCCACGAGACAACCAAACCTGCGAACCACACACTAACCCGCAGGCAAGAAGACCGCCGCCGCCCCCAAGAAGGAGGAGGCCCCCGCTACCGTCGAGAAGACCGTCGGTGGCAAGGCCAACGGCGAGAAGCGTGTCATCCCCACCAACAAGGCGTCCAAGTACTACCCCGCCGAGGACGTCCGCACCCCCAAGAAGGCCCGCAAGCTCGCCGCCAAGGCCGGTCTCCGCTCCTCGATCACCCCCGGCACCGTCCTCATCCTCCTTGCGGGCCGCTTCTCGGGCCGCCGCGTTGTCTTCCTTAAGCAGCTCGACTCGGGTCTCCTCCTCGTCACCGGCCCCTTCAAGTGAGTCGCCCTCGAGGCTCTGCGACAGCCGCGGGGCGCGAGGGAGAGGGAATTGGTTCGAGATGGGGCGGGAGATGTTGAGGGGGAGTGTGATGGGCAGTTGGTCGGGCTCAAGGGATTGAGTTCAGCTGTGCAAGACAGATTGGACCCACGCTCGTGTCCATCGCCGCCCTCCCTCACTCCCCTCTTTGCTTCTCCGTACTCGGACTACCCACTCGCGCTCTGGCTCGCGCTACGCGCTCGCTCGTGCACGCACTAACCCCAGGCTCAACGGCGTCCCCCTCCGCCGCGTCTCGCAGGCGTACGTCATCGCCACCTCGACCAAGGTCGACATTGCCGGCCTCAAGGTCCCCGAGACCGTCAACGACGCCTACTTCGCCAAGGCCAAGTCGGCCAAGTCCTCCAAGGAGGGCGAGTTCTTCGGCGAGAAGGGCGAGAAGAAGGCCTTCCCCGAGGACAAGAAGTCTGAGCAGAAGACCGTCGACGCCCCCGTCCTCGAGGCCGTCAAGAAGGTCGACAACCTCGCCAAGTACCTCAAGGCGTCGTGGGGCCTTTCCAAGGGCGACCGCTTCCACGAGCTCAAGTTCTAATTGCGCCATTCTATCGGTTGCTAGCTAGAGCTGGGGACGGGTGCCGGGCATGGTGATGCATGTACTACCTTCTGACGACGAGCGCCGAGCCAGAGCCCCGAGCCCGCGCAGCGGGGCGAGGTGGCAAGGGGCGAAGGGCGAGCAGGCGAGCGAAGTGGACACGGAGAGTCAGGCGGGGGAAGTGGGTTGCGGGGAGTTAGGCGAGCGAAGTGGACTACGGAGAGTCAGGCGAGCGAAGTGGACTACGGAGAGCGAGGCGATCGAGTGGACTACGGAGAGCCAGGCGTATGGAGAGCTAAGATGTGGCTGGGTCGTGTGAGCGGCGGGTCTGAGAGGCGCTGGGAACAGGCGATCAGTGTCGATGTTGAGATGGGGAGTGGACGGTGCTGTCCCCGGCGTGGGCTGCGAGAAGGACAGGGGCGAACAGAAGAGGAGCGTGTGAGGTTGTGAGAATGAGCGGCGACGAGTGTCGGCCGTCGAGCCAGCAAGAGGCGGCACGAGCGAAGCGGATAGCGGACAGCGGGACGGTGGACGACTGGGCAGGGGAGGCCTATGTTGCGTTTGTCGGAGGGTCAGTTTATGTTAGCCTGGTCTGGCCAGTGAGCCTGGGTGGGCCTGGGTAAGCCTACGTGAGCCCGCCTGTGTCCAGGTACCCTCCGGCCAGCAGGTCGGGCGGGGATCCAGCATCTGGTCACACATTTGTGCTCAGACAACTCGTTTTCACAGTGCATTCTCTTCGGATGGAGGGTACGGCGCCTGCGCGCGTCCCGGCGTTCGGTCGTGCATACTTCCAGCGCGCGCCGAGGAATGGGTGCTGAAGTGTGGGGTGGGCAATTGCATTCTCCGTGGTGGAGTCGATCCCGTACGGCCCCCTGTTGCTTGTCGCAACTTAAGACGTTGGCTTGGGAGACCGCTTGGGTGCCTCCTGCGCCGCCTACCTTGATCTAGATGCATGCGGCCTATGCTACAACGGTCTACAAATACAGTTCTCCTCCTTCCCTCCCTACCCAATGTCCTTCTCCCCTCTATAACCAAGCCGACCAGCCGACATACATCAGCGCGAGGTTGTACGTGCTTGTCGCCTCCTTGATCAGCGAGTCGACCTGGTTCGACACCGTCTGCTCCGTCTCGCCGACGACGCCGCGGAGCTTCTTCTGGATCGGGCGCAGGTTCGCGTCGGCGCGCTGCCGGATCTCGGCCGCGCTCTTGCTGCGCGACTTGGTCCATTCGACCAGGGGGTCATGCACGAACGCCTCGAGGACGGACATGAGCGAGTCACCGTTCGAGCGGAGGATGCCCATCGTGATCTCGGCGGCTTTGCGGAACACGCCTGGGGTCAGCTTTCCATCGCAGTTGATATGCGCTCGCCCACTCACCCTCGACGCCTGTGACGCCCAGCGCCTCCTCCATGTTGTGTGTCAGACGGAATGGCACCCGCTCGGGCACCTCGAACGTCTTGGCCTTGTCGAAGAGACAGTTCAGGTCGACATGCACCGTGTCGCCTGTGAGCCGTCGAACAGGATGTTCTCGCCGTGCCGGTCGCCCAGGCCCAGCACGAAGCCAATCATGGACATGACCGCGACAGTGCGCGCGTAGTTCGTGCGCGCAGTCAGCCACGCCGATGGCTCGGGCCAGTTGAGCATGAACCACTCGTGGAACACCGTCGGGCGGTACTGCGGCAGAATCTTGTTCTCGAACAGTGCCTTGACTGCCGCCCCGGTCGTGTCGCTCTTGCGCGCAGCTTCCAGCGAGTTGTACAGCTCGGTCGAGTACACCCTCTTCTTGTGCCGGTCGTAGCCCTTCTCCAGAATAGGCTTAAGAGCCTGTGTATGCGACACCCACTCGATCAGGCCGCACTCCTCGTTCAGCGGCATGACGGCGTACGTCCGGATATACAGGTGCCGGCGACGCGACTCCGATGTCGACTTGAGGAACTTGTTGACGATCGAGTTCATGTCCATCAGGCGCGCGTCTTTGCGCAGGTCGTCGTGCGGTTTGCACAGGAACGGGTACCGCTTGCCGTCGCTACCGATGAACACCAGCTTCTTGGGCTGTTGCAGTGATGGCATGATATCCACCTTATCCTCGATATCTGCTTGTCAGTTGAATTCTGGTACATTGGACTCACTGTGAATCGTAACCGGCTCATCGGGGAACGCGTTGTGCGTTCTCAGCGACGACCCCGCAGTGGGGAGAACAACGGTAAGCGCATCCTGCAGAGGCAGAGTCATGGAAGACGGGAAGGCCGCCTTCATGTACGGATAATTCTGCGAGATCGACGCCTCCCGCATTCTCGTCGACGACGGCTTGTCCTCCGAGAACTGCAGCAACACAGTGGACAGGCGACGAGCATCGGCGATATTGGTCGACAGTTCTTGGGCAACGCTGCCAGCCTGTTGTCAGATATGCCACCCGTTGAGCACTCACGATAGCTTTCTGCAAGATCAAGTCGGTGATCTCGCGGCGCTCCTTGCGCCGAGACAGCATGGCGCCGACGATGGGCCACAATGCCTGCAATGGGTACTCGCGCACGACGCGGTACACAATCCGCACCAGAACGTCCTGTACCGCCCGGCTGGGATGCGTGATACGCGAGATCATCTGCGGGAACGCAGTGAGGAACTGGTATGGCATGATCTTGCCCTTCGACCGGTCCATGAGCTTGGTTATCGCTTCCACATTCTTCGTGACGCTTGCGCTGAATAGTCAGCACATTGACAAGCCTGTATGACTCACTTCTTCTTGCCCGCGCTGTTCTCGGCGAGATCAAGCCACACCGTGAGGAGACGCGGCATAGTCTGGTAGATGTACTTGACACCGCGCTGCAGCGCCTCGTGGTAGTTGAGGCACGTGAAAAGATTGAGCTGCGAGATCTGCGACAGGTCCTTTTCGTTGGCAGCCAGCATGTCATAGTACCGGCCAAGGTGGAAGAAGGGCGACTCCAGCGTGGACCCGAGCTCAGTTGCCTTCCGGAACCGTTTCAGAATGTCGTTCTTGTCGAAGCGCCCGCCCTCCTGCGACCAACGGGCCTCGAGTAGAGCAGCCTAACAGTCAGCAAACTCACTAGATGCGACGTACCTTGGCCAAGCTTCGATCGCGGCGGAAGTCCTCTTCCGTCTTCGGCCTGTGGCCGTCATTATCCGTGAGGTCGATGATACCATCGCTCCGCTCCGACTCGCGGATAAGGTTTGCGACTGGCTGTTCGAGTTCTCGCAACGCTTTGAGGATACCGCCGTGCGCTCGGGTAAGCTTGGCCTGCTGGATAAACGCGAACGGCGCGTCCGCCTCCCGAGCCTGGAGTGCGGCACTGTACGCGGTTTGGTCGTATCCCGCTTTGCGGGCAATCTTGGCACTTTGAATCCATGACTGGCCGAGCTCAGGCTGGAGCCTAGGCAGCTTGACGAGACTAAAGGCAGCACGACGGCGGCTGAGGATCTCCTCGCGGGCTCGGAACGATGGAAGTGTGGTCTCGAAGCGTTCCGCCAGCGAGGCGATGAGCTCGTCAACCCGGCGCCGATTGATGGCGTTCGCGTTCTGGGTATTGGTGAAAGGCGCTGGCTTGGACAGCTCCGAGTCGGTCGAGTGGATCATCTCCACCTCGCGCAGTAGGTGCAGTTGAAGAATCGAATCGTAGGCGCGGTTGTAGTCGCGTGTGGTGATGGAGGAGCCGATGTCGCGCCGTGCCACCTTGAGGGCGTCGGACACGTCCCCGCCAGCCTGCATGGCCATGAACACCTTGGCGATGGGTGGTGGGTTGCGAATGCTGCTAACGGTCTCCCAGTCGCCAATCGTCCATGCAGCCTCCGCTTGGAAAGGGGCAAGTTCGTCGCTCCACTCCGGGTTGCGGCTGAGTACACCACGGATGTGCGTGCGGAGAGTGTCTGTTTGTCAGCTACGCAAGGACCTGCAGGAAGCTCACCATAATGACCCAGGTTCTTGAGGCACTTGAGCAACCCTACGTGCAGATTGAGATCGGCTGGCGACTGCTGGAGTCGTACCTCCCAACAGCTCTGGGCAGACGTCCATCGACCTGTGCTCTCGTGTTCACGAATCTGGAGCTCGAGGGTCGGCGACACAACGGCGGTCGAGACACCCTCCATGCCGTCAGGCTCGTCCAGCTCGGCGTAGATCTCGTGCAAGCTCTCGAAGTAGGGCTGGAGATCGGTGTCGCTCTGCTTGTTGTGCTGGCGCAGGTAGACGATGCGTTCCTCGAAGTTACGCAGTGACCGCGCGTAGGCGCGCGACTTGAGAGCAGCGTTGGCTGCCAACTCGGTGTCGATGCCGGACAACAGGTGGTCAACTGGTCGAGCGTGAGACTGCCGGTTTCTGTCTCCGCGTGCGAGCCGCAGCCACTTGCTCAAGTGGTCCATGAGGTTAAAGATGACTTGGGCACTGTTGATTCGCTTATCGGCGAGGCTCTCTCTGTTAGAGCTGACGATGTCCGTGAGGACAGTGTCGATCTCCAACCTGATGTTGTTGCGCGTGGCCGCGTCACCAGAGAGAAGGACGTGGAGAACGAGGTGTGGAAGGATGTGATGCGCAACGGCGACATCTTGGTTGTACGCCTCGGTGTTGAATGCTCCAAAGATTATCTGAGCATCGCCTCTCTCGCCGGTGCGCATGTCCAAGACGCGGCCGATCAGATCGACAGTCCACGACTGGAGCCACTCTCGGTATGTAGGCATGGTCGGGTAGATGGGGTACTCGAGTGTCGTCGTCTTGACCTTGTTCTGCTTGAACTGGGCATCGATGAGTGGCGTGACTGTTTCGAGCACATCCTTGGGCAGCGCCTCCCATCGCTGGCGAACCTTCAATGGGACACTCGTGCTGCCGTCGACGAGGCCCACGCTAAACCCGCAGAACTTGAGCAGCTCCTGGATAGAGAACGCGAGAGTCTTCTGGTGCTTGGTGTCGTTCGTTGCGCGAAAGGTGCTCGCAAGCAGGTCGCGAAGAAGATGGATGACAAACTTGATCGACTCCTCTCGATCCGTGAAGTTTGACATGATCGTCATGGACGCTTCGTCGGATCTGGCGATGAAGCGATCGGGATCCAGAGCACCAAGAATGCCAAAGCACTCATAAGCCAGATCGCGGAGTTCCTGATCATCGCCGTCGCGGGCGACAGAGACAAGTAACGAGTTGACAACACGGCCCATGATGGGGTCGAACGCGTCGCCACGAGCGAGCTGCATAACGTCGTTGTGGTGGCTCTCGAGAAGCCAGCGCAGCTCGCGGATGGATGCTGTGGCGACTGCAATGTTCTGGTGCTCGATTCGCTCGATGAGTTTGGCGAGATACTTCTTCTTCGACCACTTGCTGCGGTAGTCCAGGAGCTTCTTGTGATACGGTTTGAGCTCCTCGATATGATCAAACTTGACGATATCGTCGCGAAACGCTTGAAGATGCCTGGCATTGCCTTCAATGAGGCGGAAGATGTTCTTCGCCACGTCACGCTCCTCTTGCGTACATGACGGCCACTCAGCCACCAAGGCAGCAATGGTCGCACCGATGAAGGGTCCGACATCCGCATACTTAAGGAGGTCGACAAAGCTGTACCAAGTGCGCAGCGTTTGCAGGCGAAGCTCGGGCTCACTGAGGGTGCCTTGGAGGCAGGCAATGATCTGAGGAGGTCAGCCCTGGTGTTGTGATCCAACTCACCTGAGGGGAAAACGAGGCCATCGAGTCACCAACGAGCAAGATCAGCTCGCCGAGACTTCGGACGATCTTGCGGCGGTCGTCGGCGTGAGCACGCAGAGTTATCAGCTGCTCAGTCATAGCTGCGAGAGCTCCCAACATGTGCGGCTTGAGATATGCGCCCAGATCGTCGGAGTCGGTAACGTTGTCTGGGTCCTCCCTCTGGACGCCCCTCAATGCCTGTTTCGCTGCCTCGCGAGCGTCCTCGTCTTCGTCGCCTAGCTCGATGATAAGCGCGGCAATAAGAGGAATGATGGCTGAGCGGATGTACTTGCCCAGGACGGAAGATGGGTCGGAATCGTGGGTGACTTCCGCCAGCACCGAGACCAAGAAGCCGAGCGCGGCTACTGTGGAACTAGGCGTGAGGAAGACCTTTGCGAGAACAGCAGCGGCATCGTCGATGAGAATGAGACCCAGCCGTTGACCCAGGATGCCGACCAGCATCTCCAACGCCTCCCTGTTACGTCGGAGGACAAGAACAGGAATCACCGCCTTGCGGACCAAATGGTGGCTGAAGAAGGACTGTCTCTGGTAGCCGATGAGCTGCATGGTCTCCGCGACCACTTCGGGCTTCGGTACCAGACACTCGGCAAGGAGGACGCCGATACGCTCGAGGTATGGCGAGAACAGCGTCCATGGCTGCTTGCCGCGATGCGAGGCAATGTCCACGAGCTGTGTGTATACCACACTGCGTATTGGGCTGCTTTTCGATCCGAACTGCTTGAGGAGGAGTTCCAGGAAGTCGCAGAGGACTTTGTCGTCCACATTTCGGCCCAGATCCCCCAGCAATAGGATCGCGGTTTCTTGAAGGGAGAACGAACCTCCCAACATGGGCGAAAGCTTGGTCATTATGTCACGTTGATGGCGCGCTTGGGCCTCGGCACCCGGAGACGCCAACAACACAAGATAGGAGGCAGAGAGCAGGTGTCTGGCTATCAGCACTTGCTGGGACTAACCACTCACCCAGCCGCAAGGCGTGTGCGTCGGTCGGAGGATGCGAATGCCGACCATGAACGTGCAAGAGCATTCTCCCAGACAGGTGAAGCTATGTCGCTCACATTGGTGTGAGAGAACAGGATGCCCAGGGCGCGCATCAGAGCGTAGTCGTCCTGAACAGAGCCGCAGCCATCGTTGACAAGCTTGCGAACAAAATCAGACGGTAGGATGCCATGCGTGTCTGAGCAATGACAAAGCGCGCAAGCAATCATGGGATTTGATCCAAGCAGTTTGAGAGTAACGGAGGCATCTAGGTCCGCCAGCGATCGCCTGAGACTATCCAGAGACTCGATCTTGAGCTCTGGGATCTTGGAGCGGAGGAAGGATAATGCTCGTTCTTCGACAGGGTTGGTCTGGCGCTTTCGCTTGCGGGATGTAGGTGGAGGAAGTTGGGTGTAGCGGCCGAGCCTCTCGCGTAGCTCAGCGTATGCGGAAGTGATCTCTTGTGCCCATTGCGCCAGGCAGCTCTTGGGGAGTAGCTTGCGGATGAGGGCGATCGTGAGATGAGGGCGTGCAGGTTCGAGGAGGAGCATGATCTTCGCCCGCCCAACCTTGGAGTCGAGTTTGATGGAGCTGCCGTCGCGGTGTGTCAAGGACGGCAGGAGAGCCCACCAGACGTCGCGATGAAGGGCGGCATCACCCAGTGTCTCGACCTTGCGGAGGAGCTGTTCCACAGCAACCTGCCATACATCATCGTCGAACTCCGGCCATTGCGAGACTGTGATGGCTGCTCGAGAGAGGGCGTGTCGAGTCGGGACCACTTGGAGTGCGGATGCGACGATGGTAGTGAATCGGGCCTGCCTGCCTGAAGACAGATGGGTAAACTTGCGAGAAAGGTCTGACAGCGCGCGTCCCGCGGCGAGTTGGACATCGCCTGCAAACGGCGCCGAAGTCTGGAGAACGATGTGTAATGCGAGGAGCTGCGGAATTCCACTCCTGCCCGATGGCATGTCTGCATGGCCGAGCATGGAAGGTTCCTTCACATCGTGCATTTCTGCGGGTCAGCACATACCATACCAGTAGGTTTACCTTGCACATAACGGACCATCTCCTGCATCGTGTGGGCCACCCGGACTGGCCCGCGCAGATAGGCGTCACCGCCGTCAGAGAAGACATCGTACGCCAGCGTTCTCAGAATATGGACGGCGGCTTTGCAGAAGGCGTCGACAAGATCGGGGCGCGCCATCTCGGCTTCTTCGGTGTGTGTCGCTGCGATAACAAGCCGACTCAGGAGCCAGGTGTAGAACGGCGTCTGAGGCTGGAGGTCGTCAGGGGAGGCAGGGAGCGATGTGAGGAGTTCGGGGCGCTGGGTGATCTGTCGTGCGAGGATGGACAGGGTGAGGTGGATGCGCTCGAGCTCCGTCTGCTGGACCTTGTCTGGAGGCTTGAGGACGCAGCTGTTGAAGAGCACGACGAGGAGCTTGCGGAAGCGCTGAGTCTCGGCTTCGGGGCTGCCGTTGTCGCTCGACGAGAGGCCCTCGCGGAGGACTTGGTCGAGCAGCTCCTCCTGCATGATGCTCGTATCCTCGTTTTCACGAGGCGGTTGGGTCATCGTGACGGTCGTAGTGGCATGGGTGTTGTGGATGAGTGAGTTGAGAAAGCGAGGGAGGGAAGGCAAGAAGTTGGATCGGATCACAACAAACTTGGAGGGAGTAGTCCACTCAACCGCGACGCGTTTGCGGGGCACCGAGATGATCACGTGAATTTGATCCCGTCCATCAGCTGCTTTCGTCGAACCCATCGATCGCCTGTCACCACAATACGGCGTTCGATATCCTCCACCCGCCATCCATCTACCCGTGTTCTAGCAACAGTCGCCATGTCCAAAAAGTCCTCGTGAGTAAGCAGTGGCATGTCTGCGCTGACATCAGAAAGCTGGACCTCCTCGTGAGGGTCCGCTTTGAGAACCCGCTCCCCGACCCGCCATTCCCTCCCAAGCTCCTCAAGATCAAGACGGACATCTCGCGCCTCGGCGAGCCATCATATCTTGACCAGCTGGCCGGCTCTTCGTCTCTGCCCATGCTTCTCGATGCGGAGATGGGTATGCCGATCGACCTGAACGCTTTCGAGGGCGTGTGGGACGGCAACGATGCGTCATTGAACCCGGCCGTCGAGCAGGCCAAACTCGAGCCGGCCGACGCTGCGTTGCTTGCGCCCCTACGCATCCTCGCGCAGGGCGCGAACGGCGCTCCTGGAACGTCCACTCCAAGCAGCCTGAAACCAGAAGTATCGTGGATGCGCAACTCGAGCTACATCCAGCGCAAGGAGACGGTCCGTCGTCGTGCTGCGGCCGAGGCACAAAAGTGGGTCTTGTCGTCGGAGATGGCTGACACGCAGAGAGGAGGAGGTCGATGCATCCGAGGCGGCGCAGCTCATGGCTATCGAGAAGACGTTCGAGGATGTGCGGACACAGGACATCAGCTCCATCCGCCACCCAGACGCCAAGCGGAAGCACCTCCGCGTTGTCGAGGTGAGTTCATCACATCCACTTGAGAGACGCTCACACCAGTCCTACGATGTGTTGCCCGACGACGACGCATGGGTCAACTCGTATATATTGTTCAAGTACCCTGAGCGTCCGTCTGCAGCTACGGCCGTCAACCCCACGTCGAAGGCGTCGCGCGCGCGTCTGGACCGCGCCGTCCTCCGCCCTATTGTCGACGATGACCAGCAGCTCATCGACTTCTTCTTACCCAAAGACACGGACTTGGCCCGGCTCAGCGCACTGGAGGAGAACCCCATCGACGGCGCCACTGCCGACACCGTCCGCGAGATGCCGGCGGATGACGAGAAGATTGACGAGGTCTTCCCCAACGTCGCCTACGAGAGGATACGCACGTACGAGGTCGTGTCACAGATTTCGGTGTCGGACAAGGAGGTCTTGCTCACCTTCTCCGAGGAAGCCGCGGAGGACGACAAGGAGGACGAGGACGACATGTTTGGCGACGACGAGCACAAGCCCAAGAAGCGCAAGGGCGCTTTCTTCAAGCCGATCACAATGCGTTCGCAGCTCCGAAAGACGCGCGCCAACCGCCGATCAGAGCTGGACCGCACTGCGCTCTGGGACAGAGTTCGCATCGGCTTCCGCGAGCCGGCCGAGGATGAGATCCAATCACGCGAGGAGCTGGCCAAGCCAGTTGTGGACTCTACATGGGTGGAAGAGCAGCTGGGCGAAGAGACTGGGGACATGTTTGCCGAGACACTCAAGGAGGCCAACGCAGACATTGATTAGATATTAGGTTCCAGTTAACTGTGGAGGACTCTCAGTTGTGGACAGCTAGCTGTATGCATAGTTCATTAATGAAGAGGAGAGGGCGAAGGGGCTATGGAGCTCTATGGAGCTATTTAGGTACAAAGGTTCTCGTTGAATTGTCCAGGTCGTTCACGATACAAAGGAGAATGGCAGGGACACTTAGCAGGTGTTGCCCAGAGGGTACTGGTGGTCTCCGGGGTTCCTCGGGATGTACCCGAGCTCGAGGCCGCGCTGGTACGACCACTCCGCCGCGTCCTCGTTCTTCCAAGTCCAGAAGAACCAACCCTGACCGTTGTTCTCGAACACCTGAACCTGCGTGTCGTAGAACTGGCGCATGAAGTTCTTGTACTCGCTAAGAGGTTAGTGAAATGTAACGAGGCGGGAGGACTCACTTAGAGAAGTTGTTGCCGTTGCCCGACTTGTCGCTGCAGCTGCCAACGTAGGGAGAACCCGGCATCGAACCGTCGTAGCGAGCGCCCTTACCACGGCCGTTGAGGTACTTGGCGCAGTCGGTAGAGGCGAGAGACCATTCGCCAACCATAAGCCAGTTGGGAGCAGCGCTGTAAGGGCCCTGCTTGGTGCAAACCTGCTGCAGGTGGGTCGGCCAGTCCCAGGCAACCTCCTCATTGCTGAACACTTGGTAGTAGTGAGTGTCGATGGCGACAGAGGTGTACGCGGGCTCGCTCATGAAGCCGTTCCAGTGGGAGAGGGGTTGGAAGCCGTCGGAGTAGACAATGAGAAGGTTGGACTGGGCACCGTTGCCGTCCTGAGCCCAAGGCCAGCGAGTGGCGCCGTAGCCGTCCCGCCAGAACTGAGTGGCGTAGTCGAGGAGCTGAGTGCTCATGTAGGTGGCAGGCTCGTTCAGAAGACCGATGGCGGTGACGACATCAGAGTCTGGCGGGTCAGCGCTAGCAATGCTTCAGCAACTCACAAGCATACTGCTGAGCGAGGCGGTTAAGGACGTTCTTGGCGCGAAGGGCGTTGTTCGGGTTCGAAGCGAAGTTGGCCTGGCCGTAGTGGCCAGAGTTGTCGTAACCGTTCTGCGAACCCGGCGCGCCGTGGAGGTCGATGAGGACCTTGAGGCCGTGGTTGCGCGCCCATCCAACAGCCCTCTCGACGTAGGGCGCCTGGCCTTGGATGTACGGCTCGCCCTCGCTGACATCGTAGGCCCAGTATCCGATGGGGAGACGGACGTGGTTGAGTCCAGCGGCTTTACGCGTCAGTTCTGGTCTTGTGGCGAGGAAGATGACAAGGCAACTCACCGGCAATCTGCGCGAAGTCATTCTCGGTGATCCAGCTGTCCCAGTGAGGCTGGAGCAGACTGAGAGCTTGGGCGCGGTCTTGGTACTGGCCGAAGGTCCACTCGTCGATGATGCCGTTGTTGCCGGTCCGCTCGAAGAGGGAAGGGGTGATCCAAGGCTCGAGCACGAGCCACTGAAGTGTGAGCAGGTACCTTCAGGAGGAAGAGCACTTACGCCACCGAGGTTGACACCGCGGATCTTCTGGCTGCCGTACGGGAAGCCGAGAGAGACCCTGTTCTGGAGAAGTGGCTCGTCGACCTGGGCGTCGGCAGGAGCGAAAGGTGTCGAGGCATCCGACGCGCCAACCTCGTCAGGCTGGGGAAGGTCGGTGTTGATCGTCGGCATGGCGGACACCGACAAGCAGCTCGCCGACAGGGCGAAGAGCGCCGCGCGGGCGATGGCGAAGGGAGCCATAACGAGTGTGTTTGTAGTTCTAGTAGGTATGCTCTAAGAGTTGTAGCAGACGGGAAGCAGTGTTCGTTACAGATGCGAAGGACGGAAAGGAAGACAAGAGACGATGTTCTATGAGCAGTCAGTTATAGAGAGGAGGAAGGAAGGAAGGTAGTGAGTGAGGCAGGTTAGAGCGTCACCCGGTACGCTGCTAGCTGCCCAGACCCAACACATCGTCACTCGTCAACACCGGACGGTGAGGCGTGCGCTAAAGAAGCGCGAAGGGTACGCGATTTTACTTGGCATTCTTCCTCAGGTATGCTGGCCATGACGGGGCTAGGCCCAAGGCTGCGATCAAGTCGTCAGTAGTGTATTGAGAGAGAGGTGGGGTAGGAGAGGGAACGGCGGCTAGGAGGAAGGGCATGGTGGTGCTTAAGGAACTAACTAGTGAGTCGGGTGGCCGGATGTTTCTACATTCTCTGTCGCACAAACGTTGAGTTGTGGAGCTAATCCTGCGTTTGCCACCATCTAATGCTCCATTGCGCAGCCCCGTAACAGGTGATATTCACTTTACGGCACGTATCGCAGGGTAGAGGAACAAGGCCAGTCGCGCCTGTCAGGCAAGGCAGAGCATGTGGGTCATCGTTCATTCATAGTTCAGGAAGTCAGTGCATTCGAGTTTGGATCGCAAACATGTGATTACCAAAGGCGGTAAACACGTCAAGTAGCGTGAGAACACAATACAGCATTGCTTGGACATTCAGCCCATCCTCAATTCGCACTGCCAAGAGGTAATGTTGGAGGCTGTGCGGGACTCTCGAACATGCAGTTGTGTACTGCTTGTACTGGTCAGCTGGCGGAGGCGTCAGCTACATTTCGATGGATGGAGGTGGGGAGGGGGCAGGTTGGATCTCTTCGTCTTCTCACGAGGTTCAGGAGGCAAGACTAATCTGATCGAGTAGCGTGTACATTGGTGCGAATCAATAAGGGCTCAATTGGGGTCTGGAGACTGGATCGATTGGAGGCATGCTGGCCGCTAGCCTTGTTGATGCAGGTGTGAACTTGCCTGTGTGTGCGTTCCTTGGTAAAGAGTTAGGGACGCGTCTCTCTGCCCGCCTGGCCCCAGTAGGAGTTCAAAGTCAGTCGCGTCGGCCCCGGATCTCCCCACGCCCCGTGCCAACAGGGGTGACCTCGGTGCCATTTCTGTCCCCAGATCTGCATCAGGAGTACCCCATAACTCGCCCATTCGTCTCCGCTTAGCTACCCCGCAACCCACAAATGCATGGGCAAAGAGTTGTGGTAAGCTTCGGAGTGTGACGCAAGGCTAGCGATTGCTGTGACATCCGCCCCTCCAAACCCTGGAATCCATGTTAGTCTCCTCCTCTCGGTCCGTTACCAGCCTCGGACCCAAACATTCTCTCAACGATCGCGGCCCCATAGGCCCCCATTGCTTCCCTGCTTTGCCCCGTGTTTGCTATTCTTTCAAGTGGACTGCATGAACTGGATCTGTCTGTTAACTGGAGGCGGCAGTGGCGTGGTATGTGTGGGAAGGATTAGGAGTCGATTAGAAGCGCCGGTACAGTAGTGCCGCGTGGTTGAGGCACGGTTGTGGCGCGGTTGTGGCACCGCTCGTAGTAGCTAAGCGCAGTCGTCTCCGCCTTTTGGCTACATCATGGCACCAGTACGTCAACTGCCTTATGACCTCATGACGCAGCGTAACACACGTTCGACAACACAAACAGTGCATGGCCAGACCACTGAGAAGCTTATCATCTCCTAGTATCGTGGTCGAAACTAACGTCCGCTGGAAGTGGCTGGGCGATTCATGCTCACATGCCACAGATCCTCGGCATTCAATGTTCTAGGCCAGCATAACAGACGTCAACAAGTATGGCTGGACATGATAAGGAGGCCCATCCGACAACTCGCAGAACGGTTTTAGCCTCAGCCTTTAGAACGGTTAGGCTCAGCCTCTAGAGCGATATGACGAATCGACACAGCATCGTCCTCGGCATCTTCCGTTGCGTCCACCCTTCCGCGACCTCTGTGACGCAAGGTCATGCGGCCAGCCGCATGCTATGACTCATGCCAAGGCCATGCAATGCCGTCAGGTATAGCCCAGACATGGACGAGCACAGTTACATCGCGTGTCCTACCACAACACCACCCGCCTCATGTCGACAACGGATGTACGGATGTACATCCACGTGGTGTTCGGACGTGGCCGGCCTCCACCATGACTCGCAATCGTCGACATCATTGCCCACTACCGGGATACTGACCTCCTCACCACCGTACTGCTGTTCAAGGTACTATCACCTCGCGCATCCCTACTGTCAACATGGCGCGCGACGAGATCCCCGCGGACGTCAAGGCGCTCATTGCCCAGACCGTTACTGCGCTGCATGGCCTTGCTCCCCCATCCGCCGAGTTTGACGACGAGACGCAGGATGCCGTGTTCGAGGCTATCGACGCGATCGACGGGGCGATGTGGGACCTGAACAAGAAGATTCACGGTGCGTAAAGTGCACCGCGGGAGGAAATGCGAGGTGCAAGGGGCTGGGGACGCAGGTATTGTCCGGATGGCTAGGGATCCATTCAACACCTGATGTCCTCGCACGACCTGGAGTCGCCCTTGTGCTTGTTTGCACACCGCTACCTGTAGGCTGACGACAGACCACCCCGAGCTCGGGTTCAAGGAGCACAAAGCGCGCGCCAACCTCGTCGCAGCCCTCTGCAAGCTCGGCTTCACGGTCACCAACCCGAGCTCGCTTCCCACCGCCTTCGTCGCGACCTACACCCAGGGCCATGGTGGGCGGACGTTCGGCGTAGACGCCGAATACGACGCCCTCCCCGAAGTCGGGCACGGTAGGTTCAGCTCGGAAAACCCGTCTGACATCAGCCTGCGGACACAATCTCATCGCCGTCGCTGCTGTCGCCGCCGCCGCGGGCCTCAAGGCGGCCCTGAAAGCGCGCAACATCGCCGGCACGATCAAGCTCATCGGCTCGCCGGCCGAGGAGGGCGGCGGCGGTAAGGTCATCCTCCTGAACGAGGGGGTGTATGACTGCCTCGACGCATGTGTCATGGCGCACCCCGAGGGCGGGATGATTGGGAACGACTACGATGGCTCGGCGTACGTCGGTGGGCCGGCTAGTTTGGCGCGCGCGGGCTTCGAGATCGAGTTCCACGGCAGGGGCGCGCATGCGGGTGCCGCACCGTGGTTGGGGATCAACGCGCTGGATGCGGCCGTACAGGGGTACACCGCAGTCAGCATGTTGCGGCAGCAGCTCGAGCCGACGATGCGCGTGCATGGGATCATCCAGGGGTCGGAGAAGTGGGCGCAGGTGAGTTGGGCGCGGGGATTGCCGTGATGCCGTATCAGACGACGAGCTGACGCCAGAACATCATCCCATCCTATGCCAAAGTCTCGTACTCCACCCGCGCGCTCGACGTCAAGAAGACCCTCGAGCTGCGAGACAAGACCGTCGACTGCTTCGCCTCGGCCGCCAAAGCCACTGGGTGCACGTACGAGCTCACCGCACCTGAGACGGAGGTCTACGCCGAGCTGCGCAACAACGAGCCGCTGGCGGACGCGTACGCCGACCTCATGACCCATGCGTTCGGCCAGAAGATCGAGCGGCGGGGTATGACGACCGCAAGCACGGATTTTGGTAATGTCACGTACCACGTCCCGGCGATCCACCCGGGGTTCACGATCGAGAGCGACACTGTGAACCACACGGCGGGGTTCACTGAGGCGGCGGGGAAGAAGGGCGCGCATGAGCGGACGATGAAGGTTGCCAAGGGTCTGGCGATGGTGGGAGCTAAGTTCTTGGCGGACGACAAGTTCGCCAAGGATGTGCGCAAGGCGTTTGAGAAGTTCAAGAAGGGGGCTCAGTAGATAGAATGAATAGATTGCCGCGATTCAGACAACAGCAGCTGCACATGGTCTCACACAGATGGGCCCGATGCTCACTCATGTTTGCCCCTCATGAACGACATGTGCGCTGATCTGCCTAGCAATCAGCATTCCGGCGCCCAAACGCATCCGCTATTAGTACATGCTCTAGTTGTCTACAGATCTATACCAGATTAATTGTCCAACTCCTCCCGCGACGACTCCTCCAACCCCAGAGCATTACTGCTCTCCCACCCCTGCCATCCCAACACCAGGAACGACCCAACGACAAGCCCCGCCCCTAGTAATGTGAGGGACGTTATGCTGTCGGCATGCGCAGAGGGCACAACGAGAGATCCGATCAGTGCGAACGGAATGGTCAGAGACAGGCCAATCGTGACGACTGCTGAGTTAGCTTTGTTTGTAGCTGCATAGCGAGCTAGACTCACGCAATGGCGTCGTCTTGAGCATGGCCAGCACATAGAGATAGTCGCTCGAGAGGGTGATCAGCATGTTGATGCCGATGATGGTCCACGCGGCGCCTGTTGGCGGGAACTCGAACGTCTCAATGCCGGTGTAGTGCAAGAATGGGAAGGCGGGGAGGAGGAAGATGATGTTGTAGAGTCCGGCGAATCTGCGTCGAGTCAGTTTCATATCCAAGTGGTCGAAACTGTGTACTCACCCCAATAACAACTGCGTGTCGGCGCGCGACTCGTCCCCGATGCGGACCTTGAGGAGGATCACGTAGATCGAGTACCACGCTGCGGAAAGCAGAGAGAGCACATCGCCCAGGATCGGGTGCGTAGGGATGTTCGTGCCGGTCGCCTCAACCCCGGCAGACTCGGCAGTCGAGTCGGAACGCGTGACGAGGATAACACCAATGAAGCTGCGCGTTAGTTCATTCTCCTGATCGTTATCTGAGCTTATCTCACCTAGCCACAGCCGAGAACACCTTTGCTCGCGTGACGTCCTCAACACCGAACATCCGTCCCAGCGTAAGAGTGAAGAAGCCTAGATGTTTAGCGGCCGCTCGAAGCCAAGAAGGTAGACTCACACGTAGTGCTACTCAAAATGGTAACGCTCGCGACGCTCGCCATGGCCAAAGCGGCGTTCAAGCTCCAGTTGGCCAGGAACCAGACAGCGCTCCACCAGGCGGCGATCTCGGCCGTCTCGCGGATGCTCAGCTTCTCCAGTGGCGGGTCGGCCACAATCGTGCCGTCCTCGACAGCCTGGACGGTGGTCGCGTGCGATCCGTATGACATGGTGCTGCGTGGGCTCAGGTCGCCTTGCTCCTCCTGCGGCAGTGGGCTATAACCCCTGGCTGTCAGCACTGCCCACCGTGGTGGTAGCGGTACACATACCGAGCAATCTCATTCTGACGGCTACCGCGGCGCCAATGTCTCCACGCAACAGGGATGAGGTAGAGGGCGAACGACGAGGTGTTGAGGTATGTGATGCTACGACGTCAGCGACGAGGGAAGGTTTTGGCGATTGTAGAAAGGACGCACAGGAACGGCTTGTTCCACCCGTCCTCGCCAGTCTCGAGGTCGTTGGTGATGAAGTTGGAGGCTGTCCAGAGCTGGGATCAGTACTGTAAGTCTTCAGCATGACTCACAAGGACAACACAGAGGAGCAGGCAGATACCGATAAGGTAGCGACGCGTCGAAGGGAAGAGGCCTCCGCGCGGCCGAAATTCGGCGGGCATCTTCGGGTTGAGCTCGTCGGTCTCCATGAGGCGTCCCTATACGCAACTCGACTGGTACTGTCGAGGAGGTAACGGTGAGCTCGACGTGCACAGAGTTGTGCGTGAGTGGGAGTGGTGAGAGTCGATGAGTCGAGTAACTGGGAGGAAAGATAAAAGCCCGGAAGGTCACGAGCTCGGGTCAGCGGTCGGACGAGTGGGGACTGGCCCTGGGCACGTAAACTTGGTGATCGGCCAGGCGGCGATTTGGATTTGTGACAAAACCGGTTGGTACAAATAATCACACCATCTACAATGCCTGAATACGATAAATGGAAATTAGGTCCCGTACAGATTGTGGGGCCCACACACGTCAGATGCGAAAGTGGAGGTATGATATTTGCCTGGTTAACTGATGATGATCTCGCCGCCCAACTCTCGATTAAGTCAATCCTCATCCCAGTCGCATCGCATGAGGGAACAATCATGGGTATCAAGGACCTCATGCGATGGGTGCAGAAGCATCAGTGAGTTGTCTGCTCCAGCATAAGCTAACCCAAGCCCACAGGTGATGACAGAGTATCCCCATCGCTGGGGTTCCAAGGAGTTACGCGGCAAGCGCGTCGCCATGTAAGCATTCAATGCCACTTGCAGGATCACTGACTGTTCAGTGACGCGACGCTTCTGACAAACCGCTTCCACTTCGCCGAGAAGGATGTCAACGCACGAGCGTCGACGGGCATCTTTGGCTGGTATACGTAAGCCGCGACGGCGTTCTTACCTGCTGACTCCAGGATGATCCGAGAGATGAGGCAACATGGTGTCCAGCCCATTGCCGTATGGGACGAGCGAGGTGACCGGCCATGGAAGGCTCCAGAGGTGGGCGCTTGCCGCTTACGCGCAGCTGATATCAGGCAAGACGGCGACTGGAGTACCGCGCGCGGTTCCTCGCACGTATGATGCACGAAGAGCGTCGCGAAAGCCGGATTGCGCGGCTACGAGATCAGCTGGTCGCGTATGGGTGCATGAGTGTGAGGGAGCAGAACGTGATCGCCCAGTGTTGGGATCTGGGACGCTTCCTCGCCGACGACCAGGCCGAAAACGCCGAGCCCGTCGTGACCGCTCCTCTCCAAACCCTCACCAACCAGGGCATCGCCACCGCCGTCGTTGTCGCCAACATCGTGTCGCGCGTCGCGGCACTATCCGACCTCTACGAGGAGCACTTGGTCGAGTCGAAACCCATCGTCACGCCGTATACGAGCGAGCACCCGACGGCCGACGCGTTCGAGGAGGAGGAAGAGGAGGTGCGAAGAATCGCCCTCGGACTCGAGGACGACAGCCAGCCGGCAGCCGACGCGGAGGCCGAGTCGTACGCGGAGTTCAGCGCCGAAGCAGTCTCATCGGAAGCGAACCCGAGACTTCAAGCGAAGTCGGCAATAGTCGCCGCTGCCGAGCTGCTCTCCAACGAGCAGAGTGCGGCCGTGCTCGACGCCCGCCTCCGCTGTCTCCCCCTCGCCGAGTACACCGAGTCGGCTAAGCAGCGCTACCTGAGCCAATGTGAGGGCGAGATGTACGAGCTGGCCTTCGGCGGACCGGACGTCGGCCAGCGCCTCGGCGGCGCAGATGATAGCGCCGCCCGACTACCAGCCGCCATGAAAATCCTCAGCGAGATCGAGGAACGCATGCCAGCCGTCAAGGGAGTCTATACGCGCGCACTCGCGGTCCCGCGCGAGGAACACCATGCTGCCTGTCGCGAGCTCCTGACGCGCATGGGCGTGCCCGTCGTGTTTGCGCGCGTGCCATACGAGGCCGAGGGCCTCTGCGCTGCCATGGCGATGTCGGGACTCGTCGACTTTGCTGGGACGGAGGACTCGGACGTCGTCGTATACGGGGTGAGGCACATCTGAATTGCACTATAGATTGTGACAACTGACAACGACAGGGCCCACTGCTGCGCAACCTCTCCAATACCAAGATGCCGCTTCTGCTGGTTGATGGCGCCACCCTCGCGTCCGATGTCCCACTATCACCCTCTGCCTGGCGCGACTTCTGCATCCTTCTTGGCACCGACGCCTCGCCCCGCATCCACCGTGTCGGGCCTGCGCGTGCCTACGCCCTGATAAAGAAGTACGGGAGCATCGAGGCGATCCTCAAGAACGAGCCGGAACTAGCCGACCGCGTCGACCGCCTCGAGCCCGAGTTCATGACACTCATCGCCAACGCGCGCAAGCTGTTCACCCACCTGCCGCCCGTCGAGCCTGTCGAGAAGGTGGAGGCGATGAGCGACGACGATGTGGTCAAGTGGATGAGGGCGCAGGGAGTGTACATTCCCCTGTCGTGGATGTGGCGCGGAGGCGAGGAGGGAGTGGAGAGGTGGGACGCGGATGAGAGGAAGGGAAATGAGGTACTTAAGCGGTCGGGGATGAGGGACAGGGATGAGGCGCGGGAGGCGGTGTATGCTGAGCATGAGGATTTCGGGGCGGAAGCATGGTCGCCGAAGGAGCTAGAGGCGCCCCCTCGGCTCCAGGCTTGGGAGGACTGAAGGCGTGTACTGCAACGAAGACGGTGTAGCATAGTCATGAACATACCCTGCATTCAACTACATTCACGACCTGATATATCTCGAGTCCTATTGTATCTCCCCAGGTGTAGTGTCATATGCCAGACTCAGAGGCTTGAACCACCACCGCCGCCGCCGCCGCCGCTTCAGCTTCGACCCGCGCCATGTACTTCTTAAAGCCCTCATCGTGCCCGTACCGCTCGATCGCGAGAGCAACCCACGCCTCGTCGGTCTCAGGCTTCGGCCCCGCGCACTCGGCGCCGAGAAACGCCTCGCGGCGCAACCACAGGTAGTTGGCGTCCAGCTTACTGCGCATCGTGCGAGAGTACTTGTGCCGGCTCATGAACGCGCGCGCGAGGTCAGGGCGGCCGCGGGCGAGGAAGGCGGCATGCATGTCCTCCTCGAGCTGGTTGAGCTGGTTGGACGGCGGGCCGGCGCGGAAGTTCATAAGTGAGTCGGAGGCCCACACCCACAGGAACACGGCTTCCATCACGGCAGGGAGGGGGGTGGTGTATGCGCTGAGCGTCAGCCCTCGCCTTGCCTGGACGTACTATTCCCAGTCGATGATGCCTACCACGCGAGTGCGATCGGTGTCGAACATGAATTGCCAGAAGTCGGCGTGGAAGAGATAGGTGGGCTGAGGGCTCGTCATCTCGGCGTCGCCATTGACCAGCTCGCGGAGCTCGAGAATCGCGAGGTAGAACAGGAGTGGGTTGTGGTTGACAACCATGACTGTCCCAGCCTCGAGGTCGGCCAGCTGCGCCTCGAGCCGGACATTGATGAAATCTCTGAATGTCGTGTACGGCCCATGCGAGCGCGCGAACCGTTTCCGCCAACCCCGGCCGCCCATAAAGAACGGGCCCAAGTGGGATCGCCGTCGGGGTCGTCGTTCGGCCAGAACGCGCCGACGTGGTCAAATGGGACAGCCGTGATCTTCTCCACGATATCTGGCCACGCGGCGAGAACCGCGCCGGCTGACGGAGGTGGGACACGCCGCTGCGTTCCATTTTCATACTTGGTTGGCCCCACCCATCCACCCCGCAGGATCGGCTCGGTCATGCCGTCGACGCGCTCGACGAACATCATGACGAGTGAGTCTGCCATATTAGCACCCAGTTGGTGGACTAGTCTCACCGATAGGTGTTCGCGGGAGCCAAGCCTTGGGGATGAGGTCGCCGAGCACACGGCGAGCAATTTGCATGTTCGCGTACTCGTTGCGCAGGAACTCGTCCAAGCCGATGAGGGGCGAAGGCACTTGACGGGGCCATGGGATCTTGATGCGCGCCAGCCACCGTGCCCCGTCGCTCCACTGCATGGGGTAATGGACATTGAGGTCGCCCTGCAGGTCGGTACCATCGTGATCCTGAACATGTCTAATGGCATTGAAGCCGGGAATCGTGATGTCGACCGTGAACCCAGGTCGTAGCTCCTCGGCTGCCGCTTTGATGGCGGGAATGGAGGCGTTAACTGTGTCCAGCCATTTGAAGTGCTACGAGTATGTGAGCGATCCTCTCGAGTGCATCACTCACCCGCTCATCCAAAATGTCGAGCCAATCCGTCATCTGCAAATGAGCTTATCGTTCCGTGGCCAGGACCACTCACTTCTTCGCAAGGGTGATCCTCCATGCTCAGAGCACACGAAAGAGAAACACACCGGACAACCAGGTAGCTCGTTACGGTTCTCCGTGAGACGAGCGAGCTGGCTGCAGCCAGGTATGATGCAGGGGGTGGGGTTGTTCATCAGTGGGAGCGGTGGAGACGAGAAGGCGGAGTGTAGAGGAACGGGAGAGCGATAGATGAGGAGTGACGATGTGGAAGGGAAGGATCCATCGCAACACACAGAAGCAGATGTTGCTCACGCCACCGCACCGCCAATGCTCCCGTTGAACCCCAATCAAGCTGATGGCAGACAGGCATCAGTCTCAACGGCGAGGTGATCCTTTGTCGTCGTCGGCCAGGTCAGGTCAATAGGTACGAGGGCGAAAGTCTTCCCAAGAACTGAGCAAACCACACTATATGCTGCATATACTTTACCATGTGCTGTGATAGAGATTAGTCGACGATCCGGTTGTACAGAACAGAGCAGTTGTAGCCAGCATGGACCGCCTCCTCGGTCTTCACGCCGCGCTTCAGCAGCTTGCCGAGCATGTCGTATGCGTCCGCCTTGGCAGAGTGCAACTGCAACCTGGTAAGGGGCATGGGCGACGACTGCGGATCAGTATAGGTTCCACAGTGGCTGTATAGCTTACCTCGAGCTCGGGCGTTTCGGCGATGAGGTTGTCAATGGCGTGGGGGATGAGAGACGGGAGATGTTGCGGGACGGCGACGGCGGACTTCTTGCCGTTGCCCAGTTGGTAGTCGACTACGGTGTTAGCTGACACCTAGGAGCGAGCTCACAGTTTCCACCCCAAACCATGACGTCGCGGCCGAAGAGGCCCTCCTTCAGGCCCTTGGTGTCGGCCTCGGACAGAGTGTCGAGGACAGCAAAGACGTGGGTGTTGGGCGCGGGCGACACGGACACATTGTGGATCTTGAGACCAGTAACAGCCTTGTCCTTCTCCGAGTCTGAGGTCAGCTAACGGGAGATTTGTCGGCTCACATTCTTGCAAGCCACTGAGACTGTTTGTCAGCAAGGCCTACGACCGATTACTCACGCCTTGACCCTGGTCGGGATGAAGCATGCCGAGCTCCACATGCTTGTACCAAGCGATCCGCTCTGTCCATTGCCGCACGAAAGGAGGTCATTGAGGACGGGACCGCCTGCGGCAGACCGCTCGACAGTGAACATGGTCGTTGTTGCACCGGCGGAAATGTTGGTACACTTCAATTTCGTTCCTGAAGGATAAGCCTTGGCCAGGACAATCTCCACAGGCGTTGGAACGGTAGAGATGGTCGAGTTGCTGCCGAGGCCAATCTGGCCGTAGTCGTTGGCGCCGAAACCGAGAACGCGACCCTCGTCTGTGCGCACGAATGATGAGCGATCGCTGGCCGCTACCTGGGCGATGTTGATTCCAGCTAGAGCAGGAATCTGAGTGAGAGTAGTGGCGAAGCGAGGATCACTGTCCGGCGGAAGAGCTGGTCCATTGGCGAGGGCCTGGGCGGGTGTATCGGGGACGGGGAAGACCTGCTTGGTACCAAGCTGACGGTGGGAGTTGGCGGAGGGAGACAGAGGAAGAGAGAAGGTGCGGCCCTTGTTGGTGACGGCTAGGAGATGGTGCTGGCCGACAGCGAGGCCGACCCACTTCTCGCCCCAGTGGAACTTCTCCGATGTCTTGAGCTCGGCGAAGTCGACAATGGGGTCACGCGTCGTCAACTTCTTCCACCACCCGCGGGGCGCAGCCTTGCCCTCCTGGAAGGCGCGGTCGGCACTGACGACATAGATTCTGCCGTCCTTGCTGAGGCCGAACAGCTTAGCTGGTCCAGCCGCCAATGTCCTGAGTTTCTAATGGTTTCAGCGCCTGCATATCAAGAGAGCTCACCTTGCCTCGGAGGGAACGTCCAACTTGACCAGATGGGTCATAGCCGACACCCCACATCCACAGGTCGCCCGAGACATCAATACAGGCACCGTACTTCTCGTGAATGGCGAGGTCGCGTACAGGAGTGGCGCCCAGTTGGGCCATGGGCGTGGGCCGCTTGAACACCTTGACGGTACGGTCGGGGGAGAGTGTCAAGTACTCGTTCGTGCCCCAGCAAACTGGCGTGAAGGGTGCTGCAGCACCGCCGAAGAGTGCCGTGGGCCGAGCTTTCGCCACCGCGGGAGGAAGAGGTGGAGGTGCCGAGTCGCTGCGCACATAGTTGAGTTTGCCGTTTGCGTAGATGGCGACAGCGACACCACCGACGATGGGCACCGCACGACCTAATGACCGGAAGGTCGCCGACATGGTGAGCGACTAGATACGGCTCTGTGAATCGCTGGATAGGCGGTGGCAAGAATGAAGATGATCCTTAAGTTGGGAGGGTAATCGATTGAGTAGTGAGGCGGCTGACCGGCTGACCTCGCCTCCCAAAGCTTACGGGGGAGGAGCAGATGCCGGACGGAATGACGGAATGGCGCGCGTGATGCCGTGCCCAACCTCCACCTCTTCACCAGTTTGTATGATCTTGAATAGGGGCTCCATCATTGGGTGCCTTGGTCAGTGTCCTTGGAGAAATACAAAAGAAATGACTCTTAATAATTACCCGACCTCTCACCCTACCGCTCTGCCAACCGCGAGCGTTGCAACTCAACGCCGCGAACCATCGCTCGGGCTCATCGTCGTCGTAGTCTCCGTCGTCACCACTCCTCCGACTCCACGCACCATGTCCCTCCGTTCCGTCATCGCCACGGCTTCGCGCGCCGCCGGCCGCAGGGCGTTCACCTCGTCGGCCGCCCGCAGGTCAGACAACCTCATGATGGTGCGTTGAGCCCATGCTCTCCCGGCATTGCCCTCCTGCGTGTTCCGACACGACCGACCGGACGTGCACAGTTGGCGGGACAGTGTTATCTTTGTCCTCGAGCTGCTGTTGTCTATACATGGACTCAAGCTAACATTGCAGCACCGCGACTCGGCGCACAACAACGCATCCATCCCCTTCTCGTGGACCTCGGAGAGCAAGGCGGAGATCGAGAAGATTGTCGCCAAGTACCCACCGCAGTACAAGAAGGCGGCCGTCATGCCCGTCCTCGACCTTGCGCAGCGCCAGAACGGAGGCTGGGTCTCCCTCTCGGCAATGAACGAGGTCGCCAAGACCCTCGACATGCCCCCTATGCGCGTTTACGAGGTCGCATCGTTCTACACCATGTACAACCGCGAGCCGGTTGGCACCCACTTTGTCCAGCTCTGCACCACCACCCCCTGCATGCTCGGCGGCTGCGGTTCGGACAAGATCCTGGAGGCGATTGAGAAGAAGCTCGGCATCAAGGCCGGCCAGACGACGAAGGACAAGCAGTTCACCTTCATCGAGGTCGAGTGCCTCGGCGCATGCTCGAACGCCCCTAGTGAGTGTTGCACTGCCCGACGCCGTGAGCGCGCTTGCTAACGTTCCCAGTGATGCAGATTAACGACGACTTCTACGAGGACCTGACGCCGGAGACCACGGTCAAGGTTCTCGAGGCGCTTGCCCGCGGCGAGAAGCCAAAGGTCGGACCCCAGAGCTCCCGGAAAGGAGCTGAGAACTCGGCTGGCCTCACCACATTGACCAGCAAGCCTTACGGCCCTGGAGAGCACTGCCTCCCCGAGTTCCAATAGACAAAGACGATATGCATAGTGTACAGGAGTACGCTATGGGGACTATCAGCTTGGAGAGTGCTCGATCAGCATCGGGCCTGCGTCCCAATGCACCCGTCGAAGTTGCTCACTCGCTGACGGGTGTTAAATAGAGGACCCCGGTTGAACGTCAGTTCCCAGCTTTGGACAGAACAGTCAGCATCTGGAATCGTGCGTAGCTTGGGAGAACGAATCCACTGTTGAAGGAACTTGGCGGTCGACTGTCTTGCTCACACTCCGAATCCAGCTGAGTAACACGCTGTCGAGCTGCTGAGCGCCTCTGCCCACCCAGTGCCGTCGTCAGTCTTCCTCGAAGACCGACGAACACAAGCCCTATTTCATGCACTCCGCTCACGCCATTTACGTGCAACTGTTCCTTCTAAGCAAAAT
This sequence comes from Cutaneotrichosporon dermatis, assembly GCA_020011015.1. Lineage (NCBI taxonomy): Eukaryota > Fungi > Basidiomycota > Tremellomycetes > Trichosporonales > Trichosporonaceae > Cutaneotrichosporon > Cutaneotrichosporon dermatis. Next base: position 1,524,951 of record JAIGNX010000002.1, on the reverse strand, counting down.
CCACCATACCACGCTGAACGTCTCTCACAACAGCCACCTGCCCAACCCTTAGTAACGCCAATGTCCCAAACAAGATGCATCGTAGGGTATTGATAACAACATGATCTAGTATGACTGCTCCTTTCTATGCACAAGAGTTGTGTTCCGGCAGATGACGATTGCTGTCACCGCGAAACGACGTTAAACTGCGCGCAAAGACCGGGTGCGGTCTTTGTGTGCTTATGCGCTGCTGTGCCACGAGTTGTGCAGGCCGACCTGGTCCTGCGGCGAAGGCATGGACGCAGGGCCAAGCTTAGGCGAGTGGTTGGGGAGGCCGATGAGCGAGTCGGCACCGTTCATCGGTCCGCTGCAGCTCTCCTCGTACTCGCGCTCCTCCATCTCGAGCTTGATGCCGGCCTTCTTGGCCTTGGCCTTGTCGCTACGCAGCTTCTCGATGTGCTCGAGGTAGCGCTCGTCGACGCCACCAGTGACGTACTCGCCAGTGAAGACGGAGCAGTCGAACTGCTTGATCTCGGGGTTGAACTGGCGGCAAGACTGGACGAGGTCGTCGAGCTTCTGGTAGATGACGAGGTCGGCACCAATGTGCTCAGCGACCTCCTCGGTGGTACGGCCGTACGCCACGAGCTCATGGGGCGAGGGCATGTCAATGCCGTAGACGTTGGAGAAGCGGATGGGGGGAGCGGCCGAGGCGAAGATGACCTTCTTGGCGCCGACGTCCTTGGCCATCTGAACGATCTCCTTGGAGGTGGTACCACGGACGATGGAGTCGTCAACGAGAAGAACTGTCTTGTCGGCAAACTCCATGGGCATAGCGTTGAGCTTGCGGCGGACGTTCTTGCGACGCTGGGTCTGCCCGGGCATGATGAAGGTACGGCCGATGTAGCGGTTCTTCACGAAGCCCTCGCGGTACGGAATGCCGAGACGCTGAGAGAGCTGGAGAGCCGACACACGCGAAGTGTCTGGCACGGGAATGACAACGTCAACCTTGACGTTGGCCTTCTCAAGAACGCGCTTGGCCTCCTCGGCAAGGTACTCTCCCATAGCCATACGGGCGCGGTAGACGCTGATGCCATCGATGGTCGAGTCGGGACGAGCGAAGTAGACGTGCTCGAAGATGTCGGGGGCAAAGGTCGCGGGCTCGGCAACGATGCGGCGCGTCAAGCCACGCTCACGCGAGATGATGATAGCCTCTCCGGGCTTGATGTCCTCCCAGGTCTCGAACGAGAGGCCCTGGGCGACAACACTCTCCGACGCGACGAGGTAGTCGAGACCACCACGGGCGCCCTTGCGGGTAGCGAGACCGGCGGGGCGGATACCGTTGGGGTCACGGAAGGCGACGAGGCCGAAACCAGCAATCATGGCCACACACGCGTAGGCGCCCTTGCACTGCTTCATCATGTCGCGGACGGCGGTGAAAATGTCCTCCTCGTTGATACGGAACTTGCCGGTCTTCTGGAGGTTGTTGGCGAGGATGTTGAGCATCATCTCCGAGTCCGAGTCGGTGTTGACGTGACGGTGCGCCTCGGCATCGAGGAAGCGGCGCAGCTCGACCGTGTTGATCAGGTTGCCGTTCTGCACGGTTGTCAGCAATCTGTAAATCCTGCGGCGAGAGCTGAAGTGCTCGTCCGAGCACCCAAACTCTCAATGCAAAACCCAAAAGCGTCAAAAGCCAAAGACGCGTCGGATCTCGTGATAACTCACGTGGGCAAAGGTGATACCGTACGGCGAGTTGACGTAGAAGGGCTGCGCCTCGGCGTGTGCGGATGAACCAGCAGTGGGGTAGCGGACTGAGCGTTACTTGTGTGCTGACAAATACTAGGCGAGCTCTTGATGCAGTCCGCATCACAGTACGTACCGTGGCCAACGCCCATCCAGCCCTTGAGGCCAGCAATGCCCTGGGCGTCGAAGACGTCACGGACCATGCCGTTGGACTTGACCTGGTAGAAACGACCGCCCGAACCACACGTGACGATGCCGGCCGCATCCTGGCCACTGGCTGGTTAGCTATGCTCTTTTGAAGCTGTACAGCACAACGTACCGGTGCTGGAGAAGGGAGAGACCTTCAGCGCTGATAGGGTTAGTCTACGTTGGGAGAGCATGAGCTGAGCCAGCTTACATCTCAGTACCCGCCTGGACCGTCTGGGTCGCGAGGGGGTCATGGAGGAGCAGACCGAGAATTCCACACACTGCAAGTTAGTGACTGCTGGCATATTGAAGCGCAGCGGAGCGGGATGCTCACTTTCGGTGAGGGGTTCCTGTCTAGCCTGACGAGGCAAAGAGTGATGAGGAGAAGAGGTTGATTAAATGAGCTATCGAGCTCGTTGGTACATGACAAAGATCTAAGAATTGGTTGAGGCAAGCGCTCGTCCCAAAAATCCATCGTCGGGCCTTCGGTGCCTGTTGGCTGCTTTTGGCCCCTTGGGTGGAGGAAGCGCCGGATGAGATGGAAACAGGGGGTGGGGGGGTATGTCGCCTCGCGCCTGGCTCTCCCTGGCAGCTTTGGGTGGCCCTTGCTCCCCCGCAGGCCCAAGCAAGTTCTCCGCTCATCGTCCGACGAAGTGGAATCCCCGGAACAACCTAGTCGACTCGGCCTTCATCCCCCGCAATACCGGATAGGATGACCAAAAATTGAGAACCCTTAGTCACAAACCTCCACTTCGTATCACGTGGAAATCTCGCGAGATCCACGCGAGACTGACGTGGTGATCTCGCGATCCTGATCCGCCTATGCCACAGGACCCCAGGATCCAGCGCGTCCAACTTGCTGGCCAGTATCGACGTCGTCTGCACATCGCTCGGTGTACCATAATCTCTATCGCATAACATATCCTCCCACAACCTCGCCATTCCACCTTCCTTGCGTCCACCTCCTTGATCGGCCCAGCTGGCTTTGCTTGTGAGGTCCCTCTGACAGGACGGGACCTGTACAACCACCAGCCATGTCCAAGCCGACACCCCTGGGCGGGCTGAGCGTCAACGCGGCTGGTGGCCCATCGACATCGGCCGCTGGTCCGACACCTACGACAGGCAGTACACCAGTGCCATCATCGCCGCCCGCGTCCGAATCGTTCTTCTCAGAGTTCGATGGTACCGCCAGTGTCATGGACACGTCGTACGGCGACGGGGCTGCATGGGAACCACCAGCCGATGCCAGTGCCCTCAACATTGTGTCCTGGAAACTGGACGCGTCGACGCGCGCGCAGAGGACGGCGTTGAGAAGCGCGGCTTCAATGGTGGGCTGCATGCTTGGCCAATGCTAACGTTCCAGCTATCTCTACAGTGCTCAACCATCCCACCAAGCGCGCCAATCCTTTGCGCAGCTCGCGCAAGCCACTGCCACCTCTTCTTGGCCCCCCCATATGTTACCAAAGCCCCAGCCGACGAGCTATTACGACGGGTACTTGAAGTCGATTGCGCCGCCTGTACGAGCAGTTTGTGCAGTCGCAGGCTTCGGCCGCCTCGTCATCCGGCAACAACGCGAACGGTGTCCCAGAACTCTCGACATTAAAGTCAGGACGCCGAAGGAGGACCTGCCATCGCTGGACGCGATCCCAGAGATCTTCTTCGACTCGTCTTTCGACATTGCCAACCCAGCGGTGTGGGCCGAGATCATGGACAGCGCAGAGCCATTCAAGGGCAAGTCGCGCGACTCGGCTGTTCAAGATACCCTATCAACGCATCTGGATAACGTCGAGAGACACCCCGTGCACGAGATCACGCTTCGGTCCTCATCGTTCTTCTCCGCCTTGGGCAACCTCCAAGATCTCAACTCCGAATCGAGCTCATGTTTGAATCGCATCACAAATCTCAAGACAGCGCTCGGCGACATCGGAGGCAAGCAGGCACGCAAGGGCCTCGAGATTATCGACGCACAGGCGCGCCTCCACACTCTCCGCGTGACCGAAGGCGGAGTGAAGCGACTCGCCGAGTTGGACGAGATGATTCGTCTGGCCAAGAATCTCGCAGACGCTGGCGACTGGGCAGGCTCTCTCGGCTGTGTCGAGGACGTGATGAGATGGTGGGAGCGGAATGGCGCGCATGCTGCGGAGGGCGAGGGTCTACCCCTCAGCACTCTGCCAGCCTTGTCCTACCTCCCAACATCCATTGCTGTCCTGACCACCAACATTGCGGGACAGCTGCAATCTGCACTGCAGGCTGTCTTGCAATCTATCTTGTCGGAAGCTGAGACGACCGAGTTTGATTCGGAATCGCTGCGATTGTCGGTGGGGCCCATGCTAGGCGGCCTCATTCGCTGCGGCAAGACGGATGCTTTGGCTGGCGTTTGGCGAGAAGCTGTCACCACTTCTATTCGAGACGGATTGCGAAAGGTGAGTCAGGCGTTGTGTTGACGCTCCTGCTGACCCCGCAGCACCTGCCGGTCCCTCAAGGAGAAGACGACGACGTCGGGAGCCGAGGATCCGAGTCGAGTGGCCAGAGTCTTGCACAGAAGCTACGAGCCATGACGCACGCCGAATTCACCGACCTATGTAAGAGGATGTTCTCGTCGATGCTCTCGCGCATACAGCTTGTGGAGAAGATGGGCGATGAGATGTCGAGCATGTTGGCGGAGAACAGGTGCGTAATCGAGGTCGTGCCAGACTGATCCCAGAACCCTCACTGCGCTGTCATTGGCACCCGCGTCCGAAGGAGCTCAGCTCGCCCCCAGGTCACCGGAGGGCATCAAGTTCGAGCCTGCGGACATCTTGACATCAGCTTGCGAGCTGGCCAATACCCGAGCATCGATCATCGTCTCTGCAAGGTCAGAACAGCATGCGACGCTGCCAATCGGACAATTCGTCGAGATCTTCGACCAGACCATGGCGTTTGTCACCGCGAGCGAAGCCCTTGCCAAGCGCATTCTTGGTACACTGCGCGGGGCAATACAAGCTCAGGCGCGCGCATTCCTCCAGTCCTACCACCAGCAAAGACTTACCAAGTCTGCTCGCTTGGTCGAGGACGAGACTTGGGTGCAGGTCGACGTACCACCAGCCACGCAGCACGCTGCCAATCTTCTCGTCGAAGCGGCGGTGTCGGACCCGGGCGAGTGCTTTGTCCCACCACGCGACGCCAACGGCTCGAGCAACGGCGAGTCGTCGTCACCGACCAAGCTCATCTCGATCGAGGGCAAGACATTCTGTGTCGTCAAGGCGACTTCTGAATCGCTCCAGCTGCTGAGCGAGTATCTCAGCATTGTCATCAACCTCGAGCTCGTCGCGACCGACGTCATGACGCGCATCATCGAGTTCCTCCGCTCCTTCAATTCGCGTATCTGCCAACTTGTCCTCGGTGCAGGTGCGATGCGCTCCGCAGGCCTCAAGAATATCACGGCCAAGCACCTGGCCCTCGCGTCTCAGAGCTTGTCCGTCGTGATAGCTCTTATCCCCTATGTCAGGGAGTTCATCAGACGGCACGTCAGCCCGCGCCAGGCTGTCATGCTCGTCGAGTTCGACAAGCTCAAGCGCGACTACCAGGACCACCACGAGGAGATCCATGCGAAGCTCGTGGCGATCATGTCTGACCGTCTGGCAGTGCACTGCGGCGAGCTGCGCGAGATCGACTGGGAGACCGCTCCCGCGCGCGAGGGGCCGCACCAGTACGCGCTCATGCTCGTCAAGGAGACGGCGACGCTGCACAAGGTTCTGAGCAAGTACCTGTCCAACAGCACCGTCGAGTCTGTTATGTCCCAGGTCATCGCGGCGTACGTGCACCGATTAAGCGAGGAGTATACCAAGGTCGAGCTCAAGTCTGAAGACGCGAAGCGGAGGTGAGTAGAGATTTCAGGGGGCAATGACAGGGACTGACGAGCAGGATGCTCCAAGACGCCGCGATCATCGCCACGCGGCTCCAGCCTCTCTCCGAATCTGGCGCGTCCGTGGCCTCACTCGAAGCTCTCGTGCGCGAGAAGAGCACACCCCGCCTCGCCGTCGGCGCCGCGATGCGGGGCCTCATGCGCAAGTCAAGCACCGGGTCGGCAAACGCGGAGAAGCCAGAGAAGATCGATGGGCAAGAGGCGGCTGGAGAGAAGAGCAGTGAAGAAGACAAGAGTGGCAAGGTCGAGGACAAGGGCAAGGACAAGAGTGTGGAGGGTAAGGAGGCCGAAGGATCTGGGGCTGAGGATAAGATGGACAGGGACGCAGCAAGTGAGCGGAAGAGCCCGTCGAAGGGGTGGCGCGAAGTTGGGGGAGACGACACGCCGGCGGCGTCGTCAAGATCGCCGACTTTGCCAAGCACGCCGGCACCGCCTAGCCCGCCGTTGACGACCAAGTCGCCTCCGCCGGGGACCAAGGAGGGGGCGAAGGAGGAGGCGAAGGAGGAGGCGAAGGAGGAGGCGAAGGAGGAGGCGAAGGAGGAGGCGAAGGAGGGGGAGGCGGCCAAGGTGGAACAGGCGAAGGTGGAGGACGAGCAGGTGAAGGTCGAGGACAACGTCGAGGAGAAGGTGGAGGAGAAGGCGGAGGAGAAGGCGGAGGAGCAGGCAGAGGAGAAGACAGAGAGCAAAGCGGACGAGAAATCGGAAGATGACGCCGGAGACGCCAGCGACTCTGCCCCACCGCCACCGCCCAAGTCACCTCCAAAGACTTCCGAGGACAACTCTTCCGACGCTGATCTCGCCGCTGTGACGACATCTGAACCCGCAGCCGACACGCCATCGTCTCCACCACCGCCACCGCCCCCGAAGGAGCCGGAGGTGGAGTCGTCGACAGCGCCCAAAGACGAGCCTCAGGAATCGAAAGACGACACCACCCCTTCCCCACCCCCGAAGGAGGACGAAGCTAGCACCAAGGACGACTAATCATTGTATGCACATTGCATTGAATACGTTGCGGATGACGTGCTGCTCATGACTGACGTTTAACACGTCTGACGTGTATCAGGGAACTAGACGGGATACTTCTGCCGCCACAAGCGCCAAAACTCGTCTGGTGCCTGCCGCCCCTTCCGACGCCAGAACGGAGCGTACACCTCGCGCTTAATAGTCCGCGCGATCACCTCGGCAACATGGACGTCGACCATGTTGCCGAGCTGACTGTCTTTCTGCCATCAGCTCACTCCACAGAGGCCCAGACGAATCCAGAAATGCAGCTCGAGACAGGCACGACGCACCTCCTTTACGGTCCCGCGCAACACGTAGTGGTCAGGCAGGCCTTGTACGCGCCGCCGCTCGGCGACACTCAATACACGATGTTGCTACCGTCAGCCCCATCTGACGCGCGCCTCACGCTCCAGTGCACCGTGTGCGAGGCCTTGCCCCCCGGCCATGGACTGGCCATGAGCGTCGGCACGCGCCCGTGCGGATCGCATCGGAGCTCGGTGCCGCGGCCTCCACGTTCGTCTGCTCGCGGGGCGGACAAGATCCTGGTCTCAGTCAACGTCCCCTCGACCTCCATACAAGTAGGCCAATGCTCACAGATCAACGGCGAACCGCGGGGGATGCTGGGTCGCGTGGTCACGCACGCCGGTACTGTCGCCACGCGCCGCGGCTTGGAAGCTAGTCATGGCTGGGCGGCGGTATGGCGTGCCGTCCGGTACGCCCAGCCCGCCTGCGTGCTCGACGAGGTTAGGCGAGTCGTAGTCCCAAACTGGCGTCAGCTTACTGCCCTTTGCATAGCTGCGCGATTTACGCGGCAGATCCCCAATCGCGTCGCGGGCCGTCACGGGGGCCCTCGCCGCTGTCCCCGGTACACTGCCAGCCACGACGGTGTGGTCGGCAAGGTTGGACACCTGGCCGCCGATGTCGAGCTGACACCCCGAGATGTCGGGGTTGGCGTGCGTTGGAGGAGGGAAGTGTGGTAGAGGCAAGCCTCGGCGGACGGCGAGCACGAAGGTCCGGCGGCGGTGTTGCGGGCTCCCGGACGATCGGGAGGAGAGGAGGCCGACGCGGACTTGGTAGCTGGTGTCAGCCCCATCCTTCCTACCCTTCATGTTGACGGCCACCGGAGACGCGTGACATACCCCAGATCTCCTACAAGTCGGCGCAGGACCTGTTCCATCATGTTGGCCCTCCCGCCCACCTCATCATCAAGGTCGTCACATATGCCGGGCACATTCTCGAGCAAGAACACATCCGGTTGGACTCGCTCGACTTCGCGTAGAGCCGTGAAGACCTCTACGTTCGATCCCGCACCAGCGCTGCGCTGGTGATTGGCCCCAGTAAAGCCCTGGCTGCTGTCAGCTCCTCCTCAGAGTCGACGTACCATGGCGGACCTGCGACGAGGAGTGCAACTCTTCCTGGGGCTGGGGAGCGACTGCCGCGCCTATACTCCTCCACAGTGGTGTGGTGCACGTGCAAACCGGGGAAGTTGGCGCGCAGGGTTGCGCACGCCGCGCCGTCGGTTTCGACAGCATGCTGGGCGTCGAAATGCCGATTGACACCGTAGAGCAACCCGCCGCCGCCTGCGTACAGATCCACCGCAGGTGGCCGGAGACCTTCGAGGCCGTCCAACTTGCGTCCCTCGTCCAAGCAGGTTGAGCAGGGTGCCGGCGGCGTATACCTCCCATACGGGAGGGGGACGAGAGAGTGTCGGGTCAGGGCCGCACCGCGCGGTAAGAGTTCATGGCATGAGAACTCTTCCTCCGCGTTGAGCAGCGCCTTGTCCATGAAGGCCGACAGGCGGACAAAGCGGGCGTCTTCCGTCAGGAAGAGGCGGTTCTGCCATCAGTCCGATTCGTCGTATCAGCTCACCTCGTCGACGAAGCGCTCCCCTGCGTCCGGGAGGTCGGCATAGCGCCCGCAAACGCGCACGCCCCACTCCATCTTCTCGCCTTGCCGGTTTGAACGCGCGAGGATCCCTGGCGTCCATGCTTCCCCAGTGAGGATGCCTTCTGGGGCGAAGAAGACCAGGTCGCCGGCATGGTAGGTCTCACCGTCCTTCGTGAAGCCGGCGGGTTGTCCGTCGGTATTCATGACCGCACGCGGCGTACGTCCCCGCTCAGCCTCGAGGGAGAGGCAGCTATCGCATACCGTCTCGTCAAATGGATCAGAGCCGGTGGCGCATGGGTGATGGCGGCCGGGAGGCAGTGTGTCGCGCCACGTCGCAGCCGCGTGGTCGACGACAAAACGTACGCGCGTCTCGAGGATACTGCGAACCGAGGCGATCTTGACGTTCGTACACGGTGGAGACGCTGGTGTATGGTGAGCTCGGAGGAAGAGCTCACCGGCGTCGCCGGCGTACGACGAGGTAAGCCAGTGGACGTGTGCGTACGTCACTGAGATGCCGTCCGCTGACTTGGAGAAAATTCTACGGACGAGTGCCGAGTCTCGGCCGCCTTTGGTCCGAACGAGGACGGCTGAGCCGACACGTACCAGGCTCCCGTCTGCAGCTGTTGCCTGGGGGAGGCGGGTAATGTCGTTCTGGCGTGAGCAAGCGTTGACGAGCCAAGAGGCAAGAGCGGGGGCTCGTGTCATCTGACATCTCAATGTTTGAACGGGGTGGGGACTCACCTGTGCCATTACTGAAGCCGGGGTGGAAGTCGTAAATCTGGCGGTGGCAACTTCAGGAGGATAAGGGTAGAAAAGGCGAGGGATGAGAAGAGCCGAGATGGGTGAGCGCAAGGCGATGGCTCGCCCTCACACTCGATGTTGTGGCACACGCCAATGCCCCTCTGACGATCCGAAGCCCTCGCCTCGCGGCCTGGTGACGTTGGCTCAATCATATGCGCCCCCCACCCGCAGCCGTGCAGAGTCATCCTTTCCCACAACTCCCTTCCATGCGTCCTCAAGCTAGCGATTACACGGGATACGTCTCGCGCCACAACCGCCAGAACTCCTTCGGCCCCGGCCGCCCTTCCGCTCGCCAGAAGGGCGCATACACTTCGCGCTTAATAGTCCGCGCAAGCGCGTCGGCAACATGCACATCGACCATGTTACCGAGCTGTCTGTCTTTCTGCTGTCAGCTGTGCTTCTAACCCACGCACCTCCTGCAAGCTGCCACAGAGGACGTAATCGTCCGGCAAGCCTTGGATGCGCCGGCGCTCAGCGACGCTGAGGACGCGGTGTTGCTGCTGTCAGCCCGTATCCTTCTAAGTGCCCCAGCTCACGTTCCAGTGTATGACGCCGGTCGCGACGCCGCCGGGCCACGGGCTCGTCATGAGCGTCGCGATGTGCTTGTACGCGTCGCACCTGAGCCGGGATCCTCGGCCGCCCCCGTCCCACGCCGGCGGGGCGTTGTAGATGCTACCATCAGCTCAACCGGGGTATGGGCGTACATGTCAAGTGTTCGGGGTAGGGGAATCTGTGTGGCGTGGTCCCGCACGCCCGTCGAGGTGCGACGCGCGGTTCGCTGGTAGTTCGTCATGGGCTCGCTGTGGTACGGCGTGCCGTTCTCCACGCCGACGCCGCGGCCGCGGTCGAAGTCGAGGCCCATCCGGTAGTCCCATCCTGGCATCAGCTGCTTGTGCGCATCTCGCCCGCCCTCATCGGTGCTGTCTCGCTCGGTACGCCGCGGTCGCGACTCACTCGGCATGTCGCAGATCGCGTCGCGCGCCGTCACGGCTGATAGCGCTGCTGTTCCCAGCGGACCTCTGGTGCCCGGACCGCTGAGGTAGACCACTTCCCCCTCGTCGAACTGTACGGGCTTGTATGCGTTCGGGTTGGCGTGCGTAGGGATCGGGAACTGGGGCAGGGGAAGGCCAGAGCGCACGGCCATTAGGAAGACTCTTCTGCGATGCTGCGGGCTGCCGTAGTCTCTGGAATGTAGCTGGCCGACTCGCACTTGGTATCTGGGGTAAGCTCTCTCCACACCACTTGGCATCCACCGGCAGGACTCACCCAAGATCACCGATGAGGCGACGCAGGATCTGCTCGAGGAAGTTGACCACGCCGCCTCGGCCGTCCAGCAACGGTATGCTGATACCCGGCACGTTCTCCATCACGAACACGTCGGGCCTGAGACGCGCAACCTCGCGCACGACCGTGAATACCTCTTGGTTCCGCGGGTCGAGACTTGACCGTTGGCGGTTGACCAGGCTGAACCCTTGGCTGAGACCTTCAGCGACGCCCGGCGTCACCACTCACCATGGTGGCCCCGCGACCAGGAGACCCACGCTGCCAGGTTGCGGCAGCGAACTGCCGTTCGGGTACTCCTCGACCGTGCAGTAATGCACGTGCAAATTGGAGAAGTTTGCCCGCAGCGTCGTACAGGCACTAAAGTCGGCTTCGACGGCATGCCGCACGTCAAAGTGTTGGTCGATGCCATAAAGCAGGCCGCCGCCGCCTGCATACAGATCCACAGCATGAGGGCGGAGAGCATCGGTTGCGTCGAGATCCTGCTGCTCCCGCATGCACTTGTCGCAAGGGGCTGGGGGAGGTATGCCCTCCCGGGGAAGCGGGACGAGGGCCTTGCGCGACTTCTTTGCCCAGCGCGGTAGTAGCTCCCGGCACGTGAAGTTGTCTTCGTGGGGTGTTGGATTGTTCAGAACCCCCTTGCCCATGATGGCTGACAACGGAATCCAGTACTTGTGCGTCGTGAGGTACAGGCGGCGCTACTGTAAGTCGTCGTTCCATCGGTTGCTCACCTCGTCAACGAATGTGTCCTCGACATCTGGCAGGTCTGCATATCGTCCGCACCCCTCTATACACCACTCGCCCGTGTCGCCGTTCCGGTTGTATTTAGTAATGATCCCGGGCGTCCACGTTTCGCCCTTTGTGAGGTTGGGGCTGGTGTAGAACACGAGGTCGCCGATATGATACTTCTGCCCGCTGAGCGTAAACCCGACTGCGTGGCCCTCAAAGTCATAGATGACATGGGGCGCCCTCGCCCGCTCAGCTTCAATCGCGAGGCAGCTGTCACAAGAAGTCATACTCAACGGATCGGCCTCGACACCGTCGCCAGGACTGTGCTCGCCCGGTGGGAGGATATTACGCCACGTCGCCGTCTCTGCGTCCTGAGCGAAGCGAATACGCGCCCTCAGCACACGGCGGATAGACGACACCTCGATATTGGCACATGCGCGCGAGCTGGCGCTGGCGCACAAGAACAGCTCTCCCGGCAGGCACGCGAATGACTTCGTGAGCCACTGCACATGCGCGTAAACCTTCATGCCGCCCTGTACGTCGTTCTCAGTGACGGTGAACAGGCGGCGGACGAGGGCGAACGTCTCGCGGCCCCGCGTCTTGACGTTCACGCCGACGACGTCGTCCACCTCGACAGGGCTGCCGTCCGGTATGATGCCGCGACGGAAGGGCGTGAGGTACTTCTCCTCAAGCCGGCGCCGGCTGCCGGGCCACTTGCGCAGGATGGGTTCGCCGTCGTCACCGCGGCGCCGCTTGGTGCCTCTCCTTCCGATCACAGAGGGTGTGCCCTCATCTTCTCCAACTTCATCTCCTTCGACTCCATCTCCTCCAACTTCATCCCATAGGACTTCAGGTCCGTCGACCTCATCTTCTTCCACCTCAGCGGCGGCATCCTCGACTGGGCTATCGTTTGGGGTGTGGGATAGATCTGCGGAGTACTCGCGGTCTGGTTGCGAGGGGTGTGCGGACCGGAGTCGACGCGGGCGTCACCCTCGTCCCCGTCGCTGTCCCGGGGGCTGAGTGGGGGCGTCAGAGCCAAGGAGGGCGGCTGGGCGTAAGTTGACTCCACAAGTAGCCGAGATAATCAGATCAGAGGGAAGGGGTAAGGGAAAACGAAATGCAGACCCGTGCCATGGTACTCGCAGGCATGGTATCTCTCCCACGTGTCCATGAGCAGCCGAGTATCGTGCAGCCGAGCATACACTCGTTCCATACCACACTCGGACACTTACGATACTCGAAGGCGCAACTGATCCGTCCATTCTGAGCATACAAGGATCTCGGGTCAGTCGATCTTCGCAAGATGCGCCCCGGACTAGATACGAGCGTTATCAGTTGGTGATCTGCGGTATGCGGGGCGGTGTCGATCCGGTCGGGCACAAGTCGACGCCGGTGTCCCGGTTCTCGCTGCCGTTCCGACGCGTCGCTGCGCGGTTCATTAAACGAACACGAAGACGGTTCGGAGACGGCGGTGCAGTCTTCGAGAAGGGCTAGAGGGGTGGTAATGTGACCCCGGTGGGCTTGATATTGCGCTAAGGAATGTGGAGGGTCAGATGACGCACGGTGGCGGCTGTTGCTTGCCTGCATTCAATGCTCGGTCGTCGAGTGGGATGGAGAAGCATAGTCAACGTCCCGCAAGTCTAACAGATAGCAACGCAGCTGACACATGTCTGAACGACCTAAGTGTCGCCCACGCTGAGGGGAGAGCGCTTAACGCTCCGTGGTTGCCCACTATTAGGCAGGGATGTTCTGAACCGCTCCACTACTCCCTGCTCTCCCTCTCCGTTATTAAACGTCCCTAAACCGTTCGCTACATGAGTACGAATATTATAGGGACATTGCTGGGAGCGTATCGATTTGTGGAGCGTATGGCTTGAGCGTACCACTCTGGAGGCCGCTCACGAACCGAATGATGTTGTAAACTGCCCGTGCACCTCGCCCGAGTGTTCTACACCTTACCGCTGACCCCCAGGTACTTCCAGATGTCTTTTCTGCACACTTTCGGGATATATACAAGCCTGCATTTGGCTTTAACACAGGCAACGTGGCCGAGTGGTTATGGCGCTGTGTTCAGGTGATTTAACGTTTAGGCGTTTCCCGCACATTGTACCGCAGTTCGAAAGAGCGTGGGTTCGAATCCCACCGTTGTCAACCTTTTTAAACTCCCTCCTTACGCAAGGACAACTGCGGTTGCGTTGGTTGGAAGGTCTAAAGCTTTGGAGAGGGTTGGGGGGAGGTGGACGAGTAGATGAGATCCCGTGTGATTGGCGGAGGCACACAGACCCCTGAATTTCATTTGCTCCGGCTACAACTGGACTTTTTGTTTCCGTTAATACGATAACTGAAACTGCCCCTAATCAGCCATTAGCATTGATTAGGCCCCAAATCGGTCTAAACTTGCGCCCAAGTGATTGTCATCCCTTATGCTTAATTGTTTAATCAACCTATTAGGCCTTCATTACCTTTTGGGTCCTAATCAGGTATTATCCTTAAATGAGTATCCAATTCAAGGCCTATACGTCTGCCGAACGCTGGTATCAGAAGAACTCATTGTGCATCTGCACCAGTGACACAAGCAGATGCAACTCAGTGCAGTGTACTCGTCATGGCCGCTTTGCTTCGAGTGGCCGCCAATCTGTGCTGTGAAACCCGTAGCCCAGGCATATCCCAGGCAGGACTGTACAACAGCCCAAAGGAAAACCATACAGTTGACAATCCATGACACTGGTGTACAACGATCCTAAGCTTCTAAAGATTGAGCCCGCAAGTCTCTTCTAGATACGCGCACGAGACGCTCAACGCCGAGACCCGTCCACCACACACTCCATAACCCCCAGCATGACCTCCGGCACCTCCGCCTCGTCTGGATCTACTGCCGTCCACCTGCTCGCCCCTCCCTCAGACGGCATGGCGATGAGCACGCCGACGCGTACCTCAGTGCCGGGGTCTGGCGGCTCGCCAACGACCGGCGGCTCCATCGCAATCACGACCTCCGGTTGCGGCGGTTCTGGCACCGGAGGCGGTGGCGCACGGCGAGGCCACATGTCGCGGAGGGCTTCACGCAGCTCGGCCGTCAAGGTCGGTAGTTCTGGCATCGCGGCTGGTGGCGGCGTCGACGCCTCGGGGACGGTAGATGTAATCGACTGTAATGATACGGGCTGGACAGTTAGCACCGCCTCTGCACGAAGAACTCACGTTCAGCCAGTTCCAGGTATCATCCTTCTCCATCCAACCCGCGTCCCCATGCTCCTCGCCACCCAACCCTCTTGACCCCTGGGCCTTCTCCCCTTTCAGCTCCACAGGCCTGCCCGCGTCGTCCACAAGCCGCATCTCGTTCTGCCACAGCTTCGGCATTGGACCAAGCTCGGGATCCTTCTTGCGCACCGGCATGCGTGTGACGAACGGGCTGCGGAAGTGCGGTATAGCCTCGCCCCGCGCAATCGCCTCGGCGACCTGCCGATGGAAGCGCCGGCGCACATAGATTGCGCGCCAGAGCAGGCCCACAGCAACGGCCGTCAAGAGCGCGACAGTCGCCAGGAAGGTGAAGAGATACATCTGAGTCCTGTCGCTGTCAGGCAAACAGCGCGTTAACGAGAGCCGCTCCTAAAGCGCGCAAAGTGCGAGCATCCCTTCCAACATGGATGCCATGCCTTTTGCCATGCTCCCGTTGGTTGAACTCACGACTGTTCTCTGTTGCGACCATCGCCCCATCTATACCCCGTTGACGACGAGGTGGGGTTCGTGAAGGTGATGTAGCCGGGGCGTTGCTGCGTCGTGGATGTTGTCGGAGTGGGCGCCTCCGTCACCAACGGAGGCTGCGATGCCTCGGGCACCGCCGTCGATGCCATGGTGGCGAGGTCGTAGCGATACTAGATGATGTCGATGGATGAAGAGAGATGCAATGTGTGATGTGGGATAGGTAGTCGGCACAGCCGTGAGCCGATGACTACCCCTGGGATTGCAATTGTACCTTGCCAAGCCGACTGCGCCGGGCCGGTCAATGTCCGTGTGGAGCGGTGCTATACGTCGGTCGACGATGGAGATTGTTCCTGTCGGGCTGTCGTAGGCCGGTGAGACCAGTTGATACAACGATGGAAGAGTCAAGTCCAGACAAGAAGAGTAAAGGAATATGTACAAACGTCAATGTCATGCAGCAATGGAATCCTCCCAAAGCTGTACTAGTATGAGGCGCTGCAGCATGAATTGGTCTGCTGCGGCGGCAACTGGGTAGATCCGCACCACCAATACGCCAAGGGCAACTTCCGTAGAGTTGGCGGCTCCCCTCGGCTTACGTTCCAGAGTCTCGTCTTCTGGCCAGATCTCGCATGGCACGTCCCCGTCGGCCTCGTCCACCTCTTGCCGAGGCCGCGAGATTCCAATCCTCAGGAACGGACGTTACTTAATCTCCGCCAGGATCACACGTGGCCGGACAGACTTTGATCTCCGTTAGCTCCGTTCTCGCGTTCATGGAGAATCTCGAGCGCGTTTCCGATCTTCGACAGCACCGTCACCTTGAGCAACAACATGCCCACGCTTGGCCCTTCGCTGCTCTTCGCAGCCGGCCTCACCCTCGGCATCGGTGCCGGATACTTCGGTGGCCGCGACAACAAGCCAAAGGCCACCGCGGTTCCTGTCGGCACTCCCCTGCCTCCCCCTCCTGAAGGTGGCAAGGAGATCTCCCGTTTGCCATTGCCGACATCGTCTGGTTCTGTCGTCCTCGCTGGCGGATTCCCTGGTATGCACGCTGGGCTCTTGCATTGACTAACCCAAGGTCCCACGTTTGACATCATCCGCCGCAATGCGTACGTTACTGCCTACGACCGCCGCATGAGGCATCCAGCCTGGGTACGTCCACCAACGCGGGCGCGTTGCGAGCACCCGAGGCATTTGGGCGACTTACTGACACCTGACAGACCGCTGAGCACCTCACTGCCGAGTCGCTTCGTCGCACCCCGTCGGCCAGCGGCGTTGCCCCCGTTCCCCTCGACAAGGCTCGCGCCGCCGACACCCAGGTCCCCGAGAAGGTCGACCGCTCCAAGAGCACTTTCCAGGAGGATGCCAGCATCCCCGAGCTCTTCCGCGCCAAGCTTTCTGACTGTAAGCTAATTCCAACTCGCTGTAGCTGACAAACAGACTTCCGCAGTGGCTACGACCGCGGCCACATGTGCGTCACGTTCCCCAACCTTCACTGACCCCAGGGTCCCCGCCGCCGACGCCAAGATCTCTCAGCAGGCTATGGACGAGACTTTCTACCTGACCAACATCGCTCCCCAGGTTGGCGAGGGCTTCAACCGTCACTGTGAGTTGGGCTGGTGTTTCACGGCTAACGCGCAGACTGGGCCTACGTCGAGGACTTCTGCCGCCGCCTTACGACCAACTTCGAGGACGTCTATGTGTTCACGTGAGTATGTTGGGAAGGGGCAGACATCTGACAACAGTATCCCGCTTTACCTGCCCACCCGTGGCGCTGACGGCAAGTACCGTGTGGTAAGTTATCATGTCCGGTCTGTGTATGGTCTGTCGACTCACTCCAGACCTACGAGGTCATCGGCGAGCCTCCCTCGGTTGCCGTCCCCACCCACTTCGCCAAGGTTGTCCTCGCCTCTCGTCCCGACTTTGCCTTCCCCCAGAAGCCCAACACCTCCAACCAGGCTGTCACTTCTCCCAACACTGTCAAGGAGCTGGCCCTGGGCGCATTCATCCTCCCCAACAAGGAGATCCCCGACCAGGCTGACCTGCGAACTTTCATCGCGCCTGGTGAGTTATCTGACTGTGACGCTAACTGACACCACAGTCGAGACTGTCGAGCGTGCCGCCGGATTGCAGCTCTTCAACGACGACCTCAAGCAGAAGTCGCGCCAGCTCTGCGCCGTCACCCAGTGCTCGGTCGTTGTGCGCCGCTTCGACGACGCGCGCAAGGAGTTCAACAAGAAGAAGTGAACCCAGTCATAGCTAGCCATCATTTACTGCCGTCGACACACCCATCATATGCATGTAGCATTGCAGAAAGTCGTGTTTGGTTGCTGAAAACGACGCGTCGGTCGGCGCGGCAATGTCCACCACGCGACGGTCATGGCGTCATTTCTGAGTGCCTGAATTGACATTCGACGACACTTCAACACAGAAGTCTTGGCTCAAGCTTGGCCACCCGACGTACCGACCATCTTGCATCCAACACATCTACAACCTCCATGGCCCCATTCCTATTCCCATATCCTACGACCGGGTCCGTCACTTTTGCCAATGTTCTCTTAGACCGGAGCGGGTCGTACACCCTCGATCTCGCCGATGCGACCGTCGCGCGCACCAAGCTCCAGCTCGCCCTAAAGGCAGCCGCTGCAGGCGAGCAGGGCTCGTCAGCCCTTGCTGTGCTTGAGGTGAGGCGCAGCGCAGCTGGCTCTGTAATCCATGCAGCTGACGTTCAGGCCGTGCAGGTGTACCTGCCATATCTGCGTGGCATCATCGCGTGCCTCGATACCGACGACTTCCTCTTCAAGGGCGATCCAGGTAGCTTATCGTCTCAGTCGGGCGCTAACCTCAGTATTCCTTTGGGCATCATCGTTGACGAAGTACACCGTCTCGGCTCCGCTTCTCCCCCTCCCCACCATCCACGCCGAGCACCACTTTGTGCTCCTCACCTACACCATCGCGCTCTGCAACTATGCCGCGAGCATTCTCTCGTCTCTTCCGAAGTTCGAGGGGACGGGCCGTGGCGTCCCATCGCTGAGCGCCGAAGACGAGAAGAAGACGACAGCAGCTCTGGCGCGTGCCGTGGATCTTCTCTCGCAGGCATCCGGCGTCGCAGAGTGGGCTGCAGCCAACGTTGCGCCATTACTCGAGGAGGGCCGCCGCGCGACCGGTGGGCGCGTCGGCAAGGGCACAAAGTGGCCGATGGAGACTGGCCCGGAGGGTTTCCGCGGTCTTGCAATGTACGTCGCTCCTCGTCTTACATGTGACGTGAGCTAACTGGGCAGGATGCTTCTCGCCGACGCGCACGTCACCGCCATCCGCAAGCTCCTTCTCCCCGTCCTCGGCCACCAGCTCTTCGCGCCGCCCGGCCCACCACTACCCAGCAACCACCCCTCGCCCTCCCTCCTCGCCAAGCTCTATCTCCACGTGGCGTCGCTATACAGCCAGGCTTCTGCGCTGTTCGCAGTCCACTCCGACAGCGGCCCCTCCTCGGCCAAGCCCAAACTCTTCCACCGCGACCGCATGGTTGCGGATCCCGATGCCGCGGATTCAGACGTCATCCCCGACCTGAAACGATACCTGCGCAAAGAGTCGCTCGTCTCGTCAGCCCTTGCGTACAAGTGGCTCGGCGTCGACGCTGGCGAGAATAGCAACGGGGCGAAGGTCGGAGAAGCGCTCGCGTGGGTCAAGGAGGCGCGCGCGCGTCTTGGCGAACTCGAAGACAACAAGGTCGAGGCTAAGATGAAGGGCCTGAGTATTGGCCGCGGAGCGGAGCGAAGGAAGGAGGCACGTAAGGCGCGCCAGGGTCGGATCGAGCGCGAGATCGCGGATGCCGAAGCGTGGGTCAACTCGTACAAGATGATGAACGATACGGTGAGTTCGGGCCACAGGGTTAGGCTGACAACAGGTGGCGTTCCAGCCTGTTCCCCCGGTGTCCAGCCTCGTTACGCCGCCCGGCCGGGCTATCTTCTCGGCCAAGGCATTCGTGCCTCCAGATGCCAAGATTGCGCCGCCTCACCGCGACGAGGACGGTGAGGTGGAGCGACGCGATACGCCAACGTCCCCTCGGGAAGCGGAGTACGCGGGCAAGGGCAACTACTTCTAGCGGTGAATGATCTGTCCTGCGGGCGAGTGCAGTTTGAGGGATGGTTGGGATGGTTGTGGCGAATACAGATGGACTGGGGGTTGAGAGAGAATAGGAAGCTTGCATAGTCATGTCAGAAGTGAGTGCAGAGTGTCTAGCTGCAGCCAAGGGTAGGACGGGTTGCAGCTGCCATTACTGGAGAGAGCAAGTGAGCGAAGGACGTGAAGGAAGAGGTACCCCTAACTCTTTCTGAGAGCGACTGCATTCTGATTAGGCTCTTGTTTCTAGTCATAGAGAGAACAACATCATATTATGGGGCTCCTGGACCGAGCACCGCCAGGGTACCTCTCGTCCCCACCTTCGAGACTCTGGACTATATACAGTGCCCCGCTGCTTGGCATGGCAGACAAGGAGCAACGCCTCCCGTGGCCACTCTACTCGACAACCGCCTCCTCGTGGTCGAGATTGCGCTTGTCCTGCACGGGCTTCTCGGCAGAAGTCGACACAGAGGAGTCGTCCTCCTCGTCGAAGTGGTACAGCTTGCGCTGGGGCGCCTTCGAACGGAAGAGGTACTTGCGGATCTGGTAGCCGAGGTTGTAGATCTGGTACCTGGCGTGGACGCCCGTGGGCACCGAGAAGACCTGGTCGAGCTCCTCGAGCGTGAGTCTGAGTGTCAGTTCTGTCTTGAATACTCCAGTCTCGGGCGGTAGCCCACTCACCCCTTAGACTCGGGCATGAACAGAAGGACGAGCAGCCACAGGATCGCGCACCACGCCGCATACCACGCAAACGCGCCCTGGGGCTTGAAGGCATCCAGCAGGGCCGGGAACGTGAGCGACACGATGAAGTTGAAGGTCCAGGTCGTCGCGGTGGCGGTCGACATGCCCAGTTCACGGATATAGAGCGGGTACACTTCGGCACTGTACGTGAACGGGACCGGACCCTCGCCGGAGGAGTAGAAGGCGGTGTACACGTAGATACCGGTCGCAATGAGGCCGATCCTGGCACGGGATCTCTGAGGGATCCAGCTGGGTGTCAGCTAGCTCAGGTAGGGTTGGGACGTACAAGCAGAACCCAGTGAAGAGGAGCATGAGCGACATGATTGGGAAGGTGATGAGGAGGAGGGGCCGACGACCGATCTTATCGATGGTGAGGATGGCGGGGATGGCGAAGATGGCGTTGACCATGCCGAAGCCCCAAGAGGCGAGGAGGGCTTCGACCTCCCCAAAGCCTGCCTGCGTGAAGATTGTGGCGGTCTGAAGTCAGCAAAGTTCGCCTTCGCAAGTAACAATCGCAACTCACGTAGTATACGATGGCGTTCACACCGCAGAACTGCTGGCCAAACATGACCTGGCGTTAGCGAAAGCACTGTGGTCGATGTACGGCAACGTTCAACTCACAATTTCCGACGCAATCATCGCGCGCCTGTTACGCCCAATGCTGAACATCTCCCAGAGCCGGTTACGGCCGCGAACAATCGAGGCCTCCTCCTGAAGCAGGACGAAGATGTAGTAGACATCCCTAGCCGCCAGAACCGAGTTCTTGCGCAAGCGGAGCATGGCGGCATACGCCTTCTCATACTTGCCCTTGCTCATGAGCCAGCGAGGGGATTCCGGAAGGAAAGGCATCTGAGCAAGGACGATCAGGGCAGGGATACCAGCAGATCCGAGCATAAGACGCCAGTGAAGGCCGGTAATGCCGGGGTGGTCGGGGACGTAGTAGAAGGCCAAGTCGGCGGCGTAACCGAGCATCTGTCGTCAGCCACACCTCGAGACTCATCATGCTCACAATACCAAACGCGGTCCACACCTGCCACTGCATCACAAGCGATCCACGGATGGGCGCGGGGACACACTCTGCGGCGAAGATCGGAACAGTCTTGTTACGTTAGCGGACGAACAGGGACTCGAACACGACACCACTTACCGCAGACTTGGGGCCGATACCGAAGCCAAGGAAGAAACGAGCGATGAAGAGGTGCCACCAGGTGTTCGTGCATGCCATCCAAATGCAGGTCGCGAAGGAGATGAAGCAAGTGATCATGATAGTGCCCCTGCGCCCAAAGAACCGGTTCAGAGGATCAGTCATCCAGCATCCGATGACACCGCAGCACAGGTAAGGTGCGCCGTTGATGAGACCTTCGAGCCAGCGGTTCCGCTCAGATTCCTTTGGGTTGATTCCAAACTGGGTGGGGTAGAACAGCTGAGCGCCTCTGCTCTATTAGCGCTGAATATCCACGAGGAAATGCAGACTCACGAGATGACACTCTCGTCCATACCCTGCACGGCCGCAGCGACTGAGCACGCGATCACGAGATTGTAGAGAACCCAAGGCTGATCGTACTTGTGGGTGACTTCGCGCTCGAGAGCGGTGCGCTCCGCGTCGTCAAGGTTTGGTATCTTGTGCCACTTCTGCGGCGACTTGGCGAGCAGGGCGCCCTTGCGGAAGACGTCGACGGGGAGGTTGTTGGCTTGCGCAAACTCGGCGGCCTGCTGCTGAGCCTCAGCCTCGGTGAGGTCGCCGAGCGGGTTGGCAAGGCGCGCGTTGGTGTTGGAGACGAGGTCGGGCTTGTGAGTTGACCGGCGGCGCATGATCGCCTCGCCGCCATTGACGAACGTTCCCTCGGCGCTGGGTCTGGTGTCGTCCGCGTGGTCGTGGCCATCCTTCTCGATGAACTCTTGCTGCGGCTTCCCCTCGGTCATAGCGGCCGTGAGGGGGAACTTGGACCGCTGCTTGTATCCGTGACCGGATGACATGTTGCTAGTGATATGAGTGTTATCACTAAGGGGGGGATCTGATGCGGGGCAAGGATACGGGGCCGCAGTGTTAAGTAGATGATCTGCCGAGTCTTCCTCGACAAGTCGCTGCCACTTGCAGCATGTTAGCTTGTTAGATGGTGCATGATACTGAGTCAGCGGCCTACTTTGTCTCACCTCCCCGCTTGCTCTCGTGACCTATTCCAGCGACGTAGGCCCTCACGGCGCTGTCGCCAAGGAGCTCTTGCCCATGTCGTGTAACGGTCCGGATCGCCGGAGGGGATGGCCGAAGGGGTAGAAGATGTGTGAGACATTAGGACGGAGAGCCAAGGATGGTGGTGAAGTTGGGCTTTTGTTGTGACGTCAAAAATAGCACGCCGAGCCAGCGTTCCCGCGTCCCGCCTGCCCCGAGGAACCCCGTCTCCGCAGCGGCGGCGCCTTCCTCTCGCGCAATGTCGAGGTCGATACCCTGCGCAGTCATGCGCTAGCGTATGTATGATGTCACATCACAACAGCTAAAGGTCGTACTTGTCCGTTGGCTTCAAGGATAGGCGATCCAAGGCGAGCCCAAAGTACCTCGGCGCTGATCAATTGCTCCCTTAGAAGAATGAGAATGACAACAGCTGGCATCCTCAGGTCTTGAAGCTCGCCTACATCCCAATGGATTCCCACCAAGCCCACTTGCGCTTCTAGTGCAGATCCTGAGTCAGGCCAGGCCCACTCAGCCGTTACGCGAGTTGCGCTAGGATCACGGTGGTGAACATGTGGTCTTGTTGCCGCGTTGCGAGCCATGTCGGTACGAGTACCGATGGCTGTGTTGGAGTAGTGTGAGCGGATAAGTGGCAATCACCGTACACCGAGAGGTGAGACTTGGTAAACAAATGGCACACCCGGTTCCGTAGAGCGACACTCACGTGCCCACCGCGCATCAGTTTGACGGACGAGCCTAAATGCCAGATGCCAACTCGGTGAACTCCAGCATCCACCACGCTTGTCTCAACTCAGTCGTAATCAATCTGCGACTCCATGCAAGTGTCGTCTTCTCATTCTATCCACTATACTGGTGGTACAGCCTCCGTACGACTGGTAGCTCATACTCAACGGGCACTTCATTACATTGTTTGCTTGGAGCTCCTCCAGATGTTGATTCTCCTCATAATCACATCAGACTGGATGCGGTGTTGATCGCTCTGTAACCAAGCAAGATCCGAACTTATTCCTATGAAACCTTCATTCGCACTAAAGAGGGACATGGTGGTTTCAATCTGATAACTGACTGCCCCTCGCCACATGTTTGGTTCCAAGCTTGTCCATAAGGAGCTAAGATGCACCGAGTCGCAGCTAGTGACTACTAGAAGTAGCCGGTAAGATGAGGCACAGTGATGATGAGACTGATCTTGTAGATAACGACTGATGCATCACCAAGATCGCTACTAACCAGTTTTTGGCTCTTGCGGATCGGCGTCTGGCAAGATCTTTCGAAACAGAGGGATCTATGTACCGGTTGTGTCAAGCAGTGGCCATCTAAATGCATGACTTGATCTACTATTACACATTGGTAGTTGCGGGCTCAACGCCTACCCATCGCTTCTCCTCTCCCTCTCCGACCCAGACGCCGCCATCGTCAGCCCAGCTCTGCATGACCTGGACCGTCTCCTGTCTAGCCGCCCTCATCGTCTCCAACTCGCTCATACTCAGTTCGTGACTAGGCACGCGAACGACCATGAAGTCGCGACTCGCGACTGCGAGGCGGACTGTATGCTTTTCTGGTCCATCCACAGCGTGGTTGACACACGACGGGCCATTCCAAACCGCGCTAATCTGGTTGACGAGAGACTGCATGATAACGCGCAGATGGAGCTCGTTTGAGTTGAGTGGTAGTGCCGGAACCGGCGACCTGGCGAAAGTCGCCGTCGGGGTCGGGTAGGGGAATGGGCTAACTGGGCCCAGCAGGGAGGGGAATGGCTCGGTGTTGGCATAGTGCGGGGAAGGGAACATGGCGGAGAAATGGTTGACGACGACGCGTCGCGCGTTGATAGCATAGGCGAACTCGCCAACCTCGTCGGGCGTGGCGTGCCCTCGACTCCTTGCCTTGACGCGGATCGTATCCCGCTTGTCTGCGAATGCCTCGACGGCAGCCACAGCGTGCTTGTCGCTCTCGTGCTTGCCATGGAAGATCCATGGTTCGCGCACGACACCCCGATCCCGCGCGGCCTGGTCGAACTCTTTGCTGCGCTTGGCTTCAAGGCTCTGCTCCAGACCCGAGGCGCGGACTGCTCGGCCTCGATCACCCTTGCCCACGCTTTCGGGGATGGCGGCGTTGGTGCACTCGTGGACTAGGAGAGAGGCGTCCATGCACATCTCCTGTAGTGCGGGGTTCGGAGTACCGCCAGCACAGTCGCCGAAGATGACGAGCTTGCGTCCAGGCTCGCCAGTTGGTTCAGGAGGGTAAAGCACCTCGCCGGAGGGCAATGTTATGGGGTCAGGAGGTGGGAGGGAGGTGAGAGGCGAGAGGAGGGAGAGAGGGTGAAGGACAGGTGGGTCCTGCGCGGCCAGGGCCTTGGCGTTGGCCTGCAACAAGGGAATGAGGCGCGCAGCGTCGAGCGGCTTCCGCGGCGCCGGCTCTTGCAGTACGAATCCGATCGATGGAACTGGGCGTTAGGGCGTCGGCACGTGGATGAGATCCGAGGAGGAGTTGCAACTCACCACGGTGCACCAGTGGTCCAGCACTGACCATCCACCCCTTGCCTCCCTTGGTCGGGCGCTCGTCGACGATTAAGGGCCACACACCGTCATCGTTGGCGTACACATCTTGGCCCACAGCCTCGTTGATGTGCAAGTCGTTCTCGCCACATGCGACACCGGGACTGTCGCCTAGTGGGATAAGCTCGTGCACAGCATAAGCTCCCGTTAATGTCACTTGTGTGAGCCGCAGGGTCGTGCGGATGAGCTCGCGCAGGCCGACGGGTCCGTAGATGTTAATGTCGGGCTGCAAGAGTCAGCAGTGATGTACAGTATGAGGCACCGCATGCGAGCAGGTGGACAACAAAACCAACAAGGCGCCCAGGAATGCCTCAGCAGAGAACTCCATCCGTCCAATCTCCGGCCGTGGACCAACTTACCTTCTTCGAAATACCCTGCTCACGCAGTCTCTCAAGCCCTTTTGGTGTCTGGCCTACGCCACTCATGATGACCGCCATGATGGCAACGATGCCAAGGATGTGATCCGCGTGCATGTGCGTGACGAAGATGCGCGAGATGTTGACCATACGCAGAGAGCTCTGGTGCAGTCGGTTGTTGGTGCCATCGGCCGCGTCGAACACTGCGGTTAGTCAATGAATTGCTCGCGTGTGGTCGGTTGCCGAGATCGTGTGCGACGAGCCGAGATAGGCCACTCACACCAGGTGTTGTTGCCAAAGTCCACAGCCAGCGACGAGCACTGCCGACTCGTAATCGGTCCACCACCTGTAGTCAGCCTCCATTGAGCTCGAGCCTTGTCGTCGTTGCGCACCGCTACATGTGCCCAGCTGGCGGTCAGCGGCTAATCCATGTTATTAGAGATCACTCACGAAATGGACAGAGACGGGGTGAGGAGCCTTCTTGGTGGCCACACTCGGTGGCGTACACCTCCCTCCGTTCTCCATGACGACAGACATAGTGTATAGTGAGAGTGAAGAAACAGATGAGAGTTAGCCACAAATATCGGCCAACGATCGACGTCGGTAGGCTCGCATTCCGAGTCGAACCGGACGAACCAACCGGCGATGTCAGTCACCGTCAGAACTCGACGAATCCTGGGGTCTCCGTAATCTCGCAAACATTTCGTTATCTGTGCCTCCGACTAGACTTCCAACTAAATTTGGTTCCGAGAGCTCATGTTACCCACGTGGCTTAATTGACCAGTTTTCTTATTCATTTTATCCCAGAACGTTGACAGCTTTAGTTCTGTTGCAATTTCGCTCGATCTTCGTCGTTGGTAGCAGTAACAGCGGTAACCAGCTCTCATCCAAGGAGACATCCATCTTCTACCTCTTTGGCCAGACCACATCTCAAAAGAGCCAGTGCGACAGAAAGCTCTGGCAGCGCGATCTTCATCCCTCGATCGACTCCCCCCCTCGGCCTGCTTCACCTCGTACCGCCCCCGTCGCACGCCGCCTCAATCTCACAGCCATGTCCGGCTCCCTCACGCACGTCCTCCTCGAGGGCGCCTCGGGCTATGCCCTCTTCACCGTCAAGCTCCAGGAGGAGATTGCCGCTCGCTCGAAGCAGCTCCAGGACACAATCAATGACTGGAACACCTTCAACCGCATGGTCGAGCTCGCTTCGTTCTTCCCGTTCACCTCGGCTGCGCAGGCTCTCGAGAACGCCAACGACGTCTCGGAGGGTGTCCTGAACCCTCACCTTAAGAACCTTCTTGCCATGGTCGTCCCCTCTGAGGGCTCCAAGGGCAACAAGAAGCAGAGCGCCGTTCTCCTCGGTGTCTCTGAGCGTGGTCTTGCCGGTGCCATCCAGGGCGAGACCGGTATCCTCTGCGACACCTCTGAGCGCGCTCTCGAGATCATCCGTGGTGTTCGTCTCCACCAGGACAAGTTCCTCGCCAAGGAGGGTCTTGAGAAGGGTGACATTACCCAGGCCGCTCTCGGTCTCGGTCACTCGTACTCGCGTGGCAAGGTCAAGGTGAGACTACCGATAATCTTGTTCAGTGACTCACCATAGTTCAACGTCAACCGCTCGGACAACATGATCATCCAGGCTATCTCGCTCTCGGACCAGCTCGACAAGGATCTCAACACCTTCTCCATGCGCTGCCGCGAGTGGTACGGCTGGCACTTCCCCGAGCTCTACAAGCTCGTTCCCGATGCCCACCAGTACGCTCAGCTCGCCGTCCTCATCGGCGACCGCACCCAGCTCGACGAGAGCAAGCTCGCCGACATGCAGGAGATCCTCGATGACGACGAGACCCGTGCCCGCAACGTCCTTGACGCTGCTCGCGCTTCCATGGGATCGGACATCAACGAGGTCGACCTCCTTAACATCTCCAACTTCGCTGAGCGTGTTGTCAAGCTCGCCGAGTACCGCAAGAGCCTCCGCCGCTACCTCGTCGAGAAGATGAGCATTGTTGCCCCCAACCTCTCGGCCCTCATCGGCGAGACCATTGCTGCCCGTCTGATCAGCCACGCTGGTTCCCTCACCAACCTTGCCAAGTACCCTGCCTCGACTGTTCAGATTCTCGGTGCTGAGAAGGCTCTTTTCCGTGCCCTCAAGACCAAGGGCAACACCCCCAAGTACGGTCTCATCTACCACTCGAGCTTCATCGGCCGTGCTGGCTCGAAGCACAAGGGCCGCATCTCGCGTTTCCTTGCCAACAAGTGTTCGATTGCTTGCCGTATCGACTGCTTCTCTGATGTTCCTACCAACAAGTTCGGAGAGGCTCTCCGCGCCCAGGTCGAGGAGCGTCTTACTTTCTTCGAGGTGAGACATCTGCTCTGAATTCTGCTGACTTCCTTAGACTGGCGCACCAGTGTCCAAGAACGCCGACGCCATCCAGAAGGCATTGACCGCCATCGCTGCCGACCTTGGCGACGACGAGGACGACGACGATGACGAGGACGGTGATGTCAACGAGGCCGACGTCAAGGCCGCCGTCGACCAGGTCGAGAAGGACCAGGCTGCCGCCGCCAAGAACCGTGGGCCATTGGACCCCGAGCTCGCCAAGATCGCCGCCGGCGCTGTCGAGACTCCCTCTAAGAAGGACAAGAAGGAGAAGAAGTCCAAGAGCGAGAAGCGCAAGCGCGACGACGACGAGGATGAGGAGGAGAGCACACGGAGGAAAAAGGAGAAGAAGGAGAAGAAGGACAAGTCCGACAAGTCTGAGAAGAAGGACAAGAAGGACAAGTCCGAGAAGAAGGAGAAGAAGGACAAGAAGGAGAAGAAGGACAAGAAGGACAAGAAGAAGGCCTAAGGTCGTCTGCGTCTCTCTGTTGTCACTTGTCCAACTTGTCCAGCTTGTCCAGCTTGTCCATCTTGGCCGGAGTAGGGGTGCGGGGAGGGCGGCTGGAGGGGAGGGGGGAATAGATTTTGCCCGAGCAGAGGCACTGCTCGGGCGATGCGCTCATGGGATGACCGAGCGCTTGTCCACTGCTGTACTACTGGCTTCACTTCTACTTCTTTATCTCATGCATTTCGCATCGGACCGACGTGGCGCGTACGCTATGGGAGCTTGATTCTCGGATCTTACGTAGGATAGAAGGAGACCATATTCTTGGTTCCATCACGTCACTTCAGTGTCTCAATACTGTTACCGAGGTTAGGCCCGGATCAGCTGGACAAGTATCGTGTGCACATGTCCAGCGAAGTGCCCATTCCCATTTTGGTGACTCATCGCGTGATGACAGGAAACATAGACAAAGTAAACATTCAGATTCAGACGCGCGGCGGTGATATGATATCGGAACTGATCATTACCGCGTCGCGCGCCCCTACGCATCGGCCGATGAGCACTAATAGATGCCGCAATGCGATCTCCGCATCCCAGAGCAATGAGTAAGCCAGGTCTTTAGCACCTGGAGACCCGAGAGCATGGATGTCCCCCAGTGCCTTGTACACTTGGCTGAACTTTGGTCCTGTAATCGTCTCAATAGAGGGAACAATACAGGACTAAGCAAAGCAGGGGTCAGGGCAATTTGCAAGTCGGCCGAGCAAGACGGGGGATGGCTTGTCATTTGAGGTCAAGGCGCGTAGAGCGCGTCGCGTCAGCAGGAAAACATTGGAGCAATATATCGATCCAGGCGGCGCGCGTGCACGCGCCCAGATCATTCATTCACACGCGTCTGCCCAGGGAATAGCAGGTTGGTATCACCGAAAAACAGTAAACAAACAAAGTAAACACGCTTACACGTCATTAATCAGCTGCATGACTGGACGCGTCCAAGGCTGATTTATAACAACCCGTCAGCCACAGACCCTCATCTTCGCCCCTCATCCCTCTTTTTCCTTCCTCACAAACACCAACTCCCACTCCTCTCCACTCTCCATTCTACTCCATAAAGACAACAGTCAGAGCAGACGCTCTCCTTGTCAACACACTCTCGCCACTGAACAGCGACCTTGTGAGTACTATCGAGCGGTACGCGCTCCTCGCCACTCTTGGTCATTGCACATTACTGACGCGTCAGACGCGCCTCAGTCGTCCGCCTCCTCTTTCTCCCTCCCTCGTTCTTCCACACATCTCCCAGCATGTGGGTTTACAAGCGCGATGGCCGCAAGGAGCCTGTCGCGTTCGACAAGATCACCGCTCGTGTAAGTCTGATAGTTGTCGGGGTGTGGATGCTCATGAGACTGGCGTCCCCACCCTGTCTCACCCACCAAACGCACATGACCTGGACGCGTCGCTGACCAACCCAGATCGTGAAGCTGTCGTACGGTCTCGACCGCAACTACGTCGACCCCGTCCAGATCACCCAGAAGGTCGTCGCTGGTGTCTACCCCGGTATCACCACCACTGAGCTCGACAACCTCGCTGCTGAGACCGCGGCCTACCTCACCACCACGTGAGTTTCATGACCCTAGCAATTGGGTCGGCGTAATGTGGCGCAACTTGCTGACCTGACCCAGCCACGCCGACTATGCCATCCTCGCTGCCCGTCTTGCCGTGTCAAATCTCCACAAGGAGACCAAGAAGGTCTTCTCGCAGGTCATCAATGACCTGTACAACTGGGTCAACCCCAAGACTGGCAAGCAGTCGCCCATGGTCTCGCAGGAGGCGTACGAGGTCATCATGAAGCACAAGGACGTCCTTGACTCGGCCATCATCTACGACCGTGACTTCTCCTACAACTTCTTTGGCTTCAAGACCCTCGAGCGTTCCTACCTCCTCCGCATCGGTGGCAAGGTCGCCGAGCGCCCGCAGCACATGCTTATGCGTGTGTCCGTCGGTATCCACGGCGACAACATCGACCGTGTCATCGAGACCTATAACCTCATGTCGGAGCGCTACTTCACCCACGCTTCGCCTACCCTCTTCAACGCTGGTACTCCTCACGCTCAGATGTCATCTTGCTTCCTTGTCGCCATGAAGGACGACTCGATTGATGGCATCTACGACACCCTCAAGACCTGCGCTCAGATCTCCAAGACTGCCGGCGGCATTGGTCTCCACATCCACAACATCCGTGCCAAGGGCTCGTACATTGCGGGAACCAACGGTTACTCGAACGGTATCGTCCCGATGCTCCGTGCCTACGACGCGACGGCCCGTTACGTCGACCAGGGCGGTAACAAGCGTCCTGGTGCCTTCGCCATCTACCTTGAGCCTTGGCACGCCGACGTCTTCGACTTCCTCGACCTCCGCAAGAACCACGGCAAGGAGGAGATGCGTGCTCGTGACCTCTTCTACGCCCTCTGGATCCCCGACCTCTTCATGAAGCGTGTCGAGTCCGATGGCGACTGGACCCTCATGTGCCCCGCCGAGTGCCCCGGCCTTGCCGACGTCCACTCGGAGGAGTTCGAGCAGCTTTACGAGAAGTACGAGAGCGAGGGCAAGGGCCGCAAGACCATCAAGGCTCAGAAGCTCTGGTTCGCCATCCTTGAGGCTCAGACCGAGACTGGTGGCCCCTTCATGCTCTACAAGGACGCTGCCAACGCCAAGTCGAACCAGCAGCACCTCGGCACCATCAAGTCCTCCAACCTCTGCACTGAGATCATCGAGTACTCTTCGCCCGACGAGGTTGCCGTCTGCAACCTTGCCTCGATTGCTCTCCCTGCCTTCGTCGACTTTGAGGCTCAGACTTACGACTTCAAGAAGCTGCACGAGATCACCAAGGTCGTTACCAAGAACCTCGACCAGGTCATCACTCGCAACTACTACCCCGTCAAGGAGGCTCGCAACTCCAACATGCGCCACCGCCCCGTCGGTCTCGGTGTTCAGGGTCTCGCCGACACCTTCATGGCTCTCCGCATGCCCTTCGACTCGCCTGAGGCTCGTGAGCTCAACCTCAAGATCTTCGAGACCATCTACCACGCCGCCCTCGAGTCGTCCAGCGAGCTTGCCAAGGAGCTCGGCAAGTACCCCTCGTACGAGGGCTCGCCCATCTCCCAGGGCAAGCTCCAGTTCGACCTCTGGGGCCGTGCTCCTACCGACCTCTGGGACTGGGCCCCTCTCCGTGCGCAGATCAGCGAGCACGGTGTGCGCAACTCGCTTCTCGTTGCCCCCATGCCTACTGCTTCGACCTCGCAGATCCTCGGCTGGAACGAGTGCTTCGAGCCATACACCTCGATGCTCTACGCTCGCCGTGTGCTCTCGGGTGACTTCCAGGTTGTCTGCCCATGGCTCCTGCGTGACCTGATCAACCTCGGCATCTGGGACGACAACATGAAGAACCTCATCATCGCCAACCGTGGTTCGATCCAGAACATTCCCAACATCCCGGACGAGATCAAGGCCATCTACAAGACGGTCTGGGAGATTTCGCAGAAGGCCGTCATCGACCTCGCCGCCGACCGTGGCGCGTTCATCGACCAGAGCCAGTCGCTCAACATCCACCTTTCGAACCCCTCGTTCTCGCAGCTCACCTCCATGCACTTCTACGGCTGGAAGCGTGGCCTCAAGACTGGTGCCTACTACCTCCGCACCCAGCCCTCGGCCAACGCCATTCAGTTCACCGTCGACGCCAGCACGCTCAAGCAGGCTAAGGCTCTCAACACTAAGCCTGCGGCCGTCAAGCCCACACCCGCACCCGCCCCTGCGCCAGCCGACCTCGTCGAGCCCTTGCGCAAGGTCAAGATCGAGACCACTGCCCCCAAGGCCGTCCACCCCTCGGTCGTGGCTGCGTCGCAGGCTCGTCGCTCGTCGGAGAGCCCCGTTCCTTCCGAGTCTGAGGAGATCTCATACGAGGAGGCCAAGCGTCGTGCCGACGAGCGCGCCGCCGCCGCCCTCCAGTGCAGCATTGACAACAAGGACGCTTGTGTCATGTGCTCCGGATAATGGCGTGTCTGAAGCGGGTAGTGTGTGGCGTTGAGCAGTTGAGCACTGTTGTACATGTCCTTTTATTGCTTTTGCTCGTTAGATCGTTATGAAATTGCATAGATCATCACTTTGACGTTGAGCGGCAGTTGCGAGGCGGTTGCGAGTGATCCGCAATGTTTGGTGCGGTGGAGGTAGAGGTGGAGGATCGAACTTGTGTGTGTTGTCTTGCCCACAGCATTGTGATGTCTCTAACGTCAAGGCGAAGTTCGCACCACTGCGCACTTCCACTTCATCATTCTACTCATCCTTTCCCCATCATCCGAGAGCCTCCATCGTCCTTCCTACAGCTTGAGCCTACCCATTCCATAGGCTCTAGCTGGTCCTCTTCGCTCTCTTCGTCGTCCATATCACCGCCACTACACAAGTTCCATCATCGTTTCCAGCTACCACCTTCCCTCCTCGTTTCTATTAACACGCCTACCACACCATGGTGACCATAACCACCGTGGACAACACGACAGACAGCGAGGCGACGCGCACGAGCGCCTCCTCTTCTCCCAGCAGCTCATCGTCTTCCGCTTCGCCGCCGCCGACTACAGAGGAAGAGAACGAGGAAGGCCACGGGGAGGAAGGTGGTGGCGCAAACACAGTGGACAAGGGGAAGCAGGTCGGTCGAAGCGGTCCCCAACACGTAACCAGCGCTGCGGGCGCGAGCGCTCTCACTCCTCAAGCTGTCCTGGGAAGCGAGCCTGGTGCTACGGGCGCGACTCCTCCGCGTTTAGATGGCATGTCCGCGTCAACCGCGATGAACACAAGTGGCGACACCTCCAGTCCGCCGACTAAGGCAGCTGCGCCCCGCACGCCTAACCCCTTCGCGCCGCGTACCCGAAAGTCCCGCCGTAGGGTCAAGCAGGGAACGACCTCAACGCCCAACAGCACAAGCACGAGTAGCTCCGGAGGCGTCACGTTCGGCAGCTTTGTGGCCAAGGCGTCGAAGGCGAAGAGCGAGGAGTGGTCCTACGGCGATCGAGGTGAGTGTGCGGGGAGGAGCTGAGGCCGGTGGTCCAACTAACGCCAGCGTTTCGCCTGATGCCCCGTCGCGCGAGCGAGCAGCTCAAGGTTCGCGCCAGGGGTAGTCTCGAGAAGAGCCCGTCGCCAGAGTCGACGTCCACGAACACCGGTTCGCAGGCGGGCACACCTTCCTCATCAGCCCCCGTTGACGCTTCAACACAGGTGGTGGTCAAGTCGGAGAGCAGCGGTGGAGGAGAGCCGCAAAACGGCCGTGTTGACAAGGACGAGGACGAGTGGTCCGACGCTAGAGATGCCGGCAAGCACTCCACATCCAGCGACGACAGCGAGACGGAGGAAGCGTACTACAGAGCTGGCGAGAGCTCTGCAGGAGACAAGCTCGATGATCCTCGTCCTTCCGACGAGATGTCTCCCCAGGGAGAGGGACCTCTCCTCCCCTCCAGCCTTGCGAGACTCACCACGACCAACCCTGTCAACAACGGATCATCGTCGTCCCCGCTCGTCGAAGCGACCGGGGCCAGCAAACACGCGCCGACCGTGAAGGCGGAGAAGGTTAAGGTGGCCGACCAGGACCAGACGAAGCGCACACCGACGAGCGCGGACGACGCGACCTTTGCGACCAATCCTACCACTAGCGGAACGGCTCCGGTTCTTCCTCGTCGCATCAGAGTTGGAGCTGAGGGAAAGCATTCCCCAGAGCGCAAGCTCACCGGATACGGCATTATGCCTCACTGCGACTCAGACAGTGAAGCCGAGGATGGTGTGCAGAAGAGCCCCACTCCTCGTCCAAACTCAGGTATCGCCGACAGTCTCACTGCAGGGCTCGAGCGATGCTCCATCAGCGCCGTCTTTGAGGATCGCGGGGCGCGTCGTCGAGGCTTTGGGGAGTTCGACGTGTCCAAGCTCGCCCAGCGCATGCTTTCGCTTGAACACAAGGTCGACGCTCTCTCGACAGAGAACGAAACCTTGAAGCACACGGTTATTCGTCTGTGCTCTGAGACTGAGGCAGCGCGTCGCCGGTGAGTCCTAATGGCATTCAATGCTAACCGTTAGCGAAGAGAATCATCTCCGCGAAATGACTGGCGAGGAATGGCTCACCATAACGTCCTCTCATGCGCCAATTCCCGAGCATCTCGCCAATAAGGTGAGTAATCTCACCTACTGTCTGGAATCTAACATGCAGCCGATCAACTCCATGGAGGTTCTGCTTAACCTATCACACGCCGAGCTTGAGGCGTGGGTCTCGTATTACCTCGACGCGAAGATTGAGGGCGACCGCCCTACTCTCGTGTACACGCTGTGCCGCAAACTTGGTGTGCCTCTGCCCAACGAGGTCAGCGACATCGACTGGCTCACCTGCACGAGCCTGAACAGAGTGGGAGACAACGGTCTCGCGACCGGCGTCCCGACAACCGCGCCGATCGCGCCGCCTCCCAATACGCCACTCTCCCTTGCCCACCCTGCTCCCTTCCCCTCTGATGTAAGCCGATAGCCAGATTCACAATGTGTAGCCATCCAGTTCAACTGTGTAGAATATGATTGTAGATCGAGCACGAAAGACTTGTAGATCCGCTTAACTATGCAGCAGTGATCGTAGGGTGGAGTACGGAACCAAATAAAGGTGAGACCTTACTTTCCCACGGTGAATTGATCGGCGCGACTGATGTTTATCCCTGGCCGTGCTGGACAACAACATGACGGCTTGGGCTTGATCTCTCGTCATCGCACACTTACTCTTCTTCTCTTGCACCTTCATCGTCATCACTACTGTCAACATGGTGAGTAACGCCTTCTAGGAAAGTGGGAATGAAAGCTGGACGGCGCTGGCTCCCTCCGTTCTCTCTCCGCCTTCCTGTCTTCATCATTCTCCTCCAGTCCCACCCCCAGCGTCGCCCCATCATGCCCAACTTCCGTCCGCGCGCGCCTTTCCACATCGTCGCCCGGCCTCCCCTGGACCACACTAACACCAGCCCAAACCCTCTCCCCTCGGCCACGGTCTCCCCTCCAGCCTCTCGCAGGCTCCGGCGGCCCGCGCCTCCTCAGGCGCATACACAATGTTCACGCCGCAGCAGGTCAAGCAGTTCAAGGAGGCCTTCAACATGATCGACCAGGACGGCGACGGGCGCGTGACCGAGGCCGACCTGAAGACCATGATGACGGAGCTGGGTGAGTGCCCTCCCCTCCGGCATTGAACGCTCTACCCGGCCAGGCTGGCTCAAGACTACGCCCGCGGACGACGACTGACAGCAGGCCAAACGCCCACCCCCGAGCTCCTCAACTCGCTCCTCACCGCTCGTCCCGGGCGCACCACGGGCTCGGCGGATGGTATCAACTTCACGCAGTTCCTCGCGATGATGGGCGAGCGCCTGCTCCACCTCGACCGGGAGCACGATTTGCTCGAGGCGTTCGCGTGCTTCGACGAGGGAGATAAGGGATGGGTCCAGGTGTCCGAGGTGCGCAAGTTCCTCGCTGAGATGGGCGACCGGATGGCCGACAAGGAGGTGAGTCTCCTCAACCCGCTGTCGTATGGCGTAGCGCTGATGCCAGATCGACCGCCTCTTCAACGGCCCATTCACGGACCGCCATGGCCGATTCAACTACATCGAGTGGGCGAAGGTTCTGCGCGTGAACGACGAGGAGCAGCAGCGTCCCAACGGCCCGGATCCATCCATGTAACCCGGCTTTGCCGCCAGCCGACCTGTAGTTGTAATTTATTGTACATGCCAAACACAGCTGCTAGCTATTATAACAAAGCTTCTCCTGCTTATTCTCCCACACCATTCACCCCTGTCTTCACCGTGACCAAACGCTCACAGCATCTTGCACGCTGTCCAGCTTCCACTGCGGAACATCTACCGCGCGGCCACCCTCCCCTTCGTCGAACTGAGCCGCGACCACGGACGCATACTTGTCCGCCACAGCGCGTGCCTTGAATTCGAGCATGGCCCTCTCTTCCCCTCCGCGCCCCACAAGCTCGCGCAGCGCCTCGAGGACGCGCACAGGCGGGACATACCGACCCCCGAGGTAGAGAGCAAGCGTCTCCGCATTGGCATCCGGCCACACGCCCGAGTCGAGGTATGTCGCCAGCGCCTGCTCGGGGCGCGCGACTGAGAGGCGACGCTTGAGCGCGTGCAGGAAGGTCTGGCGCAGAATCGGGTGGCGGCGCTCGCCAGGGTTGTGGTTGGCGTAGTCCTTATCGTACACAGTCGGCCGGTAGAAGCGGACGAGGAAGGCGATCTGGGCTGCACGGATGAGGCGCAGGCCGTCGTTGGACTCGAGCGCTAGGCGGATGCCAACGTAGACTGGGAACAGGCTCAGCTTGTCTAAGACCACGCATTCGAACAACACAGTGCGCATAAAGGCTTCGAGCGCGCCCGAGCCCATGAACCGCTTGCTGATGGCGTGCACGGCAACGTCGTTGGCGTGTGACTGGAACAACTCGCAAAGAGTCTCAGGGTCCGGGTACAGCGGCGACGCAGCCGAGAGGAGGTCGTGGTGCATGTCGTAGCTGCTGGTGACGCCGGTGCGGATGTACAGGCTGCGGTAGCCTCGGGGATCGTCGCTGTAGTCGAGGAATGCTGAGCGGCGCTTGACCCAGATGGTGCGAGTGCGCACAAGGTGGTCCTTGTAGCGAGGATTGGAAAGGTCGTACTGGACAGGCCAGTAGCGCACAGAGTCGACGAAGATGCTGTCGAGGGTGCTGAAAGGCGCGACTGGCGTCGGTGATATGTGGCCCTGCGGCTCCTTCCTCCCCTTGAGCTTGATCTTTATAGGAAGTGTGATGGTCTCGCGCGTGTCGACGTCGCGGCAGATGAGGCAACGAGGCTCGACAGCAAGCGCCCACAAATGCCGGAACAATTGGGGATACGCGCGGTTGTCGCTCGAGTTCGGGAGGAAGCGAGGGAAGAAGGAGATGCTGAGCGCAGCGATGGCAATATTCGAGTTGCCAAGCGAGTAGTATCCCTTGCCGAGGAAGAGGAGGCCGAGCGCCATGTGCATGGCCATGTGCGACCCATAAGTGACGCCGACACCTTCTTGCCCGTGGGACACACGAAGACGACGCAAGACGTTCAGCTCTCCGGTGCCAGACATCAGGGCTGAGAGCGCTAAGGTGACAGTGTTGAGCGCCTGGCGAGCTGCGTTGCGGCGAATCCTGCCCTCGTATGTCATGGACTGCCCTGCTGAAGCCTTGCCCAGGACAGCAAAGAACGTCATGACCACACTGTGAGCCGACTCTGGAGGTCGTCCAGCGAAGCGGATACCAATCGCAAGGCATGCGCCAGCCACGATGTTGAAGTACGCCAACTCCGTGTTGAGGTCTGCCATTGCGTACGCAATCTTGTGGTCGTTGTGCTCGATAAACGACGGCAGCTGCTCGTTGACCCATTCCATCGTGCCTCGGATGTCGTCCCACATGATGAGTGCTCGAGCGTATGTCCTCACGAGTAGTTGGTCTGGCCGGACGTTCTCTAACGCGAGCTCTGTTTGTGGGATGTCCAGCATGTCGGCAACATCCTTACGTCCTGTGCGCAGGTACATGAGGCCGAGGGCGAGTGTAGCGCCAGGCGAGGTAACAGTGGGATCGATCGTCGGTGCTGCACGACGGGTCGAGTCATTCCGAACGTCGGGAGCGTCACCATAGATGCAGCGGGTGAGCTCGTGGAGCATGGTGTTCTCCACCGCGCTAGGCTTCTTGCCTCCTCGACCAAGCATGATGAGACCGAAGCCCATGGAGGCGGAGAAGGAGTACGCCTCTCGGTACTCTGAGAACGTGTCCACGCCCTCCATCTTCTGCCTTGAGATTTCCGCGAGTGTCACGTCCGCCATGTGCAGGTGCTTGGTGCCGACGTAGACGAGTCCGATGGCCAGTAATGCGGTGGATTGCACGAGAGGGGACCCGTTGAGGTCCATCGCACCCGGTGGGAGAAGGGCGTGCGAATGCAGAGAGATTTGTCGCGTCACCATGGCGTCTTGGCTGCCAGCAAAGGATGCTGCTATGCCAAGCAGCGTGCCCACCGTGGTCTTCTCATGGCGAAGCTGAAGGTAGCCGAACGCTTCCACAGAGCCAAACTTGCGCAAGTGACCCGTGAGACCTAGTCCCAGGAGGAAACCTCCATGCTCAGCAGTGATTGTGCTGGAGCTCGGACGGTTGTACAGAATCCAAGAGGCGTCGATGCCCTTGGAGTCTGCAGAGATTGACAGGGCTGCAGACACCGCGTGGTGGAAGGTCGGCCACTCTGCTCCCTCCGGCAACTGTGGCTGCATGGTCTGGTTGGCCGGAACCAGCTTGACTGTCAGGTCAAGTGGAGGAATATGCCAGACCCCGCCAATAGACGCCGAGCGCGACGCAAACTGCCACATGCCCTGTCCGACAGTGACTGCGAACGTTCGCTGTGCGAGCATGTTGACGTAGTTTTGGTAGTGCACGAGGATGTCCTGCTCACTGTATGTTAGCCCTGCTCCGTAGAAGTAACGGCGTAACTCACCTGATGCCCTTGGGGTCCTCCACCGGCACTGTCCTGGGCCTAGTCGTCTGCATGATACGCTCCACCTCTTCCATACGCTTGTCTGAAGCGAAGCGAACGTGGGGAAGGGCAGAGTAGTGGGCATGCTTAGCGCCAGGGTGATGAACAGACTTGAGGATGTCTCCGACTGTGCTGCGCTCGTCCGAGTTGTCTTCCGCACCCATCGGAAGTTCAAGGATAGAGAAAGTCTCTGTCCCACAGACCATAGCGAGATCCGCGCGGTCAATGAACGTGTAGACCGCGGGTGGCGCATTGGGGGGCGGATGTTGCTGCACGACGCGGAATAGCTCGGCGACTGGCATAGAGACGCCAAAAGGCACGTCGGCAAACCAACGCTTGTCAAGACCGTTCTTCAGCATGTAGTTGACCACAGCGAGACCACGTTGCTGACAAGTTGAAGTAGCGCTGGCCTGGATCCCGGGACTCAGGCATGCGTAGATGTCTGTCAAGAGTTCGGTCTGTAGGCAAGGGCGAACCTCATTGAGTGGTGACGAGGAGCCGAAGATGGATTGTGGGGTGGGGAAAGGTCGAGTATGCACCACTGTCGACCGTGAGAGGTATGCGACCACGTCTGGTGGCTCTGGGAACAAATCCAATAACGACGTATCAACGGACATCGGGGCTGCTGTCAGCTTAGCCTCTGCTGGGCACTCACATGGAAGAAGGTTGACATCTTGGAGCACCGCGGGCATCAAGCGTGTCCAGTAGTCGAGCCAATCGTTGCGCTTCAACGCCGCAGCAAGTTGAGCAAGGACTGGCACGACGAGCAGTAAGTCGGCCTCAGCCGAGGATGAAAGACGGCAGTCTTGTGCGACAAGGTGAAGTGCGAGCAGAACCTTCGGTGTACTGCCAGCCAACATGGCACCATGCGTGGCAGCTCCAGGTGGGGAAGCCTTTGGCCTCAAACGACGGGCAAGACGAAGAAGGGTCGGGTCGGTTGTCAGAGCGTCCGGTACCAGACCCGTCACGCCGCATTTTGACAGGATAAGTCGGGCCAGCACCTGCCATTGCCGGGACGGTGTCGTCGGAGACGAGGTGCTATGAGCATTGCCAAGGAACTCCTCGGAGAGCTCTGCATACTCTTCGCGCGACAATGCAAAGGAGAGGGCTTCCAAGACGCGGCGACAAAGGCCAGACGGAAGAGCGACTTTGACAGAAATGCGCACTCGTTCGCCATCGCTGTACACCGCGGTCACGTTTGAGCCGCTGGGATCGACGAGGCTCACAAGGCGGCGATCCTTGATGGTCGCACCATTGCCGTCTAGAGCCATACTCAGGCTTGATGCGAACTGGTTGGCGACCTCGTCTCGCCCGTCGGCAGTGAGAAAGCGAGGGACGTCGACTTGCAACCTGCTTCCTGTAGGACCGAGGATCCAGAGCGCACCATCCGTGTCGATGGCAAGAATGTCAAAGACATGCGCCCTAGTCGCAAGCACAGGTGCAGCGGCGACGCATTCGACCTTGCGCACATCTGAAACAACGTAGCGAGGTCGCGGGACCGATACTTGCTCAATGTGGAAAGTGTACAGTTCCAGAGAGTCCTCTGCGAGAGGAATGAGGATGTTCAAATGGACGCTTGTGGCTGAGCGGTTCTCAGAGAGGAATACACGGATCTTGTCGGAATCAGGTCGGCTGGTCGTTAGCCTGGACTCTTCGTCACAACTTAC
The DNA here is from genome assembly GCA_020011015.1 of Cutaneotrichosporon dermatis. Taxonomy (NCBI): domain Eukaryota; kingdom Fungi; phylum Basidiomycota; class Tremellomycetes; order Trichosporonales; family Trichosporonaceae; genus Cutaneotrichosporon; species Cutaneotrichosporon dermatis. Next base: position 1,484,727 of record JAIGNX010000002.1, on the reverse strand, counting down.
GTTGGCGGGCGCCAGCTCCAAATGCGATCGAGGACAGTATCACTACGACCGTAATCTGCTCGACGAGTCCCATCAAGACCATACACCATTGTGGTATCGCGGAAGTCTTCAGCGACGATGTTGAGGACCTTGTCGTTGAAAGGGTTCACGTCTTCGCGCATCATAGAAGCTGCTGCGCTGACGCGGCGCAGCTTCGACTCATGACCTCCTCCGCTGCTCATTCGGGTCGCCCGGCCGCCTGGAGCGAGGTCTGTGGAGGGAATGGGTGCCGCAGAGAACTCATCGGCCATTGACAAGCGAGAGGCACGGCGGCGCGAGCGATCGACAATGTCGGCTGCGCCGGAGCCACGTCGGTCTAGGACTCGCCCAGATGAAGCTCGTCCTCGTCGTGCAGCCGGCAGAGTGTTGGCTTGCTTCATGAGCTCGTGGGGTCGGAGGTGAAGGGCTGAGGAAGCTCGTCGTTCAGCAGGTTTAGAATCCGCTTCCTCCCCGTCGGCGACTGTCGCGTAACGGAAGAGGGCCACCGTGCCCTCTTTCTCGTCCCACGCCACGATGAGAGGGTAGGGATCGGGAGCAACGAGGAGGACGTGGATGGACGACTTGATGAAGGACGGCCCACCAACGGAGTGCAGAAGCCGCGGAGGTCGTTGATCCTCTCCAATGCCGCCGTCGATGATGGATTCCCCGACCGCAAGAGGGTCGTTGTACATCTCTTTGATCGTGAACAGGCGAGGCTTGGCTGCGTCCTTGTCCTCCTCCAGCTGTTGGGAGAGCGAGTCGACTGATGTGTCGCCAACACCAGAGTCAAACGACAAACGGTGAAGTTGCGACGCCTTCCTTGACGAATACCACTTGATTGGGCGGGCGAGTTTGCGCTGTAGTAGCACGCCGCCTGTTGAGAGTGGCCACACAGCGTCGACTGGGTCTTCGATCCTGCGCACGTACTTCTCGCCAGTACGGAAGTAGATGATGACCTGGGTCTGTAGAACGGAAACCACTGCTCGCTGAAGCCCGACCACCTTGCGCCGCGGCTTCTTGGGCCGCAACATCCACTCGGCATTCTGCGAGGTGTGGAACGGTCCAAAGGTGCCCTCTGCGGGTGGGGGTCCTTTGGACAGCAACCGTGCTTTGTCGCTTACAGGGGCGGGGTCGCTGGACGAGCTTGCTTGCTCGTTTGTCCACTCCTCTTCTGGACTGTGGAACCATGCGAACGTCGCGCACGCCACTTCCTGGCCTAGATAGTCGTATGAGAAGCGTCGCACGACCTCGACGCCGCGAGTCCACGTCAACTCCTTGCCCGACCAAGTGAGAGCCTCGTCCGCGTATGTCGAGCCGTCATAGTGGTTTACGCCTCCGATAGGCTTGGGGGCTGGTGGGTTGAGAGAGCGTGGCTGAGCGAGGAAAGTGCGTGGTGGGGAAGATGACGATGATGATGATGAGGGTAGGGATGGAGAACTGGGAGGGGAGCTCGGTGGATGTTCGCTGCGACGAACGGACAGGAGGTGTCCTGGAGACGTTCCAGACCCAAGTACTGTCGCTTGGATCATGAGCGGGACGTTCTGTTTTGACAAGACGAGTCGAAGGGAGAGAGGGAGTTGTTGAACGAGAATGCTGCTTGAACGCGACTTCCTGCTTGTTGTGACGCCTCGCTCGCGCCGACCCAGGCACGCGACGCGGACATGGTGACGATCTCCGCCATTTTGTTTACCTATTAAGGCACACACCGTCATCTCACGAACGCGTTTCCGATTCGTTTTCTCTGCTTGCCAGTCACTCATCGCTCTGATCACTTGCAACTCGCTGCCTGGGGTGGACAGCATGTCATTATTCGCCGGACCATCGCGTCCAGATGCTGGGCAAGCAGTGGTGACCTACCGGTAGGACTTCGAACGTACACGTAGCTGACTGAAGCCATCTGCTGAGCCAGCAGGCGATGACCGTCTTGTGCGTGATGGCATTGAATATGTCGTAGCTGACGTTAGCAATCCTCTGCGAACGGTAGCGCACTGCGACATTGATGGTGCCTTTGCTCGTGAGTAAAGGTTTGGGTGCGAGGTGTCCACCGCCCAAGGTGCAGCGAAGAAGTGCCATAACTTCGTTGTGATTGTCCTACTCCCACCCCTACCTGCTCAGCGCTGATCACCAGAGTTCGAGCAAGTCCGTCTCGGCCTACCGGATACAGTTCCTCTCATCTGCAGTCAGTGGGGATCGATCATTGCCGTCAATTATCCAGCTCGGGCGTACGGCATTAAGCGGTAAGTTTGTCTTAGGGAGCAAATGACTGACCCGTTCAGAATGCATAATGCCGACGAAGCGAAGAAGATCTGTCCAGATCTCGTAGTCCAGCACGTCGCAACGTATCGTGAAGGTGATACCGAGGCGGGCTACTGGGATGACGTCGACCGGCGAACGCACAAGGTGAGCGCTGCCCACTACTGAGGACACCGCTGATCTCTAGGTCAGCTTGGATCCGTATCGCCGCGAGAGCCTTAAGATCCTCGCAATCTTCCGCGAGATGGTACCCCGAGGAGAGTTAGGTGAGTTCCTCCCCTTGCGGCCACTGACACTACAGAGAAGGCGTCGATCGACGAGGCGTTCATGGACCTGACGCCCATGGTCGTCGAGCGGCTGCTCGAGATCCACCCGTACCTCCGCGCAGTACCGGAGGACGCGCCCGATGGCCTTGACTCGCCTCTGCCACATGCGCCTCCTATAGACTGGGCCAAGGCTGGACATGTCGTGCCCGTTATTGATGGCCAGGCCGCGGACGAAGGGGATGAGGATGGGGAGCGGATCGAGCCAGGGGAGGGCGGCGATGACGCTGCTGCGACCTGGGGCGACTGGGCGCTGTGCATTGGCGCTGAGATTATGGCGGACGTCAGGGCGGAAGTGTGGAAGAGGCTGCACTATACGTGCTCTGCGGTGCGTCACTTCTTATAGCCAGCGCTGATGACAGGGCATTGCCCACAACAAGACTCTCGCGAAGGTGGGTCAGCTAACGACTGGCCATGAAGCTGACGGCAGATCTGCTCTGGGTGGAAGAAGCCCAATCAACAGACTGTCCTGCGGCAATCCGCGACACCTGGGTTCATGCGTGACATGGACTTCACAGATGTAAGAATGAAGCGGCGACTCTGCTGACCACCAGATCCGCTTTCTCGGCGGCAAGCTCGGTAACGCCCTGGCGGAAGAGTACAAAGCGAAGACAGTTGGGGATATGCTGTGAGTTACCCTAGCATCCCCAAGCTCGGTAGGGGCCATCGCTGACCGCCAGAGCTGTCACCCTCGAAGACATGCAGTCCAAGTTTGGCGAGGAGAGCATCTGGGTCTACAACATTCTGCGGGTACGTCGTTTAAGAATGACCCATGCTAACTGTAGGGTATCGACCATACCGAGGGTGAGATCCTCCAGTTGCGACTCAGATGGTAGCCAAACTAATGCGCAGTCAAGGAGAAGCTCGCGACCAAGTCCATGCTGGCGTCGAAGAACACCATTCCAAGCGTCACAACCCACTCGCAGGGATATCACTGGCTCGGCGTCCTCGCCGGCGAGCTATGTGTTCGTTTGCGGGAGGCACGCGGCGTCGCGCCCGGTCTCTGGCCCAAAACTCTCGTCCTGTCTACAGGCATGGGAGGGACTACGCGGTCGCGCCAGCTCCCGTTCCCATTTACCCGCGACCTCGACGCGGCATACATCGTCAAGCACGGGCGGCGGCTGTGGGACGAGCATGTGGGACATCTCAAGCAGGGGCAGATGAAGATCCACAATGTGAGCAAGGGGACTGAGACGAGACGTTGGAGTACAGCTGATGTCAGATCTCTCTGTCGTTCACCGGGCTTGAGAAGCTCGAGGATGGGCAACGCGGGATCGAGGGCTTCTTCACCGCGAAACGGCCTCGAGATGAGACCGAAACCAAGCCCAACCAGCCCGCATCGGCGGCCGCGACCGGATCTTCTGCCAGTGTCCCAGGTGCTGCGGATGCGGCACCAGCCAAGCGGGCGCGCCTGCCCACCCTCTACACAGGACCTAAGACGCCAACACCGCTCGAGTCGTTCCTCGCCAAAGGCAAGAAGAGAGCCGAGAACGGGCGCTCAACGGATGTCGACGTGGCGGCACTCGACTCGGACTCGGACCCAGTGCCTATCGCGCCATCTTCAATGTCAGGGGGAGAGTCATCCGCAGAGGTAGGAGACACAGGATCAACGGGATGGACATGCCCACGATGCTCTGAAGCGTTCCTCCCACCAGAAACCGTGCTTGAGGAGGACGGAGCAGACTGGGTCGCGCGACAGCGTGCGGAGCACGAGGATTGGCACTTCGCCGCAGACTTGCAAGCGCAGTATGGCGGAGGCCAGGGAGAGGGGAGTCGATCAGGTACGGCGGTAGATCGGAGAACGAATGGTGGAGGGAAGAAGAAGAAGAAGCCAGAGGGGATCAAGGCGTTCTTCGCTCCCAAGAAGTGACTGTGGACAAGCACAGCTTGTAGCTCTTAAATGTTGTATTCATTGGATTGCATGCGCATCTTATTCTTGTCTATGAATAGCTGGACACTAGGGCTGCCCTTGGGCTATCAGGATGGAGGCGTAGCCTCGTCTGGCGACTAGGGCCTAGGCCTGGGCATCGAGGACCTTCTTGATCCCCACCGCCGCGTCCGCGAAAGTCTCATCCGTAGGGCGCAGCTTGAACCCGAACACGCGCTCGAGCTTCGCCGAGCTGAACTGCAATGCCTCGGCGTCGAGGGAGGCGCGGAACGCTGGGTCGTGGTTACCCTTCGTTAGCGCCGGGTCGTTGAGCCGCTCAGCCCCGATCGCGAAGTCGTTGCCATGTGTTGAGCCGGTCGCGACGATGAAGCGCTCGCCAGCGGCCTCCGGCGTCTTGAGCGAGAGCACGGCAGCTTCGGCGGCTGAAGTCAGCCGAGCCCCGACATGGAACTCACCATCTCGCACGTCCGCGTGCGTCCAGTACTCCGTCTTGAGGTCGCTCTCGGGCATCACCTGCGTGAGCCAGGGCACGAGCTGGCCGTTCGAGCCCTGCACTTTCGTGGGCGGATATCCTGCCGGTGGGCCGAAAAGCTGGCGTAAGGATTGGCCGAGGCTTGGTACTGGGGAGACGTGGACGTGGGGCGCAGACTCACAAGAGCAGGGTTGAGTGCGACGCCATCGAAGGAACGCGGTGTCTCGAAGAACTTCCAGAACGCGCGCTCGGCCAGTACCTTGCTCGCTGCTGTTAGCTCATGCGTCTCGCAGGAGTCCAAGCTCACCTCCATATTTGGCCGGACCCGGGGCGTCGGCGCCGAGCTTTTCGCAGGCCTGGACTACGGCGTCGTTCCAGCCTGGGGTCAGCGTTGCTCCAGCTCTAATCAGACTGTCAAGGGAGAAATAGACTCACTGTCCTCGCTAAGCTCCTTGGCCGTCGTCATCCCCGGCGCACCGACGGCCGCGACAGAGCTGATCTGGACGATGCGCTGGATGCGCGGCTCGGACGCCGCGGCCTCCATGATCGAGAGCACGCCCTGGACCGCCGGGCCAGTGACGTTCTCGGGCGGACCGGTATTTGTCGCGTCGAGGGGCGAGGCGACGTGCACGACTGCGTCGACGCCGCGCACCGCTTCGGCGTATGCGCCAGGCTGGAGTTGGCGTCGCTCATGACTGGACGCGGGCCTGAACTTACAGAAGACATGTCGGGGACCAGCGCGATCTCGATGTCGGGCAGTATGGACTTGAGGTAGTCGCCCTTAGCGTTGTCGCGTACTGTGGCCCGCACCCGGAAGCCGGCATCTGTGAGTGCGCGCGAGGTGTGGCTGGGATCAGCGGCGGTGGAGGGAGAGACACTTACACGCCCAGGAAGCCCGAGGCGCCAGTGACGAGCACGAGGCCGGAGGTGAGTGCTGGCATTGCGTAGAGAGGAGAGGAGTGAGTGGGCGGGGCTAGAGGCCGGGGTTGAAGTGATGCGGAATGGGATGAGAGGAGTGACCGTGAGTGCTCTTAAGTAGGTGAAAGGAGTACCCACGGGGGACATGAGCCCCGCCCATCCATTCCGCACCGCATGGCCCAGATCTTGGTCATTGTCAGCCCGCCGGTCTCGATAATCGCGCGATTGCGACACGGCAAGAGCGCAATTGAAGCAGACGAGCAACCGATCAGTTGTCAACAGTCGCCTTGTGCCTGGGGTTCGGGCCTCGGGCTCGGCGACTTTCGTCTGGCAGGTGCCGATCGTGCCGTGTCGAGCCGGCCTGGATTTCGATCTTCGAGCTGGTGAGTAACAGCTGTGATCGTCATCCGCAGGCATACAAACGAACATTCTACGCCAGGCTAATACTGCGTCAGAACATCTGTAACCTTTGCATCTGTAACTTTTCATGTTTGGGATGTGTAGCCGGAGTACAATTAGCGGCGTGGTCGACCGCTCTAAGTTGCAAGTAGTTGTAAGCCCGTGGGCGAGCTGATTCATTCGCAGTCCTTGCGATGTTGCGATTCCAGAACAGTGGATCAGGTAATCATGGTATCGACGATAAGCTGAACTCGTGTACAGGTGGTATCTACCATCTCTTGGCGCACCTATGATTGTGCTGGGCCCTGTTCTCTCCTCCTTGGCGCCGTCCTCTCTCATCGGCTTATATAGCCCGGCGGCCTTGCCCCTCGCCAAACTCGCTTGCTAACGTTATTGCTTGGCCCTCGCCCACTCCTTCCACTTATGTGCTGTAGTCGATGCATTGTGCTAACAGCGTACAGGATGTGGGGGGCCGCAGCCCGTGCAACGGCGGGCGCTGGTGCTTGGTGCCGTGCTGCGTGGTGTACACACACACTAGGCAGCCAGCGCCCTGTTTCTAATACGTATGTCTCTCTCGATTCCCTTGATTCTCTCAATCCCATCATCCCCCTCATCATGAATAGCCCATTTCTACCTTCCACATTCCCCATGGTCCACTCAGCTCTCAGAGACAGGCTTACAGCGGGAAGTCGTGCGCTGCCACGCGTCTGGCGCTCGCAACGCCTCAGCCATGCCAAGGCCAACCTTTGTCGCACGCACGAACGCCGCGACGCCAGCCTCGCGCTTAGTCGCGCTTGCTCCAGCTCGGGCTCGATGCGTATCCTCCCTGTCCAGAGCCCCAGCCGGCGCGGCCGTTCGTCTGTCCCTGCTGCCCTTGCTGCGGCTGAGCACCGCCAGGCGAGGTTGGCGAGTACTGCGGGCTCGTGGGCGAGTATGCCGGCGAAGCAGGCGAGTACTGCGGCGACGTCGGGCTGTACATCGGCGAAGCGGGCGAGTACGTCGGCGACGTCGGAGAGAACTGCGGCGACGTGGGACTGGGTGTCAGCTAAAGTTGCTCACGTAAAATCAGCGGAACACTTACGAGTACTTCGGCGACGTAGCCTGGAACGGCTGCGGGCTCGTTGGCGAGTACGCTGGCGACGTCGGCGAGAATGCTGGCGAGGCCGGCGAGTACGTCGGAGAAGTCGGCGAGTAGCGCGGAGATGTGGCATTGCCCATCGGCGACGTTGGGGAGTATGCGGGGGACGCGGGCGAGTAGCCGGCACCGCCGCCACCACCGTACGCCGGGGACGCTGGGGAGAACGTCGGCGACGATGGCGAGAAGGTAGGTGACGAGGGAGAGAACGACGGCGACGTCGGCGAGTACTGCGGCGATGAGGGCGAGTACATTGGGCTCGTGGCTCCGTACCCTGCTCCTCCGCGCGGCACCCACGGCGACGATGCGCCAGCACCACCCGCGAATGGCGAGGTGGGAGAGTACGCCGGGCTGGTCGCGAACGGCGAGGTCGGCGACCATCCAGGGTTGGGCGACGTCGGAGCGTATGGCGACATGCCAGACATTGGTGACATGCCGTAACCCATGTACGCGTTCGCCTCGTCGTTGTTGCTCTTCTGGATAGGCGAGAAGGCAGCTGCGCCGACGGCACCACCGCCATTCCACATGGGCGAGAAGTTGTCGTACGGAGTCATGTTTCCGCCCGGCGTCATGCCACCCATGTTGCTGGCAAGCATCATGTTCTGCACCGGCAGACGGTGGTCGACGATAACGTCCTTGAGCATGCCCAAGTCGAGCGACACGTCGAACGCTCCCGTGCCCATCGGCGCCATCTGTCCCAGTAGGACGTTCTCGGCCACACCGCGGCAGTCGTCGATATCACCGACAGCAGCCGCCTCGAGAAGAATCTCGACAGTCTCCTCGAACGAGCAGCGCGACAGCGCACCAGCGTCGGTACGGTTGATACCGTGACGAGTGATCGACATGAGATGACCCTTGTTGCACATGAGGTCACAAAGCAGAGCCATGTGACGGTAGTTGACGTAGGAACCACCCTTGTCGATAACGTTGAGCAATTCGGTGAACAGACCGTTGCGAGCCGCCTCGATACCCAGCTTCTCCCAGACCTCGTAAACGTGGTTCGAGTAGGTGCGGAACGCGTCCACACCCGGCACGGCCATAACCTGCAGGAGGTTGATGCCTTCCGTCTCGATGAACCACTCCTCCTTGATCGCGAACTCGCCGTTCTCATTGAGGAGGTTGCGCTTGCCCTTGGACAAGAACACACGCTTGATGCCAGGAATACCACCAAGCTCGACCTGGTCAAGGAGAGTGCCCTCGATACGCTTGAGGAACATGTCCTCGTCGCCCAACAAGTCGTCCTCGTCCTTGTCACCGGCGACAATGCGGATGCGGATAACGAGCTTCTCGTTGTTGTCATCCGAGTGAAGAACGAACACGTCGTTGCCGACCGTGTCCATGATAGCCGCAACAATGCCCTCCATGGTCCAGTCACCGTTCTTGACCTTTGCACGGTCGAGCTCAGACGCAGGAGCCATGGCGAATGCAAGTCGGGACGGATGTTCTCGTCTGGAATGGCGAAGAAGGCGTCGACGAAGTCCTTGTCCTCCTCGATCTCAGTCGATTCGACGTTGGGTCGTAGAAGATCTCGACCGACGCCGTAATGTCACGAAGACGAGTGTGCACCAGCTTACTCGAGATGGCGTGAGCCGACTTCTCGTCGCGGCTGTGCTCAGCGTCCAAGTAGACGTTGAGACCAGGCGTGCGGATGTTGACGCAACGTTGATGACCTCCTTGAGACGCGGCACACCACCCGTGGCAGTCTTACTCGACACACCAGCGTAGTGGAAGTGTTGAGTGTCATCTGCGTGGCGGGTTCACCAATCGACTGGGCAGCGAGCGTTCCGACCATCTCGGCGGCGTTGATGAGAGACTTGTTAAAGATCTGCTCAACCTCTCCAATCACCCAGTCGAACGCCTCGCGGTTGAGGTGGTACTCCTCGAGGATTCGCTGTGGCCAGTGAGACCTGACGAGCGAGAAGAACAAGAGTAGAGTTGCGCTGCGCTTCGAGCGAGATCGGGTCGGTGCCTCGCACGACAATCAAGCGGTCGAGCAATGCCTGGCGCTGCTCAATGACGTACTTGGGGTCAGGTCGCTGGCACGCGGGGGTCGATGCGGAAGATCTGCTGCGAGTTCCTCACGATGCGCTGGATGTTGACAGGAAGTGGGCGAGAAGCGTCACCGTTGGTAATCACCTCGCGCGAAGAATCTCTCGGTCGAGCTTGATCTGGTCAAACTCGCGTCGAGCAGTTCTGCAGCTCCATGAAGTCTGGTCGATGCCTGCCTGGAGTGCCGCGCTTGAAGCCAGCCTTGCCACCAGTGATACGTCGATCTTGTACTTGCGCTCAAATGCAGCGTCGCCGAGACGAGCGACATCGAGCTGCTGCTTCTCGACCGAAGCGCCGTCCATGCCATCTTCTCCGTAGAGGAACTGGATGACGTCACCTGATGAGTTGCGCACAGTGCCGTCGTAGCCGACCTTCAAGTCCTCCATGCCTTGACGAGACGACGCTGGATGTAACCAGTCTCGGCCGTCTTGACGGCCGTGTCAATCAGACCCTCACGACCACCCATGGCGTGGAAGAAGAACTCCTGAGGAGTAAGGCCACGGAGGTACGAGTTCTCGACGAAGCCACGCGACTCTGGCCCATAGTCGTCCTTGGAGAAATGGGGAAGAGTACGGTGACGGAAGCCGAACGGAATACGCTTGCCTTCGACATCTGTTGACCGACACAAGCCGACATCTGCGAGATGTTGATGAACGAACCCTTGGAACCAGATACGACCATCTGCTTGACGTTGTTGTCGTCCTTGATTGGACTGCGCAGATTTACCGGCCCAGTCACGAGCCTTGTTGAGCTCGTTGGACACCTCGGCCTCGAGCGTCTCACGATCGTCATACCGGGCTTGGGCTTCATGTCGTTGTTCTCGCTGAGAAATGAAGACTGTACGAGTTCTTGGCCTCGACAAGACGGTTGTTGATACCGCCATGGTCGCGCGTCGGCAATGTGTCACCGATACCGATAGAGAAGCCGTTATGCAACAACCAGTAGTTGATCATCATTGCACGGAGGAGAAGAAGTCGCGTGCGGCGATGTGGCCGTGCTCGCGGAAGATGACGTGTACGAGACCGTTGTTGGACGCACCGGCCATGTTCTTGACATGGCGCCGTAGATGAGTTCACCGTTGTCGATCATGACGTTCTGGTCGGTCACATCGATGTCGGAAGGCCGTCGCTGTCCTTGGCCTGGATGTTGATTCCCTTGGGATACACAGCGAGAGGAGCTGCTTGCCGGTCCACATCGGCTTGGGCTTCATGATCGCGGAGCAGGAATAGTTCCATCCCACCCTGGCAACCATAACAACAGGTTCTGCACGAGGTCCCACTCGCAGAAGCAGTCGCGGAGTGAACTTGCGAATACCGCAGAGAGTGTCCTGGACAATGCCCATGACAGGCTTGTTGGCCTGGGCGAAATGATTTGCCTTGGCACCCATGCGATCTGGCTCAGTCTGCGCGCGTCTCCTCTGATTGAGGCACGTGCAAGTTCATCTCGTCTCCGTCGAAGTCGGCGTTGTATGGCGACGTGACCGAGAGGTTGAGACGGAATGTCGAGTAGTTCATGACACGCACGCGGTGGCACATCATGGACATTTGTGGAGAGAGGGTTGACGGTTGAAGAGGACATAGTCGCCTGTCCTAGATGGCGCTCACGATCCAGCCGAACTGCAAGCTGATGGGCTCGCCCGACTTGCGGTACTTCAAGTCTATCCGCTCTCCCGTGTCCTTGACGTAGTAGCGGGCACCAGGATAGGTCGCTGGACCATTGTTGATGAGCGTTTGGAGTTGGACAATGTTGTATGGTGTGACGCGCTCGGGGTACGTGAGAGTCATGGCGATTGATCGCGGGACACCGACCTCGTCGAGCTGGATGTTGGGGTCACCGGTAATGACAGTACGGGCAGAGAAGTCGACACGCTTGCCCATCAAGTTGCCACGAAGACGACCCTCCTTGCCCTTCAGACGAGCGCGGATAGCCTTGACTGGACGACCCGACTTCTGCAGCGCTTGCGGGATGCCGGCAATGTCGTTGTCCATGTACGTGGCGACGTGGAACTGAAGGAGATCGAAGTGCTCGTTGACGACACTTGGTGGGACACCCTCTGCCTCGAGTTTGCGAACATTTGCGCTGGCTTTGAGAATCTCGCCAAGCTTGTACGTCAAGTCATCCTCGCTGCGCATGGCACCTCCGTCGACGGAAATCGAGGGACGCACGGCCGCAGGAGGCACGGGAAGGACCGTGAGGATCATCCAGTCGGGACGAGCATACTCTGCGTTGAGACCCATGATCATCAGATCCTCGTCTGGGATCTTCTTGAGAATGTTCAGGCACTCTGCGGCGGAAATGTTGCGTCGCTCTGGCTCGGCTCCAACCTCATCCTTGTCCTTGTTGGGCTTGAAAACGCCGATAAGCTTGAGCGCATCCTTGCGGTACTGGGGCTGGTCGAAGCCACATCCGCCGTGGCCCTTTGGCTTGTTGGCGCGGCTCTCGTCCATGTAGACGTCCTCGTTGGTGGCATCGCCGTTCTCCTCGGTCAAGTCGTCGGCCTCACAAACGGTCTTTGGACGCGCAATGGCCCAAATAGCCTTGAGGCGGTGCTGAGGCTTGATACGGCGCACAATGGTTGCTACCTGCGGGTCGCGCTAATGTCGTTAGTCACCAATGTTTGACCCTCCCACTCACCATATCAACCTTGAGCTTGCCACAGCTGTAGCACACACACTCGAGGATCTTCTTGACCTTGACAATGAAACCGGCATGGAACACTGGACGCGCGAGCTCAATGTGACCAAAGTGACCTGGGCACTCGGCCATACCCTCGAGACAAGTCTGGCACTTGAAGTTGCGGTCGATAGCTGGGTTGCAAGGTAAGCCGCCGTGCTGCGAAGTGCGAAGGCAACGGAGTAGCTTGCCACTCACTTCCCATCTTTGGGTCCATAAGACCTCCAACTTTTTGCCTTCCATTCTCGTCCATCACCTCGGGATGTTCGATCTTTGCCACCGAGTAGGCTTTCTGTGCAGTGTGAGAAGACAACTCTTCTTCACTCTCCCAAAGACACTAACAATCTCCTCGGGACTCATCACACCAAACTGGATCTCCTTGATCTGCCGCACCGGCGCGGACGAGTACGGGAAAGTGACCGTCATGTTTGCTAAGGGCGCAAAGACGCAAACAAAGCCTTCTCGGACGAGTCTAGTTGGGCGAGGCGAGGCGGTCTCGACGTATCTGTCTCGATCTTCTCAACAAAGCGGTCTCCAAAGCTGCCGGTAGTACACAGAAGCAGTGGCAACGATGGAAAAGGCTGTCAAAAGAATGCCCGGCGGTGCTTTCCAATCCCTTCCAACGACTTCGTACGCGTCGTTTCCGCGTTTCTCGATTCTCGTTTCAAGCCTCCCGGAGTCGATATCCACAGCGCGCGAGTGCAGAGAGCGAGAAGGAGAGGGGGAGAGGTCGAAAGGGGAGAGGGAAGGACCGAAGGGTGGGATGAGTAAGAGCCCTCCACCACTCTTCGTTGGGATCACTCGCGCGACGAGATTGCGGGCGGATGCAAGGTCGTTCTGCGAGTCGGAGTGGCTCCTTTTTGATGCCCTGTACGCCTGTACTCTGTTGGATGCGGAGCACGAGACGGATGGGTATGAAGAAAGAGGATGTTGGTGTTGTGTTGGTTGATCAGAAGGGTAGTGTCAACGACAACAAGCGGCGGCGACGGGCGGCGGCGGGTGGGTTCAGGACGTGCACCCAGCCAGGCCTTGGTGGTCGAGACCTGCGATGGAGGCGACTAGGGAGGGAATTCAACTCACTCCACGGTGGCGTGCCACCGTAGGGGAATTAGCGGAGATTGCCGATGTGGCACCTTGGTCATCCACCGTGGATGCGGGGAAGTGACGTTACACCCAGCAGTTGGCCGGTTGCCTGCCCACGGCATGCGTACAGTGTGCATCGTAATCGTCTCTCTGAAGAGCATCATTCATCAACCATCTCTCATTGCTACACTTTCTTCATTTCTCTTCCAAGGCTCCTGTAACGACCACGGCACGACCTTCCTTGACGTCGGCATCGCCACTGCATATCTGGCTCACAGACCCTACACGCCTTCCACGCACACCGCGCGCCATCGCACCACGCAACGCCACCCACGCCCTTACCCACGGCCTCTGAGCTAGGCAACTCGCCGCCTGCGACGCAGCTCAGTCGTTCAACACAACACACTCACAACCCTTTTGCCCGACATGTCGTGGCTCTGGGGATCAACCACCAACACGCAATATGAGGAGCTAGTCGGTGAGTGGCGCGGCTGAGGCGGCAATGAGCACTCGGATCCGTTACCGAGACTGGGGAGCGGCCGGTTCAGAGGCCGGGGAAGGACTAGCAAGGGGATCATCTTGTTTCGTGACGCCTCTTGCAGTCTGGCTGGACTGGGAGAAGCGAAGCAGTTCGGCGACGTGGCGGGCGTCCCTCTGCATCTGCTGTACATCCATTGGCCCCGTACTTCGGCCGACTGGGGCCACACCTCACCATAGCTGATTCATGAAACGACAACGCTGACACGCAGAGAAGGCATGCTCGCCGCTCAAGCTCGCATATCCTCAAGGCGAGGACATTGCGCTCAACCTTGAGATCACCGACATGATCCGATCCAAGGCGGTGCAGCCCAAGCCGGCGATGCAGAGCCTGAAGCGGCGAGTGGGTAGCGCCAACGGCCGCGTGCAGATGTACGCCTTGAGTGTGAGTCTGAGGGTGGCGAGCATTGCTAATCCTTTCAGCTAGTCGACACGTGCATTAAGAATGGCGGCGACCACTTCCTAGCCGAGATCGCGAGCAAGGAGTTCATCGACGAGATGACATCAGTCATCAAGGGCCCGGGCACCAATGCGGGAGTGCGGCAGATGGCGCTTCGGATGTTCCAGACCTGGGCGCTCGCATTCGAGTCGAAGCGCGAGCTCATCTTCTTCGTTGACGCATACCACGACATGAAGAACAGCGGGATCAAGTTCCCGCCACCACCGGTGCAGAACACGTCGTCGCTGATCGAAACCGCCACGGCCCCGGCATGGGTCGACTCTGACGTGTGCATGCGCTGCCGCGCCGCCTTCACGTTTACGAACCGGAAACACCACTGCCGGAACTGCGGTCTCGTATTCGACCAGGCGTGCTCGAGCCGCACTATGGAGCTTCCGAAGTTCGGCATCAAGGAGGAGGTGCGCGTGTGCGAGAGCTGCTGGGTCAAGGCCGGGCGGAACAAGCCCGCCCCAGCCGTGCCCGGGCGCACACCGCGCACGCGGCAAGATTACGACGCCGACCTACAGCGTGCGATCGAGTTGAGTCTCCAAGGCCAGTCTGGCATGGCGCCCTCCGAGCCTCCATTGGCACTCAAGACCGGCGCGCTCGACGACGAGGACGAGCAGCTCCGCCTCGCCATAGAGGCGAGCCTGCGCGACATGGAGCGCGCAAGGCCTTCGGCCCCCACGATCGAGGACGATGCTGCGCTCAAGCCGCTCCCGACCTTCGACTTGAACCCGCGCGAGACGGAGACGATCTTGACGTTCAGCAACACACTCGACCAGATGGCGGCGTACGGCGAGCGCGACCTGCGCCGCTTCCCGCACGCCCAATTGCTGCACGACCAGGCCATGGCTATTGGCGGCAAGCTGCAGCGCAATGCCGAGGAGAAGAGCACCAAGGCGCAGATGCTCGCCGAGATGCAGGGCAAGCTCGGCGAGGCCGTCGCGCTCTACGGCCGTATCCTGGACGGACAGCAGGCCTACGCTCAGCGCAAAGCTCAGGAGGCCCAGCATGCGCTGTTCTACGCCCAGCCCCCTCAGCAGTACTACCAGCCACCACACGGTTACTACGTCCCACCTGTGCCGTACGCGAACGGGTACGCCGCGCCGCCTCAAGCCCAGCCTCCCCAGGCGCAGGCTCCCCAGACCGCGTCAATGTACCCCTCGATGCCGACCTACGCGCAGCCGCAATATGCTCAGCCTCAATGGGCCCCGCCACAGGCTCAGGTCCAACCTCAGCCACAGGCTCAGCCTCAGCCCCAGGCCCAACCCCAGCAGCCACCTCAGCAGCAGCACCAGCCACCCTCTCGGCAAGCATCCTACGCGCCCGACCCCCAACTCCCCTCCGCACCCCCTCCCGTCGACCTCGCCTCCCACCCCTCCCTTTCCCCGCGCTCCACGACCACCGCCCTCCCGTCGCCATCACGGCAGGCGAGCTATGCCTCTCCCACCGCTGCGGTGCCTAGTGCGCCGGTCCGCTCGCCCTCCTATTCATCGACGATTGCTCCTATGAGCCCAGTCGAAGCACCCCCTGCCGCGCTCGCCAATCCTTGGGAGAGCGCCCCGTCCGCTCCTCCACAGTCGCCACAGCAGGCGCCGCAGTCGCCTCATCAGCAGTTCTCGGCGCTGTCGCAAGCTCAACAGCCACAGGCCCAGCAGCAACCCCAGCAGCAGTCCCAGCAGCCGACGCAGCAAACTCAGCAACAGCAGCAATACCAGCACCCTGCCCAACCTCAGCAGCAGCAGCAACAGCAGCAGAAGCAGCCGAATGGGGAGGGATGGTACACCGCCTCCATGTTCCCGTCGGCACCTGGCGTCGCGCCGTTCCCCAGCGCTCCACAGGAGGCCCCGGCGGCAGCTAAGCCGGCACAAGTCGAGGAAGCGCTGTTGATTGAGCTCTGAGTAAGGCCCGTGGACGAATATAGATGCTTGGACGAGACATGACGAGAGCGGAGGGGTGAACGTAGAGTTGTATAGCAGCGGAGGTTATGAGATCGTGCATGCTTGGCGCTGAGCGGAAGAACATGTGTATGCGGTGCATGAGACTAGTGACAATGCGTGGTGCTGAAGCGGAAATGTGCGTCAGGTGGCGTGAGGACAGAACGGAAGATGTAGTGTCCGAAGGGTATCTGTGCTAGGTACTGGTACTGTGACTATGGGAGGAAAAAGTCCAGTCTACAAAGGTCGACGCATCGACAATTAAGCTAATGAGATGGGAGGGGTCAGCTGCAGGGGCAGACCAGGTTGCACGGTTGAGTGTTTACGAAGCGTTGGCGACGCGCTTCGGACGCGGCGTCTCGAGGTCGTCGCCCATTGATGATCTCCACGAACTGGGCGGGCCGCCGACCTCGCTCATCGCCAGGCCGGAGGAGCGTCTCGCCGCGCGGCGAGGCGCGTTCCGCTGCTGAGGATACTGGCTGGGCGGCACGCCGATGACGGACGCGCTGGACGAGCCGGCATTGTGCGCAATACTCGCAGGGCGGCCGGAGGCGACGTCGGTCACGGCTGAGCTGCGGCGCGCGCGTTGACGAGAGGGTGAACCGCCTGGAGAGGCGGGAACGGTTTCGCGCATAGCTGGGGCGACGGGTGGGCCGAACTCGCCCCCGTAGACCGACTGCGCACCAGGTCCATAGCCGTATCCGGCGCTGGGACCGCCCATTGGCGGCATACCCTGCATCGGCATGCCTCCTGGCATCATACCGGGCATACCAGGCACACCACCAATCGGCATGCCGCCCGGGAAGGCGACCTGAGGACCACCGAAGCCGCCGTACGGGTAGGGGTAGCCGCCGTACGCCATTTGGGGCATTTGGGGCATCTGCGGCATCGGCGGCATGGGAGGCGGCTGGTTGTACGAGTAGCCATAGGTCGGCTGGAACATGCCGCCCGAATGAGGACCGTGTGGCGCCGTCTGCGCGTTCGACACGCTCGACGCGCGCTCCCACATGTCCTCAAAGTGACGCTGGGCAGCGGCCATCCACTGGGCTTGTATCTGCTGCTTGTACACCGTCTGGCCGCCGTAGGGGTCCATACCAGGAGGACAAGGGATCTGCCCATTAGATGCGCCAGCTGCAGCACCGCCCAGCTGATCAAAGTGCGAGGCAGGTCGAGCCCTCGTTGAAGCAGTTTCGGCGTCCGGACGCAGCCTGCCATCGGCCCAAGAGCGTCGAGATGGATCGGCAGCGGAGCGAGGTGTCATGGGCAGCTGGCCAGAACTGTCCCCCGTGAGGCCAGACTGCGACGATGCTGGCGACGCCGTGGGCCGGCTGTCGCTGGCAGCGACCATGGCCATCGGGCTGCGGCTCGGGGACGGCTGGTGCACCTTAACAGCGGAGTTGGAGCTGGCACGTAGACGATCTGAGCTCTGATTGCGAGGGATAACAACAGAGCTGCGGTCACGACTGGGATCGGCACTACCAGTACGGGTTGGCAAGTTGCGGAGTTGATCGGAGCTAGGGTCGCGCACGATGCTGACACGAGACCCAGGACGGGCAGAGTGACGAGATGTCGGTCGAGAGATCGGCCGCACAGGCGGAGACATGTCATCCGAGTCTTGCGAGTCATTGGGCGACGACGACAGAGACCACTTGGAAGCACTAGGCGTAACACCAGCGGAAGGCGTGCTGGCGGTACGTGGCCGCTGTCCTTTGGCTTGGCCCTTGGCGTGGCCATTCGCGACTGGCTTGACAACATTCGTGCGCGCTGGTGCAGCAGTGTCTCGCTTGAGATTCTGCGATGACGGCTGCGATGGTAATGGGCGCGGCAGCATTGATCGCAAATCGTCACGCGATCGCGAAGCCTTGAGGACATTGAGCGGCTCATCCTCTTCCGAGCCTGAGAGCACCTCAACTCCGTTCAGGAGCGCAGCAGATGAGGGCGGTCTACTTAAGAGAGCGGTCGACTGCGGGCGAGCACGTGCCGGCTCCGGCTTGGGCTCAGCGATTGCCCGAGTAGTCACAGTCGACGCCGACGTCGCAGGTCGTGCAAGTGGTTTCTCGTCATCGTCCTCGTCGGAACTACTGGCCCAGCCCTTCTTGTCTGCGCGAGCGCCGCGAGGTTTCTCGGCAGCGCGCCTGGGAACGCGACCAAACGACGAGTGCGGCAGCGCCGGTGGGGGCGCAGGCGGCTCTGCCATCGCGGGAGGGATGGGAACTGGCGATGCCGTACGCTCACTCGTGGGAGACTGTGCCAGGATAGGTGGAGGCGACGGTGTCCTTGGTGGCGGGATGTAGAGCCGTTCCTCCGTGGATGAAAGTGGAAGAGCAGACGAAGCTGTCGAAATGGCCGATGACGTTGCCGCAGCAAGTCGGTTGTAAAGGCTTTGTCGATTCTCAGAGGCGGCGTCGACGCTACCGTCGCGGCGGCCGCTGTCGCGAAGAGTAGACGCCACAAGCGACGAGTCGAAGGCCTCCTCCTTCTCATCAGATGGGTCAGGTGTGCCCCCAGGAGTGCCCCCGCTCCATAGACCAGAGATACGACGGAGCGGCTCGTCAAACGCCAAGGAGAAAGTGGGCGACAGGGTTGCACCACGGTTGGGAGACTCGCGCGGAGTTGGTTCGTCGGGCAACTCGTCGGGACGCGGGGGGAGCTTGAGCAAGATGTCCTCTACATTGGCCTGTTGCTCAGGTATCCTCAGAGGTGCCAGGGTCGGCAGCGGAGGAGACTGCGACTGCGCTCGAGTGGGGATATGGGTTGAGGTAGGACCATCGGGCGACGACAGGTTCGGCGGTGAGGACACACCCAGCGCATCCTCGGCTGCATTGGACAACGAAGAGGCGCGCGGAGGGCGCGTGACCTTCGGCGAAGCAGTGATTGCTACATCCGGAACCGGTGGAGTTGGGAGGCGTTCGTCGCCCATCGTCTTGGCATCCTTGGCATCAATATTTGCACGCGGCCCTTTGATCACAAAGCCACCAAGGGCAGGCGATGGGGGATTGGATGCACGGATCGGAGGTGGAAGCCCGAGACCAATGGAACCAATAGAGCCCTTACTCCGCGCCTCGTCGAGTGGTGTTGGTGGTAAGGACCGCTTGGGTCGCGCAGACGGCGAAGCAGCGTCGGTGAGGGAGAGAGCCGAGTTCGAGTCACGACGCAGTCCACTTCCTCCACCCTCGAAGAGATTTGCACGGTTAACGGAAAGAGGAATGTCGTCGTCGTCATCCGCAAGCACAGACGAGCTGGGGCGCCGGACTCCCTTGCGGAAAGCTGCGACGCTGACGCGCTGCGACGAATCAGAGCCAGCAGCACTTGGCGGACGAGGTCGAGGCAGGGCGGAAGGTGACGCCGGCATCATGGGCGAGGTGGCTCCACTTGACGGCTTGCGAGGAACAATCGTGCCGCCTGACGTCGATCTATCTTGCTCGCTGTCGCGCGTCGTCTTCGCGGAAGTCGAAAGCGAGAGATACTGGTTGAACCCGCCCTCTGCGTCGGATGCCCCGGAAATGTGACGGAACGACTTGAGCTGGAAGGAGCCGTCGTCCGCTTGTGTCTGCTGATCGAGCTCGAATGCGAGGGAGACGCGCGAATGCGTGCGCCCAAAAGGATTGTGGAATAGCGACGAGGGCGGGCGCCGAAGTGGGGGTCGCGACTCCACGTGCGACATGGACACAGGCTGCGCATTAGCTTCTGTGATGCGTAGCGGTACCGACAACAACTTACGCGTTCCTCTGGCGGACGAGTCTTGGACGAGCGCCGCGTGCGCATTCCTGGCTTCCAGAAGCGCCGCTGCTTCTCGTCGAGGTCCGGCTCGGACGTCGAAGTGAAAATCTCCTCGACCTCCTCCTTGTCCTTGACAAGTCCCTCGGGAGGCGACTGTGCCTTGGTCTCCGAGTTCGTCACGTCCCCCTTTCCTTTAACGGGCGATGCGGTGTCGGTCCTCTTTCCCTTGCCCTTCGTCATCATCACATCGCCCTTCTCGTTCGATGAAGAGTGTCGCTGTTGTGGCCATTCCTCTGAGGGAACAGCACCCCAAGGGTTGCTGCCAAATGTGGACACCGAGGGAAGGGACGGGGATGTGTGGGAGGCGCCCAGCTTGCGCATGTTCGATCGGGAGTTGGCACCGGCGTCCTTCTGCTTCGATTTCGGTGTTGGCGAGAGTGCGAGCAGTGGCACCTGCGTAGACCGTTTTGTGGGCGATGTTCCTGGCGTAGTGTGCTTGGAGGGGCCTGCAGAAGGCGGCGGCGACTGCAACGGCGTCCCCGGGGTGAGCTCTCCCCAGTCGCCACTCTCGAAGGCGAACTTGCCCAGTACGCCACCCTCCTGCTTCCACTCTGTGGACGTCGACGTGCGGCGTGACCTTCCGGTGAAGGTGCTGTTTAACGATATAACTGTCCGTTGAGATTCGTGACTGGTTTTGCGCGAATGGTAGACGACATGCCTCGTCGGGGAGTGAGGGGAAGGTGGTTCACTTGCCGCACTCGTTGTGTTGTACGAATGTGACGTGGACCGGGGTGGGCGCGAGGGCTGTGTTGCCGGAGGGCTGGTAGCGATCACGGGCACGTTCTGGATCAAAGGACCAGTAGATGAAGGATAGCCAGATGAACCCCGCAACGGCGATGCGGAAGTTGCCTCGTACGGGATCGACTGCAACTCATCCCCGCTCTTTCTCTTGTCCTTCTTCCAAGGTAACATGGACGCACGCGCCGAGTTGGGCGACGAGCTGGCCGAGCCGACAGTGGAAGATGTGGACACGCGCGGCAATGGTCCTGGCAAATCGTTGGGAACGCCTAAGAGGTTGGACGAAGGTGTGCGCCTAAGGACTCGCGGCTTGGTGCTGCTGCTTGCGTTGCTATCGACAGTGGATGAGGTGGTGTTGGGTGATGGGCTTGCAGTGGGACTGCTCTCTGGCGGCTTGCGGCCGCTAGAAGCGGCACGCAAGCGCTTGAAGAGACCCATTGTGATGGGCGCAGTCAACACACTGTGTTGTTGCCGAAGTAGAATGCAGTACTGGTGGTTTGTGCAGATGTGGAATTGATCGATTGGGTGGCCGAAGGGGAGGGGGTTGAAAGTGAAAGTCGTCCGGGTGCCGTTGGCCGCTGACTGCTTGGGTTGGGTGGCCTAAGGATGCAAGCCTGAGTCTTGGGTGAGGGAGGGTGCTAGGGGTTGTGGCGTGAAAGCGGGGCGCGCCCGTGGGCAGGGTGAATTGTGGTTGCCTTTTGGGTGGGAAGGATGGGTAAAGAGACAAGTAGGTGGGTGGCTATTGAGCGGGGACCAAGATCGGCGCGAATGGGAAGACGGTGGCGAAAGGGACGTGGAATGACAATGGATAGAGCGAGAGAGATGCAAGCGCAGCACAAACGAGACGAGGCCACTAGCAAAAGGTGGGAGGTTTGAAACGAGCGACGAACTTGGACGGATTTGGGTAACGTAAGTAAGGAGGCGTGCGGGGGTAGTAGAGCGTGTGTAATATAGCAAGAAGGAGAGAGTGTAACGAGTGAACGATTTAAACGAGATATGAGGAGCGAGAGCGATACGAGAGAGAGGCGAAGGGGGGCATAACAAGGTGTGAAGGGGACAATGACACGAGCGGGATAGCAACGCGGGCGAAATGTGAAACGACCACACGACCTTGCGAAGTTGACCACAGTTCACTTGCTCAATAACCACATCGATCTTTCGGATGGGCAGCATGCCAAAGCTGCAAGTGGTACATTCCTTGTGTCAAGTTATCCAACGACAGCAGCAAATGCCTGGTGTTGTGAACCGTTGGAATTTGTGTTGAAAGAGAGATGATGATTGAGGCTTTTGTCAAGGTTGTCGTGCCTGAGGGCTACGCAGGCGCAGCAGTTAGTCTGGACAAGGAGGGGGAATGTGCGCTATGGGGAGATGCGAAGGAGTCAGGGACACTAACTCTGGCTGACTCAGGGACAACGCCGCCCATCAACTTTCCCAAAACCTCGTCGTTCCTAGATTGAATTGTTATACCACGTGGATGACCTGGGGACCCCACATCACACAAGTCTCGTCGATAGCCGGACACAAATCACCACACAGCCTCCGTCATCATCATCTCATGCCACCAATACGACTTCGCAGTCGAACATTATTCCAGCGCTTGGCGGCAAACTCCCACCAACATTGCCACCTAACATCTACCATCTACCCATCTCTTCATCTCATCAACGGCCTTCTAACCCTGCTTCGACTTTCCTAGCTTACTCTTCCCCGACATCCTTTATATCGTTGCCACCTGCCCCTTGCCATGTCGCACGCACCGCCTCCCGGACCGCCGCCCGGCCAACGACGAGACTCGATGGACGACGCTGTCCCCGACGAGCCGCCTCCCGCGTACGAGGCGGTATCCCGCACCGACCCCGTAGTACAGGCGGGGCCTAGCCGGATGGACTTCTCTGGACCACCACCGCTGCCCGACCGTTTCCAGAATCTGCGGCCAACACCGACTGGAGGGTTCAGCATTCCAGGCGTGGGGACGGGATACGCAGCCGATGGACCCAGTGATGGATACGGGTCGAACCACGGTGAGTCAAGCCAACATTGGCAGGATGTTGCGAGCAGATGTCTAGGAAGTACAAGTTTGCTGTGCAGTCGTTGCCTCTGGCTGGTGGACGTGAATGAGGGGCCTGCCGAAGGCTTGGCACGAATGGCTCGATGCCACTGCTTCATCAGAGCGTTTTGAGGCGAAGGTGTCGCCTCGCCGATAAGTCTGGAGACAAAGTCTAAACACGACTCGTCTGACCAGCGATGATCGCTCGTCGTTTGTGATTGAAGTTGATCTTCCTCGCAACCAGACCCAGATCTCTCGGCGAAGTGGGCATGCAAGGGCCACCGCATTCAACGCCATCACTCCTCATCTCCGCGCTAACACCCAGGATCTGGCTACACCTCCCCCTCCGGCCCTCCGTCGCGCCCGCCCCCTCCTCCCCGCCACCCTTCTGCCAATCCCTCCGCCAACCCCTCTCCCGCTCCGCTCTCCCCGTCCGCAACAGGCAGCCAGGGCGAATACACGCCGACCGAGCACCCCGTCCCCGGCCGACCCCTCCTGCACGGCGGCCAGCTCCTCGTCTATCCCAAAGGGTACTACTGCTCGAAATGCCAGAATACAGGCTACAAGAACGGCGACGCGCGCAACCCCTGTACCGCCGACTGGAGGAAGTACGGCAAGGACTATACTGGCGCCGTGGCGGCGAGCTTTGCAGTGGCGCCGCGGCCGGGGAGCAACCCGACGACTGTGGCCGCGACCAACTTCCAGCGCCCGCTGCCGGGCCCGGCAGGCAACCATCAGGGACACGGGCATGGGCAGCATGGGCACGGGCAGGGGTGGCAGGGCGGATATCCGGGACAGTACCGCCCCCCGCCGCCGCAACAGCACTATCAGCCGATAATGCGGCCGCACATGTATGCGCCGCCTAGTGGGGCGCTGGTGGTGCAGCCTGGCGACCCGAGGATTGGTGGACAGTGAGTATCTGCGGCTGTGGCTGTCGGCGACTTGAGGGGATGCTGTCCTCCTTGTCCAACGGCGTTGGCGATCTGATTGCCCCAGGACTAGCTGACACCAGACTATGCTACCGATGCGGCGGGAGTGGCCGCGAGACCTCGCTGTTCCTCTTCGACGACGGGCCATGTTGGCAGTGTCGTGGTGTGGGCCGTGTCTTCTAGTCGCCCACGACGTAGAAGGATATAGGTGAGAACAGCAGCGAGAAGACACCACATTGTGGCGGAGAGAGCAATACAAGCGGCCGCATAAACGTCCAGCGGCATATTCATACGGAGCAGAGCAGATAGGAGTTGTACATAGACCGCACAGACGCCCATGCACTATTGAGCTCGAGGCTGGACGACTCGGCTACTCTGACGTCGTCCGCACTGTCTGCCAGAATTTGTTGTACTGCCACGGACAGCCGGCTGGAGGCTGAGTCAAGCGTTGCAAACAGTGGGAGAGGCGGTGTCCCCTGGGTGAGACACTGGCATCCGCCGGAAATCCCGGTATCGACATCGGAGTCGACCGACTCCGATAGCGATGCCGAACGTTGTGGACAGTAACGTGACGGCAAAAAAGTGTGTCTCGGATCCAGAGCTTGAGGGAACGGAGAGGCACGTAGACCCGCGTAGGAGAGTGTCAAAGTGGTCGTTACGGAGGCGCGATCGGAAGCTTGTCGATCCCGCGTACGCAGTGCTCGTGTGTTGGGCTGTCCGCGAAATCTGTCGGGGAATTCCCGAGGCTCAGCTGCTCCTCGGAAACAGAAGGGTGTCACGCCCTGCTCCCCTCGAGTGGTCATTTCGCTCACCAAGGTCGTCGACTGGGGCATTATGCTCTGCGTTGTACATTTGCTATAGTGGTACAACTAGTACTGGCTACATGAGGTCTTCGTCCCAGATGTCGTCTTCATCGTCATCGCCGTGTTCGTCGCAACGGCTAGGCAAGTAGCCAGCCCAGAGTGGTGCCGGTGGGCCGGAAGTCTGGGTCGGATGAGAGTATTCCGCTGTGGCCGGCTGGGCTCGAGCGTAATGGCCTCGCTCGACCCTGTCGCCCTCTACTTGTTCAACATAACTGCCCGGACTGTGGTCGAGCATATGGTCGTCGTCGTCGTCGAGCAGATCGTCATCACCATCCAGTGGCTCGTCGCAGTCGTCGAACAGCTCGTCATCTTCGAGCTGAATGTCGTCAAACGGCAGGGCAGCAATGTCAGGCGATGTGCGGGCCAAGCCGTCGACGGGGTGGTGGATTCGACAACCATTCTGGGGCGCGTTAAGGCCTTGAGGCTGAGGAAGCTTCCAGCCGCGGTCTTGTCGGCTGACGCCCGTACTCCTGTCTCCCTCACTTCCACGCATGTCTCCGTCGAGGTCGTTATCCGTCCTCGCGACAAATTCGAGCTCCTCCGCATCGAGAGAGTCAACAGAGTAGCGCCTGGGTCGATACTCATCCCAGCCGTGGGTATCCGCGTCGGCGGCTGCCGGACGGGCCGCGTGTGTAATGTTAAGAGACGCAAGCTGGTGCTGAGATGTGTCCGCGGACGAATGATGCCAATCCGAGAAGAGACCCGCATTGTCAAATGTCGGCGCCGAGGGTTCAAGTCCGTGCGAGCCCTCACGACCCTTGCTGGCAGGCTCTGGGTCCTCATCCAGATCGGAGTCCAGGTCGACGTCGGCGTGGAGATCTGCAGAGTTGGCAATGGCCTGGTGATGTTCGATGCCGATGTTGCGCGTGTTGGGAGATGCCCAGCCTTCCAGTGATGAAGGAATGGAAGGAGCATGGGTGCGGGGATCGTCTGGGTGAGTGTTGCCAGCCGGGTTGCTCTTGATTGCAAGACTCTCGTTGTCACTAAAGACATCTTCCTCTGGTCCTTGCGCCTCACTGGCTCCAAACCCCCCGGCTTCACCGTGTTCCACGTCGAGAGAGTCGGCCGTGCAGCTAGGTATTGCATGTTCCTGATCGCGCAGAGGTGGACACTCCAGGACATGGCCGATGGTTGAGCCAGGGCCATCGAACTCGAGGCCGTCGTCCGAGTTGTCGTAGTCCCCATCATCTTCCCATGCCTGCAGATTGCTGTGGTGACTCGCAGGAGGTTTGTCGAAGAGATGGAGTGCGTTGAAGTCGGTTTGGAGATGCATGGGCGCGGCGATGCTCTCACTCCCTTCACCTCCTTGCGAAGTAGCGAATGGGGCCGGCTTAACAGGTGGATCGAACTCGTCGTCATCATAGACAGTGTCGTCCCAGTCGAGTTCCCACATCTCATCCTCGAGGGCATCGTAGTAGTCGTCCTTGTCCTCCTCATCGCTCAGGCTCTCATCCTCATCATCCCAGTCGAGCATGGGAAGGTCGCGATGATGATGTCGAGGAGCGAGCATGACATCATGGAGATGTGGGGCTCCGGGCACCCAAGACAGAGGGTTGCTCAGCTGCCAGTCGCCCGGCAAAGGCTCGGCCGCGTCATCCACCTCGGGTGCGAGTGGTCCTTGAGAGTAATCGACATCGGGAGAATCGACCTCACCGTAAGCAATGCGGCCGCGAATCAGGAACTACTCACTGCCGCCTTTGACGCTGCCATCTTGCCACGTTTCTTGCGCGTGTCCATCCACTTTGCTGTGCCAATAGCTGCCACCTTCTCAGCCAGGAGACGATGTAGGCTTTGACGGGGCACAAGTTGGGCGTCACCATTCCGAAGTGAGAGGATTGCTGCAGCGGCTCGAGCACACCTGGCGTCCTCTTCCTCCTGCTCTTGAGACTCTTGGCTTTGCTGTTGCGATTCCGAGTCCACCTTTGGCCGCTTCCCACCACGCTTTCTCTTTGGGAGACGGGATACAGCTTTGATTTGTCCCTCAAGGTTCAGCATTCGTGCCTCTTCCAGCTGGGACACTGTGGCGGTGCATTTCGAGAGAAAAGCGGGACGATGGCGAGACGAGACGAAGGCGAAGGTGCTCATTGCCGTGAGGAGGGACGAGGGAAGCTCAAAGTGTTCGCGATACTAGCCGTCAGCTAGGACAATTCATTGTGCGGCTCCACTCACCTCCAGGAAGGAGGCATCGAAGACATATGGGAAGCGACTGTCTGGTCAGCCAACCGATTACGAGATTGATCCTACCGAATCATCGAGCGACGCAAGACTTCAGGCATTAGCGACGCTATCTGCTCCAGCGCAGTCTTCTTGATATCCGCCGGTTCGTCTGGTGGAGGGCTCTGTGGTGTCTCCAGTGAAGAGCTCTTGGACAGTGAACCGTCATCGGGGGCACTGGCCGTGTTCTCGTCATTGCAGTCTGCCTCGAGCTCCTCAGCCTTGCGCTTTCCTTTAGCATGGGAATGTGCCCACCAGAAAGTGAGCTCTAGGCTGATGAGAGCCGCAGTTGGTTCGTTGGAGGGCACAACATGGGTAGTCATAGGCGAATGGGATGGCGACGCGGAGAGGGGGCTGAGAACCAGCGATGTTGCTCTTCTCTCGCCGTTCTCGTCCACCGACCATTCGGCATTGGCAATGCCCAGTTGCTCGAGGTTCTGATCTCAGCAATAGGCAATGTGGGACAACCTACTGTGAGTATCCAGCTGCCTATGCAGTCCTCGAAGGCATGCTGACCGCCCTCGGGGAGCGGGTCTACGTCCTCAAGGACGGCGGTCTTGACAGACCACGACAGGGCGATCTTCGCGCCAAGCGGGGCAACAATCCTGATCGTCTCCTCTAGCGCTTTGGGCTTGGGCTTCTCTGGAGCGAGATTTGTTGATAGGGAGATGCGAGGGATTACCTTGATTTTGAGCCGAGGGAAGGTTGTGTCAGGAGAGGTAGAGGTAGGAGGAGAGGTGTAGAGGGAATGAGGAAGGCCCATCCGTTGTGCCATGCTTGCGACAGCGAGCGGTGAGGAAGGCTAAGTTGTGTATCTAAGTTTGATCACATGAGAGAGACAGTCGACGTAGTCGTGAGTGGCTAATAGTGAGCTGCAGGAAGGAAGAAGGTCGAGGAGGGTGAACGGATGATGACGGCACCGGTCGCGGCGACGCGACTAGGCTTGGGAGATGCTTCGCTTCTCAGTGCGGAAGGAAGGGACAGAGTGAAGGATTTGGTAAGATATGTGACTTCGCGAGGATCAGAGCGGGATTAGACGTCTGGAGTTG
The DNA here is from genome assembly GCA_020011015.1 of Cutaneotrichosporon dermatis. Classification (NCBI taxonomy): domain Eukaryota; kingdom Fungi; phylum Basidiomycota; class Tremellomycetes; order Trichosporonales; family Trichosporonaceae; genus Cutaneotrichosporon; species Cutaneotrichosporon dermatis. Next base: position 1,456,980 of record JAIGNX010000002.1, on the reverse strand, counting down.
CCAGCATGAAGTTGACTGAGAGGGATGATATGGACGACGGTGAGAGTAGTGATTGGGATGACGAAGGAGCAACACTCTGCCGGTTGTCTGGCCAAAAGCAGGCACGGCATGTGTTGTTGCGTCATTCCGTTTGCTTCCGTTCCTCCCGCTCTCGCGGCATGCTCCACCCCTCCCTTCTTTTACCCGCCCCCGCTGACCAGCATTCCCACCTCGCAAGCTATAACCGTAGACAAGCAAACGATTATCAAGAGCTCTCGCCTCTCATCATCTTTGATTGTTTCAATTGCTGTTCTACACGCTCCTTCTCGAAAAATACCGCATTTGCGACGTCGACGTTATCACTACCGAGGCAGAGACCTTACTCCGCAGTATCCGACCCTGGCTTGGCGCCCTGTACCACCAACCAGCGTACCAGCGAGCCATAGCTATTAGGACTGAACATCCCCCACTCTTGCTTTCATCCACTACTTCACTTCCATCTCGTCAATGGCTCCGGTCTCCATACGACGCTCGCCGGCGTCGACCGTGCCGACTGTCGTCTCCCTGTCTAAACTGTTTGGCGTGATCCCAGCGATCGTCTCCAACAGACATGTCAAGCGCGGAGTAGAGTTCGCAATCAACAAGGCTGAGGAGGAGGGCCCACCCGCCGACTCTGCCGACTACATGTTCAAGCTCATCCTCTCCGCTGCGTTTGTTATCCTGGGCGGAATATTTGCTGGGTGAGTAACTCATTCCCGACCGTGCCCACCTCAACCCGCCGGTATGTAGGCTGATACTAGTCTGACCCTCGCGCTCATGGGCTCGGATGACCTCAACCTCCGTGTCCTGGCCACGTCGTCGTCTGATCCCAAGGAGAGGGCCGATGCCAACAAGGTCCTCCGCCTGCTTAGCAAGGGCCGTCACTGGGTCCTTGTCGTGCTCCTGCTCAGCAATGTTGTGAGTACGCCCACTTGGCTTGTCCACCGGGGCGCAGTGTTAACCATAACAGATCGTCAACGAGTCGCTGCCTATTTTCCTGGACCCCGTGCTTGGTGGTGGTGTGCGCGCTGTTATCGTTTCCACCGTCATGATCGTCATCTTCGGAGAGGTTATTCCTCAGGCGGTGAGTAGTTCGATGCGCATGACGCGTATGTCGTTGTGGCTGACATGTTCAAGGTTTGCGTGCGGTATGGTCTCCAGATTGGTGGAGCCTGCGCTCCGATGGTCCACGCGATGATGATCCTCTTTGCACCGATCGCCTGGCCCATTGCCAAGCTGCTTGACTGGGTCCTCGGCCACGATGCCGGCCACACGTGAGTTTCTGAGGCGTCTTCAGACACTGAATGGACAGCTACAAGAAGGCCGAGCTCAAGAGTTTCCTCCAGTTCCACCGTGAGGGCGAGGAGCCTCTGCGCGATGACGAGGTTCGTGATGGCATTATGTGCAGGACTGACAGCAGATCTCCATTCTCAATGGCGTGTTGTCGCTCAACGACCGCAAGGTCAACCAGATTATGACGCCCATTGGCGACTGTCTCACGCTCGGGATCGACAAGATCCTTGATAGCGAGACCATCGACCACATCTTGCTTTCTGGCTTCTCCCGCATTCCCGTCTACGAGGCGGGCCAGCCGGACAACTTCATCGGCATGCTCCTTGTTAAGAGAGTAAGCTACTGGCTTGGATAGCCTAGTTGACACCAGCTCATCTCGTACAACCCTGAGGACGAGCTTCCGGTTTCCAAGTTCCCGCTTCTGCCCCTTCCTGAGGCTAAGCCCGACCTGAACTGCTTCCAGGCTCTCGACTACTTCCAGACCGGTCGCGCGCACCTGCTGTTGGTCAGCGAGACCCCTGGCCGTCGCGGCGGTGCCCTCGGTGTTCTTTCTCGTGAGTTCTATCCTGCTGCAGCGGAAGTATCGCTGACGCTTCAGTTGAGGACCTGATCGAGGAGTGAGTATTGCACAACCATGGTGTTAGGATTCGTACTGACCATCAGAATCATCGGCGAGGAGATCATCGACGAGACCGACCGGTACCAGGACAACCACACCAAGAGGAAAGCCCAGCGCAAGGCTACGGCGACCATCATGCGTGAGTAGTGCCATTCGGTTCTTCGAGCGCAGAGCTGACATCCAGGCGGTATTATTGAGAGGCAGCGCGTTATCAACGCCATGAGCCGCCGTCCTTCGGTACGTATCCGGTGGCCCGAGCGGCCACGCCCTTGCACCCTTGCGGAGCCATTCTAACCCACAGGGCAACCACTCTCCCGCCCCTAATGCACGTGAGGGTCTCCTCGTCAACTTCACCGACACTCCATCGACGATTCACGCGGAGCCTGAGGCCCACGACTACCTCGACGCCCGCACCTCCCCTGGCAAGCACGTCGAGAGCACCGTCTACTCGTCGCCCAAGCCGCGGCTCGTCGACATTGAGGAGATGCCCTCTCCAGAGAGCGCCGAGGACTCGAAGTCGCCCAACCACCACGTCGACGTCTCCGTGATCGCCAAGAGCCCTGAGTCGCCTGGTATGGCGATCGTCTCTGCCCCCGCTGGTGACACCAAGGCGGATGGCGCGGCGGCCGACATTGCCGAGGAGGCCGTCAAGAACGCCGCGGCCAATGGCGAGGGTAAGCTTATCGACGTGACCGTGACGGAGGAGGGCAAGGAGAACGAGGAGGCTTCGGCCACGCGTGTGGTCACGGGCGCGGGCACCAGCGATGCGGCAGACGCCGACGCTGACGCCGATGGGACGGACGCAGGCGATGCCGAGGACGCCGAGGCCGAGGGCGAGCACGCGAGCGACTCGACCGCCAAGCCGTCCGCGTCCACTGGCGGACAAGGCGCGTCCAAGTCTAAGAAGAAGAGAAAGGGCAAGAAGAAGTAGTAGTCTGCACACTTCACCCCTAACGTCTTCGTCTTCTATCCTATCCCTACCCCTATCTCTATCTTCTACCGCTGTCTGCGCGATAGCCGTTACCGAGCAATGCATTGTGTATCTAGATCCAAGCTTACTGTAGTATCCTGTGAAGCTGAAGACGCAAGCGATCTGTCCGCATCAAACAACAAGTCTCCCAATCCTGCCGCCAACACCCAAACCACGCCGCCCGAGCCGTTCCCTACCGCATCGTCTTTCGCGGACGCAGCCCGCGCCTTCGTGTCCAAGTATCCCACGGAGCGCAGCGATTCTCTAGCCTTGGGGCCAGAGCGGACAAACGCGGGCTGGGAATGGCACACCAAGGCTGATCGCGTACGTCGACTTGTCAAGTGATATGCTGACCCAAGTTCCGAGGGGAGCAGGGCTATCTCGCGCGGCGGAGCACGCTGTGGCTCACAGGCGGCGACGACCCAGCCGCCGTGGGGAGCAACAAGGAAGCGGGCGAGGAGGGCACGGAGGGAGACGAAGAGCTTGAGGAGCTTGAAGACGACGACGACGCGGCGCTCCACGGCGCCCGCCCGGGGCGGCCCGCGACCCGCCTCGAGGCGGAGTACTCTGTCGTCTGGAGCGCGAGCTATCGCGTCCCGATGCTGTGTTTCCGCGCATGGGACGAGAGTGAGTCGGCGCTGGCGCCTGTTACGGAAGGAAGAGAATGGGAGCTGATGACAGGCGGCACGCCAGCGTCGCTCGCGACGATCGCGGCGCACCTCCTCCGCGCGGATATCCCGACTTCGACGGAGCCCGGCTCGCGTGCCGATGCGCTCATGCTCCCCGCCGCGCCGTTCCCGCTCATCCAGGCGTCGGAGCATCCTGTCACGGGAGGCCATGTGTGGAGCGTGCATCCATGCGAAGTCCGGAATGCGGTGGAGGAGATTGTGGTGGCTGAAGAGCGGGAGGGGAAGAAGGACATGGGGGAGAGGGGTGTGCACTGGCTTGAGGCGTGGTTCATGCTCACAGACTCGGTTGTCGACCTTACTGTGTGATGTCAGCCGAGCTGGGGGTGTCAGAGCATGGAGGTACGCATTCAGTAGAGGGTGTACGTAGAGTTAGTAGTTGTTGAACTACACATCACTGGGTAATCAGGTAGATTCTTCATAAGATCACAATTCATGCAGACGAGTCCATAGCCTAACCGGCGGTGCGTAATTAAAGGCTGAGCTGTCAGCTTCGGTCGCACGAACCCTTCAACATCTCGCACTCACCCCAAAGTACGCATGATGGCGTAGCCGATGGTAACAATGACAAACGTCGCGAGGAGCGACGCAGGGATACCGTTCTTGAGGAAGTCGTTGGCCGTGATGAACCTGTGGCCCAGCTTGTTCTCCTGCGTGATACTACTATCAGCGACGTCCAATCCCAGCCAGCTTGTTTTGCACTCACGCAGTCATGTTGGGGAAACCCGACACAGGAAGACCCATACCCGCAGAGCAGATGAGCGCAGTCGCCATGATGAGCAGACGCGGGTGGGGGTCGGGTAGCGAACTGCCGATGCGCTCCGCAATGGGCACTAGGAGGACGGCGGCGATGGTGTGCGAGATACTGTCGAGTCAGCACGAGTACAACAGGACCAACTCACAAGGTGGCGACGACAAGCGCGATGACGCAGAAGATGACAAGAATCGAGTACAGGCCCATTCCGTCAACAAGGCGGACGAGGAACTGGTCCATGGACTCGAGCAGGCCCGAAGACAGTACAGCCTTGCCGAGGGCAATACCGCCCATGGCAAGGAAGACGATAGGCCACTGGAAATCGTGGAAGTCCTCCTTGCGCAGAATACCAGTACCGAAGAAAGCGACGAGAGGGATGATGGCGATGATGCCCATATCGCCGATTGTCGACTCGATGTTCTTCTCGATGCACCAGAGCGCGATGGTGACCACGGTGATGAAGAGGACAAAGTAGTGCTTCTTCGCGAGGCTGTCAGTGTTCTTGCGCATCTTCGGAATGCGCAGATCCGACTCCCAGCGGTAATTGATGTGCAGGAACGCCCAGATGGATACCACCGACGTGAGGCCGACAGGAAGCGAGATAGCGAACCACTCGATCCACGTGAGCTCGGGCACCATGCTGCCGAGGGCGATGAGGTTCTGCGGCGAAGAGATGGGCGATGCCATACCACCGACGTTGGCGGCAAGGGCAATGGCAATCTGCGGGCGTCAGTTGCTGGAATGAATTCATTCAACTCACGATAAGGCACTTCGAGAACACCGACTTAGGTGGCAACTCGTCCAAGATGGGGCGAACAAGGGCGTAGCAAAGCGTAGGAGCCGCGACGTTGGAGATCCACATACTCGCAAACGTCGCGACAGACATGAGAACCAGGAGGACAAAGCTGGGGTTGGAGCCAGCCGACGTCAGGATACGGCTCGCTGCCATGTGGTCTATCCTAGTACGCGAGAGACCAGCCGCGATGGTGAAGCCACCAATGAGGAGCATGATTGTGGGCGAGAACATGACTGAGAAGATGTACTTCGTCGCGTCGCTTGCCGGCAATCGGACGTCGTCGTCGTCGTCACTGCGGAGCACACCAAGGACAACGACAAGGAAAGGAACCATGAGCGAGGTGACGAAGAGCGGGATGGCCTCAGTCGCCCAGAGGATTGTGCAGAACACGAGCAGGGCAAGACAATTGCTCTCTTCGACGCGCTCCATTGGCTGGACGACGATCGTGGCCACCATGGCGAACACGGCGATGATGAAGATAAGGCCACGCTTCGAGAGCCATGAGGGCATGGAGACGCGGCCACATGGCGTGCGCACGCCACGCTTCCGTTGTTCAAACGCAGGCAGCGCCTCGTCCGGCTCCACTGAGCGGAAGATACCCTGTCCGCGACGATCTCCGACCATCTGCGACCACACAGTCTCGCGGTCGACGACGATACGCTCGCGCAGCTGGGCACGAAGTTGCTCCTTAGCAAGCTCCTCGTCGCCAGCGACTACGACGCGACGGTAGAGGAAGAGGACGCTGTTGAGCAGGAGATCGAGCTCGGCTTTGGCTTCATCCGTCCAGGGGAAGGTAGTGAGCACAGAGTCGGCCATGTAAGACTTCTTGAGCTTCGAGTTGGTGTTCTTGTCGTACTTCTTGAGGATCTTCTGGAAGGCAGTGAAGTTGAGATCGACGTACTGCTTCAGAGCGTACAGGTCGAGCCACAACGCGGACATGCGCTTCTTCATGCCGATGCGCAGGACCGTCGCGTAGTCCGAATTGCCCTTCCAGATGTAGTAGACGTGCTTCGTTGCCGACTCGGGGTCTGAGCCTCCCTTGGCAATCTCATCCTTGAGCCAGTCGGGGTACGCCGAGGGGTCCATGGGGACCAGGCCAAGCTTGTGCGCACGGCGAGCAGAACGCCACAGCCCGCCGCCAGACGATAGAGAACTGATCGAACCGCGCCTGTCGAAGTGATCATCCGCGGACGACAAATCGCTCATCGCACGCGAGCGGTGGCGGGGCGTCCGAGGCGACAAGGGCGACGAGGGGGGCGCCTCCTCATCCATAGGGCCAACGCCCAGGCTCTGGCTGCGCGACCGCTGTCGAGACTGGCTGGTGCGCACGTCCGCGGGAAGCGAAGACTGGAAGACGTCGGCCGAGTCGTTGGTCACACTAGGCCTCCTTCCAAGTTGGGGGATTTTGCCGAAGATCGATGACCGCTTCCTCTGCCCAGCCAGAATGGCCGGTGAAGGAAGGCTGCCCAGAAGGTTCGCGCGCTCGTCTGCGTCCTCGTCCCCTGTCTCAATCTCGTACTCGTTCTCTTCGCGAATCACTTCGTCTCCGTCGGCTTGGAGCTCACGCTGCTCGATCGAGCTGACTTCGCCTTGCAAGACATCGGTCGAAGCGCGGAGCTCTGCGAGCTTGGCCTCGTAGAAGGAGGCAACCTTCGTGCGCTCCTTATCCAACGCAGCCTTGAACTCGTCAGGCGTGGCCCACTTGGACGAATCACGATGTGTTGGTAACAGGCTACCGGACTCGGCATGCTGCTGTGTAGCGAGGTATGTGGGGTCGAGAGGGACGGAGGGGAATAGCTTCTTGAGCTGGTCATAGCTGGCATCGTCAGCGATGTGCCAAGCCCAGGTTTACATACTCGACGTAGTGGTTCCACCACTCGACGTTGGAGTTGAGCTCCAGTAATGTTCTGTACAGTTAGCGCTATGCTGAGAGTTACCCGCATGCAGATCGGCTTAAACAGAGCTGAGACAGTGTCCACGTTCTAGGACGATAGCAGACTTGCCATCTGCCACAGGGGAATGAGGGCACCATCGACACATTGGTCGTGTGAGCGCCAGGGCTGTACTCACCCGAACTTCATCTTGTCGCCGGAGCGTGCAAAGCGGTCGCTGTACCAGGACCAGGAGGGGAGGTGGGTGTACTGATAAGATGGCTGACGTCGATGGTAGTGACGTTGATCGAGATCCTCTAGCGGAATGGACTCTTCCTCAAAGGCAAAGAGTGTATCGCGTTCGTCGTCGGCGTTGAGACGGAGCGCTGACTGGTTTGGCACCCCAGCGAACGCACGTTGCAAACGGCTGCCGAGACTGGCGAACGGGGAGTCTTGGAGGAGCGGCAGTTTCAAAGCACGCGCAAGGCTGGGCAGCCACGCGGGTAGACGAGGAGGAGGTAAAGTAGGAAGGGAGGGCTTTCGATCAGGACGACTGGGATGGACGCCCTGATGCGAGGATATGCAATGAGAGTGAAGATTGAAAGAGAAGGAGAGATATGGAGAAATGTGACAGCAATGAGAACGCGCCGGGTTATCTCGTCGGTGTACGAGGGTGGATGGGTGGATTGGAGTGAGAGGTTAGGTGGAGAAGCAGAGGCCAAGAGGACAAATAGGGCAGGGTGGGGTAAAGGGTCTTACGTACGTGCCGAAGTAACGAATACAACCAACAAGTGGTGGTGGAGGAGGGGAGAGGCCTATAATAATGAACAATAACGCCCATGGCCGCCCGTGGCGCCCTCGGCGCTTTATTCATTTCAATAGTCTTGGTGCCTATTCATACTCCATTCCCTTCCATCCCCTTACATTCCCCTTCCCGGATGCAAGCGAGCGTCTACATAAAGACGGCCATATTATGAAGGACGTGCTGCTCTACATGAATACATGCAAGTAGCCCTCGACACTTCAGGCGACTTAGACACCCAGTCGTGCAATCAGGCTGTCCGCAGTGTCCTTAATGGAAGTGTCAATGTCGTGATACTTGATGCCAAGAACTCGCTCAGCCTTTGAGCCGTCGTAACGGCTGCTCCCGGCATTGATGCTCTCAACCTTGGAGGCGTCACCCTTGGGGTATGTCTTGCGCTCAGGGAAGTGACGCTCGAAGCTCTGGGTTCATCAGCAGCCATTCTTCCGGACGCGTCGGTGGCTACACACCAGGACAAGATCATTGGGCGAGCCCGGTCCGTTGGAGACAATGAAGCGCTCCCCTCCAGCCTCGGGAACGGTGAGCGCACGGACGTGGGCGAGAGCAACTGCATGTCAGGAACGTGTGCTCGTGTGAGGTGCTTGGCATCGTGTGACCACTTACCGTCGCGCACGTCAACCCAGTTGAACCCAGCGACAGAGGGAATGTCGCTCTGGCTCTTGTTGCCGGTGAACCAGTCGAGGAGCGTGGCTTTGGTGAGTATGGGCGCACGTGTGAGGTGAGGTCTCACCATTCGACGTGTTCAGCTCAGAGGTCTTGGAAATCTGCTGAAGAATTGGGCCGTAGACCTTATTGTCAGCTCCTTATCTTGGCACGAACACACCATCGGAGGGCACACCGTGGCGCCGTCCCATTTCGGCTTCTCGTCCTCAATGAACTTCCAGAAGGCACGCTCCGCGAGGGTCTTGCTTGCTGAGAGTTAGCCAAGATACTGGCGCATGGACCTACCGCGGTACTTGTCGGTGGCCGCGGCGTCGCGACCCTTGGCCTCGACATTCTTGACAGAAGTCTCATTCCAATCTGCGATCAGTGGCTACATCCTACCGGCACGATGAACGCATACCCTTCTCATCGCGACTGTTTCGTCAGCGTGCTTCGCCATGTTTGTACGTACACGCTGGGGCGTGGTGCTGCCTCATCCATGACGGAGGCTACCGAGCTGAGTTTAGCTGAAGCACGATCCGAACAAAGCTAACCTCGTGATCACAACACGCTTGACATCGGGGCTGAGCAGTTAGCAATTGGAAGGGTCGCATGAGCCGCACTTGTTCTTCTGGATGCTCTGAAGGACGCCGAGAGTGCCATTCACAGCGGGGCTGATGAGCTCCTGCGGGTCGTCTACCTTGAAGTGGAAAGGGCTGATAGGGTCAGCGTACATGCTTGCGGGCGTTGTCCCACCTCGCAGTGTGGGCGACGGCGTCCACACCCTTGACCGCCTCGTCGAAGGCTCCAGGCTGCCATCAGCGCGGTTCTGAGCTCCTGTATACCTGGGCAATGTCCTCAACGACCACATATTCGAAAGGCGTCTTGCTGTCCTTGAAGAGATTGACGAGGTACTCGCCCTTCTCTTTGGAGCGAACCGTGCCGCGAACTGGGAAGCCCTCTTCGAGGAAGTTCTTGACTGTGTGACTGAGTTTAGCGGGAGTTTCAGATACGAAAGCCCAGTTGAGCGCTGCTTTCGTGGCATACTTGGACATGCAGTATCATCGTACAGACGGCATGCCACAAGAGCTCAGCTAGCTCAGTTGTATGGAGTTCATGCCACGTGTGACCCAGGGCATGTGGAAAGGATCGACTACTCACACGGCAATGAAGCCGGACGCGCCGGTGACGAGGACGAGGGAGCCTGGGGTGATAGCTGGCATCTTGGGTGTGACGGATGCGATGTGTACAAGCTGAGAGTGAGAGTACAACACTAGATAACAGTGTTAGTCAGCACGACAGATATCACCATACTCTGCACTGCGCGGATCACCTCCACCACGACCACAGCCGCTCCATGCCCACTTCCCACCCTACGTCAGGCTGGTTCCGATGGGGTCCCCGCACTGGTGAGGTCAGTACTCAACCCAGTTAGCCGATCTCGGTGGGCGTCTTGGCCATCATCTCCGTACAGTCTCCCAGTTCAGTCCCGTCCACAGTGCGTAGCGTGAGGTGGTGCAGAGCTAACGGCAGATGTCCCTGCCGCAGCTGCCCAAGAAGGCTGCGTACCTCCTCATCAACAACCCGGCCAAGCGCAATGCCCTGGCACTCTCAGTCCTCCGCGACTTGAAGGAGCAGCTCGAGACGCACCTGACGGGCTCATCCGGGCGTCTCCTCACACTGCCCGCCTTCGACCCCTCGATCCTCGACAAGCTAGAGGCCGGGGACAAGGAGTACACCTGGCTGTTAGATGGAGCCGAGTGGCGTGCCGAGCGCGGGAATCTTCCGAACGTCATCGTCCTGCGTTCCGAAGGTCCTGTGTTCTCCTCCGGTCATGACCTGAAAGAACTCGCCCAACTCAGCCACGACGAGGTCAAGGAGACATTCGCACTATGTGCCGAGGTGATGCGCCTCATCCGGCACTCGCCAGCACCAGTCGTGTGTCCCATCCAGGGGCTCGCCACCGCCGCTGGCTTCCAGCTCGCCATGAGCGCCGACTATCCTATTACCCTCGCGTCCACGCCCTTCCGTCTACCCGGTGCTTCTATTGGGTTGCCTTGCACATCGCCGTCGACGGCCATCTCGCGCCGCCTTGGTACAGGGCTCACGTACCGTATGCTCGCTACTGCCGACACTGTCAAGGCCGGCGACGTGAATGGGTCGGGCACGATTGACATTGTACCCGTTTCGGAATGGGAGGAGAGCACCGACGTCAATGGCAAGGCGTTCGAGGCCCGGACTGCTGAGGTGATCAACAAGCTCGCGGTCGAGACTGCTGGCCAGCCTCTCGCGCTTGGCAAGTGGGCGTACTGGACCCAGTTGGGCATTACCGGCTCCGGAGGAGATGGGTATGAGGAGGCGGCTGCTTGGGCTGGGCGGGTCATGGCCCTGCATGCGCGTGCCGAGGATGCACAAGAGGGTATTGCTGCCTTCTTCGGTAAGCGCAAGCCCGAGTGGAAGACGTAGAGAGGTCGGGATCATGCAACACTACTCGTGCAAAGAGGACGAGGGCGGCGCTTCTCATGTCTCGCACTGCACTGACTTTTGGGAGATGAGCTGAATATGCAGCGACACGCAAGCAAGTTGAACAACTACATTGGTCCATATCAGCCCTAGAAGCTCGTCTACCGGTCGTATCATCACCTAGAATCTTCCTCCTACTTTCAAAAACAACGCTACTTGACTGCTGACTCTCGACACAACACCTACTTCTCCACCGCCTACGCCTCGTCCTCCTTGCTAACATAAGTCTCCTTGAACTTGCGTGCCGAAATACGGCGCTCGAAGAGAATGTCGAGCTCGCGGTACGAGCGGCCCTTCATCTCCGGAAGACGGAAGTAGCTCCAGATCGTCATGAGCAAGCACGTGCCCGCCCAGAAGAGCGCCGAGCGACTGCGCCAGTTCTACCAGTCAGCCATGATTTCTCCGTACTCTGCAGCGGTACTCACCCAGGCAAGGGGGTTCATCATGTAGGTGTTGAGGATACCGCCGACGACCGAGGCCACGTTGTACGAGTTACGTGCCAAGCCGACGGTCTTGGAGCGGAGACGTGTGGCACTAGTCTCACCGACGATGCAGTAGGTGAGGGGGCCGATTGTGAAGTCGTACGTCCAGACGAAGATCATGATGAGCGCCGCCTGCGCCCACTTGACGTTGGTGTCCGAGTCCGCCTTCCATGACAAGCCGCCGATGACGATCAGGATCGCGCACATGCCAGCCATGCCGCCGACGAAGAATGGGCGGCGGCCGCCGTACGTGAGCGCGATCCACGACATGAGGGTGCCGACAAAGGCCATGAAGGTGACGCCGAGGTTGAGCTGGAAGGTGTTCTCCTCGCTCAGGCCAGCCTGCTTGAAGAAGTACACGGGAGAACCGGCGAAGGCCATGCCGCAGAATACCTGGGCAACCCAGACGAAGGCACTGATCTCCGTGCGGCGCAGGTCGACGCCCTTGAAGCAGGCCCAGTAGGACGAACCGACACTGTTTGTTAGCGATGCGTTCTTGGACAGTCAGTTCTGAAACTCACGAGTTGTCAATCTCAAACTGGTTGGTGCGGATCATCATAGCAACGGTGTCGTCCGGGTTGACAAGCTCCTTCTTGCTCTGGAGGCGGGCGACGGCACGCTTTGCCTCCTCTAGCCTGCCCTTGCGCACAAGGAACCAGGGCGACTCGGGCGCCAGCGTAACAAGGATGAAGAGAGGGACGGGCCAGAACCACTGCACCGCGAAGGCCACTTGGTACGCAAGCGAGCCCTCAAGCTTGAGCACACGGTAAAGGATACCTGCACCAAGAATCTGGCCAATGATCCTGTATGTCAGCTCAAGTTCACTGTCAAGAGCACCCAATACTCACCAACAGAGGTTGACGTAAGTGGTGAGGTAGCCGCGGAGAGGAACAGGCGTCACGTCTGATGCGTAGGACACAGCCGACGACGAGAAGGCGCCCCAGGGAAGTCCGCAGAGAAGCTCGCCGACGAAGAGGACCTCGACAGTAGGGGCGAAGAAGATGATGAAGATCACACCGGTCAGGAAGACAAGAGCAATCTGCAAGGTGCGCCTGTATCCCCAGCGGTCCTGGGCGTACGAAGAGATGAAAATACCGATAATGCAACCGACTGCCTTGTTAGCACGATCTCAATGCCGCCCAGCGCCAAACATACTGTTGGGCGCCTGGTTAACGGCCATCTGCCACGCGGGAACGAGCTCGTGGTCGGGCTGTCCTTGGGCGTTGATGACGGGAACACCAAACTTCTCGCGGTACTGAGGCAAACCGATGACGTTACCGAGCACGGATGTGTCGTATCCCTCCATGACTGATATCAGCTATAGACTTTCGGATCCGACTCACTGATAAGCAGGGAGATGGAGAAGGACCAGAACACTGCACGGGGATACGTCTTGAGGCCCTGTACGAGGCCCATCGCGTGCTCAGCCTCTTCAGCCTTCATGGCGTCGGCGCGGAGCTGGTCCCACTCGGGGGAATCCGGGCCCTTCGTAAAGACGCGCTCGAGGTGGTTCACCTCGCCGCCCTTGTCGAGCTCGACGTCGGAGGGCGGGCTCGTTTGGCTGGGCTTCCTGTCCATGGTGAATGAGTGTGGATGGGGTAGTGGGGTGAGGAGCTCCAGGGGGTTGACACACTATATAGCCCATGCCCGAACTACACTTGTGACAAGTCAGGAGGAGGGGGTGCCTAGGCTAGACAGGCTCGAGATGGAATGATACGTCGATGGTGAGGAAGGAAGGTGAGCGCGCGGCCATCTCGGTGCAGCCCCGCGATGGCGAGCAGTTGCAAGCTTGCATGGCTCGCCCTCTTCGGCCGTGGCCAGGCCAGCTCAGTTCCATCTCCCCGCGGGAGACCCCACCATTTCTCTCCGATCTCTCCGCTCCCCGACGTGAGCCTAGTGGTTAGCCGTGACAGCTGACCGTGGAGCACCGTCAGGATCGAAGCACCGGAGCGCCTCCGAGGTGGACGACCGAGCGCTGTGAGAGAAGGAGGCGTTTTCTGTGCAAGGCGTGCTTGGCGCACGGCCCCTTCCGCGTACATCCGGCAAATACGAGTACACTGAGCCCAAGCCATAGACCCGTCCAGGATCAGGCCCGCATGCCGGTAAGCTGAGCAGCTGAGGAGCGGTTACATGCGGACGGCAGCACACACGAGGACGATGGACCTGAATAGCGTCGACGCCAGCCGGCGGGCCAGTGTCTAGCCCTAACGGGGGCGTGCACCACGCGGCTACATGCCGACTGCCAAGGTGGTGTCCTCAGCGCCAAGGGGGGGTTATTGGAGCGCTTGATGGGGGTGTTAAGCGGTTAGGATCGATAGCCAAGATGTTGCCGAGCCATTGACGATCAATGGTGCCTGGAGTCGGTGTTTTCATTGGCTTGGACTTCGGCTGCATCCTCAATAAGAGCCCGGCAGCCTGAAGAGAAGCCGGAGAGCTCGGCGATGTCGGCGAGTCTCCGATCGAGATTGAGATAGGTAGATTCGGAGCTCTCGGACACGCTGCGTGAGTGGGGCATGTTCGGAGTCGGCGCGGACTTGGGGAATGCTCGGACATGGAAGAATGCATCGAAGTGGGAATGTATAGATGGGTGCACACATCCCGTTTAGAGGCTGAGGTTGCAATCTGTAAGTGCGCACACAAGGGAGGGACAGGCACATGTCGTACCGAGTTGTGGAATCTGATGAACCTCTTCGCGAATGGCGGGCCGGCTCCGGGACTTGGCGACAGCCACGCGCGACTTGGCACCGTTGTCCAGATCTCGGCAAGGCAAGCCTTTGTGGGCAGACACGGCGAGTCGGCGACTCCCGTCTCATATGTGCCTCACTTTTGTGCATGAACGTTTTGTAGGACTATCTCTTCACTCTGATCAACGCGGTTAAGCGGCAGGAAGAGTCGCCAAGGCGCGGCTGCGTACTCGCGGGATGGTCGGTATGGGCTAGTCTGTGAGGCTAAGGGGATCGACATGACGTCGTGCTTGCGCTTACTATGCAATGCAGAGCGTTGACGGCTGGCTATACACTATGCCGTAGGCTACGTTCGTGCGACATCCTATACCTACGATCGATCGTGGGCATTCTCAGCATCTTGTCAGGTGGGTCGTCGTGATGTCTGTCAGTTCCTATGGTCATTGTTTGGAGAGTACATATCGTCAAGAGATCTGTCAGTTCCCGCCCGTTTCAGCAGCTCAGCTCAGCTCGATTTGTCCTTTTGCGCGCTGGGGACTCCGCATTGCCAGTTAAGTCTCTTTCAGTCGAGATCTTTTCAGCAGTGTTAACGGCGAACCCAACATTGCCGCCTGCACCCCAGCCATGTGACAACAATGCTTACAGTCTACTCATCATCAACAACAGTAATCGTCACCTCCGCTGTGCGCGTCACCCCACCCTGGTCCTCAGCCGCCGCAGTCTGCGCGGCCTGGACCTCCGCCACGGTGTTGGCCTCCTCCTTCGTCTCGACTGGCGCTTGTCCTCCAGCAAACTTGCTCTTTGCTGTAGGGTCTTGTCCTGCTCCTCCTTCCTTCCCAGCCTCACCCGCTTTACTGGAGTCTCCGCCTCCACCTCGCTGGGCGTGCTTGCGTTTCTGGCGCTTGGCCCGGTTCTTCGCCGTCTTCGACTCCGCGAGCTTGTCGCGTTCAGCCTGGCGCGCCATGAACGCTGCTTGCTCTTCCAACTGTACGTCAGCAGGGTGTCAGATTTCAAACGTGCCGAAGGGGCGGCAAGAGGGTCAATGGCGCTATCTGCATGCCCTCCTTATAACTTGCTGGCGCGCGCCCCTCTCTGCGATATAAACTCACTTCACGCGTCTGCCGCTCCATCGCCTTGACACGCTCATACTCGCGTCGCCGGCTGTGCTTGTAGATATGGAACTCGCCCGAACCAGCCGCCGCAGACGATCCAGAGATGTTCTTGAGGGTATCCTTGGGCGCGCGCATGCTCAGTCCCATGCCTTCCGGGAGCTTAACCTCCTTCTCGGGGTTGGCTAGCAGCTTCTCAAGCTAATAGTGAGCAGAGGTCATACGTACCAGGAAGTAGATGTGACATGGATACTCACCTTGCGCTTCTGAATATCGTGCTCCGTGAACCGTGTGCCGCGCACCTTGGACGGTCCGGCGCCGTTGGCACCACCGCGGCTGCCATAGTCAGGAGATGGGGAGCGCTCGAATGGCTCAGGAGAGGGAGATTGGGGTTCGACAGGCATGGCGATGGATGGAGAAAGAAGAATGAAGTTTAATGTATTAAGTGGTCGAAGGTTACCTAGACGCGGCTGGCCGGTGGCCAGTATTCATGTATTCAGGCGTCAACAATGGGAGGTACAAAATCCCTTGGGTGTGCCTAATGGAATTAACAGGCATGCTTCCATCCGTCCTAATCGTTCTTGAGACGCGTTTCAACGGACATACAGCTGGACTCCGTCCAACGCACGATGAGAAGTTGGAACTGTTGCACGACAGCTACCTTATGCCAGCCGTTAGCTACACCTCCAACTCCTCCACCAGTCTTGACCACACTTCTCAACGCGGAAGAGAGGTGCACACGACGTTGCGCTGAGCAGAATCCGGCCAAACTGCAATCGGAATACAACAGCGCCATCGTTCTTGCAATCAGAGCCTGCATTCGCATCGATCTTCCGCATCCGACTTCTCGCCCCCGCGTCGACCTTGCGAGGCTTCTCGCACTAGTCCCCTCCCATCTATCTCTCTCTCAGTATCTTGGAAGTCCTTGCGAAGACGCCTTGGTACACTATTCATCAGCCCTCATCATCCACAACGGTACCAACCCGGGAACTTCGCGACCAGCTCCTTGACCACCGCCCCGCACGATGCCGCATGATCCCACGGGGAGGTACAAGGGCAATAGATATGACCCAGACTATGCCGCCAAGAAGAAATGGAGGCAGCAACAGTGGCAGTCGCAACAGGGACCATCGCATCCATCCGTTTCTTCGCCCTCTCGCTACTCGTCCTCGTTGAGCTATGATCCCCACTCACCCGGTGGTAGACCGTTTGGTTCCGGTGGCGGCGAGGCGAGTGACCAGGGCTTCCGCAACAACATGATGGAAGGTTATGATTCACACTCTGCCCATTCTCATAGACCAACGCCCTACTACGACACTGGAGCGTACCCTGTCAACCCAGTTTATCCTCATCAAGCCCCTCAAGAGTACTACAGGTCGCCGGCTCCGTCAACGCCCCACCGCGGAGGAATGGAAGGAGGGGCAAACTTCGCCATGGATACCAGCCCAAGACCTGATCCCTCGCCACCTACATTGGCGCATGGGCCTGGAGGTGACAGCAAGGCGCCTGAGAGTGACAGCAAGCTGTCATTATCGTCTCTGCTCCCCGGCATGGCTGCGCAGAGCCAAGCATCGCCCGCCGCTGCCACGCCGTCAACCGCCACACCTACTGTCGAGCTCAGCTCGCTTGAGAAGCTCAAGCTCTTCAAAGCTCAGGTGGAGGCTACTCGACGCAGCAATCAGCAGCAACAACAGCAACAGCAACCTTCCTTGCAACAACTGGATACAGCTCGGGCGGCGGAATCGTTCCTCCTCAATGTCTCCTCTGCAGCCGCCACTCCTTCTAGCGACACTTCATCTGCAGTCCAAATCCCAGCACCCCCTCTTCAGGACACGTCGTCAGTTCCCAGTGCGCCTCCCTCCACACAGACGCCGCCAGTTCCCGCCACGACAGTGGTATCCTCAGACACTACGTCCATCCCGCCGTACTCCCCAAGCCATCCCACTCCATCTGTTGAATTGCCTCGTCCTGCACCTCAGAACCACGAGGAGGGAGGGCAGGATTCTCGGGAAGCCCGCGAACAAGCTCTGAAAGAGAAGCTGCGTCTCAAGTTGGCGCAGAAAGCGGCCTCCTCCGATGCTTCATCTGTGTCCACACCCACAGATACTGCAGCCGCAGGTCCACAAGCACAGCAAGCCCCGCCCGCCCCTGCCCCATCTACTGAGCATTCCAATCTAGACACTGCGGATCGTCGCCCGCAGGAAGCGTCTCGTCCCGCGGAGCGCCCCAACGGCAATGTCTCTCAAATCTCTCGCCCTGCTCCCTCCGACCAACGACAAGAGACTCGTCTGGAACAGCGTCTGGAGACCCGGACGGATGGGCCGCCGCGCAGGAGCTATGCCGAGATGGCACGTCAGCGCTTCGCTGCTCGTACCGAGCTGCGGGATCGCCCCTCGCCGAGGACTGACCATGGTCTTGAGCGCCAGGAGTCGTCGCGCGGAAGGTCTGCTTCGCCTCCGCGCAGGCCATCCTCTCCTCGTCGCATTCCTTCTGAGCGAGGCTATTCTCCAACTCGTTCTCTTCGCCGCTCTCCTCCTCCGCGTGAAATGCACCATTCTGATCCGCCTCCTCGTCATGATCGCTCAACCTCGTTCTCTGAGTATGGTCCCGACAAGCCCCGCACGTATGAGCGCGAACGCCGCCCATCGCATTCGTCCGCGGGCGAACGCCGCCCGTATGAGCGCCCACCGCCATCCTTGCACCATGACGATGCCAATGAGGCCTACTCGTTCGTGCCGAACAAAATTGCTTGCTGACTTGGCAGTTATTCGACTGATCGGGGACGTGGGCGCGAGCTCAAGCGTGATGCGCAGGCTATGCCACCTCCAGAGCGCGTTGTGGCCAGCAATGGCACCCCACGCGTGGCGCGTCCGACAGCTATTCGTGACGACAGCCCGCCGCGCCCAGCTTCGAAGTTGGAAGTCTGGGCACTCAAACAGATTCAGTTACTGAAACAGCAGAATGAGAGCATAGAGAAGCAGATTTCCGAGATGGAAAAGCTGTTGAGGGCGGGTGCCATTCGCCCGTCAACAATCACAGCAACTGTCTCGCCAACACCTGCAAGTGCTTCGGCAGCACCAACACCTTCCCGACGAGATGAGTATCGTCAGGAGTATCGCCAGGAATACCGCCCAGAGCCGCGTCCAGAGCAGCGGCTGGAACAACGTATGGAGCCTCGGGAGGAGTCTCGGCTCGAGCATCGACTCGAGTACCGCCCTGACCGCACGCCTTACCCAGACTCTCGCCCCGTTATGGTTCGTGAGCCCTCACCCGCTCCTCAAGTCCCTGTCTCGCGTGGCAACGCCACGCCCCCTCCAGGACCCTCCTACGACGAGGTACGTGAGCACCGCTCACTCTCGGCCTCGCACGGAAAGCCGCCGTACGGCTCGAAGGAATACGATTATGGAGAAGCCCAGCGTGGCGAGTACCGCCCGCCCCAAGACTCGTACGACGGCAAGGCGCCGTCCTACAAGACTTATGCCAGGCCGTACAAGCCGTTCGACAAGCGGCCGGTGTACGAGATGAATGGACGGGAGCGGGCCGTGTCCCCGCCTCCGTCGCGCTACTCGTCGTCAGTTGCCGGTGGCCGGCCGATGGATCGGCGCGGGTCGTATGACGGACGCGCCCCGAAGCGTCAGGACTTGGGATACCGCTACTAGACTCTTCAGCCCTCGAATTGGGAACTAATAGTCTTCTTCACTGTGTATGCATCTACGGTTCTGTCAGTATCGTATAAGCATCTAGGGCAGATCAGCATCATGGGCTGTCGAGGCGCAGGATATCGGATGGCCACGTCCTTCGTCTTCCAACGCTACTGCCGCCAACTGCCCCCACACGATTAGTCGCTATGTTCTGCATCCATTCTAGTTCTCATGCACAAGACCCAGGTTGGCGATGACGCCCGAGGCGGCCTTCTCGGCGGCCTTGCGGGTGTCTGCGCTCTGCGCCATCTGCGACTGGACGAAGTGCGCCTTGATCTCCTTTGCCCGGGCGACCTGGAGTTAGTGAGATCTCCTGCGTATGCGCAACATTGTGTCGGGAACGAGAGGTAAAGAAAGCAGGTGAGGATAGAGAAGCGAGATTGGGAAGGGAGAAGCAGGATGCCGTTGGCGACTCAATCCGGGGTACACCACTCATCTCACACCATCTCGAAGAACGATGGGCGAGTCGCCAAGTCGAGCGCATGTCTGCTGTATGGCAGGTTGCGCTGCGTGAGGGTTTTCTCAGCCGCGCGAGAGATGTAGTCTTCGCGCTAACCTTCGAGTGACCCGCTCAATATCGCTTCGGGCGAGGAGAGTGACGCCCTCCCTCCAACCTCCTCCCATCGGTCCTCGCGATACCACCGTGTCTTTCCTGCTCCCCATAAACCCCCGACGCCGCGCCACGCCATCTTCGATTCCCCGACGCGGTGATGCCAGACACCAAACTCACCTCCTTCGTGCGGTGCAGGCACTCGAGGTAGTCCTCCTTCTGCGCGATACATTGCGAGGTCTCGTCCGCGCCGGCGTAGCACTGGTCGTTAGCGCGCCCTTCTATGCCTCGTCATTCCACATCCAGCCTTCTCCATCCCATGCCGGTCCCAGAAGGCGACCCAACGCGAGCCGATGCAACGCGAGCCGATGCAACGCGAGCCGATGCAACGCGAGCCGATGCTCATTCTCCGACGTCCGTTCGCGCACTCGCAACGCACCTCCATGAACGAGATGAACATCTCGTGGCACCTTGAGCGGCCTCCGTTGTAGCCGAAACCCGACTGCGCGTGAGCATTTCTCTCCCTCTGTCCTCGCTTGACCGCGATCAACGCGCGCGACACGTACCATCTTGTTATGTGTTGTTCTAGAGGTCGAGGAAGGCAGGCCTACACATCCGCCCAAGCCCGTTGGTCGGTCAGGTCGGGTTGAGCAGACGGAGGGACCAGTTGAACAGTATCACAAAATACTCCCGCCAACCCCTCTAACACACCTCATTAAGACCACGTGGTTGTCTCAGTCCCGTCCCAGCCATCCGTCTCTATGACACCCGGATAAGTTGGCCACTTCCGCCTGCATTCCATCCTTCAACTCCATCTCCCTCACACTTTTGTCTATCTCGCTTCTGTCGCATGATGGTCCCAATATCCTCTCTCCTGGCGCTTGCGCTGCTTCCCGCTGCGCTGGGTGTGCCGCACCAGCAGCCGTTTGCTGGGCTGGGGCACGTCGAGTCCGCCGTTCCAAGTGACACTCCGGCCCCCTCGGCGCCGAGCGATGAGATGGAACGGTACGACGGACACAAGGTGTGGCGCATCGACTGGTCGGAAATCGGTGATGCCTCTAAGCATGTGCTTCACGACCTGCTTGCGGTGAGTGCAACCAAACTGGTGTGAACATGCCTATCTACCGAATCGATTCGGGTCAGTATTCCGCGAGAGTGGGCTGCTCGACCACATCCATCCGATCTCGCCTTCCTACTCCATCGGCGTGCATCTCTACGTCCGTCCCTCGCCTCTCCCTCAACCATATCGCATGACTCTGCTCGTCTTGTCCCTTAGCTCACACTGACTCTAGACCACTGGCGATATCTGGAAGGCCACGCCTGGCACCGTCGATGTCCGGCTTTCTCCCCTCGCGTCCAAGGCCTTGCCCTCGCTCCTCCCATCCGGTGTCCACGCCCGCCAACTTGTCCCAGACGTCCAGGCGCTCGTCAACCTATCCTACGCTCACCCTCTTCCGGGCTCGGACCCTGTTGACGCGGCGGCATACAAGAAGCCGACGGTCCCCCTCGAGAACCCTCCTTCCGACCTGCCTGAGGGCGGCTGGAACGTATCGTCGCTCGACACGCTCTTCCACAACGCATTCCAGCCCCTCGACGCCGCGTACCGCTTCGGTGAAGAGCTCGCTGCTGAGTTCCCGGACATCGTGCAGAGCGTCGACATCGGCACGTCCGCAGAGGGGCGCGTCATTCGCGGATGGAGCGCCCACATCAACAAGGAGGGCCATGAGAACAACGCGGACGAGTTTATCATTATCAGTGGCCAGCATGCGCGCGAGGTGAGTCAACGGTGTGAGCGCGATGTCGCAAACGCATTGAGATGGCGTATCTAAATAATCCGCACCCTGAACGCACGTTCTTTACCGAACTGCAGTCTGGCACACGACTACTTTTTCTTTCCCATCGTCTCCTGTAACACAAGCTGACGTCCAGTGGGTCGGTCCTGCGTCTGCTCTGTACTTCTTGCATGCCTTGCTCCTCGATGCCCACCAGGACCCAACCTCGCGCGCGCACAAGCTGCTCAGATCGTTTGTGTTTACTATCGTCCCTACCATCAACCCAGACGGCTATGTTTACTCGCGCGAGCATAGCCGCATGTGGCGCAAGAACCGCCAAGACGTTGGTGGCCTTGTTTGCAAGGGTAAGTGACGATAATGCGAAGTGGGCTCGTCAAAAGTTGCCTAGCGGCTGGTCGTGTGACCGGTCCGTCAACAACCCAGTTTCCGCCCCCTAGTCCAAGTTCCGCTCGCCACGCACAAGCTTACAGCAGGTCTTGACCTGAACACGAACTGGGGCTACGAGTTCCGCCCTTCGCGCCTTGCCTGCTCAGAGTCGTACTCTGGGCAGACTGCTTTCGAGGCACCGGAGACTGCCGCGATGGCCAACTACATTATGAATGGGACCGATGTCGGCCCTCGCACTCGCAAGGTGCGCGCATTTGTTGACCTGCACAGCTACGGCCAGTTATGTGAGTGTTTTGTTTTCAGACTCTACCTTCCCATAGCCAGCCATTTTGGCTGGCGCCTAATATGTGGAGCCTGGATCTGCCATGTCTGAGTTCGGGCTGCCTTAGCGGTTGGCATGTCTCACCCGTCGCATTATCGGATAACGACGAGGATATCAAATCGCAGGCATCATGACTTGCGGCGTTTACACCGAGAGGTGTACGGCTGGCTGTACGCCATCTACCGCCGTATGCCGCTTTACGACACCGCGATCATGCTCCGCATGGGCCTCATAACATTCCCGCACCATTCCGCTCCGAACTCTGTCCCGAACATTTCGGGTCCCGAACCATGCTAACGCCAGTCATGTTCCCGTACTCGTTCTCCTGCAACGTCTTCCCGCCAGATGCCGAAAACCTTATGGAGGCCGGCCTCGGCGTGGCCAAGGCGATCCGCGTCATCGGTGGCCCAGCCTACCAGACCGGTCAGGCCTGCCAGTCTACGCTGCGCTATGCTGGCGACAGTGCTGACTACACCTACGCCGTTGGCGAGGTCCGCTGGTCCTACTCTGCCGAGTTACGCGACACTGGTACCTACGGCTTCATGCTTCCGCCGTTCCTCATCCGCCCCACTGGAATCGACGTGACTGCCGGCTTGCGCTCGCTGGCTTGGTTCATCTTCTCCACCGAGATGGACCCCTGAGCGCGAGCCGACCACTTCATAGACGGTAGTGACTTGTGTGAAGGTGTGAGAGAACGTGGCGCGACAGGCTTCACAATCTGAAACCCGGTATTTGCCGTGCTGTGGAGGGCAAGGTGAGCCTGTTGCCACTTATCTGTCTAGGTGCGGAGAGTGGCTGGCGGCTGTACCGCACATCTCGTACGGCTGCCGCGAACATAGAAGGAGAAGAGATGTCGATTCTGTTGTTGAGTATTCCCCTATGCAGTTCTTTGTCAACGTGTGTTGTCGCTATCGCTGTGGTTCGCTGAGGCATTCACTGATGATGTTGCGGAGCGCTTGCATCAACTCGATAGGAGTATTGCTTAGTTGCCTCATCCTCGTTCGCTCAAGCGGGCCATGTCGAAGGCTAGTATACTTGAACTCGGTCTTATCCACCATCCTCGCTCGGTTCCCTCCTACATTCGCGTCAATCTTCCCATGCCATATCTGCAAACGTGCGAGTACATGCCAGATGGTCTGGCATGGTCCCGTGATGAGGATACCTGTCTCATAACCGTGACCAACCCGAACACGATCGCTCACGATATCCCACCACCTGTGTTCTTGCCTGTCGTGGGGCATTTGAGATGCTACCATTGGTCTCTCCTCATTGAGGATAGAGACAGGGGATGCCCTTGAGGCTAACATTCTGGCCGTTCGTGCCACAACCACTGGGCTCTGGGGTCGTCAGGACAGGGAGATGTGAACGGATGGATGTGAGCAGAACGTCACTATGCACTGACATACACTATAGGTGAACAGAGTTTAAAAGTGAGTGAACAAGAACGGCCTCGTCTGGGGCACCGCCCGATCGGTAAGTCGAATGCCTCATGTCCTCCTCGCTAGCGGTGTAGCGACTGTTCCGCTCTCCGTGGTACAGTCCACGATCGTGGGGCAGCAGACCACCTCCACCTCCACCCTTCGCTTACTCCTGGCCGGCGATGCACATTGCGCATTGTTCTCCACATCACTCGGCAAGGCATCTCGTCTCCGAGGAATGCATTTGCCATTGGACGGTGACGTCCAGTGTCAAGTGGCCAAGAGTGGGCTGTCGAGCACCGCTGCGGACTTAGGTTATGACTATTACCAGTTGCAGATCAGGGGAGGCAGAAAGCGAAATTGGATCTGCCGATGAGCGGATGCTGTCCACATCTTAAGTAAGTATTGCAGCCAACACAAATGGTGTCGCGAATGAAGAGCTCGTCGTTGAGCGACACTACTTCGAGAACATGCAACGTTGCGTGCGCGTGCATAGATGTAGTTGCGCACCAATCAGCTAGTAAGCCAGTACCGAACATGTGGGTCGTGCCGTGATGAGCGGCCGGGTAAATACCGGAGACAACCCAAACAACCTGTGGGACTAGCTATTCAGTTCAGGGCCAGAAGATTTCGAATTCGCGCTGGTCAAGGCATTCATCAGGCACCCCGTCCGCGGGATATTGTCGGCCGCGACCCACTGTTGGCGTTGGGGAGTGGTCGGCGGACTGACTGTGGTATGAATGGGTACAGAGCGTGGCATGGATTTGTACTCAGTAGCGTCAGCAGTTGGGATTGGGGTGCGTTTAAACTGCGGTAGGTCTATAGTCCGACGCGACGCCCGAAAGTTAGACCGAGTCCGAGAAATGCTGGCTATAGCGATCAAGTGCGGTCGTTGTCCGAGCAAGCCTTTTGCTGGGCCCAACGGGCGTTCTTGGGGGTGGCGTCTCAGCAGGGATTGCCTAAGCCCGGAGGCGGGGTCCGCTTCAATCAGGTCAGGCGCGGCAGATGGCGGCACAACGTGGACGGTGATCTCATCGAGTGTCCCATGGTCCACATGCTTCCGGGGCCTGGCGGGGATGCGTAGGGAGAGGCAGGAGGCGTATGCTGGGGAGTCGGGGTGAACCCGGCGACTAAGATCCCACAGGGTCGCTTAGGCAAGCCTTTCCAGCGTCGTCGAATGAAACTGGGAAACGTGAGCAATTGTCCCCAGACTCTGTTGCCATTGCCGCAACCGTTCCTAAAACCGGACCGGGAGTGACCGCAGCTCTGGGCACTAGAGCAGAGGACTTTGGTCAACTCCACGGACCGTATGATTGCCGTCCTCAGCCGACACTACTCGGCAACCCTGCTGCCATCCCAGTGATGGACGCGTATGCTGCGGGGACCGGTGGGGCTAGAGCGCGGGGTGAGCGGAGCATCTCTGCGTGACCCTTGCGTCAGCCCGATTTAGTCGCCTATCGATCAGGATGTTGTTGCGGGTCATCACGGCTACTTGCGGCAACGTTTTGAGACTAGCACAACGCCTGAGGGGTGGCAAGGTCCGATCTCGGTCCTCTCACGTGTGGCAGTGGCTTTCTTGGCTTTGTTCAAATAGAAGCAGCTCGATGCGAGTTTTAGCCTGTATCCCCGCTGACGAGTACTCTGGCGACTCCACTTGACTTGCTCTACCGCCGAGCCACAACCTCCCCTCGCCGCTCCACTTTATAACGGCCATCAGACTCTCGACGTCCCCACCATCCCCATCCCGCCACCACCTACAGCCACAGTCATGAACACTGGCGAAAAGGTCAACACCTATGACCCTAATGGGGTCAACGGTTACGACGATGACCGCTCCAAGGTCGCACACGAGCACTTGGAGGCCCACACCTCCAACGACCACAAGCGCGACATCGAAGACGAGGCCGTCTTGGAGTACATCCCAGACACGCCCGAGGAGCGCAAGCTCGTCCGCAAGATCGACATTCACCTCCTTCCAATGCTCTGGGTGATGTACATTCTCAACTACGTGAGTGACCAATCCCACTGCGACAGGGGTGGAGTTCGGGAGATGCTGCAAGCAGCCGCTGCAGGCGTTGAGCGTGGAGGGTGGACGGTGGGCATGATGAGTACGGTCATCGGATAGATGCCGAACCCATAGACCGATTACGGAGAGGTTTCCATACGACCGACCCGGAAGTGGCGGGATGGGTCATGTGTGGAGACTTGCAGGCACATCTCGGTGTTGTCTTTCGGGCTCATCCGATTTCTCTGCAATATGCCCCCGCTTCACGCATTCCGATGCCTCGTCATTCCCACTAGCTGTCGTCGGACTGCTTGAATTGAATGGTGACGCTCGGTGGCACCCTCACCGGCGCCGAATCCCCGGGCGTTCGCCACTCAGCAGCTGTGGCGACTCCCTAGCCCTAGACTCCACCCAAGCTTCCGCTGACACCTAGCTTGACCGTACCAACATCGGTAACGCCAAGGTTGGCGCCGGTGCCGGTGGTTTCGAGCAGGACTGGAACCTCTCGTCCTCTGGCTACTCGCTGGTGCTGTCGATCTTCTTCGTTGGTTACCTCCTCTGGGAGGTCCCCAGTAACATGATGCTCGCCCGCTCGCGCCCCTCCATCTTCCTCCCAACTATCATGTTCATCTGGGGCGCCATGAGCGTCGGTGCCAAGGGTATCGATAACATGGGCGGCATGGTCGGATTCCGCTTTGTTCTCGGTGAGTGGAGCTCTGAGTCATTGTGGCATTTTGGGTATGGCGTTGGTGGGCCATGGCTCGTGGCGTCGTGACTGAAGGAAACTCTCCGGTCAATCCGTCACTCTCACCGAACACGCCGCGTTACATCTGGTCGATCTTATGCTAACCCCAGGCCTCGTCGAAGCCGGTTTCTTCCCCGGAGTCATGCTCCTCATGAGCTGCTGGTACAAGCCCGCTGAGCTCTCGAAGCGTATCGCCATGTTCTACACCGCGTCTCTCGTTGCCGGTGCTTTCGGTGGTCTTCTCTCCTTCGGTATCATCGACGGCCTCGAGGGCGTGGGGAACACCCGTGGCTGGAAGTGGCTCTTCATTATTGAGGGTCTCATTACCGTGGTCGTTGCCATTGGCGCCTTCTTTGTCCTTCCCGATTACCCAATGACCACCAAGTGGTTGACCGATGACGAGAAGCGTCTGGCCTCGGCCCGTCTCCTTGCTGTCCAGCGCGCCACCAACGAGGAGGACGAGCCCCACATGAGCCACTGGCAGGCGTTCAAGCTCGCCTGCAAGGACCCCAAGACCTGGGTCTTCGTCCTCATCTACAACCTCCTCAACATGGTCGGCACCATCTCTTACTTCTTCCCGACTCTCCTTGGCGGCTCCATGGGTTACAAGGGCAACATGAGGCAGCTGATGACTGTCCCCATTTACGTTGTGGCCCTTGTTATTTCGGTCACTCTCGGTGTTGTCGCCGACAAGACTCGCCAGAAGGCCTACGTCGTTGCCTTCGGCACCCTCCTTGCCACCGTCTCGTTCATTCTCGTTGCCGCGGTGCCGAACGCCAAGGTCCAGTACGCTTTCCTCTGCTTCGGCGGTGGTGGTGTCTGGACTGCCGTCCCCGTCTTCCTCTCGTGGATGGTTACCATGTTCGACGGTCGCGAGAAGCGCGCAGTCTGCATTGCTCTGATCAATGGTGAGTTGAATCGAACCGCTGTGGTGCATCTTCGCGAGCGCTTTGGGCGTTTGTGGCATTGGGTGAACTTGACCATCTCGTGTTGCTCAACTGTTCTCCCCAATCGTCCCAGACGTCCTTCTTGTCCTTCCCATCGTTCTCGCGACTCCTGCTCTTCCAGACACGCGCTAAAATCGCCAGGTTTCGGCAATACTGCCAGCATCTACGGTTCTTTCTTCTGGCCAGCGCACACCGCGCCGAAGTACATCATGGGCTTCTCGCTCACGACGGCCTTTTCCGGCGTCGCCCTCATCGCTGTCCTCACCGCGAAGTACTTCTTCGGCGACAAGGGTGTTGCCCGTACTTCGTAAGCAGCCAGTTGGTTGCCTCGCACGGGCAACCTATCACAGGATAGTATTAGAAAGCAGACGCCACGGCATGTGGCGGTCGAGGTCGTGAGATTTGAGATCGGGGGTTGTAACCAGCCAACCGACAGGGCTTAGGTACTCCATGTATTTTCCAAGATGATAATCAGTACTGCACTGCTGCATCTGCCAGAGCGAACCCTTCTTCTGTGTTGCTGCTGCGTATCTGTGGTCTGAAGAGCAATGGCAAAGAAATGTATCCTGTTGGAAGTAGGCGATGTGGCAGGTGGTCGACCTCCACCTCCCCGTCACGTGACACCTGAGTTACGTAAACCTTCAACCTCCACCTTTGAACCTCCACCTCGTCCAACTCGGGGCAACTCGACCTCGAGCATACACGCTTCCTCACATTGTTGTCGGAATCTTACTCTATCAGAGTGCTTCAAAAGTCAAGCGGCCAGTGATGGCTAAGGCTGAGAGGCAGCGCAATGGCAACGTCAATGACCTGACCTCCTTCACCCTTGAGCATTGCAGAGAATCGCACTGGTAAACCACACATCACTGTCGATGGCCGATGTCGTCACGCAGGCCATCAGCCTGTGGAAGACCTGAGAGCTATGGGCAGAAATACAGCCGAGCGTAGAGTATCATATATCATCAAGATGGCGCCTTTCGGGACCGCTTCATACCTCAGACACCGAATCTTTGCAACAAGTTCAGCTGCAGAACATCCACCCCCCTCGACGTCTGGGTGTCACCAAACTTCCAAGCCGCTGCCATCGTCCACGCCTCGTATTCAACTAGAATGGAGACCTCAACACCCGACTGTCTGCAACTTGAAACTACGCACACGTGAAGATATCTTGAATTGAACTTGCAAAAGACGATCGTCTACAACCTCAAGCGGAAAATGACGCAAGCACAGTCTCTTTCCATTCGCAGTGTGTCGACCTTCCTCGCTCTCGCAGCGCGTGGATTACACACATAATCGTAATACTATCTATGGCTGGCGGCCATTCCTAACGTAGGTCACTTCAAGCGGTGATACGGGTGGACGACGTACAGTAAGTGATCGCAGCATCACTATCGCAGCACGGCTTCCACAGCTCCCCCCATCGCGACTGGCGAACAGCTTGCAGGCGGCCGGCTTCGCAGCCAGCACTACGGAGGTGGCCCTTACCGAAGGCTTCACTTCGGCGTCGAAGGCCTGCATGCGGCCCATCCAGCTGCAGGATGTCGCATACAAAGGTACTGACTCCAGTGTAAGTCGGTGGCAGTGAGGCAGTGAGGGGAACTGGCTTCAACACCTTTAAACACCTGACTTCAACACCGACGGTGCGAACCCTACCGCGGCCTTTCCCCACCCCTGCCGAACTCCAAAGTACTGGAGGTGCCAGTACTACTCGCAACACTTTTCTGGCCACTCACTCTCTCTTACTTCTCGTTATATCCTTCTGAGGGCAGACCCAGACCCACACAAACACCTGGTCTAGCTTTATCACCTTTGAAGCTCATCGCTACCATCCACCGCCTGGAGCTTTCATCTCATTCAGTACCCTAACATCAGCATCTACCCCTTCCTTTCAAACCCCTTCCTCTCTCCCGGCCGACCACATCCCGCCATTCTCGTCATGGTCCCTCCAACTTCAACGGGCCCGAACCCTTCCGCAGCGGCCGCTGATTCCGCCATCAAGCGAAGCCGCAACTCCAGCGGCTATGGGGGTCGCTCAGTACGGCCACGACCCAACAGCCTAGCCCAAACGTAAGTGATTGATGCCCTTGTGCAAAACTGACCTTCCTCAGCGCCGATGCCGATTCGGATAACTACTCCCACTCGGCGTACGACCAGATCAACGCTGGGTTCGATGATCACGCTGGCCTTGGCCAGCGCCACCAGCCACTCGACGATGCTACCGATCACTCGTTCGATGACCCCGAGCTCGACGTGGGAATCCGCGAGCTCGACGAGCGACAGATCGGGGATATGCGCCCGCCGCCGGTGTCGACGCCCCGCCCCCCAAGTTACCACTCCCGAGCCGCCGGTCCTGGACGAAGAGCTCGACGAGTTCGGCCTCTGCGCGTACGACAGCCCCACGGAAGTCGTCTCCAATGAGGACAGCGACTTTGGCAGCGAGGACGAGGGCGGATACGGTTCGGAGCGGGAAACAAACACAGAGCAGGACATTCCGCTTTCCGAAGGCCACGACAACGCCTCGGCGAGAGACGGCGGTCTTGTGGCGGCTGTCAAGGACCTCGTACTGCGCCGTGCCGCCAACGTCAAGGCAAACACATTGTCAAAACGCCTGGACAAGTGTTTCGACCGCGACGTCGAGTTGGCACGGAAGCACGAGGTTGCAGCCGGTTCACGCGCCAACCTTGACGACGTGAGTAATACTTAATGAGAACAAGTACTGACGTTAGCTGCTGTCAAGGTATGGCAAAGATCTCCTGATCCCGGCCGACTTCAGCCACGCTATTGACGACTGGTTGGCTGGCCGTCGTGTCCCCCTCAACCCCAGGGATGACATGATCTTCGACACTGGCGTCCCTCGACCTGTGCACCAGCTCCTCAACCTCCTTGCGCGTCTAAGCTCGTCTGCCCCGTCGCCCGACCTCGTTAGTCAGATTCACGTTCCGAAGCTCGAGGCGAAGAACCTTGCGCGCGATCAAGTACATGAGCTACCATTCCACGGTCCAGGCAACGTCCGCCCCGTGCCATGGCACTACAACAAAGTCAAGGCCGGAGGTCTCGAGGACGTCACCCCTCTCCATCTCGTCGCCCTCGTTGAGGCGTCCAACAGGTAACTGGTTGGCATCATGGTCGGCAGGGGTACCAACGATGCTCTTGTCGGATTGAGGGATGTCGTCTGAGGGCACGCCATTGGGCTTTGCCGACGAAGGCCTCTCTCGGCGGGCATGCGTTCCATGGTCTGCCTTTCCGGCTGAGCGGCCTTGACAGGAACGTATCCGTCGAGAGTTGGTTTGTCAACCGGCTCCGCGGAAGCTCCCGGCTCCCGCCCATCGTCGCCATCATCGACGACCTGCTGCCCGCCCTGCAGGTCGTTCACGACGCCCTCGTCGACCGCGGCGTCCTACAGTACACGCCGGCGCAAGCTTGAGCAGTTCACGCCCTCGGCTCAGATGGTTGAACTCTGGTCGCGGAACTCAACTCACCCGATTGAGTCCGCCATTATCGAGCCTGGCCGCGCCGATCGTCTCCGTGACGAGCTTACCGCGTTCTCTGAAGCCAGTCCATGTCGAGATTGCTGCCCTCGAGCCATGTGCCGTGCATGTCGTAGCAAGCATCGCCGCGTTCAAGCTGCCGAGCGCGCGGAACGCCTCGTTGCCGAGTCGGGCTTCAATTCGTCTGGCTCATTGCCGACCGCGGTCTCTCCGGACACAAGTCGGCTCCGCTCCTCCGTCCCTGTTCCGAGAGACTCCGAAGTCTCTGCTATCGCGTCGTCGCGCAAACCGCTGTCCCAAGGTGAACCAGACGCTCGCGCCCTGTTCTACACAGGGAAGCTTCCGATCTACCGGCGTCGGCGATGCAAGCGATGCAACGACCTCGTCTTGGTGCACCGCTGCAACGGCCAAAAGCAGGCAATTCAGACTTCATGCGTAGCCACGCGCACTGTCCCCACTGCCCCTGGGACCGCGTCGGTATGGTCAATTTCATCCCGACCAAGACGGCCAGTGCCATGGAGGAGGGGTGCCGACGGACTGGCGTCGGCGTGTCATGCGGTCGCGACGATTGCGTGACGCACCCGGCACACGCGCACCCGCGCGACCTCGACTCGCTCGATCGCGGCCAGGCCGTCCCCATCCGTTCTGACCTCGGTACACACGATTACTTCCCCGACAACTTGGACCGCCTCGCCCGAGCATGCGCTTCGCTCGAGGTGCCGACCGACCAGACCATCGGCTACTCCCTGCAGCACGCTGACACACACTGCAGCTGCAGGAGGAGTTCGACGCTTGGTATTTTGCGCGTTGGACCTTGTAGATACAGTAGTGATAGAAATGTCACCCCCGTGAACACAACGCTTGCTTTCCGCTGAACATGTAGCGTCCATGCTCAACAAGATTGGATGCCGTGCTTCCCTCCGTGGTCTCGCTCGTAAGCCTTCTCATTCAGGTGCACCACATCGCATACAAGCTGGTTGTTAACGTATATGACCCTATATAGTCGATGCTTGAACGGGCCGCATTGTTCCAACCACCGTCATATGCGAACGTACTGTCATATACTGTGTACGCCACTAATCCCCGCAATGTTAGGCATGCCGGTATGTCTCCCTAAGCCTGAGGGAGGGTGTCGAGGGATTGTAAGTGACCTCGGATGAAACCAACCCTTGACTCTTAGTGAGGACTTGGTCATTGTAGATGCTGCATTGCAGTTTCCAGCAAAATGACTCAGGACGGTGCCCGGGTTAGGTCGCGTGACAGGTTATGATGCTGGGGCGACCAGTTTGCTGAGATGCTCTTCAGCGTCCGGGCTATGGACCATATGTGAACTCGGATCGTCTATGCATTGATAAAGTACAGTGGAAAGGACACTTAACGCGCCTTATCTAAACTCGGGGCCAAATCCTTATGCGTGGTCACACGACGCCAAACTTGGCCTTGACGGCCTCAGAGCCCTCGGGCAGGCCATCGAAGCACGTCGTCATACGCGGGTCGGCGCGGAACACGAGGACGGGGGCTGTGGGTTCGAGGGCGATGGACGGCTCGCGCTGGCCTTGGGACTTTGTGACGTCCGAGGGGCGGGCGGTCGAGATGGAGCCGGAGCCGCCGTGTGTCGACGTCGCGGGAGAGTATGGCTCGGAGGCGCGGAGCTGGCTGTCAGCGTGCACTAGGCAGAGGAGAATGGCAAAGAGGGAGACAAGCATGAGAGAATCACACCTGCGACGCATTGCCCCTTGTCTGTGATGGATGCGGTGGGAAACGGTGGATCATAGGTGGCGACGACAAGGCATCGAATCTGGATAGTACAGCATTCTCGGCTCGCTTCCTCAAGTGTGACATGGCCACCCAGCTCGGATTGAAGAGCTCGAGCGTCGATGCGCAGCCCGGTGACAGGCCACAGAGAACAGTTCCACCCTCTCGCCTCCACCGACGGCAGGTACAGCAAGTTCGGCGCTTATCTTCCCAGATCATGGTCGCAAACTTACAGTTGAAGCAGGGGAGAACAGCTCACGGCGAGGGGATTCTGATCATCAGCATCCTGCTCTCGACTCAATGCTATCCCAGACTCACCAATCCCTCTCATAGTTCCCTTGACAGCAGGTAACGGCCGCCTGCTCGACGGAGTGTCTGCGCGTGCAATCACACCCGCCCCGTGGAAGGTAGCCGACATAGGGGTGCGCGGCTGCTCGTCCTCCGATGCGAGGGTTGGGTCGGTCGTGGATCGGGTAGAGCGGTCGTCGGCCATTGTTGACGTTGAAGTTGTTGCGAGCTGAAGTATGAGCTCGTAAACAAAAGGTGGAAGTGGAGGTATGCGACGAGGCTTCGAAGTGGAGGGCTGGGTCGGGTGGAGGTAAGCAGGCCACGTGGCCTAGCGTCAACCGAATGTGGCGAATTGACCTTTGTTGTGACTTCTTGCTGGTGGTGGCTCATCACAATACGTCATGGCCGACCTGACCTCCGACCTCTGGAAGAGAGACGCCCGCGCAACGCGTTCACACATCTCGGCACAATAGCGTGACACCTCGCCTGTTCACGCCTGCTCACTAGCTCGGCCTGCGCACTAACTATCGGGGGAGCCGGACCGCGGGGCCACCATTCCATCTCGGAACCGTTGAAACGCTAGTTGCTGCGGCACGTGGAGAATGAGTGTTGGATGCATGGTGACGGCTCTCACTTCGCAGTTGTCCGACTTACCGGCTCCCACGTCTGCTACCCGGCCTACACGGCTTGGAGGTAGTACATAAGCTCCACCACATTCCGAGACACGATGGTCCCCACTTGGTCTCGATATCTCTTAGATCACTACAATGCCGCTCCTCGCTAAGCTCAAGAAGGCGTTTGTGCCCCCCGACCCGAAGGCTGCGCTCAACGCGCCGCCAGGCGTCACGCGGACTAAGGTGTGGCTCGATGTCTCGATCGCGAATGCCGAGCCCGGCCGGATTGAGATTGGTGAGTTCCCTTCTATCGATGTGGTAGGGAGGCGTTATGTGTCGGAGACGAGTCCGGTGCGCTGGGAGATTGGAGTGATCGTTGGACAGGGTGTTCTCTCTCGACGAAAGTGCATCGCTGTCTGAGAGTCGCGGAAAATGCACATTGAGGGCAGCACATTAGTCTTAGAGTGGCCCTCGCCTTCAAAGCAGCATTCAATGGCGCAGGAGGGGTGATGAGATGGGCAACAGAACTCATGCGCTACATGGAAAGCATTGTGCTAGTGGTGAATCCTACTGATCGCAGAACTCTTCGATGACATCACACCCAAGACGGCGGAGAACTTCAAGGAGCTGTGCACTAGCAAACATACGCTGCAGGGCCAACCGGCTGGATACAAGAACTCGTTCTTCCACCGCGTGTGAGTTGGGCGGTTACCCAGAGAGCGTCTCGAGCTTAGCGGGGCCTGGAGGGAGGTGGTGGGGTTCGTGCGCAAGTCTGCGGGCGAGCCTGTAACGGCCTGTCGCTTGTGTGGCTGGATGCTCTTCCCCAGGAGGTTCGGAGTGGGGGACGCAAAGAGACGACGCGACGTACGAACAACAGGCTGACATCAGCGTCCCGGGGTTCATGATCCAGGGCGGCGACTTCATCAATGGGAACGGTACGGGCGTGTTCTCGATCTATGGCGGCGCGTTCGCAGACGAGAACTTCCAGGTCAAGCACTCTGTCTCGGGCCTGCTCAGTATGGTAAGTATGACTTGGGCGGTTTGGCCAGCACGGACGCGTCTACTTGCTGACATCAGGCCAACACGGGCCCGAACACGAACGGCTGCCAGTTCTTCATCACCGTCGCCCCCGCCGACTTCCTGGACGGGAAGCACGTCGTCTTCGGCCGCGTGCTGACCGGCATGCCCGTCGTCAAGGCCGTAGAGGGCACGCCCACCGGCGCTGCGGACAAGCCGATAAACCCAGTGCGCATCGTCGACTGCGGGGTGCACCCGCCCTCGGGCGTGCCGGGCCCTCAAGATGAGCTGGCGACGACCGAGGGCGGGGCGGCGGGGCGCGACCCGTCCGCGACGGGGACGGGGACGAGCGCTGCGCCTGCGTCGCACAATTTCGAGGGAACGGGCGCGCCCGTCGACTTCAGCGGGGCGCCGATTGAGCGTGACGACGAGCCCGCCACAGGGTCGGGCTTGGGTGCGGCGGGCGTCGGGGCGGGCGTCGGAGCTGGCGCTGGTGCTGCTGGGCTGGCTGCCCACCACAACCAACAGCAGGGACAGGCTGGCGTGGGCGGGAACCAGGCAGCCCTCGGGGCCGGCAATAATGCTGGACTCGGCGCGGGCAACAACGCCGGCGTCGGGTCTGCCGCGGGCACCGGCGCGCCAACTCAGGCAGAGATGTTCCACGACGCCGTCGAAGACCACCCGCCCGGCGGTCAGGCAACTGGCCAAGTCCCGGGCAGTGGGGGCTACTCGTCGGGCCAGGCGCTCGACCCCTCCGTATCGCGGCACGACCCCCTCGACCCCCGCAGCGACAGGGGCGGATATGCCGGTGGCGCGGGCGTTGCCCCCGTGCAGACGGGTGGCAGTGCGCAGAGCGGGGGCGCGTTCGCGTCGGCCGCTGTGGACTACGCCTCGCCGAATCTGAGGGATAATGTCCAGGGGGATGTTATGGCGCGGTCGCCGGAGGCGGGAGCACCCGTGCACTCGGGCGGGGCACGCGGCGGCCACCACGGCGGCGGGGGGCTGAAAGGGCTGTACCGCCGTCTCTCGAAACAGGACGAGAAGTAGAGGAGTGACCTAGACTAAGCAGGGCGACTTCGTCCTCAATATCTACCGACGTGCCCATCTGCCCATCGGTGGAACTCGTCTTTAGCCCAGTATCTCGTGATTATGTCGTGTCCCTTCGCTTTGCCTCGTTGACGACTATTCAAGTTCTAAGATACATTGTAATGTGTACTGTTCTCGCTACATGTTTGATGCGAATGTCTGCTCTTTGGCTGCCCCTCCAACACGACGGTTGACAGCTGGCTGGATCCATCTGCCCGACACATCGTGCCATTGTCGTATCGCAATCAGCGGCTGAGACCTTTCTCCTGTTCTTCGTATCGCTCCCTTGTGGATCTCTCATCTCCCCCGCCATTCCTGGTTCCATCCAATCGCTTCACGCCCCTCCGTCTCCCTCCCCTTCCTGTCCACCTCCCCTCGCCCCCACGCCGCCCACTAGCAACAAAGATCCATCAATAAATACTGTAGTGAATGCGTGGTGTACACACCGTCTAGCGGTGCGGGCCGGCGTCGCCAGCGACTCCCGGATAATGGATTAGAGGAAAAGAGCGCCAGCAACGAGGCCAAAGGCAGCGGTGCCGAGCATAGCGAGGCCGCCAGCGGGGACGAGCGCGACGGCGTTGCCCCTGAGCGACGACACCGACATGGATGCGGCGCCAGTGCCGGATGCAGAAGCCGATCCGGAGGCGAGGTAGGGCGAGGGCGTGACGGTGGTGGTGGGCGCGGCGACGCCGTTCATCTGCGCAGCGGCCTCGAAGGGCGCGTTGCCGTTCGAGTCATAGTAGTCGAGAAGAATGATGTTGGGGTTGCGGCCGTAGAGCATGTTGCAGTTGCTGACGTGGAAGCCAATGGAGCCCGTGCCAGTCGCGGCATTGGTCTCCTCAAGCTTCTCCTTGTTGGGAACGAGGACCTGCTGGCCAAAGATGCTGTACTCGGTGTCGAGGAAGTGGTTGATCATGTACATCATCGAGTTGGACTGGCCGTTGGTGCGGTTAACGGCGCAGCTCCAGGACTGGTCAACAACGTCTGCGGGTTAGTTACGCCAAGGGGTCAAGAGTCGTGCGGCGATCCTGCCAAGAGCCAAGATCAGATTGTCGTTGGCCAAGACAAGGATCACCGAGAACACGACAAACACTCACTGTACGCGTCCTCCCACATGTTGGTGAACTCGTCAATGATGTAGGGAACAGCAGAGAAGTCGGCGCTGTTGTCCATGAACACGACGAGCGGCGTGTTGGCGTCGATGAGCGTGCCAAGAGTGGGCCAGGCATCAACAGAGACGGCAGCCTGTTGAGGCTTGTATGCAAGCGTGTCGAGCCCAGCAGCCTCGAAGACGGAGGCGAACTCAGAAGGCTGGAGGTTGTCGATGTTGACCATGACAAGGGTCACGACTGGGACGTTAGCAAAGACCAGGTAGTCAGAACCCACCCTGATCCTTGTTGCTGTTCATCCATGTGGCCACCTTGGTCAAGTAGTCCTGAAGGCTTCCGCCGTCGCGGAGGGACTAAGAGTCAGTTGGCGACCATAGGATCGACGGGGACGTGCAGAGACAAGTAGCTTCCGCAACATGTACTTACACAAGAGGTGTGACAGAGGTGGATCGCGTCGCCGTTCATGTGAGTCTGGACCTGGAGCGCTCGGATACCATCGTTCTGGGATTGTTAGTGTTGTGCATACGTAGGTGCCCTGGCCTGTTGACGCCGGTACGCTGACAGCGACCATAGAACGAGTCGAGTTGCATCGGTCTCAACATGTCATTGTGCTGTTTCGTCTCGGCAGCCCTTAGCCCTAGCCCTAGCCCAGCTTCAAGCTGCTTGGCATTGTCGAAGGGCGTCGCGTGCCTCACCCCGGCCGCCAGCATCGCACCCAGTCGCGTCCACTCACCAGCTGCTCCGTCACGTCCTTAGCCTGGTTGTCCGCGGCAGCGGTACCGACGGCGTACGAGTCGTGCGCGCCGATGTACGTGACGTTCGAGTAGAGGCGGTCGCAGAGCGATGCGTCTCCGTTACAGGAGGAGGCAGCGATGGCGGTCGCGGCAAGCGAGGTCGCTGCCAATGCGAGAGTCGAGGTGAAACGCATGTTGAATCGAGAGTGTTGTGATAGAGGCTACAGTACACTGGTTTGTGTCGATGCTCGAACTTGTCGTTGGAATGGACGCAGTAGTCGTGCAAGCGAGTCGGTGAAAGGAGGGTTGGTGGTGAGTGGGTTGATGTGTTTGTGCGCTAAAGCTGTGCTAGTGTGCGATGGATGCCGCCGCGGGGCTCGACGAAGAGGGGCGTAGGTGTAGTTTGACAATGGGAAATGAGAAGCAAGAAGTCAAGAGAGGGAATAGCGCTTACACCCAGATAAAAGAGGAGAGATGCGCTGGTTGTCTAAATGAAAGATGAGGCGATGAGGAGGAGGGTAGGAGATGTGATGGGATTGAGGTATGCAGATGGTAAGAAGATGAGATGCGCAGTTGTGGCCTGACAATCGAGGGACTTTCGGAGGCGACACGGTTCCAAGCGCCGACTTTACGCGGCGGTGGATGGCTATACAATTCCTACACAGCAACTTGTATTGATTTGACCCCTAAAACAGTCTCTCCGAAATCGCTCGCGCGCTCGGTACCTCGCCTCCAGAAGACCTTGGCCTTTTCACTTTGTCTTGTATAGTAAGTCTTGGGCGCGCGCGTCTCTTCCCCCTTCAATTGTGCTCAGACACAACCCCCACCCCGAACTATGTTTGTGGCCCCGATCTTTTCCTCAACCCCCTTCGGGCTGCTGAGGCCGCAGTAGAACTAAGCCTGACATGTCCCGTCCCCGCAGTCTTAAGCGATGGTGATGCATGAGGAAAATGTTTGCCCCTCGAGGCTTTGAGGTCGCTTAGCCATCCCGCAGCTAGGGGGTGAGCAATGGCACCATACGAGAGCTGGGAAAGTCTTCCAGGGTGGCTGTGCTCTCTTTTTCGCGAGACGCGCCCAACGCGCGGAGTCAGTTGGACGCGGCAAAGCCGCCAGTCAGGGTCTTGGCGCGCCTCGGCTCTCGAAGCACTGCAGAGGCACCATCTTGCAGGCCGTGGATCCATGGAGCGCACTAGGAGGAGATGCTTATTTGGGCCCTCCCTTTTTCCTGCCTGTTTGCCACCCAGACTCACGCCGGATATCCCAGCTCCGGGTCTACCATGACGTCAGCAGTCCACGTGCACACCACGCGATTCACCCATCGCTAACCCTGCCTTGTTTGGCCCCTAAAACCCCAGAAGTGTAGTATGGGTCGTCAACAAGAGCCGGCGAGTGGACAGCATGGAGCAGGAGTGACGATGCACGGGCAGGATTTCCCCGATCAAGCTTTCGACCTGGATTGGGCAAAGAATAGTCTTTTAATGGATCATGGAGCGTTTACGCAGGAGCGAAGGTTGGATCCGTTGGGGAAGAGGTTGTACCAAGGCGGTGGACGCAGATGATGACAAGGCATGACACGTTTATGGAACTGGCTGGGCCCGGGACCTTGGGATGGACAGGTGTCAGCTAGACTGCGAATCGCCTCCCAATATTATTATTACAATGGACCTTTAGAGACATGTGATCAACCATCACCCCACGTACCCACTCACCCAACAACACAAGTAACCCATCTGTCAACAACACGCCACCAACCCCAACAACACACGTTCACTCTTCTTCCACAACGTCAAACACTCCCTCTTCACTCGTTATAGGGCGCCAGCTCGGAATACGAGCTGGTCGCCTTTGCCACCCAACACACTACAATCTCAACTATACCACGTTCTCCACACTCCGCCACCCACGAGCCTCTCCCCCGCATACCCCCTCCACTTCCGCACCACCGCCACCACAATGCCGGCGACACTCTCGCCGTTCCGCTACATTCAGGTAGCGCGCTACCTGATGCAGTGGTGGCTCGACAATGCACCAGGTTGGCAGCACGCCGCAAGGCAGCCAACAACGAGCGCCGACTTCCTTTACGCGCCCAGAATGCGCGGTCGCGCCATGGCCGCGCGGCGGCGACGGCGCAGGTCTCCGAAGACGAGAACGAGAGCGCCCGCGCCCGTCGAGCAGCACAGAACCTCCCTGTCGACGTTGTTGATATCCCACCTACACCATGACGACCCGTCGGTTCTGTTGCCGGCCCGACGCATACCCCGACAATCGCTTCCCAGCCGAGAACACCGAGATCTATCGCCTCATGAACGACGAGAGGGCGTTCATTGAAGGCCGATGAAGGCCCCAAAGAGATCATTGTCTTGTGTCATGGTGAGTTGGAACGTTGGAGGCCCCGGCGTCGACATGGACGTGCCGTGGAGCTACAACCCCGCAACCACGTTGGCCCGAGCTTGACACTGACACCACCCACAGGCCTGTACGGATTCTCCACTGCCACACCCATTCCACTATTCCCATCGCTCAAGTTGCATTACTGGGCATCGGTGCTGAGGTCCTCCGGGACCGCCTTGGTGCAAAGGTGGTCGTCGTTGGTGTCAAAGGGTGCGTTGGTCTCGACTTTTTCAGCTAGCACATGTTCGTGCCTGGTTTCGTGGATGCTGACGGGATCTCAGAACTGGATCGATCCAAGAACGTGCGGAACAGATGCACAAATTCCTCAAGAACTACCTCCCAGGGTGTCGGCGTCAACTTTGTCGCCATA
This sequence comes from Cutaneotrichosporon dermatis, assembly GCA_020011015.1. Taxonomy (NCBI): domain Eukaryota; kingdom Fungi; phylum Basidiomycota; class Tremellomycetes; order Trichosporonales; family Trichosporonaceae; genus Cutaneotrichosporon; species Cutaneotrichosporon dermatis. The sequence goes on along the minus strand of JAIGNX010000002.1, from coordinate 1,416,990 downwards.
GCATGGGAGGGCTCGACTGCCGTCACTTGATCTCGACATCCAGCCGACCGAGTACAAGCCACTCAGCTTGACCACCATTGCGACGCCTCATCATGGTTCGCCGTTTATGGACTGGTGCGCGGCCAACATTGGCGTCGGATCTGCCAGCTTGGCACAGCAGGTGGCCGAGAACTTGCCGTTCACGATGAAGACGCCTTTGCTGTCAGCACCGGGCAAGGCTACTGCATCGCAGGACAAGTTCAGCTCCTTTACTTCGGCTCTCACCAACTATCTCTTGAACATCTTTGACTCGCCTGCGTACCACAATCTTCGTACCGATTACCTGCGCGACCACTTCAACCCGGCCACCCAGACGACCCAGACGTCAAGTACTACTCTGTCGCAGGACGCATCGCCAAGCTGTCTGTCCTCCATCCTTGTGGTTCCCAAAGCTCGTGCTCGACAGCGCTGCCGAGAAGGGTTACCCGACTGGCGAGACGGCCATTGGGAGCACGTATGAGGGCAACGATGGCCTTGTCACTGTCCGTTCGGCCAATGGGGCGAGTTCCTTGGCGTCGTCGACGGATGTCACCACTGGGATCTTCGCGGCGAGGGCGGACTGTGGCCAGCTACCAAGCGTTGAAGCTGTCACCGAGGGCAACGTTGCCTAGGTCGAGGGACCAGATCACTGTGGACTCCAGTCATCCGACGACAAGGGACCTGGAGCAAGCCCGATCCCAGCTGGACCGCACAGCATGACCGTGACCTCGTCGCCGCCCGCTTGATGTCGCCGGTCAGCAGTTCCGGATCAGGCCAAGCCATCATCCAATGGCAGCTGGGACCTGGCCATGGTTGGCCAACTTGTCGACTGGGTTGGGACTGTTCCCGGGCGACAAGAAGGCTGAGGAGAAGACATCCCAGCTCGGATGCCAAGAAGGAGATGGAGAGCAGGGGCGAGCAAAGAAGATTGTGCGAGACAAGTTTGATCTTACACGTTTCTATGGTGGCCTCATGCTCCGATTGAGGGAAGATGGGTTGTAATGGTCGGTGCGTTCGGGCATGATCCGACGCAGCGACAGAGATTAGACACATAGAGAGATACATTAAACAGCATAGTAGTAGTCATCAAGAAGTATGGACCAGCATTGGCATTGAGCGTTGTGCATGCTTGCAATAGTGGGTGAGCGGGGTCGTAGATTGGACGTGGTTTCTTGGCCGGTTGATCCGGGACGTTCAGTCTCCCACGGCTGCCGGCATCATCGTCATCGCTGCCGGGGAGGAGCCGATGATGCGTCGATCGCCGCCGATGTCATAATGGTGCACATGGCCACTCGATTACTTACTCCCAACACGCGATCAACAACACCACTGTTGCCATCATCAACCCACCACCACGCCACCATGCTTGCCGACCCTCCCCCGGGGGCCAGGCATCTGTGCGATGCGCGGCTCGTGCGGCCGGGTCCATGTTTGGCGCCGAGCTGCCGTGTCCCGACAGCGATCCCGCCACCAAGGTGAGCTCCAACGTCTAAGTGGCGCCAACTGACATCTAGGCAGACGACAAGCTTCGAGACCTGCTATCGACCGTCTGTGGTCCCGCCTATGAGATTCCCTCGCATGTCTGCTGTACCGCCGACCAAGTGAAGACGCTCGGCGACCAGCTGGGACAAGCGCGCCGCTCATTGCGGCCTGCCCGGCATGCATCAACAACTTCCGCTCCTTCTACTGCGACTTCACCTGCAGCCCCGACCAGAGCACCTTCATGACAGTCACACAGACGCAGAAGACGACGACTGGCCAGCGCGCCGTCAAGTCGATCGACTACGCCGTGTCGACGACTTCGCGAATGGCTTCTACGACTCGTGCAAGAGCGTCCAGTTCGGCGCCACCAACGGCTTCGCCATGGACCTGATCGGTGGCGCGAAGGACGCAGCCGCCTTCCTCAAGTACATGGGCGATGTGCGGCCTGGTCTCGGCTCACCGTTCCAGATCGACTTCCCGCAGGGTGGGACCAACTACTCTCGTTCGCCGCTCAGTTGTGCCGACAGCGGGATCGACGCGCGCTGCGCGTGTGCGATTGTCCTCCGTTTGTCCCGCGCTGCCATATCCCGCCGCCGGGAGAGGGGCAGTGTACCGTCGGCAAAGTTAGCTGCTTGACATTCTCGATGCTGCTCGTGTACGGCGCCATCATCGGCTTCGGCCTCCTCTACTACGGCGGAAGGACAGCTATGCGTGCCCGCCGCAGGCAATATGAGCGTATGGCCTCACCGATCCTCCTCTGTCACCGACGACGCGGCCTCGAGGGCTGGTCGGCCGGGCTCCTCTGGCGCCGACACGACTCTGGCCGAGTGGCAGTATACACTTCCGCCTCGGTCGTGGCGCATCTCTCCTCGACCCGATGGAGCACCTCCAGCCCAAGCAGAACCAGATCAACGCCGCGCTCCGTCGTTTCTTCTACCGCCTGGCCTGTCTGCGCCTCCCATCCTTTGTCACTTTCCTCCTGCAGCTATCGTTATGGTCTCAACATTGGTTGGACGCGCTTCGCCGTCGAGACAGACCCTGTGCGCCTCTGGGTCTCGCCTTCGAGTGAGGCAGCGTCACAGAAGGCCTTCTTCGATGACAACTTTGGCCCATTCTACCGCAACGAACAGATCTTCATCACTGCTACGGACAAGGACGCATCGCCCGTATCGTACGAAACGCTCGACTGGTGGCTCAAGACCGAGGGAGAGATAAGCAGCTGTCTCCTCGCGGAATGGTACACACTCGACGACGTGTGCTTCGCCCTTCGGGCGCACACACCCTGTGTTGTCAGTCCGTGTCTGCATGGCTGGGCGACGACATGGAGCAGTGGGGCGACGACTGGGATCGTATCAAGGACTGCGCTGGCCGCCCGGCGAGTGCTTGCCCGACTTTGGCCAGCCTATCGACCCCAAGCTTATTCTCGGCGGCGCCAGGGCGACTGGCTTCATGCGAAGGCTCGTCGTCACATATGTCGTCAACAACTACGAGGAGGACGATCCGCGCATCGCACATGCCGAGGAATGGGAGCGGACGCTCGAGGACTATCTGCCCTCGACGTTCCCGAGGGTATCCACATCTCCTTCTCACAGGTGTGTCGCTCGAGAGCAGCTCAACCAGAGCACAAACACGGACGTCAAGATCGTCGTGCTTTCGTACCTCGTCATGTTCCTGTATGTATCGCTGTCGCTGGGCGGCCGCGTCCCCAAGCGCGAGATTGGCCGCATGTTCAAGCGTCTCGGCGCCGAGATCCACAAGGCGGGATACAAGCTCGGCATTGTCAAGACGCTGCCGGACCGCGAGGCGATGGAGCCCTCGCTCTCGACAGTCCGACACTGGTCCTGGTCAATTCAAGTTCACCCTCGGCCTCTTCGGCATCGCGATCGTGCTCATTGCCGTTTCGTCGTCTGTCGGACTCTTCTCGCTCCTCGGTGTGCGCGTCACGCTCATCATCGCTGAGGTCATCCCCTTCCTCGTCCTCGCCGTCGGTGTCGACAACGTGTTCATTCTCGTGCACGAGCTCGACCGCCAAATGCCATGCATGCCGCCCGACGCCGCCCACCGGGTGGACAGCGACAGTGACGACGACGAGATCGAGTTTGGCCGGACGTCCGGCTCGTCTGCAGGTCTGCCCGCTGAGGAGCGCGTCGCTCGCGCTGTTGCCCGCATGGGCCCTTCCATCCTGCTCTCTAGCACCACCGAGGTCGTCGCGTTCGCCCTCGGCGCGCTCGTGCCCATGCCAGCCGTACGAAACTTTGCCATCTATGCGGCTGGCAGTGTCTCATTGGCGCATTGCTGCAAGTAACCGTGTTCGTGAGCGCCATGGTGCTCGACTTGAAACGTAGCGAGGTGAGTTGCTTTCATGACAGTCAACTAACTCCAGGCGGCCGCATGGACATCTTCCCATGTATCCCCCTCCGTGGCAAGATCCGCCTCGACGACGGCATCGCATCCGAGGGCGTCATCCACCAGTTTATCCGTAGAGTGTACGCGCCGACTTCTCAGACCCGAAGTCAAGCACGGCGTGCTGGCAGCCTTTGGCGCCCTCTTCCTTGTGTCGGTGGTGGCATCCAGCGCATCCAGCTGGGCTTGGACCAGCGCCTAGCCCTGCCGCCCGACTCGTACCTTACCCTACTTCAACGACCTGGACGCTACCTCGATGTCGGACCGCCTGTCTACTTTGTCGTGCGTGGCGGTGACCCTCTGAGCGCGAGGGTCAGCAGAGCTCTGCGGACGTTTACGACATGCATGGAGCTCAGTGTGGCCAACACGCTCGAAGCGGAACGCAAGCGCCCAACTCGAGCTTCATCGCCAACCCTCCCGCCGCGTGGATCGACGACTTCCTGCAATGGACCAACCCGGTGTTCGACAGCTGCTGCCGCGTCCGCAAGGCTGACCCATCGGTCTTCTGCCGCCCACGCGACTCTGAGCGCCTGTGCCAGCCCTGCTTCGCCGGACACAAGTGGGACAGCACGATGGCTGGTCTGCCCAAGGGCGACGAGTTCAACCGCCTGCTCGACCATTGGCTTGCGTCGCCTGCGGACGACTCGTGCCCTCTTGGTGGTCTGCAGGGATACTCCTCAGCTGTGCAGCGTAACGACAATGGCAGCGTCAGCGCTTCCCACTTCCGGACATTCCACACGCCGCTGCGCTCCCAGAGCGACTTCATCAACGCCCTCGCCTCGGCGCGCCGCATCGCTGCCGACGTGAGCGCCCGCACAGGGCTCGACGTCTTCCCATACTCGCTCTTCTACGTCTTCTTCGACCAGTACGCGTACATCAAGGGTATGACGGTCCAGGTCCTCGCGCTAGGCGGCGTCGCCGTCCTTGCCATCACCTCGCTCCTCCTCGGCTCTTGGCGCACTGGCCTCACGGTGACGCTGACATGCCTCCTCGCCGTCGTCAACGTCATGGGCGTCATGGGCTTCTGGCACATCAGCCTGAACGCCATCTCTCTCGTCAACCTCGTCATCTCGCTCGGTATCGCTGTCGAGTTCTGCTCCCATCTAGCCCGCGCTTTCATGGGTGCCGGCTCCGGCCTCGACCTCGACCTCCGCGGCAACATCGGTGAGGAGGGCAAGGCTGCGCGCCGCGCCGAGCGCTCTGAGCGCGTGTACACTGCACTGGTCGACGTCGGCCCTTCAATCTTCTCGGGCATCACCCTGACCAAGCTGGCCGGCATCTCGGTGCTGGCGCTCACGCGCTCCAAGCTCCTCGAGACGTACTACTTCCGCATGTGGCTCGCGCTCATCGTCGCTGGCGCGATCAACGGCCTCATCCTCCTCCCGGTGCTGCTCAGCTACACGGGCGGCGCGGGGTATGCGCTCGAGGACACGGACGAGGACTGGGTCACGAGCCAGATGCGCCGGCCGATGGACTATGAGAGCGCGCCGTTTGCGGACGACGACGATGTCTTGAGTGACTGAGTGCGCCGCTCGCGGTGTTAGCCGTGCGAGCGCGAGCGTGATGTGGACGCTGCCGAGTAGGTAAGGGGTATGAGCGGTCTTGATAGAAGACAGCCATAGAGCTTTTAGAGGAAGAGATGCAGAAGTGCTCTGACCCTGGGGCCACACTGCCCCGGACGGCCACCGACTGATATACTTGTGCCCAAAACATCAGCTACAGCTCCAAGCGAGCATTACGCCCGGCCGAGCATGCCGTTCCGTGCACGACGTTGAACCGGAGATGAGCGATATGGCGTGCCTAGGTGCTATTCTTGTCGTTTCGACATTGCAACTCAACTCACAAACGCGCACTATCCCGCACTAGCGACTCGAATTGTCTCTCCCCACTCCATGCCATCGCCCGCCGTTGTTCTGACACTGCAGAGCGTCGCTTCTGACCCGGGTCCTAGGTGGGCTGTGGAGGTGGGGCCGCGGTGGCCCCAACCTTGCTGAGCTACTTAGCTGCCCCTCACCTCATCTGATTTCTTGGCCTCAGCCAGCTGGGCATCACTGACACTACTATTCTCTCTCTATCAGTCCCCAGCTAAGCAGCCCATGACAATGACCTCGCCACCATCCCCCGACATCACACCGTACCACCCCGACGATGCCGACGACGGGGAGATCGACAAGAAGGCAGAGCGCAAGCTCCTGCTCAAGCTCGACGCGCTCATCCTCCCCCTCACCGCCCTCCTCTACCTCTCTGCCTTGTATGTCCACCGCATGATGTCGCTCACCCAGCCTCGACCGCGGGAACACGGGCAATGCCAAGCTCCAAGGTCTGCTGGACATATTCGGGGAGAATGCAGACCACAAGTTCTCCATCGTGCTTATGTCGTTCTACATCACCTACATTGTGCGTCCCATCTGTCTCGCCCACTTCACCCTGCCCACTCGCACCCACCCACCTCCCCCCTCGCTCACCCACTGACCCCAGGTCTTCAACATCCCCGGTAACATCCTCGGCTCAGTCATCCAGCCGCACTATGCGCTCGCGCTCGGCGCATTCACGTGGGGTCTGGCGAGCACGGCGCAGGCCGGCGCGCACAATTTCGCGTCCATGGTCGTGTGCCGTCTCTTCATTGGGCTCGGTGAGGCCGGGTTCGGCGCAGCCGTGCCCCTGTACTATGGGCTGTGGTATAGGCGTGACGAGGTTGCGCTGCGGATCTCGCTTTATGTCGGCGCCGGGTCGCTTGCCGGAGCGTGAGTATTCCGCGAGCAAAGCAGCTAGCTCACAGTCGTACGAGCTGACCCCAGGTTCGGCGGCCTCATCGCGTACGGCGTGAGCTTCATCCACTCGCACCTCGACACCTGGCGCATCCTGTTTCTCATCGAGGGGCTCCCGTCCATCGTCCTGGCAGGCGTCATCTTGGTCTTCCTCCCCGGAACGCCCAAGTCTTCTCGCTGTACGTCTCCCCCCTTGCGTTGACAGTCCCCTGACTTGCGCAGATATCAACGATGCCGAACGCTCCCTCATCCACCGCCGCATGCGCGACGCCGGCGTCTCCAGCACGCACACTTTCGACCGCTCCGCCTTCCGCGCCGTCTTCACCACGCACACAACCTACCTCAACGCCCTGATCTACCTCGGCCTCAACCTCTCCCTCGGCTCCGTCTCCGGCTTCCTCCCGACCATCATCAAGAGCCTGGGCTGGAGCGCGAGCCGCGCACAGCTCTTCACGGTGCCGCCGTACGCCGTCGCCTTTGTCGGCACGATCACCGCATCGTACCTCTCCGACAAGATGAGGACGCGCGGACCGTTCGTCGTGCTCCTTATGGTGCTTAGTGCTGTGGGCTTTGCGGTGCTTATTGCTGTGCCGAATTCGCAGGGGGCGAGGTACTTTGCGACTTTCCTCATCGTGCTCGGCGCGTTCAGCAACATCCCGCTTATGCTCAGCTGGGCGGCGAATACGGCTGGCTCGCACTCGGCCGCAGCGGTGAGGCTGGGCTTCATGAACTCCGTCGGGCAGTGTTTCTCCAGTGAGTAACATGAGCAGTACCACAGGGCGGTGAGGGCTTAGTGAGGGGAGTTAGCCTGAGCACAAGTTAGCCAGATCGGCAGCATTTCCCAAGCCCCCGCTGATCCCAGTCCTCGCTTCGTTCATCTTCCCCGCCAGTGAGGCGCCACACTGGTACAAAGGCTGCGCCCTCAACCTCGCATTCAACGCCATCGCGGCAATCACAGCCGTCTACCTCTCTGTGTACTATGCGCGGGAGAACCGCCGCCGTGACGCTGCCGAGGGTGACGTAGGACTCGAGGGCAGCCTTGGCGTTGACGAGGATGTGAAGATCGGAAGGGAGATGGTGGAGGTGCCAACCAACTTGCACCACCACGCCGCAGGATTCCGCTTCTACACGTGAGCCGGTGGTTCTGAACGCCAGGCGGTCGGGGGATACGGGACAAAGAAGCAAATAGCAGGATGTATTTCCATTTTGTTGGCGTGAAACACGTTGGGACCATTGCCCATACCTCTACCCCTCACCCCCGCGGTATGAATGCATTGTCCTTGGCCTGCCACGAACCCCGCTCCGGCGATGCGGCTCCCCGTGGGCGATGGGCGATGTGGTGCAATGACAATCCGGAACGAAAGCCACGGCGCCACGGGCGACTGAGATGGGTGGGCAAGGATCGGCACTATAATCGGCCTCACATCAGCCCGCCACCTATTGGCCACTGGGTGACCCTCCACCGACCTCCACTTTGACCTCCACTCGTCTGGGGAGACCGGATGAAATACCCGCTCCACACCCGACTGGACCGGTCTTTACCGTCTCACCGTAGGAGGCCATTATTAGCTCAGGCACCTCCTTCCGTCCTGCTTCCACTCCGGAGCAACTATTCTCTCCACCGAGCCCCGGCGGACGCCTCTCTTACATTTTACTGTCGCTGTTTATTGATTCTTCCTCATCGTTACACCCTAACTATACTCTGAGAACAATGTCGCCAAAAGAAGTCGACGGTGCCGAGGTCGCAAAGCACAACTCGCGCGAGAATGTAGGTGTTCACGTTCTGAGCTGGGGTGGAAAGATGCGCCTGGTGGTCGCCTGAGCTCGAGAGCAGATGACGGCTGCTCTGAGACACTTTCGGGCTATCAGTCCAAGTTCGTGGATCATCGTGTTGTGCATTCCCGAGCTCTTAGCTCACTCTTGTGGTCGATCCTCAGCTAACTCCAGGGCGTTTGGATCGTCGTCCACGGGCACGTCTACGATGTGACCGACTTCCTTGACGTGAGTGAGATCTTTGGCCTTGAGGAGTACGTGCTAATGAGCAGGAACACCCTGGTGAGTTGCACCTCCATGAGCACTCGAGGCAGCCTCGCCACCTCGACCTGGCTTCTGCTCTCGAGCAGCGACAACCGCCATCTCTAGACCTTATTGCTGACAGCAGGTGGCGCCGAGATCATCCTCCGGTATGCCGGCAAGGATGCGACCGAGGAGTACGACCCCATTCACCCTCCCGATGCCATCAAGGAGAACCTCGGTGCGCTGCTTCCTCCACTACCGCGTACAGCGCTGACTGCCAGAGCCCGAGAAGCAGCTCGGCCCCCTCAAGGCTGGCACGCTCGCTGCGCCCGAGCCGCCTGCTGAGGAGGAGAAGCCTAAGCCTGCTCCCGTCGCCAACGGCAGCGTCACCGCGCCATCTCCGCCCGAGCCGTACGTCAAGCCTTCGCTTGACCAGATCCTCTCGCTCCACGACTTCGAGGCTGTTGCGCGCATGACCATGTCCCGCCGCGGATGGAACTACTACTCGTCGGGTGCCGACGACGAGATCACCATGCGCGAGAACTACAACGCGTACCAGCGGTGAGTCGGTGCGACGAAGCGAGGCGTATGCTTCTCGTGCCTCCCCATCTAGAGTGCTCAGTACTAATGGCAGCATCTGGTTCCGCCCACGCGTCCTGCGCGACGTCGGCAAGGTCGACTACTCGTGCAAGATCCTCGGCTTCGACTCAAGCATGCCTGTCTACATCACCGCGACGGCGCTCGGCAAGCTCGGCCACCACGAGGGCGAGGTCACGCTCACCAGGGCAGCCCACCAGCAGGGCGTCATCCAGATGATCCCCACGCTCGCGTCGTGCTCGTTCGACGAGATGGTCGACGCCGCCGCCCCGGGCCAGGTGCAGTTCCTCCAGCTCTACGTCAACTCGGATCGCTCGCGCACCAAGAAGATCATCGCGCACGCCGCCAAGCGCGGTGTCAAGGCGCTGTTCATCACCGTCGATGCGCCCCAGCTCGGCCGTCGCGAGAAGGTGAGTGACGCGAGAGTCCCTGGAGATCTGCTAAGATCGCCTCGGCAAGGGCGTCGTGATCGACAGATCATCGTCTCGTTTACAATGCTTGTGCTCACACCCAGGACATGCGCACCAAGTTCGAGGGCAATGCGTCCGCCCACCAGACCAAGGGCGGCGACAAGGTGCAGCGCGACTCCGGTGCTGCCCGTGCCATTTCCTCGTTCATCGACCCCAGCCTTAACTGGAAGGACATTCCCGAGCTCATCGAGGCTGCGGGCGACATGAAGATCATCCTCAAGGGTGTTCAGTGCTGGGAGGATGCGGTTGCCGCCGCCGAGTACGGTGTTGACGGCGTCGTGCTGTCCAACCACGGGTGAGTCAGGTTGGGAGCAAGGAAGCGAGGCCTGTCCACCTTGGATTAGCCCTTCAGATGGGCGCACGCTAACCCCCAGCGGTCGCCAGCTCGACTTCGCCCCCGCGGCCATCACGATCCTGCCCGAGGTCGTCCAGCAGCTCCAGCACCGCGGCCTGCTGTACAAGGCGGACGGCACGCGCTTCGAGATCATGATCGACGGCGGTGTGCGCCGTGCCACCGACGTCCTTAAGGCAGTAGCGCTCGGCGCCACCGCCGTCGGTATCGGCCGCCCGATGATCTACGCCATGTCGGGGTACGGCACCGAGGGTGTCGCGCACGCCCTCCAAATTCTCAAGGTGGGTCGCGTCTCTGGAGGTGTAGAGGTGGTGGCTAACAGGCAGGACGAGTTTGAGATGAACATGCGCCTGATCGGCGCGCCCACGCTCGAGCATGTCAACCCCTCGATGGTCGACACGAGCGCACTGCGGACGCCGAACGTCGGCGCGACCGCATATGCCAGCAACTGTGAGTGTCTGAGCGGCGCTAGGCGGAGCCGAGCTTAAGGGTCGTCGCTAACGGACAGACGAGCTCATGCTCCCCGCCGGCATCAAGGCTAAGCTCTAAGCCGCCACTTCTAGACCCATTAGCTAGCCTATCCAGATCAGACGAGACAGACAGAGACCGACACGATGGGATCAGGATTGTAGATCTTGCTCCTACTTCAGATGTACCGATACGCATGGCTTTGCAGTGGCCGCAGATACCGGTCAGTACTCTGTTATGAGTGCAAATTCAAGACAGAGTGTGGGAGCGGGACAACAGCCGTGTTGACTTAATGGCGTTCGTGATATCTCGAGGCGCCACGCATGTTCCGCTGTATGGGTAGTGCACGAGGACAGCCACGATCCAGGGCGACAATTCTGGACGATACAGTATGTGCGAAGCAGCTGATGGGAGCGGATGTCGACCGGTCGGCATCCTTTTCTAACATGGATTTGGTGCACTCTGGCTGGGCCCGTCACCAAGCACAGGATTATCCGTCCTGTGCGCAGTATGCAGAGAATCTGCACCACACGCGTCGAGAGCTTAAAGTACGTACATACATGATTGACATATTGTATCCTCCTCGACACCTCGGCCCATCCACAGGCCCAATGTCGCCCGGCCTTCTTCCGCGCTACGACGAGAAATGGTCCCAGTCCCACTCGACGAAGCGGAGCATATACTCGTCAACGCCGCCCACCTCGTCGTCATCATAGTACTCGTCGTCCTCCTCCTCTTCCGCCGGAGCCGGCGCAGGCGTCCCCGCTGCGCTGGCACTAGCGCTCGCGAGGCGGGACGGCACGGCGGACGTGCGCGTCGTCGACCCGGCCTGCGGCGTCCCCGTCCCCTTCTCCCGCTCGCCCTCGCCCTCCTCCCGCCCCTTCTTGGCCTGCGCCTGGCGCTTGCCCTCGTCGAACTCGGCAAAGTCCATCTCGCCCTCGCCGAGCGCGACGCGCGCGGCCGCCGCGTCCTCCTCGTCCTCCACCTCGGCCAGGGCTGCAGCGAACTCGCGCTCCTGGCCCAGGTGCGCAACGTGCACCGCCACATCCTCGGCCTCGGGCGCCGGCTCGAGCGCGACGTCCTCGATCGCGTCCGCCTCCTCGGCCGCCGCGCCCGCCTCGTCCTCCTCCCGCAGGCGGCGCACGTCGTCGTCAAGCATGTCGCGCCAGTCCATCTTGCCGAAGAACTCGGTCGTGAAGTCGCCCTCCTGGATGACGACGCGGTCGAGCAGGCGCTTCTGGTTGGCCTTCTTGAGCATGTTCTCCTCGACGGTGTGGCTTGACACGAACCGGTAGATGTGCACTTCGCGCGTTTGGCCGATACGGTGCTCGCGGTCCATGCACTGCCTGTCCATCGAGGGATTCCAGTCCGAGTCGTAGAAGAAGACCGTGTCCGCGCCCGTTAGGTTGATGCCTACGCCGCCCGAGCGCGAGCTCGCGATGAAGCAGAAAATGCGCGGGTCAGAGTTGAACCGCTCAGTGATGATCTGGCGGTCCTCGATCTTCGTGGAGCCGTCCAGGCGCAGGTACCGATGTCCGTTGTACGAGAGGAACATCTCGAGAATGTCGAGCACGCGCGTCATCTGGGTGAAGATGAGGACGCGGTGGCCGCCTGCCTTGAGGTCGCGCAGCATTTCGTACAGCTTTTGCAGCTTGCCACAGTCGTACTGCAGCAGAGACGCGTCGGGGAATGCAATCTGCAGCTTGACAGCTGGTGCGTGGAGCGAGTCAAAGCCCGGCTCCGCGAGCTGCGGGTGGACGGGGTCGACTAGGCCCGCCAGCGCGAACGACGCTACGTCGCGAGCAACTGCTGTCGGGGGGATGACGGCGAACCGGTTGATCACAGGGGTGACCTGCTGCAGGCGATCCACGAGCGAGTGGACCAGCTGGCCCGCAGGCGGCTTAAGCTCGTTGATCAAGTCGGAACGTCGGCGCATATCGCATCCATCGGGAAGGAGCCGGCGCGGGAGATCGCTTAGCATCTCTAGCGTCGTCGTGCCGAAGATCGGCCCGGTCTGGCACCGTCGTCGGTTGACGTCGCGGATGGCGCGCCACCGGGCCTTGAGCTTCTCCGTTTCAACATGCTCGCGATACTTGAGCCAGCCGGCGGGCGTCCGCATGTCCATCTTGGGCGTGTACACTCGCCCTCGACGTGTAGGCTCGTCGGCGTACGGCAGCTGGTTGCTGGCGTCCAGACGAGCGCGCATGCCTGCCGCCCAGCCCGACTCCCCCTCCCGCCCGGTGATGATCAAGTTCATCGACGCTAGGTCGATGTCGTCGTCATGCGAATCAAGCAGGCGTTTCCGCACGAGCACGTCGGTCGGCTCGAAATCGCTTGCAACGCCCTTGTCCATTGCGAACGAAGTGCGGACCGGGCGTACCTCAAACAGGTCGGGGTGGTTGCACACCTTGCGCAGCTGCATGAGGATGTTGACAACGCCGAGATATCCGCCGCTAGTGAGGGCCTCGCGCGTTGACGCACGCGACATGAACTCGTCGTACAGGAAACGCTGGCGCTTCGACAGGCGGCAGTACACGACGTGTTCAAACTTGCCCGGGAGCTGTGTCTCGACCTCGGACTTGAGGCGACGGAGAATGAAAGGGCGCAGCAGAGTGTGGAGCTTGTTGACCGTCTCGATCATGTCCTCGTCCATCGTCTCGCCGGACTCGACTGCCTTGTCCATAGGATCTGGGGTTAGACTCGTCCCCGGATTTCGTGCTCACTTGAGAACCACTCCATGAACTCCTTGTGGTTCGCAAACCCGACCACGGCCGTCGCGTCCGCGGTAATACCGTTCGGCATGAGGAAGTAGAGCAGACTCCACAGCTCCATCAGGTTATTCTGCAGCGGCGTGCCCGTCAACAGCAGGCGCCTTTGCGTCTTGAAGCCCAGAAGCGTCTGCCAGCGCTGCGAGCGGAAGTTCTTGATGTTGTGCGCCTCGTCGAGGATCATGTACACCCAGTTCTTACGCCGGAAGATGTGCTGGTCCGCGAGCACGATCTGGTAGCTTGTAATGCACACTTGCCAGGCGTTCTCCGTGTTCCAGCCCACGCGTTTCTCCTTGCGCTCCTTTTGGTTACCGTAGTATGTGAGCACCTTCATACCGGGGAGGAAGCGCTTAAACTCCATCTCCCAATTGAGGATGACGGATGTGGGGACGATGATGAGGTGCGGGCCCCAGACGCCGAGGTCGCATGCGAGGTGGCCAAGGAGAGCGATGGTCTGGATGGTTTTGCTACCAAGTCAGCGGCTGAACAAACGCCAACGAGCGGACGTACCCAAGACCCATCTCGTCCGCGAGGATGCCGTTCATGTTATTGGCGTAGAGGCTGGCCAGCCATTCGAGGCCGGCATGCTGGTATGGGCGCAGTGTACCGCGTAGAAGGAATGGCGGCTTCAACCGTGGTGCGCCAGAGTCGTCGGGGTCAGAAACTGCCTCCTGCTCGTCGTCCTCAACCTCCTCGTCCTCGTCCGTCTCCTCCTCGCTGGAGAGCTCTGGTGTCGACTCCATCTCCACATCAGATGGCTCGGGCTCGATAATCTGCACCCTGCCCTTCTTGCCCTTGGAGGCGAGGTGCTGCGGCTGATCTGTGGGCGGGGTCCACACAGTGCGCACCCGGCGTTGACGCTTGCCGTCGACAACGAGCGCGGGTGATGGATCGCGCTTAGCTTGGTCCAGTGCTGCGTCGGTAAGAGACTGGTCGTTCTGGCTGCTGCTCTGAGCCGGCTCGGCGTCGTTCTCTGCTGTCGCAGAGGCCGTCACCTCCTCAGGTTCTGTTTTGGCAGTTTCCTCAGTCGCCTCGTCCGTGTCGGCTTTAACCTGGCCCTCCTGCATGGAATATCCGTAGCGCTTGAGCAGCTCCTCGATGGGCATATTGGCCTCCGCGAGCAGGCCCTCGTCCTCGCTATCGGCGTCGGCAGCCTCCGCATCGGCCATGTCGGCATCAAGCTTGGCGTCCTCGTCGTCGACGTTGTCGTTCTCGGCGAACTCGACGTCGTTGGCGTCCGGGTCAGGGGCATCGAGAGCGGCAGCGATCTTGCGCTTCCGTATACGACGCGAGGGCGCGCGCTGTGGCAACTCCTCGGCAGGTGGGGAGGGGGGTGCTGATGGCGAACGCTGTGCTGCGGGTGCGGACGCGACATCGGTTGGGAGGTGCTCCGTCGCCTGGGCTTTGACGATTGTAGCTTGGTCCAGTGCTGCGGCTGTGACGGGCGGTTGGTCGGGAAGTTGCATAGTCGGAGGCGTGGGCACGATAGCGTCCACAGGTTCTGTAGCTGGCGAGGACTTCGGCGCTGCGCTAGGGGACGCGGGCGATGTGATATCGGTCTTTGGAACTATTGCTCCGGCCGGTTCAGAGGGGCCTGGAACTGGCAAGCTGGCGACCACAGTCGGTCCGTTGGACAGAGCGGGCGCAGACTGCTCTCCATTCTCTACCGGTGTCGCTCCCTCAGCCGATTTGATTGCTGTGGCTTGAACGTCCTCATCCTCATCGACGCCTACCTCGGCATCCATCCCGACGAGAGCGCGCAGGTCGACGGTGTCCTCGGGCTCACCAGCCTCTGAGGCGCTGTCGCCCTCCTCCTCGACCTCCATGTTCCCTGTTTCACCTTCGGCTTCTCCCGCTTCGCCAGCTGCAACCGCCTCATCGTCCCCTAGGCCATTCTCCTCCACCTCCTCAGCATCACCCGCTTCTTCTCCCCCACCATCAATGCCCTCCTCCTCACCCTCATCCTCAGCCTCGCCCTCACTCTCCTCCGCCGCAGAGACCACAGCAGTAGCGTCGGACGCCGCATCCTCGTCGTCCGATTCGCCGGTCCCCCTCCCTCCTCCGACTATGTCCTCGCGCTGCGCCTCCAACAGACCCGTACTGCGCTGCAGCATGTTCTGCAGGTGTTCCTTGCCGAGGCGATCTTGCTCAAGCTTCTGCGCTGCCAACACCTTGGCACGCACAATCTTGACAGCCAGCCCCCATCGCTTGCGCAGAGCCTTAACGACCTCCTTGCCCTTGCGTTTGAGCTCGCGCTCCTGCGCGATGCGCTCGCGCTCGTCCTTGTTCTGTATGTGTTCCCAGTACAGTTGGATCATGCGGGCGATGCGCTTGCAGTACACGGGCTTCATCTTGGCCTCGTTGATCATCGCGGTGCGCACCTGCGTCATGTGAGCGAGCAGGCTGTCGTGGTAGTCGGTCTGTCGTGGCGGTGGGCCGACGGGCGCTTTGCGCTGGTGGCTCCTGTCACGTTCCTTCGGCGCGGGAATCGGTCCTTCGTCGTCCTCGTCTAGAAGACGGAGGAGGCGGCCTTGGTGCTGTAGCCAGTTGACGCGGTTGCGGAGGTAGGCTTCGCGCTGCGCCCGGGCCTCGAGGGCCGCCTCGTCGACAGGAGGTCCGGTGTCCTCGATGTGGATGTACGATTCCAAGTAGGCGTCAATGTCGCCATTGAACACCGGCTTTGGCGGTCGCTGATTCGGATCGGTGTAGATGACCCGCGATGGGCCGGAGCGCTTCCAGGACGGACGTCGCGGTGGGGGAGGGAAGGGGAGGTGGGCGAGAGAGGGGAGAGGGGCAGGGGCAGGGGTAGGTGATGGGGATCGAGCCGGAGTTGATGTAGGCGCGGGCGAGGAAGCTGGGGAAGGACTCGCCTCGGCGTCGAGCA
Source organism: Cutaneotrichosporon dermatis (assembly GCA_020011015.1). Classification (NCBI taxonomy): domain Eukaryota; kingdom Fungi; phylum Basidiomycota; class Tremellomycetes; order Trichosporonales; family Trichosporonaceae; genus Cutaneotrichosporon; species Cutaneotrichosporon dermatis. Next base: position 1,400,764 of record JAIGNX010000002.1, on the reverse strand, counting down.
TAGCGCGTGCTTTCTTGGACGGCATGCTTGGAAGAGACTGCCGCCCTCGTGCTCGTTTCTTGCCCTTGCCTACAGGCTCGTCCAACTCCTCGTCAAGTTCTTCCTTCGCGACCTCAGGCTCGGCAATCGTTGCGCGTCGGGCTTTGCTGCTCTTGGAGGGCACTGGCGGAGGCGGCATCTCTGCGACTTGGGACTTGCGGCCTCTGCTCTTCTTCGACACAGGCGCAGGAGTCTCCTCGACCTCTACTGGCTCCGGCTCTGCTGGGCGCGTCCTGCCTCGTCCGACAGGCGGCGTTGCCTCCTTCTCACCGGCAGACGTAGATGCCCTGCCCTTGCCTTTGCCCTTTGTAGGAGTCGCCTTCTCGCCGTTGGCTATCCCGAGCGCCTCAGACTTGACGTGTAGTTGTCTTCTAGTCGTCCGCGCCGGTCCAAAGTTTCGACCTCTCGACGGCCCAGCGATACTTGCAGCACCGAGTGAGTTGGCTGCGACGAGGTCGAGCAGGTTGTAGTTGGCGTTCTTATACTGCCCCATTAGCTCTCCGCACATCATCAGCGCAACTCACGTCCATGAACACGGGCGAGTTGTCCACCCGCGCCTCCTCGGGATCCCAGCCTTCGAGAATGCTGACGTATCGCTCGAGGTGGAACTTCTCCTTGACAGCCATGTCGTGCTGCTCCATGACGACTCTAAGCTCTGTCTCGCGGTCGCGGACGAGCTCGTCGCGGCGTGCGGCAGTTCCCTCAGGACTGAGCTTGAACATAATCCGCTCCATCTCGTCCTTGCTGATCACGCGTCCAGGCTTAGGGGCGCGCCCAGCCGACGAGTCGCGGGCTCGCAGGGCGCGACCCGCACGCGCGGGGACTGTCGACGGCCCCGCCGTGCTTGGGGACGCCAAGGACGTTTTGTCCGGCGCGGGCGCGCCGGTGTGGGATGTCCTGCCGCGCGGTGGCATGGTTGGGCTCAGTAGTGGACGACCTCCACTTTCGCTGGCAGAGTTCGCTCAGTTGAGAGACGCCATTACGCGGTCGGCCGGGGCTGGGGGATTGTGGCGAAAAGACGCCGAGAGTCGTTGTGTGGTCGAATTCGGCCGCTTGGCGGGAGCGATGGGGGCGGCGAGGGCGGGAATGGGGTGAACGATGGAAGTGGGTCGAGGTCGTTGAGTTGGAGGTGTGCGACGGCAGCGGCGGGCATCACGAGTGCGCGGTCGTTGGTGGTGGGAGAAATTGGAAGATAACGCGAAGAAAAATGGGGAGAGTGATGACGCCCAGGCCCAGGCGCGCCTCCACCTCCCATCTAGCCGTCGACGCCATCCAGGTGTTCGTCATAACCGTGATCGTCACCATCTACACTCCTTCACCGCCGCCATGACTGCCGCCGTCGCGATGCCGACAGTCCCGACACTGTCCCTCCTGTCCATGAACCCGAGCTCGGCCGTCGTGCAGTCTGCCCAGCACTCTGCCGCTAGCCGGCACGGTCTGATCAACTTGACCCGCCTCGTCCACTCGCTCGACAAGGCGCGCGAGCCGAATGCGAGCTGGCTGCAGATCCAGAAGACGTGGGAGGTGAGCTCCCAGCTGACGGTCGAGCTAACTGCAGACTGTGCTGTATGCCAAAGCCCTCCTGGACGCATTGCGGGGAGGCAACGAACAGTGCGTCCCCAGCTACCGCGCGGATTGCGCAGCTGACATCAGAGCGTCGACGACAGCCAGCGCCCTCGACGACCTGGAACGCATGCTCTCGAACGCCGAAGTCGCCATTCAGAGCGCGGCGAAGGTAAGCCCGACCTACGGCGCGGCTGACGCCAGCGCGCCAAGGCACCAGCGCCGACTACCGGCCTCCCCCTCATCGACCTCCCCGCCCTCCCGGACCCGTCGGCGGCGCCCGTCGCCCTCCTCGACGACGCCGTGCCCACCAAGCTCGAGCTCGAGGACGAGGACGCCGGCCTCCCCGCGGACCTCGCGTCGCCACCCCTTCCCTCCCCTCCCAGCGCGCCCATGCTCTCGGCGCCACTCAGCCCGATGGTCATCGCGACGGAGAAGCTCGACACGGCGAGCTACTTTGCCAAGCGGAAGCGGGAGGACGAGAAGGGCGGCGAGATCGGCCTGCTCCCGCTCAAGACAAAGAGCCGGGGCGCGCCGGAGCCGATGGACGCGGAGGGAATGCGGAACCGCCTGATGGGAGGCGCGTCGAGTGTCGTTGGGAGCTCGCAGTTGCACGAGGAGCTTGGCGGGCAACTGGCTGATGTGAGTGGGCCGATCGTCGCGGCCTCAGCTATGTTTCGCTGCTGAAGCTGACCGCAGATGTCGCACCGGCTCAAGCTCAATGCGATCCACTTCTCCAACTCGCTCGAGGAGGAGAAGAGCATGCTGCAGACCTCGCAGGATACGCTAGAGAGTGAGTCGTCTACCATTCTTGTATAGGGCATAGCTGACAGCGCAGAGAACCTCGAGGCGACCAAGGCGTCCAAGGGAACGCTGTCCCAGGTCTCGCGCAAGGGCCGGAGCACGACGTGTATGACCATCGGAGTGGTCGTCGTCGTGATCCTGCTGTTCGCCTGGACGCTACTGCTTATTCGCTTCACATAAGCATAGTTGCTGCAGCTGGGCATGGGCCACCCTCCCAGCAGCCTTTAGCCGTCGACCGCGTTCTGTTGGCCCTCTTCATATTTGTAGCTCTGCACATGCATTTGTTGATAGGAACATGCCTCCACCATTTGCCACCAACTATGTCGAAATTTGCTTCCGCGCCACTCAGTTACTACTACTTTCCAACACCTCGCGTGCGATCATCCACTTCATCTCCAAAACAAAACAGCGCGCACTCATCCTTCAGCTCAATCACCCTTCGGCATCAATAACAGCACTAGAAGCGGAGACAGGCCAACGAATTAGACGTCTCAAAGCTCGCCGCGATGCAGAACAAGCCCGAGCAGGACAGGAATCAGGAGGCGACGGTGTATTTGGTGAGTTGTCGCGTTCTGCTCCACGAGTTCAGCTAGCCGGTTTACAAACCAGAGAGCTGACAGCAGGGAAACCTCGATGAGCGGTGTACCGATGCCTTGATATGGGAGCTTATGCTGTGAGTCGGCCAACCATTGGGAGGTAGCAGCTGACGGCAGGCAAGCGGGGCCAGTCTGTGAGTCTTCGCGGCAAGCCCAACCGGGAGCGTGGACGTCTCCGCCCTCTGAAGCTGGAGCTCGCCACCTCTCTCGCCCGTAGCGCTAACCCCAGCCAACGTCTTCCTCCCCAAGGACCGCATCTCAATGGCGCACCAGGGCTTCGGCTTCTGCGAGTTCCTGTCTGAAGACGACGCCGACTACGCGTGCAAAATCATGAACCAGATCAAGCTTTTCGGCAAGCCGATCCGCGTGAACAAGGCGTCGTATGACAAGAAGCAGATTGACGTCGGCGCCAACTTGTTCATCGGCAACTTGGGCAAGGGGGTCAGCGAGCAGGAGCTGTACGACACGTTTGCGCGGTTCGGTGCGATTGCCGAGCAGCCGAAGGTGAGTAGCGCGGGCGAGCGGGCGCTGTGATGGCGTCCTGTGGTGGCTGAGTATGAGGGTAAGGAAGAGGGGAGATGCGAGAGAAGGATGGCTGCAGGAGCCACGGGAGCTGCCACGCTTGGGGCCGACACAGCTCACACCAGATCGCGCGCGACCCGGGGACAGGCGAGTCGAAGGGCTTCGGATTCGTCAGCTTCCACGACTTCGACGCGGCGGACCAGGCGATCGAGAACCTCAACGGCCAGTTCCTGGGCGGCAAGCAGGTGTCGGTGCAGTACGCGTTCAAGAAGGACGGCAAGGGCGAGCGCCACGGAACACAGGCCGAGCGCGTGCTCGCCAACCAGGCGAAGAAGCACTCGCTGCTTCCAGGAGGATTCAGTGAGTCTCACTTAGTTTGAGGCAGGCCAGACAGCTGCGCTGAGGTGAGTTGCTGACGCCAGCCGCGCCTCCCTACGTCCCCCCGACACCCACCGCTGCGCCTCCCCCCGCCCCCGTCCCCGCGGGCTTTGCGCCAGCCCACGCCGCTGGCGCGCCCCCACCGCCGCCCGGTGTGCCCGTATACGGTGGGCAGGGGTATGTTGCGCCACAAGGATATGCGCAGGGATACGAGGGTTACCAGCAGTACGACTATGGGCAAGGACAGCAGTATGCCAACGGATACCCGGGCCAGGCGGGGTATGCGCAGCAGGGCGCGCCGCCCCCGCCACCGCCGCCCATCCGGATGGGTTTCAACCAGTAGGGCAGGGCGTGGAGTGGTCGTTAGGTGATGGGTTTCTAGATTGATATGTATCGCAGTTGAGCAGTCGTCAGTTGGCCGGTCGCAGACGCAGTCGCAGTGAGGAACTTGACAGACAGAGGTGATGCAGTGCATGATGGCTATGGATTGACTATGAGTTGGGAGAAGACCTATAGATGGAGTGGAGATTCTATGCAGAGACGAGCTTGAACGCGGTGGCAGGGATGGGCCACAGCTGCGTCCTGTTGAGCGCGACCTTGACCCTATCTCCGATGGCGAGGCGGTTGGCCTCTTCGCGCGTGTCGAAGTCGAGGTCGGACGTGAGCGCGAGCTCGGGAATGGCGACGGCGACGGCGAACCGTCCTGCGCCAGCGACGCTGGGCCCGATCACGACGGCCTCCATCGCGCCATTGAGGTCGACGGCTTCGCCGTCGTTGAACACGTACCCCTTCGGCGGGGGCCCGGCCGCGCGCGGCTGGAGCAGCCCGGCGGTGAAGTACCGATGCGCCGTGCGCTGGGCGGTGCGCCCGCGCTGCTGGCCAAAGTAGGCTCGGCGGAGGAGGGGCCACACGTCGTCGTGCGAGAGGACGCCCTCGCCGCCGTCGATGCCCGCGTCGGCCGCGAGCGCGCCCTTGATCTGCCAGTGCGCCAGCATGTCGTCGTACCGCCGCAACGGCGACGTCGCCCACACATACCCCTTGCCCTCCGTCAGGCCCATGCCCCAGTGCACAAGCGGGGTCGTGGCCAGCTGCGTGGCCGGGAAGAGCAGGCCGCCCATCTTGGCGCGCGTCATGTCCATGAACCCGGTCCCCGGGGTGCGCTGCGAGAGCAGCGTCTCGACGTTGAGCGACGGCGGCGTGCGCGCAGTATCGAGCACACGCCCGCTGCCGCGGAACGCGACGCCGATGCCCCGCTCTGCGCAGAACCACGCCGCGATCTGGTTGGCCAGCACCATGAACTCGGAGACCATGTACCCGCTTGTTGTGGACGCTGGCTCGCGCACGACAGAGTAGCCGTACTGGATCTCGTCGTTGGTCCGGGGCATGAGCACGCGCGGCGAGGGGATGCCGGCCGGGTCGTGGAGGTTGTGTGGAGCGGGCGGGGTGTTGTGCACGCTGACGGCACCGATTGGACCCGTCCACTCAAAACCGGCAGTCTTGAAGCGCTCGGCGCGCAGAGCAAGGGAGAGGTCGAGCAGCGTCTTGAGCTCGTCGACGTGTTCGGGTGTCAGGTCGTCGAGATGGCGGGGCTCGGTCTTGGCGGCAATGAGCGCCTCGTCCAACTTTCCGAAGGGGTGCGTGGTTCGAGGCGCCTGAAGCCCGAGGACGGAGTTGACAGCGTCGTATGTCGTCACGACAGTGTTCTTCGTGAACCCCATCCCGACCTTCCAGTCGTGCACTGTGCCTGCGCGGTCCATGCGCGCCGAGAACACCATGACCGGCTGGCCGCGTTCGCTGCCACTCGCACCGAGCGACAGCTTGCCCTCGCCCAATGCAGGGGGAAGCAAAGGAATAACGCCTTCGTCGAGGTAGTGCGCGGTGCCGGCAAAGCTTGCGGTCTTCGACAGCACTCCGTCGCGCTCGATGAAACGGGTCGGATCGGCGACGTACGTGTGCACCCAGAACTCGTCGTCGTTGATCTTCTGCAGCGCGATACCGTCGTCGAGCTCACGCGCGTTCGGGTCGTCGATGACGTATACGCGGTGGGTGTGGTCCACGCGCAATGAGTCGAGTGCAGCGTCGGCAGCAACGGGCTCAAATGAGTCAGAAGGCGCCGTGGTGACAGGGGGTGTGAACCCAGCCATGACAGCTGCCCGGGCTGCGCTCTCGACGAGCTTGGATGTCATCGTCGAGTCGTAGACTGGCAACACGCCGAGCTCGTTCAGCAATGGGCCGATCGCGGCCAAGTCAATCACATCCGCCGACTCGGGCTCGAACCACTTGGCAATGCTGCACGCGAGACTGAGCGTGTACGGCGCCTGCGTTCCACGGCGCTCCTGGAGGGCAAGGGTGAGCTGGTAGACGATGTCGCGTTCCGTCTCGGTCCATTCTGGCAATGGGTCGGTCGAGCCGTTCTTGATGGCCTGACGCACGCGGCTCCCCTTCTCGACGAATGCGAGGAACTCGGGGTCCTGCGTCTGTACCAGGCGCTCGACATTGTCGTGTCGTGCCTTGTCGGCGCGCGAGCGCACCATAAACGTCCCGCTATCGTACATGTTGAGGTCGGCAGAGAGGAACAGGTCGGGCCGCTCCATGAGGAGCATGTGCGCAGCGTAGGCTGGCAGGGTGCCGGCCTTGACGTTGATTCGCCTCGCTCCTCCTTCCTGGCCAGCATTGTCCTTGTTGAGGAGATACTCAGCTGCCTGGGCTGCTGTAACTGATCCCCGCTGTTGAGGATCTGATGGAGCCAGGCCCTCCCAGAGCGCATCCATGCCACCTCCCCGACCAGTCTCGAGCGTCCCACTCAGCAGACGGCCCTGCATCCGCTCCGACTCGCGCAGAACGCGTCGGAGCAACGCAGCAATCTTGCGCCGTGCGGACAGGAGTTCGGCCGCCCTCTCAGGCCCAATAAGGTCCTCTTCTTGCTTGGCGGAGAGACCAATGTCATTTCCCTGTGCCCACAGCTTGAGGAGGTCGGGGTGCCATGCCTTGTCGGAGAGGTCGGCTGGTACGAGCGACTTGGGCATGACGTATTGCACGTCGTTGGGCCCGACAGGCCAGATCTCGCCCGTGCTCCGCAGAACCAGCAGACGCTCTTTGAGGTTGATAGTGATCGGGGCGAGGATCATTCCGACGTGGCTCATGTTCTCACTGCAGTGTCAACACCAGGCTTCGTGGTGGCGCCGTGCTCACCGTCGGATCTCAACAACACGCCCAGGCTCCAACCCCGGGATGACCTCGCCAATATCCACCGCGCCCGACTCGTACCCCTCCTCGCCCGGGATCGAGAAGAACGACATGCGATCCACACTTGGCCCACTCTCGTCAGCCTTGAAGTCGATACTCGGCCGCTCGGGCTTGGTTACGCGCGCCATCGCGCGCTGGAGCGTCTCCTCGTCGGCCGCGGTCAACTTCTCCTTGCTCATCGTGCGCTGGTAGAACGTCAGGCGCCGGTCGGTGAGTGTCTCAATGTGCAGAGGCACCGCCGGGATGTCCTCGGGGATCGGCTTGCCCAGCGCCGACTCCTTGTACGGCTGCTCGGTGACTTGGACGTGGCTGGTATGGGACGGGCGGCGGCGGAACGAGACCTCATCGACGGGCTTGTCGTACACTCGTTTCCTCCGGACGGGCTTTGGTGGCGCCGTGGAGTTGAGTCGCCGGGGGACGGCGGAGGCGAGCCGCCGCGGAGCGTCGAGCTGTGGCCTCATGCTAGTTAGATGGGGTGCGATGATGATGTTGTTGGCGTCGTTCAAGCCAAGTTAGAGGCGACTGGAGAAATTCGAGAAGTGGAGGCCGTCCGCACGTGTTGAGCACGTGGGACAATCTCCCACGATCCGCTCGCTCTGACGAGTTCACATCAGCTAATGCTTATAGACTGCGATGACTTGCAGGCCAACATAGCTGGTGCTAGTCTTTATAGATCTATATGCCCTGTAGAGAGCTGGCTGGGCGGACTTGCATGCCGCGGAAGGATGGCGGGTACGACCGGCCACTTGTTCGCTTCTTCTCCGCGCCGCGGGACGGCTCAGGCTGAAGCCGAGAGCTCGGTCGTCGTTCCGTCCCTAGATCTTTGCGATGTACCCCTCAACGCGCGTCCTTTGCACTGTATTGAGCTGCGAAATGCTGCGAAATGTTAGTACATGCGCGTGTGCGAAAGGTTCAATGAGATCTGTTGTGTAGTGCGACATGAGCTATTCAACTCGACACCTTCCATACCTCCTGGCCCTCCAGGGTGGATACACAGCTTGCACCAGGGTGATATCGACTAAGAAGCAAGCTGCGCACCGTCACATGTCACCAAAACTGACTTCTAAAACGACCCAAATCCGAAACTGTGAACCCTCCAAGGCATTTAAACGGCCATGAATTGGTTGAGAGAGCACGTACGCCAGGCCGAAACATCCCACCCCTGGTCGTGCTTCAATATAGACTCCTGGACGCTGGACGTGAAAGAACTCTCAGAAATCTAGGTGGCAACCTATCGTACATGCCATATGCCATGTCATATGTGATGCGGCGTGTCAACAAGTATTATACGTAGGGAGAAGCTGCATGTGCATGGGGGTGCGGTGGGCATTTCAGGCAACAAGCCTGTGGCCGTGGACATCAGGGTGCGTGATATGGTACTAATAATGGTCAAACAAATGCGAGCGGTACAGGTCTAAATGTTTGGTCTCTATGCCTCCTCTGCCGGCCGGCGGGGGCGAGGGGCGGGCGGAAAGCTTAAATGTCTGTTGATGATGCGGAGAGAGATATGCTGTGCGGGTCGGTAGCGGATAGAGTTGCGAAGACGACGGGGGGTACGAGGGGCTATGAGGTGTGTAGGTTACATGGCGGCAAACACACTCATGACGAGGACGCCGAGCATGCCGGTAATGGCGACAGGCGAAGGGACAGCGCCGATGAGGGCGCGCGAGTTCCTCGACGCATCGTCGCCTTGGTTGGCGTCGGCTCCCGTCTTGTATCCGAGCGGAGCGTAGATCGATGCGTTGGCCGCTGATCCATTCTGCGCTTGGATTGCGCAGAGCCCAAGGAAAGTCTGTTTGGTTAGGGGCTACTACTGCGAAACGGAGCAAGCGGAGAAGTTGAGGGCATGGTGGCGAGCGGAACGGTTTCCCCTCGCAGCTCACCCCTTCTGCCCTTCTCGCATGGACTTACCGACAGATCCGCCTTAATGTTGTTGGGCGTCGTGGAACATGACTGGCACACACCAGCGACCTGGCTCATCGTGGCGTTGCCATAGTCGCCGTCTGCGCTGCTGCTCTTGCCCGTACACAGGCAAGCGAGGAACTGGTTCGAAAAGGCGAATCCGTTTGTATGGGCTGTAGCGTTAGCGATCGTACATGAGTGGTTCTGCCACGGCAAAGGATGGATGGAACTGCACTCACGAGAGTCGCCGAACTGGTCGTAGCATGTCTCCACGACCTCAGACCACTTGCCGCATGCCGATGAACAAGGTGTGTCTTCGTTCGAGACGGCTGCCAGACATTGTGAGGCTAGGAGGATGGGAAGGGCAAGGTACTTGGATGCGAACATGTTGCAGTATCTCGCCTGCTCGGGGTGTGAGTCGGTGTGAGTCGGACTGCGTCGTGTCCTTTTGCGTCGCCGTCGTCTATTCCGCGGCTTAGGTAGGTCGCTATCGACTGTGGTAGAGGAACAAGGGAACAGTTGAACAGAGGACGGGGTGGGGGAGAATCGAAAGCCAGACGACTCGATGTTTCGTTCCTTGAAGAATGGAGTTGGACAAGTAAAGAAGAATGGAATGGAGGTCGCAGGTTCGCAAGCCGTGATGACCGGATGTCGTCAAGTGCAGGTCGCCAAGCAAGGCGGGCGAGACGGGGAGGGGTGGGGAGGGAGTGGAGGTGGGCCAAAGTCGCCCACAATAACACACGATGCGGGACGAGCGGTAGATGTCCGAACAAGCAGTGGCGTCCGCGGTAGACACTTGTCTAAGTATTGAGCGGAGGGTGTTGTTGTAGTACTGGAATGGACTGTCTACTACTTAAAGATCCAGAATCTGTGACACAATCCTGTTGCACTACTACCACTACCACTGCTTGCTGCATCATACCCCTTGTGAACGGAACCCATGGGCGGTTGCATGGTGGCTGGCCTGAGTTGGGGGGCAACTGCGGATGTCTGGGAGCGACGAGGATGAAGAGAATCCGGCAACGTCCCGCCCTTCGTCCCAAGGAGGCTCAGGATTTTGGTTGCGGGGGGAAGAATAAACCTGGCACGGGCTGTGCGTGCGGGTTACAGGCATGTATCACCTTGTGACTACTTGGCCTTGGGTGAGCCATAGCTCCCAAGGATGGTGGGGTGGGTGGATATAACCAGTTACTTAGGACCTAAGATTACTACCTTTAGCTTGTAGAGAATACCTCGACGACCACCGTGCATTTTCGTTCCCGCACTACGTGCCTGATCGCCCTGAACTGCATGCCATGCCTCCTGTGTCTCGGATCTCGCGCCTGCCCAGCATGCCCAGCAACGCCCAGCCTGACTTTGAGGTACAGAGCAAGTAACCAGCCATATTAATATACGGGCAACGCCCAGACGACGTTTCCTAATAGCTTTTCCTTAATCATATAGCTTCCAGCCTCCCGTCCTCCCTCCGCCCTTGCAATCAGTGCTCTAATGAGGAATAAGGGAAGATAAGGGGGGGCACTTTACTCGTTACCGCCGCCCCTCCATCCCCTTCACACCCTCACGCGTTCCAATCTCCTAGCTCTACCCTCCAGGCCTCGAGCTCTCGGTTGCCCCGCAGCACCAGAAGATTGCAAGCAGCAAAGGAAGCTTACTTTGTACCGCCATGTACCGTTTAATCTTCTTTTCGTCACTCTCCGAAAACCACAGGCCCACAGGCCCATCCTTCCAAGTCCATCCTGCCTATGCTCTCTATGGGCGAGCGCCTCAGGGCGGCCCGGGCCACCCGCTGCATATCCGCGCGACCCGCCAGCTTGGCTCCCGCGCCCCTTCTACTCACGACTTGACACTACCAGATCTTCTGTTTCTCGCGTCCTCGCGATCGCCACGCGACGTCGACGTGTAAAGCACGTGCCCGCCTACACCTCACGATGATCGGCATGATCAGATCACCATACCAACAGTTTGGAGCCAACTTGATGCTCGTCATCTTACATTGATTTGCGTTACCAGATAGTCGCAACGCATAACTCTCCCATCGTCCGAGAATTGGCTTTCCCTCTAGCTCGACGATCTGCAATATTGCGTCACGGTTTGATTGAGTCGAATCACGGTCTGTGGGCTCCGCACATCGGTCGATCAGTGCGCACTAGAAGGGCGCGCACTGCATCGTGCATTGGACGTAGCGTTCGCAGGCCAGTACACCACGTCACGGAGACTTACTGACTGCCGGCCGCCGGGCATGGATCACCACATGCTCTTCCATGCCGCAATGCGCATGCTGCACGCCAAAGGAACAGTCCGGGCCAACACTTTTGTTCCAAGGCAACGTCCCGGAGGTATGGGACAACGACTGCCCACCTCCGCGTTCCATGTCGCGCCCATGCACTAGCAAGTGAAGTGGTCAGCATGCCAGGAAGCCAGAACCCGGACAGCAGAATCCATCTCCACTGAGACGCTCACGCATGATAACTCAGCCGACCATAGCCGGTGTCCCGTCTCCATGGAATGAGCGGCGATCCCATCGGCGTCAAGCCTTCAACTGCTTTTTGCTCACTTGGGCCGCTTTATCGACGTAGGCCAAGGCCGCGGCCGGCCGCGCATATCACACTAGAACTAAAGATTGACCGGTGCCGTGGTGCCTCCGATCTGCCGGCATCGGGGGTGGCGCCGGCTCCGCCGCTCTGCGCTGATCCTCAGATTTCCATTCGTACCTAGAGAGGGAGGAGTCGACAGCCGAAGCACGCCGTTCATGCCGAGAGTCATGGGTTGCCGACGGGAAGGCCTCCCGAAAGTAAAAGGCGTCGTAGCCTCCAGCCTCGGGTCTCGGACGAGCGCTTGTCCACCTGCCCAAGAGGTGAATCGCCAGAGCTGTGATTTACTCGCAGATACAACAGGTTCGTTGGATGGTAACCTGCGACGCGCAATCCGTCTCCGTGGAGGTCCACTTCTTTGGTATGGACATGTGGCCTGCAGGGAAGAGAGTGCGGGGTGCGGGGTTGCGATAGGGAAGGAAGGAGGGAAGCGAGAGGACGCGAGATGATCCCATTGCGTCATCGGGGCGACAAGGTGATAGTGAGACTGGAACAATGTCGTCATAGTCCCTCCTATCTCAGGGTCAAGCCCAGACTTTGGTGCAGGAACATTCAGCAGATTGACGCGGGCTCTCTGTCCACTCTCTTGGGATTCTCTCGGCGATCTCACCGCCTGCGCTGTGCTGTGCTTCTCTATCCTCGCTAACCTTTCTCGTTCGACATAGCCGTCGCTCTTCTAACTCAAGCCTCGGGTTCCTGCTATCTCCGCCGGCCTCCACGGTCTGCGCGAGGGCCGCTTCTCCGCCGCCGCCGATGAGCTGTGCCGCTCAGCCTTTTCAATGATGAGCCAGTGGGGCGGGCAATCACCCGTATCGGAGAGCCATAGCGAGCCACGTCGATCACAACGGCCATCTTACGTTGCTACTCATTACCCCAGCTCGCGTTTGCCGTACACGAGCACATCAGCAGGTGTAATATTGATTCCCGTTGCTCATTGAGCTCCCTACATTCATCGTCTTCCAGTCGTGTTCTTGCGCGCGCTTTCGCGTCACCAGTAGTGCACAAGCGCGAGGAAGGCAAGTCGACCGCCTGTCGGACCCTGCGATAAAGTTTTTGTTTCCTGGATCCGTGTCAAAAACGAATAAACCTCCTGGGGACTAAGACAATCAGCATCCGAATGCGTTCGGTGGGCCATGTGTTCGAGGGCCCATTTTTGGCACTGAAGCGTTACTACTATTTTGAAGGCTGCCTGTAAATGGAATAGTATTTGCATGCAAGTCGACTTGATTATGTAGGGGAACTGTAAAGGGCGAGGCCAAGTGGCGCAATCAGAATGTGCGCCTCAGAAGAGAATGGATATTGGCGAGGCCTGGCCAAGTTAACCAGCAAAGTTAATGCTGATCCCCCTGGTTTGGTTCCTCTATTACTCATCATCCCATCCCATCACCCAAAATCGTGTTCGTCATCGATCCCAAATGTTGCCCTTTCAAGTCTCTCCTCCGTCGCCTTCTGTGGGCTTTTAACGCCCATTTTCCTTACCCTTATTCCCTTAGTGGATCCCTTGTTCAGACTAGTCATCTCCCCTCATTCTCTCGCTCTCTCCCTTCCCTCTCCTACCCCGTCCCTCTTGCCTACTTCCTACTACCTACCTCCCATTTGTCTCTCTCTCCTTGTCGTTCATACACTACTACTACTAATCACACCCATTCTAACACACATACACACATCTCGGTACACACACTACACACAAAGCACGAGACCGCACGCACGCACACACACACACACTCTTTCACCTCGTCTTCCCTCCCCCCCCATCTTTATCATTACTCTCATCGCTACCTTTCAGGTTACTTGGCACACGAGCACATTACAATCTTTTGAACAATAATCTACCCCACAGACCCACAGGACAACCTCGGTGGCGGCCAGTACTGTTCCCCTGTAAACATACACAGACCTCACGCCACTTCGTCACCAATTCCTAGGAGGCAGCCACAGGTCCCAACGCCACTACACTTCTTTCCCCCCAACTCCCACCCAACTCTCAACTCTACCAAACTTGTCACCTCCAGTCGATACACACACACACACGCATTCAATCATATCTCATCGACCTACGCTTACCTACACCACCACCACACTTGCAAGTCGAGTTTCTTGCATTACCACAAACCGCTAGCTCAACTCGACACTTTCAATCTTATCACACCCGGAACCCCCCTTCCCCCTTCCTCGGTCTCAGCCTTCCAACACGTCGTCTTTTTCAATCTAGGTCGCGTGATTTACCAGACCTCGGCCGCTCTAGACAAGAGTACGACTGGATCATCCCATCACTTCAAATCCGTGTAACTAGAAGCTGGACTGGGAACGACCGGGGGGAATGATTATGCTTGTCACCACTCGTCTTCATCCTCGTTCCTTGCAACTCTTCTAAGGTACACATCGACGACATTGACCAGACCATCACCGAGTTTTAATCCTTGGTCAGCTCGTCTCCCCTTCCACCCCTTCCATCGCCACTCTCCTCTCCCATTTAGCGCTTATGAGCGCCGCTCTCGACCCATCACCATCGGTCCTCGTCCGTGCGTCCATTGTTCACCACATGCAAAACGCCCCGAGTGGTAGTGGCCGGCATCTGAGCGATGGGCTCCACATGTTAAGTGGAGCCCAGAGCAAGCAAGACGCGCACTCGCCATCAGCAACTCATGGCGCACTGAATTCAAACGACGCGCAAATGAGCTTACACGGACCACAAGCTTTATCATCAACATCGTCATCGTCCATTCCCAATTTTCCATCCACCAGTCAACTGCGATCCCCCCACCGCCTATCGCCAACACTCCATCACCAACCGACACTCCTCCTTTCACTGCCGCCACCACCGCCACCACCACTGCCACCTCTACTCTCTCCTCATCAGCAAGCTCAGCTTCGCAGCCGGCCTCCTTCGTTCAATCGCCTGGCACGCTCTCGCTGCCAGTGGCGGTGCCATGACACCTTCCTCGAAGGTCCCACGCTCGCACCACGCGGAAGTCCCCAGCTTGGGCGGCCATTCGAGAAGCTCAACCTCGGCGGCACATGGAGTGGATCGAATCTGCGCGGTACTGAGGATAGCTCCGAATCTTCGCCTCCTCCGCGCGGTGGCGGCCGTCCTGTTGTTCCCCGGGGGCCAGTGACTGGCAATGGCGCGGCGACATCGACGCAGCCGTCGTCGCTTCAGGCGCCCATCGCATTATCATCATTAGCTCAGCGTCGCGCTCTGGGATCATCAATGAATCTAGGACCACTGCGCGGTAGCGATAGCGGTGGTGGCCAACCAGTGACGTCGAGTCCACTCTCGGGCACGCGTTCCAGCGCGTCATCGTCATCTGTGCCACTATCGAGTTCCTCAGCGTCGGCGTCAAGCTCATCAAGACCTACGCCTTCAACTTCGACATCAACATCAAGGTTGAGGCCCTTGGCACCAACAGATCTGCCGCAGCTGGTGGCATCGGACTCGACTCTCATCCTTGACATCCGGCCCCGTTCCTCCTTCAAGAATCGCACGTCCCCAACGCCCACTCCATCCTGGTCCGTCCACATTGTTACGGCGACCAAACTTTGGCATTTCAAAGCTGTGTCAGATGCTTGCCGCGCCGTCTAGGGACGCCGTTGGCCACTGGCGCGATAAGGCTGATATCGTTCTCATCGACCAGGACAGTACAGTCGCCCTTGATGGTTGTGTGCTGTCCGGCCTTACTGGCAAGTTTGAGCGGGAAGGTACACTGGCAAGCTGTGGTTCGTCGCTGGCGGCAAGCAGCAGTGGAGGACCAGGAGTGCGTCGAGTGTGTTTGCGAAGACGGACCTTCAGATGCCAATCCCACGCCCTCGTCAGAAGGGAGTGCGTCATTAGGTATCGGGCGTCTGCCTAGACTTGCCTTCCAACATTGTGAGTGCTTGAGTATAAGAGGGCGAATGAGCTGACAACTGCAGCGTCCACAGCGTTCGTCGCGCCACCGCAGGCGCTTTCACAAGTGCCGCAACACATCGCGCCGATCCGTTCCAATCGTTCAATCTTGGTGGCTCCTCCGCCTGTCACGGGACAACAACGGCGGTTCTCGAGCCGCGCGGAATCGTCGCGGAATCGATTACAACCTGCCAATCCCTTCTTTGACAACATTCGCCAGAACTTGGAGCTCTCGCACGGTGGTATCACCGAGCGCATCCTCTCGCACTCCCGGACGACGTGATGCGGCGTGCCAATGAGCTGCCACCATTTTTGCGCGACCTTGTTGTCATGAAGGACACCGAGTCGCAGGACTTGTTGGCAAAGCAGTTTTACCGCATCGAACGCGGGAGCAGAAGCGCTGCAGGGTATCATGGACGTCCTCACCAAGGGCACTTGTACACCTGCGTCGGCTCGGTCTTCTTTCCAGGAGGAGGTCATCCGCAGCGCAGACGACATTGAGCACCTCATGACAGCAACGCCGACCCGAACACGTACTTTTCCCTTCTCGATCACCGCGGGTGTCGAACGAGGCGCGAAGAACAGGTACAAGAACATCTGGCCTTACGACTTCTCCCGAGTGCGCTTGGGCACTCCGACAGAAGACGACTCGGACTACATCAACGCGTCGTTTGTGCAGCCGCGCGGCACGACGCGTCGCTACATTGCGACACAAGGGCCATTGGAGACGACGTATCGGGACTTCTGGACCCTCGTCTGGGAGCAGAACGTTCGTGTCATCGTCATGCTCACGAAGCAATTCGAGGGCGGTCTCTTGAAGTGCGGCAACTACTGGCAAGAACAGCAGTACGGCGACCTTCGCTTGAGACTCGTCTCTCACTTCGGAGGCGAGGACGACGCAGACCAAGGTCAGACCACTGGATTCGACTTTGGCAGCGCAGGCATGGCACCAAACCAGAAGGCTTCGCACGGTAATATTCGGCGTACTTTCTCTCTATCCCACGACCAGCATCCAGACCAAGAAGCGCGCGTGATCACTCAGGTCCAATGTATCGACTGGCCCGATTTCGATGTTCCCGAAACGCCAGAGGTCCTGCTCAACCTCATGAAGGACGTCGATTCGGCTGTTTCCGAGACTGGCCTCGAGGGTTGCGGCGAGGACCGGGGCACATTTCCGCCTGTGTTGGTTCACTGTTCTGCCGGAGTGGGCCGCACGGGGAGCTATATTCTCGTGGACGCCATCTGCGATGGTCTCAGGCGGGAGGTTCGGAACCACAAGGGGTCCGGAGGAGCCAAAGTGGAAGAGCCGCCTGCACCGCAGAGCCTGCGCCCCCGTCTAAACCGTCAGTGGAGTCCGGCAAGTCCGTGTCGTTCTTCGATGCCAAACCAGAGCGTGTCTCGACAAGATGGATGTGGATGCTCCCGGCACAACGCACCAATGGTCACGTCACCGTCTGCACTTCCCGAGGAGGAGCCGGACTCGCCGGCGTCGGAGGATCCGGAGAAGCCACGGCCGGTCACCCAGAGCCACAAGCCTCACCGCGCTGCAACACCGCTGAGCTCCATGGAGGAGCCAATCTGGAGGTACTCCAGGGCATGCGTGTGCAACGCATGAGCTTGGTGCAGAGTCTGCGCCAGTACCTGTTCGTCACCGTGCCATCATAACGTACTACCTCGAGCTGCTGGACGAGGAAGCCACCGCAGTTCGTTGACCTCCAACTCGACATCGTCAATGTCGCGCAGCTCTGGCCAAACGACCTCGCTCACTGCGGAAACGTCCGTCTCGTCAACGGACGAGGCTCACATCAAGCGCAAGCCGTCGTTGGCCGACCTGCAGCCAGAAGCCGATCTGCGGCTACAGAGCATCGACGACATCCGCCTGTCAGAAGGATCCGGGGGTGCGAATCTCGCCAAGCGGGCGAGCTTCAAGAAGCGGCGCGGGCCCGACGTGGCTGGTTCGTCGAGGAGCAGCGGGAGCGGGACTGGCGCTGCGTCTACCTCCCCTCCTCCACTGCCGACTTCGTCTCTGCCGGGATCACGAAGAGGGTGGTCGTCGCGCGGCGAGTAGCAAGCCCAGCCATCATTTAGCATCGAGACAACGTCTACTGTCTCTCCATCCAGCATCACCCCTACACTGTTGCAAGATCATGAGCATCGGTTAGCTGTATTAGAGCATGGGCACGCTCGCGGCAGGCAGTGCGGTCGGCAGCCTGGCGCGACGAGTGTCGCTTCCTGTAGCATCTTGGTTGTGTATGTATGCACATGCGCTCGTGGTCGTCGGTGCGCCTCGTCGTCTGATATCCTTCACTTGATCGCAACCGGGGTGGAGGCAATATATGTGGGGACCAAATATAATCATTGTGGTGGCGATCCTCGACCAAGTATTACATCCATACCACAAGGTTGACTCACCTCCCAACAGTTCGTTACTGTTTCGTCTCACCATGTCGGACGACACCGCCCTCTTCGCGGCGTCGTTCAAAAAGACACCGGGCACACTGTCGCTCACCAAGACGCATGTGGCGTGGAACCCCACCGCGGCGGGCGCGATGGACCGGCAGCAGCAGGCGCTGAACCGTGTGACGAGTGGGTATCTTGTGGACGTCTGAGCGTCGCTTTGTGCCAGCTGTTGTGGCCGGGGACGAGCGTGATGGGACTGCGTGTTCTGTTTATGGAGTCACCATGGGCAGAGCCGTGCATCGGTCGTCCGATCCGTCTCCGTCCTCGTCTCCGTCTTGCGTCACGGCTAATGTCGTCGCTATGACCCTTCTCAAGTTGTTGGCGACGCTTCGGCAGTTTCTACTCCCACCTCTCCTTCTCCATCCCCGTCTCCATCTCACACTCGCTCACCCCCACCTCTCTCGCCCGCACACAGCTCACGCCAGACATGTTCGCTAGCAAAGCCGGCTCGGCCAAAGTCTCGCTCAAGCTCATCTTCCAAGACAACGTCCCCGAAGGCGGCCTGCTGTTCACCTTCACTGGAGCGAGCAAGGAAGGGGACCGGCAAGCGGTCCAAGACCGCCTCATTCCGTTCGTGAGCGCGCACCGCGCTCCCGCCGCGACGCCTGCGCCCTCCGCGCCGGCCGTCAACCCGGCCGTCGCGGCCGTCGCAGGCACCGACACTCCGGGCTCGCTGTCGACGCCCGGCTCCCCCTCAACCCCAGGGACGCCCGGGACGCCTGCGAGCGTCGCGCGCAAGCGCAAGGCCGAGGACCTGTCGCCCGCCGACGCCGAGGCCAGGCGGCGGATGAACAAGGTGCGGGAGCGCGTGCTGCGCCGCGACCCGACACTCAAGATGCTGCACCACGAGCTCGTGCTCGGGCGGCAGATCACCGAGGACGAGTTCTGGGACGGGCGCGCGCGCCAGGCCCTCCTCCGCTCCGAGGAGCTCGCGTACGCCCAGCGGCCGGGACGGCCGAGCCGCCTCCTCGACGACCGCTTCGACCTGAGCGGGAACAAGAAGGACGACAAGATCCGCGGCGGGACGGGCGTCGGGCTGAAGAAGGTCGAGAGCGGGCCTATTGTTCTGAATATCACCAAGGAGCTCACGCGGGAGATCTTCGAGGAGTTCCCCGTCGTGCAGGACGCTTATGCCAAGAACGTGCCGAGGATTTCGGAGACGGACTTCTGGACCCGATACTTTACAAGTACGCTCTGGGAGCGGCATCGCGCCAGTGTGCGCAAGAGCGCGCTCGACGAGGGCGCAAGGAGGAAGGACGACATCTTCGACGTCTACCTCGAGGACCCGGACTGGGGTGAGTCAGCGCGAGGCGAACTGAGTGCCGGGTAGTTGTGACCTTCTACGGGATGAGACGTGGAGTGCACTGCGATGTCATACTCGCTACTCCCCGCTGGACACCGCTGACAGACAGAGGTCGAGCCGCGCAAGAAGATGCCGGATAGCGTCGAAAAATACCTCGACCTCGCCGCGACCGAGGAGGATCACGGCGACTCAAGCACCGTCCGGGACGTCACCATGCAGGCCGGCAAGGAACGCTCTAGTCTCCCGCTCATCCGGCGCTTCAACGACCACTCCGAAAAGCTCCTCCAAGCCGGCCGCCCCAAGGGCGCAGCACCGGCCGACCCCGGCACGACGGACGTCGACATCCTCGCGCAAATCGACATGGAGGACTTGCACGCGCCCGCCGCGCCTGCCGTTATCCCCCTCGACGTCGCCGACGCCAAGGACGACGACGGCAAGGGCGGTCCGCGCGGTATCCTGCCGGGCCGCGACGACGCCGACCTCCTCGCCATGGCGGATGTCGAGGCGGAGCGCGTGGGCAAGTGGCACGCCGACTTTGCATCGGTGTGTCTCCCGAATCCGGACCCAGCGAGCGGCGGCCCTGGGCCGGGTACAGAGGCGTATGATGCTTTCGCGTTCCAGCGGGATGCGCAGTTTGTGGCGCAGCGTGTGGTGCGCGACATGCATGTGGCGTCGAATGCCGAGGACGCGGTGTATCGTGAGTGTGTTGGAGGCAGTGATGGCATATGGTCCTGCGACGACTGTATAGTTTCCTCGCATTACGACGCGCCACACTGTCCTTCCAGTCTCGCATCTCCCCTTTGCCCGTGCTAACCCCAGCCCCCCTCCCATCCATGCTCCTCGACCAAATGCGCTCGTGCCACAACGCGGCCGCCGAGTTCCTCCGGCAGTACTGGGCCGCCGTCCTCCCCCCAGCAGCCGGGACTCTCGCGACCAACCAGCCGCCAGCGGTGCGTGCGGCGC
Organism: Cutaneotrichosporon dermatis; assembly: GCA_020011015.1. Classification (NCBI taxonomy): domain Eukaryota; kingdom Fungi; phylum Basidiomycota; class Tremellomycetes; order Trichosporonales; family Trichosporonaceae; genus Cutaneotrichosporon; species Cutaneotrichosporon dermatis. The sequence goes on along the minus strand of JAIGNX010000002.1, from coordinate 1,380,511 downwards.
GCGCCGCCAAGATGGCGCGCTACCTCGAGGGCACGGAGGGCAAGGTGAATGCGATCGTCACGACGGCCGAGATCGTCAAAGTCGACCCGGACCGCGTGCGCGCGGCCATGGCGCCGACGCTGGGCGCGGTGGGCGTCGCGCTCCGGCGGGAGAAGGCGCGCGTCGCGAAGGCATAGAGGTTGGGTCGTTAGATGTAGAAGAGGCGCGCGTAGCCGGCGACGTGTTGTATAATCATATCACAATGTACAGTATCACATCATCACACAGAGCGCTCCTTCCCTTCGTCTTGGAACGGTGGCAGCAGCGAACTGCGGGACGGACCATCGATGTCCACAGAGCGGTTGTCCTGCCTACGTCCTCTGTCGGCCCACTGGATAGAGAATGGAGGCCAGCTCAGTCTACTCTTACAGCGCCACCAACAGGTGCCCAAGTCGGCCAACAACGCCACCATCAGTCAATCCGTCATGGCTGCCTCCTACCAGCCGCCCCAGTCACCCAACTTAAGCCACTACCGGTCGAGTCGGGCACGGCGGTATGCTACCACCACTGCAGAACGCCGGCCGTGACTCTATACCTATGCCTCCAACCGTCACCCACCGCCTCGCCATTGACGGTACCTGAAGGCCACGCTGGCTACCCGGCCATAATTGGAAACCTCTACCGCCCGGCACAACTACATGCCTCTGCGCATTGCCCCGCCCAGCGTCCTCGCCATCTCTGGTCCGCGACTATGCACGCCATGCACTTGGGCACGTGTAAGCCAGCGGAGAGCCGAGACTCTGTCGTGAGCTGCCACTTGACCCATTCCTGTCCGGCTGCAGCTCCCCGGTCCAGCTCCGGCTCCGGCAGCCCCAAAGCGACCAAGACAGCGAGCCAGTCTCGGTTCCTGCCTCCCACTTCCCCTCCTCATCCTCCTCCCTCTCTCCATCCTCTCTCCAACCCCTCTCCAACCCCTCTCCAACCCCTCTCCAACCCCTCTCCAACCCCTCTCCAACCCCTCTCCAACCTCCCTCCACCCATCTCCACCCATCTCCCTCCCTCTCCGTCCCCCTTGCCCCGTTGCACCTCCTTCCCCCTCCTTCCCCCTCCCCCCTCCTTCCCCCCTCCCAACCCCCCTTGCCCCGTTGCACCTCTTTCCCCCCTCCCACCCCTCTCCGTCCCCTTCCCCCCTTGCACGCCCTATCCCTCCCTCCTCCTTCCTCCCTCCCTCGCTGCCACTCTCATCTCCGGCCACCCACGTTGCCCACGTTCTCCCACGCTCTCCCACGCCCACGTTCTCCACGTTCCCCACGTTGCCCACGTTGCCCACGTTCCGCTCCATTGCCACATGCGGACGTATGCCGCATGTCTGCTTTCGGTGATTGTCGTGTGAGCCCCCCTTCCTCTTGCCTCGCCTCTGCCGGTGTATGCTCATGATCGTATTCCAATTTGCCGGCTAATGACCATTATGTCCCAATTAGCACGTACCCGTTCTTGCCGCTTTGATTAGAGTGTGGTATAGCGTCATCGTGGCTATTTCAGGGGGATGTTCAGAATGTGGCGTTTCGTCCCTTTCCACGGCGACGACGTCATGCTGTGCTCGTCAAATGCTTGGCGCCCATCTTTGTCTCATGGCTCCAACCAAGCTTGGCCAAGGCTGGCCAAGACGCTAATTACAATCCTCCCCAATTGCCCTAATTATCCTAATGGGCCTAATTGATTAGTATGATAATCGACTCCAGCAAACAAGTCCTAAGTGCCCAAATAAACACTCCATAAGCCGACTCGCAACAACTCCATACCAGTTCGAACTAAGCGTGCATGCACAAATTGTTAGGGGGTATGAAATTAAACGTTGCGAGTCGTTATGCGTGTATGGAACGCCGAGAGAAGTCTAGTGTATAATGAAAGGGAGCAGTCTACGGACTGTCCTATGCTACTATGACCCCGCCAGGCGCTTAGATGAGAAGAGCGGCGCCGAGAGCGGCCATGGCGACGGCAACACCGGCGGGAGCGGCCTTGGCGAGAGCGCCCGAAGCAGGGGCCGAGGTCTGGGCAGGAGCCGAAGGCGCGGCGCTCGAGGCGCCGCTGGCAGCGCCGCTGCGGGCAGACGAGGCGCCAGACTGGGCGGCACCGGCAGCGCTCGAGGCACCCGAGGCGGCACCAGCGGCGGCGCTCGACGCGCCCGAGGCAGCGCCCGAAGCGGCGGAGGCAGCACCCGAGGTGGCCGAGGCGGCGGCGCCGGAAGCGCCAGAGCCCGAAGCGCCCGAGGCAGCGGCACCACCAGCGGCACCCGAAGCACCAGAGGCGGAGGCGCCCGAGGCGTCGCCCGAAGCGGCGGAGCCAGTAGCGGAGCCAGTGGCGGCACCGTCGGCGCCAGTAGCGCCGGCACCACCAGCGGCACCAGCAGCACCGGCACCGGCAGCACCGCCAGCGGCGGCACCACCAGCAGCGGCGCCGGCATCGCTGCTGCCGTCGGTGGACTGAGCGCCGTCAGCGCCAGTGGCCGAAGCGCCACCAGCACCGCCAGCACCCGAGGCGGAGGCACCCTCGCCACCCTCGCCGCCAGAGCCAGTGGCACCGGCACCGCCAGAGGTGTTGTTGTCACCGCCCGAGGTGTTGTTGTCGCCACCCTCCGACGAGTTGTTGTCGCCGTTGTTGTTGTCGCCCTCGTTGTTGTCGTTGTTGTCAGGCTGGGTCTGGCCGTAGGGGGCGCCCGAGCCCTGCCAGCCGCCGGAGCCCTCACCGCAGCGCTCGTCGACCTGGGCGACAATGCCCTCCCAGTGGTCACCCTTTTGAGTTAGTATGTGTGTGTCTTGGGGGGAGGGCTAAAGAAGGTGTCGAGGGGAGTGTGGCACAGCCATAGTAGTGTGCAACCCTCTTCTTGACCGGGCTATTCATATTGCATGGTGTCTTGTCGACACTGGGGGAGGTAGAGAAGTACTCACGTCCGAGCAGTTCCAGATGCAGTTGTAGATCTCGTCACAGCTGAGCGACTCGCACGACGCGAGGCACTCGCTCTCCTGGCGCTTGCTGACGCCAGTGTTCTGTAAACAGTTAGTAACTGTGTGTGTGCGATGGGGAAGGATGGCTGACGCGAGCCAGGAAGAGAACGTGCGTTGGGGTGCACGTCCCAACTTCCAGGCAAGGCGAGGCCAGGGAGGTAACTCACGGGCATAGCCGCAATGACGGGGAGGAGGGCGAGGAGGTAGGCCGACTTCATTGTGAAAGGATTATACTTTGGTGGTGGTGGTGAAGAGGTTGACACGGAAGAGTGTAGTGAGCTAGAGTGATGAAGCAAGAGAGAAAGAAAGGCAAACGGTGGGTTGTGAAGCGAGTCTTTTAAGAATGATCCGGGGGGAGGGGGAGGTAGGTTGGGGAAGGGGGTGGGAGCGTCGATGGGAAGGGTAGGGGTAAAGGATGAACGGATGGGACGCGCGGATCGGGGGCTGCGGAAACTACTTTGGTCCTAAAGTGGCAGGCGTTAGGGTACATGAGCAGAGAAAATAGAGTAAAGTGGTAAACTAGGCGGGGCAGAAGGGGAGAGGAGGTGGGCCAGGTGGGGAGGTGTAAGGAGTAACAGTAGTACTATAGAGGAGTAGGAAGGGGGAGGAGGGTGGGTAAGCCAAGAGGACCCCAAGAAACCCAAGATGCCCAAAATGCCCAAGGGCCAGGATCAAAGGTAACTGTACTTTGCTCTGCTCTCAATCGAGCCAATCCATTAGTAGGGAAGAGGAGAGAGAGAGTTGATCACAATGCCAAGAACTGACGGCGAGACTACGGCGGATGAACCCCCCCTCACCCCTCTGACCCCCCCGGGTCTAGATCTGTAACGCGCCACGGTTTTGACAGGGATCAAACCAGCTACCAGGGGAGACATTAAAAGTAAAGCGATTCCACTAACCCATTGTACATGACATGTCGGGTTTGATATCTCCACCATCACTCTGGGTCAAATCCCTGGGAGCTCTTTACTTCCCTTGTCCCGGCTGTTGTTGCTGTAAAGCCCGTGAAAGTAGGGAAACCGTGAGCCTTGAGCCGCGAGCCGTACGCCGTCAGAGGTATAGAGTGATCGAAGTAACCACAAGGGCCCAACAAGGGACGTCACTAATACATCACTCCTACCACTTCCGACAATCCGTGTCCGGGTGTAACCTAGAGGCACATGGCTAAAGGGACACAGGGTAAAAGAGAAAGGGTTTTGTGGCACGAGGGATCATTGTCTCATTCTCAACTCAACCACTCTTCTCCGATCACCCTCCCCCCCGGGCTCTCATCGCTCAGCCAAATTAGCTCGACGCGCTTGGCATGTGATGTAGACAGGCGCAACCGACTAGTTTGTTGACAACTCTCCTCGGCTCTTAGCAGCACGGTAGTCTTTGTTTGCGTCGCTGAAGATCTATGATGCATGTGTCTCGGCTCGGATGCAGGTCTCCACAACGTGGAGTCGGTGTCTAACTTGCTAGGCGCTTAGATGCATTGTTGGACGTGCGCAGATACATTACACCGCACAGACCTCTGTCAAGCGTACGCGCGTGCGTGACAGGTGGGATATTATAGAACGAGCAGGAACAGCACCCGCATGGCGCATGTACTTACTTGGCCCCAGGCCCAGGGTGGCAGCCGTATGTAGCCAAGGAACGCATCGCCTCGCACTCTGTATGGCCACTCCGCCAGGTAACGTTGGCGACAATGCGGCCGTCCGAATCTGGAGCCAACTCGGCCAATCCGAGCCATGCGCCGCCTAGGTGTGGGAGAGCTATTTTATGCGGGTCAGGACCAACGGCACGCGACGCGTCGGACAATTATCCTGTATCTTGAATGATTTGGGGACGCGTCTGCGCGCATTTTGGCGAATAGAAGACCGGATGACGAGATGCAGGTTGTTTCGGGCGAAGGTGGGCGAAGTTATCGAGCAGGCAGGTGAAGAATGGAGTGAAGGACTAGGTTAGCGGCTTGGCACGGTGTTTGCGACAGATCCCAGATACACTTCATGAGTTGTTTGTCTTCACGACGAGCTGGTTGGCGCGTCTGGACACGCTGCACCGCTTCCTCTGCTCGATGGACAGCTAGAGTTCTGTCAACAACAAACAGACGTTGGACAGCTGACAGACATGCAGGACGTAGGACATGCACGAGTTGAACACGCCAGACACACAGGACAGTGCCTCCCACGCGTCTGTGTGTAAGGACCGATCCCAAACCGGGATCTCTAAGGTTACACCCACCTCTCCCTCCCCTTCACCCGGCCGACCCGTCCAGGCCATGCCAAGTTGTTCATCTTTGTCCATTCCACACACCCCGACGCGTCCTTTGTCCATTCACGTCCCCCGGATCTTGCACGTTGCATTCAGGCGAGGTTGGCGCGAGGTTGCGCGAGGTTGGCGTCGCGTCTTTCGGCCATTCACGTTCTCTCTTCTGACTCGTTTCATTCCAACTCGTCCCTGGTCTTACCCTCGTACCATTATCTCGTCGCGTCTACCATTCGTGTCCTCGTTTCATCCGCACAATCTTACTCAGTCCGGTCTGGCCTCGACGCTACGTGACTTGCAAGTAATTATGGCGCATGGAATGATGAGGGAGCAGGAGGGGTAGGATAGAGGAATACGCCCCGCCCCGCCCTGGCAATTGTATCCGGTCCGGTGGCGCCGCGACGCGTCGCGTCAAGCCACGGCGCCGCCAAAGGGTTAGTCGCCAGATCTGCCCACCATGCCAAGTACTGCCTTTGCCTTGAATACCAGGCGCACGGATGTGCAGACGAGTCAAGCACGCCTTGGCTCCGCGCCGCTCAGAGGTGTGATCAGAAATAGCGGGTAGAAGCGCGGTACGCGCCGGATGTGATGTGGAGATATTAATCGACATGGCGCGATGGATGGGCGTGTCGTGCGGACTCCACACGTCCCTTGTTGCCTGATTGCGGCCTGTCATCTGTGCATCTGTGCATCTGTGCATCTGTGCATCTGTGGGGCATGGGACGGCGCATTGGTTGGGAGATGCACGTGGTGGCGTTCTGGGGTGGTCGTCGGCCGCTCGGCCCGCTGTCAACAGTGTGCGCTGACAATGGTGGGCATTGGAATGTACACACTGCGGTACGCAGACGAGGAGGGTGCTTGCAGACAGAGTGATATGCCCTGCGAGGTGCGAGGGAAGGACGGTGGCGCTCGAGTAGACAAAGTGCGCCTCCTGATGCCACAGTGCCATACCGGCCTATGCCGTGGCTGCCGCCTAGCAACTCGCGCATTCTATCATCGAGCTCCAGTGGACGGAGGCGCGCCTCTACGCCTCCCGGCGCCACTCTCCACGCGTCTCTCACGCCCCCTCTCGCGCCTCGCACTCCAGTCGTGCGCCATGCCGCATCCTCCTCCTAGCCATGCACTGATCAGCTACACCTAGCCAGGCCACTGCGCAGGTTAAGGAATGCTAGCTATGCATGCTCGTCACTCTACCAGTCCCAGCCCAGTCCCACACAACACGCGGCTCGCGGGCGGGGCACAAGCCATCTACGTGCCGTGGAACAGGTCAGATCACTTGGAAACACGTCCAACCCAACACCCCCAAGCCGGCACATCCAACGCGTCCAAGCGTCCAAACCCGGAAACCGACGTCTAGAAGCACGGAACAACGGCACGGCGGCACCGCCGGATGTGCCGTAATCAACCAGCTATCGGTGGATCCGGATCCGGCTGACCGGAAGAGTCGCGCAGGGCTGGGAGGGTAGGGCCGATTGGGAGTGGGAGCGGGAGTGGCGACTGGCCTCTCCAGCTCCCAGCGCCTCTACCACTGAGTTGCTTGCTATGCCTGTGTTTGTGGCCTGACCTTGTTGCCTGACCTCGAACGTAGGTGCACAGGGAAGACGAGGGCCGGGGGCCATCCTCATCGCTGTCTTCCCCGCGTCCCTTCTCGTTTACGCGCTCTGCCAATTGCCACTCCATTCTGAGGCTGGTAGCACGCCAGATCCCCATGGGGGGCGGCGGCCATGACAGGAGCTGAGGCATGGAGGCTGCTCTCGAAGGCGTTGGCGTTGTGGTCGGGTGGGCGCCTCGCTGGATTGGATGATAAAGCAGCGCTTCGGCGATCAATGTCGGTAATCAGACTGATTGAGATCTGATCTCATTGATCGCAGCTTAAGTAGCGTCATCGAGTTGATTGATTCGCGCTATGGCAGATCTATTCGGCTTCTAGACGCCACAGCGTCATGGCACTAAGCGAGCAAGCAAGCAAGCAAGCGAGCAAGCGAGCAAACAATACGCAACCATGCTCCTATCCTTGTGTTTGTCGACACACATCACTGGCGCATGTGTACAGCGTTGTCGAAATGCACGATGCATATGTCTATCAATCCGCATCTAGTCTCACGATAATATGGCCGAGGCCACGATAGCACGATAGCCACGATAGCCACGATGTTGTGTGCGAGGACGCCCCGGCGCAATAACAGGCCTGGCTGGGCACGCCTACGCCCAACTGGCCGCCGCTAGCGCCGCTGGCCGCCTCGCACGCAGGCTCCGGCCCGGCCTAACGGGCCAGAGCCTCACTCACTCCCCACCTACTGCACCTTCTTCTCGCCGACGACGTCGGCGATCTCAGGCAACGCCTTGGCGCCTTCTCCTTCTCCTCGATGGGCGCGGCGGGCCTCGCGGCGCTCGCGGCCGCGCGTGACCATCTCGGCCGGCTCGAGGTCGCGAACAGCGCTTGCACCCAGTCTCGATGATGGCGCATCCGCAAAGTCGCCGACCATGACGGCGGCAGGATGATGCGGAAGGACCACTTCATGTCGACGAGCTGGAGCCAGCTGTTGAACTCGGGCATGATGTCGAGCGCGCCGCTGTAGGCCACGCGGACGCGCCGAGGAGACCAGGTAGAGCGGGCGGTTCTCCTTGATGCCCTCACGGAAGGGGCGGCCCTGGAAGTTGAGGACGAAGGTGAGACTTGCTGCGACAGACCAGAAGGTAGATCGACGTGTTGAGGAGCGAGGGTCAACTTCTTGTCGAGGTCGATCTCGCCGCGGTCCTCGAGCGACTTGGACAGCGCGGTGATGTACAGCAGCGCGCGATGTGGACCGCGAACTGGAGCAGGACGGAGAGCAGGACATAGAGTTGAAGATGTTGCCAAGCGGCGCTCACGCGAGAGCTTGTCGACAGGCTTGGCACGCGAGATACACAAAGCACACGCTCATGAGCATACCGTGATCGTCACCTGGTAGTCACCAAACTTGATGCCGTCGAGGTACTGGACCGAAAGCGAGTAGGCCGTGATAAGACAGTTGAGCGCAGGATCTTGTACATCTGGATAGTGGCGACAGCGTGCAGCGACCCTGGCGGATAATGTTCGAGATGGCAGCGACGTTCGAGAGCTTGGAAGTGAAGGGAGCAGCGCACGACGCGTCGCCAAGCTTGATCTGAGGCACCTCCTGTCCGTCGTCCATGTCGGCGAGCTTGGAGTAATGTGTAAGGTCAAACTTCTCCATGGGTTCTTTGCTTGGCGTCTGGTGGTTGGCCGCCACGTCTCCTGAGTCTTGACAGCTCCGGGTAAGCCTCACGAGAGCAGGAGGAAGGGGCGGGGGCTGGTTGAACGGGCCGAAATCTTGCACTGCTGCTCGTACACTTCTTGAGGCGCTCGTTGCGCTGGTGCTCGCCGATCTTCTTCAGGTCGTCCTCGTACCGTCAAGGAGTGCAACACCAATGTGGGCCTGCTTGAGCGCACCGACGTCGTTGGTTCCGTCACCAGCCATAAGAGTGGTGTAGCCGAGGTCGCGAAGAGTCGAGACAATGTACTCCTTCTGCGAGGGCGAGACACGAGCGTACACCCAAGCGTGCGAGACAATGTCCTTCCAGCTGGGGCGGTGCTCGAACACCTTGACAGCGGCGCCGGTAACACAAATGTCGTAGTCGCGAAGAATCTCGGCGTCAAGAGGCTGCTCGGGTCGACAGGCACATCTTGGTCTCGTCAACGTTGCGCCACACAATCTCGTCGGCCGAGCCCTCCTTGAGGTCGAGGATCATACGTCGCGGTCGACAATCTCAACGTCGCGAGCGACGTGGGCGCGGTAAGCGGGTTGTCACCGGTGATCATGATGCAGCGGTGCGACGAGTCGGCGAGCATCTTGAGGGTCTCACGGCGTCGGGCTTGAGCGGGCAGTGGAAGACGAGGAAGCCGGCGAACTGGAGGTCGCTCTCACGCGTCACGAGTATGTGGTTGATCTGGTCAGGCTGCACCTTCATCTCCTTGAGCCGAGGGCAAGGACACGGAGCCGCGACGGTGTAGTAGCGGTACGTCTCCTCGTAGAACGCGGGCACCTTGGTGTACATGGTCTTGAGCGTCTCGGGGCACCCTTGACAGCGGCAATCCACTTGCGGCCCGAGGGTCGGTGGCAGCCGAGACGGTGGACATGCGCTTGAGCGCGGACGAGAACTGGAAGCGACGGCGAATGTTGATGGCGTACCTGTGGGGAGCGTCCTTGGAGTTGGGCGAGACGTTGTCGCCCTTGGACACCTTCCAGTCAAGAGCCTGCAGGTCGTCTTCTCCATAGGGTCACCAACGATGGTGCCGTCGTCCAGGAGGACAAGCGTGTGCAGCGGCAAGCGAAAGCGTCTCCTTGCTAGTCTCAGTCACGGGAACGAGGCGCTTGGGGTCGGCAGCGTCGACACCGCAAATGCCCTCAACGACGAGGTCCTCGCCGTGATAGTACCAGTCTTGTCAAAGCAGCACACGTCGACGCGGCCCGCAAATGGAATGCGGAACGGCTCCGTGCAGAAGATGGCGTACTTCTGGAGCGCGATAGAGACGCGTTGACGGCGAGCGAGAGCTCCATGGGAAGCTCGGGCGGGACGACGGAGGTGATGAATAAGGACGCAGTCGAGCAGGAGCTTGCCCTTGGCAAGGCCGCGCTCGAGTCCCTTGATCCAACGTACGCAGAAGCGGCAATGGCGAAGATAAGAAGGAAGAGAATGAACAGGAAGCTCTCAAAGTTGTTGGCCGAGACCCGCTCGGTCGAGAAGATCATAGTGCGCACGAGCTGGCCCTGAGTGGTACCGAAGCCAGTGCGGAGAACAACAGCGAGACAGCCACCGTCGGGGTCTTGGGACGGCAGAGCGCCGCATCCTCACCCTGGGACACCTGAGAGCCTTGGTACCGAGAAGAGGACGTTGTTGCGGTCGGCACCGTTATGTCGAGGCGGTCAGAGGGGTCGCGGAGCTCGATTGACTCCTTGAGAGAGGGTCGACTCGCCGAGAGCATGCCTCGTTGACGATACAGGTGCCGCGGAGGAGGAGGAGGTCGCAGGGATACCAGAGTCGGGTTGGTTCTAAGGATAGAGACGACGTCATCGGGCACAAGCTCGTTGGAGACGACCTCGACCCACTTGCCATCACGGAAGCCTGGACGGGGTAGGGCGTGATGGACATGGTGCGGAACTCGGTCAGAGTGCGTACACGCTGGAACACGACCGTGCACTCGAAACGACGAGCATGAACGCGGTGAACAGAGAGTAGTACCAGTACTCGTCGAGCATCCAGAGGGCGACGCAGAACATCTGGAAGACGAAGAACGGCGCACCGAGTGCTCGCGAACAGCTCGAGGAACTTGGGGATGGGATGTGGCACTCGTTGGGACCGTACATGGCCTTGAGGACGTCGAGCGAGGCAGCGACTGGGGCGAGCGGCGGCCGAGCCGACTGCTTCTTGCCCGGCGGCGTGGGTGAGGATACCGCGCGCGTGCTGGAAGTCGCCAGAGGCGGGTCTCGTCGCAGGGGTAGGGAATGAGGGTGAAGCGCTTCTCATCGTCCGAGAAGACGTAGGTGTCGCGCTGGTAGACGAACGAGTAGTCGGCTTGTCGGCGCCGGGCGAACTTGACGTCGAGAGGGACGAACTCGCCGTGTCCGCGGCCCTTCTTGGGCACGACGCGGACGCGCGAGGCCTTGTCAAGCGAGAATGCCTGGGGTTAGCGGGGGTTGTTGGGCAAAAGGGAGAAGGAAGACACATCATGAAAGCTGCGGTAGCAGCAGTCGCTGGACAAGCCGCTTGCTTCTGAAAGACAGGCCCTTCGGGAAGCGTCACCGAGTGGCGACCGCAGCCATAATCATGATAACGCAGGCGCCACTTACAGTAGTGTAGCAGAGCTTTGCGCGGATCGCATTGCTCCACCTTGTGGTGAGGAAGCTCAGCGCATGTCCGCCAAACACGAAGACGCAGTAGATGAACGACCACTCCTCGGACTGGATCCAGTCATCGTAGCGGTAGTAGTACGCATAGTAGAGAAGGGGGTAGAGGGCTGTGGGTGAGCAACCTGTACTTATCTTCCTAGCGCAGCCTCGACATGGCAGGCTGCTAAGTGTCTCGCCAAGCGCCCAGCGCCATCTGCGCGCAACTTACAAAGCCAGAAGACGCCGTAGATGCGCCATACAATCGGTATGGGGTTTTGCAGGCAGATCCAATCGATCTCGCCCGACGTGATCCCCGGATGGGACGCCCTGCATGTAAGCGTGTGTGCAAGTATGCTAGAGGGGGACTCACTTCCAGTCCGGCTTGGAGGACATGGTTGGCAAGAAGGGAGGTCGAAGATTAGAAAGCTAGATGGAGATTTCTGTCTGGATCTTTCTTTGACCGGCGTGGCCGGGACGTTCGTCGGCTAGGTGCGGCTTGGGCCACGGTGAGTATGTATGGTGGGGGATTTCAGGGTGGAGGTCGTGGAGGTCGACCGACACTCAAGCGTCTGGTGCGGACGCGTATCCCCCCCACCTGGGCCAAACCTGGGCCAAAGCGGGCCCCACCGTCGACACGGCCACGCGGTTACCACGACGTGTCACCCAGGGCAGGGGATATACTCCGCCACACAGCAAACACCGAATCTCCACCACGTGCAACCCACGCGATCCAAGTGGGGCACGGATGAATTGGTGATGCATGGAACCGCCGGCGCGCCTAGAAGCGAGCTCCCATCGCCCGCCGCGCATGGCCACTGTTCCTGACCCCATCACCACCTCCACGCTTCACCTCCACGTTACTTTGGGTCTGCAACTCGACTTCGCCGACTACTCGAGAGATCCAAATCCAGAGAACACTCGGACGCGCTTATCGCCTCTTTGACTGCTTGTCGCCCCCTCGACCCTCCCACCCTCCCCGCACCTAGCGCCCCGCCGCTCAGCAAGGCCCGCCATGAACATCTTCCGTCTCGTCGGTACGTTTCTGTTGTCGCGTACATGCGTAGCGTCTGCCCGCAATATCGACGAAAGTTGGCCAAGTTGGCCGAGGTGTTGATCTCGTGATCGCGCGCGTCGACCTACCACCCTTTCGTCATCGCTCAGTCCAACTCTTCCTCTACGCGTCTTCTCCTCTTTATCACTGGCATGCACGCCCTCACCACTTTTGAATGTCCAGCCGCTAACCCCAGGCGACTTGTCGCACCTCGCCTCCATCTTCATCCTCCTGCACAAGATCCAGACGTCGCGATCGTGCCGCGGCATCTCGTTCAAGTCCCAGGCCCTCTACCTCCTCGTCTTCGTCACCCGCTACCTCGACCTCTTCACAAACTATGTCTCCCTCTACAACAGCTTCATGAAGCTCTTCTTCATCGGCAGCAGCGCCTACGTCCTGTACCTCATGAAGTTCCGCTTCCGCCCCACGCAGGACCCCGCGCTCGACACGTTCAACATCGCCTACGTCCTCGGGCCATGTGCGCTGCTCGCCCTCGTGTTCAACTACGCGTACACCTTCATGGAGATTACCTGGAGCTTTAGCATTTGGACCGAGGCCGTCGCGATCTTGCCCCAGCTGTTCATGCTGCAGCGGACAGGCGAGGCCGAGACTATCACGACACACTACCTCGCCGCGCTCGGACTGTACCGCGCCCTGTACATTCCCAACTGGATCTACCGGTGAGTGTGGGTGTGGGAAGGGGGTATGTGGGTGGAGGGAAGGGGAGGGAGGGGGGGGGGGGGGGGGGGAGGGTGCAGATGGAGTGGGTGGAGGAGGTGGAGGACAGGGAAGGAGTTGGTGGGAGGTGGGCAGCTGCAGACAGCGGGTATGGGTGTAGAGAGCGCCAACGAGGCGGTGACCCCGCAGGCAAGACTGGGCGGCGCGCAGTGAGAGTGTACCCAAGCGAGACGATGTGTGGGGGACACGGGGACGAGTTGAGGCGGGAGACCAGGAGACCGAGAGGACGACTCGACTTCATGCACAACCGCTCACACATAGGTATTTCACCGACGGCGCCTTCGACTCGATTGCCGTCACCGCCGGCATCATCCAGACTGCCGTCTACGCCGACTTTGGCTACATTGTGAGTGTGCGCGGAGGGCGTAAGGCAGCGGCGTAGGAGGGAGCCAAAGCAGCGGCGAGGCGGTGCCGGCAGCCCCCGCGAGGGACGCAGGTATATATCTGCTCTTGCCGTGCGTGATCCTGCACCAGTGGCAGAGTGTCGTGGGGCTGTCGCGCCGCCACAGATCTAGGCAAGCTCTGGCTTGTCGCTGCAACATGGGTCCTCTACTGCCCGCCACCCAGAGATCCATGCCTCTATTACGTCCCCAAGCACGCGCTAACGCCCAGTACGTCACCAAGGTCCTCCGCGGACAAAAGTTCGAGCTCCCCGCCTAAGGCGACACTGTCCACTGGATGGACGTCAACGCGCACCCGCGCCCACGGTGGAGGGGTGCTGGCCCCCTTCTGCTTATCACGATGCAGCTTGCTACGTACCAGCTTGCCGGGCCATATCATAGAATCAAATGCATGAACGACATGTATGACGATGATGAGAGCGAAGAAAAATGCAACAGGAAATGGACGAGGCGATGTGGTGGTGGAACAGGTGGAAACAAGGAGCGCGGGCGCGCGCGGTCGCTATTAAAGAACAATGGTACCCAAGGTTCGTGAGTCATGATCACCGAGAGGTGGGTGGGAGGATGGGGATGTGGGGTGCTATGCCGGGGCGGGGAAGGCGTTGAAGAGGTCGAGCAGCTCCGAGTTGCCCGAAGCGAGCTTGTGCAGGAGCTCGTGGATGTTCTCGCCTCCTTCCGCCTGGTTGTCGTGCAGTGTGACCTCGTTACGTAGGCCTGAGCGATGAGGAGACGTCTTGCTCTCGACGGACCGCGGCGAGGGATCGACGGGCGAGCCGGATGGGCTGGAGAAGAGCAGGAGTGAGGAAGGCTGCCGGAATGGCGGTGGGGAGCTTGGTGGCAGCTGCGAAAAGTCGAAGGGCGTTGGCGACGACTGGTACTGTCCAAACGAGGAGGTGCGGTTGAAGAGTTCGGAGAAGACATCGTCGTCGGACGCCTCGACCGCATCGCTAGTCGGCTGAGCCATGACATGATTGCGAAGAGCGGACGACGCGTTGCGCGCGTCGGCGGAGGAGATGTTCCGAGCAGGAGAGCGGCTGGGGCTAGCCTCGTTCCCTGGAGCCATGGCAAAGCCGTCGACGTTGAAGAAGGCCGACAGATCGTCGGTCCACTGCATTGCCTGAGACTCATTATGCCCATTGCCGTCATCGCTGAGCGGCATGGCGAGACTCTGCATCGGTTTGTTGGACTCGCCAGTCGATGATCCTGGATCGGCAACGGGTGTTGCTGAGTCGCCTGCATGCCATGGACCAGGCGAACTGGCAGCAACGCTGGTCGCGGCGGCGACACGAACGGAGCGCGGTAATGGAGCCGAGCCACGAGCTGGAGAAGTCTGAGGTGCCACCTTAGCACGCGAGGCTGGAGCCTTTCCGGCCTTGCCCCTTGTCGCTCGGCGGTTGTTGGCGATGCGATCAGCGTCCTGCTCGGCGGCCTGCGTTAAAGTACGCTTGAAGCCAGCACGATCAGAGGCCTTAGTGCGTCCTCTACCGCGAACTATGCCGTTCTCATCGCTCTGCCACATTGACGGTGGGCGAGGCTCCATCTTCTTATTGTAGTAGAGGCCGCAGGCATTGCACACGCGAACGGTTGTGCCGTCCGGCTCTGTTTGCTGGCGCCAGACCGAACTCTTCGTAGTGCCACAGTTTGAGCACTTGCACGCGGCGCTTCCATACGTCCTGTTCGACATCTCCGACCGAGGAGCAGCCGCATTGCTACGCGCACGTTTGACCTTAGCGTCGTTCTTGCTCGCCTCCTCCTCGCGTAACCGCTTCTCAGTTGCGGCCTGTTGAGCACTGGTGCTCCCGGCAAACTTCTCGAGCAACTTGAGCACTTCAGGGGTGAGCTCTGGGTGGCCTTCCGCTGCCATCTTGCCAAGGGCCGACTTGACTTGAGCAAGGTCCGAAGGAGAAGCAGGCGTCTTGTTCATGTCGATGGTCGTCAACTTGGAACGCTCGTCGGCATCGGAACCTGGAGTCTTCTTGCGGCGCTCAACAGATGGCCTTCCTCTTGAAGGTCCAGCTGGTGAAGACATGACGTTCCGGGGGATAGGGCGGGGAGGAAGCTTTGATGACGATGCGGTGCGGGCGGCAGGGAAGGATGGGATTCTGGCGACAGTGGAAGGACGCGGTGCGGGGATGGGTGCTGGCGAATCGGGGACATCGTCGTCCTCGGGCTCGAGGATGCCAGTGACGGAGCCATTCTCGACAGCCTGATGCAATGGACGCGGGAAGGCTGATGAAGCAGAGAGACTGGATTTGAGTCCGACCGAGATCTCTATACCCCATGCGTCACTCTCGGTACTTGATCGGCTAGAGTGGGCCGCCGCCAACGCCTCCAAAGCGGACATGCCGTCGTCGGTCGAAGTCGGTGCCATGTTGAGAAACTCGGGTCGGCGAACTACGCGGCCGGTGATCAGATTCTTGCCCTGGTTGGCCTCAGCCAGAGCCCAGCTAACTAGGCCCTTGCCGGCCCACACCTCGTGCCCGGCGCTGGGACGACTGCGAGGATGAGGCGTGGCGCGAGACCGCCTCAAGTATGTCTCGCGGGGGTCGAGGACGTATAAGGAGAGGTCGGGTGTGCCGGGGTGGGCTGGGTGCAATTCAGGGCTGTGCATGGTCAGCGACGCCTCCGAGTGGTGCGAGCGAGTGATGGTTGTTACGCGTAGGGCTTTGAAAGAGCCAACGCCGCGATGGACGAGGAGAGGGGTACGGCGCGATACTACGAGAGATGACAAAGGGAACAAGCTATAGGGGGAATGGGACAGAGCCACCACCGCGTAAGGAAGACTCACCTGGCCAAGACAACACCCTGGACAACGGCCTTGAGGTAGATGGCACCCCAAGTCTCCTCGTCCGCGTCGCTTCTACTGGACCCAGCATTTGGATGGACGTAGACTTGTTGAGGCGACGCGAAGAGGGTGGAGAAGCTCTGAGAGCTGGACTGGAGGTGGTACGTGACTAGGACTGGGGGCTGGTCAGTACAGCTCAACTGCGCGTCGCTCAATGGCCGAGGAGGACTTACCCGGCAGCGAGTGGATGCGTCCAGCCTCGAGTGGAGCCACCATCGCGCGTGAAGTTTACAGACGCAAGATGGCAAGGTGGAGATGTAAAGATGTGATGGTGCGAGAGTTGAAGTGGAGAGGAAGAGTGAATGAGTTGAGGGAAGGTGGTTGAGGAGGAAGGTGGTGAGGGAAGGTTGTAGGATGAGTGAGGGAAGGCCACACGAGTGGCTTTGGCGGTCACTGGCTTGGATTGGTGAGACAAGGTGGCGGAGTGTCGAGGAAGGTGGATTTGAATGCTATCGATGTGCGGTCAATGTGTGTAGAGTCACGTCGGTTGTCGTTATCGAGACTTGAGTAATGTAGATGGAAGATGAAGTCGATGGTCGAGAGAAGGGACGTGTCGCAATGTCCAATGTAACAAGATGGCTTGGTTGTCTACGCGCCGTTGGGATGAATGAACATAGAGTGTCCTTATGGGTCTCTCTTGAGTGCGTTTAGGTGGCTTGTGCAGAATGGATGGGTAAGTTAGGATGACTTTACCCTGTTTACTCGCACCCAAACACACCGCGCCCAACACTCAAAAGGACAAAAGTCGCGTGGCCATCCCCCCAGGCCCTGGGTAGGTAAACATCAGACCCTCGCGAAAAATAAGTCGCGCTTCGATCTCTCATTCCCTGCATTTTGTTGCGTCACTCTACTACTAGTAGACCATAAACGGATTCAAATTCTCCTCGCAACTCTGGTCCATCACGCTTCCTGTGTTGGTGCGGCCTATGACTCCTGAACAAGCCATTCAACGTCAGGTCTCGATGCGCACAGTCCGCTAGACGCGTCGTTGGACATTAATGTCGAGTTGATTAGGTTGATGATACTCACAAGTCTAATTGTTCGGGAAAACTAGTCTCATCAGCATTGACATGGCAGACATGGCCTGTCGCTTGATGCATCACAGCTGATGCCCACAAATGTTCACTCAGACAGCCGCGCAGCCGTCCGACACATGGCCCGGTGGCCGGTTGCGGATGGGAGCGAGTGTGCGAGGAAGCCTTGTGTGGCAAGCTTGTTTATCCTTGTGGCGGATGAAGCAGTTAGCCTGTGACAGCAACCTCGGTTGATGTCGCTGAGTGAGAGTCTCAAGATGGCTGTGCTCATCACGCATGCTGCCATCCATCGCCAGTCCCACTAGTCATATGCCCTCGTATCTATCCATCCCAAAATGTTACTAGTACAATATCCTGATGCGAGTGTGATGTGGTATGGTATGTGTTGTGCTTTTGAGTTCCCATGAGTCGCCGTATTGGCTACGATCACGCGGGTGATCTGCAACCGAGCTGATGCTTACTGCCTCCAGCCTACTTCTTCCGCTCCAGCTTCCACTTCCACATCTTCTCCTGCCACTTCTTCTTCTCGCCATTGCGGTCCTCGTCGCGTTCTCGTCCTCGACGTAGCCGCGTCGCGCACACGGCGTGCTGAACCCTTGCCCATGAGCCCCTTCTGCGTTGAGATGCGCGTTTCGACCTGGCGCAGTGTCCGCACACGTCCCAACAACGCCGACAGAGTCGCCAACATCTCAAGGCGGTGTGCCTGTTGTCAGCTTGGCAGTCTGTGGCGAGCTGTGTCAACGTACCCTAGCATCCTCCTCCTCCTCGTCCATCTTCTCTCCACTGGTGCGGGGGCAGAGCTAGCCTTCTTCTTCTTGCCCTTGGTCGGCTCGGCTCCAGCCATCCGAGATCGACGCCTCTCCTCCGCAGCAGCCTCCTCCGCATCGACTTCCTCGTTTCCGTAGCCCTCGACTGCCAGTCAGCATCACGTGAGCGCTGCAGAACTCACACTCTGACCTGTCCTCGGCGAATACAACGTGGCCGTTCGATGGGACGTCACGAGCCTTGCCCTTGCCCTTGGACCGCTTGACCCAGCGCTGGGTCAACCACAACGCCCATCTCAGCCAGCTTCTCACCTCAGCCAACTCCTGCGGCACCCCACTCCTCCGACTTGGCCGGCAGCCGGCGCGTGACCTCGAGCTGAGCGCGCAAGCGGCAATTTTCTGCCAGTCAGCTCAGTACTCCCTGTAACGCACGTTCTCGTCCTGGCAATCTGCATCTTGACATAACCCAAGTCCTGGTCTTGAGGAGCTTGACGACGTCGACGACAAGGCCTCGTTGCCGCGGTCCTGGAGGTGCACGCCGCCTAGTCTTGCCTTGACCATGCCGAAGTAGAACTCATCCTTGTTGCGGAACGCAGCCTTCTCGCGAGCTTCTTGATGCGGTCCTTCTTGGACTTGTAGTCGCGCGCACGATGGACATAGTCCTTGTGCTTCTCGAGGAGACCGAGCTTCTGGCGATGGAGCGGCTGCGCGCGCTCCTTGTGGTTGCGCCGCGACATAATATCTGCTGTCAGCTTGGTCAGACAGTAAGCTACTCTTCTTGCCGAGTTGACCATCTTGGCTATTCGTTTGACGTGTGATGCCGTTAGAGGAAGATGGGTGGCAATAACGACGAACTTGTAAGCCGGCAACATGAAACGAACTTTTGATCGCGTGGCAACTTTGGTCCCGTGACCGGCGGAGTGCGGGTGGCAGTCCGACGATTTGAACATTCACCTCGCCCGAATGCCCGACCTGGTCCTGGGGAACTCTTTTGCCGGGTACTGCTCGAACTAGCAACTCGACAACCAACTCCTCCCAGGTCGATACCAAAGCCATCGCCCTCGCGGCCGCTCGGCTCCGCCGCCCTCCCATCCGACACTCTATTCGTCTTCGCCGCGCCATGGCCTCCCGAGGCGCGGCCGCGCTGCTGCCACTGCGTCTCGCGGTGGTGGCTCCCAGCGCGGGCCATACCGGCGTCAGGCTAGCATCACAAGTCGGCCTCGCGCACTTTAGGCATCCAAGGTTGGGGGCATCTTCGTCTGTCCCCTCTGTTTTTACTCGTCTTTGTCTTCGGCAGCCTGCTCGTCCCTCCGCACCCGGTTTTGCGATCACTCCCGATCACTCTTTGAGGCTCGGTGCTCGTTACGAGTCTTCGTCGTCTGCCACGCCGTCATCTCAACCAAACCAGACTAAGAGGAGTTAAGAAGGATGACAAGGACAAGGCGCCGTTCCTCGTCCCCAGGTCTCCTCCCCGTCAAGACCAGGCCGACTCGGCATCGATCATGAAGCTCATCTCGCTCGCCAAGCCGCAATGGAATTGCTCACGGTCGGAACGCTGTCTCGTCATCTCGACTGGTGTCTCGCTCTCGTTCCCTACATCATCGGAAAGATCATCGACTTCTTCGCCCCGGCTCCAAGGAGATGCTGCTGTTCGGCTTCCCTCGAGCAGGCTGCTGGCGCCTCGCGATCGTCTCCTCATTGGTGCCGTTGCCAACTCGGGCCGCAGTATCTGTTTGCGTCTCGCTGGCCAGCGTACCGTCGCCCAGATCCGCAACAAGACCTACCGCCAGTACCTCGCGCTTCCGCCTTCGCACATCGAGACCGCTGGTGTCGGTGACGCCTTGTCCGTCTCGGCCAGGACTCGTCCATCGTGGTCAGTCTCAGCGAGAACCTCGGTGAGGGTCTCAAGGCTGTCATGGGCGCGGCTGTCGGTGTCGGCGCCATGTACCTCATCTCGCCCAAGCTGTGCACGGTTATGATCCTTCTTTTCCCGCCAATCTCGATCGGATCGTACTTTACGGACGTACATTCGCAAGCTGTCGCTCAAGACTCAGGAGGCTCTCGGCAGCATGTCCAAGCTCGCGAGGAGCGTCTGTCGCACATCGCACAGTCACCGCTCAACACACAGCCGTCTGAGAGGGCGCTGTTTGCAGGCAAGGTGTCTGATGTGTTCAACCTCCAGAAGAAGGAGACATACGCCAACGGTATTTCCAGGGTGCCAACGAGGTCGCTGGTGACTTTGCCATGATTGGTCTTCTCATTACGGCGGTATTTTGTCAGCGCGGTGAGGTGTCTTCGGTGACATGACTACCTCGCTCATCTACGTTAACTGGATGAATGGAGTCTCAACAGTGAGTCGCCGTCGTTTTGCGACGTCAGCTCTCGCTGGATTCTTCACGGCCTCATGCGCGGTGTCGGTGCATCGCAGCGTATCATCTCGCTTCACGCCCTCCCTTCGCCGTCCTTTGTCAGTTGGTTCAAAGGTCGCTAGTGCCGATCCAGCCCCATCGAGCTGCGCGATGGCCTTTGCTACCCTTCCGCCCCGATGTCAAGGTGCTTGACGGTGTCAACCTCCGCATCGACCAGGGCGAGCAGGTCGCACTTGTGGCGGCAGTGGAAGCGGAAAGTCATCGATCCAGCTCCTCCTTCTTCGCTTCTACGACCCCACTGGTGGCCAGGTGTTTCGGTAACAAGGACATTCGCGAGTTCGAGCCCGAGTCGTGGCGTAAGCGTATCGGCTACGTGCCCAGGACCCCATTCTTTTCGGCGGCACTATCGAGGACAACATCAAGTACGGCCACCCGGATGCAGCCACGAGGACGTGTGGCCGCCGCGCTATGCCCACTGCGACTTCATCGACCGCCTGCCGAGGGCTACCAGACAATCATTACCAAGGCTTCGTTGTCGGTGGCCAGCGCCAGAGAATCGCATTCCCGCGCCCTCGTGGCAAGCCGTCTGTGCTGCTCATGGACGAGGCGACCAGTGCTCGACTCGGAGTCTGAGCGCGCTGTCAACGCCGCTCTCGACAAGCTCTTCAACGACACGATATACGGTATTCTCATTGCCCACCGCCTGTCGTCATTGCCAGGCTGACCGCGTCGTTTACCTCGAGAGTGGTATCATCATGGAGGATGGCTCGTACGACGACCTCATCCCGTCCCCATGGCCGGTTCGAAGATGGTCAAGGGTCAGATGTCCAAGATCAAGGACCCCGTTGGAGAGGAGAAGACGTCGAGGAGGCTGCCGCCTCCCCCCACGGACACCACCCCAGCGCCCTCCCGCATCTCGTCCAGACCCCGTCACGCTTCCGCCGTCAACCAGCGCCGTGGGCTTCACACCAGCGCCGCCGCTTCTCTTCTGAGGCGGCAGTGCCTGAGCCGCCCAAGGACTACCGCACTGTCTACTCGGCTGCCAACCCCGCTGAGCCTCTGGCCGACCTCCCATGCCTGTCCCCAGGCCCCGGCGCGCGCTCTTACTGCTACAAGCCGCTGCCCCATGACGCCGGCTCGTCTGATCAAGGTCTACGCCCAGCTCTCGAAGCGCAATCTGTCGTTCTGATGACGCTCACGCCACACGGCTTGCGCTCTCGCCCTTCCCTCTCCTGCCTGTCTTGGCTGCCTTACTGTGGCACTTCTCACCTCGCCGCGGCCAACACTTCAACCAGATTATGGAGGTGCCTCTCGACGCGCAGACGCCTCGTACTCGCGTCCGCCCTCTTGTCGCCGCCGTGTCACGCCCTTCCACGCCGCCTCGTTCGGTGTCGTGTGCACTGCGCTCGCGGCTCGATCCTCTGGTTTGGCTGCAACCCACGACTGCCCTCTTGGCCTTGGCAACTGTTCCTCTACGCGGCGTCTACACGCCCATGAAGCGTTTCAGCGTCGCCAACACTGGGTCGGCGCGTCGTCGGAGCCATCACGCCCTGATGGGCTGGACTGCACCGGCGGCTCGCTGTGGCCCACCGCTCCAGCCACTGGCCTGCACTGGCCTCTGGCCGAGAGCCTGCCGACCTCCCAACCCTCTGACGGCATGGATGCTTGCCGTTCTCCTCTTCTCGTGGCAGTTCCCGCACTTCAACGCGCTCTCCTACATGATCCGCCCGTTCTACGCTCTCGGCTACCCGATGCTCTCCGTCCTCTCGCCGCGGCTCAACGCCCTCGTGAGCCTGCCACGCGCTCATCCTCGTCCCGTGTGCGCGGCCATGGCCCCGCTCTCCGGCTGCGTCGACTGGACTTCGCACTCACCTCGGCAGTGCCCAACGCCTACTTGTCAAGTCGGCATGGGACTTTACCGGCGCACCAACGAGCAGACGGCCAAGCGCGTCTTCTTCGTGTCGCTCTGGTACCCCCGCCGTGCTGGGCTGATGCTCATCCACAAGAACTTTGCAAAGTGGTTCAAGCCCGAGATGGAGTGGGAGAACAGCGAGGAGGGGAAGAAGGAGATCAGGGCGATCGAGGAGGCCAACGGGCGTGTGTTGAGGCCTCACACCCAGGGTCAGCCACAGCCACAAAGGGCGGAGGAGAAGTAGGAGCGAGAACTATAGACAAACTGTACCACTATCAATCATGGCATAACATCCCCAGCTCGCGTGAGGGGTGCGAGTGTGACCAGGGAGGAGAGGCGAAGGGAAGGGAGGCGAGGGAGGGATAGGGATAGACTCGCTATCCTACTGCGTTAATCTGTGTTGGTATGTTGGTGGGAAGCAAGGCTGAGGTCTGTGTTGCTAGACACTCGAAGATTGGAAGCTTGGAAGCATGGCAGTCTCGAAGACTCGAAGAAGAGCAGCGGATGCATGGAAGAGCACGGATGGAATGGACGCTTGAACGGCACGCGACGAGCAATGTTTGCCACCGACCAGACCGCCCTGAAAGCAAAATCATCAACAAACCACTAAACGCGTCACCCACATCAACATCATCCACCATCAACATCTGTACATGCGCCATCCCCGTCGCCCACCCTGCATCGACCAGTGAGACCCATCCCGCCCGCCCTCCGGGCGCGTGCGCTCTCGGGAGGGCGGCCCGCCCCACGGCGCTTCATCACCTGGCCGTCATCCTCTCCTCTCTCCTCATCGGCACCCTCGCGCTCTTCATTAGCGGGCCCATCCCGTCCTTTCTCCCTACCATGTCCTCGCCACGCGCGCCCTTCACATTCTTCGGCGATACGACAGTCGCCCGCGCGGACGGAGGCGCTGTCGGCCGCTGTGAACCCTGCGTTTCTGGACGAGGGGTATGACCCGGCAGTGTTCGACCATGCGTACGCCTCGCTGCGGGCGCCAATACCGAGGCCAAAGCCTTCCTCTCCTCCATCCTCGTCTGCATCAGCAGGATCATCCCCGCGCCCAGCCTCAGCGTCGTCCACCGCGCCCCAGTCCATCGAGGAATGGATGCCAGTCCGCGACTCGGACTTCGTCCCCGACCACGAGCACGAGCACGACCACGTGCACGACACCTCGGCCTCGGCCGCCAACGCGCCAGCTTTCGAGCCACCAGACGCGCCGCGCCCCCTCCCCCCACCCCCCGAGCTCGGCACGTTCGACGCGGCGCTCACCAAGCCGCGCCGCCGGCGCCGGACAGCAGCGCAGATCGCAGCCGACGCGGCGCGCCTCGTGGCGCTCACCCAGCCCCTGCCGCCCGGCTCGGTGCCGCAGGCCGGGGAGACACGGTTCGACTGGCGCGAACGCGCGCTCAGCGCCACCCCACACGCGCCGGGGCGGCACTGGTTTCCCGACGCGTGGCGGAGCCGCGTGCCACCCCCCTTGACGAAGGTGTCGGAAGTGCAGCCGCTGTGGGCTGAGATCAGGCGGTATGCCGAGCAGTGAGTAGCGGTTTGAGACGGCAAAGTTGCTGACCACAGCTTCGTGCCCCTGCTGCAGGCTGAGCAGGAGGAGGCGGAGCGGCAGTTTGCGGTGCGCCTCCGCGAGTGGCCGGACGAGCAGCTGCAGCGCGAGGGATACGTGCTCAAGGAGATGAGCGCGTCGACGGCCTGGCAGCCCAAGTTCAAGGTCGAGGGCACCGTCATCTCGTTCTATCCTACGGGGCGTGCCGCGACACGGCCGCTGCCACCTCACCAGTTCGAGTACGTCAGCTGACAGATCAACCCGAGGCCGCAGCTGACAGACAGACCGGGGCAGGTCGTGTTGCTTAGCCGGACGGACCCGCTACAGGACGCAGTGCCGGACCCCAAGGGGCCGGAGGACACGCCGCTGAGAGGCACCGTTCTGAGCCACTCGCGCGGCAACGTTCGTGTCACCTTTCCCTCCGCCCCGCCAGACATCGGGTCGGGGAAATGGCGCATCGACATAGGTTGCAGCGACTTCTCGTTCAAGCGGCAGAAGGAGGCGATCACGCGGCTCAACCTCGACCCCGTACAGACGGACATGGCCGAGTGTCGCGCCAAGACGCAGACGCCTGCTGCCCCCATGGCGATGGAGGACGAGGTGCTGAACGCGGCGCAGAAGGCCAAGACGCCGGAGCAGCGCATTCTCTTCGGGACCGGCGTGCGCGACCTGCTCCTCAGGCGCTTCCAGGCCGATTACGAGCCGATGGACGTCGGCGCGCGCGGGCTTGTGCGCGACCCGGACGACGTGGCGGCGGAGACGGCGGAGATGAAGCCATCCGATATGGAGGCCGGGCCGTCGCCTACCCCGCACGCGGCCGAGCAGCCGCGCGGCATCCTCACCCAGAACAAGCTCATCGACAGCTGGACGCAGAGGTACCGCACGCCTGCCGGGCAGGCGCCGCTCGTCGTCGAGGGCGACCCCGTTATCCCGCTGAACGCGAGTCAAACGCGCGCCATCGCGATGATGCTCAGCGAGCGTCTCAGTCTCGTCCAAGGCCCGCCGGGGACAGGCAAGACGCGCGTCATCGTCGAGACCATCAAGCTCCTCAAGCAACATTGGCAGATCCCACATCCTATCCTGGTGTGCGCGCATACCAATGTCGCGGTCGACAACGTCCTCGCTGGGCTCAGGGCGCAGGGCCTCAAGGCGCTGCGGTACGGCACAGCGTCGCGTGTCCCAGAGTCGCTGCAGGACCTGACGTTCGAGGCGCGTCTCGAGAAGCACCCGTTGTGGGGATATCTCGAGCATATGCGCAGGGAGCGCGAGGGCGTCCAGAGCCAGCTGGCGGAGGGCAACTTGAGCAAACAGATGGCCGAGGCCAAGCAGAAGCAGTCGACGCAGCTCAACCGGCGCATCTTCATGATGCGCCGTCGCGTCCAGTTCGAGGTGCTCGCTGATGCCGATGTGATTTGCACGACGTGCCTGTCGGCGACGAGTCGGTGGCTCGACGCCATCGACTTCCCGATGGTGTTCCTCGACGAGGCGAGCATGGCGACGGAGCCGCTCAGCCTCGTCCCGCTGACCAAGGGCGTGAGTGCCGTCTCTCTTCCAGCGTGTGGCAGGAGTAGCTGACGACAGTCGACACAGGTGGCCATCATCGGCGACCACAAGCAGCTCCCGCCCGTGGTCGTGAGCGAGCAAGCGCAGGCGGGCGGGCTCGCCACGAGTCTCTTCGAGCGCCTGATCCACGAGCAGCGTGAGTCTCCTCCCCCCTCCTTCTGTCGCTCACGCCCAGACGTCCCCTCCATCATGCTCGACACGCAGTACCGCATGCACCCGTCCATCTCGGCGTTCTCCAGCCGCGCATTCTACGACGGCGCGTTGCGCGACGGCACGCGCCTGCCCGACGGCAGCGTGCGGCCCGGCCTCGAGCCGCCCAACACGGCGTTCCTGCTCCCCGACGCCGATGGGAAGCCGCTCAACGTCACGTTCCTCAACCATGACTTCCCCGAGTCCCCGCAGAACCGCAGCATCGCGAACTACCATGAGGCGGGGCGCGTGTGCGATATCGTCGCGGACCTGTTGCACAACAACCCTGTGAGTGTCTCCTGGCCGCTCTTATCCTCGAGTCTTCATTCCGTCCTCCCTACGCCCTTGAACTTCTTCCTTCTCCTTCTGCCAGCCACTGTCATCTCGAGATGCCTTCCATAAGCACCTCTGCCCTGCCCTTTTCCACCGCCCTACGCCCCAACACTGCTGACCCCAGGACCTCCGCGGCGAAGACATAGGCGTCATCGCGCCCTACGCCGCCCAGATCCGCACCGTCTCGGAATACCTCACCGTCGACGCGTCGCGCGGCGCAGCCTTCCAGGCGTGGCTCGGCACCGAGCGCGCCGCCGAAGTCGGCGATATCGAGGTGAAGACGGTGGACGGGTTCGAGGGGCGCGAGAAGCAGGTGATCATCTTCTCGACGGTGCGGTGCAACACGGCAGGCTATATCGGCTTCCTAGCCGACTGGCGGCGGTTGAATGTCGGCCTGACGCGGGCCAAGCGGGTGAGTCGGTGTGGGGAAGCTAGGAAGATGCAGGAGCGGGAGCGGGCTGGGTGCTGACAGCAGGGCCTGATCATCCTCGGGTCGGCGAACACGCTCACGTCCGCCCGGATTGGGAGCTACGCGTCAGACGCACTGCCGCGGGACGGCGTGAGGGTGTGGCGCGAGTTTATGCGGTATCTCAAGGACGGGGGGATGGTGATGGACGACCCGGCGTAGTCGGCGGTGGGGGACGTTGAACCCGGAGCGAGTGAGGGGTTTGGAGACGGAAGACGGGGGGCAGGCGGAAGTACAGAAGAAGAAGAAGAAGCAGCAGCATCCACGTACCTTGCATCATGGCATTACTCATTAGCATATGCATATTTGTCAGCTCTAGGATGGACGACGGGCTAGGTAGGCTGCCGAGGCCGACTGAGTGAGGGGACGGGCAGCTCGCGATTATTGGCTCGGCGAGGTGCAGCTGCGACCGGGTATCAGTTAAGACCATAGCCTGAGACCTCGACGGCACGGCGAAAACGTCAAATACAGAAACAGACGAGACCAGAGACACAGAGACAGTAATATACAGTGCATAATGGGGGTATACCAATGGTGGAATCGTCGATGCTGGGACCACGGCTCGTGGAAAATCGACTGCTGTGATACGACGCGAGCAGTCGGTGTCGGAGACGGGTTCGGAGGGATCTATCGTACACTTCTACCTCTCTCTCTCTCTTTCGTCGTCGTCGTCTTCGGGAGGCTGGGATGAGATAGGCTCGCGCCCCCGTGTCAAACTCAAGAAAGTGGTGGAACGGAAAGCGGGTCGATGATGACAGGTCGCTCTCCAGGCCCTTGAGCACTGTCCCGGGCCCTCTCGCGCTGCAGCGGCGCCGCGCCCAGCCGGCTCCCCTCTCCATCTTCCATCTGCCATCTAGTTGCCGCTCTCGGCCTGGCACCGCACACTCGGCCGCCGCTCGGGCTGCGCCCTCGCCTAGTACTGCGACTTGGACACCGCCTTCTCGTCGCGGAACATGTGCTTGCAGTGGATGCAGTAGTAGAAGAGCGTCATGTTGGTCGTGTGCCGCTTCGCCTGGTCCTGGTAGAAGACGGCGCCCGACTTGAAGCATTGTGGGCACTGGATGTTGGAGCGCTGCAGTGTCGGGTCCGTCTCGAGGTCTTTTGTCTCGCCTGGTTGTTCGCTGCTGTCAGCGGGTGTGTACAGATAGGGGGGCAGGGGGGAGGGGGAGGAAGAGTCGACAGGGTATGCGGCATGGCAAGACTTCGCCGCTCGTCGCCAGCTCCTCCGGCCCATCTTGCGCTCCCCGCTCTCCTCAACTCCAGAGCCCTGCGCCCCAGAGCTGCAATACCCGCCACTCGCCACCGCATCCCCCCTCCCCCTCGCCCCTTCGGGGCTCGGGCTCGGATGTACTCACCGAGCAATCGTCAACAAATCATTCTTGTACACACAAGGCGCAAAGCCCGGGTCCGCCGTCGCGTTCTCCGCATACTGGCAGTTCCGGCACTGGTACAGGAGGACC
Source organism: Cutaneotrichosporon dermatis (assembly GCA_020011015.1). Lineage (NCBI taxonomy): Eukaryota > Fungi > Basidiomycota > Tremellomycetes > Trichosporonales > Trichosporonaceae > Cutaneotrichosporon > Cutaneotrichosporon dermatis. The sequence continues at coordinate 1,352,709 of JAIGNX010000002.1, read as the reverse complement.
TTGGACACGTTGTCGGACTGGCATTAGCACTTCAGTTCACTGACGGCGCGGCGACGTACGCGGGGGTAGAGGAGGTTGTTGCTGCCGTCAGCTTTCCGAACAAGGAGATTCGAGCTCACCATTCGCCGCAGAACTTGAGAGTTGGCATTGTGATTGTTGTGGAGTGGTGGAGTGGTTGGAGGCGAGATGGAGATGACCAAGATGAGTAGTTGAGGTTTGGTTCGAGTTCGACGCTCGATAACAGCTGGGCGCCTAGGCTGCGGCGCTAGAAGGTACCAGGGAGTACTTTGGCGCCTACACAATTAATGAAAGGCTTGTGACCGCGTGGCTACCACGTGACACAACCGTGGTCAATTAGCCGAACTATCCGTCTGCACTTCTGCCCTCCTGCCAACAGATAGTAGCCTAGATAGCCTAGACCTGGGAAGGTGGTGCTAATGCTGCGGATCGCGCGGATCGGGGATCACATAATCATCGATCCGGCGTAGCGTAAGCGTGCGGCGCGTGCACTCCTCATGGGCCCAGCAGCTGATTCAAACATGCTTCCCTTCCGCCCATCTCTTCCTCCGCCTAGGACCACCATCAACAGCCGTGTCTGATGTAACTTCAAGCTCCTCCGCGCCGCGGGAGTGCCCAAGTCAAAGACAGAAGAGAGGAGAGGAACGGCTCAGCGGCTCGTCGCGGAAGGATGGGCCTGGCCGTCACGGTCGGGTGTTGGCTTCATGCTCAGCGCGCGAGGCGGCTGTACCTTGGCCCTCTTCCGGACTCCCATCACCATTCCGGCCTGTTCTCATGGATGCCTCACTTAGAACTAAACACCACCACACACCTCGCCAAACACGCTGCCGACGACGCGCCAAGGCGGCGAAACTGGCGATCGCTGACATGGACCAACAACGCGGTCCGAGAGAGTCAGGATATTGGACGCCATGGACGCCACGATAAGCCACCGTTGCGCCGGCATTCATTCGGGCCCTCTAGGCTGTGAGCAGGCATTGCGCGTATCCTGCACTACAGAGGCACAGAGCTGGCGCGTCATCCCTGCTTCCTCCTTCTGCTTGTAGCGTATCCTGCAGCGGAAGTGTTGGGACGTGCGAGGTGAGAAAGGTACGTAGATGCCGAGGTCGTACCAAAGACATGCAACGGATGATGCAAGCAAGGTTGTGAATGTGCCTGGTATCCATAGAACAATCTCTCTCCTGTACTCCTCAACGACCAAAACAAAAGCCGAGGAAGGAAGAAGGGGATGGAGTAGAATGCGCCCTGGGGATCCCTTGTCCGAGTAACCTCCGAAGCTTGTCAACCCCCCCGGGAGTTTGTACGATTGACATGCCGTACTTGTGTCTGCGGGTACCAAAGTGGCGTCGTCTTCCAAACCTGTTGCCCTTCACCGTCGCCCTCATCGTCAATTGGGACTTGCTCACAGGTCTCGACGCCTCCAACACGATCCCTCACCTCTCTCTCAAGCCTCGCAAGCCTCGGCATTGATTCACCGCTTCTCCTTTCTCCATCGGATCTTCCACCCGTCCCTATCGTCGTCGACGCAGCCTCGCAGTGCGTGGACAGCCCTCCACCTACCCACCCTACCCAAGCACTACTTTGATTTTCATCTCCCGGCATCCAACTACTAATCCCAACGGCCAACGCACCCCTCACTCTTCGCGTAGACTCAAAACCTTGTCGTCATTCAAGGCCCAGGGGATCAAACAAGCTCTGCTTCCCAAGCAAGTACAACCGGCATAATAACAACTCTCCCGACCTCTTGCCTTTCGCACACGCTCCACCTCTCTACGCCCTACACCCCACGCCCACGCCTCACGCCCCCCACGCCCCACGGTCGCGCCCGCCTTGCACGCCGATCCTAGCCCGGAACACGGTATCAACCTGGATTCTCCACTCCCATCTCACCACATTCTCAACTACCAACATTGTAATTTCGCATCTCCACTCTAGCCTTCCATCTTCCACGCCCCGCCGCGTCCGAGCGCTCGTATCGCACGCCACCTCTACTGCATCCATCGACTCCTCCCGCCGCTCGCCCTAACCCCGGTCATCAAACACGCCCTCGGCGCAACGACACCTCGTCCAGCGCCATGCGCTCGTTGCCAATACCGCGGCGCATCTTGCTGCTGGTCGGCACGCTGCTCGCCATCTTCCTCGTGCTGCACACGTTTGCGCCGGCCACCCTCCCCCCAGTCCTCACCCCCCACTATCCCCATCACGAGCCCGACGCTCCGCTCTGGTCGTCATCCAAGTGGCTCCCACCACTCGTCAATGGGAACCGGCCAGACAAGCCAGTAGAATACGAGGCGGACGGGACATGCCGCTTCCTCTCGCTGATGGGCGCCCTGTCGCCCGACGAGCGCCGGCTCGCCGAGACCATTGAGCTCACTCAAGTGTCCCCCGGCGTCGTGTCTGTCAACAACAAGACGGAACCGGGCGCACATCCCATCCTTGGCTTGTTGCTGCACGGAGAGCGCAAGTGGAACGAGCTCATCGGGCGCCAGAGTAAGACACTGCACCAGGCATACGACGCGTACGTCGCACGATGGGGGCGGCCGCCTCCCAAGGGCTTTGAGGACTGGTGGCACTTTGCCCTCGACCGCGAGGTGCTCCTCATCGACGAGTATGACGTGTGAGTTTTGTGGAAGTTGGTCAAGTCTGACGAGACAGCATAATGGAGTCTCTCATGCCATACTACGGCCTGCCGATTAAGGAGATCCAGCAGCGTAACAAGGAGACGGAAGCGCTCGTCGAGACGTTCACGCTCATCGTCAACAACGGCAAGGTGGAGGTGCAGTGGAACGACGACTATGCGCGCGATACGTGGTGGTCGACACGCGCACGCGCAGACTCCCAGGTGAACATCATGGAGAAGTTCCTGCATCTCATGCCCAACATGCGCGCCACCTTCTCCATCCACGACCAGCCCACGGTTATGCTTAATCACGACATTGCCCAGAAGCTCGAGAAGGCCGCAAAGGATCACAAGACAGTGAGCAACGTTGGCGACGTCGACAAGAAGAAGTTCGACATGCCGCTCGCTTGCCCACGCGACTCGCCCCTGGGTAAGAAGCAGACGGAAGACCGTGAGTGATTGACTGGGACATGGATAGTGCTGACCGTGCAGCCGCTGTCGACTCGTTCATCTGGGACCACCTGAAGGCCATGAACCCATGCGACCACCCCTCGCTCATGGAGAACCACGGCATGTTCCTTGAGGAGCATATCGAGACCTCGAGCCCGCGGCCACACACCAAGCTCCTTCCCGTCTTCTCCTTGTCGAAGACGGTTCTCAACCAGGACATTCCCGTGACGCCAGTTGGCAAGGACGGCAGCTTTGAGGACCCGGGAATCGAGCCGCTGTGGAACAAGAAGAACGGCAAGATGTACTGGCGCGGCCTGGCGACCGGCATGTTCCACAACAAGAAGGCCGGCGCCAAGTGGCGCCAGAACCACCGCGAGCGCCTGCACTTCCTCGCCAACGACCGCGCAGGCAAGGACGAGGAGCTGCTTGTGCCCGTCGGCTCGACAGGCAAGACCAAGTATGAGCGCCACTCGCTCCGCGAGCTTGGCGAGTACTACACCAATGCCAAGCTGGCCGGTGGACCATGGCAGTGCGACGAGGGCGACGGGACGTGTGGCGAGATGACCAACGAGATCGACTTTGCGCCCAAGGATCCCAAGGAGGAGTCGAACAAGTACAAGTACATCCTCGACACGGACGGCAACGCGTGGAGCTCGCGCTTCCCCCGCCTCATGCAGGGCCTGAACGTCAAGCTCAAGGCGACCGTGTTCCCGGAGTGGAACTCGCTCACGCTTCCCGAGTGGTTCGCATACGTCCCCGTCAAGATGGACTACTCGGACCTGTACTCGATTCTCGCCTTCTTCCGTGGTACGCCGTCGGGAAGAGGCTCGCACGACGAGGTCGCGCGCCGCATCGCGCGGAACGGCCAGTGCTGGGTTGAGAGGAGTGAGTGGAGTCTGGCAGCAGATATCAGTGGCAGTGGCTGACCCGCAGCGTGGAGGAGGGAGGACCTGGAAGTGTACATGTTCCGCCTGTACCTCGAGTGGGCGCGCCTGTTGTCGGACGACCGCGACAACGGCAAGATGGTGAGTAGCGTGTGGGCGCATGGGGTGGGGCGTAGGCCAATCCTGGCTCAGAGTGAGCACTAACACCCAGGACTTCGAGCTGCAGCCGTGGCACAAGGACCCGCCAAAGTCGGAACAGCACGAGGGCGTCGGCGCCGACATGGTCATCCCGGGCATCGACTCGTGAGCGCGTGCCAAGCCGCGTCTCGCAGAGCTGCGCGCAGACATCATAGACAGACAAGCATACAAGCATGTACCATAGATTCTCCATCGCATTTCCGGACACTCGGATACTGGATTGCCAGCCTGGCTTATGCAACGCATGGCATTTGTGTGGTGTGGTGGTGTTTGGGAGCGCTGCTTCTAGGTGCTACAGTGTTGCTGGGGTGTTACTGTAAAGTCGTGCTACTGGGTAGTACAGCGCCCACTCGAGTGCTACAGCCTGCTCGGGTTACAGTGTCGCATGGTGTTGCATTCGTGCTACTGAGATGGCACAGCGCTACTCTAGTGGTACTGCCATGCCCCCTGCCGTGTCTATGCTGAGATGGCACAAGCTCCGAAACATCGACCGAGCTGATCGCTACGGCCATCTGCGATACAGGCAGATCGGCACAACGATCAGAGTCATAAATGCCTCATCAGCTTATCTCGCCGCCCCGCTCGCCGTACTCCCGCGCTCGACAGTGACATGCAACGATGACATATCTTCTACAGGGGCCGAAAACAGGTCGCAGACATTGCTGCTGCGAGAGTGAAGAAATACACAAACTACCGGAGTTCCTAAAGTTGAGTTGATGGATTGCGTTGACGAGTCAGGCGCCGTCCTTGACTACCGATGCACTAATGGGTGGAGAGGGGGCCGTGGGTGGGTGGTGGGGGGTATCTACTGGGTGTTGAGGTGTCGCGTTGAGGGGCGACGGGGAGGAGGCTGGCAGGCATGCTGTGCGTGCTTGCTGCCTGCCCGCGCTAGGCTGCGCTTGCTGGTTTGCTTGATGGGTACGCTGAGTGCGATTCACGCACACTCGCGGCTTACTCTTGCACGCCCATGACCTCGACAAGGCCAAAGGCGGCGCCGGCGGCGAAGCCACCGACCAGCGTCATGCTGATAGCGCCCCAGAGGTATCCGCCCCATCCGCCAGTCGCGCCGGTGAAGTAGGTCTTGACGCCGCCGAAGAGGAAGAGGATGATGCCGGTCACAATGACCGACCAGAGGAGACCGACCTGGGCCGAGTCGGTGAGCATGTAGGGGATGAGGGGGATGAGGCCGCCGAAGAAGTAGGAGAGGCCGATAGTGAGCGCCGAGGTCCACAGACGGGAGCGGGGAACCTCCTCCATGCCCTCGCCGAACTTGAGGAGGAAGGCGGTAAGGCCGACGTTGGGGTCGCTCTTCTCGGAGGAGCCCGACTCGATGTCGCCGCGCGGGGCGTCGACGCCCTCGACGGCAGGGCAGGCCTCGTCCTCAACCTCGAGGAGCTCCTCAGCGACGAGACGCGAGAGGGCCTCCTTGACGCCGAGAGGGCCGAGGATGGCGTGGACCTCACGCTCCATCTCGCCGTCGCAGGAACGGAGGACACGGGCGTGGGTCTGCTTGCGGAGGTAGTGGAAGTGGTCGAGCTCGGCCTGGGACGCGAGGAAACCACCGAGGCCCATCGAGATGGCGCCGGCACAGAGCTCGGCGAGGCCACCAGTGACGACGAGAGTCGAGTTGCCGAGAGACGACAGGCCGGCAGTCAAAGCGAAGGGCACAGTGAGACCGTCAGACAGGCCGATAATGCAGTCGCGCACAATCTCGGGCGAGATAAGGTGGCGCTCGTCGTCGCCCTTGAGCTCCTTGCCTGATCACGTCAGCAGGTTGCGCGTGGGAATGGGGGCAGGCAGAGTGTGGGAGTGCGAGCGAGCGCACGCTTCGCCACCATCAAACAATACTCACAGCATTGGCCACCGGACGCGCCGCACTTGGAGTGCAGTGGCTCCTCGTTCTCAAGCAGGTCCTCGACGCGGAGACGGCGGTTGGAGCGGTTGGAACGGAGCGACGAGCGCGACGAGGTGCGCTCGATAGGCCAGACAGTCTCGCCAGTGGCGTTACCGCTGCGCTTGAGGGGGACGGCGGCGCCGCCGGAGGAGGGGGAGAGAGTGCTGGCGCCATTACCAGTCGCGCGCGACGCGCCACCACAGCAGCCAGCGCCGCCCTTGCCGCCACAGCAACCTGCGGGGCGGCCGGAAAGAAGAGGGGTGCGCTCGCCGTTGTCCTTGCTGCCCATTGTGTGGAGGGTGAGTGAGGTAGTGAGAAGGAGAGTGTTGATGGGGAGAGAGAGTAGTGATGAGAAAGAGTGAGAGATAAGGACAGTAGTAGTGAAGTGAAGAGGAATGGTGGGGAGGCGTTGGGGGGGCGGACTGGGATTGTTAGTTTTACTCGGCGGCGGGGGGAGGGGTGACGTACAGTGGCCGAGGGAGAGGTAGAGGGAAGGGAGGTGACCAACACAAGACCGTGCTTGTAAGCGATTCTCTCTCAGGCACGACTTCAAAAGGACCCTTTGATAATTGCATAACGAGGTAGATCTTCAAATCCTATTCAGGGTCCTAATCAACTTACTTTGAAAAATATCCAAAGGCAAGTAAACGGAAGTAAAAATCTATCACACAAAGGCTCTGGAATGCTCCGGACCCGATCGCCGACGACAACCGTGCCGATGGGCCATTGCTGATGAATACCAATGATCTGATTGGTTCAGAGTCCACTGAAATGACCAGAACTTGCACCGTGTCGGCATGTTGGTGACGCGACGTACACTCCTGCGCGGCCGTCAACATCCGTCCGGCACGATATGGCGCCTCCTCCCTGTCCCATTCCCCTGTCACGACGTGTAATCCGGGCAACGCGGTTGGACAGCGTGACGCCCAGCCACGTCCATTGGTCACTCAGTCTGTCGTTAGATCGGCATTCACTCGCCCAGCTCGGAGCTCCTTTGCTTGCCGGTGTGCGATGCGAGGTAGTCTAGTTCATGGGTCATGGCATGTAGCAATTGGTGGCGCGCGGTGGCGAGGCGACGAGGTGGACGCCGGGCGCCGTGTCCTGCTATAGCTGGGGCAACAAATCACCACCTGCTGATTATTATAGACATGCCAAGACGCGATGGAACGACAGCGACCACTCACAACATCGATAAATGGCAGCGTACTGACACCTCGCACCGTTCTCAGCCCAAGTCTCAGCCGCTGTGGATGATCCCTTGCGATTTATCCGTGCCCCTGCTGCGTGGATATGTATAAACACCACTATTGACACCGGCTGCCCAAGTTGCGAGCGCCGCCCGGTGCCTCGCTGTGCTGTCCGACGCTCCGGCGTGACATGCTGTCATGGAGAGCTGGAGGCAAGGCCTGAGGGTGCTTGTATGACCTGCGAAGAGGACGTCGCGCGAATGCAAGTTCGGCTGGAGAGCCCTAACCCCTCGTGCTGATACCAGCTATGACTTGTTTACAGCACATCTAGAGCATAAAACTGGTCTGATCCTGTTGACCGCGACGTGGTTGGGAGTGGTTGATTGTGTACGGAGAAGCAGCTCCAGCGTGCAACGCCGGGGGCGAGGACGAGGATACACCCCTCTGCGCGTGCCCTGACAGGTGGTGAACATGCAACGGAGAGGGGAGAGAGGGGAGTATGCGCAGGCGTCTTGTTTGAGAGTCCGACGTTGGGTGAAGCTGATCTTTGCGATTGCCAGTATGCCTAGATCAACAGGATCGTGCCGCCGCGAGCGCTCAAGCTCTGTATGAGGCTGTTGTGCCAGCAGACGCCAGACATAGCCACACTCACAAAGAGGCTAGGAGCCTACGGTCGCTACAGCTCGAACAGTCAGGACGGTCAGCTGCAAGATGCTAAGGAGGAGCGCTTCGGCAACCGCTAGGCGATCGAGACGTGAGAAGTGGTTCTGACGCGGAACCGCGATGCTTGGACCAACAAGTGGTACAACACTCCATGGCCAAGAGTGCAGCTAGAGCCGACGCCTCCGACCCCTCTCGTGCAATATCAACCGCGACGGAAATTGCACGTCCGTGCCACAAGCGCACATTCCTCGCGCCATGCCGGGATGCCAAGCCTCCGAGGCATCCGCTTTCTTTGTCCTCCATCGCCCTCCACCCACCACCCTCCTCGCTCTCAACTCCATATCGTCTTTCTACTCCGTCGTCAGCGGCCACTACATGCCCTGTCCATCAGCGCCACCTCATGTTAACCCCCGTATTACAGTGCAGCTCACCCCGTAGCTGATCTAGCTCTATCAGGATCTATGGGCCCGCCCAGGCTGGTGGTCTGAGCATCTCCCTCGCGCCACGGCCACGGACACGCACAGACAAAGCGGTGTCCCACTGACCCTCCTCACCGGCCATCTCCTCCCGAACCTCGCGAGGCCCGCCGACAAGGCAGGCTACTTAACCCCTCCTACCCATCTCTCATCCCTCCCCAGCTCTACTGTAACGTAGCTCCATCTAACACACCAACCATGGCCCGCTCCAAAGTCACCTCTCCCGCCGCCGCGCTCCGCGCCCCCTGGCGCCCGCAGCTCGAGGAGGCGCTCAAGACCGGCCCCCTTGCGCGTGGTACGTTCGTTCACTTCGCTCACGCGGGAGAGAGCTGACGGCAGAAATGTCGCTCGCGACGACGGCGGGCGGGCATGCGCGGGTGCGCCATGTGACTTTCCAGGGTTGTAAGTGTCGTCGAGGGCGTGCGTGAGGTGGACGGGATATTGGCTGGCCTAAGAATGCGTCGGGGCGGCCCTCGCTTGGCCGGCCGAAGATCTCAGCGGAACGGCCCTCGCGTTCACTCCAGGCCCGCATTGGAAAGTGTGGCCCATGCCGAGGCCGGCCAAAGCAGACTGGACGCCTGCCAGCCATTTCAATGTGCGCTCGCATCGCAGACCCACTCCTCAGCTTTCTAGAGTTCGCGCGACCTCGCTTCGCTCGGTCGCCGCTCACCCCAGTCACCCCCTCCGGCATGCTCGAGATCGCGACCGACCGGTGCTCCGGCAAGGCGGTCGACATCGAGCACGACCCCATCGTCGAGATCGCCTGGTTCGTCGCCCCCGCCGGCTACCAGTTCCGCATCCGCGGCCGCGCGGCCGTGATCGGCGAGGCGCACGAATTCTTCAACGCCCGCGGCACGCTCCGCATCCCTCCGACGGCGGAGGAGTGCTCGTACGCGTACTGGGACCATACGCGGAACAAGGTGTTTGACTCGCTTGGCCCGATGACGCGCAAGTACGACCATGCGCCGCCGCGGGGCGCGCGCGTGCCCCAGGGCACGGATTATGCGCACTTCAACTTTATCCTGCTCGCTATTGTGCCGGAGCGCGTGGAGGTGCTGAGCCTGGCGGAGAAGAAGTACACGACGTATGTGGTGGAGAAGGGCGAGTGGGTGGTGGAGGAGCAGCCGCCCGTGCTGATGGAGCGCGCGCACATCTAGCGGGGCGCACGTCTAGGCGAGGCGTGCTTGACCGAGGACCGGGGAGGGGGAGGACGTAGTGCATAGATACAAAGAAGACAAGAAGGTACAGTTGTGAACTAGGGATGTTTGTCTATTATGAGTTGCCGGGCTGGGTGTGCTACATTGCTGATACTCTAATCCTCGATGGCTGCTTCACTTATCGGTCCACGCCAAGCGCTAATCGGATCAAGTCACTCCATCGTAATCGATCCCACCATCATTCACGGCACGGGGAGGAGAGCTAGGTGAGGTAGGCAAAGCCGGCGACGGAGGCGAGCGGAGAGTTGAAGGAGGGTGGCCTGTCGAGCGGTATACGGTTTGTGAGAGCGGAGGCGTGGCGGTAGGCGGAGTCGCGGCCGTCGTGGTGCGAGACGGAGTGAAGGAGAATGCTGGCGGTACGGGATTCACGGAACTGGGCGGGGTCGGCGAAGAAGAAAGACGAAGAGGGGGGAGACGACAGCGGCGACGACACAGAAGGCATCGGCGACGGCGACGGCGCCATGGACCTGAAGTGGGGCAAGTCTTGCACGGGCGACGAGAGCGACGAAAGCGACGGAAGCAGGGACGAAGACGACGCCTGCCCTTGCCTCTGCCTCAGTCGAGATGCAGTGCCAACTGTCAGCTCAGCGCAGTGGGCTGCGCTTACCAGCTCCGTCTGTATCGTCGCTGGGGCGCCGGACGATATCGACCCACACGACCGGGACGCGTCCCTTGGTCTTGGGCTTGGGCTTCGTCTTGGGCTTCCACCCCGCCCCGCCCATCTCCATCTTCTCCCCCTCCTCCTCCTGCTCCTCTCCCTCCTCCTCGCCTCCAGCTTCGCTCTCTCCCTGTCCCTCGTCACTATCCAGGTCCATCCCCTCCTCCTCTACAGGCGTGCCAGCCCTCGGCCTCGCCGCCGCCACCTCCGCCGCCTCCCGCGCCACCTTGTCCTCCTCGCTCTCCTCCTCCTCCGGCTCGACGGCGTACTGCTCCCCGCCAGCCTTCCACTTCACGCGCACCTCGAGTGCGTCCGCGACGACAGCGCAGATCTCGGTGTCGAGCTCGCGGCCGGCCCAGTCGCGCGGCGTCGTGATGCGGAAACTCGCGGTGGAGCGGAGTTTCGGCGGCGGGCCGTAGGGGTCGGTGAGCACTTCGACGTGGAAGAGCGGGCCTGGAGTCAGTGCCGGGGCGGGGGGGAGGCGTATTAGACAGGCGAGAAAGGAGGGACTGAGAGGGGGAAGAGGATGGGGAGAACCATGGAGAGAGCGGGCTGAAGTGAGGCGAGGAGGAGGGGGAGGCACACCCACACTGCGCGAGGATCAGCCGCTGCTGGATCCCATGGAAGACCCGCTGCCACTCGTACGTGTCGATCCGCGGGATCGTGATCGTCGTAACCTGTCTTCAGCGCTGTCCCCACCGTTGATGCTGGCAGCTCACGGCAATGTGGGGCGGGAGGGGTAGACCCTCGTCGTCGCTCTCGTCGTCCTTCTTGCCCTTCTTGCGCGCCATGGCGAGTGGGTAGATGTGGGTGGAGGATGGTGGAGCGGTGGATGGAAGCATGTTGAGTCTTATGCTTCGTGGGTTGATGGCGGCGAAGGGTGTGGTGATGGCGGGGTTTGGGATTGTGCTGGGCGAGAGGCGAGGTGCCATCACCCAGCTGTGTGCTCTTCTTTTGCAGATGCGAAGGGCCAGTATCGCTCGCCCGTGTTCGTTGTCCAATACGCCATGAGGCCATCACTCTTGCGCAGAACGTGGCATACCATCAATCACAACAAACACGAGGCATCGTCGATGGCCATCAGAGGTCAGTACAAACACAGGCCCCGTGCTGCCGTCAGTGCGCCTCGAGTCGAGCCCCGCTGCATCCTTGCGTTTCTATTGATCGCATCAACAAACTGCCATCAGAGGTCAGTCCAAATACAGCCGCAGTGCTGCCCTACGGTACGCGCATGCCTCAAGTTGCGAGCCACACTGCACCTTCGTGTTTCTGTCGACTGCACGTTGCCATCAGAGGTCAGTACAACACAGTCTCCGGGCCCCCTACTGCCAGCCCCAAGTTGCGAGCCGGCAACCCCACCTGCATTGTCCTTGCGTCTATTGTCCCTGCGTCTATTGTCCTTGCTCTCTATCGAATACGAGGTGTACTGAAGACGTCGTCACTGTATATCGGGGGCGACAACACGTCTAACTCCCCAGGTGCCATCTCGACCCTTCGGTCAGCAGAGCCAGCGCACGAACTCACACCTCAGCCTCGGGGCAAATAGCCCGCAGGAGGTCGACTATGCAACTGCCGACCGCCTCCCGTGTCCCTCGCTCCCTGTTGGAAACGCCGAGGTAGACGTGGATGTCCGTCCAAGTCGTGCTCCGGCCGAAGCACGTCCTCCGGGACTCGCAACGGAAGACGAGGATACCCGGCGCAAGGGTAGGATTGCACTCGGAGGAGGGGTAAGATGCTGCCGAGTCCGGTTCTGAGGCTTGAAGACGCTGTGGAGGCTCCGTAGCGGCGGGCGGCGACATAGGTAAGGTCGGCGTGGGGAGAGGGATGGGCGTGAGGAGGGGCGCATTGCATGATATTGGGGTCGTGCGCGCCCGCGTGCGACGCCGAGTCGGGCCAGCGTGCCACTCCACCGAGCCTCGACCGAAGAGGGAGGCGATACATCGACTGGCCTCGGACTCGAGGAGGTGCCACTGAGCGGCACTGAGGACTCCGGGGAACGAGACCACGACGTGCTGGCGTCAGCACGGCCACAGACGACTCTAGGGCTGAGACTTACCTCGCCGGCGTCGGTTGGGAGGCTCGGAAGCTGATTGTGTGGAGTCGGGGGCGGGGTGATCGCCTGGATATGGGTCGCGCGAGCCGGACACGGAGCCGGAGACTTGCCCTCCACCGGCTCAGGGAAGGAGAGACCGAGAGCGGAGGAGCCTGGCGTTTCTGGTGGTGAAGTGGGTAGAGCAGTCGGGGTGAAGGGGAAATAGGGCGCCCAGGGGTCAATGGGGGGAGCGAGGAGCGGGATGCAGACTGTCGGATTTGACCACGCGCTCGGCTGAGCTGGCCAGGGTTCTGGGTAGGCCGACGATTGTGAGAACGCCGACGGGGCCGAGGTCGTGGACGCTGGCTGTGATGTATTGGCACAGAAGTTCTGTGGCGGGGAGTTGGATGACCACAGGGGACTGGGGGGGAGATAGCCTGCCTCCATTGCCACGGACGAGTAGTGGTGACACCTAGAGTGTCGAGGTCGCTGAGCACGTCGAGCGAAGACCCAGTCGATAGATGCATAAGTAGTAGAGAACACTGTAGTTAAGAAGGATGAGTAGTGAGCAGTAAGATAAAAAAAATGTGCGCCGCGGTGGTGATGGCCACCCGCGGCTCCGCCGAGAAACGCGCATGCCGGGCGACGCGATATGACGATACAGTGAGAAGTGGCCGACTGCACGTCGGCGATGAGCGAAGCGCAGCATGTTCGCTTGCATGCTTAGAATGGTGAGCAGCTCGAGCAGCAGGCGTGAGAAGCACAGCTGCGAGCGGGCGGTGTGTATTGCGGATCTGGCGTGCGGATCGCAGATCTGCAGATCTGCGGAGGCATGCGGGCTGAAGCGCCGATAACCTGCCGACGAGATTATCCAAATCTTCGTCTTCGTCCCCGGCGATCTCGGCGTACAGTATGGTGCTGAGAGGATCTGGTGGATACGCGTCAGAGATAATGGGCGACGCGTCGAGGCAGCCGGTTGTCGGAGTTTGCGAGTTGGAGTCTGCGAGGTCGGGGGATGGGCCGAGATGCGGCCACACCGTGCGGGCCGAGTGTGGCCTTCCTGTTGGAGCCAAGATATGCAGGGTGGAGGTTGTCCAGATGTCCATGGACTCATATCCGTCCGCCGATGTCTGTACTTGCGAACTTGGGAGTCGCATCGATATCAACATGTGTGATCGCGTCTATCGTGAATCGTGGAGCACGCGAGGCACCGGGGGATCCAGCTGGGCTCCGAACGCTATGGTGGGTGGCCGACTCGACCGAACCTTAGCCGCCGCCCATACGGGACTTGTCCAGGCAGGCAGGCACAGCCATGAGGCGCGGGACGTACCGAACGCGACTATGAGAGATGGCTATAACCGACGCGTTCACTAGAGTATCTCATTCTCCCGTCATCTCATCTCCACTACTTACCTTCTCGCTGTTGCCGAACATCAGTTCAAGCTTTTCCGGCAGCGACACATTGTCTTGCCTCTCGGCAGGCCACATCCCTTCCTGTCGGCGTCGTTCCTGCCCAACAGCACACCTTCCTCAAAGTCCCCACTCACCAATACCGCGGTGGCCTCACAGCGGCAGCAACGCTACGACACCTGCCAACGACGCAACGCACCAGACATCGCCGCAACGACGACGGACTCAGCCGCCCACCCTCAGTCTGACGATGGTACCCATACCGGACATCTTCGCCGCCCCTGGCCACGAGGACATCGTCACGACCATCCTCTGGCACCTCGACTGGCGTTCCCTCCTGGCCGCAGCAGCAACGTGCCGCAACCTCAACCGCGTCGTGACGTCCACATCCTCGCTCCAAGTTGAGCTACGCGCTCAGTACTACGGTCTGCCAGACTGGTACGCCCAACGGCTCAAGAGCAAGCGGACGTCGCCGGAGACGATGTCGCGCATGATGGACATCCAGACGCGCTGGGCAACCCTCTCACCCAAGGCGGTGCATGTCATGACCAGAGAAACCCTCGCACCTCTGCTTAGCAGCTTTGGGCGGCGACCCAACGCGCCCTACAGCGATGGCTGGTACGGGAAACCGCTAATCAGCAACGGCCTGTTTGTCAATGCGAAGACGTCGTTGCGGGATGAGAATGCCCTTGACGAACGGGACCCCGGCGCAGCACCTGAGCGCGACCAGTACGAGGGCGGGCCTTCACCGCATCGACGCCGCCGTCGGAATGTTGTGGGCAACGACGACGGGGATACTCATATCAACATCGGCTGGGTCGTTACCGACCTCTCCGGCTCGCGCGATGTGGCAAGCGCGGACAACTTGTTGGCTTCTGCACCTAGTAGGGCGTACGCCCCTGGCTTCCGTTCACGGACATTTATGTCTGCCGCGAAGACAATGCCGTCGCCATTGTCACGTCACGGGTTGGCCAATACAAACCTCAATTGGGTGGTACCTTGATCTACGGCCGCGTCCATGTCTATCTCGCAGAAAATGATGGGTGCGACGACCTAAAAGGGATCAACGTACCTGTACCGCATCCAGAAGCACATGGGGTGACCGAAGTGTGCGGTCTCCACACTGGTAGCTTCTTGGATGATCACAACCGCCAGTGGGGTCCCGAATGGGGTGTCAGACTCTCGCCTGGCGGCGTGGCTGAAGTGGGTTTGATGGAGCGGAACGGATGGGCAGCCATTGACTGGCGTACGGGGCAGTGGCTTACAGTGAGTGCATCTCCTCCTCGGCTTGTCACTCTGGCTGACATGCCGCAGCACACCGACTGCCAGTACGATCATGACACCTTGCACTTGAGGTTCTGGTATCCCATGTTGCGCGGGGAAGCTCAGCTGCTCTTCGACGAAGTGGACGGCTCAGTGAGGGGTGATGTCGATGGTGAGCACGATGGCAGCAGCAAAGATGACATCGCATGTTCCGACGAGGGAGATGCCGAAGGACGTGATGATAAAGGCGATTTGGCAGATATCGCCGCGGCCGACGACCTCGTTACCAATCGAGCAGCAGTTGAGAAGGACGAGAAGCAGGACGAACGCATCCAAGGTGCTATGACGGGGCTAGCGCCTATCAACTCGGCGGACCCCGCGACATCAAGCCGGTCCAACGACTGCAAACGCCGCTTCGCCGTCCTGCGCATCGAACAGGCACTCGCTCCCACCCATCCCCTCTCGGCACCTACCGGGCCGCTTGGTCACCCGGGAACGATAGAAGGATACGCAGAACTTCCCTGCCACCCCTCGCTTTGGCAAGAGATCAGTCGCCTAACGCCTCAAGAATACAAGCGGATGGGGTCTAGCGCCTTTGGGGAGCGCGTAGAGCTCGACCCCCACGGGCGCCTGCTGGCAATGTCCATGTCACTGGAGGGTTCCGGCAAGGAGCAAGATGCCATTTACTTCTACGCTGTGCACCTGACGCCATTGCGGCGTATGATGGAAGCCACCGCAAAGCCTCCGACCTGCAGTCCTCCGCCGAGGACATGGCCCCTCGACTGGGAGACGGCTTCGGCCGCGAAGGATGCCGGGGAGGACGATGAAGGATTGCCACAGTATCCCGAACCTGATCCGCCCGCGCTCACCTCGACACTCACGGCGCAAGACGTGGCGCCCTACTCGGACGACAAGCGTATGGAGCCCTCGAAGGTTCAATCGCATGTCATGGGCCTGCGCGCTATCTACCTCACATACAAAGACGACCCCGAAGGTAACGACACACCGCCAGAGACGTTCACGCTGTACGTAGCAGACTACGCGATTCCGCATGACGGCGACGTAGTGCATGTCGCTCCCGTAGGCGGCGCTCTTGGCTATTCCGAGGACCAGAACGCCCGCATGGTCGTGCCGCTCGCTACGCCGCAATCGGCGCTGGCGGACACGGCGATCACGAACTACGATGCAAGTTTCCGCGTGTCGGCACCATGGGACTGGTCGCACGCCAGCGGACCCCTCACGCTCTCACGTCATGGTGTAGCGGCCGAAATCGCCTTCGACCCAGGGAACGAGCTTGACCCCGTAATAGGCGCGGACCCGGAGCATCTCTATTTATGCTCTCCCGACGCGATTGTCGTCCTCTCGTTCTAGTCTGCCCATTGAAGGAGTACAATTGTGCATGTATGCGAAAAGCTCAGCCGGAGCTACCGCTAGTTCTACTTGTACTCTACCAGGAAGCTACAAGCGGACAGGCGAGAGGTTGCACTGTACTTGTTGTCGAGGCGTATGAAGAGGATGCAGAAACGGAACGTAACTACGGTCTATTTGAGCGTCCGGCCGCGCAGGGTCTCGAGTTGCTTTCAACAGTACTGACAGGCAAACGACCGGGATCGTGGTGGGATCGTGGTGGGATCGTGGTGGGATCGTGATGGGATCGTGGTGGGATCGTGGTGGGATGGCGCTCTTGATGGTCCTCGAGATACCTACCTCCACGCCGCGATGACTGACAGCAGCTTCGTAGTCCGACCGGAACACGGCCAACCACCGTTCCCACTGGCCGGCCAGGCGGGGTAACGAGACAAGCGAACAAGGCGAGGCAAGGGGAAGAGCACATACGCCAAAGAAAGCTCAAAGTAGCCCAATCTCACCACGTCATTCCTGCCTGTACGTCCCCCGTGAGCGCCTGGTCAGTCTGTAGGCTCAAAGGCCATTAGAGCTGCCAGCCTGGAATAGACCTCGGCACTCACCTCAATCTAGGACGCGTGATGGGTGCGACACTCACCTATAGCGTGTGGCACTCACTTAATTGGGAGACGCGTTATGCGATCATCCGAAGACGCCCGAACCTGTCGAGGCGGGTTAAGGATCAAGTATCCGTGAGGACCAAGTATCCCACAACCGTCACGTAGTGAGTGCGTGGTCAGTCTGCCGCGCAGGCCGGCAGTCTGGACCCCAAAGTAACACAGCACTCACCTGTTGTTCCTCGAAGTTAAGAAGGGTCACGATGCGTTATGAGGTGATTCCGAGACGCGAGGACAAATCGAATCTGGTCAACGAAGACAACACATACTTACCCGCCGCGACGCGGGTGCGCGGAGCGAGAGCGAGACCGAGGAACCAACGAGAGGAAGCGAGAGAGAAAGAGAGATGGTGTTACGGAAAGACACGAAGCACGCGCGTTCCGAAGAACGCGCGAGAAAACATTGCGTGTGTATGTACAGAGCATGTACAAGAACCGCCGATCAATCATCTGGCGCGGCGGACGTCTCGGACACTTGGGACACTTTCGGACTCCTGACTCCTGACTCCTGACTCCTCGTCGTACTGTACACTTGTTCTGACGCCCTCCTACTTGTCGTCCAACTTTGGCTCGACCATGTCGCGCTCGATCGAGAATCTCGAGTCGACAGAGACGGACTCGGCGGGCTCGAGCTTGAGTTCGTTGGCGGTGGTCGGTTCTGAGCCCTCGCCGCGGCGGTCCGGGGTGATGAAGACGCGGTAGTAGCGGGGGAAGACGAAGCCGACGATCATGGCGATGAGCGTGAGGATCGAGAGGATGAAGCCGGTGATCATCATCGGGTCGTACCGCAGCGTGTGGAACTCGGGGAACGCGAAGCTGAAGATGATGGCGAGGACCGGGCCCGAGACGTAGCGCCACAGGAAGGGGAGGAAGAAGGGGATCCTCCAGTTCTTGCCCTGCCCGACAATGACGTTGAGGTCACGGCGGAGCTGGTTGCCCTAGGGGTTAGCGCACGGCCTTGATTGCTCGGTTGTGTTACAACCCAGACTCAGACTCACCGAGTAGAAGGCCAGGTACCAGAACTTGGCCAGGAAGGGCGAGGACCAAGGACGCGGGGCAGGGGAGTAAGGTTTCCTCGCCATGACGGTCGCGATGATGGAGCACACGAGCCAGAAACCGATACCGGCACCAGCGCCAGCGCCAGGGTTGCCGATACCGTGTGCGAGTGCGATGCCGAAGACCTGGCCGCCAATGAAGCCGACGTTGTAGACAGCAAAGGCGGGAAGGCCTACCTGCTCAGTAACGTCGGTCCAGCGGTACACAGTTGTTGAAGAAACGACCTCGGCCCAGACGACGCAGATCAGTGCGACGTTGTTGATCCAGCGGTCGATACCGTCGAGGAGGTAGTATCCGAATTCTGTGCAGTAGGGCAGGCACATGAGGAATGAAATGAGGGTAAGGATAGTGACAATAAGAGGTCGGGAGAGCTTTGATCCCGAGTCGACCCAAACAGTGGCCACAACGTCGAGCATGACGAACGCCGAGCTGAATCCAAGGACGATGAGAGTGAAGAAGAGGAGGATAGCCCAGAAGTTTGACCCGGGCATGTGGAGCACGGCCTCGGGGAGCGTGAGGAAACCGAGGACGAAGGCACCGAGACGCACGCCGTCTTCTGGCCATCGGCGAAGGTATCCGATGACGCCGAAGGCAGCGAAGGCAGCAAAGTTCTCAAAGAGGACATTGGAGCCACAGATGAGGAGCGCGTCCATGACGGCGTTGCTGTGCTTCTGGTTGTAGCTGGCGTACGAGGTGAAGTAGCCGAATCCGATACCGGTCGAGAAGAAGACCTGGCCGACAGCAGTCTGCCACACGGTGCCGGACTGGAGCTGGTCGCTGCGCCACGTCGCCCAAACAAGGCGAACACCGGCAGCGGCGTTGGGGAGGGAGAGGGAGCGGCCAACGAAGATGATGGTCGTGACGATCGGGAGACCCATGGTGAAGTAGACGACGCGGCCGGTGAGGCCGACTCCACGGAAGATCGAGACCCAGATGAGGAACCAGACGAAGGCACTCCAGCCGACTGTCTCGCCGATGAGGCCGAGGCTGGGGTAGCTGGTGTAGCTCAGCACAGTCTTGCCGTCGGTCGAGAGGGCACCAGTAACGGGGTCGGGGTTGGCGATGACGTCCTTGTTGTAGAAGTCTTCGATACGTCCTTCCCACGGCAGGGGGGACGTGAAACTGTTACGGAAATAGACCATGATCCACGCCAGGTTGACGGTGAAGTACTGGGTGACGATGAAGCTCACGATGACGGGACCCAGGCCGACACCCCTGAGGCGACGGTGGATGTTGTTGAAGGCAATGACTGTGCCGCCACGATATGCCTGGCCGATGGAGATCTCGAGGATGAGCGCCGGGATGGCGATGAGCGTCACGGCCAGGAGGTAGGGGATGAACCACTGCAGTCCATGGTTGTTGTAGACGACCGATGGATATCGGAGCAGGTTGCCTTGTCCTGCACATCCGCCCATGGCAGCGAGGAGGAAGGCAGCTCGAGAGGGCCAGACGTCGCGTCCATCGGTGGCCTTTTTCGGTGGAGGTGCGAACACGTCTACGACCTTGCGAAATAGTTGTAGAATCGGCATGGTGGATGAATGGGAGAGGAGAACAGACGGAGACTCGTTGCTCGATTCCTCATGCTTATACCAGGTCTGTCTAGCTCATGTTTGCTTGCGCCTGCTTGGCTAGAAGCTGAATGCGGTGTGCTGGAGGTCTGAAGCCACTGGGCACTTGGGTCTGTAGGCCTCATGCCCGCCTAGGAGGGCTGAGGAGGGGAGGGCGGTCGGTCCGAGTGGAGCGTCAGCCTCGGGTGTGATGAGTGAAGTGAGACGTCTCATGCAATGCCAAGACTTTGCTGTTGCCATGTCTGGCCCTTGATTAAACCACGGTAACGGCACGATGTGGGCGTGGGCCGTGGGGGGGGAGGGGGGCACGAGAGGTGGGGGGCATACGACTGCTCTCAATACAAGCTGCACGTTTGCTGCAGGAGCAACAGCTACAGGTTGGGATTTCGAAACGAGGTTGTCGAGGTCTAGTACAGAGCAAAGGGCGTGAGAGCAACGGAATAATGATGTGAGATGGTTCGGAGGGTTCAATGGTGATACAGATGGGCACTAGGCACTCTCTTGGCGCTTGGCGTACGTCAACAAAAATAACGAGGGCCCTGGCTTGGTTTATGAATGCATACACTTCTCCGGTTAGCCCGAGTTACCAATCGTATGTATAAAACAAGTATGTTCTTGGGAGCCAAAGCATGCGCAATTTGAGATTCAGTGAGAAGCATACGGGATCTCGGCGAGGAGAAACATCGATGTTGGAAGATGTCGTGCACCAAGCCGCCGATTAGTACTGATAACGCCAAGTTAGTAGGGAGGGGGGTGCGGTGGCGGCGTGGCACGGGCATCCTTGTTGCGGTAGCTGCCGGTTATGTGGCGCCACCTACGGTGAAACGGCAAGGGAACAGAAGGGAACCACTTTCGGGGGTAGAGGGATTTATCCGTTATCAATCTCACCTAGAGCCTGACATCTGACATCACAAAGCGGCGGGGTGCGCCGTGCGTCGTGCGTCGCCTGCTGATGCCGTGCGCGCTGTGCGTGCCGTGCGCATGCCGTGCGCGCTGTGCGTGCCGTGCGCATGCCGTGCGGGCGCGCCGGGACATGTATTGAGATCCGTGATTCGCGAGCG
This sequence comes from Cutaneotrichosporon dermatis, assembly GCA_020011015.1. Taxonomy (NCBI): domain Eukaryota; kingdom Fungi; phylum Basidiomycota; class Tremellomycetes; order Trichosporonales; family Trichosporonaceae; genus Cutaneotrichosporon; species Cutaneotrichosporon dermatis. Next base: position 1,332,034 of record JAIGNX010000002.1, on the reverse strand, counting down.
GACATATTGTCTCTTTTCATCGCTGTGTGCCACATACCTCCCCCACGGCGAGTGGCGCAAGGCCCTCTTCCTCGGCCCTGCACGCCATCATTAACTAAGATTCGCACGCATCGCGGCGCAGCGGGGCTGCGGCTGCAGCAGCGGCGCGACGCTAAGATCTGCAACTGGCGTGATCGCACAAAGAAGCGGAGCTGTAAGCGAGCTGAGGCCCGAGCGCGAGCGCTTCTTTCGCGGAGCTATTGCGCATTACGGAGCCGCAGGCCTGGATGGCCTGGATGGGCCGGCGAGTACCGCTGGCGCTCTGCTTTGCTACCTCGGAGATCTGCGAGGCACTAGGCTACGAGTGCATCGGAGGACTGGAGGTGCTAGAGGTGGTCGCGCGAGGGCATGCGAGGGCGTGCGACTTCAGAGTCGCTTGAGACGCGGGGCTTGAAGCTTGAGGCTGCAGCAGCTCAGTGTAGTTGGCCGGGGGAAGAGCGCCCGGTCGGAAGATGGTTCAATCAGTGGCCATGTCCCGCGGGGCTCACGTCACAGGTACATCGAGGCGACTAACCAAGGCGGTGCAGGCTTTCCTCGCGGATTCCTAGGGACGGGTCCTCCGAGTTTTTGCCCACCTTGGCCTTCAATGGCGGAAACGAGCCCGTTCTGCCTCAGTACCATTTTGAGATTCCTGCGAACGTGTACTGACACGTGACCTCATATATCAACAAATATCTCATCTTCGCTAGTATATCGGTTAGTATATTCGCCTCTCATTGGAGAGTTGCCAGAAATGGCTTGACCGCGAAAGAGCAGGGTTCAACTCCCTGGCGGAGAATTCCTTTTTGCGTTCAGCAACCACGTTGGGGGCTTGACTACGATGACCATGTTCTTCCGTTCTCTGGTGTATGATTACCACACTCCTTTCGATACCACGCTTCGTTTGCAATGCAATGTACATGCATGGCTAACTACACCTACTACAGCTCCCATGCAAGCGTCCCCCGTCCCCACACGACCTCCTCTCCACCTGCCCCTTCCCCATCCCCTTCGCCGTCGATGGCGCGCACGACTACCCCAGCCCACAGCTTGACCAGCTTCTCCTCCTCGGGCCCGATCCACACCCGGCCCTCTCCGCGCCCAAGCCACCACCCACTCACACCCCAGTCGTCGCCCTGCCTCCCTTGCCCAGAGGTAGCCGACGCCGCCGCAGAGAGGAGGTCGCCGAGCGGCGGGGGCGAACCCCGGTCCAACGTCGCCGCAGCGGCAGGTTTCGCGAGGCTGTCATTGTCGACGCCGAGGAGGCGTGCGAGCGCAGCGTGCCGCGCAGGTGGCGGGAGGGTGTCGAGCGCGGTGAGGATGGTGGGGAGGGCGGGGGTCGCGAGCAGGTCGCGCAGGGGTTTGGATGTCGCGACGCGCTCCAGCTCGGCGTGCCGCAGGGGTTTGGGGTCGTCGCGCCGCAGTGGGTCTGAGAACACCATCGGATCCGGTTCTGGTGGCCACTTGAGCTCTGTCAATGGCCGCAAGGGCGCCTTCTCCTCTTCGGACTCCTTGACTTGCGTCGACGCAGCTGCCTCCGTCTCCTCTGTTGTCGCGACTGAGTCGGGCTCGAGTGATGGGGCGGGCGCGGCCGCCGCCTCAGAGGTCGATGCTACGCACGATTCTTCTGTCTGTCAGCTTCTCCTCTGCGCTGTACTCGTACGCTTGTGTGTCTTGTAGCACGCTACAGAGCAGCTGATACTGTCAGCAAAAGCATCAGAGTAAGCGGTGGACTCACTATCGCATGGGACACGCTGAGCAGCGATATTTGGATGGCTGGCCGCATACTCCGCAGTTCGTCGCTTTTGTCCTCATCTTGTCTGTTTACTTCGCTGCCCCGTCGTCGAAAGAAGAAGTACGAAAGAGACGACGCTCCTCCGCAGAACATCCAAGTAGTAGTAGTGGTCACCCCGAGTGGAGGTCTCAAAACAATCGGGGAAGATTATTTGCTTCCGTTTCCCGCGCGACTGAGGTGAATCCGAAATCAGTGACGATCCAGTGCCGTGTCGTACCTACCTACTTACCTCGAAAACAGACGGCCAGCATGAGCTACAACGGCTTCGGTGGCAGCGGCGGCGGCTACGGTGGAGGATATGGCGGTGGCGGCGGCGGTTATGGAGGAGGAGGTGGTTACGGAGGCGGCGGTGGTGGTGGATACGGCGGTGGTGGCGGTGGTTACGGAGGCGGCGGTCGTGGCCGGCGAAGTGAGTACCTCGCAGCTCGCTTGACAGGATGAGCTAATTGCAGACGACCGCGGCCGTGGACCGCGCGGAGGAGGCGGATCGGGCCGCACGGCGCCGGAGACGACGGCCGTCCGGATGCGCAAGATGATCTTCAAGTATGCCGACGACGAGGTGTGTATTGTCGCGCGATCTGGCCAGCTCAGCAAGGACTAACGTGCAGGACTTCGACCCCGTTGAGGACCCACTCCGCCTCGCCAAGGTGCTCCGCCGCGGGTGGCGGGAGGGCGCGCCGGGCGTGTTCGACGGCTTCCGCTACGGGTGCGTCTCCGTTGCGATGGATGGCGGGTACTAACCTGCAGTGTCACCGAGCTGCCGTTCAAGCAGCAGCACTACGTGACGTTACTCATGCACCTCTCGTACCGTCTCCCCTCGGACGGCACGGGGTCAGCAGACGGTGACGAGGCGCAGACGGGCGAGAAGCGCAAGGCCGAGGACGAGAACGAGGCCGACTGCGGGCGCGAGGTGCTCGAGGAGCTTGGTCGCTCGTTCCGTGCCGCCGTCGAGGGGCGCGAGTGGCTCAACGCGCGTCTTCTGGTGAGCTAGGAAGTGCCGATGCTTAGCTAACGCGCGCAGCTCCAGTTCCTCTCCCTGCTCGTGCCTGCTGGCCTTGTCGACGGCCGCTCGCTCGTCGAGGTGTACAAGGGCCTCCTGACTGTGCTCAACGAGGTTGGCGGCGGCGGTGACCGCGCCGAGCGCGCCGCGCGTGCTGTCGGCGAGGGTCTCCTCCGGGTGAGTGATGTGTGCGATATGTTTTGCTGACCGCAGTCTGCGCACGCCCTCGTCGGCGCCTTCCCCGAGGAGCTCGACGGCATCATTGGCAGCATGGAGATGTTCGTCCTTGGCCGGAGAGGCAACCGCTCCCTCGTCAACCCTCTTGCACCCATCCCCTCCGAGGGCGAGGAGCCCGAGCCGTACGCCGACGTGAGTAGTCTCTGGTACTGTATGCGCATACGCTCACACGACAGCCCCTGTCCGACCTGATGGCTGCGTTGCATGAGCTCCGCGCCAACGACTACACCGCGCCCGCCGTCCTCCCCCGGCCATTCGAGAACATTGCTCTCCCCGAGGGCGCCGAGATGCCCGAGCCGTACGCCATCGCGCCCGTCAGCATGCCTCCAGAGATGTACGATGTCGACGAGGAGAACCCCCAGGACTGCGAGGGCCGCACCGGCGGACTTCACCTCTTCGCCGAGGGCGTTGTTCCGCCCACCAACACGGTGCTGGGCTGGACGCTGCGCAGCTTGATCCTCGACATCCTCAACATCTTCGAGGTGAACCGCAAGGACTGCGCACGCTTCCTCCTCTCCCTCCCCCGCTACGTTACTCCCGGGACGTTCAAGTCGGAGGACTCGGAGTCGACGTACTCCGTCGAGTCGACTGTCATCAACACCATCCTCTCGACGCTCTGCACTCTCCCCAACACGCCCCAGCGCCCGCTTTACTACGGCTCTGTCATCACCGAGCTCTGCAAGCTGAGCCCAAACACCGTCGCTCCGCCAGTAGGCCGGGGTGTGCGCAAGGTCTTCACTCAATTGGGCGAGGACGGCCTCGACGTCGAGGTGTCGCGCCGCATCTCTGACTGGTTCGCCATCCACCTCAGCAACTTCGGGTTCCAGTGGATGTGGAAGGAATGGATCCCCGACCTCGTTCTTCCCGCCGCGCACCCTAAGCGCGCTTTCATGCGCCGTGTGGTCGAGCAGGAGATTCGCCTCGCTTACCACGACCGCATCCTGCAGACCCTCCCAGACGAGATGTTCGCAAAGGGCGCTGGCGTCGTGTCCGAGGAGGCGCCGGACCCGGTGTGGAAGTACGAGAGCAAGGACAGCGAGCTGCACAATGAGGCCGTCACTCTGCTCCGTATGATGAAGCAAAAAGCGCCTTCCAACGAGGTCAAGGACTACATCAACGACCTGCCCGGTGCGCGGTCCGACGACGACTCGCTGTCGGCGCCTGTGCTCCAGATGGTTACTGAGACCATCCTCAAGCTCGGTGACCGCTCCTTCTCCCACTTCCTCAACGCGACCGAGCGGTACCTCGAGGTCCTGCGCTACATCACCTCGGACTATGCATCCAGACGGGCTATCCTGGACGCCATCCAGTCCTTCTGGCAGCGCTCGAGCCAGATGCGCCTAATCACTGTGGACAAGTACCTCCAGTACAGCATCCTCGAGCCGCTTGACGTCGTCGACTGGCTCTTTGCGTCCGACGTCTCGCTGGGCGACGACACGCCGGACGGCTGGACCGACGTGGACAAGTGGGAGCTCCTGCGGATGACGCTGGACAAGGTCGTCGGCCGCGTCGTGGGCGTGCGCCGCCGCCTGCGCGCGGTTGACAAGGCGGACGAAGTCGCGCGCGCGCGCCGCGCCGCCGAGCGTCTCGAGCACGGCGAGGGCATCGGGATGGACGACGAGGACGAGGACGACAACGGGCCGGCCGAGCGCTCGCGCGAGGCGCAGGACGTCCAGGCGTCGCTGGACATCCAGACGAACCGGCTCGAGCGCGTGATGGGCGCCGTCGTGCGCCGCTTCGCGGCCGAGCTCCTGCCGTGGGCGTATGCCGAGGACGGCGAGGACCGGGGCGAGGGCCTCAAGACGGTGCTTGCGCTCCTCGACTCGGGCGAGGTCGGCGGCTGGCCGATGCGCGCGCGCTGGGGGTGGTGGCGCGAGCTCGTGCGGCGGTATGCCGTGCACATTGAGCCTTTGGCCGACTCGATTGAGGCGAGCGTGTTCGGCGGCCTGGCGGAGCGCACGGGGACGGAGGGGAGCCTCGAGGCGCGCGCGGTCGCGATGGTGCGCGCCGTCTGGGCGGATGCGCTGGGGCGCGAGTAGTAGTACAGTAAGACAGTAAATGAAGAGCTTCGTCGCTAGTGCATAGCACACAACAGTGCAGTAGGAGTCTAATCGGACAGGGGATAGTCGCCAGGGAAGGGTACAAGCTGGGACAAGGTACAAGGAGGAGGAGAGGAGGTGGAGCCTCAACTGCGGTCATGGTCGTGTGCCTCTCGCACGCTGCGGTCACGGTCATTCGCTGGCCGCGCGAGAGCAGCATACCGCCGGATCTGCGCCTCCGTCGCGGGCCATTGACCGGTATCCTCCTCGATCTCGCGCATGAGCGGCGCGAGGTCGTCGCCAAGCAGCCCGAAGAGGAAGTCGAGCGCGTCCTCGAGGGTGTGTTGCCGCCCTGGGCGCCCCGCCGCTGTGGTGCGGAGGAGGTGGTCGCGTCTGAGGAGGCGTCTGAGAAGCTGGCTGAACCGGTTTTCCGGGTGCGCGATGTCGTTGCAGGCGTCAACGTCAACCGACGCGAGGAACGCAAGCGCGGCGGCGCGGTCTACGTGCTGCCCTGGCTGAGCGTGCCCCGTTCGAGGATGGCGCGGGCGTGCTTGATCTGCAGTCAGCGACACTCACAGTCACAGGAGCACAGGAGGCCGGACGCACGCCGTGCGGGGAGACGAGCTGCGCGCCCCACCGTGCAACGAGGGCGCGCAGGAGCGGGAGGTCGTGCTGCACGTCGTCGACGAGGGCCGTCGTCTGCTCGCGGGTCTCGCGACGAAGGTCGGCGATGGCCGCGGTGAACCGCTTCTCCAGGGCGCACAGCTGGGCATCGCACTCGCTGACTGGCTCCATTGGACGTCGATGGTGCGCCGACGCGGACGCGGACGCGCCGCACCCGCAGGAGGGGCGGGAGGGGGGAGCGTGCTCGCCCACCGGCAGATGAGGAGGTGGTTCTCGGAGAGGGGTCGCAAGGAGCTGGCGCGCATGGTGTGGAGGATAGACAGGTGAGCGAAGCAGGATGATAAGGCAGATGGCATCGCTGCCACTAAGGATGGTAGCCTCGGTTGGTGTCATACAAGTTGACTGTGCTGCACGCTACTGCATATGGTACCAATCTAATAGGATGAGGGTATAGTCGTCAAGTCTGGGCATCAAGGACTGTACGTGTATCTAGTGTATTAACGTGACGGCGAGAAGAACCACGATTGCCGCTTGGCGCTCGCCGGGCTCTCGTCAGCCTGCACCCGCGTGATCGGGTTGGCGAACGGGTTCGATGGCGCGGGCGCCGCGCCGCCGCCGCCGCGGAGGGCTTGGCGATACGCGCGTGGTTGAACGACGCCTGCTCGCGCGCCTGCATCTCCGCGAGACGCGCGCGGAACACCTCGATCTGCTGCTCGTACCGCTGGTTCTTCTGCGCGAGGCGCGCGTCGCGTCATTGAGCAGCTGCTCCAGGTTCTGGATACGCTCGTTGCGCGTGATGAGCTTGCGCTCGGCGACGCCAACCTCCTTCTTCAGCTGCGTGTTCTGCTCCACCAGCTTCTGGACCTGGTTCAGCGCGTCCAGGTTGTGCTCGAGGAACTCGAGCTTCTTCTGCTGGCGCGCGACGCAGAGCGCGCGATGACCTTGTACTGTTCCCGGACCTCGTCGAGCTGCATTTCCAGCTCCACGACCTGACGTCAGCATGCGCTGGTGTGCGTAGTTAGACTCACCTTCTCACACCGGTTCTGGAGGTCCTTCATCAAGCTCTTGCGCACAATCTCAAACTCGGCGTACTGGATGTCGTACTGCTTGCGCTGGCGCTCGAGCTCGCGCGCGGCCGTGGCGAACTTCTCGCCGTCCTCGTGCCCAGACGACGCGGCCTCGAGCGCGCGGTTCACTCCTCGTTGCCGAGCTTGTACGTCTCGATCGTGCTCTGGAGCGGCGGATCTCGCTCGCGACTTGTCGCGTGCTCCGTGAGCGCATTGATCTCGCCACGAGCATCTCCTCCTGTGCGGAAAACTTGGACTCGAGACGTGCCTTGATGTCGGCAACGGCCATGGGGTCGTTGGACTCGGTGATCGCGCCAACAAGTCCTCATACTCCGGTTGCGCTGCTCGAGAGCTTCTCGACCTCTGCCTTGCGCTTTGATTGCACTCGGCGTTGTCCTGAGTGAGGCGCAGACGCTCCTGGTATCCCGCATGATTTGCTGGTTCTCGGCGAAGTGGTTGCGGACAAGGTCGCGGAGCTCAGAGACATCTCGGTGGTGCCAGAGTTGGCCGGTCGAGCTCCTTGACGAGGCGAAGCTTCTCTCCTGCAGCATCGAGGTTGGCACCGCCCATGTCGATCTTGGCCATCATCTCGCTGAGCATCTCTGCTTGCGCTTCTCCTTCTCCTCCTCCTTCTCGCGCGACTGGACCTTCTTCCGCTCCTCGATCTCGACCTTCTGCTCGTCAATCTCGCGCTTGAGGTCGGCGACCTGGTCCTTGAGCGTGTCGATCGAGATTGTCTGGTCCTTGATCTCGGTCTCAGACGAGCATTGAGGATACGCAGCTCGGACGCGTCCTGAGTCGCGACTTGCTCTCCTTCATGAGCGACGCCTCCTGCTCCTTGAGGAAAGCACCTCGTCCTTGAGCTCGTTGAGGATCTTCTCTCGAGCGGCAGCAAGGCGCTCTCACGCTCGGCCAACTGGTCGCTGAGCTCGTTCTCGCGGCGCAGGAACCTTCTCGTCCTTGTCAAGGACACCGAAGGCTGTGGTGTGTCGGCCTGCTGCATCGCCGCGAGAGTGCTGTTGGCGTTGGGCTTGCCGAAGCAGTCTTGCGAGCACTGGGAGCAAGGCCAGTAGCCATGCGCTCAGCAATGAAGGCGCCCACTTATCTGCTCGACCTTGCCGCCGCTCCGCCAGATCTTGACCTCTTCTTCGAGCATCGCGGCGTACTCGCGCGACATGCGAGCTCGGCGTGATCTTCTTGAGCATTGTCGCAGCTCTGCGGGAGAGAGCTCACGTTGACCGGGCCTTGTTCTTGATCGACTTAGCCCGCATACCGAAACGCAGAGTGGACAGCGTTTCTGGTTCGTTGTACGATGCGGCGAACAGTTGATGATCAATGTCGTGCGCGAGTTACCACCGAGCGATTCTTGCAGATACGGGTGAGTTTGGAGTCGCGGTACGGAATGTGTGTCGACTGATGTCAGCTAAGCCAGCTTTTAGAGCTCACCTTTCCGTCGTGAGAGTTGATGACCATGCCGAGCGCTGACAAACTCTTGTTGATCTTCTTGGCCTCCTCGAGCGTCTGGCCGATGCGCCAGTCTTGCCAACCTTCTCGGAACCTGCCAAGTCGACGAGGTAGAGGTTACCCGACTTCTGGCTGCCGGTCTCGGTGTTGCGCTGGTGAACGCCAATGACGAAATGGAATGCGAGCGAGATGACTCGGCGTTCATGTTAGTCGAAGATACGCTCGCGCAGCGCCACCTGCCCTCATGACTCGAACACCTCGTCTTCGGAGGACACATAGACGTCTGTCAATCCCTTGACGTAGACGCCGCGGGCCTTGTCCTCGTGGATCGAAGGTTGTCATTGCGCGCTGCCGCGTGAGCTCGCCGATAGCGAGCCACTCACGTGCCAACAAGTCCTTGATCTTCTCCATGTAGATCTCCATGTAGCTGACCTTGACGGTGTACTCGATGTTGCTCTCTGCGCCACGATCGAGGCGAAGATCTGCTCCGTGATACGGGGAATGAGACCCTTGAGGTCGGGTTCTCGATATCGGCGCCCTGGGCGTCAGCTCGAGGAGTCCTTGGCGTGTGAGCTAACCATCATGGCTGCGTCAGCGTGGCCCGGTACTACATGTAGACGTACTGAACGTTTTACCGAACCCGTCTGGCCGTAACAGAACAGCGTTCCGTTGAAACCGGTCATGACATCTGCCATCAGCGCGGCCTTGCCTGCACGACGCACCCTCACGATGGTCTTGACCCAAAGTCGAAGATGTCCTCCTGCCTTGTTGTTCGTCGAACACGCGGTCGAACGTGAAGCCTGCCGTCAGCTTAAGCACTCTGTTCCCAGAGCTGAGCGGGCGCCGAGTGGCGTCGGGGCACGCACCGTCCTTCTCCGGTCCAGCTGTATGTTAGCGCTTTCCTAACCAAGTGAACGTACCGAGCGACTGGGCATTCCTCATAGCGACAGTGAGCGAGTCGTCGGTAATGTTGACACATCGTTCAGACTTGGCCTCGAGTTCCATCCGATTCATCGGACGGAATCTGGTGTGAGCGGTGGTCAGGCGAACTGGAGTGTCGCCTGCCTGGCTTGTGGCCAGGAGCGGCATGCATGACTCACCGACACACAACCTACCCGTCAGCTCTGCAATAGGGTAAGCCAGCTACACACCTTGATATTGTTGCCGGACGCCATGGTGGTTGAACCCGTGGCCGGAGGAGAGACGGGGGATGAGGTGGCCCTCGAGGGCGTGTGCGGCGCACTCCTAGTGCCGGACTTCTAGCGCAGGCGGGGGCGATAAGGGAGCCTGCGTGCCGTCCGAAGTAAGGCTGGCAAGCTGGGCAGTGGTCAGAGTCGTGTCGATGGAATGAGTGCGATGCGACGCGATGGTGATGAGTTGTGATGATCGAGTATTAGAGGCGTGTTGACGATGCCTCGCCCGGTGGACGTGTACGAGCGGCTCGTCCCTGGCCAGAGGCGCGTTACCGCGTTTCCGGTTCTGCACGTGACCCGAGCTGGTATCGGGTGGCAACTCGTGGTGTATGAGACAAGGGTCCATTAGTCCTAGATCCAACAAGGCTAATCGAATGGCTAATGAATGACAATAGGGATTACGAGATGGATGCAAATCCTAATCGTGTACTTCCGGGATTTTCCTACGCTCAGCGTCTTCCGCATGAACTTGGGATCGCGGCTCACTTCACTCTCATCCCAACTCGACATCGGACGCGGCCTCGCCCTCTAGCACATATCTTGCCCCCTCGCATCTCCGTCTCCGCCCCTCCCCCCTCCGCGCATACGCCAACCGCTCTCCCATCATAGCCCCCCGCCATGTCCCGCGCATCCAAGATCTTCTTCGGCTCGACCGTCGCGTTCATGAGTGCGACGATCTACGGCGTCCACTGGCTGCAGCAGCGCGAGTCTGATGTGAGTGCTTGTGGAGTGGATGGGATGTGGGATGCTGGCGTGAGCGTCCGTGATACCACTTGGAGGGGTAGCTGTATCAGTTCTCGGCCCACGGCTCATCGCTGCACTTGCTACAACCTGGCCCAGGGGGGGAACTGCTCCTCATTCAGCTACTCGTGTGTACTCTTACAACTCGGACAGCACTTCGCAGCGGCTTCACTCCGCGCTTCTGTTTTCCGTCGCCCGTTTCTCCTGTTCCTCCCGTGCTGCCTTCCGCATCGTGTTCCATCGGCATCCTATCCCTCTCTCCCTTCTCTCCTCTCCGCCCTTGCGTCTTCCTACCCCCTGTCCTCCATATCACACCTCCCCCAACCTCCATGCACAAGCTGACCACAGGCAATGTACCTCGGCGTGATCCGTGACGAGGAGCGCGTGCGCGAGAAGGCGCTCAAGAAGGTCCAGCAGCCGGCCGCCGTCGTCGACGAGGACTGCGCGACCTGCGTCATCTCGCCGCCGCCCCAGCTGCTCGAGGCGCAGAGTGCCGAGCAGCGCGCGCGTGAGCGGCAGGCGCGGCTCGACGAGTATGAGGCGCAGAAGGGGTTGGCACAGCGGTTGGCGGCGCAGCAGGGCGGCGGGGGGGCTCAATCACAGAAGCCGGCGGTGGCTGTTGGGGGAGGACGGCTTGTGTAGTCCCGCCTTGGAGATCACTGCATCTCTGCCACCGTGTACACTGTCGATGTCCATGGTCGAGGCACACTCCGTACATCGCTGTGAGCGCCGAGCGCTGAACCGCCTCGAGCAAGCGTGCGCACTCCTGCTTCACCCACGCCGCAAACGCACACACCAACCCATACCCAGCATCATAATAGCACCACTCCCACTCCCGACACCACAAGCCCCACCCGTTTGGTAGTCAATGCATTCATCCAATTCGTACAGGGGAACCCACTCTCTCACCCACTTGCGCCTTCCTCACCGAGCCCACCACCGTCTCTATCGACCTCCACCCCCAGGGAGAGGACGAGCCACTTGCCCCCTCGACGGAAACAAAGTCAGAGACGAGACGGCGGACGTACAGAGATGTAAAAGAGGGAGGAGGAGAAGGAGGATATTACGGGGAAACAGGCGACGAGAGAGCCGCTTGATAAGGTGTAAAACGAGGAAACGGCGAGCGGTTCGAGAGCGGGAACATGACACGTGGGCCAAGGGGATGCTGAGTCGGAGGTAAGGTATCAGAGCTCAACCTAGAGCAGCTACGAGACGGAAACGACTATCAGTCAAGGCTGATGCGCAGCTGCTCCAACGGGATAGGCACAAAGTCGTCAATGTCGATCCCACGAGAGCGGAGCTCGGCCTCGGCGTGTTTGGGCACCAGCCGGTGGATGAGGTCGGGCCGCGTCGACAGCTCCTCACGCGTAAAGTTGAACAGCGCGGGCATGTCCTTGCCGTTCGGGAGGCGCGAGCCCTCCTGTCGCAGCTCGTCGAAGAACTGGTGAACGAGGGCCTCGGCGGCACTGGGGTCAGGTCCGCTGTTGACGCTTGGGTGGGATAGACTCACGTGAGACGGGCAGTAGGCGTGTACTCGAGGAGATGGGAGATGAGGTCGATGGCGTCGGGGGAGGTGCGAGGGCGGAACACTTTCGTGAAGGGGTGAGGCTTGATCTGGGGGAACTTGTGCTCCATGTACTGGGGGTTAGCGGTGTACTGAGGGGATATTATTGCTGTTGCTGTGTACTGAGGGACAGCGAGGGGTCGTGAACATGGACCACCATCTCCACAGACAGGAGATGCTCATACAGCCCACAACGCGCCACATAGCAGCTACAGGCGTTCACAGCCCAGCCCCGCCACAGCAGCACAGCCCGACACCGCCTTTGCCGCACTCACGTTCGGGTTCATAGTCTTGATCTGCTCGCGCGTGGGAGTGCCGAGAACCTTGATGATCTCAACGAGTTGGTCAATGCCAGACTCTCCGGGGAAGAGAGGCTGGCCCAACATGAGCTCGGCCATGACACATCCCGTGGACCAGATGTCAATGTTGGTGGTGTAGTTGGTAGCACCAAAGATGAGCTCGGGTGCCCGGTAGTAGCGCGAGCAAATGTAGCTGACGTTTGGCTCGCCGCCAACGAGGATCTTGGCCGAGCCGAAGTCGCAAAGCTTCAAGATGCCAGTGTTGGGGTTGAGGAGGAGGTTCTGAGGCTTGATGTCACGGTGGCAGATGCCGACCGAGTGGATGTAGGCAAGCGACCGCAAGAGCTGGTACATGTACAGCTTCACCTGGAGCATGGGGACGATCTGCTTGAGCTTGGTGTAGTAGCGAAGCGAGCGGTAGACCGTCTCGGGGACAAACTCGAGGACCAAGTTGAGGTAAACCTCGTCCTTCTTCTTGGAGTGTTAGAACTGATACGTGCAGTACAGGAAAGCCTCAACACACCTTGTCACCGTTCGAGTAGAAGAATGCTTTGAGGTCGACGACGTTGGGGTGGGAGACAAGACGCATGATCTGAAGCTCACGGTTCTTGAACCGCTTGTCTTGCAAGACCTTCTTGATGGCAATCTCTTGTTCTGGGACCTCGGTTCCGTCTGCCATCGTCGTCGCTGGGGGGAGGAATCAGCACGAGCTCCGGTAACACGTCCTAAAGAGAGACACTCACGCAACATCTTGGCGGCAAAGACGACACCAAAGCTTCCATTACCGACGACCTTGTAGTTGGTGTAGGTGATGGTCATCTCCTGGCCAGTCTTTCCCTCGTGGGCGGTGACCGTGACCACGCGGTTCGGGTCATCGGCTGGGGTGTCAGCTGCGAGTACGGTTAGTGAGCTCAAGAAGCTCTTGTAGCTGTTGTTTCTCACCCGACACCTTTACCCCGTTGACGAGGTTGCTCATGTTGATTACGGCTAGAGTCTGCTGTTGTGCAGAGTAAGGATGGGAACGAGGACGAGGATGAAGGCGAAGCAAAGGCGTCCGGAGCGATCGGGCGCAGGCATGCGCAGATTGCGGTCGAGAGTGTGGGGCGGAGCGAGGGCGAAGTAGGCAGCACGATGACGCACGTAGAATGCCGGGCGGAACGAGGGATTCGAGTTGGGCCGAACGTACAAAGAGACGTCGAGCGAGTTGTTTGCAATCGAGTAGGGGCCGTGATCGATGGATGAGAGGATGTAGCGAGGAAAGGCCAGAGAGAGGAGGGAGTGGATTGGGAAGGTGGAGTGGAAGAGGAGAGGATTGGTCAGGTGGCCACGGAAGGTTGTTGGGAGTTTGGTGGAATGACGGTTTGAGGGGGAGACGGGCGGACGGGAGAGAACGAGCAATGTCAGCAATGGATCAACGCGTGTTTGTGTGTGTGAGAGGATGGACGGGGGACAAGTGGAGATGGGGGAGGATCGTAGGCGTGCACGCGCACAGCCGTAGAGCTGCAGCGATGGAGTGGCGGCGTCGTTGTTCGGCGTGCTTGAGAGATGGTTGTGTTCCTCTGTCGCGGCGCTGACGCAGGCTCGAAGTTGTGCTCAAGATGCTCGCCCTGCGCCGCACGCTATTGTAGTTTGGTATGTATCCAGACCTCGCGCAGTATGTGACAGCTGCGGGATGGGGAGGTTGGGTAGCGATTGGGATGGGTTGACGAGCTCGGCGAGCTGATGGGGGACGGGCGGATACGGGGTGTTTGCAGGGAAGAGGGGCCACACGAGGGGGGTTGATGACGGAGCTTGGTTGGCGGAGAGAGGAAGGGCAAGTGAATGGGAGGGAGAACAAAGACCAGAGTTAGGATGGAAGAGAACGTACCTGTGCGTCGGATTAACTACGTCGAGGTAGAGTTGTGAGCGTTGGTTGACGCGTCGGTGCAAGTTGGTTGAAGAGGTTGGGGGGTAGAGGTTGGTTGGTTGGTTGTGGGGAGCCTGTTGTCGCGTGTGAGGTCCGTTTGATCGGCGTTGCAACCGCAAGGATATAAGATCGAGGACTGAGGGGGGAGCTCGAAGTAGGGGGGTTAAGTTGTAGTCGATGTTGACAAGAGAGTGATTAGTTGATGTTGTTGATTGATGGATAATGGAGGGAAGGATGGAAGGAGGAGGGGGAGGTTGCGAGTGGGTTGGGTTGGGTGTGTGGTGGTTGGATTAGAGTGGGTTTGGTGGAATGAAGGTGGTGCAGGCAGCCTCCTTAGTTCGGTGTGGTGGTTGGTGGCTGTGGTGGGTGGGTGGTAGAGTGGTGATGTTACCCAACACTATGGGGGTTGGGTTCGGCTGCTCTCCCCTCTCAAGGGCGGGGGGTCTCGGCGGGGGGACAAGGTAGGGGAGCAGAGGGGGGACAGGATGAGGTTCCATGGGATCAAGTGTGGTTGGCTGATCGCGGCCTCCCTTCCTAACTCGCGCGCGGCTCTCCCCCTCTCCCCCTCTCCCCCTCTCCCCTCTCCCCCCTCTCTCTCCTCCTGCTCACATGCCAAAATTACTAATATCTTGGTAATCTATCCTAATATCCATCTAATAGATTCTAGGCTCTAGACACTAATCTACATTTACATTAAGGTAACCGTCCACCTGACCTCGCTCCTTTCTCTCAGTCTCCACTTAAGGCACAATCCAGTCCTCCTCCATAATACAAGGAAGAGTAGTGCCACACAAACCACACAACTTGGGACCCTGAATCCTGGCCAATCCCTCCCATCCCTAAGCCTTGAGTTGAACGAGCGGCAATTTCCAGTGTGGCACTTACGTTGGTGTCACCCCCCCTTTTTCTTTTGGACGCGGCGGCCCAACTCTCAAGACGTCAAGGCCCCACATGGCCCATCTAAGGTTGGGGCCAGTTGGGGCAATGTGGACAGAGGGGCACCGCCGAGATTACCTGTGCCGCGGCGTCTGATAACGCTGGGCTAGCTGCTATACTGCTAACCTCTTAACCTCTATGATAAAAGTAGGAGTGATTATCGGCGTTAAATGATACAGCGACATTGTAATTTTGGAAGTGTAATCGAACGGGACACGATTAGACGAGCCCAATGGCCCATTGGCCCAGATCTCTTATTGCTAGAGACGTCATGGACGAAGCGAAGGAAGGAAGAAGGAAAAGGAGGAGGGACAGGACAAGGTCCGCAATCAGTCAGGACTCGGTCTTGATCACATGACAAGTTCCCAAGTCTCACTTTCTCAGCCACGACGCCAACCTTCGTCTTTGGATGCACAACGTGCTGCGCGCCGTGCCGCTCGAGCTCATCACGTGCACACTTTGTTCACCGAGCCAACCCCTTATCCCCCCCTACGATTGCCGCGACGTCGTCACGTAGATGCCATCGCCCATGTCCGATGACAATGATGGGGTCGCGTAAGCTCTGACACTCGAGTCTCTCCACAGAGGGGCCTGACCCAACGACTTAGCAACGAGGGGGGTTGTACGCTTTTGGCAACAAGCTTGTGCTTGAGGGCAGAACACGAACGCTTGGATGCGCGTCCTGAAACGTACACCCATGTTTCATACTTGTACATGCGCGTTCATACAGACAGACAAGAATACGAGAATGTGGGGGGTTGGGTGACAGCAATAGTCACCATGGGTCTGCTCCTCTCCCTTCTTCGCTCATGACCTACTCACTCCGCTCATCCAACAACGCCTACTTGTACTTGTCGCCCTGCTCGCGCCTGCCCTCCGGATCGAGCGAGTTGCGCAGGCCCCATAGCGTCTTGCTCACTGCCTCGGATGCGCCAATCATCGGCTTGAGCACGGCAATGGGTACGGCGCGCACAACAGTCTTGAGCGGTCCCTGGCTGTCAGCACGTGTTGTTCGCTATTGTCCAACATCAAAGACAAAGACAAGGGCAGGTCCAAGGCCAAGACATCCGATCATGTCCATGGCCAGGGAATCGACAGCCCTCAGCACTTTGACTCGCGCTTTGACCTCGCCTGACCTCGCCGGCACAACCCCAAAACTCACATCATCGCCCGAGCGCTCATACACTTCCATCGGGACAGCGAGGATCGTCTGCGCCGCCGAGTTCATGTTACTCGACAGGCTCGCGTACGCCGCGCGGACGCCCTCGCGCACATCGCTCGGCTGGTTGCGATACCTGCTCTGCTGCGCGGCGCCCTCGTCATCCGACGCCTCCTCCTGGCCGCCAGTAGCCTCGAGGATGACGCTGTCGCCGACCTTGGCGCCCAGCACGCCCTCGGCGCGTTCCAGTACCACCTGGGTGCCGGTGGCCAGGCGCGCGCCGAGCTTCATCATCTCCATCGCTGTCGAGCGCACAAAGCTGTTCGTGCCGCGCTGGACGCCGCGCGCGATCCGGCCATCCTTGCGGTACTGCTCGATCGGGAGGAGGATGAGGTCTGCGACGCCGCTGCCGACGTTCACCACACTGCGGATCGGCGAGACGCCCGAGATCACATCGGCCAGCTGGTTGCTCTTGACATCTGGCGTCCAGATGTCCTGCAGCATGTCGCCGAGGCGCGTGGCGCCCGTCACGCCAGAGAGCGTGACGTGCCGCAGGGTCATTTCGGCGCCTTCGAAGTGGAAGAAGTTCATCAGCTCGATTGTCCGGCCCTGGCGCAGGGCAGAGTAGTCGACACGCTTCGGCTTGTAGTCGAGCTTGAGCTCGACAGGGAAGATCTCGACGTGTTCTGGTGTCAGCGGCTATGCGGCTATACGGGCGTGCGCTGCGTCGCAAGTACTCACGGAAGAACGGCTCGGCGCCCTTGGTCGTGGGCACAACCACCTCCTCCCCTGGCGGCGTGAAGCTGAAGAAATGCTTGAGGAAGTCGAGCGCATCCTGGTCGACATGCAGGCGCAGCGGCAGGATCTTGGCACGCACGCGAATCTCCTCGTCCGTACTCGGCAAGTTGGGCCGCACACTCGTGACCTCGAGGCGGACCATATCCGCATCCGTCTCGCGCACGTTGCCGCGCGAATCAGCCTTCATCTCCGTGAGGAACTTCTTCCATGTCGACGTCTTGATGTGGTCCAGAATCTCTAGGCTTTGGGCCGTCAGGTGCAGGCGGGATGCGGTCGCGTCGGCGGGGGCGAAGATGTCGAGGTCGGTGCGGATGCCCGCGAGCGAGAACTCGATCTGGCCCTTCTTCGAGCGGGAAAGCCGCTTGCCGCGCAGCCGGACCTTTCTGGAGGCAGAGTGGGCGGGCGGATGGGGGCCGGGGCCCGGGTCCGGGAACGTCTGCCAGCTACTGGCATCCGATTCCGCGTCAAGATCCATCAGCTCCTCGTCGATCGCGGCCATCAGCTGGCTCGGGTCCATGTCGTCGCGCCCCTCGAACCCAATGTACACCGAGTTGAAGAGGACAGACGACGTCATGTCGACGAGCGTCGGCTTCTGACCGGACGCAAGAGTTGGCGGATCTTCTCGAGACGCCGGCGCATCGCCTTGATCTCGTCCTCGATCGCCTTGCGTGTCTTCTGCCAGTCACCCGTCATGCAGGAAGACCGAGACAGAACAGTTCTGCACTGCACGCGGAACTTGCCCATGCGCGTTCTGCGTCAGCTCTTGCCTACATCATGAAGCAAGGGATAGGCCGAGCAGAATGACTCACTCGACACCATTTCGGAGCACAGGCAGCGTGTTCCAGTAATCGCCCGCTTCCTCCAGCGGCTCGCTCGTGAGATGCGCACATTCCCGCCCCCACGTCGTCTGAATATGTGGCGCGTCGTCGGGCGTCTCCCACGATCTGAGCGATTCGCCCGTATGTCTGTCGACCGTCAGAGCCTTGGCGCCGGCGCATGATCCAGGTAGTCCAAATTGGTTGGGAGGTCGTCGTCGATCATGTCGGCGCCCGACATGGTGTCGGCGCCTGCCCGAAAGCCTGTAGGTCGACAGATGCAAACACGTCGATGCTCTGGTCCAGCGCAGTTGGTCTTGCGCTTCTCGGGCGGTGGGGATGAGGGCGAACCGCCGAGCTTGGACATGTCGCCGGCCAGGGCGCCGAGGGTGGCGAACGAGTCGCGCAGGCTGTGACGCGGAGCTGGGTGTGCATGATATCCAGCAGGTCGAGTCGGGCACGCTGTGCGCACGAGTTGGGCGTCGAGAGTGACGAGTTCGACTAGCTGTGCGTAGCCTGCACGCTTCCAGCTTCGACTGACGTTGAGTGACCCTGCTGCAGTGGCGTGGCGGCTTTGGCGATCATCAATCGCCAGAAGGTTCAGGCCGGATACCCCGATGTCGACGGAGACGTCGTCCGACTCGCTCTCCATCGCTGTGCGTACTTCGATCGCGCTCGTGACTGCCAGCAGCGCACCGGCATGGTCGGCGCCGAGACGTGCACGAGCAGTCGTAGATCATCAGCGTGATGCGCGTCACTTCGCTCGGTACGACGTCCTCGAATACGCCCTCGGGCGTCTGGCGTACAGGGCGAGGTCGTGCACCCACTCGAGATCCTTTGTCACGAATACGGTGCACGCGTTCGTGGTCAGGCGGATGCCAGTCTCCTTGGTGCGGTCCTCATGAGTGATCGACGAGAAGCGGAGATTGACCAACGGCTGTGTGTGGGTGCTGTAGTTGAGCGGCGTCGTGCGCCAAAGGCGGCTAGGCTCAGAGTCGGGGTCTGCAATGTGGAACAAATCCGCGTCCATTGCAGTGAGGGTCACGGACGTCTCCTGCTTGTTCGCGTATTGGACTCGAGCTTGACGTCGACGTCTGACGCGCGGAGGGATAAATGCGCTCGGCGCCAGCGGCACTCTCTGACACACCCTTGACCTTGGGCACGAGTAAGGCCATCTCGACCTCGCTGATCGCGAGCCGGAACAGTGTAGCGAGCCAAAGTCGTCCTCCTCATCGTAGTCACCTGAGCTCGAGGCCGAGACGACGCCTTGGACCCGAAGAATCGGCTCCCATCATTTTCAGGTCGTCCCGGGGCCTGGGCGCCGAGCCGTCCCCAAACGCACCGTCCAGCCAGTGCGTCATGTCGTCTGCGAAGAACTGTAAGCCCTCCACTGTCGGCTGGCGGATCTTCGGCTTGCACGCAGGGATCTTGCAGGTGACTGACTGGGTCTTGACGCCAGTGACGGGTGCGTACTCGGAGTGGATGCTAACCATGGAGAAGCACGCCCTCGTCGCCTGGTTCGGGTGCGAGCGGCTACCACCAGGAAAGCTGAGGACGTTGTTCTGACGCGTTAGGACGTCTAGGAGTGCGTTGAGGAGGCTTACCCGGAACACGGCTGAAGAGGAGGATGACCTTCTGGAACTCGATGTTGATCCCGCCTGCCGCAGTATCGGCGGAATGGCGTGTGCGCACTGCGTCAGGCTTGTCCTCGGCCACGCGGACGTTCAAGTCGTGATGTCAAGCGTGACTATTCCGGATCGATGGGCGCCATCACCCCAGGATCCCCTTCGTTGAGTGGGGCAGGACAGCGAATGTCGAGCCGGATCATAGGGCATGCCAATGTCATGAGCACTGCTGCCGTCGCCGTCGAGCCTGTGGCCAAAGTGGGTCGGGTCGTCGGCGGTCCGAAGGGCGCCAGTGGCCGATGAGGACTAGGTGTCCTCCAACGGGACTCGAAGCGTGCTCGCTGGGCCTGGACTACTGGAGCGAGTGAGCGGAGCAGGGAGCAACCGCTCGACCAAGGATAGGTCTAGGAAGACGTGGACAGGATACAGTTCGACAACGGCCGCTGTAGGTTAGTGTGTGACTCTATGAATGTGTGTGTACATACGCTGGTTGTCGTCCATGTCCTGGTGGATGGCGATAGCGCTGTACCAGGCGTAGGCTCGCTGCCGCTGGTCCACGCAGTATGCCTTTAGCCCTGGGACGCACGCGCCATGCCTTCTCCCCGCCAGCTTCTGGACGCCGGCATTGCGCCAGTCGACAGAGTCAAACTGCGGAAACGACGTGAGATTGGCCTGGCTCCTCGTATGCGTCGAGAGCAGCTTGATGGTGCTCCGGGGGCACTCGTACTGCTTCGGCAGATTGACATCGAACACGAGGACGGGAACGTGCCGCCTGTGGGCCGTCATCGTCGGATTCTGCCGAGGCGAGTACTCGAAGATGGAGAGGTTTGGAGACTGTGATGTCCAATGTGGCACCCTTGGGCCCGGTACTCGACTTGCGCCGCGAGGATGACTGCTTCCGCGGCATGATCTTGATAGTAGGGACGGCGTAGTGGCCGCCAGGTCTTCGAGCTTCAGGCGCACATGGCCAATAGGAGATACACCGATGCCGGGGGGAAGTACTGTCGACGACGGCTGTGTAGTCGCTCGAGGGCGGGTTGAGGTCGTAAATCAGTGACGTAGATGCCCTTGATGCGCATTTCTGCGTCGAACTTTGGCTGCGACGTCGTGGGTCGATAGTAGGTGGCTGGGAGGAGGCTGGCTCGAGCCCGAGCTGGCGAGCGCAGCCTGTGCGAGGCTGAGCAGGAAGGCTGTGAGAGGGAGGAGGCGGCGGCGATCATGCCTACGGATACGTCGATCCGTATTGATGGAATGGGAGAGGCGTCTCGACACCCTAGGCATGCGATCGGTGAGCTGGAGTCCTTGGCCCATTCTCTCGAGTTTCGGGCGCGGCTGGGACGAGGTCGTCATGCGCAGGACAATGTCCTCGGTGCCGAATGAAGCACCAAGGTCTCCTCTGGCTCGGCTGGAGGTGCCACCGGTGTGGCGGAGCGGCTCGTTTGCCGAGATCCCGCGCGTGGAGGTTCTGCCTGGTACAGATGGCGGCTCCACTGCTGGTGATGGCTCCCTCAGAGGCTGCGTTGGCTCTTCTGGCGAACCAAACGGATCCTCGACGTCCGGCAGCTGGCTTGGGACGACGTCGGCTCTGGCTCCTGTGGCTCGTCTGTGAAGCTGTGGTACATGCTGCGCCCGAGGCCGTTGACATGGCGCTCTTGAACATGATGCACGGGCGCTCTTGAACATATCCGAGCCGGCTGCACTCTGATACATACCTGACCTGAGGCGCTCTGGAACATGCCTGAGCCAGCGGAACTTCCAAATGTCGTCCTCGTTGATCGCGACTGCGCCATGGCGATGACACGCTGGACTGTGGCGGCGGGTCGACAGAGCTTACCGCAATCCGCCACGCCTGAGACATGATCATGTCCCTATAATCGTCGTCGTCCTCCGACGACGACATCGACGACGACGTATACGACGACCCCGAAGCCATCCTCGCCAGCTCGGGGTACTGCCTCGCACGGGGCTTCGTCCAGCTTGGGCAGCGGGAGCAGATAACGCCCACAGACGAGAGCGTGAGAGCGCGCACGGTCTTCTGCGGCCCCGTGACGTCTCAGGCGTCTCGTCCGCGTAACGCACCTCGCCGACCCGGAGCTCCACACCCTGATCTGGCCTTCGTTATCGTATCGCACGCGCAGGCGATATTCTTCACTCGGCACTGGAGGCGCGCGAGGACACGCTCGACGAGCGACGCGAGTACGTCGTGCTCTCGACCGCTGCGGGGCTGCCACCGCCGTTATCGCTGTAAGGGGGGAAGGCGCCTGGGAGCTCGTCGCGCACGAATGGGTCCTGTGAGAGGATAAGGGATTCGCGGATGGTGCGGTCGAGCTCGGCGCCCTCGAAGGCGTCGAGTTCGTCGTGCACGAAGTCCCGGCGGCGGAGGTCACCGAGCTCGCGAGGTCGATGTGTGAGCCTGATTGGGTGGCGAACCTGGTGACTTGCCCTTCGAGGGGGGAGATAACGAGGTCGAGTGAGGGAGTCGACGGTGAGCGCGAGTGGGTCGGACCATAGGTTCGGGAAGGGGATGCGGGCGAGATCTTCGCCACTCGCCACTGGTGACGGTGAACGGCACCGAGTCGGTATCAACGCGTTGATCTCCTATCTGTCAGCGTGGTAGAGTGTACTGCGTACCTCGACATTGACCTCGAGCGCTCAAGGTCGACGCGGCCCTCGCCGAGCTGCGCCTGGATCCGCTCAACATCGAATCCGCTGCAACGAAGAAGCGTCCAAAGCGCTTGAGCACAAACGATATGAATCGCCGCTGGATATTGGCAGGCAGCGAGACGGAGGGAGGAAGGGGGAGACCGGAAGGTCAGGAAGGAGGGAACCACATCGCGTCGCGGTGTGCTACTGTCCGCGGATGTTGGTGGCGAGGTGGGTCGCGTGCGATGGGCGATGGGCGGTTATGGTGAGGTCATGCCAGTAGTCGTTGCAGTCGTGAGGCGCGTGAGGGCTACAGTGTCTATGCGTTGGTGTCGGCTGATAGTGTATAATGGCCTCAAGCCATACGATGGAGAACAGATGAAGGTCGTGATTGTGTTTGGTGGCAAGAGCGAGCGAAGCCTGACTGAGTGCGCGGCCTACCCAAGCGATCGATGATGAGACCCGAAGCCCGGTTCCACAGTTGCCACCCAACCTCCACCACACGGACTACCGTCCATCTCCGCCTACCTGGAATGACGTGCAACCCGTCTGTGCTCGCGGTTAACATCGACGCTCAACAACACCAACAACTCTACGCAAGCTATCAGCAATGACTCTCCCCGTTGCACCTACGGCAACGTGAGCTGGCTATACATATCATTAGCTGACACACAGGTGGGACACCATCCAGGATGTCTTCTACCGCAAGGACGAGGTCTACCAGATGGCCTGGAAGGTCCCGGACCTATCCGACTACCTCGTCGCTGTGGGCAAGAACGGCGGGCCGATAGGTACGACCTCCATCGAGAGCGACGAAGCTGACCTCATAGCAATTATGCGAGATGAGCGTAAAGTGGTCCTGCTCGGAAAGCACGCCCCCGGCAAGCCCAAGATCCAAGTCTTCACCTCGTCCGGCCGCCTCATCGCGTCCTTGAGCGTACGTCAACCCCCACGCCATCCACTGACATCCAGTGGGAGCTCTCCCCACCCATCCTCCTCCACTTCACCAACTCGCAGCTCGTCGTCCTCTCCGACGAGGGCACGTATAGGCTATACGACCTGTCCAGCCCCGGCGACTACAGCCAGTACACGCTGGGCTCCGAGGTCGCGGACCTCGGCATTGTCAGCGCGCACGCGTACGACGACGGCCTCGTCGTCCTCACTGGCGGCCTCCAGTTCGTCGAGGCGCGGGGATGGAAGGGCGCGCGCATCTCGCAGATGGCGGATAGTGGGCTGACGGACGCGCCGCACACATGGACCATCGTCCCGCCCGAGCACTCGACGAGCGGGCACGTCGAGGTCGTCATCTCGACAGGCGCGACGATCGTGACTGTCGACGCGCTCGAACGCGTCGACCAGCTCCTCTCCGGGGACCGTTTACGCACGTAGCGCTGTCGCCTAATGGGCGGTTTTACGGTCTCGTCACGGCGTCTGGGCTGCTGTGGGTCGTGTCGTCGGACTTTGCGCGCAATCTCTCCGAGGTGGAGATTTCTACTCTGGCGCCGGCGGACGGGAAGAGTACACCGGACAAGGTGGAGTGGTGCGGTGACAATGCTGTGGTGCTGTCTTTCGGAGGGAGAGTGGTGATTGTCGGACCCGGGGGCGACTCGCTCCAGTACGACTACCCGCCGTCGGTCGTCATCAAGGGGGAGGTGGACGCTTTGAGGATCATCTCTTCCGGGTTGTGTGAGCTCCTCCAGAAGGTCCCAGGTGAGCAACACGGGTGCGTGTGCAGCTGACGTCCCAGATGCCTCCTTAGCGGTCTTCCGGCCAGGATCGGATCACCCTGCAGCCGTGCTGTACGACGCGTTGGATCACTTCGACCGCAAGTCGCCTAAGGCAGACGAAGCGATCCGGAGTATCCGCCCCGACCTCGCGCGCGCCGTCGACACATGCATAGAGGCCGCTGGACAAGAGTGGGAAGTGACCTGGCAGCGGCGTTTACTCAAGGTAAGCAGCCCCCCATGGACATGCTGACACCAGGCCGCCCAGTTCGGCCGCGCCTTCCTCGACCTGTACAACCCCAACGACTTTGTCAGCATGGCCCACACGCTCAAGGTGCTGAACGCTGTGCGGTACTACGAGATCGGCATTCCCATCACCTACGACCAGTACATGACCGCCGGGCCGCCAGCGCTCATCACCCGTCTTCTGACGCGCAACCAGCACCTCCTGGCGCTCAGGATATCGCAGTACCTCGGCCTCCGGCCTGACCCCGTGCTGAAGCACTGGGCGGCGGCGCGGATCATGCGCTCTAAGACGGATCCGAGGGACACTGAGAGCGACGCGGTACTCTGCGACGCTATCGTCGACAAGTTCGAGCGCGAGGGCGAGAAGGGTGTGAGCTACGCCGAGATCGCCAAGAAGGCGTGGGAGGCGGGGCGTGTGCGGCTCGCGACTATGGTAGGAGCTACGCCACTTCAAAGCTGACAGTACAGTTGCTGGACCACGAGCCAAGAGCTGCCGAGCAAGTGCCGCTTCTCCTGCAGATGAAGCAGGACAAGATCGCGCTCGAGAAGGCTGTGGACTCGGGCGACTCGGACCTTGTGTACCACGTCTTGCTGAGACTCCATGCGTCGCTGAGCCCGGGCGACTTCTTCGCGCTGCTGGACGACGGCGCATCGCCACAGCTCGCGCCGGCCGTGCGGCTGCTCCAAATCTACGCGCGGGAGAACGACCGCCAGCTCCTCCGCGACTTCTACTACCAGGACGACCGTCGGACGGAGACGGCGGTGCTGGACATGGAGGAGGCCGGCCAGGCCAGTGTGAGTCCTGAACCCCCCTTCTTATGCTGACATCAGCTCCTCGAAGACCGGATCGACCACCTCCGCGCGGCATCCAAGGCGTTCTCGGAACACAAGGACCGCGCGTTCGAGGCCAAGCAGGCGGACGACGCGGCGCGCCTCCTCGCCCTCGAGGCGCAGTACGAGCGCGAGCTCGAGCACAAGTTCACCTTTGTGGGCCTGACTGTCTCGGAGCTCATTTCGCACTTGTTGGTCGAGGGCTGAGCAAGCGTGCGGAGAAGGTGCGCGCGGACTACCGCGTGCCGGACCGGCGTTTCTGGTGGATCAAGCTCAAGGCGCTGGCGGCGACGCATAATTGGGAGGGGCTCGAGGCGTTTGCCAAGAGCAAGAAGAGCCCGATTGGGTATGAGCCGTTTGTGGTGAGTCCCGCCCGAGCGCAGCGAGGGCGTAGCGAGGCGGAGCGAGGCGCGCAAGTTCGAGGTCGGGAGGGTCAGGGCAGCGCGTGTGTAGTATGGGCCGAGTGCGAGGTGTGCGCGGGGATGTGGCGGTGTTCCATCTCATGGGAGATGGAATGAAGACCAAGAGAAGACTGCGGCGGACAGAGGAGACTACCCCCTCCTTTGTAGGATACGCCACGCCACCTGGAGCCGGGCGCCATCACTCCCACAGACAGCGCTAACCCCAGACGCACCTCCTCTCGCTCAACCCGCCGCAACCACTGCACGCGGCGTCGTTCGTGCCGCGCTGCGACGTCAAGGCCCGCCGGACCTGTACGCGCAGTGCGGGCAGTGGGGCAAGGCGGCCGAGGCGGCCAAGGAGCGCAACGACAAGGCCAAGCTTGAGTGAGTGTGTCGCTCGTTCGTCATGGGGACGAGGGCGGTGCTGCGGCCATTCTGAGGACGAGAAGACGGGCACGACGCTGACAACCAGACAACTGAGACGGCGCGCGCCGCCCGGCATGCCGCTGCGCGAGGTCGAGGAGGTGATGCGGCGGCAGAAGTAGTGTTGTAGAGTAGGGTATGTGGGTTTGACTGGCACTACGGAGACGGTAACGGTAGACGTGGGGAGATGTCCACGACTGCTCTGCATCTCGGGGACACCACAAAGTGGTGTCATCCCTTTTGTTCTCACTGCTTCTAACATATAATCTCCCTCCTGATCAGCCACTTCTGATCCACCCCTCTCCCTTCACTACCCCTATCCCTTTTACTCACGCCTCACCGTCACGCTATCTACCCACACCTACCTACCACGCCACGCGCCCCTCAAGCCTACGCCGCCACGCCGAGCTGGCGCATGATCGCCGCCTCCATACCCCTCACCACATCGCTCTGCGTCCACAACGACGTCATGACGTATACGACGTTGCCGAGCGGGCGGGAATGGATGCGGAATGGCGGCGCTGAGCCGTCGCTCGTGACGGGTTCCGCGCGGAGGCGGTCGAGGAAGCCCTGCGCGACGTGCGACGCGTAGTCTGCTGTCAGCTCTCCGTCCGGTGCTTGGACTGATCTCCGTCGTGGCCCTTCCCTCCAGCCGTCCGCCTTGGCCAACCCACCCCCCCTCCCGGGGCGTCCACTTCGTACTCCTCCACGCGTTCACTCACCAGCCTCCTTGTCCTCGAGCTCGATCGCCAGCACTGTCCCCATCGCCATCGCGCCCTTGACCGCCTCGGCGCGCGACACGGCGTCCAAGAACCCCTTGCTCCAGAACGACCACTTGCCCTCCCCCTCCCTGAGCGCCCCGTCTCGCGTCGACGCCAGGCCCCAGTCGCCGCGCGGCCCGTCCCACACGCCCTTGCGCTCCGCGTCGTCGATCATCTCCAGCGCCTTGAGCGCCACAGCGCACCCGATGGGGTTGGCCGTGTAGCTGTGCCCGTGCAGGAGCGCGTCGACTTTGCGGTCGGACAGGAAGGCTCCGAAGATGGACGTGCTGGCGAGCGTCGTGGAGAGCGGGAGGAGGCCGCCGGTGAGGATCTTGGCGTAGACCGCGATGTCGGGCGGGCCGAGAGTAGATGCCGCGGAGTGGTAGCCGAAGCGGTGCAGGCCGGAGAAGACTGGTGTCAGCGGTGTGGGCGTGGAAGGATAGCGAAGAGGGCGGTTCAGAGCTCAGGAAGGGGGGTATAGGAGACATGCCACTGAAGCCGATAAGTTCGCAGTCCGACTCACCCTCGTCATAGATGACAGGCAGGCCTTGCCACTCGTCCGCCTTGCGCGCCGCCAGCCCGTTGAGCGCGTCCGTATACTTGTCTCCGTCCTTGTTCTTCCCGAACAAGTCGGCACTCGCCCGCACCACATCCACAAGACAAGCCTGGAACAGCGGGTCGACAAACACCATCCCGCCCGCGCCGAGGCACGTCGGCTCGATGATCAGCGCGCCGAACTGCCGCCCTTCGGCGACGAGGCGCTCGAGCGTACCGCGGACGTGGGCGCGGTAGTAGTCTGCGAGCGGGGAGGCGCGGCGGGCGGCGAGGTCGTAGATGTCCTCCAGGGAGGAGAAAGGGAGCGACCAGCCGTCGGATTCGGATTTGGAGGCGGCCAGAGAGGAGGGGAGCGGGGCCCAGGTGTCGGGCGAGGTGGGAGACAGTCGCGACGCCGTCCTGCACGAGGACGACGGGAGGGGAGAACCAGTGTCCGCGGCCCTTGTACCTGCGCCCGTCAGCCTGCTCACTCTCCACAACCCTCCTATCCCGTCCCATCTGGGTCCCTTTCCCGACTCACCAGTCAACCGCCGTGTTGAAGGTCGACGCCGGGGTCGCGTCCATCGCCCCAATCGTGTCTCCGTGATACCCGCCCCTGAGCCCAATCACGCCCACATCCCCACCAATCTCCCCTTCCCAGCCATACCTCCGCCCACTGGCGCGGAGCGCCATCTTGAGCGCCACCTCAATCCCCGTGCTCCCGTTATCTGAGTAGAACACGCGCTCCGCCCATCCGCGCCCGACCGTGTCGCGGAGCTTCTCGGCGAGCTCGAGCGCCGGCTGGTGCGTACCAGAGGGGAAGAGGACGTGGCCATATCGTCCCGCCGCAGACGCGGCCGCGAGCGTGAGCGGCTCGGCGGCGTGCCCGTGGGACTGGGTGAACCAGCTCGCGGCGCCGTCGAAGAAGGGCTCGAGGAGGCTCGAACCGGCCTCGCCTTGGGGTTTGGTGTCCTTGGGCTTGGCGTAGTACGCGTCGAAGTGGTCGCCGTGGGCCGAGTCGATGACCATGACCTGCTCGGGGCGGTTGATGAGGCCGTGCTGCGTGAACGGCCACCAGACGGTGTCGAGGGTGCGCTGGGGCATGCTCTCGATCTCGCGCACGCGCTCAGCATGTTTCGCCTCGAGCAGATCCACCGCCCCGCCGACACCGCCGCCCTCCTCGGGCTCAGGCTGTCCTTCGACGAGAGCGTACCACTCCGCCAGCCGCGCCGCGTCCTCCTCCACCGTCCCCCTCTTCTCAGGCGGCCGACGAACGTCGTAAAACCCAACGCCGCGGTCCGTGAAGTAGTCGCGCAGGAACGTGTCGTTGCGGTAGTAAGCGTCGTGCAGGCACAGGACGGCTTTGACATCGTATCCGCGGACGAGGAGGGACTCGTACGACGAGAGCGTCGTCGAGATGCCACCCAGGTGCGGAGAGGCAATGAGGACGGCAGGGAGGCGGAGGGGGCGGAGGAAGGTCGACTGGGTGTGCGGCGGGTGCAAGGCCGGCGAATGGACGCCGCCGGCCGTCTCCACGAAGAGGTGTCCCTCCCGCCCCGAGAGTTTGGCCGCGACATCAGCAGCGTACGCCTCGACGCCGCGGATGAGCTCGTCATTGGATTTCGGGAATGGCTGCTGTCAGTACAAACGGGGGAGCGGCGGCTTACGAGGTCCGGGGCGAGCTGGGCCGCGAGGTGCGGCGACATCGGCTCTCGGTATTGGAACAGGTTCTTCGTCCCAATCAACCCCTCGTACGGCTTCGTGTGCCGCTGCACGAACCTGTCGTCAGAGGGCGAGCGCGAGGGCAAACTTACGCGACGTCCGACTCGGCGTCGGGGCCGGTGCTCACGGGCTTGAGGTAGAAGATCCGCTTCCCCGCGCCCTGGGTCGTGCGCGCCAGCCGCGCGGCGCTGGAGCGGATGAGCGCGGTCGTTAGCAGGGTCTTCCCGACCTGTTGTTAGCTAGCTCGACTTGACCCCGGATCGAAAGGCGAGGTCGCTCACATCAGTGTTCGCTGCCCGTCAGCTTGGCACGGAGGTCTGTTGGTCGCGCGACTAAGAGGACTCACCCCCGAAGACCTGGTGCACGCGGAGGTTGGGGAAGAGGAGCGGCATGGCGAGGTGGCCGGTGCGACTTTCGAGAGACACAGGATAACCTCCTTGCCCGTCTTGAGGTTAGATGTCAGATGTCAGGTGTGTGGTCGCTAGCGCAAGGGATGGCCGGCGTCATCTGCCCCAGCAGACTGGACGGAGTGCCGCATGATGTTAGGGGACCGAACGATTGGAAGTCTGGGGACTCCGCCATGTCGGTTCTATAAACAACCGAGACCCGCCCATGTATTTTCTAATCAGCCTTCATTTGAAGCCTAAATAGACTTAACCGGGGAATACAATATCAAAAATAAGCCGCGGTTGGATTGTTGAAATGCATTACCGATTTCTATACTGCAGTACTAATGGTTTGCTATTGCAATAGAAACTCGGTTCATGTTAATGACGTGGTATCTGTCAGGTAATTAGAATCACACGTGACTACCACGTGATTGTTTATTTGTATTGCATCATTAACCTACTGCTCGTAGTAACTGCGGAAAGGAATTAAAGATTACAGAGAGGAGAGGAAAGTCCCAAGGCACGCGCCACCAACACAAGCAACAGAGCACAACACCGCATCATCATCTCCAGAGCATTCCACCACCCATCCCTCTCTTCCTCTTTATATCCCATCTCTCATCCACAACTCCTCTGTCACCTTTGTCGATCAAAGGGCAGACGCTCTTCTTCAACCGTCCCTTGAGCACACACCCACCTCATCGCTAGCCCACAACAGCCTCGCCACCACCAAACCGCTCGCCGCAGAATGGCCGACAATCCAGGCCACGAGCGCTCCCAATCAGCCACGTCCCTATCTCGCTATTATCATGGCTCCAACGGCGAGCCTCAGCAGGAGGAAGACCTCACCGACCCCTCGTTCGACTTCTGCAATGCCTTCTGGGGACAGGGCGACCGCGGCTATGAGGTCATCATGACCCGGCTCCGCGGCGCCGCAAAGACCATAGACGAGCTCCGAGCGTTTTGGAAGGAGCGGTAAGTCTAGTCGCTCTTGCGTTATGCTAACCACAAAGCGCCGCTATCGAGGAAGAGTACGCAAAGCGCCTGTCCAAGCTCGCCAAGACGCAGCTAGGGAACAACGAGATTGGGGACCTCTCGGCAGCGCTGCGGACAGTGCAGCTCGAGACGGCGGCCCAGGCGTCTTACCACCTGCAGATGAGCACAGAGCTGCACCAAAACGTCGAGCAACCGACCGCCGAGTTCGGTAACCGTCTCGCTAACCTCAAGAAGGGGCAGCAGGCGAGCGTCGAGAAGGCATGGCGCAACAAGGCCTTCCAAGAAGGCCATGTGGCAAAGGTACGCGCCGAAGTCCAAGCGCCGACACCGCTGACCACTAGGCACGCGAGCGGTACGAAAAGGACTGCCTCAAGCTCAACTCGTACACGGCCAACATGCAGCTCGTGCAGGGGCGCGAGCGCGACGACCTCGAGAGCAAGATGGAGAAGACGCGCAGAAGCATCGTCAACGAGGAGCGCGACTTCCGCGACTTCGTCAGCGTGCTGGAGAAGACGAGCCAGGAGTGGGAGAACGAGTGGCGCGCGTTCTGTGATGTACGCTTTCGTGGGTCAGGATTGTGCTGACAGGCAGATGGTGCAAGATCTCGAGGACGACCGCTTGGCATTGACCAAGGACATTGTGTGGGCATATGCCAACGCGGTGTCGTCGGTCTGCGTCGAGGACGACACTGTGAGCAGCGAGTACGTGATTTATCTGACCCAGTCCTGTGAACGTATCCGTGAGAAGCTCGAGCAGTTTGAGCCGGCCAACGACATGGTCTACTTTGTCAAGGGCTGGGGCACTGGCGACCAGATTCCCGACCCTCCTCGTTTCATCAACTACGGCAGGGGCGAGTACCCTACTCAGCCAGGCTTCCACCACGCCCAGTTCCGTCGTCTCTCTGACAAGGAGCCCCTGCGTCCAGTGCAGCGACAGATGATGGAGCAGGAGCCGGAGTCCGCCGGTGCATCGGCTGGTGCTGTGCCACCTACCGCTTCCTTTGACGACAAGGCCCACAAGATCGGCAGGTCCAGGACGAGCCTACCCAGAGGTCGCAAGGCCAGGGAGAGGCCGAGCCCGAGTACATTCCCGACGTACCCCCTGCCCCTCCTGTCAAGGACGATGTGCCCAGCGATGGCCTTCAGCGGCTGCAGCTCAGCGACCCTCCGGCGCCATCGTCGCCTCCGGCCACCGCAAGCGGTTACAAGCCGCCGTTCGGCATGCCGCTCCCCGGCATGGCGGCTGTGGGTGGAGCGGCTGTTGGTGCTGCCGCCGCAGCAGGGGCATCATCTGCATTCGGCAGCGGTTCGGGCAAGCCATTCGGCGACATGCCGCCTCCGCCTGTCCCGCCGTCCGTGGGCAACGACCAGACGAACCAGTCGAACCAGTTCAACGCAGCGCAGGCCGCCGGCCCACCCAGCCCGAGCGCGCGCGACGTGCAGGACGAGGAGGACCCCATGGCCCGCGCGCTGGCCGAGCTCCGCCAGAACCCTCCAGGCCCTAACAGCGTGCGCCGCGCCCCTTCGCAGCGCCGCGCAGACTCGATCTACTCGCCTGGTGCGTCTGGTTCGTTGAACCGGCCCGGAAGCGCAGTTGCAAGTGGCAGCAGCGTCTCGCACAACCCGCAGCGTGCGCCGTCGCCTGCGCCGAGTAGCCAGACGCGTACGTCTACCACACACCGGCCCCGGGGCCGGCGCCAGGGCGCTCGTCGATGGACCGCGACAGTGGTCTCATCCCGCCTGCGAGCGGCCACACCGCCGCGGCGCTCGCCAAGTCGATGGCCGAGTTCGAGAATCGCTCGCAGAACCGCAACAGCGTCAACTACTCCAACTTCGCTGACAACGTTGTCGGCGCCCACCCTTCGTCGCGTCCCACCTCGCCAGCTCCTGGCAGCGTGCTCCTTCGCCTGCGATGATGGTTCCTCCGACGCAGCCGTCGACGCACATCGCCGACGATGTGCTGCCGCGGTACGGCCAGGCGTTCCCTGGTGAGCGCTCGCGCTCGCGTCCTGCGTCCGTCTACTCTGCCCAGTCGCGCCCCGGCTCTGTTGTCGGCGTGCCGGCATCCGGCCAGCCGCTGAAGCAGGAGGACGGCAACCCCGCGAGGGCTTTGTGGGCATTGGAGCTGGCGGTGCGGCACGGAGCCCGTCTCCTCGCCCTAACAGCTTCCGTGCGCCGTCCCCGGGCCCGGCTGCCGAGTCGACTGGGGCGCTCGGCCCGCCTACGCTTGGCATCGCGCTCGACGCTGGCGGCGGCGTTGCGCACGACTCCATGGCCGAGCAGTACCGCCGGCAGTACGAGCAGCAGCGGATGCAGCAGGCGCCGGCGGCGGCGGCTCAGTCTCCGCCGACGCAGCATGCGACGACGGACCGCCAGGGGTCTGTGTACTCGAACTACGGCATGCCGGCCACGCAGTCGCCTCCGCCTGACCAGTTCAGCCAGCCTAGAGTGTCGGGCTCGTTCAGCCAGCATCCGCAGCCGTCGCAGAGCCCGAGCTCGTTTGCGCAGCCCCAGCAGGCGCAGTACGGCGCGCACCCGCCTCAACAACAGCAGCAGCCGCAGTACGGCCAGCAGCAGCAGCAGCACCCGTCGGTGTATGGCCAGCAGCCTCAGCAGCAGTACGACCAGTACGGCCAGCCTCAGCAGCAACAGCCCCAGGCTGCCCAGGCCCCGTACAGCCAGTACGGCGCCCAGCAGCCTCAGGGCCAGCAGCAGCCGTACGCGCAGCACTCGTACTCGTCCACAACATCTTACGCCTACGGCGCCTATCCCCAGCAGCAGCAACAACAACCTCAGCAGCAGCAGCAGCCGTACGACGCGTACCAGCAGCAAAACGGCTACGGCGTGCACCCCCAGTCGTCGCAGCAGGGCTACCGCGCCCCTTCGCCCTCGCCGCAGATGCACCGCGCGCCCTCGCCCCAGCCGCAGGCGCAGGCGTACCGCGCCCCGTCCCCGCAGCCCCAGCTCCAGCAGCAGCAATACCAGGCGCCGCGCCAGAATACCCCGAGCCCCGTGCCCGCGCAGCCGCCGGCCAACCCTGCGCCGACGGGGCAGTGGGCGGCGAACGGCCAGCCGATCTTGTTCTGTGAGTCTAAGTGTGGCGCTTGTCTTCATCGACACATGATCAGCGGCTCGTCCTCCCAAGCCGCTTGGCACGCCCTTGTTTTATCCACTGACACCAGACGTCCGCGCAGTCTACTCGTACCAGGCGCAGAGCCCGCACGAGTTCGACTTCCAGGCCGACGACATTATCGCCGTCACGAGCACGCCCGAGGACGGGTGGTGGGCGGGCGAGCTGCTCGACGAGTCGCGGCGCAAGCCGGGCCAGACGGATTTCCCGTCGAATTTGTGAGTCGCGAGCCCGAGCCCGAGGCGCAGCCGAAGGCGGAGGGCGCAGAGTGTAGGCAACGTCGCTGTCGACGATGGCGGCAGCGCTGGCAGTGCCGCAGAGCAGTAGTGGCGGAGGAGACCGGCTGTGGACAGAGGGAGAACAAAGCTGACGCCAGCGTCGAGCTGTTCTAAGCAAGAAGAGCGGAGAAGCGTGAGGTGCACGTCAACTACGAAGCACGAAGCACGAAGCACGAGCACGAGAGATGACAAGGGTAGAGAAATCCACGAACCACTGCACTCGCGTCACGGACGGATCGTAGCCTAGCCCGGAAGCCCACCTAGCCCAGTAGATAAAAGAGTACGAGTGTCCATAGTCTATTCCGTAATGTAGGTCTGTGCACACGCAGCCGCCGCGGCTGAGGCGGCTGAGGTGGCTGAGGCGTGATGAGGCGTGATGAGGCGCCGGCGCCGGCGGTGCGGGCGGCGGGGCGGGCGGCAAGTCGACCATGTGATGCGCAGTTCTAGAAGAGTCGAGACTCGGATCTCAGACACGTCTCAGAGCCACGTCTCAAACACGCCCCCGACCGTCGGATCTGGCTTTGACCTGAGACACGCTCGAGCGAATGGGGCGTACTGTAGTATAGACCGGCGGAACGGCGGAGCGAAGAAGCGGCGGAACGAAGAAGCGGCGGAGCGACGACGATACGGAAAGCCAGGCGCGCCGCGGCGTGCGCCATCCCGCGCCTCGTCCCCTCGTATAGTTGGTATGGCGTGAACCATCAGAACAGGACCGACTGGTGAGTGCAAGTCAATGGAAGCCAGCCACTCCCCAGCGCCCACAGCGCCATCCGACGATGAGGCGCCGGTAGACGTGGCACAGTACAGAAGGACAGTGCCCGCCCGCGACACGCCTTGCAGAATGCAGCAGCCGCCCGAGTGCGCCTAGCGCCATCCCGCGCCTCCGTCCTTACGTCCTTACTGCAAAGTCTGCGTGAACGGCAGAACATAACAGAGGATGCGAGATGCCCTCAGCGAAGGAAGAGCGGCGCCCAGCGCTAGCGCCAGCGCCAGCGCCATCCCGGCGTCCCGACCATCGCGTGGCTCGTGGCCTCGTCGCCTCGCCTTGCTGCTGTAGGGATGGGATGGCATGAACGGCAGAACAGAACAGAGCAGAGGGACCCTCACGAATGAAAGCCAAAATGAAAGCCAGCCGCGCGGTTCGCCCCAGCCAAATGGCGCGCCCGCCCAATGCGCCATCCCGGGCGCCGGGCGCCGAGGCAGGAGCCAGAGGCAGGATGGACAGCCACAGACAGTGGCGGAACCTAGAGGCAGGAGGCAGGAGGCAGAGGGAGAGGCAGCGGCTGGAGGGGGAGGAGGAGGGGGCAGCCCCGACCCAGCTCCGACGTCCGACGCGCCGCCGAAGTTATCGAGCCTCCCCCCTCCTCCCTGGCCCTGGAGCATTCCGATACCGCTACCGTTCTGGAATTCTGGACGCTGGGCGCTCGATGGACCGCGTGGCGCCGTCAGGACGCGTCTCATCCGTGCAGGTATGATCAGGGCTGTCGCTGTATAACAGAGCGAGGAGAGGAGGGGAGAGGAGCGAGTAGAGAGGAGGGGAGGGGAGAGGAGGGGCCAAGACTGGTAACACCGGGCAGTGGCGGTGGCGGTGGCGGTGGCGTCCGTGTCGTGGCGTGGTGTGGCGTGGCGTGGCGCCGGCCATACCGCTCCCCAACCAAGGCCGGTTGATTCCTGGCATAGTCTGTGCATCGGTCGTGTCTGTGCACCGCAGCGCGAGGCACTGATGCTCGCGATGCTCGCGCCAGTTCGGCGGGCGAGCCGGCCGTGCGCAGTTGTCGGCGAGGAGGCGCGAGCTTGGCCGGCTTGGCTACTTGGCGTCGCCGACCAGGATACTGGATCTACTTAGGTTTGCGAATTCATGATTCACAGCTCCGAAGTGGCGTGCCAAGTCGCGCTCAGCTTAGAGATCGTCCGACCTCCGCTCCATCTTACGTTTTGAGCGGAGAGGTGGCCTTGGCGACGTTCGAGGGTGCTATCTAGTAAGGACAAGGAGGTGTTAAGGGCAAGGAGTGCACAGCACATGGCGAGCACAAATCCGACAGACGAGGGCTTACACAGTAGTCGCCGACTACACAAGTCGCCAAGTCGCCGAGTGCCCGAGTGCCCGAGTCTCCGACTGGGGCGAGGTCGTTGGCTTGGCGTCGATCGAGGGTGCGAGCTAAGAGGGGGTGCGCAGTACATGGCCTCGGCGCTGCCCGTGCCCGTGCCCTGGTGTTTGATGGGCGAGCAATTTGAATACACTGGCTCTGGCGAGTGCGAGCGAGTGCGAGGGAGTGCGAGGTGGGCTTGGCAGAGGTTCGAGGGTGCGCGAGGGTGCGCTTCTAGAAATGCACAGTACATGGCCGCGAGCCGCTTCGGACACGCCGCACTCACTGGCTCGTAGACTGAGGCCGGGGGGTGGGTGCGAGGTTGGGCTTGCGCTTGGCATCCTTTCGAGGGTGCGCTTTACTAATGGAGTGCACAGCACATGACCATAACTGACATGTCGGGACCTTCAGCGCGTAGTGCCATAGCGAGGGAAAGTTCTTTCGGGGTTGCTGTCAATGGAAGGGTGAGCGAAGAGTGTTGAAAATGACCACCACGCCATTCTGGTCGGATACCGTCTGGCACGCGGACTGGCATGTAGCGGAGGGCCTAGTTCATTCAAGGGCGTTCTATGGCAGGACGAGCGAACGCACAGCACACGACGTCGGCGCATGGCGTGTCGGGCTTCGCTCGCATCGCCGTATCGGAGGGCTTGGCATACGTTCTTCGAGGGCTGCGTCCCGTCCTATGGAAAGGAAGAGTGAAATGCACAGCACACGACCTCGGCGGCCAAAATAGCGTCCAGACACTGATGTGCGGTCGTGTGAGCAACCAGCTTGGCAGCGATCGAGGCCTTAACACAGTAGCTGGGATTACCTGCGACGCCGCTTGGCATCAATCTAGGAGTGGACGGCGGCGACGTTCGGGATGGCGGACGAGGCGGCGAGCTGAATGGGCACGCGACCGGCTTAATTGTGCGCGAACGTCGGCTCAACGTCCTCCGACTCACCCGCAAGCCCGAGCCCGAGCCCGAGCTGGCTCATCCGAGACGAGGGCGAGGCGTACCGCTGAATGACAGGACCTTGAATTCATCTGTGCGCACATCATGAGCCAGTGGTCGTCTGACCTGGCTTAATGGGTGTACATCACGCAGGCGCAGGGGGGAACGAGGGTGGAGGCGCACCCCCGTCCTTCAATTATCTGAGGCTCAGTCGTCACACGAGCCCACTTCGTCTGACCAGTTTTCAAGGTTCGCCAGTTGGGCAGCTTGGGGTGCTCGTCCGAGACGAGTAGGGTCATGATGGCGAGGATGAATGGGCACACGACCGGTCCCCCAATTGTCTGATCTGAGCCTTAACCTCGAGTCTTGGGAGACGGCCCGCCGAGCACTCGCCCACGAGAGTCTACCGCCTGACCCGGACATAGCGTGTGCCAGTGCTCGCACCCCCGGCCCGCGGCTGCAGCTCGCGGCCCGGCTCGTTTCGAGCTCCATTATCTATCCGACACGCAAGACGCCGCAGCCCTGGCGTAGTGGACGGATCAATATTGATAGGGCCAAGACCGACGGCCATCTGTCAACACAGCAGCAGTTGTCGCCCGCCTCGCCAGGCCAGAGACTGGTGGGCTCGGTGTTTCCGAGGACAGAGAGGCAGGGTCGAAGATGCGACCGGTGGCGGCGGTGGCGGAGGGATGAATGTGCACGCGACCTCAGTCGTCAAACACAGGAGCAGTAGCTGTCGTCTGACCAGCGCGGAGCTAGGTTCTTCAGACGAGCTGGGGATGAGGCAGTACTGTAGGGGTCGGGATGGCGCAGATGAGGGCACGCGACATGTCATATCCTTGAATTCATGTCTCTCTTTGTCTCTCAGCCCGACCGACTTGGTCTCTGGGTCTTTCGTCGGGCGACAACGAGAGGAGCTCACCCACTAGGTAGACCCGTGGCGGCTCCTGTCCGAGACGGCAGGGCCGTGGAAGGATGGCGGCTGGCGATGGACAGATGAATTGGCACACGACCAGACCTTGCTCTCCTGTTGGTCGCAAATGCACCTAGGTCTGCTTGTCGTCTGACCTGCTCGACTGACGTGC
This sequence comes from Cutaneotrichosporon dermatis, assembly GCA_020011015.1. Taxonomy (NCBI): domain Eukaryota; kingdom Fungi; phylum Basidiomycota; class Tremellomycetes; order Trichosporonales; family Trichosporonaceae; genus Cutaneotrichosporon; species Cutaneotrichosporon dermatis. The sequence goes on along the minus strand of JAIGNX010000002.1, from coordinate 1,294,567 downwards.
TCCTGTCCAGGTCCCGGAGTGGCGCGGAAGAACGGGCACGCGACCTATGAGGTCCTCGTCTTCACGCTTCGTAGCCGCGCGCAGTGTCGCAGCTGCGCAAGCTTGGACAGGAGTGAGGCCTGTGCTGCTCCCTCAGGCTGGCTTCTCCGTGGAGCACTCGGCGTCAGCGGGCGGCGCGTCGGGCTCCTGCTCCTCATACGTCGTCACTATGCTCCATCGGCTCATGTACGTATTCCTCTGATGCCATCAACAAACAGCTTGGAGCATACCGTCCCCCTCAAAACACCGTCGACAGGAACACCACGAGGAGCACAAGGAATGCAGTTTGCCCATCCCCGCCTAGTGGCGTTTTCGACGATACCTCCTCACCCTACTCACCCTAGCCCGGAGTCTCCCCCCCGGCCCCATACTCGTCTACATCCCCCGCAGGCCCTACCTGTCAGACTGACAACATTATTGACAACCCTACTCGCACCCCCTTAAGGCTTTGGGTCAGTCACAAGGCCAAGATGCCGGCGGCTTAGGGTCCAGTATCCAAGCCAATAGCGAGTAAGCGTATCCAGGTATCTTTCGGAACTTAGTGAGTCCGATGATGGTGTGCTTTGGACGGAGCGACGGAGATAGACAGGTGAGTATGTGGTGAGGTGAGACAGCCAACCGATCAACAGAACAGGTGAAGTGCTCGATTCGATGCGCAGAACAGACGAACAGGAGCCGATGGACTAAGGTCGCGTGCACTAACTAGACGCGCAGCGCGCCAGCGGGCGAGCGAAGCATGCAGCTCAATGCACCTAGAATAGGCAAGGGCCAAGTGCGCCGTGGCTACTCGTTCTGTGGATCTGATAGATTTTTCTGTGTCTCGGCCTAGATGTGCGCCACGACCGAAGCAGCGTCAGAGCCAGAGCCAGAGGCAGAGTCAGAGGCAGAGGGCGAAGGAGGAAGTAGCAGTACATCCTCGGGAGTGTGCTCCGGATCATGAGACAGTGCACAGCTGCACAAGACACTACAGACACTACCTTGGGACCTGGACATGTGAGCGGCTGCATAGGTTGTGACACATGGCAATGACAACACGGGCTGGCTTGCCGCTGATGCACTTGGCTACTTATTGACGTCCATTTTCGGGTATTATGACTTAGTTTCCAACTTGAAGGAATCCAGGTCCAAACCCGACCCGAATAGTTGCGATGCGTTTTTGGAGCCTGGTTGTCGTCAGTCATGTCGTCGCTATGCGTCGTACTACATTCCCTACGTATGTATATTTCTCGTATTCCTCTACATAGTTCCGGGGTCTGGACATTGCATAGGCTCTCCGCTCTCTGTGCTCACTGTCACTGACAACTGCCGAGAGAATGCTCGTTTGGAAAAGCGCGTTTAATCGGCGGCGTGAAGGGTTTCACTGTTTTTTTAATTCCGCCCATCGCTGACTCTTAAGGGGCTGGGCCACCCAAGGGGAGAAGAGGGAGAGAGAGGGAAGGTGGCACGTAGCCCTGAAGGAGAGCCTCTCGGTGTGGGTCAATCTGACTCCGCTCCCTCCCTCTCCTTCTGCCCCCCACCTTCCCTCTCCCTCATCATCCCGGCTGTCCCCCGTGGCTCTCTCTCTGGCTGTCCTCGTTCTCCCGGAGGAGCGACTGTAGCGGTAGAGCGGTCTCTCGCTTCCTCCGACTATACGACACATGCTACTCTCCCCTCTCCTCCTCGTCGGCCTCATCCCAAAAGTAACCGCTTCTTCTCTAACTCTTGCAAGCAAGCAACATCCACACTCCATCTCTACTTCGACATCAAACATCATCATCATCATCAACATCCACGCACAATAGGCTCATTCCAGCCACCCAAAGAAGACACCAACCCCACCCACGTCACACTCCCCCCAACCATCACCACGACGCCATCAACTACTACTACTCCGCCAAATCACCTACTAGCCCAGCATCATCGCCGGGCGACCCACCAGTCTCCTCAGCTGACCGCGGTCTTCTATCCAAACCTAGCACGCTCTAGGACTAAGGAACTCTTCAAATGGAGACAACCCCCGCGGCGCTGTCCCCTTCGTCGAGCAGCCAAGCATACCTATCATCCCTAGACTTCTTCACTCTCACAGGGTTAGACGGTACACCGACTCCATCCGAACATCTCGACGCAGACTCGCCCAACAACAGTGTAGGGGCTGGCACTGGTGCTGGTGCTTCGGCACACGCGAGTCAGAATCACGACTCGCACTCTTATTCCCACTCTCACTCTCACTCCCACTCGCAATCCCACGGTAACCACCATCATCACAACCACGCCCAAGAGCAACATCACCAAGGGGATTTCCAAGGCCACCCCCAAGCAACACACCCCCATCACATCCCCCAGTCGCACAACGACCACGGTTACCCATACCACGACGGAGTGCCGTCCCAGAAGCCATCTCCAGAGTACAGCCCGCTCGACGACCCGAGCCCTATCGCGCTCGACGTCTTGTCGCGCTCGTCGAGCGGTCCGGGCCATAGCCGGCAACAGCACGCTCAGCACGCTTCAGGCGGTAACATCGACGCCGCAATGGACGTCGATAACGCCTCAGGCCAAGGGTCGAGGACACCGGGTGAGGGGCAGCAGCAACAGCAGCAGCAACAACAACAGCAGCAACAGCACCAGCAGCAGCACCACCCCCACCACCACCAACATCCCCATCCTCATCACCATGGCTACAGCCACGACTCGGAGCACAACACGCCAGCCCTCGAAGGCCACGAGTTTATGAACATGGACATGTCGCGCGCAGCCTACGACGCCGTACAAGCCGGCCTCCTCCAGCACCAGGTGAGCCCAACCCACCCGTCGCCTACCTAACACCAGCTCGAATCCATCCACATGCAGTCACCCTTCGTCACAGCCACTAACCCCGCCTCACCATACGGAGCCATGGCGCAAATGTTCCTCACATCGCCACCCAGCAGCCATCATCACCAGTCGGGGTCATTGCCAGATACATCCGCATCCTCCTCACAGGGTCAGTTGGCCGACGATCGGAGCCGGATGCGACAGCGCACATATAGCGTGGCGAACGTCGGGCCTTACGGCGCTCTCACGCCTGGTGCGTTTCTTATAACCCAGTTGTCGCGGCCACGATACTGACACGCCCAGGTCCTAGCGGCGAGATTCCCGCAGAGATGCGGATGGATCTCATGAGCCCTATGCAGCTGGGCACAATGATCGACGGCAAGGAGAATGTGAGTAGCCGTGGCATGCAGCTTCGAGAGCGGCAAGCTGATGCGCAGTTCCACACGGTGCCCTTGCTCTCACCGGCCCTTTCGCACCACAACCCGTCCAACTACGCCTCCCCAGTCGCGCAGATCGCATTTGGTCCAGGCGGTAACAACCGCGACCCAACACGCGCAGCGCATGCCAACCAGGCCGCGCTCGAACAGCTGCAGCTTCAGCAGCGCCAGTTCCAGGAGCAACTGGCCCTCCTCCAGGAGCAGCAGCGGCAACTACAGGCTACGGCAGCTGCCGTCGCTGCGGCCTCTGGCTCACCATACCTCGCACCGCAGCAGCCATCTCAAACACAGTCGACCTCGCCATCGCAGCCGCAACAACATCGGCCTGCCTTGACACCCGGTGGAGTGAACGGCGGCCCGCACTCAACAGGGACAGTCAGCACGCCATCACCCGGTAGTTACTTCTCGCCTCTGACTTCTCCGGCACTCGAGCCAGCAGTTAGCCGGTCGGCCGCACTGCGTGCCGCTGCCGCACATCTCTCCCCGGCCCTCCACAGTCAACAGCAGCGTCCACCTCACCCGCTCTCGGCTCTCTCTTCCCCAGCACTCAACCCCGTCGGCTCATCTGGCGGCGCCAACCAAACGTTGTCTCCGGCACTTGGACCACAAACCGACGTCGCGGACCCGGACTATATCAATGCTTTGCAGGGTATTCTGGACGGAACATCAGGCGGGTCGAGCGGAGGCGACTACCCGCAAGGGTACCACGGGTCTCCCGTCATTGGGCCCTCCGTTGGACACTCGTCCCCAATGGTCGGCCCCAGTCCCGGCTCGGCGTCAGGCTCGGGCACTGGACCACACCGTTCGCTGCCTGCAAAGTCGCGACCATCACCCATGATGAAGCCGATCAACCACCGGTCACATGTTCGGCAAGCGTCAACATCTGTGCCAACGTCACCCATGGCATTCAAGATGTCTGGCGGCGGCTTCCTGCCCCCAGCAGCCATTGACAACCGCAGTGTGCAACCGCAACAGCTGCAGGGAGGTACTTCGTCGACTGCCTCTACACCCTCTCCCGTCGACCTCGCCCAGATCATGCCTCCACCACCTGTTCCATCACAAACAAGACCAAAGATACCCATGACGCCGGCGAGCTTGATGAACTTGGCCAAGGAGGAGGCGGACATTGCCTTCGAGGAGCCCGAGCAGGTCGCCTCGTCGTCGTCGTCGGCAGCACCGACGCCGGCACCCGCACCATCCGCAGCGCCACCACCACCACCTCCAGCACGCGCCGCAGCCAAGAAGGCGGCCAGCGCCATCGCCCCGGCTGCCGCTCCACCCAAGCGCGGCAGTCGGTTAGTCCCCGCCAGCGGCTCTGCCGCCGCCAAGCGTGCGCTCGCAATCCGCCCACCTGGCGTGGGCGTGCGTGCAGCCACAAAGGGTGCGGCAGCGGCAGCCGGCGCGAACGAGCCCGAAACCCGGCGCACAAGCCACAAGGCGGCGGAGCAGAAGCGCCGTGACTCGCTCAAGGCTGGCTTTGACGAGCTCCGTCTTCTGCTGCCGCCGATCAACACGGAGGCACTCGACCCCGAGTCTGGCGAGCCCATCCCTGGTTCATCTGCACCCCGCTTGTTACCCAAGAGCTCGCTCGTGCCCGACGACAACCCGAACCGCGGCGTGAGCAAGGTCGCGCTCCTCAAGTTCAGCAACGAGTACATTGTCCGGCTGCACGACAAGGTGAACAAGCGCGACGAGTACATTGACAAGCTTCGCGCCGAGGTGTCACGCTTGAGGCTGGGAGAAGGGGAGGAGGTGCGCGGCGACGAGGGCGAGGACCTGCTCGAGATGGACATGCTCGAAGGGGAGGAGGACGACTTGGGGAGCGACGAGGACGAGATGGACGTCGATGCGGCTGCTGTTGTGGCGACGGCGTCGGCGATCAAGAAGAAGGCGGGGGCGGGGGCCGTGACGAAGAGTCCGGCTCTGGGGCCGACGGGCGGGCGGAGGAAGAGCGCGGCGGGGGGGAGGAAGAAGGCGGCGGATGACTAGGGACGGGACCTTGGTGTGCTGCGAGTGTGTACATAGAGGCATGCTAGAGTAGTATTCTACGAGTAGATGTAATCCTAGACACATGTGCTAGGCGGCGACTTGCCGCGGCAGTGGGGTGGGGCACAGCATGATTGACAAGCCTGACTAGCCTCCACTGACATCTACCACACAGCATCGATGCGATCCGCCGCCCGCCCCTATGCCGTCTTCGCCCGTTGTCCCCGTTGCGCCCGCCTTCCCACACCAAAGCCCCTCCTGCCCCCATCGCTCTCCTCCGCGTCCTCGACGACGCCCAGCCAGACGCCTGGGACGCCAAACTCGCCGCCATGGGACAAGGCTCGGCAAGGCTAGACGCGCCTCCACTCGCTGGACAACCAGTTCCTTATGCTCAGAGAGGGTTCGATATGCTCCACAACGAGTTCGATATGCTCAAAGGACCACTGAGGCGCTTAAGGACGAGGTGGTGCAGGGCAACGCGCAGCTCCAGATCAAACTCGCCGTCTGGATCGCGTCCAAGGTTGATCCGGCCAACCCCATCTGGGTGCGCAGGGTACTCACAACGGGACAATGAACGAGACGATGAACGCGACGATGGACGAGACGATGAACGAGACGATGGACGAGACGATGAACGAGACAATGAAGGCGTTAGCTCGGGCCATCGGCAGATCCGTCGCGCTCCTCGAGGCTGGCGACCACGAGCTCGACACGGCGCGCGCCTCCATTACTCGCCCCGTCAACTGCTCCGTCAACGTCCAGGTCCAGCGCAACTCCACTCGCCTCCCGCCGCTAGATGCCGCCACCCTCCTCCGCCTTCTGGTCCGGCACGCTGCCGAGCCACCCCCTAGCACAGGCTAGAGCCTCGACGCGCTCGCCACCATGCTCGCCCTCGTCGACGATCCTTAGCCCACGCTGCAGGGTCGCCAAGGCCACCGGCAAATGGCCGGCTTTCGCAACGGCAGATGGCGCGGTCCCGGCGCTCCGTCTTCCTAGACACCTCTTCAGCGCAGTACACCCACCCCGCGAGGAGCATCGGATAGTTGTTGTATATCCCAGCAGGTACATTCTGAGCGCTCACTTATCACACGAGGCCTGGAGAGCGGAACCGAGAGTGGTCTTGCGTTGGCTGGCGCACATTGGCGCGCCAGGCGAGGAACGCGGCCAACTCCGCGTCATGACGTCCTGCCCACAATAACAACGGCGCGCTCGTCCAGAATAGCGCTCGCGCCATCTCTTGTCTCCAGCTCTCTGCTCGCGGGGCCGTCTCTCTCGTCTCTGTCATCTTAACCCCTCTCTCTTCTCTCGTCTCTATCACTCGGCTCCGCTGATCAGCCTCCCGCCCTCTTCCACCTGCACCCCCCTCCCCCCTCCCGTCGCCCAAACATGCCCGACACCTCCGCCCAAGCCCCCGCGGCCGCATTCAACATCCGGCAACTCACATCCACCACCTCGCCCGACTTCGAGCCCGCCGTCGCCTCCCTCATAGCGTCTTTCGGGGGGGACCACATCTCCGCCGCCCTCAACGCCGGAAATGCCGAGCTGGAGGCGGCGCGCATCCGCGCGTCGGTGGTCACGAGCGTCTTAGACCTCGAGGCGTGGGTGGGGAGCACGAACGGCGGGGAGGGGGTGGAGGGCGTGATGCTCGTCAAGCCGCCGGGCATCGCGCACGGCCAGTCGTAAGTCCGCTCGTGGGGGTGGCTGACGCAGACCGAACGCGAGAGGGCCACATACGCAGGCCGTCGACGAGCTGGTCCAGGACCCCGCGCTGCGCGACGCCGCGCGCAAGGTGGGTCCCGCGGCATGGATGGCGACCGCGCCTGCCGCTCTCTCCCTATACCCCCCAACTGAGCCTAGCCTCTGACACACAGCTGTTCGGCATCTTCCACGACATCGAGGAACAGGCGTTCGGCCCCCGCCGCGTCACGGACATGTACTACATCTCGCACCTCGGCGTCGCGGCGTCCGCGCGGGGGAAGGGGCTGGGGGGCGCGATGGTCCGCCATGTGGTGCAGCGCGCGAGGGCGGAGGGCGTGCCGGTGTGTTTGCTGACGATGACGGAGAGGAATGTGAGTGGCGCGAGCCGAGCGGTGCGGAGCAGCGAAGCTGCGTTGCGGCGCGGCGATGCGGCGACGTAGGGGGTGAAGCTGTGGGGGTTGAGCGGGGGCTCGGTGGTGGAGCTGAGAGATGATGGAGGGGAGGGTGTGGGGTGAGGATGGGTGTGGCGCTGAGAGCTTGAGCTGGGCTGGGCGAGCTGAGCTGGCGAGCTGGGCTGGAGGAGGGGCTGGAGCGACGTGATGTGCCACCCCCGTCCAGCGCGAAACTGGCCATGGAGCGAGATTACAGACCACCAGCGATCCGCCAGCTGCTCATGACCACGATCCTCCGCGTCCATCCGCGAATCTGACCACCCCCTACACCTCGGAACCTCAGAACCCAGCCCGCGCCGCTGACACACAGGAGACGCTCTACCGCCACCTCGGGTTCACGTCCCATGCGTACCTCGAAGCCGAGCTCCGCGGGATCCCGACGCGGTGGTGGGCGATGAAGACGGACTTGCCGGTGCCGTCCCCGCCAGACGCGGAGTCGTGAGTGCAGTAGACATTGCATCGGGGTTAGACGTTGTAGAAGCTGCGTGGTGCACGCAGGCGGGAGCGCACATTAGCTAGATTAGATTCGTGTGGTGTCACAGGACACTTGGTCAATTCGTCACGCGAGTACGCCCATTCACCCAATGGTTTGTTCGTGCAGTTTCCGGTCAGGTTGGGGTCACAAGAGACTGTTAGCCAGTACAGTAGCGCGTCTCCTCGCCGCTGGCTCGCGGCCTGTTAGAGATAGCCCGGACTCGTCATTATCACACTGAACGCCCAACACAAAACCAACGCCCAAGGACGCCTCGCCGCCCTCGCCCGCTGCGCGGGCTCGGTCGACCGGCTGGTATCGCAAACATGCATATGATCGGTGCTGGAGTGCAAGTGCAGACATCTACTTGCCGAGACGCTTACGCAGTGCGCGGGTCGCCTTTCTGCGCTTCTTGTACTTGTGCTTGTTCATCTTCTTTTTGCGCTTGCGCTTGACCGAGTCCAAGCTGACGCCGTCCTCGGTCGCCGCCTCACCGGCATCGAGGGCGATGCGGTCGAGACGGGCGAGGAGGCCGTTGAGCCCCGCGAGCGCGTCGTCAAGCTTGGCCTGCGCGGCGCCGTCGGCCACAGCCTCGACCTCGCGATGCCCGAGGCGGGTGAGCGCGGCGTCCCACGCGTCCTCGGCTGCGCGCGCGTGCTTGGCGGCGGCCGCGTCGAACGCGGACGTGACGTGGCTGTCGGCGTGGACGTCGAGGAACGAAATAGACGAAGACGACGAGGGGGCGAGGTGGTGGCTGAGGGCGGGGTGTGCGAACGCGCGCGACACGCGCAGGTGTTCTCCCAGCGCCGTCGCCCCGCTTGGCAGGGCGTCGAGCGCGCTCAGCGCCGGGGGGTGCGGGGCGCTCAAAGAGCGGCGCGGACGCCGCCGGAGATGGCTTCGGAGACGTGTACCCCTTGGTGCCGAGGGCGAGGGGGAGGGGCATGTGGGCGGGCGTGAGGCCGAGGTGCAGGCCCGCCTGGAGGGGTAGAGCGTGACGGGCTCGAAGCGGGGTCCTGAGAAGTGCGGCTCGGTCGACACCAGCCCCGTGCGCGAGAGCAGGCCGCGGCGCAGCCGGCGGCCATGGGTGGTGGGGGACGACGAGGACGACGAGGCGGCGGGAGGAGCGGTGTCGGCGTCCTTCCGCGCAGCGGCGGCGCGGACGGGCCGGGCACGGCCGCGCGTCGAGGGGCGCGGCTTGGCGGCGCCGGCGTCGGCGAGCGCCGCGCGCGCCGGGAGCGACGAGTAGAGCCTCCGCGGGACCATGGTGGCGGGAGGGCGTGTGATGGTGAGTAAGTTGGAGTTCGAGACGGTTTGCGCCGAAGCCAAAGGCACAAAGGGGTTTCGTGAAGAGAGAAGGGCCGCCACGTGGCGGTGCACGTGACCTGATATTTCGACGAGATCCTACAAAGATGATCGACTGGTAGTGAGCGGGTGGGATTTCGCGCAACAACAATGTCCAAGCGAACGCACGACGAGATGGCCGCGACGGCGACAGAGACGGCGACAGCGACGGCGACAGAGGGCGCAGGCCCGTCCGTCCTCCTCAAGGAGCCCCAAGTGAGCTCCATCCCCCGACGTCGCTGACGACAGAAACGGTTCTACAGGCAGCGCGCGCACGCCAACGTCTTCAACGACCATGTGCTCGACTAGTGCGTCGCCATGAGCTTGTACGTGCTGACGCCAGCCCACAATCGCCGGCGCAGATGGACTGGAGCGTCCATTACCCCAAGTACTTTGCGCCGGGCGCTTCGAGCGGCGAGAAGCAGGTCGAGTGGGCGGATGTTGGGTGTGGCTTCGGTGGTCTGTTGATGGCCCTTGCGCCGCAGTTCCCGGAGACGCTCATGCTTGGTGAGTCCGGCCTGCCGCAGCGCCGAGGCGCCGCAGGCGCGAGGCGCAGGGCGGGACGAGGGGGCGCTAGGCAAGGCGCTGGCGCAAGGTACAAAGCAGGAGGAAACAGTTGCGAAGGCGGAGAGATCTGTCGACGTCGCTGTGCCGCCCGGCTTCTCTTGCTTCCTCCCTCGTTGCCTCCTCTCTTCCAGCTCGTTCTCCTCTCCTCGCGCCTCTCCTCGCGCCTCTCCTCGCTGTCCTCTTCTCCTCCTCCCTCCCCTCCCTGCCCCCCCCCTCCCTCCACCCCCCTACCGCTAACACCAAGGCATGGAGATCCGCGTCTCCGTCACCCAATACGTCGCGGACCGCATCGCACACGCGCGCCAAGTCGAGGCCGCCCTGCCCCCCAACGCGCCCGACGCGCGCCCCGGCGCGATGCAGAACGTGTCCGTCATCCGCGCCAACTCGATGAAGCACATGCCCAACTTCTTCTCCAAGGGCCAGCTGTCCAAGATCTTCTTCCTGTTCCCGGACCCGCACTTCAAGACGCGCAAGCAGAAGGCGCGCATTGTGACGACCGCGCTGCTGGCGGAGTACGCGTTTGTGCTGCGCCCCGGGGGGATCTGCTACACCGTGACGGATGTGAAGGGTAAGTGGCTGTGAGGTGGTGTTGAAGATGGGAGAGAGGGAGGAGGGTCGCTTGGTGCTGAGCTTGGTGCTGAGCTTGGTGCCGAAGACCATCCCGACTTGCCCTGTTCTCGCTCCTCCCACAGGCTCCAGGTCAACTGCAGCCGCAGCTTGGGTTTGCTCACACCAGACCTCCACGAGTGGATGGACATGCACCTCCGCAAACACCCGCTGTTCGAGTACATCCCGACCGAGGAGCTCGCCGACGACCCGATCCTGCTGGCCGCCCGCACCGCCACCGAGGAGGGCCGCAAGGTCGAGCGCAACGGCGGCGACAAGTGGGTCGCGTGCTTCCGCCGGCTGCCTGATCCGGAGGAGTAGGCGCCCGACGGCCCGCCCGAAGACCGGAGGCCGAAGGGCGCGGCCAGAGAGGAGCTCCGGGAAGAATGAGAGGCGGGGAGATGAGATGGACACAGTGGTGGGCGAGGGCGCGTCGTCGACGCAGTGAGTATGCACGTGTATGACCAGGGTGGTTCGGGGAGGAAGAGCAGGGGGGAGGGGAGGGGGCGTAAGGCGTGCAGCGGGGTCAGACAGTGTCGATGAGGGCGACGTGGCTGGCGAGGAGGTCTCGCCGCTCATCTTTCTCTGACGAGCAACTAAAGGACGGGAAAGGGAGAAAGGTAATGGATTGACCAATCTGCTTACTGCTAATCGCATACATCATCGCTGGCCACAGCGCTATCCAGAGCGAACGGACAAGCCTCTCACCTCATCAATCGCCTTGTGTATCCCGCAGTCCAATCCACTCGATCCATTCTCGAGGCAGCACCGTCGAACTCTGCCCCCACGAGATCTCTAGGCAGCCTCCAAGCAGCGTCCGGCAGCTCTCTGGCAGCTCCCGCCTCTCCCTCTCATGCAACCCCGCCGCGCCATCAACAACACAACATCTCTGATCGTATAGTGGCTAGTATGCTCGCTTGTCATCGCTTGTTGACGCGGGAGACCGGAGTTCAATTCTCCGTCAGAGAGTGTTCGCAACACTTTTTGGCCGCCATGGCCGCCGAAGCCGAAGGTGGTCGGGGCGAGAGTGGCGGGGGCAGGGAGTTGTCGTGGCGAGTGGCGCCCTGAGCGTGGGGAAGAGAATCGTTGGCGGACGGCGCGGGGTACAGTACAGGTCGGTGGCTCTCGACGTCTAGACGGCTTGTGCTCCACACAATCTGTCAGACTAGTTCTCCGCCGCGCGGCTGACTCTGACCTCAGCCCTCAGCCCAGCCTCCGCCCTCGAACCTCTTCTCCTCCATTACAGCTCCTCGACCTGCATGCTCATCTCATCTCTCACATCGCGTCCCCTCACATCACCTCATCGCACCTCACTTCACCTACTACTACGGACGACGCAGCACTCATCCCCGTAGCAGCCTCGACGTCGTCCACCCACGCCGCGACGAGCGGCAGGCTGTCATGCCGCCACGTCTGGCCTACGATATCGACCTCCAGCTCGGGGCGTATGGCGAGCGTGGCAGCGTACCACGCATACACCGCGGCGTCGGCGTGTGTCGGGTGCGAACCGCCGAGGAACGGGCCTCGGGATTGGCCTTGGCCTTGGGCGCTTGCAGCAGCGCTTCCGTTCGCCGTCTTGGCGCTTGCCCCGCTCCCTCCACCTGCCTCGCCTCCATCCTCCACGGCACCATCTTCGCCGTCCCGGTGCGCGGCCAGGAGACGCTCCAACACCCCGAGCTTCTCCCTCACCCTCCCCATCTGTCCCGCCACAGCCCCCGCATCGCGCGCAGCCGCGCCCATCGCGTCGACCGCGGGCTTGTCGTTCCCAAGCTTGCGGCGGAGGAACCACGACGCTGAAGCCGGGTCCGCCGCGCCGTAGAACTGCGGCGGCGTCAGCGGCCCACTCCTCGTGGAAGAACGGTGACAGTGGGAAGATGGCGACTCACCCAGGGCACGTAGAGCGGCACGATCGCGCCCGCCAGTTCCGTATCCGCCCACATATCCACCCAGCGCGCGAGCGCGCGGCCCTCGGGGGAGCGGAAGAGGGAGCGCTGTGGCGTGGTGTAGCGCTTCTCGAGCTTGTGTCAGCGTATCGTGTGTGGCGCTTCATCTCCACGGCATTCAAACCAGCTCCAGGCTTCCTCTTCTCCACCTCGTCGCTCTCCATCTCCAGCCTCCTTCTCTTTCCGACTCCGCCCCGCACTGTCCCCTATCTCCACTCCCCCTCCCAGTCCACAATTCCACTCTCTATTCCAGGCTCATCGCTAAGCAACCCTCCTCCATTCCCAGCCTCATCAAGAACGGCGCCCGACACACTCACATGCCGCGCCAGCACCCACGAATCATACACCCACCCCTCCCCCTCGTCGCGCATCGCCGGCACCGTAATCCCCTCTACGCCCGTATCGGTCTCGAACGACGTGCGGATCTGTGCGAACGTCAGGCCATGAGTGGTGTAGGGTATGCCGAGGATGCTGGTGTCAGTCTGCAGCTTACTGTGGCGGGGACGGAGATGCGGCGTCGGCGCGTTTGGGAGGGAAGGGAGGAGGGCGAGGACTGAAGAGGGGAATGAAGAGAAGGAGAGTGAAGAGGGGGAGAGGGGAATGAAGAGGAGAGAGTGAAGAGGGGGAGAGTGGAAAGGAGAGGGGGAGAGTGGAATGGAGAGCGGAGCGCACACCCACCCGAGATCCACCGCCGTCTTCCACGTATACGGGCCGACGTTGTCGCCGCCCGCCTCGAGCGCGAGGGCGTATAGCGTGATGCGCTTTTGTTCCTCCATGTCGGCCTTAGCTTGGTTGGGTGGCGTCGTTGTTCACCAGTATACCTGGGGAGCTCTTCATGCCAGTTTTATACCCCACGTCGTCGCCTGGTTCGCACCGGCATACCTCAGCATTGTCGTCTGACCACCAGTACATGCATTAGTGTGAGTTGTACCGAACTGCCTGACTGCAGAAGGTCGGGTGTTCTGTAGGCACGGCCATCGAACGAGCGACCCAGATGGCTGGTGGACGTAGCTTGGCAGCTGTCTCCCATGTAGTCGGAAGCGCTGGTGTTTATGGCGGGTGCTCAACAACACCCGCCAGTCGCCGTCGCCGATGACGTGATAGCTCTGACACCTGATGCTGCAATCTTATCGTACGGCTACCGTCGTTCGTCGGTGGCGGTTGTCTTCTTGGCAAGGTCGCCATTGCCGCCGCCGCTGCCTGCTACTTCCGGACTCGCTGTAGCTCGTAATCGCAACCTGCACTGTAGCTGGTAGCTCACAAGTGACACCATAGCTTGCGAGCAGACTCCGTACAGAAGAGACAGAAGAGTCAATGCCACTGCACACCTACCATTCCTCTACCTCACACCCCGCACACACCTGCACGCCGCACCCCGCCAGTTGAATGAATCTACATCTCTAAATCCCTATGTATGTCTATCGGAGACTTTTGCAATGCAACCACTCTCCGTGAGTTGAGCGGTGATGAATGCGGCGACGCGAGTGCCAGCTCGCGCCGTCGTGCCGTGCGCCAGGTCGCGCGGTGAGCAGATGCCCAGCCTGACGGCTGCGGCAGTGCACCGCTTAGCTCGAGAGCTCGACGCCCGAGTCGGCGGGGGGCTGCTCGACGCCCCAGCGCTGCGCCTGGCCGCGCGCGTTCTTGTAGAACGCAATGTCCGCGCCGTCCTCGACGAACTGGGGTGAGCGGGAGAAGTAAGGTGAGGAGGGGGAGAGGCAGGCGATCAAGCTAGGAGCGAGGAAGGGCCCGGCTATGTACCCCGGAACGGGTTAGGTAGCTCAAACTCAAGCCAGGCCAAGCTCAAGCCAGGGCAAGCTCAAGCCAGGCCAAGCTCAAGCCAGACAACCAGCTCACTCCCTCGCCCTCGCGTGCTCGCTACGCTCGCGACGCTCGGGTCGGACTCACCATGCACTGGCGGTGGCTCTTCCAGAGCGACACAAGCATGTTCTCCTCGGAGCGCTGGTAGTGCTCGCCGATGAACGCCTTGAGCGCCTCTGTCGCCTCCCACGCGTGGTAGTGGGGGATCTTGGAGCAGACGTGGTGGAGGACGTGGGTCTCGCACAGGCCGTGGACGGCGTACGCGCCGATCGGGCCGAGGAAGGTGCGGTCGATGGTGCAGAGCGCGCCGCGGGGGAAGGTCCAGAGCTTGTCCGAGTAGTGGGCTGGGGTGAGCGCGTGTTGGGGCGGGCGTCAGGGCGAGCCACTGTGAGACTCACGGATGGTAGGGTCGGTGTGCTGCAGGTACGTGATCATGACAATCCACGAGTTGACAAGGAGGTAGGGGATGCCGTAGACGAGGAACATCTCCTGGAACGAGCGCATCTTGGCCCAGTAGGTGAGGGCACCGATGACGAGGGCAAGGCCAATGTCCGACCAGATGATCTGCCACTTGTGGTGCTTGCGGAAGATGATCGACGACGGGAGGAAGTGGTTGGTCCACTTGGGGTAGCGGTTCTGGCCGGCGGCGTTCATGACGAGGTAGAGGGGGAAGCCGGCGAGCTGGTACATGGCGGTCCAGAAGACGGCCATCGGGACGTGGTCGAGGGCCTCGGCGATGAGGGACTGCGACTCCTCGGGGACGCTGGGGTTAGGGGTGTCTGGGAGAGGGGTGGGCAGGGCGAAGGAGAGTTGAGCGGGGGGCCGCCACAAGCTGCAGACCACGAAGGAACGTGCGAGACTACAACAGCCCGCCAACTCGCCCACCACACACCGACTTACTTGATACCAATGATCTCATCCTCGTTGGCGGCCTCCGGGAGGTTGCGCTCCTTGCGGGTGCGGGGAACGAAGACCTCGTCGCGGGTCAGGCTGCCGGTGGCAGCGTGGTGGCGGCTGTGCGAGATGCGCCAAGCGTGGTAAGGAACGAGGAGGGACGAGTGGACGACCCAGCCGATGGCGTTGTTGAGCGTCTTCGACGTCGAGAAAGCCTGGTGGCCGCACTCGTGGCTGCTGTCAGTGTCATGCGATAACGGATTAAGCGGATCCGGCTGATCGGCACCAGTGTCACGGGGCATAGACTGTCGCAGATCGGAAGTGCGGCCTAGACATGCCGCACCGTAGATCCTCAGGCACCACCGCCGCGATCACGATCACTGGCCAAAGAAACTCACCCAACAACCCAGAGACCACTACCCCAGAACGACGAGATGACGCAGTACGCCGTCCAGAGGGCGACGCGGAGGACCTTGGTGGCGACCTCGCCGACGTTCAGGTACGCAAGCGCATCCTCGATGTGGTAGGCGCCGTAGACGAGTGTGCCGATGATGGCGACGTCCTGGATGAGGGTGGCCGACGAGCGGAGAGCCGAGCGCTCGAAGCAGTGCTTCGGGATGGCGTCGAGGAGCTGCTTGTTGGTGAAGTTGGGCACGACGAATCTGCGGTTGCGGTTAGCGAGAGCGGAGTGGGGTGGTTTGGGTGGTTTAAGGTAAGGAGTGGGGAGGACGATGAGCGAGAATAGGATGTGCGAGGACGGGGAGTACGACAGCGATTAAGGCGTAGAGACGCCGACGTCAGAGCAGACAGTAGAAGCATGACAGTGGACAGCGAGGAACAACGACCGAGCGGCCACCGAGCGACACCGAGGCGATATCGACCAAGACTAGACTCACTTGCGGTCGGCAGGCAGCTCGGCCTCGTCAATCGACACCTTCTTAGCGTCGACGTTCTTGGCCACCTCCTCGAGACGTTGGCGTACGGACGACATGGTGAGATGGGATGGGATGAGAGAAAGAAACCGTGCGGCCCAAAGATATTGACGTCTATCTGGCGCCGTGTCACTGGCTGGCTGGCTGGCCGCGTCTGATGGAGCAACTATTAGCTATGGTGTATGGTGTATGGTGGCCGCTGCCGCGCTGGCCGGGATCGACCTGTGACTGGCTAAGAGTTCCAAGAATTCCTAGCAACGGGCAACGGGCGGATGGACTGGAAATCTTTTGCTCTCCGCTTCCCCCACGAGAAACGGTGTGGTGGACCGCCGCCACTTCCCCTCATCCCTCATTATCCCTCATCTTCTAGCCCCTGGGCTTGTGGAGAAAAAGAGAGAGATAGCGGTGACAAGGGCCGGAGGAGAGGCCGTCGAAGAGCACGGTTGAAGCAAAATTATTCGCGACGCGGTGCCACCAGAGGGCCACAGAGACGCGGGAGACTTAGGGGAGGTTCAAAATATGACGGCAGGGAAAGGGGAGGGGAAGCGTTGAGGATCGAACTTCCGATCAACCGGATTAGGCGTATCAGGCGTATCATCTGGGACATCTGATATGCCAAGAGAAAGCTTGATATGGTGAGCAATTTGGGAAGGATAGCTGGGACGGGGGGAAACAGAGTGGGGCGGCAGAGGAGCATTACCAGGGCCTTGAAAGTGATTTTCTGGTTACAGGGTCTCGAGTTCGAGTTAATGTTCCTGGATGAACCGGACCGTAAGGCGTAGCATGCAGGCGGAAACCGGCTGATGTGAGAGCGTTGAGGGGAATGGCGATGAGGTTAGAATGAGGGCAGCAAGGCAAAGTAATTAGGGATCTCGAGCTTAGTTCAGGTGCACGTCATGGATTGGAGCAATTATTATCAAACGTGCAAGGCGAGGCGACGGCTCAACCAGGCAAGGCAAGATAGGTGCGTCTCAGGTGCTCGTATCAGGTAAGTTATGGCGCCTTCAGGTTGCGTCCAGTCTACCTAGAGTAGGAGTGCTTTGTGCGAATGTACATTCTGGGGCATGTGGAATGGGCAGGCGCTGCTTGGCTTGGGAGAACTGGGTGAGGCCTTGGCATGGGGCTGAGGCGGGGCTGATGGACGGTGGTAATGATAATGGCAGCTTGGTTGGAGGTGTTGGATTGATATTGAAGCGTTAGGGTAGTGCATTAGGATTTCTCGGCTGTAACAGAGTGAATATCATCGCCATCTGTATTCAAGGTTCCGCTCCTATTGAGTTTTAATGGATGCAGCAGCTTGGGGGAGAACGGCATAGACTCAATAGATAGCTAGAGCGGCCGAGGCTAGATAGCTAGGAATGTCAGATCTTCGAAGGCAGTGTTCCCATCTTTCTCCTCCTTCTCGCTCGACACGGCTGTTCGGCGGAACTGTCGTCAGATGCCGGTTACTCGAGGATCCTAGATGCGAGAAGGCAAGGCTTTACTATGAGCGGCATGAGTGGGCCTGGGTTCTGCCTAAGTGCTTCTGACCGTGTTCGGAGCCTCTGAGCGTTGATGCGACGTTTAGGCGCCGACGACGAACAGGGTTAATGTACTTGATGGCCAAGGCGGATGGCAGACTGAACGGCCCACTTCCGCACCTCAGCGTCCTCCCACGCCGAACAACAAGCGCCACACAACCTGGCCCACTAGCCAGAACCACTTCACACACACTGCACTTCATGTCTCTTCTACCTCAGCTAGCGCCTAGCCAAGCTACATCCTCGGGGCGGGCGCCACCACAGCGCCCCCCGCGCCCTACTCGACCTGGATGAGCAGCTTGCCCGTCGTCCCGCGGCCGGTAATATCAATCTGCGTCTGCCGCACACCCTCCTCCGTGAACGGGTACACCTTGTGCACGGCAAACTTGAGCGCGCCAGCCTTGACGATGTCCGTCATGTCCTTGGCGAGGGCGGCGAAGTCGTCCGGCGTGGCAATGTATGGGAACAGCGTGGGGCGCACCACCTTTAGGCACTTGGGCGACAGCTTGAGCGGGCTGAAGGGGGGCACGGGGCCGGACGCGTTGCCGAAGGTCACGATGGTCGCCTTGGGGCGGACGACGGAGAAGTTCTCCTCCCACGTGTCGGCGCCGACGCCGTCGAAGACGGCGTGCACGCCCTTGCCCTCGGAGAGGCGAAGGATCTGGTGTGAGCGGGTGTGTTATGGAGGGAATGGGTCATGTGACAGGAGGAGGTGGGACTGGTTTGCAGCGCCTCGCCTCTATCAGGAAGCGAGAAAAAGGTTGACCAGCAGAGCCGGGTGCCAAGGGACAGGACTCCCGAAGGTACAGAACCACTCACCTCCTTGACATTGTCCTCAGACGAGTTGGTGGTAAGGAGCACGGCCTCGGCGCCGTTCTTCTTAGCGAGCTCGGCCTTCTCCGGCGTCGAGGTCGTGGCAATAACGTGCGCGCCGAGGTACTTGCCGAGCTGCCGTCAGTTCTGCTCCCACTACAAACAAGGCGGCTCCCAGACGCGAGCATCGCGATATTGCCCGCCCGCTAGTCCGCTCGCCTGCGTCGACGACTCACCTGGCAGAGCACAAGGCCAACACCGCCCGCCGCGGCGCGCACGAGAATGTAGTCCCCCTTCTGTACGGTGTACGCCTCGCGCACGAGCGCCATGGCAGTGAGCGCGACGGTGCACATGCTGACGCCGTCCTTGGGGTCGACGCCGTCCGGGAGCGGCGCGGCCTTCCACCACGGCGCGACGGCGTACTCGGCGAACGAGGCGCCGGCCGGCGTCCAGACGCGCTGGCCGAGCTTGAGCTCGCCGAGCGCGGTGGCGGGGTGCGACGCCTTGGGGAGCTGGACAACGGTGCCGACCACGTCCTGGCCCTGGGTGAAGGGGAGGTCGAGCTTGTACAGGCCGGAGCGGCGGTCTGGCGTTAGCCCGGCGAGGGCGACCGGAGATGAGGGTGGGAAATAGGGGAGGGGCGAGCGAGGAGGGGGGCCCGTGGCGGGAATAATTGACACTTGGGCCGAGGACAAGCAAGCGGGACATCGCCGGCGCCATCACAACAGCCTCGCCTTGACTCGGAGAACGGGACAGCAAACAGTCCAGCCACACGTCCGTCGCGCCGCCTCCCCCAGCTTCCAGCTCACAACGCAGTCTCCCTCCCAGCACCACCCCACCCCCGCCCATCCCGCCATAACGGCCTTAAACCGAACGACACACTCACAGTTGTCAATGTAGTTAGCGCCCGTGTACTCGACCTTGATGAGCACCTCGTCGTCCTTGGGCGTCGGCACGGGGATCTCGCGCATGACGTTGGCCTCGGGCCCGCCGGTCTTCTCGACCTGGGGTCAGTCTGTGCATGCGCCACTGGGCGTCGTCTCCAGCCGGCAGCGGGTGTAGGTTGGGTGCGCAGTCCCGCTAGTCGCCGCACCCGTCCGCCCTCCATGCCTCAGCCTGGGATGTCGGCCAGTGGTGCCACTCCCGCCCGCGTCTCAGTACACCAGCAAACCCAGATCTGAGAGACGACGGTACGCCGAGGAGAGCTGCAGACGGGCCGACATCCGGACGCACCTGGATAGCCTTCATCGTCTTGGGGATCGTCGACATGGTGCGAACAAGATTCCGTGGTGCGAGCGGTGCACGGAGCGATGCGAGCATATGATAGAGGCAGAGGGGGGCAAATATCAGGCTGGGCTGTGCTGTGCTGCCGAGCGCTTGTTAAGTATTGAGGTAGATGAGAAGTTGGGAAGGAGGTCGGGTCGGCGACGGCGACATAGGGTGGGCAGGAGGGATGACGCCAGGGATATCACAAATAGACGCCGCAAAGGTGGAGGTGGTCCGCATCTTGGATCTTTGCTTGATCATCAGCCTGTGCCTGACGTGATACCTGCGGTCGGAGATGGGCGGTGGACGCGACGCGACAGTTGGGCGGGTGAGTCCCAGTCGTGCGACAACTGTTGTGGCTAGAGATGCTTCATGCTCTATTCCTACAGTAGTGTACATACATACAATTCGGGCTCTATTGGCGCCTACTCACCCTCGCCCTCATTTATCCCGTCCCTCACTCACCCTACTGCTCCGCGTTGCGCCGCTTCGAGCGCAGCAGGAGGACGCTCACGATCATGTTGTACGCGCTCGCCAGCTCGCTCCACATCGCGTCGTTCTCGAGCCCGAGCGCTACGAGGTTGCCCCACACACCATGGACGCGGCGGAGCTGCGCGAGCAGGCGCTTGAACGGCGCCCGCGCGAGAATCGCCTTGGCCTGCTCCGGCCCCGTGGCTTGGCCGAGGGGGAGGCCGAGCAGCGCCGGCTGCCACTTGAGGAAAGGCTGGTGGAGACGGTTGTGGATGAGCTCGAACGAGTCTGGGTCCGGTAGCTCGATCGCGAGGGCGGGGAGGTGGGTGTGCTCGCCGACCTCGAGGGCTGCGATCTCGGAGGCGTCGGAGGTCGACGAGCATGAGGAGGCGGCGTCGGAATCCTCGTCGATGGCGTCGAGCACTGGCATCTCGGCGTAGATCGACATGGGCGACGCGCCGCCGTCGCCGTCGCCCTCGAGCGCCTTGGCGAGACGAGGGGAAGGGGGGAGGTCGAAGCGGCGCGGGAAGTGGGCGAAAAACGACGCGTAGACGGTGTAGTTGATGGCGTAAAGGTGGAAAGGGGCGTTGAGCGTGTCGCGCTTGCGGATGGCGAGCGAGACGTCCGGCTGGAACGGGCGGATGCTAGCCGCCAGCCGGCCCTCGGTGTCGTGCCCGTTGACGATGTAGGGCACGCCCCAGGCGAACGACTTGACAAGGTTGGAGGGCGACTCCGTATCGGGCTCAGGAGGGGAGGGGATGTGCGGGTATGGCTGGAAGTAGCTGCCGACGGTGAGGATGCGGGGGAGGAGGGGCGTGAGGCGGTCCTGCACGTAGAGCGTGGGCTGGGGTTAGTGCTGATCTGAGGGGTGAGTTAAGCACTCCACTCACGACCTCGACGCCGTCGGACATCGTCATGTTGAGGTTGGGCGGAAAGGTGGGCTTGGGGAGGTTGGCGGGGACGCGGATGAGGGGCCCGCCCTCGTCCGAGATGACAAAGTAGTCGACGCTGACATAGGTGTCGGTCTCCTTGCCAGGATGGTTGGCTGGCTGGCTGGCGGTGTGCTGGTTGACGTCGGTGTCGTTGGTTGGGGTTGTGGGCGTGTTGGTCGTGGTGGCAGCGGCGGGGACCGAGGACTCGGCGCCCTTGGCGGCCTCGGGAAGCACCCGCGTCGACGACAGGGCGTCGGCCACACGCTTACCGCGGACAAGCGAGGCCTTGCGCACCGTCGCCAGCTTGCCGGCGAGGGCGACCTTGGCGGTCTTGTTGTTGTACTTGCCGAATGAGAGGAGGCGGGCGCGGGTGGGCGCCTTGCCGACGCCTGCGAGGCGGGGCTTGCGGAGGGCGTTGGGGGTGCCGTCAAGCGTGGCGTTCTCCTTATTGGACGAGATGCGGCCGAGGACGGGCATCTGGTGTGAGCGGGTGTTGGGCGGGTGATGAGTGGCGGATGGTAGGGGAAGGTAGCGGGAGGTGAGGGGAGATACTCACTGTAGTAGTGGCGGGAAGGTTGATACTGTTGGGAGAGGTGAAAGTCGGTGCTGGCAGTGAGAGCCAAAGTCGTACTGTAGAGGTGGCAGTGGGTGAGAAGATGAGTTGGAGATGTCAGAACGAGGCAAGATAGATGGATGAGATACTTATAGACCAGCAGATGCCTTCAGCGACCGTTCAGTTTTGTAAGTTGTGAGTGGAGCGCGACGGCGACGGACCGTGTTTGGACGGATCGGCGTGTGTTTACAAGGGCTCGAAGGTGAGTGCATGATTGAAGGCTGAAGCCAGAAAAGCGCATCACCCGCCCCCCTGCCCAGAGACTACCCCGGCGAGGGCGACGCCCCCAAGTGTATCTATGAGATCTTCGCTCTGCCCGTTCTGGGCGATTGGTTGTTGAAGTGAGTTTTGAGTGTGCGGATGTGCGGAGGATGGGCGTCCTTTTGGGAGTACTGACAAAGTGAGTGGACGTTGAAGGCAGAAACGCGTCGTCATGGACGCCATGGCCAGGTCTGTGCGGACGCGTCAGTAAGCTCCCGCCTTCGCTGTCCCAACGCCATCTGCTGCGGGAAAGCCGAGTCCCCCTCATGCATGCAATGCAGCGCGGCCCGTCCAGAGAGGGTAGTACCGACCACGCTGCAGTGGCGTCGAGCACGCACCGGCCGCCGTCCGCCTCGAGCCCCAATCGAACGACCCATCTCGAGTCTGGAAGAAGCAAATATAAGCATGAGCCGAGATCCTCTGCCTTCAGTTCCCCATCGTTTCGGAGGTGTTGCTGCACACAAAGCCATGCATGTGAATGTATACTTCGCCGTTGCTCATTCCACGACTCGCAGTCTGCATTCCGATCGACGTAAAGCCCGACGGCGAGGCGACGTATCCTCCATCCTTGGTCCTTCATCCTCGGCACCTCCTCTCTGCGGACACGCACGCTTAGATTGCCTTCACTCTCTCGTCACTTGACGTCGCTCTGCCTTGCACCAACCATTCTCCATCGAAGTCCTCGCACGATCACAATTACGCAACTCATTCGCCTCTCGCCTCCGCCGCTCTCATTTCATCCCCTCTACTCTTCGCGCCCTTCCAACTTCTACCTTGAACAACACTATACTTTCTCAACCTTCTCCAGACAGCAACATGCAATCTCCCCCAATGACCACCGAGCCCCTCGAGCTCGTCCGCGAAACCTCGTCCACCGGGCGCAAGTCGAGACCGCCCTCACCCCACTCCCGCCGCAAGCCCTCCCGGCGCTCCTCCTCACACAGCTACCACCCCCACTGGCTCGTGTGGATAAAACCTCCTAACCCCACCCGCGGCTTCTCCCTCTCCAGCTCCCGCAGCAAGACCCCTCCTGCGCAGAGGTCGAAAGACGTCGACGACGAGGGCGTCAGTGCCGTGGTCGGCGCACAGACGTCCGCCGTGCCTGAGCCCGATGCCACTTCTGACATTCCCCCCGTCGCCTCGCTCGGCTCGGGTTCCGCTTCCGCTTCGGCCAGCGACCATCCGCCACCCAACTCACCTCGACACGTTAAACGACACTCATCAGGAGCTTGGAGCTACATCCATTCGATCGTCACTACCATCTCGTCGCCCTCGACGCGTTCCACCCCTTCCTATCCTAGCTCGCCGACTACTCCTGCAACTCTACTCGCCATGCCAGCGCCGTCCGCGGGCCAGGGCTCCCCAGCGACCGCGACCGTCCCCCTCCCCGGCGGTCGAGCAGCGACCATCCCTCTCGCCTCTCCGTCCGACCTCCCCTCCCCGCCCACCCTCTCTGTCGCCATCCCCGAATCGCCCGCCCCGCCCTCCGCCCACGACGCGGTCGTCAACAAGCTCCTCCAGCGGCCGCAGTTCGTGCACCGCAGCAACTCGAGCCCGGCCCCTGCCGAGCCCTCGCTCGCGCTCCACCGCACCCTCTCGGCCGAGGACCCCAAGACGGCGCCGGCCTCGCCGCCGCTGGACGAGCGCGCTGAGTCGCGCTCCGTCTCGGCTATGATGAACGGTCCACTCGATGCGGGCGGGGGCCGGGTGACGCGCGCGCTGGCGTCGCAGATCGAAGCGGTCTTGACTGCCCAGGCCGAGATTGGGCGCGCCCACCTCGCGCTCGAGGGGATAGGCGTTGCGGCCCCCGCCGGCGCGGCCGGGCTCAACCTCCTCCCGGAGGAGGGAGGGGAGGGCGGGGAGGAGGGCGGGAAGGGCGCCGAGGCGGTCGCGGCGGACGAGGCGGATCTGGCGCGGCGGCAGGCTGGTGTCGAGGAGATCATGGCGCGGGTGAGTCTACATCCATCGCCCTCTGTCTTCCAACTCATATCTCCATACCCCCGGACTAACGCCCAGCTATCCGAACTCGCCACATCCCTCAAATCCTACCATGCGATGGGCACGCCCGCGCTCATCTTCCCACCCACCCTCCCCCGGCGCCCTGTGACCGCGCCGTCGCCCAACACGTCCAAGCCGCGCATGCCCATCGTGACCATCGCGACGCCCGAAGTCGCGCGCAACGTGTCTCTGCAGTCCTCGACAGACAGCCTCCCGGTCCCGGAGAGCCGGACGGCATTCTCCACGACGCCGAGCCCGGGCTCGGTGACGAGTGCTGCAGCGACGCCGACGAGCCCGATCGGGCCCAGCGCGGCCGGGGGGAGGACGCCCGCGCCGAAGGGCGCAGCGCTGTGGTTGCGGAAGACGGCCACGAACGCCGCGGCGGTGGCGGTCGACAGCCCGATGGAGATGAAGGCGGGGGAGCATCGGCGGCCGTGGTAGGTGTGGATGGTGAGCGGATTCCCGATTACCGACTACCCACGCGACGTTCGACAATCTGCCATCGTGGATGGGGTGAGGACAGATGAGTCGGAGGACAACGACTGAGGGCGAATGGCCCGAAGGGAGCCGAAGACCGGCGAATGGCTAGGAGAGCCGCAGACCGACTGTATTGTGAATGCTTGTAATGTTGTACACCACTGCATATAAACCCCCTACCACCTACACTCCGCCTGGTCACATGGACGAGAGAGCGTTAATGACAGATGCATACATGTGAGACGACGATACAACCCAGAAGCGAGCACTAGACACGGTAGATGCGGATGAGGCGCTGTGGCGTGACGATGCGCGTGCGGCACAGAGGGCATTCCTTGGACGTGGCCATGATGAGGTCGGAGCAGTCTGGTGTGAGCGAGAGCACGGCGAGCGGCGACGAGCGAAGCGAGGAGCTGCGAGCTGGGCGGCTACGCGAGGGGCCGCGCACTGAGCGATTACGCGAAGAAGTGCGCGCCGAGCCACGTCGGCGTAGAGCGGCAGGACGTAGCCAGTGAGCGCAGGGAAGCCAGCTGCTCAATGACCATCGCAGCTGGGTATACTAAGGACTAGACACTCACGCGAACACATGGCCAGATGGCCGCAGTCGACGACCGCCAGCGTCGCCTCCTCGTCCTGGCAGACGACGCACAGTCCGCGATCTATATCTGGCGCGGGGCCTGTCGGCGGCGGCGGCGGCGACTTGGCTTCCGGCGAGCGCGCGTCGGGGCTCGCGTCGTCCACGTCCGACTCGCCGGGTATGGGTATGGGCTGTGACTGCACGTCTGTGTCTTCTGCCCCAGCAGCGGCGGCGCCATCGGCAGCAGAAGTAGCAGCGCCAGTAG
The DNA here is from genome assembly GCA_020011015.1 of Cutaneotrichosporon dermatis. Lineage (NCBI taxonomy): Eukaryota > Fungi > Basidiomycota > Tremellomycetes > Trichosporonales > Trichosporonaceae > Cutaneotrichosporon > Cutaneotrichosporon dermatis. The sequence continues at coordinate 1,269,399 of JAIGNX010000002.1, read as the reverse complement.
ACGCAGCCGCCGCCGCCGCCGCCGCCTCGGCCGCCTCGCGCTCCTCCTCCCGCCTCTGTCGCTCAAGCCTGCGCCGCTCGTCGGCCACGAGCTCGGCGACGCGGCCGATCAGCTCGTCCTTCTCGAGCACCTGCTTGAAGTCTACGCGCACGTGGTTCTCGTACAGGATCGCCTTGAGGGTCCCGATGCTCAGCGAGGAGAGGTAGGACGTGGGCAGCGCGACGAGGCTGAGGATCGATGGGATGGGCGGGGGCGGGGAGGGCCGCGCTTGTGGACGCGGTTGGGAGGCCGCGGCCGCGGCGGGGCGAGTCTGAGCTTGAGGTCGGGGGGCTGGCCTGGAGGGCTGCGGGGCGGGGCGCTGCGGCTGGGCGTAGTGTGGCGGCGGGGGACGCGCGTAGTTCGGCGGCGGAGGGCGGTTATTGGCCTGAGGTTGGGCCTGAGGTTGGGGTCTCGGTGTCGATGTGCCGGGCGGCCGCCCATGCCGCGGTACAGAGCGGCGGCGATAGAAGCTCTCGTTCTCGGGCCGCAGTGTCCCTGTCGCGGGGTTGCGGGCTTTGACGACGGCCTCGACGAGTCCCTCTTTCTCCTTGACGCCGACGACGGGGATGTTGTATGCCGAGAGGTACTCCTTCAGGCGCTTGAGCGGGAGGGAGCGGAGCATGTCGAGGGGTGCGGCGGTGACTGCTGTCAGCGGGGTCTGGGCGGAGGGGTTGCGGACTGGACGTTGCGAGGGCATGGCAGCTTGTCAGGATCGGGGGACGGCTGAACGCCACGTGTACGGCAGCAACATAGCTGCATAACCCGCCGCCAGTGCTGGCTCCGCTCGCTGTGCGCTGCGCTTCTGAAGCATGCTCGTGCGGAATACTGATCGCAACAGAGCGCACACCTCGCGCGCTCGCTCCGCTCGCGCACTCGTGGACTCACCCTGCAACATAGCCAGACAATGCACACACACCGCCTCTGGATCGTACCCGCTCGTGCTCTGCTCTGGCCCTCTGAACGCCTCGCGCAGCTCAGCCAGCGGCCCGCTCGCTCTCGGCACCGCGCGGCGGGGCATCAGCGCCTGCCCGTCCGACAGGCAGGCGGAGCAGTACTCGTACCCGCAGTGCCCACAGGGGCGGGCACGGCGGAAGAGGACGTTGAAGTCGCGCGCACATTGGCGGCAGGCTGGGGTCAGCGATGTGAAGTGGATGGGCGAGGGCGATGGTGGAGGCGTGGGGAGGGCGCTGTGTTGGCGATGACGAGCAGGGCGCGGCTGGACCGCCACTTGTGGCGCGCAAGCGTCCGTGCTCGTCGGATGTAAGGCGATGCGACGACTCACTCTGCGACTCGACGACTGGCGGTGGGCCCGACACTGGGATTAGCTCGTTCCAGCCGGATACGTACGTATCGGCATCCCCCTGGGCGTTGGGTGGGACATGTTGGCGCGGCGTCTACTCTATGTCTACGTCGACGTCGCCGTGGCAGATAGGTCGCTTGACCAGTCTCGAATGTGGAGGCGTGAGAGCCGGCGCAGGTACCGGCGTCGGCGTAGTCGGAAGTGAAGAGGAGAGGAGAGATATCAGAGATAACAAGAGAGATCGAGAGGCGGCGATGTGCTGTCGAGTCGCGGCTGCACCGCACCTTCTGGAAGCATTGGTTGATGATGAGTCCGAACGCACAGCTCGAACGGTATGACCAAGCGATGGCCAGCGGCGATAACCGGTCATGGCCGAGACGGGCACGTGGTGGGCGCCTGACATTATGTAAGCCATCCACAGGCCTCGATGACGATGTGGAGATGTTGACGGCCTTCCTGCTCGCTACCAGTTCCTCCTCCATCGCCGTCTAACTGTTCTTGCAGCCCACGCTGGGCGATATTACCATGGACCCGCCCGAAGAGGTGCGTCTTGATGCCGGCTCTATCTGGTTTCCTTCCCTCCCCTCCGCCTCTGCCCTTCTGCTCTTGCCGTCGCTTCTAATCCCCGACGCTCTCCTTCCATGTCGCGCCCTCCTCCCCGCGCCCCTCGCTTCGCTTCGCTCGCGAGCGCGACGCTGACCCCAGCCGGCCAGGCGCATACGGCACATCTCCGGCGTCGGGATCCACGAGCTCACCCTCCCCTCTTCCGCGCCTACCATCCCCCAACCGTCCGGCTCCCCGCGCATGCGCCGGACGAGCCACAGCAGTCTCGAGGCTCCGCACGGCCGTGCGCGCGCCCCGACGCTCGCAGGCGAGGGCCTACACCCGCATCAACCAGGACTCCAGGCGACGGTGCCGGAGGGCGGGGGCGAGCTCGCTGCGCGCCCGCTCGCGCGCTGTTTCGTGTCACTCACCCTTCCGGCCGACGAGTCTACACCAGACTCTCCGCCCTCGACACCCACAACGCCGACCACACCGACCACACCGACGACGCCGACGCGCCCCGCCTCAGCGGCGGGGCAGGCGCGCCGCCCCTCCGGACCCGCACGCACACGCACGACGTCGCTCCCGCCCAAACCTGGGCGGAGCGGGAGCACGTCCAGCGTCGCCTCGTCGTCGTCGCTCACGCGCCCCAGCCCAGCGGGGAACGGCACGGCGCGGCCCGAAATGAAGCGCGCGTCGTCGAGCCGCGCCTCCTCCGCCGCCCCCCGCCCCGCCCCCGTCCGCCGCTCGACCCTCGGCCTGCCAACTCGGCGCGAGAACTCCCGCCCACCACCGCCGACGCCGTTCTTCCTGTCCCCGATCCACGAGCCCAGCACACATCCGCGCTGGGCCGGGATCGAGGGCGGCGACCTCGCGCCATGGATCACGGCTTCCGAGTGCGCGGGCACGCGCGTCGACGTCGGCGTCTGGGTCGAGGAGCGGGGACGTTGGCGCCGGCTGCCGATTGGCGGCCTCGTCGACCTTTCCGACCTCGTGCCCGTGCACGGGGACGTGCCGCCCAACGCCATCGAGTTCACGTTCACGTCCGCGCCCAAAGCCGTCTTCTACCTCCCCCCGCCCGAGGCCCCGTCTCCACCAGCGCGGCGAGAGGACGACAAAGGCGTGGTCGAGAGATCCATGCGCGAGACGCGCATGAAGAAGGGCGCGACCTTCGGCAGCCTCCACCAGTGCGTCCACAGCCCTGCCTCACTGACACCAGACTCGTCAACCTCCAGTCCGTGATTGCCGATACGAAGCGCTCCATCTCGGACCTGCAGCGCACGATCGACGGGCTGATCGCGGCCGACGCGGACCGCGCCGAGCTCAGGCGCGACGTCAGCGAGCGCGCCCTGCGCATCCGGTGGATCCGCGACCGCGTCGCCGAGGTCGAGCGCACGACTGAGGAGGGTGGGTCTCCTCCATCTCTTTTGACTGACCGCAGCACGCGCGAGGATAACGCTCCACCGGAGCAGGCTGGACGCTCGGCGTGCCCTTCTTTTGGCGGCCATCGAGCGCGCGGACCAGACCCGCACACTGAGCAACCAGCTGCGCACCTCCATCGCCGCGACCGAGGCCGAGCGCACCGCCCTCCTGCCCGCGATCTACGCGCTTCGCGCGGCACACGCACAGGCGCTCGACCAGCTATTCCCCATCGCGCCAATCCACGCCCCCTCCCTCCTCTACTCTATCCTCGGCGTGCCCCTCCCCATCCCCGTCGGCCCGAAAGACCCCGCACCCCCACTCGTCCTCCCGCCGACCCTCACGCCGGACGGGTGCCCGAGAGTCGACGAGCGCACGACGGCCGCCGCGCTCGGGTATGCGGCGCTCGTGCTCCAGCTCATTGCCAACCTTGGCGGCGCGGCGGCCGGGCTCGCGTACCCCGTCACATACGCTGGGAGCAAATCGCACGTGCGCGACGTCGTCAGTGTCATGCAGGGCCCGCGCTCGTTTCCGCTGTACGGCAAGGGCGTCGAGCGGTATCGGTACGAGTATGCGGTGTTTCTGCTGAACAAGGATATCGAGTTGGTGAGCGCGGCGAGCTGGCGAGGCGCTACAGCGCCGAGCCCAGCGAGTCTACGAGATGTCATCGGGACGACACCTTCCATGTGGCAGCGAGTATGGGGCTAGGGAGGATCTCAGTGTAGTTCCCTTCACTTTCTGCCCTCCCTCTCTCCTCCCCCGTCCATCACCTCCTGTCCTTCCTCTCCCTCCAGCCCGCCAATCCATCCTCGCCCCATCTCCCGACCCCGCTAACCCCAGCTCATGTACGAATCCGACATCCGCCTCCTCGACCTCCGGCACACGCTCCCGAATCTCAAGAACATCCTCCTGCACCTCTCCTCCCCTGAACCCCCGCCCCCAGGCCCAGTCACCGGACCTGGGTGGGCGAGCGGCGCGGGCTCGCGCGCGTCGTCGCGCCAGGCGAGCGCGACGTTCAGCCTCTCGCACCTGAACCGGCACGCGGGGCTGCAGTCGAGTGCGAACTTGCGCCATCTGCGGTCGAGCAGCCTGGCGTCGAATGCGTCGAATGTGTCCCTCGGGAGTCTGGGGAGCTTTGGGCCGCCCCTGCCGCTGGGCGGGAGGGTGGGCGAGGGCGAGGTGTCGCCGTCGGTGGAGGCGGCGTCGGCGGTGTCTGTTGGGCCGACAGAGTCTTCTGTGGAGACGGGGGAGGCGGGACGAGGGGGACATGAGGAGGGGGGCGATAATGGGGAGCATGGGGGCTATAGCGACGACGAAGAGAGTGAGGAGAGCGACGCCACGGAGGTCGAGGGATATACCGTCGGCTCTCGGCGCGCCGTCAAGGCCTAGGAGCGGTGTACTCGTACATGTATGCATAGCTACATTTGTCCATTCGCGTCGGAGGTGTTTGCCTGGGCGTGGACGACACCAGGCCCTCAGCCTCAGCCCAAGTGTCAAGGCGTGCACGTCCGGGCCAGGCAGACGGCGCTAAACTGCAGCGCCCAACTCTAGAGGTTCCGCGGCACCCCGGGGCGGAGATACGTATCCCGCAGCTCGGCCTCCTCCTCGACCTCGCCCTCGAGCCCGCGCCCCTTCGTCCAGCGCGTGCGCTGCACCGGCGCCGTTCCGATCGCGCTGAGGTCGCGCGCGAGCTGCGCGCGCGGGTCGAGCGGCGCGGCGTCGAGCGGCACCGGCCCCGCGTCGCCGACCGCCGTCGGGTCCTGCAGGAGGGGTCCGCCGCCGGGCGCCTTGGCGGCGAGCGCGGCGCGGCGCGCGGCGTAGTGTTCCCCCAGCGCGCTGTTGATGATCGTGCGGGTCGTGAGGAAGGAGATGGCTGTGCCGCCGACTGGGTGTTAGTGGGGGAGGGGGAGAATGTCAGTTCAGAGAGCGGGAAAGAGGAGGGTAATGTCGGAATGGCAAGGTGAGGTGGGAGCAGATATGAGAGCGGAGGGCAATGTATAGGAAGAAGTGGGGGAACGCTGCTCGATGAAGGCGGCAGACCAGACTCACGGATGAAGCTCAGCACCAGCCCGTTCTTACTGACCCCGGCGCGATGTGCGATGAACGCTGCGGTCAGTCGTGTTCGCCATGTGCGATCTATCTGGCGCCGGGCCGCTCGCGCTCAGGCCAGGCCACCGCCTGCCAGGCCTGACGCCTGATGCCAGACCCCGACGCCCACGCAGACTCACTCAACACCCCGCCCCCAAACACGCCCGCATACATCCCCTCCTGCGTCGCGCGGCGGTTGAGCCGGCGCAGGTCCTCGATCCCCCGGATCTTCGGGGCCGGCGGCGGCGGCGCGCGGCCGCGTCGACGAGGGCTGGTGTGAGCGGGGTCTGGCGTTGGGGGGGGTAGCTGGGGTGGGTGGCTGGGAGTTGGGGGGCTGGGAGTGGGTTCGCCTAGGGTTGGAGAAGAGGCGAGCTCTTGTGTCGGGTAGTGCTTGGGTGAGGAGGCCGACTCACTGTCAAGCCCCGACGCCGGCGGGACGTCGGCTATGTCCCGCAGCCCGGTGGCGGAGGAGTCGGAGCTCAGCGCGGATTCGGGCGGCGAGGACTTTGAGGAGGACGCGGATGAGGAGGAGAACCACGACATGTGGGCGGGCGCGAGCTGGCGAGCCTGACCCTGGGAGATACGCGAGCGAGCTGCGATTGAGTCGGAGGAAGAGCAAGGAAGGAGTGAGTGGGGAGTGAGAGAGTGATAGAGAGTGGACGACGACACCGAACGCGACCGACCTTGCATACATGACGTCGCCCGCTGGCCTTGCTGCACGTTGAACATTCCGAAGACGCCACGTGCGGGGACTCCAGGTGGAGGTCGTCTTAGTCCAGGCTCCTCACTCGACATGCCAACGTTGACTATAGGTATGCATGCACGCAGCTCGTCGACGAGGGCAGAGCAGGTGACTACAGATATCTAGGCTACTCGGACACGTCGGCCTCGTCGTGCTCGTGCTCCGCTACGCTCGCGTCGTAGTCGTCCACTGCCATGCTCTCTCCCGCCCATGCCCGCTGGTCATCTTGGGAGACGACCCCGGGCGTCTCCCTCTCACCCTCTCCCTCGCCCTCGCCCTCCTCTCCATCCTCTCCCTCGCCCTCACCGGTGCCGGCAGACACACCCGTGCTAGCGCGCCCGCCCCGGCCCCTCCCCGTCCCCGTCCCCCTCGTCTTCCCCTTCGCCGTCGCAGTCGCCTTGCCTCGTCCCCGCCCCGCCCTCCGCGCACAGCGGCGCCACCCCGCGTCGAGGTCGCGGCCTTGCCACGCCCCCTCCCCCGGCCGCGGCCGCGCGCACTGGGCCCAGGTGTGCCGTCGTCGCTGTCGTCCGCCGCCGCGCCCATGCTAGCCCGCGCACGGCGCTTCTTCTGCGCGAGCGGCGCAGACGCCGGCGCAGTGAGGTATGCCGGCGGGCTCCGCGGCGCCGCGAGCACCTGGCCGCGGAACGTGGGCGAGGCGAGTATCTCCCCCGCGTCGAGCTCGCCCTCGTCCTCGTCCTCCCCGCCCTCCATCTCGCCGTCGGCGCCGTCGCCGGCAGTGATGTCCGCGGGCAGGCGTGGGCGCAGCGGCGCGCGCTGGTCTAGAGGCCACGCGCCTATGTACCACTGCGCGAGTGGGGCGGGCGGCACCTCGTTCGGCACGGCTGGCGCGTCCTCGCTCTCGGGCTTGTACGCGCGGCGCGCGAGGGCGACGAACCCGAACCCGTCAGTCTTGACTTCCACCTCAGCGCCGTCAGGGCCAGAGCGGAGGACGAGGACGTCGCCGTGTTGGGCAGTCAGATCGCCTGCGCGGGCGCGCTTGCTTGATCCCCGGCGGAGCCTGACGCTCGCGTCGGCGCCGAGGACGAGGAGCGCAGCGGCCGAGTTCGGGGGAATGGCGATGGTCTGCGGTTAGCATGGTACAGGAGGCGGCCTTACGGGACGGACGCCGGCTTGGACGGGCGGCATGGCCGCGAGGAGGAGCGAGTTGAACCTGACGTCAGCAATGGAACATGGAGAGCTAAGGTCATCAACATACTCTGGCTCGCCGGCGTGCACGCGCCCCACGCGCTCGTTGATCAGGTCCATCGCGTCAAGCGCGACCTTGGGCGCGTCGGCCCACTTGATCCCCGGCGCCGTCGGGAAGTGCGGCACGAACGGCACGCCGTCCGGCCCCAGGAGCAGCGTGTAGAACGGGCACAGGGCGAGCTCGCCCACGCGCGCACTGTACGCCGGGAGCATGTGGCGGCGGAACGGTACCTCATCCCGGCCCTGGATCTGGAGGCCGCCGAGCACGGCGTTGGCGATGAACTGCACCTCGCCGTCGTGCGAGAGGACATGGACGAGCTCGGCGTCGCCGCCAAGGGTAGACGCGAGGGACCATGTGACGGCCTTGATTTCGTCGGGGAAGAGAGTGGCCTTGCGCGGCGTGTCGGAGGTCCAGGTCGCGAAGCCGTCCTCCTGCCGCTGCCCGGTACACACCGGCCGTGAAGGTGGGCGCAGAGCGTCGGCAGTGTAGACCTTGCGCTTGGGGTAGACTACGTGCGAGCACCACTCGCACAGAAGGCCGAACCAATCGCGGCGCTCGTTCGCCATGTGGCACCGTGTGCAGATCCACGCGCGCCACAGGTCGCGCTGCGCGTCGAGCCGCATCACGTCAGCTGACGGGTGCTCTGTGGCAGGGCGCGCGAAGCTCATCCCGAGAGATTCGGGGAGGATCAGTGGGCCGCTACGCTGCTGTGGTTGTGGTGTGGGGACAACGTCTCGTTGCGTGAGCCGAATCCGAATCACTGGAGGGGTTAGATCGTCCGGCAAGGACATCCGGAGACACCCCTCGTTGAGACACAACGGCAAGGAGTCGTAGACGAGGTCAGAGACGCAGTTGCACAACGGGCAGAACGTCACGCTATCTGAGCCTGGTGGCTGCAACTCGGCGGGCACGCCTCGCAGGGTAGTAGTGGGCGAGTCCGCTTTGCGCACTACACTCGGCGTGGTATCCGCGAGCCGACCACTGAGATCTGGCCCGGCATTCTCTGGCCCGCGCTTCGACGCCCACCACGGCTCGTCCTGCTCGCCAGTGCACCATTCGAAGCGAAACCTCCAGACGACATGTCGTTCGCGCACGTTGAGCGAGCCCTCAGTTGTGAGCTCGGTCCAGGCATCGAGGACCCAGAACCACCCCAGGCCAAGCACATCCTTCTTGACCTTGAATGGCGTGTGCCGATATGACGGGGTTACTGCCACAGCCACTGGCGTCCCCGCCCGATGTGCCATCAAGAGAGCGTCAACAGCTCGCTCCTCCTCCAAGCCATTTGACGACACAGCGTCGCCCGTGCCGTTGGCATCTGCGTTGTGACCGTTGGAGCCGCTATCCTGGAGCGCGTGCTGGAAGTCGTCCGCGATAGTGGCTGGCTGCTTGGGGATGGGTGATGAGCTGGAAGGTTGTTGATTCTGTTCTCGCCCACGCCGCGGACGAGGTCTCCCACTTGTAGTGTCAGCCGATCGTCTCCAGACATCCCTCTCGCTTACTCACATATTGGCCAGAATGGTTCCAGCTTGGCCCTCCTTAGTGAAGAAAGGGGAACCGACGCCCTCGTGCGGAACACCATCGAGAATCACACCTCGGGCTATTCCACTAGGGCCAATGTCCACCTTGGCACCATCTGTCGCGACCGGGTCGCGAAAGTAGGAAAGAGCCGCCTGCAGGGCCCGGCGCCGATCCGCCCAGAATGGTGGTATGCCTTGTGGATCTTCGAGCTCAGGCGATGTATTAGCGCTGCACGCGTCGTCGTATGCGCGATCCTCTTCCGTAGGCGTGACGTCTTCTGGGCGGAGATAGCCCGTTGACGACGACGGCGGGAGCTGAGTGATCGGCCGCGAGGGACGTGAGCGGGCCTTCCGCAGTGCCAAGCCATCAAAGTTGAGGAGGTTGGGGTCGACTTCGTCCGATGCCGATAACCTGCGCTTCTTCTTGACGCGCTTGCCCCGCCCACTCTCGTCCTCTACCACCTCGTCGCCATCACTGTCCACGTTGCCATTGGGCACCTGGCGCGTCTCGCCCTTATCGACTGGCGCGGCGGCAGGCGCCGACCCCGTCTGGCAGTCCCGCTCGATGGGGATAGGCGCCACCGGCCGGAGCACCTTAATCCCGCCCAGGCGACAGTCGGCACCGCGTTTCCGACACCGCCCACATATCGGCCTCGAGCGGTCGCAGTGCTGCTGCAGGCGGAGGCACTCTTTGCACGACCCTGGGATGAAGTAGACGACTTCGTTGGTTCCGGGGACAGTCTTTATAAACACACTGGCGACGTCGACGCGGCTGTCCATGCCCGACGGGAGATAAATCGGTCGATCGAGCGAACCGTAGAGGCGGTCCAGGATGCCTGGAGGCTGCCTATCGGCAGCCGGGTTGGGCACAGAGAGCGGCGGCGGCGGGTACAGATAGTGCTTGCCGGTTTCGGGGTGGACATAGAGGATCCCGTCTGACCTGCGGCTGGTCTGCGGGTTGGCAGCTGCAGTCGTTGTACCGCCTTGTTGTCTGGAATCAGCATCGTCGTCTACGATGACCTCACCCTTGGGCGTCGGCCTCCTGCTTAGGCGGAGGGAGTACGGCCGTAGATGGTCCGGAGGGCTCTGCTGCTGGAGCAGAGACCATACCGTCCGCTGGAGCGTGGGTGTTTGTGTATTCCATGGTTGCAGACTAGAGTTGCAGGCGAGCGAGCGTTGTCCACGAGCGCGTCGGAGCTCGTTGCAGCTCAACAGCAGATATCGTGTGTGAGCTACTCCCGCAACGCTGCCTTGATGTTTGGGGAACGAGGTCGTCGTCCAAGGTGTTCTATAGTGCCAACGAAGTACTTTTCGCTTTGTAGATCGAGGTGCAGTTGAGTACAACGTGTAGGTAATGGTCTTAAGAGCAAAGGTCTCATTCACCACATTGACATCGGTTCCTGCCATATCGACTTCGGGACCAAATCCAGTCCGTCAACGCCGGTCCTAATTACAAACAACCGCCCCACTATCGTCATACAACCGTTCACCCACTCCTCATCATGCTCGGCTCAATACAGACAAGGCTACGACGCGTCTTCCAGCCCAGCACGTCGGAAGTGCCCTACACCCCGCTCGCGGTGGACCCCGACGCGTCGGCCGACGTCGAGCCCGCGGAGGCGACGCCGCTCCGCGAGCGCCGTCAAGTCCAGGCTCCGCGAGACGTGTACTTGTGCTTCTGGCTACTCGGCGCCGGCGTCCTCCTCCCATGGAACGGTAAGCTACGAGCCGCGCAACGGCACAGCTGACTTCAGCGCTCATCTGCACCTTCCCCCTCCTCACCTCCTTCTTCCCCGAGGGTGACACGCGGAATAGCCTGCCATCATATCTCTCCACGACCTTCTGCTTCGCCAACCTCTTCTTCCTCGGCCTGGCGCAGCGCAATGTCTCCAGCGTAAGCTGAATCCTGCTGCCGAGCTGACACCAGGTCTCCCCCGTCACACGCCTGCGATGGTCGCTCTTCCTCCTCCTCGTCTCGACCGTCGCCATGGCCTACCCCATCCTCCCCGCCGCCCTCCCCGCCCTGAGCAACGGCGGCAGTGGCGGAATCGCGATGCTCCTCCCGCTCCTCTTGGTGCTCACCCTCATGCTCGCGTTCACCTGCTCCTACCTCCAGAGCGCATGTATCGCGCTCGCGGCGCTCTGGGGCTCGAACGAGACACTGGCCGTCATGTCCGGCCAAGGTGGGATTGCGGTGCTCGTCTCTGGCGCGCAGGCGATTCTGGAGGTTCTGAACGTGTCCCGCGTCAAGGTCCCCGAGGCGGGTGGCAGCTCGATTTCCGCGGCGAGCATCCTGTGGGCGCTGTCGGCGGGCTGGGTCGTCGTCTGCATCTGGGCGCTGCACCACTTGACGGCGCACCCTGCGATTATCGACGTCCTCGCTCCGCTCACGATGCGGACTGAGGGCGGCGTGGACAGGGCGAAGAACGGGCGCGTCACGCGTCTTGTCGCGAGGAAGAATATCCGCCTCGAGTTCGCTGTCGCCTTTGCCTTCATTGTCACGCTTGTGAGTAGCTGTCATCTCGTAAATCCATAGCTGACGCCAGTCCATCTTCCCTCCTATCACGACGACGATTGTGTCGGTACAAGACCCGCCACCCAAGTACTTGCAGCCTGCCGTCTTCATTGCCCTGCATTTCTTCCTCTTCAATGGTACGTCAATTCAGCACGCTCAGCTTCTTCGCTCAGGCAACACAGCTAACAACAGTGGGCGACTACACTGGTCGAACGTACCTCCCCTCCGTCGGGTTCAGGTTCGTCACGATCCCCCGCATCGTCATGTTCTCGCTTGCCCGTGTCATCTTCGTCCCGCTCTTCCTGTTCTGCAACATCCCTGCCCGCGCCAAGTATCACCTCGTCGCCATCCCCGACCTGTTCTACTTCATCATCCTCTTCGCCTTCGGCCTGACTAACGGGTGAGTCGAGCTCCGAGGCTTGAGAGCCAGCTGACGTCAGATGGGTGTCCACCCTGTGTATGATGTTCGCGTCGTCGCCAGACCTCAACCCAGCGATCACCACCGAGGAGAAGGACATCGCAGGTACGCTCGCAGCGTTCTGCCTTGTCTTCGGCCTCGCGACGGGCAGTCTTTGCTCGTTTATGGTCAGCTACTGGATTAAGATCACGCCGTTTGACGGCTTTGGTGGTTAAGTCTTGGGAATCCGGTCTCATCTGAATGTAATGAAGTGTCATAGTCTAAATGCTTACAATGTAATGTGAACGCCCCCCACATGATGTCTCTGCGCATCAACCTCATCACTCCATGGTGTTGTCCTCCTCGTCGTCGGCTGCCGCCTCCTTGCCCGGTCCCCACTCGGCCTCGTGCACGAACTCCTCCTCTTCCTGGTACATCATCTCCTCCTCTTCGGCGTATGCGGCTGCGTCCTCCATGATAGTTTGCGCTGCCGTCAGCCATTGTACTCGGCTTGCAAGCTCACCTATGTCGGTCGCTTGCACTGTGCTGACGAAGGGCAGCAGCTCGTTAGGTACTTCTGGGAGTAGAGACGGTGCGATGACATCGTTGAGAATGGTCTCGATGGTGTCCTCGTTCTCAAAGCGCTTCTCCATCTCCTCAACGATCTGCCGTGTCAGCACCCGTCCTCCCTTATCCACACCACTCCCAACGTCCTTAGCCTAACTCACCAAGTACATTCCGACCTGATTAGTCGGCGCCAAATTGCACATCTGCAGCAACTCGGCCTTTGTGAGCCCATAGTCCTGCAGCTGGTTCGCAATAGCCGCCACCCCATCCCCCGTCTGCCTCGCCGTCGGATTAAAGTCGGCACACAGATACTTGAGCACCTCATCCTGCACCCACACGAGGTCTTTGCTCACCCCGCGCCGTGCGCCCATGTCCTCCCGCCGCACCTCGGCCGCGCTCTGCTCCGGCACATCGGGAAGCTCGGGACCGCCAATCTCGCCTCTCCGCCGGATGACGGGGAGCTGCTCGTGGGCGCCCGGATATCGCGGTTCTTCTTGTTGGTGACGGCGCGCTGGAGGAAGTCGTTGTCCTTCTTGAGCGTGAGGAAGTGCTGCAGCACCTCGTAGTTGGCGAGGTGCTGGGGCGGGTTGTTGGAGATCTGGTGTGAGCTGCACATCATCAAGTACTAGCTCACCTTCATGGAGTTGTACTTGGTCAAGTGGAGATGATAGATAGTAGTAGTAGTCGCGAATCGAGTGTCAACAAGGAAGGACGATTGACGGAATGCGGTCGATCAGATTTCGAGACCACCTCCACCGGCCACTTGGTGAGCACAGCTAAGCGCCACATTGCGGCGTTTACCACGTGGGTGGGTGCATGTACGCCTAGGGCGGCCTGGGGTTAAAGCGCGAGGTGGAGGGGGTGATGAATATTGGGAACTAGATGACCTCCACTTGCGTGTGGCTGGAGAGAGTGGAAGGAAGATTGCAATCAGGGAGGAAGACGTAAACCTCAAACCCGCGTAGTATACGCGTCCACCTTCCTTGCCCTCCTCTCCTTCCCTTCCCCCCCACCCTCTCACCCCACCACCGCAACCCGTCATCCCGCGCCGGTACATGACCACTCAACTCACCTCAACTCCTCACGTCAACATCCATCGATCTCCATCTACCTTCTAGTTCATCCATCCAGCATCCATTCACTCGCACTCGCCTTTCCACTTCATCTATCCCCCTCTCAAACTTCTCAACCCCACACGGACCGCTCCTCGAAGAGCCCGGTCATTCCTATTCTTCCGACTCTTGACACGAACCGTCTAATCTGGCGTCGGACGCGATCATCCCATGGGCAAGAAAGCAGCCGCGGTGGGCGATGGTGGGCCCAATACCATCTACAAGGTGCGTTTCCACTTATGGATAGTCCACATCCAGGCCATCCATACTTCTCATTCGATACCAATGCTGACACGCATGCATGCAGGCTACGTACAGGTATGTTTTCATCATCACAACACACGCCGCAACCGGCCAATGTTTTGCACATGCTGACCACGTCCCCGCAACCTCGCAACCTACGACATTTGTACCATGTTTGACATTACAGTGGCGTGTAAGTTGTCGCAGCGCTGTTGCAACACACCATCGCGCCCATGCTGACGCGTCAAGGCCCGTGTTCGAGTTCATTTGTCGCAATGTAGCCGTGATGCGCCGTCGAAGCGACGCGTATCTCAACGCCACCCAAATTCTCAAAGTCGCTGGGTTCGATAAACCACAACGAACACGCGTCCTCGAACGTGAAGTGCAAAAGGGCGAGCATGAGAAGGTGCAAGGCGGTTACGGAAAGTACCAAGGTGAGTGTGCGCGATGCATGCCGAGTTAAATGGCGATCTGCGCGTGGTCGCGTCGAGTTTACCCTAACACCTCCACAGGGACCTGGGTTCCTATCGAGCGAGGGTTGGCACTTGCCAAACAGTACAACGTTGAAGACCTCCTTCGACCTATCATCGACTTTGTTCCAAGAGAGTCAGTGTCGCCTCCGCCAGCACCCAAGCATGCGGTTGCACCGCCAACCAAGCGCAACAAGGACAGCAAAGCCAAGGAGGGTTTGGTTCCTATCAAGAGCGCCGGGGTTGTCGGAGGCAATGGGCGCCATGTCACGCCGGATTCAGTAGGCGGCACAGCCGAGGAATCCGACTTGCCAGACGACGCCATGTCCGAATCTGCGACGCCATCGCCTTTGAATGGTACCTCGTTACTCCCTCCTGTCGACGACCTTCGCAGCATGGACGGTATGGACGTTGACGGCTTCGGCGTGATGAACGGCAGGGGTGGGCATTCCTGCAAGCGATCGGCAGCCATGATGGACGACGAGGACGAGTACGAGCAGTTGAGGCGAGCACGCGGTAACAGCGCTGTCCACACTCCACCACCGCCAGGAGCAAGCCCACGCGCCGGTTACGGCGGGGGCATGCAGCACCCTCTCACCCAAGACGAATACAACGACATCATCCTCAACTACTTTGTCTCCGAGTCTACCCAAATCCCTCCAGTTCTCACTTCCCCTCCGTACAACTGGGATCCCAACGGCATTATCGACGATGACCACCATACCGCTTTGCACTGGGCTGCGGCCATGGGCCGGACGCGTGTCATCAAGCTGCTCCTGTCAGCTGGCGCAAGAATCTTTGAGAAGAACAACCTTGAGCAAACTCCTCTCATGCGCAGCGTCATGTTCACCAACAACTACGACTTGCGCAAGTTCCCAGAAGTGTTTGAGCTGCTTCATCGGTCAACGTTGAACATCGACAAACAGAACCGCACCGTTTTCCACCACATTGCCAACCTCGCTCTCATCAAGGGCAAGACTCATGCCGCGCGGTACTACATGGAGGTCATCTTGTCTCGTCTTGCCGACTACCCCCAGGAGCTTGCCGACGTTATCAACTTCCAGGACGAGGATGGCGAGACGGCTTTGACTCTGGCGGCGCGTGCACGGTCAAAGCGTATCGTCAAGGCCCTTCTCGACCACGGTGCCGACCCTAAGATTCGCAACCGCGATTTCAAGTCGGCCGAGGACTACATCTTGGAAGACGAGCGCTTCCGCTCTTCCCCCGACATTATGATGTCGCGCGCGATCCCGGTCTCCGGCGCACCTCGAAACCCAAATTCTCTGGGCGCAGCGGTGTTCAGCAGTCTGCCTCCACAACTGTACAACTCCGAGGCTGCACGGCTGGCCAGTGGGCCATACTGCCAGGACATGAACCAGCACTTCCAGTCCTTGGCACGGTCGTTTGACGCCGAGATGCTGGCCAAGGAGCGCGACGTGCTCGAGGCCAAGGCGATGCTCACCAGCATCCACACCGAGGTCAGCGACACTGGGCGAACATTGCACAACCTCGGCGAGCAGACCAAGCCGCTTGAGGCGAAGCAGGCCGAGCTCGACGGGCTTGTTGAGCAGCTCAAGGCGAAGCTTGAGGGCGATCTCGCGCGGGGTGCGCGCAAGTGGATGTCGAGTGATGAGGGGCGTGAGCGGCGGTGGAAGAATGGCGATGACCCAGCACAAGCCGGCGAGGACTACTCTGATCTCGCCGAGTTGATAGCTGTGCCTTCGGACGCAGAGGCGGAGGAGGAGAGGTTACGCGGCGAGATCGAGAAGGCGCGGAAACGGCGGGGCGAGCTTGTCAACCGTCTGGTCAAGGCGCAAACGGAGGTGAGTTTTAAGCAGCGACGATCAGTTACGCATGCCGGAGCTAACGGCAGACGGGCACGACCGATAAGATGGCGCAGTACCGCCGCCTGATAACCGCAGGCTGTGGCGGCGACATTACACCGAACGAGATCGACGAGATTGTCGGCCAGTTACTCGACATGCTCGAGAATGAGTCGCAGAGCGGCCGGCCCGCCCCACCACCACCCCAGACGCCGTCATGGGTTTCGTAACTGGCTGGCGGGGGAAGTCAGTATTTAGGTTCGATCACGATCGTATGTAGCTTCGTCGCGTCCCGACTCGTCCACCGTCTCTTGAGTAGTGTAGTCACATTGTGCGTGTAGTAGTGTATGGACGATGTGCTCGGGCTCTTTGATCTCTTGTGGATCCCTGTACGCAATGTTCATGTCGCCACCCGCAGCCGTCACCTCATGACATGTAGGGTTAGCCGTAAGGGGAGGATGAGATTAGTCAGTCGCGTCAGTCCGTGCGCAACTCACCTTGTTACCTCCACTTTACCTCCACTTTTGGTGTATACGGAGATTGCCGCCGTTCGCCACTCTGGCCTGTGGACATTTCTTACTTCTAGAGCAATACCCATCTCTTTCTTCCCACTGCTCGTCTGACATACACGCACCCACTCGCAGAGATGCCCGACACACCGCGCCGCCCGGAGCGGCCCCCATCGCCGCCGACGCACGCACTAGAGAGTCTCGAGGGGTTGCCCGACGACGTCCTCGCACATGTCTTTGAGCAGCTCGATGACCAAGATCTCATCCGGTTGCGCGGGGTATCGAGGACGCTCGACGCAAGAGTGAGTATTGACCTTCCTCATTGACTCCAACCTTTCTGCCTAGTCTGTTCGCAACCGGTTCTACTCGTCTTGATATCACGCTAACAGCCAGGTCCGCAACCTCGGCATCCCCCTCTACCTCACGCACCACCCCGTCGCGCACCGCACGCTGCACCCCTTGCCTTCAGCCTGGCCGCCACACCGTCTCCTAGCTTTTAACGGACGGATATCCCGAGCCCTTTCCGCACACACGCTGCACGCCGTCCAAGTCGGTCCCGAGTGGCGCCAACCAGTGATACCCACTATGTGTCTGCGCGCCCCTTCTCCCTCGACCGCCAGCCCTCCAGACGACCAAGCCCTCGTCCTCGGCGTCGGCACGCAGATCCTCGTCCACCCCCTCCTTCCGCGGCGAGAGTATGCCCCGCGCGCCGTCGGGCCCGCGGCGACCTTCGCGCTAGGCGACAAGGCAGGGAGCAGCGCCGACATTGTCGGCATCCATGCCCTCCCCGGCTCCAGCCCCTCTGCGTCCTACATCGTCGCGCAGTTCGACGGCACATTGCAGCGCGTTGACCTCGGGCCCAGCGGACTGAAGAGTACGGCGCACTATATGCACCCGCGCGGCGCAGGCGCAAGCTCGCCGGGCAACATCCACTCCCTCGCTGGTGACGGGGATATCGTGTTGACGGCGAGCACGGGGAGCGCGCGGCTCTTCAACACGCGCGCGCCATGGACGCCGCCGTCCCTCCTTTCGCTCGGGGCGGGTGTGCGCGCCTGGTCCGCCGCGCTCTCCTCTTCGTCGTCTCGCGCCTTCCTCGGCCTCTCAGGCGGCATCCACACCTTCTCTCTCCGGCCGTCTGGGCCTGATCCCGAACGCGTCCTGCACGGCGCGGCGCCAGGCCATTCGGCAGCGTACGCCGTCGTCCCCCCCGCCGAGCGGTCCGCACACCCCGCCACCCTCCTGTCGGCATGGTACGACGGCGCGGCGCGCCTGCACGATCTCCGCGCGCCGTCGCCCGCGCCCGTCCTCGAGCTCTCCGACCCCTGGTCCGACTCTGCGCTGTACTCGGCCGCCTTCGTCGGCGAGCACGGCGTAGCGGCCGGCGGGGCGCAGCACGGCGCCGTCAGCGTGTGGGATGTGCGCCGCCCCGACGCGGGCTGGAGCGTCTTCTCGCCCTCTGGCCGCGGCAGCCCCGTGTACGCGCTGCTCGGCGACGGGGCCGCGTATGGGGCGTGACGGAGAAGAGGGCGTTTGTCCTCGCCTTCGACGGGTCGGGGCGCGCAGAGGACGGTATCGTCGTCCGCGAGGCCAAGGCGCAGGCGCAGAGTAAGAGGGGAGGAGGCGCCAAGGATGTGCCGACGGGATATGGGAGGCGGGGGGGTAAGTTCAAGTGGACGGTGCATTATGGCGAGCACGCCGCGCGCGAGGTCAGCATGGGGTACAGGCATGGCGATAGGGGCATGGCGCTGTTTGAGACCGAGGTGCCGGCGTAGTGCCAAGTGCCGGCGGAGGTGTGGTGAGGGCGGCGTGGCTGTGCGGCCCTTAGGTTCGCAACGCTAGAGGTGCCACTCGGCTGAAGTGCACTACCTGTTAGATAGAAGTAGAGGCGCTAGACTAGACTGATACGATGGATCGCTGGGAGCGGACATGCCATATGCATAACTGAGGCGCTACTGGATAACGGCCAGACCCGTATCCGGCGACTAACCAATGACTCTACGATCCTACCTCGCGGGACCCGCTATTATGCCCCACCCTGCCTAAGCCAATCGCCGCTCGCCCGGCCACTCGGGCACCTCGAACGTCAACGCCTTGACCTCGAGCGTCTCGAGACACACGAGCGCGATGGTGCCCGTCTGCGCGAAGCTGGGCAGGAGGATGACGCGCGTCGCCTCGTCGGCGTGCTCGACGATCTCGGTCTCGAACTCGGGCTGGTTGCCCACAATGTAGATGTCCGGCCGGTGGTGGATGATGAACGGGTCCGCGTCGGGGTATGGGTAGACGGCTGGTGTTAGCTCTGCGTGCTATTGTGGGGGATGCGCGCAGCTGCTCGTGGTGTCGTCGACTATGGGCAATGCTGTGGTCTCCGTCTCCGTTCTTCTCGGTGCGGTCTGTTACGCCATCCCCTTCCGCTCTTCTGACCGCAGCCTTGTGCATTCACGCCTCAACTCACACAACGTATCGGGCGCAGTCGGCGCGAGATGTCGCCACTCGAGCGTCCGCCGCGCCATCGGTAACCGCCTGTCGCCGGGGAGGTACTTGAAGATATCATCGATATTCTGCCCGCTACTGCACAGAAGGCTGCCATCAGCGGCCGTCCCACTCCTGCGCCATAGCAGTCCCAGCCGTCCGGCCGCCCGGCCGCGCACCCGCACTCACCTCCGCTCGCCCACCTCCAGCCACGTCGGGTTCGTCACACACTCGAGCCCCTCCATCGCCTTGCCGCCGAACATGACCTTGGGCATGGGCTGCTGCGGCAGGAGCGCGCCTGCCGGGTCGTCCGGCCCGGGCATCAGGTTGACGGGCAGGGATGTCGCCAGCACGTCCGAGAGCATGGAGGCGAAGACTTTCGTAGGGTGGTTGGGGATATTCGCCGCCAGGCCGACGGCCTGGGTCTTCTTCGACCGGCGCTCGTCCTTGACGATTGGGACTGAGAGCGAGTTGCCGACAAGCAGGAGGCGGGCTATCCTCTCGCCCATGAGCTGGTCCTGGGCGTCAGCGACACTATCCCTCTGCTCCCCCTCTCCCCACCCTCTCGCCTCAGCTCCCCCACGCGCCGCGATGCAGTTCAACTCACCTCGACACTCCCGCCCTCGCCCATCAACCACTCGATCAACAGCTGCGCCTTCATATCCAACAGCGCTGTCTCCGATCCAATCGACAGCCCCGACGCAAGCGCCACCCACGTCTTCTGCCCCTGCACCTCGTCGACGTCCATAGCGTCGTCGCCCTTCTCCTCCTTCGCCTTGCCCTTGCCCTTGTCCTTCCCATTCGCAGCCGGCTTGAACACACTCGGCATGCCCGCATAGCACAGGTCCACGACCTCGAAGTCGCCAGTGCCTGTCTCGACGCCCAGTGCCGCCATAATCACGCCCGTGACGAGGCCGCCGCGCTTCTCCCGCTCACGCTTGATCACCTCGCCAACGAGGCGCACACGGCCCGACTCGTCCTCTAAGTGCACAGCGTCCTGCCCCGAGAAGAACTTGGGCCGCGCGGCCGGCGCCGCGACGTAGTGCTACTGTCAGCCCCAACTCTGTCTTCGTAGCGGCTTACACTCCGCGCCATCTCCTCGAGGACGTTCGGCTTGAGCGGCATGTCCATGTACACCGTGCCGACGATGTAGCACAGCTGCCCGCGCTGCAGGTTGAGGATGCGGGGGAGGAGTGGTGGGTTACCTGTATGTCAGACCTGATCCAGACAAATGGGAAAACGCACCCCGGACATGGCTCCAGCGCTCGACCGCCTGCTCCTCGACAATGGGGCGCAGCTCGACTAGCCGTACGAAGTAGATGTTGGCGTACTGGTGCTTGTACGAGCGGGATGCCGGGTCGATGAAGAACGGCGCAGAGAGCTCGGGAAGGGACGAGTAGGCGACCGTCGGCCGTTTTGGTGGCTCGCCGCCTGCGAATGTGATCTCCGTCGCCATGTTGGATGCAGGAATGCGAGAGTAATGTTGTTGAGACCGAGGTGACGCGAAATGAATACAACCTGAGACGCGTCCAACTTCGAGATGAGGTGTTGTTTACGTAACCTCCCACGTGGCCGCGACTGTCTTTGGCCACTGTCACAACAAATAGTCCACTCAACTCAAGTGTCCACCTCACCCTCATCGCAGTGCTTGTGCACCTTCCCTCCTCCCTCCTTCCTTCCGTCCTTTATCTTCCTCCTTCTCTTCATCTCTCTATTTGTTCTTTATACTCTCTCTCACGACCTCGGCTCGACTGTACTCTCGCCCAGTACATGACCCTCTCGTCGTACCTCCTCGAGCAGCGCGACCAGATGGCCAGCTACAGCTCGCTCCCTCCCCACCTCGTACCCCTCCAGACGCCGTCCGCGCCCCTGCGTCCGACCTACCAGGCCCCCGGAACGCCTGGGATGGTGTCAGGTGCCGACGGCAGCCAGTTCGGCATGCAGCACGGCATGTCGCCTTGGGCATCGCAGGCGTACGGCGGGCCGGGCCGTTTCACGCCGTTCTCCGAGGAGAAGGTCGCGACGTTGCAGGTGCGGCTCGCGAAGAAGCTGGGTCCGGAGTTCGTTACGCAGCGCGCTGGGCCGGGTGGTGGCCCCAAGCTGAGGTGAGTTTCCTCCTGTTGACCAGTGCTAACTCGCGCAGCTACATTGAGGGATGGAAGGGTGCGTAGATCCGAGTGCAGCTCCCACAGAAACCACGAGCTGACGTTCAGTTATCAACCTCGCCAACGAGGTGTTTGGGTTCAATGGATGGTCTTCCTCCATCACAAGATTGCAGACTGATTTTGTGAGAGGGAAGGCTAGATAGAACACGCTAACGACAGCTCGATGTCGACGGTAACGACCGCTGCAAGGTCGGCATTACGGCTATCATTCGCATTACGCTGCAGGACGGATGTTATCACGAGGACGTGGGATTCGGGCATGCCGAAAACGTCCGAGGGAAGGCTGTGGCGCTGGAGAAGGTGTGTGAATTGTTAACTCAGCTGTTGACCATGCAGGCACAGAAGGAAGCAGTGACCGACGGTATCAAGCGTGCGCTCAAGCATTTCGGCAACGTTCTGGGTAACTGCCTGTATGATCGCGAGTACACCAAGGAAGTGGCGAAGGTCCGGGTGCCACCTGTGAGTGCAGTATTAAGAGCGTGTCTGACAGAAGGCCAAGTTCAACGTCGAGGACCTTGAGCGCCGCCCAGAGTTCACCCCTCAAGGAGCTCCTCGCCCGGCTGCCTCCGCCGTCCCACAGCATGTCTCGGGGAACCCAAAACCTCCAGCACCTGCCCCACAAGCGCAGTCCCCTGCAGTAGTCGCCCCTACTCCCCGCTATGCGCGGGAGGACACGCCGCTTCGCTCCATCATCGAAGATGACGCCGTCCTCCCTTTAGGCGACGACAGCGAGTATGCTTTCATGGAGAGCGAGTCGTTCTTTGAGGAGTGCGACCAGTCTGTTCTCAGTTCGAAGGCCACCGGGGATATGTAAGCTCAGATCTGCTTTGCGTAAGCTGACGGCAGGCCCATGCTCGGAGAAGCCCAAGGCGCCAAGCCTGAAGCAGCACCGCGCCAGACCACCTCTCCGAACGGCGCTCCAGCATACCAGCATCGCCAGCGCCCCGATATGCCTCCACCTCCTGTTCCTGCCCAGCAAGCCGGAGCGAGCTCGTCGGCTGACTCCAATACAACCAAGAGCGATTCGGGCGAGGAGGTGGTGCGGAAGAAGGTCGGAGGGTTCGCCATGCCCAACGGTGCGGGGCAGTCTCGCGAGGCGCCGGCGGGAGCCCGTGCTCCAGCACAGGAGTCGGCGGCCGATGCCGCGGCGCGGCGCCGTGCGGCCATTCGCGCAAGTTTCAACAACAATGACCCCGAGTCCTCGCGTATACCAAACGGCGGCATCGACGGTGTGGCGAGCAAAGCCAATGCGCATCTGCAGGCGCATGGCGCGAATCTCGACATAGGCAAGCCGGAGTCGTCAGCTGGCTACAGCGGCTTCTCCAGTGCGCGCGGGATAAAGCGCGAGGGGTGAGTTCAGCGCAGAGCTTTCGCAACTGACTGGCAGGAGCTCCTCGCCTACTAAGCAAGACCGCATGCGCCCGAGTGGGCCGCGCGCGGCGCTGAGCGAGATTGCACTGGACGCGGACGAGTGGCAGGCGAAGCGCTCGCGCGTGATGTGATGTAGAAGGGAGATGAGCATGGGTTCCGGGCATCAGAGGTACGAGTCGCCATTCCTGTAGGTTGCTAGTCATGTCATAGTGTTGTGTCGTGTCATGTCATGTGTATGTGGGTGCGCGTGGGGCGTTCGGATGCAATGGTGGTTACTTGGACGGGTGCATCTCGCAGAGAGGCTCAGCGAGAGACAGCCTGTCACCTCCTCGGCAGCAACGACCGGACACCTCCCCTCCGCCCTTGGTGCTCTTCTGCATCTCACACGATCTCCCAGCCTTGCCCTCGATGCCCTCACCCTCACTTGCACCGCCCGCACACCCACCACACTCTACCAGCCCCTCTCTCCATCCAAACCGCCTTGCCTAGCCTCTAGAACCTCGCTCCGCCGCGCGAATGCTGCATACCCTACTGTACACCATCTTTTTTCCCTACGAGCCCTTACGCCTTCCAGGCCTTCTCGATGAACTCAGTGAGGCCAATGTCGTTGGTGTTGAACTCGTAGATGCCGTACGCGGCGCCGAAAGTGCCGAAGCGCAGGAGCCAGCGGCAGAGCGTGCCGAGCGCACCGAACTTGCGCTCGTGCACGTAGTCGTCGATGCACGCCATGAAGCCGATGTACGAGTGGCCGAGGAGGGCGAGGCCGAGCGCGCCGTCGACGATGGGCTGGGGTTAGCGGGCGCACGAGGTCGCGGAGCCGAGGGTCGCGGAGCGGCCCGAAGGCAAGCTAGAGCGGGAACGGGAGCGATGAGAGGGGGCAGGTGTAAGGGGGAGCAGAGTGGGGGTGGAGCGCAGGTGCTATGGCGCGAAAGGCGAATGACACTGAGCAGATGGCAGGCGCAGAGGTCGTGCGGAAAGGACTCGGGGAACGACGGAACACGGCTCTAGGCTCCGAGCAAACAGCACAAACCCAACAACTGGCAACAGCGAGCAACGAGCGCCAGCCGCTACCACGGGGCGTATCCAACACCAAGGCACACCGTACACGGCTCCTCTCTTCACATCGGGGAGACACTCACGTGAGCAGTGGGCGAAGTGACAGCGGCCGAGATGGTGAGCGGGACAAGCGAGGCGGAGAGGATGCGCTCAAATGCCCAGTGGTACGAGCCGTGCGACTTGGAGGGGGCGGGGAAGGTGGTCGCGTCGTTGACGGTGCCCTTGATGATGGCTGGGGTTAGCAAGTGCACGAGCGAAGCGTGCGAGCGCAGCGAGTGCGCTGAGGTCGAGCCCTCCAGGCCGGGTTGCGTCTTGGTCGACCGGAGGGAGACAGCGGGTCACCTTGGTGCGCGCTCCCTCGCAGCCGACGACGGCCTCATGCTTGCCACGGCCTGCGACAGTACTCACGGCCACCAGCAATGTACTTGAAGCCACCGGTCTCCTCTGGCGAGATGGCGGCGTCGCGGGCCGCGCGGGACGCCTGGACGGCGACGGCGCGCGCTGGGGTCAGCACTGTCCTTCTCTATGTGCCGTGCAGGCGAAGGGGCGAGGAGGGGGAGTAGGAGCGGAGAGGGGGAGGAGGTGTTGGAGGCGCGTTTGTTGCAGCACGCCCAGAGGTCGAATACACATCCTCCAATTGGCCCTCCCTCCTCTCCTCCCCTCCTCTTTCGCCGGCTTCCCAAGAAGACGCACAGGTGTGGATGGGGCGCACACCGAGGCCGGCACGCAGGGCGGGGACGGAGCGGAGGAGCGACATCGTAGCGTGAAGCGTGCGGAGAGTGGTGGATGCGGCGTCGAGAACGAACGGCGAAGACGAGGTAACCAGCGGTGAGCGCGAGTAGGCTGCAGCGGGTCCAGATGGCCGGTTGGGCGTACGGTTGTTCGGGCGTGTGCGTTGGGTGAGAGTTGTTGGGCGGGCAGGCTCGGGGCCGGTGGTCGGAATTTGTCGGTCGAGCCAGGCTGGCCAATTGACAGAAGCGTATATCAGCGAATACAGTGGGAGAAGGCGGGGGTAATAGGGGCGGACCAGTTAGATGGGGGTGATTTCTCCGTTGGCAGTTAGGCCAGCGAGATCGATTCGGGGGCCTAACGAGTCATGGTCTCGGGTGGCGCGTGGGACGCGTGGCCCGCGTGGCTTGCACGTGCAGATCTTCCGGGCCATCATGGGCAGGGCGTTGAACAGACGCAAATGAGCGCGAGCCTGGGTGGTGTTGGCAGCTTCTTCATCTGGGTTATTCAGTCTGCATATCGCTCTCTGTAGTCTCGAGGAAAGACGTCTGCTCTGACCCAGCGCCAGGTGTGGAGGTATATCCTCAACTCAGTCAAGTCTATTGCCTCAGTTTGCTCTGAACCACCTTGTTTCGGGGCGCTTCCGTAACAGCTCCATCTGCCTTATACAGCCTGCAGTCTGTATGGAGGACATCGAACTCCGTAACAGAGTTACAGTGAGCATCGTGAGGATACTACCACTCTCCAACGGCAGCTGGGATCCTCACCCGTGGTTGTGGAAGTCGCCGAGGTCGACAACGACTTGATCAGCAGCTTCGGCGCCTGCGGAGGGGCAAAGTCGATGAGCTTATCTATCATCTATGTCTCCTCGTCCCAGCGTGATCGCCGTCCACGCCGATCTTGTCGATCCAGAATGATCTGCGTGTCTTGGGATCTGCCATCGACATTAGAGTACCGATGCTTTCCGCAAGATTCCGCACGCTCGCGCACACTTGGACATGACATCAGTCACCCGGCCGAGCGGGTTGCCGGTGGAAGCAATATGCGTTCGGTCACTTGGGCAGATCTGTGATACAAAAAAGCCAAGATCTGTAAGCCCGTCGGGTGACGCACTCGTTCATTCTCAGATCTCAAGCCACAATGTGCCTTAGTCAAACTCGGTGATCTGACAGAGCAATGATGCTGTACGGCATCATCAACGACAATGGGGAGCAAAGATGCATGCAGCACGCCAAGTGCAAGTAGGTCGGGCTGGCTTCGCACCGACCGAGGACCCGAAGGGTACAAAGGCGCGCCCCGAGTCATCCAACCTGTCGTCTTATCGCATCCATCTGTGTATATTCTGTATACCATTCCCACACGCCAACACGCATTGAGCGACCACATCCAATCCGCATCTACTAGCCACCTCCCAATACCACACCCACCATGACCCGCCCCATCCTCGTCACCGGCGCCACTGGCAAGCAAGGCGGCTCTGTCGTCAACGCGCTGCTTGAGCAGCCAAGCGACATGGTCGTTTTGGCCGTCACGCGCAACCCGGACTCTGCGGCGTCCAAGGCGCTCGCTGCGCGCGGCGTCAAGCTCGTCAAGGGCGACCTGAACGACGTCCCCGCGCTATTTGAGTCGGCCCGCGCCGCCGCGCCCGGCGGCAAGATCTGGGGCGTCTTCTCCGTCCAGGCGATGGGCATGCGCACCGACCCGGTCAACCTGGCGTCGAACGCCGAGGTGAAGCAGGGCGTCGCGCTCATCGACGAGGCCATCAAG
This sequence comes from Cutaneotrichosporon dermatis, assembly GCA_020011015.1. Taxonomy (NCBI): domain Eukaryota; kingdom Fungi; phylum Basidiomycota; class Tremellomycetes; order Trichosporonales; family Trichosporonaceae; genus Cutaneotrichosporon; species Cutaneotrichosporon dermatis. The sequence continues at coordinate 1,243,351 of JAIGNX010000002.1, read as the reverse complement.
GCCGGCGTCACGCACTTCGTCTACAGCTCGGTCGACCGCGGCGGCGAGGAGAAGTCGTGGGCCGACATGACCGACGTGCCGCACTTCCGCACCAAGGCGTATATCGAGAACCACCTGCGGGACGCGACCAAGGGCTCGAACATGAGCTGGAGCATCCTCCGCCCCGTCATCTTCTTCGACAACCTGACGCCCGACTTTTTCGGCAAGGTCATCGCGACGAGCGTGCGCGACTACCTCGGCGACAAGAAGATGCCCTGGATCGCGACCGAGGACATTGGCCGCTTTGCGGCTATGCAGTTCCGCGAGCCCCAGAAGTGGAACGGCCGCGCGCTCACCCTCGGCGGCGAGCCGATTGGCTGGGAGGAGATCGACGCGACGTTCAAGAAGGTCACAGGCAACGTCGCCCCCACGACATACTCGTTCATCGCGAGCGGCGTCACCTGGGCCATGGCGGATCTCGGCAAGATGTTCGCTTGGTTCAAGCGTGACGGGTGAGTTGCTGGGGAGCGGCAGTCGCTGACGGCAGATACCAGACCAACCCTGCCGAGCTGAAGCGCTTGAATCCGGGCATGCTTGACTTGGAGCAGTGGCTCAGGATGAAGAGCGGTTTTAAGCCGCAGCAGTAGGCGGGCAGAGAGGAGCGACAAGGAGCAAGCCAGGGGGCGAGCAAGGAGCGAACTCCGAGGCTTGCTACGAAGCTTGCGACGAAGCTTGCGACGAAGCTTGCGACTTCTCGGTGAGCGTTCGGTCATAGACACCCTGCGGCTGTTACAGGGTGCGTCCAGTGCTCTCGGTTGACAGGGAGAATGGCCGTTGTCTCAAATCTATCACTGTAATGTATTTACAATGTCAACTTCACAGCATCTAGCACGGTTGGCATGGCCAGTCGACTCGAGCACTCACGAGCGTCATGGGGCGCTGAAGAGACACTGACGGTCTTCTGCATGAGTCTTAACATGTGACGCATGGGAGAGTGCGGGGGCTAGTAGGGAACTGCTCACCTCTCACATGGATCCCACCGCCCAGTTGAGAGGCGGCGAGGGCAGCCATTCGCCTCTGGCTCTTCGCAATATCGAGTCTCCGTCTTCACCAGTCACCGTTGTGCCTGTCTCTTGATCTTGACCAATCGTCACAGCTGCACAACCCAACGTCTCTGGAGATGGTCAAGCACGGCACCTACAGGATCGACGCGCCACCGCTGTTCCAAGGTACCTGGACAGTCACCGTCGACCGCGTGCACTACCGCTTCAACCACCTGCGCATGTACGTGGCCTTCCGTCGCCCAGCATCATCCAACTCCCATCCTCCCCGCTGCCCCCGCGCCTGACCCCAGGTTCATCCTCCGCGCCGGCGACTGCCAGGAAATCTACCTCCGCCACGAGGCCGGCAACGAGTACGCCTACCACAAATGCTACTTCCACCGCGGGGTGCATGACGGCTTCTGCCCGTTCGTGGGCACGCGCTACGTCTTCGACGAGACCCGGATGCGTGCCCACCGCAAGTCTGAACCAGAGTGTCAACCTGGCACTCCCCGCGCAGCCCAGGAGAACCCACCAGCCACTCCTTCTTCAGAAGCGAAGATGGACGCGACGACCAAGGACTTCTGGACCAAGATCAGGGAGGACAAAGACAAAGACCAGGACTCGCTCGTCATCCCCATGTCCGCCAGCCCCGAGCCAATGAGCACTGTCGGCAGGTATGCCCACCCGTTCTCTGGATACTGAGGCTAGCCACGACGTCAAGGTCACCGTCCGCCCGGTGCGTACCCCCGACTCCGAGAGCCATGGCGTCTACCCCGACGGCTTCGACCCCGACTCTTCTCCCGATACGCTCGTCCAGTCACCCTTCCTCGACCCCCCCCCGCCCCGCGCTCCCCCCGTCCCCTGCCCGCCTCTGCCGAAGCCGACAGACGGTATCACGCCCTTCCCCTACCGCCTCCGCCCCTTCCTCGACACCACGCCCCCCACTACTCCCCCAACTGTGCACATTACTCGCGCTCACACGCCCGAGGCTGATCCTGATCCCGTTCTCGCCCATGTCCACACCGCTGCTGCGAACGCAACCAGCCTCGCTGGGATGGTCGCGAGCCTGCGCGCCACACTCACAGCCCTCGAGACGGAGGCCGTAGCGGCGCAGGAGCATATCAGGGCTCTGGAGAATACGGTGGCTCACCAGGACGAAACCATTGCGGGGCTGACGAAGGACCTCGACGCGGAGAGGGACAAGACCCATCGGCTGAGGACACAGAGGGGGCGGTTGCTCCTGCATCGGGCGCAGATGTTTGAGGCCTTTGGATTGGTGGACCCCGTGGTCTGGGAGGAGATCTAGTCACTGTTTCTGCACTTCTTATCGTTCCAGCTGTAGAATTCCGTTGTAGTACCTCGCGATCACATGATCTACCATAGCCCGGCGCGTCCGACGTGCTCCACAGATAGGCAGTCTACTGTAGAAGCCGATACCTTCTAGCTGTTGTGATTCTGAACTTCTCCATCAGTAACGTTACCTAACCGCCCAGCAATTGTTTCCAAGCCAAGACGCATACATAACTGCTGCCAGTCCCAACCTAGTCGATGCCGGATCCGTGGCGCCACTGTATGACGCAGGTGGACATTGCTGGTGGAGGCAACCCTGGTGGAGGCACCCGTCCTTAGAAATGAATTTTGCTCCCGCAGCGGACAAAAGTCGTTTGGGTGGGTCATCGCGCGAGCAGCCTGGGGGGCAGAACAATACGACGGCGCTTGCCACTCAATTCCATCTCATCTCACTTACATTACCATCAAAAATGCCTCCCAAAGGAAAGGGCAAGAAGGGAAAGAAGGGAGGCGACGACGACGAGTACTGGTGCGTTTCACGGCTGGTTGGCGGTGGTGGCAGTCTCAAATGCACCCTTTGTTCGAGCTCGAATCTGTGTGGGCATGCTGACCTCGCAGGGCCGAGAAGGAGAAGGCGTTCGAGTCCAACCTCGCCACCCTGGCCAATGAGGAGATTGGCGGCGGGTCCGGCGCCTTCGACGCCTCGACGACGACGGAGGGCGGTGGCGGCCTGATGGTGAGTCTTACGGCCAGGCGCGCACCGACACAACGGCCGCCCACTTTCGCTGCCGGCCTTGACTCGAAACCGTCGCTGACACACAGGCGGCCATCGCTGCGGCCAAGAAGAACAAGAAGAAGGACAAGAAGAAGTCCAAGTTCGCGTTCGAGGAGGACGAGGAGGCCGACGGGTTTGAGAACAAGGAGGCGACCGCGCCAACTTGGACGACGAGTGGCCAGAGGACGACGTCAAGCCCAAGAAGAAGAAGGGCAAGAAGGCGAAGAAGGCGTACGACTTTGACGACGACGAGGAGGCTGCCCCTGCTGCCGACGAGGACGCACCCGCCGTCGACTCGTTCGCCGACAAGGCCCCGAGAAGGCCAACCTCGACGACGAGTGGCCGGAGGAGGACGTCAAGCCCAAGAAGGGCAAGAAGGGAAAGAAGGGAAAGAAGCAGCAGGTCGAGGAGGAGGATGACGATGACTTCCTCGAGAAGGCCGCTGCCGAGGCTGCCGCAGCCAAGGCTGCTGCTGAGCTGCTGCCGCTGAGGCTGCCAAGGCCGCCGAGGCTGCTGCCGCCGAGGAGGGGAGGGCGAGGACGACGGAGAGGGCGGCATCAAGATCCTCTCCAAGAAGGAGAAGGAGAAGCTGAAGAAGGAGAGGGAGAAGGTGAGCTCACGGTTTGCAGCAATGGGCTGACAGCAGGCCAAGAAGAAGGCGCAGGCAGCTAAGAAGAAGGCGGGTCACCGAGGAGGCTGAGCCTGCTCCTGCGCTGAGGCCGACGCCCGAGCCCGCCGCGAGGCCGAGGACGAGGAGCCGGCTGCTGGCGGCCCTTCGAAGAACAAGAAGAAGAAGAAGGGCCGCCAAGGCTGAGCCTGCCGCCCCGCCGCTGGCAAGAAGGTGCCCGCCCACATTCTCGCCATGCAGGCCGCGATGGCCGAGAAGAAGCGTCTCGAGGAGGAGACCGCCGCCAAGCTCGAGGCCGAGCGCAAGCGCATCGAGGAGGAGGAGCGTCGTCTGAGGAGGAGGAGCGCAAGGCTGCCGAGGCCAAGGAGGCCAAGAGGAGAAGGAGCGTCTTAAGCGTGCCCAGGCCAAGGCCGAGGGCCGCATGCTCACGCCCGCCCAGAAGCGTGAGAGAGCCGCCGCCGAGGCCCGCAAGCAGGCTCTCCTCGCTTCCGGTGTCATCATTCCTGGTCTCCAGAAGGATGGCCAGGCCGCCGAGAAGCCCAAGCGCCCTATGTACGGCAAGAAGAACAAGCAGCAGCAGCAGAGGACCCCCACCGCCTCTGGAACCGCCACTCCCGCCGAGCCCTCCTCGCCGAAGAAGGAGGAGCCCCAAGGTCGAGGAGCCCAAGAAGGAGGAGGCCCCTGCCCCAAGGAGGAGTCGGAGGACGACTGGGACAAGTCCGACGACGAAGTCAAGGCTGTTGCCGCCGGCGTCAAGGACCTCAAGGTCGAGGAGTCCGAGGACGACTGGGACAAGTCGGACGAGGAGCCCGAGAAGGAGGAGCCCAAGCCTGCGCGAAGCCTGCGCCAAGCCTGCCGCTAAGCCTGCCGCTAAGCCTGCCGCGAAGGCTCCGCTAAGGCTGCCGCTAAGCCTGCTGCTAAGGCTGCTCCCCCTCCAAGGGTGCTGCTAAGCCTGCCGCCAACGGCAAGGCTGCTGCTAAGCCCGCACCCAAGGAGGAGGAGTCCGAGGAGGAGTCTTCGGAGGAGGAGTCTGACTCGAGGACGAGAGCGACACCACTCGGAGAGGACTCTGACGAGAGTCCGACTCGGAGGACGAGGAGGAGAGGCCAAGGAGCGTGCGCGTGTCGCCATTGCTGCGCGTCGCAAGGCTGCCGAGGCTCAGCAGTCCAAGACCGACCTCCGTCGCCCATCTGCTGCATTCTTGGACACGTCGACACGGGTAAGACCAAGCTGCTTGACAAGATCCGTCAGACTTCGTCCAGGAGGGCGAGGCTGGTGGTATTACCCAGCAGATTGGTGCCACCTTCTTCCCCAAGGAGGCCTCATTGAGAAGACCCAGGCCGTCAACAAGTCGGGCGAGGTCGATGTCCAGATCCCTGGTCTTCTCATCATCGACACCCCGGACACGAGTCGTTCACCAACCTCGTTCGCGTGGTTCGTCGTTGTGTAACATTGCCATTCTCGTTATCGACATCACCCACGGTCTCGAGCCCCAGACCATCGAGTCGCTCAACATGCTCAAGATGCGCAAGACTCCTTTCATTGTCGCCTCAACAAGATCGACAAGCTCGACGCCACCGAGTGGAAGGTCCACCCCGACTCTGGCTTCCGTGACACCCTCAACGCCCAGAGCAAGCGTATGCAGCGCATGTTCGAGGACCGTCTCCAGCACGTCAAGATGCTGCTCATGGAGCAGGGTCTCAACTCGGAGGTCTACGACAAGAACACTCAGCCTGGTCGTGTCGTCTCGATCGTCCCCACCTCGGCTGTCACTGGCGAGGGTGTTCCCGACTGCTTGCTCTCTCGTCAAGCTCACCCAGGACCGTATGACTGGCTCGCTCATGTACCTCTCTGAGGCTGAGGCGACCATTCTTGAGGTCAAGGTCATCGAGGGCTCGGAACCACCATCGATATTGTCCTCGTCAACGGTGTCCTTCGCGAAGGCGACAAGATCGTGTTGTGTGGCATGAACGGACCGATTGTAACACAAATTCGAGCACTCTTGACACCACAGCCAATGCGCGAGTTGCGTGTCAAGTCGCCTACGTCCACCACAAGGAGGTCAAGGCCGCTCTTGGTGTCAAGATTTCTGCCCCCGGTCTCGAGAAGGCTATTGCCGGTGCGCGCATGTACGTCGCCAAGAACGAGGACGAGGAGATCTACTACAAGGACCTCGCCATGGACGACCTTACCTCGCTCGACAAGCTTCGTCAGAAGTGGCCGTGGTGTCTTCGTCCAGGCGTCTACTCTTGGTTCGCTCGAGGCCCTTCTCGTCTTCCTCAAGGAGATGAACATTCCCGTGTTCGAGTTCGGCCTTGGACCCGTGTACAAGAGTGCTGTCATCCGCTCTGGTCTCATGCTGGACCGCGCACCAGAATACGCCGTCATGCTCTGTTTCGACGTCCCTGTCACCTTCGAGGCTGAGGAGCAGGCCAAGAAGGAGGGTGTCAAGATCTTCTCGGCCATGATCATCTACCACCTCTTCGACGCCTTCAAGAAGCACATGGAGGAGGTCAAGGAGGCGCGCCAGAAGGAGGCGGCCCCCAGCGCCGTCTGGCCCGTCAAGCTCAAGATCCTCAAGGCGTTCGCGTCCAAGGACCCCATCATTGTCGGCTGTGACATTGTTGACGGCGCGACCGCGCGTGTTGGCACGCCAGTGGGTGTGGTGCGGTTCGACAAGGAGACGGGCAAGCGGGAGATTATCCCGCTCGGGAAGATCACTGGTCTCGAGATCAACCACAAGCCCATGCAGATCGTCAAGAGAGGACAGGTCGGTGCCGGTGTCGCCGTCAAGATCGAGCGGGCGGCGCACCAGGCGTCCAGGTCGTTTGGACGACAGTGAGTAAAGGCAGCGCGGCGGGTTCACCACTAGCACGGGACTACGCTAACATCAGCTTCGACGAGAAGGACGAGATCGTGTCGCTCATCTCGCGCCAGAGTCTCGACGTCTTGAGTGAGTTCAATCATTTCATCGCTTGACAGAGCTAACTCGCAGAATCTACGTTCCGCGACCAGGTCGAGATTACAGACTGGGCATTGCTCAAGAAGATGAAGACAGTGGGTTTTTGCGCTTTTGCGCTTTTGATGAACAAATCGCTGACAGACAGGAGCAAGGCATCGCGTAGTTGGTGTTGGGTACTTGATTTTAGAGGATGCATTGATTTCGGTTAGAAGTGGAGTTGAGGCAATGTTACGTAACATGGCCGGTTTAAACCCATCGACCCGGCCGAGTCGATCAGTTGCCCCTGATAAAAGTCGGAGTCGGAGGCGGCACGGCAGTATCCCTTGCAAGCTCGCCATCGCCATCGTCTCCAACCCCATCGTTGTTGTACCTTCCATTCTCTCTTCTCCCTACCAACAAAATGTCCCAAACGCGCTACTTCTCCACGCGCGGCGGCAACGAGACGCTCTCGTTTGACGAGGTGGGTCACCGCTCTCCCGAGAGTGGTTCACTTTGCGCCAAATCGCACACGTGCTAACGCCAGGCTGTTCTCCGCGGCCTCGCGCCCAATGGCGGCCTGTACATTCCCACCGAGATCCCGTCGCTCCCCGAGAACTGGGAGACGGAGTGGGAGGGTCTGTCGTTCCCCGAGCTGTCGCACCGCATCCTGTCGCTGTTTGTTCCCGAGTCGTCGATCCCCCCTGCCGACCTGAAGGACATCATCGACCGGTCGTACGCGACCTTCCGCTCGTCGGACGTGACGCCGCTCCGCCAGACCGCTGAGGGCGAGTACGTGCTTGAGCTGTGGCACGGCCCGACGTGGGCGTTCAAGGACGTCGCGTTGCAGTTTGTCGGCAACGTCTTCGCGTACCTGCTCGAGAAGCGGAATGCGGCGCACGCGGCCGCCGGCGAGCCGGCCGAGCACCTCACCGTCCTCGGCGCGACGTCGGGCGACACGGGCTCGGCGGCGATCTACGGCCTGCGCTCCAAGCCCGCCATCACCATCTTCATCCTCTACCCCGACGGCCGTGTTTCGCCCATCCAGCAGGCGCAGATGGCGACCGTCCCCGACGCCAACGTGTACACCGTCGCGGTCCAGGACGCCGACTTCGACAAGTGCCAGGCGATGGTCAAGAGCTGCTTCTCTGACCCGGCGTTCAACGACGCCCACCGTCTCGGCGCGGTCAACTCGATCAACTGGGCCCGCATCCTCGCCCAGATCGTGTACTACTTCCAGGCCTACTTCCTCCTGCCCAAGGAGAAGCGGTCCAACGTCCAGTTCGTCGTGCCCACCGGCAACTTCGGCGACATCCTTGCGGGATGGTACGCGAAGCGCCTCGGCCTGCCGTGCCGCCGCCTTGTGGTGGCGACGAACGAGAACGACATTCTCGCCCGCTTCTTCGCTACGGGACGGTACGAGCGCGAGGCCGGCGCCGCCGACGAGGTCAAGGCGACGTACTCGCCGGCCATGGACATTGCGCTTTCGTCCAACTTTGAGCGTTTGCTATGGTACCTTGCGCACGAGACGCAGAGCGCCGACGAGCAGGCGCTTTCTGTCGAGGAGCGCCGCGCGGCCGCACAGGCCAAGCTCAACGGGTGGATGGACGAGCTGAAGCGCACGGGCGCGGTCGACATGGGCGCGGCCGTCAAGGACGCTGCGGCGGCCGAGTTCTGGGCCGAGCGCGTCAGCGACGAGGACACGCTCGCCGAGATCAGGAAGTACGCGACGCCGGGCGGCAAGGAGGGTCGTTCGGCCCCTACGTCGTCGACCCCCACACCGCCGTCGGCCTGGCGACGCAGGCGCGCTCGGCTGCGCGCGAGGGCGCGCAGGACAGCACTTGGGTCACGCTCAGCACGGCGCACCCGGCCAAGTTCAGCGAGGCCGTCGACCTCGCGCTCACCAAGGACGCGTTCCCCAGCTTCGACTTCAAGCGCGACGTCCTCCCGGCCGAGCTGGCCACGCTCGAGGAGATGCCCCAGCGCGTGTACAAGGTCACGGGCGAGGACGGCGTGCGCGCGCTCATCGAGGCCGTCAAGCGCGGCGAGACGCCGACCCCGGCGTAGGGCGTAGTAGGATAGATAGATCAGGGAGCGAGAGGCGAGAGACCCCGCATGCATGGATCGGATAGAAGTACGGTGGGGCGGGGAGGGGTGTTCCGACGACCAGAGCGAGCACTGCCAGGCGAGCGGGGGCGGAAGGGGGGGGAGGGGGTCGACGGGCGAGGGGCGAGATCAGGCGTTGCAAGGCCAAAGAGCGAAGGCCTTGCGACCGCCAGGCCGTATAAACCAGTACGAGTGGAGTGCGCGACGAGCTGGCTCAGAAGACCGCAGACTCGCTCCCTTGAGTCTGGAGCAGCAGAGCGGGAGTCGGAGGTCTGTGGACATACTGAGCACTTGCGCCCTTCCACTACCTTCCGCCCAGGGTACTGCCTGGTCGCAAGCGGGCACGGTGGGATGGGGACTGCGGCGGCTGGGTGGCAGGCTGACTGGGTGGCCGAGCAAGGCTGTCATGCACCCTGTAGCTCCGTCTCCACTGTCGCCGATCCTAACTACAGGAAGGGAGCTGGGAACAAGTGGGGCGCCGGGAACATGTGCTCAGCGTGGTCTGAGCTGGGGGCTCGCTTGCATCTACCCCTCAATCGTTCTGTGCCCCAACTTGTAGTTCTGCGGCCCAGATGTTCAACTGCGCTGAGACGTGCCTGCAAGAGACACAGCGCCTCGAGCAACTCCTCCCCGAGTCCCGCCACATCCCGTGCGCTCCACATTCAGGCTCCGCCACATCAGTCCACTCGGCGCTCGCTGCCCAGACTAGTCGCCGTTGAGGCGTATGCATCCTATCTATGAGTACAGTGTTGAATATGCTGTGTATGGGTGGAGAGACAGTGTCGGCGTACCACACCAGTGCCACGCCTACCAAGCCGCGCAGTCACACTCGCTCTCGCCCTCGCCTGTGGCTCGGGTTCGTGCTCGTGTCGCGCTTAGAAGAGACCGAGAATGTCCCCGGTCTCAGGGTCAAGGTCAATGTCGTAGAAGCCGGGGCGGTCGTCAAACCGGCATGGTCGACATGTCGCCGACGAGGGGGTAGACGAAGCTGGCACCGGCCGACAGGCGGACGTTGCGGATGGGGAGGGTGAAGCCGGTGGGGACACCCTTGCGGCTGGGGTCGTCCGAGAGCGAGAGGCAGTCTTGGCCATGCAGATGGGCAGGTTGCTGTAGCCCTGGCGCTCGTAGCGCGACTCGGCCTTGGCCTCGGCGGAGAGCTCGACGCCGTCGGCGCCGTACATCTCCTTGGCGATGATGGCCATCTTCTCCTCGAGCGGGAGGTTGACATCGTAAAGGAACTTGAACTGGGACTCGTCCTTGCACGCGTCGACGACGGCCTGGGCGAGCTCGACGGCACCCTCACCACCCTTGGCCCAGTGGTTGGCGGGGACAGCGTAGTCGGCACCGGCCTGGAGGGGTAGTCCTGGACAAGCTTCATCTCGGCGTCCGAGTCGAAGACGAACTTGTTGATGGCAACGACAACCTTGAGGCCGAACTTCTTGGCGTTCTCAATGTGCTTGCCGAGGTTGGCGCAGCCCTTCTCGAGAAGCTCGAGGTTCTCGGTCGAGTAGACGGGGTCGAGGGGCTTGCCCGGCGAGACAGTGGGGACCGCCACCGTGCATCTTAAGAGCACGGATGGTGGCAACGAGAACGACGGCGTTGGGCTTGAGGCCAGACACGGGTCTTGATGTTGCAGAACTTCTCCATACCAATGTCGGCACCGAAGCCAGCCTCGGTGATGACGTAACCGTTGCGGTCCTCCGAGTCACCCTCCTCGACACCGGCAAGCTTGAGCGCGATGCGGTCGGCGATGATCGACGAGTTGCCGTGGGCAATGTTGGCGAAAGGACCAGCGTGGACGAAACGACGGGAGTGCCCTCAAGAGTCTGCATGAGAGTGGGCTTGATGGCGTCCTTCATGAGGACAGCCATGGCACCGGCACAGCCAATGTCCTCGGCGGTGATGGGGCTCGCCGCTCTTGGACGACGCAACGACCATGCGGCCGAGACGCTCGCGCATGTCGGCGACGTCCTTGGAGAGGGCGAGGACGGCCATGACCTCGAGCGACCGAGATGTCGAAGGCAGTGTCACGCGAGAAGCCCTTCTCGGTAGGGGCGAGACCGACGGTGACCTTGCGGAGGTAGCGGTCGTTGACGTCGAGCACACGGTTCCAGGTGATGGTAGCGGGGTCAATGTCAAGACGGGCGAAGCGGGCAGCCTCCTCCTCGGTAAGCTCGTCGGGTTGGTCTTGTTGATGCCGAGCTTCTCAAGACGCCTGAGCATGGGCTTGGCGAACGAACGAACGCACACCCTTCTTGGGAGGGCAGAGACGGTTGAAGAGCGCCTTGTCGCTCTGGGTCGACTCGTGGAACATGCGCGCGTCAATGGCAGCAGACAGCAGGTTGTTGGCGCAGTGACGGCGTGGATGTCACCAGTAAGGTGGAGGTTGAACTCGGTCATAGGAATGACCTGAGAGTAACCACCACCGGCGGCACCACCCTTGACACCAAAGGTGGGGCCCTGCGAGGGCTGACGACACACGAGATGGCGGTCTTCTGGAGGTGCGCGCCGAGAGCCTGAGCAAGACCGATCGTTGTGTGGACTTGCCCTCACCGAGAGGAGTGGGGGTGATACCAGCAACGACAATGTACTTGCCGTCCTTGCGCTCCTTGAGACGGTCGAGGACCGAGAGCTCAATCTTGGCCTTGTACTTGCCGTAGGCTCTCGATCTCGTCGTTCTGGACACCAATCTCGCGAGCAATGTCGACGACAGGCTTGGGGGTCTGGGCAACGGCGATCTCAATGTCGGAAGGCACCTGAGCCTTGAGCTCGAGGGGAGGGGAGTGAGCTTGCGCTGGCGGCGCGACTCCCACTGGCGCTTGGCGGCAGCAATGAACGTGTTGTTCATGAGCATGGCGACGGTCATGGGGCCAACACCTCCGGGGACGGGGGTGATGTAGCCAGCAACGTTGGAGCAGGCTCAAAGTCGACGTCGCCGACCATGCGCGAGCCAGACTTCTTAGTGGCGTCGGGGATGAAGTTGGTGCCAACGTCGATGACGATGGCGCCAGGCTTAATCCAGTCGGCCTTGACAAACTGGCCCTGGCCAATGGCAGCGACGACAACGTCGGCAGACTTGACAATCTCAGGGAGGTTGACAGTCTTCGAGTGGCACTGGGTGACAGTCGCGTCGCGCTTGCGGAGGAGAGCGCGTGGGAGTGCCGACAATGTCCGAGCGGCCGAGGACGACAACCTTGGCGCCCTTGAGGTCGAAGCCGGTCGAGTCGATGAGGCGCACAACACCGGCGGGGGTGCAGGGGGTGAAGTGGGGCTCGGTGAGACGGCCAGAGAGCAGACCAATGTTCTCGGGGTGGAAGCCGTCGACGTCCTTGCCGACCGAGATCGACTCGATGACGTTCTTCTCCTCGTCCTTGGTAGCGCCCTGGAGGGGGAGCTGGACAAGGATACCCGACACCTTGTCGTCGGCGTTGGCCTTGCGGACGAGGTCGAGAAGCTTCTTGACACCAGTGCCGGGGGCCGTGCCCTCAACCTCCTTGTCGGCGGGGACCTGGATGTGGATGACCTTCATGCCAGACTCCTCGGCGGCCTTGAGCTTCATGCGGATGTACGTTCCCGACGCTGGGTCCGAGCCGAGCTGGTAGATGTTCAGGACGGGCGTCTTGAACGAAGGCTCCTTGGTCTGGAGCTCGTCAATGGCGGCATGGATGTTCAGGCGAATGTCCCTATGGGTTAGTCGCTGTGACGTGGTGACGCGGGGGAGGGGGTTGTGGGTGGATGGCATCAGGGGGTGCCTAGGGAGCGCGCAGGCCACCAAGGGGTTCGGCCCTCCCACAACAGGACGTGCAGGGCGAAGCGGGTGTGGTGTCCCGAAAGGCCGCCTCCAGCGTGTCCGAGCGCCCCACTCTCCGACTCGGACATCGACATGGGGTGCGACGGTGCTGTACACTCGAGACGCTCGCTGTCGGGGTGGATGGCTCTGCCATCGATGGGCGGAGACTCCTTGCTACCGAGTACGGGGCAGAATCCCATGTACGTTGGGGGTGTGCTGGCATCTCGGATGCTTGACCGGCCGGGTACAGGCTCGGAACAATCATTCCGAGCCCAGCAGTGACGACCATAGCGGCCGGTAGAGTGAAGGAGGGAAGAAGAACGAGGATGACTCACTTGGCAATGGCCATGCCATCAATGAGCTGGGCCGAGCCCGAGTACGACTTTGCAGCAGCACTCATGTTTCTTTTTGTGGAAGAGGAAGAGTGAAGAAGAGAGCGTTGTTGCGAGATTGTCGGGTAATTACCGAGAGCAAGGTGGGCTAGTGGTGCTGAAGCTGATCCCGGAACGCGGTTGGCGCCGATGATTGAAGCCGGCTTGATCGGATTTGTCGACTTGTTGTGGTGGTTCAAAGACAACAAACGCGAGTTGTGCCTTGTACTACTAGTACTAGACAAGGACCGTGCAAGAAGAGGGCGACCAAGACGTCTAGGTGCAAGAGCGAGGCTCATACAGTCTATTGAGGGTTGAGCTGATGCAAGGCCTGTGCGGAGGCGTCTTGCGAGCAGGAGCGTAGACGACGAGGATGAAGGGATGGATGTAGTGAGGATGGCCATGGCGTTCTACAAAAAACGATTGTGGCTCTTCTGTTCGTTCGATAGCGGTAAAGGGGCCGGCGGCTGTGAACGGTAGGTCGGGTTGTGGCGCTACGCTTCTCTGCGTTCCAACTCGCTCGTTCAGCTGTTCAGGCTTGCCTGTTGGAAACTGGTGCTTGTCTGTTGACCAACAATGTCGACTGGTGGTGACCGACAAAGGATTGTACGACCAGTTTATTGGAAAATTACCCCGTGTTGGAAAAAAGTTTGCGCCGAGCGTTCGTTTCTACTCGACAAAGTCACCCCACTGGGATAGGGTTCAGCAAAGTCTGGGGCCACATTTTGGTTTAGCAAAGTCGCGCGCGCGCGCGCGCGTCTAGTACTGGAGCATGCATGAGCTCTGTTCTGCATCTTTAGAGGCTGCTGTGCCTGTGACACTCGGTAAGATACAGCGAGGTATGGATCAGAGCGTCAACTGCTCGAGCTCGAGGATGAGGATGAGGCTTAGGTTTTCGACGTCTGTGTCTATGTACATAACAACTCTACGGCCCAAGTTATCTGAATCGTTATCTTTCAGACCCTCAGAAGCGCCCAAAGTGGCTCCCACGAGTTGTCAAAGTCGTGCTTGTTCGCCTTCCGAGCCACTTTTCCTAATGTTGGACGGGTTGGTCGCGACACATTTTTGGGAAGAGAAGCCGGAAAGGCCGGAAAGATACAACCTCCACCCACGCGACCCACGTGACCTACCTCCCTCGTGGTATCCACGTGAGAAATATTGTGACAAGTTAACCATTTCCGTCTCCTTCGCAGACGAGAGACGACATCTACAACCACAAATTCCAACAACGACTACAGCTACGGCCCAGCCGCCCTCGCAGCCTCAGCGATGCTCGTGGTCGCCCGGGCTCTCCGCCTGAATGGCCGCGCGCCCCTCCCCCTTGCGCGCCCGAGCTCGAGCTCGTTGCCACCGCACCTCGGCGGCAACGTCCCCCTCCACCCCCATCACAGACGCTCCTACCGCGACCAGGCGCTCAGCTGGTCCTTCCCCATGCGCAGGCCGGGGCCGAGCCACCGCCTCGCCGCGCGGAAACCGGCCAAGGTCCAGCCCGGCATCCTGTCGCACCTCGTCACGGGCGAGCCCCCTGTTGGCAAGTCTGGCCAGCCGCCGCCGACGCAGATCCCGACGCGGTCACAGACGCAGCGCGAGCTGATGCTCCGAGACGAGATGGGCGACTTTGAGATTGGGGACGAGGATGTGCCCCCAGTGACGAGGAGACCAAGGCAGCCCGGTCCGCCAAGACAGGCGCCACAGGACCGGCCCCAGCAGAAGCGGCGTCCGTTCGGGTTGCGACAGGAAGAAGAGGTGCAACCTGAATGGGAGCAGCCTCGCCATGAGAAGTGGGAGCAGCCTCGCCAGGAGAAGTGGGAGCAGCCTCGCCAGGAGGAAACGCCCAAGGACGTGCCAGTATGGGGGAAAGGCAAAACATGGCGGGATCTCGATACGGCCAGGCTTGAGCCGCTGAAGCACGAGAACGTAAGTTGTTAGACGTGCTCACGTACACTCAATCTCGTCGACATGTTCCGCCACCACACATTTCCTCTCCCTCACCCTTCCCTTACTCTTACTCTATCATACTTCGTGCAGCTCTCCCCGACCTTGCGCTCACGCCAGATCATCACCCTCCCCGCCCACCCCGACGGCGCGATCACCGCAGCCCACTCAGCGCGAGTCGAGAAGGTCTCCGTCTGGTACCCGCTCTTCTACGGCACGTCCGTCCCCGCCGCGCACATCCCCGGCGGCGGCGCGCCCGACATGCTGCCCCCCTTCGACCCGCCGATGCGCAACGGCATCCTCCCCGACGGGCGGCAGGGCCCTGCGGACCCGTCCTCCCTTTCAGCCGGCACTTGGCCGACACGTCGCCCGACGCGCGCGCCGGCACCGGGTTCGCGTACCCCGTCCCGGCGACCGAGACGGAGCCGGGCAAGGTGAGGGTGTTCGTGCTCGCCCCCAAGTCCAAGTTGTCGCGCTTGAGCGTCGAGCGCCGCCGGTGCCGGAATCGCTTCCTCTCCGCTTGGCGGCATGTCGTCAATCGCACCGAGGGCGTACCCCCTCTATCGCATAAACGCGTGTACTCGTTCGTACTCAATGCCGAGATCTACGAGGCGCCGTTCACAGATATCTGCGAGTTCATCGACAAGGCGATCCGTGAGCTCCACCACAAGCTCACTGCTCCCCGCGTGCCGAAGGACAGGCAGAGGGTGCAAAACTTGGCGAGGAGAGGACCTCAGAGGCCACCCCAGCGCACCTCGCAACCTGCATTCTGAGAGCACTCTCGGAGCCACTACCACATCAATGTACATGCGCTTAGAGAGTCTATCTAGGTGCCGCGCGGGCTTTGGGCATTAAGCATGTTTTAGAACTGTAACAGTTAGCCATCTGCATCCCCCATTCTGCATCGACGTCAAACCCACCTTGGACAGGTCGCGGCCAAAGATGCCGCGCTTGACCCAGTCGAGCATGAGCATGAAGCGCGTGCGCATCGACACCTGCATGCTCCAGTAGACGCTGCGCCACGCGTACATGGCCAACAGGCCGCCGCCTGGCTGTATCCCTTGACGTCGAAGGCCGCCGAGTTGCCAATGTACGCGAGGGCGCCGATGTTGTTATACCGGAACGCCTTGTAGTAGACCTCGTCGTCGAGGTTGTCAACGTCGTTGGCCTTGAGCACCTTGTACTGCTTGGCCAGTTTTCCGAACATGTGTCCGAGGTACTCGCCCTGCTGCGAGGCGACCTGGGCGGTCGCAGGAAGCGTCGTCGCCTTCTTGCTCATCTTGATGAACATGTCCGCGACCTGGTTGAGCGAGAGGTGGCCGATCTGGTCCTTGTCGTACTCGCTGAAGACGTCGCGACTGGGTGTCAGATGGAAGCGGAAGACGGAAGGCTTACAGTTTGGCAAGATAGTCCGTCGTCAAGGGATACTTCTTCTTGATGTGCTCGGCCATCAGGATCCACTCGTCGTAAGAGAGCTTGTCGTCGCGGTTCTCGTCAAACTGCTCCCAGATGAGGAGCAGATCGGAAAGCATGTTGAGGTGGATGGTCGCAGCGTCGCCAATGGCGTAGACTGTCCCCTTGGGTGCACCCTCGACGCGGAGGTGGCCGTCGACCTGCACGGCCTTGGAATGGAACTGGTTAGGGAGGAGGTTGACCATTTGCTGCGTGAACGGCTGCATGGCTGGGTGTGAGCTAAACATCGCGCAAGCATTAGCTCACCAATGCCGGTGCTCCAAAGGACGATACTGGCGGGCACCTCGGACGGGATAATGTTACCATTCGCGTCCTTGATAGTGATCATGACCTTATCAGGCGTGATCTCGGTAACTCGGGCGTTGGTGACAACGCGAATGTCTTCACGCTGGAAGTGCTTCTCAGCGAATTCGGAGATCTTCTCGGAGTACGTGTTCAGAATGTGATCGCGGGACTGGATAATCGTGACAGACATGTCGCTCTTGAGGATCTTGGGGTACTGGAGGTCAGCTAAAGGAGGGTCGACTAGCTCACGTAGTCAAGGACGTCCTCATTAAGCATGTCCGACAGCTCGGCAGCAAACTCGACACCAGTGGGACCGCCGCCGCAGACCACGAACGAGAGCAGGTGCTTGCGCTCCTCGGGAGTGGTGGTGGGCAGCGAAGCCATTTCGAGGTTGGCTGTTGGCTAGTCAGCGGCTATACCACAGCGCCTGCGGATGAGAACGTACTCATGATCCGGCGACGGATAGCCTGGGCATCTGGAATCGTCTTGAGCTGGTGGCAGTACTCGAGGCCCTTGACGCCGTGGTCATTGGAGCGGGAGCCGACAGCAATCACGAGCTTGTCATAAGGAACATAGGCGCGCATCGTACCGGTGCCCTCTTCAGTCGGGACCTCGACCTCGAGCAAACGCTCTCCCATATCGATGTCGACAGCCTGGCCATTGAGGAAGTGGCCGTGGACACGAGCGACGAGGCGGCGCAGAGGCTCGACCAGTGAGCGCGGTTCCACAGTTCCGACACAAGCCGACGGGAGAAGCGGAGTGAAGCAGAAGTAGTTATCCGGAGCAATCAGAGTGACGTTGTAAGCTGTTGGCGGAAGCGTCTTGAGGAGCGATACGGCCTGGGCGTTAGCACAGCCCTCGCAGGCTCCGTAAACTTACACCCCAGCCGCCGCCGACGATGACCAGTTTGGGGAGCTTCTCGCAGCGCACTTTCTCGGCGCTCTCGAGGTCGTCGAGCTCGACATCGATGATGGGCAGATTCTTGGGTCCGCCACGGCGGGGCTTCAGGGCGAGCGGATTGACAGGGACACGATCCAGGTGGCGTTGAGAGTATGTGAACGCATCGTGGATGAGAATGACGCTGATGAGAAGGGTTGAGCCGACAACAATGGAGAGACCGAGACGGGCGAGCGCCGCGATCCAGGGATGGTTCTCCGTAAACGTAGGTGAGAGAAGTCCGTATCGGGCGTACGTCCACTTGTGCCGCCGCTGTTGATTGCCGCCGCCAGACTCGTTGTGTGCGCCGTCTCCGCTCTTGGAGCCGCTGTCAGATGACCGGGGAGCGCTGGAAGGCGGGACGCCCTTGGTTGGGGCGGAGGACTGGAAGAAGGATGGGGAGAGGCGTACGACGTGGCTCGTGGAGAAGCTTCTGGCCAGCGACGTGGCGACGACTGGAGACGCGGCCGCGATTGGGAAGCGCCTCAGCGCTGTCGCGCCGAAGAGACTGCCGCGTGCAAGCAGCATGAGGGGATGTGATTGCGCCTAAGTGGCGAGCGTTGAAGGAGTGGGTGGTGGATAGTTATGAGAATGACAAAGTGAGTTGGATGATACGCGTTTTCCTTTGAAAGCAACTGGAGAGGCGTCATTGTAGTGTCAGACATCCAGAATAGATTGGGACGCTACGGCGATCTAGGCAATTACGTCATGCGCCACCACCTAAAGGGAATTTGAGTGTGCATGGACCGTCAGTGGTCAGAAGCATGTCACCACCCCCACCAAGGTTTCGGGCATGCGCGACACAAATATGTCTCTGCATTCGACTACGTCTCCCCTAAGCACCTATGTACCCAACAGCGACCGCGATGCATTCGTTTTTTTTTTCTGTACTAGTCTGATCGAGAACGCGAACCGAGGGGGCCGAGGGGGGCCGAAAACTGGGACGCGTCGGTCTCGAAATAGGTTATCGGGCACCGAGCTTCGGGCAAAGGTCAGTCA
Organism: Cutaneotrichosporon dermatis; assembly: GCA_020011015.1. Lineage (NCBI taxonomy): Eukaryota > Fungi > Basidiomycota > Tremellomycetes > Trichosporonales > Trichosporonaceae > Cutaneotrichosporon > Cutaneotrichosporon dermatis. The sequence goes on along the minus strand of JAIGNX010000002.1, from coordinate 1,224,803 downwards.
CCATGTGCTAATCGGTCATACGCGCCCACAAGATCATGCGTTATTCACAGCTTTTGCATGCGCCCGGTATGGGCAACTGGTCGTGATACAAAAGAAGGTGCTATAGAAGTGATGGGTCTGTCCTCGACAAGGACATGTGATGTTACGATGCAGAATTGATTGGGAGGGGGGGGGGAGGGGGAATGCGGAACACGTTACAGCCAGAGGTCCTCGTCGACGACGGTCACATTAAACAGTCGTTTGGAGGATTTTATGCACAAATCTCTCTAATACCTTCTCGCTCTAGGACACTACGCGCCAAGAAAAGTCGGTCGTTGCTCAGTTCAAGGGACAGCGGGGGCGTCAAAGCTCGCCCGGCGGGTGAGCGATGGCGAGACAGCCGTCGACGAGAGGGCCGACATGAGCCCTGGGCGGATCTCGGGCGCCTGGCGGACAATGCGGTACTTCTCGGATGGAGGCACGGCAAGAGTCCATGGGTTGGAGACCTGGGCGACGGGCTGGTAGACGGGCTTGCGCTCGGGCTTGTCCATGTTCTCAACCTCGGAGAGGATGGACGAGACGGAGACAGACGAGGCCGACGAGGCGGCGTCGGAAACAAGCGAGACCTCCGAGTTGGAGCGGGTGAGCTGGCCAAGCTTGAGGTGCTCGACCTCCATGCCGCCGTCGAGGACACCGACGCGCATCATCGCGAGCAGGTTGTGGGCAGCGTTCGAGTGGTCGTAGACACCGCCGAAGAAGGCAGTGGTGGCGTCGGTACCAATGGCGCGCTTGATGAGATGGGCGCCTCCCGGGTGGTCGTCGATGAAGCTGGAGCAGTCGTGGATGAAGCCGTGGATGGCGACGAGCGAGCGCTCCTTGGCCTCAGCCTGGAAGTCCTGCCACGAGATGACGGGGAGGTCGTTGGACGACTTGGGCCACTGGAGCTTCTCAGACTGCTCCTGGAGCTGGAGGAGCTTCATGGTGTACTGGCCCTTCTTGATCTCGTTGTCGGGGAACTTCTTGAGGTGCGACGCGAGGCCGAGCTGGGCCATGGTCCAGATGAACCACTTTGTAGGGTCGTACTGGTACCACTTGATGGCGTTGCGGAAGTCCATGGGGAACTGGTGGTGGAAGTTGTGGTAGCCCTCGCCGACGGTGACAAGCGCAGTGATGAAGTGGTCCTTGGGAGTGTGCTTGTTGTCGAAGGGGGTCTCACCGAGCCAGTGGGCGAGCGAGTTGACGCAGAAGGTCGAGTGGTGGACGAAGACGAGACGAGCGGCACCGGCGAAGAAGAGTCCGCCCCACCAGTCTCCCCAGCCGAGGCCAGCGACAACAGTGGGGAACACGAGGCCCATGAGGACCATGAGGGTAACGTAGTTGTTGTGCTGCCACTTGACGATGGGGTTCTTGGTCAGGTCGGAAATGTCGGCGACGCCAATCTTGCCGCGGGCTTGACGAGCATCCATCCGACGTGAGCCCACCAGAAGCCCTCGTGGGCCGAGTAAGGGTCGAGCTTGGTGTCGGTGTAACGGTGGTGGGCGCGGTGGCCGCGCGACCACCAGCGAATCGAGCCCTGGACAGAGCCGGCGCCAGCGAGGGCGAGCGCGTACTGCAGAGGCTTGCTAGCGTTGTACGAGCGGTGAGCCCAGAGACGGTGGTAGCCGGCGGTAATGCCGAGACCGGTAATGAAGTAATAGAGGACACTGATGTCAGCAACAGCAACACATGACGGAGCACAGAAGTGCCACAAACTCACGACCATGCGAAAGTCTTGGGCTGCAACGGGACAGTGGCAAGACCGTAGAATGCCATAGCCGGAGGAATGGTGAGGGCAAGGAACGAGATCCACTGGATGTTCTTGTGAAGGTTGCTCAAGGTGACGGGAGGGAGCATCTTCATGTTCTCGACAGTACGAGTAACATAGTTGTCCGGGACCTGGAACGAGTCGGACTCGGGGTCGATCTCGACGGGCTTGCCTGCGGCCTGCGCGGCAGGCGCCTTGGTTGCGGCAGACATGGTAATGTTGGCCGGGTGGCGGATGGACAAGTCTGATCAAGTTACGCCTGAGTGTGGCACAAGGCGGTTTTCGCCACTAGAAGGGTTTCCGAGGAGGAGAAGTTCGGAGTCGGGCGCGGCGTCAAGTCGCTGCTCGGAGAAGTGGTCGTGTAGGAGAAGGGAGAAGGAGGAGTTGAGAGAGTATGGGAGAGTTATGAACTGCTCTGGAGCGATGGAGCAGCTGCTTTTATGCAGGGTTATCATGTTCGCACCCACGCCTCACCCATGTAGACCTTTGAACTCAAGTCCAGAAGTTGTGGGGATGGCCCTTGCCGTATTACGCCGACTCCTTGGTGCCTTCCTTCGGTTTTCGTTCCTCCCTTACACCCCACCATCCATCTCCCATGACCCGTGGTCCATTTCAATACTGGCGGCTGCCACGTGGGGGTGCATGGCAACCTGGCGGACTTTGTGGATGATGCGTTAGGGCTAGCATCAGCAGCAGGTTGAAAGGTGGGCGCTTCTTGATTGCGTCAAAGGAACACATAGAATTGTCCCAGCACGGGCCTGATAGCTGATTGACGATCAATACTCGGGCGGACGAGGTGCGGTATCTGTCAAAGTCTCTAGAGCCATGGGCATAATCCCCACGGCTCAGTTTCATCGCGACTCTCACGTTCTTGACTTCCAAGCAGCGCAGCAAGGCCCGGTAAGCATGGTGGGTCATGGCCGGCCAGTGGTTATCTGATCCGAGCACGTTTCGAGCACGTTCTGGCCTCGCGCACCATTCACTCTCCCCCAGCGTATATGGCCCATTCGGCGTCCCATCACGACGCCACGGCCAAAAGATAAGATGGAGACAGCTTAGATGACGATTCCGAGCCCACGCCACTCCCATCGCTCTTTAGCGTTTGGGCCCCACGTACGGTGACAAACGTGGACTGCGCAGTGAATGCGCATGGACGTGATTGCAACACACATCCATGCAGAGATGGGAGCGCGTCAACGCGTCGACTGCGGATACACAGCACATGGGGACGGCGACGCGACGCATCGCATTCTGGATTCTGTGTGGAGAAGCATAAATGCCCACAGCAAGCTTCAGATGGTGCGTGGAGCAAGTTCCGGTGCCGAACCACGGCAGATGGATCGTGGCGTTGATGGGTCGTGCATTGGAAGCTTCGTGGGAGTTAGTGAGAGCGGAGATGGGCGTGGAGGGTGGGGTCGAGTGTGGGGTTGCGAGGCGACGGCCAGCAGCCAACCGCTCACCCGGTATTTCTGGCTACCCCACCCCCGCGCGCTTGCGCTTGGCCAATTTGGCGTGGGCGAGCCCGGCTAACTTTGCGCAGTCCGACGCAGAAGAGCCACGGAGCCCGACTTGGTTCCGAGACGATGCCACTGTGATTCCTCGCACTTGGCCGAAACCCGAGTCTCGCATAGCTCAGGACGATGCGTGCGGAAGACAGCAAAAGAACGATGCTCCACCACCAAAATTACCATGGAATTGTCATGGGCCAGGAGCGGAAGCAAAGGGGCTACACGTGACCCGTCCACCGACGCTCCTGCTCTTTCAATCTCGCCGTGCCTGAACACTGAGAGACCCATGCATGGACCCGATGCCAATGCTAATGCAATATGCGAGCTCGTAACGCAATGCTAATGCCCATCATCTTGATGCGTCGTCCGCCACTCCGAAGAGCGGTGGCTCCTCCTGATCCTCACCATCGCTGTCACCTTCCCTCCTCCTGCCCTTGCCCTTCCTCTTCTCCGTCGATGGCGACGGCATTGTCACGCCATTCTTGTCGGCCAGCGCCGACATCAGAACCGACAGCATCTCGCCCTGCGTCTCGACGGTCTGGCGTAGTGCCTCGATCTGTTCCAACAGCACGTACTGGTTCTTGGCCAGCTTGGTGTTTGTGAGATCCTTGTCGCGGTTCGACGCCTTCGCCGACGACGCGCCCGAGGTGCCCGGGATGGCGGGGGTGAGCTTGTTCGGGTCGCCGGCCCACATCTTCGCGTTGGCGGATGGGTTGGGCGATGGCCCTCTGGGCGTCGCGTTGGACATGGGCAGCAGTGGGACGCCTGCCTCCTCGGCGACGGGCGTCATAGTCCCGTCATAGTGAGGCCGCTCCATGTCCATTGAGTCGCGAGGCGTCTGCTGTGCTGATGGCTGTGCATGTCAGCTGTGTGTTCAAGGCGGCTGGTTGAGCCACTCACCGCTTGCTCTTGGAACGAGACCATCGCGTCGTACACGATGGCAAAGTTGCGCCCGAGGACGAACGATGGTAGCGCGATGAGGAGTAGACCGAATAGGAGGAGCGGGACAGAGAGAATCTTGCCGAGTGCTGTCCTGGGCACCACATCGCCGTAACCGGCTGTGCTCATTGTCACCAGCGCATACCACGCCGACTGAGGGATCGAGTCGAACAGCGACACGTCTCCGTCCGGGTCGACGAATGCGCCAAGTGTGGCGTCCCATGTACCGCGCTCGGCGAAGTAGATGAGTGTGGAGAAGAGCACCAACACGAGAAAGATGAAGTAAGAGATGGCGACGAGGGCATCTTTCGACCGGCGGACAGCGACGTACATGACCTCGATGGTCAGTAGCATCTGGCTCTGGTACCGGAAGGCGCGGAAGACGCGCAACAGACGGAAGGTACGCAGGATCGAGAAGCGGAAGAGGATAGTCGTGTCCTCCTGCTTCGCTAGCTCGATGTAGTACGGGAGGATCGAGAGGAGATCCAGCACGGCGAAAAACGACGTCGCCCAGTTGTAGTACTGCGACCATGAATCTGTGTGTGCGAGCGTCCGCGCAAGATACTCTGCCGTGAAGAGGATAACGATCGTCGTGTCGAAGCCAAAGAGGATCTTGCTCGAGACAGGATTTGTGTGAAACGCGGGTAACGTCGACAGCGTCGTGAGAACGACGGAAAACAGGATCGCGCCAGTGACGGCGATGTGGACGTAGAACGCTTCTCGCCCACTGCTCGGCTCCTCCATCAGGAGGTAGAGCTTGCGCTTCCATGCGCTGCGCATATTCGCCGCGACCGCATAGTGGTCCTCGCCGGCGTCGAAGCCGAGCATATGCCCGAAATCCGGCACGCTCACCTCCTCCGACTGCCGCCCGAGGTGGTCGAGGTCCTCATGCAGGAAGAACGCCTTATTGTACCCCCGCTGTGCGTGTGGGTGGGAATCTCGCGGCGAGTCCGGCTGCTGTGGGTTCGAGCTTGTCCGTAGCCGCGCGCGCCGCGCTGGCCCTGACGACGATCCCGGGGCGGCGAAGAGCAGGGCCGACGAGCTGTTGGGGTGCAGCGTGAGCTTGCGCGCCCGCGAGCTGGTCCGCGCTAATGGCGCACCGGAAGAGGAGAGCTCGAACTCTTCCCCGGCGTACGGGTTGGCCGAACTCGATGGCGGATACGACATTGTTGACGAGAATGTCAACGGCTTGACCTTACTATTTGGGACGCGCTGAAATCGCCTTCAGATGTCCCGATGCTACGGTCAAGGCGGGGACCGTTACGTAACTCCCCGCTTCCGCTCACTGATGCTCGACGTCGAGCTCTCGGAACGTTGTGTTGAGCCCCAGCTGGTCGCAGCGGCGAAGACGAGCGTTCTGTAGGTGTATGTTTAGGTTAGTGGTCAGAACATTTAGTCGTGTCGATCGTGCCAGCGGTGCCTATCCAGATAAACCACTCACCCAGGAATGCGGCTGAGGCATTTAATCACCACCTACTCGTCTCAGCTTACTAGCCCTCGCATATCTAAGTACCACGTTGTTAACAGCTCCGAGTCACTGAGCGAGTCGAGATGCATTGCCAGTATCTAGATGTGATTGCATTTGCTTTATGCATGGCGTTATTGAACACTAACCACGGTGTAAACAAGCGCTAATTACCACCTCCAGTCGCCACCCAAATCCCAAATGCCACATGGTGCCATGTGGCAATGACGCCGTAACGCCGCCCTGCGCCTGCGCCTTCACTCAAGTTATGGTCCACTACGGCTCGAAGCCATCCAACCGAGTCCCAACACCATCCTCGTCGCCACCGCGCTCAGTGTCTCGACACATTAAGCTCTTCACGCTCGTCAGGCTCGTCAGGCGACTTCACCTTCATCCCCTGGATAGCTTGGCCCGGGCTGCCTGCGTGCTTCACCAGAGCACAATCCTGGCCTTAGTGTGATCCCACATCGGCATCATGTTTGGCTCGACTTGGGGACAGAACAACCAGCAGCAGCAGCAACCGCAGCAGGGCGGCGGCCTGTTCGGTGGTGGCGGCGGCACTGGATTCGGCCAGCAGCAGAATACCGGTACGTTGAGCGCTGGGACAGCGCGGATGACGCGCTGACAATAGCAGGCTTCGGACAGAATACCAACACTGGCGGCTTCGGCCAGCAACAAAATACCACTGGCGGCGGCCTCTTTGGCTCCAACACGGCTAACACTGGCACCGGATTTGGTGAGTCTGCGCAAGGCGCGCCGAGGGACTCGACTGACATGCAGGGAGCAGCGGCTTTGGCGCGACAAACAATGCCTCCACAAGCACGTTCGGTGCTCGCCCTTCGTTTGGCGCGACTGGCTCGTCGACGTTTGGCGCCGCCGCTCAGCCTAGCACGGGCGGTGGCCTCTTCGGCTCCAACACCAACACGTCTACCTTTGGATCCAACACCAACACCTCCGGCGGCCTGTTTGGCGCGCCCGTCCGGCTTTGGCGGTACCTCGACTTTCGGCTCGAACACTGCCTCGACGGATTCGGCGCTGGCGCTGGCGCTGTCGCTGGTGGCGCCAACGCTCAGCCTAGCAACCAGGTCCACGTCTGGAACAACAACCCCCCACCTCCTATCCCCCAGACCGGCACCGCCGCCCTCCCTACCAGCCGACTTGGCAGCGCGACCCGTCGCAGGGCTTGGGCAAGGAGATGCCGCCGCACCTCTTCCACATGATCACCGCGATGGAGCCCTACCGCGGTGGCAGCTTTGAGGAGCTGCGCATGCTCGACTACCAGCAGGGCCGCAAGGAGCCGACTGCTCAACCGGCCCAGCCGCGACGACTGGCGGCTTTGGCCAGACCACCGTGGCTTTGGCTCGACATCCACGGGCGGCGCGTTCGGACAACCAGCCGCAACTTCCACCTTCGGCGCGCCCAAGCCGGCGGCCTCTTTCGGAAGCACCTCTGGTACGACTGGCGGCTTCGGCTCTACTCTACCGGTGGCTTTGGCACGCAGACCAACACACTGGTGGCGGCCTGTTTGGCAGAGCACCCGCTGCCACCACTGGCTTCGGCGCGCAGAACACAACGACTGGCGGCTTGTTTGGCCAGAACAACCAGCAGGCGAACACTGGCTCGAGCATCTTTGGCAACTCCAACCCCTTCGGCCAAAACGCCCAGCAACCGCAACAGCAGCAGCAGAGCACCGGCTTTGGTGGCTTTGGTGCTACGGCCAACAAGCCCGCTGGCTTCGGCACTACGTCGACTGGCTTTGGAGCCAACACGGGAACGAGCACATTCGGCCAGCCCGCTTCGACTAGCACTACTAGCGGCTTCGGTGGCTTCGGCCAGCAGAACCAACAGCAGCAGAACCAGCCGGCTACTGGTGGCGGCTTGTTTGGCAGCACGGGCGGCTTTGGACAAACGGCTGCTCAGCCTGCTGCCACCGGGGGTGGCCTCTTCGGCCAGACCAACACCGCCCAGCAGCAGCCGTCTGGCGGATTGTTCGGCAACACCGCTGCCAAGCCTGGCGGTCTGTTCGGCCAGACGAGCACACGACGCCTGCCGCCACCACCGGCTTTGGCGGCTTTGGCCAGACTGCCACCAACACCGCGGCGCAGCCATCGACGGGCGGCTTGTTCGGCCAGACCAACACAACACAGCCAATACTGGCAGCACCTCGTTGTTCGGCCAGCAGCAGCAAGCGCAGCCAGCTGCCTCGGGTGGTGGCCTCTTTGGCAACACCCAGGCCAACTCTGGCTCGTCCTTGTTCGGCAACAAGCCTGCCACGCCAGCGACAGGTGGTCTGTTTGGTTCACCCCGGCACAGCCTGCGCAGAGCACGACAACTGGTGGCTTTGGCGGCTTTGGCCAGCAGAATACCACCACCGGTACCACTGGCGGAGGGTTGTTCGGCAGCACACAAGCTGCGCTCCCAAACCTGCTGGAGGCTTGTTCGGCGGCGGCGGCGGCGGCGGCCTGTTTGGCCAGCAGCAACAGCAGCAACCTGCCGCTCAGGCACCACTAGCGGTAGCCTCTTTGGCGGCTTGGGACAGTCGACCACCGCGGCGGCGCCTACCAGCAGCCTGTTCGGCAGCACCGCGCAGCAGCCTCAGCAGCAGTCGACTCTTGGCCAGTCGGGCGGCCTCTTCGGCAGCACGCTTGGCCAGTCGACGCTCAACAACTCGCAGCAGCCATCCCTCACTGCGTCGGTTGACCAGAACCCGTACGGCCGTAACCAGTTATTCCAGTACGAGGGTCAGAAGCTCGAGCTCGGCAGCACCACCAAGAAGCCAGCACTTCCGCCACTCACCGCTTCTGCTTACCGCCCCTCGCCGTCCAAGGGCAGCCGCCTGACCAAGCTTCGCGGCTTCGCTTCGTCGGTGAACGGATCTCAGAGCTCGCCCCGCGCTTCGAGCCCAGCCCCTTCGTCCCCGCGCGCGTCTCTGGTTGGCTCGCCGGCGCCCTCCGATCGCTACAAGGGTCTTACCGACGCTGCTCTCTCCCCCAACGCCTTCATTCCCCGCCCCAACGTCAAGAAGATCACCGTGGCGCCGCCCCGCTCTACCCTCAACGGCGGCGACGACCATCTCGAGTCTGTCCTCGGCAAGTCTGCGCTGCGCAGCTCGGCGAACGGCTCCGTTCCCGGCACTCCTGAGCTCTCGGCCCGCAGCCCTGCTCCTGCCCAGTCGTCGTCCCGCCAGGCGATCGAGGACACACCCACTCGTCGCCCTGCGCAGCTCGAGTCGTCGTCGATGCGTGTTGCTGCCTCTGAGCGTCCCCTCAAGCGTGGCGACTACTGGTGCCGCCCCAAGATTGAGAAGCTCAAGGCTATGGGTCACGACGAGCTCAGCAGGCTGGAGAACTTCTCGGTCGGCCGCAAGGGCTATGGCGAGGTTAACTTCCTCGAGCCTGTCGACCTCACTACTGTCAACTCGCTCAGCAACGACCTGCTCGGTGGCATTATCACCGTTGAGCCACTAGAGCTGGCCGTTTACCCTGACGAAACCAACAAGCCTCCTCGCGGCAAGGGCCTCAACGTTCCCGCTGAGATCTCGCTTGAGAACGTGTGGGCCAACGACAAGGCTACGCGCCAGCCCATTACCGACCCCAACGACCCCCGCTACAAGCGCCAGCTTAAGCGTATCCAGGCTGTGCCCGAGACCGAGTTCATCAGCTTTGTCGACGGTGTGTGGACCTTCCGCGTCGAGCACTTCAGTCGTTACGGCCTTGCCGGCAGCGACGACGAGGACGAGGAGGATGACGAGGGTGTCGACTCGCGTTCTGCGGAGAAGTCCAAGTCGCCCCTGGAGGAGACTCCTTCGATGTACTCTGGCGACGAGGACGAGGACTTTTTTCCTCCCACCAAGAGCCTGTACGACAACGACATGATCGAGGACGACCACGACAGCGGTCTCGGTGAGGAGTCAGAGATGACTTTTGACGACGAGGACGACGACATGGAGACGTCGGTCGAGGACGACAACGACGACGAGCTCGAGGCGTACCGCGCCATCAAGGGCAAGCTCGGCCTGGAGGGCATGCAGCGTTTACGCGAGATGCAGTCTTCGTTCTTTGGCGCTCAGGAGGTCAAGAACAAGCGCCCGACTGTCGCCGAGGTCAAGGCGAACGAGATCCGCCGGGCTCTGGACCGCAAGCGCGCCGAGGCGGGTTTTGAGGATGCCGAGGAGGGTGTAGCGAGGCTTGACGAACGGGCTGTCAAGCGCGCCTCCTTCGGCGAGTCTTCCCGCCCGCCCCAGCTCCGTCAGCCGCGCAAGTACGCCAAGGTCCCGCTCGACCAAAGCTTTGTCGCTGGCAACGAGGGAGTTCGTCCCGACGCTGGCCTGTCTCTCGGCCGGTCGTTCCGATGCTCCTGGGGTCCCAACGGCGAGCTTGTCCACATGGGCAAGATCTGCTCGCCATCGACTGAGTTGTGAGTTAACCCCGCCACACGTATAGCTAACTCTCTGCAGCTCGTCATCTCCTGAAGCAGTAGTGTATGTGCAGCAAGTCGACCTTCTTGCCGAGCCTCAAGCCGTCGAGCAGACTCGTGCTGAGCGCTTGTTGTCCCTGCTACTCGAGTACACTGAGGTGGACCTCGTTGAGGATGTCCCCGAGGCTGTTACCAACACGGACATCCGCTTCCGCGACTTTGCCAAGTTGTTCGACAGCGACGACCGGTCCCACGAGGCTAACCTGTGGCGATTGGGTCAGGCGCTCTTCGACGAGATCGATCTCAAGCTACCTGAGGGTACGCCTGAGCAGGTGCGCGACCACGTCGCTGGTACTCGGCGCAAACTCGCGCTCTCCAAGTGGCTTGAGGACGCCGTGGCGCCGGCCATGGACGCCGACCTCGCCAAAGCCGGCGACGACCGCCCAGCCAAGGTCTTTGCCCTGCTCACTGGTAACCGCCCGGACCGTGCTATGCAGTCGGCCCTCGACGGCAACGACCTGCGCCTCGCGACCCTCGTGTCGCAGGCTGGCAGCTCGGACGACTTCCGCGCCGAGGTGCGGCGCCAGCTTGACGACTGGACCAAGTACAAGAGCAACTCGCTTATTGGTTACACGTATCGCAAGATCTACGCCCTTCTCGCCGGCATCCCCGACGTGTCAGAGGGTAACCCTGAACGCGGCGCCGACCACGCACCGGACGTCCTCGTGGCTGAGAACCTCGACTGGAAGCGTGCCTTCGGCCTCTACCTCTGGCACGGCTGCCCCTTCGAGCTTAGCGTCGCCGACGTGCTCGAGAGCTACACGGCTGCACTGAGCTCGGCCCACCCGCCGGCCAAGCCTCTGCCGCCGTACCTCGAGAACAGCGAGGCCAGCAACAGATGGGAGCTGCCCACCGAGCCGACGGATGTGCTCTTCAACATGATCAAGATGTACGCCGACCTGACGATCCCGTTGGACGACGTTGTGACTGCTCGCGACTGCGGTGCCAGCCCCACCGACGTGCGCCTCCCGTGGCACATCTCATTCCTCCTGTCTCAGGCTCTGCAGAAGCGCGACTTCGCAGACCGCGAGGAGGCGGACGAGTCGGGCACGCGCTACAGCGCCACGGCCAACCGCATGACCGAGTCGTACGCGGCGCAGCTCGAGGAGGCTGGCCAGTGGACCTGGGCCGCCTACGTCCTGCTCCACCTGGAGTATGCCGAGAGCCGGCGAACGGCTCTCAAGTCGCTCCTCTTCCGCCACCCGGAGCCCACAGCGACTGAGCAGATGTTCCTTGTTGACAAGCTCCGCATCCCGCGCGAGTGGCTGCACGAGGCGCGCGCCGCGCACCTCGCATCGCAGGGCAACGCGTACAGCGAGTACCAGGACCTGATCCCGGCCGGCCTGGGCGAGCGCGCGCAGCGCACGCTCATCACGAAGCTGGCGCCCGAGGCTGTGCTGAGAGACGACCCGGCTCTTCTCCGCCGGCTGTGCGATGAGCTCGCGCCCCTCCAGCCCTCGGGATGGGAGTACGGCGCAGGCCTGTTCCTCGACTACCTCGACATCACGGCGCGCGTCAAGCCGCTCCTGGCCGCGACGCGCCGCGTCGCCCACCCGGACCCGGCCGAGGCGGCCGAGCTGCGCCGCCTGGCGGACAACATCCCGCGCGTACTCCAGCTGCTCCCCGCCCTCTTCCCGGACAGGAGCGACGTGCAGCAGGTCGCGAGCCTCAGCGACATGCTGAGCCAGCTGCAGGCGCTTGCGTCTGACCTGCATGCGGCTGGGTACATGGCGCGCCCGCCCGTGTCGGACTTGTTGCTGGACAAGGACAGGCTGCATCTCCTGCAGGAGTCGGCGACCGAGTCGTTCGACAAGTCGCTCCAGGCGTTGGTGGCGGCGTAAGGCGACGCGCGAAGCCGCGTAGCGGCGAGCTCGTCGGCGAGCCCGCCCGACTCCACCGTCTCTCCCAGGTCTAGTCCACGCAGAGCATACCACACCCATACACATCCTATCTCGACACCCATCGATATCCGCACACAGGCCGGTCCGCGGCCGCAGAGGCACCCGTCACCTCTACCTCTATCTGGAACCCGATCCAGCGGGTCCGCGGGACCCAACGACCCCGACATTCCCAGCATGCTCGTTTCCTCCCATGTCACGACATATCCCCGCACCTGACGCCACTAGGCTCCGTATTTCAACTCCATAGTTCTGATGCATGTCATATTGCCTGCGTCGTCGTCGTGTGCATATCTCTGCCGTCTGCTCTTTGCTCTCTCGCCCGCCGTCACAACATATGCTTCGCGCTCTGCTCCGCATATCTATACTACACCACACCCTACTCTCTGTTTATCGCCTGCGATACCGCGTCACCAAGAAGCCGTCTTTGCTCTCCACGGCCGCCTCGACTTCGGCGGGACTCGCCCCCGTCACCTCACGGACGAACTGGACGTCCTTGACGGACGCATGCGGCGACCCGCGCCAGAGGAACGTTTTGCTGCCGTCAACACGGGATAGGGTTCAAATCGCGGCGATGAGGACAGCGAAGGGGGGAGTCGCTTCACTGGTACCAGTATTTCGCTCAGCGTAGCCATGAAAGGGAATGAGGCGAGGTGATGATGAGAAGAGAGAGGAGAGGGAGGGAGAACCCAAACGCACAACTTGGCAATGGCCTCCGGCGGGCCGACAGCGACGCCCTCGACCGAGTCGTCGGGGTGGTTGTGCACCCATCCGCGCAGGCCTAGATTTGTCGCTCTGTCGTCAGCCAGCGTCAACATATGGAGAACGGGTCGGGGGGCGGCAGTGATGCAGCATGTACTCGGGCTGTGTCGGGCAACAGGCCTCCGATCATCTGGCCAGTGCACGCTGCGCCGACGATAATGGACTCAGCTCGCGAGCCCCGACGCCCCGACGCACGCGCTCCGCGTCTTTCCTCTGATATCTCTCAGCATGGGCCGGCAAGTCTGCGGCGCACCGACACCCACGCAGGTCGGAATGTCGACGGTGGCCTCGAGTCCAGACCCCGTGTGCACGCACGGCCGCCCCAGCTCTTCTCTTGGGCCTCCACCTTGTGAGTCCGGAGTGGGCGGGCGCGCAGACGCCACGCCGCCACGCCTATCACACAGCCACGCCCATCACACACCCACAGCCACGCCCGCCCGATCCGCCCACCCATATCGCCCGCTATCGTTATCGCGGTGTGCGCATGAGCCGCACACATTCCTCACTCCCCCTGACTCCTCACTCTCCGCTCCTCGCTCCACTTGCCACGCGTAACCGATACTGAGTCATGCCAGCCATGCCAGTCGTGCCCGAGCCCAGCCCAGAGTCTGACGACACCGCTGCTACGCGCCGGGGCCCGGCCCTCGCTTGTCGCACAACCGGCATTCCTCGCAGACGCGACGCGAGCATGGGAACTGGTGCGCTTCGCAATACGCGTGGGCGCGGGCGCGGGCGTGGGTGTGGCCTGGGACCGGGCTGGTGCGCCATTGCGGATGGCGGGAGAATTCGGAAAGTTGGGGCCGGGGCGCGAGACTGCCCGAACTCCGCGCCCCCTCATGCCCCACGTCCTGCCCCACGCTCCTCTCGTGTGCTGTGCATGCTAACCGACCCGGTATGGGCACACTGCACTCACTCGCGTTGGGTGTAGTACCGGAAACTGACGCCCTGTGTGTCAGTGGTCTGTGGCTGCGTCTGCGCCCCGTGGGTTAGATTGTATGCACTTGTACAGAGCCGGTGCTGGTTAGTGCGTCAGCCGGGATCGGGCGGCCGAGGCTTACACCTTGAACCTGATGAGATCCATGGCTGCGGCAGCGAGGGACGGGGGCCGTATGATGGGAGATGCGAGTGCAGCGTGTCAGAGAGGCAACGATAGTTGTTGTTGTTGTCGATGATTGTGCCGGCGTGGGCGGGCCGTGTTCGAGCGGATTGTTCTTCTAGGGCCCACGGATCTATTCCTCAACCCGGCCCTCGATCCATTAGATCCGATTACCTTTTCACCATTACGATTACGATTAGTCGCCAGGACGAGAGACTAACAAAAGCAGTCCAAGCGGAGCGGAACTAGTCGCGTCATAGCCCTTGGAAACAAAAGGCGGAGTAGTACAAAGGTTGGCCAAGGCACCAAAATATACACCCCTGGCATCCGGACTTTATTTCCGGCAACCCTATCTCTCGTCCTGCAATTTGATCCCGCTTCCTAATGAAAGAGGAGGGATGAATATAGAAACTCATGGAATGCTAATATGTTCACGTGGTTGAGATTCTAATGACATAGTTGGCTAGGTTACCCGGTTAGATGTAAGCGAGTAAGAAGTGAAGACGGAGAGCCGGTCGAAATGTGTTCCGACTCGATTCAAGCGACGACCGATTGACCGATTCACAACGGACTAAAGCCTCCCTTTAGGCGCCATCACCGAGGTCATCATAGACGGAAGGAATAACACCCACATGACCTAACTACTACTACTCAAACTAGCCATCTCTTCCAACCTCACTTCCACTCTACTCTTCCCTCCCTCTTGCACACCTGCAACCATACAACATCCACCATGATCAGGTCACGCACACTCGCCACCGCGAGGCATAGGCGGCCCTCCGCCCTCTCCGCCGTCGCCAACAACACTCCCTCCAACTCCACCCGCGCATTCTCCGTCCGCCTCTTCCCCCCCTCACCACCGGCCGACCCGCGCGGCGGGCGGCGAGCGTCCACGTCCGCCGCCAACACCGACTGGCTCACCTGGCTCAAGCGCGCCGCCCCACTCAACATGGGCACTGGCGACGCACCACCGACGCGCAAAGCGCTCATTTTCGCCGGCCTCGTAAGTTCTACCAGGGCTCCACATATAGAGAACTCACACGACAGGGAAGCTACCCCCACACGCCACAGTCACCGACCACCGCCTCCCTCGACATCTGGGAGAAGGCGAGCGAGGCGCTCCTCACTCCCGACGCGACGATGGGATACTTCCCCGATAACATGGACGAGTTCGGCGGCCTTCTCCAGGGCGGCGGCGGGTACGGTATCCGCGGCTGGCTCCGCGGCTGGGTCGAGGGGCGCAACCTCGTGAGTTACATGCATAGTCGCGAAGAAGCATGAGCTGACACTTCCAGGACGAGCTCATGGCACGCGCCGACGTGACCGCCTCGTTCATCCTTACTTCCACCATGGCCATTCTTGCCAGCGAGCAGGTGAGTTTGACACACTTTCCGAGTCGACCAAAGCCCAAAGCACCCGACTTTCGTGCCTGCCGGCACACTTGGAAACACTAATCCACCGAGCGGTCGGCAAAGTGCTCACACATGCAGGAGCGCACTGGATCACCTAGTCTTCTTCCGGAGGGAACCCAGTTCCTCGCTGGCCACGGGTTCGTCGGCACCCTTACAGCGCTGGTGGCGGCTGGGCGGCTGGACCTTCAGGACGGTGTCCGTCTTGCTGTGAGTTCCCGGGCAAACATCACTTCCGAGTACTATTTGCTGATTCCTAGCGCCTCTACGCCTCCCTCCCTGCCTCACCACCTCGTGGCTCCAAAAAGCGATTCCTCACCACCGCACTCTCCGCAAAGAGCTTCCACTCGCTCTCCTCGCCATCAATGTACGTGCCATTCGACGACCCGATGGCCGAAACCCCCGACGAGCCCGAGCGCCGAAGGCGCGCAATGCAGCTCATCCTTGACGAGGTGCACTCTCTCCAGCATGAATGGGAGTACGAGGGCAACGGCGACTGGGCTGAGGCGAGCATCATCAACAGCTCCAAAGTCCTCATGGTCACCGGCACGTACATGGCCGTGGAGCAACTTATCGACCGGCTCCAGACCATGACTATCGCCAACCCCGTTATGGACGTCACCCTCCCATGCCCATACCACACCAAGCTCATGTCCCACGCCGTGCCAAAGTTCGCCGACGTGCTCAACCGCGCCTACTTCTCCCCGGCAAAGGAGGGCTCCCCCGTTGTCCTCGACCCGATCACCACACGGCCCCTGTGTGGCCCACCAGGCTCGGCTCTGCTCGCCCAGCTCACGCAGCAGCTGCGGTGGCACAAGACGCTCACCCGCCTGCACGGCCAGGTTAGCCCGCCCATCGACCAGTACCTCACCGTCGGGCGGGGTGCCAAGGGCCTCGGTATTATGCTCCGCGGCGAGCTCAAGAAGCGACCCGAGGGCGCACCGCCCCTCACGGTCGAGGAATTTGGGTACAAGGACGCCCCGTGTGACCCCCTCTACTACCGATCACGCCCGACCAAGCCCGTCCATGGCGTGGGTGCGCGTTTGTAACCCGGAAACACCTGTGTGCTCCGCAGGGCACCCGACTGCTCCAATGGCAATCCACGCCTATCATCCATCCATCTCATCACGTCGCCTTTACTTGCGACAACTGTCGATCCCCCATCTCATCTCGCGCTATAACCCGCGTGCTAGCAAAGGAAATCGTCAGAAGAACTTGCCCCAACCATCCGCCTCCACATCCACATCGGACACCTCCCGTCCCTCACCAAAAACATGTTCATTAGTACCTTGTCACAATCTAGGCAATCCCAAGTATGCATTGTTGTACAGTATAACTCTAAACGTAACTCGACCCTATGCCTGCTTCAATTGAATGAGCCATATTACAGAGCGGCGAGACGCTCGCCGAGGACATTTGCGCCCTTCATTTCGCTTGCTGCGATTGCGTCGCGGGCATCCTGCCCGGCGAGCACAGCCTTGGCCTCGTCCCACGCCTCGGTGCCCTTGAGTGCCTCGATCATCTCAACGGCGACGAAGGGAGCGGCAACAGCCACCTTGATGGCATTGGACGGCCCACCAGCCTCGTCCGACACGAGAGCGCGCCAGAAGGCGACGGCAAACGCAGGGCCGAGAGTAGCGTCGACGACCTCGATGCTCTTGGTGGCGGTGTTGAAGTGCCCGCCCGACAGGAGGGTCTTGTATGTCCGGGTGGCGTGGGCGAGCTCGAGCACGTGCTCGCCGTCGCCAGTAAGAGGAGCACGGAGGGGCGCGACGAGGGCCTCGATGGCGGCGGCCTTGTCGCCGGTTGTGTGCAAGAGGACCTCCTGGACAAGCAGGCCGGATCCGGGGTCGCGCACGAGGTGCTCGCCGTGCTCGGCGACGAGGGCGAGGAGGCCAGCGCTGGCGGCGGTGGCGATTTCGCGCCGACGCACCTCGGGGTCCTTCTTGCTGGTGCCGGCGGCGCGGGCGGCCTCGGCGGACGCGGCGAGGCTCGCGAGCGTCGAAGGGAGGTAGTGCCTCGACGCAGTCGGCGTCAGGAGGTAGAGGACGGCGCGGCGGCCGTTCTTGTCCTGGCTCAGGTCGTGCGCCAGGCTGACGAGGTCGGCGACGAACGCCTTGCCCATGAGCTTGGTGTCGTCGACGACGTCGAAGGCGGTGAAGAGCACGAGCTGGGCGTCGGCGTCCTTGGCGATCGCCTCGACGTGCTTCCTCAGATGCTGGAGGATGGATTTACGGTCCTTGGCATTGCCGCGGACGAGGAGCTCGCGCACAGCCGCACTCCCATCCTTGGTGTGCACGATCTCGGGCAGGCTCTCGAGCGACGCGTCGAGCAGCTCGTGCATCTTGGCATTGGCGGTCTCGGCGTCGAGGAACCGGTAGATGCACGTGATGTACTCCCACACAAGACGGTGGAAGATGGACTGGGCGAGCGCCGTCTTCTGCGTCGCGTTGAACACGTCCAGGACGACCTTCTCCACGCCCTCCAGCACACGCTGCCGCCCGCCCTCGGACGTCGCCTCGAGCGCACCCTCGAGGCCGGCCGTGTCGAGGCCCTCCTTGCCGCCGTCGAAGATGGCCACTTCGCGCGGGTAGAAGCCGCGCACAAGGCCGCGCCGCTCCTTGGCCGAGGCGTACAGGTCGTAGAAGTCGGAGATGGGCTGAACAGCGTCGGCGTGCGAGAGGAGCGAGCCGAGGTTCTTCGCGATGACCGGAACGAGCAGGGGACGGATCGAGGGGCAGTACCGGATCAACTTGGCCATCAGGAACTTGGAGTACTTGGACTCCATCATCTCGCGCCACTTGGGCTCGAGCTCCATCGCCACGCCGTTGCGCTCCTCCTTACCGCCGTACTTGACGATCTAGAGTTAGTCCAGATCAGCTTAGGGCAAACTCACAGTCTGGAGAATACGACCACCCTTGTGCCCGCGCGAGATCTCGAGGACGTGGCCCTTGACGGCCGCCCACAGCTCCTCGATGGCGACCTTGCGCTCCTCCTTGGGCATCTCGAGTCGGCGCGCTGTCTCCCACAGGGGCAGCAGAGTCTCCGTCAACAGTGCGTGCGACGGCATCAACGTCTTGCGGTGCGGGTTGGCCGCGTGCATCGCCGCACGCTCCTCCTTGCTCATCTTGCCTTTCTTCTCCATCTCTCCGCCGGCGCCGTTCGCGTCGGCTCCTGCCTCCTCGCCGCCCTCGTACTCGTCGTCATCTCCGTCGACTGACATTGCGTCGTCGTCGATCTCCTCGTCGCCGCCCCCCTGCGTCACTGGGCGCTTCCTCCGCTGAGCAGCCTCGGCCGGTGCCGCAGCCTTCTTGGCCGGCGCAGACTTGCTGAACGCCTTGGGGGCCGAGAAGTCGCGCTTGCCCTTGAAGTCGGTCTTGCCCTTGTAGTCGGTCTTGCCCTTGCCCTTGAAGTCACCGCCCTTCTTGTTGAACGACGGCGCAGACTTGGCCGACTTGGACTTAGGTCCTGACGGCGCAGAGTCCGCCACGCGCTTGGTTCCCCGCTTCATCGAGGACATTTTGTGTAGTTGGGGGGAATGGAGTGGTGGTTGTTATGAGACGCTCCCAGGCGTACTTGGGAGTGGACGTCGAGATCTAAGAAATCTGAGAGGTGAGCGGAGATTCAGGCACATGTCCGCTACTTTTATTCGTGTCATTTTGAGGATTGTTTGCCACCCAGGTTGTCTGGATGCTCATCGATCCCGTGCCGTAACCGAAAGTTTCAAACTCCCTTCCAACTTCTGATTTGTATTGAAGTTTGTTAGTGGATTAAGACGAATTAGGATGTTTATTATGACGCAATAAGCGAGGATTAGGTTTGGTTTGTAATGGTCTTTGCGATCTTCCCCCCATCGCAGCTCTCACAGGCCCAGGGATCTCCTCCTCCCTCAGCCTGGCACAGCAACCACTCAACTTTGGACTTGGCCATCCTTCCCCAGCCAGGGACCAGTGAGTCAAGCGGGCGAGCGGGCACGGATCTTCAATCCACTGTGTGACCGAGCAAAGTCAGTCCATACTTACTACAGTGTGTATCCACCCAGGGTGGGGTCATAACCTTCCCCCCCTCCCTTCCTTCCTTCCTTGCTAGTAGCAGTAGGTAGAGAGACTCTCACCCATTCCGCTGTGCCCATCCTACTCTGTAACTATTCAACTTCTTGACTCTCTGCATTCCCATCCCCCTCCCCATTATCACATCTTAATCCTTTCAATCATCTTTATTCTCATCTTACCATCTTTTCCTTCTTCATCTCCTCTGCAGCGACGACGACCTTACCTCTTCCTCTTTTACGCCCAAAAAAGTGTCACGACCTCAACACTCCCACGCTCCATCAACAACTTTCCAAGCTTCGCGTTGACCCCCCATCCCCCGTCCCCCGGCCGCGGCCCCCTTCGCACACACCCTTTCGTCCCAACGCGCTCTCCTCCATCACCCGGACCTACCTTGCCTTCACACTACTCTTCCCCCCTTTGTTCAACACAGACGCGACCTCTCCTCCGGCTCTGCTAGCGATGCGCGCTCGGTGCTCGCGCCGTAGCCATCCTTAGCATCAACAAATCGCGTCCCACCTTCAACCCATACCACACACCGACACACACACACACACTCATTGCCGCCTGCCCATTGCCGCCGCCATGCTCCATCACACCACTTTGGTGTTGGGCATTATCGCAACATTCCTCGTCTGCCTCATCGTCGCAGCTCAACCCCCATCATCTCCTTCATCCGCATCTCCATCACCAGCACCACAGCCGCTCGCAGTTGGTCTGCCTCGCTCGATTCGGCGGAAACCATCTGCTTCTTCCGCAGCTGCACAACCTCCACCCCTATCCTCGCACCACCCTCCATCGACTTTGAAGTCGATGTGCTCCCCTTTGTCCTCGTCTCGACTATCGATGGCGCACTCCATGCCATTGACCGCGAAACCGGCGATGTACGCTGGACGCTGCGCGACGGCGTCGAACCACTTGTTGGTGGAGGCATTTACGGACGACAAGACGATGTCGAATACATTGTCGAACCATTAAGCGGCAACCTCTATGTGTTCGAGGGCGAGAACGATGGGTCCAAAGGCATGCCCAAAGTTCGCAAGCTGCCCTACTCGGTCGAGCAACTGTGAGTTTGTCATCGGGTAACGAAGGACCTGTGCACGACCCAGCGTTGCGCAGCCGGTGCGACAGTTGCTGACCATCCAGTATCGATCTCTCCCCTTTCACCTTTCCGCACTCACCCAACCGCATCTTCACTGGCGAGAAGCGCACATCGTTACTCTCGCTCGATCTCCGCACTGGGCAAGCAGCTCGATTGCTTCAATGCCCACGGCCCTCACGACAATCTTTCGTCGCCGGGGATTTGCGAGAACGACATTCTCGACGACCTCGAGGGCGACCCCATCGCGAGACTTTGTTTGTAGGGCGTACAGACTACAAACTCACAATCCACGCGCCCCCGACCACTGTCGACCCGCACTCGCCCACAGCGACCATGTCGGCAGCCAAGAACCGCGGTGTACAGGAAATCACCTACTCGACCTACCAGCCCAACTCGTACGACCGTGCTCTGGCGAGTTTTGGGCGCGCACCGGCAGCCAAAGCTGGGCCGATGACAAGCGCATACGCGTTGAGTTGGGCTTTGATGGGGACTGCATTGGCGTGCAGAAGGGCCCCGGCCAACGATGGCACAGCACTCTCGGATCCGTGGGGTAAGTGATATTGTCCGATTGCATGCCGCAGCACTGACAACTCTCAGCGTGGCTGTGTACGATGTCGTCCTGCCAGTAGCCGGCGGCCATTCCGTCAACCCCGTGATCCTCCCGCAGCCGCGCGTCGAGCTCGCGAATTTGTTGATGGCGCCCGACGCCGACGACCCAGCGCGACCGCAGTACAACGAGTTGTTACGCAAGCCGCCTACAACCTACATCGGCAGCGTGCCCTTTGGACCCGAGTTTGACCCCAGCCACATGCTCTCCAAGGAGGACAAGATGGCGGCACCGAAGAGTCCTCGGCCCCTGCTGTTCGCCCAGTCCTCAAACGCGTACCCCCTGATCAACTTTGCACACGCTCCTCGGCCAGGCACGCTGATCAACGGCTCGTTCCCGCTCACCGAGGGCGATGACATGGACGGGGTACCGGAGGACGAGCACCACATCACGCGATATCTCATCGACCCTCCATCGGAAGAGGCGTCGCTGATCGATGGACCGCAGCCGTCCGAGTCTCTCCCATCTGTGGTATACCAAACGCGAGTCCCTGGTTCAAGCTGTGGTGGTTTCTCATCGGAGAGGTTTGCACTGCGGTATTGTTCGGCATTGCAATCTATCGGTGGGGCTTTTCGAAAGCAGCAGCGCTCGCGGCGTCGGGAATCAGCAAGAGTGCGAGCCCACCTCGCTTCTCTCTACTCCCAATGGAGAAAAGGCTGCCACTGCGCCGGTAGTACGCTTCGATGCTCTGCCAGATACAAGCTCTGCCACCACCACAACTACGAATGACGTCGGCACGCCGCCAAAGAAGAAGAGCACTCGGCGACGAGTTCGTGGAAGAAGAAGCGCCGCAACTCGGTCGGGCCACAGCTCGACAGAGATGAGGACGAGGGGACGATGACGACGACGACAAAGGCGAAGGCACGTCGGACGAGCGACGAGGAGATGAACCCAACGGGTCGGGTCCAATGGCAGCGCGTTCAACGGGTTTGTCATGCTGGAGAAGCCTCTCCCCTATCCCTCGCACCTTGTCGACGTCACCCTGCAGGACGAGCAGGAGCGCCTTGCCATTTCGACACTGTCATCGGCTACGGCTCTCATGGCACGGTTGTGCTCAAGGGCACATGGGGAGGACGACCGGTGGCTGTGAAGCGCCTACTTTCCGACTTTGTCCGTCTCGCGAGCCAAGAGGTCAAACTGTTGCAAGCGAGTGATGACCACCCGAACGTTATCAGATGTGAGTTACGCGCACGTGGTTTGGCTGACATCAGACTACTGCCAGGAGCGACGGGACAACTTCTTGTATATCGCTCTGGACCTGTGCCAGGCTTCGTTAGCCGACCTGATCGAGGCACCTCATACCCACATTGAGCTGGCCGCTGCGTTGGACCGCAAGAAGGCCCTGCAGCAGATTACCTCTGGTGTCAAGCATCTGCACAGCATGAAGATTATCCACCGTGATATCAAACCACAGTGAGTGCCTTGTCGTCGTGGCATCGCGACGTGCTGACGTGGAAGAAATGTCCTCGTGTCAAGGGCCAAAAACGGCTCATTACGCATGCTTGTATCGGATTTCGGCCTCGCCCGTCGGCTGGAACAGGGGCAGTCGTCGTTTGCACCAACGGCGAACAATCTTGCGGGATCGCTTGGGTGGCGTGCACCAGAGTGTATCAGGGGACAGGTCAAGCTCAACGAGGGCTTCGACCCAGTGTTATCGTGCGGCTCCATCGGGAGCACGGCGTCGTCGACGGGGTCTCTCACCGATCTCCTCATCACGACGTCGGACGGCGGGGAGGCTGTCAAGGGTGTGCCGCGGGCTCGCCTGACCAAGGCTGTCGACCTCTTCGCCCTTGGGTGTCTCTACTTCTGGATCCTCATGGGCGGAGAACACCCATATGGCGAGACGTACAACCGCGAGGCCAACATTGTCAAGGGCGACGCCGTCAACATGGACCACTTGACGGTGTTAGGCGAGGAGGGCGTCGAGGCGCAGGAGCTCATCGGGCATCTACTGTCCGCCGAGCCAAGCGAACGGCCGGACACGTCCGAATGCCTGATCCACCCTTTCTTCTGGACGCCAGCCAAGCGCCTCGCGTACTTGTGCGACGCCTCGGACCGCTTTGAAATCATGGAGCCCGAGGAGACGACGCTCGCGCTGCTCGAGAAGGACGCCGAGCTCGTCGTCGGCAAGAACTGGTACTCGCGCATGGACCGCGTGTTCACGTCCAGTCTCGGCAAGTACAGGAAGTACAAGGGCGAGAGTGTGCGCGACCTGCTGCGCGCGATGCGCAACAAGAAGCACCATTATCAGGACATGGACGCGAGTGCGCAGAAGCATCTCGGCGCGCTGCCGGCGGGGTTCCTGCACTACTTTACGTCAAAGTTCCCCAAGCTGTTCCTGCATGTGCACGGGGTGGTGCGGGACAGTCGGCTGCGGCACGAGCCGGTGTTCGACGTGTACTTTACGGCGAACGAGTAGGCGCGCGAAGCGTCGCCCTGCGTCGCCCGCAGGGCGGCGCGCTCGCGCCAAGCTCGCTTGCCTCTCTGTCTCTGTCGCCGTCGATCTCGTCACTC
Organism: Cutaneotrichosporon dermatis; assembly: GCA_020011015.1. Taxonomy (NCBI): domain Eukaryota; kingdom Fungi; phylum Basidiomycota; class Tremellomycetes; order Trichosporonales; family Trichosporonaceae; genus Cutaneotrichosporon; species Cutaneotrichosporon dermatis. The sequence goes on along the minus strand of JAIGNX010000002.1, from coordinate 1,201,195 downwards.
CTCCCGTCGCACTCGACATCATCGCCGGAGGCGCAGCCTCTGGTCCCGGCGTCCGCCGCCCTTGCATTCGCCCGCACTCGCCCGCACTCGCCCCCCGCCCATCCGCCGGCTCGTTGGCCTACCCATACATCACTCGCAGAGCGACCACACTGTTGTACAAGTTTTCATAGTATGCATTGTTAGCATTAGTGGGGTGTGTACACGGGTGCAGGGGTGCAGCAGGGTGCAGCAGGGAATGACCCCGGATGAGCACTGAGAACAGCTCGTCCTGTTCGACAACGGAGCAGCTCTCCGTGCCGCTTCGCCACGACCAAGCAGCGATGGGATGAGCATCCACAGGCTCTGCACGCTCTGATGCTTTCGCTGCAAGGCTAGCATGCAACTGACGTCTGTGCTCTCCAGTCGTCTAATCGCTGATGATCGGCAGGCCTGTTCATCATACCGCATCTGCCAACCCGCCAACCCCACGACCCACGGTCCCCAGTTCAGCAGAAACACACGTGGTGGGCGCGTCAGCGCGTCCACGGATCAAAGCTGCTCCAGCACACGTCGCAGACCACGCAGACCACGCAGACCGCGCCTGCCAAGCTCCAGCTGCCAAGCCGCCTCTACAGTATCTCAGCCAGCCCTGCGTCGCCTCTGGACATGGTACGTCCGTACGTCGTGGCGCCCACCCCATTTCCTCCCCTATCCCCGTCCGAGCCCACCATCCGCCTATGCCCATTCCAGCAATCCAGCAGCAGCCTCACTTTGGCCACGAGCCTTCAGACGTCCTCCCAGCCTAGCTCTGTCATTAGCATGGATGATGAGGCTAGGCTAAGACAAGTCTAGGCCGCCATCGCCAGCCAGCTTCTCATCCGGCCTCCGGCTACCGGTCATGCATGCCCAGCCCCGTCACTCGGAGCTCTACACCCCTCTCGTAGCCCCAGTTCCAAGATCAAGCGAGACATCGAGGAACAGTGGCGCCGACTAGCCGACCCAAGCGAAGAAGCGAGGTTGTCCAAGCGAGTGCAGACCTTACCTGTCTTAGCGACTCAGCCACGATCCCTAGCAAGCCGGCGGCTACCGGCGGCTACGAAGGAGATAAGACATGCGGCTGGCCCACCCAGAGGCCAGAGAGGCCAATACACCCCGTGTCGGACGTCGGGGTCGGCGGAACAGCCTTGAGTGGACTCTTGCCTAATATTCTGCTCTGCTATTCTGGTGTTTCTGGTATTCTGGTATTCTGCAAGATCGGACCGAAAGACAGCCACGCCGTCACGCTGAGGCTTGAGCTGAGGCCTGAGCTGAGGCCTGAAGACCTGAAGGATGGATCTCATCTAGCTTGTAAAGGCAGCCGCGAGGCACAGGGATAGAAGACAGCCACGACGGCAAAAGGGGATAAGAAGACAGCCACGACGGCGACATGGGGGTAGCGCCTGCATGCGATTCGTATGCGTAGCCTTGGGATCTTAGGAGTCTTGGGAGGCTGATTTCGCTAGGCAGCACCGCTCGCGTGGCGTTCCTCCCTTGGGCTGGAGGAAGATGAGGGGGATGAGAGCCACTTTGCCAGGGACGGAGATAGATCCAGTTGAGGGCTGCTGGTAGGTGGTAGGGCGCGTAGGGTCGTAAGGGTGCAATGCGACTGGCCATGGAGATTGCTGCGACTGCGACCCAGCTCCTGTTCGTCGTGCAGACACGGCGAAGGAAGCAGCGAAGCAGACAGAGCACAGTGACTCCCAACTGTCGACATTCTGCACTCTTTCCCCATGCTCTCTCCCGCCTGATCCACATCATCATGACGGATATTACTCATCGACCACCTAATCATGACGAGAACAGGGTCGCATATTGTTCCCGGGCTCTCGGTCCTTTTCCATTCAGTTTTCCATCCGCATCTCCTAGGACTGCCGCTTTCGACATTACCTCATTCATCCATCTCGTCGTTCCCAGACAGCCAAGCCGGCGCCATGCCGGTGCCATGCGCGCTCGCGCGCGAGCGCGGAGCACGCGGCCATGCTAGATCTCGCCGATAACCCCCCGGCTCTAGCTCTCCTGTGCTTTCTGGCCTTTCTGACCCTTGCTCACGCGTGGCTCTCGCCTAGGAGGCTTAGTCCTGACCCAAATAACCTCCTGCGTCCTGCAACATTGCCTGCGACCTATTACCTGGCCCAGTGCAGCCTAGCCTGCCTACCGACCTGGCATCAAACCTGGCCCAACTACCTGGCCAACCGTCTACACCTGGCCCAACGACCTGGCCCACGCCATGAGACCGACACCTGAGACCTGACGCCTCACATCACGCCGCCACCTCTCTAGCCCTCACTAGCCCTCAGCCCCGCCAGTGCTGCGGGGGCGGCAGTTTGAGACGGGGGTGCTGCCTCCTACCGCCCACCAACCTCACACCTCCCGGCCCCAGTGACCGGCGGCACCCACCGTGGAATGCTGCTTGTAGCTAATGTTAGCCAGGCAGATCACAGCCAGAGGAGAGCAAAGTTGGCCGCCGTGCGGGCGCTTCGAACTTTAGCGCGATCACTCTCCTCTTCTTCGCTCACCTCCTCACGCACCCCTTCCTTCTTTCTCATTCTCACCTTCTCACATCTTGTCACTCTCTTGTCGTTCTCGGTCTCGATTGCTACGCAGAAAACGGCGTCTGGGCGTCTTCGGTTTCCTCTCGTTTCTCTTCTACTCGGCTTCTCGCCAGCTCGCACGACCGACTGCCGCGACGTACTCTCGCCGTAAACAAGTCACGCTGTGCGGTCACTAGTCCGACCTTAGTCCCAAGTGCTCAACGTCCTCGCGCATCGCACACGCCGACGCGTATAAGCCACATTCAAAACTCGCACAAGCGACTATCTCACACGCCCACGCGCATATTCATTCACTCGCATCGCGAACCACGATGAGCCCCGCCCCGCAGACCCACGGCCTCCCGTCCGCCCCACCGGCCTCCGTCCACCTCTACTCCCAGCGCCCCCTCCCGCCCCTCCCGGACCAGCGCACGCTCCCATCCGTCCCTCCCCAACCACTCGCTCGCGCGCGCTCCACCTCCCTCCCCTCCATCTCCACGCTGTCCATCGGCCTCGCCTACCCGCCAAGCTCGCCGCGCTCCTCCTTCGCTGGCGCCTCCTCCTCGCCCTCCTCCCCCTCCTCGCCCAGCACGTCGCCGCACTCCTCCGCCCCCTCCTCCCCCTCGTCCTCCCGCTCCGCCTCCCCCACCAGCCCCCACCTCCCGAACCTGCCCAACAGCCTCATCTACTCCCCCCTCCACGACAGCGGGCGGAGCCATCGGCGCCGCGTGTCGCGCCCGCCGTCGAGCCTCTCGCTCGGCCCGCTCGAGGCCGTCCGCGAAGCGGAGGATGTCGTCGATACCGCCGAGCGCGCGGAGGCGCTCCTGTCGAGCGCGAGGGGGTTGGGGAGTACATTGGAGGAGGCGGAGAGTAGTGCGGAAGCGAGGGCGGGGAGCGTGCAGGCCATGATGGCGGATATGGCGCTGAGGGCCGAGAGGAGGGCGGCGGTGTTGGCGAAGGCGAGGGCGGCGTTGAGCGAGTAGGCAGGTTGGGATAGTGTGTAGAATTAGGTATAGAGAGGAGATAGCATAGAGGGGGAGCACATCGCTGTTGTAGATCATTGTTGCATGTTTAGCATTGGCATATGGTCGCAGACCGATGGCTGAAGACCAGTGCACCAGAGGGATGTGGCACGACGCGACCTATGCAACAAGGCGCAGACACCATGCGCTCATTCATCGTCTCTATTCGAAGACTCGCAACGCTTGGGAGGCCTGATGAGAAAGTCCAAGTCCTCCTCGTCCACTGTATTCTCTCTATGCTCAGGCGTGCGCTGAACGCCACGCTCGTCAGGAGGGGATGTGGTAATGCGCCTCCGCTTCGAGCGTTCTGAAGGCTGGGAGGGCACCGCCTGGCTGTACGGTCAGCGAGTCTCACATACTGTAGGCCCTCACCTCTTGCTCTTCGACGAGTCCTCCTCCCACATAATGCTGACCGTGCCCATCCCATCTGGCAGACTGAGCGTGACCGGAGACGTTGGGAACCCATCGATGCTCATAGTCACCATCGTCGTCGCTGCTTGTCACTGCGTACCTGATGCGTGCAGAGACGTTGTCTAGGCTTACTGCCCTTCCCAGAAGACGAGGGTGCGGTCGAGATCGCTGTGACTTCGATCTTCAGGCTGTGCTCTACGTTGGCGTCGTCCGCGCCGCCCTCGCCCACACTGTCCTTGCCATTGCCCTCGTCGTTGTGCTTATTCTTGGACTTGCCCCCGCTCATTCCCTCAATCTTATCCTCGCTCTTGCCCGTCCTGCCACGAAGGGGCAGTTCGGGCAGTAGAGATGGAAGAGGATCGGCACGTGGTACAGCCTTCTTGCGCGGCATGGCGAACAGCGTCCAGGCTGTTGAAGGTGGCGGTCGAGGAAGGTGGCACGTCGGGTGTTCGGAGAGAACGAGTGGCCGTGAAGGCAAAGGGGAGGGGAGAGGCGTCACTGGGAGAAGAGTGAGTTAGGAGGGAGCTGTGATGCGGGTGTAAGAGGTGTCAATTGAACAGTGAGATGTAAAGCGAGATAATGGTTGATTGACAAGTGTGTTGCGTAGAGGAGGATGGACTACAAGTAATGAAAGACGGTAAGGAAGGTGTACCGAGGAGGGAAGATGGAGATGTCCCCCCGCGCGTTAGGTGTCGGCCGCTTCTCTCACACGCTCAGCACCAGCTGCCAATGGACAAGTACAGTGCATCATATCTCCTCTGCCGCGCCCAGTGTCCACCAGCCTACTCGTCATCGTCGTCGTCGTCCAACCCGTACGTCGGCTCATGGATCTGTCGTCAGCACCTTTCCCATCTACGGTCGCGCCACCGGCCACTCACAATCTCGTTGAGGCCGATCCACTCGCCGAGCGCGCGCACAAACTCGTCGCCGCCCTCACCAGCCCCTCCCTGCCGCCACCACCCGCGCTCGAGCTTGAGCCCGCCCGTGCTCTCCCCTTCCTCCTCGTTCCCGTCCTTCCTCCCCTCCTCGTCGCCCTCCTTGGCCTCCCCGCTCTCCGCCTTCACCGCGTCCAGCTCGTCGGCGCGGAATCCAGCCAGCGGCGCATCCGGAGTCCAGAGCATGAAGCGCGTAAATCCCGCCGTGGGGATGAGCACGCGGGTGCCGTCTATCCTCGTCGTAGCCTCTCCTTCGTTCTCGGCGTCGACGTCCGTCGTGGCCGCGACGGGGGGCATCACGGCGTCCTCGCCGACGACGGCTGAGAGATCGACCTCGCGCGCCATGTCCTCGTCCTCGTCCTCGTCCTCCTTCCCCGCCCCGCTGCCGGCTGGCTGGGCGCCAGGCGTAGCAAGCACGACGTTGATCGCAGGTACAGGTGGTGGTGGTGTCGTCTCACGAGCCGGCGTCGTCTTCGTCTCGCCCGTCTCAACTGTAGACTCCTCCGTAGCGCGGCGCTTCGCTGGTGGTCCGGGTTGGTCCTCTTCCTCGTCGTCATCGCCGTCGTCGAGCGCGAACCGCTGCACGGCCCGCGCGGGCACCCGCCGTGCCCGAGGGCGGGATAGCGCGACCTGCCCCGCGCCCTTCTGCACCGCTGCGGCCGAGCGCGACCGCGTCGTGAGCCCGGCGGGCACCTCCTCGTCGTCATTCGAGACCGTCGTCGACGTAGACGCAATCGACGTCGCAGACGGCGTGGGCGTCAACACCCCTGGCCCACCGCCTCCTGCTCCTCGCCGCGGCCTCCCACTTGGCCCATCCGACGAGGTGGGGATGGGGAGCGCGTCTGCGCGCAGAATAACGCCGCGGTAGCCTGGCGGGACGTCGATGGCCTGCCCCACGACCTGGCGGCCGCGGAAGGCTGCGAGCTGTGCGCCGGAGCTGGCAAAGGCGTGGCTGGCGGGGGCGGGGGGGGGCGGAAGTATGTGCTGATCGGCGCGGTGGTTGGTGTAGGCGTGAGGGCGAAGGGGAGGAGGTGGAGGTCGGGAGCTGGGGGCAGCGGGTCGGGGGCGGGGGAGAGGATGAACGACATCGTGGAGCTGTCGTCTCGATGAGAAGCGATGAGATGGAAGGGGAGATGAAGCGGGCGGTCGAGGTCGTAACAGTTGTTGTTCGCATCCAGACGCGAGCTGAAATCAATATGGACGCGTCGCGTTTTGGTCCCGTCGGAAAAGGCTCGGACAATTATCTAACATAACATCAGCACATTGGCTGCGGTCTTGTGTGCGTAGGCTCCGTCCTCGTTCAGAATTGCACTGTGCTTGCTGATCTGAATGACCGACTGGACGTACACCGTACGCATGATATGTACTATAGCTGAGGGACTGGGGTAGAAATAGTGGCAGGTAGGCATCAGCAGGCTGCCTGGAGCTGGTAAGCTGCGACTGGTAGGTCTCAAGCTCGACGGTTGTTGTTTGCCTAGCAGTAAGAAGCCTCTCATGCAAGATCACAACAGATTCATAAGGTGCTGGAGAATCCCTCGACAGCTGTTGCGTGCATATTCATACGATCTGTCGCAACGACTGCATATGTAGCATGGGTGTTGCTGGGTGGATGATGCACGGAGACTGGACTGTACGGTGAGGTCCGGCGTAAGTCGGCTTTCGTGGTAGGAGCAGGAACGACGTCAACCTCGGCTGTGTTATGTGCCTGCCATGTGCCAGCGAAATGCCACACACTCCACCAAATTCAGCCCCATCACCGTAACTTAGTCGCCACCCCCTCATCCTCGCTTCCTCGACCACCGCCTCTGTATCTAAACGCACCTCGACGCGACTCGGCTGTCAAGTCCGAAGTCAAAAGCGAGACATCATCGCTCCATCGACGAAGCTTCGCACCGACCACGACGCATCAGTCATCAAGGCCATCTTCGGTGCTACCACCCTTACCTATTCAGTCAACGTCGGCTCCCGAAACGGACCAATCACAGCCCACCAGTTCCAAACCAGTGGCCACCCGACTTGGTCCGCCTTCCTTCAGGCTCCGTCCTCGATCCATCCACCGCCTAGCTTCGGCTTCTCACCAACCCCACCACGCTTCATTTCGTTGACTTACAAACCATCCATCGTCTTCCTCCATCCACATTCCCATTTCCATCCAACACTATACTACATCATCTACATCGCCTGCACCTCCTCTGAGCACCTCGCGACGACCCCCGATATCCACTTTTCACCCACCCCCGAATCACCCACCCCTCACGCCCACCATGTCGGCTATCCGCCACCGCATCGCACCCCTCTTGACAGCGGCGTCGCCGCTTGCGTCGTCCTCGCGCATCACTCTCCGCCCATTGGGACTGCGGGCATCGTCTACACTGCCAACACGCGCAGCACACGTCGCACCAACGATCCGCACCGTGTCCACCGAGATCCCGCAGTTCACGACCGCATCGTCCTCCTCGTCCACAGCTAGCGCCGCCCCCGCGTCCGCTACGGACAAGGCTACCCCCAAGCCACGGCGCCAGTTCAAGCCCAAGAAGGCCGCATTGACAATGGTACGTTTTGCGCACCCCCGCAGTCGCATCTATTTTGCACCTTGGTCGGATGACTAACCACCCAGACTCCTGCCGCCCTCACCCGTCTCCGGGCATTGTCGTCCAACCCCACCGAGCCCAAGCTCCTCCGCATCGGCGTCAAGACGCGCGGATGTGCCGGTATGGCATACCACCTCGACTACGTCGACCCTCCCGGAGGCAAGTTTGACGAGGTGGTCGAGCAGGACGGCGTCAAGGTCCTCATCGACTCGAAGGCGCTCTTCTCCATCATCGGAAGTGTCATGGACTGGAGGGATAACCGCTTGAGCGCCGGGTTCGTGTTTGAGAACCCGAACATTGTCGACACGTGTGGCTGTGGCGAGTCTTGTGAGTAGATGTGTCGGCGAGTCATGAGGAAACTGTCGCTAATATAACAGTCAACATCCGTTTCTAGACCTGGCGTCTGTGCCAACCAATCTCTGTCTCGTACCAATACCTCATTTGGCATATTGCATGTACCACTTGTTCTCCTTGTCGGACTGCGGTCTCGCGTGGCCACACGGGCCGTCTGTGACCATCGAGTTATGGATGGGCATGTTCGGGGCACCACTCGACCGCTTCTGTTCAATGAGCAGGCATGTGAAATGGCAACATGACAGGTAAGCGGGGTCACCACTTGCTTCTGTCAAGGATGACATGGGAGTCAAATGCCTCGTGCTGTCACTGAACCTGTCGCCTGGCACAGCTGGCACCGTGCGCACACAACCTCGCCTGAACAAGAGGATGCGAAGGGGGCATGTGCGTGCGAAGTTGATGACCAAAGCGCTCGATCCCATGTTCGTGACCGAGGAGGCTTTGCAGCCCGGCCTGTAATCGCGTCGTCCCGTCATGCGCTCGACCCCTCTCCACTCCCTTCGCTAACCCCCGTTCCTTCTGATTATCCTTGGATTCTCCCGTTCATTCAACCAGCACGGTGCCGAGCGACCTCTTTCGCACCCATTGACCAGCTTGGCAACTGACTCGCTACCTGACCAACACCACTCCTCCCCTCTGACCTCCTGACACCAGAGGCAATGCCTGTGATCAGACCCGATACGGTCTGCAGCGCCCACCTTCCCAGCGCGTCACGGGCGTCGCGGTACCTAGTGCGCCTTGACATTCTGTTCCTCGACACAGCAGATCAGGTATCCCGTACCTTTCAGCTATGCTTTGTCTACTCGTCCTCTACCACCCCCGCCGACCATGCTGCCGTCGTCATCGACAACAGAGCTTCTTGTGCCTGCGCCTCCCAGCCGCATTCCATTCCTCCTCCCTCCTCCGAGTGGAGTCACCGCAGCCGTCGCGGTGATGCCTAGAGCTGAAGCGGGACGTTGCCGCCGCTCGCGACACCATGGGGGAAACGGTGCGAGAGGGTCACGGCCCGGGGCGAGGGTGCTCCGAGGGCGAAGGGGCAGGCGAGGCTGAGCTATGATCCAGCATAACGCCCGCTAGCAAATGAGCTCGTACGGCTGACCAAACAGCTCGCCAGTGTACGTTCGGAGCAGAAGCTGGCCCAGTATCTCCATACTGCTCTGCGCTCAGGCAGGCACACTCCCGACCTGCGCCTCTGCCCTCTCGCGCCCACTGCGTCCATCCTCATCCTCCGCCCGTATCGATCGGAGACACCAGCACACAAGGCGCACGCACCCGCCGTTCCTGCCCGATCCGGCGTCCTTGGGCTTGGGTGTCCACTCACTCGCACCGCGCCACCCGACTGACGCCACATTGTTCGATGCCTTCGCTTGCTTCCTTGTACGTGTCCTCACAGCACCCCTGAGACCTGCAGGTGTGCAGGACGAGGACGCGCTCGCCAAGGCTGACGTGCTGTTGCAGCCGCTGTTGTTTTGGACTCTCGTCCTTTCTCAAGGCTCCTTCCTCTCTCCCTCGACCCTTCACTCTGCACCCTGGGTTATCTTGAGTAAGGCAACGAGGCAACGAGGCAGCGCGACAAGACAACGACGCCGACTCGCAACATCCTCTTGTGCTCCTGCGTCGGCCCTCGCAGGCGGAGACCGGCGTCCTTCCCTCCGCTTGCTCGCTCCCTTCTCCTCCCTTGGCTCCATCCCTTCAGCCTCTTAGTATCCCCGGTGTCCCCTTCCTACTCCCTTTCCCCTCTTCTACCTACCCCCTACCCCGCCTCCTCCAGACCGCCCACATTCCTCAGAGTGTCGACAACCACAAGTACCCCGCCGCGTCAAGCTATTGTCGTTCGTCCTTCCTCCCACTTCACACTACGCACTTCTTCACTCACCAGTGACCGCTCGCTGATCTGCTCGCTCACGCTCGCAAGAGTCACAGCGACAGTCACCAGTGTAACTCTGCTCGTCCTGCCATATCCCAGGACGAGCATCCCGCCGTCAGCGTCGACGACACTCATCCTTTCAGTTCCATTCTTCCATCCACCTCCAGTCCAGCGTTGCTGGACAACGCCCACTTGACGATGATGACAGACGACATCGAGATGGGCGACGAGGCCACAGCGCCTGCCTCGCCCCGCTCTCGTCATGCTGGTTCACGCTCGCCCCGTCCGTCCACCGCCAATGCGCACGCTGTGGCCCCCTCCTCTCCTTCGGCTACACCTCTGCGCCGACCCGGCGAGCCCCCTTCGCCCAAGTCGCACCAGTCCCACGTCGCTCACCCGCACCCCTACCACGTCTCGGCCTCCCCCTCCCCTGCTTTTGCTCTGACAAGCCCGACGCCCGCGCCCAGTCCGGCGCAGCTCGCAAGTTCCCGTGACCTTGGCCGGGGGCAGCGCAGCGTCAGCTTGAGCATCGATACGCGTCCCCGCCAACCTCCTCGCCGAAAGATGCGCACCGCGTCCACGCCCCAGCCCATTGGCCTCGGCTTGCGCGGTACGCCACTCGATATCCTCGAGTCGCGGATGGAGGAGGTGGAGGAGGGTGACAGCTCGGGCGACGAGTACCGCCGCCGGCGCACCCCGCAGGGCTCGACGTCGTCCAACTCGATCGCGACTACCCCCACCACACCCCTTTCGCCTATCAGCGGGCGGTCGGACACGGGCTCGCTGAACCCGTCGCCAGTCCTCCCCTCGAGAGCTGGAGGCTCGAGCTCAGCCCTGGAATCGGGGACGTCGTCCCTGTCCGTGTCCATGTCCGGGTCGCAGGGCTCTGGCTCAGGTGCTTCTATGTCTACTGCCTCCTCTGCGTCCATCACCTCCACCACGCCCGCCACGCCGACCTACACCGCGTACGCCGCCCCAGGCTCTGCTCCCGCCGCCGACCGCGCCACCTCCAACGACGGCCCCTCGCACCCCGAGATGGAACTGTGCTCCGACCCCGACTGCATCGACTGCGTGCCGTACAACCTCACGAACGCGCTAGAGCGCGAAGTCGCGCTGCGCCAACAGCTCGAGATCGAGCTGGAGAAGGAGCGCAGGGCGCGCGAAGAGACCGAAGCCCGCGCCGCCAGCCTCCTCGACGAGGCCGAGCACCACAAGCGCATCTCGCACAAGCTCCACACCCAGTGCGAGGCCATGTCGCAGAAGATCTCGGGCGAGCGCGGCTACACCGAGAACCTGTCGGACAAGCTCCTCTCCCAGCTCCAGGAGTTCCAGGAGGAGATCTCGCGCCACCGCAAGGCGCTCGGCATGCCGCCTATGGGCGACAACTACTTGAACAAGTACGGGCCGCAGCTCGACGCCGCCAAGGAGGCGTATGTGCGTGCTGGTGGGCGGCCGCGCTCTCCCGTTAGCGGCAACTCGTCGGCGAATGGGTGGGGCGCGCCGTCGGCCCCCCCAGCACAGGGGTAAGGCCCGTCGTCGCGCCGTGCCGCCCAGGCCGCGCAGGCCGAGCGGAGCAAGGACGCCAGCCCTGAGGCCCACACGGCGTCCGCGTCTCCCGACTCCCAGGCGGCGGCCTAGAGCGCTGCGCCGCTACGAGGTGCGCCCCGCCCACACGTGGCTTCGGCCCATACCTTCTTCTTCCATTCCTATTCTTACCCGCAAACAATCATCTTGGGCTCTATGGACTTTACTTGCTGTACACACTTTCTAGCTCGGACAAGCCGTATGCAATGTATGCCCGAGGCGTAAGGGAGCGCGCTGCCTGAAGCGACATTGGTTGGCGCAAGGGCCTCTAGACCGGTAATTCTTTACTAGCTGTCCGACCAAGTGTGTACCAGCAACAGTCCGGCACGGAACACCTCCACTGATGCGTGATTGCACACCCCGGAGTAGTGGCGTTCAGTGAGTCGAGCGCAACGCAACATAGGCTGACAACTGTGCATCCAAGGTTTAACTATACAGAGATTCCGACCGCGTCTCGCGGCGCCATTTTGTCCCATCCTGCCGATCCCTCTCCGGCCGCGTTGAGCGCACGGCGACTCGGCTTCCACAGCCCCATTTCCAGTCTAGTGCGCGACGCCATTCGACACCCCGTTGGCGACACCATTAGACACGCCGTTCACCTTCTCGCCGTTGATCTTGCGCCCGCCGTTCGCCTGTGCCGCCTTGGCGGCGCGGATGTGCTCGTTGACGAGGCCGCGCGCCTCGAGCTCCTCGAGCGAGAGGTACTTGGCGCCCTTGACGAGGCCGAGGCAGTTCTGCGGTCAGCCGTGTTCCTAGTTTTGCGCCTTGGGGACGCAGGGAGACTCACGGCGGAGCCGCACGAGCAGTCAAAGCCCTGGGCCATGTCCCACTCGGTCGAGGGGTAGAAGAACGTGATGTCCTGTCCCTCGGTGAGGCCGCGGGGGCCGGCGAGCACCTCCCACCGCTGCGGCTGGCCGGGGTAGAGACACATCTCGGCGCTTGGGTCACACGAGTGGTTCACTGGCGTCAGCGGGGTGGGCGGGGGGCGCTGGGCAGAGGAGAAGGCGGCGCTGGGGACAGAGGACGGGGCGCATGCAGATCCCGATCCGATCCAGACCAGGCTTGGTGCGCCCTTGCGCCGCAGTTACTCTCCCCGGCTCACGCTTCTGCCGACTCACTGAACAGCACATCCGAGTTGAGCTCGAGGTGGTCCTCGGGCCCGTTGCCGAACTGGACGGACGAGTAGGCCTTGACGGGCGCCAAAGACATGTTGTCGAGCAGCGCGAGGCGCTCACCCGGAGCAAAGTCCTGCTGTCAGCGGCTGAGTCTAGCCAGGGGAGCGGGGGAGGAGTGGGCGGGAGAGGGAAAGCAGGCGCGACTACCCGTGATAGACGATGACGATGGATCGCCGGTCCCTCATGGCCGCGGAATCGACGGTCTCGGAAGAACAAACTCACGCGGTCCGCCACGAGCTTGCTCGAGAAGCTCTCGCTGCCGTCCGCGCTCGCCGAGAACACTACATGGAACACGCCCGGATGGGAGGGGGTGTACCCCTCGGCGCTCATCGGCTTCGGGTAGTCCTTCGGCGCGGCCTGGGGCAGCTGGTCCTTGACGTTATGCAGCGAGAGGGTGATATCGGCAGTCATCGTGGCTGGTCTTGGACGTTTTGGTGGAATGGGAGTGAAGTGGGTTGAGGGCACGTGGGCGGGGTAAGTGGGGGAGATATTGGGTGGGGGGTGGCGCACGCAGGGGGAGAAGGGAAGGGGAGAAGGGGGAAGAGGAGAGGAGGGAGACGCCGGCGGTATATATGACAGCTGAGCTGCTCTGCAATTGCTGGGTATCTGATGGATGGTGTTTGTGGTGAGCAGCGAGTAGCCAACGACAGTCGATCTTGATCGCGACTTTCGTCCGGCCGCCGGCTAATGGGATCCCGCGTGCCGTACCGGTTGGATGGACGTTGAGCCGAGTCGAGCGGGAGGCGAGCGAGCGTAGCTCTAGTCTGACGTCGACGTCGCTCGCTCCCTCGCCCCAGCCCCGATGCCGTGTATCGCCCCCTCCTCCGTCTGCGCCGCCCCTCCCCTCCCTTCCTGTCGAACAGACATCGGAGCCCTCCTCCTCGTGGCCTCCTCCTCTCGCCCTCATTCGACAAAGCAGCTCGGGTCCTAGGTGCCTGGCTGCGTCCATTAAGGTCCATCGATCCTTGCAGAAGGAAATGCTTGGAACTGGGTGAGGAATCTTGGCGCACCGCAGGACCGCCTGGACCCTAGATAGGGATATATGCCCCCGCGGGCACCCCATATCCACCGTGCCCCAATGCTATCTGCATTATCCTATCACGTCCCGGCTGCACTGGCGGGGGCAAAGGACGGCCCCGCTGACAGCTGGGGCGTAGCCGGAGGACAGAGGGCGGCGTGCCGAGACGCATGCCGTCCGCGGCCGATAGTGTTGATCGAGAGTGGGAAGGGGATGGGAGGGATGAGGTGGGGGACGGATGATGACGTGGGATCAAACTTGCGGCACGGGGGATCAAGTGGATCAATCACATCTAATCTCGTCCTAATCTTGGCAGCAATTAGCTCGGGCGGCGGATCAAATATCGAGTTGTCCCGACGCCTGGCTCATTAAGTCGCGCAATGGCCTGGCTCTCTCGCACAACCCAGTGCTGCCTCCTGCGATCTCTGAGGGTGCTCCCACAGACAGGCTATGCTCTCTCACCACATCAGCATTGCCGGTGCTTGGGCGTATCGAAGCACAATCCGTTCAGCACGGGCATGATTGTGCCTCCCTCTCATCTGTCCCTGACCCGCTCGAAACATCCAAGTATCGGTCGTCGCACGTCTCGAAGATACCAATCCAGTGCCGGTCTTCGAAATCAGGCCGGCGCATGAGGATCAGATGATCCTTCTCGACTTCGGTTACGACGGCCATGAGAACACAGTGTCCTCTCCTCGGACGCCCTCGAGACTCGGTCGTCGCTGGCCAGACTCCCATTGGGCGTCCGCCTTCTTTGCCTCCGCTTCTACCTCCACTCGGCGGGTAGAGGACGACAGCGGCGCCGGCGGTGAAATGGCGTCACGCCGCACTCTCTCGGCATTCCACTCTACTCTGTCTCGGCTGTTGCGCGCAGATCGGCTGCTCGCGTCGCAGCGAGTGGCCTTGTATGTGGAGGCACACCGCTCCTCCAACCATATAGTCCACTGTGCAGCCTTGGCGAGAGCTCGTTCGTCGAGCCATTGGAACGTCTCGCGGACGTATCCAGATGATTTCCCCGAGCGTGCGCGTGACCATCTCACCGGCAGACCGGGTATGTGCCGTCGCGACCTCGGTCAGCATCGGCAGTCGAACTGGTCTGAGCCAATCGTGCACACTGCACAACATAGTGACGAGCTTGAGATATCGTCGCAGATCTTGATGCGTGGTTACGCGAAGGTTGCCTCGATGACTGTACCAGCTGATCCCTGTGGCCAGGTCGAGTGTGGGCCAGGCCATTGCGCCTTCAGAATGAGGCAGTCGGTCGCGCAGAACTTCATGAACGATCTGCATCTCCAGATGCCCCTCTCGCGGACCTCTTCACACCCAGCTCTTCCCCGTCCCTCTCCGCCCATACAACGGCCTAAGCCTCAACCAAACCGCCGTAGTACGCGGTGACAGCCTTGAGCTTGTCACCGACCCACTCCTCCTCCACCTCGACCCATTCGCGATCTCGCCTCTCTCCATCGACCGCGTCGTTCTCAGGCGTGCTGAGCGAATTTGCCAACTGCGATACCTCCTCGACATCCACATTCCGAGGCAGGAAGTAGGCGATGTTAGGCGTGATCGGAGTCGAGAGGTGGAACAGCTCGTCACCGGGAATCGGCAGCACGGCAGATAGAGGATATGACGGCGTCCCCTCCCCGAAGGAAAGGTACTCGGGCCCGCCTGCTGTCAGCTTCCACAATCTTAAGAACGTCGCAGCTGCCTGGACTCACCCCATGGCGGCGATAAGAAGACGACATCGATCTCCTCGCGCTCATGCGCCCCGCGGCGCTGGTATTCTTTCGCCCACTCGATGTAGTCGGCGAGGACGAACTCGATGCGGTCCGCGACGCCGTAATGCAGCGCGTTGTGCCGCGCTATCCTCAGCCGCGTGAGGTCGTTGTCCATGGCGATGACGCGCTCGCACGTACGCGCAAAGGCGATCGCGTTGCCCCCGACACCGCAGAACGCGTCGAGGATGACATCGCACCGGCATCGCTCGGCAATGTGCTCCGCCAGCGCAGCGGGCGTCACGCTGAACCATCCTGTGTCGTCGAGCAGGAGGGGGAGGCGGGTGTACGCGGGGAAGAGGGAATGGCGTTGGAAGAAGTCTGCTGTCAGCTGGCCAGTCGTGTGGAAGCTGACTTGGTAAAGAGGAAGGTTGCACGGTATGGAGTGAGGGAAGAGCACGCACATTTCTTCAGATGGGATGGGACCTCTTTCGCATTCTCGTACCGCGGCACCAAGCCCGTGCAGTCCCATGCATGTCGTTCCTCGGTATCCGTCTCAGTCTCGGCAGCATGCCCATTCGGTCGTTGGCGCTTCGAGGGCGAGGCGAGTGCCTCTCCGTTACGTTTCCGTGTTGCAACCACCGTCGTACTTGAAGCACCGGACTGTGGTGCTTGCGAAGGAGCCCCAACGTTGCCAGGCGCGTGTCGTTCAGGTTGCACGTCGCCAGCCTCCGCCTCGGCCTCGTCCTCCCCGTCCTCCCCGTCCTCCCCGTCCTCCTCGTCGCCATCCTCGCTCGGCGGCTGCGTTGGCAGCAAGTCGGCCGCATTTGGCGTGTAGTTGCTCGCTTCGGCCGGCGCCGAGTCGACAGAGGGATTCGACCTCAGCGTCCACTTGATCTCCTTCGGCAGCGCCGAGAACACCGACACTCCGCGATGTCCCGTGCGTCGTGGCATCGTCTCTGTCGTCCTGGTCGTACTTGCGGTTGTTGTCAACAAATTCAGACGCGCCGACGTCTATGATGCAAGGTTATCGATGGCGACCGTGGGAGTCTTGCCGCCCAAGTCCAACTCGATCCGTGCCTGGATTGTGCAAGTATGAGTTGTGTGACACCACACGCCCAATCCACGCAGTGATATTTCGGTTGTTCTGTTACATCCCATCACTCCATCTCCAACTTTTTAACTGCTATCAACATGGGTCGTGGCGGAGGTACTTCGTCGCGTGGACGCGGGTGAGTTGTTCTTCGGCTTGTGTGGGGAGGTGGTGCGGGGAGGCTGTGGAGTGGCAACATGCCGTTAGAAGGGCTCGTGCAGCCAACTTTTCTTGCCACTCCGCACAGGTGGTGCTGGGTGGCTGAGGTGACGATCTCACCCCGTCTGAGCGTACTTGATATGGGCGACTCTCAAGGGGAAAAGAGGCGGCACAGCAGCCATATTTGCCTGTTCTGTCGTCTCCGAACGGCTACCAACAGCGTTTGCATGTGAACCCGGCCCAAAACTCGGCATCACGACACCTCCTCTCGTGTCTCCGCACCCGCTGACATCAGAAAATTCAAGGTCGCCCGTGGCGGCGGCCGGCACTTCTCTCGAGACCTGGACCCGCGCCGTGCCCAGCCCGAGCCCGAGTCGTCGTCCGAGGAGGAGACCTCTGAGGAGGAGGAGTCCGACGACGAGGTCGAGGTCAAGCTCGCGCCCGAGATGGCGGCGCTCAACCTCAAGCTCGGAAACACGGTCGCCGTCGAGGACGACGGGGAGGAGGAGATGAGCCGTGCCGAGCGCAAGGCGCTCAAGAAGAAGCAGGCGGACGAGGCGGCCAAGAAGAAGGCCGTGGCCGCCGAGGACAGCGACGAGGAGTCGGAGGAGGAGATCGCCCCGCTGCCGCCCGCCCCCGTGAAGAAGGCCGAGCCGAGCCGTCGTGAGCGGTGAGTCGTGTCGTGGCGAGGGAGTCGAGGGCGCCGAGCGCGTCAAGGCCACCGGCGGGACTGAGGAGAGACTGGACCGGTATGAGCTTGGGCTGACAGACAGCGAGGCCGCCGAGAAGAAGCGGTACCAGCAGAGACAGGCGCAGGGCAAGACCGCGCAAGCAAAGTCCGACCTTGCACGTCTCCAGGAGATCCGTAAGCAGCGCGAGGCCGCCGCTGCGCAGCGCAAGGCCGAGCAGGAGGGTGAGTCCAGCTGAGAGTCCGTCGGAAGCTAGCTGACAGAATCAGAGGCCGCGCGCGAGGCTGCCGAGAAGAAGGAGCGTCTTGCTGCCCGCAAGTAGAGAGAACGTTAGTTTCGGAGACGACTGCTGGCGACGAGCGACGGCCGTCGCATGTATATCTAGTTAGAGAGCCCTACACGGTGCCCTGGTGGCCTGACAGAATGCATAATGACAGTAGTAGAGTCTATGGGTGCAGTGCAGATTACGCCTCCTGGCCCGCGACGAGGCGCTCGCCCTTGAGCACGGCTGTGTGTGAGCATGTGCAAGAATGCAGAGATAGAGCGTCCCGCGCGCTCGTAGAGCACAGAGACAGGGCATCTCGCGTATCCGGACTCACCTCCTGGCTTGGCCTCGAAGCCCGGACCAAACTCGCAGTCCTTGATCTGCGCCTTCTCGCCAATACGGACGTTGGGGCACAGGATGGCGTTCTCAATTCTCGCCCCCTCCTCGACGGTCACGAAGTCCCAGAGCACGCATCCAGTGAGCTTGGCGTTCTTGCCAATGACACAGTGGCGGCCGACAATGCACTTCTTGATGCTCGCGCGGTCGCCGACACGCACGCCCTCGCCGACCAGGCTGTCCGGCGAGATCTGCGCGCTCGTCGCAATCTCCTCCGCCCCCGGCGTCGTTTGTCCCGGCGTGCTTGCGCCAGTTCCGGCCGCTCCACCAGGGGCTGCGCCGGCCGCCTTGTCGCGGCTCGCGGCGGCAGCGTTCGCTGCACCCAACGTGCGCACCATGTTCCGGTTGATCTCCCAGTATCCCGCAATGTTGTTGGCGCGCACAATGTACTCGGGCTCTGGACCCGCCGCGGCCTTTGCCTTGCCGCCCTTGCCGCCCTTCACGGGCTCCTCGGCCGGTGGGGCCTCGGGACGCACGACGACGACACGGCACGTCCAGCCTGCAGGCTGGTTGCGCTTGTGGCGCACACTCTTGCCGCTGCGCGCGACGGCCTCCTTGAATGCCACGAGAGACTGGCCCTCCGTCTGCCCCGTGGTTGATGGGAGGGGCGTCGCCTCGCTGAGGGCCGAGGATGGGGCGGAAGGCTGGACGAGGGTCTGCGCCTCGCGGTACGAAGTGGCCGTGGAACGCGCGAGCGCAGCAGCGAATGGGTCACGCCTTGGAGGGTTGAGGACTGGAGTCAGCTTGGAGAGAGGATTACAAGAAGCTGTTTTGAAGCCAGGACTTACTCGGAGCCCACTTGTGTGCCAGCCCGTCCTGCCATGCTCCCTTGAGGAGCCATGGGACAAACTGCTCGCGGACCGACGTCAGGTCCTTGCTCCTGCGTGTTGCGATGAGGTCGAGAACGGTACGGCGGAAGACATAGACGTGGGCATCGAGGAGGCGCGTGCTGAGCGACAGGGTTGGGTGCGACGAGATGAGCCCCATCCGCAACTCGAAGTCGCTGTTCTCAAGCGCCTCGAGAGGCTGCACGAGCAGGAGCTCGTCGGACGTCTTGTCCGTCGCGACAATCATCTTCTCCTCGCTCTCGCGCACCGACTCGGGCGGCTCGTAGAAGACGGACGTGAGGACCGCGTTCGGCGTCGCGCGGTGCTTGTCGAGGATGGAGGCGAGGGTGAGGGTTGAGGGGAACGAGATGTCGCATGGGAGGAGGACGAAGTCGGTCTGCCGTCAGTGGGGAAGGGGATAGTACACTTGCCTTGATGTCTGAGCGGAAGCGCTTGAGGAGACGGGCGGTGCCCGTCTTGTCCGTCACGTCCAGGTCCTCCTCGTCGTCCTCGCCGTCGTCGTATGTCCTGAGCGTGATTCGCGGCTCGCGCTGCTGCGACGACGACGAGTATTCGAGCTGCAGGTACTCGGAGAGGTACTCAGAGATAGGCGCGGCCGCCGACGGCGGCACAATGACGAGGACGTCTGAGGTCAGCTCGATGTCCTTCCTCAGCTGCGCCGGTGCGAGCACAATACGCACCAGTCAAACCAGCAGCGAACACCCAGTCGAGGACGATGTTGATAATGGGCTTATTTCCCACAGGCATCAGCGCCTTGGGGAGCACGTTGGCGCCCTCATTGAAAGGGAACAGGCTGGGGTCAGCTCTGGAACGACATTGACGAGGAGCGGACAGAGGCGAGGAAGAGTAATGCTCGCGACACGCACTTTTCGCCAGCACCGACAAGGATGACCGCAGTGAAGTCCTGGGTATCGAACGCGGGCCGCTTCTGCTCGCTCTGGCGCGGGTCCATGATGTCGAGCGCGGTGTTGGAGGAGTGGTGGATGGTCGAGTCGACGGGACAATGGCAATGGCAAAATACGGTTGTGTACCTGGACGTTGCGGTCGAAATGTTGAAATGAGTCGTCGCGCGGCGTCATATCCGTCGTCCACCCAACCTCCACCTACCTGTGTTGACAAGGTCAAGGCCATGCCGCACTCTCACCACTCGCACTCTGGCCAGTTCTGCCGACACGCCAAGGACTCGCTGTCAGATGTGGTCAACGAGGCTGCTCGGCGCGGATTCAGGGTGTTCGGGCTGAGCGAGCACGCACCGCGATACCGTGACGAGGACCTATTCCCGGAGGAGGTGAGCGACTCTTGCATACTTTGCTCTCCGGTAGCTGACGGAAGGCTGACCTGACCCCCAACGATCTGGCGAAAGCCTACGCCGACTTTCTAGTCGAGGCACAGCGCCAGCGCGTCGCCCACCCGGAACTCACGCTGCTCATCGGCATCGAGTGCGACGCCATCACCCCCCTGGACGCTTCCGGCCTCGCCTCGCTCCTCGAGAACCCCGTGATCGACTATGTCGTCGGCAGCGTCCACCACGTCCGCGGCGTCAGCATCGACTTCGACCGCCCCACCTGGCTCCGCGCCGTCCGCGCGGCGGGCCGCCAAAAGGACGAGACGACAATGTCGCGCGTGGACGGCGCGCTCGTCCTCACTCCCGCCGACGAGGATCCGCGCCTCAGCGACGGGTACACGCCGTCAGGGGAGGAGCTGCAGGTGTTCCTCGAAGCGTACTTTGACGCGCAGTATGAGATGCTCCAGGCCCACCAGCCTGAGGTCGTCGGACACTTTGACCTGAGCCTCCTCTGGACACCTGAGGTGTCGCTCAAAGGCGTGTGGGACAGGGTGCGCCGGAACGTCGAGTATGCCATCGGGTATGGGGCGCTGTTTGAGGCCAATGCCGCGGCACTGAGGAAGGGATGGAAGACGAGTTACCCGTCTGCCGATTTGCTCAAGGTGAGAATACGGGCTGGATTGGGCTGACAGCAGCTCATCATGGAACTCGGCGGCCGGGTCTGTCTTTCGGACGACTCGCACGGCGTATCATATGTCGGCCTCAACTATCTCCCCATGCGCGACTACCTCGTCGCCCAAGGCCTCGAGACCGTGTGGTACCTCATGCCAGTCAAGGACAGGCAAGACGGCGACCAGGCAGTGGGCAGGCGGGGTCGTGTCGTTGCCCGGCAGCTAAAGGGATGGGCTGAAGACCCCTTCTGGCAGAAGTTTGCCGCGACTCAATCATAGATGCATGTATAGATCTTGGGCTCTGGGCTCTGCCTGTGCGGCACAGGCAATGGCTCGGCGGCCTGAAGGCCGCAGTCTGTGCGGCCTTGGAATGACGGAGAGAAGACAAGAAGCTACACACTGGAAATGTAGACGTCGCCAATGCCATGTCAGTGGGTATCGCACGTCCGCTGCTTCTATAGTATCGACAAGAACAAGAACCCGTCCCACGTCCCCCCCAACTCCAGCCTTCGTTTGTCTACGACTGCATCGGCTTCGGTTTTGCCTCTACAACTTGGGAACCTGAGAGGTTAGAACATCGTCACGGGTGCCAACTGTAGACTTACGCGAAGAGTCTTGGAGACCATAGCAGCGGCCCAGAAGGCGAAGATGATGGCGGTAACGTGGACGTCGCCCGAGCCGTCGTGGCCCCAGAGGCGGAGCTTGCCAAAGGGCACGTCGATGTGCTTGCCCATGGCGAAGTGGCCCTGGTGGACGCAGGCAGCCATGGCAGCAGTGAGGAAGAGCGACGAGGGGATGGGCAGGCCCTCGAAGTACTTGGACTTGCCGCTGGCGTCGGCCGGGAGAAGCGCTACGGTCGCGTTGAAGCGGGCGAGACGGGCGAGACCGCACGACACGAAGAGCAGGAGGCAGAGCATGTCGATCGGGGTGCGGAGGCCAAGGGTAAATGCGAGATTCGCGGGGGCGACGCCGAAGCTGATGAGGTCGGCCAGCGAGTCCATCTCCTGGCCGAGCAGCGAGCCGCCGCCGCGCCAGCGCGCGACCTTGCCGTCGAGCGCGTCGAAGCCGAAGCCGAGCATCGGGAGCACGAGGGCGAAGTAGAGCCAGTTGTACGCCTCGTTGGTGGGAGGACCGGGAAGGTTGGATGAGAGGATCAGATACCGAGCCGCACTCATGATGGAGAGGGTGCCACACACGCCGTTCATGATCGTGATGAGGTCGGCCAGGCGGAAGTTGCTGTGCGTTAGCCGGGCCATCCAAGTCCGCGTGGTCGCGCCAATGCAAAGGAATAATTGTGATGGTCCGATATGGCCGTGTGGCGTCGAGAAGCATTGCTGCAACGGTGCGATGGGCACCAGAGAAGCAACTGGACTCACCGAACAAGAGAGAAGTGCCCGTCGTCATCTTTGTACTGCTGCAGCTCCTTGCGCTTCTCCTCGGCCTTCTCCTGGACGGCAGCGGCGCCCGCACCCTTGCCGGCCCTCTGGTTGAGAGTCGACATTGCTTGTAAGGTGACTGAGTGGTTGTGATGGAGAGGGGAGATGCCACCGGTGGACAGCGGCGTGTTCGGTAGGGTTTCGAGATTCAAGTCAGATGGAGGTTGAGCCAGCGATTAGAGCTTGGTTGACGATGAGAGACAAACAGTCAACAAGTCAAACAAGTCGATGGCTTCAGTGGCGAAGCCTTTAGATTTGAGTCGCGAGTGGGGGGGGGGATGGTGAAGAGAGAGATGGAGAGAGCAACGTCAAGAACGGGCTACAAGTAATAGAAGGAGCAAAAGACGTGCGGGTTGGATTGGCTAGCCTGTGTGGGGCAGACCGCCCATCAAGGCAGTGGAGCGGGACCAGATCCGGGCCAGACTCTTGTGTTTTCAATACGTCACCATTACCCTATTTACCTTCCCCCCCAAACTCCAATCTATGCGATCGATCTACCCATACAAGCAGCAGGCTTCCATGCAACGTCATCGCAAACAACCGCCTTTTAGAACGTGTTCACCGCCTCTGGAGTTACACGACCACTGCTTGCCCACATCAGCATTCACGAGTCAGCTTTGATCTGGATGGATGTACATAGACTAAGATAATGATAACTCGTACTAACGACGCCAACACGCCAATGCGAGCAACCACCTGATCAAATAATAAACTCAGACAATCACTGAGGTGGACCACCGCAACGGGCAAGGTACGCCTGCCACACATCATCGCCGAATGCGGGGTTCGTCTGCAGTCAGCATTTGTGTAGTGATAGTGGGTGCGAATAGGACACGAGTCGTCTTTGACAATGGCTTTAGGGCAACGTACCTGGAGGAGATGTATAAGTGTCCCAACCAGCTGCTCCTTAGGCACAGGTGGTGGCCGGGCACCGTCCGGCGCGAACGTCGTCACCAGTGCGTCGCGCATGGCAATGGGAGGCGGGGGCATCTGCTGGGGCTGGACATGCTGAGGCTGTGGCAGTGGCGGTCCTGCTTTGGGTGGCGAAGGATAGCCGTTCGAGGGCCCGGGTCCGCGGCGAGGAGACGAAACTGCACCTTGGCCACCACGCTTGGCCTGCGTAGGCACTATGCCAGGCGGGGACCGGACTGGGGATGTGTTCGAAGGAGGCGGGGTGGTGCGGGGAGCAACGGCACCGGGCATCTGGGTGGTTGTTGGGGCTGAGGCGACGGGTGGAGGAGGGCCGAGAGACGAGCCGCTGGGAGCGGTGGGACCGAGAATGCCCTTTAATAAGTCATCAACTGTTTGACCAGGAGCGAAGGGCTGAGACTGGATAGGAGGGGGAGCGGGCTGAGCAGGAGGCTGGGGAGTGTGAACATCGTTGGAGCCTGGACTGGGCGCAGGAGGGTACTGTCCATAAGGCGTTGGGTTGCCCGTGAAGGGCGCGACGGATGGCGTGTAGTGCTGTGCTGGCGGACCGGGGGGAGGAGGCTGAGAATACTGAGGTTGAGACATTGTCTGGGCAGGTTGAGGCGGCTGATTGGGCTGAGGTGAGTTTGATGATGATTGAGGACCCTTCGAGGCTGGAACCTGGAAGGTTAGAGGTGTTTAGGTACAAACACGAACAGTGGTAAGACCTGCGAAGAGCCGTGACAGGCCGTCTCCGTTCGCGGGCGGGTTTGGTTGCGATGCAGACGCGCCGGGAGCGGGAGAAGCACGCTCGCTCGTTGCCGGTTGCTTGCTGGGCTCGCCAACCACACTTGAAACGTCAGATCACAATCCCACATCAGTCAGCCCTCACCGAACAATGCTTTCACGGAACCGTTGCACAGTCTCCGATCCCTCAGTGAACCAGATGCCGTAGCGAATCTCTGCGACGTTAGTATCTGTTGCGCGGCGTCGCGCTCATCAGTAGTAATACGCACTCTCGCCTCGCCTTGCCACTTGTAGCATGCTCGCGTCGATAGCAGTCGCCTTCATCTCTCCAGGAATGAGGGGGATGGTCACATTCTTCACCGCCTGGCGGTTGAGCATGTAGAGCGCGTACTCTGGTGCCTTGGATCTAACCATGAGCTCTGGAACACAGTTGGCGCGTGCGCGCGCGTTGTTTTGACGCCGCCGCAAGCTGCACTACACAAGCTTGCGCGTCAACAACTCACCGCCGCACGACAAACAGCGGGCCTTCCTGCTTCTGCTTCTCCCATTTCTCTCCGGCCGCGTCATAGTGGTAGATGACAGAATATGTGCTAGTGTCGAGGATCTCGATGAGTGCTGGGTCGTTGCGTTGGACAGTGCGGAAGTTGGTAGCGTTGCGCAGTTGTGTAATGTCCTGCGAGGTGGCGGAAGAGCCTGCAGGACCCGCACTTGGGTGAGCTGGGGAGGCGCCTCTGGCAGCCATGGGGGGATAAGGGAGGAGTGGAAGGCCCGTGACAGGGGACAGGAGTGGAAGATGGCGATTAGATGTGAATGGGTAAACTCGAGTATGATCAAGCAGCCTGCTTGTCTTGCTCGACTGCTGATGATTCCAAGACGATGACCAGTGGCTATCGCGTGTTGCCGGAGTTTATACAATACTCCCACATAATGACACGTGACTTGATTGAAAGATCGATCTCCCAAAGTGCCACACTATGTTTGTAGGCGGGACGGCGACGGCCGAATCTGAAGGCTTGGGCGGATGTTTCGGCCCAAATCCCAGCGTACATGACGTTCAGAAGCGCGTACGAGTTGTCACTGCGGCTCGCGTCACAGAGGAGCTCTGTGGCGGTGTACAGCTGCGCCAACGTGTTAAAGCAGCAGTCAGGCTTCCACTAGACAATAGGAAGCTACGAAGGACACATGGGATTTCACAGGAGCATCTGTCGTTATTGTTCCACGTAGCAGCTCATCGTTGGATCAGAGCATTCGGGTCTTGGGAACCAAGTAATCGAGAGGTGATCCTAATGCACAGGCATGAACGACCTTCCAGGCGGAGTAACTTTCTAGCCAATGGCCGTACCTATAAGTCTTGGCCACCCCAATTAGGTTGTTACAAGCTTTGTATTACAATGCGATCCTAATTCATTGTAAGCGGATGTATGTGAATCGCGATGGCAACGCTCGGTTTATCCGTTTAATACAAGCTGGTAGTACGCAAGATAGTCATCTGATCAGTCTGAGAAGGTGGGCAATTCGGATCGGCGATCTACAATAGACTGGTGCCTCTTGTGCACACAAAGAGCTAAAGGTCACAGCGGGTTCTTTGTATATGACGGAGCAGCGACTCTCAAGTTTTGACCACGCGATCGTCGGCGTAGCGGACTAGTTGATGCATGGTGCAGTGGTCGTATACGTATGCGTTTGCCGTCTCCGTACTATTAGCTAGGGTGAAGAGACGGATTGGGTACGACCGGCGTACCGTGATTTGGGTGAGTTTGGGTGTCAACGTCCGAAAAGGCCGAGGTTTTGGGCCTGGGCGGCATTGGCGGCTGCCGACGGTGACAAGGTACCTGGGCGGGGAATAAAGATGACATGGGCCCAGCCCTGGGCTCTGGGGTGAGAGAGGCAAACCGACGGAGTCATATTACATCCCAAAACCCACCAGGCAGAGAGGGAGGGAGCCGTCACACCACCCACCATTGGATCACACTACTCCGCCTCACATCGTCACCTGCAGACCCGTCGCGCAACCCCACTCCAACCACTCCCACCCACCACTCCCCTGACCCAACCCAACCTCTCCAACAACCTCCTCTCCCTTCCTGTTTTTCAATCATCGACGTCGAGTCTTCAACTCGTTGAGACTAGACTTTGTTTTTCTCCCTTTCTCTCTCCTAATTCTTACTTCACCACTCTCTCTCGCTCCATAGGAGCTAATAATCAACATGCTTCGCACATTACCCCGCCGCGTCCCTCGCGCTACTCGCTTTGCGCCGGCGGTTCGTCCCATCGCTGCTGCCATTGCAGTCCCAAAACTCTCGCGCTCTCTCGCCACCCCCGCAAAGGCTGTTCCCCCTAGCCCCGTCGACGCGTTCGCAAATGGCGCCAACTCGTACTACATTGAGGAGTGAGTAGTTTGCGCACCGGAGGATTTTAGAGTGTGGCTCTGTCAAACGAGTCGCTGACCACGATCAGGATGTACCGCGACTGGAAGAAGGACCCCAAGTCGGTCCACGCTTCGTGGCAGGCATACTTCTCTGGCCTCGACAAGGGCCTCCCCTCGGCTTCGGCTTTCACTCCCCCTCCTGGACTCGCCGGGTCGCTACCAACGTCCTCGAGCCCATGGCCGGTGCCCCCACCTCGATGTCCAGGGTGCCGGTGAGGTTTCCGACTACCTCAAGGTCAGCTCCTCGTTCGTGCTTACCAGGTTCGCGGTCACCACATGGCCCACCTCGACCCCCTCGGCATCGGTCACGCCGACCTCAACGACAAGACCGTCCCGAGTTGACCCCCGAGTACTACGGCTGGACTGAGGCCGACATGGACAAGGAGTTCACCCTTGGCCCCGGCATCTCCCCCGTTTCGCTGGCACCTCCAAGGACGACAAGATGACTCTCCGTCAGATCATCGACGAGTGCAAGAAGTGCTACTCGAGCAGCATTGGTTTTGAGTACATTCACATTCCCGACCGTGGCCAGTGCGACTGGCTCCGTGAGCGTATCGAGGTCCCACCCAGTGGAACTACTCGACCGAGGAGAAGCGCATGATCCTCGACCGCACCATCTGGTCGGAGCTCTTTGAGAAGTTCGTTGCTTCCAAGTACCCCAACGAGAAGCGTTTCGGTCTGAGGGCTGCGAGTCGCTCATCCCTGGTATGAAGGGTCTGATGACGCTTCGTCGACGCTGGTGTTCGCTCGATCGTCATGGTATGCCCCACCGTGGCCGTCAACGTCTCGCCAACGTTATTCGCAAGCCCCTGAGGCTATCCTAACGAGTTCGCTGGCAACAACGACACTGGTGATGGATCGGGACGTCAAGTACCACCTTGGCGCCAACTACGTCCGCCCCACCTCGGGCAAGAAGGTTTCGCTTCGCTGTTGCCAACCCCTCCCACCTTGAGGCTGAGGACCCCATCGTTCTTGGCAAGACCCGTGCTATCCAGCATTTGAGGGTGACGAGGGCACCGCCGACCACTCGATGGCCGTTCTCCTCCACGGTGACGCTGCCTTCGCCGGCCAGGGTGTGTCTACGAGACCATGGGCATGTCGCACCTCCAGAGCTACGGCACTGGCGGTACCATCCACCTGATTGTCAACAACCAGATTGGTTTCACCACCGACCCCCGCTTCTCGCGTTCGACTCCTTACCCCTCGGACATTGCCAAGGCCATTGACGCCCCCATCTTCCACGTCAACGCCGATGACGTCGAGGCCGTCAACTTCGTCTGTATGCTCGCCGCTGAGTGGCGCGCCACCTTCAAGAAGGACGTTGTATCGACCTTGTCTGCTACCGTCGCCACGGTCACAACGAGACGACCAGCCCTCGTTCACCCAGCCCCGCATGTACAAGGAGATCCAGAAGCACCCCTCGGTTCTCCCCATCTACTCGAGCAGCTCATAAGGAGGGCGCTTTCACCGCGAAGGAGATTGAGGAGCACCGCCAGTGGGTCTGGGGCATGCTTGAGAAGGCTGCCGACGACTCGAAGGACTACAAGCCCTCGCCCCGTGAGTGGCTCTCGTCCTCGTGGGAGGGCTTCCCGTCGCCCAAGGAGCTCGCCGAGACCATCCTCCCCCACAAGCCTACTGGTCTTCCCGAACCCTCAAGAAGATCGGCGAGCAGATCTCGACCTACCCTGCCGACTTCACTCCCCACAAGAACCTTGCCCGTATCATCAAGAACCGTGGCAAGACTGTCGCTGAGGGCACCGGTATCGACTGGTCGACCGCTGAGGCTTGCCTTCGGCTCGCTCTGCCTGAGGGCACCACGTCCGTTCGGTCAGGACGTTGAGCGTGGTACTTTCTCGCAGCGCCACGCCCTCATCCACGACCAGGAGAACGAGCCACCTACACTGCGCTCAAGCACCTTTCGCCTGACCAGGGTTCGTTCACCGTCACCAACTCGCACCTTTCCGAGTACGGGTTCTTGGCTTCGAGCTCGGCTACTCGCTCGTCTCGCCCAACAGCTTGACCATGTGGGAGGCTCAGTTCGGTGACTTCGCCAACACCGCTCAGGTCATCATTGACCAGTTCATCGCCTCGGGTGAGCGCAAGTGGCTCCAGCGCACTGGTCTCGTCATGTCCATGCCCCATGGTTATGACGGTCAGGGTCCCGAGCACTCGTCGGGCCGTATCGAGCGCTTCCTCCAGCTCTGCGACGACGACCCGCGTTACTACCCCTCGCCTGAGAAGCTTGAGCGCCAGCACCAGGACTGCAACATGCAGATTGTCTACCCCACCACTCCTGCCAACTACTTCCACGTCCTCCGTCGCCAGCAGCTCCGTGACTTCCGCAAGCCTCTGATCGTCTTCTTCTCGAAGGCCCTCCTCCGTCACCCGATGGCTCGCTCCAACCTCTCCGACTTCACCGGTGACAGCGTCTTCCAGCGCATGCTTCCTGAGGCTACTCCTGAGGCTCTCGAGGCTCCTGAGAAGATCCGCCGTGTTATCTTCTGCTCTGGACAGGTCTTCGTTGAGCTCATGAAGGAGCGTGAGGCTCGTGGCATCAAGGATGTCGCCATTGTTCGTCTTGAGCAGATCTCGCCCTTCCCCTACGACCTCGTCACCCCCGAGCTCGACAAGTACCCGAACGCGGAGATCATGTGGGTGAGTACTGCTTTTTCTGCTGGCTTTCTCTGTTTGCTTGGAAATACTAATCCCGGAAGTGCCAGGAAGAGCCCAGCAATTCTGGATCCTACACATACGTTCAGGCGCGTCTCCTCAACGCGTTTACGCAGACGGAACACCACAAGTCGAAGACGGTCATGTACGCTGGCCGCAACCCGTCGTCCTCGGTCGCCACTGGTTTCAAGAACCAGCACAAGGCCGAGATCCAGCAGGTCAACGACATGGCGTTCGCCGAGTAAGCGCACACCCTCCCCGCAGAGCTCAAGGCGTGGGCTTGTCTGTAGTTTCTGTACTATCATGCACAATCAAAGATTCGAACGAAGAGCTGCTCAGAATAATGGGAAAACCCAAGTGGAGGTGGAGGTGCCTGGTCGGTGGTGCCTGAAATGTCGGTGCCTGGGTGAGGCGGAAGCATATTCCACATGGCTCCCAGCCAATGTGCCTGGGTGAGGCGGAAGCATATTCCACATGGCTCCCAGCCAATGTCGACTTCCACCAGGCCGGAGTCCACTCACCTCGACGCGCCTGTTGTTCTGACCCACAACCTTCACCACCTTCCAACTCGCTCTGACTTCTTGACACTCGACAACCCACAACCATGGCAGACACCGACTTTGTGACCCTCGAGTCGATGGACGGGTACTCGTTCATCGTGCCCCGGCGTATCGCAGTGGCGAGCGGGACGCTCAAGGCCATGCTCGACGAGGACGGTGAGTGCGCCTACCTTCCTCGCGCCTGCCTTCCCTTCTAGACTCGCGTAACATGTTGTGTTACCCGCCGCAACCCATTGGGCCATCAGGTCACTGGTTATTCTGTGGAGATGGAAATGCTCGCGTGCTACTCTCCATTATTCCCACATCGATTCGCCCCAAGCAGCTGGGCGTGGACTTTGCAGCTGACGGCAGCCGCGTTCCAGGAGGCGTCGAACAAGACCGCCAGATTGCAGTACCGGTGAGTAGATTGATCTTTCACAAACTGCTCTACCTCAATTATCGAGTCGGGGAGCGTGGCAGCTCGTGTCCTGCCGAACGAAGCCTCCTTCTCCACGTCCTTGGTCCTTGGGTGGATAACCTTCCCCGGGACGGCTTGGAAGCTCTACTCTCTTCTTTCGTCCCTCTCCTCCATTCTCTTTCGTTAGCTTCTTGTCGTTTCCTGCTCTATAGGTCGTCAGCTCGCGACACTGCTCCGAAGGGTGCTCTCCCCACTCAGCTTATATTTGAACGCGTCAGCTGACATCAGCGGCATCATCGTGCTCAAGGTCATCGAGTATCTCGCGTACAAGGTCCAATACGCAGACTTCCCCAAGACTGAGATCCGCGAGGACTTCGCCACCCGCATCGACCCATACATCGCCCTCGAGCTGTGAGTTGCTGTACTGTTGTCATATTCCGTTCATGAGCTGACACCAGGCTTACCGCGGCCGACTACCTTGAGTGCTAGTGAAGTCTACGAATCTGTGAGCGACGAGCCAGCGATCATGGACTGACAGCAGTGAACGATTGAGCAAGCCATTGTACTACCACCATCATCCTCAACATGCATGTACATTTTCATCTGTCTTCTTCTATTTCAAGCTTCTCTATCTCGGCAGGCCAGCTGCCGCGCCTTGCAGCCTCCTTTCGTGTCCACTAAGGCGCCTTACCGCGGTGCTTGAGCATGCTCTCCGCCACACCCTTGCCGAGGAGCAAGTCCGCGCGAACCTTCTCATCGGCATCGTGCGCCGGCCCAGCGCGCTTCATCACCTCCTCCGCCTGGTCGGGGCTCACGACAACGACACCGTCGAGGTCGGCAACAATGATGTCGCCCGGGTTCACCGTTGCGTCCGGGAAGGGCGGGTCGGCATTGGGCGGCGTGACCTTGATCTCGAGGGGGACGTTGAGCGCGCGCACGCGCGTAAACGTGCCGGGACCGAGGGTGCTGTGGTGCCGCGCGAAGACGGGGAAGTCGACCGCGCGGTGCTCGTTCAGGTCGCGGCATCCGCCGTCGAGGACGGCGCCGGCGACGCCCTTCGTCTTGGCAGCGGTGGACATGAGGCCGCCCCAGCAGCCGGAGCGGGTGCCTGCTGTCAGCATGGAGGTACAGTAATATGGGTTGGAGAGATGTGGACAGGCAGTGATCGAGGGGTGATAGGTATAGTTCATTCTCGTTGGCCGAGCTCGTTCGGCCGAGGAGTAGGCACGGAAGGACGTACCGAGAGGCGTCTGCATGACGATAACGTGGCCAGAGGGGCAGGCGTCGACGAAGTGCTGCTCGGGCTTGCTCTTATCCGGGTGTCCGGATGGCACCATCTGCTGTGAGCGCGGGGCTGGGGGAGCTGTCCCAGACTATTGCTGCCGGACCAGTAGCTCGAAGGCGATGAGATCTCGAGTGCAGCCCAAGATATCGCAGTGATACAGCGTCCGGTACCACGGCCCCACGAGCACTCACCTCGACAGTGAACGCTGGCCCAGCGATGCGCGTCTCGCCAGCCTCGTAGAGGGGAGAGTACATCTTGATATCGGGGATCAGCCCGCCGTTCTTGACACCCATCTTGATGAGGGCATCTGAGATCTAGCGTGAGCAGGGAGCTCTGGAGACCGCAGCCGCAGCCCGGCTCGCATACTGCCGACGCAGCACCCACCTCGCACGTCGAGAGCTTGACGAGGCGCTTGGCCAGCGCGACTCCGGCCATATTGTCGTTCATGAGATGCCGTTGGGTAGTGTTCAACCGGCGGTTGGCAGACATGGCAATGTGGAAGTCGATTCTTAGCGTCGTCATGAACCGGCCCAGACGCTCAGAGTGAGCGGGGCGGGGTATCGGAACCTTGGCGCGCGATACCCGAGTTGAGATCACCCGAGCCCCGGCAAGGCAACGACGACGCCCTTCAACGACTTACAGCAGTACAGAAGTCGATAAAGCCACAAAGACCTGCATAGTATGACTTCCTACTGCAAGTCTGCACTGCACTGCATCATGCATTCCCGTGAGACGATAGGTGTATCATAGCATTCCCGGTGGCATGTAACAGTGAGCCGAGCCGACCTCCACCTGGACGAATCTATTTAATCCTCCCCTTAAAAGTTCTGGAGAGGACGCTGGACGTCATGTTGACAACCGCGTATCTGTGCTCGACATCGCTCAACGTTAGCAGTAAGCACAATGTCCAGGATAGAAATCCTCAACCTTGCGGGTACGTTCCGATCTCTTACGAGGACCTTCTATCCTGCCCGTTGTCGCCTTCTTCTCGTCTCGATATCGTCGTCGACGGCAGCGAACGCTCCCTACTCCTCGCTCGCCCACGCCTGCTCAGGCTAGCGTCCACTGCCAGTCTCACTTCTCCCATCCACAGCTCGCCCGCTCCAGAACCCACTAACGCCAGGCCTCCGGCACGACAACCGCCGCCCGTACGAGCTCCGCTCATGCTCGTTTGAGCTCTCGCCCCACCCGCGCGCGGACGGGAGCGCGACGGCCACGCAGGGCCTCACGAGCGTGCAGGCGAGCGTCTTCGGGCCCCGCGAGCCACGGCAGCGCAGCGGCGCAGCGCACGATCACGCCGTCGTCACTGTCGAGGTGGGAGTGGCGCCGTGGGCGCAGGGGGCGTTTGGGCGGGGAAAGAGCCGGGGAGATAAGTGAGTGAAGCCCTCGGAAGGGCGTGCAAGTGGATGTTGGTGGAGCAGAGGTGCTGACTGCAGACGCTTAGTCGAGGTGGCTGCGGCGATTCGGCAGACGTTCGAGCCTGTGATTCAGCTCCAGCTGTACCCGCGGTCGGAGATCGCCATCCAGGTCCAGGTGCTGCAGGCTGACGGTGGTGAGTACTTATCGTCCTTGGAACCAGTTTGGCAGCCTTCGCCTGTGTTCTGCGGAGTGTACGGCCGATGTTCTGCGAAGTGTACGACCGTGGATCCAGCTTTCGAACCTTCGTTTCGGCAGGAGTGTTCTGCGACGAGACGAGGGCCGAGTGCCAACGAGGGGGAAGCACCGGTTCTCCCTCTCACACGTCCGGCTTCGCCCTTCGGCCCTCGTCCTGCCTTATCACCCGCCTGTTCGGCCTGTCCCTCTTTCATGCACCATTCCGCTCTGGCTCCAGGCTCCCTCGCTCACACCAGGCATCCTCCCCACCGCGATCAACGCCGTCACCCTCGCCCTCGTCGACGCTGGCATCGCGCTGCTCGACTACGTCGCGTCCGTTTCGATCGGCCTGCACCTGAAGCAGGCGCTTCTCGACCTCTCCGCACCTGAGGAGAGCGACCTGCCCGCGCTCGTCGTCGCGTCCCTCCCCTCCAGCGGCAAGGTCACCCTCGCGCAAATGGAGACACGGCTGCACGTCGACCGGTTCGAGGACATGCTCAAACTTGGTGTCGAAGCTTGTGCCGTGCTCAAGAGCGAGATGGAGGAGGTGGTGCGGGCGCATACGAGACTGGTTGTGGATCGGATGGCGGTGGCGTCGGCGACGGGCCAGCAGCCTGTGGACGCTTAAGCTGCTGAATGGCACAGGAGGTCGGGAGGGAGCAGTAGGTTGGTGTTAGTGTTCGGGTTCGGGCGGCCTGCACGGGGCTTGCTAGAAGTGTATCAGTACATGCATAGAGTACAGAGCAATATGGCGAGATCAAATGTGCGCTCTATTGTCTAAGAAGCAGGATGGACTAAGTCTCGTGGTCTCTCGCCGCAGCGCATCCACAGGCGTGAACCGGATCGCGGTTGAGGGAGATGGCCGCCGAGGACGTTGCAGTACAGCCGCCCACGACCACAGCAGCTGGTAGGCCTGATGGCATCCTGCAAGCAGTGTCTCGTCTTATCCCCTTGCGCTCATAACTGCTAGCCCGGGGATCGAACAACCGCCCCAGCTGTAGGCCGCAATCTCGCCCTCAACGTCCTGGCAGTATTATGAGCATTCATATCGAGCCTGGCCCGACCCCGGGACGGGCAGCACGCCGCGGCCAAACGATCTCGCGCAGTAATGGCACAGCCAGCCGGTTTCACGGAGAACAGGCCAACACTTGTCTGCTCGTCAGCCCAGTCACACGTACCACTCACTACCGCGGTTGGTGCCATCAGAAGTGCCAGTGCAAGGAAGAGGAGGACGGGGACTGATAGCGTGGTTCGAGGGCATGTGATGGGGTGAAGTAGTGTTTCCAGCGATGTATGCTGGGTATCCGGGTGGGTTAGTGAGGTAAGGGAGGTGGACCTTATATCATGGGCATCGGGATGTCTTGGAATGGACGCGCTCAATGATCGGCGCGGCATGCTTGTCGCAGATTGATTGCAGATCGCGCTGATTTCAGCGGATGCGAGTGGACGCGAGGCATGCGAGCGATGCGAGGCACAGCTGCAGCTGGGCAGCTGGGCATGCTGGGCGCTGCTTGGGTTTAGGCCTGTGCACCTGTAAGATGTGCATATCCCAGTGCGTAGATGCTTTGCTGAATCAGTGCGATGAATGCAATGCCTGATTAAGGTGCGGAATGGGGGCGCCAAGTGACGCGGAGGCGGTGGCAGTGGTGAAGGCGAGGCGATGGTGACTACGGCAATGCGGTGCATGGCGATCATTGCAGTTTGGCGCTATCTGTTAAAGTGTGACCCTGCATTAGAACCAGTAATCGTCATGTTCCCTTTGGTATTCTCCGGTATGAGGATCTGCGACACAGCCATCAAATGTGGAAGGTTAGCATTGCTTAACTGAACCGCCCTCTGCCTGACGCCTTCGCTGGCCTTGTACGATTGCTTCGAGAGAGGCGCTCGCAACAAGGTTGGAAACACAGTCGTGCATACCGTGGAAGCGTTGTCGGAGTACCCACTAATGACCCAGTGTGGGGTGGGGCAAGGCACGCCTCGGAGGTCAGGAAATACCGTACAGCCTACGTAAACGGTTGCGACGAGACGGCGTCGAAGGCGCGCCCACCACTACCAGAATGGAGAGCGCGTCGTCTGGTTGGTTAGTAGCTGGTGCTCGTCTCGAGCTCGTTGCGAGAGGCCAGAGCATGAATCGTGGGTCGGGCGGAGAGAGTTCGGTTTGGTCGGCTTTGGCTTGGCTTGTTTTGCCCCGCATCACATCACACATCTCAGTAGTACCTCTTGGCACCCGCTGATTGACTTCACGACCAACAATGGGCATCAAGGCATGGTCGGATAATCTCAACGAGATAGTACGCTGTTGTATCGATCAAAGAGAACACTATTGTTTATGGCCATGCCACAATGCACCCTTTAGGAGACTGGACATGTGCTCCCCGCCACGGGGGCACGGGATGAGATTGCAAGAGTAAGGAAGACAAGAAGAATGGCGGGCGGTGGTTTCACGTTCGGCCGCTCGGGCCGTAATCTAAATCGTCCCCCAACATGTTCATCGATTGGCAGACTGACATTCATCTCACCCACCACACATCTCACAAACATCATCCAGACTTCTTCACAACCACCACTCACATCTCCATCGCCTCCTTTGTCATACAGCACCATGTTCTGATCCAACCCACCACATTCTCTCAAAACCCCAGCATCATGCTTCATGCCCCCGTGGCGGGGTCTGCACAAGCGCAGACCCACCAACCCCCACTCCCTCCCGGCGCCCAACCTCCGAACGTTCGCTCTGGGTCGCCACCGCAAAAACAAATCCCTCCCCAGCCTCCCATCGTCGCTCCCGTTCCACATCATGCCACTGCTGTTCCCCAGCAACCCCTCCAAGCTCCACCGCCGGGCATGACGGGCCGCCCCACTCCTCCTCCACTCCAACTCGCGAATCTCACGCACCGCCGCCGCGCGGATCCCGTGTCTACTTCTGACGGCGCTGTTCGGGCCCGCTTGCCTCCGCAACCGAATGGCAACAACACGAGTAACGCACAGCAACAGAACGGTGGCCAGCAAGGCACTTGGCGCCAAGGCAAGCCTCTGTTTGAGTGGATTACTCGCAAACTCGGTGCTCGTCGTGGAAGCGATGCCAACGAGCGGCCAACGGGAGATCAGCGGCCGCATCCTCATTACGTTCCCAAGCACCACCATCGCCCATCGGGCACACATGGAAGGCGCCTGAACTATCGTCGGGAGCGTGACCGCCAGAACTTCTCGGGTGGGGGAGACGGCCTGAGTCCCATTCGCAACAGTATTGACACGACCCCTCACCGAACCGAATCCATGTCTGTCCGATCACATTCGATCTCTGCGAGCCAAACGCCAAGCGAACGACGTCGTGAGGCAAATAACCCTTACCCATCCATTCCCGTCCCCCTGTTGCGCCGGTCATACCCTGCCTCCACCATCGACTCGGGATCGCGGCCACCCTCAATGAGCGTCTTCTCGCGCTCACGAACGCCGTCCATCGCATCGCTGTCGGATATGGCGACGAGGGGGCCTCGGATATCCATAGCCGACGATGCCAGCGGTACCAGCAATTCCTTCCGCCTCGCTGGCCGAGTTGCGGACGAGGACGCCAGTGTCCGCCCCATCCCTCCATCTCCCACGTCTACCTCGGTCATCTCACGGGCTGGCTCTGCACCATCAGGTTCTGCACCACTCTGGCGATCGGACTCGGCGACAAGGCACGTCCGCACAACGACACCTCCACCAGTCTCTGTGCAACGTCGCGATACCCTCGGCTCATCTGTTGGGGCGTCGTACACATCAGAAGAGGGCGACATCCAGTCGCGTCAGAACTCGCTGGCCAGTACCAAGCCGACAACAGTGATGAGCTTCGAATCTGCCTCACCTGCACACATTGCTGTTGCGCCATCGTTATCGTCGTCACCACCCGCTGTCACGCGAACCATGTCGAGCCCGACCGCGACTTCTGGGACTTCGATCGGCAACCTCCCTTCGCCGATCTCCGCGACGTTCTCCCCTCCACAGGACGAAGAGGGCCGAGCTGTGCGTGTGCCATTGCATTCGCGCTATCACCCACGGAATAACCCGCACCCCTCAGCCGCGCCACGACCCGACGCCTCGGTCGTGACTTTGGCCAGCAGCACATTCGCCTTCGCGCCCAGTCCAGTGGACAGAACAGCCGCCGCGCGTCCAGCCTCTATACGCCTGCGTGACGCAGCATCGCCCTCGGCCTACCACGCACCACACATCACGTCGCCGACCGTGGCCTTCGCGGATCGTCCCGGCAGCGTGCA
Source organism: Cutaneotrichosporon dermatis (assembly GCA_020011015.1). Classification (NCBI taxonomy): domain Eukaryota; kingdom Fungi; phylum Basidiomycota; class Tremellomycetes; order Trichosporonales; family Trichosporonaceae; genus Cutaneotrichosporon; species Cutaneotrichosporon dermatis. Next base: position 1,164,290 of record JAIGNX010000002.1, on the reverse strand, counting down.
TGACGGCGTCTCGACGCACGCACTCTCCCTCTCGTCCGAACACGGAGCTACGGTCGCGCGGACGACGACGCGAGCATGCGCGCCATCCGCCGCCGTGGAAGTTGGGAGAGTGGGGAGAGCCGTTGGAGCTGGCGACCTGGGCCTGCCGATGGACCCATGTTCTCGGCCCTCAACCGGCGCAGTGAGCTGCTGGTGGACGGCGACGAGGGGTTTGCCAACCGCTCGAGCGTGTATACGAGAGACTCGTACCGGAGAGCCTTGACGTGGGCAGCTGAGACGGGCGAGGAGGGCGAGGTTGCAGTTGGAACGGGGATGACCGAGGGGCTTGCGAGCCATCGCCCGGTGAGCGTCAAGGTGTAGAGTGGTATAATGCGGAGCCCTGCTCCTAGGTCGCGTAGGGGAGGTGGCCTGGAGCTGCTCCTGAAAGACGAGACGGGGGATTGGGCCTCAAGAGCAAGCAATCAGTGCTCTGATTATAGTTGCAGTTGTAACATTCATTGTACATCATGGTCTCTCTACTAGTCGTTGTGCGTGCGTTTGCTGGGCAGTCTAAGTGGCGTGAAGTCTAGATATGGGTGCGTGTATCGCAGAGGTATGACAGCTGTACGGGAGCATGCCTTGCGACCTGGTCGAAGTCGCGCTACACGTTCCACCACAAGCTCGCCACGCCCTTGGCATACCCGACAATCTCGTTCCCGCTCAACTTGCTCTCGCCGTAAATGCGGTCGACGAAAGTGATGGGCACCTCGCCAACGGTATACCCGAGCGCGCGCGCACGCACGACAATCTCCATCTGGAACACGTAGCCCTTACTCGTGCACCGGCTGATGATATCGCGCAACACCGGGAGACGGTACAGCCTGAAGCTGCCCGTGAGGTCCGAGATGCCGGGCTGCAGCACAGTGTCGGCGAGGTAGTTGGCGCCGCGCGACACGAGCTTGCGCTTCAGGTCCCACCCGTGCACGCCGCCGGGGCCGAGGCCGACGTGCGTGCCAGCAGGCGGGGCGGGGGACGGGGCGGCGGCGTAGCGCGTGCCCGTGACGATGTCGAGGTTGTGCAGTTTTTGCTGCTTGATGAGTTCGGGGATGAACTTGGGCTGCGTGTTAGTAGAGAGGATGGGAGAGGGGGCATACGTGGTGGGAGAAGTCGGCGTCCATGATGATCACGAAGGTGCCCGTGCAGAAGTTGAGGCCGTGGACGTAGGCGGTGCCGAGGCCGAGCTTGCCTGCGCGCGGCTTGAGGACCTGGGCGTTAGCTATGATCAGAGCCTAGGAGATCATCTCAAACGCTCCGGACTCTGTGGTGCCGCCAAGTCGTCGAGAGCCGTCAGAACGTACAGCCCGCCTCATGTCTAGAGCCATACGCCAGCTCGGCGCACACACAACTCACAATCTTGTCCTCGCCATACGTCTTCGCCAGCTGCCGCGCAATGTCCTGCGTGCCGTCCGGACTTGCGTCATCGACAACGATGATCTCCCAGTCTAGGCCACTGATGTCAGCTGCGTCCGCGGAGCATTCAGCCTCATACTGCAGCCGGCAATGCCAGCCCGCCACACCAGACTATCTCTGCGCCCTCCTGTCCAGATCGCTCCAGCTGCGATAGAACACTGCAGCTGGACGGCAAAGACAGAGTTGTCGCAATGGATTCAGGCACTGCCCGCTCCTCGTCATCATCGACTTCGACTTCGCCAACGTGCTCCCCACGGTAAACTGGGAGCTCCCCGCACTCGATCTTTCTTCGGCACGCTTCCCTTCGCCTTCGCCCCGTTCCCTCCGACCTCGTTGCAACGCTCTGGTACCCACTTGCTCTCAAATGTCCGCGCGAGGAGCCAGGTAATGACTGGCAAGTTCTTGCGCTCGTTGTACGTCGGCAAGATGACCGAGTACTTGTCGGGGCCTGTGATCAGCTCTGAACAGCATCATCTATCCGCCCTTCCTCCTCCGACCGCGACCAAAGAGTGCCAGCAGCCGGTTTACGTCCCTCCAGCCCAGAGACCTTCCAGCAGTGATGGAGAGACCAAGCTCAGCTGCTCCAGCTGCTCGCACCCAATCGCTCGCCTCAACACCAACCCCAGCAGCTGTACACAGCCCACCCCGGAGACCTGAGGCTCACCTGTAGATGCAGCAGGCATGTCGATGATGGTATGCGCCATAGCGGTCGATGCCAACGACGCATCTTGCACTGACAGTCGTCGCGTCTTGTGGAGGCCGGCGCGACGTGGCCGTGGGAAGCTAGGGAGAGCGGGACCAAATCACCATACCTCGTGGCCAGCCTCCACCACACCCAGGGCAGGACCAAACGGTCGATAGAGGCGTCAGGGCGGCCTCGATGTCCAGCTACTCGTCACCCACTCTCTTCATCACAGACGCCGACAACGATGCCACCGAAGGCGAAGCAGCAGGCCAAGACGCCCGCCAAGGGCGACATCCAGATCGTCGACGGCAAGCGCAAGTTTACGCCGCGCGCGCCGATCCCGGCTGCGGAGAGGCTGCCGCGCCTTTATCGCGCCCTCACCGACCAGGTTAACGATGGGTACTTCGACAACGCGAAGAAGACTTGCAAGAGGAGTGAGTGTCATGGCCTTCGAGTGGTGTCGGGGTGGCAGACATCCTGGTCGCTACGTACGGAGCGGTTGAGCAGGCACGTGGAACTGCTGAAGAAGGCGTTCTGGAGGCAATGGCTGTTCTGCTCGGCGACGACAACGGCGAGGAAGACGAATCGTATCCAACGCCAGCCTGGCTAGCATCATCCGAGTAGCCGCTAACACCAGTCCTCGCGCTCGACCCGGCCTCAACGTCGGCCTTCCAGACCCTCCTCTTCCTTCATCTCCACACGGACGACTACGCCGCCGCCCTCGATCTCGTCGAGCACCCGCCCGCGCCCAGCCCTCCCGCGCTCGAGTTCGAGCGCGCGTACTGCCTCTACCGCCTGCACCGGGAGCGCGATGCGCTTGAGGAGCTCCAGAAGATCAAGGAGCGCGGACGCAGGGAGGAGCACCTCGAGGCGCAGGTTGTGAGTGGCCTCATCTTGAGAGGCGGGGTTGGGTCACGCGACTCGGACTTGACCCCGCCTGCTGCTCTCGTGTGTTCAAGCTGACGCCAGCGCTACCGCCTCGGCGAGTTTGAGGCTGCCCAATCGCTGTACGACGATCTCCTCTCTGGCGCCCCTCCTGTAAGTCTCGTCAATGTTGCGTTTTGCCCTTGGGCTACTCGCTCACTCCAGGCGTCCTCGGAGTACGACGACATCCGCACCAACCAGTCGGCGACTGCGACCCAGCTGGCCTTCATCACGCGCGAGTACACCGGCCACCTCTCTGCCCCGGCTGTCGACAACGCCGCCTCGGGCCTCACCGCCGTGACGCCATCCGCCGGCGAGCTCGAGTCCTACGTCCCCTCCGTCCCTATCGGCTGGGCGACGCGCGGCGTTCCCGGCGCCTCCAAGCCTGCTGCCGCTTCGACGTCGACGGCGGCCGCGAAGAAGGACGAGGCGAAGAAGCGCACCAAGCCGCGCCACCCGCTGCCGAAGGGCGCGGTCGAGGGCAAGCCGTTCTCTGAGGATGTGAGTTGCGCGTGGGCAGGAGAGGTGGGAGCTGACGATAGCCCGATCGTTGGATGCCGCTGCGCCAGCGCGCTTCGTATGTCAACGCGACGGCTGGGAAGAAGAAGAAGGAGCAGACGGGGCTTGGTACACAGGGATCGACGAGCGGAGGAGGCGGCGGCGGCGGTGGTGGCGGCGGGCATAACAAGAAGAAGGGGAAGAAGAAGTAGCCTACGAGGCGATCTTGCACATGGCCCAGCCCGACGCATCGATTGATCCCATCCATTGCTTCTATGGACAGAACACTTAATCCCAAAACATACACAGTCCATAATCACGGAGGCCACTGTGTGGACGCTCTCACACCTGGGCCTTCTTCTCCCACCCGTACTTGTCCGTGAACGAGTGCAGCGCACGCAGCATCGCGTCACCCTTGACCGCCTTCTTCTTGGGCGCGCCTCGCGACATATCCCCGTCCGGCTTCTCGTCGGCGCGGAGCGGACCCCACCTCTCGAGCACGCGCTCAGCGTCGCGTGGCGTGTACCACTTGCGCTTGCGTTCGTCCTTCTCCATCCTGGCGTCAGCTAGGCGTTGGAACTATTAAGCTGTTCCTCTCCTGCAGGCCCTTGCCTGCGTTCCTTCCTCCTAGGGTCTTGGCCGCACCCCACTCACCAGTCATCGTCCAGGTCGTCCTCGCTCGTCATCTCGAGCGCGTGGGTGTGCCAGATCTCCGGCCGTTTTCCAGGAGGAGGCAGCGGCTCCTGGACGCTCAGTTCTTCCGAGACGGCACGGGGCTTCTTGGTGCCAGCTGTGATGTAAGCGGCATGTCAGCTCTGGGAGGGAAGCAAGCATGGTAAGTGTGAGACGTGGGCGAGATGGAGGGAGGGGGAGAGCGATCGCTCGAAGGACAGCACATGGTTCTGGCGTGGGCGCGACTTTGTTGCTGCGCGTGGGTCACATGCCTGCATCACACGGACATGTGACGGTGTGACGTACAGGAATGACGGTCTGGCCATGCTGGCCAGATGTCGATCCGACGATCCGACGAGTGCACAATCCGCATGTCTCCGCAGATCCGCAGTTGGTTGGACACGTGCACATGGGCGCTGGAGAGTGGATCTCAATACATACCTTCCTCGCAAGCTTCGCGAGCGGCCGCTTCGCCCGTCATCTCCCCGTCGTCGACACCGCCCTTGGGCACTGTGACATGATGTGTCGTATAGGGCGTAGGCGTCGGGAATTGCGTGAGGTGAAGTATCGCGTCCAGGAGCATCAGACGCGCCAAATGAGTATGCACAGTCGAAACGTTGGGCGGAGGCACGAAAACGCGTCAGCTTGGCAGCGTAAAGCGCGTCAGTCTGGCAGCGCTCACGGATCCAGTAGTTTGGGTGCTTGCGGCTAGTGATTAGGAGCACGCGGTGGGTGGCGGGACAGAAGGGAATCGCGACAGCGACATGCCTGGGCGACTTCATGGTACGGGAGCGTGTACGGGTACCAGAACCTCGGGCTACAGGCGTGTTGGCGAATGGGAGGAGGACGAGGTTGGAAGACGACGAGAAGGTGAATTGGGCAAAGATGGCTAGTAACACGGAGATGTGACGAGCCGAGGTGATGATGTCAGAGCAAAGTCTGTCTGTGCACATGTGCCAGTGGCCAACCAGAATGGCCCAGGTGGAGGTGGTGGAGGTGGGGGGAAGGGTGGGAACTCCATATCTAATCGGGGGAATAAGGAAATGGAGCTAATGAGTATTATCGTTGGAGTGTAATAAATTCGAATAAAGCCGGAACTGGATATTGCCGACTTAAGGTAGGTGCGTTGCCATTAGAGCGGGGAGAGATGGCCTTGTGACAAGTCACCGGGTAGACACGGCACAAATATCATCCCATACAACCATCTCCTACTACCTCCTAACGATCGTCTCAAGTAGAGAACTCCCACACACTACTCTCACACTTTGCCAGCTCTTCAACCTTGACAACTTCGTTCTATCTCAACGACCACAATCTGCGCAGCAACAAAGACAGGATACCAGACAACTCGCCACCCGACCCCGCGTCCGCCCCCTTCCCGCGCGCCAAGCCCCGCCGTCTCCGGGGCTGCGCTCGTCGTTGTCGACGCCGCCGTTCTCGTCGCCGTCACCGCAATGCTCGACCAAGTCCTCGGCCGCCCTTCCCCAACCGTACGCCGCACCCAGATCTTCCTCGTCCTATTCTTCTGGATATGGAGGCTGTACAAGGGTGACGGCTCAGGCATGGGCGTAGGCCGACCGCGTCGCGTCACACGTCGCACCCCGCGTGACGCCACTTACACGCGCACATGGTGGCGTCGAGTATGGGCCTTCCTCGTTGCTCGAAGGAGTGGTCCACGATGGATGACCAACATCAATCTCCGGCTTAGTGAGTGGTCGTCGTCTAGTAGCCGTGGTTGTGACGTGCAAGGCGATTAGCGCTGACGCAAAAGAATCATTTACACCCTATCAGCTTATCCTTGGTACCCTGACCATCGCCTACGCTTTACGCCACCTGGATGATCTCTTAGGAATAGGAGGTGAGTGGCTATCATCACACTTCTTGTGCACGATGCTGACTACCTCCCGCAGCACCAGAACCATTAGCGAGAATGGTTCGTCACTGCTAACACACGGACGCCACTGACCACAGTACTCAGATCCTACTATCGGCTAACATACGTCAATACAGCGCCCTGGACGCCGGCTTTGCTTCGGCCATGACGATCCGTCCCAAATGGCTCAAAGACATTTGCAGCGTCGTATTTGGGTGCTACTACCTCCTCTGGGCAACAGAAGGCGACGAAGTGGTATGTGCCGTCACCCTAGCTTGTGAAGAACTTCTCTGACCCTTCAGCTACGACGGTACCGTGCCTTATGCAGCGTCGAAATGTTGCGCACGACGTGGGAGAAGACCCATGCCAACCCCTACGTGAGTAATGACAAGCAAGCTTCCACCTCAGAAGATGGTTGCTGACGCCCGGACAGCTGCGTGCCGTGATTGCCCTCCGCGTGCCCAGGCTACCAATTGTTCGGTCCGTTTATATTCCCCGCCCGTCAACATCATCGCGCGCCAACAATCCACCAGTCAAAGCGATGCTGTTCTTCAACGGCACCGAGAAGCAGCTGGCAAGAGCCACAGAGCTGGTCATGGACTTCCCGGGCGGAGGCTTCATCGCTATGGGCCCAGAGTGTCATGAGGAGCGCCTTCGAACATGGGCCATCCGCACGGGCAAGCCAATTCTCAGTATCGACTACGGCAAGGCACCAGAGTATCCTTACCCTTGGGCCATTGAGGAGGGTATCGATGCGTATCGTACTGTCACCGATTCGAAGGGCGCTGTTCTTGGCATCAAGAGCCGCCACCTGGGTGTCGTCCTCACCGGCGATTCTGCGTAGGTCTCTTAGTGTTGAGCTAAGCTGACACCCACAGTGGAGGCAACATCTGCACGACCATCATGAACCGCATTCTCGAGCACCCCAAGACCATCGCTCGGCCTGTGGCTATCATCTTGGCCTACCCAGCCCTCGACTTCAACTACACCTCGTGGATGTCTCCCAACAACCTGCGGGTCCTGCAGACTGAGCAGTCTGAAACCCACATTCCTGGTTTACTCCATGGCAAGGATCACATGCGACACAAGTCGCCTCTGAGTGTCGTCGATGACGTTGGCAAGAAGTCCAAGTCCAAGCGCCCAACGGCAAAGTCACGCAAGAGCTGGGCAGACTCGATCAGCGGGGCGTTGGGCATGACCATGAGCCCTAACCCTGCGACTAGCGGCTCCAAGACGCAGCCATCGAGTCCTCTCACGATGACCCGTCCACTCTCCAAGCGTACGGAGTCTGGCTGGTTTGCCTCTAGGGAGGAGGGTGCCGACTCGTCGGCAGCGGAGGACATCTCTGACTTGTCCTCTTCTGATGATGAGGAGGACGAGGACAAGCCTGATCGCCGGCGTGATGCCGACAAGTCGTTGGCTGAGCGTGTCAAGACTCCTGGTGTGAAGGCCGACGAACGCTTCACCGATGGCATTTTGAGTCTGTCTCCTGCCCAAGAACTTCCAGATGACGAAGCGCCGCTTGCTGGTCCGCTCAAGCCCAAGGCGAAGGCAGCGTTCGCAACGAGGCTCACCATGACGAGTCGGTGGGATACTTCCAGGACCGTGTCATCTCACCCTCCATGATGCGCGCCATGGCCATTCTCTACGTTGGTCCCCAGCGCTGCCCAGACTTTGAGACCGACTACTACATCTCGCCCCTCCTCTCCCCCGCTGAGAACCTCGCCCACTTCCCTCCCGTCTACCTCATCTGTGGCGAACGTGACCCCTTCGTCGATGACACAGTCATCTTTGCTGGAAAGCTTCGCGAGGCGAAGCGCACTCGTCGGTCGCAGGCAGCCAACGGATCGAGAAGAAGAGCGGCACCAAGGTCGGAGAGGGTCTACGCATGACCACCGGCAAGCCAAACGAGGACGTTCCTGACCATATCCTTAGAGAGACTGATGAAGACTGGGTGCAGATGCGCATCATCGAGGCTGGGGCCACGGCTTCATGCAAATGTCGGCACTCATGCGCGAGGTCGACTCGGTCCTCGTCGAGATGGCCGACTGGATCGACGAGTCATTTGAGCGCAACCGCTTGCTCGAGAAGGACAAGGAGGACGTCGCTGCTGCGCACGCAGCTGCCGCGCGGCGTTCGCCCCCGACACCCCCCCACCAGGCTACGCAGGACAACCTGCCCTCGCCCTTACGGTCGACCCATGTCAAGCCCGTCCGCGAATACACGCACACGCCAAAAGACAAGCCCGTCGGCGATGCGGATCTGGGCGTTGACTTCGGGCCAGAGTCAGACAATGAAGACAACATTGTCACATTCACCCCAAGAACAAGAAGCGCACGCCCCACCTTCCCAGTTCAACCCTGTACCACGGCGGCCCTCGCGCGAGGTGCTCAAGCGCGAGAACAGCGCGCTCAACTTTGACAGCTTGGACGACTTAGGCTCGTCTGGCGAGACTGTTGTCCTCCGCACACCTCCCCAGGGCCGCGTGGTCTTACCGACCGCGCCCGCGGCGCCCAAGGGTATGGCGTCCTTCGGCCTCTTCTCGCGCCCATCGAACACGACCAACCGCGGCCCGTAGCCGTCACGAAAACCCCCGCGACCTCGTTATACGCCACTATCCCCGGCGCGCGCCGCGGCAGCTCCCCATCCCCACCCTCCACCCCAGCAGCAACAACCCGCTCGTCAAGGCTGCGGTCGCGAGCGCGCGTGCTGCGTCCCCAGCACTTGCGGCTGCGGGCTTCGTGCCGCAGAGCGTCACCAGTGTCGACCCAGAAGAGATGTACCGCCGCCGCCGCGCCGAGGCTGTCTTCGGCATGGACGACGACGTCGGCTCTGACAAGTAGAAGTGTCGCATCACTGTCCGCAAACAGTTGTACCTGGTCATCATCCCAGTTGTTAGGATCCCAAAAGTGCTTGCTCAGCGCTATGCATATTGTGATGTAGTCGGGGTGTGCTCGGATCTTCCCGTCCTGCGTGGGCTGTACATAATAATCTGCATCTCCTTCCTGAATGATGTACATAGTATTCTTCTCTCCGTCCAGCAGTGGGTATCTGCTGGGCAATGCCGACTATCGCCGTTTGAGCGCTCCAAGGCGCCGCCGCATGCATAGACTCGTGAGTGCCCATCCAGCCGCCCAGCTAGTTCTCCCCAAGTGATCACAGTGAAATGCGGCGGTGAATTGCCTCTTGGCGGAGTGAGAACACGAGAGCGAAGGACCAGTAGCTAGCGGCAGGGCTCAGTGGAAGGGAGGCAGGACCGAGGACTGTCATACGCGCCTGTCTTTTGTTCCAAGAAGATTGATGCTACGCACAATGGATGTTCTAGACATATTGCATGGCCGGTCGCCGGGGATGGAGCCGTGCAGAAGGTGGGAGGTGGACCAGACGCATCCGGGGGTCTTCGTGATTCACCGCTCTACATGCGGTGGGAAGTCTAAGGGCCGCCACTCTGCCACTCTGAAATTTGCTCCCGAATTTTGGGCGCAACTCCTGAGACGAGGCTACAGCACAAATGTCTTACCAGGAAGACCGTGCCACTCTGTCCCACGAGTATTTAAGGAGCGCTCGTACGACAGTCCCCCGCGCTTTTTCACTTTCCACCTCTCACCCTACCTTCAACCGCCCCATCCCCCCAATATTTCTGTGCGTTCGCGCCGGCCACCTGTAAGTGCTGGCACGGCTTCTCACGACTGATTCCTCCTGACACTGATTACGACGGCCGCCGATGTCGATTCACGCCGGCGGCCGAGTTTACCCACTGACGTCCACGGCCACTCCGACGATTGCGATGTGCAGAAAATTACTGCAACGTGCGCCGACCACCAAAATATCTAACGAGATGCTGACGGGGACGGAGTACGTTGGCTGCACGGTCATAGCCCAGGCGACGGGTCCGCACAATGGGGGCAAAACCGCATATCACCGCGCTCACTCTCCCTCACCGCCTTATCTTCTCTAAGGCCGCCCGTTTTCGACCCAACCCTGCACGGCGCACTTGACCATCCCCGTCTCCGTCCCCGCTCACTCATCCCTCCGTCTGCGTCCGGACAGGTACCGATCCCAACTCCAGCCCAATTGTGGCACCCTACAAAATCCCTGAACCACGATAGAACAAAAGAACATCCAACGCGACCTTGCCAAGAGAAATTGGAACATGTTTAAACCACGACGCATCGGGCGTGCAGCTCAGCTCCCATTTTTCCCACGCACTCTCGACGACGAGAGCAAACATCTCTCGACGACGAGCACGAGCATAATGATGGCTTCAAGAAAATGCTTTCCGCGAATATCTCGGCATCCACTCAAGCTTCGCCCACCAAATTTTGACCACACCTTCGGATGACCATTGCGCAACCGTCAGAACTTTCCGCAAAGCTCTACGATGCGTCCTTCGCGAGATCCCAGAAAACCGCAGTAAATGCAGAGCGACCTCCCCTACCCATCAGCATTTACGGTGGGGGGAAAGGTGCACCTGGGGTGCAGAATGGTGTGCATGTCGCCGACAACCACATGGTCGTACGCAGGCGACCTCTGGTGACCACGCTAGCTACACGTTGGCTTCACGCTTGCTCCACGCTTGCTGCGCGCTCGCTATGAGCTCGTAGAGCTGCCACAAAAGTGCATTTTCCGATGTCCCGACTCGCACGTCTGTACGGTCGAGTACTGTACGCGATTTATGTAGGTGGGGGGCGTATATTGAAGAGTACCCCCCGCCTAAGCTAGCCCCAACTACGTACAAACTGCCACAACCTACATACTACACAACACAACACTTCAATTACCTAACGCAACACAATGTCTCAACCAACCTCAATCAATACACTTCTGGCGGCGGGTCTGGCGCTGGTACTTCTCGGGTTCGGTCTTGCGGTCTACCATCTAACTAAGACCAAGAGCAAGACCTCGGACCCTGAGAAGGCTCTAGTGCCACACCCCGACCTCGCCACTCTGGAGGACCCCTTCGCCAGGTCCTTCAGCTACACCTACCAGGCGAAACATACTATCAAGTACCCTGAAGTGGCACACTTCAAGAGCGACTTCATAGTAACCCCGCCCAGGGAGCCTACCAGCCACAACGGCTCATACCTGGCATACTGGGGGCAGCCGGTTCTCGAGAGGCCGGCGACTCCCAAATTCCGAGACCCTACGGCGAGAACCAGGTACGACTGGTCGCCGCGAGCGGTCACCCCGGTCCCGCCTGATAAGACAGCGGCCCGGTACCTCTAGAGCTGGCCTCTAGAGGTAAACAAACAAACAAGTCTGATAGTTCCGAGTTCCGAGTTCCGAAGTTCCAGATCCGGATTCGAATAGTATAGCCTTAACAAGTTGTAATAAATAATGAGTAATGAACATTTGTAACGACCTAATAACGGTGCATGGCCTAGAGGGGGGACCACTCACCTAACAGACCTCACTGACTTAGCAGAAATTATCCCCACCGCCGCACAGTGAGGGCAACCACTCTGCGGACTTGGCAAAAATAGTCCCAACACTGCCTGGCCTGAGTACACCGCCTCTGCTGACTGTACGCGATTTTACCGGCGCGTTGCGACGACTCCGCTGACTTGCACAATTATGCCAGCACCGTGCAGTACGTGGACGCGTCGGACCCCCTGACTTCGCAGCATTTTTGCCAGCGAGTCCGCTGATTTTGTACGATTTTGCCAGCGCCTGGAGTGGCCACCGTACGACGGTTTCACGGACTTAGCACCATTTTTTCAACAGCTCCACTGACTTGGCGGATTGTTTGCCAGCGACGTGCACCACTTCGATGCGGCCGCTCTATCGACTTCTGCAAAATTATCCCAGTGCCGTCCACTGACGCCAGCTGTTAATTAGTGCCCACATCCCTGCTTGACTTGCCGTGGCTTTACACAGACACGCGGCGACTTCACTGACTGACAAAATACTACCAGCCCCGTTGTTGTGGCGTACGAGGCGAGAGACACCGGGGCGCGGGCCACAGATGCAATCAACGTGAGATCCATCGTCTAAGCACAGTCCGGCATGACAGCCGTGCACTGACCCTCTGCATCAATATAGATGCTCACACCCCTGCTCACATAAGGTTGCCTTGCACAGCACAGCTACAGCTACAGATCGCCCTGCGGCGGGCTCCAGTCTAATCTATTTAATGGCCGTTGTCCACACAGCTCTTTCTATTTCTTCCCCGCCGCGTTCTTGTAAATGAATAGTCCGGTGAGGGCCAGCGAGTAGCCTGTAAGGTCAGCCGAGCCCCTCCACAATTGTTAGCACTCACCAAACACCTGAATCAGAGTCACTGGACTTCCCAAGAACACGACACTCGCCGTGATCAGCAGGATATCCTTGAAGACGCCCGCAAGAGTGAGGACGAGACCGCCCGCCGCGCTGATGAGGAAGACGGCCGAGACGTTGAGACCGAATGCCGCCAACGCGTTGGTGGACATGATGATGATGCCGATCCGCGGCAGCTCGCGGAAGGGTGCCCAGCCCTCCGTGAAAGGCAGGAAGCAGGCATTGATGAGCGAGCAGACGGGCGCGTAGTAGTGTAGAGACACCAGTGGGTCCATCTGCTGTCAGGCGAGTCCCGATCATGCCTGTCCTCGCAGCTCTTCATCCATCAAACCGAAGCTTGGACTTGGTCCCCGCAACCCCTCCTGTGAACTCGTCGGCCAGCGTGTTCGGCTGACGGCTGACCAAGGTGCCCGCAGAGAAATGAGAGTTATAGCCTCCCGCAGGCGAGGCCGGGATAGAGACAGAAGCACGACGCGGTTCACTTACCTTGAGACCCTGTAACAACACTTGGATCATCACAAGACGTCTGCGAGGTCAGCATGATCACAGGGAGTGCACCGGCAGCGCCTCGTCGGGGACGCACGATGATTCGAACTACGCAGTCAGCATAAGACTACTCGCCCTTGAGAACCTACCACCACAGCACTGGTCTGGCAAAGGAAGCCGAAGAGCTCAAAGTCAAGCTCGCCGTAAGCAGCTAGATGTCAGTAAGGCCAGCGCTGAGTGCACGAACCTAATGCGCAGCCGGTGGAGATGAGCTAGCGTCAGTCGTGCTCCGATAGATCTCCGTCGGCAACTTACCACGACGATAGAGAGTAGCTTGCCATTGAGAGGTTGGATCCTAAAGAGGGCTGATGTCAAGACAATCGCGACGGGTGTGAACGCCTTGAGCATCTGGATGAAGGATACGCTGAGGCTGTGGGTGTCAGCGAACGTGGATAGCAGCGACGAGAGCGCGGATTGGAGGAGCAGGTCATGGCCGACAGTAGGGGGCAGAGCTGCAAGATGCGCAGTTGCCAGGAGGCTAGAGTGGTCCAACAGCACATCTTCTAAGATGACCTCAACCATTCAAAGAGGGTTCAGTCATTCCGATCGTAGACTGTGTCGCGTCTTATGCGACGCCGCGATCTCAAGGGCACTCACGTCAAGTATGCCGAGTTGCTGAGAATAAGTGATCCCGAGAATAGGATGCCAATTGGAACGATCCGCTTGATGTACACTTCGCGCTGGTCGGTCAGCGCTGGGGAGGGCAGTCCACGGCAGGCTCACAGTCATTGGCACCCTGTCCAAGCCGTCCATCAAGTTCGTTGTCAACCGCAGGATGCGGGTACCAAGCGCCTGAAGTCAGCTCATCTCATCCACTCAGGACTCACGGCGCATCCCAGGTGGAATGAGGTGCTGCGGGTTAGCATCGGCGACACCACTGAGTGGGCGGGTGGAGGTAGGTGAGGTAGTCGCTGCAGCTAGACTGTAGCCTGGCGCCCGTTCGGTTCGAGCGCACAAGGGACATCTTCCCCTCTCACTCGTGGCCCCCGCCCTCGTTCCGATTCGCAATACGCACATGAATACTGGCTGCAGATCAGCATAGAAGTCATCGAGACCAGCCACTCACATATGGGAAGTTGAGGAACTGGTCGGAGTAGAGGTACTCTGCCGGATTAGCTATCAAGTCTGCGGATGGGACGCACTGTTGTAGATGATGACTGCGGATGAGAGAGCAATCCAGATGGGAACTGGGGATGGTTAGCGATCCGCTTGGCTGTAAAGGACCGCATAGAGCTGCCGACTATCGCTCACTGATAGTCGCGGCGCGCAAGTTGATCCTCCGTGGCTTGGTGTCGAGCTCGAGGTCGTCCTTCCCGCTCAGAGGCTGTTGAACGTCAGCACTACTGCTTCTCTGCAGGGCACGCGGTGTGCGTATCAGACTCACCATGCGCTTCTCTGAGTAAGAGGGACTGCGATCCCGTGGGGAAGGTCGGAGCAGTGTGTGAATTGGGGAGGAGCCCAGGTCACCCGGGCTGCTTCGGTCGGAGTGGGTGGGAAGGATGGGCGGACTTGGGCTCGACATCGTGACAGGAGTGGATGCGGTCTACGCCTGCTTAGGCGAGGGCCGAGGGATATGTATTGGGGAAGGAAAGCGAAGTGGTTAGGAGAGGATGTTGATGTTGAACGCGAGTGTTGATCGAACGTGGTAGCCGTGCACTTTGGTGATCGAGATTGAATCGGTAGGGCCACCGCGAATCTCAGGTCGTAGCCGGTGTCGATGATGTCACGAGAGCTACCCGCGGCAGTTGGGCTAGTCCTTGCAGTATGTATGATGATGATGAAGGATGAAGAGACGGTGTTGAACGGGGGACTAGAAGTCGACGGTCTAGTAGTCGTGTCTGCCAAGTAGAGTGGTGGGCGGAGTCAATCAATCGCGGGTGGACGGGATGGGAGTTCCGGGGTAAACGTTAATAATAACGATATGGGTGGTGGACGCGCGGAGAATGTTTAAAAGTACGGCACGACGCGCGCGCAGTAAATAGAAAAGGGTTGTATTGACAGGGGCCGCGGCGGGTCGCCCGGTGAAGGTGGGTGGGAGTTGGGAGGAATGCCTAGGGTGAGAAGCCTGGGGATGGTTGGGGGGGCGGGGGGGTGGAGAGACTTTGACCTACCAGGCTGGCAGTCCCGCCCCTCTTCCGTCTCCCTCCACTTCCAACTGTTGTCGATCTTTCTCCCAGGTTACAGGCCCAGGGCAACAGAAGTCAACAGTATGGATGTACGATGCAGAATCCGGATATACATCCACGTGCTTAATTGAATGACCATGTCCACCGTGAGAAAGTGAACCCAAGTTCAATCCATCAGCCCCGCGTTTCTTTTCGCGTTTCGGACTTGTCCAGGCGATTTACACTTGGCATCTCGGCCGACGAGCCCTCGAGAGCAACCGCCACCGACCCACCGAGGTCAGGACTCGTCTCTCAACACGACTTGGCATCCTTTCACACGTTCCCCATTCCTCGTCTCCTCTCCATCTTCCTCTCTTTCACCCAGTGTACATCATGACGGGTTCCGGAACAGATTTCTTCAATGTAAGTACACTCAAAGTTGTAACCCCGGTGCCAAGCTGACCCTTTTCTCAGCCTGTGGCAGCGTTCATCGCGCTCCGCGAGACCCTCGAGGCTGGCATCATCAGTAGGTCTAGCTAGGTTCAGGTCGCATAAGCTAACAGACAGTCGCTGTCCTCCTCGGCTTCATCGACCAGATCATCCCAGAGCATCCCCATGGTCGCGGACTCGAGGGAGCAACTAGCTCGTCAACGGCGCTGTTGCCAAGCGCGTCCGGTGCCGGTACCGAGGTTGGCGAGAGCGCCTACTCGACCTTTAGCGCCCGACGAGACTCCATGCGTGCTCCGGCTGTCCCTCCCGAGCTTCTCTCCCCTACCCTCTCTGCGCGCGCACTCGACTCCGACTTCGAGGTCTCCGACGACGAGGGCCTCTCCGGCGCCGACCAGCAGTCCAAGTGCTACAACCGCGAGCTCCTCGTCCGCAACCTCAAAGCGCAAGTATGGAGCGGCGCGCTCCTCGGCCTTGCCGCGGCGGCATTAGTCGGAGCAATCTTCCTCTACGTTGTGAGTGCCGCGGCTTTCTCCATGCCGTCCACGCATCCCTCACCTAGTTGCCACCGCTTCTCTGACACGCAGTTCTACACCTTCGCGCACGACCTCTGGCAAGATGCTGAGAACCTCTGGGAGGGCATCTGGTGTGGTCTCGCCGCCATAATGTAAGTCGACGTGAACTGTGCCTCGCTGACGCGCGTAGCATCCTCGTCATGGGCCTTGCCTTCCTCCGCCTTCCTCACGCGCGTATGAAGTGGCGCTACAAGCTCCTCTCGGCCGTCGAAGGTGCCGCTGGCGTCGAGGACAAGCAGTCGCACCAGCGCCGTCGCAAGATCCGCGCCCGCGCCGCCCGTGGTTGGATCCTCTTCGGTCTCCCTTTCATCACCGTTCTTCGTGAGGGTCTCGAGGGCGTCGTCTTCCTCGGCGGCATTGGGCTCACCGGCTCGCCGCTGTCCATCTTCACCGGCGCCGTTGCAGGCTTCATCATCGGCGGTGTCCTCGCCGTCACGCTCTTCGCGCAGACCGAGACCATGACGCTTCAGCGCTTTACCATGTTCTCGACTGTGATTCTCTTCATGATGGGCGCTGGGTTGGCAAGCCGCTCCGCGTACTCGCTCGAGCGCCAGTACTTCATCAACGCCGTCGGCCAGGCTGCCGCCGAGGCTGGCGACGGCCCCGGCAGCTACCGCGTTGCTGGCAACATCTGGAAGCTGACGTGGGGCAACCCCGAGCCCGGACATGAGGGCTACAGCGGCTTCTGGCAGCTCGCGCAGAGCCTTGTCGGCTGGAACAACATCGGCACCGTGTGGACTGTGTAAGTCTAGCTTCTTTGTGGTGATCCAAGCTAACGCACAGTGGGTTGTACCAGGCGTACTGGATCATCATCATCGTCACCCTCGTGCGCATGAAGTACAATGAGGGCCGCGCCGAGATCTGCGGCCGCCGCTCTAAGCGCGGCTGGGAGCTCGAGCGTGCGCACCGCCGTGAGCGCCGCGAGGAGGGCGAGGAGGAGGGTCTGCTGCCTCCCCAGGCGGAGGGCTCTGGCTCTCGCCGCAGTGTTGACGAGTAGAAAACATACACTACCTGTAGTACAACCAGGTCTCCACTCCGTAGACGGGGAGTGGGGCGTAGACTAGCTTCACTGTACAACGCCACGAACCTCTCTTGCACGGCTACCAGCATAGCATCAGTCAAATGTTTCTGTATTCTTTTGTGAACCGGATCTTAGTTGGAGGCTACAGGACTAATGGAGTTGCGTTCGCGACATGTGTCGCGCGGGCTGTAGAGGGGAGGAGGCGAGGAAGAGTCAGCCTTGGCGGGAGCAAGCTGTCGTAACAATGCACAGGATGACAGTAATACATGTAAGAAGTCCACTCATCTTCAGGAACTAACCCAGCGCCTCAGCCAGCAATCCACCCGACTCCGCCTCCTACGCACTCCCCAGGGTCCATGCTACCGGCCTGTCGTAGAGCTATCGGGTGGAACAGCACCTTTTGCCTCGTCGCGCGCCTTATTGAATCTACCATCAGCGCCATCCTATCTCGACGCCTAGTCTCACAGCCGGCGCTAGGAATACTCACTTGGGCAATATCTCCCGCAAGAACGCCGTGGCATTAGAGCGCACCTCGCGCTCCTGCACCTCCCCGCTGCCGTCACACGTGCGCGCGGAGCTTGCGGCGCCGTATATGACAGTACGGTCCGGCAGTCTGGGCGCGGGCCCGCGGGCGCGTTTCGACGGGCTTGCCGGTGATAAACCTCGCGCGTCGCCCTCGCCAGCGCCGGCGCCCTCTGTCCCGCGCTCCGGACTCGCCCGCGCGCTCCCACTACCGCTCGAGTTTAGGGTCGCGGCACCGAAGATCGAGTGCGACGGACTCACAGCCGTGCCGGCGCCGATCGTACATTGCGACCCGACGCGGACGCCAATACACCGGCTCCGGGGCGCGAAGCTGCACCACTCCCCCACGCTCTGCCCCTCCTTCCCGTCTGCCGACTCCAGATCGGGCGCGAGGTCGACAATAGCCCCAACCATCACCACGCTTCCGGCGCCGACGGTCGCGCGCCCCGGCCCGCGGAAGAGCACCTCCGCCGTCTCCTCGACTACACACCCGTCGCCGAACATGACCTCCGCACCGGGGGCGACGAGGATCGTCGCGCGGGGGTGCACGACGCACCCACTCCCCATCGTGATCGTGCCTTCGAGGCGGGTGTCGTAGGCCACGAAGGTGTCCTTGCCGGCGGTGAGGGTTGTGGGGCGGCGCTTGGTGGGGGAACGCGTGGCGGAGCGCGGTGGAGAGGGGTTGGTACGCGCGCGGGGCGGGTGGTACTGCGGCTGGTGGTGGGAGGCGGTGGGATGGTAGATTTGTGGGTTTGAGCTTGGGTGAGGAAGGGGAGAGACGTGCGGCCTGGTGTTAGCGACGGCGACGAGGGAAGGACAACGAGAGGGAAGGAGAGGTGAAGGAGGGAGGAAGGAAGGAGGAACCGGAGAACGAGCGGAGGGTAGTCGGGACGTACGTGAACGACGGTCCTGAACCCATCGCGGCCACCGACGAGCTCGAGTCGCGAGGGTCGTTCGTCCGAGGAGTAGTCATGGTCGCGATACGTGCAGATGTTGACTTGTCTTGAGGCGAACGCGCACATACAACCGTGCACCACCTCCACCGCGGGACCAACGCGCCACGTGGCTCACGCGACTGGGATGACGACCGTGCAACTCTCTTGCGCTCGCGTCAACATCCTCCTGACTTCATCCACTGCACTGCGGTACGACAGCGACGATGCAGCACACCCAGGCCGTCCCGCTGCACCTCACGTCGCTCGCCATCCTGGCGCCGAACAACTCGCCGCTGTACGTTCACTCGTTCACGGGCGCGGACGACGATCTGCGCGCGTACCATCTCGCCCATGGGGCGGTCGACGTGATCGAGGAGAGGAGTGAGTAGAGGCGGAATGTGGACAGGGCTGACGGCAGTCGTGATGACCTCGGGGCCTAATCGGCCCGCGGACAGTTATCTTGGGCTGCTGTTCTGTATGGAGGACCAGGCTTTGTGAGTGTAGAGTGCGGGACTGGCTGTCGTTTCACGCCGCTCACACCAGCTACGGCTTCCAAACGCCCACCAAGCTCCGCATGGTGCTCAGCGTCGCCCTCGTCGACGCGGCCGTAAAGGACAGCGACGTGGTAGCCATCTTCCGCGCCGTGCACCAGCTCCTCCTGCGCGCAGTGAACAACCCCTTCCTCAGCCTCCCCGCGAGCTTCACAGCCAAGCCCGCGACAACTGGGCGAGCAGACGGCGCTGAGGCCCAAGCAAGAGAGGGAGACGGGACGGCGAACGGAGAAAAGCCACGAGAGCAAGATCCAGTCTCCACTGCGACGGATAACCTGGAGTCGCTGCGGCTACGCAACGAGCCCGTGCCGGACGACAGGATGTTCCGCACCGGGCCGGAGGATATCAAGCCGGAGTGGCTGCGGTCGCGTGTGTTCACGGCCGGGATCGAGCGGCTGGGGTCGCTCCTTTCTGGACCTAGGGGGTAGGCTTTTGTCCAAGGATGGGACTGAGGCACAGGGGTAGTGTGCGCAAGATGTCGGGCGGGCGGGCGTAGCCTGAGCGACGGACGGACCAGCGACGTCGAAGGCGGCGCAAGATGCGAGGCGAGGCGATGTGCCGCGCCAGAGAAGCGAAGCGAGAGGGGCGGTGCTGGGCGCGCGACGGCCTTCGCGGAAAGAGGACGAGCATAGGAATGGCAGGAAGAGGGGCGAAACTGCACGACGCGAAGACGGAGAGGGAGGAGAGAGTGATGGCGTCGCATAGACTGCAGACTTGTGCGTGCCTCGTGACAGCTACGGTCGTTGACTACTGACGACAGATACTGAGAACATGTACATTGCATACCACGACGCTGGTTCGATCACAGACTACTGACGCCCCAAACGCGGAGCACCTTCCCCCACTCCACAGCCCACACCCGGTCCCGGCGAGCGGACGGTCTACGCCCACGACCCTCGGCGCCGCCGCGCAGCCCTCGCAGGTTGCGCGGGACCCAGATTGACAGCCCTTCATTGACACTACGACCAGAGGTCCGTGGACGTCGTGACAGATACGGGGCAGACATGAGCTACTGTACAAATATGCATATGATAAATGAGCCCAAATTACTCAATGCCCTTAGCCCTACATCGACCTGCGGAGCCAGAGGAGCACCTCCCACGCGAGGTCGGGCGGCACCGAGTCGCCGAGGATGTTCTCGGCGCCGTCGAGCGACTCGTACCGCAGCCCGCGGAGGGCGAGGCTCATGTGCTCGAGCACGTCCTGCGCGGCGTCGTCGGCGGGCGTCTCGTGCTTCTCGAGCTCGAGCACGATCTCCGTGATCAGCGCGTGGCGGGACGAGATCGTCGCAGTCTGCTGTCAGTGGGTTGCTGATACTAGGAAACCCACCAGTCTGCCAGCCGACACCTCGCCCGAGATCTTGTTCGTGAACTCTGGCGTCTGGCCATACTGCCACTCCCACGACTGCTGTCAGCTCGGGTCAGGGGCTCTTCAGCTCACCTTCAAGTCCTCTACACCCTCGTGCACCACGGGCAGCTCGACGTCCTCCTCGTGCACGTCGTACTCGGCGACACTGCCGGCGTAGGCGGCGACAAACTCCTCCTTGACGGCACGCACGAAGTCGTCGTGCGTGATCTCCTCCTTGCCTGCTCGGTAGGCGTTGATCGTGCCCACGGGCGCACGGTGCGACGCAATGCCCTTCGTCTCCATGTTCGGGGAGTTAGACCTCAGCGCAGCGCCGAGGGAAGCGACGTCCGACGAGATGAGCATCGTGCCGTGGTGGTAGGCGCGCTGCGAGATGATCTTGTACGCTGACCCAGAGACCTGTCGTCAGATCAGTTCTCGTAGGTTGCGAAGAAGAAGGTAACCTACCTTGAGCTCGCCCTCCTTAGTGCCGTCTGGTCGGAGCACGACGTCGTTGCGCTCATTCACCATGCACGACGGCACATTCAGCCTATCCCGCACTGCGCGAGCAACGAGCTCCGCACCGCCAGAACGCGTGAACAGCGCACGCGGGAGGATGACGGAGAAGTTGGTGTTGCCCAGGTCCTGCCATCAGCTCTGGATGTTCGGGAAAGAAGCTGACATACGTGGTACACTGTGCCGCCGCCTGAGCGGCGCCGGACGAGGGGAGGCCGATGTCCTTCAGTACCGCGGGTCGTCTCCTTCCACGGGTTCTGGTTGCGGCCGATGACGACGCACGGGATGTTGCGGTACACGAAGAGGACAGGTTGATCGGTCGGTGTATGCCGCAGCAGCCTGCGGTCAGCGGGCAATGGGTTATGCAAGCTCACCAGTCCTCGTAGCTGAGGTTGAACCATGGGTCCGTGGAGTGGGAGACGTAGCATGCGGGCTGAGGTCAGCTACAGCGCGAGGAAGGGGAAGAAGAGGAAGGCAAGGAAGACGGAAGAGAGGAGAGGGTGACATACCGGACCAAGCTTGGTGGCTTCCTCGTTGCTACGCGCCGTGGCGGAGAAGAAGCGCAGCGGCGCACATGTCTGCACTCTCAATCCCAACCGTGCGGGAGCGCCGCAGCGCAGCGCCGCGATGGAGGAGAGCATGAGCGGGATAGAGTGATTAGCAGAACGCAAAGTCGGACTGGAATTGTGGAGGACCAACAGAGCACCTCCACTTTCCAACGGCCGGAATCAGATTCGCCTTCGACAGATTCGTCTCGACGTCTTCCAATGCAGCGATATACCGTCGATTCCATGTCACAATTCGCATCCAACAGCGCACATGGGCCGCATAATCCTCCTACGCATGGTTCAGATTTTTACCGCATCCGCGCATGCATAGCAGTCGCCGAGATACGGTATTCTCGACGGCGGCTGGAGATATTTCAGGCACGGTGAACATTACGGGAGCAAAATCGGGCGCGTCCGGACGCGTAGGGAAGTCAGATTGTTGTTGATCCTCAAGAGGTAGCGAGCGGCGTCTCACCATCTCAAACATTGATCTCGGTCGACTCATCCATTTCCCACCATTACACCTCGTAAACATGAATCGACGAGGCCACCTCTCGGCCAAAGTACCGAATGTGAAGCTGCGGCCACGGACGAGACGGCACGCGTCGCCGCTCCCGCTCGACAACGACAGCGAGATCGTGCAGCGCGCATGGGAGGATGCGGGCGCCGACGGTGGGTAGTTTAGCAAGGGGGGCTAGGAGCTGACGGCAGACGATATTGGGCCGTGACGAGCGGGACGGACAAGCCGTGGCGGGGGATCACGATCACGTTCACAGGCGTAGATGACAAGCCGGCGCTGGCAAAGCTTGTCAAGGACCTTGGTGGCGAGATCGAGACGGCCCTGACAGTGAACGTAACGCATGTCGTTGCGCCGGGCTTTGGGAGTCCAAAGTATCTCGTGAGTTGTCATTTTGTGCTACGCTGACAGCAGTACGCGATCGAGCACTCCATACCAGTCGTCTCGCCGAGCTGGATCCGCGATGCGCACGCCAAGTGGTTGGCGGGCGAGGAGCTCGATGTGCCGGCGGTGAGCTTATAATCACACGAGTTTAGCTGACGACAGAGCATAGAAGCGCACCGGCTGCAGGCGTTCATCGGGCTCAAGATCGCGATCTCGGGCATCGAGTCGCTCGACCGCCGCAAGCTCATCATCCGCTACATCCAAGACAACGGCGGCGTCTACTCGAAAGACCTCGACCGATCCTGCACGCACCTCGTGAGCGCGTGGCCCACAAGCGACCCCAAGGCGAAGCAGAGCGAGAAGGTCAAATGGATCCTGAAGCAGCTCGGAGGACCGCCGCGCGCCGGCGCGGCAAGCCGTTCGATTCGGAGGACCCGCGTATCGTGTACGAGGAGTGGCTGTGGGACTGCATCGCCTACGGGCGGTGGAAGGAGGAGAACTACGACGCACGCAAGCCGCGGGCAAGGGCGCGTCACGTTCGAGGAGGTGCATGACGGGAGCGTGTATGAGCGGTTACGGCCCAAGCCGCTGCCCGTGCCCGAGAGGACGAGGGCCCGGTGGTGGTGCGGAAACGAAAGCGCGACAATATGGAGAACCTTGTGGGCGAGCTCCTGTCGACGGCGAACGTGCCCGAGCCTGAGCCGGCGGTAGCTGAGCCCATGAATGTCGACGCAGCAGAGGGCAAGGCGCCGCCGACACCGCCGCCCGAGGACGAGCTGCCGAGCCGCGGCGACGTGTTCGATCGCAAGCCGTCCATTCTCCATGCGTCTCGGTCGACGTCGTTTGCGAACAATGCCGCTGCTGGGCCGTCGTCTGGTCCTGCTCCACCACGGTCCGGACCCTTCAAGCAGATCTACGCAGGATTGCGGTTCAGTCATACTATCCCGGCGGGGCACGAGGAGGCGCTGGAGAATGCTCTGCGCATGCACGGCGCGACTGTCGTCCCCGAGGCAGAGCGTTTGGCTGGCGCGCCCGTCGACTACGTCGTCAAGAGAATGTACGTGCAGGATGGTAGCATTCCTAACGCCCAGCGAGCAGCCATCGCCAGAGGTGCCACCCATGGAGAGTGAGCCCAAGCCCGAGGTCGTGACGGAATGCTGGATCGAGGCATGCTGCTTCGAGCAGTCCTTCCTGCCGCCAGATAGCAACCTCGTCTTCCGCCCACTCCCCTTCCCATCCCGTTGGCAGGGGCAGAAGAATTCGTGGTGCACGTCACTGGCTTCCCCAGCGACGTGAGCGTCTTCCTCCGCCGCATGCTGCGTGCCATTGGTATGTGCTCTTGATCGACTCTTCTGACGGCAGGTATGACGGTCGAGAAGACGATGAGCAAGCACAGAACGACGCATATCGTCATGGGCACGCCCAAGGCGAACAAGAGAGAGAAAGCGATCGAATGGGGTGTGAAGGTCGTGCGCGAGTCGTGGGTGTGGGCGATGGGGAAGGAGGGGCGGATCGCACCTGTCGAGGAGCATGCTCTGGACTTGGACCGTGAGTGCGCTGTGATCTTGGCTGGCCACAGCTTGGCTGACAAACAGAAGCACCTCCAGCAACGACGTCTACTGTGCCGCTGAATACGTCGGCCGCGGTGCTGAACACGTCTGACGCAAGCGGGGATGTCAGCTTGGACGCCGCCGACGCTGCGCCGCGGCCTACATCCCGCGCCGATCTCAGCGGCACGACCGTCGGCAGCGGGAGAGCAGCCCCGCTCTCCCCGGCGGAGAGGCTGAACCGCACCGACAGCCCTGCCTCGCGCGGTGGCACACCAGGCCAACCCAGCCCCAAGCCGCTCACGACCGAATCAACTGACGACGACGTCACAGCCGCGCTCCGCCTTCTCGTTGCCAAGGGCGACGCGGCTCCCCGATCTGCAGCTGTAAGTGTATTATCGCCTTTGACTCGCGGCCGAGCTTCATTCCCCGGGCTGCGGACAGCGCTAACTTCCAGCCAACACGCCGTTCCCGCCCCGCCTCCCGCGTCCTCGGCCCTTCGGCGTCCAACTCGGGACCGCTCCCACCCTCAGCGCTGGCTTCGGCATCAACGTCCCCCGCGAACCGCCTTGGCGGGCTGGAACACATGCCCCCCGGCTTCCCGAATGGGGTGGAGGACGAGTCGATGCGTGTGACGTACGCTGATCCGCGGTCGGAGAAGGAGCGGCGGCGGCTGATGGATGCGGTGATGCGGGGAGAGGCGAAGCGGACGCGGTTGTGAGCGAGTCGTCAGCCGCGAGTGCAGCGAGTGGCGACGCGTCTGCCGCGCTCGTGGTGGTACGTTAGGGCGCGCGACGCGTCCGGCCGCTTGTCGACATGCCCGTGAGGTGGAGGTTGTACAGCAGCGAGGAGATAAGAAGATAAGACATTGGAAATGTCGGCGATGTCGGGGGTAGTGTACTGCTGCCCGTGCATGCATGCGCCAATGCATCTGGTACCACGTGTCTACAAGCTATACTCTGCTGCTCGCCTGGGCAAAGAATGGAGAACGGAGTGGCCGCCGCGACCTGCCTTGCCCGACCTAGCTCACAGGCTTGCCCACGCAGTGGCGCCCACAACACGCCCATGCTCGGCATGGTCCATGTCTCAGCCCAGCTGAATGCCGTGACCGCCAATAGCCAGTCCGAATGCGACTACGCGAGACGGTACCTCGTCCTGATTCACCTACCCGTCTGCTCCCCTCGCCGTCCTAAGCTTTCTGCCGTTCACTCGGGCCCGATGTCGAGGTAACACCGAGCAGCGCACACTCGGCTGGAAGCTCAGCCGAAGTCGGAGTGACCACGTCAACTCACCATAAAGCTCGTGTCCTTACACGGCAGCTGCTCTGCTCTCAGATATCCCGAGCGATTGACACCCTGCCCAACCTCTCCAGCCGAGCTGACACGTTCCTACTGGCCGTCTGGACGCGATCGCGGTATGCGGCGCGTCCGGCTACGTACCCGGCCATGGCTCGTTTCAGGCGTTACCACAACATACCGGAATGGTGTGCGTCGCACGTCAGCCCCTCGATCCTCAGCATCTAGCATCGCGGTATGTGCTCTTGCTCTTGCTCGTGCTCGATCGCGATCGAGTTGCGCTAAACGTGGGAGACGAGTCGCGTCACGCACATTCCTGCGTTTGCCCGATTCGTGACTGTCTTCCGAGATTCCGTGCTTCTGACATTCCCACGCAGCAGAGGGTCGAGGTGGGGGCACCGGGGCCTCTACAATGAGATCTGGAGACATTCGGGGTTCAAAGCTAGGAGAGAGTGGAGAAATCCGCGCCCTACGCCATGTGGAGGCTAGCATACATGATAAAGCGACGTGCACATCGGCCCACGTTTCGGCTGAACTGAGGCGATGGCCGGGTTGGCCGAGCGGACCGGCGCCGATCCGACTGCGACGTCGACGTGTAGATGAGCTCATGCACAGCCGAGCCTTCAGTTGAGGTCGAGGTCCAGAAGCATAATGCGGGGCGACTATGACGAACAATAGTGGAGATGAGGGGCATGTACGCGTCATGAAATTCGACCAAATCTCGACCGCCAGGGCCGGAGCATAACCAGGGCGGAGGGCGTGCACCCTCCCTGTGCCCTGTGAGGCCTTATTGAAGCATGAGCCGGCGGCAACTGAACCTGTTGCGATGACGAACGGGCACCTGTCGCCGCGTCAAAACAAAAGCAAAACGACTTCGAACTATGAATCATCGTTCGGCTGGACTACGCGTCGCGCCGGCAAGAATGTTGGGTGTGACGATTACGAAAATCTTTCGGTTTGGACTGCGCGCAAGGAACATGTCGTTGTTCTGATGGCCTGTGCATGCAACTGGCTCTCGCTTGATACAGCTTGGAAGCTTGGAAGTATGTACTCACCCCTCGCTCGCTCTCCCCTCACCGCTCATGGCACACTTCTCGGGACGAGGCACACCCTCCAGAAGTGCGCTCCGCGTCTTTTGTTAGAAGCGGAGACGGGGGTCCGCAGCACAAGCGTAATGCTTCATGCTTAGACCGCTAGATTAGCCTATCGGAGACGCGATGCAGCCGTGAAGCGTGAGAGCAACAGTCTACCAGGAGGAGGCTGCGAGCGGGTCGGATCGTTCGGGGTCAAGTGTTGTGAAGTTCCCACGCTTTTTCTTCAATTGCGATGCAGAGCGGGCGGATCCCCCCTGCGCCCTCAGTCTCCCTCCTGGAGCCCTCTCCTCGGCGCTCTGTCTGGTGCACCTACTGCTGTGCTAGAGGTACGCCTTCCCATGACCGTCCCCTTAGGAATCTGCGACTCTTTCAGCCTACAGTAGTGCTCAATTCTCCTTTCACCTAGCAATAATATTATACCTTGGATATAGAATTGTTGCGTGCGGAACGTGGAGGCGAAGGGATCCTGCGTGAACGTGAGCGTGCCTGAACATCCCTGACTAAGGAAAACCCTAGATACTGGGCACTACCCTGAACACGTTAGCTAGATAGGCCCAGATGTTTCTAGGTTTCTACAGGGGCCAAGACTTTTTCTGCACTTGTCTAGGCAGGTATCGCACTGTAAAAAAGTGTCCGGGTGGTGGTGGTGGCGCATTAAACGCGATATCCTCCGGGCCGAGGCGTAGGACTATAGTAGGTAAGAGGCAGCCGATGGCCGCGATGGGCGAGAGTTGGGCCGGGGCGCCGAAAAACATATCGTCAGTGACAGACATCAAGGAGCACAGACGTACAGCCGGTAGCAGAGGGTCTCAGGCATGCCAGGCAGCGGGGATGCATCAGCGTGCGTGAGAGGTATCAGCAAAGGAATGAGTTGATTGAAAAGCCACTCCCAGCCTAACTTCACCGTGCCCTTCCTAACCCATTACCCACCTCCATCCTCCCGACGCGTACGACGTCCCATCACAAACACCAAAAGCTCGCCAGCAGCAACACCTGCAGCAACAAACGTTCACGTTTCAGCCAAAGTAAGTAGTAGTGTTCCTGCCCTATTCTGGGTACGTTATGGCTGCCCTCTTTTCTGTTTTCTGTTTTCTGTTATCGGCCTCCTGGCGGCGTAGTACTTGGCTAGCCTGGTCAAGGTACCGGCTTCCCGAATCATTTTCCCCTTTCCTTGCCTATCTTGCCCGTCATGCCGCGGTCGACGCCTCGACGCCCTTTTAGAGCACGTTTACGATTCCCACCCACCCAAAAGACCATTTAGCAATATCAACAGGCTAGATCAGGCATATCGCCCGCGGCCTGCGAGCTCTGCCTGTCGGGTCTTCACGCACGTCCCACGCAACTCCCACGTCACAGAGCTTCGACGATGCACTGCACCCGCTGCGCCGCGACGCCTTGCCTCTCTACTTGCTCTGTCTCACGCCCGCCACGTCACAGCGGAATGACGAGTGGCCAAGGGAAAAGACGGCGAGAAGGACGAAGCCAGGGTTCGGACAGGGAGAGGGGGTTAAGAGGCTGCAGATTAGACGCGTTTATGTCTCCGTGTTGAGAGTGGATGAAGTAACCGGTCGGCATCGGTCGGTACTGGCCACGGGCAGTTTGCCGCCACCCACCCACCCACTTTACCCACGCTCCGCAACCACTTCCACCACTCCCACTTCACATTCTTCTTCTTCTCTTTCACTCTCTCCTCTTCCACGATCGTCGTTTATCAGTCGTTTCTCACCTCTAGACTCCTTACTTCATCCTCCTCACTACCCGTTCTCCCACCAACAACACATCAATAACAATGGCCGCCACCGTCCAGCAGCCCAACGGCACCGCGCCTCGTAAGTTGATTCTTGGGCACTGCAACACCTTCCTCAAAGCTAACATCGCAGACCTCAAGATCGTTGACCGTGTCCACAACGTCCCCGTCGTTCACGACTCGGTTGCTTACGCTGAGTGAGTCTTCCCCTCCACGCCCACATCGCACCCGCTGCACCGCTCACACCAAGGCACCTCATCAAGTCGACTCAGCTTACCTCCAACCTCTACCAGACCTGCCTCAACCTCGCTGCTCGCGCCCTCCAGACCGCCGAGCCCGTCCTTGAGCGCACCAAGCCTCTCATCGAGTCGGCTGACAACCTCGCCGTTGCCACCTTTGACCGCGCCGAGTCTGCCTTCCCTTGTACGTCGCCCCCATCTTGGCTTCCTTCTCTCGCCCGCACAGACCACTGACACCGGCTATAGACCCCTTCAAGACCGCGACTCAGGACCTCATTGGCGTCAAGCAGGCCAAGGCCGTCTACGACGAGGTCAGTGCATTCACATGACAGATCCCCTTTTGCCGAATACTCATGCCCCCGCAGCGCCTCGCACCCGCCCTCGAGGAGGTCGTGAAGAAGACCGCCGCTATCAACACCGAGCTCGGATCTCTCCAGACCCGCGCCGCTGAGGCCCTCCACAAGGGCTCCGAGGTCTCGCACGACCTTGTTGAGCAGCTCAAGGCTCTGGCCGACCAGTCCAAGGACCTCCCCGCCCAGCTTATCGAGGGCCTCGGCAAGGTGACCACCG
The DNA here is from genome assembly GCA_020011015.1 of Cutaneotrichosporon dermatis. NCBI lineage: Eukaryota > Fungi > Basidiomycota > Tremellomycetes > Trichosporonales > Trichosporonaceae > Cutaneotrichosporon > Cutaneotrichosporon dermatis. The sequence goes on along the minus strand of JAIGNX010000002.1, from coordinate 1,135,410 downwards.
ACGTCAAGGCCATCGTCCTCTCCAAGGACGGGACTGTCCAGGAGAAGACCAACAAGCTCGGCTCGTACGTCGTCGAGCAGGTCAAGCCCATCATCGACGAGATCTACAAGCACGTCATTGGCGCCAAGAAGGCCGCCGTCGAGACCGCCGACAAGGCTCAGGAGACTGCCAAGGACAAGGCTCCTGCTGTCCACGACGACTCGTCCAACTAAGCCCCTTAGTCTGGGCTTTAGTGTTGACGACCCCCGCGAGCTAGGATATAGTATAGACCTCTCCTCCCAAGTCACGTACCCCGCATTTTCTCTGCCTAAATAGTTACCCCCTAGCCCCGGACGAGATGTTTATAGATTTATGAGCCCCTCCGTGTCGAGTTTCTCCGACACTCTGATTCCCTAGTGTTTTGTATTCGTCATGCGACGTGTGATACGACGGCGAGCAGTGCGCTGTGTAGTGCATGGGTGAGGGCTGGTGCCGATATTGCTCGCGATCATGTGGTCACTGTTGGAATCCCTGGCTTCAGTACATGTGCAGGGTTCGGCCCGGCAAGGGTCGAGTGGTGTGGAGCCGGGTCCAGGCGTGTCGGGATAGAGAGCTCTCGTCCACGACCGCATCACCTCCTGCCTTCTTCTGAATGAACCGTCGGGAAGATGACGGATCAGCGACAGGAGCATGTGCAAGCATTCGGGAAAGGATTGTCGACGTCGCTCAACGTCGGTGTCTGGTCCATGGGTATGGGTTCTATGGCCACCTGGCCACCTGGCGACCCCGCACCATCCCGACCCCTCTCACAAGCTGACCCTGCACGATAAGCATAGCTGCGGACCACGCGTCCCCTGACTACCACTATCAACCTGCCATCTGCCATCTGCCCATCTGCCCATACATCCGGCGGCTTGGTGACTGGTGCTGACCATAACAGCACAGCGCAGCTTACCCCTTTCCTCCAGTACATCTTCCTTCAGTAGTCGGATCAGGTCGATTAACCTCTCTCTAACGTGATGGAACGTTCAGCTGTAGTGCGCATCCACCGAGCCGGAGTAGCCAGTAGGCAGTGGACAGAGGTGGATGTGTTGGTTAGCGCGTGGCCGCGCCAAGTAGACTGTTACAGGATACATGCCATAGATTGGCGGAAGGATCGGATGGAGGAGCTTGCCTAGGAATTGGGCTACCGTACTTGGGCTAGATGGGATTGCACTCCGCTCCTCGCTGTTGCTGCCCATCCGACTTCCTCCCCTCGAACGTTTCAACACACTGAGAATCAACACGGCTCACTGTGCCAGCTGCTTCATCTCTGCACTTCCGCACGTTCGCGGACTCGCAGCGCAAACTCGCACCCAGCCAAGGTGAACGCGTCCCTCGGCCGACTGATTCACGGACATCCCCCAATCTCCGCTATCGCACGTGGACATACTCCCGCCGCCACGCCTGAGCGCTGGGTGGCGATGCGCCGAGCTTGGCAACGTCACTGCACCAACACCTTCATCACCATTCTTGTCGAGCCGAGCGCATCGATAACAACGGACGGACCGGGCCAGCTAGCGATCACGACGACGAGATGAGCTTTAACGACCTGGAGCGCGGGACGGGCGGGCGCCGCGCGGGGCCTGGTGGTAAGTGATGTTTGAGGAGGCATTGTTGGGAGGGAAAGGGAATGTCGGGGGCCGGTTGTGGGGCCAATGTTGTGGAAGACGATGAGATCTGAAGGATCACTCGATTATACATTCCATGATTGACTTGGGAGGTCTAGGAGAGGACTCTAGAAGCGGAGACGCTGGTCCATGAGCAGCGTCATGTCGTCGTCGACGACCTTCTCCGGTCTATCGCACCCTCCTTCATCTCCCCGCTCCCCTGGCCCTATTGCGTTTCCATCGCGACGTCTCCCACGAACAAGGAGCTGTTCGTTGGCATAATGTCCAAACGACGCTCCCCCTCCCAAACCATTCTCGCCCTCGCCGCTCGCTGCGCTCGCAGACTCGCTCACACCAGAATCCGACCCAGACTTCACGCGCGTCAAGGACGCCGTCTCGATCCAGATCTTCAAGATCCAGAGCAATGTGCAGGGCATCCAGCGGCTCATTGACAAGCTCGGCACGGGCGCGGATGGGCCGAGTGTGCGGACGTCTCTGTGAGTGTAGCGAGTGGCCGGGGCGCTGCGAGGAGGCGCGGACCAGGATGATGGGGGGCCGAGCCAGGGAGCGTTCGAGACGGCATGGGCTGGATGGGGGGAGCCGTTGCCAGCTTGCAGTGGACCATCGTCTTGCATGCGTAGTCTGAGGCGAGTCCGCACCTGTACCGTCAAAGGCAGTGGCCAGCTGTCTTATCCCAAACGCAGCTGGCATGTGTCGTCCCTCCCCCTTCCCTCAAAACCCTATGCCTTCTTATCGTCGCTGACACCAGACACAACCTGACCGAGTCGACACGAGACATGGTCAAGAAGAGCACCGACGACGTCAAGGCGCTTGCGGCGTTCCCCTCCGGTGGAGACGGTCAGGTGAGTTCATGCTGTGATTGCTAGACGGCGGCTCGCGGACCGAGATCGTGGCTGCCATGGCGGCTACCTGCCACGGCGGGTTCTTGCCGCTTGCTCTTGACTGTGGATGTCTGCTCGTTCGCCGAGTGAATGAAGCTGACAGCAGGCACAACGCAAGGCGATCCAGTCCAAGCTCTCGCGCGAGTACACCACGGCGTTGCAGGGATTCCAGCGTGTTCAGCGTCTGTCGGCAGAGCGGCAACGGAGCACGGTCGAGGTGCAGAAGCGGGCCGTCGAACTGGCCGACGAGAGGTGAGTAGTACGAGCGCGCGGCGCGGCCGAGGAGGGTACTACGGCAGGTCGGGTGAGGAGGAGGAACTACGGATTGGAAAGCAGCAGGAGAACCGTCGCGTCATCCTGATCCTGGTGCTACCAGGTGCAAGCCCTCAGCCATCAGCCCTCTCCGATTGTGTGCTCGCCGCACGCGAAGTGCACCTCATCTATTACATCCCCGCTCCAGCCCACACTCCCTCGCTCGCTTGCATCGCTAACCCCAGTGCCACCGAGGACCGCGACTCGGTTGAGCTCGAGCGCGTCCAGCTGCAGACTCAGACCCAAGCGACCGCACCACAGATCACCCAGTCCGAGCTCGAGTTCCAGGAGCAGCTCATCGCCGAGCGCGAGGGCGAGATCCGCGAGATCGAGAGCGGAATACATGAGCTCAACGACATCTTCCGCGACCTCGGTGCGATCATCCAGGAGCAGGGAGGGTTGATTGGTGAGTCCCCGGACACCGAGGCGCAGCCGAGGTGCGCGAGGCCTGGGTGTATGTGTGGAGCACACTGTGGCCTGGCGCACTGCCTGCCGCTCGCCGCCGCGCTGCGTTCGCTGACCCCAGACAACATCGAGAGCAACATCGTCAACGTCGCCGCCAACACCTCCTCCGCGGCCGAGGAGCTGACCTCGGCGCACGAGTACCAGCGCAAAGCCGGGCGCCGGATGGCATGTCTTCTGATCATCCTTGGCATCGTCGCGCTCTTCGTGCTCCTCGCGATTCTGTCTTGATTGGTTGTATTGGTTGTAGATTATGCACACGGCGCTGCCAGTTGGCGAGAGAGAGCCGGAGTGGCACCGAGTAGTTGTAGGTGCAAACGCTCCGGAAGGGTCGCAGCCGATGGCGTGGTTCGCATGGGGTTCTAGAAGATCCTTCAGCACGTCAACGGTAGAGCTTGCCGTGATTGGCATGACGACAAGATAACAGTAACCGCCACCATCATGACTACTCCAACAACTGTCAACTGACATCGTCAAGTACACCGCCACATCCACCTCTGGCGGCCCTGTCTGCGCCCAACACTGCCCCCACCCCGTCATTCGCAGCGCCAAGTCCCCGCCAGTGCCGTCAGTCCCCTCTTCTCCACTCCCCTCTTCTCCACTTTCCCACTCTGACGCCTACTCCCCCACTCCCCAGTCCCCACTTACAACCCTGTATTCCAGTACAGATGAATGGCGACGGACAATACTCTCCGCGAACAATGACATGGACGCAGGGCCGCAGACCAGACGCTGTTTACCCGCAAGATGTTCCGAGATCGTCCCCCTCCCATTGTCCTCTTACAGGTGCCGGCGGCAAGCTGCGCATTCCACTCAGTACGGTGAAGTTCTGCATACGCTGCCTATGGCTCCTAGGAGCTCGGTAGGGGCGATGCAGTATGCAGAGAAGAGACGGGAGGGAGCGTGAGTTGGGATGGTGGGCAATTTGCCACCCAACAACCCAATGGCTGACCGCCGGATGGTCGACATTGCCGATCGACATGAGGTTAGCCCGCCACTCGTTCGTCTGATGAGTCCTCAGGCAGCCAAGCAGCATGCTCCGCTGACCTAGCGTCCGCGGGCGGTATCCATCTACTGGGCATGCAATGTCAGCTGACAGCTACGCCTGGTGTGGCTATTGTCTGACGAGCAATCTCGCTGCCCTTGTTTTACCCAGCCATCACACATTAGCAGTACTTGTCACGCTGCTGTAGCACTCCCTCGCTCGCTCGCTCGCTGACGTCGGTGCTCGCTCGCGCTCGCGCTGGTCGTTCGAGTACATGCATTACTAGACTATGACACTATGGCACACGCAACATGGAGAGAAGACGGCGGAGGCGATGATGATGGGCACGAGGGCCGATGCTGATGACTGTGAAAGGGTATGTTGGTGTGGTCGAAACTGGGTCGAGAACGGCAACTAGCTCGAGCCGCTGCTTGGCTCGACGGCCGCGCGCTACACTTGCGCGCTCAAGGAAGCCCGTGGAGCTTGGGCTCGCGGCTGGGGTCGAAGTGGCGCGGCTGGTCCGGTCGCGAGAGCGAGAGGAGGGAGAGCGCCCATGACGAGCCGCGGCGCGCCTGCTGCGGCTGTTGTTGGGGCGTGGGCTGGGGCCGCGCGAGGTGTTCAGACTGGGACGACATGAAGCGGGCTTTGTCCTGTTTGGAGATGCGGGCTGGGGTCAGCGAGATGTTGCTAGAAGAAGAATGCGGATGGGTGGGATGGGCGATGGCGACGGGGTCACATGATGTTGACAAACGTGCTGGTGACAACACACAGACCGCTGCCACGACCCATGCTCACGTCCAGAAACGTGCTGCGCACAGTCCCCATCCCCTGCCAACATAGAGTACTCACCACCATCGCTCCACTCGTCGCCGCGGGTGAACGCGTGCGTCCCGGCCTCGAAGGTCGCGAGGAGGGCGTTCAGGCGGTCGTGGTGTTCTGTTGTGGGCGACGCAGACGGCGTCGAGGATGCGGACGGGACGGCCGAGGACATGCGGGGGATGTTCATCGTCGACATTGTGGTGTGGGCGTGACAGCGAGTAGGGGAGGAGTGTTTGTTGTTGACTGCGCGAAGTAGGCAGCCTTAAGAGGATGAGGTGAAGGTAGGTTGGGTCGAGTCGGTGGAGGATCGACGAATGGGTAGTGTAGTAGATGATATCTCGATAGAGAGGTTGATAGAGAGATTAGAGATGATGAGTCGAGCGAGGTCGAGATGATATGCATCGCAGATTACAGGCGCGATGGGCAGACTGCGTTACCCAACACCTCCCACCCACCAGGCAAAGCCAAGCCAGCCAGCCGCCAGCCCAGGCCAGCAACCGCCAACAACCTGGGATCAGGGAAGGCCCCGCCCCGCCCACCGCCTCTAGCTGCAAGGCATCGCCGGCGCCGTCCTCCTGCCCAGATCTGCATATCTGCGGGCGGCGGCCACGTTCATCGGCAGACGGGGGAGAGACGGAGCGGAAACGGCAACGAGTGCGGGGAAACGCTCACCGTACGCACGCAAATTAGCTAAGTGGAGGCCGAGCAAGTCCGACCGATGGCAGGAATTTGCTTCCGTCCTTCCGCCAGCCGCGGACGTGGGTCGTCATCCGTACGCCACCTGGAGTGGGAGACCCTGAAGATCGCCGTTGCCACTGTGGTCTCGCTGGGCCTGGAGCGTGGCTTTGCGGCAGTGGTCTTGGGCGGCGGCAAGTGCCACTGCCTCTCTTGGCTCGGGAGGAGTAGAATTCAGAGCTGCATTGTGCAGAGTTGACGCGGGAACGCGGGATGCTATGCGGGCGCATATTCACGCGTTCGAGTCATGTCAAAGATGGAGTTTCGCCGCTGGGCCGCAAATCCACAGGGGCCGTGCTGAGCGGCGACTACCCGGCGTCTCCATCAAGTGCTCAGTGCCACTTCCCAACCCCCACGCTGCCAGGTTCGCATGACGAGCCAGTGCGGCGTAGGCATCGCCGCAGATTCACACTGCCACACTGCCTCCCTTAACCATTCTGCAGAGACACAAGCATGTGGGCATCGGACGCGCGGACACTAGTCGGCAGCAGTTCGGCATCCTACCCCGCATTTCTGGCGGGGACCCCGGCTTCCAGATCTCCAGGCCTCGATCGCACGAAAGCAATCATGGAGCCGCGGACACCGAACACCGATGCCGTGAGGATGTAGATGCATTCCACGCTCCATGGCCTGGGCTGGGCTATGCTCTATGCCCACTTGCATAGGAGCTGCTTTGCTCCGCGTCCTAATAGGTGCCGGGATGATACCAGACCGCAGGACGGAAACGTTGTGGCCGAAGACCGAGATACCGACGATGGCAGGACGATGCCTACTGTTTGGGCCAAGCTAAGCCTGGGGGTGGGCGTATGGGCTGTAACTCACTGAGAATTGATGTCGTCTCTCCATCCCCGTCGGGATGTATGGATGCCCTCTCTGGATCTCGGTGGGGACGAGTGCGTTCTGTGGACAACGCTGATTTCGGCATGGGAAGGAGCTTGTTCATGATCAAGGCGTTAGTGCATGTAGCACTGGTGACCTGGCCCACCTCAACACGTTGGGGGCTGCGCGCTAATTTGCGACATGCAGTCTAACTCGCCTGGGGAGGTCCGTCGTCCCTCGACGACTTCATCGCTCCTCCATCGCTATCATAGAACCAGGTCGACTGGGGTATTGCCGAAGGGATATTATATCCACGAGAAGAGGGACACCGGGGACATGACCCAAGAGCTGGACTATCCCACTAGCCTGTACAGCGCACCTACTGAATGCTGAGCAACTCGAAGACCCCCACCGCAAGAGGACAGCTCGATTGCCTGCTGTTGCTGCGGTCGTCGTTATAGGGCAATGCAGATAGCAGCTCCACTTGCCTCCCTCTCACCCAGTGACGAATGATAGGCGCGAATCTGCCATCTTCAGAGGTGGATCCAGGGAGATCATGGCGACGATGACTCCGCAGAGTTCCACTTCAATGGCATTAGATTGTCACCGGCACTAACAAGCATGCCGCACCGCCTATACTGCGCTATCGCTGTCCCATGCCGCCTTCTCGTGCTCGTCCCATGCCTCCCTCTTGTGCTCGTCCCATGCCCCCATGCTCCCTCTCATGCTCGTCCCATAGCCCACACCCCAAGGGGTCAGTCTGAGACGTTGATCTACTCCTAAGCTGAGACGCACTGGGCGGACACGATGAGCGTTCATGAGCGCGCCGAAACACAGAGTCGATGCTCTTCAAGGCAATGAGCGGGATCGGATCCCATAACCTCCACTTCCATCTGCACCTCCACTCTCCTCACCATCACATCGCCGGATGTTATATTTCCGCTCCCAAATTTCTGGGTCGTGCCTGTGCCTACCTTTCGCGCATGACTTTACACGGCCTACGGGCCACAAAGATCAACTCCAACTAGTCACGCGACAGCATGCAGCTCTCCACCTAGACGTTCTGCCGTTGACGACGAGTACGCTCTGGGAGAAGCTCGCCAGGCGGGTGCCACAACGTACCACCGGCCAGAAGGTTCGTCTACACCGTACCTCATGCGCTTGGGCGATTGGTGCCTTTCGCTCCTGCTTCTGGTTCTCGCTTCGTGGTGACGAAACACTGGTCGCTCGCTCTTCGGGGCGTGGAGCCTCGACATCTGCGGCACGAAGGAAGCTGTCTGTGCACAGCTTCCAATGCGATAATCGCATTGAACTTCATTGAACTTCATTGCACTCCCAGAGGACAAAGGATGTGCAGACTAGCTATGCCGTTTGAGCGAGAAAGCGTGTAGAGTGCACGGCGGAGCGACACTTGCGGCAGAAGGAGAGGAGAGCGAGCAGATGTAACAGTAGGGATATAGTGTAACGAAACATGAAGCAAGCTGTATAGTGTTCTCTGCCTTTGTTCTAACATGAAACTGTGCTACTGACGTCGATGCAGACGGCGTGGCTGCTGCTACGGGAACACTGACTCGACGAACATCGCAGCCGAAGCAACACCTCTATGCCATGCCATTCCATCCGCAACCTGGCCATTTGATGGTGACGCTCGGGCCAAAGCAGCAAGACCCCAAAACGTCAGGCGGGGGCCGATACGTCAGACGACCATCTCAAAGGCTTCTGCCGGTTGCAGGACAACAGGGTAGGACACCGATTGACTGGATCCTGGGAAATGGAACTGGATCGAAGTGTTCCCAGAGCCCGAGCGCGTGGCGCTGTGCCTGTGCGCCGATGGAACATCTGCTGTGCTGGCGATGGTATCGGCCAAGAGGTGATTAGAAGCTGCTGCTCACGAAAGCCCGTCTATTAACTGGGTACTCGAGGCTTGCGGGGGCTTCATGCGGTCACCAAGTGTCCAAAGAAGCTAGTAGACTATGACCGCCGCTTGCTGTTGTTCCGAACGAGGGTATGCCGAGAAGTGGGGACAGGGCGCCGCAGCCTGAAGGGAGAGCTGCCCTCCATCACCAGTCAGAGCCGGCAGACCGTGTCGTTATCGCAACTTGGACCTATGGACCGCGCGGCATGTTCCAAGGTGCGCCGCCAGTAAGGCTGATGCTTCTCTCCCTGAGCACTACACAAGCAGCAGGTGAGATCGTGACGAAAGGGGATGTGAACACTGAGGTGGGTTCCGAACAAGCCTGTCCGCGGAATGCATGGCGTCAGATAGGCAGTGTCAACAAAACAAGCCGTCAGATAGACGAGGGCTGCGTAGGAGGGCGAAGTGAGCAGTCAATTGATGCATGCTGCATGCATGCTTTTCTGGTCTACAGTTGTGGCGTGGGAATATGTGCATTCCACAGAGCGAGTATGCTGACAGACTTGAATGTGTGAGGGTATGTTGTGTGGAAGTGAGGGTGGGTAAGGGGAACGCTGGGACCTCTTGGTGTGGGAAGTGGTGGCTGTAAGTGAATCTCTTGGTCGAAGTCCGCTTGCATGCACATGGACATCAGATACAGTAGATCGAGGAGATGCCGGCTGTATGCTGGGGACGAGGCGCGCGTATACGGATAATTGGGCAAATCAGAGCGGACGAGTCGGCAAGGTCGGTGTGGATATGTTCTTGCGGCCGAGATGGCCAAGAACGACCGATCAAGTGTCCAAGCGCTTCTCTGCAGCCCAATCCAATGAAGCCGCTTACAGACTCCACTGGAACTGTAGGCCACAAAGGAACCAGCGGAACCACGCGGCACGAGGACGACGTGTTTCCCCTCCACCGAGCCCTGCAGGAAACCCGTTACGAGGTCATCGGCGACCGCGGGGTTTGATGGCATCGGACTGCGAGTGTTGCCGTTGGGGCGTCTATGATGACAGGGCAATGCATCTCTGTGTTCTGCTGCGGGGGTACGTCAGTAGGTCGGGGCGAGTAGGGCGTGCACAGATTAGGAGTTCTGGTGTGGGAATAGTGGCGGTCATAAAGTGTGTAGGCATCAGTTGTCTGAGGCGGGCATTCAATGTGTACATCCGGGCATGCAGTGTGCGCGGCATGCCTGATAGTGGTGGCGTGCAAGTATGTGTTTGGGCTTGGGCTCGGTCGTCCACCAGTTCAGAGGTATGCCGGGACGAGCTTTCAGTCCTCTGCGACTTGGCTTTCCTGAGGTCCTATGCAGGTCCTGGCTCACAACACACAGTGGCGTGACCGCTTGACCTGATGAACCACTTGTCTTCCGTGACCAACGGGCATAGCGAGCGCTTGGGTGATGGATGGCGTCTCGTCGTGTCGGCCCAGACCGAGGCCAGAAGCACGCTGTTGATGGCTCCCTGCGACGCCAGGAACGCAGCGTCCGAGGGCCAGCGAGGGTTCCAGGTTCTTGTGAGCGAGCTACCATTACGCGAGCAGCGAGACAGCCGCCGAAGGAATCAAGACGTTATCATGGAGTCGGGTGTGAGAGGCATGTTGATGGGTATTACAGCACGCCAGGCACTACTCGTCTGACGACGTGTGCAGCGCCGAGAAGGCGTTTCCTCTACAGACCAGAAACACGCGCTGACAAGATATCAGACGCCGCCGCTTTCCTCGCCCGAAGAACGATGTTGATGCCAAGAGATGCTGTATACCCTATCTTCACCCCCTTCTCCGTCGACTATCTAGCTGTAGACCAGATGCATACCAACTGAAGTCTAGCTGAATGGTAGCTGCGTGGGGAGAGAGAAGGAAAAAGAGTTACCAGAAAGCTCTGCTGCCAGGAATTGCTCGGTGCCCCGCAGTTGGTGGGCACTGTTCACCCTTCACCGTAGCGAATTTCCGCTCACCTCAGTCGGTCGGTCCCTCCCCCTCAGACCTTGTCCCCGAAAAGTCGCTGGCTGGCTCATACTACTCTCTCCTCATCATTCTTCGACACTACCACCCTCTTCTTTCAACACTCACACCACACCACGCAAAAGCCTGACGGGCACACGAGCATTCCTGCTCCCACCCCAAGGGTCAAGGCCACCTCCCCGCCTCACTCCATCCTCCCCTCTTCCTTCTCTTCACGCCGACACACACATCTAAAACGAGGCCGACCTCGCTTGCGCACCCAAAATTTAGGTCCGCCGACCAGCCCCGATCCGACCAACCCTCTGGTACGACGCCGACCTACCCGTCAACACACTCATAACACGCCTCAACAGCGTGCACGCAAGCAAGAGGAGCGAGAAGGGAACGACCAGGGTAAACAACCAGACAGGCAGATAGCGAGCAACGAAGCGTGCCATCAGAAACACCAGTCGACGCACTCTTAACTCGGCCCCAACGCTGGATTCACCATCCTCCAACTCCCCAACCACGTCTCTCCCCTCCTCTTGCCCATACCCCCACCCAACCTTTACAAGGGTATATAAGTAGTCATGGTCCTCCTCCCCCCGTACGGCGACTCGAGCCTCCTCGACGACCCTACCACCTGGGGAAACAACGGCATCGCCAACGCGCCCGGACCCAGCTCAAAGTTTGGTTTCACCAACGACGACTTTGCTGCCACCTTCGACTCGAACGGCCACGTCTCGGCTCCCAACAACTACCAGTTCGGATACCTCGACTCGCCTACGCTTCCGCCTGCTCAGGTGTTCGACACTGGGCTCCCCAACTCTGGCTCAGCTCCCAACAACGCAAACGGCGTCACCATGGCGCCCATGCCCTCGGCCAACTCCGCTGCTCACGGCAATGCCGTCAGCAGCGCCAACCTCGCCGCGAACCTTCAGCGTGTCGCCGACGGCACGTCTTCTGGTGCTAACAACAACAAGGCCAACGCTCTTCAGCTCGACACCTCGTCCCTCAACACACCCGCTGGCTCTCCCGGGACTAGCGGCTACCCCTCGCCCGCGTTCCAGCTCTCGCCGACGCCTGGCCTCACTCTCTGCCCGACCGTCGACTCGACGCCCGGCCCGCGCTCTCACTCTCGCTGCTCGTCGCGCTCGTCGCTCTCCATCAAGGCCGAGAACGATGGCCTCGCCTCGGGTCTCAGCTCCGTCGTCGTGACTCCCGCCACGACTGGTGTCACCTCGCCCATCGTCCCCCTCCGCTCCAACCTCGGCGGCGGCGGACGCAAGAACTCGGCGGTCGCCAACGGCACCTTCGTCCCCAAGGTCCCCCACCTCTGCCCGTTCGAGACCTGTGAGCGCCACACGCGCACTTTCCGCTCCAACGCGGACCTGCAGCGTCACGTCCGCAGCCACAACGGCGAGCGCCCTCACGTCTGCATGGAGCCCGGCTGCGGTAAGGACTACGGCCAGCACAACAAGCTCGTCAAGCACATCGAGTCGAACCACCCGCACCTCCTTCCCACGATCGAGATTCGCCGCGGCCGCCGCCGCGCTCCTGCTACTGCCGCCGCTACCGCTGGCTCGCGCAACGTTCGCCGCATCGGCGGCAACGCCAAGTCTGCCGTCAACTCGGTCTCGGCTCAGCAGGCCAATGCGGCCATGGGCACGCACCTCAACTACGCGAACAAGGCCATCAGCAGCCTGGCGTATCACTCGTACCCCAGCACTCCCGTCCAGTCGGCCCCCGCCCACTCCGCGCCCAACTCCGTCGGCTCGCTCGGCTACCAGACTAGCCCTCTTGGTCTGCACTCGCACGCCCAGTCGAACATCCATGTCCACACCAACTCGCGTCCCGCCCCGTACCCCCCTCGCTCATCAATTGCCCTTGGCCAGATGCAGCGCAGCAACTCGGGCAGCGGCAATGGCAACAGCATGGGTTCGTCGGCTACCAACGGCAATGCCAACAGCGCCGCGGCCGCGGCGCTCGGCATGAGCGGTCTCTCGCTCCCCTCCGCGTTCCTCAACATGTCGCAGTACAACACCAGCACGTCGCCGACCTGGTGGGCCGCGCAGCAGCAGTAGGCACGTCGCTCAAGACCTAGACGCTAGAGCCTAGAGAGCTAGACGTCGACGGCAAGCCGCCGCCACACAAGGACACTATCCGCTCCTCTCTTCCGTCCCGTCCGATCGACCGTAACGCCGCATCTGTCACGAAGCATCGCCTCACCTGTCCACCACCCATCCCCATGTCGACAGCCTTCATCACCAAGCAAGAAGAACAATCAGCCACCGCCACATTCCTCCCACCCGCCCATCTCATCCAACATCTCATCACACCGTCTCATCTCATCTCATCATCATGTCCATACATCTCATCAAGCGACCACGTCCCACCCCCACACACCAATCCACATCGCACGGCGACGTGGTCGCGGACACTCGCCATTCGGCCATCTCGTCTCCATCCCATGTCTCATTCCATCCATGCCGCTCATCTCACCTCATCTTCATTGCCATCCCCCACCCCATCATCCATTCCTCTTTCCATCATGCCACAAGCAAGAGAAGCGAGCCAAGCAAGCAAAGCAAGCAAAGAGAATCGAGAAGAACGCTCATCTGTCACGTACTTTAGAGCACCATGCATAGCCATCTGTCTATCTAGGCGAGGCGTGGGAGTCAGACGAGCGAACGTCGAGAGTGGCGGATAGTCGGCTGGTGTAAGACAAGATAGGGCGCCACTGAATCGCTGGGCCGCCAATCGACGCCACCATCATGAAAATCGGTGATCAGCGGTTTCATCGATTCGCCGCGTCCGTGCACAAATGCGCCACGCGTGAAAGGGCCCGCGAATCGCAGATCCGTCAGTAGACGCCAAACCATCGACATGTTGTTCGAAGATGGGCGTCGGGCGCTCACGGCGCACACAAATGCAGCCCTAAATATGCATGTAAACCTCTCTACGTCTGATGTAGTGCCCTCTCGTTCTAAACCTAGAGCAGGACCTTGAAGCGCTCAATACCAAGACGGATGGCCTCGATCTCGGCCTCAAACTTCTCGAGCTTCTCGACGTTGTCGGCACGGACCTCCTGAGGGATCTTGGTCTCGTAGTTGGCCTGCTTGGTGACCTTGACGAGCTTGTCGCGGTTGGTCTGGGTGAGCGCCTGCTTCTTCTCAAGCTTGGCGATCTCGGCAGCGGCGTCGACCTTGCCCTCAACGGGGATGTGGACGTGGACGTCGGCAGTGACGGTCTCGGTGCCACAGCCAGCGGGGACCTCGCTGTCCTCGGTGATGAAGACGGCCTGGCCAGCACCCTTGGTAAGGGCGACGATGACGGCGGCCTGCGACTCGAGCATAGCCTTAGTCTCCGCCTTCTTGGCCTGGACGATGACGGTGATCTTGTCCTCAAGCGTCTTGCCGTTCGTGGGCAGGTTGTATAAGCCGACAATGGTACGCGAAGACTTGATGACGTCGTTGACGAGGTCGAAGTCGGCCTCAGCATCGGGGAACTTGTACTCGGGAACCTCCTCAGGGAAGGCGGCGACCATGATCGACTTGGTCTCGTCGCCAGCACGGCGCGGCAGACGCTGCCAAAGGTCCTCAGTGACGTAGGGCATGAAGGGGTGCAGGAGCTTGAGACCACCCTCGAGGGCAGTGTAGAGCGTGTTCTGGACCTGGAGCTTCTCGGGGGTGTCCTCGGTCGCCTCAAAGGTGGGCTTGGTCGCCTCGATGAAGACATCGCAGAAGTCGTTTAAGAAGAAGCGGTAAGCGAAGTTGGTGGCCTCGGCGAAGTCGCGGTTCTCGAGGCACGAGTTGACGCCCGCGGCAGCAGTGTTGAGGCGCTGAAGCAGCCACTTCTCCATGATGCTCTCCTTGCCAGTGGGCTGGGGTCAGCTAAGTCCTTTCTAACAGATGCTCACCTTGGCGGTCTCGTTGGGGACGAAGGTGCTCTTGAGGCGCTTGCCCTCGAGGTCGACGAGGCCGAGACGGAAGAGAGCGAACTTGGTCGCGTTCCAGAGCTTGTTGCAGAACTTGCGGTAGCCCTCAACACGGCCGATCTCGAGGTTGATGTCACGACCGCCCTGGGCGTAGTTACAGAGGGTGAAGCGGAGAGCATCGGTACCACACTGGGGGATACCCTTGGGGAAGAGCTTCTTCTGGCCCTGCTCAGCCTTCTCGATCTCCTTCTCGGGAAGGTTGCCCATGCGAAGATCGTTGTGGAGCTTCTGGAGGTTCTGGCCGGTGATAACGTCAAGAGGGTCGATGACGTTACCGGTCGACTTGGACATCTTGCGTCCCCAAGCGTCACGGACCATAGGGTGGCAGTAGACCTCCTTGAAGGGCATCTTGCCAGTGAGCTGGTTGCCGAAGAAGGCCATACGGGCGACCCAGAAGAAGAGAATGTCCCATCCAGTCTCCATGACCGAGTTGGGGTAGAAGTGCTCCATGTCCTTGGTCTGACGGTTAGCATGCGCCATCCCGAATTAAAGCTCACCTTCTGGGGCCATCCCATGGTGGAGAAGGGCCAGAGACCGGACGAGAACCAGGTGTCGAGGACGTCCTCATCCTGCTGGATGGTGAACTTGCGACCGTTGGCACGCTTCTCAGCCTCCTTGGTAGCCTCCTCGAGCGAACGAGCGACAATCCAGTTCTTCTCGTCGGCAGTGTCGGGAGTCTCGCCGTCGAACGCGACGATGTACGCAGGGCATCTGTGTCCCCACCAGAGCTGACGCGAAATGCACCAGTCCTGCATGTTCTCCATCCAGCGGATCCAGTCGTTGGCCATGGACTTGGGCTTGATCTCGAGCTCGCCGGCAGCGGTGCGCTTGAGAACCTCCTCGGCCATGGGCTTGCAGCTAACCCACCACTGGGGCTTCATGATCGACTCGACGACGTCACCGGACCTAGAGCAGATGGGGATCTGCATCTCGTTGTCGGCCTGGCCGACGTAGAGACCCTTTTCCTTGAGAGCCTCGACGATAGCGTTCCTGACGTGGAAACGCTTCATGCCAGCGAAGGGAGCGGCGTTCTCGTTGTAGGTACCGTCGTCGTTCATCAAGCTGATGAACTCGAGGTTGTTGCGCTGAGCGCACTCGAAGTCATTGGGGTCGTGGGCAGGAGTGATCTTGACGGCACCGGTTCCGAACTCCATGTCGACAGTGATGGCGTCGGTGACGATAGGAATGCGGCGGCCGTTGAAGGGGTGGACGACAAACTTGCCGTGGAGGTGCTTGTAGCGCGGGTCCTCGGGGTGAACGGCAACGGCGGTATCACCAAGCATGGTCTCGGGACGAGTGGTAGCGACGATGATGTACTCGTCAGAGTTCTCGATGGGGTACTTGAACGAGGTGATAACACCAAACTCGAAGCGCTCCTTCGGGTCGTAACCCTTGACGTTCATAAGAGTGCGGCCAGTGAGAGCCTTCTGGTCGACCTCGAGGTTGGACAAGGAGGTGTTGAGGTAGCAGCACCAGTTGACGAGGCGGTTTGCGCGGTAGATGAGGCCCTTCTCGTGAAGAGTGCAGAAGCCCTCCTTGACGGCCTCACTCAATTGCTGCTGTCAGCTTCGTCGTAGCCAGGAGGTGGTACTCACGTCCGACATGGTGAAGGCAACACGGTCCCAAGCAAACGATCCTCCGAGGCGGCGCATCTGGTTGGTGATGTTGGCCTGGTACCTAGGCCGTCAGCGACGACGAGGACAGCCTTTGCTACTCACTGGTCCTTCCACTCCCAGACCTTCTCGAGGAACTTCTCGCGGCCGTAGTAATGCCTAGAGTGCCCCTCGTTCTTCAGCAAACGAGCCTCAACGACGGCCTGGGTAGCGATACCGGCGTGGTCGTATCCGGGAACGAACAGGACCGAGTAGCCCTGCATACGCTTCCTGTTCCGTCAGCACAACGCTGTCTTGCTAAGTACTCACCATCGAACAAGAGCGTCCTGGATAGCAATGGTGAGAGCGTGGCCAATGTGAAGGTTACCGGTAACGTTGGGGGGAGGGAAGGCCATGGAGAAGGTGCCGCGAGGAAGGGGCGAGCCGTCTTCCTGGAACTTGGGCTGGAAGAAGCCCTGCTTGTCCCACCAAGCGTAGTGAGCGGCCTCGACCTTGACGGGGTCGTAGCCGCCGGCCCAGAGGTCGCCAGAGACGTCTGCGAGGATGTGAGCAAGCTGTACATGTCGACGGCACGCCGATGACTCACCCTTCTTCTCGCCCTCCGGAGTGGGGTTGATCCACTCCTCGGCGGGCTGCTCAACCTTCTTCTCCTTCTCCTTCTTGTCCTTCTTGGGAGCAGCGGGCTGAGTAGGCGTAGTCGATTGCTTAGCGGCAGCCTTGGCGAGCTTCTCAAGACGCTTGGCCTCCTTCTTGGCTGGACATAGTCAGCGATCGCTCCATCGCTCATCATTGCGCATAGACTCACCGCCCTTCTTGGAGGGAGCAGCTCCCTCAGCGCCAGCGGGAGCACCGTCAGCGGGGGGCGTAGTAGCCGGAGTGGCCTCTTGTTGAGGCGTGGGAACCTCCTGGGCCGACATTTTGGACGTAGTGTGCAAGTACCGGGGGTGGTAGAGTGGCAATTGAATGCCGGAGGAAGGTGTTGGTCGGCAGAGGTGGACTGCCGAAGATCTGGTCGTGCTCGGGAAGGAGCTGCTCGCGATCTGTTTTGTAGTGGCGAATAGACGGTGGCGTAGCATGCACCACCTGAGGGTTGATAGCGACTTTGATAGTCTGCTTTGGGTGCTGTGAGGCGAGTGTGATGGCGACAAGGACGTTTCTTCGACTCGACGTCGAAAGTCGGATCGTGTGCGAGGACATGCATTAGTTGCTTATCAATCACGCTGAAAATGATGTGTGGTTCCACCGGCTGGACCTGAAACGCGCTCGGATCAGCCGGCGGGTTACCTGGGTGGTGGTGACGCTGCTTAGTCGCCAGCCAAGTGATCGACCATCGTTCCAGCGTCTCAATCTCCCCATCCTTACTCATTCACTCGATCCCAACTCCTCATTCATTCGAGTCACTTGCGCGTGCCCCACATAGGGGATTAGGGCAACATGATCTCGGTATGTCTCTGGGCCATCGCGCTGCCACTGACCTCTCAGGCATTCTTCATCTTCAACCAGAAGGGCGAGGTAAGCAGCTCGAGCGAGCGTGTGAGCGCGGATGACTTACGCGAAGGTGCTCATCTCACGCCTCTTCCGAGCAGACTTGAAGTACGTGGGCGACTATATGAAGAAGATTGGACAGTGCTGACCCTGCCAGACGCTCCATCGCCGATGTATTCCGCATCCAGGTCATCTCCAACCCCGACATCCGTTCGCCGATCATCACGCTCGGCTCGACCTCCTTCTTCCATGTCCGCCTTAACAACATCTTCGTTGTCGGGGTGACCAAGTGGGTGTTGTCTTGGCGCTCCCGCTGATGAGCAGATGCAATGCGTCAGCAGCGCTTGTGTTCGAGTTCCTGTACCGCTTTATCACGATCTCGCGATCCTACTTTGGCAAGCTCGACGAGGAGAGTGTTAAGAACAACTTTATCCTCATCTACGAGCTTCTTGATGGTGACTAGACAACTGTTTCTCATGCTAACGCACCAGAGATCCTCGACTTTGGTTACCCTCAGAACTCGGAGATTGACACGCTCAAGATGTACATTACGACTGAGGGAATCAAGTCGGAGATGGCCGTTGTGAGTAGTACTGCCCTCCTGCTAGAGACCCATGACAACGCTGACAGAGCAGCGGGAGGACTCCTCCAAAATCACGATCCAGGCCACTGGCGCAACATCCTGGCGCCGCGCGGACGTCAAGTACCGCAAGAACGAGGCCTTCGTCGACGTCATCGAGACGGTCAACATGATGATGAGCAAGGACGGAGCGGTGCTGCGCGCGGACGTCGACGGTCAGATTCTTATGCGCGCGTACCTGAGCGGTATGCCCGAGTGCAAGTTTGGCCTGAACGACAAGCTCGTGCTGGCCAAGCACGGTGACTCGGGCGCCTCCAAGATGGACAACGCGGTCGAGCTCGACGACTGCCAGTTCCACCAGTGTGTCAGGCTCGGCAAGTTTGACTCGGACCGCTCGATCAGTTTCATCCCACCCGATGGAGAGTTTGAGCTCATGCGGTGAGTTCGTGACCTCGGTCCTTCTTGGCTCTCTACTCGCCCATCACCTTGAGTCAGGCTAATCCCAGCTATCGCTCGACGAGCAATATCAACCTCCCCTTCCGCCTGCAGACGCACGTCACAGAACCAACAAAGTCGCGCGTCGAGTACACAATCCACCTCAAGGCGGCGTTCGACTCGAAGCTCAACGCGAACAACGTTGTCCTCCGCATCCCCACGCCCCTCAACACGACCAAGGCCGAGGTCAAGGTCGGCGTCGGCAAGGCGAAATACGTGCCATCAGACAACGTCATTGTGTGGAAGTGAGTCTACCTCCAGCAACGTCAAGGCTGGGCCGCGTCACCCTTGGCCATCCCGTCCTCAAGCTTCCGGCGTCGGATTGTGAGCTGACATCACAGGATCCCAAGGATACAGGGCCAGCAGGAGTGCACGCTCAACGCCGAGGCGGATCTCGCCATGACCACCCACCGCCAGGCATGGTCGCGTCCACCTATTGAGGTCGACTTTTCCGGTGAGCCTGCTGTCCGACTCGTACAACGCTAACCCGCAGTCGTCATGTATACCGCCTCGGGACTGCTTGTACGCTACCTCAAGGTCTTTGAGAAGTCCGGCGCCAACTCTAGTGAGCTAACTTATCCGCGACGGTTCACTAACGCCAGCTAAATGGGTGCGATATCTCACAAAGGCCAACGGAACGTACCAGATTCGGGTGAGTCCATCGCGCACGCATGTCACTCGTTACTCATACGGCAGTTCTAGTTCTGATGACCGCATTATGTTGATTATGTATGATATGTTACGCTCTCCGAGTGACTCTGGACAGTGGGCGGCAAGGCCAGGTATGGCACTGACGCGTGCGATATGGCTGGGCTGAAGGATGCATGTGTGAACGAAGTCGCTCTGGACAAGATAGTCTGAACTTCCATACTGCTCTCGGACTACAATACTACGACCGGCCGGTACAACTCGCTGCAACGTCGAACGGGGATTACTGCAAGCCAACTGCCACACTGATTCATGTCAAACTTGTCCGCCATTCTCCTCTCATCTCCGCCGCTTACTGGTGCCCCCAGCTTACTTGAAGTGGCCGGGATCCGGGCCAAAGAATCCACGCGCCTCGTCGATCTTGTACAGCGCACAGCTGTTGTCCCAGGCCCCGATGCATCCGGGTGTGCCACCCACAGTCCCCCACCAGTCGGGGAAGTTGACACCGGGGAACACGAGCGCGAAGAACACGATGAGAGCGTTGATCGAGATGGCGGCACCCAGCGCAGCGAGGACGACGTAGTTGTAGCGCGTCCAGAACTCGAGGTACTTGCGCTTGAGATAATTCCAGGAGAAGTAGTTGATGAACATGCCCGGAATGTGTGCGCCCCAGTGCTTCCCAGATACCCAAGCGAAGGAGAGGAGGAGGAGCAGAGGGTGGCTCGACTGGAGGATCTCGGAGCGGGGGAAGGCCTTTTTGAGGTAGTACATGAAGATGGGGAAGGCGACACCTATGGGGAAGCCGATGAGGAGGATCGAGAAACGGCCGCCGGCGCCAAAGAGACGCTTGGCACCGAGAGTACCCCAGAAGATGAAGTTGGAATAGTCGCCCTGGGCTTCTCGTCAGCATTGGCAGACCATCGCATGACCTACCCCCGGGGCAGATGAGGTGGAATGGCGCAGTCTCAGTGCATATCCCATCCATCTTCATGAGCCAGTTCCACTGGCCGACCGAAACAAGAGTGCCAATCAAAGCGCCCCACATTTGCACCCAGAACATATGACGAGGCGCAATCTTCACGTAGTGCGATAACTTGAGATCATTCGCGTACAGCAGGGCGTGGTATACAGGCTCAGAGCCAAACATGCGGAAGAACTCGGTCGTCAGCGTTTTCTGATGCACGGGAAACGCGGCGTTGTGAGTGGAATAGACAAGTTCGGTTGGATAGTCACGGGCATGGGATGGGGGTGGGAGTCTCTGAGCTCGTCCTGACCCGAGGTACACTTACCTGAACAGTCATGGTGTCGCCTGGAGCGATACCACCGCCGATGAGCTCGGAAATGACGTTGAGACTTGGCTCCATGCCCGACACTGAGGTGACAATACCAACGGGGATGATAAAGATGACAGTGACGATGGGGGCCATCATCACAACAGCGGGCGAGACCTCAGTGTACACGCCTAGGCAGATGAAGCTGAGGACCATGGAGATAAGGACGACAGAGGAGAACCACCACTCAGGCACCTCCGGGTAGGCCTGCATGAGGCGGTAGTGGATGTCGTCGCCAAAGTGGATCTTCTCCTCTTCGGGAAGCACCTTGCCTCGCAGACTCGCGAACCACCGCTTCGTATCGTTCCACATGCTCTTGAAGCCGATCGCCAACTCGTGGCGGTTGTACATGAGGGTGTGGGTGAGGGCTGGCGTCAGCCGCCGAGTGTTTTCCGAGTTTTGGTCTATTTCCGGGATCACTTACTGCCACTCGTGTATGCCATTGTACCCATCATAGATACCAGACGCGTGGCACCCATGTATGGCTCAGAGTATGCTGGAGATGTCAGCAAGCAGGTCTATGGTAGAGCATTCGCTGGGATCTGGACTCACTTTGGTACTTAGCAGGGATCAGGCGACCAGCCTTATCCACAATATTGGATACCTTGTAGCTCTTGCCTTTGTTGTCAAACGTGTTGGGAGAGTTGATCTGCAGGTAACCGCTGTTCCAAGCATTCCTGGCCCATAGAATAATCGCCCTGGACGTCAGCAAGTGTGGCAGCAAGGAGCCATGGTAGTGGGATTCCGGTGGTTTTTCGCAAGGAGCCACAGCCCTGACTCACAGGAGCATCCCCACCGTCAAGCCTGCCAGGAAGTTGTAGTGGATGAACATCGGATAGTATCCTCCTGGGTTTGAAAGGTAGTTGTAATCGAGGGTCGGAAAAGGGTTGAATCCAAGCCCAACACCAAAGTTGACGCTGGTGATAGCAACAAGCTTTCCGTTCGTAGGCTTGATCCACGCCATCCAGTCGAAGAAGGTGAGGTTGGGGAAGATGTAGCCAGGGAAGAAGAAGTAGACAAAGTAGATGCCGAAGACGACCCAGAAGCACTTGAACATCGATGCGCGCCATGTTGTCTTCATAGGGCCACGAACGGGAGTGCTGACAGTCCCCGCCTCGTGCAGGGCATTGTTCAAGGCGATGGTCGACAGCGACGCCGGCCAGATACAGTACGAGGGCCAGACGAGGAAACGGCGAGTCAGGCCGGCGAAGCCGAAGCCGATCATGTTAGTGCCGAGCGCGCCGAGGAACTGGTATCCGGGCAGCTTGGCGTACTCCATCCCAAAGAACTGGGGCATCGCCTGAGCCCAGATCAGGTGTTGAGTTGGTGGCCAGGCCATACCGAGTCCAGACATGACGGTGATGAGCATGTGTTCCTTGCGATTGAATGGGCCTGGGTTGAGGCGGCATCCGAAGACTGTGACATCTGGAATGAACTTGGCCATTAGGAGGCCAGCGGGGAAGGCGATAAGCTGGATGACGTTCTGCCCGATCGCAATACTCGGGTAGCGCAGAGTGAAGACCGTGTTGATGACACACCCGATAGCGGAGAATAGAGTGCCGATGACCCACACGCGGAAGGTGAGCGACGGAAGCGTCGGGTCGTCGGTGTTGGACGCGACGGCGCGGACCTCGGGGTACGCGGAGCTGTGGGTTACGAGGAGTGCAAAGATGCGCATCTCGTAGATGAGCTCGCCGTACATCTCGGGGTGGGCGGTAATGTTTGAGTCCGAGATGAACATGTGGATCCGCTCGAGTGTCTGCGGGTCGTACCGCGGGTCGTGCTTGTGGACGATATAAATCTCGCTGAGGATCTGGATGTTAGTCCCGAGCAGGGTAGTCCGTTCACCTTCTTGGCCTCTTCGGAGGGCATTTCATCGAGCTTGCTTTGGAGTTCGGTCAGCTCGGCCTGCGTGACCTGGATACGGCCGGACGCGAGGAGATCGGAAGCATAGTCGCCCTTCTCGAGGTTGATCTTGTCGAGCTCAGGCTCGGTGTCGACAGTCTCCTGCCTGTCAGTGGACAGTCGAGCGTACACTTCTTGTCAGTGATACGCACCACATGCGTCACAACATCCTTCTCCTTTGTCGGCGAGATGGACTGGGCCAAGGCGGCCATGTTACGGGATGCTGCGTTGCGAACAGGAGTGAGTTGGAATCAATGGGGAGTCCTCCAGAGCGAGCTCGTCTGCTTATCATGTGCCGCTCGCTAGCTTGCTGTCCCATACACGTCCACAGCGGCCTCTCATATCCTTCGCTATTCGGGGTGTCACAGTGGCGCCACTAGGCTCCGCGGGGCTGACCGGCTCCCCGCAGTGCATCTAAGAGCAATTGCGTTCTACTCGGTGTCTTGCCTGTCTTGCCTGTGGCTGGTAAGCCTGGACAGTAAGCGCAAGGCACACCTTGTATGCAGAGGTAAGCTAGGCAAAAGCGCCGCAGCCCAGCTTCATGCTCATGTGGGCATGTGACCTGTTCGATAAGCAGATTCCGAGTACCCACCAGAGTTGTTCCACAACATCGGACTGGCGAACGGCGATAACGCTGCTCTCTCTGCCGAACTTGTCCCCCAAGCCTGAGGCGCTCCAACTGCTACTCGGGCCACTTCCGCTAAGTACTCTACTCGTGTCCCCCAGCAAGCTACTCTTCTAGCCCACCCGGGTGCCGCGAATGCCGTCTAAGGTGATGTCGAGTTGGTTGTTCGGTCTAAACGCCGGGTGTAGCACCATTAAGCTGGTATATCCTCCATTTCCGGGCACCACATGCTCACATGTCTTTCCAGAAGGTCGGTCTTGTCAAGGTCCGCGCATCCGCGGTCCATGATGTGCTCACATGGAGAGCCTGCAAGTCCGTTGAGAGCGCTTGGAGCTGTCCCGCTGTCCAGAATAAACGCACTGGTCGCGCTAGCCTCCTGTCGATCAGCTGACCTGCTTGCCGAGCGTGCCGGCAGCTCAACAACATGTGGCTGCAGCCCTGAGATGCTTAAGTCGGATGCATACTCGCCAATGCCCATTTGCGCCTCGTTCGAGACGGAGGCTCCGAGCATCCGGAGGAGCGCAGCGAATGACTGAGGGAGCGAAAGGACGAACGGAATGGCACCGCATGTTTTGATGTCGGTCATGTGCGTTCCTCGATTTGCTGCCGATAGCTTGATGCCTTTGATAGCCGTTGCTTTACGGGAATCCGGCGGACTTGCGATTGTCCAATCTCCTACTCTCCATCTGTGTTTGAACTAGCCGCCCGGGAGCACGAGACCTAACAAGCAGGAAGTGGTCGAAGCAAGATGTGATGACGTGCAGGAACCACTGCGGCGAAGACACCGACTGAGCTGAACCGCTCTGCGATCCGACTACGCCACCGCTCTGTCAACACCACTTTGCATTGCAGATCGGCAAACGCACGTAGAGCAAGGGCAGCTCGACGCTGACTACTACTCGTTGCCCGTTGAAAGCGGCGTTCCCTTCGTTCTCGGGCCTCTACTGTACCCTGACCATGTCTCCCCTCGCACCGTTCTCGCACCCTCGCACCCGGGTTACACGGACAGGCAAAAACGTTCGCCAACCGCCTTGGGTTGGACGCTCTTGCTTCCTCCTAGCCGACTCGAACGACTGACCTCGTCATTACTAGTGACGCGCTCTACCAACTGAGCTAAGGAGGAGATGTGTTGATGACGGAAGAGAGTCAAAGGCTGGGATGGTCCCGTGACTGAGCGTTGAATCACCAATGCTCTCCAGCGCCGTAGCTGCCTTCTCACGCTACTGATCTCCACAGGTGTGGGTTGACGCATTCGCAGACCTAGAGCATCTCCACTAGCTTCCTCCTGCAGGAGCAAGCTCCCAATCACAAGCACCTGGATACATAACAACCCAACCCTATGTCATCTACACAAACGATCATGTCCAGCCTCAGCCACAAAGTCTAGCGACATCTGCTCGAACCTCTCTCCCAGCATACATATCTAGGAAACCCGGATGGACCCTCATCCGCCAATGCTCTCGCCCTCAATCGACTCGATTTCCGAGAGCGGGAGGGAGTCCACATCCTCGTCCTCGTCCGTCGCTTGGTCCGAAATGACCTTGCTGTCAACGTCGTCGACCTCGCTGCCACTGTCGCTTGTTGGCCCTCCGCTGTTATCCTCGCTGCCCATATCGCCGTCCCGCGCCATACGCCGTAGCATGCGGCGGTATTCGCTGAGCTTGATCTCCGCGAACTCGCACACCTTGCGCACTGTGCGCTCGGTGCGTTCACGCGCCTTCTGAGACCCCGCGACAAGGTGTAGGGTCGCGACTTGATGGTAGACCTCGGCCGCGACGCTCAGGTGGAACACGATGATCTGGCGTCAGCGATGCGAACAACACATTACTCAGTCTAGCACAGCCCTCTGTCATCTCCTTCATCCCCTGTCCACCACTCACATTGTGCATTAGATTTCCCATCCTGTCGACCTCCATCTCGGCCTCGAGCGCGTCGAAAATGGCATCGACGCTATCCCTGAGCTCGCCTGAGATGTGCTCGAGCCGCCGCGCCAGCTGTCGATCCCGCTCTAGCACGTCCATCTCAAACTGCTCCGAGTCGAGCGATAGGGCATGGTGGTGTGACCGCCTCGCCTGGCTGAGGTGGCCATCAAAGGCACGCGAGTAAAGATTCTCAGCCGTCGCCCATTCATCATTCAGCCGCAGGCCGGCTGCGCGGAGGGCGACACCAGCACGGCCGCCGATGGCGGGGACGAAGTGCTCGCTATATGCCTCCGTCAGACGCTGGGCCGCCTTGGAGTCAGCGCGTACACGGGGAGGGGTTGTGAGGACGACGGTGCTGCAGAGCATACCTGGAGCTTGGAGTGTGCGTAGGCGTGCAAGCAAGGAGCGTCGGGGAGCGGCGATGGGTGAAGTGCGGGGAGGCACTCTTCGATGAAAGGGCGCCAGTCCATTGCGAGTTGGGAGATTGGTGGGTGGTGAAATCTAGGCAATGTCTGACGATTGCAAAGTCGTCTTGCTTCGGCGCGAGGCTGGGCTCGTGGTGTCCGAGCGTGCGAAGCTCGCGAAAGCACGGTCTTGCCCTCGTGGCCGCTGGTGCCGTCCAGAGGTGGGTGCGATATGGATACAGTACATGCGACACTGATGCTGAAGACTGGACATGGGAACTCTAAGACGGATGAGGTGCTCAGATCATGGTTTGGGCGGGCTGGGCTGCGCGCGGCGCAGATACGTGGCCAAGTCTCGGAGCAGCAGGTCGCGCTCATCGGTGAGGCTCCTCAGCCGCTGGAAACAAGTGATAATTCCTCCCCAGTTGGCGCCCTGGATCCCACTCCCAGTCCTACGACGCTCCTGCCCGACAATGAGGTACATGAAGCCTGCCATCGCCGTGCTTCCCTTAATGAACTGGAGTTAGACACTGATCTTACAAGCGATGGGGCGACGTACCTGCTGGAGGCGGACGATGAGAGCCACCACCTCCCTATCTGCCCCATCCCTCTGGACTAAGTTGTCCACCTGCTCGCCATAGCTGCTGAGCTCCGCGCACAGCCGGCGGACCGACTCGACGAAGACGCCCACAACTGTGGTCGAGAGGGTGCAGCTGTTGCTGGCGTTCGGGAGCAAGTGGGCGCCAAGGGTCCTAAACTCAAACTCGAATGCTTGAAGGACGGATGCGAGGGCTTGGCGTTGGACTTTGGCGGCGGCGTCTGGGTACAGTCCCACGACGGCGTCCAGATGGAGGACGAAGAAATGGACGAGGCTGCGCGAGCCCTATTTCGTTAGCAGTTGTCACCAGAGATGTAAGGAGGGATATACCAAGAGGTAGGCTTGGGCTATCCACTCAGCACTGCCAGGGGCGTCGTTCTTTCCGCACGCCGTGCGCATATCTGCTATGACGAGTGTGGCGCGGAAGAGTAAGCGGAAAGTCGGGGAGGTCATTGGGGGAGGTGAGTGTGGTTTTGTCGTCATGGTGAATGTCGATGAAGGACAGTATATATTTCTTCAACTGGACCATGGTATCGGCATCCATGTACTGGTTGTGTGTAGCTGTGTAGCATTGTTGTGCAGTCGCACATCACCTCATCATCACCACGCCTCCGTCGCACTCTGCCACAGGGCACAGTGAGATGAGGAAACCGCGAGGTTTCTTGTTACGTAATTGGGTTGAGTGACCTCCACTTGCGCGACTCATTCCTCTCTGACTTATCGTCCACCCAATACATCACCGCCCGCCATGGCTTCCCCACGACGACACTCCCAGTTTCGCCCCTGCATCGACTTGCACAGCGGCGTTGTCAAGCAGATTGTCGGTGGAACGCTTGACCTCACTGCCGATGGCGAGGGCAACGCACCGCGCGAGAACTTCGTTGCTTCGTGAGTTAACACGAGGCTGTTTTGACGTCGTGGGCCCTGGTGCTCGCATTCTCGCTCTCACTTGCATTGGAGTGGCGTCTGGGTCATCGCATCGGAGCGAGAGCCTTGGCATGTGGTGCCACGCCCAACTGCAACAGCTGGTCGTTCTATGATGAGACGCGCCCCTCCTTTTCGTCCCACCCCTTCCGCCTCATTCTCGCCCTGCACCATCGTCCCTCTGACCCTCTTGTCCACTCAGTCCCGTATTAGACGTATCCCACTGACATGAAGAAAACCCCCAGCATACTATGCCGAGCTGTACAAGACCAACGGCCTTAATGGGGGCCATGTAATCAAGCTTGGTCCCGGCAACGACGACGCTGCTCGCGAGGCTCTGGCGACATGGAAGAATGGTCTCCAGGTCGGCGGAGGCATCACGCCCGCCAATGCCAAGGAGTGGCTTGACGCTGGTGCGGAGAAGGTTAGTTCGCTCTTTGTCGTATGGGGCAGCAACTGAGTCCACAGGTTATTGTGACCTCTGCCCTCTTCCCTGGGGGCAAGTTCAAGGAGGAGGTCCTCCAGCAGCTGTGCGAGTCGGTCGGGAAGGAGCGTCTCGTCGTGGACATCAGGTGAGTATGTCTCTGGAAGCTTGGGACGGGTTGTTGGTCGTCGACGAATGAAGGCAGTGCGACTGGACGGCAAGCGGTGGCCATGTTTGGGAGAGATGGGGCAGGTGCGGGTCGACAGTCGTAGCCATGCTTGCCAACCCACCGGGGCCGAGCGATGTCGAAACTGTCCCAATGGGTCGTGGGGTTGCCAGGGCGTGGATACGGCCTGTGGTGTGAATGTCGACGTGACCGCAGACGTCCTGGTCAATGCCGAAGGGCGCATTCGATGCTATTCTGGACTTCTTCTAGTGACAGCGCTAACATACAGCTGCCGCAAGCGCGAGGCCGGGTGGATCGTCGCAATGAACGGATGGAAGACTCTGACTGACATGGCCGTCACTGCTGAGAGCATCAAGCGTATTGAGGCGTACTGCTCGGAACTGCTCATCCACGCGGCCGATGTCGAGGGCCTGTGCCAAGGTATCGATGAGGAGCTAGTTACCCGTGAGTGCTGCGTCGAAGCGTTTGGTCACGGTTCCTCGATCACTCTTGCCGCGGTGGCCGGCATCTGGGACATGGAGAACCGAGACGATACTCGCTGCGCTATGGATTGGCCCCGCTTACACGTAGGCCTCGGGGAATGGGTCTCCATTCCGTGCACATACGCGGGCGGAGCGAAGGAGCTAGGCGACCTCGCCCTTGTGGACCGTTTGTCCAACGGCAAGGTTGACTTGACATTTGGAAGCGCGTTAGATATCTTTGGTGGGAATGGTGTCAAGTTTGACGATCTCGTGGCTGAGGACAAGAAGGCCAAGGCGGCGTCCAAAGCATAGAACACTGCACGTAGAGATCAATGGGCAGTCTAAGAGCATCGAGACGAAGTGCATTACCATAAGTTCTTAACGCGCAGCATATGCATGGAGATTAGCAGCCATAGCTGAGTGGGTGCAAGAAGGCGCCTGTGCAATGGACGCAAAGGTTTTGCTTCGCAATGACGTCGCTCTCTTCCGTTAAGCCGCTTTGAAGGCCGAGAGTCGGCTGCCGTACATGGGCCATGACCCCGACTAATGTTACTTATTAGGTGAGTCACAGCCAAGCTGGTGGGCATCAAGCTCCCATTACTCCCATGTTGAACTGAACATCTATAGCCCTAGACAAAGTGTTCTCCTTGCCAGGTCTTCAACCGAGTTATTTAGCATGCATGAACGGACCCCGGACAGCAGAAATGCAAGTCCGAAGCCTATGTCGACGAAGTCTTGTCACCGGGTGCGGTTGCTCCGTGTAAAGGGTTTGGGTGGGGAGATTGTATCGGGGGTCGCCGAGCAACGCCGATAGCGGCAGACCGCCACCCAAGTAACTGCCGTGATTTTGATTCCGTCTACCGACAAACCACTTTGGCACAGTTGGGCCGCCGTAAGGCCCAAGGGTTGTAGGAAAGAGGAAGGCCGACAAGTGCCATAAGGCCATAAGGCCAAAGGGGCAAATCGTCATACATCCACCCAAATCCAGGCAAGCCAAGCGGGGCGACGGGCAAATCAAGCGTACAAGTCGATCCGCACCCACAGTACCACGACATCCAACTGGTTTGGCTGCTTTTACCTACCCCATCACCACCTCCTTCCTCTTTCTCCTCATCCTCCACCACTCCTTCACCATCATGCTCCGCACACAAGCTCGCGCCTTCACCGCTGCCTCCAAGGCTCTCCCATCCTTGGGTCGCACCGCTGCCCGCGGCTTTGCGGTCCCCCGCCGCTCCACTCCTGTCCAAATGTTCGTCACTTCCTTGGCATGACACCTGCAGCTGTCACTGGCTCGCTATTATGCACGGGATCACTAACATCTAGGTCGCGCGCCTTCGCCGTTCCTATGGCACGCTCCTTCCACGCCACTTCCTTTACCGCTGGTGAGTTGCATTGCATTGCACAAGGTTATGCAAAGCGGTTACTGACAGGTCGCAGAGGCCATCTCCGTCAAGGTCCCCCAAATGGTGCGAATTCGCGCGCGCGCGACATTACTCTCTATGCGCGAGCATGACAGCTAACGACCCAGGCCGAGTCGATCACTGAGGGCACGTTGAAACAGTTCAACAAGCAGGTTGGCGACTTCATTAAGCAGGACGAGGAGCTTGCGTCGATTGAGACCGACAAGGTAAGAAGGGATGTGAGGGATGATTATTGACATCTTCAGATCGACGTCTCGGTCAACGCGCCCCAGAGCGGCAAGATCGTTGAGCTCCTTGTTGAGGAGGACGCGACTGTCGAGGTTGGACAGGAGATTGCCAGGATTGAGCCCGGAGAGGACTCTGGCTCTGACTCTGGCTCCGACCTCGCGTCGCCCAAGGACGCGCCCAAGGAGGCGTCCGCATCGGCTGAGGCCAAGCAGGAGGCCAAGCCCGCTCTTGGTGAGAAGGGCGAGTCGACCAGCATTTCTGGCTCTTCGGGCGACGCGCCCAAGCCCACCGACTCCAAGCCTGCCGAGTCCAAGCCTCCTGCGCCCAAGCCCGCGGCGCCCAAGCCTGCGTCGAAGCCTTCGCAGGGTGCCGTCGCCGCCGACGAGGCCGCTGCTTCGCGCAAGGAGACTCGCGTCAAGATGTCCCGCATGCGTCAGACCATTGCTACCCGTCTTAAGGCGTCGCAGAACGCTGCCGCCTCGCTCACCACCTTCAACGAGATCGACATGTCGTCCATCATGGAGTTCCGCAAGCTCTACAAGGACGGTGTGCTCAAGAACGAGGGTGTCAAGCTCGGCTTCATGAGCGCCTTCGCCCGCGCTTCGTCCTCGCTCTCCGTGAGATTCCCGAGGCCAACGCCTCGATCGAGGACGACACCATCATCTACCGCGACTACGTCGACCTCTCGGTCGCTGTCGCTACCCCCAAGGGTCTCGTCACCCCGTTGTCCGCAACGCCGAGTCGATGGGCCTTGTTGACATTGAGCGTGCCATTGCCGACCTCGGCAAGAAGGCTCGCGACGGCAAGCTCACCATCGAGGACATGACCGGCGGATCGTTCACCATCTCGAACGGTGGTGTCTTCGGCTCGCTCTACGGTACCCCCATCATCAACCTCCCCCAGTGCGCCGTCCTCGGCATGCACTCGATCAAGGAGAAGCCGGTCGTCGTCGACGGCCAGATCGTCATCCGCCCCATCATGGTCGTCGCCCTCACCTACGACCACCGTCTCCTCGACGGCCGGGAAGCCGTCACCTTCCTTGTCCGCGTCAAGGAGTACCTCGAGGACCCCCGCCGCATGCTCCTCCCCTCGCCCGTGTAAACGGGGTGTGTCAGTAGTGTATGGAGACAACAATGCATCGACGTTTTACGACACGTACAGCGCTGCGAATGCAGATGAGCGATGGCTCCACTGACCTGACCCGTGCAATCGTGTGCGTGCGACATTGGCGTTGATCTAAGTGGGCAGGAGAAAAGGGACAGGCACGGCCGGTGAGGCTGATCTCCTGCCCCACTTCGTGGCTCCAGGCCTTGTCGGCCCCGAGGTCCCGCCGGCATCCTACATCCGCCAGCCGCGGTTCCTGGTTGATTCGTTGGCGATGTGCTGGGAGGCTGCTCTCCGATCCTTGCTCCTTATAACAGAGATGTCCAAGCGGGGAGTCGTGACAGGCATCCCCAAGGTGCATATAACTACGCCCGACCTGCTCATACCACGGGTTGCATACAAATGGAGAATGGGTAAAAGAGTCTAATAACAACCGAGTCTTTGATGCTAATGCGAATCTTAGCCAGATGCGATCACAACCATGGTGGACGGTTCGCGCCAACCCACGGACCGGCCGGGCCGACAAGCTCGGGCTTAAGGTCCTCGACGCGGGTCACACCGCAGTTGCGCATCGTGTTGGTGATCTCCTCCTCGAGAACTGGGGTCAGCTATGTCACAAACAGAACAAGCAGTTGCTGGGCTCAGACTCACTCTCGCAAACGCGCTCAACACCCTGCTGCCCGTGGGTCGAGTTGGCGTACAGGAACGGCCGTCCCAGTCCAACTGCCTTGGCACCAAGGGCAAGCGCCTTGACAACGTCGGCGCCCGAGCGGACGCCGCCATCCATCATGATGTCGATCTTGTCGAAAAGGTCGGGACGGAGGGCACGGAGCTCGTACAGAAGGTCAATGGGAGCGGGGGCGTAGTCGCAGCTGCGGCCGCCATGGTTGGACAGGATGACGCCCTGGACTCCAGCCTCGGCGCAGGCTTCAACGTCCTCGACGCTCTGGATGCCCTTGACGATGATCGGGAGGTTGGTGTGTTTCTGGAGTCAGCCTATGCACATGTTGCTGGACGTGCAGTCGCCTTTACTCACCCGGATGAACTTGATGTCGTCCCAGACGAGATGCGTGTCCTGGTAACCCGAAATCGCAGAGCTGACGCCGGCACCCTGCTTTCCCGACCTGCCCTTGCCCTTGCCAGTGTCCTTGACGGCGGGCTGGTCGATCTCGGACGTAGCGATGGGCGCCGCCACAGCAGCCTTGCCCCGCACATCGCGGGTGCGCTTGCTCTGCCACGCGACGTCGACGGTGAAGATGATGGCAGATGCGCCGAGCTTGGTAACCTTCTCGAGAAGGCGCTCGGAGGCCGGGCGGTCGCGGTTGAGATAGATCTGGAACCAGACCTTCTGGCCGGCCTGGCGCGCGGCCATGATCTCGTCGAGCGAGCATGATGCGTTGATGGAGATCTGGAGTCAGCTACAGTTCCGTGAAACAAGCAGCATCCGTATCCACTCCTCGTGACGGCCCTACTCACTCCTTGCACAATGCCTGCACTTCCAGCTCCCTTCGTGAGGTTGATCTCACCCAGGGGGTGGCCCAGTTTGGCCATAGCCGCCGGCGAGATGAACACCGGCATGGCCATTTTCTGCCCAATCACCTCCGTCTCAAGCGAACCAGTGGTGATATCCCGCAGAATCCGTGGGCGGAAGTAGTACCGCCCAAATGCGGCCTGGTTATTGTCGAACGTCGCCTCGCTATCCGCTGCGGAGCGGTAGTAGTTCCACCCGGTGGCGCCGAGCACGCGCTCAGCCCACTCCTCAAAGTCGGAAAGGAGGAGCATGCTCTCCGCGGGAGGGAGGCTCTTCCGCGCCGCGGCAATCCGCTCCTCCTCTTCTGTAGGCTCATTGTCCACGACTGGCAGCGTAGCGGGGTCGACAGGTCCGAGGTGCTTGGCGGGGGGGAGCATCTCGAGCGCGTCGGGAGGGTGGAGGGGGACGAAGACCTTAGTCGCGTCCTTGCCAGCGGCGGCGAGTATGACGGCCGCGCCGCCTGGGTGGATCTCGAGGAACTCGGTCACGTCGTACACGTTGCCAGCGATGATCACCCAGCAGTCGTCGCGTGTGCTGTGCTTCTGCACCTCGTCGTAGCTGATGAACTTGCGCTTGTCCTTCAGGCGGGGCGCGTCTGCCTGGACTGTGGACGTGGTGGCGTACAGTGTCAATGCCTGGAGTCAGAAGTTACTACAGTTTGAAACATACTGTCGCGCCTGCAATGGCCGCCAGACGCCAGTTCAGCCCTCGCGATGCCCATGATGCCGAGGATGAGGACGACGAGGTGGAGGAGGACGACGCGAGCCGCCGCCCAGCCTGTGCTCGGGAGACGAGGCGCGTCGCCGACCGCTGTGGTGCCAGTAGCCTTGTAGCTGAGCGCAGAGACATGATCGTGAGTGTTGAGACGAGGGGAACAGCTGAAATGTGGGCCATAATATTGGATGGGTGGGGGAACCACCGACCAAAGAAACATGGCCGGAGCCCGGACCGGTTGCCGGAGCTGACCGAAGCTGGTTGCCCTCCACCACGCACCACGGCTTAATTTCAAGCCAACCCAGATGATCCTCCCCCTAGCCCAGAGCCAAGCATTCGTGCATCATTCGGACACGGTCAGGCATCCGCACGTTTCGGACCGCGGTCCGCTTCGTTCAAACGGAATAAGACAAGTCAGTTGTGGACGGCTCCCTTCACCGTCCTCTCAGGTCAGTATTGCGAGCTTGCTATGGGGTGGGCATCCGCCACGCGAGTTGGCGGTCTTCGGGCCGATCCGGCGTCGAGGGGCCAGCCAGTGGGAGTGACTGCCTCCCTGGCTATCCCCAAAATCAACCCCAGCTACCAAGCTCGCACTCACTAAGCTTCACTCACCTCTCTAAGCACCATGTTCTCGTCTGTCCGCCAGGGTAGGCCCGCCTAATGAGTCACGGCTGATAACAGGTCTCCGCACCGCCTCGCGCCACGGTGGTGAGTAGGCGCCGAGCTCCTGCCCCAGCCCAAGCTCAAGGTCGAGGCTCCCGGACTGGGGATCGATGGGGGATGAAGCCTACGACATATATCCTGCTGCAGGTACTGACGCCTAGTCCGTGCGCTCTCCACCCAGCCTGCGCGCGCTGCGCTCGCTACGCCGGCGCCACCGCTGCCGCCGCTGGTGTCGCTGCGTTCGCTCTCTACCAGGGTACGTTAACAGTTGGGAGCAAGAGAGGGGATCTGACGCCCAGCCAACAACATGACCAAGATGGAGGGCAAGCCCACCATTGCTGGCGAGTACAAGACCAGTCGGAGCGCTCGTTCATCATGATCAAGCCTGACGGTGTCTCGCGCCAGCTCGTCGGCAAGATCATCGACAAGTTTGAGAGTGAGTAGAACGTGGAAGCGAGGCGGAGGGGCCTGCGAATCAGAAGGGCTGGGATGCGCTGGGGTCGACGTGCAGCGGCTGTGAGAGGAAGACGGGCAGCAGGAGGCGCTGTGTGCGTCGTGGGCAGTTGGGAGATGTTATAGAACGATAGGGCTGACAACAGGCCGCGGCTACAAGCTTGTTGCGCTCAAGACCGTCACTCCCTCCAAGGAGCTCGCTCAGGAGCACTACGCCGACCTCTCGTCGCGCCCCTTCTTCCCCGGACTTGTCTCGTACATCACCTCGGGTGTCCCCGTCGTCGCCATGGTCTGGGAGGGCAAGGACGTCATCAAGCAGGGTGTGAGTAATCTGGGAATACGACGAACGAAGGCATGGATGAGCAAGTTATGGAGCTACCTAGGATGGGGTAGCTGGGAAGCTCCTGGATATGGCGTTCGCAACACGATAAAGGGCGGGCAGAGGGTCTTGGAGGAGGAGACGAGACGTGCAAGGCTGCCGGAGGAGACACTGACGCCCAGCGCCGCATCGTAGGTGCCACCAACCCCCTCGACGCCGACCCCGGATCCGTCCGTGGCCAGTACGCCGTCTCGGTCGGGCCGCAACCTCATCCACGCTTCCGACTCGTTCGACTCGGCCACCAAGGAGATTGGCCTCTGGTTCAAGGAGGCCGAGCTCTCCAACTACGAGACCGCCGCCTGGACCTGGATCATGTCGGACAACTAAGCCCGTCGTTCGCTGAACATCGTGAAGGGATTAAAAATGCATATCCATGCAGAAGGCTGCTTATGGTGTACATATGGAGCAGGTGCACCCACTAACAGAGACTAGGTACTCTGCCCCTCTCACCTCCCGCGCATCATCGCCCATCCCCCGACATCACTCAATGACGAACTCGTTACCACAGACAGCAGAGCTCCTCACAACCGATGCGGAGTGATCGCGAGCTCGTCCGGGGAACGCTCTCTCTACATATCAATCATCTTCGCTAGTATATCGGTTAGTATATTCGCCTCTCATTAGAGAGTTGCCAGACAATGGCGTGACCGCGAAAGAGCAGGGTTCAACTCCCTGGCGGAGAATCCTTTTGGCCCTCATGCATGCGGGCCGTGCGTTTTTGGTCCTCTGCACTCTCGATGTGGTTGTTGGAGGGTTTGCGGTAAGGGTAGGACGGTGCGAAGGAGGTGCAAAGGCTGAGTGGAGGTGGAGGTGGAGGTGGAGGTTGTGGCACAGATCGACGAATGTGGCACTTTGAGTCTGGGTGTCAGCGGTCTGTAACACGCAGCGGATGGGGCGAAGGGCAGACTGCTGTGCCGCCGGTTAGCAAAGACGTGCAGAGTACGGCATATGGTAGCGGTGCCACAGTTTGTTCCTTCGCGCGATGTCGCCACACCCTAATGGATTACAACGCATGCGCAGCTTTCGGCAAGTACACCTAACGTGTTGATGTCCCAACACCCGCCGGCTGCGTAGTACTGGAGTCAGCTCCTCTTCGTTGCCTTGAGGTGTTCGAGAGAAGCAGGTAGGTTGACGCTGCATAGTTTACTCTTCTCAAACTTGATCCTTCTGCGTTGTGCTGACTGGCTCTAACTTATTCCAGACTCTGTAAAGGCACCTACCCTTCCATGGAATGTATATATACGGCAACTCGCGAGGGCCGAGGACTGTATACTGTGCCGCGATGTGAGATGAGGGGTATTGTGCGTTCAGTCCGGCAATAGTGGACTCTCAATCTCTCCTACCGCCGTCCACGTCTCCTTGTTGTCTACCCCCGGCTGTACCTGTCCAAACAACGTGAAGATATGTCGAAGCGAGGATCCCAACTGTCCGAGAGGGAAGCACGAAGGGTTCTACGACGTTACAGACACCTGAAGCGGCGTCAACGGCGCTATCTCAATCGGCGTCGCCTCATTTCCATCATCACAAGGCATTGTGGCGGAGTGGTTAACGCGGTTGACTAGAATCGAGCTATTCTAATATCAACTTCCTTCGGGAGCGCATGTTCGAATCATGTCAATGTCGACTTTTTGCGTTCTCCTACGCATCGAAGCATTCTTTTTGTAAAGAAGAAATGGGAGCGGATGTGGTTGGGTGAGGCGAAAAGTCGTGCAGGGATGCGGGCATTTGTGGAAATCGCCGATGGATAGTTGCCGAGATACCGCAGCTTCTGGTACTTGCGCCCATATCACTGTGAAACAGGACGATATGCTTGGAGAAGAGAGATTGTGCGGGCATGGGGCAGTATGTGACGAGGGGGTTTTGCAGCTGCGCATAGAGAGACCAATGTTTTCCCTCGCGCAGAAATCGTCGGCTACTGTAACTGTGCAGAGTACTACCGATCCGGCACCGACCCTACTGCTGTCCAACCCAGAAGCTGACAGGCAATCTTATCCGCAAGCAATGCGCATGTGATTCACATACATAACACTATGAGAGAGATGGGCGCTACCCGCGACCGACGAATGGCATTGATGGAGCCCTGCAGTCAGTACACACAGCCTCTCAGCTTCGCCTCTCCGCACTCACATGACGGTCAACTGCAACACATCAGTGTCAGCCGGTAGCCCGGCCAGGAAAACGACCGTCTCTGCCACGCGCTCAACTGGCATCATCGGCTCAGCAACAATACGCCCATCAGCCTGCGGGACGCCCTTGGCGCTCTTGCTCGACAGGTTGGTCAAGGCGTTGCCGATGTCGAGCTGGGTGGCAGTGATTCCGTACTTGCGTCCGTCGAGGGATGTGCTTCGCGTCAAGCCGAGGATCGCGTGTTTGGAAACGGTGTAGGCTGTGCTGTCTGGACGCGGGGAGTGGGCGGAGATGGATCCATTGTTGATGATGCGGCCGCCCTGGGGTGTTTGGGATTTCATGAGCTTGATGGCTTCTGCCGTGCACTGTTCGTCAGCCAGCGGGAAACAGGGATCAAGGACGGACGGGGAGGCGGTGACGCGTGGTCAGACGCTTGTGGTACGACCCGCCAGAGTGGGCCCTGCAGACGCATGGGGCGGGTGGTGGGAAGAAGCACAGGAAGCCGCTGAGCACAGTCTGCTTCCTGTTTCGAGAAACTATCATGTCTTTCGCATAGGCGCAAGGGACAGATATCGCTACCAGCAGCCACTCACCAACACGGCTCCCATGACATTGATGTCAAGCGTTTGACGGAACTTGTCCATATCGTTGTCCTCGAGCGCGCTCCCTTTGGTAAGGTTGACACCGGCATTCTTGAGTCAGCGGAGGGTGAAGGCATGACAACTTACATTGAAGAGGACGTCCAGCCGCCCATACTTGTCCTTGATAGTCGCAAAGATCCGCCCAACATCGGCATCACTGCTCACATCGCCCTTGAGGATCTCGGTCGTCGTACCGGAACGACACAGCTCTGCTGTAGCGCGCAGTTCTTCTTCCCGACGCCCGACCAACGCGAGAACCAAGGGCTCGGGGTGCGTCGCGCTTGGAAACGCCTTGGAGAGGCCGATGGCGCATGCGCGGCCGATCCCCGCGGATGCGCCAGTAACGAGGATTACTCGGGATGCCATGCTAGTGCGAATGATGGAGTTGAGGGATGCGACTGTATCGACAAACGGGGAAGATGGATGGTGGGCGGATGCGGAGCATAGGCCCAGTGCGGTGACTTACGTGCGGCCGGATCGTCGGGAAGCCGGGGCCGGTGGAGGTGGGTTGACCGGCACGTCTGTCGATCCCAAGACTACACTGGGCTCACATAGGCAACCCAGCGAAGGCGAGGGCCTCCCAGACTAGATCTAGATAGTGCCTGCCAGTCTGCCGTTCCAACTTGCCGAGCATCAAGCGTTACTCGTTACACGGAACATCAATCTCACGATCTAATGTAGTTCTTTCCCCGCCAGCAATGTGAGCTCAATATAAACAGGCTAATCACGTGACGAAACTATTACGTCATCCTCTCGCCCAACGATATCGCGCCTGTCTTGTTTACTCTACTTTTTTGATTCCGTGCCGTGTTTCCCCTCCTAATTGAGCGGTGGTGGCGGTCCATCCGACGAAACATGTCACCGCTACACCTTGTCGGCCTACAGCTACAGCTCCAACACCTCCTCACTCCTTGTATCTTCCTCCCTCCTCACTATCATCCCCATTCCGCTCGCCATCACTCAAGCCCCACATAGACAACTACTCTCTCGAAAGCGCTTCGACGCGTCTGCGGCTTCGCCGTTTTTATCTTGACATCGCAGTCCTACCCTTAACCATCCCCTACCCATATCGAATCAACACTACACCATGCCCCTCACCAAGAAGAAGGGCGCCATCTTCGCCATCTATGCCGATACACCACCGCGTGCCGAGTCATCTTCAACGACCTCATCTGCCCCAGCTTCTCCATCGGCGAAGGCGGGTTCGGCTTCAGAGCGCAAGTCATCCCGGCCAGCACTCACCACACTCGAACCCGCGCCGACCAAGTCCGCGACTAGGACTAAGGGCTTCCCATCTTCTTCCACTTCCGAGTTGAGCGGACCAAGCAAACCTCGGCGCGCCGTCTCTCCTCTCCCATCCTCCTCGAGAAACCCCACTACCTCGAGCGCCAGTACGACCACAACTGGGCGGCGTACGCGCAAGCTTGAGGTCTTCGCCGACCCAGACCCTGCTCCCTCCAGGGCGGGAACACGGGCTGTCGAGCCGTCCAAACCGCTCCCATTGGCCCTGCTGTCGAAGCCCATATCCTCCGGGTCGAGTTCGAAGCCCACGTCAAAGGACGGCAGCAAGGAGAAGAGCAAACTGCTTGCCCACAAATCGTCATCCTCAGCAGCATTAAAGGTGAAGCGCGCGCGCTCGCCCATCGATAAAGAGAACGTCCCCGACTCGCCTGCGTCTCGTACGCGTTCCAAAGCCCGTCTCGCCTCAGCTTCTTCAGCATCTGCGCTGTCCGAGAACGCCGGCCTGAGTCTTCAAGCCAAGCTGGCCGCTGCTGCCAAGAAGCCTGCGCCCAAAAAGCCGCAAAAAGCGTTCACAGTGTTTGCGGACAGCCCGCTGGCCGATGTGAGCGAGGCGTACGGCGCAAGTGGAGACGAGCCGGCCGGGTTCCGTGATCAGGCGAGCTCGAGCTCAGTCCAGAAGACGCGGAGTAGGGCGCTGGTGAGTGTCGGCGTTTTTAGTCTGCATGCGGATCCGATTACTGATGGCAGCGGTCATAAGCGACGCCACGATGCCACGCCAAAGGCGAGAGCCAGGTCAGAGCAGGCAACATCATGCTCTAGCAGATCGAGAGTACGATGTGTAACTTCTCGGCTATCACCGTCACCGCAATGCTCTTCAGCGTTACCGACGACGACTCGTCCCGAGCGACGATGCGGTAACTTGTTGTTATCTTTGGCCCGTGCTGCCTCTCGATCGCACGATGTTGATCGCTCCCCCCTCCACTCCTCTTGCAACATATACAAGCTCAAACACCAACATATTGGCGTACAAGCGACACCACTGGGTCACATTTTGTTGCTACTCCCACCCCTGTCTGTTCTCTGTCTGTCTTGTTGCCCTCGACCGACCTATCGATGCGGGCATTGTACTCTAGACCTAACAGCATCTAATATTATGTGCATACATGAATGCACCGTAATGCAGTGCAGTGCAATTATCTAGTCTACAACTTGGTTATGCTTAATCTCAAGCGCCTGTCCGTCCGTCGCGTCTTCAGGCATCTAGATGTAAACGGCGGCTGAGAAGATCGCCGGGCGATGGTCACTGCGTCCCTCGAGCTGGCGCATGCTGCTGTCAGTACGTGATCTGGTGTCTCTCAAATGCAATTGGCACTCACCCAGCATCGTCTATAGTTCCATAGTGCAGCACCTGGACTTCGCCCACCTGATGTCGCCTCGGCTTCTCTGGCTCCGGCTCGGGTATAGCCTCCTCAGCCTCTGAACCATGGAACAGGCTGACACGCGAATGGAATCGACCCGGTAGGTCGCGGAAGAAGCGCGTGAGCGCGCTCATCCCGCCCTGTCCTTGGCCATTGTGGGGTCCATGGCCATACATCCCGCCGTCGGATCCGCGGTGGGCATGCCCATAACTGATGCCGCCGTCCGACCCGCGATGCCGCGGTCGCTCGCCCACCTGTCCAGTGCTCCGGACGGCTTTGAGGGGATGCAAGATGGGTGACGTGCGCGCGGCGTTCGCATGTGCCAGGCCCGGGTCCTCGCTTCTCCGGCGCGACGAGTTCGAGCCCAGTGAGGACATGCTCAGCCTCCGCGCGAGGCCCAGCGAACCTCGTCTTCCTGGACTGCCGGCCGATGAGGTGCGTCGGCGGGGTGCTGGAGAGGGCGAGGGAGGGAGAGCGCCAAACGACATTGGCGGCGTACTGGGCCGTTCAGAGGTAACTGCTACGCCCTCCGGAACGGTCGCCGGTCCCGTCCCGCCGTCTGGGCCCATGCTTGCTAGTTCGCGGCGAAGCGTTAGAGCTGTGGGCTCGTTCGCTTGGAAGGTCACGCTCCGCGCACGTTCCACACGTCGCGGCATCTGCCGTCGGGCAGGCGAGGTGGATAGAGGGTCGACGGAGTGACCAAAGACACCGGGCGACTCGCTGAGGCTCGTCGGAGTCTCGTCTGCCGGTGTTGGCGGATCCGACTCGAACACGGGTGTGCGCTCCTCAGGTGCAGGCGCAGCAGCCAGCCCTATCGGCGCGGAGACAGAAGATGCTATGCCCGGGAACGGCGGGCGGTCTGCAGGTTCAACAAAGCTTGAGCGTCTGCGCATACGGCCAGACAAGGTCGAGAAGGCGTGTGATAGACGGAGCAGAGGTCCATCACGTGATGACACACTGCTGTGGTCATCATGAAGCCCAGGCTGATCCTCTTCGTCGGGTATCACATGCGTTTTCCAGAGTACGCGATCGCACCAGCTCGGCACACGCTGTTTCTTGCTGGTATCGTACACGCCCGTACGAGTGTCGATGCCGTCGTCCTCCTCGTCTGCCTCCTCGTTTAGGCTGCGACCAGAGAGGGTCCGTATCAGGCGCGGCCGTGGCCGGGGAGGGGAGGCGACTCTTCGACCATTCATGCTCGTAGTCGATGCCGTCGAGCTGATGCGGTGGACAGGCGCGCCGTCCGGCAAGGCACGGCCACTGTCTTGTGGTGGGTCCGAGTCGGCAAAAGGTGCACATGGGGGAGGCATCTCGGCGTCTTCGCTGAGTACTGATAATCGCCCATCCTCAGACTGTAGGAACGA
Organism: Cutaneotrichosporon dermatis; assembly: GCA_020011015.1. Classification (NCBI taxonomy): domain Eukaryota; kingdom Fungi; phylum Basidiomycota; class Tremellomycetes; order Trichosporonales; family Trichosporonaceae; genus Cutaneotrichosporon; species Cutaneotrichosporon dermatis. The sequence goes on along the minus strand of JAIGNX010000002.1, from coordinate 1,094,029 downwards.
ACGATACGACCCAATGGAAGCGCGCCGTGAGGCGTCGTCAACTGGACCAGGAGGCAGTGGTCGGACGGCGGGCTTGCGGCCCAAGCGCAGAATACCCATCAACTTCTGAGTCTTCGACTTGAAGTTGTGGCCACCGCGCTTGGTCGCTTCCACGAAGTCCTGTGTTGTCGACCGCGAAATGTCCCGGGATGCAAAAGACAAGTCGCGCGACTCTCTACGCGAGTCTCTCGACCATGCGCCGGATGCTCTCCGCGTGTCGGACGACGCCCGGACATTGCGGCCCATATTGCCCTCTGATATTCCGTCGGATTGTTCGGAGCGATACGTCGCCGTCGACTTGCGCGAGGACGACTGTTCTCGCACGTATGTCGCGCTGTCACCACTGCGATTTGAGACATTACGCTCATCCGGTAAAGGTGCGTCAAACGGCCGAGGAGGAGTATGCTCCAACGGGCTCGTCACTGTCTGCCCACCTGGCAGGACAGTGCTCGGTATTTCGGGGCTCTCTGGATCAGAGCTCTCCTCCATTGTGCCTTCAACCTCTGGCACGAAGTCTAATTTCGCGGTCGGGCTCGTCGAGCGCTCCATCGATGGTCTGTCTGCTTTCTCCAACACTCGTCGCTGGCTCCGTCGAATCGACCTGCGCTTTTCCTTGTTGGTAGCGCGCACCGACTTCCAGACGTCGTACTTGAACGTCGGCATGAAGGTAATCTCGGCCTCCTCGAATCCGGGAAGCGGATTGCGCTTGGGATCTGCCATGGCGGTGCGTAGCTGGTCAAAGGAGATAGCCTCGGGGTACTTCTCCTTCTCTAGTAGCCATTTGGCGTGGAGGAGGCTAATGTCAACACGGAAGTTCACTGGCGTTAGCTTAATTTGAGTGTGGACACCCACAGTCTCCACACCAGAAAGTAGTATCGAAACGATCGGTAATGTCTTCCATCGCCGCTCGAGGATCATCGGGCGGTAGGAAACAGTTCAGGTTGAGCTCAGACTTGATCTTGGCTATGTTGGCCAGACGGGCATCGTTGCGCTCGGCGTGCGCTGCCAAATGGGCGTTGACGAACAACAACCTGTGCCCCTTCAGGTTCAGGCTTACACCACTGCATGTTAGCAACGCAGGGCCTCTACACTCACATTCCACCCTTGTTGCCAAAGCGGCCGCCGGCGAGACCTGTTGTGACGAAGTCCTTATCGACGCCCTCGACGAGGTGTTCGCAGCCTTTGTACACAAACACGCTGATGTACAGGCCCAGAAGCCGTTCCTTTGCCACATTGACGTAGGGACCAGCGCCGGGCGGGCGATACCACTTGCTGACGGGACGGAACTCGTCGTCGAAGGAGCCCGGCGAGTCGAGCATGCCCGGCGACCGTCCCAGATCTCGCCCGCTGGGAGAGCGCATCATGATCGGGCGACCTCCCTCAGGAGGCGCGAGTAACGAGCTGGAATTTGTCTCGACAGACTGCCCAAGCATGGAACGCCCGTGAGGGGTTGAGGACACGCCAAGCGAGTTGCTGTCAGGAATGCGAGAAGAATTGCCAGGAATAGAAATGGGCCTGACAGCTGACGAGGAGGACGGGGAACGCTTATGTGATGACGAGGCAGCGCGGTGATGTGATGGGAACGAGAAGTCGCTTTGAGGGCGGTAACTCCCGGCCTGAGAGCCGTCCCCGATCTCGGAGGTGCCGATAGACGGCGAGCCTAATGGGGGGTACTCCCTGAGCACAGGTGGACCTGCGCAGAGCCACTCTGTATCGTTAACAGTGACGTGCATCTCCCAACTTACCTTCCAGCATCGCGCTCCACCCCCTAGGCTGGCCGCGCACAAGGGCGCCGGCAAGGTCCGTCATAGGGCTGCCGAGACCGATATCAAACGGCGAATGATTACGCGCTTTCGCGCTGGCCTGAGCGCCCAGCTCCTTCCCGTGCTCAGCCTTGCGCTTGAACGCAGGGTCGATTCGTAGTTGCTCTCGTGAAGGTTTGTCCTTGAGAGTAGTGGGCTGCTGGATCGAGGCCGGCGCAGAGACAGGGGTCGCGCTCTTGGCGTCACCATCTGACTCGTCGGGCTGCTTATCCCCGCTAATGTTGGGTGTAGAAGCACTCGGCTCGGGTTCGCTCATGGCTGTCGCTTCGACTGTCGCGGGGGTTTCCTCTCTGGAAGTCGCCGCACTGTTACCGTTGGCGACGGGCTTCTTGGGGCGTGAAGAGTCGCTGTCGGTCGAGCTCTCGGTGGAGACGCCATTGAGAGTGGTAGACTTCTCGGTCTCCTCTGTAACGATGCCCAGGCCGTTGACCTCATCCGACTTCTCCCTGGGACTTGACGAGCGTCCGTTCACCCGCTCTCTATGCTCCTTCCTGATCTCCTTGATCGCTCTCCGGACGTCCCGCTCCTCCTCCTTCTTCTCCTTCTTATCTTCCTTCCTCTCTTCCTTCTCACGGCGATTCGCTTCCGACGCGGACTTTTGCAAGCCAACACCCTTCATGAGAGTCCCACCAAGCCCACGCGGCATGCCGGAGGGCGTCGGGCACTCCTGAGCGGCGAACACGACAACGTGATACGGATGGGCATCCTCGAGAGGGAGATCGGGAATGTCATCGCTGTGCGGTGGCGGCTCATACGGAGGCACCTCGCCGAGGAGGACTGACAGGTCGCCTTTGGGCTAGTGTGAGCTGAGATCACTGCTCCCCTATCCCTCCATCTTCCCTCGAGGCCGATACTCATTACGTACCAGCGCATCAGCCATGTTCCATGTCACGACCTTGACCTTGATCGCGCTGCGGTCCTTGAACGGCACCTCGTCCAAAGCGCCCATGGCCTGCCGTGGTGAGTCGAGGAGAAACGTCGAGCGCGGGCTAGCGGGGTCGCCGTCTGAGGGCGTGAACAGCGCGCTCAGGCGGCGGAGTACCGTAGTGTGCTCGTTGTTCGGGTTCAAGCCTTGCTGCGTCCCCAGAGCCACAGCCTGGCGCTTCGGCGACACTGGCCCAAACGCCATCGATAACGAGCCTCGCCGTGGTGTCTTGGCTGGGATCGATTGTGGGGCCGGCGGACCCGATAGTGTTGGAACGGGTATCGGCGCCGGGGCCGGGATTGGGATTGCGGAGGGGAGGGGGGCGGCGCGAGGCCCCACCGCCTCCTGTCCTTGTGGAGCGTGGGCACCGCTCATGTCGAGTCAGCGAACGCCTGGCGAGAGGCGTAGCGCGGGAACTCGAAGCTTCGGTAGTCGGGAGACGGTTGCGGACTGGGTATTGGGGTATGGGAATTTGACCCGCCCGGAACCGGAGATAACACCAGGGCGGAGGTGCGGACGTGTGCGCGCAAGTCGTTATCGTCTATTTGGGAGCTTGCTCTCTATGCGGTCGTGGTTATGTGATGCGTAACGATAGGGGGATACCAGACCACGGACGTGGTCGCGATTCGTCCCGCCGGGCGCGGGGCGAAATGGCCGGCCGATAGTCGCTACAGCCTGCGCGGTACCCCAATGGGAATGGTGGGCAGATAGGGGGCAGGGGCAGGCGTGGGAATAGCGCTAGACGTATAGAACGGAGCAGACGTAGGTGCCGTCGATGCAAGTGTTTGAGACAACGTCGGCTGGCGAAGAGTGGGCGATGAAGTGCAAGAAACTTGGTTGATGACGAACACTTGTGGATGACCCAGACCCAGTCTGCCGATCTTTGTGGCTTGGGGCGTTACGATCATTCCAGCTAGTGGGTAATCAATCCAGTTGGCTCCGGTTAATCCGCGCCTAAGCACAACCTTTCCTGCGGGACAGATTCATGCAAGAGGCGCTAGCACATGCATAGAAGCGTGGGCTTGGACGCAGACATGAGACTGGGCAGGTGACGCTTCCGTCAAAGCACCAGAGCGTCGGTGCAGAAGAGGCGGGGCGCGACTAAAAGCGCCCAGGGCTGACGCGAGATTCGAACGCTACCCGTACCTCCACCACCTCCACCGCGCCAGTCGACAAGGATCAGTTTATGGTAGGCTACATTCCTTCTTCACCCAACAACAACATGCACGACACCTCGACAATGTCCGCCCGCCCCTCCCCCGCCGCGCCGCTATCGGCGACTAGACTCTACGTCCAATCTGCGGTCTTCGCATCTATTGCCGTCGGCGCGCTGGCGCTGGCCGCATCGTATCTCTGGTGCTCGGTACGTCGAGGCTTTGAACTAACTGACAGTACACAGACGTATCCATCTACCTCGCACCTCACCTCTGGATACTGCTCAGACGGGCACTACAAATACCTCGTCCCCTTGCTCATACCCGTCACCGCCTGGTTCTCGATCGCCAACTGGGTGGGGTGGACGTACTTCCGCTTCGCCTAGGGTGCGCCTCGCGCAGGTGCGCGCTAGCTGGGCCTTAGCTCGAGCCCTGGTGCAGCCACGCCCGCGAGCAGCGATGTGCTCAGAGATAACTCGGGGACTCTGGGCACTGGATGACGTCTGTTTGGCGCGAGCTTGACAACGCCAAATGTTCGACCAGCCGTGCCAGACCGTACTGAACGCCCTCCGTACAACGTGACGTTCCCAGTCGGCATGACTCTCGCCAGCGACAAGCGAACAACCGTTACGACGGGCGCGATACACCCTCCGGCCAGGCACCCACTCCGTTCACCGGCCTTCGTACTCGATCCGCAGTTAGGCTCTACACGCTCAGAGCTCCTCCCCGACCTCTTTTTATGAGCCCACCCTGGCAGCTCCAAACCTCGAGCCTCCATTCGCCGCCTAGCCTAAACAGATACATCTACCGAGACCCTATTAGTCTACTGCTCCTCCTCCTCGGGTGGATGACAAGCTCCTCCTCCTCCTCGACCTCGTCAAAGGCGTCCTCTGGCACCGAGTAGAGACGGATCATGGGGTTGTTGGGGTCCTTGACAAGGACGTACATGCCGTCGGCCTGCTTGAGGACCATGTCGACGATGGTGCGGACATACCCCAACCGTTGTTGAGCGAGACGTTCATCTGGCGGGCAAGTCGAGCGGCTTGTAGTTCTGGATGACAATCGCGTCCTGGGTCGCGGGGTTGGCGCGCGAAATGTAACCCATCTTCATGAGCTCGGCGCCGGCGAGGTAGACTGACGGCCCAACGGGCAAGCTTGACGGAGTTGTTCTTCATCTCGTTGGCGACAATGGCACCCTTCTGGGTGTCGAGGTTCTTGCGCCAGTCGAGCGCCTTGTTGCCGGCACCCTGCTGTCTGGGGTCGTACTCGTTGAGTGCCTTGACGGTGATGAGGTGGTTCTTCTTGCCAAGGTACGCGTCGACCTCGGTACGGACAATGAGGTTGAGCTCCTCGTCCTCTTCGACCGAGAGGTCGAACTTGCGGTAGCGGTAGAGGGTGGAGGCAAGCGGCTCGGACTCGACGTCGGGGTTGTAGAAGGGGTTGGGCTGGGGAGTGTAGGCCTTGCTCTTGGCAGAGATGACCTGCGAGGTGAAGTTCTGGTTGAGGTAGGTGGCCTCGAGGGAGAGCGACGCGGCGCCGTTGAGGTCGTCGGTGTCGGCGGGAGGGTCGGCAGCGTTCTCGTTAACGCTGACGGCGTCGAAGGGCGCACCGCCGCGCTTGTCGAGGAAGATCTGGTCGCCACGGCGCTCGATGACGATGTCCCACGAGTTGACCGAGCGAGGAGCGCACATGAGGACAGAAAGGATGGAGTCTGTGGCGAACACAGTGCCGGCCTTCTGCTCGGCAAGCTTCTCGATGATAGGGTCCTCAGTCGTCGTCTCGTTGTAGCGCACACGCTCCTGGATCTCGAGGGGCTTGACGTTACGGGTGTTGATGCGGTCAAACTCCTTGTCGTAGCCCTGCAGCGTACCGGCCTGCTCGAGAGTCTCGGGCTCGTCAACGCCCATGCTCAGCTTGTTGAGACGCGAGAACTCAAGCTCCTCCAACACCTGCCAGTCGGGCCAATCGCGACCGACGAGTCGCGCGTCCTCTGGGGCTTGTCGTAACCGCCGTATCCGCCACGGCCACCACCACGTCCACGCGTAGAGTAACCGCCGCGCGAAGGAGCGCCGGAGCACGAGCCCGCTGGGGGCCACGCTGGGCGCCGGCCATGCCCGCGCACCGGTCGTGCGGCCACGGAGGCCAGTGGAACGGCCACGGGTGGCGGCACGCGAGCTGTTGTCGACGAGCGAGAAGCTCTTCTCGTCCTCATCGTGGACGTAGCCGAAGGCGTTCGACTCGGCCGCGCCGTAGCCTCGCGGCCCTGGCGACGGCCCTGCTGCTGCTGCTGGCGGCCGCGCTGGTTGGACGCGCCGGCATCGCCCTCCGAGTGCCAGTCGGCATGCGCTGGATCTTGTCCGACTTGGAGAAGGGCGCGTAAGGGATGCTGTATGTTAGCACTTGTGGGACAAAGACGAGGATGCCAATGTTCGGGCAAGCTCACTCCTTGAAAGTGGAAGGGAGGGCGCTGGAGCTAGGGCCCCACGAGCCGTCGCGTTGTCGTAGATAGCAGGCAACACGAAATTGAGCGCCATTTTGGATGTTGTTGTTGAGAAGGAGACTGTCAAGCGACTTTTCCATCGACCTCATTGTCCTCGCTGCCGCCGTGGACGAGCGAGCCAACTCTTGAAAGAGCCACCGCCCAAACTTGCAATAAACCCAAACCACGTGGAATAATCTAAATTGCACCCCCGCATAAAATTTCTGCTTCGCCCTTGTCTTCTCCCCCCTTTTGCCTGGCAGCAGAGGTCAGTCGCCCTGGAGCTTCTCGAATTTTGCCCAGAACCTGTCAAGTCACCGTGCAGACTGTACTCACTTACCTCTCTCCCACTTCCACTTCAACACAATGGCAGAGCCATTGATCCTCTCCTCCGAAAAGTCGGCAACACGAAGGAGGAGGGAGAACAAGGGCAAGGAGCGTGCGCATGCTCGCGAGCAGGCTGCCGCTGCGGCCTCCGGATCGGCGCCGGGCCCATCTAAACCAAAAGCCTCGAGGCAAGAGACATGGGAGTGTATCCCCATCGCACGGAGTGAAGTATCTTCTGTGCCACCAGTGTGGTCCAACGATGGCAGGTGAGTGCCTCATCGAGTTGTAGAGAGCACCTCTGACCCTCAGGTTCTACTTCACCGCTGCTGGCACCTCGGTCTTCATCCACTCGTCGACTAGCCCAAACTTTCAGCGGCTCTCGACACTGTCGTCGACTGACCCAAATGGGCACCGCAAGCCTATCAACTCCCTTCTCGTCCACCCTACCAATGCCCTTCAGATTATCACCGGCTCTGATGACGGTACAATCAAGGTCTGGGACTGGGTCGAGGGGCGGTTGGTGAGGACGATTGTCGCGGCTGAGGAGGGCATGGTCAAGCAAATCTGCGTGGGCGAGGCCAACGGCGTATGGTGGATCTATGCCAACCTGAGCACGACCAAGTCGAAGTCTGGCAAGAAATCCAAAGACGATCGTGAGTTTGGCAATCCACTGCTATAGCTTACGCCAGCTTCCAACCTCTCTCATAAGGTCGTCCGTATCCCTCTTGCTGGCCATTCGTCCAAGGATGGAGAGTCAAGTACGCAAGTCCAACAGTTCGGCAAGCTGCGTGCTCCACCATCAGCCATCTTCCTCTCCCCACGATCCAACTACATCGTTGCACTCGCCGGCACCAAGGCGTACGTCTACCGCTTGCCGAAGGACACAACGAATGATGCCGGCGTATGGAAGCCGAGCTGCGTCAAATTCGTTTCCGACGAGATCTTCACCTGCGGAGCATTCGCGCCAGATCGGCGATCGAGGTCAGGTGCCGAGCAAGAAGAGTGGTTCGCAACTGGAGACGCCAAGGGTGTCATTCGGTTGTGGCATGGCCTCAGCGCCGCCTTCCGCCAGCTCGACGGAGTGGCTGGATCCGCACAGCAAGACAACGAGAAGCGGTTGCCAACAACATCATTGCACTGGCACGCGCACGCTGTAGCTGCCATTGCGTTCACCTCGGCTGGCGCGCAGATTTTGTCGGTCGGTGAGGAGAGCGTTCTTGTTCAGTGGCACTTGGCATCTGGCAAGCGCGAGTATATCCCACGTCTCGGCGGACGGCCAATCCTCAGTGTGGCTGTCCGGCCTGGGTCGCGAGGTGTGGAGGAGGAGTTCTGGATGGGCTTTGCCGACGGAGCTCTTATGCGCGTCGGCGCCTCGACTGGGCAGGTGTCGAGCGTCGGACAAGGTGTGCGCCTTGACCCATTGAGGCCGACATCCAAACGCCCGTATGCTATGGCCGTGCATCCCGCGAGCAAGGCCTTGGTTGTTCCCTCATCTCACCCCTCGACATTACAATTCATCGACCCCATGGAGTCGACTGTCTTGTTCGACCTCGAGGTTGCGCCGTCAAATCGCGTTTCTCGGCGTGATGACAAGGAGCTCGAGCCCGTCGCTGTCGAGATGGTGGCATTCTCAGCTCCTCGCGATGGTCGCTCGGAGTGGATGGCCACTGTGGAGGGACGGCCAGCCGACGAGATCGAAGGCGGAGGATTGGTGAAGACCCTCAAGTTCTGGCGGTGGAGCGGCGACCGCTACGTTATCAACACCCAGTACCCCCGGCCACATGGCACCGACGACCTCACTTCGTTGGCATTTGGACCCACCGCCGACGGCGAGCCCTACGCCATCACCTCGTGCGGCAGCGGTACCGTCAAGCTCTGGCATGTTCGTCAGGCGAAGAAGAGCGAACAGGGTGAGTCCGCATCGCAAGCTGGCTGGCCCCCAGTGATGACAAAACACAACACATTACTATTTCTTTCCGCATTAACCCATGGGGAATCAATGTTCTGCAATCCTGAGGGGGCCTAGGTACTTCATTTTTTACGTAGCTAACAATAACAGGCAAGACATCGTCCAAGAAGCCCGTCATTGCAGAGCGTGAGTACAATCTCGAGCGAGGGCATTCTATGATGAGTAAACCATTATATCAAGCTCAACAGTCCTAAAACAGTTGCGGATACCCTACTTCTACTTCTGATCTGCCCTCGCTCGTGCCAGCTCCTTTTGTGCTGCATAAGCTGACATCAGTTTACTGGGCCCACCGCTCTACCTTCTCCTACCGCAACCTGCCGGTGTTCGCTGCCGGCTTTTCGCCCGACGGTTCTCTGGTCACTCTCGTGCACGGCACTCTCGTCACTCTGTGGGATACTGAGCGTAATGTGTTCCTGCGGGCACTCGAGTCCAGCGTGGACGGTCGCAAGCTCGGCTTCTCAGGAGCCGAGGGCCGCTACATCGTTGTGAGCGGTGCCAGGACCGGCGTCGCCGTGTGGGACCTGCTCAGCTGCGAACTGGTCCAGACCCTCCCAGCCCTTGCGTCCGACATGGTCGTTGCCCTCCCCACTGGCATCCTCGCCGCCACTTCGATCACGCCCAGCAAGGGACAGCAGCCGAAGACCGAAGTCGCCTTCCTTTCGCCCTCCGGCGCGCCAGGGTCGACTGTCACCCTCCGCGTCCTCCTCTCCGCCCTCGCCGCCCTCCCGGCCTCGCCATCCACCTCGTGGGTATTGCCCCCCCGGCGAGATCTACCGCTTCGGCGAGCTGCAGAAGGCGGCGGCTCCCGCTGCGCGCGGCATCTCCGCCGCCAAGACGGCAGCGCGCCGTGCCACCTCTATCTGGCAGGAGATGTTCGGCCGCGACGCCTTCGTCGACGAGCTCGCTGCTCCCGAGGAGCCCGCCGCTGCGGCGGTTTCCGCTCTCCAGCGCGCCGTCGCTGTTGCTGGGCGACCCGAGGCCGTCTTCGACGGGCCAAGCCACACCCTCCCACCCGTCGGCATGCTGTTCGACGCCTTCATGGACGAGCTCCTCGCACCTCGTCCGGACGAGGAGGAGCCTATGGCCGTCGACCTGGAGGCCGAGGAGCTTGCTATCCCCACCTCGACGCTCGCTGTCGACGCTGTGCGCGCCGTTTCCGACCGCGAGGTGGCAGAGCTCGAGGGCTTCTTCCGCAGCCTCCGCACCTCGGCACCAGCGAAGGCCCAGGCTTTGCCCTCCCTCGGGAAGGCAAAGGCCCAGCGGCCCAACGGGTTGCCAAACGGGGATGGACCCCGCGCCGTGTCGACGCCAACGCCTAAGACCAAGAAGGCGTCGACTGCCCCCGCTACACCCAGCACCCCGGATGAGCCGGAGGTCGTGGACGGCAAGCGCAAGAGCAAGAAGCGCAAGGCGCCACGGCACAGTGAGGCGTAGACATAGTTTGGCGCTGTGGAAGGGGTGATTGTAGGGAGTGGAGCAGAGTTGTTGGGGCACATAGCAATAGTCATGCATCTAGCATTCATCCATCTTAGAGCACACACAAACGGCTGGGTATTCCGCCTCGTCTTTGTGCTGCCGTCACTTAATCCGTGCATCCAAGCTTCCGAAGATCAAAGCTCGCTATCCAGGCACGCCCCGGCCGAAATTCCTTATGACGCGTCCCGTCGCGTCGTACTTCTCCTCCTCGTCTGACCTTTCTCCACTAATTTCATAAACCCACAACACCACCCAGCACCATGTTCATCGCGCTCGTCGGCACGCCGTCGTCCGGCAAGCATGCTGTGCTCGACTACCTCGTCCAGCGGCACGGCTTTACGCGTCTGGACATTGGGCCTGCGCCTCCCTCTCCATCCGGCGACGACACAATCGGAGCGGGCGTAGACGCGCTCGACCTGGATGAGTGGGTGCGTATCCTCTCGTCTCTTCATCACCCCCGTCGCGCAGCTACTTGTTCTACTTGTTGGCCACTCCCATCCCCTTCCCCGCCTTTGCGCCTCCCCACCTCATCCTCCCTACCAACGCAGAATGGACAGCTCGATCGCTTGTTTGCATCTTCTTAGTGTAGCGCTGATGCCAGCGCACATTCCCCAACTCGGAGGCCATGCTCGATTCCGCGACGCGCGCATGGCGTTCACGACACGTCACGACAGCGCTTACGACGTGGGACGAAATCGAGCCCTGGCTTAAGCGGCCTTGGTTCTTGCTCGTTGGTGTCGACGGACCTCTGCGGGCTCGGTATGAGCGAGAGCGGAAGAAGCGGCCAGAGTGAGTCCTCATCACGAGCAGTTATCGTCCCCACTTCTACTGTGGCGACGGTGCCAGCCCTTGCGCCTACCTCTGCCTCTCCAGCAGCTATAATTCTCACGTCGGGTACACCCCCGCAGATCCCCGCTCCCTCGCCCCATCGCATGCCGCTAACAATAGGCTCACCCTCGACGCGTTCATCGACGAGCATGACGCGACCATGCACGGTTCGGCGGGCACCGCTGTGTCTACGCTCAATGGCAACGGCGGCAAGAGTGACCTTCCACGAATCCTCTCCACGGCTGGGCTACGGATCTCGAACGGGTTCTCCGATTTGGAGGCGCTGTATCGCCACCTCGACTCGATTAATCTCCTAGACGACCAGCGGTTACGCCCGGGGTGGGACCTGTACTTCATGGTGAGTGGCTACTGGTGGACGTAATCGACGAGCTGAGCCTCTCTTGATTCTTTCACCTAGAGTCTGTCTCGTCCAGCAGGGCGACGGTTAACTTATGCACCCCATAGCCATCTGGCTCGCCTTATATGCCTTTGCTCACACCAGACACTCGCCTCCCTCGCCTCTCACAGGAGCAACTGCATGAAGCGCCGCGTCGGCGCCATCCTCGTGCGCGGCAAGCGCATCATCAGCACAGGTTACAACGGCACACCACGCGGCACGATCAACTGCAACGAAGGGGGGTGCTCGCGCTGCAACGGGCCGGCCAAGGGCGGCATGGGCCTGGACGCCTGCCTGTGTCTGCACGCCGAAGAGAATGCTCTGCTCGAGGCCGGGCGCGAGCGTATTGGCCCCGACGCGGTCATCTACTGCAATACGTGCCCGTGCCTCCTCTGCTCAGTCAAGATTGTGCAGTGCGGCGTGAGGGAGGTGGTGTACAACCAAAGCTACAGTATGGACACGGCAAGCGCCAAGGTGTTGGAGGACGGCGGCGTTGTGTTGCGGCAGATGAACATGCCGAGCGACGCGTAGCAGGGTGATTGGGGCAGCGAGGGTTATCTTCCTAGTTGGGGTTCAAGGATGTATGTACATCTCAAATGCATGGGATTCATGGGACCAGTTAGTCTACTCAGCCAGCTACTGAGCTCTAGTCGAGCCCGAGCTCGCTGTCGTCTAGCGCAAACTGCTCGGGTTCGACCACCTCGACTGGCTCGACGTCGCGTGGCTCCTGCTCGCCAGGAGGCATTCCTGGGGCTTGCTGAGTGCTTGTCCTCTCTCCTAGATCCACTTCCTCCCCCTCCCCCTCACCCCCTACCTCCCCATCCTCACGTCCCAACAACCGCTCAACGTTCTTCCCAAGCTCCAGCCCGTCATCCTTCAAATATCCCCACACTCCGCCCTCCTGTCCCTCCGTGGCCCTCAGGCATACCCAGAGGGCGTCGGCATCGCGTTCGCGGAGCGCTGAGTAAAGCTCCACTGCACGGTCCTGCAACTCCATGTGAACACGGTAGTCCAGGAAGCCACGGAAAGCGACCATCATATCCCACATCACGCCGTCCTTGACGGCCACCTCCGCCGCGATGAACTTGGCGGTTGCGAGGAGGGAGAGGTACAGCCTGTGGCTGACGGTGAACTCCGCGCCTTTCCCCTGAGCGAGTGACGAGTGGCGATCGAGTCGCGTCTGGGTCGCGAGGAGACGGGCCATACGCGGCCACGCGTCGTCTACTATCCGCCGGCTGACGTAGTCGCCAACATACTCTGCCAAACTGGCCACGACGGCCGCTGCCTCTGCGACGACGTACGGCACCCCGTCGTCGAGACGCGCCAGGATTGTCGGCCATGCCTGCTCGATGAGTGGGAGGACGTCAGATTCGCGTCCAGCCTGGGCGAGCACGGGGATGGCGCGAGCGATGAGGCCGAGTACACGCGCACGCAGGAAGGGCGATGCGTGCGAGAGGTAATACGTCGCTTTGGAGAGGATGGCGGCTGCGACTTGTTGCGAGCGCGTTGGCGGGGCGGGCTCGTCGGACTTGTCTTCGTCCATCTTCTCAGTCTCGCCGTCTCCGTCGCCTTGGTCACCCCATGCGCGCTGGGGAGCGCGGGCGAGGATGTCCTCGACTTCGGCCTGAGCGATCTCCCGGCGCGCATTGTACCACTTGGTAAAGTTGCCAAAGTCCTTCTTGGGGTTTGGAGGATCCAGGACACGCCGCGCTTCGTGTAGCGCTGCCGCGCGCTCGGAGCTCGGTCCAGCTGCCGCGCTCTCTTTCGCCATGACGTCGATAATAGTCGTCAATACAGCGAGCAGGGCGCTTGCGAGACTCGAGTATCCGTGGAAGTCGTCTAGGGCGTCGAAGATCTCGTCGACGACATCGTGGACAAGTGGCACGATGGGCGCCCCGACGAGCCGGATCATGGCGATTAACACAAGTGGGGCATGAGGCGATAGCCGGGCATAGGTCAGACGCTGCGAAACGACGTTGACCACATAGTCGACGTTGTCGAGTACGAGAGCGTTGGTCGAAGTGTAGCCTGTGTGAGAGGCGATGGAGGCGAGCGTGATCTCCGCATAGGACCTGACGAGGTCGTGTGGGGAGGACAGAGCGGCAAGGATGTCGTACAGCGCATGGAGGAGGAGGGGGCGGAAGCTGGTTCCGAGGATAACAGCGCACGATGACAGCGCAGAGAGGCCGAGCGCGGAGAGAAGAACGCGCTGCGCTCCAGCCCGAAGGCGAGCTGTCTCCTCTGCGGCTGTGCTATTCCGAGGCGTGCGATCAAGTAGTGTTGTCAAGGTGTCCAGACCCTGGGTACGTTCGACCGGGACCAGTGCTTCAGCATCGGCAGGATCGCTCGTGTTGCCCTCCCACTCGGCATCTTCGTCGTCCTCCTCGTCCATGGCGACTACGGCTCGGGCGACTTGACGAGCCATCTTGCGCACGGCCTTGGGTGCTTTGTCGGCATGGGTAGATGCGATAGATGCGACACCTGCTAAGAGCCGTTGCGTTACCCAGATTGCGGAGACTGCTTTGGCCGGGTCACGCACACGGTGAGCTGTGGCGAAGCGGATAAAGTAGTCGACTGAGTGCAGTCCAGCCTCACCGCCGGCCGCGCCCAGTGCTTCGAGCATGGAGGCGAGAGCACGCGCCGAGCGCTCTGTTTCGACATACCGGAGTGGAAGGTGGGGGAACGATGCCTGAGGTGCTGCAGAGGAGGCATCAATTGGCTCACTCGTTTCGGCACTACCGCCACCTCCCTCGATCAGCTTGCTCGACGTCACCATGTTCCCAGTCCATCCCAGCTCAGCCGTGCGGTGTGCCGCGTTCACATTCGAACTCCACCCCCGTGGCCGCCCCAGCTCCAGGCAGTCAAGCAGCGCCCACGCCCAGCGCTCGACGTTGCCTCCTTGTCCCAGGAGTTGGGCAATAGCTGTGGGATGGCTCTGAGTTGCCGACGTAACTTTGGCGATCGCGGTGACGAGGCGCGCCGCGTCATCGACCTTGGTATCCTGTTGCGAGCGGATCAGGCGCGGGAGGGAGTTGATCGCGCTACTTAACAGATCGATAAGAGCCACATCAAGCCCAGCGTTGTCCTTCTTGAGCAGTAGGTGGAGGTTGTGTAGCGCGTCGTCACGCACTGGGTCGAAGTCGTCTCGAGAAAGCAAGAGGAGGGTTGACAGCGCCGGCGGGGTAAGCCGCGGCAGGCTGTCTTGGCATTGGTTGATCAAAGCAAATGCAAGGCTTGAAGCTGCGTGGCGGGCCAGATCCGAGTTGTGACCTGCCAATGCTGCGAGTATTGGCGGGATGGTGCTTTGTAACCTCGCGCCCGTGAACTCGACATACGAACTAGTGAGCGGTGGGAAAGGATTCGAGCTGGGAAGGCTGGTTTTGGAAGAACTTGATGGAGCAGGCGATGGGGGTTCTGTAGCATCCACGTCCATGGGAGAACGCTCCCATTCCTCCGCCAGCTCGGAGAGATTGTTAAACTGCGCTCGCAGGACGCCAAGACGCCGCAGCACATCATCGTCCAAGGTTTCCGTGATTACGTCCTGGATCGCGCCCGCCATGCCCGCGCCCACATCGCCCTTGAGTGCCTTCCCGAGCGCGACGATATCCTTCGACATGGCGCTCACGATGCCCGGCAGCACCGAGGCTAGGACGTCAGTCTGACCTGCGAGGTATCCCACGAGCGTGCGGACGAGGTGCACGGCGGCGCGCTGCAGGCCGGGATGGGGCCGTGCTGGCGCCGCGCATTCCACGGCCAGCGTGATGGTCATAAATAATGTCGGCATGAGCGGGCTCTTCGCGCCTGTGAGGGCTTTCCGCATTGCCGGACTTGGGTGCGTCACCCCGTCCTCAGTGTGTGGCTCGAGGAGAGCGGCAAGAAGCTGCATCGCGTCGAGCTGGACCTCCTGGCCCACCTCGCGTTCTTTGCCTTTACCCGTCCGTGGGCCGACGGCTGACACTGTGAAGCGCCATAGCTGCTCCCAGGCCGCGATGTCCATGCCCCCAGGGACGGCGCGCCAGTGCTGCACGACGAGGGCGAGGAGGGCGAAGGCGGCTTCGAGGAAGGCGTCGGGGAGCGTAGCAGGGGACGCGGATTGGCGCAGAGTCGTGGTAAGAGGAAATATAAGGTAGTTGATAATGGAGGGTGTGAAAGCTGCCGGAGGGAGAGTGCCGACAATGGTCACGAGCGAGTCGAGGAGCGCGGCATGCCGTGACGTTGGTGTAGGCGGCTGAGTCGCGATGCCCATGAGCTGGACGCAGATGGGCTTAACCTGATGTAAGCATAAGAGGTCTGTAGTGAGGTCCTACCTTGCGGAAGGCGTCCATTTTGGCCTCAGACGATGGGTCTAATGGTAGCGATTGTCGGCTGCTGGAGGGAGGGCGGAACGATGAAGGGAGCTTGAACCGCGCCTGCGGGGGAGGCGGCCCAGAGGACGAGGACGAGGACGAGGACGAGGAAGAGGACGAGGAAGAGGACAAGCCTGTAGGCAACGGCCTCCCGAAGAGGGCGCGTTGCACAGACATCGTGGCCCGTCCAACGGTGTCACCCGTTCGTCGATGTCGAGTTGAGAGTTGTTGACAGAGTCCACCGAAGGTGACGATGTCAGTGGTCGTTGCTCGGAAATACGAAAGTGGAGGTCCCATTAGGATGCAGCTATTTCCGTAGGCGCCCCACCAAACGATCTCGAATTGCTCTCCTTCCTGCCAACCTATGCAATGGTATTCATGCAGTATATAATGGTGATGGATAATGCTTAGATGGGTGGTATGTAGGCCATTACTCGTAGGCGAGGGGACCGAAACACGTCGTCCAGACGGGGGACGGAAAGGACAAGCTCGGCGTCTCCAGCGATGTCCGAGTCAGTGAAGTCGAGGCGGTACGCGACGTGGTCCCACAGCTTGGTCACCATGGACGCATTCGGGTCACGGATTGTCAAGCTGGCGTACGGCCGCAATTCTGCAAGTCAGATTACCTTCCTCTCCAGTAATCCGTCCCGACTTACGCCTGTTGTTGTGGCGATCCTTCTGAGGAGTCAAAAGGCTCACTCCGACGACGTTGAGAGGAAGTTCACGAGGCCGGGAAAGAGCGCCGGGCAATGAAGCCTGAATGCCGGTGGAGAAACGGAGGAAAGAGCGAGCCTGTGAAGCAGGTGCTCCATGTGGCTTCTGTTGAACAAGGGCGAGGCGGGAGCCCATGCGAGTCATCAGGAAGAGACCACCAACGGCAGTTGCGGCACAGACGGCAATGAACCCTCCAGTGACCCAAGTAAAGAAAGTCTCAACCGGCATGCCGATAATCATCCTGATCTGTTAGCGAGTCCGTTCGGAGCGGAGACAGAGAGGGGACTGAGACCGTACGAAACAGTCCCCAGCGAACCCTACGCCTTTCCCAACACCGTCCATAGCCGTAAAGCACATCGGCTACTCACTTCTCCTCCTCTGGCTTAATGCCCATCTCGATGGCCTTGTTGGGCGATGGGATAGAAGTGTACGTGATAGAGCCCGCGACGAAGACGATGAGCATGGCCCAAAACATCTTGCCAATAGACTTGCTGGGCCGCGCGAAGATGACGCGCTCAATCTCGTCCACGCCCGCAGGCGGGTTCTGCACGACGACCCATGGCCACTGTTGTCCAGTGAGCTTGCGGCTCGTCCGCGTCGGTGCTGGGGCCTTGTTGGAGGCGTATGCGCGACGCTGCTC
Organism: Cutaneotrichosporon dermatis; assembly: GCA_020011015.1. Classification (NCBI taxonomy): domain Eukaryota; kingdom Fungi; phylum Basidiomycota; class Tremellomycetes; order Trichosporonales; family Trichosporonaceae; genus Cutaneotrichosporon; species Cutaneotrichosporon dermatis. The sequence goes on along the minus strand of JAIGNX010000002.1, from coordinate 1,076,912 downwards.
GTTGGAGTGCGCGAGGCCTAGGCGTGCCGCTGCCGGCCAGGGAGATGCTGAGGGAGTAGTGAATGTGGACATGGGACGGGACAGTAGGGAACGCGCCGGGGAACAGGATGAGGGCGAGCGGGCTGGCAAAAACGGGGTGCATGGCACCTGTCTTGACAAAAGCCTCCTTGACGGTCTAGCTAGACTGCAGACGCGGGGGCTGAGCATGTTGTTTGGTTTCGATGTCGGTAGCTAGATGGAAATTTCGGGTCTCGACCCAGTTGCACAGTTGAACGAGACGAACAACATCCAGGGACCATACTGATTTACGTAAAAGCACGTGGGAGGATCGTCGTTCCCCGGAATGCTTTCTGTTTTGGTCCCGCTCCAGCCTCGGCCATCGGGCATCGAGATGCCTCGGCGATGGCCTAAGACTCACAGACTCCTTGCGAATATGATAAGTGGATTAATAATAGAACGGTAGAACCGCATTTCCTTATCGATTTGAGCGCAGCTGTAATCAGGAGCCAAGCCTTGACAACAACAAATAGGCCGATTAAAATACAGATTGCTGATTGTTATGTGCGGATTCTAACGGATCTTGTCCTCACACGTCTCGCTTGCTTCGTCGGTACCGTCGGGCCTCGAGCAATATCCACTTGCTAGCTGCTAGGGACTGAGTATGAGGATGTGTGAGGCAAGGAACATATCGACGACGTGTGTCTAACCCTCATCCACCCGCTTGTCCCCGTTCAAATGAGTCGGCGCATGTCGGTTCCCGACGAGTACGGAGATCCGGAGATAGGTGGAGTTGTTGCATGCAACTGTGCAAGTTCACGGCGACTGCCATTAAAGTCGGCGTACGCCGAGGATCGCCAACTTTTAGCGAGGACCGTGTGACTCAAGTCTCCCATCTTCATGGAGTACTTCTTCAGACGGAAATCGCTCTTCCTGGCATCGTCAGTCGGACGTAGGTTGTCTAGAGCGGTCGGCGGTATCGGTCTATGAGCATTAGACCGAGGAGCAGCGGTTGTTAGCCTCGCAGCGGCTAGTAATACTGGTGACGAGGTGGGTTTGTATTTTAGCCGTCCTGTTGTAGTAGTGAGTTTGTATGAGATGCGGTCATGTCTAGGCCCAAATAATGATTACCATTTGATTCCCTGTGCCGCGCAGTGCCATTGCGCCCCAGCCCCCCCCCCCCCGTCCCCGCCGGCCCTCGCCTCTCCCCGTACGGCCAGTACGCCCTAATGCTCTCCAACTCTCCTTTTGATATCAGTACTCAGTGCATTCCGCCCTGCCCCTCACTTCCCTTCCCCCACCATCCCATCCACCTAATCCCTCCCTCACCCTACTACAACCGTCTCCTATCCACTCACCATTCTCACCACCGTACGCACACACTCCTCCATTGCTGGTATTATTATCCTCCACTTATGCCCACACACACGTCACAATAATCACCCCATCACTCTTCTTCTCCACCCATCTTGCCAACTATCAACGATCTTGACGCTGCACTTTCACCTATTCATCTACCACTCTCCTCCCGCCATCTTCATTACACCCGTTGCTGGATCACCATTCCACACCCAGCGTCCGTGCATTGCACTCCACCAAGGACGCTTGCGTGCGAACTCGGCTTGAGCGAACTCGGCTTGATCACCGCGTTTACCTTCCCCACCTCCGATGAACGCCAGGTCGACGGGCACTACACCGTCTGATTCCCCGCCCAGTCAACCATAGGCAATCCACTCGTCTCACCCGCACGTTCACTCCACTCCCACCAGCCTATCGCGTAGCCTCTCGCCAGGTGCGCGGCTAAACGCCCATGCCAACTTTTCTCGACGGCCGCAATCCCACCATGCCTGTCCCAGTAGACATTTCAACCCGACCTGACTTGCAAGGCACGATCCCGATCGAGACCTCATCTAGTAACAGCACTGCACCCACTCACCCGCATACAAACGGGGCACCATCCGATGTTGCTGGTGTACTGCGACGAAATCAGGCTTGTCTCGCTTGTAGGCGGCGAAAGCTTGTGAGTCATGAGTCAGACGTTTTGGAATGCAGAGGGAAGCCCCTCTGGAGCCGTAAAGCAGTGTAGTTGGGCGCGACATCATGAGCTGGCTGTCACTCTGGGGCGATCCTTATTCCTTTCTCAGAACAGGTGCTGACAACGCTCAGAAATGCGACGCCGTTCGACCACATTGCTCAACATGCGTGAGGTCTTACCGCCATCTGCTGCGAACTGCGCCGTCCACCAACCCAACACTGTCATGTGAATATGATGACTCCATGGACAAGGACCATCATGATGGCGACACTTCGCCAAAGGAGGATGATGATGGCAAGAAGAAGAAGCGCAAGATGTCAGGCGGGAGGAAGAAGCAGGACGACGAGGTTGACGACGAAAGGGAGAGGCTGATGAAGCGTGTCGGTGAGTCATTCATTCCCCAACCTAGCTGTGATCTATTTTGACTAACTTGGCAGCCGAGCTGGAAGAACAACTGGCAAGGAAAGCGAGGGCAGGTGTCAATGGCCAGGCACCCACTTCTGCATCCAACCCTTGGACGAGCACAAGTTTCGGTGGACCCGGCATGGGATCGTCTCCAGGCGCCTTCTTGGAGATGCTGTCCAGTTCTGCGGCAGCTCAAGGACAGGGCGTGTCCGAGGCCATGGCTGGTTCCTTGGGTGCTCAACCACAAGGAATGCCGTCCGCTCCGCCGATGTGGATGTCGATGGGCACTTCGGCAGATCGCAGCGAGTCGGGTGGCTTCACACCGTTCATGTCAATGCCAGAACCGGCGACTTCGGCGATGCGGCTGCTTCGATTCTGTCGCCAAACGGCGTGTTCAACTTCTCCCGCTCCCTCCGGTCCTACCACTCTCAACTGGAGTGGGACTTCGACATGGGACAACAACCCGCTGAGCAACCCTGGCGCGTAGATGCCATGGGTAACGTAATGCCCAATCCCAGAGGCAAACTCGTCGAAATCAGCTCAGGTCGCTGAATCAGCGGAGGAGATGGTTGATCTTGAAGGGTTGAACGGAAGCAACGGCGATTCTCTTGATCCGCAGATCTTGATGGATCTCTTCTGGCCAGGCTGGCCTCGTAATCTGCCCGAGCCGTCGGTCACCAACTCCCTCGTCGAAGCTTTCTTCGAACTCGTGCCACATACACCGCGCATCTTGCATCGTGCACGATTCATGGCTCGTCTCGCTCTTCCTCCGACCACTCCAACTTCCCACATCCTGCCCTTCTTCACGCCATTTGCTCTCTCACAGCGAGTTGGATCGAGCCGACGACCGACCAATCGTTTTCTCAGGCGTTCAATGATTCCAAGTTTGACCAGGCAGAGTCGCATTCATGGTACGCAAAGCACCTCGAAGGTCGACGGTATGCCTTCAGCCTTCGACAGGCTGCGTTCGGCAAGGATGCAATTCAAGATGGCCTCAACACGGGCAACCGGTTGTTTGATGTCGTGCGCGCCATGATCATTCTGAGCCGAGTTTTCATCGACGACACGCGGATGCTGGAGTGCTGGACGTACTGCGGCCTCGTTGCTCGAATGATTCTGCCTCTCGGTCTCAACGTGCGGTCGGCGGAGCTTTCTCTCAAATCGGTCATGCTACCACCACCTGTGGATGCCCTTGAGCGAGAGGAGCGTCGCGTTGTCGTGTGGATGGCCATGTACCACGACACAATAGCTTCAGCGGCGTCTGGTTGGGGCTCGTCCTTGTCTCTGGATGAGCTTACCATCCCGCTGCCAGTGTCGAAGGGCGACTTTGACCGAGGTCGCAGTGACATGCCTCCCAACCCGCAAGATCTCGAGTCTCTTGATTTGTATATCAAGCATCCGGTTATCGACCCTCTCGTAATGGCGCTCAAGGGTTCTGTCCTCCTCAACCGAGTGAACAAGTTTTCGCGCAAATGGAAGAATCGTCGGCTGCGGGATAACGACGATCTTGACGGGATGCAACGTCCCGAGTTCCGCGAACTAGCCAACGCTATCGCATGCTTGCAAATGAGCTTCCCGCAAGAGCTGCAGGATCCTGCGGCGGTGGATTCCAAGAAGAGGTTGGATGTGGATCTCATTGTGAGTTGACTGCATCTGACATGTCTGAGTTACAGCTGACATATCCTCAGAGTGCTCACGTCATTCCACACGCTGCCATTATCTGCCTTTACGAACCTTTGCGGATATTACCGACCCTAACGACCAGCCAGCTCGACGAATCCTCAACGCAGCTCGTTCCGTGATCGGCATTATCCAGAACGTCACCATCGCGGCGAAGGTGCGACCAATCTTGCAGCGTCATGCACTCGTCTTCGTCGCTGGCGCTGGTAACGTCAGCACGCACTTGCCTATTGTTTATCGCCACGCGCTCAACGTTGGCGATACGGCCGCCGCCGACGCCCATCGCGTATACATTGAGAACGCACGTTCGGCACTGGCGCAGTATGGCTGAAGTTCAAAATCGGCTACCACCACGCCCAGTTAATCGAGTACTTCCTCGACCGCGCCTCCAACCCGACGTACGAGAAGCTTGTGGCTCATTATCCCGAGCATCCACGGCCCGGAGCCCTGCCTCTGACGCCCACGTCGCATCTCGGCGGTGCCATTTTGACCGCGCTCAACATCAAACGCGGTTACTGGAAGCCTACGCTATTGTCACATGGAGTGAACGCGTCTGCTCCTAACGTTTGCGGCCCAAATGGAGTGGAGATCAACGTTGCGGAGACATCGCCATCTGGCTCTACGCCTGGGTCGACAAGTTCAGCGCCGGGCCTTGTTCATCAGGGATCAGCTGGATCGCACAGCGACTCGCCGTCAACAGGGCCAGCGTCGACGGGCAGTAACGGCTTGGGATTGTGGGGTAATGGCACATCCGAATCGCCCCGGATTGTCCAAGGTGTTTCACCATTTCCGACCATGAAGTATGTCGACCTGAGCGGCACGCGAGAGCTGCCTGACTCACCGTCCGTGGATTCGCTGTTTGCTGCCAAGATTACGTCGCCGGACGGGGACGCGAGGTTGAACCGGACGACAGGAGTTATCTATCCATACGTTAACCAGTAAGGTGACAAGTAGAAGGTGTGGAAGTGTGGAGTATTACTGTAAACCAACTGTATCGGTGTGAAGGGGTTATATGTACTCGAGCGCCATGGTCCAATGTATAACTCAATCATCTCTCCTTGTACGACCACTACTCTGGTGCATGCAGATTCACGGAGAGTGGATGAAGAGAGTGGATGAAGTGGAGGTGGAGGTAGCGGACATTCGTTAAACTCCGCGAGATCTTCCGCCACCAGCGAGTGCTGAACATGATTTTCGGGCTACGACCTCCTACTCTTCAAAACAACAAGAGACCCGCCGTCTCCTACCACGCTCTTTAGACCATGCTTGCGCTCCGCCTCGGGCGACTGCGCCCGGCGGCCGCGCTCCGATATTCCGCTCTATCCTCTTCCTTCCTCTCCTCCCCCTTGCCGTCCTCCTCATCTGTGATCCGACCAGGCATCGCGGCGCTTCACAATACCCCGCCCGCGGAGGCGAAGGCGAAGCACATCAAGCGCACAACCCTCACCCCTGCCCAGCGCAAGGCGCTTGTGAAGCAGCAACTCCTTGCTGCTGCGATCGGGGCAGGTTCGAAGACGCCCGTAACAGAACCGGAGAGCAAAGCAGCAGATGTGCGCCGGGAAGAGCGTGTTCCAACGTCGACTGTCCTCACCCTGGACGACCTTGAGCCGTTCAACCCCCACGGACCAGGACGCCCCCGATCTCGCGAGTATCGGCAACAGTATGCTGAATTGACGGAGCGGCTGGATAATGCGTTCGTGCGCAAGCAGATTGTCAAGCTCAACCACCTCCTGGGTCTCAAGACGAAACGCAGCGACACGAAGAGCGTGCTGATTGCGCGCTTGATGGCCGCCGCCTGGGAGTGGACGAAGCCTCTGACGAAGGAAGAGACGACATACACACGGGGTGAGTGCTATGTGGAGGTAGGGGGAGAAGTGGTCCAGTGGAACCCCAGCACTTCATGGCGGACATGCCATGGACGGCCACGACCCAGAAGACGCATGCTGCATCTGCCTTTCCAGTCAGCCAAGCTGACTCCAGATATCCCCCTCACGAAGGCGCAAATGTTTGTGTTGCAACGCTCAGACGACGTCGCGGACCGCCTGGCCAAGATGACTGGCGTGCGCTTCGGCATTGAGGCGACAGAGACCGGCACATTCTTGCTCAAAGCGCAGGGCCGTCGCGACGCTGTGGAGGAGCTCGATGCCTACCTTGCTACGCAGACGCGCGCATGCGTTTCTGTCGAGTGGCCCGTGAGCGCTATGAACAGCCTTGAGCCCTCCGAGAAGGGCTTGTGGGGCATCTCGACTGCGACTGGTGCAATCGTCGAGGCTGTCGGATGGACGAGCCTCCGTGCGACCGCTGGAAGTAGGGAGGCCGCCGAGCGCGCACGCGACATGATCCTTCGCGCCGCAGCGCGGTACAAGGTGGACACCTTCCGTCCAGCCCTGGGTGCCCTCTTGCCACCGCACGACCCCGCTTTGGATACCCGCTTCGCTCTCGTTCCCCATCGACCAGCGAACCTTGCTCCTCTCCCTTGGTCGACTGAGCTTGCTGCCGCAGAGCGCCCGCTGTTCCGCCTCTCTCGAGTCGAGGGGAGGCAGGAGAGTTCAGGCGCCCGTGAGCTGCGCCATCGCTCGGTGGAAATTTCTGCTGCTCGCGTTCTGCCCCTCTCCACAAGCGGACGTGAGGAGGCTGGCACGCTCGAGGCAGTCGTATCGCAGACACTCGACAAGGCGTCGCTGCCGGCTGGGAATGCGGCAGCTGCATCGGCCACCCGCTCTCTGTCTTTCCGGTGAGTCTGGGAGTTGCCGGTGGACGACACCACAGCCATCCTACTTGGCAAAGCTGACGCCAGATTTGGTCACTTCCTCACTCAGGGTGGATCGGATCCCGAGAAGGCTCTTACCCCTCCGATTGAGGGCGCTTGGCCGCTCGACGAGCCAGCTTCGCCCTGGCTCAAGCTCTCCACCCCTGTCTTCTCCCCCTCTCTCCCTCCCGCACTCATTCGCTTCCCACTACCTGGCGCACCTCGGCGTCTCCGACGAGTAACTTATGTTGCGGACGGAATGCGGTATGTCGCCGAGTACGCGTACCCTGTGGACAAAGAGCCCGAGGCCGCAGAAGCGACGCGGGAGAGTAAGCCGTGGATTGTCGCTCTGGACCGCCAGCTCGCGATGGCGAGGCAGCAGGCCGAAGAGCGCCGGGCAGCTACCGCGGCAGGCGTGCGCGGGAATGGTCGGCCAACAGACGAGTCTGCCTCTGGATCAGCAGCGGCGGGATCGAGGGCATCGCCTGAGGACATCCCATTCGACTTTGGTGCTGTCAAGTCGCTTCTTCTGGACGAGGAGCCGACACCTGCTCAGCACGCCATGTCGATCAGCGCAACGATGGGCCGCGAGGCCGGCCGCGATATCATTCTTCCAGATCGGCCGATCGACGCTCGGATTGTGGCCGGGACGAGCTACCCCGCCTCTGTGCCTGATGGACTTGAGGCATTCTTCGCCCGTGTCCACGCCGACGCAGATGGGGCCCGCTTGGTGTCCATGACAGATGTGGAGGGATTGAGGAGGGGGACGGGACCCCAGAAGGCGGAGGTTGAGATGGAGGTGGAAGACGAGAGTGGGTTCTGGGGTGAGGAAGAGGGATGGGGAGACGAGGAGTGGGAGGGTGAGCCTAGGAGAGACCTTGAGGCTGGTGAAGCACGGGAAGTGCACGGGGAGAGGAAAGCGGAGAAGAAGGCGAAGGCGCGCGAGATCATCGCACCGCCGCAGATCACGGTGGCTGGACACGTCTTCACGCTCGAGGCGGATGAGGTGTTGGAGGTCATCGAGAGCAGCGTGGCGCTCGAGCGCAGCGGCTCCAGCGTCGCCGAGGAGAGTGAGAGCGATAGTGAGAGCGAGGGTGAGACAGGCGCGGAGGAGGGTGCGGAGGAGGCTGGGCCGCGTGCAACTCTGCGCACCCTCGCTGTTGCGGACCTTACGGGCCCAGGCGGCGTGGTGCGATACGCCGAGCTGCATGCTGAGCTCGGCGCGTCGTCGGGCCTCGAGTCAGAGACCGGCTCGGAGTCCGGCGCGAGCTCTGGCATCATCGACCCAGCCATCTGGCGCGAGCTGGCCAACGCGACGCGCGAGGTGCCTCCAGGTGTCCGTGGAACGACGTTTGCATCCATCTAATTGCATATGCATCACATCTCATTAGTGCGGTCTGTGCGGAGGTGGAGAAATAAGGGGGACCACTGTGTTCGCCTGTGTACTGTATCTGTTGGCTTCAGGTGACGACGTGTAAAAGGTTTGTTACAGTAACTGACAGAACGGTCATGACAGGAAATCTCTGCACTGTATGCTGGTCACACCTAAATCCATAATGCCGTATGAGCGCAACCGTTTCCCGGAGACATCTTATCAGGTGGGTATGGAGCGCAGGCCTGCCAGAATGCGTTCGACGGTGTGGAGTCCATTAACGTGTCCACCGCCCTGCCTCGCATTCCACATAGAGGAAGGCAGGCACGCGTCAACTGCTCGACGCTCCCTTGTAGCTCTATAGACGTCACTTGTGGAGCAACGTACAAACAACCCAAAGGTGGAGTTCACGTGGTCAAGAGGCCATCGGCAGCCAGAGTTCAAGGCACATCGTAAGGAAAGGAATACATAGTTTTGGTACATTTGAGGTCCTGTATCTTCGAAGTCACTGAAACGTTAGATGTTGGGAGCGTGACGTGAATTCCACACTTCAGTTCATTCTTTACATCGTTAGTGTCCAAGTATGGAGTTGGAAAGGAACGAGCTACGCGGAGAAGCGTTTGCGGAGGAGAGAAACGAGGGTCCTTATCAGCTTTCCCGGTTTCCCGGTCCTTTGCGCGGTCGTCCACCGATCGACCGGTGGACTACAATTCCATCCTTCACAACTCTCGCAGTGCGTCGCTCGTTGAGTACAGTAATGACGTAACGAAGCATGCTGGTGCTACATAGGTCCTTGGGGCAAAGTCTCCACTGCCAGCCCAAGAGCGGTGGAGTTCAGACAACTGTTGCCGTGAGCTGTGTTCCCAAGGCTTCATTCCCTCCACTTCAGTAGAGCGCAGGCTCGCTTGCGCAGCCCACCTGGTGACGCTGTGATGGTGAGTCTTCCGCGCAACCTCCATATCCCAACAGTACCGGACACCGTACCACCAGTATTTGAAAAGGGATTGGCATTTCCAAGAAGCCAATATGAAACCAGACATAGTTCAGTTGTCCGCCGTAAACGGGTGCGGGTTGGACTGCACGTGCGGAGTCGATTGCAACGACTACCATTGCGGCATTCGCTGCGGATGCGAATGGACTGTACGAACGGAGCAGCTGTGACTTCTTGCTATGCCCCGCCATTGGCCTTCTTATACCGTACATCATACTCGGAGTGGATGTATATCGCCTGTGGAATACTGGCCCGAGCTATGCTGCCGATGGTTGGTTATGCTCCTTCGGCGCGGTCGAGAACGCGTGCCTGCAGAGTTCTGCGGTCCGTTGTTCTCGGGGGCGAGAACCGACTGGCTGACGCACGTTGACCGTTAAGCTTCTTAAAGGAAGGCTCCGTCATCTCTATGCGTGGTCCCGAGTACCCGGAAGCTGTGTCCTGAAGCTGTGATTCTCACAGTTTCCGGAGGTCAAATGACTGGAAGTGAACAGCTTCGTGAAGCCTTAGAACCTCCAACAGCAGGCAGTGGCATACTGCCATGCCTTGAAGTTACGAGCATGCCATATGTTGGTTCCTCAATCACGACCCGGGGCGCTCAACATGCCGAGTGGGACTCGGGAGCTGCTTGTGAAGTCGGTCGCTTTTCAGTATCCGTCGGTAGCGGGTATGTGAAGTCTCGTGCTCTACGCGACAACACTAACCCTTCGACACATATCGCACTGTACGGCGATATGTCTGCTGACGTTCACTTGTTCACTCGTACGATCCCCTGCTTCAGGTAAGTCCCCGGGTGATTGCATTGGTGAAAGGAAATATCTTGTCAGAACCGAAGTGGAAGCGATGGGGGCAGTGTTGAGCTAAACCTAATTAAGCTTGTTAAGGGAGACGGGTCATATGTCCACTATCCGCTGCTGGTGTCGAGCACTCGCGCTGATCACTTGGGACATGGCCGCAGATCTGAGCGTCATACGTCTTGGGATGATCAGATGACTGCGGCTGCAACATTGTCGCGTCGTGTTAAGAAGTGTGCCTCCTCCGTGGAGACTGCCTGCCTCTCTGGCATCCATCACTCCTGGCGATCGAGTAGCGGGCTCGTCTCGCCGCTGTGAGCACACCACACCATTGCAACCAGGCAGCGTTGCATCCTCTTGCTCTTGGGCTGCAACTTTCTCACGTCTTTATCAAATGATGGTCTCGGATGGCCGTTGCCCTAAAGCCGATACCGCTCTTCCCGTCTGCTTGTTGGGAATAGGACTCGGCTGACAGCTCCGCCTGTAACAGGCGTAGATGCAGATCACTTGACAGCTTCTCAACAGGCCTCTAGCCCGAGGGTATTGACCCGCAATGCTGATATCGATCAGGCAGACTGGCAGGGTGACCACAGTCCCTAGCTGTGGTCTCTAACGCATTTATAAACCTGTCCTCTCAGCTCCGTTTTGTCTGTCAAAGACCAAACAATCTTTTCCGCCCCGACATCCATACTCAGACTACTGTACACCGTCAGCACCCTATCAAGATAAATATGAAGATCGCCATCCCAGTTCTGGCCACTCGCTGCAAACCCCGTGCACCAGCCGCGTTCGATCCTTGACGTCCCCGCTGGGCTGACCTTCCAGGAAGGCGAGAAGGCGCCCCTCCCTTCCCCAATGCTTGCCAAATGCAAGCCTATCAACTGCATCAAGGCCCCGTGTCCCGACCGTTGCTGCCGTGAGTCCAAGTGTAGCAAAGGAGGAGAGTGTCTGATTGCAGCCTCTGGCAATGCCACTTGCCCTACTGGCTGGAGTTGCTACCAGAAAGGCGCCCACTCGTTATGTGTTCCTCCGCACTGGGTCTATGACGGTGAGTGAAGCTTTCGCATCAGCAGCCTCATCAGCCGTCTTGGAACCTTTTGGCATCAGCCAACACCGGCCGCTTGGACAGCGACATCCCCGAATACAAGTCGGAGTACGTTAGCAAGCTCAACATCTCGTGCACGATTGAAGTTGGATGCGACACGGATGATGGGTGCTATATCGACTTCCACTGTCAGTAATCCCATAAGAAGCGAATGAGGGTACTCCATAAGGAGGTCGTTGTTGCTCGCTTGTCGCCTCTTGGCGGTCCGGGAGTTAGTAATTGAAATGCTTAAAAAGCGTATGCAAAGTCAGCGATACGATGCGGAGGATGTTTGCGGCCTTCAGCGGTGGCGAAGTATGGTCTTCACCTCACTTGACGGTAGCACTGACATCGTATGCGATTCAGTCATGCAGCGGCTGCTGCGCTCAACGTCATTGAAGAAGATCGCCATGAGCCAGTTATCCTGAACGACACCCCCTAATGAGTAGGCTTCAGAGTTCGCAAAGACGGCATGGCTCCAAATCGCTCCCTGCGGCTGTATCCTAGCAGCGGCAATCGAGGACGTGGACAACGAGGGGGTGCAGTTGAATAAGTGCGGTGATGCAGTACCCATTAGTTGTCCGGGCAGGAGCCCATCACGTCAGGCGGAGGTTCGGTTTATGCCTAACTGCTTGGTCGATAAGCTAGTTCACTATTTAGGTGGACGTGGAGCGAGTTCGACGCGGATTCCGTACGATGGAGATGCTGTAACTCCGGAGGAGGATTTCCGTCGTGGTTTTGAAGCTGGAGCCCTAAACGTTCTGAGCGCGAACTGGACGACCTAGTCTTTGTGGTGGTGTCGCGGCGAGTGCTCCGTGCACAACACTAATGATCGGGTACACGCAACATACTGTACCATGACATCATGTTAAGTCCAATGCTTGAACGGTGGAGCATGGAGTTTTGTAATGGGTAGGTCATGACATTTCACGACGAAGGGCAATGCAGCGTAATCGAATCGCTTCAAAAGATGCTCATTACGCTGAGCTCCAACATATACGATGATAAAGTTTAGAATGAGAGGGATAGGATTACGAACTCCACAGGTTATTGTACAAAGGCAGCGACCGTCGACAAGCCAGCAGAACAGGCAGGAACGAGTTGGTGGAGCAACGCGGGAATGCGGGAATCCTGATGCAACGGAACGCCCGTTCGGATGTTTCGGCCCGTGCCTATTCCATTTGCTCTTTCTCCGGTCGAAGGCGACTTACCTGCACGAAGACTTGGAAGATTGTCGTCACAGATCATCATTGGCATGTGAGCCACAATAAGACTGAGACCCTACAACTGACCGGGGCGGGGAGTTAACAACTGCATACCAATTTCTTATCTGACAGGTGCCAACCCTCGTCGTATCGATGTTACACGTGCCCGAGGCCCGATTTCCTATCAAGAGAGGTAGTTTGTCACGCTTACAACAACTTGTCTTTGGCCAAGAACTATCATCTCCACAAGCTAAAGTCTTTTAGACTCTTTCTTGTCCCCCGTTACTGCTCCACAGTGGACTCTCTACGTCAGATGGGTCGCTATCAAACACGACCCCAGAATGGGGCCGCCACGATTTCACTGTATCAACGCCAATGACCCTCTGCTGGCTTCCTGTCAGTACTCACCTCGGCACATCTTTTGCTCTTCTATGGTACCGGCTTTCTGTTACTTCTCTCTTCTCCTTACCCATTACGACTTGACTGCTCATGGAGTAGCTTCATCGACATGGCTGCTCCAACGTACCTTGCGACAAGCGTGCCATGGGCGAAGGTGCTACTCCAATGTACCTGGGGGCCTTGGTTGATGGCGATCATGACGACGATTGACACAGGTGGCAGTTTGGGGCAGAGAATGATCTTCAAGCGATACCCAAGTCATCAATGTTGTAAGTTCCAAAAAGCAAGTCTGCGGTGAGGGCCATGAAAGGCATATAAACCCCTACATCTGAGCAGATTCTTTCGTCTCATCAACAACTACTTCACACACTTCCTCTCCAACAACCATTACCACTTTAGCAGCTTCGCTGTAGACAACATAAAGCTCTAAGCCACGACAACTGCCCCGACTACTAGTCACCACGAACAACAAGCAACATGAAGTTCTCAATCGCTGCCCTCGCTCTCCTCGGTCTTGTCGCCGCCAACCCCGTCCCGAACGACCGCGTGATCATTTCTCGCGCTGTCCCCAACGTCCCCGGACTCTCGATTGGTCCTGATGGCAAGGCTCACCTGCCTCCTCCAACTCCGGGAGACTGCAACAGCTCTGACGCGGCTTGCTGCAGTGAGTTCCTACGTCTATGTCCATTGAGGGGGAGCCTTCTGACAGTAGCTTCTGGCAAGACGTTCTGCCGCCCCGGTTGGTCTTGCTCCCAGGCAGATGGTACCGATGTTTGCATGCCTCCCGGCCTTGTTAACGAGGGTAAGTGGGCCAGGAGTTAGCCGCTGTGAACCTCACTGATATCAGGTGGCAAGGTCCACACCACGAGCGACGGTAATGGGCCTCAGATTGCGAACAACCTGCCCTCGTGCGAACTGAGCGTCGGCTGCAAGGGCTGGTGGGACTGCTACATCAACTTCGGCTGCGAGCTGTAATGCAGTGGTCACCTTGCACCCGCCAATCGAACTAGCTCCCTCGCAACAAGAACGAAAACAACATGCTCCTGCGCACGCTCGCTCAGAAGCATTGACCCAAGAGTAGACGAACGTAAGAATGATCAGAAGCCGCCGCTCTTTTGTGCGCTCGTTCTTTGTAGAAGTTTTTTACCTTTTAGAGGGTTTTCCTTCTTCATGCAACGTCGTGCAATTCAAGTTCGAAGCTCTCCCTCTGTCTGCTTGAAACCCTAACAATCTAACTGACTTACCCCCTGATTTCTACTTCTTACCCGGCTGGCCCACTGCCTTGAACCTCTACTACACGTAAACGCTCTCTCGATTACCCTGGACACTCTCTACCACTTCTTCCATCTCAGCGAAACCCCCCCCCTCTTTCGACCAGCATCCTGATTCATATAGTATGGAGGTCGTCGAGAGGCGGCGGAATGTGAGTAGGTGAGTGCCAGGACGAGCGGATGACCCAGCCATGCTGTGTGAGTGGTAGGGTAAGGAAAGGCACATGGGTAGACAACTCTGAAATACAAATGTACGAGAGACAGAGCGAGAGATGGTCGACAGCAAACTGATTGCGTGGAATGGATTACTAGTCATATGTTAAGGTGCATACATAGACCGTTCGGCTTTCAGCAGCTCGGCACGTGACCTGTGCGGAATGATGGCGGAAGCAAAGTGGAGGTGGAGGTATGTGGCATTGGTGATCCTCGGCCACCTCCTCCTTCATCACAAGCAATGCCGACGTCCTCCTCCTATTCAGCAACTCGCCACTAACGGAGAAGAGCTATCAGAAGGAGTGTGACTTGGGAGGGGCCAAGATGCTGGTAAAGAATGTAATCTCCGCTTTACTCTGATAAGACCTTCCAATCGACGTCAGGCCTTCTGCCTACTCTCGTCTGGACAGTGACCATGTGCGCTCCTAGCCCCTCCCCCAAGTCAAGCAAGTGGCCTAGCACGAGCATATACAGCAGCATAAAGGTCAGAAACAATGCAAATGATGATACCCTGCATCAGGTGAATGATACTCTATTACAAACTGCTAGTTGAATCCGGAGACACCTCTCGCGCTCAGGACCGTCTCCTCATGCCTTTTATGATGCGCTTAGTCGAAGCGCTTGATCGCAGAGGTGTCCTTAATCCCGGGCAAGGGAAAAGAGGTGCTGAAGTTCTTGACGTCCTCCTTGAGCTGCTTGACCTGGGCGGCGGCCTCGCCGTTACCCTCGAAGGCCTTGACGAAGTCCTTGAGGAGCTTGGAGCCAGCCTCCTTCTGGGCCTGGAGGGCGATCTGGACGACACGGTGGAGGAACTCGGCGACCTGCTCGACGTCCTTCTCAACCATGGAGCGCGAGGTAAGGGCCGAAGCACCGATACGGACACCACCGGGCACAAGGGCCGAGGTGTCACCGGCAACGGCGTTCTTGTTGAGGGTGATGTGGACGGCGTCGCAGATCTTCTCGATCTTGGAGCCGGTGAGGCCAATGGGGCGGAGGTCCCAGAGGATGAGGTGGTTGGAGGTACCGTCGGTCTGGAGGCGGTAGCCGTGCTTGAAGAGGACGGCGGCCATGGCGGCGGCGTTGGCACGGACCTGCTTGGCGTAGTCCTTGAACGAGGGCTCGGCAGCCTGCTTGAGGGCAACGGCGATACCAGCGATGGTGTTGTTGTGGGGGCCACCCTGGCAGGCGGGGAAAACGGCGGCGTTGACACGGGCCTCGAGGTCGGCCTCCTTGTCCTTGCGGAAGAAGATGAGACCGGCACGGGGACCACGGAGGGTCTTGTGGGTGGTGGTGGTCACGACGTCGCAGTAGTCGAAGGGCGAGTTCTGCTCGGCGGCGGCGACGAGACCCGAGATGTGGGCCATGTCGGAGAGGAGGTAGGCACCCTGGCCGTCGGCGATCTTGCGGATCTTCTCGTAGTCCCAGTCACGGGGGTAAGCCGAGCCACCGCAGACAACGAGACGGGGCTTGAAGAGGTTGGCGTTGGTGCTAAGCTGCTCGTAGTCGATGATACCGGTCTGGGGGTCGACACGGTAGGGGAACGACTGGAAGTAGATCGACGAGGCGGTGATCTTCTTCTTGGCAGTGTAGTAGCCGTGGGTGAGGTGGCCACCGTCGGGGAGGCCGAGACCCATGATACGGTCCTGGGGCTGGATCAGGGCAGTGAAAGCGGCGAAGTTGGCGGTCGAGCCCGAGTAAGGCTGGACGTTAACACCCCAGACCTTGGGGTCGAGGTTGAAGGCCTTGAGGGCACGCTCGCGGGTGAGGTTCTCGAGGACGTCAATGTGCTCGTTACCACCGTAGTAACGGGCGCCGGGGAGACCCTCCGAGTACTTGTTGGTAAGGATGGAGCCGTTGGCCTGCATAACGGCAAGCGAGGTCAGGTTCTGCCACGTTAGTCGCTGCTGTCTTGACGGCAAAGCCATGGTTAGAAACTCACCTCAGAGGCGATGAGCTCGAGACCCGAGAACTGACGCCAGGTCTCCTTCTCGATGAGGTCGCTGACCTCGGGGTCGTACTCCGAGATGTCCTGGTAGAGCATCTTGTTCTGTGTGTGGTTAGTCTCTCTGTGCTTTCGAACGTGGGTATGTAGGGCCTAGGGGAGGGCCGAGCTCGATGACGGAGCGGAGGCGGGGCTACTCACGAAGTCATTGGGAACGGGGATAGAGGACGACATCCTGACGAGTGGGCGAAGTGCGCTAGCGGTGGATGTAGAGGAGATGAGGGATGAGCGAAGAGGGTTGACGAGCGAGCGGAGGACGGGCATTTAGAGGATTAAGAACGGGGGAGAAAAATCGAGTAGGAGGGGGAGATCCCGAATCAAAGCGATGGCGCTACAGTGATTGCGAGCGCGCAACGGGGGGTGTAGGGGTGCGAAATAATTTGATTCCGCCGAGTTTGTGATCTGTTGAGTGGTGACGATTGGGCGTTCCTGGGGGCTGAGGCCTTATGAGGGGGGGTCTCGACAAGCACTAAAGCTGGGGGAGGATGTTAGCGATTTGGCGTACAGGGGTGAAAAGGTTGTGTTGAATAGATGATGACCGAACGGGGGGGAACGGCGCGGTCAGGCGGCTAGCCGCAGCCAACCACCGTACAGCCGGCCCTAGCACGTCCCCCCACTTGCCGTACTGCAACCCAACTGCACAGTCTCCCACGCTCCCAGTTCTCCAGCTCCCAGCTCCCCAGCCTACGCGTGTCCTACAAGACGTGGTAATGGTACTCACCACAATAACAGATTAGGGCGACGACGTAGAGCGCAGGATGCGGCAGGGGTAGATTAGATTGGGATACGTCTGATAGCTCAACGGGCGAAGCAAACAGTGGTGTAGGGCTGAGATTGATGCTGTGTGATGGATGAAAGGGCGTGCGGATCACCTGCTTCAACTTATATCAGACGTCCCGAGAGGAACGGCGTCCCAGAACGAAGCATACCGCGCCTGGGCAGCTGGCAACTATCGGTTGTCGGTTCATGCGGTTCACTACATGGGCAGGCTCGAATGTGGAGGATCCCGGTAACTTGTTGGAAATGACCCCGCGGCCCCGCGATCCTGTGAACGACTTTGGACCGATCTCACCCTACCTTGCCCCTTCGCCCCCATTGTCAGCCCCGCTGAGCCGATATCCAATGTCTCGCCCACTTCTTGGAAACCGGAACGCGTTTGTTTCCAAGCTTCGTCGCGCATTTTCCAAGGAATAAACGCCATCCATACATTCTACCAATCTAAATGGTCGTTTCTGACCGGACGCCGCGGATGCGGAATGGAACTCGGCTTCTGCGTATCACGAACGGTGCAGAGCACGTCAAAGGCCCTCTGGTTTGGAGTGGGGGCCTGGACTGTTTAGCGGCCGAGAGAGGTCCGTGACGATGGAACTTGGTACATTATCCATTATTGGGATCCGTCAAATTGGAAAGATGAAGCGTGTGTAGCTGCAGACGACAGATAAAGAGTTAGAGTGGCAGGAATGATCTTATCTCCCCTTGCCATAACGGAGTACACACTTACTCGAGCTCGCTATGCTGCGAGAGAGAGTATCTCTTCCCTCCATCTCCCATGAATACGACTACACCAGGTGCTCTATCAGCGTAGCCTATGTTATCAGGCGAGGTGAGAGGTATCATCGATTGCTGTTGTGCCCCTCATGAAGTGGTTGGTGATTGCCATCACATACAGCTTCGGGCCTTGCCGAAAACGGGAGCAAAAGTGTAGTCAACAATCGGCTGGTGGAGGTCAGTCGCGTCAACTGCCTTCTCATCAACATTTCTCCTCCTCTCTCCGTCTCTCTTCAACTACTCTGTCCTCGTTCTGTGTCGCCCGCCCAACGATCATCAGCCTGCGCTCCCCTTAAGCGGCCTCGCCTTGACCTACGCCTTGCGCCCTCTCTCCTCCACTTTCGTGGCTTGGTCTCCCTCTCACGTGCCCGAAATAATAGCGGAGGGAAGGTTACGATGCCGGAGCAATGAGGGTTCTCTGTGTCGCCGAGAAGCCCAGCATTGCCAAGGAGATTGCTCGCATTCTCTCGCATGGCAGCTATGATTCACGCGCGGGGTCTCACAAGTACTGCAGGAACTTCGACTTCCCATATCGTCTGGGTCCTCCATTAGGTGGCAATGGAGATGCCTCATTCACTGTCACCAGTGTGCTTGGTCATCTCACTGAGACGGTGAGTTTGGCGAGGAAGGTTACTCAGTGTCACTAACAGAGCAGGACTTTGGTGAAGACCATCGCAAATGGCACTCGTGCGATCCATTCGCGCTGTTTGATGCCGCGGTGCATACCAGGGTGTCTTCTGTAAGCATATGGAGTATCCTTCCCCTGGCTAACTAGTAACAGGATCACAAGGCTCTAGAGCGCAATCTACAACAGGAGGCCCGACGTGCGGACCTTCTCATGATCTGGACAGATTGTGATCGTGAAGGCGAGCACATTGGCTACGAGGTCGTCAGCGTTTGCCGCAGAGTCAACGCCAACCTGCGAGTGAGACGAGCCCGCTTTAGTGCCCTCATCGATAGGTGAGTCCAGTCAGGTCTGCTACGAATGCTAATGCTCTAGCCAAATCCATAACGCTTGCCGCCAGGCCAACGATCTCGACATGAGGCAGGTCAACGCTGTTGAAGTTCGCCAGATCCTTGACCTCCGCATTGGGTCTGCCTTCACTCGTCTAATGACTCTGACTCTACAAAACGCTATACCCGACCTGGATCAGAAGATTATCAGCTATGGTTAGTGGTTGGACTGCGCCCACGCTGACAAAGCCAGGGCCATGCCAGTTTCCAACGCTGGGGTTCGTGGTCGATCAGTATAACCGCGTCCAGTCATTCGTCCCAGAGCCGTTCTGGTACATCGAGGTCTCGTTAGAACGCGATTTCGAAGATGAGGAAGAGGCTGTGGAGGTCAAGTTCGGTTGGCGACGAGTACATCTGTTCGATCTCTCAATCGCCCTTCTTTTGTACGAGGAAACGTTGCTCCGCCCGACAGCCACGGTTGTCAAAGTGGAAACGAAACCTACCAGCAAACGGTGAGATTTCGCGTAGTCTCATATGTTTACCTCAGAAAGCCGTTGCCCTTGACGACGGTGGAGCTGCAGAAATCAGGTTCGCGTCTGCTCGGTATGACGCCGAAGCGCGTCTTGGACGTAGGTGCGGCATTGCGGGCACGGGCTGACATCAGCTCGCCGAAAAGCTGTATCAGAAGGGTTTTCTGAGTTACCCTCGTACAGAGACCGACGAGTATGACCGCCAGTTCGATTTCATGTCCTTGATCCGCAAGCAACTGCACGACAACGCGTGGTCAGCTTATGCTCAAAAGTGCGTCGACACCATTCTGGCGCGCTGACCGACACAGACTTATTGATGGTGACTTTGAGCGGCCGCGAAACGGGCGAAAGAATGATAAGGCTCACCCGCCCATTCATCCCACGGCGGCTGCGCTCAATGTTGATGCCGACGAGCGACGAGTGTATGAGTTTGTCACACGACGATTCCTCGCAAGTTGCTCGAGCGATGCCAAGGGCAAGGAAACTTCGGTGGAAATCGAGATTGCGGGAGAGTTCTTTTCGGCCTCTGGTGAGTAGGACGAACGGCGACTGCTAACCGCAGGCCTCATTGTACTCGAGCGCAACTACTTGGAGGTCTATCCCTATGACAAGTGGGCCGGGCACAAACTACCGGATTTCCAGCGGGGCGAGACATTCGTCCCGGACTCTTGCGACCTACGAGAGGGCTCCACTACAAAGCCTAAACTGTTGACGGAGGCCGACCTTGTCGGATTGATGGATAAGAACGGTATTGGCACGGACGCCACCATCGCGGAACACATCGCCAAGATCATCGATCGCGAGTACGTCGTCGCCAAAAAGGAGGGCAAGGAGAATTTCCTTGTCCCTTCAACCCTCGGCGTTGGGCTGGTCGAGGGCTACAATGCTATCGGGTTTGACAGGTCGCTGAGCAAGCCTCACTTGCGCCGAGAGGTGAGTTTATTGTTATGTGGACGAGTTCTGACAATGCCAGACCGAGCATCGCCTAGAACTCATCTGTCAAGGCCAACAGACTAAACATGAGGTCTTGTCGACAAGTGTGGACGAGTACAAGGATGTGTTCATCAAAGCCAAGCGCGAGTTTGACACTGTCGTCAATTCAGTGGCCGAGTAT
Source organism: Cutaneotrichosporon dermatis (assembly GCA_020011015.1). Classification (NCBI taxonomy): domain Eukaryota; kingdom Fungi; phylum Basidiomycota; class Tremellomycetes; order Trichosporonales; family Trichosporonaceae; genus Cutaneotrichosporon; species Cutaneotrichosporon dermatis. Next base: position 1,056,572 of record JAIGNX010000002.1, on the reverse strand, counting down.
CTCCACGGACAAGGAGAAGCGCAGGAAGCCTTGCGCAATGCAGCTCGCGGAGGACGGAGGGGTGCGCGCGGCGGAGCTCGTGGTGGAGCAGCAAACCGTGGTGGACGTGGAGGGGGCGCAGCGGGTGGCCGCAGGCGACGTGACGAGGACGATGATGAGGATGAGGATGACAGCGATAATCCACCTGGTGCGGGTGGTACCCGTGGCCGTGGGTCCCGAGGCGCTCGCGGGTCTCGGGGTGCACGAGGCGGATCGACGCGCGGGGCGCGATCCAATGGGGCTACTGAAGTCCCCGCTCCAAAGAGGCGAAGGAGGACTGGTGAGCGTTGATTTGCATTTGCCCGCGCTAATCTCTTCAGAACCCGATAATGCTGCGGGCAGCGAGACACCAAACTGCTCCTGCGGCCAGCCCGCTGTGACAAGGACGGCAGGACCCAGCTCTGCCAACCCGGGTCGACAGTTTTACGTGTGCGCCAAACCTCGAGGGGAGCAATGCGACCTCTTCGTAAGTTTCATCGTACCGTCATATCTGACAGCAGTCTTGGGTCGATGAGGCAGACGGTGGCGGAGGTGCAAGAGCCGCCCCAAGACAAGCTGCTCGAGCTGCCCCTCCGCGTCAGCAGCGCAGTGGCGCGGCCCGTAACGGCCGTACTGTTCGCTGCCATTGTGGCCTCGAGGCTGTATCAGGCGTCACTGCCAACGGCGTCAATAAGGGCCGGCCTTTCACGTTAGTATCAGTTTCATTGTGTAAGCTGACATCTAGAGCGTGCCCAAACAGCAAGAACGCTCGTTGCGGGTTCTTTGAATGGGGCGACGAGGATGGTGGTGGAAGATCTGAGGCGAGAGGTGAGGGAGCCGGTCCCTCGGGAGACGGGAACTCTGGAGGTAACTGACACCTTGTGGTTGCGCTGACATCACAGCATGTTTCAATTGTGGTGGACCACATTGGGCTCGAGATTGTCCCCACAGTTCCAGAGGCGGGCCGAGATCGCGCGGTGGTGGGCAAGGAGGCGGAGGTGGGCGAGGTGGTGGTGGTGGTGGCGGCGGCGGCGGGTCAGGTGAGTTGCGTTGGTAGCATTCGCAGCTAACCCTCAGGCGCGTGTTACAAGTGTGGTGAAGAAGGTCACTGGGCGAGCGCCTGTCCCAGCGCATAAGTGTTCTCACTGGGTAGACCTCGCCAATCATCGAGCATGGGTTTCTATCAAGACAAGCAACAGAGCAATGTATGTAAGCATTTAGATGCATGAACAGTGATGATGCGGTGCTGTGCAAGTGTAGTGGTGGCTGTTGTACATGTTTTTCTCCGTGGCGTGCTCTCTATGCCTTGCTCTCACCCTCCTTGCCTTTACCAAGGCCCATGTCCTTGAGTAGACGCCTAAACTCCTCGAGCTCCTCCTTGGGCATCCCATAAGTCTCCTTCGGTGGCGCGGGGTATGTCCGAGCCTTAACTTCAGCGATGTAGGCGTCGACGGCGCGGCGGCTCTCGCGGCCCGCGGCGCCAAACTGCCTCACGAACTTGGGCAGCTTGGGTTCGACGTCCGGCGCCCCCGCTTCCGGCCCGACATCCAGAGTCCCCACAACGTCCGTGATGACGAGCACCTGTCCGCTCGTATTCGGTCCGGCGCCAATCCCGATCGTCGGGATGTTTACCGCCTCCGCAACAGCGGTGCCGACGTGGTGCGGCACAGCCTCGATGAGGAGGGCAAACGCACCGGCCGCCTCCATCTCCCTCGCGACGGCGATCATGTCCGCGGCCGCAGCCGCACTCCGTCCCTGCGCGCGGTATCCCGTCACGCCGACCCGCTGCGGCTGCAGGCCGATGTGGGGCATGACGGGGACGCCGAAGCTGGCGAGCCGGGACACGAGGGGGGCGATCTCCCGCCCGCCCTCGATCTTGAGCCCGTCCGCACCGCCCTCCTTCACAAGCCGAACAGCCGCAGAGACGGCCGAGTCGAGCGAACCGGCGACATAGCCGAATGGCATGTCGACGAGGAGGAAGCTGGCGCCAGCGCCACGCGCAACCGCGCGTGTGTGGTGGATCGTCTCGTCGAGCGTGAGCGGGAGTGTAGTATCGTAACCGAGGCACACTTGGGCCATCGAGTCGCCCACGAGGACGATGTCGATGCCGGCACGTGCGCACAGGAGTGCTGTCGGGAAGTCGTACGCCGTCAACATCGTGATCGGGTCACGGGCGGCGTGCTGGGCCTGCAGGGTCGCGGCCGTGACCTTTTGCCGTGCACTCGCAGCGGACGGCGAGGCAGAGGACGAGCCTGGCGCAACGCTCAGCGCGCGAGCAGAGGTATGCAGGCCGCGGACGAAGGTGTTGAACGGGAACGATGGGCCGCGACGCCTTCGCCCACGGCCCATAGCCTCGCCCATGCCCTCCATCCCGGTGCCGAGGTCGGTCGCGCGTGGTGGTGGGGCGGCGTGCTCGTCGATGTCGGCCTCGAACTCGCGCACAGTGCGCGCATCCGCATCGCGCCACTGGCGGCGCTCAGACTTGTCGAGGCGCGCGTCACGCAGCTTGACCTTACGCTCCTTGGCTTTCTCGCGCTTCTCGCGCTCGCGCCCGCGCTCCTTGTCTGCCTCAGTTGGCCGGCGGAGCTTTGATTGCGCCTTGGCCTTCTCGCGCGCGGCGTCAAAGTCGAAGCCGTACGAGCCCTCAAAGACGTCGTCGACGCCGCCCTCGCCACTGACTAGCGCATTCTTGGCGAGGTCCGCAATGATGCTGTCTACGTCCATCTCGCTTGCTGTCGCCACTGGTGCCTCCTCACCCTCAGTCGGGAGGTTGAGGTCCTCAACACTGGGATCCGTAAGGCGCCGGATGCCGCGCTTGCGCTCGACTGCGCCCTTGAAGCCGTGGGGCCACAGATCTCCCCAGCCACTCTTACGCGCGTCGTAGTAGCTCTGCTTGCCCAGCGACTTGGCGACGGTGAAGCGCTCAAGACGCTCGTTCACGGTGCATGCGTCCATGACGACATGGCCGCTCCGCTTCATGGGAGGAGCAACGAGACGCGGCCAGGAGTATGCCTCGGCCGCAAGTGCCGCGCGTGTCGCTTCCGGATCGGCATCCTCAATAATGGGGCTAATGCCCTCAGGGAGTTCAACCTCAACGACCTCGAGCTCACCCTCCCCACCCTCGACCTCGCGCAACTCTGTCCGTCCAGAGAGTTTTGCGAGCGCCCGAGCCATAGCCTCCTTGCCGACACCGCCCATGCGCCCGGTGCCCTCCTCAAGACCGTGCGGGCCATGAGGACGCTTACCGCGTGACACGATAAGATAAGAGTACGTCACGTCCTCTTCGCCGCGCTTGGCGTGCTTCGTCTTCCGGGTAAATCCAGGCCGCTGAACTCGCTGGGAGAAGGCACAGGGCTCGATCATGTCGATACGCGGGCAGACGCCGTCGTGTGGGCATGGTGCGGTGATGTGCAGCGGAGCGGACTCAGTGGACTGTGCCAGGAACCACTTGCGCGCTTGCTTCATTGCCGTCCAGCCTGCCTCGCCGCTCAAGTCGACGAGGACAATGTGCTCCGCATCTGTGTCAAGGAGGTGCTGCAGCAAGTCCGCACGCGAGCGGGCCGTTGGGAGAACAGAGAGTGCGAACGTAGCGAGCGTGATCTTGGGAGTGGGCATGGCGACGGATGTCAGGTCGCGCTTGAAGTCGATCTCGGTATTGGGAATGTTCTTGGCAAACTCGCGAGCAAGGTCAAGTCCGAAACGCGTGCGGTGAACCAGCGTAGAATCCTTCAGAGCCTCCGTGCCGAACACTTCAGACGCAGCCCTGGACGTTAGCCTACTTGTCTCCGGAGCGCGGCACGCACCAGATTCCTGGGCCCAGACCGCCGGAAACCTCAAGGATGGGTCCAGTGATACCGCCGACACGAGAGTCGAGCTCAGATAGGACGTTGTAGGTTGCGGCATACTGCGCCGGCAGGAAGGCTGACGCACGGGCGACAGCGTGCTGGGGAAGATTACGCGAGCCACCTGGCGACTTCTCCAGAACAGGCTTAAGGAGCTCAAGATATGCGAAGCGGACGTCACGCTTGTTCTCAGTGGCTGATGTCAGCGATGTACAGGAGGCCCATGTCCGTAGTCGCGGCTGTGGCACGAGCCGCTCCCGCCACTCACCCTCAATAGCGTCCTGCACGCCCTTCACCAGACCGTCCGGGAGGACGACCATGCCAATCTTCTTCGTGCCAAGCATCATCGCTGGCGAGCGGCGCTCTTCCCTGCGGTCCGCATACTCGTTCTCCTCGCGCCTGATCCCAAAGCCCTTGGACACCGGCGTCTCCTCGTACTCGAGGGCCTCCGTAACTTGTGCGCGGGGCTGCGTCGAGCGCATCTGCATGTCGCCCAGAAGGGAGTCGAAGCTCGGGTCGAGAGCGAGGTCGGGGACGACCGCGGACTTTTTCTTGGTGGTCGGCTCATCTTGAGCCGATGCGGAGAGTGGGGAGGAGGATGAAGTGGAACGAATGGACTGAGTGGACCAAGCCGAAAGCGAGGGCCGCACGCGCAGCCTAGCGCTCGCAACGCTCACGCTGGACCGCACTGGTGTGCGGCGGAGCATGGTGAGCATTGTGGGCAGTTTGGTGTGAAGATGACGCCAAGAGGAATGGAGAAGATGGGAGATGGTTGTGGCCGTCTTCAAAATAAATGGCCACTTGTCAACCGGACCACGTGGTTCGGTGGAGGTCTGGTGGAGGCACGGTGGTTCCACATAAAGTCTCCGTGTCTGTCAGCGGTGGCGGCCAGGGTAGCAGCAGTTGCGGAATGGATGTTGCATTGCCGGTCTGCACACCGCGGAGATGGCCGTGGCGACGCCATCGTGCGTTGGGGCTAGATGTTGACTCGTGTGTATGTTCTCGTACGAGATGAGGAGTAGTCCTGCATTGGTGAATGCCAGTGTGGCATGTGGTTGGTCAAGGACGATCTCTGTGGGATGAGGAGGCCATATCTCGTACGAATAATGGCACAGACCTGTTGCGAGAGTGCACCAACATCGTCACATGCAGCTCGTCCCATACTGTGCCGGCGATCCGTTACGCCGAAGAGCAGCCCCGAACACTTTGAACCTCCGGCAGTGGCATACCCTCAACAGTCACGTCCTGCGGTAAGTGGAAACTCCGAGATCTGCCAAACACAACGGACCCCTTCGTTCAATGGTTGACGTTGAACAGCGCCCTAGCTTTCCGGATTGTAAATGTGTACGCTGGGGGCGTTGAACTGGGGGCCAATGGATTGAAAGTCCCGATGATATCCGCTAATGGGAAACAGTCCTGATGGAGCATCCCTCGACAGCCATCATGGACTTCGTTAGAATTAGCTCTCTTACATTCCTGCCGACGTCTAGGTCTCCTGCTGCCAAGCTTGCCTGCTGCCTAATGTCCCATGCGATCGCAAAGTACATGCTAGAGCTATTGTATTATGGTTTATCTCTGAATCTACGAACGGTTGGCAATCTTCTTCCAGATAGGCTTCTTGTTGGCCTTGGCCTCGATGCCACGACGAACCTCCTCCTCGAGGTCCTCCTCGTTGAGCTCGCCGGTGCCGTACCAGACAATGGTAGCGAAACCGACAAGGAAAGTGATGATGCAGCCGGCCAAGGCGCCAATGGCCTTGGGGGTCCAGCCCATCACGACGTGGAAGGGACCCCAGGGCTGGCCCGAGAAGTCGGTAGCCGACATCTTGCCGACAACGTTACCGGTGGTGGGGATGTTCTGCTTGGTGCAGTGGTCGAGCATCTGCTGGGGCATCTGGAGGTCTTCTGCATAACGTCGGGCGCCTCAACGAACACGAGGGCAAGACCCGACGACAGGTGCCAGTCGATGTGGCAGTGGAAGAACCAGGCACCCGGGTTGTCGGCGCGGAAGCGGAGCGAGACCATGCCACCGGGAGGGATGGTGATTGTGTCGCGACGGGCCGGGTTCTCCTGGCCATCGACGAAGGGGTTGATCTCAGTGTCGTTGGAGGTGACGTCGAACGACTTGTAGACGACCTGGAAGGTGTGACCGTGGAGGTGGAAGGGGTGGAAACCGGCGTCCCAGTTGTGCACGTCGAGCTGGATGTTCTGCATGTGCTCGAGGGATGACGTTGGTCATGGCACCGTAAACCTCGGCCTTGAGGCGTCCTCACCCATGCTGAGGGCACTGAGGATGGAAGGACCTTGGGCTGATGTAGGTGATGTTCTGGAAGCCGCCGTCGAGAGTCCACGAGCGCGGTTGGTGCCGTCGTCAAAGGTGTCGAAGAACGCGTGGATGGTGTAGGTAACGTCAGCGGGGGCGGAAGCCTCCTTGACAATGGGCTTGAACCAGGTGTCGTCGAGGGCGGGCTCGTAAGTCTCGTACTCGACCATCTCGCCGGGGGTTGTTGTCGTGTAGACAACCTGGAGGGTGTTGTTGAGGATGAGAGCCTCGGGACAACGTCGTACATGTCCTCAGACTGCATGATGGTCATGGCAAAGTTCTTGGAGGTGTCCTGGTTGGCGGTGACGAGGACCGACAGGCGCTGAGCAACGGAGATAGTGAGGAGGTCAAGCTTGTAGGGCTCGACCTCGACACCGTCGGTCTCGATGACCTCCCACTCGTGGCCGTCAAGGCCGATGAAGAACATGGAAAGAGCAGCCATGTTGATGAAGCGAGACGGTACTTCTTTCCAGGCTCGAAGTTGATCTTGGCGTTGTTAAGAGCGTCGGCAGTGGTTCCCTCGCCGGCGGCGATGTTGCCGACGTACGAGCCGTTGTGAGCGACGTAGATGAGAGCAGACTCAGGGACGGGCTCGGCACCGGTGGGGTTGGACCAGGTCAAGAAGTCCTCGTCAAGCATCACCTGGTGCTCGCTTGTGGTACCAGTCCGAGACAACAATGGTGTACTCGTCGTCCCAGGTGACGTTGTCGCTACGCTTCTCCTTGGGGTGGATAATGCTAGCTGCGTCAGCGTGGATGGACGCACGTGCGGTCTGTGAGACACGTACGGGCACGAGACCGTCAACGTATTGTCCGTTGTAGTGGCCGTGGATCCAGTAGGTACCGTGGTTGAGCGAGGTGTCGATGTGGTAGTCGAGGTCTCGCCGTTGGGGATACCACACTGAGTGACACCGGTAGCACCGTCGTAGTAGTTGGTGCCGTTGAAGAACATGCCGTGGGCGTGGAGGGCGGTGGGGATGTTGTCGTCGCCAAGGCCGTTGTAGGCGTGGATGATGTGAGTGTCGCCCTGGGTAGCCTCAAGAATGGGAGGGCTGGTACGTCAGGAGACTTATCTTTGCGGTTGTCATCGGCCAGCAGAGATCCACTGGTGGACTGCAGGTACTTACGGCCATGTTCCGTTGACACCAATGACACGGCGCTCGAACATGCCGTCCGGGTTGGCAGTCGCGTACGAAATGTTCCACCAGTGCTCAACAACGGCGGCCTGGGCCACCGACAGGAGCGGCAGAGCCGCGACGAGTGCGGAGACCATGGGGGACGGTGTTTTTGATAGGGAGGGAGAAGGAATGTTAAGCGGAGGCAAGTGGCTATGCACGATCACTTGAAGTTGCCGGCTTTTATAGACCCGTCGTCACAGCACTAGTGACAGACCAAGTCGAATCGATAAAGATCGATGAAGGGGATGAGTTGGTGGAGAAAGAGAGTTGAGAAGAGGGAGGGACGGGTGAGGACGGGCTTTGAAACTTAAAGCCTCAACGTCGGTGGAACCAGCGGGGCTATAATCTGATAACAGGCCAAGGCCAAGGCTAGCGTGAGTTTTTTCGGGAACCAGCTGCTTGTGAACGTGCTCTTGGCGTCGTGAGCGTTGAGAGGCTAGAGAGGATGAAGAAGGTCTGTTGGTTGTCTGTTGGTCGGAGAGGTGACCCGAATGCGATGGGGAAGAAATAGACCGGCCGGTTACAGCGGTGGCTGATTTTCAATGGTTCTATCAGATAACTTCGGACCCGACCCTCGGGCCACCGATTCAGTCCTCCTCAACCTGTTGCTATTTTCACTCCATCGGCGCCGGGACCTGCATCCAAGCTGCAAATGAACGGAGCTGCAGAGCGCAGATCTTCTCATCCGAGCCCCACGTTCGCCACAGAGTGCGACGCTTTTACCCAAGTTTACTTGCTAGACGAGATTCTTGCTAGACGAGATTTCTCTGAGAGCGCTGAACGGGAGTGGTGGGCATAGCAACCGAACCGAAGGCAGTTCATGTGATAGATCTCGACCTCAGATGCAATGGGTCCAACAGCCAGGAACAGCGCATCTCAGATGCGAGCGCGAAGCACATGACAGGTCGCGACAGAGGAACTGCACGTCGCGACCAGTCAGGTTGAAACGCACTCGTTGTTAGCTCCACAAGTATAGACTTTTGGTCGCTCAATGTCGGCCGCAATCGTCAACGCGGTATAATGATTGGCGGAGGATTTCAGGTTTCGACCGAAATCAACAAGCTTGTTCCTATTGCCACCTCCCGATCAGGCCGGGGCCTCATTAGTTTAGTTCGCCGTTTGCTGGATTACGCCCAACAGCTTCAGACATTATGCTCTTCGGCACAATCCCCATCTGATCACGCCCTCAGGTGCGGAGCTAGGAATAGAACTTGCCAAGAACAGGTCGCTACGCTGTTGGAGGGAGAAAATACAAGATCGCGAAAGGCCAAGAGAACTCCCAGTTGCAGCCCAGCTCGCCCCGATCCTCTTTGGGCTGAGGAGTGTCAACAATTACCTTCCGCGGGGCATAATGTCTTAACCTGCAATGTCTGTTGCCAAACTGGAGAGCTGATGGTAGAAACTGACAGTAATGCCTGCTCATTCAGCATATCAGCATGGGTAGAAAGCTCGGGAAGAAATGGAAGAATGCCTTAGGGCTTGCGACCCGGTCGCTGTAAGATGATGGAAGTGGTCGTTCACCGTCGGCGACAGTTCGATTGTGAGAGCCGTTTTGTTTCCATGTTCCCACGCGACATTATGTAAAGCCATGATCTCAAAACGGACATCCTTCTTCTCCCCGCTTGTCAATGATAATAAATGATGATGTGTAAATGACAAAATCACGTGACTTAAGGTCGCGTGGTAGAAACGTTCGGCTAGAGCCGATGTGGCGATCTTCTGGATTCCAGGACGGAAGTTTGGTGGCGGCCGTGGCGGCCATCCCCGAACTCCGGTGCGTACCGGGGATGTCCTGGAAGAGTTCAACGCGCAAATTGACCAGTGTACCAGATGTTGGAGGGTTCAGGGCTGGGAGCGCCGGGGCGCCGGGGAACAAAAGAGGAGGCCGTTGTTGGCTGGGCATTGTTGGATCGCGTTTGGACGGTTTAATGATATTATTTACGTAAAAACCGGCAATGGAGCAAGTGGAGGTGCCGGTGTGGAGGTCTGGAGAAGTGGAATAATAGTGGTGGAGGTGCGGTAAAGAGTGGAAGGACAATGGAAGCATGTGAGATTCCGGGTATGAAGAGTGCTCACCTTGGTGATAGACGCATTGTGGTTGGTTGATTAAAGTCTGGTCTTCCCCGCATTTCGCACCTGCCATCCCACGCATGCGTCGCCTGAGGATGGCGCAGGATTGCCCAGGATGGTCAGGATGACCCAGTTGACTCTAGGCTCAAGCCCTCCCTCAGCTCTGACACCGCGCGCCTCCCCCGCGCACCCCTTGGAGTGAAATGGGAGACAAGGCTTGTGCTGCCCGCATGCCTCGATGACCGGCATTCACGTAGCCACTGTTCCCGGACAGCCTGCCTTCACACGTCTACCTCTGCTGCACACCACCTCGCTATAAGACGATTTACGGCCACCGAATACCGCGCAGCTCTTTACACCTCCAGCCGCTAAAAGCTACTTTCCATAACACTCGTCTCTCCATCTTTCCTTTCATAGTCGCTGTTGATTGCGACGCTCTCTAGAACAGGTACGTCGTCGGCCCCACTCGCGTCGCTCCCAATGCTGACACTTTCCGTGAATCCCCTTGGCTACCTATCTCGCCCTACTTGTTCACATCGCCCATTTGCTCTGTAGCCTCTTATCACCACTAGTAATCATAGCATCCATGTCCGGAAACAAGGTCATCGTCGTTGGCGGCGGTCTTTCAGGCCTCTCGGCTGCCCACACCGTTATTGAGCGTGGTGGCAACGTTGTAAGTACAGGCAAAGCGCGCGACCACCATCGCAGCGCCTGCCTTCGCCCCGTGCGTGAGACCATACGCTAACCAATTACAGGTCCTCCTTGACAAGAACAGCTTCATGGGCGTAAGTAGATCACTCCCGAGTACTCGCGAGAAGAGTACACATCAAGAGACCGTTCTGACGATCACAGGGCAACTCCACCAAGGCCACCTCTGGTATCAACGGCGCCGGTACCCAGGTGAGTCTTCCGTCTTGCATCGCCATGGTGAATAACACGCTGACACATCGCAGGCCCAGCAGGTTAGTCTCGCTTTAACGCAACTAGTTCGTGCAGTTATGCTTACCACCATGTAGGAGAACAACATCCCCGACTCTGCCGCCAAGTTGTGAGTGGCTTCGGGTCCCGGTTATCTACATACCCATACTGACCCTGCAGCTTCGCCGACACCAAGAAGTCCGCTCGTGACCTCGCCCGCGACGACCTCATCCAGGTTCTCACCTACCGCTCTGCCGACGCCGTCCAGTGGCTCGTTGAGCGCTTCGGCCTTGACCTCTCCAAGGTCTCGCGTCTCGGTGGCCACTCTGAGCCCCGTACCCATCGTGGCGGTGCCCAGTTCCCCGGTATGACCATCACCTACGCTCTCATGGAGAAGCTTGAGGACATTGCCGCTGCCACCCCATCGCGTGCCGTCATCCACAAGAAGACCAAGGTCACCAACCTCATCAAGGAGGGTGGCCAGGTCGTCGGTGTCGAGTACGAGAAGGGCGGTGTCAAGGGCAAGGAGTACGGTGTTGTCGTCCTCGCCACTGGTGGTTACGCCGCCGACTTCACCGAGGACTCGCTCCTTAAGAAGTACCGCCCCGAGTACTACGACCTCCCCACCACCAACGGTGACCACTGCACTGGTGACGGCCACAAGATGGCCATGGCTGTCGGTGCCAAGGGCATCGACCTCGAGAAGGTTCAGGTCCACCCCACTGGTCTTGTTGACCCCAACGACCCCCAGGCCAAGGTCAAGTTCCTTGCTGCCGAGGCTCTCGTGGTGTCGGTGGTCTCCTCCTCGACAACGAGGGCTCGCGCTTCGTCGACGAGCTCCAGCACCGTGACTTCGTCACCAACAAGATGTGGGAGCACAACAAGTTCCCCGTCCGTCTCGTCCTCAACGCAAGTCTTCCAAGGAGATTGAGTGGCACATCAAGCACTACACTGGCCGTGGCTCATGAAGCAGTACAAGGGCGGTGCTGAGCTCGCCAAGGCTATCGGCTGCTCTCCCGAGCACCTCAAGAAGACCTTCGACGACCACAACTACTACTCGGAGCACCCCGGCACCGACCCCTTCAACAAGAAGTTCTTCTCGAACGGCCCCTGGTCGATGGACGACACCTTCAACGTCGCCCTCATGACCCCTGTCCTCCACTACACCATGGGTGGTCTTGAGATCGGCACTGACTCGGCCGTCCACGACGCCGAGGCCAAGCCCATCCCCGGTCTCTTCGCCTGTGGTGAGCTCGCCGGTGTCCACGGCGCCAACCGTCTCGGTGGTTCGTCGCTCCTCGGCTGTGTCGTCTTCGGCCGTGTCGCCGGTGGCTCCGCCTCTTCGTACCTCCTCTCCGAGCTCTCCAACGAGACCGCCGCCGGCCGTCTCAACACCGTTGGCAGCCACCTCTTCGAGACCAAGGTCACTGCCGACCCCGCCACCAAGTCCGTCACCCTCAACTTCTCGTTCGGTGGTGCCAGCGCCGGTGCCGCTCCCCAGGCCGCCACCGCTGCCCCCGCCGCCGCTGAGGCTTCCGTCCCTGCCGCTGAGGCCCCCGCCCCCGCTGCTGCTCCCACTCCCAAGAAGGGCGAGTACACTGCCGAGGAGGTTGCCAAGCACAACAAGCCCGACGACTGCTGGGTCATCATTGGCGACGAAGTCCTCGATGTCACCGAGTTCCTCAACGAGCACCCCGGTGGTGCCAAGGCTATCCTCCTCTACGCCGGTCGCGACGCGACAGAGGAGTTCGAAATGGTGCATCCTGATGGCGTCATTAACGTGAGATTCTTGAGAAGAAGAATAACATGAAGACTTTGCTGACATCTCGCAGAAGTACGCCCCGGACGCCGTCATCGGCACCCTTAAGAAGTAGAGGGAGCCTGGGATATGAAGAAGAGAGTTCTGCGCATGGTAGCGTCGTTGTAGCACCCCAACGAGATGAAGATGTGTATATCGGCCTATGCGCGAGCTCCACGTTGTGTTGCGGACGGTCGTTGATGAACGAGGATGTCGATGTTCACGGTGGGAGGTGGTGGTGTGTGGCAGTGCCTAACCTCCCACGTGGTTTGGAATGTTACGTAATTGAAGCAACTCTGACCTCGATCTCCGCTACTTCATACACACGAGGAGCCCTAAGAGGGCATGCATGTCGAATGACCACGGAATGCATGGACCCAAGTAGTCCGCAAAGGTATAAGAGAAGTTGGCGTCGGCGGTGATCAACTTCGAGCTCATGTCTCCCTTGCCCGGGTCTGATCCGAGTCATCCCCGGATAACAATGGCCATTTTGCCGCACCTCACACATCCCCGCCCGTCCGTCTGTTCAAACGCAACGGAGAGTCTGGCGCCGGTTGTTATCAGCATGCACGCCCTTGGAAGGCTATTGGGTGCAAGCCTATGTTACCATTGGAAGAATCAAGAATGAAGTGCCGCAGGCCGTGACACGGTCAGCAGGGGCCTAGCGCCTTCCCTCCATCCCTACCACCATCTCTGCTGACCTTCCAGCAACAAGGCCAATGTGAACCACACCAGCACAAATCAGTGATAGATAGTCTGCTGTGCGTCGCATGGCTCACTGTCATGCATCTCTGCGGTCCAACCTGGCCACGGAAGCGTGATTACTGTAGGTCGCTGGAGCGGACTAGCTTAAATGCGCCCCGCTTTATGATTGTTGATGACGAGATAGATGGGAAGATCACTCGCGTCGTCCCATCGAACATCGAACTGAAACCGCACTGATCGACACGAAGAGCGCCACTTACCATGTCAAAGTCTGCGCTTTTCTACGCGTCGTTGGGCGTAGCGACAGTGGCCGTGATACATGGATATGGTAGGTGACCACTACAGACTTGTACGATGCATACTCCCTTACCCCCGAACTCTCGTCCCTCTGCCACGCCCATTTCTCACCCTTGCGCATCGCTGACTCAAGTTACTCAGCTCTCCGGCTTCCAAAAGGCGTCGACAACGCTATCCACCGACACATGCTTCTCCCAACCCGGGCACCACCGCGTGCTCGCCTTCGCGTCCTTCCCCACGCTCGACCAGCTGAACTGTTCCCTCGCGACGCTTCTCCAGATCGCCAGCTCGACGCGACCCTCTCGAAACCTCCTAGACGTCCTGGCGATCTACCTCGTCCCCACCGCCTTCGTGATGGTGTACGAGTCCTTCCGTCCAGTACACTCCTCCCTGCTCGGCTGGGGCGCGCGCGGCACCCCCGCCCTCCTCCTTGTCGGCCGCCTCGTCGCGTGCTTCTTTGGCACTTGCTATGGCGGCGGCCTCGGTGCTGCAGTTGGCGTGGCCGCGTTCTTCGCCCTCGCCTCTCTCTCGACAGTGCGTGGAGGTGCCAAAGCCCACGCTGAGGCACTGCGCGCTCCGAAGCCAGGCGCGGCACTCCTGGCCGCCGCCCTCCCCCGCCCAGCCGGTGCGTGGGGTACACTACTCGCCGTCGTTGGAGGATACATTGTCCCCGTGCTCCCGCTCTACCTGGAACAGACGAAATGGTCGTTTGACGCCCTCTCCCTCCGCATCCACTTCCCAATCTACGTCCCTCTCCTGGCCTTCGTGGCCGCCCGCGCCTTCCCGCCCCTGATCCAGTGGACCTCGACAGAGGGGTCGCGCGCCTACGCGGTCATCGGCATGGCCGTCGTTGGCGTCATCGCCAGTCTCGTCGGACACATCCGTCTGATCTTCGGCCCAGAGGCCCTGGCGGACGTCTTCCTCCTCCGCCCATCAGCACGGGCTTCCACGCCAGCATACGCGGCGCATGTCGACCTGCGGCTTGAGATGGCTGTCGTGGTCCTGGCGACGAGCTCGTTCGTGCTCACCGCCGACGGGGGCAGTGGGCCGGATGTGCGGGGCCGGTTCCTGCTGTTCGCGCTACTGTCTTGTGCTGTTGGTCCCGGCGGAGCGCTGGCGCTAATGTGGGGATATAGGGAAGTGTGTTTGACTTTCGCTTATGAGCGGATCGCCTATGGCGATGAGGCGAGGCTGGAGGAGGATGAGGGAGAGATCGTACGCAACTAGAGGTGAAAGTAGAGCACCAACATTGTCAACGGTCAATGCATTGCAATGTATAATCGCAAAGCATTCAGTGGCACATTGAGGAGGAGCAGATCGCGATGCACACTAGACTGCCACTGAACCCAACCGCACAGACGTGAATGACTGCATACCAGCTACCAGCTGCCCAATCCCAAAGCGGTCTTACGAGCTACAGAAGCGCAATTACTTGAGGAACTTGGAGGCGAGGCCCATGAGCTGGTTGAGGTCGGGACCACCGCTCGAGGAGCCGGAGGCGGTGCCACCACCGAGGGCCTGGATGTCAGCATGTGTCATGAAGATGACAACGAGCAACGTACACCCTTGACCTGGTTCTGCACGAGCAATTTCATCATCGTGGATCCTGCTGAGCTCATCACCTGGACGTTAGCGAGACTTTTATGCGATTTCGGTATCGTAAATGCTTACATCCTGTGGTCAGCGAGGTTTGCGAAGGGGGTTGGATGGTGGGTGGGACGACTGTGGTGGAGGTGGAGGTGGAGGTCACGTGCAGGGTTCGCAACCATGGACAACGACGACCAGACTCATGCACAAAGCGACACGGGTCCACAAGTGGCACGCCTCCCAACCCAAAGTCATGTACTCACCTGCTGCGAGCCGCCGTCGGCAGTACCGCCCGACTTGGTGAAGAGCTGTTGTCAGCGCTACCCCATCCCCGTACCTTACCTTAACAGCCTCAGCGAAAGCCATGCCGAGGAGCTTGGAGATAAGGCTCTGCTCGCCGGCACCCTGGGTAGCCTGCTGGCCGCCGCCCTGGGCGAACGACTTGAAGGCCTGGATGGCAGCGGCCGCGCCCATCGAGTTGGCGGTCATCTGGCCGGCGTTGCCCTGGTTGTACGCCTCGTTGTGGGCCTGGAGGACCTGGTTCTCGTCGACCGAGGCGTTGGGGTTCTGCGCGCTCTGCACGGCGCCGAGAGCCTGCTGCATCTGGCCCTGGATCTGGTCGGCGTTGCCGTGCTGCTGGTTGGCACCGGCGAGGAGGGCCGAGAAGTCGACTGGGCGTCAGTGTGCCATTCGAGCCTGATAAGAGATGGGATACTGGAGCGATAAGTACAGCAGAGCACTGGCACAGCGCGGTGCCATGTCCCTGCGGGACCCAGGCTGCTGGCTCGTCAACATGCCCAGCAAGACGTGCTGCACCGCTTATCTCGCTCCACCCGCACGTCCATTGATCGTCCATGATCGTCACCGATACTCACAGCCGCCCTGCGAGCCGCCCTGGCCGCCGCCCTGCGAGCCCATGAACTGGGACGCGAGGCCCATCAGACCCGCAGCGCCGCCGCCGAAGCCGGCAGACTGGCCAGACTGGCCCTGCTGGCCCTGCTGGTTGTACTGCTGGCCGCCCTGCTGGTTGAACTGCTGCTGGCCCTGCTGCTGGTTCTGCTGCTGGTTGCCGCCTGACGTCAGTGCTGCTCCACTTTCACCTGACGCACCAAGCTGCTGCTGGGCAAAGTTGAGGATGCTGTCCATTTTGTCTCTTTTGTTGTTGGTGGACTTGGGATAAGCAGAGTGAAAGAAGCAAAGGCGGCGACGTAGGAAGGGATTTGGCTGCGTCGCAGTGCGGGAAGCTGCTGGGCTTGGCGCTCTACTCCGCAGTCAGGTCGATCGTCCTGGTTTCGTGACTGATGCTCGGCACCTCCACAACGCAGTGCCTGGGTGCGGCTCGCCCGCTTACATTGGCCTGACGGCATGCCAGATTATCCCAGGGATGCCTCCCAACCCTCGGGTATAGCCGTCAAAGTTGTCCGTCTGCCTGCGACAAGTTTGGACGGTTCACTCAGCTGCAACGTCGCCCTATACCAGATCACCTGAGATGCTGCTGCGGCTAGGGACATGAGACGGCTTCAATATCATTGTGGAGAAGCCAGAGTGGCACACTCCCATGCAACTTGCAGCCAACTTGCAGCCGTGTGGCATTGAGACGTCATGTACCTGCTTCCACAATGTAGCCTTCATCTCAACGGCTGACATCGATCTAGGCTTTACTTGTGGAGATGAGATTTGCTCATTTGGCACATGAGTCAGAGGCGCAGAGGCGTAGTGAGGCTTGTGGGGGTGGGAGATGGGCTGGCACAGTGGCGTAGGAGAGTTACGCGGCGAGACTTGGCAGCTTGGTTAGGCAACATCCGCTCATGTTGCCGGCATGATCATGATTTCGATCTCGAACAAAGCGGAGGCCATTTCTCAACCCAGCAGTATAGCGTCGATAATGCCTTCATGACTACTACCTTAAGTAAAAGATCGTAATGTACTCAATGGTCCGGCGTGAACGCGACAACGCGACTGACATGAATGGTTCACGCACAGGCCACAGGGAACAGTAGCCACCTAAGGACTTAGCGTCTAGGAGATGCGGGCATGAGACACGCGCTCATGCCACGGAACGCCTCAGCGCGCCTCAGCGGGCAGGATATAGAGGATATAGTTGGGGCGAGGTACGAGTTGAAAGATCACTGTCCATCCGATCTTCAGGAGTCACGTGATATCTCGCCACTTGGACCCACGTGGGGCGAAATCCCGATCTTCCGGATGAGCGTACGGTGAGGATTTGTCGAATGGGTGAGTAGGTCCGAGCCACGCGGGTGGCGGTACGCGACTGCTAAACAATACCCCAACTGACGGGATTCATAGACAAGTCAAAGGATAAAGGCTAGGGTCAGTGGAGGGAAGGCTGGATAGGATGGCTGGTGATTCTAATGCCACCCATTGACCCCCTCCTCACTACCTACACTACTACCTACTAGTCGTCACCTTCATCCTCGACATCAAATCCAACCTCCGCCTTCCTTCACTGCCTTCATCATCCTCTCCCCCTCTTCATCGCTCCCAAATCCCCTCCCCCTCTCATCACTCTGTAACACTCGCAACGTATCATCGTCTTCCTCTAATATCTAATCACTCTGTTCGCTCGCAACATCTGTTCAGAAGAAGACTAGTTCGACCAAAACAACGCCCTTCAAGTATCAATCCAAAGTTGACCCCAACCTAAATCCTTGGGTGCGACCCGAACGCCTCGTCAGGGCCCAAACACCAAGACTTGGACCCAACACCCAACACAACACGAACGCTTTGCTCCTGAAGCCACAGGCGTCTCCTGTTCGTCTCTCTACACACTCTGCATTGCAACTACTTGATTCACCACTACTCGACATCTCATCCTCCTTCCTCAACCTCATCCGCCTTCTCCTCCCCATCTCTTCCCCCTTGTCGGACGAGCGGCCCACGAGGTCCGCCACAGTCCAGCACTAGCCATGGCCAGCGGTATCCCAGTGAGTCAACTCTCCTTGTCCTCTTGTCACCCAATGAGCCTCATCTTCCCCCATCTCCCCAGCCCACGCGACCTTGGCAATGTCCAAAGGACCTCGAGTGCTCAGCGTCTGTTGCAGCCCATCACCTTCCCTCTGCTACCCGACGAGCGCGATTGCTTTCCTGTCTGCGCCCCGTTGGCCAACAAGGATTTGCAGCAGTGTTTGGAAGGATTGACACGCGTGTGTGTGAAGACGGCCTGAGCGTGTCCTACACACATTAGATTGGGCCAGACGCGATCCATCACGGACCCCGAATACTAACATGACTCAGACCCGCCGCTCAACTCGCCGCGTCGATGAGAATGCCCCTCCTGCGGCTGGCACGATCGCTACTCGTGCCCGCTCGACTGGCACCAGTGCGACCGGCAATGCGGCCGGCACGGCTATCCCTGTGATGAAGCGTGCGAGCTCGGCGCTGGCAACGACGACTACGCGCTTCAGTGCTGGCGCGGAGAACAAGCCCGCCCCTTCTGCCTCAACGGCAACTGCAGGCAAGCCTGCCACCCGTCGCCGTGCTGCTCTTGGGGAGATTGGGACTGGGCCCAACGCGGCCAAGGGGGACAAGGGCAAGGCCGGAGTGGCCGAGCGCCGCCCACTGGCCACTCGCGAAGGGTCGCAGACCACCCTCCGTCGCAACGCCCGTTCTACCACCAGCCTTGAGACTCGCGTCGAGGAGAAGCCCGCCGCCGTCAAGCGCAAGGCTGGACCCAGTGCCACCACTACCACCGCTTCGACCAGTCTTCGCACCCGTCCAGGGTTCTCTCGCAACCCCTCCGCGAACTCCCTCACCTCCACCCAGTCCGCCCCCACTTCTAAGAGCACCCGCAGCTCTCGTCAGCTCAAGGAGCATGCGTCTCTTACCGATGTTGCCCCTGCACCCAAGCGTCCCCGTCCCTCAACACCCGAGGACGTCTTAGAGGCCGAGAACTATGACGCGGACAATCAAGAGGTTGATGTCGCCGAGCCAAGCTCCAAGCGCCCTCGGCCCAAGGACTACGGCTGGACAGACCTCGACGCAGAGGATGAGGGTGACCCGACCATGGTGTCCGAGTATGTTGTGGACGCTTTCAAGTACATGATGGAGCTCGAGGTGAGTCAACCTTGTAGAAGTGGGAGGCGAATCTCTGCTAACAACCTTCCCAGCAGACAACCATGCCAGACCCCAACTACATGGATGCGCAGGAAGAGTTACAGTGGAAGATGCGCACTATACTTAACGACTGGATTGTCGAGGTGCACTCCAAGTTCCGCCTCCTTCCAGAGACCCTCCTCATCGCCATAAACCTCATCGACCGCTTCTTGTCAAAGCGCACTGTATCATTGGAGAAGTTCCAGCTTGTCGGGTTAACTGCGCTCTTCGTAGCCGCCAAGTACGAGGAGGTCATCTGTCCCTCGATCACCCACTTCCTCCACATGGCCGATGGTGGTTACGATGTCGACGAGATACTTAGGGCTGAGAGGTACCTTCTTCAGACGCTCAACTTCGATCTTGCCTACCCCAACCCCCTCCACTTCCTCCGTCGTGTGTCCAAGGCCGATGGCTACGACATCCACACCCGCACAGTAGCGAAGTTCTTCATCGAGATCAGCTGCGTCGAGCACCGCCTTCTCCCCTACCCACCATCACTGCTGGCCGCCGCCGCCATGTGGCTTTCACGTCTTTGCTTCAACCGCGGACCATGGCATGCCAACATGGTGCACTACTCCACGTATGCCCAGCACGAGGTGCTCGAGTGTGCGCAGATCATGCTCGACTATGTGGTCAACCCCAACCTCGAGGTGTCGTCTGCGTTCTACAAGAAGTACGCCAGTAAGGTGAGTTACAAGATTCTTCGAATAATGTCGCTGACTTCAGAAACATCTCAAGGCGTCTGTCTTTGTGCGCGATTGGGCCCAGCACCGCTGGCCCGAGTCGGCCGAGGGGGAGTCGCCGAACCAGGGCCGCGAGCTCGAGGCCGAGTTTGGCGGTGTGCAGCAGGCGCCTCTGCCCTGCACTCCTTAGAAGCCCTCGCCTCCGCTCGATCTATCTCTTGGTTCACGACATGTCACGTCTTCACTGCACTCATCCCACCGATACCCCTCGACAACATCCCCCACCGCCATCACGATCGCCAACCCACCCCAACATCATCCTCAACATCGACAAAGTAGTAATTGGTGCCAAGCCAAGTGTCGCCGGCCCAACCCGTTCGCCGCAGCCGACATCCATGTGTTCCCCTTGCATTGCATGGCACTGTGCCTGTTCATGATCCCGCCGTATCCTGTGTTTAGTCTCGTAGCGGGTAGATGCACCATGTGCCCCTGTATGCGTTATATGTGTGCGTTCGGTGCTGGCGACGGAGGCCTCTTGCCGTCGTCTGTCGTGTGGATAAGTCAGTCGCGTGCGCGTGTCGTGTGAGATTATGGCATCCGGACACGGATGACGCGCATGACGCGCAACATGATCCCCTAATAATCGGGCAAACACGACTCTCCGCGCCGTCACGCCGCGGCTAGCCAACAGCATATCTCCTGCTGTGGTCGGAATGCGTAGACGTCAGCGGAACGCGATCCGTTACCGTGGATCTAAGCTAAGCAATCATGAAACGCACTGAAGCCCGACTCGACGTTAGTACGTTAGGGAGATATGTGACCTCCTCCTCGGCCCGGCAGCAGGGCAGAGCGCGCCAGATGCCTGGCCCCAACAGGCTCTGAGCGCGCTGCTTCAGGTATGTACAGATACGACTCCTCGAACACGCGCAATCAAGAGTCTCACGCCGTGCCCACATGCCCGTACGAGACGAGAACCTGGTCGTGATCGGTGCATCTCGACACGGACCAAGTGTCTGCACGGTAGATCCACCATTACGTTCATGCCATGTGAGCTATCCATCGCCGTCTCCCTCGCCGTACACCAGTCGTTCCAGCTATGCGTGAGTGCATCTACATATTTCCACAGAGGTGAGGGCAATGACCGCGTTGCAGTTGGCACAAGCCCATCTGCGTCTCTCGCGATCCGGGCCCGACGGCCAGCCAGCGCGCGAAGGGCCTGGGCAGTCAGGTTGCCAGATGAATTCTGTGCGCCTGTGCGCGTACGCGCGCCTGTCCATTGAGCTCCAGCGATAGCGCGATAAGGTAGTCAAAATGTCGACGCGGTGCGAGTTCCATCGCCCATCTCCACCTCCACTTCGCGCCTCCACCTACAAATCAATCGATCCTCAAGTACCAACGTCACGGAAGACTATAGTAGAAGAATGACGAACGTGGCTGAGCGCACCGAGCTAACAGCCGATACGGCTCAGACTCACCAAACTCGCCCTTCCATCCCTTACGCGACTCGTCCAGCTTGTCTCATCTCTGAATTGAAAGAAGGGACTGGTGCGTGCCTGCGTCCGCGGCCATTCCAAGCCACACTTGTTTGTTGTGGGCATGCTTATGCCACCCTGAGGGCTTGTTTGTTTGGACAGGACGAAAGTTTGCTCTGGCTATCTGGATTGGAGGGATGGAGGGGCGAGGCGATTGGCGTCCATAAACCAGGGGTTCTGCTTGCCGATACTTGGAGGGAGGCGGGCCTCGGTGAGTGAGGGATCGCCCTAGATGGGATTGGCTGCCGGTCGGTGGTATGCTCTGAGAATATGCGTAACTCGCCCTCGTCGTTTGTTGTGCTCTTGTCTGACAGCGATATCCATATTCAGCAGACGCGTCCAACCGCTCGCATCGATGGATTCCGGCACTACACCAGATTGACAGACTGCGAACTCACCATCAAGCATTCATTTACCTAGTTCAATAATCGGCCATGATGCTCAGCGCCCTCACCAAACATCGCAGACGATTACAGGGCGGATGCAAGGGGCTGGGGCGCCAGGCCGATGTCTGAAGGCTCCCGCTCCAGGAGTGAGAGTACGTAGTCGGGCGCAGAGCCAAACACCACCGGAGGCTGGAAGTTGCAGCGCCAGTCGAGCCGAGGGGATAGCAGGACCGGCAAACATGGATGAACGCGATAGTGTTGCGGCCCGAGAGAAGTCGCATGTGTCGTGAGTAGGGCTGCTGTCCAGTTCCAACGGCATACACATGGCTATCGGCAGCGACATGCCGATGGCTCACCCAGTTCTTCGGTCGGTCTCTGTGCTCCTTACGCCCCGGCGACCCGAACTGGAGGACGGAAGATGTGATGGAAGGCGGAGGCCGATACGCGTTGAGTTCCCAATGCTAGCCGTTGTGATGCTGAAACGGTTACCTCGCAACGTCCTTCACGCTATGGTGGACGTCCGAGGTCTTCACAGAGCAGCCTCCGTCCATCGTGCGATAGGATGGCAAGGCTGTGCCTTGCAGTTATGTAGGCTTTGCGTCACTGATAGGCAGATGATTCTGGGTCCACGCTTTGAGTTTGGATTCTGACCTTCCAGCAGACCAAGACGCCAATATGCGCCACCGCATGTGCAGGACCTCGTCATGACAATACCATGTCAGACGAGACGCATCCGAGCCCTCGCTCTCGATCGAGCGAGGGCCATACGACGGTGTGCGCGTCCATTCGCGAAATGGACGTGACTGTTCACGATTCCAATCTGAGCCCGTTTCGTCAGCGTATGCGACTGCCATCCTGATTCCGGTAGTCACGACACGACGATTTCTACACTTGTCACAGAAGGACGGAAGGCGACAACACGATCCGTTTCTGGCTGACACACGACTGGCTCTGCTAGTGTAGCGCCAGTGAGCGTTGCGCGGATTCCAGACGCGTCCAAGGCACCCGCGGTGGGTGGTTGAGTACTGGGCTCAGTGGAGATACGCCGGATGCAAGGGGTGGGAGGGGCGGAATCGGGTGGGTTGCGGGAACCGGGGCGACTAGTAGGGGGGGGGAGGGTCGAGAGGAGGGAGATGGGAGGAGGGTTCGGCCAGGCCGGCATGAATTACGAGATGATGGAAGTGTTTATGCCTTGTTTCAAGTGGGGTAATAGGAGCTGTTCCCGAGGAAAGTGGGAAGAGTTATCACTCGTCAGAACAGAAGCGTATCACGAGCGTACGGGAATGTACCAACTGCCTGATGCGTGAGTGAGACGTACGTAGTGCTTGGTAGGGATTGAGTAGATGAAGAAATGGATGCAAGATGATCAGCACGAAATGCGAGCGGCCGAGTGGAAAGGCACGACGCCGGGACGTTGAACCCTGATAGACAGAGTGTGGCCTGAAACGACTCCTGGCTTTCTTGCGAGTACGCGGGAAGTGCAGAAATCTGGCGGCAAGACGACGGTCAAAGCCTTGCGAAGATGGAAGGGCAAAGGGGGAGGGGGACTGTGTGCTAGAGCGACCAACAGAGAATGAATGCACCCGGCACCCGCGGATGAGAGGACAGAGGGAGCAGAGAAGATACAAAGTTGTAGGTAGGTATAGGAGCAGAAGGTTCAGGGTAGAAAGTCTAAGGTATCCGGTGGAACGCACGACTTCTGCTCCCCTACCTTCTGACCCTCTCCCTCAAGCCACCAAGCACCCCACCCAAGGTTCAGACCAAAGCAGAGACATACCCACACACCCACCACACCAACAAGCACGAGTCCTCCCTTCCATCTTGTCAATCTTCCTTCCTAGTTCTCCTCGGGTCGTCTCATCCCATCTCTCACCACACTCATTCAATCCCACTCAGTTCTCAATTGTCAACATTCCCAACTCATCGACACCATCACTCTCCTTTTCTCGATACCCCCCAACTTGGACGACCTCTACACCCTCCCCCCGACGCCTCCGCGGGCCGAAAACATCACCTTGTCAAATCCCCGCGGTCTCTTGTGACTATCACAGACCTGTTCATACACGACCGGTGAACAGTGAACGCACGGCCATTCCTTCCTCGATTGTGACGCTCTTCCTTATCCGTACCCGTCATCTGTCCTCCTGTGCACCAACTCCAGTGCAACCTACACTCACACTCTCCGGCACGACACGCCTTGTCAATCTATTTGCAAGACCTCGTCATCGCGCGCTCGCTGGTCGACTATAAGACGAGTTCGAGCTAATCCTCAGCTCATTTACGACGCGTCGGGGACCAATCAATCACCATGATGGTCCACCCCGGAGCTCCCAGTGAAGGCGGCCGGCAACAGTACGCACCGCATCCCGGAGAGATGTCGGGTGAGACGTGGCCCATGTCGATGGCGGAGATGACAGAAGAGCTCCTCCGCTCGCGCAACCGCTCTCGGCACGCTTCTCTTATACACTCCAGCGCGTACGACAACAGCGCCGAGGCCGCAGCCGGTGCCGCCGCTCTCATACATGCGACTCGCGCTCCAAACCCACCTCCCGGACATGCGCCTCAACAGCAACAACGATACTCCCAGTCGCCAACGCCTGCGCTAGCTTCTCCACCCCTTGGTGAGGGCCGCGCGCCCCCAGCACCGGCCATGGCGTCGATGCCCATGGCAGCCGTGCACGCACAGCCGCAAAGAGAAACCGCACGCCGTTCGCAAGCTCCACCACTACGCCTGCCCATGAGCCCATATCTTGCCGACGACGTTGAGCTTCCCAGCGTTGTTCTCACCCCTCCTGGTGAGTGCCTTAGACGCGTGCACGAGAGAACACGCTAACGAACAGAGGAGGAAGGTGGACCAATCTCGCTCTACCCATGCGCGTCGGCTGACCTCGAGCCTCAGAACGGTGGTGTCCCACCAGCCGTTGCCAACGGGCAAATAGGGCCTCGGTCAGCGTCCTTGCCGGCAATCACCAACGACGCGATGCCTCCACAACAACCTCCTGCACCGGTAGCCGCGCCTCGGCCTACACCTGCGCCCGTCATGGGTTTCGCCAAGCCTACTCCTCCATTTGGACGTAGGTACTCTTCCCAAGTGGCGGCAGTGGTCATGCCCAAGAAACCCCAGCAGGTGATGAACGACATGGAGCGCAAGGCCGCAACCGGAAGCCGCTTCGACGCTGAGTGGTCCGAGTTGGTCGAGGAGCTGCCATCGCCCGCTCCTGCGCAAGCCAACGGCATACCTTTCCCATCCGCCATTGGCGACACGCGGCGATCAGCCACACAACTCCCCTTTCCCACTCGCTCCGCGCCCACTCCTCCATCTCAACAGATGCCTCAGCAGTCCCAACAACAGCAGGCCCAGCACCGCTCCGTTTCTGCTCCTGTGCGTGGGACGACTGAGCCATCGCGTCCAGAGGCACCCAAATCCGCAAAATCGCCCAAGTCTCAAAAGCAGAAATCGCTGCCCAAAGAGCCATCCACTTCGACTGAGTCCAGCACCAAGACCACCCGTCGACGCACACTATCTCTCTCCGCCATATTCTCGCGCAAGAAGAAGCCCAACTTCGACGACACTCCGCCCATGCCGTCCAGACCGGAAACGCCTCAGACTCCAAGCACGCCCAAATCGGCCAGCTCAGAGAAGCGCAAGACGCTCTCCAAGCGCATGTCTCTCAAGGACCTCTTCAGTGCTTCCAAGTCCGATAGCCGCAAATCGCTGCGCAAATCTCAGAGCAAGCCCGAATTGCGCGCTGGGAATCGGCTTGTCGATGACGATGCTCCGGCCGTGCCTGCTCTTCCTTCCGTGCTTCCCGATTTCACGGCACCGAAGGAGAACAAGCAGGTTGTGCACGACGCGCTGGCTGCTCTTACCGCCAATTCGAAGGGGTCTACGCCTCCCAGCGTTCCGCCTCCAAGCACGGCAGGTCCGGCCCCTGCCGTTGAAATGGTGCCCGATGTGTTTGCCGCCTTCAACTCGAGCCAAACTAGCCTCCAGCTCCGTGGTGTTACAGGGCAGCTCAACGGCATAAGCGCCCCCTCCAACCCTCAGCGGACTAGCTCGCAGTCGCCTTTCGCCAATTTCGAGTACTCGACCGACTTCAGCATCAGCCAGCAGTCGCTTCAGTCTATGGCAAATGCCAATGGTAGCCAACCCAACTTTCGTTCCAAGCCGCAGCCGCCGGTGGCATCTCCTCCTCCAAAGGAGACCAAGGCCCTGCAACCGACCAAGTCGGCCGACAAGGAGGAGGAGACTCCGTCCCGCAAGCGGGCAAAGTCGCTCTCCAAGCGTCTCTCGATAAGCGCGCTATTCGCCCGGAAGAAGAAGGACTCGGAGCCTGTTCCCGACATGCCTTCAATGCCTACGTCGTATACGCTTGTTTCCAAGTCTCAAGCTCCCCAGTTACCTCCCCACCGCAATGGCATACCCAAATCCGCCTCAGCGCAGGAGATTGCCACGCCGCCCCGTGCCACCTCGCCCATGATCGTGGCTACTGGCTCGCCTTCCAAGGATCGCCCGGTTACCATGAGTGCGAAGCCCGTCCGCGCTCCGACGACTGCCCGCGTTCCCGTCCCTCGCATCGAAAGAGACGGAACTACCGTCGCTCCGGAAGTTGAGCTCGACAAGCCTATGCCGGCGCCCCCAACTTCTCCACCAGCGGCAGCGGCGAAGCCGGAGAAGCCTTCATCCACGGTGCGCAAGGTTCCCGATCCGAGCATCTCGAAGCAAGCACCTCTGCCTCCGGCTTTGGCTGCTACGGCTGCCAGACTCTGTGGCGACTCGCCTCCCACAGTTTCTGCTCCAACATTCCCATCAGAGACCGAGTCTTCCAAGACCGACGACGGAGTGCAGAAGCGCCAGTCGCGTCGGGAGCAATCCATCGTTCCCTCGACGTCCTCGGAGTACCTCAAGCAGCAGAAGGATGCCATCGCATCGCACCAGCAAGCGCAGCAGGCCCTCGTCCAGCAGTTCCGCTCTGTTTCAGAGCCACTTCCGGCCAGTGGACCCCCTCGTTCTGCTTCCGAGCAGTCGTTCCAGCGTGCTGCCAACCCCTTCGCTGAGCAGGCTCCATCGGCAGAGGTCATCCAACAGGCTGCAGCTCTCGTCCGCAAGCCTGCCCCAATGCAGGTGGTACAAAAGGCGGAGGCTGCGTACATCCACCAGCGCCAGCAGCAGATGGAGAAGATGGAGAAGCTCGACGAGAAGCCAACTCCTTCATCCTGGACGACGTTCGACGACGAGCCCAAGCCAATGCGTACTGCTGCGCTCAAGATCACCAAGAAGAGCAGTATCAGCTCCAGCTTGAAGGAGAAGGAGACAGCACCCCTCCGCATCGAGAAGAAGCCCAAGGCTGATGGTCAAACGGTCCACGAGAGTGCAGCTGAGAAGATGCACACTTCGCCAGTTGTTGTCGTTGTTGCGGCTGCTGCCGGTGCTGCTGCTGTTGCGACGGCCGCTACCGGGAAGAAGTCGTCAGATGTTCAGAGCCAGTGCTCGGCTCCGACCTATACGGAGAACCCGGCATTCTCTTTCCCGCCCAAGCCCACGAAGGAAGCCGGCGCCAGCACACTCATCCAGCCGCCTCCGCGCAAGATCCGCCGCGTCTCGGTGCCTCCTCTTCAGCCAGAGTCGCTCAACTCGCCGCATGCTGCGATCCCCAGCATCATTCCTTCGGCTGGTACGCCGTTCTCTAACCCGGCTCCCGCTACCGCGCCCTCTATTCCTGCTACTCCGGCTGCACAGGTCGCCAAGGCTGAGCCTGCGCCTGACCTTTCGGCTGCGAACGCAAAGCTCGAATCTGAGCCTAGGCTTGCCCCGTCCATCAACATCATCACGGCGACGCCACAGCGTTCCCCTGCCCAGTCATCTGAGGGCCCATACGAGGCGTCTGAGTCGTCTGAGCATGGTGACGCGGACGTGGTGTCGCCCGTGGCGAGTGAGGGGTCACCTGCGGTCGTTGCGAAGGCGGTGCGCACCTCGATCGCCTGGACGACACCACCGATCATCACGGCTCCTTCTGATTCGGACCAAGTGCAGCCAGCTGCAGTGGACAACGAGAGCGATCCCGCCGCTGCGGCCGCCACAGCTGCTTCGCCCACGGACTCGGACTACTCCCTCCCCACCCTTGAATCGCCCACTCCAATGTCTGTCCTTGTTGAGTCCAAAACCTTTGGCAGCGGACGAACGACCCCTACGGAAGAGTCGATCACTCCCACGGCGAGCAGCACGCCGACCAAGTCATCAGGTGCGCCAGGGGCATTGCTTGCTGGTGGGTCCGCCGCGGTCGCGGCTGTTGCCGCCGCCACTGCTGCAGCTGCGACAGCTATCATGGGCGAGCGGAAGCCCAAGGTCGAGTCCGACTCCGAGGACGACGTGAACTCCGTCGAGCACCACTTGGCATACCTGGAGGGTAGCTCGACCGAGAGCCATTCCACCACGACATCCGAGACGCAGCTCCCGGCTATCCCTCCTGTCAAGGCAGGGGTCCTCACCCTTGCGCCAATAACTGACAAGGTCGTGGACACGCCTGCCGTCGCTACTGCCAAGGATGCCGCTCCCGAGGTCCAGAACACTTCTGCCAAGGAGGATATGAAGGCGGATTTTGCTGGAGTCCAGGAGCCTGATGCTCTAGTTGCGTCCATGCCTACTGGCAACGACCTCCCTACTCGTGCCAGTGACGATGACACGGACTCGCCCTATGCCACCACGGCCCAATCCGCGGTCGTCGAGAAGGAGATGCAGGGGCGCAGCGAGTCTGCCCTGCCCAACGCATCGACTGAGCAGGATGTCTTCACTTCGTCCTTGTCGACTTCGCCCGTGGCAGCTGCTGAGGGTCGCGTCACCACGGAGCCCTCAGCTACCGCTATTGGCCAGCGTGGCTCGTCGATCTTCGCTTTGGCAGCCTCCGCTGCTTCGACTGTGAGGTCGGCTGTGAGCTCTGCGTTCCTCGAAGCATCCGAGGCGCTCGACGACCTGGACGCCAAGATTGAGCAGACTGTTCGATCCGCCTCGCCCAATCTGGCTGCGATAGGCCTTCCCGCTGTGGGCGCTGCTGCTGCTACAGGTGCGGCCGCCTCCGCATCAGGTTCGGCGCATACCGCCACAGTCGTCCAGACTGGTGCCGGTCCCACACCCATGCGTCAAGGCTCAACCTTCTCGCAGAGGCGGGGCTCGGTATCCTCGGACGGCACGTCAATTTACACGACGCCCATGACTGACTTCGACGGCGAGTACTTCGACTCACCTTCGGCCTCTACGACGAGCTTCGAGACTGCTTCATCCAACGCCACCATCTCGCCTCCTGCGGGTGCCCATGCGGCTTTGCTCCCCACGTACTCCAACAGTGCTGGCCCTCCCAGCATTGCCAAGTTGGACGACTTGCCGCCTATCATTATACCCCCTCAGCCGCAGCGCCGCGGATCCATGCCCGCTGCACTCGCAGGAACGGCGGCTCGCCGGCGCACTGCCTCGTCGCCCGTTGACGGCTCCGTATCGCAGCTGCCCCCCGCTCCGCCCATGCCTACTGCATTGGGCATGCACACCCGCTCGTCGTCGCGACAGGCGTTGCGTAGCGCCACGATGCCAGTATCGACTCATGACATCGCTGGTGGCGAGTCTATCCTCACCCCGCCGGTCTTGCCTTCCGCAGATGGGCACAGCTCGGAAGAGTCGTCGTCGTTCCACCTCGACACTGAGACGATCCACGACTCGCCCGTCGAGGACTTTGGCTCACCTCCCGACTCGCCTTTGGGCTTGCGCATGCCGGGCGACGCTTCGTCCATGTACGTTGTTCCTTTCTCCCCCGAAATGGAGGAGGTGCTCGCCATGTCTGGCCCTTCTCCACGCACCCACACCTCGGAAAATTACAGCACTGTGTCCGGGGCGCGTGAGCACGCGCGCCGCGCTTCTGGTGGCCTGCGCAACGTCCTCAACAGTGCTATTGGCTTCGCGCGCGGAACATCGAGCCAAGAGCCGGTCGTCTCTGAGGCTCGCGTCCGGAGCAGCCAGCCCCAGCGCATCCAACCCGAGTCGCGCAATTCCATGAACACGGTCGTCGACTACTCCTCTCCGACTGCGTCTAAGCGCAACTCAACTGTGGGAGCCAACGGCAACCCTGTCGGGCTAGGCATGTGGGAGGGCTCCGCGGCGCCTATCGGCGAGATCGAGGAGATCGACGAGACCAAAGGCGGCGAGCAGGGGTTTTTTCACGGGCGCCGGCGCATAGATGATCCAGACAGTTCGATTGACTCTGCCTCGTACTCGTCCTCCGGCAGCGACGACCACGAGGGCTCTCCGCGGACTCCGCGCACGCCTGACCTCGACGCGCTCGTCCACACCTCGGTCATGCCCAACTCCGGCCTCGGCCTCGGCATCATGGGCATGCCCGGCACGCCCTCGCCCGCCGAGGTGAAGAAGGGCGGCGCGTCTGGCACGATGACACGCACTCGCGCGCCGTTCCGTGCGCTGCATTACGATATCTCCGCCGAGGGCGAGACCGAGACGGAGGAGACGATGACGACCACCAACAGTACCCCTACACCCACCACTGCCGCCAGCGTGCACGCGGCATAAATGTATTCTACAGTATCCTGCCTACCTACCCATCTAACGATAAGTCAACGGTCGGCGTGCCGTTTGTAGTCCTACTAGTCTACCTAATAGTAGCGATACCCACTATAGCAAATGAAGGACATTAGATCTTGCCCAAAGCCGAAACTGAGCATCGTCGTGGTGATAGGCGAACCGAGACCGTAAGCGTTGGAACCACGTAGCCTCGTCCAGGAACTTGCGCGCAAACATACGCGGCGCAAAGGGCGAGCGCTTTGCTTGCTTGTCTCGCTGTGTAGTCATGCATCTCGCGTCGTCGCGTCGCGTCGCGTCCTCGTAACCAACCTCCAACTCTCTTGATTGGGATCTGGCATACGCAACTAACGTCATCCATCCGTCCCTGCCTCCCTGAGCGGCACGCTCTACACACCGCGATCGCCGCGTCCTCGATCACTCACACGTGCGCGTGTACGCAGGTCCGCCTCCAAACATCGCCCAAGCAACGGCAGAGCAGGGAGGGCAACGATCAGATAAAAAGGGCATGTCCATGCATGTGCTACAGTGGCTGCCGTGCGGTATGGGTGGTGAGGGGTAGTAAAGTAATGAATGTGGCAGATGAATGAGCGCGGCTCGTCTACATGTCTAGGTTAGAAGTATGGTCAGCGGGATGGTACTACTATGATTCTACTATGGTGCGAGATAGCGCGAAGATGGTGTCCGCTTATGCCCACACGAAGGCAGCGAGGAGGGCGACGAGGCCAGCGCCGAACGAGGGAGCGAGGCGCGACGAGCCGCTCGCGGGGGCAGACGCGGCAGAGCTCGCCGACGCCCCGGCAGAGCCAGTGTTCGAGGTGGCGGACGCGCCGCTAGCCATGATGAGGCTCGTGGACGAGCCGACGACACTGGCGGCGCCGGCCTTAGCGTTGATAGACGCGGACGTCGTGGCGGCCGCCGATGCGCTCGCAGTGCCGTTCCCCTCGTTCGATGCCGGGAGGTCGGATGCGGACGCCGAGACGGTCGCGTTGCCTCCCGACGCGGCGCCCGAGGTCGCGCCGTCCGCGAGCGCGGCAAACCCGACAGCAGGGGGTTCGTACCGGAACACAGTGTAGGCGTTCTTGAGCGCGGTCGCGCCGACAATCCACTGGACGGGCGAGGACGCGCTGAGGGTCTGCACGAAGATGCCGCCCGTGCACATGCTCGAGTCGGTGCTGTAGTGCCCGAGGTTGAAGTCGCCGTCCCCGATCGCGATGGTGAACCCGCCGAATGTGAGCTTGAGGTCGATGGCCGTCGAGCACGGGTACTCATAGTAGTTGGCGTACTCGCCCGTCATCGCGCGGCTGCCGGGGATGGCGGCGTAGATGGCCTTGACGATGTCGGTGGGGCCGCCGATGAGCGTCGTGCCGGTGTCGACGGCGACCTGGTTCGACGAGCCGAGGTCGATCGTCGTGCCCTGCACGCTCACGCTGCCCATGGGGATCTGCCAGTACTGCGGGTTGGCCGGCACGTCGACGTACGTCACGTCGCCGGTGTACAGCGACGAGTCGAGGAATCCGAAGTTGGCGACGCCGCCGTCGGCTTCCGTCTTCTGCGCGCCCTCGACGTCGCGGTACCGCTTCATGTAGAAGGCGAAGAGCTTGTCCTGCCACGCCCCGCTCGCGTTCTGCCACCACGGCGTCGCCTTCGAGTACGCAAGGGCCGGGAAGGCGAGGCCCATGATCCCGCTCAAGGTCGAGGAGATGAGGTTGGGCGTGGTGCTGTCGACAATGGCGAAGGTCTGGTCGGACACGCTCTGCCCGCCCATGACGACGGTGTCGCTCGCGAGGCGGCCCGAGGCATCACCGCTGCCGTATGAGATGGAGAAGTTGGCACTGTTGGCCTTGTACGACGAGCTCTTGGTCGGGTCGTACTTGTCGCCCTCACAGGCCGCGCACTCCGAGTCCTCGACCCACAGGTCCGAGGAGCCGGTGTCGAGGATGATGGAGAACGTCTGCGCCGGTGTCCCGATAGAAACTTGGCCAGAGTACGAAGCGTCGAGCCCGTTGTTCTGCAGCTGGACAGTGCCAGACGAAGTCGTCTGCCGCTTGGCCAGGTGATTGGCGAGGAGAGACTTGAAGCCGCCGGCACCGGCGTTGTACCGCTCGTCGACGAAGGCCTCCTCCCGGATCAACCAGGTGCCGTCCTGCGGCTGGTTGGAGCGCTTGGCGATCTCGCGCGCCTGGGCGCCGGGCGAGTGGGTGAGCGGCAGCGAGAAGCCCTGCACCGCGGTCAACTCGGCAGCCTTGTGTTCAGGCCAGACGGCGAACGGGGACGCCGAGGTCGTCGCGAGCAGAGGAAGAAGGGGGAGAAGCGCGAGCATCGTGGGTGGAAGGCAGGGGTGTGGTGCCGTGCCGAACGAGTGTTTTGTACAAAAGCGAGCAGAAGGGCGTAGCTGGATCGGCTAAAGATGACGTCCACTGCGGCCTGGAGAATGGATCTGAGCGTTAGCTGTGTTGTTGCTGTCGTGCGCGGTCTTGGGCTACGACCACTGCGCCGCGGGGCGGGGGCGACTACGACGACGTCGGTCTGCGCAGTACCTGCGAGCCTGCGCCAAGCCGCGGCGCCACTTGGCCCGACCGACGACTCACCTTAGAGAAAGAAGGAGAACGTCGACGAGGCCTGCTCGTCTGCTGTGGTGAATAGATGAAAGAGAAGATGTGAGCTGTACGCAGTACCAGCCTGTTTTAATGGGTCAAATCGAACTCGTTGCTACCGTTGCTGCGTTGCTGCGAGACCAAAGGTGCTGCTGCCGCTGTCCATGTAGGTTTGAGGTCTCGAATCTCTCGAGCCAAGCTTGTTGCTTTGTTGACGACCAGGCAATGGTAATCCCCCTGGTCTAGATCCTCTGGGGTCGCTCCAATCTCAGGAAACATCTGGTTCGTAAGTTTGGGCCGAGAGCCAAGAGCGAGCAAGGGAGGGCCTGCAGAGGAGGTTGGCCGGGGACAAGCTTGCATGAGCACATCCTTTCCCCTTGCTCCCCAGCTCCCAGCTCCCTTGCTCCTGACTGCGACTGCGACAAGTGCTTCCGGTTTCCTAGTCTCCTAGAGTGAGGGGCCATAGAGAGGGGGAATGTCGCCCCCACCATGACAAAAGGAGAGGCGCGTTGGATCTTCGAGGGTCGAGACACCGACTCTCAGGGTAACTTCGCACTTTCCACCCGCACGTCCGACCGCGTCTATCACACAGCTTGCATGCACGACGGGTAACCTTCCAGTTCCACTTCAGGACGCACAGACATACGGATGCAAGTTTACCTGATCTTCAAAGCGGAAGTCAGTCGCCAGTTCTGCGTGTTGGGAGTCTCGGCGGGATAGTGGAGCCGGGACTGGGTGATGCATTAGACAGATCGAGGATGAGGGGGAGTCACCCCCACCCACTAGTACAGGGGGATCAGCATGATCAGCACACTACCCGCGACAACAACGCCTAAGCTGTGCACTATGATGCAAAGTCATCGGTTCCATGACAGCATATTAACTCCCCTAGTACCCTCTTGGCAAGTGCTAGCTTGCTTGTCGGATCTGCAAGCGAGTACCTGCATGTGCATCAACAGACAAACGCAAGCATAGACGCAAGACGCGAAAGCAAAACGCGAGCAACCACGCGTCGTGTGCCGCGTCTATCCGTCGTCATCCATCTTTAAGCGCAGGCAACAATGTCTAACTGATCTCCGAAGGCCGTGCGTTCACGACCACCCTCGGCCAGTCTCGGTCAAGCGCCACCCATCCAGAACTTGAAGTCTGGGCCCATAAGCCATCGGAGAGATACTGGCCAAGTCTGGGAAGAGGCACTACTGGCAAGCCCCCTCAAAGTGATTTCTCCACACATCCGCCCTGGCCCTTGGGAATTGGGAAGTAGCTCGAGGTGGGCGAGTGATAACGAAACTCCCTCGAGGTGATGGATTGCCACGGTGATCTCTCGGCAACTTGTGGGGACCCAGGTGAATGTGGAGGCCGTTTCATCGCACTCATTCCACAAGTCCGGACCGGTCTTCCAGGAGACCCCGACCTGGAAGACGAGGATTAACAACTGAGAACACAACACATCTTACATTCTTCTGACCTTCATCTAATCTGCAAGCAATGGAGTACTTCATCGGCTTTGATGTGTGAGTAGTCCGCCGCCTCATCTGAGGTTGCGCCTTCCTGGCCGCCGTCTGCGGCGTGGAAGAGCTACATTCGCAAGTGGGATGGGCTTCAGGTTGCGAGGAGTGTCGGTCGACTCGTTCTTCTCGCCCCCGCTTCAACTCCCCACCACTAGCCAACCAGCTAACATCCAGCGGCACTGGCTCCGGCCGTGCATGCCTCGTCGACAAGAACGGCAAGCTCCTCGCCGATCACTCTGTCGAGACTCAGACCCACCGCTCGCCCTCCGACCACCGGATCTTTGAGCAGTCAACCAGCGACATCTGGTCCGCGCTCGCCACGTGCTCGAAGAAGATCCTCGCCGACGCTGGTGTCGACCCAAAACAAGTCAAGGGAGTAGGCTTCGACGCGACCTGCTCGCTGGCAGTCACCGACCGCACTGGCAAGCCTGTGAGCGTGTCGCGCGGCGATGAGCAGGAGGACGACGGCAACCTCGGGAAGGACGGCGAGTGGAACGTCATCCTCTGGGCGGACCACCGGGCGGAGGAGGAGGCCGAGACCATCAACGCCAGCGGGGAGGGTGTGCTCAATTTTGTTGGCGGCACAATGAGCGTGAGTACGACGGGTATTGCCCGGATAAGCGGGGGCCCGGCTGATAGCAGCTCGAGATGGAGACCCCAAAGACGCTCTGGCTGAAGAAGCACATGCCGGCGGACAAGTTCAAGCAGTGCATGTTCTTCGACCTGCCCGACTACCTCACGTATCGCGCGACGGGGTCGCTGGCGCGCTCCAACTGCTCCCTCGCATGCAAGTACTCCTACGTTCCACCTGGCACAGACTTGGAGCATGGGGACGGTTCCAAGGAGGTCAGCAAGGATGGGTGGAGCAAACGCTTCTTCGACAAGATCGGTGAGCTGCAGCGGCTGCCAGAGCCGAGTCGAGCCGCAATGCGCTGACAGCAGGCCTCGATGAGATCGCCGCGAACGACTTCGAGCAGGTCGGCGGCATTCCCGGCAAGAATGGGTTGGTGCTCTCAGCTGGCCAGCCGGTCGGCAAGGGCCTCAGCAAGGAGGCAGCAGCCGAGCTCGGTCTGGTCGAGGGCACTGCTGTGGGGAGTGCCGTCATCGACGCGTGAGTCGTAACTGTGGGGGCTTCGCTGACAACAGATACTCTGGCTGGATCGGTACTGTGGCAGCGGTTGCGACCGGGGACGGAGAGAAGGAGGCTGTTCCGACTCTCGACGACGCAGCACGCCGACTCGCCGCCGTCGCTGGTACGAGTACATGCCACCTCGCGCAGACGAAGAAGGGCATCATGGTCCCAGGGTACGTCCGCTACCACCTGCTCTCCGAAAGCTGACGCCAGTGTCGTATGTCGCCCCCAACCAACTGACACAGCTGACGACAGTGGGGCCCATACCGCAACGCCGTCTTCCCCGACTTCTGGATGAACGAGGGTGGACAGTCTTCGACCGGGCAGCTCATCGACTTCGTCATGACCACTCACCCGGCGTACCCGCGCCTCGAGGAGCTTGCGAGGAAGACCGGTAAGAGCACGTATGAGCTTCTCGGCGAGCAGCTTGACAAGATGCAAGACGCGGAAAAGGCCGAGACGAGGAGTAAGTAGAACTGTTGGGCGCTGGGCTGTAGTGGCTGATCCGCAGCGCACCTCACAAAGGACCTCCACTTCTATCCCGACCTGGTAAGTCTCCCCACGTCGATCGTCTGATCTAACGCCAGCATGGCAATCGCTCGCCCCTCGCGGATCCCAAGATGCGCGGCATGATCACAGGCCTCGAGCTCGACGCGTCGCTCAACGATCTCGCCGCCAAGTTCAACGTCACGCTGGAGGCAATCGCACTGCAGACCCGCCACATCGTGGACAAGATGAACGAGAAGGGCCACTCCATCGACAGCATCTACATGTCAGGTTCGCAAGCTAAGAACCTCCCCCTCATGAACCTCCTCGCCACCGTTCTCGACATGCCCATCATCCTGCCGGCCCATGCGTCGGCGGCCGTCGTCCTCGGCTCGGCTATGCTGGGGCGCTTCGCGTACGAGGCCGCACAGTCACACACGATTGAGACGCAGGCGGATGCGGACAAGGCAGCAAAGGACGGGAGCAGGCTGTGGGACATTATGGTCGCGATGACGCAGCCTGCGAAGCGCATCAACCCGCGCGTCGGCGAGGAGGGGGCGAGGGAAAAGAAGCTGCTCGACGCCAAGTACGACATCTTCCTCGAGAGTATCGAGATCCAGCGCCGATGGAGCAAGCGTGTTGCCGAGGCGGCCGCGTAGGGAGGGCGCGTCTTTGCCCCCCTCGCTGCACGTACCTTGGGAAGAGGGGCGTGAGTTGTAGGGCGTTCAGGTGTAGGGCGGTGGGGAGCCATGGACTAGTGTGAGGTGTGAATGCCTCGAGGCTTGTGTGCATCATTCGAAGGATGCTGAAGGCGGTGCAATGATCCACACATACACACACTACTTACGCGCAGCACGGAGGAGAAGAGCGAAGACGAGCGGGGCCTACAGGCGGCATGCCGTCGCTGTCGGCCGCTGCCCGAATAATGGAGCGAACGCAGTCGAGCTCATCCTTGCGCCATCGAGAGGAGGAGCGAGTGGCCCGTGCCCCGCTATCCGGCGAGTGCGAACGTGAAGGGGGTGGGGAGGGAAGCAGGATGGGCACGATTGCCACCGACGGTGGCGGGCAGCCGATTCTCACTCGCGCTCTGCTCGGCTTGAGTGTGGCTCTGTCGGTTAGCTACTTGTCGAGTTGTCACTCCCTGGGATGGTCACAAAGGACTATTGATCGCCGCTGTTCAGCTTTGACGCGCCGTAGACGCAACCTTATAGGGGTAGTGAGGCAACGGGGAACGGCGGCCAGAGTCACAGGATCGCTAGATGAAGGGGGCTGTCAAGAGATGCATGCGCCCAGACAAAGTGGTCCGTGCGAGGGAGGGGAACCGAGCGTGGGTCTAGTCGCGCCCCTCAGGTGTGAGTCAACCACTCGCGTCAACACTGGTGGCATGGAGCGGAATGGCGTGAGGGCAGAGAGGTATTGGGCAGCGAGAGAGGCGGTTAGCGAGAAAGGAGGGCGCACACGAGGGAGGAAGGGCGTGGGATACGAGGACGAGACGGAAAGGAGGGGAGGAGACGCTCCAGAGGGTGCAGTGCTCCCATGCCATCACAGAGAAGAGTCAGCTCGATACATAACACAACTCACCTTTCTCTTTCTCTCACTCTCCAATCACTCACCACCAACAACCAGTAGCACCACCAGCACTTCTTTCTCGCTTTCTTCCTTTCTTCACACCTTGCGTTGAGAGCAACCTTTTATACCCCGAGCATCAGCTCTCCAACGCGTCGCTTCGGACCGCAACAACATTTCACAGTGAGTCTCATCCTCCTTCCCTCTCCATGCCTTCCCACCAGATCCTTCCCAGATCCACTCGACCCCACTGTTATCAATCGTCTCGGCTGGTGTGATTGGAGCTTCACCTTTGGGTCGAGCATTCCTAGTGGCCTCCGGCATCGTGCATGTCTGCTCCTCCATCTCGAGAGCCTCTATGACGCTCGACGGTTGAGCGAGGAAACAAAGTCAACATGACCTCGGGGCCCCATGATGTCAGCGGTTGGCTGGATTCCCACATTCCAACAACTCCCTCCATACTTCCCATTCATCCTTCGGCGCCGTGCTCATGATACGCCTATAACAACAATGCCTCCAAGGTCGAACCCGGCGGTAAGCACAGCTAACAAGCTCCTTTCTAACGCCTCTTAGCCCGTCCTCCAGGATGTCACGTCGCAGATGGCCAGCATGGCCCTGACCACGAAGGACGACTTCCTCCTCGAGGGTGAGCTCATGTACGAGCGATTAAGCTGACTTAATACAGGCGCCCACCCCCGCCCCGGTACGTACCAAGCTTACTTGGACATGAACTTGACTGACTCCAGACTATGGCCGCTCTGGCAGCACGGTCAAGGTCGAGGCCAACATGTTCCTGACGCGCCTCTCCAAGAGTGAGGGCGTCACCGGCACCGTCTAGTAAGCTGCCTCAATAGCGATGTCACAGTGCTTTCCGCTGACCACGGTCACTATGACGTCTCGATCGCTCGCGCGGTGAAGACTCCCAAGGACAAGTGAGCTGGCTTTCTCGATTGTACGTGGATTAGTGCTGACACTTACAGGATGCCCAATAACCTCTGCGAGAAGGTTTGGACGGCCGCCTGTCAACAGGAGGCTAAGGCGCCGGACAGCCTCGCCTTCGCGAACTCGGCCTTCGACCTGCAGTAAGTCGCTCCAATGTGCTCTGACCTAGTGGCTGACGATACCAGGAAGAATGTCTACACGGTCAACGAGTTCCAGCTCGAGGGCGGAAGCGTGAGTGCTGCTCTCATTCCCACATTGCCTGACTCCCAGCGTCAGCTTGTCGTCGGCGTTCCCGAGGAGGGCCGCGAACTCGATGACCGCTCCCGCTTCAAGGTTACCCTCAAGCTCGCCAACACCGTCGACCTCAAGAACGTCATTGACTTCTGCATGAAGGAGAAGCAGACGACCCAGATGAGCAACACGGTTGTAAGTGACTCTGGCAGCAAGCGTCTTCTCTCGACTGTCCTGTCCTGACTGATCTTGGTTCTGCGCTAACCGTCCACAGCTCACCGCTATCCAGGCGGCCAATGTCGTCTTCCGCGACGATCCTTGCAAGAATTTCCACCCCATGGGCGCTCGTGGCAAGTTCTTCGGCCTTGGTACGTTCTACATGCACAAGCTGGGGAAGTAGCTCACACAGCAGAGGGTGCTGTTAAAATCTCGGGCGGTGCCATCGTTGCGAAGGGATTCTATCAGTGAGTACGAGCCTCGTCCTTCGCTGACGTCTCAGGTCGTTCCGCCCGACTTCCAGTGGCATGCCCGCTGTCCAGGTGAGTACCTCGGCGGCGCATGTCTTGTGCTGACGTGCAAGCTCAACTGCGCCTACACCGCCCTCTTCAAGTCGGGAAGCCTTCTGGTTAGTCTATCTCCTCCCCTTGATTTGGAAGAGCCACTGTGCTTACCTTCCTTAGGACCTCATCCCCCAGGTCCTCAATCTTGGCGGAGGCGGCGGTGGTCGTGGTGGTCCTCGCGGTCGCGGTCGCGGTGGTCCTCCTGCGCCGGCGCAGGGCCACGTCAATCTTGATCAGCTCAACCCGTACCAGATCAAGGCCCTCAACAAGCTGTTCTACGGCGCCAAGTTCACGCTGCCTTACAAGAAGACTACGCGCACTTTTGCCATCAAGCGGATCTCGAACCAGGCGGCGGCTGACATCTCGTTCACCATGCAGGGTCGCGATGGTGCTCCCTCTAGGAACATTGGCATCATCCAGTACTTCAAGGAGCAGTTCAACATCACCATCCGCAAGCCTCGTCTTCCATGCGTTGTTTACGGCAAGAACTTCATGGTGCCGTGAGCCACACCGCATCTCCATCTTTGGCCTGACATGATCGCTGACGGACAGCATTGAGCTTGTCGATCTTGCGGAGTTCAACCCTGTCCCCTTCGCCCAGCTCTCGTCGGACCAGGCCGCCGACATGATTCGCGTTGCCGCCCAGCGTCCTCCCGAGCGGGCTGCCGGCAGTGAGTGCTCTCTGTTTGATCCCATTACGCATTTGTGTTTCCTGATGCTAACGCCAACAGTCAAGGAGTGGCGCCATGTCCTTAACTATCAGAATCTTCCCAAGCTTAAGGCCTGGGGCCTTGAGGTCAACACCAATATGGTCCAGCTTGATGCTCGCGTCCTCAACCCCCCCAAGGTTACCTACAAGGGTGGCAAGACTCTCAACGCAGCCTTCGGGTAAGCAGAAGATGTTGACGTGGTAGGCTGACGACAGCGGTTGGAACCTCCGTGGCGTCTCAGTGCATCCCAGTCCTCGTCATCCCTGCTGACTCCAGTTCACTCGCCCCGGCACTCCTCTCAAGTCGTGGGCGGTCGTCAGCTTTGACAACCGCTTCGGTACCCAAGACATCCGTGAGTTGCCATCCTTAGTTTAGTCCTCGCTAACCATGAACAGAAAGGTTCCTCGGGTTCCTCACCAACCAGCTCAAGATGTATGGTGAGTTTATCCTCATAATACGGCGGGCACAAGCTAACGGCCAAGGTGTTCAGGTTGCGAACACTCAGCCGCCTATCATTGAAGCCGGCCGCGGGCAGCACCTCAGCGGCCTCACGCAGGCGTGCAAGCAGGCTTATCTTGCAACCAAGATGAACCCGCAGCTGGTCATCTGCATCTTGGGGGTGAGTCTTCTTCCCCGTGGCCTTTGCCTCCATGATACAGGCTGACCATACCAGGGCAAGGAGACTGCCGCGTACCAGGAGATCAAGCACATTGCCGGTGAGTAGAAAGGGCCTGGCTCGAATGTTCCGATTACTGACCCTCGTAGCAATGAAGCTCAAGGAGTTCGTCCCTACGCAGTGCCTCCAGTCACAGAAGCTTCGCTCCGACCGCGGCCTCGACCAGTACTGTGGCAACGGTGAGTAATCGGGAGACTCGGCAGTTCTGACCTTCAGTTGCTATGAAGATCCAGGCTAAGCTCGGAGGAGTGACCCATGAAGTGCCTATCCCGCAGGTCGTGAGTACTCTATCTCCTCACTGTCCGCGTCAACGTTCCGGCGTTCGCTGACCTGCAGTTCAACAAGGGCACTATGATGATCGGGGCCGACGTCACGCACCCGCCTCCTGCGGGTGGCGGCCTCATCCACCCCTCAATCGCCGTCACTGTTGCTGGTACCGATGGTGAGAACGTTCGCTTCGACATTGGCGTCCGTCTCCAGGAGGGACGCATCGAGATCATTAATGACCTCATCTCTATGGTCACCGCGCATATTAAGAAGTTCGAGGCCACTAGCGGCGCCAAGCCCGCTTCGATCATCTTCTTCCGTGACGGCGTTTCCGAGGGCCAATACATGATTGTGATGAAGTGAGTGCTTTGTCAAGTGGACATGCCTCTAACCATCCAGGATGGAAGTGGAGGCGATCCGCAAGGCTGCTGC
Source organism: Cutaneotrichosporon dermatis (assembly GCA_020011015.1). Classification (NCBI taxonomy): domain Eukaryota; kingdom Fungi; phylum Basidiomycota; class Tremellomycetes; order Trichosporonales; family Trichosporonaceae; genus Cutaneotrichosporon; species Cutaneotrichosporon dermatis. The sequence continues at coordinate 1,015,436 of JAIGNX010000002.1, read as the reverse complement.
CGCCTTCGGTGGTGGCTACAAGCCCAAGATCACCTTCGTCGTGTGCGCCAAGCGCGTGAGTGTATAGAGTCCACAAACCACAATACGGCCAACTAACGTCTACTAGCACAACATGCGCTTCTTTGCCGCCAACGCTAAGGACGTTGACAAGACCGGCAACCTTAAGCCTGGTGCGTTGCGGATGCTCGAGCTTGTCGTGTACTAACCACAGGCACTGTTGTTGACCAAAAGGTCACTCATCCTTACGCTTTTGACTTTTACCTTCAGGCCCATGCCGGCCTCCAGGGGACTGCTCGTCCCACCCACTAGTAAGAACAGCGTCGGCAGCACATCCTGACAGCAGCATCGTCCTCCTCGACGAGATCGGCTTCTCTGCGGACAAGATGCAGAACTTCTGTAACACGCTGTGTTACACTTACGCCCGCGCCACGCGCGCTGTCTCGGTGAGTCACTCTTCGTCCACGATACGGCTGGCAGAGCTGACAAACAGATCGTCCCCGTCGCCTACGTACGTTCTTGGAGTGGACTTAGCTGACAACAGTACGCCGATGTGATTGCCAACCAGTGCCGCTTCATGGCTTACGTCGACTCCGAGGGCACCGAGACTGGCACGACCGTCTCGAGCGGCTCGGGTGGCCGTGCTGTGACTCGCTCATACGATCCCATGATGATCGGTAGGTGGCTGCTATCATCGCTACCTGACGCTAACCTTCAAGCGAACCGCCTCCGCGGTTCGGCGACAGCCCAGCAGGTCGCCTGGGTAAGTGTTCTCGACGACGTGTACACATCCGCTAACCATTCAGTACATGTAATGCGCCAACTCGAAGCAAAGCGCTGCATGCTGCCAAGTCTACCATTCTCAAAGTCTCTTCTCGTCTCGTCTCGTAACACGTCCGAGTCGTCGTCCTGTGAAGAAGCCAAACCGCCAGATCAACAAATCATCCGTATCATCCATAGCAATTTGAATGATACATTGTGCCCTTGTCTAGCTGCAGCCTTCTCTTGTCAGCTGATTCCCTTGATCCAACGGGACTTGTCGCCGTAACAGATGGTGGAACGTATGGATGGACGACCTCCACCGGCTGTCAGGCACAGACGTCATCTCCAACCTCCACCTCGTCGACTGAAATTACTCGGGTTGTTGACAACGCCCATCACAAACTACCCAAACCATGCTGCTAGGCCTAGGTGTCGACCTACTCTCTCTGCCACGCCTGGAGGCGCTCATCGCGCGCCGTGGCGCTCTCCGACTAGCCGACCGGATCTGCTCCTCGCGTGAGCTGGTGCACTTCCGCTCTCTGCCCGAGAAGCACGCCGACGTCGCCACCCTGCGCGCTCAAGAGCTGCGCTTCCTTGCTACGAGGTGGGTTCTGCCGTCCCTTCTAATCTCCTCTCCGTTGCGCCCCCTTCATTCCTATCTCCTCCCCGTCTTCCGTCCTCGCCTGACCCGGCGTCGTCCCATCCCGCCGCGAGTCATCTCCCATCCCTACCCCCCCACCTTACCCCAACTCCCGCCGCGCTCCCGTTCGCCCAGCTAACACCAGATGGGCCGCAAAGGAAGCAGCCTACAAAGCCCTCCCGACCTGGCCGCGCGGCTGGGGATGGAAGAACCTCGACCTCTCCCATTCCCCCCGCGGCAAGCCCGTGCTCGCCCTCCTCCCCCCCGAGGGCCGGGAAGCGGCCGCGATCGCGCGCCGCGCCGCGCGCGAGCGGCTGGAGGGCAGGCTCGGCGAGCTCGCGGCGGGCGAGGAGGAGGAGACGGGACGGAGTCGCGCCGACCTCGCCGCCGCCCCGGCCGCCTCCGGCGACGGCGGGATCGGGGGAGGGCTGGAGGACGTGCGGCTCATGCTGTCGCTGTCGCATGATGGCGACATGATTGTCGCTGCGGTTGTGGCGCAGTCTGTTACGGAGGCTAGTGCATCGCAATAGGGTAGCCAGGCGCGAGCGGTTGGGGATGGCATGGCGCCGGCTTGGAGCCAGGCGTGAGCGGCTTGGGGTGACAATTGCTTGAGCAGCTTGCAGCCGGGCGTGAGCGCTTGGGGATCCCAATGGCAATCTGTAAGGAACCTGCACGTGAGAGGGCATCGCGGCGTCGCGAGCCCCTTGGAGTGCGCGTAATCTGCCTTCGCTCCACGTGCTGCCGCGCTGTACGAGACCATCCTCAGCATCGCCGTGCGCCCCAGTGCCATGTTGAGCTCGAGGCATGGTGTGGCGCACCTCGCTTACCATACCGACTACGACGCCCCTGGGGGCAGCAGCACTGGCATCGCCGCCGCACATATCTCGGCCAAGAGTGCTAGACCCGCGCAGAAGACAGTTAGTAGACGCACCGCACCTAGCTCAGGCATTCTGCATATCTGTACATTCATCATTCTGCACCGACCGGCTCAAGCTCCAAGAACCGCGTGAACAACACTATTGACTGCTTGCTTCCGACAGATTGACTGGCTTACGAACTGGTGGCGTTGTTGAAGGCAAGAAGGTTGACGGTGTTGGCGGGCAGGTCGGTGAGCTTGCCGGGGGTGGCGAGCGCAATGAGGGCCTTCTTGAGGCGCTTGGGGGTAACCTTGGGGCCGGTGGGGGCGACGCGGTTGAGCTCGATCACGTCCTCCTCCTCGGGCTGGGGAAGAACAGCCTGTGCCCACTCAGGAAGGAGCTTGTACGCCTCGCCGTAGACGGAGGCGAACGTGTCCTCGGCAACGAGCTCTTCAGGCTCCTCGGGGCCGGCGAGGATGGTGAACGTCTCCGAACCCTCGATGGAGAGGAGGTAGGCGAGGAGACCACAGACGTGAGGCGAGGCCATCGACGTGCCCGAGATGACGTTGGTGGTGGTGTTGCCGCCGGTCCAGGTCGAGAGAATGTTGAGACCAGGAGCAAAGACGTCCACGCACTTGCCCCAGTTGGAGAAGTAGGCGCGGGCGTCGGTGATGGTCGAAGCACCGACGGTCACGGCGCCCTCAGAGGCAGCGGGCGAGAAGTCGCACGCATCCTTGTTGTCGTTACCGGCGGCCACGGCAAAGTGCAGACCAGACTCGACAGCAGCGTCGACGGCTTCGTCAAGCGACTTGGCCTTGCCACCACCCAGCGACATGTTGGCGACAGAGCCCTTGAACTTGGTCTTGCCGGTGGTGCGGAGCTCCTCAGCGGCAAGCTTGGCCCTCTTGGCAGCATCCTCGGCCGCCCAAACAACACCACTGACGACATCGGCCATGGAACCCGAACCGTTCGAGCCAAGAACCTTGACGGCGACGATTTCGGCCTTCTTGGCAACACCGTACTTGCCCGAAGCGACAGTGCCGGCGCAGTGGGTGCCGTGGCCGTTACCATCGATGTCCTGGTCGTTGCGAGGGATGGTCTTGCCCCAGCGGGCGCGGCCTCAAACTCGACGTGCTTGATGTTGACACCAGTGTCGATAACATAGGCGGTTACACCCTCACCACCGTCACCAGCGTACTCGTACTTGTTGAAAGTACCGAAGGTGAGCTTGTTGCGGTGCGAGACACGGGCGAGACCCCAAGGAGCACTCTTCTGAGTCTTGATATCCGAGCCCATGAAAGCATCGTCGACGCCGTAGACGTCGTCGGTGGTGTGGACAATCTGGTCCATCTCGACGTAGGCGACCTCGGGCGACTTGCGGATCTCGTGGAGAGCCTCCTCCGAGAACTTTCCGGCTAGAAGATGAGCGTGGGGTCGCAGGTAGCAAGGCCAGGAGACTCACCGTAGCCGACAAAGCCGAGGTTCACCTTCTGGGGTGCCCAGATCTGGGTGACGCCGTCATCGCCGCCAACGAGGGGCTGTGATAGGAGTCAGCATCGGCCACAACATGGTAAACAGTCCAAGGATAGGGATGAACAAGCCCTTGTTACAGAGTAGGTGGAACAAGCTGCCCCTACTACTGCGCTATTTGCCACCCATGCACACTAGCCACCAGACATGTTGGTTTCAATGGTGGCGTCGTGACGGGTAGAGTGACACGAGTGACACCGGGCTGCTGGGGGAGCGGATGGTTGATGCCATATCCTGACAAGGGAGGTCCTTATCGACAAGCCGGATCTGGCCGACAAGGGGACGCGCGTACTCACATGAGCGCTCTTGAGCGACGATACGCCGTTGAGGTGGAGGGCAATCTGCTCCGGGGAGACGTCCTTCTTGAAGACAACAATGTACGAGTTGTCAATGGTCTTGCCCTCGACGCTGAGAGGAGCGAGGCCAGCCTGGTGCTGGATGGGGGTGGCAAGAATGGCCGGGAGAAGGCTGAAGAGGACGGCGAACGAGAGACGCATGATGGAGTGTGTCTAAGCGAGTCTAGAGTAATGCAGTGCAGTGGCAGTGAAGGGAGCTGTTGTGGATGGTATCCTGTGATGTGGATCGGCCTCTAGCAGTGATGATGGATGCGAGGCCAAGTATGGATGGAAGAAGGAGGAGAGATTGTGATGGTATAGCGCTTCAAGTAGTAGCGTGTGGATGGGGAGGGGGCGGTGGCCATCGCGATTAAGGGGGGGTGGCCAACTTGGGCCCTCCATGGTGAGCCTTCATTACCGCAAGTGTGGGGCCAACAGTAGTCTATTGGACGTTGATAGGGCAAGAGCGTGACCCGGCCGGCATGTCCGGGCTCTCAAGGCCTCTTTCCTGCAGGTAAGCCGCCGAGTCATCCGATACCAAGTGAGGCACAATTGCGAACTGCGCGGTCACCCATCTCTTCACCCAGCAGGCGCACGAATGACGACCTCCCCTCCGATTGCCCTCACATAACGTCATACCACGCGGCCATCCATGCCACCCATTTAAGCCAACCACCCAGCCTCCTCCACCGGAACTTCCGAGGTAAGATAGCTCGCACATTCAGCGCTACATTGAACCTAACCGCCATATGGTGCGCATGATGTGTCTCTCGTCCATTATCATTCCTCTGTTCGTCTCGCTCGACCTACGACCCTACTCTGGTCGCACTTCATCCAGCAGGCTAGCACATATTGACGGCCTGGGAGTGGCACGTGACTGTGGGGCACCAGCGCTATTGTTCGACGGAGGACTATACCTCTGTGTGTGTGTGCGCGCGTCTGTTACGATCTTCCTTCCTCCGTCGAGTGACTCAACCACAGCTGCAGCTGAGGAGGAACGCGACCTTCCCTCTTTCTCTTCTCCTCCAATAACCACACCTCTCCACTACTCACTCGCCATCTCTCATCACTCAACCCCTTCACCACTTACTTACTCAACACTCACCAACCTCAACCACCCATTCTCTCGTCGTCCACACAGCCAGACATCGACCCAGTGCTCCGGCTCTCGCCGCCTCGAGATAGATGCCTTCTGCCAAGAGCAAGGATAAAGGGGGGGCGGCCGCTGCCTCCCCGTCTTCCCTCACGAAGAACAAACTCTACACAGACGCACAGGCGGCGATTCGCAAAGTGTACGAAACGAGCAAGCCAAGAGGGTTCAGGAGGTACCAGTCGAAGATGCGCGATGGAGGGAAGTTGTTGGAGAAGTTGGTCGTGAGTCTACCCGACCTTCCTCCGCCTTCCCTCTCCAACTGTGACTATATTGACATGCAGTCCGACGTCTCGAATGCGCACTATGACAACTTCCGCGACTTCTGCGAATGGGTGGAGGGTGATGTACGTTGAGTTGTTGCTTACTGCTAACGCCCAGTTTAGAGACCTTCCTGGTATCTCCAACGCACTCCGACTCCAGTATTGCTTTGCCATCCTGAAGATGCTCCTGCAGCTGGTGGAGCAGCAGGAGCAGGAAGCGGCGACCTCCAGCACCTCTCCAATTTCGGCGCAGGCGCTCATCAGACATCAATCGCCCCGCGGCAGAATCAAGCGCCTCTCTATGACCATTGGGTGCATCTGCGAGCAGTGAGTTGATGGCGACATGCGGCATCATTACTGAACCTTTCAGTATCAAGACCCTCGAGTGTGCAAGCAAAAGTACGCTCCGAGACAATTTTGTTGCTCATCCTAGCTCGTTTCCCGCAGGAGATGTACACCGAGGAATGGCTCAGCCTCCTTGCCAAGCTGGTCGAGATGTTCACCGGCGCTCCACACGCCCACGATGTCGCGGATCCTGTAAGTTGGACGTACCGTTCAGAGGAAGGCGCTGATGGCAGGCTGGAGAGATCTTCAGTATGATGGTGACAGACCCGTACTGTGGAACCGGCCTGCTGTTCATTCAGAAGGAGCAGCCCTTCGGCCCGTGAGTTGCCTCTACCAACTGGACTGATGTGTTAGATCTATCATGGGAACTGTGCTGTCCCGTTCGCAGAGTGAGTTGTCGCATTCCGGCTTCCGAATCTTTGACTGATCTCAGGTGCCAACCTCTCTGTTAGCGTTTTCCGCATTGTCTTAGGGGCTGTAAGGGCTTGCGACTCTGTTGAAAGCCGCGACAACCTCATTCGCAAGATGCTGTCTGATAGTCGTTGGAAAGACAGTGTGCGCGAGAACCTCACTGGCATCCTCGCCGCACTCAAAACCCCCAAGGAAGCCGATGTTGTTGTGGTTGAGCAGGAAGTGAGTCACGGGCAGTCCCGGGGCTAACCATCAGGTCTATCGTCGGCTTGTCAACTGTGTGGCCATGAACAGTCCAGATCTCCTGCCCCGAGCCTACACTATGCTGGGACTGATCATCGATGATGAGGACCAGCTTGCAAACAAGCGGTGTCAAGTCCTTCTGCAGAAAGGTCGCATCATCGCGTATGTCGACCATGCAATGCTCAGCCTTAAGCCTGTTGATGAGAATGGTGCCGAGAACGACATTTTATTCGAGTTGGAGCGGATCCAAGCCTTCAAGGAGTGTGGGAATGGCAGTACGTTATCTCACAGCGAGCCCACTGACATGCAGAGTTCCGCTTTTCTACTATTCCGCCGGACAGCTCGAGCAAGAGTGTTCGGGTGGAGCTCACCATCCAAGAGCGCGAAGCTAAGGAGTTCGCAAAGTACATCACCATGTACATGAAGGAAGTACGTGCGATATTTAAAATCTTTTGTGCTGACATGTGCAGAAGCAGCCCCGGCACGCTGAATCCGTTCATGTCGCCGACGCTGGCCAGCGCAACGCCGTCATCAAGACGCACACGGCCGAAGACTCACCACCACCCGCGTCGTATGACGACAGCAATGACGATTCGGCTCTGATTGAGGCGGCAGACGCTGCGGAGGCAAAGCTCTTGTCGTCTGAGGCGCCGGCTGGGAATGTTCTTGAGAGTCCCGACTCAGTTCCTCGCCAACACAAGACTGGCCAGTCAGGTATAGCGAGTGAGCCTACCCCTTCCGACAACAATCTCAACGGGTCGTCGCCTGCGAAGAAGACCTCGCTGCGTACGAAGAAGCCGGGCGTAGTCCTTGCCCCGCGTTCTTCTGCTCAGGCTACGGCGGCGGGTTCATCAAAGCTTCCAGCTGCCTTGCCCACACCACAAGCTCCAGCTTCGAAGGCGGCAGACCAAGCGCAAGACAGCACCAGCCCCTCCCAAAAGGCTTCAAAGGGCCAACCGTTCGCTCCACCTCCATCCCCACGTCCTAATCCAAACATGCACTACGCAGTGCCCTCACAGCAAGCGCCACCACGCCCTTCGCCACCCCCTAATCCCCAACGAAGGAGCTGTGAGCAGAGGTTTCGGCTCATCGCTGACGTCCAGACGGCCGCCTGTCAGCAAAGAAAGCAAGGGTGTATCTCGACCCCTTCGCCTCTGACGAGGATGAACATCGTTCTGAGCAAGAAGCTCCCAGCTCGCCTGTCCACGGTCGCGGCGATCGCCAGTCTGACACAGGTACCCAGGACCTAGTTGATGGTCCCGACAGCATTGTAAGCAAGGCCGCACCCAAGAGTAAGGTGCCTTTGGTTAAGAAGAAGCGGGAGGGCATCCAAAGCAGCAAAGTGAGTACGAACTCTAACTGTGCTGACAGCACAGAACAAGGACAAAGAGGAGGAGAAGAAACACGAGAAGGGGAAGAAGAAGTCACACTCGGGAAACAAGGAGATGGCGAAGCAGGGCGCTGACGAGCCGTCGGTGGACCAAATGGCCAAGTCGTCCTCAGGTCCGGGAACCTCCATCTCCGCCTCTGGAACCGAGTCTACTCTCGCTCTCCTGGCGTCCTCCCCTCCGATTCGCGGTGAAGACGCCGGGCGTACCGGTGATGCGGCAGCCCTCAAGCCAGTTCAGGATGCGGATACTGTGGACGAGCATGACGTCTTTGGCGAGTTCACTCAGGCTGGTGACTTCGTTGTGGCCGATAAGGGCATGGCGGAGGGCGGCGGTTCAAGTGACAAGGCCACCAATGCCAAGGTGGATGACAACGAGGACGTTCAGGCTGCCAGCAAGGAGGAGGGCGATGTGGTCGATGAGAGCGGGGAGGGTATCAAGAACAACGCCAAGGAGAATCACGTGGAGGTCGAGTTCCAAGAGGAGGCGGCAGAGGCCGGGGGACAGGGAGAGCACCTCGATTTCGGCAGCAACATTGTTGAAGTGAGTCATTACCTCCGCCAGTGCTGACAACCTAGGCGGTTGAGGATACGACTATTATTGCACACGAGCCCACAAGCCAAGCAGACGCACCTACCGAGGCCGATGGCGATGGCGACGAAGACAGTAGCAACACTGCTCCAACGACACCTGCCGATAAGAAGGCGATGAGCGTTGGCAAGCAACAGGAGCGAAAAGTGAGTTCTACCCATAGCCTCCGGCAATGCTGATCAACCAGACAAGCTTGCGCTCTCACACTGTCGGCATCAAGTCTTCGCCCCGCGCATCGTCTCCAGAGGACGAGGGCGACGACGTTGCCCGCGAAGAGACCATGGTCCAGGAGCAGTCCAAGAGGATCAGCGAGATCGACGACAGGTCCGCGGCCGACCCAAGCAAGTCAGCCATAGCCAGTGCTTCCAAGAAGGCCACCCCCGCCGCTCCCCGACAGGCTCCGGAGGCGATCCTTGAGCACGGCTCTGTAGCCAGCACTCGCTCCAAGCGATCAACCAAGACGACAAACTTCCTTAACCCTGCTCGTGAGCGGCAGTCATCGCCTGTGCACGTCTCTTCGGATGATGACTACACGCCGTCGTCTCCGAAGAGCAAGAGGTCGAAGACCACTTCACGCGCTGGGAAGCCACGGGCGAAGTCTATCAACGCTCCGGCGGACCGTGACTCAGTGAGTATATCGCGCATCCTACACTAACCGTAGCTTCTCGACGAGGAGGATGAGGACGTGACTCTGGTTGACGATTCTGTTGCTGCGAAGATCAAGCGTAGCAATCGCATCGCTATGCGCATCAACAATCCGGTCGAGGTGGCCACCATCGTCGATGGAGATGTGGAACACAAGGCATTGTCCAAGGACGAGCCCCGGGCAGCGCATGAGGAAACATTGGATGCGGTGTTGGAGTCGAACGAACCCAGGCAGCAGGCAAAGGCGGGGGCCGAGAAGGCAAACACCAGGACTAGGGCTACGCCAGAGTCAACCAGGAGGAGCCGTCAACCCCAACCAGCTATAAGCGCTTCCACCCCTGTGAAGCGCTCTCGCAAGCGCAAGACCCCGTCTGGAAATGCCAGCGACGACGAGCCGCTCTTCGTGGCAGGTCCCAGCTCCCTCATCAACGACTCGGAGGCCCCATCTCAGGCCCCATCTCAGCCCCCATCTCGTCGCAAGCGTCCTCTTCGCTCCTCGTCACCTGTTGTCGACGTTCACGATCCCTCGGACGTTCCGGTCCTGTCCTCTGATGTCTTCAACCCCTCTCCTACCAACAGCCGCTTCACCAAGAGCTCGGTTCGGAATCGTGACGGTGGTAAGGACGTGGTCATCATGTCCACTCCTCAGGCCAACGTACGCAAGCGCAAGAGCGCCGCATTGGACGACGTCTTCGCGGACGCTCCGGCCATTCCCCCTCCCACCCACGAAAACGAGGCGTCTCGGGCGGAGAAGACATTAGCCCGCGCGAGATCGACCAAGAACGGAAAGCCCGAGCTCATGGTTGCTGACACATCGCCTCCTGCTACGGTCGCGGATGACCGCCCGTCCAAGCGCACTCGCTTCGATGTAGCCCCTGCAACTCACCGTAAGCCGCTTCCCGCTGAGTCGCGCAAGCCCATACTCCGCGCGCCGAAGCTCCCAACGACGTACGGGACGGTCCACTCTGTAAGTGAAGGCGCTCCTTCACAGCTGACGCCACAGATCCTCAAGGAGCTCACTGAGGTGCGTCAATTCGATAGAGTGACGGGTAAACTGACGACAGCCGCTGGCGTGGGTGATCAGCCACAAGATCGAGGCGCCGAACCGCGCGCTGCAGAAGGCCCATCGACTCGTCGCGTTGAGTGCGCGTGAAACTGCGCAGAGCTGGCATGCCGAGGGGTGCGTTTGTACGTTTCGCTTGCAACTAACAGCAGCGATCAACGTGTCCAGGGACTTGCCGACGCGTACGATAAAAGTACCGACTTCAACGAGAACAAGCTGCCCAACATACTCAACAGCACCAAGGAGCAGTGCGAGCTGCGTCATGCGCGTGTGGTGGCGATGTGCAAAGAGAAGAAGAAGAAGCAGAGGTACCCCGCGTCGCTCTTTTAGGCGGGCGACGCGGCGCGTGGAGGACATACTGTGTAGTTGGAAGATGAGCAGGGGTGAAGAGTGTGAATGTGGGATGAGGCTCCGCCTGTGAAGGAGAGGGTGTACATAACAGAGTCGGCCACCGTACATTATCAATGCCATTCATGCAGTGTGTAGCTAGGGTATGCGGTGTGATGCGGATACAACGGGATGCGGTCATCGGGCGAGCGTGGCAAGCGAGGGGAACGGGTTGGTCTTAGCAAGCACGACCATCTGCTTCTCGTGTGAGATGTAGCCTTTCATGAACCCCTGCGGTGTCAGCGCCCGTCTTGCGTCTCCTTGTGGGCTCACCCGATAAATCATGTTGGCAAGCATACACTCGACCTCGTCCGCATCGACGTCCAGCCCATCCACGCCGAGCGCGGCGGCGAACGCGCCGACGGCTACCCGTGACGACTTGTCGCTGGCCATCCACGCGCGCTTGAACAGCACGCGCACGCACCCCTCGCGCGCCCGCTCGATGGCGAGGTATGTCCCGAGCCCGACGAGACGGGGCTGCGCCCACTCGAGCGCCTCGTCGTACGCCTTGATGTTCCCCGAGCGCGTCGCGTCCACGAACGGCTGGTACGCGTCGCGCAGGCGCGGGTGCTTGGCCATCAGCGTCGAGGACGGGAGCGAGCCGCGGAGCAGGTGCAGCGGGATGAGGTAGGTGAGGATGAGTCTGCGGTCAGCGGTGGGCGGCGGAGGAGAGGTATCTCAGTGGCTTCGAGGATGTCCGGGGAAGAGGCAAGGCTCAACTCGGTCCACGCGATCGGTGCTTCAGACGGACTTTGGCGCCCTCGCGCAACCTCGCGACCTCCGGCCGCTCGGTGCTCGGTACTCACTCCTGATTCCGCCTCGCCTCGACGGGGCAGTGCATGAGCGCCCACTCAAGCTCGTCCGTCGCCTTCCTATCTTCTCCCGCGAGGAAAGCGAGCATGCCGAGATAATAGTGCCACGTCACCTGATCCCCGCGCGGCGCGCTCGCGACTGGCGGCATCTTCGGATCGGACGTGACGGCGCGGACAATGTTCTTGCACAGGTTCGGCTTGCCGACCTTGAAATAGCACTTGATGCTCATGCACGCGAGGTAGTAGACGCCGGCGCGCCGGCTGTCGGCGCCCTCGAAGGTGCGGTCGGTGGCGCAGAGGGTGAACGCCTTGGAGACGGTGCGGGTGCATTCCTCGAGCGAGGGCGTGCGGCCGGTCGAGGCGAAGGTCGCGGCGTCGGCTTGTTCGGCGAGCGAGCGGAGGTCGCGCAGCAGGAGGTACAGGAGGGGGAGGGACCAGGCGGGCTGGTCCTGCTGCCAGCGCAGGTAGAGGGTGAGGAGGTGGTGTTGGTGGGTGTAGCTGGGGTCAGCGGCGAGCGCCCGAGCGAAGCGACGGTGCGAGGGTTAGCCGGAATAAGCCCGACGTGGGAAGAGGGACACGCCCGAGGTGAGAAGAGGGGAGATGATCCGTCGTGAAGGCGGGATGCAGTGGGAGGGGGATGGAAGCCCAGATGCCCATCTAACACCGCCGAATCGGGACTCACGCAGCTCCGTAGTCTCCAGAATACAACGCCTTCACAGCAGCACAGTGCCGGACCGCAATACCGTCCCAGTGCTCCGGCAGCGTGTGCCCTGGATTCGCGAGCCGCCTCTCCTGTCCGTCAGCTCAACGTGCACAAGCGATGCAGCTGGCACGGCGCCGCCGCGTTGCCTCGTCCTAAGGCTACGTACATCAATCGGGGCGACCGTGTCGGCCAACCCGCGCGCGGTGCGGTTGCGTGCATCGAGGAGGCGCTGGAGCGCGGCGACGTCGTGGTTCCTCAATGGCTCAGCCAGGGCGTGGAGGTATTGCGGGAGCTTCATCGCAGGAGGCAATAAGCTAGGCGAAGCAAGGCAAGGACAACGGGGTGGATGAACGTTCGGCGAGTGACAGACCAGCCAGACATGATCTCGACATTGTTGTCGGTAGCGGGTGGTGCCTGGAGGCGGACTGGGCCACGTGGTATATTACCTTATTCGAACCTAAGTTAATAAACTGCTTGGATTACACACTGCCTTGGCCTACTCGTTCGGATCCGAGAAAATGTAGAGAACGATTCTCGATTCTCGTTTCTGGCCGCCGCCTGCTCGAAGGATATCAATAAACCATCGTCCATCGCCCATCTCCATCCCATCTCAACTCAAACTCAACCTCTCCCCACCTTTACGCTACCGGGCACACTAGCTGCCCCTTCCCCCTTCTAACTTCTACCTCCCCGACCGCCTTAGCAGAGAAATCTTCCCCCACCATGGCTGTCCGTGAGTAAACCTCCACCTGACATCAGCAAGCCTGCTCGAGCTCGAGCTCAAGCTCGAGCAAGCACTGCAGTCGAGTACGAATAACGACTGACGCCAGGCTGCCAATTTGAGAACTCGACCGACATCGGTGTCTTCTCCAAGCTCACCAATGCGTGCGTGTCTTCTCCCTCTCTTGCCTCTCCCTCCTCATGTTCCTTGGAATCATTTCGTCTTCCTCCCCGCCTCGTCCTGACACTCTCTCTTCCTCCCCTCCCTCCTCCCTACTCACATACTAACCCCCAGTTACTGCCTCACCGCGCTCGCCTCCTCGTCCAACTTCTACTCGGTGTTCGAGGCCGAGCTCGCCGACGTCGTCCCCATCATCCACACGACCATCGCCGGCACCCGCATCGTCGGCCGCCTCACCGCCGGCAACCGCCACGGCCTCCTCGTGCCCTCCACCACCACCGACCAGGAGCTCCAGCACCTCCGCAACTCGCTCCCCCCCAGCGTTGCGATCCAGCGTGTCGAGGAGCGTCTCTCTGCCCTCGGCAACGTGATCGCGTGCAACGACTATGTCGCGCTTGTCCACCCCGACATCGACCGGGAGACGGAGGAGATCATCGCCGACACCCTCAAGGTTGAGGTGTTCCGCCAGACTATTGCCAGCAACGTGTTGGTCGGAAGCTACTGTGCTCTGTCGAACCAGGTGAGTACAAGCACGGGCACGACGCTGCCGCAGGCAGCCGAGGGCGAGTGGGCACAGACTCAGGCAGAGGCTTGGGTCGAGTTTCCCTCCAATCTTCTCTCCATCGTGTGACCTGCATGGTCTACAATGGTCTGCGCCCGCGCCTCCGCGCGCCGCCTCCTCGCTGCGCTCATATGCCGCTCGGAGACACTGCTGACACCCAGGGCGGCCTTGTCCACCCCAAAACCTCCCGCTCCGAGCTCGACGAGCTCTCGTCCCTCCTCCAGGTCCCCCTTGTTGCCGGAACTGTCAACCGCGGTTCCGAGGTGATTGGCGCCGGCATGGTCGTCAACGACTGGTGCGCATTCACCGGCCTCGACACGACGGCCACCGAGGTGTCCGTCATCGAGGCGACCTTCCGTCTCCAGGGCCAGACGAGCGCGGCCGTCATCAACGAGATGCGCGACTCGCTCATCGACCACTACGCATAAGCGCGAGCGAGCTGTCCAAGGCAGCGAGACGCGCAAGCACACGTGGGCGGCCGAAGCGAAGAGACAACGACAGACCAGACGACGGACGGGACAGACCATGTCCCCCCAGCTGTATCCGGCCCACGGCCACGCGTGCTACTATTACTACCACTGCTACGTTAGAGTCGTGTTGGGCGGATTGTACTATGCATCTACTGGCTATAGCCTGCTGAGGGGTACAGAGAACGTGTAGTGTACAGGAGAGATTAAAGTATCCATGGAGACCCAAGGTCGTGCTGGTCGTGGTCATGCTGCCTCATTGGGGGGTTGAAGATGTGGAGGCGTGGAGGTGGAGGAAGGTGCGCTCGTGCGCTTGGGCGTCATGATGGTCGTGTAGCGTGCCATGCTGGCACGATGGTGATCGCGTTGCGCTGCGACAGTGCGCAGCGCCCGCTCACGCCCTCGGTTTCGCGTTCGCCCACGTCCCGCGTGGGATCCAACGCGGGTCGCGGGCGCGACTAGGGGGTCACGTCGGTGATGGGGACGTGCATGGCGCTCATGTCTAGTGTCGAGTAGAGGTGCCAGATCGCGAGACCGACGAGGCACAGAGCGACGACCTGCTTGGCTGCTTGGGGCACGATGCCTCGCCCGAGGCCTCCGAAGCCGCCTTTGCGGCCTGGATAGACGACGCCTGGGGAGAGGAGGACGACCTGCTTTGGTATTTGCTGAGGAAGGGTTTGGTCGTAGCCGTGCTCGGGGTCGAGTTCGGGGTCGAAGTCTCCTGCTTGCGCTGCCGTTAGCCAGGTCTAGGCAGGAAAGGGCAAGAGAGGACTCACTGAGGACAATACCAGGAACCACGATGCCTGGGACGTCGACTGCTGTCGATGGCAAGCTACGCTTTTCTGACGAGGATGGACCTGGTGTGAGCTGGGGACAGTTCGCGGCAAGGGTTGAGGCTGTTGAGGGTGCAGAGCGCGCCCGCAATGAGGTGGTCGGGGCGAAAGAGTGGCGGGCGGTGAAGAACACAGCGGGGAGAGCAGCCACAGACGAGAGAAGAGACTCACTTTGTCGTGATGACATGGCGATAGACATGGTAATTGGAGGAAGACGGAGGTGAGGAGACGAGGAGGCAAGAAGCCGATGATGCCTAGACTCAGGCGACGGTTGGGATCAAGGAGAGTACGTCGACACGCCGCGGGCGGAACGACGAGCGGGAATGGAGCTGGAAGGAGGAGCGATCAACGCGTCCTCTGATGCGCGGGCTTGGTGTGCGACGAGGCGAGGGGGTAGCCAGTGGTAGTCGAAGCCGCGAGTGTTTGCAAGTTTCGTCGAGCGGCAAGTGTGGCCAGACGAGGATAGGGAGAAGCGGGAGGCGAGTAAGGCGGGTAGGACGAGCCGAAGAGGTCGTGCGCGGTGGTCAAGATCGTACCAGGAGTCGATCTCAGCTCGAGCGCTGGTGAGATATCGTAGTTGAGAAGGGAGAGATAAGGCGAGGAGAGGGGGAGATACACTCTCGGCCTGCGGATGAGGGAGCGAGAAGGGCCGCGAGGACGAGCGCGGAGAGGTAGTTGATAAAGACGGGGGACAGGAGGAACGAGCGTCGAGGTGCTAGACGGCGGGGCGAGCGTGTGTGCGTCGCAGTCGTAGACGAAGTGTTTGATGGAATGTACAATCAAGCAAAGAGAGCCAGTTGGTGGTTGGGGTTACGATACGTACGTTTATGGTTAGGAGAGGAAAGCAAAACTCTATTCTCGACGGCTCCGCTACGGCTGCTGCTGCGCACACTTCAGAGGTGGAAGAGCTTTGATACATCTAAACACCGGGGCATACAGGGACGGGGGGTGTTAAGTGTAATCTGGGCTGGTTTAACCTGATACCCACCCAACGAAGGACCTGGGCATAAACCTGATACCTGATACCTTAGGAATTACCTGAGATACCCAGACACCAAAAGTCTTCCTAACAGACCCCTCTGCCCTTGGAGCCTGAGCCTGTACTAGTCTGTAACTGCTGCGCATAGGGCTCCCTTTGAGATCCAGATGCCAAGCCTCCTTTGACCTTCGAGTCCCTACCCTAAAGTCCCATTTTCAATCTCCGGCACCGTTTCATGCCAAAGTGCTCCAAAGACCTCGGCCTGTCTCTCTTCTCTGCCGTCGCTAGCTGGCCCGAAAGACAGGTAAGCAAAGAAGTAAACATCCATGCCCATGCCGCCGGCATCCTCGTCGCCTTAGCAGCGCATTCGCCATTGCGCCGCATTGCATGACATTGCATGACATTATTGCGAGCGGACATTCCAGCCGTCTCTTAGTCAATTTGCGGATCGGGCCCAAGCCGGAAGTATTGCCTTCTCGCCCTCTCAGCCCCCGTCTGGCGGGTGCGGGTGTGTTCCCCGGTGGTGGGAGAGGGGTGGGCTGGCGGGCTGGTGGATTAGTGGCTGGGGTGGTGGGTGAAATGTGATGTGCTGGGGTGGGATGCGCTGGGGTGAGAGTCAGAGATCGGGATGTTTGTGTGCAAGGTCAGGCGCGCTGCGTCATAATCGAGCCCCTCCTCCTCTGCTATACTGCTAGTTTAGCAGGACTACCAGATAGCTAAGTTAACTAAGGGCAGGCATTAACGCATTCGTGGAATGCGGCATTGCACACGCTACTTGGGTGGCCGCAGAGGTGGCTTGTACATGGTGCTGGGTGCGGAGACAGACTACTCGGATGAATTGGAGAGATGCCTCGATGGACGCACACGCCCAGGGCGGGGGTGGGATCACCTGAGCCCAGATGAGACGCCTCCCCCCTTCACTCTCCAGCTGTCTGGCTTGGGCCAGGATTATGTTTGCTTCGCTCATGTTTGATGTTTGATCGAGCTGCCCATGGCCAGCCTGGAATCGGGGTGGGGGGAGTGGGGAATCACACGAGTGGGCGTCGGTTGGACGTGGTGGGGATTAGTGGGGTGGTGTGAACGTCGAGTGGAGGGGAGGATGCTTGCACGTGAGTGTGAAAGAGGATGTGAGAGAGGGGAGTGCACAGCTTGCTCTTGTGCATAGGTGATGTGTGAAGGGGGAAAGCAACGTGAAGGAGAGCATGCGCGCTTGGTGAAGCACAGGACGCGTCGTACAAGCAGCTACAATTACTCCCTGCTCCAAGACAGCTGCAATGCGCTCGTCTCGACATCGCTGGGTGTGCATTGGTGTCAGAGATGCACAAACACTCAACAAACAGCTAACACTGGTGACACTGGAGGCGGCGAGTCGTAAACAGCGCGAACAACAAAGAGCGTGAGGCACAGCCAAGTCCAACCTAGTAGTACCTAGTAGTAGTGTTGTTCTTGTCAATTCTGTTGTTGCGTGACTGCAGCCGCTGGTCGTATTGTGGACGGACACGGGTTTAACAGACGGCTGACATGTGTCCGTTAAACACAGCGCTAACTGATGACGCGTCAGAACGCACAACTGTTGACGACGTGTCAGTTGGGCGCGACCGCGTCTGAGTCCTACGCTTAAGACTGAATTGGACGTGACAATTGATAGCACCGGCGGCACCAGCAGCACCGGCGTTGCCTCGCCGATCAAGCATGGTTGTTAGTTAGTCACTCCACATAGCGCCATCACCCTCGTCAGCCTCGGTTACCCCGCGCTGAGCATTATCTACACCTGATGCATCGCTTGGATTTCTTCAGACTGAGAATGAGAGGAGAACTACTATGCCAGCGTCTATGGACACAACAACTATATATCATGAGGTGGGTGTGGTGGGTACTACAGTACGGCGTCGTGGCCATAATGCGCTCGTGGTGGGTCAGGTCGTATGCAACAGGATCGGGGTCGTCTCTCATCGAGTCGTTTTCGCTATGCGCGTGCCGGGATATGTGGCTTGAAGAAGCCAGCCATCACGCCGAGAGGGTTCTCACGTACGCGCAGAGACTCGGAGGGAGACGTCGTGCCGGTAGTGACCTTGAGACTGGCCATGGCGTGGGCGAGGGCGTCCTCGGATGTCTTGGACGACTTGTCGTTGGGCACGACGGCCAGACGCGACTTGCCGGTGACGACGGCGGCGAGCTTGTCCGCATCGAGCTTGCTCGAGGGGCCAGAGAGCGCCGACCAGAACGACGACGTGAGCTTGGTCGCGACGTGCTCGGTGGCGGCCGTGGCGAGGCCGAGAGAGCCGACGTCTCGGTCGACGATTGGCCCTTGGGCTCGACGAGGAACTTGGGGCGCATGCTGGGGGGACGTTGGCCTTGTCGGCCGCAGCCTCGCGGCAAGACGGCTCCAGAGCTGCATACGGTAGTTGTCCATCGAACGGAGCGAGAATGGCGTCTCGGCGGCCCAGTCGGCGAACGACGACGAATCAATGTCGCGGTCGCCGGCGTGCAGAGACATGTACTTGTCGCCGCGCTCGCTGTTGACGCCGTTGAGGAGGGGGTTGAGGTTTGGCTGCGGGGGCAACGTAATCTCGGGAGTAAGCGTCGTGTGGCAGACGGTGTTGCCTCCACCGAACATGTTGTCGGCCCACCCCAGAAAGAGCTACCTGAAGCGAACGGCGCGACGTCCTTGCGCGTGTTGACGGTGGGGGTGGTCGTGCGGCGCTGCGGTGTTTGTTGAGGTGTTGGGATGGTTGCGGCAGTGTTGAGATCGGTCTCGGCAAGAGCCTTCATCATCGATGGAGACTGGCCAACCTGGTCGGCCGACTCGGGGTGGAGAACGCTCATGGTGCTAGCCTTGAGAGCCTCGAGCTCGCGACGAAGGTCCTGGTTCTCGGCGCGGGTGCTGCTCAACTCGGCACGGATGGCGTCGATGACAGAGTCACGGTCCTTGATGTGCGACTCGAGGGTGCCGATGTAGTCCTTGCGACGGGTGCGGAAAGCGCGCGCACTAAGCTTGTTGCGCAGCTGACGCTTCTCTTTGCTGCTGAGCTTCTTGTACTCCTCGGGCGACGGGCGCCAGCTCTCGTCGTCGTCGAGCTCCTCGTCGTCACCGCGCACAACCGACGACATGCCGCCGCCCTTCTTGCCACCCTTGCCACGACCAGCACTGAAGATGGATGTCAAGGGGACAAGCTGGTCAATGCGGCTGTCGATGTTGTCGTCGTTGCCGGCAGAGAAGGACGAAGACGCGCGCACCGATCGGCTTGGGCCAGGCGTGGCGACCTCACCGGGCGAGATGGAGACAAGAGGCTCGTCAACCGACTCGGGTGCAGGCGGAGGCGCGGCGTTGACGGCGGGAGCAGAAGGGGCGACAGCAGGGGTCGCCGATGCAGTCGCGGAGGCCGACGTCAAAGGAGTGAGGGAAGAAGAGCTTGGTGTCAAGGGAGCAGCACTAGGAGTGGCGGCAAGGAGCGAAGGGTTGATGCCCGTGGGGACAACGGGAGAGAGGACGCTTGAAGGACCAGCCTGGGGAGTAACCGCGGAGGTGGGGATGCCAAGACCGTACTGCTGCTGGTAGTTGACAAATGAGGCCAAAAGCTGCTGGAGCGCCTCCTGTTGCGCAGCGGGGAGGGCGGAGGCATCGGGAATCATCATTTGTTGGGGCTGCTGCGATGCCTGGCTGGGAACCTGGGGAGGGGTGATCTCCATAGGCTCCTGCTTAATCTGGATGTCTTCCATCGTCGCGGGTCCCCCGAGAGGCTTCTTCTCATCTGCGAAGTCGAAGCCAAACTCGCTAGGGTTGTAGGAGGGCGGAGAAGGCGGGACAAAGGAAGCAGGGGAAGGCGTGTGGTTGTCCGACACAGTCTTGGGCGACTGCATGTCAGCCAACATCTCAGAGGCAAGACTCACGCTCTCGGCTGCGCTGCTGTCCTCGTCGTCACCAAAGTCGAGGAAGTCGAGCATCTGCATGCTCGGGTTCCCGATCAGCTCTGGGACAGGGTCGTACTCGAAGACCGAGTTGGAAGGGGCGGTGTAGGCCGCGGCCATTATGGTGGGCGGTCGCTTCAATGGAGGCAAGTAGTTGAAGATGCTGAGATATGCTGGGTTTTATCAGCTGTGAACAGGCGGCAATGGATGATGGAGTGAATGACAAAAGGTGGAAGCGGTCGGAACCGAGTGTTATGCACAGGTTGAATGGTCCCGAGGCAAGGCTGTTGGCGGAACGTTCCAGCGGCCCGGTCACGCTCACTCAACACGTCTCGCTCGTATCATATCATGGGCAATTTTGCCACCGCTCCGCACCACAGTCCACGCCCAACTGCTGCATAATCTGCGTTCACTATCCCAGGATCTTCGCATGCCATTCCCGTGCCGCAGGATGGGACTGAGTGGCGTGGGAAGGGGGCGAGATATGGGGTGATGGCAGGGGTGGGTGGAGGGAAGATCGCGCCAAGGCCACAGAGCGACAAAGGCTAGGTACTCACTCTAATCAGCGGTCGAGACCTCGTAGTGATGGTGTCTGTCCCCAAGTCGTAGGTGTGTGAACGAGGGATACGAGGTCGAGCGTAATGTTCGTGGGAGTGGGAGTTGGGAGTAGTTGGAGTGGGAGTTGGTGTAAAGAGAGAAAGGAAGGAGTGCGAAGTAGAGGTTGATTCAACTGGAGGCGGAGGATTGAGGGGGTGAGGGCGAAATGGGGGAGTTTGGAGTTTAAGGGTGAGGGGTGGAGGGAGGGAGATCGGGGACGCAGTAAATGAGGTGTTGGGTGGCGTAGAGGACAAAGTGATGACAGAGATAGATAGACAAGGAGAGGAGAGTCGACTGCGCGTGGCGAGGCAAATGTGCGAGTTAAAAGTACGTTTGGGTGGCGCGAAGGGTTGTGAATATCAACACTCTCAGCTCAGCTTATTGCAGACCGACGGGGGGGGAAAGAGGAGAGCGGAGACTAAATCATATTGCGCAGGGTCTAATCGTTCGAATTAATGCCCAGAACCTTCCAATAGAGACTCATGGCCGTGGCCGTGCCCGTGCGGTCAGGTTAGTTCTAGCCCGAGGGGCCGAGGCCGAAGGTCATCGACATCTGTCGTTGTCCTCTGGCCAGGGGGAGATGCACGCCACCGTAAACTGTGCCCGCGCCTTGCACGTAGACAAAGCTCCGCCCGCCCGCTAGCCCGATTGTCTGCGATGGCCAGACTATCGCACCGACGTGTTCGCCTCGGTTCGTCTTACTCGTACTCCACAACCGATCCAATACCTCCACTTTTGGGTGGGCACAATTTCGACCAGGCGTAGCGCCCAAGCGTTTGGAGAGGGTTTCTGACGTGCCTGACTTGCCGAATGACGTCTGGATTCAGGGTCAGGCCGACGACTCGTCAGCGTTCATCTACGGCACGATCCAATTTCGGCTGCTTCGGAATCAAAAATGTCATTCTACGGCGGTGCTCGCTGAATCAGCCTGGATCGTGAATACCGCTGCTTCCTCCGATAGATACCTCGATACGCGCCATGCGAGCGCGCAGCCTGCCCCGTCCCAGGCCGATAGGCATTTGCGGCGCAATCGGATATCGGCACAAGTGCATCTCTTTAAGTGACTGTGCAGCACTGCCCGCTAGGGGCATGGGGCTACTAGCTACGGACACCTCTTAACTGACCTTCTACCAACAACAAGCTCATACCCACACAGTCGGCTACAGGCCCAGGCACGAGGCGCCGACATTCCACAAGTCCCAAAAGCTCACGCAGGTCAAGACACTACTAACTACCGTACCCCACAACTAAGCTTGACACGTCGACACAGCAAGCGTCCCGTGACTTGGGCGGAACCGAGCTCACGAACGTGGACCGCCTCTCGACGAGGCGCGTTATGAGTGCGCCCTCTACCGCGGCATCTCGCTAGCGACAGCCGGATCGGCAAATGGATCGCTGCGCCGATCATCATCGTCGTACGCCAGATGTAGCGTTTTGGTGGTATTGCTGCGCAGCACAGGCGCGGGCATCGACGGCATCGTCACGAGGGGCAAGGATGGGACTGGTGGCATCGCGTTGGGGACAAGCGCGACGAGAGCTGGGCTCTGGGGCGTCGGCTCCGAACGGCGCTGCGGCGCTCGGACATTTGTTCGAGGCGATGCACTTGCCTCCTCCGCTGTCACGGCCGCGATGGTGCTTTGTGGCCGCCGAGGTGTGGAGTTGTGGGGATCGGGTGATAGAAGAGAGCCGTCAGAGCCGGGCCGGTTGGCGCCGGGTGGGCTGGGGAACTCGCTGAGTACGCTGTCGAAAGGATCGGCTGGCTCGGGCAGATTGTGGTATGACGAGTGGTTGTTGGCCACCACCGCACTGAGCGACTTGCGCTTGACCTTGTGCGCGGGCAGGGAGGGTAGCGGAGGCGGCGATGAGCGCGATTGGAGTTGAGGCTGAGAGGAGCTCGTGCGCAGCGAGTCCGGTCGGGAGATGCCGTCCGCGTCGTACTGCAGGACCTTGGCGGCGCTGCGCCGCCCATTCACCGCCATGCCAGTGACGGCCGTGCCGGCGGTAGCACTGTGGCGCAGCGAGTGTGTCGTCACGAGGCTTATCTCGCTCAGCATCGAGTCGCCTCGTATGTCTATCTGCCGCGTGGAGCTTTCCGCCACAGGCGGCGGTGCCGCGGCGGTCTTGCGCTTCTTGCTCCCCAATCTCAGCAGCAGGGCGCCCATGAGATCGGACGACTGCTCGTGCTCAACCGTCCGCGGCTCGCCGGGCAGCGGCGGCAGCGGTCTGTTGACGCGTGCGCGCAGCGCCATGGGGAGCGGTAAGCGCGGCGGCTCGACCGGCCCGTTGTACGGGATGTAGTCCGGCGTCGGCTGGGTCGTGTACGCCGGCTCGGGCTTGGTGGGCGGCTCGGGGTACTTCCAGCTGGAGCGGCCGTATGGCTCGTCGTTCCAGCTGGTGATGGAGATAGCATCGTCGGACGCGCGGGAACGGTGCGTGAGGAAGTTGTAGAAGGACGCGGGCGAGGCGGCCGGTGGCTGCCGCCGCATGGCCCAGGCGAAGATCACGCCGCCGATGATGAAGAGGACGCCGGCCACGATGAGGACAACGGCGACGACGGTGACAGTGGTGCCGCTGGGTGTCAGCATTGTTCGTGTCAACGGATGACGCTAGCCACTGCGTCCTCAGAGATACGCTGCAGGCAGGCTCTACCTCGCCGTCTCGTCAGCCTGGCGCTCCCAGACATCGGCGCAGGCCAATGACGGCGGCACTCCATGCAGCGCCGGACAACAACAGCTTCGCAACGTCCCTCCCTCCACATTCCGCATTCCAGGATCCAACTTTCGCCCCTAAACCACATGCTCCCAAACTATCGGGGCAGGGGCCCAAGCTCAACCTCGGCGGAGGCATCGGACGGACCCAACCCTCAACGCCGTCGTCCAAACGACCGTACGACAGCACTCACCCCATCGCCGCATTCGCCGGCTGCGGTTCGCCCGAGAACGCCTGCTGCTGCGGCTGCGCCGCCGGCGCTGTCGGATGAGGAGGGGTGGTTCTGTGGTCAGCGGGCGCGAGGGGCGTGTGGAGGACGTACAGGGGCGTCGTGGGCAGGGACGTTGTGGGATGGGGAGTGGAGGGTGCGGATGAAGAGAGGTGGGGAGCGTCGCGGACATCGAACATCCTCGCGAGTCCGGCTCAAGCGAAGACGGCGTGCGCCATGGGGTTGCGGAGAAGGGGATCAAGGGACGCGCCGGCGTATGGGTAGGCGGTGGTAAGGAGTGCAGGTCGAGAGGGAAGGCAGTGGTCACTGAACGCCGGAAAGGAAGGGCAGTGTCCTTGAGCTGCTTGCTCGATTTTGGAGACGTATAGTCGTACGCGCTGTCGTGTGCGAGCTGCTACGACATGTATGACTGCTCGACTAAACTGCTGGTGAACGCCGAGAAGAAGAGGAAGAGTAACACTTTGTTCTGCGCAAGACGCGGTGTGGCACTAGCGAGTGTGTCGGTGAGAAGGGGCGGTGGGAGTGACGTGTGGACGTGGGGCGAGATCAATGCGAAGGAGGGGTGCTCCAGCCGGCCAGCCGCTGGAGGGCTGTGGTGCAGTGGGGTTAATGGGCGGGGCGCGAGACGACGAGCGGCCAGGGGCATGTGGTGGAGGGGTCCTTTGGTAGCGACGGGGCGACGAGCAGCAGGCGAGCAGCGGGCAACCGTGGGTAGGTCGTGACATTCTGAGAATCCGAGGAAGGTGCATAGAGGCAGGGGGTGGGAAATGGTCGCTGCTGCGCGCTTTTCGCCAGGCGACGCCGTGTAGAGGCAAGAGTCAGAGACCGAGGGAGTCGACTGTACTCTGTCAAAGAGCGGTAGGCTGTTAGCAGGAACAAAGAAGACGGTGCTTGCGTCGCTCTGATCGCAAGCTCTGCGCATCCCAAGCACGTCACAGAGATCTGCTGCATATCGGCCAGGGGCGCGTCGCCGATGTGAGCAGATCCACTAGCGCGTCAAATGGTCAGTCGGATGGTGAGTGGCGCCGCAGTGACCACCAGTTCATGCTTCTGGCCGGTTTCCCTGCATCCTCTTGGCAGAACTAGAACAGCAACCGAGGTCAATGCGCCGCACAATATTGAAACTGAGGTTAAGATTCATACAACAATGAAAAGATGGAGTGTTGGCTGGCAGGAATTAACTGGGACTGGTGGTGGGGACCATGGCGAGTTGCGGAGTGTGGGGTGCACAGAGCGAGCGGGACGCCCGCGTCCAAGATATGACAATGAGAGGCCGGAGGGAACGCGACAAGTGTCCACGAGACTCAGTCGTCCATCTCACCCATGAACTCGTCCCCGTCGCTAAGCTCGCCCATGTCGCTCATCTTGTCGCTCATGTCGTCGTCCTCGTCCTCGCCGTCCGCGTCGTCGTGCCCGTTCGAATGTCCGTTGCCAGTGGTTCCGTTGCCGTTGGATTTGCGCTCACGGTTCGAGCGCGACATAGGCTCGTCGCCCGTCTCACCGGCATTGTCGGCATCCTCCTGCGAGGCGTACTTCTCGACGCAAGACTCGACCTTCTTCCAGTACGCCTTGGGATCGCGCATGAGAAGAGCGGCGGCCTCGCCATTGAGAGGATCGGTCGGGTTTGGGTAACGGAGGAGCTGGGGAAGGAAGATCTCGAAGATGTTGATGAGCTCTAAAGGTGGTGTCAGTCAGGGTCCAAGCATGGTATCCTGGGCCGCATCCGGCAACTCACCGAACATGGGGGACCAGGTCTGGTTGATAACATCGAGGCAAACTGAGCCGCTCCTGCACAGTCAGCTTCGCGCACGCGACTAGCCCCTGTGGCTTGACTGTCGTCGGCCGAGTCCTGATCGACTCACATTTCGTCAATGTTGGGGTGGAAGATCTTGTTCATGAACCCGATGCTCGGCGACTTGTAGGGGAACTGCTCTGGAAGCTCGACATGAATCTTCCACACGCCCTTTGCGAATGGGGCTGTGCAGTGTTAGCTCATGTCGACGTCGACGGCAAGACGTCAAGTGGTATCATGGACCCGAACGATGGGGCCATTCGGGACTATTGCGCCACCGAGCTCATTGATGACATTGCAGTCACGGGAGCTTAACCAGGTGGAGGTCTAACCGAGCTGACGAGTAGCCGTATCCTTCCCTCCCATAGCGCGCACCCCTAACCAACGCCTCCAGACGGGGCCTGACTCACTCTCGACGGGGCCGCGGAACTTGACGAAGAACTCAGACATCTTGTTGTTCACCAGGGTCACTTCGTAGTCGGACATGAGACTGGGTGGTCAGTTACTGGGTGGCAACATGGATGGCGGACGACGCGCTCGGGTCACGCTGTGACACCAGGTCCCACTCACAGCTTCATCACGTCGGTATCAACGCGACGCTTCGGGGAACTGTGCAAGGACGTCAGCATGCAGACGTGGGTTTGATCGGGGTCGCGCCAGCAGAGCGGGCGGGGTCCGCCGACTAGACACGGGATACTTATCATGGTGGGCGGCGATTCCTGTGGCTGGTGGCAACGAGATGGTGTGTTGGCTAGGTAAGGCTTGGGAGAATGATTCAGGAAAGTGAACCCAGCTGAATAGCGAAGGTTATGTGAAGAGGATAGTAGGAAATGAAAGAGAGAAGATGTCGACCAAGGTAGATACGAGGGCGAGTGGGATTATCGTAGCTCGTGACAAGCGCCCGCCTGTGAGCCACCCACTTAGGCCACCTACTGAACGGGCCTGATCGGATCCCACCGACGTCAGGCCACGGGGAAGCCATAACGGAGGTATTTCCGGCATGTGACTGACATAGACCTCAAATTGTCAGGCTCAAGGTTAATTCGCCCGCCACACCCCAATCTCCCGATACCTCCGTTAGTGGGCTCTCCCTCCGCCCCCGCCCAGCGAGCCTGTCCGCCTGCCTGCCTGGTGTGGTTCACTCGAAGTCGCATTGGCTGCACCCCTGGTCACCACCGGTTCCGACGTGCACGACGTTCATCTCGGTCTACACCCCATCCCCACTCTCTAGCCGACCACCATGGCGTCCGCGTCCCACCCCCTCCTCCCCCCTCTCTCGGGGTCCAGCAAGGCGTTCTTCATCAACTCGCCAAACGAGCACCACATGTTCCACGAGCACGAAACCCTCCCCACCGCCCTCCGCGTTACCCTCACCTCGGCTGGCGCTGGTCTCCTCGTCTCGGCGGTCCAGAACGCCCTTGACAAGTGCGTTGTCCTCTGCGTCTAGTTGCTGGGTCGCGAGCAGGGCCGCGCGCTGCGCTGCGCGTTGCGCCCCGGAGCTGGGCGCACGATCGACGGATACATCTAAGCTAACACTGCAGGCACAACCGCGGAGCAATGGGTGTCTTCACTCGTACCGGTGGTACCATTGGCCTCTTCGGTGCGTCGAGGCAGAGAGTGTGCAGGAGAGAGTACTGACCGTTCAGCCGCCATGGGCTTCTCGTGGTCGTTCGTTGCCAACTACGTTGCCAACACCCGTCAGGTGAGTCGACCAGTGAAGGGCAGAAGTGTGTCGACGTAGGAGGTGGTCGGGCTGTTGCGGGAATGCTGTGTGCGCAAGGCAGGGAGGGATTCTTGCGTCGTGATCAAGTCCAGAGCGCGGCCTGTGGATCTCCGAGCCATCCTCCGGCAATGGACGCGCCAACTGTCCAATGATCTGGTGCACCTCCGTCGACTTTCGGAGCTCCCTTGATCTGCCTTGCACATCCTCCCTCGCGCTGCCGATGTCCCTGTGGTCGCTATAAGGCGGTGCTTGTAGCTTGCCTGCAGGCTGTAACCGCTATCGGATTCCCCGGCGCCGCCGTGTTGTGCCGTCGTGCTGTGCGGAACTGTGTACACTTCTACATGCCTCGCCCCGCTAGACCGAAGCTGACAGCAGACCGACGACGCGCTGAACGGTGCTGCCGGTGGATGTGCGGCTGGTTTCGTTGCCGGCGTCAGGCGCGGCTCCCTCCCCGTCGCCGTTGGCGCTTGCGCCGGTATGGCCACCCTCATTGGCACCTTCCAGGCCGCCGGCGGCAGCCTGACTGGCGCCCTCGACCCCAACGCGAGCCGGCAAGAGCGGGAAGAGCGGCGCCTCCGCTTCTTCAAGCACCCCAAGCCTGCTACCGAGGAGGCATGAGCATGAGCATTTAGCAAAACCGGGACGCGTAGACTAGGGATGAACACATAAAGATCCAATGGCGGCGCCGGCCGCCTCGGACTGACTAGACATCGAGTGCTCGGGAGCTGAGCTGCAGAGGCGATGTAAGCGATACGATCGAGACTTGACGCCTGTTGTGGAGCCCGGCGCCGTCTACTGCGATCTGGTCGGACGTTTGAGATGCTCCAGAGGATGGGTGCAGGGTTAGGTGGGAAGTGGCGCAGCGAGGAGGTCAGAAACTGACCGCCCTACACGTGCCTGTGAGGTGTCCGAGCGCTGTGGCTCAAGGCTGACTGCCATTCCAGGCGCGACAACAAGAGACAGTTACGAAATTATGGATCTGGCTCTCCGGGGGGCACTCAACTATCGCTACTGACCGCGTCTATCTCTAACGAATAGAAGGTCCTTTTGGTATCAGTTCCTCTGCCATCCAGCTGGTTCTGGGCGCTGTCGAACGTTGTTCCGACACTCCGTTTCCCCGTTCAGGCCGAGGAGACGCACGTTCCCCTCTGTACACACAGCAGCCCTGTTTCTCCCACAAACGCCTCCACGCCTCCTTGGCTTCGCAGCCTCGCGGCCACCAAACCAGCAGCCGCACACAGTAATCCTCAGGAACCCGCTCTCACTCTCGCGACCGCACACGCCCACGGCCTTCAAACCTCGACGGCGAACGCAGGCACACCCCGTTCACGGACTGTTGCGTTTACGCCGGACATGTCCACCTGTGTGGGTGGCACCGTGGCGTCTCGACAAGACCGAGAGCAGGCCTCGAGGCTTTGGCGAGGCTGCCAGCCATCGTGACGGGCAGGGGAGGTGTGTGTGCACGCCACGCCGAATCGAGCAGGTCGAGGCGGGCGGAGTGAGGCCTTCGCAGGGTTTAGTTGGATGGAGGGGATAGGACCGTTGTAAGTGTGCGAGTCGGTGGCGACAGAACTGGACGCGGAGGACATGAGTGGTCTGCAACACTTCTGGAAGTGTGGATCGTGAGTGAGTCGTAGCCTCAAGACGGATGCAAGCGACGATCGACGCGTCTCGCATCTCTCACCTCGTGGCGGTGCGATTTCCGCATTTCCGGTGCACGATGTCGAACCTCGCCGTTGACGATCTTCTGTTTCTTCTTCCTTCTCCTAAGATCCGCATATCCGCCCACCGTCTCCTGGCCGTTTAACAAGTGTCACTGGGCTCACGGTCTCACGGGAGAAGCGAGAAGCAAGAGGGCTGCCGCATGCCCGGATAAGGGCCGGTCCGTGCGTTGCTGACCTTGACTAATGACCAGGGAAGGCGGTGCTCAAGCCAGCATACTGGAGAGACAGACAAACTCACCTTCTGGGCCGGGCCAACCTACTCGATATGGTCATGGGCAGCTTGGCGTCTACAGAGAGGGCAAGGGTGGACATGCATAGCATCCTGTCCAAGGCTGCCAGTACTGAAGCCGAGCTCGACGTCGAGAAGGGCGCCCACCACGTCGACGCCTTCCCGAGATCCGGTTGAGATGGGCGCCCGCGATCGTGAGTGTATGACGAAGGGGGCACGCTATGTGTGCATGTGTGCGTCCAGCTCCACCCAGCATCCACGGCGTGAGGCCCCAGCCGGTCGTCGGCGCCGGCGCAGAGGCCAGCGCATATCCCGAGCATGTCGTGCATGATCGCCTAGGTGGTGATTCTCCCCGCCAAGCGTCACGGGGCACCAACCAAGGCATGCCCAGTACTGACATACTAGACCACGCACGGGCCTCGTTCTAACTGCTCATAGTGTACCCAGTCAAGTCACCCCCCCTCTCTCGTCCTCCTCCAGTCTGCGCCTCTCATACCTCATACCTCATACCGTACATAGACCTGGACATACCGCCCACCACCGGCCCGACATTTATCTACCTTCCCTTCCCCCTCTTCTTCTATCAACTCATCTCTCTCTTCCTCTCATCTTCTCTACATCTTCTCTACATCTTCTCTACATCTCTCTACCCGCGTCCTCAATATCTTCTCCCCTCTTCTCTCTACTCTTTACGCAGTACACCTGTCATCTCGTACGCACTTGCATCAAATCACAGTTCAATCTCCCACCTTGAACAAGGTACGTTCACCTCCTTCCTCGACACCTTCCTCTACCACCTTCCTTCCTGCTGTACCCACCTTCCCCGCCTCTTAACGCGCTGCTAACGCGCCGACAGCCTTCCCCCGAGCTTGACCGGCTCACCATGTCGCGTCTCAACCCGCACGCCAACACGTTCTCCGCTACAGGCGGCAGAAACACGCGAAACGTCAATCTTCATCCAACCACCCCTCCCCACCACACCACCCAGGCCCGCGCCACACACGCTGTCACGGACGTGTCAGCCACGGCCACCAACACCACCCGTAGCGCCAATGAGATCGACCTCTCGCACCTTAGTCTCTCCCCTTCCAAGACCGAGATCACGGCTTGGCCGCGCATGCAGACTGTCCAGCCGAGTCCCACCGCCCCTCGTTACGGCCACAGCTGGAACTCGACCTTCCCCTCCACCAAGCGCGTCGCGTCGCAGTCCAGCCTGAACATCCTCCGCCCTAGAAGTCCAACTCTCACCATGCGTCGCCCCAAGTCGCCCAGCATGCCCCAGCTCAAGACTCCCTCACCCTTCCAGAGCCCGAACACTGTCAACCAGCACTACGGGGCCCATGGCCATGGCCGCGTCGCGTCTCCTCCCACCTTCCCCGCAACGCGCCAGCCAGTCACCCCTTACAAGAACACGTTCGAGCCCTTTGGTGACGAGGATGCTCTTCTCCAGGAGGCCGTCAACGCTGGCAGCCACCTCACCTGTTCCTCGCCTCTCATGCCAACTCATACCCTTGTCCGCCCCCAGCTCACATCTCTGGGCAGGCTCGACACTACTGTCTTCTCCGAAGAGGACGAGGAGACCGGTCTCAGCCGCAATGGTATGCCTACCTTCTCATGCAAGGATCTGACCACAGTCTTCATTCCTAACCCGCCTCCCTGGGTTGACGAGACCGCGCTCGAGAAGTTTGGCCGCAACTTTGGTCGTGTCGTCTCCGTTAGGGTCGAGCGGAACGGCAACGTGCCGCACGACATAATCGCCCAGTTCCCCCAGAGCAACCGGTACAACTCGGCGTGCAGATACGCCTTCGTCATGTGAGTAGCGCGGGAGTAAGGCGGGAGATCAGCGGCTGATCGCAGGCTTGATTCCAACCGCGCCGCTGCCAACTTCATCAAGGCTCTCTCGGCCGAGAATATCTACAGCCAGTTCGG
Source organism: Cutaneotrichosporon dermatis (assembly GCA_020011015.1). NCBI lineage: Eukaryota > Fungi > Basidiomycota > Tremellomycetes > Trichosporonales > Trichosporonaceae > Cutaneotrichosporon > Cutaneotrichosporon dermatis. Next base: position 984,731 of record JAIGNX010000002.1, on the reverse strand, counting down.
CCACGAGACTCCTCATCTCAAGCAGAAGGCGTTGGAGGACCCGCACTCAAGCAACTGCTACTTTGCCGAGCTGCCGCTTGACTACACAGAGGAGGTGAGTTACTTCCTACTCAACACAGCCGGCTGACACTTCCAGGAGCTTAGGGAGCTCGTGCGCCCCGCTATTGTTTCATCAATGCGCTTCCTCACGGACTCAAATCAGAACCGTCGCGGCGTTGCCATGGTCCGGTGAGTAACTGAGTGACGATCCCCGACTAACGAGTTAGCATGCAAAGCCGTGCACAGGCCGACGAGGTCATCAAGCGCGTGAGTCACTCAATGCGTGCTGTGGAGTACGACTAACCCTAGCTCGATCTCAAGGTGACTCTTCGTGGGTGCATCAAGCCCATTCAAGTCCGCATCGCGGACTCGGAGGTGAGTTTATGGGACCATGGTGGGCCAGGACCTTGCTAACGGGCAGCACCAGAAGGCTTTCAAGAAGAACGCTGTCCGCCCTGGCTACTCGAGCGGCTCCGGCAGTGGCTCCGGCAGCGGATCGCCCGGCCACCAACTCTCTCTGTCTTCGCCGTCAAGCGCCTCACGTCGTAGCTCAAGCTTCGGTAGCGACACAGAGACTTTGTCCGCTCAGGTCATGGCCCAGCAGCTCCTGACCATGCAACAAGACGTCATCAAGCTGCAGCGGGCAGTTGTTGATCGTCGCGGTCTCGACGCCCCTTGGTAAGTCACTCAGTCACACCTGAGGGGCGCAGCTGACAACCAAGCGACAGCAACATCCTTGATGTCTCTAACGTGCACCGCATGCCGGAGCGCTTCTCCAACACTCACACCCTCTTCGCGCCCGAGGACACGGCCACCCGCTTCGGATCCATGTTCGCCAGCAACAACAACACCTGCGGCTTCGAGAGCCACGTGTGGGATGCTATCCGTCCCCAGTCCAGTCCCATCGTCATGGCGCCTCCTTCTAGTCTCGCTTCTGGGAGTTCGAGTCGGTCCACGTCGCGTGGAACGTCGAAGCTGTGATACGCCGGGATCGCTACCGGCCACCAGACGACAACTCCATATCGCCGTTAATCGGGATCACCACCCGCACCTTCACACATCTACGCCCAATCGACACCATCTAGAAGCCATCTCAGACCGAAACGCTCTACTGTTCGTGGTATACCCTCACCATCACCATCCGCCATTAGTCGCTGCCCTCTGTTGCCACAACCCACACACTGTTGATAATCCGCTCCCCTGCCCAGAAACTTGGCCATAACACTGTCCATCCCTTGACTTCGCTGTCGCGCTTGGGTGTTAGCCACCGAAAACATTGCTGTACGATCTTCTATACCATAGGCCTTTCTAGGGCTTATGCATGCTGTGCAGCGCGAGAACGGAAGTTGGTGTGGCTTGGGTGTGCTGACTGGGCCGGACGTGGACGACCTCCACCGGGCACCTCCACCAACCCCCGCAGCGAACTCGAGTGGAGGTCGGCTAAGTTACATCCAGAAGTTGGACATCGCTCACCCCACCATCTGCAGCATGACCACGCTTCTCCTTCGGCCCCTTTCGCGCACAAGGCTAACGCGCGCGCTCGGCTTAGGCGTTCGCCTCAACTCCACTGCCTCGGCGCCATTGCAGCCCGGCACGACCCGCGACCCCTCCCATCCGCACCTGTACTTCCACGCCTTCCCCGCGCCGCCCGCCACCCCCAAATCCCTCGTGATGACATTCACGCCCAGCCGGCCGACCGAGTACTTCTCCTTCCTCCCCCTCGGCTCCGTGCCCCCTCTCGACCCCGTCGACGCCGCTGACGGAGACGGAGGCGAGGGAGCCGAGGGAGGGCCGAAGCCCAACATGGCAGAGTTCCGCGAACACCCCTATTTCCGCTCTGTGCTCAATGCGGCGATCCGCGACGGCCTGGGGATGGGCGTCGACAAGGGGCTCGAGTACGAGGCGAAGCGAAGGCCGAGCGACGGGTATATCACGATCAAGGGTGGGTGCGGAGCGGAGCGCGAGGGCCGACGGCCCGAGGGCGGAGCGAGGCGAGGGAGGGAGACCGAAGGCCCTAGGGCGGAGCGGAGGGGGCCGAGGGAGCCGAGCGGAGGGGGACGAGGGGGCCCAAGGGGGCTAGGGCAGCGGGAGGGCGAGGGGTAAGGGAGGCGGAGCGAGGCGGGCGGCGGTTGAGCGAGCTGGCGCCGCGTCGTTGGGCGGGAGGTGGTGAGCGGGGGGGTGAGCAGGGAGTTGCCGGCGGAGGGGCTTGTGTCGCGCGGGCTGTCCGAGATGCAGATACGGCCTGCCTCAGCCTGAACGTGGACGGACGGGATGGCAGCTGAGGTGGACGACACGCTGACGGCAGACGAGCGCAGTGTCCCGGACCACGACCGGACGGGCGCGACCGAGGACCTGATTGGAAGCGTCTTCGTGCAGGACGGGAAGGTGAGTATCTGTGTTCTCATGTAGAGCGGCTATGCAGAGCGGCGATGCGCAGGGCCGCGCTGCCTCGGCACGCTGCACGCGACAGCGCTCAGCTGCACTCGGTGTGGCGCGCTTCTCGTCCACCTGCGGCTGGTGCTCGTCCGCCGACTAGTTGCACCCGCGCGCTCGCGCCTCGTGCACTCTTCGCCTGGCCGCGGCCGGCACCTCTCACCTCGCACCTCGCTCCGCTCGGCGCTCGGTCGCTGACCCCAGATCGTGCCGGGCACATACGAACCCATGGCGACGTACCGCCTCGTCACGCCGGCCGGCGTCATGCGCCTCCCGGAGGGCCTGGACCGGCATCTCATGAGCGTGCTCGAGGGCATGGTGGAGCAGGAGGCGGAGAATGCGCGGTTGGACGCCGAGGAGATTGCGGGGATCCGGTAGCTCCTCCATAGCCCTCAGATGGAGGGAGGGCAGTGGGGTGTTGCGCTGAGAGGGTGGGGCGAAGGGGAGGTAGATTGATAGATGCATGACTGCATGGATGCTGTTGAGTGGAGAGGAGTAGTAGACTGAGATGGGTGGCAGACTGGAGACGAGTGGCAGACTTGAGGTCGAGAATGGGCTGCTCTGTGCCTGTGCGCGCCCGAGGCCGACGCAGCGGCCGATGTCTCGCATCTAGTGTCGAAATACATGCATACAAGTCGCCACCACTACTATCCAGAACGCACCCGGCCCCCAGCTGCTTACACTCATCTCGCCTCGCCCTCTCTCGCCACTCGCCCCTACGACATGTCGAAGCCCGCGCCACTCGTGATCGCCTGCAACAGCTTGGCGCGCAGCATATGCTCGTCCTTGTAATCCGGCAGCTTGAGCAGGTTGGCACAGCTCGACGCGGTCGGCAGGCGCTCCTTATCCGCGCCGCCGTTGCGCACGCCGAACGGCGGGTTGAGCTGCGCAAAGCCCAGCAGCGGCGGGCGCGAGCAGCTCGTCACGAACGTCAGGAGCTGCCGCTTCTGCTCCTCCGTGAACCCGTTCACCACGCGCCAGAACATCTGCGGCGTGCGCTCGTCGTCGAAGCCCATGACCGTCGTGTGCTTGCGCAGGTCGAGGATGTCGATCGGCGTCTCCTCGCCGCCGAGGAGCTGTGCGAGCTCGTTCTGGTCGAACATCCTCAGCCAGCGCGGGTCGATCAGGTCGCTGAGGCCGGCGAAGAACGCCTCGGACTGCAGCGCGAACTGCCGGTCGAGCTTGTACTTGCACACCAGGGCTATGTACTCGTGCCGGTTCTCGGCGGTGACTGGGAGCTCGGAGCCGCCAGGGACGAGGTCGATCGACTTGGCGACGCCGAACTCGTCCTCCGTCACGGAGAAGGTCAGGCTCAGTTCTTCCGGGTTCGGGTAGTTCTTCAGCTGGATCAGACCGCGGTACAGCTCTCTGTCGAGGGACGCTAGGTCGTCCACGTACGATTGCCGGCCGAGCCACTTGGCCAGGAAGAAGCCGGCAAAGGTCACGTCCACGAGCATGTTGGCGTACAGCGCCTTGCCGAGCAGCCGGCCGATGAAGCTGTACCATGCCAGCTGGTGAGGCTCCGTCGCGTAGCTGTGGGGATTCGGGTACAGCTCGTTACGGAGATTGGCGAGCCACAGCCCGCGCTCGGTATCGAACGCCTCCTTGCTCAAATTGTGCAGGAACTCTTTGAACAGTCCGCCGCCATCAATGCCGGCCTCCTCGTTGCCCCATCTGTCGTCAGCCAACCTTCTCCTGCTACACTCACTGGTCAATAAACGTAATCTCAATCGTGTTCTTCAGCCCACTCCCGAGCGAGTTGAGCTGCCGGAACCCGTCCTCGGCAAGGTGTGTGCGGCGGATCGCGACGCGATGCCGCGCCCGCCCATACCGCTGGATACCGAGACGTTTGCGGTCCGCCCTGATGAACTCGCGGAACACCTGCAGCCGCGTCGCGAACGGCACCGCCATGGGCAAGTTGTTGAGCAGCCCCAGGCGCGGCGACACGCGGCTGTTCGCCAACTGCCGCCGCGTCATGTACTGCCGTGGGCGCGTGATGCCGTGCTCGTCGACGCCGCCCGTCTCGAGCATCTCGTCCTCGTACTTCACGGCCTCGACGAAACCGCTCTCCCCGCGCAGATCCGCGTCCATGACCCAGTACTCGTCCGGGGCGAACTTGCGGCGGCCGTTGCGCTCCGAGACGCGCATGACGCCCTGCGTGAACAGCCGGCGGTCGGTCTCGGTGCCAACGCCGCGCGGCTGTGGCTCGGCCACGCCGTTCATGTAGCCCCAGAAGGCAAGGTCGCGCCATGTCGACGAGAGTTCAAGCACCTCGTCGAGCGAGAGCGGGTTGGTGTTGCTGAAGAACTCGTCGTCGGGCGTAAGCAGGAGGTAGTGGTTGAACATGTGCGAGAGGAGGAGGAGCATCGACTTGTTTGGGTCTGCGTGTCAGCGGAAGTGTACGAATTGGGACTCCGGGGCCGAACCTCCAGGCCTAACCCAGGCCGAGTTCCAGGCCGGACTCACTCTGCGAGAACGTCGTCCACTGGTCCGCCGTGTTGCTCCACTTGCTGCGCACGCCCTCGCGCCAAAGTAACTTGACGAGCGCTCTGCCGCGGTTTGCCTCGAGCAGGGCGTCAAGTGTAGCTTCCCACTTGGGCGAGCCGCGGAACGCCATGAGAACTGAAAGCGCAAACGTCGCAAAGTCAGGCAATGAGCCAGAAGACGTTGCGTGCGAGGCAAGGACGGCCACATGCTGCGGGCTCGCGAGCTGGGCCAGCGGCTTGGCGACGTTGGCGGGAAGAAGGGCCCGAGTCGGCGCTGCCCGCGGTGTTGCGTCCTCCGTGTCGCTGTCGACCTCCATGTCCATCGCGGCTGCTGCTGCGACAGCTTGTGCGCCGGAGACGCTGCGCTCCGCCCACACACCCCACCCCTCGCCCAGGGTCGAGAGCACGGAGCCGACAACAGTCATCCAGCTGCTCATGCCGGCGGCACCGGCGCGCGTCAACATCCCGCCAGTGATGCCGAAGGTGCCGAGGTTGGCAAGGAAGTACGTCCGTCCAAGCTCGTCCTTCAACCGTCCTTGGGTCAGGAGGGCGGGGTTGGCCGCGGCCGCAGGCAGGAGGACGCCGAAGAGTGGCAGCGTGGACGAGAGGTGCGTGAGGCTCGGAAGCGGCACCGACGACGGCAGAGCCGGCACAGCCAGGAACGTGTGCACCAGTGGCGGGACGAGCGGCGACTCCGGCGTCAAGGGGACGAGAGCGAACGGCGCCGTGAGCAGGCGCACGACGGGGACGAGGAGCGGGTGTCGCCTCTTGGCAGCGACGAGGGCCTCGATAATCGAGACGAGGGTCTCGACCCAGCCCTGTGCGCCCAGTGCGCTCACGACGCCCGCCTTGCTTTCTGGCGATACGCTGGCGTACGTTGCGGGTTTGAGGAACGCCTCGAGAGCAGTAAGTAGCTTGGCGGCCGTCTCAGTTCTGCTGTCAGTTGCGGTAGCGGGACCCCGCACATACCGTGGATTGACGCTGACGAAGCGCAAGATGCGGGCGAGGAGGACGCCGAAGCCGGCGGCGTCGCCCTCGACGAGCTCGAGGAAAGGTGGGGTGTTCGATTTGCCAGCTCCTGCGAATGGTTAGCCCAGCTCGCTTATCTACGCGTGAAGCGCAACATCACGCACCCTCGGTGTTGAGGGCGGCAGCCGTCCATGTACTCAGCACGCGCGCGACGCGTGCCCTATCGCCACCGCCTCGCAGCAGGATAAGCAGCGCGCGAGCGCCGTCGCTGACAGACAGCGACGACGTCTCGAGCGACGCCAAGATCTCCGCATGTACTTCAGCGGCGACGCGGCGCCCGCGCCACACCCGCTGGACGGTCGTGGCGGCGGCCTCGAGGCGGCGCTGCTCCTCGCGCGCCTGACGCTGCGCGCGGATGCTGTTGAGCAGATGCGACGAGGAGGAGGACGAGCGCGTCGACAGGTCGACGGGTGGGTGTCTCCCGCTGCCGTCCGGGTTCCACATTGCTGTAGAGTCGGTGAGGTGAGATGGTGAGTGATGAGTCAAATGAGTTGCGAAGTGTCGTCGTAGCGCACAAATGTTGGTTACGTCAGGCTGGTGGCGATTGCGTCCGGGGGTGCGGAAGCCACGCGACTGCCTGCCCCACTCCTTAGGACCAACATTCGACCGAACTCCGTAGATCACAACCTCAAACCTTGGTAGAAGCGGACAGCAATAGAGAGATGGCAGAATCACGGCCACGTCCTAGCCAGGCGCCTTAATAGAGATCGTGGTGTTAGCATAGAAGATGAATTGATTCTACGATCAGACTTCTCGCCCACATAATGACCGGTAATGACCGTAATCTCGGCCGTAACTCGAAGCGTCCCGGAGATCGTTGGCTGCGCCGGCTCGCGAGTGCCAACCTCCGAGGCGCTACTGCAGACATGCACTGCCAACATCAGCTTGGACACTGAGACGGTCAGCTTCAGGCGCAGTGTGCCACGGTTTGTTGCTCTCACGCACAGTTCTCATCAGCGGCCGCCAGCTGGCACGCAATACGCACACGCAGTTCCCGTCGCATGTCAGCTGCATCCACAGATCATCCGAGAACGCATGGCATGACTGTTGTCTCGAATGAATGGCAACGCGTCGCGGCCGACCAGTCCTACAGGCGCAGTTCCGGGCCCCGTACACAATTCTCGGAGGATGTGTTCGGATGGAGATAACTGGTGCCTGGAGCGAGCGACGAGGACAACTATTACTCAGGCGCGAACAACAGGCGTAACAGCTGACATGGCAGGAGTATGAGGGGGGCCACGTTGCGGGGCGTGTGGGGGTCCTACAGGAAGTATGGCTTGACAGATTCCTTGGGGCCCGGTAAGCAGAGCTACGGGAAGAGGCGGCTGCTGGCGCTATATTTGACGACGGCAAAGTCGCATTAGAGGAGTTTGAATAGGACGACTATTAGCCTACCGCGCATGAGACGAGAGGAAACTGTAAAGAACAAACGCAATACTAATACACCCCCCACGATGGAAATGCCCACCATAATCTATCCTGACAATTTGGGTGAGATGCGCCCTTTGTTAGACTCCCGGCTAAGAGACCGGACTTTACCCTGGGGGGAAGGAGACCATCGGTCATCTCCTACCCTCTCATAGTAGACCACCGGCAAACGGATTCATCTCCAATGCCGGGCCAACACACTCACATTGCTCGGTCAAAAGGTGGGCACTACTTGGGGCTCTTACATATACTACATCTCGCTCACTCTCTCACTACTTCACACTCTCCCTCTCCCAACAAAGACACCACCACAACACTCATTCACAATGTCCCTCGACCCCCGCATCCTCCACTACTTCCCGCCTGGCACCTGGGGCCTCGTGCGTTAACACTCCACAAGCCATCGCTGACCTCCAGATTGAGCCCCACTTCTCCGAGCACGGCAAGAAGGTCCTCTCGACTGTCATCACCTTTGTCGAGGTAAGCTTGCTTTTAACTGAAAGAGAACTGCGCTGACGTGCAGGACTACTGCATGCCCGCCGAGAGGGTGTTCCACAACCAGATCTCTGACGACCCCAAGCTCCGCTGGGCCTCGTACCCTCCCGTCATGGAGGACCTCAAGGCCAAGGCCAAGGAGCTCGGTCTCTGGAACCTCTGGCTCTCTGGCGGCGAGTTCCAGCACCTCGCCAAGGGCTCCGGTGCCGGCCTCACCAACCTCGAGTACGGTGTCATTGCCGAGATCTGCGGCTACGCCTCGCGCACGGCTCCCGAGGCCATGAACTGCTCCGCCCCGGACACCGGTAACATGGAGGTCATTGCCCGCTTCGGCTCGGACGCGCAGAAGGAGAAGTACCTCATGCCCCTTGTCAACGGCAAGATCCGCTCGTCCTTCTCGATGACCGAGTACGGCGGTGAGTAATTCGGGGCTTGCTGGTCACACGGCCAGCGGAATAGCCGGTCAAAGTGGGCACGGACGCTGACAGTTCCCAGTCGCCTCCTCGGACGCGTCCAACCTCCGAAACACTACTGCCGTTATGAAGGATGGCAAGCTCATCCTCAACGGCCACAAGTGGGTGAGTACAGCGTAGGAACCGGGGAATGCTTGTTGCATACCACGGCGGTTCGTTTAGCGCAACCCCGAACTCCATATACCCAACCTCCGAGAATGTCCCACCCATATACTAACCCACCCAGTGGATCTCTGGTGCAGGTGACCCCCGCTGCGGCGTTCACATCGTTGTCGCCGTGACCGACCCCGGAAACGAGTCCAAGCACAAGAAGCACACCCTTCTCCTCGTCGACCCCAAGGCTCCCGGTGTCGAGATCGTCCGCGCCATGAGCGTGTTCGGCTACGACGACGCCCCCGAGGGCCACTGCGAGGTTGTGTACAAGAACGTCGTTCTTGACCCCAAGCAAGCCATCGTCGGCGGCACCGAGGCCAACCTCGGCCGCGGCTTCGAGATGCTCCAGGCCCGTCTCGGCCCTGGCCGTATCCACCACTGCATGCGTTCGATCGGTGTCGCCAACCGCGCCCTCGACCTCATGGAGCTCCGCGTCTCCAACCCCGCCCGCAAGACGTTCGGCAAGCAGCTCAACGAGCACGGCACCGTCCTCGCCGACATCGCCAAGAGCCGCGCCGAGATCGAGGGTGCCCGCATGCTCGTCGTCATGGCCGCCCGCCAGATCGACCTCTACAAGGCCAAGGGCGCCCTCAAGGACATTGGTATTGCCAAGTTCACCGTGCCCCAGGTCACCCTCAACGTCATCGACCGCGCCATGCAGGTCCACGGTGCCGAGGGTATCTCGCAGGACCAGCCCCTCGCGTCCATGTTCGCCCACGCACGTACCCTCCGCTACGCCGACGGCCCCGACGAGGTCCACATCCAGCAGGTTGCCAAGGTCGAGCTCCGCACTCGTCTCCCTTACATCACCGACCGTGCCGAGCGCGTCCGCAAGGCCGAGATCAAGATGGGCGCCGTCGCCCGATCGGACGCCAAGCTCTAAGCGTATAAGTCGCGCTTGCTTGCTCGCTCGTTAGACTCGTAGCGTAGTGTGTTGTTGGGCTAGTCTGTCAGTAGGATTAAAAGAAGACAAGTTATCAGTATGCGATTTGGTATGCGATCAATTTCCAGATGTGCGCGAGTGTGCGAGTAGCAGCATCTTGTAGATACGTGATCGCGATGCAAGGGCAGTGTCCATCAAGAAGCCAAGAGATCTATTAAACGTACAAGCTATCGACGCCGCAGCGCGTGCTCGAGGGCAGCGGTCCTGCGTGCGTTGAGATGGGCAGCAGCCCATCGTCCGTCGATGGGGCTGACCTCCTCTGTCGTGCGAGCCGCTCCAGATTCAACCAGAGCTTGAGCTCTTGTGCGCCCAACAGAGTCTCGGCGCGGAAGGGCAGCAAGCACCTCCGCGGCCCGCGCAGCCGAGGCCAGCGGATCGCGGAACATGTTAGGCGGCTCCTCGACGAAGAGCGTGACCCCCTCGCCGCCGTTCCCGTTCGCGTTCTCGCCCGCATCTGCTACAGTCAGCAAACGTCCGTGTACCGCGACTCACCAGATGCAGGACCAGTGACGAGGTCCCAAAGCCACTCCTCCCACTCGTCCCTAGCTTGCTCGACATGCTTCCCAAGCCAGGCCCACCACATATCCACCGCTGTGGCCTGGTCGACAGAGCGCGCCCGGCCGGCTGCGCGGCTGATCACATCCGCTGCACCGGTCCGAATGTCGATATCGTCGTCTTCCAGTAGGACGAGGAGGGAGCGGAGGAGTGACGCGCTGTTCAGCGAGTACAGCCGGGACGCGAGCGGCGTAAGGGCCGCCAGGGCGCTGGCGCGGCAGGGCTCGGACTGCTGTCAGCTAAGATCAAGAGGGGATGGGACGGGGGAGACGTACCTGGTCCTCGTGGGCTGCGGACGCCACCAACGCGGCCAGATCGCCGAGGCGTTCAGGCGTGGAGGAGGAGGAGAGGGCGCGGCCCAGGGCGCCGAGCGCCGCCTCCTTGAGCGGCACGGAGCGCGCATGCGACGCGAGGCGCAAGGCCTCGTCTGCCAAGGCCGCGATCTCGCGCTCGACCTCGCTCTCGCTGTCGCCAGAGGGCCACGCGGCGATGACGTCGAGAGCGGCCGTGCGCACCGCGTTGCTGCCCTTGCGCGCGAGGTTCGTCACTGCGCCGAGCGTGGTGGGGGTGTACAGCGCCGAGGCCGAGATCGCGCCGAGGCCCAGGAGCTGGGCGTCCTCCGGCACAGACGGGGCGAGGAGGGAGACGACGCCGTGGTCGGCGTCGTCAGTGAGGATGATGAGGCGCGCGGACGCGACGTAGAGCAGGTCGGCGCCGACCTGGCGCGGGGCGCGGAGGAAGCCTTGTGCCGCCGACGTGGCGGCGGAGAGGAGGGTTATGTGCTCTCCCTCCGCATGGCTCCTTGCTTCCGTCGCCTTGACTTCCTGCCCCGACGCAGGTCCACTCGCCCGCACGGCGGCAGCGTACGCCGCCATGCAGTCGAGGATAGCCGCCGGGATGACGGGGTGCGAGACAGCTCCCCACTCGCCCAGTGCGCCCTGCAGGCGGCCCTCCATCAGCTCACGGTCGGGCTGGCATACAGCCGGCCAGTCAAGGACGTCGTCCACGAGCCGCTGGAGGAAGAGTAGACGGCCATGGAGGAGGTTGAGGTCGTCGGATGAGTGCGATACGCGTGTAGCAGTGACTTTGGCCTTCTCCAGCGCACGCTCTGGACTCAGCAGGGAGGAGAGCGCCTGGCTCGCGACCTCGCGGACCTGCCACTCAACCGAGCCGAGGAACGGCTCGACGGCCGCGAAGAGGGCCTCGGCGAGGCTCTCGGCGTCCGCGCTCCACCGCAAGGAACGCAGGATGATGAGGAGGGGGAAGAGGGGCGAGTGCTCGCCGAGCGCGGTCGGGCCCTTGCCACGCGCCGCGCGGAGGTACGTCGTGATGAATGGCACGAGCGAGGGGTACTTGGCGTGCCATGAGGCGAGGGTTTGGCGGGCGGCGAGGGCCGCGCGCCCCGCTTCGTCCTGCGGCCTCGAAGTGGAGAGAGCGCGGTTGGTGAGGGTGGAGAAGAGGATAAGGCCGACGTTGCGCACGTTCCAGTTCGCGCTCCCGAATGCCTGGAGAGACACGGTGAGCGTGCGCTCGAGGTAGCGCGGGTAGAGGCGGGCCTGCTTGGCGTCGAGGAGGACGATTTTGAGCGTGTTCATCGCGTGTACCTTTGTCGGGTCGGAGGAGGGGGAGACAACGGAGGCCAGTGTGAGAAGTCGGTCGACGGCGCGATCGAGCTGCGCGGCGTCGCCGGACACGAGGGCGAGGAAGGAGTAGGGAAGCGCAGCGGAGCGGCGGAGCGTCGACAGCCTGCCCTCCTCGACGGTGGCGAGCTCGGCGTCGACCCACTGGTTGACAAGGTGCGCGAGGCCGTCGCGCTGGCGCACGGCCAACACAACGGAGCCGAGGGCAGGGGCGATCTTGGAGAACGTGCCGCGGTGCCGGATCTCGTGGAGCCACGTTAGAAAGGTGCGGCCGGCGGCGTCGACCTCGGCGGCGCTCCATACCGTCTGCTCCTTCGCGGCGAGGGGCACAGTGATGATAGCAGAGAGCAGTTCGCTGACATCAGCATTGTAAGGAGGAGGCGTACTCACGCTGCCTCGCGCATCGCGCGCCAGCATCCGGAAAGGAGGTTGGTGTGGTCGAGCGCGTCGTCTCCCTCCTCGTCCTCCCCGATAACCTCGTACGCGCGTGCGATCTCATGCGCTGCGGTGTCGTTCTCATCGGACGGTCCCAGAGAGATGACCTTGCGTGTGGCAGCCCAGACACGCTGAACAAGTGCATACAGCGCGTGCAATGTTGGGCTCCATGCATTCTGCGCTTCTGGCGACCTGAGGTCGAGGCAGTGGACGAGTTCACTGTGGTCAGATTCATCATGGAGCAAGCATCTGGCACTTACACGATCGCACTCAATGGGCCATGCAGGGGGTACTCCACGATCCCCTTCGCCAAGTTCTCCTCGACCTTCTGGACGTGCCGCTCCAGGAGCTCGATGAGGTCGCCCACGAATGCAAGAGCTGGTCCTTGGCCGGTAGGAAGGACAAGCTTCGTGAACACGATGCACAGCGCCGCGCGGCCAGCGTCAGCCTGGGTCCTGCGAGGGTGGTTGATGCTCTCGCGCGCCGACTGGAGCAGGCGCTGCGCCGACGGAGATTGCAAGCTCTCGAACTCAGCCAGAGGGAGCGGCGCCTGAGCGATTCTGTGGTCAGCTTGGATAGCACATTCGTAGCTTACAAGTTACGCGCGGTCACACGCGAGTCGACGAACTCGCTCGCCTGGCATGCGATGAGATCGGCCACGCGCGCCGGTGTGTATACTGCCTCATGAACGGCTGAGCCGTAGACGTCGATGTAGAGTTTCAGGAGCTTGAGCGCGAAGATCGATCGCAGAGGCGGCATCTCACGGCACGCCTTGATGCTCGGTGACAAGTACTCGTCGAGCCACCACTTGTGGAATGCCGCCGAGATCTCGAGGGCTGCAGACGCCCTCTCCGCAGCCCCGGGCTTCCCCTTGGCGCCCTTCGCCACTTCCCGCCCGGCCACGCCCTCCAGCGCCAGCGTGTTGGCCAGGAACCCGTGCACGGCTGAGAGCATGTCTGTCCGACCCCCGGCCGTCGGGATCATGGTGTTGATAACCAGCGCGTGCTTCACCAGCTCCATCACGGCCGGCTCGAAGACGGCGCGCGAGTGAGCGAGCAGCTCGAATGCCATGACCCTGATTGCGATGTCGGCGTGAGAGATGGCCTCGCGCAGCCGGTCCTCAGGGAGACCAGTGAGCGAGATATATCCCGACGAGACACCGTAGCTTGCCGTCGCGACCCAGGCGCCGAAATAGCTGTCCTTCGTGCGCGCCTCGGTGTCGAGGAGCGCGAGGAGCGCATCGAACGAATGGCGGTGCACCTTGAACAGCGCGGGGAGGAGGTACCTGCTCATGGTGGGTACGCTCTCCTCTCCTCCAAGGTGGGGGATGAGGGGTTCGAGCATGACACGGTCACGCTCTTCCTCCGCCACTCCCGCCCTTCGTCGGCCAAGAAGCGCGACGATGGCATTGCACCGCTGCGCGGCGGCGTCCGCCTCGTCCAAGTCGGCGAGCAGGCGCGGGAGGAGGTCGGCGGGAACGATCTCGTCCGGCATGGTCTCGGCCATAATCGTGATTCCCATAAGGTTAGACCGGTGGCCGAGCGAGTCGCGCACGACGTCCGCGAACAAGCTGCCAAGGAGGTGTGGCCTTGCTGAGCTCGACGATGAAGAGGTGGAGGTGGAGGGAGGGAGCTCGGCGTCGAGCTTGACTGCGGCGGTGAGGCACTCGGCTGCACGCATAGCACGAGACTTGAGCGCGTGCGCGAGGTTCGGCATGATCAGGCTCGCGAGTGCGCCGCGAGGCTGGAGGGCTGGTGCAACTCGGGAGTTGACGAGCTCGATGACGCCCGGAGTCGGCAGCGAGACCGTGAGCTGCCGCAGAAGAACGGTTGAGTAGGCGAGGATATCTACATCGTTGCTATTGCTGTCGCGGGTGAGCGCGAGGTCCGTTGCCGCGGTCAGGACGTCGCTGCTTGTCAGTACCCTGTCGGACGACACGGAGTAGGTGAGGGAGGGCATGGGAACGACCCTGCCACACTCACAGCGTAAGCTCGCCGCCCTTCTTGCGGTACAGCTCCTTCCGAGCGACCTCGAGCGGCGAGGTCTTCTTCTTGTCCATGCCTCGCTCGTGGTGTTAGCTGCGATGCTGAAGTACGCACAGCTTCGCCTGCCCAGACGACCTCCACCACAAAGTCGAGCGCAGCCGAAATATTTGCTTCCGTTCCAACAACACTCCACCTTGAATGGCCACCCGATCAGCCCTCATCTCGCTCATCCTCGCCATCGACCTGCTGGACCCAGCAGTGAGACGCGAACCCTTCCTCCACTCTCTCTTCAGTCCTCGAACAAGAAAATCGACACCATGGCCGACGTTAAGCCCGACATCAAGGCCGAGGACAACTTTGTCCACCAGGTGGCCATCGAGGTGAGTCATCTCGCTTGTTGGACCTAGACCCGACTGACGACAGCTGTCGCGCATGATGAACCTCGTCAACCCGAACGACATATTCGCCCAGCGAGTCATCGAGATCGCTCGCGGTAACCGTACTGGAGCCGGATTTGTCCATGGTGAGTGGATATCCTTGTACTCTCTTGCCACTCTTGCCGCCTTCTCTATCGCCAGGAATGCTGACCACAGGCATGTCGACGTTCGGCAAGTTTTCCGAGGAGTCGCTGCTCTCGCTGCACTCGCGTATCCTCGCGCACGAGTCTCTCATGGCCAGTCGCGCCGATCTTTCGCCGCGCGGCAGCGTCAAGATGGAGGGCATGGACCACGACTCGTCCGACATCCTCGCGGCCGACGCGCCAAGCAAGGGCGGCCTGCGGCAGTCGGGCTCGGCGCCGAAGTTCAAGGCTCCGACTGCGCGCGCCTCGGTCTTCGGACTGGACAAGCTTGCAGCGCAGAAGCGGCTGAGGCCGGCGAGCCGCCGAGCAAGCGCTCCAAGATCGAGGTCAAGGAAGAGGAGAACGGGGGCGTGTTCAAGGTCCCGCCTGCCTGTTAAGCGGGAGACGCGCCGTGTCAAGCCTGAGAGACGCCTTCGCATGGCGGTGGTATCTCGGATACTGCCGAGCTCGGCTTGAGGAGTACCGCCGCAACCGGAACAAGCCTAGTACCCAAGTATCGGCGGCCAACGAGCGGAGAGACGACCGTAAGGAGCGTAGCCTCGGCGACTACCAAGTTACCAGAGCCGGTTGAATAAGGGCCTACCATGACGACCGGGAGCGCGATCGGAGGGACGACAGGTATAGGCGAGACGAGCGGGACCGGAATAACCGCGACGACTGGGACCGCCGAGATGACCGACGAGGGAAGAGCTGGGACGCGGAGCCGACACCGAGGACATCGCGGCCAGATCGCGATGGAGACGGCAGCCTGCGCGTGCCCAATCGCGGTTGGGACGAGACACCTGGCGCTTGGCCCAGGAGGGTGGAGCAAGGGCGGAGGATCGACGAGGCGGGCTGGGATGAGACCCCTAGCAGGAGCCGGAGTGGAAGTCGGCAGGGCAGCCCTGACTTTGAGGTCGACGCTAAGGAGTGGGAGGAGGAGCAAGTCAGGATCGACCGCGACTGGTACTCGCACGACGACGAGGGTGCAGTTGTGAGTTGCTGGCGCACCTAGTGACACAACTGACGCAGGCTGGCGATGATGAGCACAACCCCTTCGCAGTGGCAAGCGCTTGAACAGTCCAAGGAGGCCGAGATGCAGCAGAAGGTCGCCAAGCGCCAGACTGCCGGCAGCGCAATATGTGAGTCGAAAACAAGCTTCTCGAGGCTGACTGGCAGAACGCGGACAATGACAAGTGGGAGAACAACCGAATGTTGACGTCGGGTATCATCCAAGCAGGTGACATCGACCAGGACTTCGAGGACGAGGGCGACTCCAAAGTCCATGTGCTGGCCCACGACATTAAGCCGCCCTTCCTGGACGGTTCGTCCATCTATACTCGCCAGCTGGAGCCAGTCAGCGCCGTCCGAGACCCGACGTCGGATATGGCAGTGTTCAGCCGCAAGGGCAGTGCTCTCGTGCGGGAACGGCGTGAGAGGCAGGAGCGCGAGAAGGCGGCCGCTAAGGCTGCGAGCTTGGCCGGCACGACTCTCGGTAACCTCATGGGCGTCAAGGACGAGCCTGAGCTTGGCGCGGAGGGTCAGAAGGACAGCATTGACGAGGGCGAAAATTACAAGGCCGGGTCGCAGTTCGCCACCCACTTGAAGAAGCAAGAGGCTGCGTCAGACTTCGCGCGCAATCGTACCCTCAAGCAGCAGCGCGAGTATCTCCCAGCCTTCGCTGTGCGTGAGGAGCTGATGAGGACGTTGCGGGACAACCAAGGTGAGTTATGATCTCACGGGCGAAGCTGACATCGCAGTCACGGTTGTTATTGGCGAGACTGGTTCGGGCAAGACAACGCAGCTGGCCCAGTTCCTGTACGAGGACGGGTACTGCTCCAATGGCCTGATTTGCTGCACGCAGCCTCGTCGTGTTGCTGCCATGTCAGTCGCCAAGCGTGTGAGCGAGGAGATGGAATGCGAGCTCGGCGGGCTGGTCGGCTACTCTATCCGTTTCGAGGACGTCACCTCCAAGGCTACCAAGATCAAGTGTACGTCGGCGTCGGGCTGAGAACTGCATGCTGACCCATCGCAGACATGACGGATGGTATCTTGCTTCGCGAGTCTCTCACCGATCAAGACCTCGACGACTACAGTGTTATTATTCTCGACGAGGCGCACGAGCGGTCTCTGAGTACCGACATTATCATGGGTCTCCTGCGGAAGAGTGCGTCTCACCGCTAAGGCTTTGCTGACTTCTTCAGTTATCACTCGCCGCCGCGATCTCAAGCTGATTGTCACGTCCGCCACCATGAACGCCCAAAAGGTGAGCTACAGAAGGCATTAGGTAGCTGACCTCAGTTCTCCGACTTCTTCGGCAACGCTGCGCAGTTTACTATTCCGGGGCGTACATTCCCCGTCGAGATCTTCCACTCCAAGTCGCCGTGCGAGGACTATGTCGATAGCGCCGTCAAGCAGGTCCTCCAGATCCACCTCACCAGTCCCAAGGGCGACATCCTCGTCTTTATGACAGGTCAAGAAGACATTGAAGCGACTTGCCAGGTCATTGAGGAACGGTTAGAGCAGCTCGATGATCCAAAACCATTAGCTGTACTACCCATCTACTCGCAGATGCCGGCCGACCTGCAGGCTAAGATCTTCCAGCCTACACCGGATGGGAGGAGGAAGGTCGTCGTGGCGACCAACATTGCGGAGACCTCGCTAACAGGTGGGTTATGTTCGTTGTGAGTTGCTAACCCTCGCAGTCGACGGTATCCTGTATGTTGTGGACGGAGGCTATGCCAAGGTCAAGGTGTACAACCCCAAGGTCGGCATGGATGCGCTCCAGATCACGCCAATTTCTCAGGCCAACGCTGGGCAGCGCACTGGCCGTGCTGGACGTACTGGCCCAGGGTGAGTTAGGCTACTCATGTTTCGCTAACTCTCGCGCAGTTACTGCTACCGTCTGTACACGGAGACGGCATACCTCAACGAGCTACTGCCGAACAACATCCCCGAAATCCAGCGTACCAACTTGGCTAACACCGTGCTCCAACTCAAGACGCTGGGTGTTAAGAACCTGCTCGAGTTCGACTTCATGGACCCGCCACCGCAGGACAACATCATTCAGTCCATGTGGCAGCTGTGGTTCATGGGTGCGCTAGACAACCTGGGCGACCTGACTGAGGACGGCAAGGCCATGTCCTCCTTCCCGATGGACCCGGCGCTCGGCAAGATGCTCATCGTGTCCGAGAAGAACGGCTGCTCGTCCGAGATGCTCACCATCGTCTCGATGCTCTCCGTCCCCTCCGTCTTCTACCGGCCCCCGCAGCGGGCGGAGGAAAGCGACGCGGCGCGCGAGAAGTTCTTCGTCCCCGAATCAGACCACCTCACTCTACTGCACGTGTACACGCAGTGGAAGAACAACGGCTATTCGGACCACTGGTGCATGAAGCACTTTCTCCACCCCAAGATCCTGCGCAAGGCGCGCGAGGTCCGCGGTCAGCTCGAGGATATTATGAAGTCACAGAAGATGTCCGTCGTGTCCTGCGGCACCGACTGGGACATTGTTCGGTGAGTCGTCCCCTTTCCCAGCTTCAGCCCACGCCATGAAGCTGACGACAGTAAATGTATTACCGCAGGATACTTCCACCAAGCGGCGCGCGTCAAGAACCTTGGCGAATACGTCAACATCCGCCAGGGCACACCGTGTGTGCTGCACCCAACGTCGGCGCTGTATGGCCTAGGTTACATGCCCGACTACGTTGTGTACCACGAGCTGGTGCTCACCTCGAAGCGTACGTCTCTCTGTCCTCCCCATTCTCCTTCGCCGCCGTTCGTCCTCTCCTCTCCGCTTGCCACAGGCCTTTTTTCAGCTGACATCAGAATACATGATGTGCGTCACCTCGGTCGATCCCTACTGGCTCGCCGAGCTCGGCGGCGTCTTCTTCTCGATTCGCGAACGCAACTTCGACGGCTTGCAGCGCGCCCGCGCCGCGCAGGAGTTCAACCAGAAGACGGAGATTCTGGCGCGCATGGCCGAGCAGCGCGAGGAGTGAGTCTTTTGTTGCTGTGCTTGATGCTGATACCCAGGATGGAGAGGAAGAAGGCTGAGGAGATGCGCGCCGAGGCGGTTGCGCGCACCCCGAGGATCGGGGGTGTGGGCGCCACGCCCCGCGTGCCGGGGACGCCGAGGAGTGCGGGGATCGGCGCGGGGGCGAGGTTGAATCGGATGGGGGCGACGCCTAGGCGGCGCGGGGGCGGGATTTGATGTACCCATGAGTCCGGCAGTCTCGTTTGACAGTGGGGTTAGAGGCGGTTGACTTAGCATATGCCATCATTATTCTCTGCACTTGCATCCCTTCGGCACCATGCGATCAACCTGGGCAGCCACTGGCCCTGCTTCGTCAGTCAGAACGCTAACCTCCTGCCCCACGCGTCAACCGCCGCTATGCCCAACGAATCCATGCTACATGCGCAGGCTCTATGCGCAATGCGCTGCGGCAATATCTAATGCTATCCTTAACGGAGGTCTACGGGTGTGGTTTGGGTTGGGTTGATCGTGTGTGTGTCTCGTGTCTGAGATGCAGGAGGTACACTAGGCTTACGCGTATACGTCTAACAGTCCGTGGGGTAGGTGAAGCGGCGAGGCGTGCTCGCTGCTTATGACAAGGTGGAGTGCGGATGGAGGGAGTCAAGGAGGACGGAATGAGAAGGAAGAGGAGAGAGGAGGAGCGCCCTGCGCCCGCTCGCTCGCTACACACCCCCGCTCACATAATCACACAGTCCTTGTCCTTGTCCTTGCCGTTCGCGCCGTCCTTCATCGCGTCCATCTCGCGCTGGCGGTTCAGCGCCGCGCCGCCGCCGGATACACCTCCGGCGAGGCGTTTTGCGGCGCGCTTGTCCCCGCCCTCGGCTGCTTGGCGGTAGAACTTCATCGCCTGCTGGATGTTGGCCGGGACACCGACGCCAGTCTGCATGTCAGCGCTGATCAACAGGTGGGCGGCGCGAGTAAACGCGTGCACAGTGGATGGCAGACGCGGATGAACGTGTATGTGGGCGGATGGGCCAGATCATCAGGGTGTGTGTGGTGTGGCGTCGGGGCTGACGGTAGCCGGCGGAAAGGACCATCTCACGCCCGAAATCTGACATCTCCATCTCCGTCGGAAGATCAATGATCGGCAGTGCAACTCACCTCGGTGAAGTATCCGAGCGCGTACTGCGCCTTGGCGAGGCCCTTGTCGGCCGCCTTCTTGGCCCACAGGTACGCCTCGGTGTCCGACTGCGGCAGGACGCCCTCGGCGCCAACGAGATACCATGCCGTGAGGGCGAAGCAGGCGTCGCGGTGGCCCTGCTGTGCCGCAATGTTGTAGTAGTGGATCGACAGCGCCGCGTCCACCGGGCAGCCCATCTTGCCGTACTCGTAGCACTCGCCCAGCTTGAACGCGCTCGGTGCGTATCCCAGCTCGGCGGCCTGGGCTAGCAGCTCAGCTGCGTAGTCGAGGTCTATGAAGACAATGTTCTCGATTCCTCGCTCGTGCAGCAGGGCTAGCTCGTGCAGCGCGTGTGGGAACTCCTCAGTCGCATGCTCTGCCGAGCGCTTCAGCCACTTGACACCCTCCTTGGGCTTCTTGCTCAGACCCAACGATCCGTTCAACTCGGCTGTACCCAACCGGTACATGGCGCCGGGGTGGAGACCAACTGCTGCTTTCCTGCCATCGTTAGCGAAGCCCAGTTGTGACGAGAATTGGTGTAGTGCAAGGGGGATCAATGGCGCAGGGATGACCGACATAGGAAACAAGCACAGCACGCCTACGTATTGCTGCGCCCGCTCTCACTCACTTGTAGAACTGGATCGCCTTGGCACTCTCTCGCCTGGTGCCCCAGCCATGCTCGCAGCACGTTCCAGCGCGGTAGCACGCATCTGGGTGGCCGTGCTTGGCCGCCAGTGCGAACAGAGGGAACGCCTTGTCAAAGTCCTGCTTGCCGCGGGTTGTTCCAATGCCGTTCGCATAGCAGTCGGCCAGGAAGTACTGCGCATCTGGGTAACCGCGGTCTGCGAGACGCCTCAACAGCGACGTGGCCTCCTTGATGAGCTCGTCGCGCTTCTCGTACGCAGCAGCGTTCGGGCGATTGGCGGGGTCATGCGGGTCGTCCGGGTTGGGCGGCGGGACCATACTCTTGGCAGCGTCGATCATGAACACGGCAAACTCGAAGATGAGCTCCGGGTCATTGGTCTTCTTTGCGTTCTCGCGGTACAGCTCGAGGGTGCGGTCATGGGACAGCAGCTCGGCCTGCTTACCAGGTCGCAAATGCGCTGGGAGAGAGTTAGCCCTAGACATTGGACGCGAACGCGCGGGGTCGAAATCTTGGCAGGTGACGAAACAATTGAGATGTGACGGGGAATGGCAGACTTACATTGGTCCATTAGCGGCGCTGCTGGTTGCGATGGCAGGCGGTACTGGGAGCTGCGGGCTGACGCGCTGCCGGGGTTTCCTCGGCCGATGTCGCCGTACTCGTCATAGGACTGGTGGCTGTATTGCGATGACATGGTGTGTGTGCCGGGGAAGGGGTGAAGGTGGGAAGGGAAGGTGTCGATGGGGAGGATGGGTCGTGGCTATGGAGGAAGCGTTCAGCGACGACAATTCGGGGCGCCTGGTAAGGTTACGCGCGGATGGATGGTGTCGACGGAGAAGGGAGTAAGCAATGGCCGGCGGGCCGTTGTTGATGAAGTTGGAGACGCGCGGTTGTGGCCGACCGAATTGGTGGGGGTGAAGTTGGAAGGTCGTGGCGGGGTAGTCGTTTGCGGATCGTAGGTAGGCGTAGGGTCTGTGCACCGTGGTGGCTTGACGCGTGTGTGTGAACGTTGAGGAGAGAGAGTGGGAGAAAGAATGAAGGGAAAGAATGGAAAGTGTAGATGATGAGGATAAAGAAGAGAGTTTGATGGATGAAGAAAAACAAGGTGCGGATGGAAGTGATGGAAGTAGCAGAGGATGGGCTTGGCTTGGCTTTGAAGAGGTGGAGCAAAGGCAACGCGGGAAGGATTCCTGGAGGGAGGAAGGTGCAACAATCGAGTTCTTGGCTTTGATGCTTTCCGCCGGCCGCCTGCCGAGAAGCTCTCGCGGATCGCTCGGTGCAGGCGCTCAACGCTTGCTACGGTGAAGGGAAAGGGGAGGCACGTCGCTCTACGGTGAAGCCGGAATATTAGGCTCACTCGATCGACCTTTGGCACCGATTTTCCACCCAGGGTCAACCTGACAATCATCCGAGGAGAAAGTTGGGAAAACCGACCATTTCGATACTACAACCTCCATCGCGAAGTCACTCGAGTAACTGGTCGTCGGTCCAACAACCGCTACGTCCATTCAACACACCCACACTACCAGCACACGCGCGCACAGCCGACCGTCCTTGACGCTCTCATCCCTCACTCCTCTACCCATCCGTCCAGATCTCGAGTGGACGACAGAGGCAGTGCCGATTTTCCCCGTCCCCTTCTCCTCTTCTCCCCCTTCTCGCCGACATGCGGTCTATCCTTGCCTCGCTCCGGAGGCCACTACTCGCGCGCGGCCTCGCGACCGCTTCCGAGCCTGCCGCCGCCACCGCCAACGCCAACGCCAACGCATCCGCCTCCTCCTCATCAGCACCAGAAGCCCCCGCGGCTCCATGGACGCCGTTCACGCAGCGCACCGGAGTGATCGCGCGTAAGCGCGGCATGACATCGCTGTGGGACAACAGCGGCAAGCGCTGGCCCGTGACGGTCCTCCAGCTCGACAACGTTGAGGTCATCCGCCACACCCAGCCTCCAGCCAACGACCCCAAGCAGCTCCACTCGCTCCAGCTTGGGTCGAGCGACCGCCGGGAGAAGACGATCAACAACGCCATGAAGGGGTACTTTAGGGCTCACGGCGCGACTCCCAAGCGCAAGCTCCAGGAGTTCCGCGTTACCCAGGACGCTGTGCTGCCCGTCGGCACCAAGCTCGGCGCGTCGCACTTTGTCCCAGGGCAGTATGTGGACGTGACTGCTACTAGGTGGGTGTTGCTTGAGAGGTTCTTTGGTCGGGCAGGTGCGGATAGATGCGCGAAGGCTTTGAGAGCCTGAGCCGCGTACGTTGGGATAGCAGGTACGGTAGAGGAGCGCTCTGGTGTGTGCTCGCTGTCCTCCACATGCGTCCTCCCCGTATTTCCTCCGTCTGTCTCCGTCTAAGGGACACACTATACGATCGCGCGGACAATAACTAACACGCAGCATCGGCAAGGGCTTCCAGGGTGGTATGAAGCGCCACGGCTTCCACGGTCTCAAGGCGTCGCACGGTGTGTCCGTCACCCACCGTTCCAGTGGTTCGACCGGTTCCAACCAGGTGAGTTGAGCTCTCTCTCACTTCTTTGACACCGCTCACACGCAGGACCCCGGCCGCGTCATCCCCGGCAAGAAGATGCCCGGACACATGGGCAACGTCAAGCGCACGACGCAGAACCTGCTCGTGCACCGCGTCGACCTCGCGCTCAACCTCGTCTTTGTGCGCGGTGCCGTCCCCGGTGTCGACGACGCGTTCGTCTCGGTGCGCGACTCGAAGAAGAAGGTCGCGTACAAGGCGCAGGGCAACCTCCTGGCTGGTAAGCCCGAGAGCGAGTGGCTGCCCGAGGGCGTCAAGGCGCTGCCTATGCCTGCTGGCACGGTCGAGAAGCAGACCCAGGAGGGCTGGCCCGAGATCATCCAGTGGCAGGGCAAGACGGCCTAGAGGAGGCAGTAGTTGGTAGAGCACAGTGTCCACATGCATCTCACTTCACTTGCGGCGGACACGGAGCTTAAGTGAAGTCAGTGCGATACGAAGATGATCACAGCTGTGGACGTTGCGGGGTTGCTGCATGCAGCAGTCTTTGCTCTCCTCACGCGAGCGTTTGCCAGACCGAGCGTCTGTGACAAGTCTAGCATATCAGCCTAATAATACACCTCCATCTAATCGTCCTAATCAACTAGCGTCTCCTCGAGCGTCTCGTCCTCCGGCAAGGAGTCCTGCACGACCGTCTCCTCGAGCACTTCTCTCTCCCTCATCTCCTCCGCGGCATCCCCCTCAGTCGTTGTGGACAGATAGCTCTCCTTCGTGACCGCCGCCGGCCGCTTGGCGCCGCCCATACCAAACAGTGTCGTCTGCTTCGGCCCAGCCTGTCCCGCCTTGCGTTTCTCCGCGGCCTTGCTCTTCGGCCGCAGTCCCTTCGCGTCCTTCGCCTCGATGTCGTCGACGCGGTCGAAGAAGCTCGTGCTCTTGATTGAGTCGAGGGGCCGCGCGATCGCCGCCTTCGCGAAGGGGTTCGCGGCCGGCCGCTTCGCGAACGGGTTCTTCGGGGCTGGACGCTCGAACTCGAGTTCGTCGTCCGCCTTGCGCTTCGGCGACGTCGTCAGGGAAGCGAGGGGAGCGAGTCGTCGAACGTCTTGCCCGCCGTCGAGTCGAACGGTTCCATCGACTCCTCGTCCTCGATCTCGATGTGGTTCTCGGGCCAGGTGTCTCGGGACGACAGTGCGCCGGGAGGCGAGCGGCGTCTCGGCCCTCACTGACTCGCCGGCGTCGGCGCCGGCGCCGGGCCGCCCTCCAAACGTCCGCCGCCGGGAGGTCGGGGCAAAGTCGCCGAACTCGCGCCGCGACCCTGCTCCAGGCGTCGCCCGCGGCCGGCTGACGTACTCGGGCATCGGGGCCGCGTCGACCCAGCTATCCCTCGGCGCGGCCTTCTCGGCCTTGACCCGCGCGATGCGCTCAGAAAGGCCGGGGAGGTGGTAGAAGTCGGCGAGCTTGCGTGCCGCGTCGAGCGACGACGTCGAGTGCATCAGCCGCGTGAGGTCCAGTGCACGGGCCAGGGCGTCGGCCTTGCATGCGCCCTGAACGAGCTGGAGGAGCTCTTTGTCAATCTGGATGCGGGCGGAGGCGTCCGCGTCGGCCGACTGGAGGACGAGGTTACGCGCCACACGCTCCTCGAGAGCGCCCTGGGCGTTGTCGACGCCGAGGAGGGGCATGGAGAGGTCGAGATCCTGGATCAGGGGGCGGGGGAAGGACGGCTCACGGTCCGCACCGCGCAGGATGATGGCGTGCAGCTTCGAGTTGTCGCCGCTGACACCGACGGGCCAGTATGTCTCGCGCTTGGCTCCGCGCGCGACCTCGGCGTCGAAGAGAGGCACCCAACGCGACTGCCCTGGACGGCGGAAGCGGTCAAGAGCGGAAAGCACGCCAGCGCTGTCGTAGATCACGGGAACACCCTCGCTTGTAAAGCCCGCCCATGCCAGCGTTGTCTTCTTCGGGAGCGGAACACGGCCCTCCTGCACCATGTCGAAGGTCTCGAGGTCGAGCAGCGTGTATCGCAGGTTCTGGCAGCCGTCGAGCGACGTCCCGCCCTCCCTGTGAATGGCGAGCAAGGCGTCGCGCCCAGCCGCAAGCGTGATGACCTCCTCGCCGAGACGCCACACATACCGCTGCACGCCGGATGCCGTGAAGAAGCGCACCATACCCTTGCTCGTCGCGACGATGACTGTGCCCAGTCCTCTCTCCGGCCCGCCGACGGCGACAGACTGTGCTTCCTCGCCGGGTAGTAGGCTCACACTCCAGTCGCTGCTCGACGCCCAGCTGTCGTAAGGGCGATAGTGCACGGTGGAGGCCGTCTCGCCGTCCGACCGGGCTGCGTATGCAATGCCCTGCTCGCCCAAACTCGCCATCTCGTACTTCGAGTAGTCGGAGAAGTGATATCCCCTCCGCGCAGACTTGTCGTGGAACTCGACATTGACGACATTGTGCGTCTCCTGGTCAGTCGCGTCGACGACACCAATCATGTTGAAGGCGAGGTATCGCTTCTTGTTCTTCCACGCTGTGGCGCCGGGCACGAACGACGGCTGCGCCTTGGTGACATTGACGACCTCGGTGCGTCCAGCCGCCCACTTGTCCTCTGCGTCGGGCTCGGCGAACGCGCCGTCGTCGTCGATCAACCAGTCGTCGCCGATGTCGTCGCCGAGCTCCTCGCCCACGTCCTCGAGATCGTCCGCGCCATCGCCAAACAGGTCGTCGTCGTCGAGCAGCTTGTCGGTTTTCCGCGCCAGCGCCTCGTCGGAGAGGAATGGCGACGCGAGGTCAGCAGGCACCGCCTCAGCCCAGCGGCTGAACGAGCCGTCGTTGGCCGTGAACGCGATCATGTTCGACGTCGGCGACCACGACAAGCCCGTCACGCTGCCCTCGGGGTACTGAAAGCGCGCGACGACGTGCCGCCCGTCCGTCGCCCAGATGAGGATCTGCGTGCCGGCCGCTGAGGCGAGGTACTTGCCGTTCGGGGACCATGCGAGCTCGGCCACGGGCTCCCTGTGGCCATCGGCGGTGAAGCTGCCAAGCTTGCTCCAGGTATCCCGGGCGACGATGCCGACATCGTGCGTCCGCAGCGGCACGGCGAAGAACTTGCCACTCGGGTGCCACGAGACGTAGCACGACGTCTCGGCGTCGGGCTCAGAGGGCCGGATCATGCCTTCGATGTTGCGCTTGTTGAACGGCGTCGCCCCGCTCGTGTCGTACACCTTGAGCTTGCCGTCACATCCAGCTGTGACGAGGTATTGGCCATTGGGATCCCACGACGCGGAGCGGACAGCGCGGTCGTTATCCGAGAGAAGCTGCACCCTCTCCCTCTCATTCACGTAGACAATCTTGACGATGAAGTCGCTGCCATTAGCTACGCCTCGCAGCACACTCACTCGCTGCACACGGCTACCCGCTGCCCCGCCTCGTCGACCTGGACCCAGCGCACGGGCACGCCAGCCGAGCGCGTAATATACCCGTCGAAGTCGTTGCCGCGGAACGCGCGCGCAATGTTGTCCAAGCACCCCGTGATCAGCAGCTCCTTGGACGCAGTAATCGACGTGACCGCCTCCTGGTGGTTGTCGTGGAATCCAGGCTCGGCATCGGGGTCGTCGGCCTTGTGGATGCGCACGAGGCAGTCCGAGCCGGCAGAGTAGATGGTTCTGGCGTCAGCACGGCGGACGACATACCAGCCTTAGCTGCCCGGGACCAGCCAAGAGGCCGACGTAGACGAGGCGCGCGACTCACTTGCCGTCGGGGGTGAAGCACACCCGTGTGATGCCCGCAAGATGTGTTGGCGCCGTGCGCACGGCGTCGGGGTTGGCGTCGGCCATGGTTGCGGTGGGTAGGTGGTCGGTGTGGTGGTGTTGGTGTTGGTATTGACTTTGTTTGCCAGACGCGTACGAGACGCGTCCACATGAGTTATTTGATGCCGCCTCAGGGTCGCGCGATGGATTAGGCGTATACAGCTGGGTCTAATGGGAACGCCCAATGGTCATTACAAACGGAGTGTATTTGCGTGCCTGGGTGTGCAAGATCCACAACAGTACGTGGACGACGTTCCGAGTAGGAGAGGCTTACGCGCAACGTCGATGGATTGAGCTCTCGCCATGCAGCGTCGCGTGGTGTACAGTGGGAGGACATGGTGTTCCCTCAAGACACAGCAAAGGCGGAAAGGTGGTATGCCGACGCGATTCATTCAACTTGCACACAAGGGAGAATGAGCCTGTGAGGAGGACGACGAAGGGCATTGCCGTGGTTCGAGCACTGATCCGCACGAGATGTTCCAACTCCGCTGAGCTATCCTGCGACGACCGAGTACCAGTTACATGCATACAACAATGTGTGGCCTTGCGTTGGGCGGAGTGCGGCGAGGCACTACTGTGGACTTCTCTGGAGCCCTCTCGCGAGTAAAGGACGCTACAGTGACCCAGCGGGATATAGATGTGACTATTCCGTCCACTAGCAGCCACATTCGCGGGTGTCCCCTTTCGCAGACACCAGCCTCGTTGGAGAAGGAGAGCAGCGCGTCATGTGGGTATGCCGCATTAGCTCAAGCTCACTGCGCTCGTGTCCGTCCATTTCGTAACTCATCGGCGTCGCGTCGCTATGTACGCCACCCGCCGCTGGGGATGCCGATCCTGGCCGCGAGCTGCCGATACTGCTGGGTCGCGAGGGCGCTCGTCCGCACAGCAAAGATGGTAAGGCACACCATGAGTAAGAGCACATTGGCCGTCTGCTGTCAGCTGTCTCCGGTCATGCGGTCCAGCTGTCAGAGGCACCCACCACAAACTCGTAGAAGTCGCGCTGCTCCTTCTTGATCACCTTGCCGCATGCCTCCCACGCCGGCGTCACGCCCTTGTTCTCCCCCGACGCGGGCTTGCAGTGCAGCAGGCGCCGGTTGCCGAACGGCTGGCAGAATGGCTGATGCCGCTGGACATTAGCACATACTGAGTAGATGACAGTTTGATACCCACCTCATCCTCGGGACATGGCTCGCACACTCCAAAGGCCGTGCAGTCGTACCCCTCGGCGGGCTGCGCGACGTAGTGCGGCTTCTTGCCTGCCCTGGCATACACCGTATCCGGCTTTGGGGACTGCGCATTCGAGAAGCCGAGGAACGCGAGGGCGACGAGGACGAAGAGCGCAAGTCTGCCGTTAGCTGAACGCCGCTGTCGACAGCTCACCTTGCGCTGTAATGCCTGACAATCATGGTCTGAACGTGCGGAGGTCAACGCTCCTGCACTCGCGATGGACAATGAGTAGTGCTGAGACGAGATGCACTTCGAGGTGGACCATGCCACCGGGCCTAATCCCCGCAACCCCGTCATAGCCACGTGAGCGGCTGATGAATTTGATTCCGCTCTCCACCCAACGTCAGCGGTTAGGTTGCGCGTCGTCCCTCGTCCTCGCCTCTCAGTCATCGTCTGCCTTGCATCAACAACAGATCTGATCACAACTGCAATCTCGCCCTTACTCCATTCACTACCATCGCCGAGCGCTTGATAATCGCCTTCCCTTCACACTCGACCTTCCGCACGTCCTTTCTACGCCATGGCTGCCGTCGCGACCAAGATGCCAGTCAAGCTGGCCGGTGGCGGGTTGAAGGTGAGCTGGCCCCCCCCTTCCTCCAGACAGCTCTAACGCCAGACCTACTACCAGAACAAGATCGAGGCTGCCGAGCACGAGATCACGAAGAAGACGCAGAACTTGCGACGACTTGAGGCGCAGCGCAACACCTTGAACACGCGGGGTGGGTGACCATCAATGCCAACACAAACTAACTCTACAGTACGCCTCCTGCGCGAGGAGCTCCAGGTGCTGCAGGAGCCCGGAAGCTACGTCGGCGAGGTGATTAAGGTCATGGGCAAGAAGAAGGTGCTTGTCAAGGTCCAGCCCGAGGGCAAGTACGTCGTCGACTTCTCGCCCGACATCCCCATTTCCTCCCTCACTCCCAACCTCCGCGTCGCCCTTCGCGCCGACTCGTACCTCCTCCACTCGATCTTGCCGAACAAGGTCGACCCTCTTGTCTCGCTCATGATGGTGGAGAAGGTGCCCGACTCGACGTACGAGATGGTCGGCGGTCTCGACAAGCAGATCAAGGAGATCAAGGAGGTCATCGAGCTGCCCGTCAAGCACCCGGAGCTCTTTGAGAGTCTCGGTATCGCCCAGCCCAAGGGTGTCTTACTCTACGGCCCTCCCGGTACCGGAAAGACGCTTCTTGCGCGTGCTGTCGCCCACCACACCGACTGCCGCTTCATCCGTGTCAGTGGATCCGAGTTGGTGCAGAAGTACATTGGTGAAGGTTCGCGAATGGTGCGCGAGCTCTTCGTCATGGCGCGCGAGCACGCCCCATCCATCATCTTCATGGACGAGATTGACTCTATTGGTTCGTCGCGTGGCGGCGAGGGCGGCGGCGGTGGCGACTCGGAGGTGCAGCGTACGATGATGGAGCTGTTGAACCAGCTCGACGGCTTCGAGTCGACCAAGAACATCAAGGTGAGCTAACTCTCAAGTCTCTCGCTGACGTGCAGGTCATCATGGCCACTAACCGTATCGACATCCTCGACTCGGCGCTCTTGCGACCAGGGCGTATCGACCGCAAGATCGAGTTCCCTCCACCCAACCCCGAGGCGCGTATCACCATTCTCAAGATCCACTCGCGCAAGATGTCGCTCCAGCGCGGGATCAACTTCCGCTCGCTCGCTGAGAAGATGGGCAACTGCTCCGGTGCTGAGGTGCGCGGTATCTGTACCGAGGCGGGCATGTACGCCCTCCGAGAACGCCGCCAGTACGTCGGCCAGGAGGACTTTGAGATGGCCGTGGCCAAGGTGCTCAAGCGCGGCGCCGAGACCAACACGAGTGTCGGCAAGCTCTTCAGCTAGAGTGGGGGTGGTGTAGATCAGGATGAGCTTGTAGACAGCACTGGCATGTACGCATGGAGCAGCGTGAGCGTCAAGGGCGTAGAGGTGGCTGCGGGTTATCTTGGCGCTTGTTGCCACATCTCGTTGGCTGTTGCTAGTCGCAGTCAGAAAGTGCCGCTCTACAAGAGCTCTTCAGCAGGCTACCCAGCTCCAACGATGACCTGAGTCAGCCGTTCTTAATCCTGATGTCCTCGAGTGCTTGCTCGAGTG
The DNA here is from genome assembly GCA_020011015.1 of Cutaneotrichosporon dermatis. Classification (NCBI taxonomy): domain Eukaryota; kingdom Fungi; phylum Basidiomycota; class Tremellomycetes; order Trichosporonales; family Trichosporonaceae; genus Cutaneotrichosporon; species Cutaneotrichosporon dermatis. Next base: position 954,681 of record JAIGNX010000002.1, on the reverse strand, counting down.
CTGAAGGTGCTCAAGGCGGAGCCCATCACGTGACCTGCCTTCTGAAGTGGAGGTCAACGATCATGAACGCGCTTCACAACAACCTTCCTCGCCATCCACATAGTACACCATCTCAAGCCAGGCGTCACAATGGAGACACCTGTGCTCATCCTCGACAATGGAGCGTACAACATCAAAGCGGGGATATCAGGAGTCGACGTCGAGCCGCGGTACGCCACCCCTTCCCAGCTGCTATGTGATACACGTCCTGAGCTGACCGCAGCTTCTTCCCGAACGCCGTGGCGCGCTCCAAGACCGACCGCCGGATCTATGTGTCGGACGAGATCGAGACGGCCAGAGATCTGAGCGGTATAGCGTACCGGCGCGCGTTCGAGCGCGTGAGCCTCCTCCCCCCGCCGACCAGTACTAATGACAGGGCATGCTCGTGGCGTGGGACGCGCAGAAGCCCGTGTGGGACCGCATCTTCTCACCCGCCGGCCTCGACGTGAGCTAGCTGATCCCCCTTTGTCTAGCTGACGGCAGATAAAGCCGCCGGACACGTCGCTGCTCGTCACGGAGCCGTACTACAACCTGCCCAACATTGCCGAGACGTACGACCAGATGGTGTTTGAGGAGTGGGAGTTTGCGAGCTACTACCGGTGTACCCGTGAGCAGCTGAGAAGCTATGATAGCAGTAGCTGACGGCAGCGGCGTCACTCGTGCCGTACGGGGGCATGTTCAGCGACGAGACGGACGTGCCGCCCGAATGTATGGTGGTCGTGGACGTGGGCTACAGCTTCTCGCACGTGGTGCCGATGCGCGGCGGCGAGATCGTGTGGGAGCACGTCAAGCGGTGCGTCAGATTCAGGCTAGAGCTGACGACAGCATCGACGTGGGCGGCAAGCTGCTGACAAACCACCTGAAACACCTCATCTCGTTCCGGCAGTGGAACATGCTCGACCAGACGTATGTCGTCAACGCGGTGCGCGAGGCGTGCGGCTACGTCTCGCTGGACTGGCGCGGGGACATTGAGAAGACCAAGTGAGCCTCACTACAAGGGGGGAGCTGACGGGGAGGCGGAATCCGCGGTCAAATCCTATTGTGCAGGAGTACGTCCTGCCCGACTTCTCGGCCAAGTCGACGAGCCGGACGGGGTATATCCGCTCGGGGCCGAATGCGCGCCCGCCACCAGAAGGCGAGAAGGGGGAAGAGACGAAGCGGAAAGGGCCGGACGAGGAGGAGCAGGTCTTGTGGATGGGGAATGAGCGGTTCGCTGGGCCGGAGCTCTTGTTCTCGCCATCTGATATCGGTAGGTCTTGGAGTGTGGTCGACCTGACCCTCGCAGGCATCAACCAGACCGGCCTGCCGGAGACCATTGCGTACGTCATCTCCCAGATGCCCCAGGAGCTGCAGGGCATGTTCTGGGCACATATCGGTATTGTGGGAGGACTCGGCAACATCGAGGCGCTGGGCGAGCGATTGTGAGTTAAGTTTTGCGCCTTGTGTTAACTCGTCCAGAGAGCGCGACCTGAGGGCACTGTGTCCTGACGACTATGACATTGGCATCTACGAGGTTTTCGAGTACGTCTCCTCCGTCTCCTGCCGAGCTTCAGCATAGCTGTTCATCAAGCTGACATCCAGACCAGCATCCGCGCCGTACCAGGCAGCAGCAGCCCTGACCTCGCACGAGAACTACCTCCCCACCTACCCCGTCACGCGCGCCGAGTACCTCGAGCACGGCTCGTCGATCTGCCGCCGCAAGTTCGGCGGGCCGGCGTATAATGTCGAGCCGCCAGGCTTCAGCCGCGATGGCGAGCCTGTGGATGAGGAGGAGCAGGAGCTGCGGTATGCGCTCGGTCTCGACAGTATACGCGGCAAGGGGAGCAAGAAGCGGAACAACGACGAGGAGGTCACGAGCGGGAACTGGGGTGGGCGGCGGCGGCGGGCCCAGGGAGGTGTATTGGGTGGTGTGCGATAGCCATAGTTTGTATGCATTATTGCATTATCAACGGTCGTTTGCATCGATGTGCATGTATATGCATGCATAGAGGTGGATATGTCCATGCATCGATGTGAATATATCCACGCATCGATGTGCATAGATGCATCGAGTTAGGCTCGATGTCAAAAGGTAGAGCGCCAGCGAGACGCCCTCATCGACCCGTAGCAGCCCCGGCGGCCAACCGGAGGTGTCGAACCGAGCCCGATCATGAAGCCTTGACCGGGACCCCCCCCCGAGGTGCTCTGGACGACTTAGTGCGCGTGCGTCCAGGGATGGCGGAATCAAATTCCCCGCGTCCAGGGTTTTTGTCATCCTGACCTCTGAGAGTATCGAACCGAGGGCCTATAGGTTAGCGAAATCGAAGCCAATAGGTATTGGGTTGCTTCCACTGAAGCCATAGGGTCCCCCGGTTGAGTGCTAGGATTGGATGACGACTCCTTATGAACCGCCCAACCGGCCATTTTCACCACCGTACGGTCGAGCGAGCATGCATCCTAGAGTCATTCGACCGCTTGGCTATGAGAAATAGCACAATGCAAACTGTGCAAGCGAGGGCGATTCGGAACGCCCCCTCGCGCATGCATGCGCTGTCCTAGGCAGTAGGATGAGAGTAACGAGTACGATACATGACCGCCCAGCTCATGGCTCATCTCGGGCCGTCATCACCTATCTCCTTTGCTCCTCGCGTGAGGACAAGAGGTCACTGTCTGTCCCAGATTCAAGGGTAGGCTGTACAGCTGAAATACCGCGCGTCTAAATGGCCAGTACCATAGCCCTCCGTCATCTAAAAGTGGAGGTCGATAAAGTCGGTCCCACGAAGTCAACCTCTCGCCACCTCGCCTTCTCCATCTCCCACCACCTCGTCACCATGGCCACCCTCCGCTCCCTCCGGCCCCTCGCGAGCGCCCTCCGCTCCGCCCCCTCCTCCTCCCTCCTCGCTCGCCCCACAGCCCGCTTCACATCCTCCTCCTCCCACCTTCCCACCGGCACGACGCGCGACCCCGCCCATCCGCACCTGTACTACCACCTCCTCCCGTCCCCCGCCGCGCCCGAGTCCATCGCCCTCTCCTTCCTCCCGGCCCACCCCCTCCCGTCCTCCTCCACGATCATCGGGAGCCTGCCCGCCAAAGCTGGGGCCGGGCTGCATGACTTCCGCGAGAATCAGGCGTTCAGGGGGGTGTTGAGTGCGGCCATCAAGGACGGGCTCGAGAAGAAGGTCGATGGCGGGCTCGAGTATGAGGCGGAGATGCGCCCGGGGGACGGGTATATGACTCTGACGGGTGAGTCTGGTGTGGGAGGACGCGGTGGGAGAGCGTCGCAGTCGCTTTCGGAGGTCGTTGGAGAGTTGTCACTTCTCGCTCTCTTTAACGTCGCCGAGGTAGTGTTGAGTAGGCGCTGACGCTGGGCAGACGAGCGCGCCGTGCCGCCCCAAGGCCGTATCGGCGAGACCGAGGATCTGATCGGAAGCGTCTTCGTCGAGAACGGCAAGGTGAGTGCGCCGTCGTCTAGCACCCCTCGCGTCACCATGATGTCTGGTGTGCTCTTCATCCCTAGCGCTCGCCCTTCCTCTTCCTCAGCCTCTGCCTCTTGATGGAGCTGTTGGCGCCGACAACGTGGTTTCTCTCGCCGTCCTCTTTCCTCCCTTGCGAGACTGCGAGTCTGTCTTTCGCCCATCGATCTACATCCATCACATTGCCTCACCCCATCACCGTTGGTGCCTCTCGGCATCGGCGCTCGGCGCTTCGCGCCTCACCACGCCTCGCTAACCCCAGATTGTCGCGAGCACCTACGAGGCCTTCCCGTCCTACCGCCTCGTGACGCCCAATGGCGTGTGCACGCTCTCGCCTGGTCTGGACGCGCACGTCGTCGCGTACCTCGAGAAGGTCGATGCAGCGGAGCGCGAGGAGCATGGTGGAGCGCAGTAGGGCCCCAAGGCGCAGTAGGCGATGTACTTGTACGCTATGGCGTGTGGTGATAGAGCATAGACTGCCGGTCGAGGGGCGGATGCGCACTAGTGGCCGAGGACGATGGATACTTCCCGACTCATACTTATCGACTAACACAGGCCGTGGCGCTATCTCATGCTCGCACGTCGCACAGCTCCGCGCTCACGCGGCTCGCAATACACTAACTCTGCATAACTAGCAGCTGCGCCACGTCTAGCACGTGTCTGCAAGGCGCCGCGTCCTACCTCTACACTACACTCCTACAACTCTCCTCGCTCGGCTGCATTACGCCGCAGACACTCGCAGCTATATATGTGTCCGTGAGGGCTTTTGCCCGGTCTATACTCGTACGTGAGTGCGGGGGCGTGGGCGGGTGGCGATATGTATGGGTCATCCCTACTGTGCCCACGGTCGCCAAACTCGTCCGCGGGGGAGACGACTGCCCAGACCACCTATGGGCGGTCTGGACAGACTGACGCCTAGCCCGCCTAGTACCGGCGCTGGTCCGCGTCGGGGTCAAGCGGTGGGTCCGCCATCAGCGTGAAGTTCTGGCTGCGGTCTATGCCGGCCAGCGCTGCGCTCAGGCCGTACTCGTCTCCTGCAGGCCCCGTACCCACGCGCGCGGAGTCGGGGAGACGGAGCGGCGCCTGGGCCCGGTTGTCGTGCCCTGAATCAGAGCTGTTGGCCATCGAGAGCGACCCCATGTCCTGCGTCGACTGGCTCGTCGTCATAGTTGCCTCCTCGGGCCCGAGGCGGGGCACGGGCTTGCGGCGCATCGATGTCTTGCGCTCTGGCCCGCGCGGTGCTGCGCTGCCTGGTGAGGAGGGCATGGATTGCGGCTGGAAGGAGGAGGGAGGCGGGGCTGGTGTGGAAGTGCTCGCGGCCTGGGCGGCGGGATCAGCGACGCTGCCTTGCGACGGGCGGGAGTGGTGCGATGGGCGCGAGGCGAACGCGAACCCTGGCGTCACAGGCGTGTTGGGACCCGCCGAGTTGTTGGCGCCAGGCGTCATGTTGCCAACGGATGAGCCGCCAGGGGTGGCGCCGCCGGCAGTGCTCGACGCCAGGTTGGCCGCAGGGAGACGCATGGGCGTCGGTGTGGATCGGCGGTACCCGCTAGCGTCGTCGTAGGTGTCGTAGGGCATGGCACCGTCGGACTGGCGCTGCGCCTGCGTGGGAGGCGACATTGGAGGGTAGCCTGAGCTGGGGTGCGTCGCGTTGCTGTTGCGCGCCGAGTCGGGGCCATAGTCGCGCCCAGCTGCAACGGCCGAGGATGGTGGTATAGACGTGCCGAACGACGAACCGGGCGTGGCGGGAGGCTTCTCGTCAACGGGCGTAGTAGGTGCCGTCTCGAACGGGTTGTCGTTCGTGTCCGTAGTCATATTCGAGCCTCTACGCCGTCCGGCAGGGATGGCAGGGAACATGGGCTTCTCCCCACGCTCGGCGCGGTCAACACGGGCCATGTTGCTGTTGGCGTGGCTGTTGCTGTTCCTGCTCAGCCCGATGGCAGCGAGTGCGTGGCCAACGCTGCCGCGCGCGCTCTTGGTCTTGCGGAAGTTGGTGGGCTCGCTGATAAGGTTGCGCATGGGCGTCTGAGGCTCACGGCCGCCGGCGTCTCGGCGCTTCTCCCGCTTGGCCTTGCGCAGACAGAAGAAGGCGATGGCTGCGAGGATAAGAGCAGCAATCACGCCAATGACAATGCCGGCGATAGCGCCGCCGCCAATGCCGGACTTCGTGCTTTCGGTTGCACCGTCCGTCTCGTTGGCAGAGCCAGGCGACGCGCCGCCGGTGCTCGAGGCAGACGCAGTCGCGTCGGACGTGTCCTTTTTGACACAGCTGGTGTCGGAGCCCGCCGCGACTGTGAACGGCTCAGACTCGGACCACGTGCCCGCAGTGTCGTTGACAATAGCGAGGAAGCGATACCGCCCAGCTGGAACGTCGACGAGCCATGAGTAGGCCACGTTGGCAGTCCAGTTCTTGACGACGGTTGAGTTGACGTCTTGAGCACGCGCGACGAGGTGCATGTGCTCGAGGTTGTAGGGCATAGCGCCATGGCGAGCAGCAAGGCGGATGTCGGGTCCGCTGTCCTGGCGTGGTGCACGCTTGGCGGGTGCCGAGGCAGCGCCGCCGCCCGCAACAGCTGCCGTGGCCGGCCTGGTGTTGGCAGCAGGCGTATTAGACGTGGCAGCCGCTGGCGTGGACGCCCTGCTGGGGGAGTTGATTTGGTTGTTCGTTTGTGTGTTAGCAGCGTTGCCCGTGTTCGCATTGGCGTTGGCGGTGTTTGAGTTGGCGTTGGCCGCGCTCGACGACGTGGAAGAGGTCGATGTCTCGGTCTGTGGCGGTATGCTCTGGTCGACGCCGATGTTGAAGGCATACAGGTTGACAGAAAACTTGGACCTGTCCTCATTGCGCAGATCCCAGCGCACTTGCGCCTTGGTACATTGTGTGGCCGTCGCCATGGGGAGGAATATAAATGTCGGTGTGCCAGTGTACACAATTGACGTTTCTGAGCTGGACGCGGCTGGCGTTGCCGAAGACTGCGCGGCGGGGATGGTGTTCGCTGCGGGCGTGGTGTTCGCTGCGGGCGTGCTGGCGGGTCTAGCGGTCGACTGCGCCGGAGCGGCGGCTGAGCGAGTCGTGCTCGACGGTGCGGGTGCAGGCGCGGGCGCGCCGTTCTGCGCCAGCGCATAGCCTGCGAACAGGAGTGCGAGGAAAGCCGGGCGCATGGTGGGTGGTGTGGACAGGGATGGTTGGATGGGAGAGAAGAGTCGAGAGGGAGAGAAGATGGGCGAGGAGGGAGGCGAGGCAGAAGCCGTCGACAATGCCCGCCGAGGGTAAGGGCGGTGCGAGTGTGACTTCTTGGCAGGCTTCTGTGCCGAAGGTGGGGGCGACTTCGTCTGGCGTCTAGCGGCTTGGCAAGGCGAGTCTAGACGTCGGATGCGGCCGTAAGGTCGAGGAGGATGGTAGGATAGATGAGGAGTAGAGGATGCCAGACCAGCTGGGAAGGAAACGAGTTGTGCGGATGATCAACTGGGTGTGAGCGGTGTGAAGCCAAGCAGGTAGCAGGCAGGCAAGGTTAGGTCGGTCGGTCGAGATGGATGCCACGAGGTGGACGGTCGCAGCACGATTGCTCCGTTGCTGGGCAAATGCAAGTTGGGAACTGGGCACGCACTAGCGGAGCAAGAGGGGAGGGAGGCAAGGAGATGGAGGAAGAGGAGAGGAATGAGCATGCAAGAGCAAGGTGAGGCAGAAGGGGGCGAGGATGACCGAGGCGGCACAGAAGCGCGGGCAATGCAAGGGGGCGGTGCGGTGGTGGGCGGGTGCGGGTCTGTCCAGCTGTCCACCTGTCCCAGCTGCTAGCAGCCGGATGCCAAGGCACGTCAACCCCCCGCACTCTAGTTTATGCTCATGGCCCAAGGCTGCATGTAAACCTTAGCGGATGCGCGGCCCGAGCCCGCGAGCGATACGAGGAACGAGCGAACGAGCGGCGTCGACACCTGTGCTCGCTTCGACGGACGAGAAGCAAAACAACAAGTGGGAGAGTGGGAGACGAGACACAGTGACGGCATCGGCATGCGGTTGAAACACTCACCAAGTGTTGGGTACGACGGGACGTTCGCTGCGGCTGAGGCGGATGTGTAGCAGCAAGCTAGAGAGTTGGACGTAGATGGGAGTAGATGGCCGAGGAGGAGGAGGTGGCAGGTAGTCGTTGTTATGGACGGCGCCGGGCCGGTGGGAGGCGGATAGGTGGTCTTCTGACTAGATGTTGAGGAGAGGATAGGAGAGAGAGGACCCGCCAGGGGCTTGGAGACGACAGCAAGGAGAGTTGAAGAATGGGCAATAGGATGAATAGCACAAGGATAGATGGTGAGTAGACGAGAGTGAGGAGTAGGGAGTGAGGGAGGCAAGGAAGGTGACGAGGTGACGAGGGAACGCGCAGAAGCAAAGCCAAAGACCATCAGGCCGGCCACAACGTTCCTTCGCTGCCGTCAATCCCATGCACGCCGGACACCCCCCACTCAGACCCCATTGTCACTCCCCCTTATTCCTTTTGCATGCTCCGTTACCTCCGGCCGTTCTTCCGCTCAATACGCTGAATAGAACTACAACACTATGCATACGACGACGTCCGAATGAACGCGTCCTTCGGCTTCCTTGGACTTAGTGAGTGGACCCCGGAAAATGCGTAACTTCTTTGGGATATCCCCTGTTGTCCCACCCTACAAAACCTGCATCACCCTGCAAACTTTCGCCCCTGAATAGCCCAGCAGTGGTCCATCCAACTGTCCACAACTCTTGACGCGTCGACATCCCCCCATCCCCTACACGTCGTCGTCCTGTACACACTTTAGGACATGCTATTTGTATTGCGAAACGTAACACGCAGGGTTGAGTAGAGGGGAGCAAGGGAGGAACCTGTAATGGGAACAAAAACATAATGCGTCTAAACAAACATCTACAGCTCTTCTCTCTTCAAGAGTTACTTCTTATGCCACACCCTCAGTCCTCCTCCACAGCTAGACTTAGAGCTGCACGAGATCGCCGCTCGCCCCTCGCGATGGTGTGGGCGACTGCCGGCCAGCCTGGCCTTGTTGGCCTGGACGCATCGGTTCTGCCTTTAGAAGATCTGCCCGTTAGTACTTGCACTACTGAGCGCCCCAGATCGCTCCGTCCCTGGAAGTGGCGCAGAGGGAGGAATTCAGTGACACCCCTGCCCCTGCTTTGGGCATGACCGGGCTGGAATGGTGCCAGTGAGAGTGCTACAGTGCAGTGGGCAGTGTGCGGTATGGAGGAGAATGAGGCATGAGGGATGCCAAGCAGTGCTGTGCACACGACAAGGCCCGGGCCCATGGATGCAAGTCGGTGGCGTCAAGCCTGCTTCGTGGCAGTCACACTCGCCGCGTTGCGTTGCTGTGGCACTTGGCCGCACTCATCGCCGCAGTGACTGTCCTCGCTGTGCTCACAGCCGTGCTCACCGCACCGCGAACGCACTGCGAACGCGCTCGGCTCACAGACGCACGAATGACACCGCGAACGCACTGCGAACGCGCTCCGCTCACAGACGCACAAATGACACCGTACTCACGCGGCGTCATTCGCGCCTGCGCCAGCACCGCTCCAGCCTTAATGCCACAATTGTCCGCTCTCGCAACCGCTTCGCGGCGTCGCGAGCTTCACTCACCCTCAGCCTCCTTCTTCGCTGCCCCTTTGACGGCCGTGTCGTCCTCCCCGCCATGGGCCTTGAGGAACGCCTCGACCTCGTCCATGATCTCGTCGTCCGCACCCTCCTCCTCCTCCTCCCCGTCGCTGTCCCCGATAGCGTCGATCGCAAAGTTGGGCCGGTGCATGACGGCCTCCTGGGCGGCGCGCACCATCTCGCTTTCCTCGCGGTACCGCATCTCGACGTCGGCGAGCGAGCTCTTCTCCATCGTGTTTGTGGTGGATGCGCTCGCCGTCGTGCGGACGCTGGCCTGGGAGACCTGGGACGCCTGGGATGCGGAGCGGGCGCGCGCACGCTGCGTCGGCGTGAGGAGGGATTCGCGGGCGCGCGTCTCGACGGGCGCGGGGGCGGTGGGGTCGGCCTTGGAGAGCGAGGGCTTGCGCCACTCGGCGTGCTTGCCCAGCGCGGAGCCGATGCCGTCCGCGAGGCGGTTGAAGCGGGACTTGTTCCTGTCTGTTAGCGATGCAGTGGCCAAGTAACAGCAGGCATTCCTATAGCCAGACTTACTCGTCCGTGTATACAAGGTTGACCAGACCACCGAGGAGGCCGTCCGGCTTAGCGTGCGTCTTGTGGTAGTCCTCGGCCTCCGCCTCCTCAAGCTGGAATGACCCCGTAAGCGCATGCTCGAAGAAACCCTCGAGTAACTCGTCGGCAAGCACAACCATCCGGAACGTCGGCAGACTCAAGTAGGGCAGGTTGTGCGGCCCCGCCGCCGAGTCGGAGCGCTCGCGCGACTGCGACGCAGTCTGGGCCTCGCCATTGAGTTCGTCCTGCACTGGCGGCAAGCTCGACTCTGGCGCCGTCGCGTCGCCGAACTCGTACGCGTTAAGAATAAAGCGCGACACAGCGGCGAGGTAGACATCGCCGGGCTCGTTGCGGAAGATGAACAGCAGCGACTCGGAAAGGCGGATCACTCGTCCTTGGTCAGGTACCCGTCGCCGTCCTTGTCGTGGAGCTTGAAGAACCACTCGATCGACTCCATCAGCCCGCCGGACATAACCTCGTCTAAGCCCTCGACGACGTCCTGCAGCGACAGCGTGCCGACGTTCTGCTTGTCCCATGAGTAGAAGAGGCGGTCGATGATCTCGTGGTCGGCGACGCGGCGTTCTGTACGCTGCATGAACGCGTTGGTAGTAACCGTCTCCTCGCGCGCCCATGTCGCGATCCCGGCGAGCAGTACTCGGAAGGTTCTAAGGTCGATGCGGGTCTCGACGCGGCCTTGTGCGTCGACAGTGATGCGCGGCTGCTCGAGTTGTCCAGGGGGCACCTCGATGGGCTCCGTGGTCCCACCCTCGGGTGCACAAACGGCAGCGAAGAAGTGGTCGTAGATGATCCCGACCTGCTCCTTGCTGAAGCGCCCGACGTTGCGGAGGTTGCGCACGGCGGCGCGCTTCGAGAACTTCTCAATCTCGTCCGCGATGATCGCTCGCAGGCGGCGACGCTCGCTCGTAATCGTGTCGTCGGTGATGACGTTGAACTCGCGGAATGCGACCACGAGCAGCTCCTGGAAGTTGGTGATGTTGCGCACGCGCGGGTCGGGGTGGGTGGGGTGCGCCGAGTCACCGATAGTGGAAAAGTAGTTGCGCATGAGGTTGATGAACATGCCGTCGTCGGTGACCTCGAGGAGCGCCTCGCCATTGATCTTGAGGATCGCCAAGCCGATCTGGAAGAGCACCTTGACGCCCATGGCCAGCACGCAGTCGACGACGCGGAACGCGAAGATGAGCGGAAGCGAGTTGATGTACAGCGACAGGAACCATGGCAAGGACGCGACAGAGATCTGGACGTCGACCTCGCGGAAGTGGTCGTGGATGAGAGGGAGGCAGCGCTTGACGAGGGACTCGAACGCGCGCTGGTCGAGTAATGTGCCCTCCATCGACGGCGAGTAGTACCCTGGCAGTATCCGGTCACACAGCACTTCGAGGAGCCAGAAGGCTTGCTCTTCCGACATGTAGATGAGCAGTCCAGCAACAACCTGACGTCAGCTGTCGTCAACACGTGTCAGCTCACAATGTTCAAGGCCTGGCAGTATCCGAGCTCGGGGTTGCGGAACGAGTACGCGACGAGCACGCGGCGGAGCTTGGCCAACCCCTCGTCGGTCTGGTACGCCTTGTACTCTGGCAATGACCGGTTGAGGTCCTTCTCAATCTCATCGGTGCTCTGAGAGCTCTTGCCCTTGTTCTCCTCAAGCAGCAGTGTGTACGTTTTAGGGTTTGCGAACCGGAGGTAGATCGACCCACTCATGACCTCCCAAAGCTCGCCGCGCAACCGTGATGGCAGGCCGACCTGGAGCAGCCGCTGGAATGGGGGGTAGCGGAGGACTGATGTCAGCGGAATTCGGGGGGCGACTCACGGGTCATGTTTCGTCCGTGGACAGTGAAGTACTCTTTCCAGAGCTTCATCTTGCTGCGCTCACGCATCTTGCGCGCGTCACCGGGGAAGCCGAATGTCTCGCCGAGGCCGCGCTCATACGTGCCTCGCCCCTCGCCGCCGGGCCCGCGGAGGTCGCCCTCCTCGGCTCCGGACGCGTCCACCAGTGCCCCGGCTTCGCCGGAGGCAGTTGCGTGGAGAAGGTATTCGGAGTAGAGCGACGGGAGGAAGAGCTTGAGCGCCTTCATCTCGGCGAGCTGGGGTGAGCATGTTCTCAGTGGAGATGGTATGTAGCGTGGGGCGTGTGGAAGGGGGTGGAAAGATGAGGGGGTTGATGGAAGGAGGGACCACTAAGCGAGCAGTCGCCCGAAGCGACGCCGACTCCACTCACCTGCGACTTGAGGGCGTCGCGGAGCAGGATGGCAAAGTGCTCCGCTGTGGGGAGGAGAGACGTGAGTTGGAGGATCTGTGGTCGTGGTCAGCGCCTGTCTGTCTGCATCGCGTAGAGACGCACAATGCGCATGCCATGCCACGTCGCGAGGGAGAGCGCGAACACGCCCGCGCGCGAGTTGAGCCTGGCGGTCAGCGTAAGTAGGGAGCGGGGACGCACCGCTCGACACGTCGTATGGTGTACAGCGGCAGTGAGCAGCGGCATGATCGGCGGTCGTTGGAGATGAAGCAGAGGAACGGCGGGAGGAGGGAGAGTTTGCCGGCCTGTGTGTCAGCGACTGTGAGCGGCCGCGCAGCGGCCGGGAATGGTGGATGGACGGAGGGTGGGGACAGGAGGATCGAGGTGATGGGAGGGGAGAGGGCGGGGAGAGGAAGGGGTGAGGGTGAGGGGAAGAGGAAGAGGAGGAGGGGGAACGCGGCCAGATACTGGACAGCAACAAGCCTCGCCGCTCTAATCTACAACTCCGTCCGCGCCGTCCGCGACGTGCCGCGCCCGTTGTCGCCGGCTTGCCTTGAGTACTCACATAAACGTCCTCCTTCCCCTCGACGCTGAGGACGGCATTAATGTCCATCCCCTGGAGCCCGCTCGCGCTCCCGGCCCCCGCCTTGCCGCGGGCGGGCTTGACGACGACGGGCGGCGCAGACGGCGCGGGCAGCTGCTCGGGGAGGGGGACGTTGAAGAAGTCGCGCGCGGCCTCGTCCTTGGTCTTCTCCGTGTATGCACGGAGGTGCATTGGGAGGGACATGGCGCGTGGTTCTTGTTGTGTTGGGGAGGTCTAGTGGCTGGAGAATAGAGAGACGTTGTCGATGTGATAGGCGACTACGGACGGAGGATCGATCAACGACGGAGGCAGGTAGGCGACCCAGAGGCCCAAAGGGACACGGGTCGGCCCAGGCCCAGAGGCCCAGAGCGTCACTTGAGAGGCGCCAGTCGCGTGGCGCGTGGCACCCACCCGGATTACATTATCCTCCTCCACCCTCCACCTACCCCGCCTCCACCGGGCCACGACTCTTTTAAGTTGCACGCTCGTGCATACACCGCGGCTAAGTCTGATCTCCTACATACTACGGCCTACAGCTAACAGCTATGCTATGCTATCCCCAGCGGCGGCGCGGGCCAGGGCCAGGAGAGCGCGGGCGCTTCTCCCGCCCAGACCCAGACGTCGGCTCGAGGGGACGCTTGATACCGCGCTCGCGGTCACGGTCCCAGTCGCGCCTCCGGTCCTTCCCAGGCGCATCCCATTCGTCGCGCTCGCGATCACGGCCACTGCGCTCCCGATCGGCGCGCTCTGGCCTCTCTCGCTGGGGGTCTGGGCCGCCGATATAACGATCTGGCCCGCGCGCGAGATGAGGCGGCGGGCTGCGAGCGCGCCCGTTAGCATTCACGTTGGTGCCGGGGTGCCCATTCACATTCGGGCGTGCTGATGGCCAGCGGCCAGGAGCATTGGGCCCAGCCGGCGGCGGCGCGGAGACTGGGCCTGGGCCGCGGCCGAAGCGCTGAGGAGGTAATGGCTGGCGCTGGGCGTTGGGACCATATGCTGGCGCCGGCGCCGAGGGCGCAGGTGGGCGCGGGGCGGCATCCTGGGCGCGATCGTGGTCGTCCCGGCGATTACGCTCGCTGCGTTCGTCGGCTCGTGGGCCGCGCTGGTCGCGGTCGCGGTCGCGGTCGTGGTCGCGGTCGTCTAGACGTCCAGCGTTGGGACCGTACCCAGGCTGCTCGCGCTCGCGTCCCGGTCCACGGCCAAAGCCTTGCCCATCTGGTGGCGGGCCGAGTGGCTGCCTTGCCGGCGAAGCAGGAGCTGGAGGCGGGGCGTCGTGATTCCTGCCGTGGCTAGAACGGTCCTGGTTTTGGTTCGGGCGGAGGGCCGGGGCCAATAACGCCTGTCGCGCCGGGTGGATGGGCGGCTGGCGCTCGCTGCGTTCAGGCGACACGGCGGACCGCTCGCTGCGCTCTGGTGACTGGCGCATAGAGGAGGCGGCGGCGGGTGGCTCGAGTTTGCGCTCGCTACGCTCGGGCGATTGGCGCGTCACTGGCGATAGTTGCCTGTCCTGCCTATCGCGATCGCGGTCACGGCCGCGCCTGTCCCGGTCGTTGCGGCCTCGGCGGCTGTCCAGCTTGCTGCGCTCTGTGTCGGGTCCCAAGCGACTGGCGAGGTCGGGTGGGACGTCCTTGTTCTCGCGCACGCTGCGATCCCTGTTATCGGGCCGCTCTGGGCGCTCAGAGAGCCGGCTGGCAAGGTCGGCACCGGGGCCAGAGAGGGGCAGTCCACGTTCAGGTGAGCGGGCAGGGGCAGATCCGCGCCGCACGGGTGAGCGAGCGCGGGAATCGATACTGGTGCTGGCGTGCGGGTCAACTAATGGCCGCCGGCTGGGATGGATTGCGTCGCGCGCAGGGCTGTCTGTAGGCGCGGCGGCGGGGAAGCCGCGGTCGGAGGAGGAGCGGTCCAAGGGCGGGCGGTCGGAGGGCTGGCGGTCGGAGCCAGAGCGATCAAAGGGCGGGCGGTTGGAACTGTTGGAAGTGGCGTGCCGATCGGGGTCGTCGCGGCCGTCGCGAGACTCCTGTCGTCCACGGGCGCGCCGTCCTTCATCCTCATCGTCACGTTTACGCTTCTCGCTCTCACGTTCGCTCCGATGGTCTCTGCCGTTGACCTCTGCAGCGACAGGGGCAGGAGCAAGGGTAGCCCTACTGGGACTATCGTCCTCGCGCTTCTCGCGATCAGGCCGCCTGCTGCCTCGCAGCTGGGCGCGCAGGGCCTCAGCCGCCTCGCTCCGGGGCGGGGGATCCTGTTTGGGCGGTGAGGTGGTGGAAGCTGGGGGTTGGGACTGGATCGCCTCGCGGGGACCATCGCGGGGACCATCGCGGGGACCATCGCGGCGGCCGTCTCCTGGACCGTCGCGGGAACGCTCGCGCTCGCCAAAGTCTCGCCCACGTCCGTCACGCGGTTCGCGAGGCGGGCCGCGCTCGTCGCCCGGAGGCGGTGGGTTACGCTCAGGTGGGCCCCACGCCCGCATACCGCGGCCATGTGGGCCGTGTCCTGGCGCGCCAGGTGGACCAGTTGGACCAGGTGGCATCCTCGGAGGGCCAGGTGGTCCGAAACGGCCTGGAACAGGACCAGGGCCGGGGCCGGGGCCGAAGCGTCCCCGGCGGTCGGGGAAGCGGGGTGGTGGAGGGCCACGGCCGCCGGCGCCGTTCAGGAGCGCCGCGCGCTCCTCGTTCATCCGCGGACCAGGAGGAGCTGAGCCGGAGGCCTCGTTGCGACTGTCACGGCGAGGGTGCTGAGGGGCACGGCTGTCGGCCGGTGCTGTGTCAGTACGGCTAGGGCCGCGGTCGCCGCGCTCGTCGCGCCCATCTCGTCTGCGGTCGTCGTCGCGACCTCGGTCGCGGTCGTCGCGCTCGCGCTCCCTAGTCCCGCGTTCGCGTGGTCGGTCGTCGCGAGAAGCGCTGCTCCCTCTCCGCTGGTCGTCGTCCACCTTAGCCGTCTCGGTCGTTTCCTTTGTAGATCTCACAGCGTCTCGGGCGTCGCCCCCTCTCATCGTCCGAGGTCCAGTAGGCGCGCTGGAAGCTGGAGCTGCTGCAGGCGCGTGAGCGCCATCCCCGATGTGCCCGATCTCGATCTGTCCCGCGAGCCGACGACGGTGAACCCGAGCTCCGCGGAGCCCGGCGCGCTCGCCGCGGCGAGGCAGATCTTCCTGGTTAACGTACGTGTGGTAGTGTTTGGTGGCGCAGGAGCGGGTGTAGCTGATCCCGAGCCCGAAGCTGTTCGCGTGGCTGCCGGGCCAGTCGGGGGCGATTTGCGCCGCTCGGCGTCGGAGTCTTGCGGGTCGTTCTTGCCTGGCTCTTCCTCCCTCGACTGGCGCTTGTCGCTCCCCTCTGGCTTGATGTCCACGGCGGGCTTGGCCTTCGGCGCCTCGCTCGGCCGGTCCCACTGCCCCACGCCGCTTTCCTCGTGCCGGTAGAAGTACTTCGCGGAAATCCGCCCCGCCGGCGGAATGGGTATACCTTCCCGGAACGCTTTGTCGGGCACTATCCGCCGCCAGCCGGCAGGCAGCCCGTCAGTGCTGTTGTGCAGGGGCTGCTGGAACGCGCCCTTTAGCTGGTATCCCTCGCGCCCGTCGTCGTCGGAGCGCTCGCCGTCACGGCGGCGGTCCCGCTCTCGCTCCCGCTCTCGTCCGCTGTCACGCTCACGCCCCTCTCTCCGGTCGGGACGCTTCTCCTCCCGCTCTCTCTCCCTCACACGCTCCCGCTCCCGGTCGTCTCTCCGTGCTGGCCAGCGGTCAGCCCGCTCGTCCCTCCACTCTCCGCGGCGCGGTGGGTCGACACGTGGTGGCTCCGGACCGTTACGAGCTCCGCGCGCACGCTCTCTTGCCTCCCGCGAGTCTCGGCGCTCGCGGTCATGAACGTCGTCGGCACGCGAGCGTTCCCTGGGCTGAGACGGTGGGTCGCCGCGGGCTTGGGACGGTTGCGATGGAGGCTGCGATTGCTGTGATCTAGCTTGAGGGCCAGACTGCGATGGCGACCGCTGACTGGTACTGGGTCCAGCCTGTGCGGCGTCGGTCTTTGCCTCGGACGCAGCGGGCGCAGAGGGGAGTTGGGGTGGGGGGTCGTTCGTCGCCGAGGGTGCAGATCGGCTGTCCTTCTTTGCAGGCTCGACGCTCACGGCCTTCACCTCCGCCTGTCCCCCACTAGTCGCCTCCGCCTTCACCTCTTCTTTCGGCTTGGGCTCGGGCGCGGCTACATCGTCGTCTATAAGTCAGCAACTACCAAACTGTTTTGGGGTGAAGGTAGAAGGGAGGGAGGACGATGGAGGGGAAGCAAAGCAGCAGAGAGAAGATAATACACACCGTCGTAGCCGCCGAGGGAGAGGCAGTCGTCGTTATACCCGTCGTCATCGAGGCCCCAGTCGACGTCGACGTCGTCCATCGTGTTTGTGGTTGGTGATGAGAAGAGTGGTGGAATTCGAAAGTTGGCAAGTTGACAAGATGGGCGGCGACGGAAGCAATTCTGTCAGGCCGCATCTGGCATGCATGCGTCTGGTAACGAGCAGAAGATGATGGCGTTCGGCTGCTACTGATAGGCGAGCGCTGCCAGATGCATAGAGATGGCTCATAGGTCATGCGAATAGACGACTCTCAGAACTCCCAACACTGCCCGTTCGCTCGCAGAATAGGTGGAGAAAAGACGGCCCAGTGAGGGCCAGCTCATCCCGAGTCCGATGTGAAGCTATGCATGTGCTGAATGGATTGTATTGATACACCGCGTCTGTCTATACCCTACGCCCGGCGCGCCTCCAACGGCGGGCTCTAGGTGTGCCACGGCTCGCCAAAGTAAAGCTCGAGTGCAGTGCGCACGATGTTGAAGCCGAGTAGCGAGAGGAGGTAGCCGCCAAAGAGGGGGAGGAGGGGCGCGAGGAAGAGCTCGCTGCGTGCGACGAAGGGCAGTGCCGCGTAGCCGAGGTAGGTGATGTAGATGTACTGGAAGCCGGCGATGAGGAAGAGGGTGCTTGGGTTAGCGCGGCGTGGGAGGGAACGGGGTGGCCGAGCAGGCGGGAGAAGGGTTTCTGTGGCGGTTTGGCCGACTTAATAGAAACACGGAGGACATTCGCGCAACGAGGATGACGAGGTTGGGAGATGCGGAGGAGGGAAACAAGAACGAGCGGAGACTCACTTGCCGAGCAGGAGGCACACCCAGTTCTGCTTGACCGCCAAAGCGGCGAGCGGGAGGAGCACGACGTAGAGCGTCAAGAATGCGGGGAAGAAGCTGTTGACGGCGACGTCGAATGCGTACGTAAACTCGACGCGGTTATCCGTGATCCCCGAATGCCCGCTCGACACCACGAGAAGGCGGTTCGCGATGAGCCAGAACACGAGCGCGACAGCGAGGGAGACGAGTATGAAATCGCCTGATGTCAGCAAGCCTGGCTTGGTAAGTCGACGCACGGAAGATCATCTTGAGGATGAGGGCGAGGACACCGGCGGCGCCGTAGCCGTACATGACGCCCCAGGCTGTGCCTGCGACGGCGAGGCAGCCGGCGATAAGGATGAGCATTGCAGGGCTGGGGTTAGTCTTGTTTACGTGAGTGGTGGGAGGACGCACTCGTCTCGTGCCCAGAGGTTCTTTGTTTGTTTACTATTTGTCAGTAGAATCATCTGGAGAGTAGACGAGGGTACACACTGGTGATATGTCTGCTTGTACACTCGTCGAGGCGCGACAACGAGATATGTCAGCTGCCAGAATGCGAGTTCGAAGTCCTGCCGTCAGCGCGTCTGTAGCTGGGAAGGCAGTGAGGGAGTGAGGACGGGCAGGTACGATCCCAAGAGGCATAATCTGTTCCAGCTTGAGCGAGAGCCGGGCAAATGACGACATCCAGAGCCTTCACGAGGTCTGCGACGATACAACATCCGTAGACGCGCCATGACGCGCCATGATGGACGCCTAATGCCCTCCGCCCCTTCAGAACTGGTTGGGCAGCCAGCGACCCCCATGGACGCCGCAAGACGGCCCGCAGCTCAGCGCTGTATCTCCACACCTGCTCCACATGCCGGCCACGCTCCCGCCACGCCACACCGACACCCACCATGGTCTTGAACTTTGTCAACCTCCTGAGCATGATCGGCATGCCCCTGTCCGAGCGCGGGAGGAAGCCGTCGTCCTGCATCACGAGCGACGGCCCCGATGTGGGCAGGAGGGGCGCCATGTTTCGCGGGCTGAGGCGGATGGCGGCTATGTTGGATAATGGATGATGGATGGGAGCGGGGTGCGGGTAATGGAGTCCGGGGTGGATGGAAGCGGGCACGGACACGGCGAAGATAGAGTGAATCGTAGCGTCGAGCGTCAGTGGGCGGAGGACGAGTGATCTCCGTCGCGGCGGGGTGCGGCTAGGCGTGCCAGGTGGCATTTGGTTATCACGGGCACGTGGCTTGGATTGGTGGAGGCACAGATAAGGGATACTCGAGAGAGTTAGGGATAGGATATGGGTGGCGTCGACGACTGGAATGCAGGAAGAAGATCAAGCTCATCTCGAAAGCCAGCTGGTGTGTAGTAGTCTGCGCTGTTCTGTGCATGACTTGCAACGCTGAGAGACGGGGAATTGCAAGTGGCGACTCTCAGAATGGCGCCAGAATAACCACGGCCCCAAGAGCCAGCTTCTGGGCGAGTGTGAGTTTGGGCTCAAGGTCGCATGACCATCTACGACGAGCGGAAGTCTTCCTGGCCAGGCCAGCCAAGCCGACGTGTTTCATCGACGTTCCCCATGGCTTGTCGACGTTCCATGCCGAAACTTGGCTCACCTCACTTCCTGATAAAGAAGGGGCTCCCGAACAGAAAACCGACCCAGTCTTCCGGCAGTCGGCTCGCTTTACATCGTCATCACACTGGAATTGATCACATGAGCTTAGCCACAGCGGTATTAAAGTTCAGCCGAGAGCACAAGAAGACAGTCGAACTATAGCTGTATGCCAAGATCAACCCTTGGGTGGCAACCAGGCACCGAGATGTGCTGCCGAAACGCCGTGCCCAACTCGTCGCTGCCTCCTTGACGGGAGTATAGCCATGCTATGGCCATGCATAGCCTATAGTCATGGGCATCGGTGAGTACGACGCGCCCCGAAGTATCCGGAGTGAATAGTAGGGAGAGGACGTCGGTAGACCTCAAAGGGAACTCCGGAGATAATGGAGTGGTGGGTGGAGTGCTGCCGGGCCGGACTGCCAGCTAGGGGTTAGGAACAGAATGGTGTGCATGTTCGCCACTGTCATACCAAATAGATCTTGATGGATGGGAACTGGGCAATGGAGAGTTGACACGTTGACAGATGCCAGCTAAAGAGTTTTCTGGGTAGTCGCGACGCGCGAAGGGATGTGCAGAACTCGTCGCTCGTCGCCGGAAGTTGTAGGCCGCATCGAGAGAGGACGCTATTGGATTGAAAGGGTTAATTAGGCTTATCTGGCTTGAAATTAGTAATTGTGCGGGGTGGGAATGCGGGGCAACCGCACATAACACAACCCCCGGAGACGAGCGGAGGCGTCACTACTCACTCTTGGGTAGAGATAGATACGAACGCTTTGGGCCACTCCAACATCCCAAGTCCTCTCTTACTCCTTCTCTTCTCCTCCTTACACTCATCAACTGGACTCTCCATTACTTACTCCTCCTTCAACTACGCAACCACTGGCCACAACCACTCACACCCCCTCCCACCCCACTCCCCATGACGAGCGACCGTACCAAGCGGTGGCAACGTCTCCCGCCCAATGCCGCAATCCTCAACCGCGGCCCCGACGGATATCCTATCTTCGAGGATCGTCCGCGAGCCTCACAACGCCGCGACTCTGCACCACCACCCCCATTCACTCCAGCCTCACCTCCCTCCTCCAGCTCCACCCCTCTCTCCTCCACCGTCCCCCTCTCGCCCTTCGTGTCGCCCACCAATACCACCACGACCGCCACCACCAACCCACTCTCGCCTTCCTCGTCCAACGACCCAGCCACGTACGAGAAGATCGCCCACACCTTTACACCACTCAATGCCCGACCCAAGGCCGGTGACAAGGAGGGCAGCGGCCCGTCGCCACTGGCTCAAATCGATCCGGTCACGCACCTGCCGGCAACATTTCGCATCAATACGAGCTATACGCCACCCTTTGTCACCATTCCTCAGATTATCGATCACCTCACCTTCCTCGCGTGCCTCCACTGTTTGCAAGAGGACGTCCGCGATGCGCCATTCCAACGGGACGACATCCCTCCTAGGCAACCTGCATACAAGCCTAGACCAAGGAACGGCTCCTTTGTCGACAGTGATAGCGACGACGACGACTACTTCGATGACGGCCTGATCGACGGTGACGTCAAGTGGACGGCCTTTTGTTTGCGTGCCGCGGCGCGCTTTGACCTCTGGGCGACATCGGATTCTCTGTTGGCATTAGCCGACCAAGTGTTGTCGTCGGGGCGCCCACTTGTCGACCGCAAGGGAAATACGTTCCTCTCCGAGTCCCAGCTTGAGAGCGTGCTTGCTGGTCTCGACATCGACGTCCTCATGGCTTGGCACACGTACATGCTCAATCCCAGCGTCTATGCAGACGACTTAGAAAGGGCAGGCGGAGAGCGCGGCAAGCTGCGCGGCTTGAAAGCGCTGGGGCGCTTTCCGCTGTCACTGATCGTGAGTTGAGTGGACATTGTAAGTTAACTGACACTGCAGGTGAAACGCATCGACCCGGAGACGTACGTCTTCCAACCTCGACACAAAGCAGGGGAAGCGCCGCCATTCGCATACACAACCCACCCAGCTATACTCGTCTCACTGCATGCCACGCGCACCACCCTCTGGATGAATTGTGCGTCGTGTGCCGGAGGTGTGGAGATCCCCATTGTCGGCCCGCCGCCAACTGGCACGGGTCTGGTGTCGCACAACATGGCTGTCCCTTGTCCGCACTGTGGATTCGTCATCACGCACGAGCAGCTGCAACTCGACCGCATGGTCAAGGATCTCGCCGAGGTCCACTATCAGCGCTGCACATACCTCCCCGGTATCGGTCCTACGGCTGCGTCCGACGCACCAACACCCAAGGCGGCCGCGGCGTTCAGCCGAGCACTGGTGGAAGGCGCGACCAGCCGATTCATGGGCTTCCGGCCGCTGTGGTACGACAACGCCAAGAGCGATCCGATGATTACGACCGCTGCTGTCGGCGAGCGTTGCGAGTGGACTGTGAATGGGTCAATCCAGGCGATCATGAATGAGATCCTCAAGGAGGGTCTGGTACGGCCGATCTTCCAGGAGGAGATGATTTCCTCGGAGACCAAGGTCACCCGCGCCGTTCTCCGGAAGGCGCTTGCGCGATATGCGCGGGTGTACGCCGAGAGCTACCTGCCGACGGTCAGTTTCGACCTCGGGGCGGCGATCATGCGCCAGGCAGCGTTTGTGGGCAACATGGAGAAGATCGGTTGGCTCGAGGTGGCCCGTTGGCGGGAGGCTACTCAGCCGACTGGATACTATCTGCTCCAAAAGGCCGCCGCGCGGTATCGTGAGTTGCGATCGTACGTCTGAGCTAACTCGCGACAGACGCCTTCCTGGATCTCATGTCAGTGAACCCGAAGGCGTTCCTGTCGCCCACTCTCGGTGAGTAATCCAGTCTGTCCTAAGCCGCCTCTGATACCAGACATCGACTTGTGCTGGCACACGCACCAGCTCACGGGCTTCGGGTATGTCCGGGACACGATCCGCTACGTCGGACGCTTTATCAACCATGACGACAAGGTCGCCGACGTGACGCTGAAGCGCGCGTATGACGAGACGTCGACGCTGTGGGCGCTGCGTTTCGGCACGGCCTACTCTGGCTGCGGGTGTCCGGTCTCCCTGATGGCGGAAACGACGCTGAAACGCGTCGTCAACTCGGCGGCAGTAGCGGACTCGCCCCTCAAGTTCTGGAAGCGCAAGCAGCGCCAGGCGAGCATCTCTGGTGCACAACAGGACATCGAGACGCTGAACGGATCGACGGCCGACGAGCGGGGTGCGCTATGCCCGTCAACACACTGCCGGGTCAAGGTTGAGGGCTCGACCCGCGTCGATGGTGCGCGCGCCTCGCTGTTCTCGAAGAAGTACAACTTCGAGCACCCGGACCCGTTCACGACGTACTACGAGTATGTGCCCCGCAGCGTCCCGCGGCCGGGGAAGCGCCGGCGCCGGTTTTCCCAAGCGCCGCGGCGCGGGAACAGCAGCGTGCGCTCCGGCTCGTCGTCGTCGACGACTATGACCAACACGTACTGGGGTGTAGCGCCGCACTCGTATTACGGCCCGTACGGGCTGACGAACCCGTGGTGCATGCCGATGGGCGTTGCGCGTGAGTCCACCCATAGGGAAGCGCTGACAGCAGACTGTTGCGCGGGGATCAGCTCGGCGTGCAGTGCCAACGTCCACAGCCTGAACTCTGGGGGTTGTGCCGCGACGGCGGGCGCGTGCTCGTCGTCCGGCGCGATGTGCGGCGGCGGGAGCGGGGGTGGTGGATGTGCGGGGGGCGGCGATGGGGGCGGGGGTGGTGGCGGGGATTAGTCCACGGCAGTCCAAGATGCTACCTGTTGTGGGGGTTATCTTCAGCAGAGAGGATGCCCAGTTGTATCAACCATAATGTTACGAGCATAGTTGTACGCGCGACGCGATGGGTGAGCGGAAATATACCGGCTGAACGCGACGGAGATACCACTTGGCTTGCTGAGCTCATGGCCGACCGACTGTTTATCAGGTCCACCGTCCTAGCTCTAAGTCCTCGGCCGAGCATGATCTTCCGACTGTGGGCCCTGTCCGCTGCGCAGGCGGCATGTAAAGTCAAGCTAACAAAGAGGAGGCGCAGTGCCGCCGGCATGGCGGCGCCACCAAGTCCTGTCTCAGCCTGACCCCTTGACGTCATGCCGTTTGTTGTCATGTCCGCCAGGTGCCATTGTCGCTATTCTGGCGTCGCGCTATCTACGTATCTTACATCACTCGCCCTGCTCACTCCCACGGTCCCACGTTATCGCAGCCTGGCAGCATGACGCGCCAGCTCTCTCGGGCAGGAGTATGCAGAAATATAAGCAATAAGCAGGCCGGGCCTTCTCCACCCCCATCATTGACGACGCCCACACAACCCCGTGATATTAAACTGATATGCCCGGACAGAACAGCAGCGGCGACGCCGCCGGCGACGGCGACAGCGGCCAGATCCACTTGGCCCAGTACATCGTCGAGCGGATCAAGCAGGCCGGCGTGAAGCAGGTGTGTCGACCTCTCTCTCCTTTTTTGTCCTCTCGTGACCCAAGGTCGCCTGGAGGGCCGTCAATTGGTCAGGTCGGCTCACACAACACAGGTCTTCGGCGTGCCGGGCGACTATAACCTCGAATTCCTCGATTACTTTGAGGACGACGACGTGCTCAAGTGGGTCGGGAATGCGAACGAGCTGAATGCGGTGAGTGTGAGCGATCTGGAGGGTCGTGTGGGTCGTGTCGGCGATGGGGGCGTCGTTAAGTGGAAGGTCGTGATGGGCTGCAACCTGGTGGCCGGGCCGTGGTTGTTGGGCATTCGCGCGCCGACTCGTGTCATCCTAGAGCGGGACGGCCATTCCGCCACCGAAAGCTGAGACGCTATCTCCCTCATGTCGCCATCCCCTCCGTCCTTCCCTCGGCGCATCGGTCTCCCTTAGGCCGCTCGCAGCGCAATCTCGCCCCACAGCGCAAACGCGCGCTCTCGCAAACTCGCTTGGCTCGTTTGCTCGTTTGCTCACACACAGGCATACGCCGCCGACGGCTACGCGCGCATCAAGGCCGGCCTCGCCGTCGTCGTCACGACCTTCGGCGTCGGCGAGCTGTCCGCGCTCAACGGCATCGCGGGCTGTCTCGCCGAGCGTATCCCTGTGCTCCATATCGTCGGCGCGCCGAGCACCAAGATGCAGGCAAGTCCCTCCTCTTCATCGCTGTTCCGTTCTCTGGGTCTCGCCCACGGTTATGACTGGACCTTGGGTAGGACTTGCTTCGTTGCGTTTGCTGGCTATTCCAGGCTTCCTGCCGCTGGCTTAAGGGGCATGCTGGCTGCCTCCTGCTCCCTTCCTGCTGCCTTCTTGCTGGCCTGCGGAGTAATGTTGCCTTCCAGTTGCCTCACTGCTGGCCACTGCTGGCGCAAGCCCTCTCCCCAGCCTCACCCCCTCTCCCCCTCTCCCCCTTTCCCCGGCTCCGCCCCCACACACACTGACGGCAGCAACACCAAGCCCTCCTGCACCACACGCTCAACACGCCCGGCTCGTTCGACACCTTCAGCAAGATGAGCGCGCCGCTGTCGTGCGCCCAGGCCCTCCTGGCCTCCGTCACGCCCGACAGCGACACGGCGTACACCTCCGTGTTCGACGAGGCGCTCCGCGCGTGCCTGACGCAGTGCAGGCCGGCATACATCGAGCTGCCGATGGACTGCGTGCGCGCAATGGTGTCGGCCAAGGGTCTCAAGACGGCGCTGGTGGGTGCTCCCTCCCCTCTCCCCCTCCTCTCCCTTCCCCGCTCCCCTCTCCTCCCTCTCCATTACCTCCTCTGCCCGTCCCTCCCTCTCCTCCCTCTCCTCGCTCTGTTCCCCCTCCCCTGGGTAACCCCCGACCACCACGACACGCTGACACCAGCCCGCACCCCACTCCGCCCCGCCGTTCGACAAGCTCGTCGCGCCCGAGACGCCCGGCTCCGCGGCGCCCATCAACTCGCTGTACCAGAACACGGACGACCACTTCGACGTCCCGAGCGAGGAGGTGACCAAGCATGTCGTCAAGCTCATCACGGAGCGCTTTGCCAAGGCCAAGCGGCCGGCCGTCCTCGTCGACGCCTGTACGGCCCGGTTCGGCGTCGGACAGGTGCTGCGCAAGCTCGTCGGGACGTGCTCGATCCGGTACTTCACCAGTGCGTTTCCGTGCCTCCCTGCCTTCCAGTGCCACCCGTTGAACTCTTCTTCATCATCTGTCATTCTACACCCTCCCCTCCCTCCCCTCCTTCTCTCCCGTCCCCTCCCTGCCCTTCCCTCCCCACACCCCCCCCCCCAGCGCCACCCACCCCCCCACCCCCACACCGCTCACACCAGCGCCCATGGGCAAGGGCATCCTCGACGAGCGCAACCCCCTGTTCGGCGGGTGCTACGCCGGGAACAACTCCCTCCCGCCCGTACAGGAAGAGCTCGAGTCCTCCGACTTCGTGCTCTACGTCGGCGCGCTCAAGTCCGACTTCAACAGCGGCAGCTTCTCCGTGCACATCCCGACCGAGGCGTCGATCCGGCTGCACTCGTTCACGACGAATGTCGGGTACGCGTCGTTCCCGACCACGGACATCCGGCACGTGCTGCCCGATCTCGTGCCGGCGTTCGAGGAGGTTGTCAAGACACAGGGCAAGCCGCCGGGGCGCCGGGACTCGCTCGAGGAGAAGATCAAGAGCGGGCATGTGGCGGCGCTGACGGAGGAGGTGGAGGACAAGGGCGGGGAGATAGTGCACTCCTGGTTCTGGAGGCGGATCGCGACCTGGTTCAAGGACGAGGGTGAGTCCGTGTCGGGGTGGGGTGCAGTTGTGGCGGTGTGGCGGGTGTGACGCAGTGGTGGCGCAGCTGTGGTCCTCGTCAAAAGATGGTAGGGGCCACCAGCTTGCAGGATAAGAACAGCTGAGGATCAGCCAGCAGCAAGGCTGTTTACACTTGCTCCGGAGTGCTAGCTGGGAAGCATCGCAGCGCGTCCGCGCCGGCCACCTCGCAGCCACCTCGAGACAGACAGCCGCTCCCCGCCTCCCACGGACATCGCTCACGCACCAGACATCATCATCACGGAAACCGGCACGTCGTCGTTCGGCCTCCTCCCCGTCCCGCTGCCGAGCCGCGTGAGCTACGTCGCGCAGATCCTCTGGGGCTCGATCGGGTGGAGTGTCGGCGCCGCGCTCGGGTGTGCCCTTGCCGCCGAGGAGCAGGGCGGCCGGCGCACGATCCTGTTTGTCGGCGACGGCTCGTTGCAGCTTGTAAGTGGCCCGGGCCCGGGCCGCAGGTCCGGGCGGGGCGTGCATGAGGAATGGGGAATGGGGCGTGCAAGAGGAACATGGGCTTGGAGTGGAGAGTCCACGTCCTCCCCCACCCACCCGCGTAAGACTCAGGCTCACTCCAGACAATGCAGGAGATCGGGACGATGATCCGCCGCGGCACGCGGCCGTACCTCTTCGTCCTGAACAATGACGGGTACGAGATCGAGCGGCAGAGTGAGTCGATACTTCACCCCCCGGTCCCCTCAACTTAGGCCACCCTAACCCCAGTCCACGGCATGAACGCAAAGTACAACAATATCCAGATGTACGACCACCAGAAGCTGCTCCCGTTCCTCGGCGGCGACCACCCCGAAATCAAGACGGAGAGTATCCGCGTCAGCAACCAGGGCGAGCTGCAGGCGCTCCTCCAGGACGAGGCGTTCGCCAAGCCCGACAGGATCAGGCTTATCGAGGTCATGATGCCCCGCGGGGATGCGCCCGAGGGGCTCATCAAACAGGCGCAGCTCACCGCCCAGGCTAATGCCGAGGCTTGAGTGTGCGCTACAAACAAAATCAGCCGCGCCCCGGCGTGCCCCAGGGCCTGTTTCGTTTCCGGCAGACGTGCGGATCAAGATGCATGCGATCAGCATAAACATGCGCCACCTGGGCGGATATGAACTACAGTGTACTAAACGGTCGTATAATGGGGAAGTTTTGCGGTGGAGAGCAACATAAGTGACACATAGTGGGCGGAATGGATAGGCCGCCTTTCCGATGGCTGGGCATCATGTAAAATGGAGGGAAAGCTTGAATGTGACGTTGGGCGTTCGTTAATAATTGTCGTGACGTATGGTGTAATGTGTGCGTGTTGCGAATGCTAACGGTGAATGGGCGTGGTTGGAGGGAACGGGGAGATGGGTGGGGCCAGCGCGGCCAGCGCGGCCAGCACCCAGCGGAGAGGTGGGAGGGTGAAATGCAGTTGACTTCGAGCGGTGCAGACTTGCTCGCCTAGGCGCAGCACCCGTATCGCCCCTTCGGCTTGCTGCTCGCGCTGGGCTTCAGCGCGTCGGTGAGCATGACGCTGTCTTTGCGGCGCAATGTTCGCTCGCGTTCAATCTTGTCCTTGCGCGCAACCAGGACCATCGCGATGGAGCGGCAGAGGGGTTCGACGCCTGGAGTCAGTCTCTGCACATGAATGTAGAACTCACCCTCGCCAGTCAGAGACGACACCTCGCCGAGACGGACGCCCTCGACGTCGACGCCCCATTGGACAGGCTTATCCTCCTCCTCGCACGGGTCGTCGACAAAGAGGCGCGAGTCGCAGCCAAGGCTGCCACCCCGAGGACGGCGCGCCTGGTTGGTGCTCGTGGCTGAGCCCTTGCGATCGTTCTCGTGAGAGCGCATGACAGCGCCAAACTCCTCGAGTGCGTCGGCAGCACTAGGGCCCTCGCCACGCGTCCAGCCACGGCTCCACTCCTCGTTCAGCTTGCTCGTGGGCAGGTCGCTGAGCATAGGTGAGCTCTCCACGCGCGGACGCAGGGGCGAGTGCGAACCGCGCATGTTGTTGGCTTGCCGGGGAGTGAGATCGTTAGCTTCAGCAAGCAGCTCGAGATTGGCAAGCGCCTCGCTGGTGGTTGGAGAGCGAGATAATCCTAAGACGCCGGAGAGACCGGTTATCGAGAAGCGGTTAGATGTCTGGCGCGTGCGCGAAGCAGAGTTGGCCGTTGACGCGACAGCCGTCTCAGCCGTGGTGCCATATGTAGGCTCCGACGGCGGGGCAGGGGAGTGGAACGAAACACGCTGTCGGCGCGGAGGAACGACGGGTCTGGCCTGCGGCGATGCTACGGCCGAGGTGGCCCCGGTGCTCGACCCTGGACCAGATGACGTGATGCTTGAGGGGAAGTGGACAGTCGGGGCAGGAGTAGGCGAGACCAGCGCACGACCAGCCGGTGTGGACATTCCAGACGACGTCGGATCCCAGTCCGCAAATTCGCTGGCGGCGGCCATGAGCGACGCCAAACCGTGCATCGAGTGAGGTCGGGCGCGTTGTGGCGACAGACCGGGAGTCGACTCTGTCCTTGTCCGCGTCGAGGTGCTTCTAAACAAGCTGCGCGACGAAAGGGGAGAGAGGGCGCTGTTGTCGAGCTCGGGCTGCTCGGGTTCGGGTGGTGGCGGGTTGAGCCAAGTCCGGATAGTCCGGCGTGCCTCGCCAGAACTGGTTGCGTCAGTGTACTGCTTATCGCGCTCTAGGTTCGGTGGACTTACGTCACGGCACGTTGGTCCTCGAGATCAGTCTTGGCCCCAACCACATAGATGATCATGTCCTTGGAAGCCTTGCTGTGCAGTTCGTCGAGCCACGACCGCACGTCCATAAAGCTGTCACGGTCGGAAGTGTCGTAAACCAGAATGCACACGTGTGCCCCTCGATAGTAGATGGGGGCCATGGAGCGGAAGCGCTCTTGACCGGCAGTGTCCCAGATCTGCAACTTGACAGGGACGCCGTTGTGTACGAGCTTGCGCTTGTAGAGCGAACCATCAAGAGAAGCAGGGGCGGGAATCGCAGAATACGATCCAGTTGTGAGACGGAGAATCAACGAAGTCTTGCCAACGCCTTGTGACCCCAAGAGGACGACCTTGGCCTCGAGTCCGTCGGGTCCGCCAAAGTCGAGTTCAGTGTCAAAGTCGGATGCAGAGGCGGGCAGATTGCGCGGTGGCGTGGGGGAAGTGGAAGACTCGGCGCCCATTCTACGGGCACGCGAAGCAGCCGAGGGGAACTCTGTCGCCATGGTGGGGTATCGTGCAAGTTTTGCGCCACCGGGGCCTGTACCTGTCGTGGAACGCAGCCGTGAGCGAGAGTCTGCACTGCGACTCTCAACCATGCGAACAGACGTGGGGGCGGGCGCAGCAAATGTCGAACGTCGCGACTTGGCACGGTGTCGCTCGTCATGAGATTGAGTGCGTCCTGCCAAAGATAAGCGGCCCAGGCTTGGTTGTGTATCAGAACGCGGCAAGCCCGGCGATTTTTGCGGTGACTTGGTTGGCGATTGTTTGGACGGAGACAATGTCGAGTGAGAGTGTGCGGATTGGGAAGGACCCAACTGTGCACGACGGTGAGTGTGGTCGGCGGCCATCAAGGCCACCGGTCTGCAGCTGCTGTTGCTTGCATTGGTGCTGGGCGAAGATCCAGTCGATGTTGGAGAAGAGTCGCCTGGTGCTAAGCTGCTCGGTTCTTCTGTCAAGTCGTATCCTCGTGTCCCGGATGGCTCATAGTCTGCTGGAGGTGCGAGGGCGACCATTTGCACTGGGAAGGCGACGGAGTGTGGTGGTGAAGGGTCGGGTGTGGGTGGTAAGTTGCCCTTTTGCACAACGTCGGGGTCTAGACGGACGGGCACGCGTGGTTGTTGTTGTGATGGCGATTGTTGTTGTTGTTGCTGTTGCTGCTGCTGGGGTGGTGGTGGTGGTGGGTGCTGGTGGAAGACGGGGAAAGGAGGCGTGGTAGTGCCGCTGCGGCCAACAGCTGTCGACTGAGCGATGAAGCTGTCTGGCTCGAATGAAGGCGGCAAGACGGGAGCAGAGACGACCATCATGGCGACTGCGTGATTTGGTGGGCCAGACGTCCCGAAGGAGGAGAGGGTTGTTGTGCAAGAGGTGGTAGACGAAAGGTTTTAGTCGGGAGGAGGTGGGTGGCAGGAGGAGAGGTGGCGGCCCGAGCACCGCGGACGCGTTCGCCGTCGAGCGCGAGGGTCCGAGCGCTGGGGGTAACTACCGGCAGAGTTTCAGCCTTCCAAAGACCTGTGCGAAACACGTCGGGGCGACGGTTCGCCAGATGGGCGCAGGGTAATTCAATTTGGGTGGGACGAGTAGTATTGTAGGCCGGAGTGTGTCGGAGATGCTAGTGACGAGGATAATGAAGTGGGAGGTGGGAGTGGCGAGGTTGGAGGATGATGTGCAAGGTGGTGTGGGTGTACGATGCGATGGGGGGGAAGCTCGTTGACAAGAGGCGTGCGTCCGTCGGAGGTGTCGGAGTCAACTAAACTGCTAGACTGGGATGGGTGGCGTCAACAAAAGGTCAAAGACGCCTCTTTGAGTATGGTATGACCTGAGACTACAGGATGCAAGGACGTGGCTGACCTCGTTGTATTCTTCTGATCCCCTAACCCTCACCCCCCGCAGATGGTCACTGGGGCTCCATCCACCAACAGGGGCGTTGTTTGGGCAAGGTTGGGTGCGAGGTCGCACCTGGTCGAGAAACTTCGTTGCGAGGATGCGAGCGAAGGTGGGGGAAGGATGGTCACGAACTGGGTCACGACCTGGGTCACGACCTGGGTCACGAACTGGGTACTCACTGTGCCTATGATTGTGTGTGATGCGACGAGGTGCTTTGTGTGCCCGACGGAGGTATGCGGGAGGGAAGGTGGATGAGGGGCGGGGCTTGGACGTAGATCGTAGGGCGCGCTCGTAGCGAGCGCGCACTGGAAGTACCGTCTAGCACTTTGGAGAAGGGGCGGTGGGTGATGGGAAGAAGAGGAAGGTGGAAGTTGTTGCTGCAAGGTGGTCGCGCACGATGGCTATGGTGTGCTGGAAGGCTGACAGTGGTGGTGGTGGTCGCCGCGCGGAACTGAGGAACCCGGGTTGCGTCGTCTGGCTAGGCCGATCTGGTGTGGAATGTGCCGGATGGTTTGAGCAGGCCGGGCCGCTAGTGGTAGTGAAAGGGGAGGGGAAGATAACGTCGACGAGGTTGAGGTGGTCGACGGCTTGGGAGAGGGGAGTGGTGATGGTGACAGCCAGATGCTATCTGATGTCTTGGTTGAGTCAACGAGGTGGCGGCGGCGAGCGCGAGGTCGAGTGCGAGATGAGGGGGCGTGTGTGTGTGGTAATGCTGTGTAGTGTTGAGGTGAGAGACGCGTGTGCCAGGGGAAGGGAGCTAGTGTGCGCCGGAGGGGGGGGGGGGGAAGGTGGTCGTCAAGTCGTCAAGTGTGCGTCAAGCGAGCGTTGAGCGTTGAGCGCTGAGTGTTGGGCGTCGAGTAGACGTCTCTATGCTGTGGCGTGGCTGCTGCACGAGTGCAGAGGTGTAGGTGACGGTGTCGATGGGTGACGGTGGTGGTAGTGGTGGTGATCGACAACCTTTGTCCCGTCTTCCCGACAAGTGTGACGGGGGTCTTTGGAGTTAGATGTGGGAGGATGTGGAGGAAGGAGAAGAATAGGAGAAGCGGGAAGAAGGTGGAGGTGGAGTTGGTGATAGTGAGTAAGGATGAAATGTCGACCCCAATCGAGGTAGAGTAGAGCACGTTGAGAGTGGAAGTGGATGAATGTTTTGACCACCGGGGGGGAAGGCAGTGAGCACAAGTGTGAGGACTAGAGAGAGTGGTGGCAGTTCCGCCGGCCGCCAAGTCGTCACTACTACCAACCTAGGATTTGTTTTGAATCGCCCTGGTCCTCCTCCTTCACTTGTACCCTCTGCTCTCCTACCTCCTTACCTCCCGCCCTGATGGTGAGACGTCCTAATCCCTTTAACGTGCCTTCCCTATTCCCCCTTACCTAACCATCAAGATACCTCAAGCCAAGAGGACTTGTCCAAAACCTAATCTCAGGGTTCTAGTATCAACAACGAACAACAACAACAACGCCACTTGACTCTCTTCAAACGTGCCGAGGAACCGATCTCTCTCTCAAGCGTTCTGCATCCTCTCCTCTGCTAAGTGTCGGTTTCATCCTCTTCCAAATACTTAATCCAATACTTGAGCTAACAGACTTACCTTTCAAACGAGCCCAATTCAATCGTCGACATTACGTCGTCATAGCCATCTCGTCGCTCGTCCGAATGTATTCAATGCCAAGCACTCGGCGACTTGAACGCGCACTAGGGTAATATACCGTGGAGCTAACACGTATCATTTGTATCATTTGTAGCGGCGAAATTAAGCGACCACATCGTAGAGCGAGAGAAAGATGAGGCGAGACGACGCGAGATGAGGTGAGCAGCTTGGAGAGACGGAGACGGAGACGAGTGAGACTCATGACCTGCATAGCCTGCGTCGCCTGCTTCCTGCGTAGCCTGCGTCGCCGCGTTCCTGCGTAGACGTCAACTCAGATCTCATCTCATCCCAATTCATACCCTCTCTCGCTTCCCTTGCTCTTTGTCCGCACGTCCTCACCTGCGCACGTCCGCCCGCGTCCCTTTCCTGCCTGCCTTCTTGGCTTCTTTGCCTTCTTTGTCCGCGCACCGGCGTGAACTTACGCATTCCCAGTCGACAGTATACAGTCTGCGGTATTCAATCTACGGTATATCACACCGACACAGTCATTAAGCGGCACTCCAACGGCTCCAACGGCACGGTACGGCAGCCGGCAGATCGACACTCTTCCTCTGCCGACGTACGTGCTGGCTCAGCATGCCTCGGGCGTAAGAGCCTCGGGCTAACAGCCTCGGGCGATGCATGCAGTCCGAGCCGACGAGCATGCCGCCGTCGTATAGTTACTTGCATACAGCTCCCACACCGCAGGCGCAATCCTCACTCTGTCATCCTCGCTATGCAATCCTCGCGTCTGAGCCATCCAGTCACAAGTGTCCTCCCTTCCTTCTTCACCCCCCGTGTCGCACCAGGCTATTCTTGATCTTCACGCGGCACCTCGTCCTGCCCCGCCCTTCTATGCCTCCGTCCTTCCATGCCTCCTCTCCTCGCGCTATTCACATTCACATTGCCCTCTCCTGCCCCTATCACGACCTCATACTCGCTAGCCTGGGCGCGCTGGTCATGTGCGAGTAGACGTTCCAGTCGAGCTACAGTACTCCTGCCGTTAGAACGCGCCAAGTCAGCTGCCCTCCCCAGACGTTCTTCGCCTCCCCTTCCCCCAACCCCGCTTGCCTCACCTCCCTCCCTTCGTTGGACTTGAGCGTGCTTACAGCGTGATTGACAGGGATCCAAAGAGAGTTTACCAGTACCACAATTCTGGCGCCCTGAGACCTATACTGCACAAGGGCACAAGTGAAGGACGAGGGCTGACGGCATATCATTCCACGTTCCTCCTTTCCCTGAGTTTGCCTGACAATCCCTGAACTCTTGGACGCACTCGGTTGCTCGATTTTGCCACTCAACCTCATCGATGGATGTGCCCATTTCTATTTGCACAGCCCCCCCAATCCTATTAACCCCTGGCTTCACTTGGCCGTCAACACCCGCCACCAACAGTCCACATGCACAACCCCACCCCGCGGCGCCCCACTGAACAGCAATCGCTACATTAAAGAAACACACTTCTCTACTCATACTCTACCATCATGCTAGCTAGCCAATCATCCCCACCGACAACTAACTGCACACCTCCCCATCTGCACACCTGCACACCTGCACACCTCACTCCTCGTCACTCATTTCAGTCAGGTCGCTGTCCGACTGAGTTGTCACGCTCATGCCCCGCCGCGTAGTCTTTTTTGGCGCAGCCACAGCCGCTGCTGCCCTTTTCGTCTTGCGCGTGACTGCCTTCTTAGCCTTGGTCTGTAATGTCAGCCAACCAAAAGTAAAATTACCCTAGCCACAGCCACATTACCCTACCATAACATGGCAGCACACGACGACTCACCTTGGCACTGCGACGCCCACCACGCCCGACCACAGCATCCCCCTGCTCCTCCGCCTCGTCCTCTCCCTCGCTCGCCTCCTCCTCCTCCTCCATGACTACGTCACCATCCTCATCCTCCTCGGACAGTTCCTCATCGCTTGTCTCATCCTCGTCGTCATCGTCCGTCCGCGAGGTCCGCCGCCTCTTCTTCGCAGACTTGGCACTCGGCCGCCGCCTCTTCCGAGCCGTCGGCTCCTTGACCGGACTAGTGGCAGCATTTGTGGCGCGACGCTAATTGTCAGCCGAGACAATGTCGTCACTCTAATAACGACTCACACTTGGCCCAGTAGCATGTGACTTCCTCCCAAACGTCTTGGCCCATGCTTGCACATCCTCACTCAAGAAGCTGCGGCGCGCCATACTCTGCTGAACAGAAACATTGGGGAGATTCGCAAAAATGTCGTTGGGGAGTCGCACTTTACCCGGGTACATCGTTAGGTTCCACTGCTGCTGGTGCGCACGGTTCCGGATGATGATCTGCGCGAGCTCGCTAAGCATGTACAAGTGCTGTTGGGTCAGTCACCACTTGTCACCTTGGGAACTCACGTATGTCGGCGAACTGTGCCTCTCGTCGTCCTCGTCTTCACCAAATGGCGAGTCGTCTAGCAGAATCTTGAGTTTGGCGTCGTCCATCACCTCTCCCGATACGCACACCGTCTTGAGCTTGCTTGCGACGGTGAAGAGCAGCGAGACATTCTGGCTCGTCACAACGCACTCGACGTAGAGCTCGATAAACTTGGCAATGTTCTTGAGGTCGGCCAATGTTGTCCACTCCAGATCGGGGTGTTGCGTGAGGAGGTGCAAGAGGCGCGCCAAAGGCACCTCGACGCGGTCCTTCATGTCCTCCTGTCCGAGACTGCGCGCTGCGCGGACACATGCGTAGATAATGCTCCTTGCCTGATGTCAGCGAAAACGCCAGAGCGGCAGCTCACCAATGCAATGTTCTCATCCTCTGGGTCCTGAGCGGCGAAAGCGGGCAGCGCGTTCCACCGAGGCAACAGGCGTTGTGGCGGAACGACAATCGAGAGCTTCTTCAGGAAGAGGTTGCGCACAGTGAAGTTGACGTCCTGGAGGATGAAGCTGATGTTGACGAACGAGGCTGACATCGCCTTGTCGTACGATCTCACGTTTGCAAGCTTGAGTAGCGACTTGGCAGCTCGCAACCTCATGTGGCAGCGGGTCCGGCCCCTGCAGTGTCAGAACACACATACCTATGAACACTCACCCCTCATTAGTCTCATCGTTCACGCGACCCTCGTTCTTCACTAAGTCATTCAGCAGCTCAAGGACGGGCATAACGAGCTGAACAGCGTTCGGCAGCTTGCACCACGGCAGAGCGTTATGAGCCAACGTCTTGATTCCATAGAGCTTGGCCCGGTCCGTCACTGGCAGCTCGTCTTCGTCGACCCAAACGTCGTCCTCCGTAGTGTCTTCAGAGGGTCTGGTCATGACCACGTCGAGAATGTACTTGACAATGTCCTCGCCATGGCGCTGGAATGCCACCGATGCTGAGATGGCAAGCTCGGCAAGCGACGCCAGTGTAGGGAGAAGGTTGTCCGTGTCGCCGCTTTCCAGCTGGTCCCACAGCGAGTCGACCAAGCGCTGCGGCGCGCTGTTGTCGCTACACAGGGAGATGAACCGAGAGGCAAACTTGGCCTGGCGAGGAGTGCCAGTGAGGGCGAGCTTCATTGCGCGCTCGATAGTCCGCTTGTCTGTTGGGCCACTACCTGGGTTCGACTTGCTGACGGCGGCAAGACCTTGCAGACCAATCTCGACGAGCTTGTCGTTCCTCTTGTCGTTGATGATGATGACCAGCTGGTCGACGTGCGCCTTGTACATTGGAGCGCACTCCTTGGCAATGAAGGCCAGGTAGCGGCCACAGACCGCCGCGATACGCTCAGCGTAAGGCCCCTCGGGCTTCTGCAGACGCCTAATCAAGCAAGGAATGCTCGACTGGTTGATGAGCATCCACGCCGCGTGGTCAGCCACAACGGTCATCGTCTCAAGCAGGGTGACGTGCGACTGCTCGATGCGGCGCAAGAACTCGTTGCGCGACTTGACAATGGCGCGCAGGTCCGACTGAGGATCGGCCATGGTCTTGAGAAGCTTGTAGATGCGCTTGTCCCCGGCGTTCGCAAACGCATCGAGGTCCTTGCGGGCCTTGTCCCAGTCGTGGAAGCACATGCCTGCTGTCAGCTCCAACCTCCCAGCTCAGCTCACGAGAAATAGCGTCGGTAATGAAAGCCAGGCGCTTCTTGACGTTCGAGTCGTCACTCTCCACAACACCGCCCTGGAGTCAGCTTCTCTTCACAGCCATCGAAGCTCACATTGTATTCGTCGCAAGTCTCGGCAAACGCAGAGTATGGCGACGAGCCACGGGCATAGCCCTTCAGACCACTCATCCGGTCCAGGCCGACCAGGGCACTCTCGTCGAGGTGAGTTGTGACCAGTAGGAAGCGGTCGACCCATGCCTGCTCGTCGTCTGGTTTGGCAGGCAGAGGAAGGATGACGTTCTTGAACGCAGCGTTGATCTGAGTGCGGAGGTCCACCGTCACGTCTTTGCGGAACGTGGCGTAGAGCATCTCCTGCGGGATCCAGCCAAAGTGCTCGATGGCGTCCTCGTCGTTCGACTCTATAGCCTCATAAGCGAGGCTCCAGAGCTTGGCCACAGCGTCGATGGCCTCGCTGCGCACGTGTGGCTGCCAGTTAGTGATGAGCTCACTGCCCATGCTCACCTTCTTGTCGCTGACGCGCCCGCCCACGGCCAGAAGGAGCTGCTTGCTGACGTGGTGAAGCGCCGTCTCATAGTTGAGAGACCCCACGACCTCGCAGATGGCGGCACGGACACGCTCGTCTGAGTCCTGGATGCGCTCCGTCAGGTCAGCTGCGAGTTAGCGCGCTCCTAATGTAGGTGACTCACCCTCAACTTCCTTGCGGAGGTCGGGCTGGTTGGTGATGATCTTCGCTGTGGCCTGGACCCACGCCAGACGCACGGGCAGCGCCTTGTCGACCTTGCGGCCGAGCCACGCGCGCCAGGTGGCCGGGTACGCGCGAGCCATCACGACGATACCAGACTCGACGCCGTTGCTGATGAGTGGGCGCTCGCCGAACATGGTCCCGAGAGTCTCTGTGGAGAGCTGTCGCAATGGCACCTCCTCGACTGCGCGGAGGTTCTCCTCGAGTACTGGGATGACGTTGAGGAGAAGGCTGGGAGCGTTGCGGAACATGGTGAGGATGAGGTCGTGCGACTCCTTCAGAGTCTGCAGGTCTGTTGGGGAAGGATCACGCCCGTGGGTCATCTGGATCTCGGAGAAGTGAGCGAGCACGGCCGGAGGAAGGACCTTGGCGCTTGTCCGATTGCAGACGTCAACGATGAGCTGGAACGCGGGTGCGTCTGGCTGCTTGGGGTGCTCCTTGAACTGGGTGATGATGCAGTCCATGACACCCTGCGGCACGCGCTCCGCCTCCATGAGCACCTCGACGAGGATGCTGACGAGGTTGCGCAGCAGCGCCTTGCTCATATCCGCGCTGCTGTCAGCTATCAGCAAGAGAGACAAGAGCTTACCGAGCAATCTCGCAGAAGCCGTTGAAGTAGTCTGTGATTAACTTGTCGACTGATGGTAAGTCGACAATAATGACAATAGACTTGATGGACGCCAGCGACTCGATCAAGTGGCAGTACTCGGTGTAGTACGGCACCTCTGATATCCTGCTTCCTCCCTGTGTCTGGGACTGCGACTGCTGCATCTGGGTGGCCTGGCTCTGCGAGTCGGTGTTCCCGCGCTTTGTAGGCGGCGGGCGGCCGGACGGGCCAGAGGACCTGAGGCCAGCGACAATCTGGGCGATGAAGAACTCGAATATGTCGCGCAGGTTGTCGGCGGTGTATGGCGCATCGGGGGCGTACAGCCGTAACAGCTCGGCGAGGCAGCACGCGGCATACGCCTTGACGCCTCGGCTGGGGGTCAGCTCATCTTCTCCTCTCGTAGCTGATGACGCCAACTCACTCCTTGTGGTGCATGATGACGCGGTGGATGAGCTCCTTCTTGACGCCATCCAGCGACCTCGTATCCACAGTCTCTTGGTCAAGCGGGCAGAGCTTGTTAAACAATGTCTGCGGCGTCAGTAAGGCGTCTGCGAGCTCGCAGATGGGGGAAGGAAGGTCGGCACCCACCTTGAGTCGCCGGAGGAGCGCGTCGGTCCCGTGGCCCTTGCCCTGCTGAATGAGCTTTTCGCCAAAGTCGAGCTTCTGCTTGGATGCCGTGCGGGACGGCATGCTGGCGACGTCGCTGTGCGACTGCGTGGTAAGGTGGGTGGATGGAAAGCTCAAAGGAGGAGGATGGGGTGGCGATGATGGCGATGGAGGAAGGTGGGAGTAGGATGAGGAATGGAATGGGGCCTGAGTGGGTGGGTGGAGGGAAGGAGATGACTGGATCTGGGACGTGAGACTGCTTGTTTTGGCTCGTACGGTGAGAGCGAGGGGCGGCGAGGGGCGTCATTTTGATTCCGGGCGACGCGTCTAAACACGCGTCTCACACAAATCATTCGCCACCTGAATTAGGGTAATTTGCCTCCGCTATTGATGCAAGGCTAATGCGGCCTTAATGACGCGGTCCCGAGCAATGTTTGGTGAGTTGCAACATTACACTCGCGCCTCGATCCTGACATATCCATCAACGCCTCGCTGTATCCATCGCCTCGCGTCCTTTCTCGACGCGGCTCAAGTCTGTTCTATCAAGTATCTTAACCACTTGCATCATCCCGCGGCGCGCGCGTCATATCTTCTTCACGGCCTCCAAGGCCGCTCGCCACCATACCCTCCCGCGACGCCTCGACGCAGGACGCTGGCGCCCCCGACCCCCCAACCCAAGAGATGCTCTCCTACCTCTCCGCGACGCCGTACGCGACCCTCCCCCACTCCTCCTCCCCTCTCAACCCGCTCACCTCCTCTCCCACTCCCCATCCTCTCTCCTCACCCACGCCGTCCGGCCCTGCGCCCCTGCCCCTCTCTTTCTCGCCGGCAGACCATGCCTCCTCCTCTACGTCGTCGCCATCGAGGTCCCACGGGTACGGCCTAGGCCTCTCCACCTCGTCGGCATCGACCTCAACGCCCCGCTCAGCGTCCACCACCCCGCGCCCCCTCTCGACCCGCTACGTCCGCGGCCAGACCACGCGCCGCTCGCCCCGCCCGACCGCCCCGCCGGCGCTCATCTCAGCCGATCTGTTCAGCGAGGGCACGACGCCGACCGAGGGCGCGATGTGGAGAGAACGCCTCGCGCGGCGGATGGCAGATAGGCAGCGGAAGAAACAGCGCCGCGACGACGCCCTGACGCGGCGCAGGGGGATGGACACGTTCGACGAGCCAGAGGACGAAGACGAGCGCGAGCGGCAGGCGCAGGCGGACGACGAGGAGGTGAGTTGCGCGGCGCGGGACAGTGCTCTCGAGTGCTCTCGAGCCCCGGCCAGAAGTGCTC
Organism: Cutaneotrichosporon dermatis; assembly: GCA_020011015.1. NCBI lineage: Eukaryota > Fungi > Basidiomycota > Tremellomycetes > Trichosporonales > Trichosporonaceae > Cutaneotrichosporon > Cutaneotrichosporon dermatis. The sequence continues at coordinate 915,136 of JAIGNX010000002.1, read as the reverse complement.
GAGTGATCGAGTGGGCGAGGGCTTGAGAGAGCCAAGGACCCGATGTTGCCACGCCTGACGAGGCTGACACCAGATCTTCCGCCGACTGATGGTCCTCCAACGCCGCCGCGAGATCCGCGCGGCGGAACGCTCCCACGAACTCGAGACGGGCGGGAGCGACCCCCTCCTCCCCGATTTCTGGGAGGACGAGCTGGACGCACTGGCGCACGAGGAGCGCGCGCTGTTCCGCCACCTCGGGGCGTCGTTTGGCGCGGCGTCGGACGGCGCTACGTCGGATGTGGGGATGGGCCACAGAGCAGAGGAGGGGGAGGGGGAGGAGGAGCGGTGGGCGCGCGAGGCGGCGGAGGCGGAGGAGGCGGAGGCGGCGGCGGAGGCGGCTGAGATCGCTTATGCGGAGCGGGTGGAGCGGGAGATGGCGCAACGGCGCGACGGGGGAGATGGGGGGGACGTCGCTATGGGGCAGTACGCGCTGGATGAGGAGGACTGGGCGGCCATTGCGGCTATGGAGGCGGACGAGGCTATGGAGATTGAATAGGGAGTGGTCGCCTGTTGGGGTGGATAGCCAGGCTAGAGTTTGTACACGAACATAATGCGATGGGTGTTGTATAGTCGTCGCTACGGGCAAGGTCTGTGGATATGAGAGCTGCAGCGTGGGTTCGGCAAACTCGCGCTTCCAGGCTCGTCCTCCCTTGACGAGTACAAAAGGGCTGCCCTTCTCACTGGTCAAGAGCGGTGGAGAACATGTTCAGTAAACTCGGGGCTGTCAAGGCTCGTCATGCTGTTACGAGTGCATTTCATATCCGCAACTGTCGACGTGAGTCGGCGCACACCAGCCCTGGTCCCCGTCCGAAGCTGTCCGTGGCAGACCCGTCAGTCCAGTCTCACCAGTAGCCTGCATCGCCCACGCATAGGCATTTGGATGATATGCATTTCTGGGCCGTGTATGGTAGGTGGACCCGTGAGGCTGGCCGTAGCCGGGCCGGAGGTGCGATCTGCTCAGTAGACCTGTCACGTCAGCACACGCCCCCCTCCCCACTCCTGAACCCACCTTCTTCTTCTCGTCCATCGAGATGCCGCCAGGCCCCATGTTGACGAGGAGGAGCAGCCCACCGACAATCGACAGAGTCTGGAAGAAGTCGTACTTGAGGAAGTCGCGCTGGGGGTGTGCGGGGTGGACGCTCCACCACTTGTTGACGAGGACGTTGAAGATGGAGAGGAGGAGGACGAGGAACGAGGCGGACCACTTGGCCTTGAAGCCGACGGCGACCATGATGCAGGCGCCGAGGCCGACGATGGACACGAAGACGCGCGCAATGCTCCAGTTGCCCTGGAAGATGAAGCCGATGAAGAGGAAGATGAGGAGGATGCGGCCGGCGAGCTGGACGTACTTGCGGCGGTCAGTCTCGCTGATGCTAGGGAGGCCGGCGAAGAGCTTCTTCTTGGTGGCGAGCGAGTCGGAGAGGACCATGAGGAGGCCGCCGACGACGGAGAGGTTGCGCAGGAAGAAGGAGAGGTCGAAGAGGAGGCCGTAGCCGATTCCCTGGAGAATCACGACGCCGAGGAGCGCGGCGACGCTGTACTCGGGGTAGCGGCGGGCGATGACGCCGACGGAGCCGGCGAGCATAGCCTGGGGTTAGCGTGTGCGGGGAGGGGGGGAGGGAGGGGGGGTGCTGGGTGGGCTCTGGGAGGTGAGGGTGCGTGTTGAGTGAGTCCGGGGGAGCTGTTGCTGCAGTGGGTGGACTAGGTGACTACCGCCGATCAGGCCCTTGGACAACAATGGGCTAAGCATTGAGGCCATGATCACAACGCCCATTGGCCTCCGAGCGCCGCGATTCGCGAACCGCGTCCCTCATGTTTGGACGCTATGTCGATTGCCCATTCATCGCCATACCTGACGATACCACGACAACCCTGGCTCATGATTCCCCAACTCAAAACTCACAATAACATTGACGAGGAGGAACATGTGGCTTAGCCCCCAGGGAATGCCCCTGTGCTTCTCGATGTACCACTTCTGGTCGCTCCACTGGGCGAGGATGCGGATGGCGTCCTCGAGGAAGGTGACGACGATGAGGAAGCGCGCGATCGCTGGCACCCACGGGCGGATGGGCTGGGCGTTAGGGGTGGTCGTCGGGTTTGCCCAAGCCGCAGGAATGCCTACAGCAACGTCAAGCATGGCTGGAGTCGTGCGGCGATGCCAGAGCTAGACTCGATGCTGTAGCTTCGCTGTGGCCTCGCTGCGGCCTCGCTGCAGCCTCGCTCACTGGCTGCCGCCAGCGGCTTGCGACTCACCTGCGTGTACATCTCAATCGCGTCCTCGACCTGGCTCGAGACCTCCTGGATCTTGGCAATGTACTCGTTCTCGGAGCGCACGGTACGCGACGTCGAGATCGGGTCGGGGGTGTAGCCCTGGTTCATCATCGAGGGCATGGGCGGCTGCCCGCGGTTGGGGTTGAGGTGGATCCGCTGGGACATGGCGGTGGGGTTGTTGGTTGGAAGGTGTGGAAATGAGGGAGTGGAGATGAGATATGAGATGCGGACGTGGAGGTCGGCTCAAGAAAGTGGAGGTTGTCCTCGGGAATTAGGCTCGGGGGCGGGGGCTGCGGTGTTGGGCGATGGGCGATGGGGCGACGGAGGGGTCTTACAAACAACTGCAGTAGAGCGAGGGGGAAGGAGAGTCGGTGGTGAGGAGAGAGGAGGCAGATGATGTGCTTGTGCTTGTGCTTGTGCTTCCAACGGCAGCGTTGGAGTGGGTCGTGGTATACGGCGTTGTCGCTGGGCGGGCTGTTTGTGGTTCCCACTACATGCCGCGCTGGAACTTGGCCTCGACGCGACGGGATCAAACTTTGCCACGCGATCCTGACGCAATGATCTAGACCTGGACCATGTTCTCGGAGACCAGGCGTCTGTCCGCGGGCGTGTCTTCTACGACCTCGCCTTGCAGCGTCAACGAGAGCGAGGCGTCCTAAAGCTTGGAGAATTGGAGAATCAGAGCACCGAGGAACTCCTAACGGCACTGTCATTATGAAACAGCTGCAAGGAAGATGAGACACCGTCTGCTGCCCACATCGTCCTCACCCAAAACCCCAGATACTGGAGGGCCTGGAGATTACGTAACCTCCGGCCAACGTCCGTGACGGCTACGTCGCGGTCACCTACTTCAACCCAGCTACTGCTTCTACACAACGGCACTTCCAAAGTCAAGCTTCTCCTCCCCTACCTCCTCCTGCGCTCCCAGCTTCCTCGCTTCCGGAATCGTCTATCGCCATTGTCTTCGCAAGCTAGTTCTCGATTTCGACATTCTTCGCCGGCGACACCCCGGAGCCTCTCGAGTTCCCCTTAGGCAACGATGAACCCCCAAGAACCGGCCGCGCTCTCCGCGTCGCAGTTCTCGCCCAGCGCGAGCGCGGTGCATCCCCCTAGTGCGCAGCACAACGCGCGTGTGTTGGGCAGTATTGCGACTGTGAGTGCGCCTGGCCTCGAGTCGCTCCGGCGACCGAAGTAGCTACATGAGAGTGGTTCTGAGGGGCATGCTGGCCCCTCACTATGAGCGGCTCGATCTCCCTGGTGCGCCTGACGTACCTGCCCTTTTGCATGTTCCCGATGAGCTCCGCACACCTCCGGCGTGGTATACCTGCCCACCCTTGTACCCGCTGACAGCAGCTCACATCCTGCTTCGCCGGCCTCGTCGCCGGCATCCTCGGCCTCCCGAACCTCCAGGGCTTTGCGCTGTACCTCGCGACCGCGCTCGCGACGGGCGGCACCACCGCGCTCCTGAAGTGCGGGATGGACGTGGGGCGGTACGTGCCGGACGCGCACGCGAGCGCGGGGCCGATGGGCGCGGCGCGCGTGCAGGCGTGGCGCGGGTGGGTGGGCGTGACGGGGCTTGGGGGGGAGAACGTGCTGGGGTTCTTGCTGTTCTGGATCGGGAGCTATGCGCTGGTGCATGGTGAGTGTGTCGTGGGTGGGGAAGACGGGCGGGGGCTGGCGATGAGAGGGAGGGAAGAGGACCGAGAGGGAGGGGGAGAGGGGGAAGAGGACCGAGAGAGGAATGGGAGGAGAGCGCTGACGGCAGTGTACGATTAGAGCTAGATCGGATGTAGAGTGCCAGGATGGTATTGTCAGCGACGGTGTACGGAGGATAGGAGTAGCACCCCTGCAGCCTGCAGCGTGCAGTACATTAACGCCGGCCGGCTTTGTGCCCAGTCGTCACTTCTCGCGGCCGCCTCGAAAGCAAAGCCTAGCAAGAGCCCAACCGTGCAGCTAGGCATAGAGGCATAGCAGCGTGAAGTACATCGCATCCACCTTCTGGCCGTCTCCGCCTTAGTCTCCACCCGGCTCCCACGGTGCTACAGACCAGGGCTACATCAGCAACTCGCCCAGACTCGCCCACTGCCCCTCCCCCTTGCCCTCCTTGTCCTTCGCCTTGGCCGCCTTGGCCGCCTGGGCCGCCTGGGCATGCGCCTCGGCGGGGACGGTATCGGTGTCCTCCTTGGGTTTGCCTGCGGTCAGCTCGTCATTCTCGATCTTCCTCATTCCTTGCTCGATCTTCCTCATCTCTTCCTCATCCCTTGCTCGATCTTCCTCATCTCTTCCTCATCTCTTCCTCATCTCTTCTTCCTCACTGTTCCTCACTCATTCTCGATCTTCCTCATCTACCTCGTCGCTTTCCGAACCTCTTCCGACTCTTCTGCCTTCCCATCTTCCCATCGTCTATCTTCCCCCCTACACGTCCACACAGCGGGCCAAGCCCACGCCCAGCTTCATCCGCCGAAGCCGTGTGCCGCGCCTCGCCCACACTCCCACGCAGCAGACTACGCACCATGCTTATGCAGGCCGAGCTGTTTACTCGCTCCCGGGGCCCAGAGGTCGGCTGGTGTTAATAGGCAACAGGGAGAGGGGAGGTCGTAGGGGAGCACGCGGGCGTGCGACTGTGGGTAGGGGCAGGGGAGGGGGGCAGGGGCCGAGGGAGAGACATACGGAGGTCAGGCCAGGTATGTGCCGAGCTCATTATCGTCGCAGAGTTCGCGGTTGTGCAGAGAGATGGCAAAACAAAGAGGTGGATGGCAAATGCTCAGTTACTTGAGTGTATCTCTTTCCGACTGCTTTCCTATGCTTGCTGCTGGTTGGAATGCTAGTAGCAGGCTGGTGGCAGGGTGGAGTCACGAGCTGTGCACAGGTCAACGTCATATGATCGCAGTCGCCACCGTTATCTGCGCCTCCCACTCTCATCGGCTCACCCTACATTCGCTCTCAGCTGGAGGAGTGTGACGAGCGGCATGCTAGATGCACCATACAGCGATAGACAAAGTGATTATGCATTCAGCCCGTATTTCGCCGTATGTAACTCCCGCCATGTAGTCTCCCGCCATGCACAACTCTACCCTCTACCCTATTCCTCGCAGCGTAACGTCCTGCTCACAGCTCCTGCCCTCTTCCGTTCACCCCACAGCGCGCGCTCAACCCTGTCCCGCACCCGACACTACTCGTCGTCGACGACACCCACCCGCGCCCGCCACATATCCTCCTTGAGCCGTACGACCTGCCGCCACGCCCTGGCCTCCCACCCCTCGCCCGTGACGAACGAGCGTCCGCGCCCGTCGTCGGACTGCTCCGACTGCGAGTTCGCGGTGTGCGCGGTGTGCGCGACAGTGCTCGCACTCCCGCCCGTCGCGGTGCTCGCGGCGGTCGCCGTGCTCGACGCGGAGAAGGAGCGGTCCGTCCCGCGCTGACGCGGTGGAGGCGGGGGCGGGGCGGGGCGCGCCTTGCCCTCGATCGAGGAGCGGGGCGAGGTCGTGGGCGAGTTCATGACGGCCAGCGGGTGGCGCGGTGGTGGAGGCGGGAGATGCGAGGGCGACGAGGAGGCGGTGGGCGTCGCGCCCGAGTCGGCCGAGTCGGGGTGGGTCGCGGCCGTGGGTGTGGCGGGCGCGACGGCCGGGTCGGGGTGAACAGCCACGGTAGGAGTGACGGGCGCGGCGTCGGCAGCGTCACCCTCAGTGGCAGCTGGAGGAGCATTGTCGCCCTCCGCCGCGGCCACGGCCGCAGACGGCTTGTCCTCCTCGGCCTGGTCGGAGGCGGCACCTGCTGTAGGCGCAGACTCGTCCTTCTTCTCCTCGTTTGCGTTCGCGTCAGTCGGCGTGATGGGCGGCGTGGGCGAGCCCATCCCGCGGCGGACAGAGCGCTTCGGCAGAGGAGGGGGCGGGGGCTGTCGCCCAGCGGCGCGAGGAGGGGGTTTCGGCGACGAGCCGTTGGCGGGCTGGGAGGGCGAGGCAGTCATGGACTCGGCAGCAGGCTGCTCCGTCGCGGGCTTGGCTTCGTCGGCGGCATGGTCGGCGCCAGATGCCTCAGCCTCGGGCGTCGTGGCTCTGGTGGCCTTGGCCGTCGGCATCTCGTCCGCGTTCTCGCCCGACACCTCCGCCTCGGACGCCTTCGCGTTCCCATCAGCTGCGGCGACCTTGTCCTTGTCGTCCGCGTCCGCCCCGTTGACATCCGGTAAGGACGCGTTGTCTCCGATGGGCGTGTTGAACGACCCGACGTCGGTGCTCCCGCGCGATCTGTGCGAAGTGCGCGACTCGGAGCGTGCGACCGCCGCATCGGCAGTGCTGTCTCCAGCGCCCTTGACCTCCTTGTCCTCCGCGGGCACGTCCGCAACCACCTCCTCGGCCGGCTTCCCCTCGACGGCCGCCTTCATCTCCTGCGACGCCGCGGCCATCTCCTCTGCCACTGCCGCCTTCTCCTCGGCAATAGCGACCTCGACGGACTTGGCCTTCTCGTTGACCTCCGCCTTGTCCTTCTCACTCTCCATGCCCATGCCGAACCCCGCGGCCTCAGCGCTCTTCTCTCCCGCGAGGTCGATAGGCGCACCCAGCGCAGGGGCAGCACCGACACTAACAGAACGCTCCTGGTACTCCTTCCGCTCAGGCGTCGCGGGCGTAGCAGGTGTCGCTGGTGTGCTCGGCCGCGAGCCCCAGCTCGTCCACCCGCCCGAGCTCTTGGCGCCGCTGCTCTTCGCCCCGCTCCCGAGGCCGAAGCTGCCCAGACCCCAGCCGCCCTTGCGCTGCTGCGGCACAGGCTGTGGGCGCTTATACTCTGCCGCCGCTAGATTGTCGACCGTGATCGCGACGGGGCCAGTGACGGGCGCAGACGCCGAGCGCTGCCCCGGAACAGGGCCGTTGCCCTGGGCGAGCGCGGGCGCCGGGGAGACAGTGAGCTTGTCGGCCTCGGGCGGCGTCGCGTTCAGGTCTATCCGCACAGGCGTGCCGTCGTCCCCTGGCTCGGTGCCGGTCGTGCTCGCCGTCTTTGGGGTGACGGGCGGCTGCGTGTCCGAGTTGTCCTCGCCAAACCAGACGGGGTGGACAATGCCCGTCCGCACAAAGTGCCAAAGAGCGCAGGCGGCGCGCAGACGCGCGAGACACCACCCGTTCTTGCACAGCGGATACGACTTTGTCTCCTTGTCGGTCGCGACGCGGAAGACGTACACGCTCGACGGGTACTGCGAGGGCGAGCTGCCACTCGTCCCGGTCGTCCCGAAGAACTTGAGAAGGCCCTTGTTCGACGATCCCGAGCCGCCAAACACTGCGCGGCCGCAGAGGGAGCAGCTCAGGCTCTCAGGCGGTCCAAGCGACGCGGAGCCGACCGGCTCGATGAGAAGGTCGCCTGAGACGATAGCATTGCTCACACTGCGGCGCGAGACCCAGCCGAGATCAGGGGCAGCCTCAAGCCGCAAAGTAGGGTCGTGGTCCTCGACCAGGCAGCGCGCGATGAAAGGCTGCTGGACGAGCGACACCAGCAGTGGTGCAGGGTAGATCTCGCGGACGTCAGAGCGTCTGCGCGAGAGCTGGGATGGGCGAGCAGCGCGAAGGTGGGCAAGGAGGGTGCGGAACTCGGCATATGGCGGGTGACTGGACAGGTAGCGCCGGGGAACGTGGGGCGCAGATGGCGCGCTCGCGGCAGCAGTAGTCAACGACTGCAGGTGGGTCTGCATGTCGCGCACGGCCGACTCGGCGGCCGCCAAGCTGTCCTCGGTGTCCTTTAGGCGTTGCTCGGCTTGTGCGCGTGCCATACGCTCAGTCGCGACCATAGTATTCGCCTGCTGTCAGCTAGACTACGTAGAAGTAAGCTCACCTGGTCGAACAATGTTGCAGACAGCTCGTCCACCTCGTCCTCGACCTGCTTCCTCTTCTCCTCTGCCGAACCGCGCTTCCTCTCCTCCTCCACCAGGCCAGCAGCGAGACGCTGCATCTCGTCGCGGATCTGCGACCGCTCGACCAGCAGACCGGTGTTCATGCTCTCCTCCCACTGGGCCTTGGCGCGCGCGAGCTCGTCAATCTGCTTCGTCTGGCTCTCCTTGTCCGTCTGCAGCGCGAAGACCTGGTCCTCGAGGTCGGCGTGCTTCGAGATGGACGCGATGAGCTTAGCATTAAGCATCTCGGCCTGCTGGCCGACCATCTCGAGCTGGTTGCGCAGGGTCGCTATCAGTGTCGTCGTGGGGCTATCGGGCGCGTGGTGCATCGACGGCGTGAAGGGGCGCGTGAGGGTGGACGCGCGGGAGCGCGACGCCTGCTCGGTGTCAATCTGGGGTCAGCTCTGCCCAGGCGTTTAGTGTAGTGGGGGAAGGTGGTCTGTGTCTGGGGAGAAGCGGGGAGAAACCTGGGCGAAGCGGTGCGCTCGAGTACGCGTGGAACAGGTGGGCAGCTGCGAGCTGCAGGGAAGGTAGTCGTTCCATTACCGCACATCGCTGCATGTCTCGAGGTCGGTCTGGGCTCGCTCCGGTGCGCGTCTCGATATCGCCCCAGGAGCAGCCCACGGTCGCCACGTCGGACGTGACACAGCCCATCGCCACTCCATAGCGCTGTGCGATGCGAATAACCATCACTCGAGCACAGACAGAGCACAGCTCCCAGAGCAGGCCAGACCGAACCATCCGAACAGCAGGCAGCAGCACGACTCACCTCAATACTCCGCGCAGCGGGCGACGGCACATCCTGGAGCATGAGCCCCGCGGGCGGCGCCTTGCGTTTCCCCTTCTCTGGCGCCTCGGCGTCGGCGGCGGCGTCGCGGGCGTCGTTGTCGTGCACCGCAGCAGCCGCGCCTCCCTCAGCAGCTGCGGGCGGTCCATCTACGGCTGGCGCTGGGTCGTCCCGTGGGGCTGATGCTGTCGCGTCCTCCGCAGTCTGGACGGGCTCAGGCTGGGCGATCGCGGCCTGCACTGGACTGCCGGCTGGCTGCGCAGACTCAATCGCGGTCTCGCCGCGCACGCCGGCGTCCGAGGGCACGTCAGAGGGCACGTCCGAGGGCACGGACGCCGGGACGTCTGAGGTGGCCGCCTGAGATGTCGGCTCCACCTCAGGCTCGGCGGTGCCGGAGGCGAAGTTGAAGGAGCCCGGAGGCGCTGGCGCCTTGTCGTCGTCGTCGGGCATTATAGTTCTAGAGTCGACGTGTAGTGTGTAATGTTGAGAGGAGAGTGATGGGACGAACGGATGGATGACTGAACACGACAGGCGCCATGTGCGCTGATGGCCGAGTGGCATTCCTAGGCACCAGGGCGTGGCTTCCACGCGCGCCACGAGGCGGCAAGGCTCAATGCCCACAGCCGTACGACCATATGTACGTACATCCACGACATGACGGTTCTTTGGCAAGCAACGCCCACTGCCTACTCTCGCTGTGCCGGGCTGGTACATTATCAAATGGGATTCATTCCTCCCTCTAGCTCTATGTACAACTACAACCTTTTCTCCTTAAACGTTCCGACGATCGCCTAACACACATACGCCTAGGCCTAGATTTAAGCACCGGCAAGGACGCGCGACTCCATGTTGATGAAGATGTCGTCGGCCGGGTGACGGTAGAGGGGCTGCTTGAGCAGACGCTGGTCGAGGTAGTGACCGATGAAGCCCATGGAACGGCCGAGCACGAAGAGACCGTTAAGAGTGCCGCTCTTGAGGTACTCGGTCGCCTCCTCCTCGGTGAAGGCACCGCAGCCGTTGAGCAGGTCGCAGAACGAGGCGGCGATGGCACCGTCGACGTTGAGGATAAGGGTGTTCGACTTCTGGGTGGTGACGTCCTCGACGGCGAGGGCGAAGTCGAGAGTCTTGTGCGAAGGGAAGTGCTTCTTGACGTAGTCAACAACGAGGACGACACGGAGGTCAGGGTTGGTCTTGGACTTGATCTTGTGGCCAATACCAGGGATGAGCTTGTTGGCCTTGCGCATCGAGTCGACAAACTCGCGGGGAGTGTGGCCCGAGGCGACACCGCGCGAGAACTCGGACGCGGCACCGTCAAGAGCACCACCGAAGCGGTCACCGATGGTGAGGAGACCAGCGACGAGCGACGAGATGAGGTCCTTGCCGGCACGAGCAGTGATGATGGTGTTCATGGCACCCGAGACGGCCGGACCGTGGTCGGCCGTGAGCTGGAGGACCATCTCGATGAACTTGCACGCGTAGGTCGGGAGACGGCGCTTGAACCAGAGGAGCGAGATAACACCACCGATACCAATATCCTCCTTGAAGACGTCCGAGATGCGCATACCGGCGTACATGAGCTCCTGGCCACGCTCGTCCGAGATGGTCGAGATGAAGGCAGCAGGCTTGCGGATGAGGCCAAGCTTGGAAGCCCACTGGTAGTCCATGGGGATGGCAGGGGGCTCCTGCTCGGGAGCAGGGACGATGGCGCCAGTCGAGACCATCTTCTCGTAGACAGTCTTGAGGAGCTCGGGGAGGTCCTCAAAGGTGTCGGGAACGAGGAAGCCAGCGTTGCGCATGGCAAGGTTCTTGGCGTCGGCAGTCTCCATGTCCGAGTTGGCCATGGAACCGGCGTGGCCGAACTGGACCTCGGAGGTGAACATCTTGGCGCAAGTACCAATGGCCCAGGCGACGATGGGCTTGGTGATCTTGCCAGCCTTGACGGCCTCGATGACACGGTACTCCTCAGTGCCACCAACCTCACCAAGGAGGATGAGCTTGCAGTCGGGGTCGGCCTCGTAACGGAGATGTGGTCGATGAACGAGGTACCGGGGTAGCGGTCACCACCGATGGCAATACCCTCGTAGACACCGTTGGTGGTCTGCGAGAGAATGTTGTTGAGCTCGTTGGACATGCCTCCCGACTTGGAGACGTAGCCGACCGAGCCCGAGCGGTAGAGCTTGCAGGCGAGGAGGTTGTCCATCATACCACCGGTGTTACCGATACGGAAGCAGCCGGGCTTGATACCACCGACAGTGGCGGGGCCAATGATGATGGTGCCCTTCTCCTGGGCAAGGTGGAGGATCTCACGAGCGTGACGCTCGGGGACACCCTCGGCGATGATGCCGATGGCCTTGATCTGGGGGAAGGAGAGGATGTCGAGAGTCGACGAGTAGACCGAGCGCGACGAAGCGAAGTTGACGACGACGTCAACGTCCGGGTGCTTCTTGATGGCCTCGCCAACGGTGGTGTAGACCGGGAGGAGGGTCTCCTTGGTGCCCCAGTAGAACTTCTGGATGTGGTGGCCGCCGAAGGGGTAGATCATGGCGGCGACCGAAGGAGTCTTACGGCCACACGAGTAGTCAAAGTCGAGCATGCCCTGGATGGCACGGGGCTGGAGACCGAAGACGAACGAGCGGGTGGTGGCGTCGAACGGACGGTACCAGGGGCGGCTGCTGGTGCGCTTCTCAGCCTCAAAGTGGACGATCTGGTCACCGGCTGCTCGCGGCTACCGTCGGCGCGGATCTCGCCGACAATGGGGCGCTCCGAGCCAGCGGGGGCCTTAGTGCGCTTGGCAGAGCCGTTGGCAGCACCCTCGACGGCGGCAGCGATCGAGGCCGACGAAGTGGCGCGCGAAAGCTCGTCCTTCTCCTTGGAGACACCGAGAGCCATGGGGACAATGGCAGTGATGGCAGCCTCGGGGCCGTAGACGTGGATGGGGACACCGAGAGACTCGCCGCAGAGGCGCATGGCCTTGAGACCCTCCTGGTAGTTGGGGCCGGCACGACGAACCCAGATGCGAACGTTGTGGCGGATGAGACCCTCCTTGTGCTCCTTGAGGGCACGGATGATACCCTTGAAGGTAGCGGCAACGTCGGAGAAGTTGGCAGCACCACCACCAATGATGAGGACCTTGCCGTCCTTGAGGGGCTCGCCACGAGTCATGAGGTCAAGGATGGTCTTGGCGTACTCGTAGGTCTGGCCCTCGGTGGGGGCACCCGAGTACTCGCCGTAGTTGGCGAGCTCGTGGGCAAAGCCAGCGGCGGCAATGGCGTCCGAGTAGACGACCGAGGCACCACCACCAGCGACCATGGTCCAGACGGAACCGTTCTGGTTGAGAACGGTGAGCTTGAGCGAAGCACCAGTCGAGGCGTCAAGCTTCTGGATGTAGGCCTCCTCCTTGGTGAGGTCACGGCCGAAGGGAGCGGGCCAGACCATGGGGGGACCACGGTCGGCCTTGATGGGACCCTTACCCGCCGCAGCAGGGGCCGAGTCGTCACGAGCGATGGCCCACTTGGGGCCACAGAGGAAGTCGGCGGTCTGGTCGAGCTTGGCGGCCATGTCGAGGTAGTGGATCTCGGCGGGCTTGCCGTCGACGGGGTCGAGGCAGACGAGAGGGTTGATCTCGAGGTAGGCAAAGTGGAGGTCGACGTAGACACCGTAGAGACGGATGATGAAGTCGCAGAGGACATCCTGCTTGGTCTTGGGGACGTTGGCGAGGAGGGTCTTGATGACCTCCTCACGGGCAGGGAACGACTTGCCGACGGGGAGGAAGAGCTTGAGAGCCTTGGCGTCGACGTCTCCGACGTCGACACCACCCTCGTGGGTGAAGTAGATCCAGTCACCGTCACGGACCGAGTTGATACAGACGTAGTACTCGGTGTCCTGCGAGTGGGGGAGGAAGGGCTCGATGATGAAGGTCTTGAGGGTACCGGTGGTGCTCTCGACCTTGACGGGCTTGCCGGCGCGCTCAGCGATCCAGTTGCCGGTGGTCTCCCAGTCCTTGCCAATAGACAGAAGACCGGCCTTTCCACGGCGCTTGATGAGCTGGTCGGGCTTGCCGACGAGCTTGGGCTCGTTGAAGACGAACTCGGGGAGGCCGTGGCCGGGCTTGATGGGGGGCTGGAGCGACTGGGACTCGTCGTCCCACTCGACCTGAGCGACGCGGACGGGAGCCGCGGTCGACTCGGTCACGGTGGGGATGGGGGTGGGGGAGCGAGTGAGCCAGTAGTTGACGAGACGCTTGGCGTCATACTCGCGGATAGCTGGGGGTTAGCGGGGTGCTGCAAGGAAGCTGTCTGTGGTGTTGCTGGCTCAGCTGCTGCCTTAACACCGTGGGAGCTGGCACCCGTAGGCCACGGTGTAGGAGCCAGCGGTGCGCGTAGCGTAGCCAGCTGATGCAAATGGAAGACTAGGACTCACCCTTGGTAGACATGTTGGAGTGGGAACGATTAGGGAATGTGGATTCTAGCTGGGGGCAATGTCAGTTCAACCGTACGATTCCATTACATCGGTTGCCCAGCCATCACCGTAGCCGCCCGGTAGTCGAGCCACCACCGGACCCCACCCCACTCCTACCACCTAGCGAGCTCGAGCATGGTTTCAACGACGACAACAACAATAATATTGACGTCAAGCTACGCTTGAGCATGCTTAGATGGCTTAGATAGGCCGGGTAAAGCATGGATGAGGGTCTAGGTGCGGGGCACTTTGTCCACCGGAGGCACTCGAGGTCTGGTTTCCCCGGCGGCAATGGCCTGACTGACTGAGACCTTTTGATACTCACAGGTTGCCGAGTGGCTTAGATTGTGCGGAATTGAGAGAAGAGAGAGAGGGAAGAGGAAGGGGGAGGATTAGGAGGGAGAAGGGAGACAGAGGGGGGGGTCGTTAGAGGGCCGATTCACTAAAGCTACAGGTAGCTAGAGAAAAGAAGAAAGGTTGGTGTCGACCTTTTTATTGTAACCAGTCGCTGGGGTGGGTGGGTGAGTGGGAGTGGGCTGTAGCCTGGTCCGATGGGGGAGAACGGTCTGGTGGGAGCGCGTATTCGCTCAAGTCTGTCAGTGTCTGTGGGGGCGAGAGCCCATGTCTGGAAAGGGATTCGATGGTTCGACGTGGCGTCACGCGAGGGCAGCTCTCTCAAGGCGCGACTCTCTCCTGGGCGCGAAGCTACTCCTGCATCCTACTACTATCCTTACTAGCCCGCCCCCAAGTGGACCTTTTGCGGTTGCGGCCGAGACTGCTCTCCCTCTTCTCCTCTCTGACTGCCCAGTCAAATGAAAAGGCAGGTCCAGAATGCATGGGATTTCGACTTTTTCCCCCAAAAGACTCGACCTGCTCTCCTGGGTCTGCTCCCCTCCCCTCCCTTCTACTTTAGATAACATTCCCCAAACGTCTTACCGAGGCCCTAGATGGACCCCACAGCTTGACGGCGCGCCGCTCCCCTCCCTCTCTCTCTTCGAAATAATCGGATCCCGCTCTTCTCCAATTAGCATTCTTACCTCCACTTTTGTTATCACCTCGGCCCGACTTTAATAATTACATTACAAAACTGATTCTAATGAAATGTGGAGGTAGCCGCTGAAATCCAATGACCCCCTTTTCACAGGATCGGTCCGCAGTATCCGCTCGACTCGCAATAGACCCATAGCCCACTTGCTCTCTCTCCTCTCATGGGATCCCATGGCCCATGAGCCCATGGCCTCACAGCCCCCCACAGTCAAGCCCACACGTGCCAGGGCAGGAACACCTATCTCCGTGCCGGCGGCATCACCCCAGCCGCTCACTGTGCCTAAGTCTAGACATCGGCGGCACCGATGCGTCCATGATCCAATGTCGGCCTACATACGATCGGGTCCGGGGTGCAGGTGGTAGACGTATGCACAGAGCATGGCGCTGGTCAAACACGTATCCTTACTTCAAGACTGCCCATACTACACCTGTATCGACGATGGCTCGTCGATGAACGCGTCAAGACGCGCAACGGCGCACGGGCTGATAACCGGCTGTCATGCCTTGAGCACGGTTATGGGTGGGGGACGCTGTGTCGGTGGTGACCGTGGGCTCCTAGATCCGGGAATCAAGGCGCCGGTCTGCCCGCGTCAATGCTCTTTCTCAATGGGAACCGGGTAACATGATGCTCTGATATCCTCGTCCATGGGTGCATGTCTGCTTTCTACAAGCATGTGGCTCTGTTGCGAGTATACATGACACAAGCGGTAGACTCGTCCCGTTGGCCGGCAAGGGCATCCGGCAGTCCGGATATCGCGGCAGGCACCCCCTCCACTGCCATCATACCTACCGACACCTCGCCAACTGAGTGAGACTTTGCCAGTACTGATTCGGCTCTCTTCTAACTCAGCGATCAGCGTTCGATCATAACCAGCATATCCAATGCACGGGTGACGGCTTGACGGGCGCTCCGTATACGGATGGAACCGGTCGGGACGCAGCTCGGTGGAGGTCCTGGAAGTGGAGGAGGTGGAGGTACGGACGAGACCGGCTCGGTTCCTCGCCTATGTTGGCCGTGCATTGCTCACATGTCATATGCAAGGTGGAGGTGAAATGGTAGGCGGCAGACACATGACACGAGTCGCAGCTATGTCGGGGAATGCATGCATTGCTGTGGCTTGGCAGAGTTGCCACAACGTTGGCGGGGCCCGGACATGAGACAGGATGGCTTGTGCAAGCGGTACAGTTGACATTGGTGTGGATGTTGGCGAGCATGTTGGGATATAGCAAAGGATGCGGGGAGGACGTTGGGGATGATCCCAGCGCTGTGGGCTGTGTTGGACGTTGGACCTGAGCGTGGCGTGTAGCGCAGCGTCTACCCATCTCTCCATGGCGCTTTACAGATGCCTCTGATGCAGTGCGCCCGCGTCGTCCCAACTCCCTTACTCTGCCTATGGATGCCAGTCAGACTGTTAGCTAGCCCGCCCCATGGATCCTGCGCCGCGGTAGCACCCCGCACAGGACACAGCCGTTCTAATGCGCGTACATCACAACACAACCATCTGTACTACTCTAACCGCCCGCTCCACACCCACGCCCTACTTCTTCAGCCTGTCCGCGACATACTGGTCCCACCCGATCTCCTCCAACGCCTCGGCCTTGTCGAGCACCTCCTCCTCGAGGGCCTTGGCGTAGGCCTCCGTATCCCGCTGCCACTGGGGCACGCTGGTGCCGAGGATGCGCACGGCGAGGAGCGCAGCGTTGGTCGAGTTGTTGATGCCGACAGTCGCGACGGGGATGCCGCGGGCATCTGGATGATCGAGTAGAGCGAGTCGACGCCGTCGAGCACCGACGCCTTGACGGGCACGCCGATGACGGGGACGCTCGTCTCGCTCGCGACCATGCCTGGGAGATGGGCGGCGCCGCCGGCCGGCGATGATGGCGCGGAGGCCGCGCGACGCGGCCGAGCGCGCGTACGCGACCATGCGGTCGGGCGTGCGGTGTGCGCTCGTGATCGTCAGCTCGTACGGGATGCCGAACTTGTCGAGGATCTTGGTGGCGGGGAGCATGGTGGGGAGGTCCGAGTCGGAGCCCATGATGATGCCGACGAGGGGCCTTGTTGGAACGGCCCTCGACGGGCGCGGGCGCGACCGAGTCGATGAAGGCCGCGTCGAGGTCGGGCTGCTGCGACAGCAGGGTGCGGACGCGGGCGCGCACCTCGGCGTCGCTCGAGCCGGTCACGGTGATGTGGCCCATCTTGCGCGCCTTGCGGCTCTCAGCCTTGCCGTAGAGATGGACGCTGGCGCCGGGACGGCGAGGGCGTCGTCGGCCATCTTCTCGACGGGGCCCATCTCGGCGTCGACGCCGAGGACGTTGACCATCGCTGCGGCGGGACGCGGAGGCTCGTGTCGCCGAGCGGCAGGGCGAGGATCGCGCGGAGGTGGTTCTCGAACTGCGACGTGTGGCACGCCTCGATGGTGTGGTGCCCCGAGTTGTGGGGGCGGGGCGCGATCTCGTTGAGCAGCAAGCTGCCGTCGGGGAGGAGGAACATCTCGACGCCGAAGATGCCGCGCCGTCGAGCGTCGCGCGACGGCGCGCTCGGCGAGCTGGCGCGCCTTGTCGTTGATCCCGCGCATGGCGTCGCCGTGCGCGCGGAGGGCGGAGCAGACGCGCAAGATGGAGTCGCGGTGGACGGTCTCGACAGCGTCGTACGAGCGCACCTCGCCCGCGGCGTTGCGCACGACCATGACCGCGACCTCCTTGACGAACGGCGCCCAGCCCTCGGCGTACAGCGGGCGGTCGCCGAGGAACTCGAGCGCGGCGGCGATGTCCTTGTCGTCCGTGGTCTTGAGGGGCGCGTTGCCGCGCCCGTCGTACGCGAGCGTGCGCCTTGAGCATCATCGGGAGCCCGAGCTTGCCGGCGAGCGCCTTGACGTCCTCAACGCTGGGCGTGGGGGGAAGCTTGTCGAACGGCGCGACGGGGATGCCCTTGGCGGCAAGGTGCTCCTTCTGCAGGTACTTGTCCTGGATGAGGCGGATCGTCGCGGGCGACGGCTGGACGTCGCACAAGCCCTCAGCGACGACATCGGCCAGCACGTCGGCGTTAACATGCTCGATCTCGACAGTGAGCACGTCGCACGCCTTGGCAAGCTCGCGGATGTGCGCCTCGGACGTGAACGCGCCGTCGGGGTGTGCGGTGCCCTCGGGCGCGAGCAGCGTCTGCTTGGCAGGCGTGAAGCCGCCCTTGTCGAGGATGAGCAGCGGGATGCCCATCAGCGCCGCAGGGTGCGTGAGCATGCGGCCGAGCTGGCCGCCGCCGAGGATGCCGACCGTCTTGCGAGGCGCCATGGTGTGTGGATGGTGGTTGAGTGAGGGTGAGTGCCGAGATGGAAAGTGAGTTCAGACTTTTCGGATTTGGTTCCGCCTCCTCCCTCCACCCCGGTCCACCGCCGAGTCGATAGATAGTCCGCGCTTAGCTCGATCTTCGCCGGAGTGATGCGCTTCAGAAATAGATGATGGGGGTGCAAGGGAGGCCATGCATTGTTGTTCTGCAGCAGTGTGGGGTGTTCAAGGCGGTTCTCCTAGGGTATCCCTTTGCCGACTGTGTGTGCGTGTGTGCAGCGCTGGTCACGGTCAACTAATATCTAGAAACTTTGCGCCATTCCAGCAACCACTCCTAACCGGCCGCACTACTCCAATGTGACAATCGCGTCCCCCACGCGCCCCACCCTCGCCAACAGCCGCGGCGTTCACTATCTCTCCCAGCCCCCAGCTGGGACCTCTTTGAAGTACGCTGGAAGTACAAGATCTACTACCTCGGGGCAGTTGGCGCGGCTAACATGGTGCGGAATGCGTATCGTCTCCGACGCCGACTCCGCCACACGCAGACATTGTCCGCCCGAGTGATGCACAATGCAGCCACGTCCACACACGGACACGGACACAGCTTAGACGGCTGTCCGAACTCAGACACTAGAGCATCAGACAAGCAGCTCAGACACATTCAACGGCGCGGAGAACACTTGTTGCACAAACACGCCCACGGTGACTGACGCTCTCATGTACGCCTGTGCCGTCGCCGGCATGGGGTCACGCTGAAACTGATTGACGATCTACCATTCAGTCTGACATGGACATCAACATACCGTCAGACAGCACATCTAATTCATGTTCCCAAGGCATGTGCTCGGCGTGTTCTGATGCTTATCGGGCGATAACCACTGAGCGATAACCCCAAGTCCTACAGTGACCACTTCCAAGAGCACACAACGGAAAACGCTCGCAGACAGGCTCTATACACAATGCATGTTATTACTAGGCCTGGCGGCATGCTACAATGCTTTCTATAAATGTCCGTCGGGGTACGTGGTGAGGTGGTAATGTGTACGTATGGTAGGCGCTGTCGGCGGCGTGGCGGCGGTGGCCTGACATTTTGGCGCTTCGGCGCTCGGCACTCGGCGCTGCCGAGAGGGAGTCGTGTCCGCGGACGCGACTGGCTACTAGACTATGTGGATAAGGGTGAAGAGCGTGGCGGCGAAGCGTGGTGGCGGGACAGAGTGGACGTGTACAGCGTCACGACACCGGCCACGCTCTTATCTCGACGACGCTTAGGACTGCACGACGAGACGTTCGAGCTCGTCCGGGCGGACACACAGCTTGAGATCTGGCGAGACGACGTAGCCGTCCTTGCACGAGAGGACTGCGCATGACCCGGCGCGACACGCGGTCGCGCGGGCGTTGGCGATAGTCGAGCAATCTTGCCTGGGCGTTAGTTATGCTCGATATAGAAATAGCCACGTAGCGGTGCTGGGAAGCGAGCGGCGCAAGCGCCACTCTATTCCGCCGGCACCGCCAACTTGGACTCACCCCTTGCCGAGCGCAAGACACCCTCCACACTGGTTGAGCTCGGTGTCGAGCTCGATGCACTCGAAGCCGACCTTGAACCAGTCGGCGAGCGTGCTGAGCTGGCTCTCGAGCGCGGCGGCGGCCTCGGGCGTGACGCCCTCGGTGTCGCCCACGGGGCAGGCGACGGAAGCTGCCGGGCACAGGAAGGACGAGTAGTCCTTGGCCTTCTTGGGCTCTGGAGTGGCGCGGCGGCGGCGCTGGCCCATACGCTTCGAGGCCTGCGGCGCGGCTGGAGTTTGGAGGGGACGTCGCGGTCGAGGGCGCGCGCGTCGGTCGGCGCGATGAGGAGGATGGCGGCGAGGAGAGTCGCGAGCGCGAGGAGGCGGAAGAGGGATGGCATGGTGGGTAGGCGTTGGGGATTAGATGGAGAGGGGGTCGAGGGCTGATAGGTGACGCTTAGTGGTGGGGTGGTGGGTACAGGTGTATTCGTGGCCTCGTTGTGACCGATAACAAAAAAGTAGCGACGCTGTGGTGTCGCTGCCGTGTCGAGAAGATGAGTGATGAGGAGATGTGTTGAGCGACGAAGCGAGCTCGATGACAAGAAGACGAGGTGAGGTGGGCCAGCAAGCTGACTGTGACGCAGGTTTGGACAGGAGTTGAGAGAGTAACGAGATGAGAAAGAAGGAGGACAGGTTGGGCAAGTGGGCTGACTACAGCCTACACAAGTAGTTAGCCAACAAGAGTCTGCAAACATGGTGCGCGTGTGGCGTGCATGCGTTGCCTGGTGGCGTCAGGTCACTAGATTACTGTCAATTGCAAGGTTTGCTGCGCCGGCCATCAAGCCGGGGTTGCTTGTGGCCTGTGAGGGCAGACAGAGCCAGGCCGGTCAGGCCGGTCAGGCCGGTCAGGCCGTGAGGCGCCGGGTCCGCCTGCCGTGCATACCGCAAAGCACGTTTGCCAGGACGCTAAAGATTTGTTGTTCTGTTGTTGCGTCGAAGCCATCGACGCCATCGACGCCATTTGGACGCCATCGAACGCCTCTTTAAGGATATCCTAGAAGGGTCAGTCACCGAACGACCCAAAGGTCCCCATTAACGACAAGTTTCTATCGGTTCCTATCATTTTTCCTATCTCTGAATACCGTGAAGACCCTTGACTTGGAGCTAAAAACCTGATTCAATCAAGGCCTACTGGACGGCTTAGCCTCTTTTATTAGTCTATCTAGCAGTAGTAGTGCGGTCGGACTGTGAGGAGACTGGTTGAATGTGATGGACGAGCTATGCAATGGTGAGATGCCGCGGCATACTGTCCGGCATTGTGGCCGCCGCGCCGTCGCCCAGCTCGCCCAGCCTTTCGCTCCTCGTCCCAGCGCTACCGACGGACCCTACACCTCAGCCTCTCGTCAGCCACCGCCATCGTCGTGCCGTCGGATTCGGATGGAGCGTGGCATGCATGCATGGTGTCCGTCCTCTAGCTACTCTACACCACTCTGTACAACAGCGAGCACAGCACTGACGTTGACGGCATGACGGCATGCCGCGTCGACGTAGCGGTGCGGTGCAGGCAGTCAGCGATAAGCGTGGGTAGTAGGCCGTAGTTAGTCGGGGGTAAGGTGCGGAAGTGTTTGGCCGCTTTGGGTATCTGTGTAATAGGGGCAGGGATAAACCCGACTACAGTGGAAGAAGCTTGACGTCCCGCGCCTACATGCTTGTCTGCCTCCCGCTGGCACTGGAACTACTACTGGAACGAGCGTGCATACTCGTAACAGGCTCGCCGAGATGACCGAGGACTCCCCAGCGAGCCCAGACTGCAGACTGCAGAGGACAGAGGACAGGCCAGGAACAGGGGATGCCCGATTCGGCCACTCGAGTCCGGTTTGGGGTCCAATTCTGTCTTCTGAGCAGCCCTAGAAACCCTTCAATTCATCAATCGGACCTAGTCCGTGGTCAAGTCGCGGTCGTTGGTCAGGCCGAGGATGCGTCGCCGTCCAGTAAGTAGGTGGCAGGGAGGCAGGGCGGCAGGCTGTGCCAAGTAGCTAAGCAGGGAGGGAGGGCCGCGAGGGCCGCGTCAAGTAGGGCATCAGGACGCAGGACGCAGGTATGAGGCCTGAGTCAAGATTTGTCTAATCTGTGCGAGGTTAGCTCACTGTCTAACGCAGGATTGATCGACCTGGTATACTTGGCAGGATGTTAGTACGGAGGGCGACCCGGCCAGCAGAGACAGGGCGATCGTTGCATCCGAGGCTGAGGCTGACGGTGAGGCTGAGCGGCGCGGCTGACTGGGGAGCTGACAGCGGAGCGGCGGCGAACGACAGCGGTGGCGGGAGCAAAGCGTGGGGAAAACACTGATCCACAATACGTCAACGGCTTACGCTACTGCTACATGCTGTCTCTAGTCGATTACGCTATGCGGATTGCAGGTAGCGACGTCGGGAGCGGTATGCCCCGTCGAGTGTGAGTGTGGCTCGAGTGGGGCGGCGGAAGTCGTCAAATCTGCTACAACTGTTAAGACGGCAGGGCTCCATTGAGTTGGCCGTAGGTGAGTAGTGAGTGGTTTCATCGATCGCGGCCATTTATCCATTATCGACCCTACGCAGGATCGCAGGATCGCAGGATCGCAGGATCGCAGGACATGAGGTATTGATATGGCGGCCAACCCATAGTCGACGGGCATGAGCTATTGCTATGAGGCGAGCTCTGGTGAAATTTCTTCAGTCGCGCTCTTGAGCGGTACTAACCCGATCGCGGATCGACGGGGACTGCTCGCCTGACCCACCCCACTCACGTACACGCCCACGGCCGACGGAGTGGGGAAGCACGTGTTTGTGGCGACGTACATTCCGGCAGGAGGACTAGGAGAGGGGACTGTGCGGTCGCCGACGTTCGTAGACGCTAGATGCAGATCCGCGCTGCGTGCCGTACTGTAACGCGGACAGTCGTGGGATCGTGGGAACCGCTGTGGGCGGAGCGGACGTGGCCAATTCGAGGGAGGCCACGTTCGCAGTTGGGAGGCAGGCTCGGCTTGGCTTGGTTTTGCCTGACGCCTGCTTATCGCTACGCAGTCGGGATACGCTTCGCATACATCGTGGCGTGCGAATGAAACGCGCTGGGCACGCTGGACTGAGGGCGGCAGTGAGGGTGGCATTGAGGCATGCCGCAGCGTTGGAATGGGTAGGTGAAACTGCCGTGCTGAATACGATCGATCTCCGGGCCGAAACAGCCACAACAGCCAAGAAGGACAAGTGGACGCGACGCGTCGCGTCCACCGTCAATTCACGACGCGCAGAAGGTCGGTGCAGGATACCGCAGATTCGTCACCGCATACCGCATGCTACGCGTCGCGCTGGCCATACCGCAGATGACTTGAGTAGTGAGTGGGGCGGGGAGCGGAGGTTTAGCAGCGGGAAGCGGCGTCGAGCAACAGAAGGGTCTAGCATCCCGTGCCGTCAAGACGAGAGGCTAGCGTCTAGCTTGTACTCGTTAAGCAGTCCTCTCACCAGGACGACGCGACGCGACGCGACGCGCCGCGATGCTCGACGCGCCTGTAGTGCAGATCGGGTCGGAATGTCGGAACGCCGGAACGTTCTCTAGTCTTCCCGCTTGGCGTGGATGCGGGAAGCGAGTGAGGAATGCAGCGCTGAATGCAGCGCCGAATGAACGCGTGAATGCAGACTAGCAGGGACGGACGCGTCGAGTCGAAGTTGGATACAGAATTGTATCGCGTTTCCCCAAGCCTCAAGGGCTTTAGGGAGACGTATTGTGTCGCGGCACTGTTCTGTATTCTGCACACAGGCTACTACTGTATTCTGATTCTGACGGTGGCGGCTAGGTTCCCGATCAGATCTCGTCTGACCTTGTTATCGCTCCGTATCGCTCCTTAGCTCCTATGCACCTTGAATTGTTCTCACGACTATGCAGACTGCAGACGCGACGCGTAGACACGTTAGTCGACGGTGAAACGCAGCTTGGCGCATTGATGCGTGTGAGGTGCGTTGCGTTTGGCGGCGCGTTGCAAGCGAGTTGCGGGGCTGGGCGGCGTAACCCTGTCGATGCCTGCGCCTTCGGATGGTAGTACCGAAAGCACGAGATAGCGACGGGAATAGCGATAGGCGATAGGGCGAGAGGCGAGAGGCGCGCTGTACTCGTCTCTGGCGTGAACTGGGCAGACGATGCTGGGAGTGAAGAGCTGGGAGGGGTGGGAGATGGGAGCTTGGGGTGGGAGTAGGGGACGGAGGCTGTGGACTGGGAGTGGGGGGCGGGGGCTAGCGGGGCTAGCGGGGCTAGGAGCTGGGAGGGAGCCGGGAGGGAGCTGGCGGGAGCTGAGAGGAGCTGGGAGGAGCTGGGGAGCTGAGTGGGAGCTAGAGCGCGTTAGCGTCGGGCGTGTGAGCATTGGTCTTCGTTGCACATCCTGTACCCGAGAGCGACAGAGATCGCGCTTACAGTACCGCCTCGCGTTGCTGACCCCGTCCCCGCGTCTATCGCGGTGTGTTGGCAGCGAAGGCGCGGGGCGGAGGTTGCCCCGGGCTTCTGTGCCGTATGGATCGGTCGCCTTCGCCTTCGCCTTCGCCCCAGGCCTGTGTTGGGCTCGGAAGGGAGTGCCGCCATGTACATGTACAGCAACAAGCGGGGCGTACTCTGGGGTGCATGCTTGGTGTCCGAGCGACAGGCTACTGCTCCCCGAGTCCCTCGTGCTGCTGTTCTGCATGTCGCCCTACTGCACGCCGACACCGCGCAAATGACCCCCGTTAATTGCCTTTGACTATTGCCGAGCGCTCCTGTACCCGCACACTGCCACGGCGCGGGCGTGGGGGTTCATGCCTGCGACCCGCTACGGGCTGTGGCGGCACATCTCCATGCGCTGCTGAGATCACCTCCTCCGCGCGGCACATACTTGGGCATCGGCGTTCACAGGTATCAACCGGCCACGATCACGTACGCCATGTCCTTCACCATCCTACCCAACACCCACCAACATGCTCGTACTACTCGCCTGGTTCTTCGATGCCTGGCTAGCCGACCCTGGAGCCAGCCGGTTTCACACTTCCGTCTGGTTTGAGAATCGATAGTAGGAGGTACACTCCTAATGACCAGCATCTTCTCCTACTTCCCTTGGCCCGGAAGGGAATCCCAGCTCAGCCCAGACGCGGTCCATTTCCGGCCGTAATATACAGGCCCGTCAAACGACGTGACGGCCTGATCCACCTTGCGCACCGGTCTGGGTATTTAGCTTGACGCTTGTGGCACGGTGTACGTCCGCCGTCCAGGTCGTGTGCCAACCAAATATCACATGTCAAGTATCTATACAACCCCACGTCCCACTTCTCTCTAGATCTATGTCGTCCCAAGCTGTACACTCGTGATAGTTTCGTCAAGCGCCCGTGTGTGCGCGTACGCGTGTGTCTGCCGCCGCGCAGGAGCGCGCCCAGCCGCTGCGGCTTGGGGTGTTTGCGTGTTTGTGTGCTCGCTGCGTGTTCCAGCGTAGTTTTGAGGGGCGCGCAATGCGCAGTATCCACAGTGGCACAGCAGTGCCGCCGACCGCAGCGAGCATGCCTGCCTTCATTGAGCGGCTGCGGCCAGCGTTACCGCGCCGGGACCGCCGCCGCCGCGCTACCGCCCAGCCGAGGTCGACGGTGCCATCGGTACACCCAGATTCGTCGTGCTCGCATTCGCGCTCGCACTCAGCGCGAGCCCCGGGATCGAGCGTGCGCTGAGCGCCTGCACAGAGAGCGAGCGATTCCGTCCCCCGCCGCGCTGCCAGTACAGCGTCGGCGTCGGCTCGGCGGCGTAAGCGGGAGCAGCGGGTGCGGCGTTGTGTGCGTCGGCAGAGGACGCATGTGGCGCGCCGGTAAGAGCGCAGAGCACGAGGTCGGCGGTGGGGGAGAGGGCGCGGGGGAGGGACGTGTCGGAGCCGCTGGGGCTGCCTGGTGCCGGACTCGCTGGACTCGCGGGGAGGGCGGGGCTACTTGGCCCCGCCATCGGCCCGGTGGGCGAGTCGTACAGCCCCGGCGTGACGACGGGCGTATCGGCCGGGCTGTGGGATCTGTGCTCGTGCGCCGCGGCGTGCGCGTCGCCGACCGTGCCGCCGGGGAGCGCGCCGCACGTGCATGCACACGAGCAGTCCTTGGTGTAT
This sequence comes from Cutaneotrichosporon dermatis, assembly GCA_020011015.1. NCBI lineage: Eukaryota > Fungi > Basidiomycota > Tremellomycetes > Trichosporonales > Trichosporonaceae > Cutaneotrichosporon > Cutaneotrichosporon dermatis. The sequence continues at coordinate 889,748 of JAIGNX010000002.1, read as the reverse complement.
GGCGGCGGCGGGGTGGGCGGGAGGTAGATGCTGGCCGCGAGGCCGAGATTGGAGCGCACGGCGTGGAAGTCGGCGGCGAAGTGGGGCATCTGGTGTGAGCGACCTGTTGCCTGATCCGGGGCGGATCGGCGGGGCAATGGGGAGCCAGAGTGGGGGATCGCCGGAATGTTGGCAAGATGCATCGCACGACAAGGAAGCGAAGCGGCGAGTATTGTTGCCCACGCCGCAGTGCCAAGGCGGCGCTCTCCGGCCGTCCGGACCCCGGGCCCCCGGGCCCTCCCGGCGCGGCGGTCCCGGTCCAACGACACCGGCTGGTGGGAACATGCCACAGCCACGCGCCACTGCCGCGCGCGCCAAGTCTGCCGGAGTCGAGATACTCCGACTGCCACGACTACTGCTCGGTCGTACTCACTCTCAGCTCGAGCGCGGTGAGCTTGTGCTGCACCTGGAACTTGTTGCGGCCGCGGGCGAGCTTGCCGCGCGCATACGCCTCAAGGACGGCATAGGCGTACCCCGGGTCGGCGAGGGCGCGGGTCGTATTGAGCGCGGCGGACGCGGCCTTGGCGTGCTTGACCGGGCCGACGGAGGGCTGCGGGGCGAATGGGATGAGGGATAATGGGATAGGCGGCGCGGCCATCGCAGCGGTGTTGGGTAGGTGTGGCGGCGTGGCGGTGGGAGAGGGCATGGAGGGGGTAGATATCGTTGGGAGATGTCAACATTGACGGTTAGGAGGGCCGCAGTTTAAGTACGTGGCCACGGGGGCAAGGCGAGAACATGAGAAGGACAGAAGGTCGGGCGTGGTCGGTGGGCATCGGAGGCAAGAGGTCAGGTTGCCGGGAGCAGGACGCAGTGCAGATCGCGGGGAACACGGGTGCCAGAAGGCGACAGTAGAGGAGAGGGAACAAGGGTCCAACGATTGTGGCCGTGTGGCGCGGTGGAGCGGCGTTGTTAGGAGGGATTGGCAGAAGCGACCGCGGAGATCGCAGGCGGGGCGAACGTGACGAGTGGAGTGACGTGGACGCCGACGGCGAGGAGATGGGACGAGCAGACAAGTTTGAGTTGGAGGAGAGGATAGAGTATCAGCATCGACGTCTCCACCGCGGGCATGTACATACCGTGCTCGTTGCGGTCATGGTCGGGACCGAGGTGTCGAAGACTGCGGGAGTGGGGAGGGGAGGGCTGAACAAAGTGGCCGGTCGTGTGCGTATGACGTTGTGTCTGGTTGTAGAGCTGGTGAAGTGGATGTGAAGAGGGGGCAGATAGAAAGGATGCGAGGGCCAGAGCTTAGTGCTCGAGCGCGGGCGATGTTGCGCTGCGAGAGGCGCTTGCGACGACGTTGCGACGACGTCGCAACAGTGGGGGGGGCGGGTGAGAAGGAGTGGGGTGAGGCGCAGGCGAGGACGTGCGTAGAAGCGACGCTGCGGCGGGAGTCGATGAGACGGTGAGGAGAGATGGATGGACAAGTCAACAAAGTCAAGCAGCGCCCAGCTTATCTCCATCCATGGGTTTAAGAATGCATTGCTTCCTGGCTCGGCTTGGCTCGTCGATGTGCACATGTCGCAACAAAGTTCTGCCTTTGCGTTTGCACCTTTCCGCTCGCGCCCGCTACGCCGCCCCGGTTATTGCCCGGGATCAAGCGCCACCTCGGGACCCCATTCCATTCCAGCCTCCTCCAGCCCCAGCCAGCCTGGTAATTGCCCGCGGCCTAGACCTGCTCATCTCTATCTCCTTTTCCATCTCCGTCCCGCTCCCCCTCTCGCTTCTCTGCTGAACTCTTTGCTGCAGCACATGCGCATGCACATGTGCGCCTGTTTTATCGCTCCCGTCATAAGCGCCGGCTGAAACGATGTTGTCATGGCCAAAGTTCGCAGACTAGCCGAGCCTTTTGCCTTCGCTTTGCCTTCGCTTGCACGGGCCTCTCCCCTCCCCCACTCTGCCCTCTTCGTCGCAATCCACTTGGCACGTTCGTCCTGCCATGCCGTACTTCGTCGTAAGGTAGAGCACGAAAGGGGTCGCCCGGGCGTATACGGACTGCGTAGAGCGGACCCCCACACACCCCTCACCGCGCCTGCTATACTCTCCCCACTGTCTCCGGACCGAGGCCCGCGGCCCGAGACCCGAGGCCCGACTTCCGGACCCCCGAGCGCCAACCTCGAAGCTCGAAGCTTCCCACGCTCTGCGCCACGCCACGTTCTCAAGGAACCCACTCTACTTCACACCTGGTGGCCAGACCTGCCAAGCATACGTGCATTCTGTAGCCCACCCAATTCATCTTGCGTATGGCCAAGTAGTCGCTCGCCCGCTCACGCGAGATCGGATATCAGTTCACCAGATCAGCAGATGTCGGTGTCGGTGCACGGGGCAGCTGATGAACCGCCGCTTGATCTGCTCGCGCGGTGGATACCTGCTAATTCTGGTATTTGGCGACCTGGTAATCTCTCCGCCACAGTTGGTCAACGGCCCGACTGTAGGGTCGATCGCTGAGCATGTGTCCAGCCACCGCGATGCGAGCAAGGTGCACAGCAAGTAGTGACTACGCGCCTAGAGCAGTGGCGGGGCGGACTGATGAGGTAAGCGTCGTGCTTCGTGGGCGGTGGGTGGCGGAGCCGGAAGCTCGTCACCAAGTTGTTCTGAGCGAACACGCTTCGTCCGTACTAGGATAGAGATAGCCTTTGCCGGAGACTGTCCGCGGTGATATGTACAGACATACAGTGTCAGCGTTGTTTGTCCCTGGAGATTGGTCCGGGGTGTTACGTGTTCATAAGCACTGTGCCCGCGCTGTTTGCCCCCCGGTATGGACAAGACTGAGAGGATAGAGCATGTTCTGCACAGCGCTGGGTTGTCGGCTGACTATCGCTGTGGGATTCGTACACGCCGCACTCTCTTCTCGTGCAGTAGACAGAGACAGAGTATCCGCGTTATGTCACTGGTGGGCCCCTCCCGTCTCTTCAACACGGACCTGGTCGTGCTGAGGACCTGTCGTCGTATGTTGTCCCTCCATCGAGCACGCAAGAAGTATGGTTCACCCCTCCCCCCGTCCGGGCCCCGTCTCATTTCCTCAGTGGGTGCTGACCACTCTCAACTCTTGCCCAGCAGCAGAACAGAACGCCACTCGGGCCATCATCGCGAAGAGCATCTGGATCAATGACGAGGAAACGAGCCAAAGGCGCCCCTTGTTACCGATTATCTCGCCAAGCTGTCCGACACTCGTCCTATGGTCGTCCGCAGCCCAGCACTTCGAGGGACTTGTGGTGTGGACGCGTCGTCCTGTCTTCTGTACTACTGCCGCTCTATTCTAACCTCCCTCGTCTCGCCGAGAGGATCAAAGGGGCCTCGTCCTCATCGACAGTCCTTTTACTTTGGGAGTACGGTTTACAGCAACGCCCTTGATTACCGCATTGCCCTCAGCCTTTCCCTTCACCACTTCTCAAGTCGCCAGGCATAACACTGCATGCCAGACAGGCCGGCCACGACTCATCAGCAGGACGTTTCATGAATCGCCACGAAAGCGGAAGTTATAAAACCAAGTCTCAACAGACGACGGGAGCTCGAACTACAAGGACTGTCGGTGCGTGCAGACTGGGCTACTCGAATGGTATACGCGTGACCGGGAAGACAGGAGCATCCCTTCACAGCCTGGGAGTTGGCTGCAGGACCACAGCTTCAGAGAGACACTCTGGCCAAACCTGTGGAGGTGTAGTGCCGGCCAACGGACTACTGGACAACGCGTCCATATTCTAGGCTGTCATCGGCCCTTCTGGCCATCAGCTGTAAGGAGCGGCGCTTGAGCATGTAAGTCATAGAAGATTGGAACAACGATCAGTGTCACCCTCACCATCTGAGCCAATTACTACAGCATCGGTCCGGTATGAGTACATCGTCAGTGGAGCGAGGAAAACCACCTTGTGATGCTCACCAAGCATGGGCAGCTTCAGGCCTGGAAGCTCACTATGTGGTGTACATCGAGCCTCGGGCACTCAGCGTCACCGTTGAGCTCTTATAGATCAGCAACTCACTCATGTGCCGTGGACGAGTCAGCAATCCGCCACACTGCCGAGGCGCCCAATTGCCTCACCTCAGCAAGATCCACAAACACGAGGAATGTATACCATCGCCACCGGACGTCGCCGAGGCCCGAGCTCCAGGTATGCATGGAGATGCGCTCATCTCCGCCATTCTGACAAAGCCAAGATCCTTGCATTAGGACACATCCTAATCACCGTACCACACCAACTGGTACAATATTAACAGCACTGATTACAACCTCGCTAATGACTGCGCCAAGTAGGGGCTCTCGGCATGCAGACCGGAGCTAGACTCGCATGGGTCACGCTCAACTTTCACCCGCCCGCACCCCGAAGTTAATGTTCCGTAACAAGTATCAAGGGCAACTGACATCAGCCGGCTCCGAACTGCCTTTCCCAGCCATTGACTCGAGCCCTCGCACCGTCCTTCTTATGATGCAGCAGCCTGGCTCTGTCTTAGTCACTCTGCAGTCTACTCCACAATCTGGGTGCTCACTCACCGCGACCAGACGACTCCGAGGCCGAGCCCAAACGACATAGAAAAGACGTACCCCGTCAACAGCCTCTGGTACCCCACCTCCACTCTCTTGGCACGTTTGGGCAACTTTGTACCTTTTCCTTAACTCTGGCATTTCCGCCTCTCTCTTGTCTGGCCCAACTTCCGGCCTCGAGGCCGTAACATCTTTACGTTGTGATCGACCCCATATCACCTTCTCGACACTACGTCCCCTCTCGACGGGCCCTCTCCAAGCGAAATAAAAGGCTGCAGCCTCGAGGCCGCGCGCGACATGTCGCCCTCTCCACCTTCGCCACACCCAGTGGAGGCCACCACCCCACCAGCGCACCCGCCCCCGAGCCCGTCCCCGACGCCAGTCCCCCGGCCGTCTCTTCCACCCCCGAGGCCGATTCCAACCCCCTCCCCAAGCCGACACCGAGCCCACGCACGACGACGCCCAACAGCCCGCACACGACATGCCCGCGGGATCTAGAGACGACGGGCCAGGCGAGCGCTCTCGTCCGCACCGCTCCCTCCGTCCACGGCTCCGGCCAGCGAGCCTCAAGAAGACCATCTCGCGCGCCGCGTCACATGCCGCATCCCACCTCCAAGCAGCACACGGATCAAGAGCCGTGGGGGCTCAAATGGCGCAGTTCGTCGTGGTTCATCACCGCCGTCGTCGCCGTTGGCGTGTGCTCCGACATCCTGGCTTATGTGAGTCGGCGATGGCCGCCTGTGCACACACGCCATACTGACTGGAAGACAATCGTCGTGCCGATCCTGCCGTATCGCCTCGAGGCGCTTGGTTACGACAACATCGCGGCGCTCACGTCCTGGCTCCTGTTCGCGTACAGCGCGGCATCTTCGTCGGCACGTTCCCGACGGCATGGTTCTTCCACCGCTACCCGCTGCGGCGCGGGCCGCTCGTCGCCGCGGTGCTCATCATGATCGGAAGCTGTATCCTCTTCATGCTGCCGAACAACTACACCGCCATGGTCATCAGCCGCGTGATCCAGGGCCTGTCGTCGTGTATTGTGTGGACGGTGAGTCGCAAGTCCAGCACTAACGCACAGTCGGATTCGCGTTGATCTGCGAGAACATCGACCCGGCGCATCTCGGCACACACCTCGGATTCGCGTTTACGGGGTTATCTGTCGGCGCGACGATCGCGCCCCCATCGGCGGCGCCTGTACAAGCACATGGGGTGGCATGCGCCGTTCATCTTCCTGATCGTGAGTTAGTTGCAGCATCCAAGCTCACACCAGATCATCCTTTCGATCGACACTGTTGCACGGTTGTTCATCGTCGAGCAGAAGGATATCCAGAAGCTGCGCGCGCCAGGCGCGGCACGCCGCCCAGCTTGAGCTCGAGGCTCTGGTCGTCCTATGGAGCGCCTGGAAGACGTCGACCCGGACGCACCGCCAGAACACATCAGGCGAACTGCCTCGCAACCAGACCGGACAACAGACGCACTTGCACGCCCGACTCGCCGACCGACAAGCCCAAGCTGTTCGAGAAGGACCCCGACCTCGTCGAGCTCACCATGGGGCGTACTCCGCGCGCTCGTCTCACTGCCCCGCGGTGTGGTCGCGTTCTTCCTCTTCTTCGTGTTCGGCTTATCGTGGGCGCGTACGATGCGAGTCTGACGATCCGCGTCGAGACGATCTGGCACAAGGACGCCGACTTTGTCGGCCTCATCTACCTGGCCGGCGCTGCGCCGTCCTTCTTCACCGGCCCGCTCGCCGGCTGGATGTCGGACAAGTACGGCACGGAATGGGTCATGGGCGGCATCCTCCTGCTGTGTCTGCCCTGGATCCCCTTGATGACACTCACATCCTCGCTCCCCGGCTTCGTCGTCTATTTCGCCATCACCAACGTGGTCGTGACGATGATCAACTCGGTCGCGTCGCTCGAGGTCGCCATCGTCTCCAAGTTCCGCCCGGCATCAGCGAGATCCACGAGTTTGCAGCCATGAACGCGTTCGCTGATCCTCTGCCGTCGGCGCGGTCGTCGGGGCAGATCTACAACAACGTGCCAACGGTGGAACGTGATCTGCTGGATCTGCTTTGCGTGCTTCATCCTCATGATCCCCCCCGCTGCTGTGGACGGGTGGATGGCCGCTGTTCTGGCGCGCATCCCGCCGGGCCCAGGAGCGGGCGGCACCCGGACGAGCTCGCAAGGAGGATGCGGAGAAGGCCGCGCGGAGGTCGAGACGGCGGGCTGACGACGCGCAAGGACTCGGACACGAGCGCGGCGGCGCTGCGCCACGACGACATCGAGCTCATGCATGAGCTCGGACGGGCACGGCGACGGGCCGCCGACGCTGCCCCGTGCGGCTGGCGACGCCGATGCAGTCGGTGTCCAAGCTGATCTAGCCACGGTTCTCCTCGCAGCTCTAGTACATACTGCACTCCTCTTGCTCTGCACCCCTCATAATCAGGCCGGCGTGCCTGCGCTTGCCATTACTAGAAACCATACATCTCATACAACTACATCTCTACACTATATACCTCTTGATGCATCCGTCGTCATGGTGGCAGCTGGCGTTGCGCTTCTTGGATGGTCGGGAGTGAGGGCCATGCGCGTGTGCCGTAGACTTGCTCTGTCAGCGCTGGTCAGCGCCTGGCCCCTCTGCTAGTCGTTTTAGGTTCACTAGACCACAGGCAGGCGGCAACTAACAGACCAGCAGACAATCTATCTCAGCAGCTGGCCTACTCGCGGTCCCATCAGGCTGTGCAAGCTATTGAAGTCGAGCGAGGCGTGCCCAGGCCATCTCAGAGCTCAGTCGCATCCGCCGAGCCATGCCGCCATACAGCGATGCACGCGCCAACCGCAGCATGAGATGAGTCCATGAGCTTATGAACGACCACACGAGCAGCGACGGAGGCAATGCGCGCGACGGAGGCATGGGAAAGTCACCGCCCAGCCCACGCCCACCTCCGGCTGGACATGTGGACGGAGATGGGACGCGGAATGAGTCGGAGGCCTGATCGCCCGAGCCAGCCACCCGAGTCCCCGGCTCGCCGGCGGCTCATTTTCTCCAATCTCCATCCCTTTCACAACTCGCCACCCAACGTCCCCACTTAGTCTTCAGTCTTCACCCATCTCATCACGCCCTCGCAATTGGCGTGCATACTCGCCTTCCCCTCGCCCCTCGTCCTCCTTTGACATCGACGCCGACGCCAAAATGAAGCCCGCCCTCTCCCTCCGCGCTGGCCCCTCCCGCCTCCTCCGCCCTGTCTCCGCCCGCCCCCTTTCCACCGCTTTCACCTCCCCATCCCCTCTCGTCTCCTCTTCCCGACCCACCCCCATCTTCACGCCCGCCGCCCCCGCCTCCCCCGCTGCGCGGGTCGGCGGCGCGCGCTCGTTCTTCTCCCTCCCCGATATCTCCAAGCTCGCCAACCTCGTCCCCGGGTCCGGCGAGGGGACCGTCGAGACGGACGGGGAGGAGCAGCGGTTCCATGCGCGCAAGGTGTTGCCGTGAGTCTGCGTGCGCTTCAGAGAGAGCGAGGATGGGGAAGGAGGGAGAGCTACGAGGTGGCGGTCGGAGTGGCCAAGGTCCGTTGTGGGGAGGAGAGGGAGGGCGCAGAGTATGAACACGAAGAGCCTAGATTCTCTGAAGGAGGCGGCCTCGCGACGCATGGCGAGCAGGCCCGGCTCACATGCTGTCGGCGCGGTGTCCCAACTGCTCCGGAGTGGCCCGCGACGACGACAGAGTGCAGACTGTCCCGGGCAGCTGTGTCGATGTCCTATCAGCGGTGCAAAGGACAGCTCTGCGCGATCTCGTGCATCCTCGACCCTCATCTCCACTTCTCACCCCTCAGCCCTCTGACTCTCCCCTCCCTCCCTCCCATCCCCCACCTCTTCCGCGCTCTTCCGCATCCCCCTCCCCCTCCCCAAGCGCTAACCCCAGTTTCTCCCCCGCCCAACTGTACGAGCTCGTCTCCGACGTCCCCGCGTACGCCAACTTCATCCCCTTCTGCACCTCGTCCACCGTGCTCGACGCACAGGGATATCCGACGACATGGAAGCCCGGCCCAGAGCCGTTCCAGGTGCACGCCGAGCTGGCCGTCGGCTTCGGCGGGCTCGAGGAGCGATATGTGTCCAAGGTTACGGGGACGCCTTTTGAGCGTGTTTCGGTGAGTCCGCGCGCGAGGCGAGGGCAGACATGGTCGACGGTGGGATAGTGGGCGTCGGAGCGGATGTGTTGGAGTTAGCGCAAGAAAGCTACGGATGGGAGCGAGGGGGCAGGACGGAGAGGAGAGACGAGGGCAGCTGCGTAAGGTTGGGAGGCAGACTACGCTGAGGGAGGCGAGGGAGGCATTGGAGGCGGACATCTGTGGAGATGGCCATCGCTCGACGCGATGCATGGACTCGGAACGTCCTGCGTCGGGCTCAACCTCCGCACTCTCTTCCTCCCAGAGCCTCAGGTTGTCTTTGACTGCCCGCTCGACTTGAGCCCCAGCGCCAAACTGTCTCCGCCGCACCTGCCAATATGTCGAACTCGAGCTGACCCCAGGCCACCGCATCCAAGCGCACCCCGCTCTTCAAGAACCTCGTGACTACCTGTGCGTCTTTCCCCTCCGCTCCGCTCCGCTCTCCTCCGCTCCGCTCCCCTCTCCTCCCCTCCGCTCCCCTCTCCTCCCCCCGCCCCACCCCACCTGCCACCCGCTAACGCGCAGGGTCCTTCGCGCCCGCCGCCGCCGGCGGCAACATGTCCCCCTCGACGCTCCTGACCATCGACCTGACGTTCGCGTTCGCCAACCCGCTGCACCGCATCGCGAGCCAGGCCGTCCTCCCGAAGGTCGCCGACAAGATGGTCGAGGCGTTCGAGACGCGCGCGCACGAGGTGTACGGCGCGCGGCCATAGCGACATCCATCCAGCGTAGATCATACCGCGCCCCGGCGCGGTGAACATGTCTAGACACAAGGCTCTCTTTTCTTGGGCTCCGGGCTTCTGTAGAGGAGCAGAGTACGTATATGCATACGTTCTATTGTACATCCCTCATCCCATTAGCGGCACCAGCCGCCCTACCTGTCCCTGCAAATAGCCTAAGCAAGATCCGCAAGAGCCCAAGCGATCCAAATGAACGTCTACTCAGTTCCCCTCCTCATCGACCTTGCCCTTCTTCCCGAAGCCCATTTTCCACCCGGAACTCGTCGTGCGCGCCAGCTTGCCCAGGCCGGTGCGGTCGCTGAGCTTGCGGCCGAGCGACGCGCCCCGCCATACCCCCCGTTCGCCGACACGCCGCTGGGCGTGCGGTCCGGCCGGGCGGCCGACGCGCTGCGTCCGAGGCGGTTGCTGTTCACGGACGGCGGGGAGGGCGAGCGGCCCGAGGACGTCGCGCCGCCACTCGTCGCCGAGAGGGAGGACATGACGGACGAGCTGAGGTCGGCGCCTCCGGTGTGGTGCGAGTGATGCTCGGCTGGCTCGTGGTGCGTGCTCCCCGTGCTGTCGGTGCCGACTGTGCCGAGCGTCGTAGCCGTGCCCTGCCGCTGGAGAGTCGAGCGCGCCTCGTCCTTGCGCTTGAGGATGGACCAGCGCGCCGACTTGTCCGCGGCGAGGAGCGTTGCGTCGTCGACGATTCGGACGGACGGCAGACCCGTCGCGCGCCCGGGGCCCGTCCATGAACGCCGTGCTGAGGAGCGTCGACGCCGTCGCCGAGTCCTTGCGCATGCTCCCGTTCGGCGTGCCGGACGACGAGGGGAGGGAGGGCGTGGACGGGTTCGAGGGTTCGACGCAGCCGGCAGCGGAGCCGCCGGGGCTGCTGCTGGCGACACCTGGGGGGCACGGGAGGCATGGGCACAGGGGTCTTCTTGGGCGAGCTGACTGGCGGTGTCACAGGAACGGAGGGCGCGGATGTCATGGCTGGCGACGACTCGGCGGGCGTCGGCGCCGGCCCGAGCACCTTCTTGGCCTCCTTGACGACTCCTTTGGCATCTCAGGGCGGATCTTTCGCTCGGGATCTTCTTGAGGCCAAGGATCGCAGGTCGAGATCGGCGGCTTGGTAGAACAGCACGTACCCGGCGCCAGTGATGCTGTCGCCAAAGTAGTTGGCCAGGTCGTCCTCGCTGATCGGCTCGATGTTCTCGTCGTCGCACATGACCCAGCCGCCGTCCTCAGACTTGACGACGGTGACGTAGTGGCCGTGAGTAGGCCGCTGCATGTTAGCCTGGTTTCACGCGAACAATCTCTGCGCATGACTCACTTGCCGATGTGCACGACCACGCGAACAGCTCATACAGCCGCTCGGCCTTGTCCGTGTCCTCTGTCGTGCACGGCACACGCAGGGATAGGGGAAGGTGACGCGGTAGAAGAGCTTGTGCAGCCGGCCCATGTCGTCCTGCCGGAATCGCTTGAGGTGCAGTCCAAGAATATTCGGCAAGCTCTTGATACGCATGCGCGCTCCGCCTCGACAAGCCCACAGCACGTCTCGCAGTAGAACTTGTTCGTGCTGCACAGCATTTCCGAGTGGGAGAACTGGCGCAGACACGCTGTGAGCGACGAGTGCTGCTCAATATCGATAGACAGATCGAGGAAGGACTCTTCACGCGAACTCGTCGTCTCGCAGTTGAGGCACCGGGTTTCGTTGACGAGCACGCCGTGGAAGAGCGAGTGGATAAAGGTCATGCCGCGCTCCTTGAAGTTGGTGACTTCCTGGCCCTTCTCCTTGAGTTCGGCATCGAGCGCTCGACCTCCTCGGCAAGCTGGTTGAGAACAAAGCCGAAGAACTCATGCGCGTCCTGCTGCTGTTGCCCACCAAACATGTTGTTATGCCGGCGCGCAGTCCGCAGCACATCCTCGGGCCTGACGACGCCGCGGCCGAGTGTCCTGCAGAGTATGGGCCGCCGCCGCGGACGCAGGATGGTGGAGGCAAGGAGGCCAGGAGGGAGGGGCCGAGGGCTGGCCGTTCGGGCCGAGCTGAACCACAGTCGTCGCAGAGTTGGACGCAGGAGCAGCCGTGACAGTGGCAGGCACTGCAGTCCCGTGGTCGTCGCCGGTTGAGGGTTCTTCGGCGCCGCAGGGAGATGTGGTAGAGACGTGCTCATGTGGTCGAACAGCGTCTGGATGGTTGCCAACAGCGTCATTTCTGGGAACGACGGGTCGGCGGGAGGATGATGGGTGGGGAGCTGCTGGGGAGGCTGGACTGGTACGGGCAGGACCTTTGCCGTCTGCTGCTGCTTGTCCTTTGTCTTGCCGAGCCCCAACAGCCCGCTGCGCTTCTCCTTGGTCGGCGAAGTGACAGAAGGGCTCTCGGCCGGGTGGGCTTTGCTACTTCTGGGGTCGGCGAGGATGGAAGGGTTCCGTCGCAATCGGACCACCGAGGACATTGTACGGCTTGGCAACGTCGGGGTATGATTCGATGAACGCGCGGAAGGGCGGTGATGCGTACAGCGCCTGCAGGATCGAGTTGCAGTAGCAGGTGTTGCCGAACTGTGTGTCAGCGGCTGTCTGGAATTTACGAGCATGTGGGGGATAGTGTAACGATCCCGCGTGGTGTCGCATCGCATCACGCCGCGCGCATCGCATGTACCGGCGTGACAAAGTCGACGCGCGTGCTAGTACTGCCCACCAACTCACGTTCTCAAGACCCCATAGACTCTCATCGAGGGCGCGCTCCTTGCCCTTTGGCTCTGGAGGTGGCGATTCAGTAGGAGGTGGTGCGGGGGTGGTACCGTTGGCACCTGCGGCGTTGCCACCACCGATGCCGAATCGGCGCCACTTGTCCATAACTAGGTTGCCGGCTTTGAAGTGATGGAGCTGGGGATGTTGTAGAGTCGGGGGAATGTGAGATGACGATGGCCGATGGCTACGATAGGCTGGTCTCCCCTAGGCGAAAGTCGCGTGAGACGGGCGCGGCGCTCTAATGCGGGCGGTTACTGTGGGCCGAAGTGGGCGCGCGCGGTGTCGAGGGACGGAGGGATGGATGGGTTGTGGATGGAGAGTAGTAGGGGGAGGAGGAGGGGGCGTTGACGTGGATGTATTTGATGTGCGATGAGAAAGATGATATGCGATAAGATGAGAAAGAGAGAGAGAGGAGAGGAGATGTGGATGGATGGGGTGGGCAGAGAGAGTAGACAGGATGACAGGCAAAAGGCCCAAAGGGTTGTGTGTGGCGCCCGAAGTATGGGGGGGAACCGGGGGGAGGGTGCCAGTACCGGAGTCAGGGGAGGAGAGGGAGAGGGAGGGGGTTGTAGGATGGAAGCGGCGCACGCGCCTTTGTAGGCGATGCAAACTACTAATGGGTACAGTCGTCCACGCGGTTCCAATTCGACCAGGACAAAGCTTGACTCTGATCCGAATGCAGAACAAGAAGAGATCAAAGAGGCGAGTGGCGAGGAAGCGTTGGTGCAGTCGTTGGATGGGAAGTTAATGAGCCGAGGGATAACAATGGTATTGCGGCAGTGGGTGTTTTGGAGACTAATGCTTTTCGTAGTTTGGTAGTAGTAAGTCGGTATGAAGGCCGCGACTAGGTGGGGAGGAGCAAGCGCTGGCGTAAGTGGTTCAGCTTGCCGAAGCTATGCAGTGGCCAACGGAGTAGAGAGAGGTGCATAACGCAAGCGGGTAATAGGGCAGTACACAGGCACGTTAACGAGATGCGAGATGATCAAGCAAGCAGGCAGGCAGGCAGTAGACCTCACTCGTACGCACGCGTACGCACGCCGCGCCTCCTTTCACCTGTTAATCTACACGCCCTAGAGAGCTCCATGGGGTACTTACTGTTCGAGGAACGCTCCGGAGGTCATCAGCCGAAGACCATTTAAACGGGCCGGATATGCCGACAGCACCAAAGAAGCATGGCAGTCCTCCTTGGCTTCTGCCCTCCCTGTGACTAGGCTTTGTGACACCCCATGTCGCACTACTCGCCGCTACTTACATGGAACCACTTAGGCCACTGGGAGTCCTTGCTATTTCGCATCCATCCTGTCTCGTCTCAGTCTTCCCACATCGCCGACGGGCTGCCCACCAGCGACGAAGTCTCATTCATTCTCTCACCCCTCGCTGCATCATTACCCCGATGATGACGCGAGTATCCAAAAGTGGCCCCACAGAATAATTCGCCGCGGCGCCACCCCACCTAACCCCCTATTCCCATCCTCTCATCCTCCATACCCCAACTTCCCCACTCGCTTCTGGGTAGGAGTTTCTGTTTTAGTTACCGGGCGTCGGGGTCGTCCTTAGTCGCTTAGTAGTGATCTGCAAAAGCTATTCATATCGGCCGTACTGGGTTCAGTCTAGCTTTGAAAGGTGGGCCCAGGCTGCGCGGGACTCGTCGAGGACGTACAGTCGGGTGCCTGAGCCCGAAAGCCATTACCATATAATCCCACGTCATTTGAAAGCGGAATCAAATAGATCAGATGACGCAGGACGCGTCCGGGGAACGCTATTATTGTTGTTGTTGTCAAGCGCCGTAATAATCTCGACCGACCACCGATGGCATCGTCCATCCAGTCGTGGATTCAATCAACCGTTATCAACCACGACTCTCGACGCGGAGCGGATCTCTCTCAGCGGCTGTTGTCTCCTGTACTCTGTCAGCTTGTCAAGGTGTGTCTGTGTCTGTGTCTGTGTCTGTGTCTGTGTCTGTGTCTGTGTCTGTGTCTGTGTCTGTGTCTGTGTCTGTCTCTGTCTCTGTCTCTGTCTCTGTCTCTGTCTCTGTCTCTGTCTCTGTCTCTGTCTCTGTCTCTGTCTCTGTCTCTGTCTCTGTCTCTGTCTCTGTCTCTGTCTCTGTCTCTGTGCATCCTCCGCTTGGCCATCCTTCCCCGCAGACAGCTGACCACAGTTCACGTCCTTCCGCACGCCCTCTCAGCCAAACACCTTAATCACAGCCATCGTATCCGACAAAACCCACAGGGTACACATCACCTTCGACAAGCCCGCCACAGACTCGTACGAACGGTGAGCTCTTTCGTCGTTGAGCACAGCTCATCCCAGCTCCAAGGCCGGCGAGAACCCGGAACGCCTCACCGGTTCCCTCCGCTCCATCCTCCGCCTCAAAGAATACTCCCTCTCCATCATCCCCCCGTCCCGCGGCCTGTTCTCGAAGTTATCGGCCGCGGAACTACCTCGCATCCAGCTGATCGTCCACCGGTGGGACATCGTCGCGGGCGATCGGAACGACCCCGAGTTCTTCCCTCGTACGAAGGAGGTTGGGACGGGCAAAAGCCAGCAGGACGAGGACGTCAGGCGCGTGCTCCGCAAGTGGTGGCTTGGACTGTGAGCTACGTACTCGGCGAAAGCTCACGGCAGTTCGCAGAAGACGCAAGAGGCGACCTTGCCGGTGGTAGCCAAGGAAGAGAGCGAGGCTGGTCAAGATCCTAAATCGCGACTTGATCACCCTATGAAGCGCAGCCCTTCAGTCGCCCAGTCTCGGGCGTCTCGACACGTACGTCGTGCAAGCTGTAATTCGCTGACACCAGGGTACGTCCACGCGCTCCGCGTCAGTGGTCGCCCCAGCCCCGACAAGGATCTACCGCAACCAGCTAGAGACAGTTCGGCGTTTCGTACTGGACACCGCACCCTCCGGAAAGCCGCTCCCCGCATGGCTGTTCGCACCTCCGTCCGCGTCACAGCGTGAGGCACTCGACAACATCCAGGTATTCGGCGTCGATATCTACGCGGCTCCTCCCGCAGATGACGATGGGGTGGAGGAGGACGATGAGGTCGAGGCTGAGCCAGCGTCGCTGTCACAGTCCAATGGGCAATCCAACGGGTCGCTGGAGTCGAATGGTCACGCGGGCGAACGGATTGAGCATGAGCACGACTTCCCAGAAGCCCAGGGGCGCTACTCTCCCCCTCGAGCATCTTTGCCCCCACAGGCAAGAGACATCTCCCGCTCGCCATCTCCACATTCGCCTCCAGAGTCGCAAGCAGGACCATCTCACTCAGTGGCCCCAAAACAGCAGACCCAGGCCCAGCGCTTCCAGACCCCATACGGCAGCGACGAGGACGACAGCGAAGACGACGTGCCAGTCCGCCCTGCTGCTCGTGCAGCCCGTGCGACGCAGCGGCCGCGCCGCAGCCTATTCGCCTCCTCCCCACAGCAGCGAGCCTCCTCCCAACCCACTGGAGATACAGATGAAGAGGACTTATCAGACTACGAGAGACAGCGCCGGAAAGCGCGCAAGGTGTCTGCAGCGGTCGAAATCGAGAGAGAGCCCGCTGCAGACGGCGAGCATCCAGACTCGCCTGCACACGCGCCAGCCGCCGGTGTTCTGTTACCAGCAACTGCGCCATCCGTGGCCGCGCCCGGGCCGGAATCCGCATCCGCATTCACCCGCCCACCTCTCGCTGCGGAGACCGCCGCCCCTCCAGACTCCCTTCCACCACCCCCTTCCGAGTCCTTAACCAAATCCCAGGACTCCGGCTCCTTCGACCTATCGCGCTACGTCGCCCAGTCCGCCCCTCTCCCGCCGTCCTCGCCCATCGCCTCCGGTTCGCACCAGGTATCCTCCTCGGCGCCGGCGCGCGCCCAGCCACACGTCCTCGTGCCGACGACGACGGACGAGAGTGCGCCCGTAGACAAAGACAGACCCGACACGGGTGCGGCCGATAATTCGCCCGCAGCACGAGCCCCGACGGGCCCACCGACGCCGGTCGTGCTCCCTCCGCGCAAGCGACCGCGGTCGTCGAATAACACGACGGCGAGCGGGGACGGGGATGACGAGGCGAGTCTGGAGAGAGAGGGCGAGCGCCGGCCGCGGAAGCGTGCGGCTACAGCAGCTGTGAACGCGGGGTTGGGTTTGGGGCTGCCTGCCGACCTCACCAGGCCTCCCAGTTCTGCAGCCGCGGCCACGGGTGGGCGGTCGGTTGAGGTTGAGGTCGAGGCGGAGGCGGAGATCAAGATGGAAGGCGCGGTGACCACTGGCGCCGAGGGCGTGCATGAAGCTGGTGCCGCACCTGAAGCCGACGCCGAAGCCGAAGTGCCCACCGGAGTGCTAGCGACCCCCGCCAAACTCAGCTCGTGGGAACCGCCCGCCGGGCAACGCACGCCGCCGACGGCCGCCAGACCCCCCGCGAAGCAGTACCTCCTGGTCGCGGAGGCTGCGGCGCGTGTCCTCCCGGGGTATCGCCCGGATCTGTGCGACCTTCCTGTGGCGGGGCTGTCGAGCGCGTGGGTCGAGGGGGCGCGGGCGAAGGCTGTGGATGTGCGCGAGGCGCGGGAGCGGGCGAGGCGGGAACGGAGGGGGACCAGTGGGGTTGCGAGTACAGGGGGGAGTGGGCGGCGGGGCCGCTGAGCATGGGGCAGAGCCGAGGGAACGGAGGTCGGCGATGAACCGAAGGCAGGGAAGGCCTTACGATGAAGTGGCAGAGATGAGGTCCCAAGTGGGATGTCAGTGTCCACTCAAGCCGTTAGCATAGTAGAGACGTTAGATGTTGTATCGTACCCCCGTGCTGAGCTCAGATCAGAATATGCTATGCGTATCGTACACTAGTGTACACTAGTTGTCGTACAAGATGTCTACTGTTCTGCGTGCTGTCTCTGTCCGTCGGCGTCGTCTGTCTTCCCTCAACTCTTCTCTCATCGCTCCTGTCCAGGAGCTAGTTGCACGACGGCACCGCTGCGCGGCCTGGCACGCCACGCCTTATGCCGCCACGGGCGCCATGACATCCCGCCCCATGGCGCGACAAACCTCGTACGCGAGCATCAGGAGGAGCTGCGCGACGAAGTCGACGATCGCACTGTGGATCGGCAGCGTGTAAGAGTCGGGTCGAGGTCGCGGTGCCAGCAGAAGAGGTGAAAACCTGGGCGCACAGGAGGGAGAAGGCGATGCCGAGGCGTACGCGACCCAGCCCACCCAGCCGAGATGCACGTCGATCCAGCCGTCGCGTTGACGAACGCGAGGAACGCCCTGGCACGGGAAGGCGAGGAGGAAGAGGATGGCCATGGACTGGCGGGGAGAGGCCGTCGTAGGCGCGGCGAGGCGGCCGATGCTGCCCTCGGAGTGGCTGCCCATCGCGTGGGCTGCCCGCACGCCGTCGGCCGAGGCCGCCGAAGAGGCGGGGTGGAGACGGCGGTGGAGCTGTGTGCTCAGCCTGTTGGCGTGGATGGCCGATGGCGCCAGTGAGGCCGGTCATGGAGATGGCGAGCAGCGCGAAGCCGCGGTACTTCCGACTCCAGATCGAGGACCATGCCCGTGCCGCTGCTGATGAGCATGGCGCCGATGAGGGCAATCCATGATCCGCGCGATGTCCTTGACCCAGGCGTCCGCATCACACGCCGTGAACCAGACAGCTGCGGCGGTCATGGCGATCACGGCGAGGAGGGGACGGGTGTCCATCGCGCCGACGAGGACGGTGCCGGCGAGCGCGAGGACGAAGAGGTGAGCAGGTCGCCGAGGCAGGCGGCGATGGGCGTGTGATGTTGTCTGCGGTCAGCGCAAGTTGGGGTTGAGGGAGGGAGGAGGCTCGAGAGAGCTGGAGGAGCACGACAGAACCCACCTGGATCTAAGTTGACCCAGCGGCAGAGCACGATGAGCGAACACATAAAGCACCCGAGCACGAGCGCACTAATGCCCGCGGCCGCCATACTCGTCGCGAGCACCATGACAAGCTGCGCCCCGCCTGGCCGCGTGTAACCCTCGCGCCACGGGTCGTTGACGCTGGGATCCGCGACGGTGCCGGGCAGAGGGAGCGTCGAGTTCGTGCTCCCGTCAGCCGGGACGTCACCGAGACGATGGGTGGTGACGAGGCCGAGGAAGAAGGAGATGACGCGGCGAGGGAGGAGATGAGCAGGGCCTGGAGGCCGAGGAGTGAGGTTGGCCGTCACGAGGGTGCGGCGCACGCGGCGGGTGTCGAGCTCGCCGAGGGTGGCGGAGGTGCCGAGGCGCGCGGAGAGGCACATTTCGCTGGGGTCAGCAAGGCCGCGGAGCGAAGCGACGCGCGCCGCCAGTACGGCTGGATAGGCGGCAGATGGGATTAGGGAGGCTTGCATCCCGAGCCCGACCACATCTCCACAGCTGCCTGCGGCAGCTCCACTCACAGATTGCCCTTCAAATTCCCGATCATCGGGACGAGGATGAACAGCTCGTCGACGCGCCGAAACACACGCCAGCGCGCACAGTGTTCGAGCAGCTGGCCGCAGAATACCAGCCCGACGAGGGAGAACAGCAGCGACGGCGTGGACTGGGGTCAGCGGTCCGCCTCTCTCCTCGTGATGATGCGTCACACGACCACCGCTCGACTTACCGAGAAGAGCAGCCCGCGCAGGTCGGCCAGCTTGCCGAGCCCCTTGAGGACGACGCCGTCGCCGTCGCCGCCGAGCAGCCGCCCTTCCTCGGCGATATCCGCCATCTCGATGCTTGCGCGCTCCCGGTCGAGGCTGAGGCTACGGCTGTGGGCGTACGGATGTCCGGCCGCGACGCGCGGGTGGTCCTCCGACGAGAAGCTCTCCCCGCGCATCCTCGATGGCGCCGACGCTCCCGCCGAATCAGAACCTGCGACGGGCGTCATGCCCAGCCCGGGGCCGGCGCGCTCGAGCGATGGCGACGACGCGATGGATGACGCGGAGCCCTGCCGCGTACTGCGCGCATTATCCTTCTGTCCGCCACTATCCCCCGCTTCGCGGTCGCGCGTATGCCCCCAGTCGCGGTCCACGTCGCGCGCACGCGAGATGCCGACGGGGTCGAGCTCATATTCCGCGTATTCGTCGTAGTCGCGCAAGCCTGCGGCGGCGGCGAGGCGGCGTGCTTGGCGCACAGTTTCGGCGACGTCGCGCTTGAGGATCGGCGACATGGTGGGTGGGTGAGTGGGAGGGGGGGGACGGTGGGCGGGGCGAGGTTGGGAGGCTGGGAGGGGGGCGGATGCGGGCGGAGACGAGGAGGTGAGAGACGAGGAAGAGGAGAGGGAGGCGGAGGCGTGCGGAAGGGACTGGGCGGTGCGCCTAGCTATGTGTCGATAGGTTGATCAGCCGAGAGGACGAGCAAGTAGTTGAAGGACGAGCTGGGATAGAGGATAGGTAGAGTAGACGTGGGAGGTGGAGCTTGTCGAGTCTTGGTAACTTTGGCGTGCTTGGCGTAACGGTGGAGGCGAAGGACGGAGGCGGAGGCGGGGGCGGGGGACCGCGTGTGTCTGTGTGTCTATCTGCACGGGCACTTGAGGTCTGGTCTGGGTTATGCGTTGCGTGTAGATGCAGAAGTAGAAGTACAACTGAGACGAACAGAGACGGAGACGATGCGGATGTGGATGAGCGATGGGAGTGAGAGGCTAGACTGCGCTTGGCGAGTTGCCTTGGGTGCGGATATGGTGCGGAGGAGTGATCGGCCAAGAGGTCGGAGATGCTCGGCGACTGAGGCGGCTGCGGAACAGGTCGCACTTTTGAGGTTGGCAGCCCAGGCTTGGCTGGGTTGTCATGCCACAATCCGCGACGTTTGTATGCATATGCATACGCTCCTCTTGCCCACTGTAGTGATACAGTCTATGCTTGGGAGTGGCATGCATGGAGTGTCCGTGTCCGAAGGTCAGCGGCTCGATGGAGCTGAGGCGAGGCTGGTGATCGGCCACAGTGTCGATCGGTTATCTGGTGACAAACCGCCGAGGGTAGTACTCCTCTAGTGCTCACATGCGCTCGTCGAGCCAGCCAGGCCAGCCATGCGCTCTCACCAGCGACAGCTATCTGCGCGGGGGCGGTTCATTTCCTAACTGCTCTGCATCATCTAGATATATACGGCATCTCACTAGCGAACCACGAAAGCCGACGTCGAAAAGGAGCGTCGCACGATCGCAGGCCCTACTGCGAGACCAGCCTGACGGCTGGTCTCTTCTACAACTTGGCGCGCACCCCACCGCCCTGCTTCTCCCCCTCCACCATGGCGGTGTACGCCATGCGGCCGAAGAAGTCGAAGCGCTGCCTGTCCGGCGTGGCACTCGCGCTCGACGCCTGCCCGAGCGCGGCGCGCGCCGCGATGCCCTGCGCGATAATCGCCAGCCGCCAGATCATCCATGCGCGCACCCACTCGATGCCGGCAATGGGCCACGTCCACGGCTGCGGCGCCTTGCTCTGCTTCGCGCTGGGGCTGTTCTGCGCATGCCACGCGTACCCCGCGTTCATCTCCTCGACCCACCACTGCTCGATCTGCGAGACTTGCGGGATGCCGGTGACGTCCGAGGGGACGCCCTTAAGGCCGACCATGAGGTTGCTGAGGCCGTCGCGGGCCATGCCGAGGCGGGAGAGGTCGTCGTCGGTCACAGGCTTGAAGGAGAAGGGCATGAGGACGTTGCCAAGGTCGGCGAGGGGCGAGCCCAGGGTGCAGAGCTCCCAGTCGAGGATGCCGATGACGCGGGGTTCGGTGGGGTGGAAGATCTGGTGTCAGTCAAGCGCGAAGCGGGGAGCGGAGCGACGCGCGAGCGCGAGGCTCTAAGGGGATTGCGCGGCCACGAACGCGGCGCTGGTATCACAGCGAGGTGGCCATTGGGGGCTCGAGCAAGTCATCGAGGACAGCTCAAGGGAGACGCCTCGCCGCCACGCCGCTCCGGCTGCTGGCGCAGTCTACTACTCACCACATTGTCAATCTTGTAGTCGCCATGCACGATCGACGCGCCATGCACCTTCTCCGCCTGCGCGACGACCTGCGCGCCCTTCTCAAAGTACTCGCGCAGGTCCTGCGCGTGCTCGATGTCGCCGAGGATGCCGCCCGGGTTGGCCTTGACGGGGGCCTGGGCCTGCGCGTCCGATACCTTCATGAGCGACTTGACCTGGCGCGGGAAGTAGGGCTTGGCGAGAGGGTCGGCGGCGAACGACTTGTCGAGCTCGAGGTCGGGGATGGGGACAGTCGCGAGTTTCGCCAAGGTCGCGATGGCGGAGCGCCAGCTGGATGTCAGCGGTGCTCGAGGAGCGTAGCGACGAGAGCGGCGCTACTCGTCGCCAGGGGTATTTGCAGCGCGGAGAATGAAGAACGTTCCCCAACGACCACAACGTCGGTCTACCAGCACCACTCGCTGCGCTCGTGATGCATCCTCGCTCGCTACTCACCAAGCATCCCTCTCCTTCCTCTCCAACGACGGCATCCGCACATCCGTAAAGATACGCCCCTTGATAAACTCCATCACGTAGAACGGCGCGCCCGCAACCTCGGGGTCCATGCAGAGACAGAATACCTCGGGGACGGGTACGCGGCGGTCGGCGGCCGACGCGGGCAGACGCGCATTGTACTTGTTGAGCGCGGAGAGGATGATGAACTCGCGGTCGACGCGGTGGGCGGTCGCGGAGAGGAGCTTGCCGAGGGGTGCGCGGCGGAGGACGTACTTGCGCGCCGGCGTCTCGAGGAGGTAGGTGGGGTTGGATTGGCCGAACTGCGGTCAGCGGGAGCGGACGAGGCCCGCAGTGCCGAGGAAGCGACGGGAAGAGAGTGGGCGGCGACGAGAGAGCGGCGAGAGAAGTGGGCCACGTCGAGCGCGCTGAGGACTTCACCAACCGTCCTTGCCCAGCGGTAAGGACATCGGCCTGTGCGAGGGCCTACTCCCCACCCATCCTACTTGAACTTCACGCCTCCGAGAAACCTCTTCACGTAGCCATCACGCAGATACTCACGCCAAACTGCTTGGGCTCAATTGGGCCCTTGAAACCCGCGACGTTCTTCTCGAGATACGGCGTGAGCTTGCCCAGGTCGAGGGGCGCGCGGATCGCGCCGACAACGGTGCCGTCGGACATCTGTGTGTGTGTCGGTGGGTAGGATAGCGGAGGAGGGAGAGTGTGGAGATGGGTGCTCGAGCGAAGTCGAAGTAGGTGGGCCGGATAGCCGGTGTTGTGTCGGGTGGGCAAGGTCGACCGAGGTTGCCGGCCGGGAGGGAGTGAGGGAGTGAAGTGGTGAGAGAGTGAGAGAGTGAGAGTAGGAAGTGATGGATCCCGGGAGAGCAGTGGTAGTTGGCCCAGATGCTACGCTTGGAGACAAGTGAAGTCGAGTGAGTTGTGTAGAGTAGAGTAGTTTGTGCACAAGATAGTTGGTGCTTTTACGAGAACATCGATGAGCAAGGGGCCCGGCTGGAGTTGGAGCCGGATGCCGCCGGCATAGTAGCCGGATCGCTTTGGGGATTCGGCCTCGTCCGCCGTCCACCTGCGCTGACGAGTCTGCGCGCGACAGTTGCTTACCAAACTCCGATAATCGCTTCAGGCGAGATCGTACATGCATGGCAGGTACGGCTGGAGGAGTGGTCGCGCGACACACGGCGCCGTGTACGTACTAGATTAGTCGGTGTAGTATACCCGAAACAGTTTGAGGCTCCTACAAACGAAAGACTTGCCAACGCGGTGGCGACTGCAGGAGACAACATACATCAAAGAGGATACAGTGGGACTACACAGTGAGGGTGCCGAGGATGGGCGAATGTCCATTCGCCTACATGACGACGGCTTGGGCGACGGCTTGGGTGATAGTGCAGACAAGCACAATCGCGATCGAGCGGCGAGCGGGCAGGTGAGGCAAGAGCCGCGGTTGAGAGATGCCTGGACACCTGCCAGCCGACACGCTACAGGAACCCGACGATCTGGCCGTTGGCAGTCCGGATGAGGCGGTCCTCGTAGTCGAAGTCGTGTACCGCCTGCGGTTAGCCCGTCGGCCCATGGCAGGATGAGGAAAGGCATTCGAATATGAAGTGGCCGCCTCTCCGCGTCGAGCACCCTTCTCTTCGCACTCATCTTCTCCTCGGCTCACTTAACCCTCACCCAAGGACTGACGACTGCCGCCACTGCTACTCACCTGCGTCATGGTCCGGCTCATGAGCGGCCATCCATACCCAGTCTCGATCGGGCGTCTGTGTCCCTGCCCATCGCACGGAGACGGGTGCCAGAACGCCGGGGGGTCGGGCTCTGCCTGCTGCGTGGGTTGCTGGAGCCGCGGTCTGTTGTCAGCGCGGAGACCGGGGGGCGTAGCCTCGAGCGTCGACTACAGCCAGCAGGAGGAGGGAACGTGCAGCCACGCCAGGGCGCCACAAAGTGACCCAAGCGTGGTCGAACGCATCGCCCGGTGACAGACGAATACAGGAGGTCTCCTCAATCTCACTCGAGGACGCCTCACTTCCTCGATCAAGCTCCACCGGACTCACTTCTCCTTCATCCTTGCCTTCCACCGTTTCATCTCCGCCTTGATCTCCTCCTTCCTCTTCTTCTCCCTCTGCCGCTCGGCGATCTTCTCCGCCTGGGCCGCCTTCTTGGCCCTAGCCACCTCGGCCTTCTTCTGCGCCTTGATAAACTTGGTCTGCCCGGCAATATAGAAGTCGACCTGCTTCCGCTCCCACGCACTCATGCCCGCATACCCCTCCGGCCTTGATGGCGCTACCAGCCCCATCACCTCCGGATCGGGGGTGGGCGACCCGTAGGGATTGGGCTCGGCGGTGTGCGCTGCCGCGGCCGGAAAGGTGCCGACGGGCGGGACGGCGAGCGCGTGGCTGTACGCCGGCTCGCACGACAGCCCGTGCGGCGTGCGGAACAGCGCGAGGTGGGTCGGGACGTACATCTCCCCGGCGGGCGGGGGGGTGGGGAGGTGCCGCGCGATCGAGAGGGGGGCGCGGCGGAGGAGGGTCGGGTGGCATGCCGTCGGCGCGGGGTGGGGTTTGGTCCAGGCTAGGTCGGACCAGGGCGCTGCATCCAGGCTGGAGGTAGAGAAGTGGGAAAGTATGGATGAAAGAGGACGCAAAGTCGAAAGATGGAGCTGATATGTCGGCAGCGGTGTGATGGCGCCAAGCAGGCGCGAGGTGATGGTGCCAAAGGACCAGGGGCGAGCGTCGAGCACGCCTAACCCGCGCCGGATGAGTGAGGTTGAGTCGACTAGGCGAGACGTGGCGAGTTAAGTGCGAGACAGAGTGTAAAGGAGGTAGAAAGGACAGGTTAATGTCGCATGGTTATCTGATGGATGTGCGCGATAGCATGGGCCGACAAAGTGCTTTGCGAGGATCAGTGGCGGGGGGAACAATGGCGTCCGACCGCGTCGGTGTCACAGAGTGTAGGTGACCAACCCCGATTGTGCGCATCAGCGGCAAAGTCTTGCTTCTGTCATGTTGCGGATATCGTGCGAATCATGCGTGCACCGCACTCCCTATCCCCCTCATTCCATAGGCGCCACGTCGAGCTGTGCAAGTCGGCGGAAGCACGTTGCGACGATTATTTGCGACGATGCGTCTCAACGCTGCGTGCTGGAGGTAGCGTGGCAGGCCAGGAGAGCCGTAGAGAGCTTCTAGGTGACTCGCTATGTGCTGTCCGAGAAGCATCGGGCCCGGCTGAGATGCAAGTCACTCGCGGCCCCCTCGAGGTGGTCACGCCGCGCACGGTCGCTCTCTTCTGCGCTCACTCTGTCTGAGCACCAACCCTCGCCTCAGTCCCGATGATATCCTGCGCGCAGGCCATCCCCTCGCGCCTTCCATCCTTCCTCGAAAGGCTCCCGCCATGCCCCGTTCGCTCCCCCTTGTCCAACCTTGCACACCCCCATGCCAGTGTAATATCCCATGCACTCTATCACAATCATGTACACCGCAGCCTCAAACACCAACACACTTACTCCGCCTTGACAGCACCAACCGAGGGAGGGAGGCCATCACCACCGCGCCGCCTTTTCCCTGTTGCGGTCACCGCCACGGCCGCCACGGAAACCACCGCCACGGCCACCGCGACCTCCGCGGCCACGACCGCCACGACCACCACCACGGCCACCACGGCCGCCACGGCGGTCCTTCCACTCGGACCTGCGCGCGTCCTTCGCCTCCTGCCACTTGAGCTTGGCCTGGTAGTTGGCACGCTTGACCCAGAAGTCGCGCTGCTCCTGCTCTGCGTGTCAGCGTTGGTCTTCTCGCGACTCACCAGACATGCGCGACCACTGGACCGGGTTCTCGGCGTACTTGAGGTTGGCGCCGTTGAGCTTGGCAAGGTCGTCGTCGGTGATCTTGGACGAGTCCTGCTTCGCGATGGTGCCGACCTTCTGGCCAGCCGGGAGAGCCATGAAGACGTCGGGGATGGCGTTGGCGACAACGGCCTCCTTGAGCGCCTTCCAGTCGCCCTCACCCTCAACAGTGAACTTGACAGCGGCTCCGTCCTCGAACGGCACCTGCATGGGGTCCTTGACCTCGCCAGTCTCGGACACCTCGAGAGTCACACCCTTGTACTCGAAAGTGACAGGGGGGCGCTCCTTCTTCTCTCTCTTGCCGTCGTTGCCTTCGCCGTCATCCTCGCGCTTGCGCTTGCCGTCCGACGAGCCAGCCTCAGGCGCCTTGCCAACAATGTCGACGCTGCCGGGGATCTTGGCAAGGTCGGGCTTCATGCCCTTCTGCTGCTTCTCCATCTCGCGGAACGCGTTGAACTTGCGCGCAGGCTTGCCACGGGGTCCGCCAGTGTTCTTGTGGATCTCGTCCTCGGGGATACCCTTCTCCTTGCACTTGCGCTTGACGTACGCGTCCTTGGACTCGACGAGCATGTCCTCGCCCTCGGGGTCGAACTTGGGGATGGCCTTGTTCTCAAGGAACTTGGTGACGTCGGCAGCGTACGCGAACTCGGCGAAGACAGAGCCCTGAGAAGTCAGCCCCGCGTCCAAACTGGCCCGTGCGTCATGATAGTAGACATACCTTGAACTCGCCCTTGCCCTTGCCCTTGTCGCCCTTGCCCTCGAGGTCACCCCTGCGGCGACGCACAGCGTTGATCTTGCCAAACTGCTCAAACCACTCCTCAATCTTCTCCTGGGTGTTCTTCTCGTTGTCACCCTCGCCGAAGCCCTTCTGTGAAGTGTTAGCGCAACCCTCTGCTGCAGAGCTCCCTTAAACTTACGACGTAGACCGAGCGCGACCACGCGTCGGTGACGGGCTCAAGGGGCGGGCGCGGCGGACGTTGGCGCCGTCCTCAGACACAGCGACGAGAGGGTCAGAGCCCTCGGCGGCGGCAGCCTGACGGAGAGCGTGGGCAACGGCCTCGACACCGAAGGGGAGGAAGTCGCGCATGCGCTTGAAGGTAAGGATGGTCTTGATAGGCACCCATCCCTCGGCGTTGCAGGCGGTAAGCGAGAAGAAGAACTTGTCGACGGGAAGGTTCGAGTCGGAGAAGTAGAAGTAGACTAGGCGCGTCAGTCAGTGGCAAATGGAGGGAGGAGGGCGCAATAACTCACCCTGCTTGGCAGCCTTCTCAAGAGCGGCCTTGACCTCCTCGGAGGACTTGCCCTCGACAACAGGGATACCGGCGGCGTCAAGCTCGAGCTTGGACGCGGCGGGAGCGGCGGTCTCGGTAGACATTATGTGGGTGGGGGATAGTTAAGTTGGCCTGATAATGGCCTTTTAGAAGAGACAAGAAGTCGAGAATGAGAGAGTGAGAGTCGAGAAGGGATCGTCGACAGTCGAGGTCGCCAGCGTTGCGGCGGGCGGTGGAGAAGGTTGTGAACTTTTGCGGCATGGGATTGCCACCGGCCATGGATACACGTGGTATCCGCGTGTCGATCTCTTTCTGCAAGCCTAATCAATGACAGATCATGCTGACGGCATATTTGATCCCGCGACGCCACTTTACTTACTCGCCATCTCTGGCGGCTGATTTATTTCCCTGGCCAAGTGATGAAATCAATTCGACATGTCACACCCATTCAGACCAAACATTGCTCTTTGCTCGCTCCTAGCGCCAGCGCGCCTAACTCATGTTCTCTACTCCCCGTGCCCAATCACAACTAACCCGCCATCTCGAGCTAGCCTCGCTTGCCCGGGCCTTGGCTTGCGTGAGCAGCCTTGCTACTTATCCCCCATGGCCACTCATCTCACTTCTCTCCTCCTCTCCATCTCTCTAAACCTCCAACTCAGCTGCTGGTCAGCAATCCATCTTTGCACACGCACATCAGAGCTCTCTGGAAGTCGCTCCTACCTCTACACCTCTCGACGAGGACACTCTCAGCTCTTTCGACCGGTTCGATCCCCTAATCCTCCTCTTCCAAATCCTCACTCCTCCAAACACCATGTTCCACCTCTTCTTCCTCCCTACGCCAACGCGCTCACTCCTACCGCAAGGTGGGGCCACCGCGCCGTCTACGTCGAGTCCAGCAGGCCATGTACGTCGTCGGTGGTCAGGTCTCCGAATGGTGCCCAGATCACCAACGAGGTGTTGGTCCTTCCTGTAAGTTTGGCCACAGTGACGAAATTCGGAACTTGACTAACGTTAGCTCAACTCATCGTCCGCCAGCTGGACTGGTGGCCCCAACACGGGTCTCCCAGCCCACGCTTTCGCCTCGATGGCTCTGCAGAAGGACAACCTTGTCGTTGTTGCGGCTTGACTGGTTCATGCGCGTCGGATGGTGTCGCTCACTCGCTTAACCTCGACGGCTCGAGCTGGACCTCGGCCTCGCCTGGTGCCCTTCGCCGTCGCCACGGTGCCTCCGCCGTCCCTATGGACGACAACAAGGTCATCGTTGTGGGCGGTATTGCCGACAAGCGCACTTGCTCCAATGACGGTTGCTTACACTGGCGTCGACTCGATGACTGTTCCCGTCACCTCGTCACCTCGGTCGTCGAGCTCTCTCCCAGCTCCCTCACGGCTAAGCTCGCGTCTCCGACTTCGCCATGGCCACTACTGGTAGCACCGTCTACTCGCTGGCCAGGCGGCGACGGCTCTCTCGTTCCGCTCGACACCGTCGGCGTTTGGACTTCGTCGGAGGCTGGACCTCGCAGAAGCTCACCGGTGACGTCCCGCTGGCCGCCGGCTACTCGTGGCCCACCCCACCTGGACCTTCTCGTCCTCCACGGTGGTTCCGAGTACGACTCGTCGTCGAGCTCATACTCGCCCTCCTCTGTGCTCGCGACCCTCAACACCAAGACCTGGGAGTGGAGCCAGCCCAGCAACCTCAAGTCGACCTCGGCGTCGCCTACCACACGTCGGTCATGACCCCGTCAGGTGTCATGATCACTGCCTTCGGCAAGGGCTCGTCGGCTCGCTTGTCTCGGACGTCCACTACCTTGACATGCGTGACGCTACCACGACTCTTGGGCCTGGAAGTCTGAGTGGGACAACTCGATGCTCACTAAGATTGAGATGCCGCCTAACTCAGGCCAATGAGAAACCACAAGAGCACAGCGGCAAGACTGCCGCCATCGCCGTCCCTGTCGTTCTCGGCACGCTCATTCTTATCCCTCTGCTTCTGGCTCTGGCGCAAGTACCAGCGTAACGAGCGCAAGCGCCGCTTGGCTTCCACTTCTCGTTCTCTACCAGGAGGACAACGGCCACTTCCGTGACTTTGACGGTGGCCGCCGCAGCCTCCATGTACCCCTTCGGCCGCGACGAGTCCAGCGAGGGTTCGTGGGGCAGCAACATGCGCACTGCCATTGGCCGTGTCTTCCGCCGGCTCGTCGGCTCACGGCGTCGGCGACGGGACCATCGCCTCTCGCGAGATGGTCCAGGTTCCCTGCCGAGCTCGCCGAGAAGAACTGGGAGGAGATCGACTTTGGTCTCGGTCGCGTCGACGAGGGTCGTCGTGAGGCTACCTACACCGACCTCCCGCTCGCCGCAACACTCCCGTGCGTCGATGCCGCGCCGCAACTCGTTCGAGCACCCCGGTTCGCCCAACGCGAGCAGATTCCCTTCCCGATGCCCATCGCCTCGACTCTGCCCTACGCCAGGACGAGCCTGAGAACGACAAGGCCGCTCTACTGGCACTCTGATCGACATCGACCAGTCGTCTCCCCGCCTCGGCTCGCCCCGCACCGACGGCCAGTCGCAGCTCGTCTCGCCTCAGCCCCAGCAGTCGCCGTTCGCCGACCCCGTCCCGCGCAGTCCGGCTCTCGGCTGCCGCTGAGGACGCCGCCTCCGTCGACGACTGGAACGCGCTCGCCAAGTCGATCGAGACCCGCCCCGCCTTCCGCCCCTCTCCCCCACCGCGACGCTCGGCTCGCACCACACGCCACGGCCACGGGGAGCGGTGGCAGCGCCGACTCGCACGCGTCGCACGCCGCCTCCGACTCGTCCTTCTCCACCGCCCCCAGCCTCCCGCCGATGGAGTTCGCCCCCTCGCCCCTGATGAAGGGCGCGACGATCAACTCGCGCACCGGCACCATGGCGAGTGCGCGCTCGCGCGTCCCTCCGGCCCCGGCCGCCACCTTGCGGCGGCCGCCGTGTCGGGTGCGTCGGAGCGCCGCGTCAGCGGCGCCGCCGCCAACCCTAACCGTCTCTCGCCGCTGCGCGTGGTCAACGGCGACGAGCAGAAGTGATCAGTCCCGCTGGCGGTGACTGGGCGGTGAAGCGATGTAAGGCTTATAGTGTTGATAGTCGAAGGACGATGCATCTGTTGTTGCGGCGGTGTTTCTTTCCGTTTGGCAATGCACTCACCATGCACATAAAGTGGCCACTCAATGCTCGTAGGAAATGGGCATGTAAGACAGAATGGTCTCTGAGTGGATGCACTATTGTTGGGATCGATATCGGCAGGAAACATTGATACCACGCTCGGCTACCAAATACCGGGTGCCCGAGCGGACCGGCAAGGGATGCCGATTGTGTCGGGGACTCACCCTCCGACTCGGGTGATCGATCAGATCGCGTTCCGATATCCACCAGTGCCATTGGTATCCCGCTCCTTGGTCCGAGGGCGAGCGACCGCGTGAACGAGGTCTAGGTCATCTAAGGATATGCATTCATCTCCACTTCATCTCCACTCCATCGTCCAGCCATACTCATCCCGTCACCGGCGCACTCCTCGTCTTATCTCTACCCGTATCTTCGCCCTCGCGCTACGCAATGAGCCCCAACGACAGCACACTCACCACCCTCCCCTCCCCCTCTCCCGGCACGCCCGCCTCGCCGCTCCACTACTCCGCACACCCGCACATCGTCGACCGCATCATCGAGCTCTCGGCCCCCTCTGCGCTGCTCGCCTGGCGTCTAGCGTCTAGCGGCTGCCGGCGCACCGTCGACCGGATCCTTGGCGCGCGGCTCGTCGTCTCGCAGGCGGACGATGGGCGGTGGCTCGACTTCTTCGTCGCGGATCCGATGCGCGGTGCGGGGACGAGCGAGGGGATGGGCTGCTCGTCCATTCCGTCCTCATCCGCGCCAGTGGCTTCTGAATCTCCAGACTCGCCCTCACCCTCTACAAACTCTACGCCAACAACCCCTCAGGCCGCGCGGATGCGCCTCCCGACCTCCCTCGGCCGGCACATCGCCATCCAGATTGTCGACCCCGCCCTCCTCCTCCAACGCTCTTTCAGCGGCATGCTCTTCCGCCTGCCCCCGACCGACGTATCATGGCTGAATTCTACACTCAGCTCCGCACGCGAGGTAGCTCTGCTGGGCGATATATGGTACGGCAACCGCACGCTGCCGCACCACAATCCGCTCGTCAGCGTGCCCCCGGGCCGGGTGCCGCGCCTCGTCCTGATGCCCGATTTAGGACGCGACATTCCCGCCACGCATTATCCGAGTCTGCACCCTTTCGTCGCGCCGGATGTCGAGGTCGTCGCGAAGATCGAGGAGGGGGTGCGGTATGATCGCGCTTGGGTTGGGTTGTCGACGCTGTTACCGCCTGAAGCGGAGGTTGTGCGGTTGCATGTGGAGATGGACGCGCGGCAGGAGTGGAGCGTGGCGCGCGATGGGTGAGTCGCCGTGGGCGAGGGCTAAGGTTGCGAAGAGCGGCGCTCAGTTGACGAGGACGGCCACTGACATCAGCCGCGGCCGCCCTCTCGCGTATCCACCCACCATCCGGCGCGTCCACATTAGTCTCGACGTGACCGGCGAGCCTACGCCCTCCGGCCGGGTTGCGGTCCCTCACAACGTCTTCCACATCCTCATCTTCAAGCTCTTCCGTGGATTCCGGCCGGACATCGCGTGGACCTTGAGCGGCCTGGCGCAGATCGAGGTCTACCGTACGCTTGGCCACGGGCATATCGCGGGGGCCGAGCTCGAGGAGCTGGTGTACACGATCATCGCTGGCGCGAGTAATCCACGCCTACTGGCTGCGCTCATGGAGCAGGGTGGCCGGGCGGCCGAGGCGTGCGCGGAGTTCGTGCAGCCACACCTCTGTTTTGAGGAGGGCGGGAGGTGATCTCGGCGGGGTGGGTCAAGAATCTGGCCATCCGATCGAACACTTATCACGCACCCCAGAACAGTCGACGTGGTCGTCTAGTACCGGAACGTCGTTGACTGCCGGAGATGCTGCACTCCCGTGTACAGCATCTCTCCGCACGACGGCACCCAGTGGTCGCGGGGCAGCGGGCCGCTCAGCAACGCCTCGGCAAGTCTCTCCAGCCCGTCGAGGTCGGGATTCCCACCATGCGCCCCGCTCGCCAGGCCTGAGGTCCCGGACTCGTCCCTGCAGTGCGACAAGACGACGAGACCAGCGGCACAGACCGCCTCGATGTATATCTTGGGCAGCACAGCAATGTTGGCGTGCTCGTGAACCCGCTCAATACTGCGGAGGACATTATTTGCCGCCATCCATTCCTGGATGATGAACGGCTGCTGTAGTTCCCGACGGTCGATGGCGTGCGGACGGTCGATGGCGTGCGCAGCGGCTCGGTTGATGCGCAACAGACTATAATCATAGATGGGTAGGAGCATTGTCACGTCCGAGTTGGAGGCAGTTGCGTTCACGTGCCATCGGTTGAGTTGTGCGATGAAGAGGCGCTCGTCTACCATGTCGTCGTCAGATCCAGCTTGTCCAGATCGGTTGGGGCATGGCGAGTTTAGCCACCGCGCGAGGATGAGTGCAAGTCCCGTATGCAGCATAAGCAGGCGATCGCGTTCTGGATCGTCGGTGCTGAGAGCCGCGAGCTCTTCGCAGAGCTCGGTCGGGTCGAACTCGGGCGCGTCCCTGTCGGCGAGCATGGCAGCGTGTACCCTGCAGATCTGGTGTCAGCTGACGCATTTCGTTCGCCACCTAGCTCACATAAGCAAACAGGATCAGCCGGATGGACTGCTGCCGGCTCGGCTCTCGCCTTGGCGTATGGAACCCGCACAGCTCGCCAATGGAAGCTGTCGCTTCCGGCGACGCGTCGAGCTGCTGTCAGCTCCTGGTGACCACACAACAGCTCACCTTGCCAAGCCCGCGGGCCCAGTTGAGCGCAGATCGACCGCATTGGTTCGCGCCATTACACGACGCGTCCGCGGCGAACATCGAGAGGAGGGCGACAGCCGTTATCTCCTCGGGGCCTATCCCAAGCTCGATGTCGATGGTGGGATCGTGCTCGTCGTTGAACACAAAGCCCTCCTCCACCGGATTGGCCGTAAGGCATTCCTTGACGAGGCGAGGGAGGAGGGCGTGAAAGACTGGCATACGCTCGGCCGAGACGAGGCAGAGGACGTTGAAAAGGAGCGGCGTGAGGGTCGTCAGGCCGGAGGGGAGGAGGGGATACTTGCCCACTTCGAGGGGGAAGCCGTACGCATACATGAGAGGCGAGATGACGCGGAAGTAGCTCTCTGTCAGCGGGGAACACGGAGGGGCACATACTGGCTGACCATGGCGCGGGCTTCGATGGGACTGACGACCTGCTTCGTGATGACGCTGGGGCGGGGGTCGAGGCTCCCGATGTCGGGCAGAAGAGGGCTGATGTTGCGGTACATCCGGATCAGCTGGTCTTCGCCTGTCGAGCCCATCCTCTGATACTGCGTCTGTCCATCATCCTGCCCCGCAGGCTGGGTACGGTCGTGCGATACCTGAACGGAGCCAGTGTTCGTGCCAAGCAGCAGATCCGCTGCTCCCGTTAGAAGGGGCAAAGCTGAAGATGCGCCATTCTGTGGTTGGGACGGCGGATCTGGGGACCGGCGAGATCGGCGGTCTAGCTCAAACACCTGACGTTAGGTGTACCACCGATGCGCTAGCTCACCATCTCATGCAGCCGCTGGATCTCATGCGTCGCCCACTGCTTCCACGCGTCTTCCTGGACATCAGCTCGTGGCACCCTGGGCAACTGACCTGCACCGGGACGCCGTAGTTGCACAGCTCTTCGCGCGCCACACAACGCGCACATTGACCCGGAACGTCGTCAGAGGGGATGCACTTATGCTGCGAGTCAGCCTTCCTCACGCCCTCCTTCTACAGGTGGCACTCACCTTCACTTTGCGGCACCCGACACACGCCTTCGGACGCCTGCCGACCTTGTCGTCCACAGGCGGCGAGGGCGCCGATGGGGGTATCCGAGGCCGGCGCATCGCCCTATCCTTCAACAGAGACTGTTGATCCTGGGAACTGTGGGGATGGAGATGAAGTGAAGGAGAAAGTGGAAGGAAGACAGACGGCGGTTGAGAGCACATGAGGCCGGGTGGTGCCTGAAGTCGCCGAAAACACCGCTGGAGATTACGTCGAGCGGCGGTTTCGGCGCTCACCCTACGCCTTCGGTCTTCACCGCGACGCTGCTCTGGATCCTAGTTGTTCCCATAGCGCATCTATCGCGCTCGCATGCTATATAAGCCATGCCATCCCCAGCGTATTCCTCGCTCTCTGGACTACGAGACCTATCTGTTTGACTCGATATTACCCTTACACCATGCCAGTGCCCACCTCTCCCGCCCCGTCCACTGCCACCTCCGCCTCCCGCCGGACCAAGCAGGCTGGGGACATCGGCAGCGTCTTCGCCCAGTTCTCCGGCGGCGACCAGCTGCCGGCCGAGTTCGCGCGCTTCAAGCGCCAGATCATCAATACCCCCGAGCTCGAGGAAGCCCTCGTCGCCAGCTGGCGCCGGCTTCTTGCTCGGCTGGAGGAGGTGACCGCCGAGATCGAGGCTAAAGGCTCCGACGTGCGCCAATGAAGCGAAGGGTGCTGACGGCAGATTATCCCGGAAGTGGAGTTCGGCCAGCTCGACTCTCTTGATCCGGAGATGGTGGAGGAGGTGCGCCAGCGCGGAACGGTGGTCATTCGGGGCGTCACCGACGAGGCGGTGGAGTGGGAGAGGATGTTGCGCGAGTACGTTGCTGAGAACCCCGTCACTGGTACGTTGAAGTGCGGCTTGGACTGTGGTGGCGAGGGGAGCTGACCTTAGGGTTCCCAAAGGACAACCCGCAGGTGTTCGAGCTGTACTGGTCGCCGCCGCAGATGGCTGCCCGCGCCCATCCCAGCGTGCTCAAGGCGCAGCGCTGGGCCAACCACCTGTACCACACGTGAGTCCTCGCATGAGGTCGTGCTGAAGTTAGCCGCGCGGACCCGAGCTACCCCGTCGACCTTGACACGCCGATCTCGTACGCGGACCGCGCGCGCATGCGTAACCCCGGCGACAAGAACTTCAATCTCGGCCCGCACGCCGACTGCGGCAGCATCGAGCTGTGGGAGTGAGCCCTTTCCACCCGAGGCAAGCTGATCTCAGGCATGCAGGATACAGCAAGCTCTACGCCGACATCTTCGCGGGGCGCTGGGAGTCGTACGACGCGTACGACGCGACGCTCCGTGACCAGACCGACACCAACCTGCACGACGCGGTCGCGTTCTGCGGCGTCTTCCGGACGTGGCAGGGATGGATGGCGCTCTCGTCCACGGGCGCGGGGGAGGGCACGCTCCTCGTCTTCCCTGCGCTGCGGGAGGCGACGGCGTATTTCGTCCTCCGGCCGTTCTTCCGCCCCGTCAAGGAGAGGGAGGTGGTAGGCGAGGAGGCGTACTTGGCCGCAGAGAATTGGGAGCTGGATCTCGAGAGCTCGAGCTATCCCGGCTCGGTGGTGGGGAAGACCCAGGAGATGAGTGAGGAGACACACCCGCATCTCCGACTCGCGAAGACTATGGTGCCGATGAAGCGCGTTCGGCCGGGCGACTACGTGCTCTGGCACTGCGGTAGGTCTGCGCTTGACCCACTGGCATGGGTGAGCGGCTGACGGGCAGAGAGCATCCACGCCGTCGAGCCGGTGCACAACGGAACCCAGGACAGTAGCGTGCTCTACATCGCACCCTGCCCTCTGGTACGTATGGACGCAGTGTTACATCGGCATTCGTGGCAGTGCCAGCACTAACTGCAGTCGGTCCGCAACGCCGAGCACCTGCTCGAGCAGCGCGAGTGCCTGCGCCTGGGCGAGAGCGGGCCGGATTTCCCCGCCGGCGCCGGGGAGGGCTCATTCAAGAACCGCGGAACGGAGGACAGTGTCTCCTCCTTGGAGGGGAAGCGGGCGATGGGCCTCGCGCCGCTCGAGGTCGCGGAGGGGCTATCGGAAGGCGCACGGGTGATGAGGGAGCGCGCGAACGAGATGCTCTTTGCGGCTTGAGGTATGTGCGAGGGACACAGTAATTACGACTCGTGCAAAGATGCCATG
Source organism: Cutaneotrichosporon dermatis (assembly GCA_020011015.1). Lineage (NCBI taxonomy): Eukaryota > Fungi > Basidiomycota > Tremellomycetes > Trichosporonales > Trichosporonaceae > Cutaneotrichosporon > Cutaneotrichosporon dermatis. The sequence goes on along the minus strand of JAIGNX010000002.1, from coordinate 854,064 downwards.
AATTCCCCAATGCTCTTCTACTTGGTTGCCAGATTGAGGTATGGAGGAGTTCCAAAAGACTCCACAGCTCCGCTTAGAGATGTTGTATCCAGATCGGAACGGAGGTTATCTTATCGCCTCGGCTAATGCCATCGAATACTCGCACGATCGATGTCGTCACCGACCGATTCGGAGCCATGATCGCATGGGCACACCATAGATCGCACTCCAACCCTCCAACTCGCTTCATAAGCTAACAACTCGCTGCCCGCCGACACCTACCCTACAGCATCCACTTACCAACTCTTTCGCACAACATGGGCGCAGTCTCCATCGGATCCACCGTCCTCGTCACCGGCGCCTCGGGCTTCGTCGGCACGCACGTCGTGCACGCCCTCGATCAAGCTGGATTCCTCGTGCGAGCGGCTGTCCGCTCCGAGGAGAAGGGGAAGCACGTCAAGGCGCTGGCGCCCGGCATCGAGGTCGTCGTGGTGCCCGACATGACGGCTGTGAGTGCTCGACAACGGCCGCAACGACTGCCCAGTCTCCGACGCCGTCGTCTCCACCCACCCCACGCTGTCATACCTCCGGGGAGAGCTGAAACTGATGCCAAGCCCGGCGCGTACGACGCCGCCGCCAAGGACGTCGACGCGATCGTCAATGTCGCGAGCCCTGTCGACATTACGAACCCCGGCGATCCAAGCCTCGTCATCGACCCTGCCGTGCGTGGCGTCACGGGTCTGCTCGCCTCGATGGGAGAGAGCGTCAAGCGCGTCGTGCACATCAGGTGAGCACCCTGCCAGGAGCCTGGCTGACGACAGCGACATCTCGGCCATCGCCAACGAGCTCCATCCCAAAGGCGTGGCTGCGCACCACACCGAGGACGGTGGGTATACTTTCCCTACTTTCACGACGAGAGGCGGCGCTGACGCTGACGGCAGAGTGGAACGAGGAGGTCGTCGAGATATGTAAGAAGGAGGGCGCGGCCGCGAACCCGCGGTACAAGTATCATGGTGAGCTGAGCGAGCGGCTGTAGCTGACCGCAGCGAGCAAGTTGTACTCGGAGCGCGCGTTCTGGGACTACTTCAAGCAGCCGCGGGCCGCCGACGGCGTGGCGCTCAACCTCTCTCTCGTGAGTCGTTCCTTCCCTCCGCTCTCTCACTCTCTTTCGTCCTCCTCTTCCACATCCCTCTCTCCTCCGTCACCATTCCCCCCTCCCGCGCGCCTTTGGCAAACATCGATTGGCTGTGGTTGACGACAGACATTCGGCCCGGTCATCGACTACGCCTCGAGCGGCGGCGAGATCGCGGGCGTCGCATGTAAGTTGCCCCACATCGAGAGCTTACAGCAGCCTTCCTCGTGCCGTGGATGAAGCCCGGTGCGCCCGCCACAGACCTCGAGCGGGAGGAGTGGAACGCCGTCGACGTGCGCGACGGTGAGCTCCCGCATTTCATCTGAAGGAAGCTGACATCAGTCGCGATGGCCGTAGTGCGCTCACTTACGACGCCCCAGGCGAGCGGGGAGCGGTTCATCCTCGCGGCGCACCCGCTGTTCATGAACGACTTTGCGCTGGTGCGTCTCTCCTGACGGCGCCAAGCGCCTTACACGCACGTCGGCAGAGATATCGTGTTTGTGGCGCTGACACTAGGCCGCGGGGAGGGCGATGGACAACGACCCGGCGCTGACGCCGGGCAACCCGGACCCGGAGTATCGCGGCGCGCTCGAGGCCAAGGGCGTCGTCTTCGAGAACGACAAGGCGAAGCGCGTGCTGGGTCTCTCGTTTGGGGAGAAGGACCAGACGCTGGCGGACGCCGCGCTCGCCGTCAAGGCGACGCTTGCGAAGGCCGAGGAGGCGGGAGCCAAAGTTGAGTCTGCGAGAGAGGGAGCGCGCAAGGCTGAGGTGAAGACTGCTGGGGGCGGCGCGCCGGCTGCCGTGCAGCAGTGAGCTCTCGCCCGTCGCCGCAGCCAGAGTACTGTAGCGTTAAAACCGCGGCTGCTGCCGCCTTGTCAGCTGCTTCCAACTTGTATCGATGTATTGAGTGCTCCGAACTGCAACGACCTCCGGCCATTCACCACTCCGATGATGCGCTAATGCATATAGTGACTGTGGCAATACGCTCTCCTAATGCAGTGACTCCTCAGCTTCTACTCACTTCACAAACTCGTCGCCATACACAACGTCCATGCACAACCCCTTCCAACGCCCCCATTCCACGTCACGCCTTGACTGGCGGCTAGAGACATGACCATCCCCCGCCGTCACTCGTCAGCTCCAGCTTACGCGCACAGAACGTCGGTACGCCATGCTGCAGCCAGATGTTCTTGCGAAGCTCCTCCCATCGTCCCGTATGCATCGTCTGGCGATGTCCGCGGCTGCTGTCAGCTAATCGTCCAAGTAGGTCGAACCTCTTCGGCTGGCCCAATTGCAGTGGTCCAGTCGTCCAGCTGCGCACGCCAACTCGCTAGTACTCACCGGAGACTCGTCTCGAGCTCCCCAAACTGGTCGAGATACGGCATCGGACCAAAGCTGCCAGACCCGGCGAACAGATACAGAATGACCCAGCGTTTGATGTCCGCGAAGATGCCAACGACGCCGCCGCACTCGCGCATGTGCAGGTTGCACTCGCCCTGCTCGCCCTCGGAGCAGCAGTCGCCGGCAAGACACACGAGCTTGCCGCAGAACATGCACAGCGCCGGATAGCTTGGGCGAATGCCGCAGACATCACAGCGCCGCCCGGCGAAGCGGATGGCCGCGACCTCGTACGCGGCCGGAAGGCGCATAAGCTCGTACGTGCCCGGGTACTCGAGCGGAGGCAAGATGCGCCCCTGCATCGCCCACTGGGTAAGCCAGCGTGCGACGATTGGCGTCTCGGTCGAGTGGGGGTTGGCCAGAGTTTCGCGCGGGCTCGGGATGCCGAGAAGGCTCAGGAGACGGTTGTACTCGCTGCCCTCCGTCACGATGTAGTCGGGGTTCGTGACAGGATACGCGTTGTTCACGGCGTAGTAGACGATAGCCGCGCGGCGCAGGAAGGGAAGGGTGAACGAGTAGAGTATCTTAGCGAGCATGTCGTCTGACACAAGAGCAAGGACACCCTCGATGTCGATGAACGGTCCGGCGTTGCGCAAGACCGAGATCATAAGTGGGCGGAAGTTGGCGAACACGGACAATGCGTCTTCGCGGGACTTGTCAAATGGCGGCTCCGTCCGAGGTTGCGGTGCACTGCGGCCTGCCAGCGATCGGCGGATGTACACCGACAGACCTAACATGGTACGTGTCAGTTCGGCGTAGTACGACATGACGATGACGGCGTGGAGCAAGTCAGGTGCGATGGCAGCCGCCTCGACCACCATGCCGAGCGGTAACCGGAAGAGGAGAGGCGACGGCAGAGTAGCAGAGCGGTACCAGTCGGGCAGGAAGCGAGCGAACAGGCCCACACGCAGCGGTGTACGGTCCATCTTCGTTCCAAAGAACAGGTCGAGCTCAAGCTGGAGCGTGCCGATGAGGTGCTTGATGAGCTTGAGACCCGTCTCTGGAATCTGCTCGGCGACAGTCGCTCTAGGCGTGGCCATTCCGCGGTGCGTGATCTCGCACACCGACACAGTGTATCCCACCAGATCATCCGCAAGGTACATATGCGTCTTCTTGCCGCGAATGCGCTGCGACTGCTCGGAAAGTGGCCGCGTGAGCGAGCGGATTCGGTTGACCATGCGGTGGACGTTCTTGTGGCTCTTTCTGTACGCAGGGTCTAAACGCGTAAACTCGCAGTCGGTGAACCACGGCACAAGCTCGCCGGTCTCGACGTGGTAGTCCCAGATCTTGGCGGAGTCGGACACACGCAGCAGGCCTTCCTCGCTCACCGACCTAATCCTCTCACTGAGGGTCGGTGGGAGACCAGGAGCAACCTTGGAACGAGGCGTGGGTCGCAGTGGCGCTGCAGTCGGATCCAAGGGCACGAGGATGTTGCCTATGCTCTTGCACAATGGGCACATGTACTCGTGCCGCATGGCGTTCTCGGGCTGGTGACGCTGGACTTGGCTAGCCTGACGGGTGCGTGTCAAGTCGTTGTACGAGAAGATGCACGAGTCGTGCATGAGATGGTTGCACGCCGAGACGTAGACGCCGAATCTCATGTTGGTGGACGGGTACGCGTCCGTGCTTATCGGCTCGCCAGTCGTGCCCATGCCGTACCGGAGGTATCGAGTATCGCGATCCAGGTCGGACGGGGCTTGAATGACCTCCTCAAACCAGTCGCGATCAGTGACCGCATCGCGAATGATCCGGCTTGGCTGGAGGAACGCGAGCATGCCTCCGGTACGACCTGGATGCACCGGCTCTTGGCACACGATGCACGATCCGTACGACGTCTCCTTCTCGTCCTCCTCCTCATCCTCCTCATCGTCCATCTCGTCGAGGAACGACGCCGCGAAGTTGGCCTGCTGCTGAGCAAATTGGCCTTGATAGCTGCTGGCGCGCATGAGCTTGCGCCTTGGCACTGTTGGCCTGCTTGCTCGCCTCCTCTGCTTCATAGCAGCGATTCTCGAGTCGCGTTGAGCACGATAGTCTACCGTGTAGTTCTCTGGCAAGTTCTCACGATCCGCTCAAGAATGTAGTCGACCTTGGGCGGAAAGCGTCGAAAGGTCCGTTGGTTTGCATGAACCACAGGTTCTGGAAGATGCTCATAGACCCACTCGTGTCGATGATCTCGAGCGAGCGCATCGCAAAGCCTCCTGGATCCGCATCGAGGGCCATCATAGCGAGATGGAGGGACAGGTTGAGTAAGGCGTCCATCGACGGCATAGTCTGGCCGTCGGTTGACCCTGGCTGTTCGTCTTGCCCACCCAGTCGTCTGGTGTGGCGATAATGATGCAGTGGCCAGCACCCAGTACACCAATGCAGATGCAGTCGGGTTTGGAGGAAGTCGGCCAGGTTGCAGTAAGGTCCGGGTACGACGGCACGCGAACCGGTAGCGGCTTGATGACGGATTCGGGTCCGAAGGGTTTTGCTTCTTAGCCCGCTCCAACAACACCTGTGCGGCGTCGCGCTGCTCGTTGCGGCTATACTGCCGCCAGTACGGGTCGACCTCAGAGAAGAGCTCTGGCTTCAACGTGTACGATCCTGTCGCCGTGTCGGTCGGTGGGCGGAAGGTGGCCACCTCCTCGAGGATGGGAACGAGGCTTCCACGCTCATGTGATCGCTCGGGAAGCTTGCGCACAATCTCCGAGTACGACAGTGCACCAAGGGCGAGGGCCTGGACAATGTGCTTGCGAGTGACGACCTGTGGCTCGAGGCGATTGATGACCGCTGTGTCTGAGACAAGATAGATGATGAGTAACAGCAACTCCTCCAGCATGGCCACTGCGTCGCGAGGATCCATATCGCCCTCCCAAAGCTCGGGTGACATGACATCGAGGCGGAAGAAGTCACTCAACCCGTACCGCTCGATCAACGTGGTGAGGAAGCGCTGCTGGTCCATCACGCAGAGCGCAAATTGCAGAAGGAAGAACTCCTGGTCGATGGTGAATTCGCGCAGGGCAAGATCGCGGTAGTGGTGGTACTGATGGCGCATGGCCGCACCATTCTTGACCCACATCCCCAGCCTGATCTGCGACAGGACGACGTGCTTCTCCATTGGGAACTCCATGAGATAGGCCACGGTCGTGCCATTGGGGCCGAAGACGCTCTGTGCCTGTAAAGCCTCGGCGAATAACTGTGGCGAACACCTTAGTGGGTCGGGGAACAGGACGGGTGCGTACGCCTTGAGCATCTCCGCGAGGACGAGGTGCATGTAGTGGTGGAAGGAGAAGCCGGTGATTCGATCGACGTTGACCTCGAGGCAGTTGTACGATGTTCCTGGGCGCAGAACGTTCTCGACAGTGGTCCACACTGGCAGCTGATATAGTGATCGGTCTAGCGTGGTCGACTTGAGAGTCTGGTCGTCGATGATGCGGCGCTCAACCATGCTGATGGCCTTGATTAACCGTGCAGGGTCCGACTGTTGGAACGATTCACCGAACTCGCGCGCCAACTTGCTGAGATCCGGCAGCACGCTGATGGACTTGACCCAGTCGATTTCGTACTCGACGTGTCTATCCAATTCGCGTCGTTGCGATTGCAGGCCGACGAAGTGATTGAGGAAGACGAGTGTCCTCTCGAACAGTGCCTGGTCGCGAACAATCTGCGCCTTGACCTCCTTGTACTTGAGCAACGCGCGAAGGTGGCTCAAGAGCGTCAACCCCTTCTTCCCTCTGAAGGCGTGCGAGTCGATGTCGAAACGCTGGGCGTCGGGTGTCGATGATGACAGCTCGTCATCCTTGGATACGGGCTTCATCGAATAGTAGTTGAACGCAGTCTCAAGCACAGAGCGGAATAACTGGCTCTCGACGATAGCCTCTCCGCAGGCCGAGCTTCTTCCCAGAAGCATGTACGACATGGAGAAAGCTAAGCTCGAATCATCGCGGTCCTGGTAGAGGTAGTGCTCAAAGGTATGCCCGTAGTTGATCGAGTAGCGGGTCGCGAGTTCGCGCTTGATGTCCCAGCCGAGAACGAAGATGCCGGCGTAGATCTCTCGCAATTGCCACTTTGCGCGCTTCCACAACCGCACGTCCAAGCGCATCAGCCAATCGAACCTCATGGCAATCGTTCCGCTGGTCTCGAGATCCGCAAGGTCGGGCGCAAGAGGCGTACCCTCGTCCTCCTGGCTCTTAGGATTCCGAGCTTGGAAGAGTGCCATGGCAACGTATCTCCGGACGAGGTCTTCCTCGCCGCAGATTGTCACCTTGCACATCTCACTCAGCCATTGCAAGAGTAAGCCGACAACCTCCTCCTTGTACACATCGTTGGCGTTGTGCAAAGTCACCCCGATGTCGATCTGCTGAATCATCGATGCGGTGTGATACGCCACAGTGTCAAGGTGTGTAACAATGAGCACCTTGCGGCCCTGACAGTTAGCTGAGTCGAGCCTAGACACTAGCGCGCATGGAACTTACCACCTCGTCCATCTCCTTAGCGTAGCGTTCAGCCGTGTCCCACGTCACTCCTAGTGCGTCACGGAATTGCCGTGTGATCTCGCGGAGCACATGGCGGTCGTCGGCCCAGGCTGTGACAGCCCATGGACCTCGTCCACGGCGCTCGGCTGGCTCGCCGGACGGTCCATTCCCATTCCGCAACTCGGCCACTGTTGCAGGCAGCTTGCCAAAGTCATTGGGCAACGCGGAATGCTGGAGGGCGCTGATGATGAACTCGATCACCGTCACCACCGTGTCGTAAAGCGCTTTACACAGTGCTGGCGGCACGTCTGCTGGCGGGGGTGGTTGGTCGCCTTCTCGCAGTGGAGGATGATGAGCACAGCCCAAGTGCTCATTGTCGCGCCAAGCGGACGAGTCTCCGCAATCGCACACTGCAGCAAACGTGTACGAGAGGCCAAACAGCACCTCGTGCCCCTCATGGTTCCCTGCCTGGAAGCAATCGACACAGAGGACGCATGACGAGTCGTTGGCGCAGGTTCTGTGATGTTAGTCCGAATTCGACGCAACCTTCGCCCAGGCACCCATGTTGAATGAATCGCTACCGGCCGGTGCTTGTCTTACAACACCGAACTAAATAACTCACTTGCAGATATACGTCCGGTCGTACCGTTGGAGCACCTTGCCACACACTGCGCCAGGCTTTGGTTTGCGCGCCGGCTTGCCTGCTTTCCGATTCCTCTCCTCAAGGGCGTGCTGGGTGGCCAGGAGGGACCAAGTGCGTTCAGGACCAAACCCTTCGCCAGCGGGGACGAGCCACTCGTTCAAGTTGTCCCATGAAGGAAGGGAAGGGGCTGAAGATGTGCCGCTGATGCTGGTGGAAGACCCAGAGGCGTCTGTAGAGAAGAAGGAGGCATCTTGTCCCGCACCATCAGGGAGGAAGGCTGCGCACCACTCTGGCTGACTGAGGATGGTGGCATAGAGCTGCCGTGTAATGGCGGCGCGCTGGAGAGGCTGGAGAGCTGGGTTCTCGGTATTGCGATGGCCCGAGTGCAGGAGGTCATACAGCTGCGCCTGGAGGGCTTGTTGAGACAACGCCATGGTGCGCGCGGGAGCGCGACCGGCAGGCGGAACGAGGGGATGTCAAGCGGTCGTGTGGAGGTTGGACGGGGTGTTTGTAATGACTGCGAGACGCGTCGAAGCCGCCCTGGATGACTAGATAAATGCAAGGATGTAACAGTTGTCGGGAAGAGATTGGGGATATGCGATGTTGATCGTGTGATTGAAGCTAAGAGAAGTGATGAAAGAGGCGCTAGAGGCGGGTACGAATGATGAGTGAGATGGAGAGGCGTTGAGTGAGGAGGTGCGTGTCGTTGTGCGTCAATGGCGCACTGAGTGGGAAGCGGGGTGCGGGGAACCACACGTCATTCTCACTATCACACTCGTCCATCATCTACCCCAGCGTCATCAAGCGCGACGGACGACCTACTGACGACGCGATACACCTTCACCCTCAACACAGCAAGCATGTCCTCAGGCCACCGCCCCCCATCGTCCGCGACCACCCCGCACGCGCCAATCGCGCCCGTCGCACCGACAGCCGTGCACCAGATGGGCGCGCCGGCGCCCATGCTCATCGACGCCAGCCTACCGGCCTACCTCCTCCCCGAGGCGTTGAACGCACTGGCCGACAGCGCGGCCGCAGCAGTGCGGCGCAGGATAGCGGCCGAGACCGAGGCTGAGGGAGAGAGCGCGAGTATGCTGGACGCGACGCCGGCCGATGGCGGGAAGGGCAAGGGGCGCGCTGCGGATATGCCGCAGCTCGTCGAGGCCGCCGTCGCTACGCGTGTCGAGCGGATTGGGTATATGGTCGGCGGGTACATTGCGGAGAAGTGAGTAAGAGCGGCGCGGGGAGAGTGAGAATGGCCTGGGGAATCTGCTTAGGGAGAGCTGGCAACCTAGCTCGTGACGCCGCCTTCGCTGGCTGGTAACCATCAAACAGTAGCTGACATCAGGCTCACGGCTGCGCGGCCACCGCTGTCAACACACCTAGACATGATCAAGTTCGTGTGCAAAGACCTCTTCCTCTACGTGTACGGCAAGCAGATCGACAACCTGCGAACAAATCATCGCGTGAGTGCCATCGAGACGGCCACTGCTCTTGCTCTTCATCCTCCGCCTTCCATCGCCTGGACGTGCCGCTCCTCGAAGTGTGACCACATCTCGTAGTGTGATCACATCTCGTAGTGGATCACATCTCGTAGTGTGATCACATCTCGTAGTGTGATCACATCTCGTAGTGTGATCACATGCCAATGAGCTACCTAGGCCGTCCAAAGCGTTCACCGACTATAACGAGCTTGGCTAACCCCAGGGCGTCTTCGTGCTCCAATCCCACTCCTTCCCACCCCTCGAGCCGCTCAGCTCCTTCCGCGGCGCGGCGGCCGACCTCGACGCCGCACGACAGCACCTCGTCTTCCCGCAGGCGTTGATCCAGGGCGCGCTCGCTCGGTTGGGGATGCACACGACTGTGACGTGCGAGAGCTCGCAGTTGCCACAGTGTAAGCTACAGGGTCTACCTGGTATCAAGCTGACGGGCAGGCACCTTCCAGATCCGGACTGTGAAGAACACGCCAAATCGGAAGGACAGTGCGGGCGCAGCGAGCATTCTCACCCCGATGTCGCCTCCACGGTAGCAGAGCTATAGCAGCGTGATGGAGACGAGAACGATAGGAGTAGAGCTCCGAGTTGGGATAGCTAGAACCGGATGCCACGATAATGCATGACTGATATTATCACCGAGTAATACTTCGAGCCACTCGCGTACATTGCATTTCGGCATCGCCGCACTCCCCCCCTTGCACGCACTACACGCCTTATCGTACACTAAGGTAATTCTCTACGGTCTCTCGCTCTTACGCGGAAAAGAACGAAGTGGAGTGAAGGCAGGTGACGGATGTCGAGCAGCCGCAGCTGATGGACGCCATTGTCACCCACCGACAACATCCACGGCGTTGATACGAATGAAAGGGTTAAAAAGCGGAAATGTCTTATTCTATTGTATGGTAGGCCCCTCCCGGGACTCGCAGTCTTAGATGGGCGGAGGGACCGTGATGGGGGTTGCTGGAGTTCCAGCCGGACCCGGCGCAGGAGTGGGACCCACTCCGCGGGGGTCATCCTTGGGCACCATCGACATCCAGATGCGGGACTGCGGTTAGCTTAACGTCCAGCAAGCAAGAAGCTCACCTTGAAGATGCGGAAGTTCTCCTTGGTTAACTCGCGGAAGTCGACGCGTTTCTCAGCCTTGAAGTAGAATGTGAGCTTGCGGCGGTCCCACTGGTACTCGGCATCGACGATCTGCATGGGCAGGCCGCGCTGGACCACCTTCTCGCGACAGATCATCATTGCTTCGTACTCGTCCTTGAGCTTCTCGACCATGCGGCTGATGTCAGCATGTTTAAATGGCAGGTAGCTTACGCTTGCTCTTCCGGCCCGCCACTTGACTTGGTGAAGATGCGTTTTGGCATGATTTCCTTGGCGAGAGGGCCGCGAGCGCCTATGCCGCCGCCTCCCATGTCCATCTGGCTGCCGCTGGGGCCGACGCCCGAGAGGAGACTGTTGAGGTCGGCGCCTGAGAAGTCCATCTGGCCAGGGCCAGGGGGCCGCACAGGACCACTGCTGGTGCGCTTGTGTCCACCGCTGCCATTGGTGGTACCAGTCGAAGGCTGCTGGGTGTCGGCGCCCGAGAGGGTCATACCAGGCGGCTGGTGGGGTGAGGCGCCATGGAGAAGGGCTTGTGTCGCCTGCCGCTCCTGCCATTCGCGCACCTCAAGGGGAGTGAGCTGGTCGTACACGACCGTGCCAAGATCGGAGCCGCGGTCAGCCTCAACGATGACACGATCACCGTTGGAGATGAGGAGAGTCGGGTCAGGACAGTAGAAGACGTCGCGACGGCCGGCCTTGAAGGTGACGATGTACAGAGGAGTCGTCGGCGGCAGGTTCGCAAGCGGTATGCCCTTCCCGAGATCTGCCAAGGACAGCGAAGAGAAGGACGAGGGTGACGTCGGGGCGCCAGTCGTCGGCGGCTGGGGCGCAAAGTAGTTTGGCTGGCCACCGGGGCCTCCAAAGCCGCCTCCGGGGAGTTGGCCTGGGGCGGGCGGGCCAGGGGCGCCGAGGAAGCCAGGTCCGTTAGGGAAGCCTGGTCCCATGCCGCCGCCCATGCCACCGCCGCCCATGCCTCCCATGCCACCCATACTGCCCATACCTCCCATGCCACCGCCGACGCCGCCGAACCCACCGCCGTTCTGCGGGAATGGAGGCGAGGTCCACCTTGAGGTTGTCCACACCGCCAAAGTAGCCAAAGCCAGACGGGGGGCGCCCAAAGGTCGGTCCTGGCCCCATGGGTGGCTGAGAGAAGGGGCCGCCACGGTAGCCTGGAGCCGATGGGGCGCCGAAACGTGAGTCAAACATTGGGCCGCCAAAGGCTCCAGCGCCCGGGGCCGGAGCCCGAACGGGTGGCGCTCCGACTGGGGCAGGGCGCTGGGTGTCGCGCCCGGAGTCAGGGCTGGAACCACCACCGGGCATCGAGAAGGATGCGCGGCCGCGCGCATTCTCGAAGTTGAACTTGCTGCGTTCCTGCTTCTCCTGGGATGAACTGTAGAACGTGTCGGTAGGGGGCGGATTGGAGCGAGCAATGCTACGCGGGGCCTCGGCCATCTGGGGTGCGAACATTGGCAGGCTTGATGCGACTTCGGTCTCGGACGACTGGGGCTCATCCACTTGAGTCAAGTTGAGAGCATTCCCGAAGCGCTCTGGCAGAAGCTCCTCGTCGCTGAAGCCCAGGGGTCCAATGCCACGACGAGACGCCTTGAGAGTGCTCATCGCCTGGCCTTCGTTGTAGCTGAACCCACGACGAGGGCCTGCCCCGACGACGGACATCGAGTGGCGACGGCTTGACGTGCCTGAGCGACCACCGTTGGCGGTGTCCTCAAACCCACCAACGACGGACGAATAACTGGGCTGGGAACCCAGCGCTTTGCTCACGGATGCCGTGAGTGCCGAAGTGGTGGGGGACTTCCATGCCGCTCTCGATCCGAATGTCGGGTCTTGAGGCGTTCTAAAGCTGGCCGACTGAGTAGCTGTTGGGCGCTCGCGCTGCGGCTGCTCGTCCGAGTCCATGAAAGAGCGCATATTGCTGCCAAACGGGGACATGTTGCTGCCATCCTTGCTATTGGGCCATGACTCTTCGAAGCGGAGGCTGGTAGGGGAATCGAACGTGGTCATAGGCATGATAAAGTTGCGGTCAGGCCGGTTGCCAGTTGCCATGGACTGGGAGCGAGATCGTGAGACGTTGGCTGGTGCAATGGGAGGCGAATATTGTGCACCACCGTTACCAGGCAGCGCCTGGGCACCGGTTTGAGAAGGAGAAGTGGATGGCGATGAAGATGGAGAGAATGTTGGGAAGGGAGATGGGGAGGTGGTGCGTTCAATAATAGTGCGCTCCTCCATGTGCGACGAAAGCGTCCGGATGAGAGATGAAGGCTGTAGGGTGTCAGTCACACACATTCAGAGCAACTTGGTCTTCCCACAAACCAACGCTGCTGGTCTGAGACCATTTGACTCACCTTCTGATCCAGTTTTTCCGCTACTGAGAAGCTGCTTGCGCGAGCAGGTCCGTAGCCAACTGCACCTCTGCCGCCAGTAGGTGTACGCGATCCACCGATGACGCCAAAGTCGCTTCCATTCATCCCGGGACTGCCGCGTCCAGATGCCGGGGACGAGTTGGGCTGACGATCTCCGGGAGGTTGAGATGTTGCGCGCCCTTGGACGGTTGATAAATAGGGATTACCGACTGTGAAAGAGCGGACAGGTGAAGGGCGGAAGTTGGGTTGTGGGGGAGGTGTTGATGTGGTGGTTGGGTTGGGGGAAGGCACCAAACTGTTGCCGGTCGAGGCCAGATGGCCGCCGGTGCCCGGCGATGATGGCGGGAATGCCGCTTCAGTCATGGATGCTCGAGGTCTCGTGTCCGTTGACACGAGACCGCCTGAGAGATGGATGTGCTGTAGGGTAGAAGAGGTTGTGGTAGGTGTAGAGGTTGAGAGCGAGTCGATGACGGCGCTGCGATGGCAGGGATTGGTAGAGGCTCCGGTTTAATGAGACACGCGACCAAAGCGTGGTGGTGGGAAGGAAGGGGGGATGTTCAAAAGTGGAGAGGATGGATGGGTCCAGTTGCGATGGGACGTGCGCCGGGATGAACCGTTGTGGGGTAAAGCCAAGACGTTTTGTGGTGCCGCGCACAATCCGGTGGTTAGGACTAATGGCGGTTGTGGATGAGATGAACGGAGTGGAAGGGACGTTGGAGGGGGTGGGGGGGGTAATGGATGGATGGATGACCCGGATGCGGAGGAGAGCGACTAAGTGGGCCTATTGGGGGGGGGGGTGCCCTTTCTTAGACCGCTCGACGTGTGTAAGATGGGAAGTGGACGACGGAGGTAAATCAGGTCCAAGGCTCGCCTGGAAGGAGAAGAGGGGAGGAGGTGGAAGAGAGGAGAGCTGGACGAGCAGAGAGAGAGCGTTTGGTAGAACGAATTAGGTCGCGACCCTCCCCCTTTCAAACCTCGAATCCCACAACTGGGGTCCCCCGGGGTTGGTTCCTTTCAACTTCCAATTCGAGACCCGTTTGTCGTCTTTGTAATAATAGTCGTCTCGTTCTGGTCGAATGATTGTCTCCGTTGTCTAGGTGTTTGTCTTATCTACTGAGAACGATGACGAGAAAGAGTGGCGAGAGTGAGGGTTAGGATGGAACGAAAGCGTCAAATCAAGCTTCAGAACGTGATATGGACCGAGGGGGCCGCTCCCAAGGAATGAAACAAGACGTGCATCTGCCGGCGGTGCGAGGGGTGATTGGGGGAGGCTCGTAGAGTGGCAAAGTGAGGTATATCGGAGTGCATCTACTGGCTGTGGTATAGCTGGGCAGATGATGATGACCTCATGCAAGTGCTCCCTTTGGTCTTTGGTCAGTCGACCTCCGGTTGCCTTAACTTCAGGTACATTGCTGTCCATTCCCTTCGGTCTCAGCGCGTGCTTCTGGATGCCAGAAGGGTTGAGAGCGCTGCACGAGATGCAGAGGTTGGGATTGGGTATTGCTCTTGGGAGGAGGGGACGGCCAATGTGCCCCTTGTTAATGTCCAGGTCATGTGCACTACAGGCCTGCGATCGTCTACATCAGGTTGTCGCCTCTCCTCCTGCCCTTTCCAGCATTATGCGCTCCCTCTGTGACCGAATCGTTTAAGACGCCGCCCATGTCCCATGTCAGTCGGTTAAGGGACTACTGGATCACCCACCTACTGTAACTGTTGGGTGTATCAACCTGACATCTGCACTTCGACATTGGCATGTAGTTCCATCTCTCCTCCTTACGTCCAGTATTGCTGCAAGGTGAATGTCATACTACTGGGGCGAGCTGTCGTGTGCTGCGCTCGTAAGCAGAGCAGGCGAGCCCAGCCGACGAGTGCTTTTATTAACGCATCTGTCGTGCATGCTTGTTGGATTCGGTATTGTGCCTTAAACGTCATGGAGTCTACAGCGCGTTCTCCTGCTTCCAGCTTGCTTTCTGCTTAACATTCGGTCCACACTTTGCAAGCTCATCATGTCTTGTTTGGAGACCTCCCAAGACTATGTACATGCAGCAGAGATGCTATGATAGCGAGCAGACACTAATAGTTGATGAGATTGAGCTTTACAACGTATCGAGGCTCAAATGACTGATCGAATCCGGCTAACTGCCTCCGCTTAGCTCTGCGAGCATGCGAGATCACATGTTCTATGGAGGTTATCATGCCACACTGCCATAGCACAAGGGCAAGATAGCCCGTCAAGCCGTCAACGGCATCTAACGCGTGTCTGTCTCCCCCTCCCTCTCCCTCCCACCCACTGCCAACGCAGCCCACTCACACCCACCTCTAATCCACTTCCGATATCTTTTCACTTTCACCTTCTAAAGCACGTCTCCTTCGTGCAACCTTAGACACTCGCGTTCATATACCCCATCCCTCCCATTGCCATCTCGCGAGAGATAGCACCAGCTTAATATCTCGTCTGGCTGGGGCCGTAACCCATCCCAGCTGTCAAAGCGCCCACACATAATCATCTGACCACACCCCCCCGCGTGGTCAACGCTCAAGTGTACCCAGAATGATTGTCATCAAGGCAACTCTGCGCGAGGAGACGCGCCGTCTCACCTTTGACTCGCATGGGTTTCCGCCTTACGAGGAGGTTCAGGAAAAGGTGAGTACGGTCGAGTGGCAAACGGCGCTACCGATTCCTTGCCCCTTTGCCCCTGGGTGGCAACTACTGGGCCGGGCTGTGCCCACCATTGTCGTTGCCCACCACCTTTGAACCCATCTGTGCAAGAGCGAGCGCTGTGTAGATGTGTACATTCAGCTGACACTCGTCTTTCTTCCCTCGCACACATCGTTAAATTGCGCAACATTGCATTTGACTGGTACTTGCCAACCAAACCCTTATCAATCGCAGCTCCGGGCTATCTTCAGCCTTCCGTCCTCGGCCCACCCGTACTGGGTGAACGTCCTGTTCTTCCCGGACGACGCGCAGCCCTCGCGCATCAAGTTCAAGCAGCACGTCTGCGACAAGGCCGAGTAAGTGTCGTGGTGCGGTGTTGTGAACGCGTAAGCGGGGTCATTCGAGGACAACCACGCCACCCTCGGTGACCGATGGGCCCCGCCCACACGCCCACCTCCACCTTACATTTCAGCGCTGACGCGTCTCATCATATCCATCTTACCTTCCGTCACCCGATCGGCATACTTCCAATATATAGATACGAGCTCGCTCAGCAGCCTTTCCTCCGTGTCAGCGGCTTCCCCAACCCGGCACTCGTCTTCACTGTCTTACTCTCGTCGGACGCCAGGATGAGCAACATCCACGACTACCACGGCGCCATCGGACTACAGGGTCAGGTTCGTCAACTCGAGGACCACATTCGTACTCTGGAGGACGAACTCGTCCACCGCCACCAGCTACTCGTTGCCCTCGAGGACAAACTAGACTACGCACGTAACCAGGACGACGAGCTCGGCGTCTCATTCTGGTCCGATCGCGTCGAGGAGAAGCGTCACGGCCTGCCTGAGCTCGAAGAGAAGCTTCGTCGAACTCGCAGTACTTGCCGTCTTCTTGTCGAGAACCTCGAAAGCATTCGCCCCACTACTGCTGGCCTCTCCTTGCGCCAGTGGTCAGACTCGCAGGAGATGGACGACATCAATCGCATGCACGAGACCGAGAGCGAGATTGCTGCTTGGCAGATCCAGAACGGCGATGACGATAACCTCTTCCCGCCCCTCGAGTCGGTCCTTCGCGACCCACCCCACTCGCGCAGGCGCCACCCCTGGCACACCCCGTCTCACACTTGGGGTAACCACTGGACACAGCCCGGACCTCCTCCTGGCTTCCCTCGCCCTGCGCCCTCCGCTCACGCCACTGGCATGGCAGCCGGCGCCCGCTCGCTTCGCGAGCTCTTCAGCGACCCGGAGCTGACGGGCGCTCCCGCTCGTGAGATCGGTACTCTGCTCGACCGCTTCCTCAACCACTTCCAGGGTCAACTCGCCGACACTCTTGATGGCTTCGCCGCTCGCATCGCTCCCCACCCATCGGAGACGACGGACCCCAGCGTTCACGAGGCGGCTGCGACGAGCTCGTCTGACGTTCGCATCCCTGGTGCTTTCGTTCAGCCCGACAACCAGCGGTCTGAGGCGCAGGTCCAGACTGCCGAGAAGGAGAAGAAGTCGAAGCCCTCGAGCAAGCTCGGCAAGGGTGGCTTCCGCCACAAACACATCACCTGCGACGGATGCCTTACTGGTATCCGCGGCACCCGCTACAAGTGCGAGCAGTGCAGCGACTACGACCTTTGCGGCTCGTGTCTTCCTCTCCTGCACACCGATGCCCTTCATCCAGGCTCGCACACCTTCAAGGCAATGGTCCACCCTGGCCTTGAGGAGCGGATCAAGTTTGGAGGCACGACTTCGTCCCGTGCTCCCCACCAGCACAGCCGGCACCCTGCCACTTGTGACATCTGCTCCGAAGTCATCGTGGGTGTACGCTGGAAGTGCCTCAACTGCCCCGACTGGGACTGCTGCTCTGCATGCTCCAAGCTTGTCCCCAACGTCCACCCGGACCACAGCTTTGTCAAGCTTCACAAGCCAACTGACTACGTCGTCAACGCCGCCTGGGACGCCAAGAACGATGTGCACCACCCCTTCGTCATCTGTGACGGCTGCAACCTCACCATCCGGGGTCCGCGTTACAAGTGCATGCACCCCGACTGCCCTGACTACGACCTGTGCGTCAAATGCGAAGCAGCTCCCGTACCGGTGCACCCCGAGAGCCACCCGATGCTCAAGACCAAGACCCCACTTAGGATCAACGCCAAGTCGTCGTTTGACCCTATTAAGAACGTCTACGAGGACCACTGTCGCTACCGCGTCTCGCGTGACTCGTGCAAGAAGTCAAGCAAGGGCAAGTCGCCTGCCACGTCTACCCAGGCCACTGCAGTCTCCAAGCCTACTTCGCCGCCTGCCAGTACGCCGAGCGCTAAGACTCCCACTTCCACCTCTGCCTCTGAGAAGACGGCGGCGTTCGCTCGCGGCGAGGAGTACGCCAAGGTCGTCGATGCCATCTTCTCGTCGATCGCGGGTACGCGCAACGCTGGCTCCAGGGCCGCCACTGTCACTTCGGAAGCGGAGGAGATGGCTGCCATGAATGAGTCCCGGCCCGTTACGATTTCGCCACCCAAGTTGCTCACCACTCTGCACGATGCTGAGCGCACGGCCACCCCCAAGCCTGTTGGGGCATTCCCCTCGTCGCCTAAGAAGGAGAAGAAGGAGGTCACGGAGGAGGTCAAGGGCTTCGAGCTTCCCCTGTACAACATCCCCCTCGTTCCTCCCCCGCCTGTTACTCCCAAGGCCGAGTCGCAGAAGGAAGAGGAGGAGCCACTCGTCCAGCTCGACACTCCCGCTCCCTCGACCCCCACTCCCCTGTCGCCGCAGGCGCCAGCGTTCCCTGGTTGCTCTCTTCCCCGCCTGCCTCGCGAGTATGACCTGAACGCGGAGGCCGAGACCGACGAGGCTGAGAAGAAGGATGACGAGGAGGAGAAGCCTTCGAAGCTTAGCGAGACCGAGCGCGCGGACCCCATCACCGCGATCATTGCCGCTGCGACTCCCCCAGCTGCAGAGACCGAGGAGGAGGTCGACCCCATCATCGCTGAGATTGCCAAGGCGGCGCCGGCCGCTGCCTCTCCCGCAAAGGAGCCCATCGGTCCCAACGACATTCTCACTTGGGTTCGCCACTCGACCATCTCTCCTGGCACCACTCTCCCACCTGGTGCCGAGTTCACCAAGACGTGGCTCGTCCGTCACTACGCCTCGGGATCCGAGTTTGACTTCAAGCACCTCCGCCTCGTTCACCACTCAGAGGGCGTGCTTGGTCCCGCTTGCAAGGCCCACGTCGTCCTCCACCCCGAGGACATCGTTGAGGGTGCCGACATGGAGGTCACCATCGAGGGCCTCAAGGTTCCCCACATGCCCGGCAGGGAGATCTTCGAGCAGTGGCGTTTCGAGGACGACAAGGGCAACACGTATGGCCAGCCCTTGCGCGTTAGAATCAACGTCGAGGAGTCCCAGTCGTCTGGCGCCAGCACTGCCTCGTCGTCGTTCATCGTCCCCCGTGCTCCTCTTGAGCACAACGACGGCGGCGACTCGTTCTACCTCCCGACGCCGTACGACACGCGCTCGCCGGTCGCTTCGGACGCGCTCAGCGAGCGTCTCAGCTCGGTCCCTCCCTCGACCCTCGGCCACGACGCCGAGGACGACGCGTCGTCGACGTTCTCGTTCTCGGACGTCGAGCACGTCACGCACCCGAGCGCGACGCGCACGGCCTCGACCGATGACTTCACCGACGACTACGACTTCGTCGACGAGACCGACGAGGAGACTGAGGATGGTCTCTAGAGGCTGAGCTGAAGTGTAGCCGATTGTCGGCTGTGATAGTACCTGTGCTCCCCATCTGCTGTTGAAATAAAACTTGTAGTGTCGCTGTGTTGCCGTGTTGAATCGAGTAAAGCCAGAAAACCAGTATGCAGTGTATTGTCGCGGCTGAGGAGTGCCATTGCCATTAGACGAGGTGGGATATGTTTTCAGAGGATGGGGGATTGGTGGAATTGTATGGTAGGACTGGAAGCTAGAGTGGGGCAGACGCGATGCTATTGTAAATGGCAGACGATTGATCAACGACAAGGCAGACGACAACACAACTTCATCCTGCCAACCTCGGCCTCGACTGCCTGATCTCTTGCTCTATACATGTGCTGCATCTAGTCGCGTGAATGAAATTGTACTGCTCAACAGCTCAAATGAGGTAACAACATGCAATAGGCCCAAGTTGATAAGATCAAAACAAAATCACGTGACTGATCCGTAATGTGGCTTGCACGCGTCTGACTTCTCCCTCAGTCCGATCCTGCCTTACCTCACCTCTTGCCACCGTCTTCGCCCTCACCTCTCCTCTCCTATCCACACCACTCCTAGCCACACGCTCCTATTCGTGCTGATTCCCACATTCTTGCATCTTGAACCACCATGGCCGACCACCGGGCCAAGCGCCCCCGCCTCCGCGAGCCACAGACGCAGACAGGCGCGGAGGACGCGCTCATGGCCGAGCTGCTGGCGGGCATCGACGCGAGCGCGTTCGACATGCCGCCGTCGAGCCAGAGTCCCATGAAGTCCCAGCCGAGGTCCCAGCCCAAGCCCATGCCCAAGTCCACACATACGCCTACGCCTACGCCACCGGCACGGCCGACAACGACGGCGGATAGCAGGACGGCAGCCCGTGTACATCGATCACCGGTGAAGCGCGCAAGCGGAAGGAGCACGTCGCCGACTAAGCCGTATGCGCATCCAGCTGTGGTGGTGAAGCCGACGGCTAAGGCGAAGGAGGAGCCAGATTCGGTCGAGGCACTGCTGGGCCTAAGCAACGTCGGGCGGGTGAAGGCTGAGCGCGAGCCGCTGGTACCCATAACGAATGTCATGCCCAAACAGACGGGCGCTCGCAAGCCCCCTGCTCAGGCCAGGACTGTGCCCAAGGTCGAGATCATGCCCGAACCTGCTCCTCCATCTCCCGTGAAAGCGCGTAAACCCCTCACGCCGCTCAAGTCGACGACGAGCATTGCCGTGCAGCCGCCATTATCTCCGCGCCAAGCGCCAGATATGGGCGAAGATGAGTACGACGCAGACTGGGACCTGGACGCCTTGGCGGGCCTCGACGAGAAGGTCTTCGATGAGCCCATCGTAAGCTATAAGCTTGACCCGCGCTCACGCTCGCAGAAATATCCCGTCCCGAACCCGACCGTACCCTCCCCACCGCCTGGGTATGCGCCGACGCCCTGGGTCAGATGCCAGATCGAGAGCGTGCACGAGGGCATCCTGACCGACTTCCCCGAGGACGAGTACGACGAAGGCAGCGGATGGGGCAAGTCCCTTGTTGTGAGCACGCCCGCCGGCCGCCGCCTCGTGCAGCTCAAGGAGCGCTGGGCCGACCTCCGCCTTCGACTCGGCGATGTTGTTAACATCGTCTCACCGCACCTCGAGGGTAACGGGCCGATCGCGATTACGTTCAAGGACACGGCGTCGTACCTCATCGCCCACCCCGATATCCTCATTACCATGACGAGCATCGCGAATGCGATGCCATGCCCGCGCCGCCCGCTCTTGAACCAGCTTGTGCGGCTGCCTGAACCCCTGTCCAAACCGATGATCTACGGTACCATCCTGCACAGCTTGCTTCAAGAAGGTCTGAGCGAGCAGAGCTTCGATGCGGCGAGCACTCGACGGCGCGTCGGCGCTGACCTCGCCAAAGACGAGCGGAGATTGGAGGTATGGGGTGCGGGGCTGGATCCTGGCAGCGTCGCAGAGGATCTGGGCCGCAATGCCGAGGACGCGTTTGCCTCCTTCGGACGCAGATGGATCGGGCCAGAACCCAAGGTGAGCTAAGATGTCTGGAGGGCGCTGACAGCAGCCGGACGGCGACATTGTGACTGCGCGCGAAGAGGCGGCGGGCATTGTGGCCATTAACGGACTGCACGATGTCGAGGAGGATATCTGGAGCCCGAAGTGGGGCCTCAAGGGCAAGGTCGACGCGAGTGTGCAGGCTGTGCTGGAGCGCGATGGGACACGGCAGGAAGTCGTCGCGCCGATGGAGATCAAGACGGGACGTGCGATTGGGGGCGTGCAGCATCGTGCGCAGACGCTGCTGTATACCCTGCTCATGGAAGACCGCTATGGTGAGTTGGAGGTGGCCCAGGAGATAGATCACCGGATATCCACTCACACCAGGCCTTCCCGTCCCCGCCGGCCTGCTGTACTACTCGCAACGCAACTCCATCGTCCTCGTCGAGGCCAAGGCGAACGAAGTGCGCGCACTTGTCCAGACGCGCAACGAGTTAGCGGAGTGGATGGTGCGCGAGCGCCAGAATGCTGAAGCGTCCGAGCCGTTCCTCCCGCCCACGGTCAACCAGCAGAGAGAGTGCAAGAACTGCTATGCCTCGGATGTGTGCATGCTCTATCGAAAGGCAAACGATACCATCCCCAGTACCGACGACGACCCGATCGGCGATATCTACGACGAGAACACCGCGCACTTGACTGACGAGCACGCCGCATTCTTCAAACACTGGGAGCGCCTGCTCACCCTCGAGGAGCAGGACACTGTCCGCCTGCGCGCCCAACTATGGACCATGACTGCGCACGCGCGCGAACGCAAGGGACGCTGTTTCGCCGACATGGTCATGACGAAGGAGGAGAGCGAGGCGGGTCAGACGCTCTCCAAGATCAACCGCTGGGTATACACCTTTGCACGCGCCGACCCGCACGCCGGCTCCCTCCTCTCGGGCCACATTGCCAAGAACGACCCCGTGTCTCTCTCGCTCGAGCCCGACCTGCTCTATCTCGCCCGCGGATTCGTCACCTCGCTCACCTCGGACAGCGTGACCATCACCGTGCAGCACAAACTCGACGTCGAGACCAAGCTCAAGCGCGTCCGGAGCACGGCCGCCCCGGTCTTCCGTATCGACAAGGACGAGCTGAGTTCAGGCATGACGCGGATGCGCGGCAACCTCGCACACCTCTTCGTGCGCGACGGCGACGAGAAACGCCGCTCCCTCGTCGTCGACCTCCGCACACCCCGGTTCGACTCTACGCGCTCCCCCAAGCCGTACGAAATCCCCGCGCATCTGAACGAAGACCAGCGCGGCGCGATGGCCAAAGTTCTCACTGCGAAGGACTATGCGCTCGTCCTCGGCATGCCGGGCACGGGCAAGACGACGACGGTCGCCGAGATCATCCGTGCGATCGTGGCGCGTGGACAAACTGTCCTCCTAACGAGCCAGACGCATTCGGCCGTCGATACCATCGTGTCGAAGCTCGTCGGCGCCGAGTTCGGCGTGCTGCGTTTAGGCAACTTCGAGAAGGTGCGCCACAGCTCCACTTGCCGAATACGAGACAGCTGACATCAGGTACACCCCGACGTGCGACACCTGACGCTCGAAGCGCGCGGCCCGGCAGCCACGCTCGACGAGTTTGAGGAGCGGCTGATGGGCCCGCCAGTCGTCGCGACGACGTGCCAGTCGATCGAGCAGTGAGCCTCCCTACTCCCAGGTCTTCCCTCTTCGCCAGCTTGCTAACACCAGTCCCCTCTTCAAGCGCCGCAAATTCGACTACTGCATCGTCGACGAGGCGAGCCAGATCACGCTCCCGACGTGCATCGGCCCACTCCGGAACGCCGAGACGTTCGTGCTCGTCGGCGACCACTTCCAGCTGCCCCCTATCGTGAGTCCCACCTCGTTTTCCCTCAGTCCCACCTCACCTAGATCACCCCTGACGGCAGGTCCGCAAGGCAGAGGCGCGCGCCGGCGGCCTCGACGTCTCCCTCTTTCGCCGCCTGTCCGACGCGCATCCCGCCGCCGTTGCGCCTCTCGCCGCGCAGTACCGCATGAACGCGGACATCATGCTCCTCTCCAACCGCCTCATCTATGAGGACAGGCTGCGCTGCGGCTCCGACGCCGTTGCGAACCAGGCTCTTGTGCTACCCAATCGCCGGAAGTGCGCCGAAATCAGCGAGGCGACGTGCGGCGACGATTGCTGGGTCCAGACGCTCATGAACGAGGAGTGAGTACAGTCCTTCCAGTGCCATCCGTCCCTTCCAATATACCGCGCGCACCGCTAACGGCAGCACCAAGGCCGTGCTCGTTGATACGGACGCCCTTCCCGCTCGCGAGACGCGGGCTGGCGACCTCGTCCAGAACCCGACAGAGGCGGCCTTGATCTACACGCTCACCCGCGCGCTCGTGGCGTCGGGTGTGCGCGCGGACGACATTGCCGTCATCACGCCGTACCGACAGCAGATCAAGCTCATCCAGCGCGTCTTCTCCCAGCCGTCCGCTTCGGGCCCTTCTTCCGCCGTCTCCACATCTCCCACCTCATTCTCAGCGACCGCCTCTCCCTCCCATCCGACCCAGCTTGACCACAGCCGATCCACGCCCGACCTCTCGGCCGTCGAAGTCCTCACCGCCGACAAAGCCCAAGGGCGCGATAAGGCCGTCGTCCTCGTCTCCCTCGTCCGATCCAACGACACCGGGAACATCGGCAGCCTGCTGCGCGACTGGCGGCGTATCAATGTGTCGTTCACGCGCGCCAAGGCCAAGCTCGTCATCTTCGGGAGTGCGGGCACGCTGAGCAGCGACCGGTTGATGGCCGACTTTGTCGAGCTGATGGATGGGCGCGGGTGGGTTCTGCGGCTGCCGCCTGGCGCGGGGGGCTTGCATGGCGAGGCTGAGGTTGAGGAGGCGGCCACGGAAGAGGAGGGGGAGGGGAGGAGGCGCAAGGCCGTCGTCGGGACGCGCATGCTCGATGCCCGGCCTTTCGTCAAAGAGCTCGTCGAGGGCGAGGGCGAGGGCGAGTAGCTTGGCCCGCCGTTCTTGAAATCTGCACATACACTTAGACCTTAACACTACCAGACCTTAAACATTGCTAGACATCCCTTGACACGACTTGTACCTTGACACCAACACATCACACCACCACACCAACAATCACAGCACGGAGGTCTCTGTAGCGATACATGCATGCATTGGGGTTGTAATCCCCGGGTATCCGTTGAATCTCAATCTCTAAGCACAAGCACCTAATCGTCATGACTACCAATGATCCACACAAGCGGCCTAAGAGGCCTAGATGAACGCCGCGCCGCCGTCCGGCAGACGCTCGATCTGGTACTTGTGCTTGACGACGTACATGAGCGGCACGCCGGGGACTTTGCGTATCCGTCGGCGGAGGTCGCGGTCGCACTGGTGTGAGCGGCGTCGGACGAGAGGGAGGGGGGGGGGGGGGGAGGGAGGCCGGGGGGGGGGGAGGGGGATGGGGAACGAGAGGCAGGCTGGCAAGCTACCACGACCTGGGTATGGAGGCTCGTCTACAGCTCTGAGCGGCCAGCCTCCCACGCCAGGAGACACTCACAGTAGCCACGATGTAGCACTTGTGCGCCGTCACGCGCTGGACGAGGCAGTCGTCGGCGTACGTGCCCGAGTCTGGCGTTAGCGAGGGCTGAGGCCCGAGGACGAGGAGGCGAACTCACGGTCGCAGTGGAGACGCTCGAATCGTGGGTCCTTTGCGATTCTGCTGTCAGATGTGTACATGTGAAAGGGGAGCTGCTCACTTCAGCGCAAGACGGTACTTCGGCCCGAGCTTCTCGAGCTCGGCGAGGACGCAGTCGGAGATCGTTGGGATGCCTGGAGTTAGCTGACAAGAAATCCACAGCTAGCATGCCCGACGAGAAGTCGCGGAGGAATGGACGGAAGGTCGCAGTGCGGCTGGTAGGTGCTCCAGCAAACGCCGCTCACGATGGCCCCCAACACCTTCCTCCCCGCGCCGACTCACACTTCGCCATCAGACAGTCCATCATGCCCTGCACAAGCTCAATCTTGTTCTGGATGCTAAAGTTGATAAAGTTGGTGTCGACGAGGATGCGGTACGGCGGCCCGAGGTCCGTGTTGTGCGACAGGAAGAGCGACGACGACACCTGCGCTCTGGTTGTCAGCTATGCTCTCGCGGAACTAGCTTACACTTGGCGCTTCTCCTCGGCGGCCTTCTCCTTGGCTGCCTTCTTGGCCGCCTTCTCGACGTTCTCCTTCCTGCCGTCAGCTAAGCCCGCAAGCAAGTTGCTCACAAGCGCGGGTCGCTCGGCTTGAGCATGCGCTTAACCGCCGCAAACTTGCGTGTTGTCTTCGCCTTTCCCTGTCTGTCAGCTCGTCCTATCACCGTCCTACCTCACCATTGTGGTTGATGATGTCTAGTGACCGAGATGGCATCGATAATTCTTTGGGTGGCAACTTGACGAGCCTCTGCCGATCACGTGGTATTGCTTCCGCGCGTAATGGCAGGGCGCGAACAAAGGAAGGTGACAAACAAAATGCTCCCGTGGCCCCGGTCCCTGAGCAGCCTCCACCATCCTCCTCCACCCACCACGGCCAGCAGGATTCACCCAGCTCGACGTATCTTGCACAAGGCCGCATCCGACACCAACCCACCTCCATCACTACGATGCCGCCCCCCCAGGACGCCCCATCCCCCACTCCGAGCGTGGCGGGGAAGCGCGCGAGAGGCAGTGCCGGCCCCGGCGGTGGGCCGGCGCGGACGAAGCGGCGGAAGGGGGATGGGAGCACGCCGGCGCCGGACTCGGGAGCTGAGGGGACGCGCAAACCCGTCAACTTTGGCGTCGGGATGGTCAAGGGGCGCGAGGAGGAGTGGAGCGAGCCGGCGGACGTCAAGACCAAGGTGAGTAGGTTGGCGTGGGTTGGGCGGCAGAGATGGGGAGATGGGAGGGAAACCCTACCCGCGACACTTCTTGTCGCTATGCCTGCGCGACTCCGCTGACGGCAGATCAACTTCCTCGACCTTCCCGTCGAGGCGCTGTACCAGTATCTCGAGGCGCACGATCTCCTCCCCCACTGGGACGTGTCGCCGTGGTCCGAGTTCCCCTGCACACCTCGTAAGTGTCGTGAACCCCAGCACCCTGTGGTCCTATGGTCTAACGACGGCAGCAACGACGAACGCGCTCTATACCATCCCACCCCCGCCGCCCGTCGTCCCCATCCATCCTGAACCGAAGGATTTCGACGCGCCCGAGCCGTCCGCCGACGCACCACAGCCCGCCAACGGTGCTGCTCCGGCCACCGCGGAGGGAAAGCCGGACGAGGCGCCGCGCACAGAGAGCCAAGGCGAGCCCATGGATGACGAGGCAGCCGCAGATGCAGCCGCAGACGAGGACCGCAACGCACCCCCCACGACGCGCAGCAAGACCGCACCACAGCGCCAGACGAGCCCCAGCCCTGCGCCGAACCCGGCGATCAAGCGCGGCGTCATGACCCTCGCCGACGTGTATGCCGCGCGCGCGGTGCTCGCCGAGAAGGCCAACCAGCACTGGGCCAAGGGCCTCGGCGGCGGACAGAACCGCGAGGGCGAGACGATCGTCAACTTCCTGTACAAGAACAAGGTCGGCCACAGTGAGTGCTCGCTTCAACTACAGAGGCTGATGAACAGGCCGCCTGCTGCGCGTTTACAACCCGGCCCGGCTCCTTTGTGTAGCTCCTTCTTGGATGGCCTTTTCTCCCTCCAGCCTTCTGACTTCTTTGATTCTGCGATACCCGGCAGACCCCTGCTTGTCGCTGTTGTACACCAGTTGCTCGTTCTTCTTCCTATGCATGATTCTATCACCGAAGATGCATCTGACGAACGACGGTATTATGGCACGCCTAATTGTATTTGGTTTCACCCCAATCGCATTAGGCACGCCTTACCGGAAGCAAATCATTAGACCTCTTCCCGACTTATCCACGCCCCACACTTTGAGTTCCCCTTCCTCCGTCTCACCACCCACCGCCTCCGTCGACCTAACCGTCCGTGTTGTTGCCTCGATCTCGACTGGTGACACCTCTCTTACCCCGCACCTCCATCCATCCACTCGACATCCCATCATGTCGACACCAAAAATCTCCTTCAAGGTGCCCAAAGAGGGGCCAACCGACGACGACCTCTCTGGCGACGTCACGGCCCACGATATCACCTCGGCTCCCGGCAAGGAGCGCGAGCGCGAACCCTTGTTTGGCGGCGACACGGCCAACATCAGCAACCCATCAGACGCCATGGACATCGACAATGCCAACGGCGGAGGTTCGTGAACGCGGATGCACGCGCCACTAACGTCTCAGAGTCATCCACTGCCCCGCAGGCCGCGACGGTGCTCGCCGGCGCGTCGCCCAGCGTCGACCCGCCAGCAGAAGGGACGCCGGCAGCCGGCGCGGCGACCAGGCGCGTCTCTCGCCCAACGACCTGCACGCGCTCGCGACGACCTACCTCGCCAGCCAGACGCATCCGCTCGTCGTCCCGTCGTACTCGTCGTGGTTCTCCCTCTCGACCATCCACCCGATCGAGCGCAAGTCGCTCCCCGAGTTCTTCTCAAGCGCAACCGCTCAAAGACCCAGCCATCTACAAGGACTACCGCGACTTTATGATCAACACCTACCGCCTCAACCCGGGAGAGTACCTGACTGTCACTGCGTGCCGCCGTAACCTGGCTGGAGACGTTGGCGCGATTATGCGCGTCCACGGATTCCTCGAGCAGTGGGGCCTCATCAACTACCAGGTCGACCCGGATACGCGTCCCGCGCCTCGGCCCTCCTTTCACCGGCCACTTCCGCGTCACCGTCGACACGCCCAAGGGCCTCAGTAACCTGCACCCGGGGAGCAAGCCTGGCACCGGCGCGCTCGCGGCTGGCGCCGCCAACGGCGTCAAGCCACACCCACAACCTCGACCTCCGCAAGGTCATCTACCAGTCGACATCCAAGGTCACCAAGCCCACGACCGAGGAGAATGCCGCCAAGGCCGCGAGACGGCCAACGGCGCCGCGCCGCAGCAGCCCAAGAGCTACTCGTGCGAGACATGCGGTACCGACTGCACCCGTACGCGCTACCACTCGCTGAAGGACGGAGAGTACACTGTTTGCCCGTCCTGTTACGTCTCAGGCCGCTTCCCCAGCACCATGTTCTCCGGCGACTTTGTGCGCCTCGACGACGAGGTGTTCAAGCACGGCCAGGCGGGTACTGGCCCCGAGTGGTCTGACCAGGAGACTCTGCTTCTCCTGGAGGGTGTGGAGATGTACGACGACGACTGGAAGGCAGTGGCCGACCACGTCGTTACGCGTAGCAAGGAGCAGTGTATCGCCAAGTTCCTCCAGCTCCCCATCGAGGACAACTACCTTTCGGCCGACCCAGCGGCGCAGCTCGGCCCCTTGCGCTACCAGGCCGGTGTGAACGGTGTGCCATTCGAGGGCGCTGAGAACCCGGTTATGAGCGTTGTGACGTTCCTCGCCAGTGCTGTTGGGCCCGCCGTCGCTGCCGCTGCCGCGCAGAGCGCGCTCGGCGAGCTGTCGCAGAGCCTCAAGCGCAAGCGCGACGCCAAGGAGAAGGAGGACAAGACCGGGGACAAGACCGAGGACAAGACCGAGGAGACCGCCGAAGACGGCGACAGCGAGAAGCGCCAGAAGACGGCCGAGGTCAAGGACGAGGCCGAGACACCCGCGCCCGCGTCCGGCGGCGAGGAGAACGGCACCAGCGAGGAGCCCGCCGACGCGCCGTCCAAGTCGTCACTAGAGCGCGCCGCAAGCATTGCCATTGGCGCCGCGGCCGCCAAGGCATCCACGCTCGCGTCGCATGAGGAGGGTCGTCTGAGTGCGCTCGTCTCGCGCCTCGTGGCGGCCCAGGCGCGCAAGGTCGAGCTCAAGCTCGCGCTGTTCGAGAAGCTCGAGGACGTGCTTGAGGATGAGAAGCGCAAGCTCGAGCTCGACCGCCAACGCCTCTTCCGCGACCGTCTGAATGTGCAGAAGCAGCTGGCTGAGGTCGAGGGCCTGCTCAAGCGCGCGCGCGAGGAGCCCAAGGAGGTCAAGGAGGACGAGGTAGCGGCTGCGCGGGCGGCGATTGCGCCAAACACGGCTGAGCAGGTCGTGCAGCTGTCTCCCGAGGCGGCGGCGGCGGCTGTCACGGAGATGAAGGAGGCCGCGGCCCCGGCGGCCCCAGCGGCTCCAGCGGCGCCCTCAACGGACGCCACGGCGGCAGCACCACCGGAGGGGGGAGCTGCTCCGGCCGCATCAGCAACTGGTGCGCCCGCCGCAACCCCTCCCACTACCCAGCCCCAGCAGCCAGCGCCGGAACAGCCCACCGTTGCCCAGCTTTAGAGTGTACATGATGCATGTATGATTAGTTTTCGCCTCTGCTACCCCGTACTATTTGCTGTACTACTGACTATGCCCCCTTGCCTGCCGCGACGGCCGCCGCGTCGCTCTTCTTCAACTTGTCGGGCAGGGGCTTCAACTCGCCATCCTCGCCGACCACGCCCAGCGGCTCCATCTTGGCGATGACCGCCTGGTTCTCGGGGTTGCCCATCATAAGGTTGCGCACGGCAAAGAGCGCGTGCTCGCGCAAATACGCGTTCCGCTCGTCCGTCTCACATAGGCCCAGTACGAGCTCGACGCCTCCGACCGCGCGCACGTCGTTTCCGACGGCTACGTCGTCGAATGCGAGCACGGCGAGCAGACGGACGAGGTCGCGCTTGACGTTGGCGAACGCATGCTCGATCTCGCGCTGCGTCATCTGCCCTGCCGCGAGGGCCGCGTTCTCCTCGGCCGTCGTGGGCGTCGGCTTGATGCGGGGGAGGAAGTCGTTAGTCGCGCGGAGGACGTCGACGAGGTCCGGGATGATGGACGCTCCGCCGCGCCCCTTCATGGCCGCGACCATCTCCTCCTCCCCGCCGACCTCTGCGATGCCGCTCTTCTTGCTGGCGTCCGCGCGCGCCTGGACACTGAGGACGACCGCACTCAGGATCTCCGTCTGCAGCACGAGCGCGGCAAGGACGGAGGGCAGGCGCGCGTCGTCCTTCCCGCTGCGCATGGATGCGCCCGCGTACGCGGCTGCCGCGCGCCAGGCGGCGATCACGAACGTGTTCGGGCACGGGCGCGGGTTGTCCCCCCGCGGGCGGGCGAGGTGGGCGTCGAGCAGCTTGAGGAGGGTCACCTGGCTCGGGGTGACGGTCTCGTCTGCGACGGCGAGGGCGGCGTAGAGGGCTGATTGGAGATGGTGCGTGAAGAAGCGCGAGAAGAGGGTGACGGCGAGGTCGAAGGAGGGGTTGGGGGGCGTGGAGGCGTGCCAGTCGTCCATCCGGCCGAGGAGCTGGGCGAGCCATTTGAGTGCGACGGGGCTGAGGAAGCGGTCGCTGCTGTCAGCGGGGGCTGGGGAAGGGGGGGACTTACAGACGCCGAGGGCTGGCGAGGTTCAGTAGGAGACGCAGGATGCCGGTGTTGGCGCGGACGTCGCGCGAGTCGAGCAGACGGATGATGACGTCGTCCTCGCGCCGCCCAGAGAGCCAGGTATCCAATGCGCTATCGGCGAGCGCCTCGCTCTCGTCAACGCCCTCGCGCGGCGAGACGAGGTTGCACAGGAGCTGCGCGAGGATGCCGTGCAGCTCAGCGTCTGGTGTGAGTGCCGTCCACCTTCCCCGGTTCCTCTTTCTGTATATTCCAGCACCACTCACACTCGGGGTTCTCGATTCGCGTGAAGATGGTCACGTTGAAGACGACACGGCGGATATCGGGCTCGCTCGGCCTGCTGGTCAGACTCGTGCATGCTCATCCAAGCACGGCGCCCGCCAAAACACATTCCGGATGTACTCACATAGCTGCCTGCTGCGCCTCAAAGCTTCCCGCGAGCATGTTGCGCTCGAGCTTTCCCAGCGCCGTCGCGAGATGCACGGGCCCGCCGTCTGTCGAGGGGTCGAGCGCATCGGCGACCAGGGCCACAGCTTGGCGAAGTGCGTCCACAATGACGGCTCGAAGCGGCTCTCAATCTCCTCCCTGTCATCGGTGTCAGCTTTCGCTCGTCTCCCTTCATGTGTGAATTGTAACGGGCGACGCCCATGTCTGTGCGCCTCCTCCCCCCTGCACACACACTTACCGCTCGTGCAGATGCTGGGCGACGTATCGTGCCGCTTCGTTGATAGGTTGGACAGTGGACGCCCACGGCCCGCGCGCCCTTGAGATCACCCGTGGCCGTCTCGAGGGCTGTCCTCAAAGCCTCGGTATCGAGCATCTTGACTCTTGCAACTTGATCAACCACGATGACAGCGACAAAGCAAAAGCAGAACCAAACTCGACATGGCAGTCGTCGCCGCCATAATCTCGCCGCTCAAATCTCGCCGGGGCCCCGATTGAGCCAAATCAAAAAAACCAACCTGGTTCTCCCCTCTTCCGCCCTGCCAATGCCATTTCCAGCGCCGGCGTTGCCCCACCAACCATCACGATATCCGACATCCCGCCCCGTCTCCGTCCACCACTCTCCTCTTCACCCTCTATCCGCACCGCCCGCCCCGGCCTACGCCTACCATGTCGGCACCGCGCTCTCCGGCGCCCGACCGCGCAACGGCTCGCTCAGCTCTGGCTCGCCCCGCCTCCCCGTCCAAGGGCAGCCTGCTTCGCAGCCAGTCGTCCACCCCGCCCTCGGAGGTCAGGCCCAAGAGGGAGCCGCCAGTCGTTCTCGGCGTCTGTGCGATGGACGTCAAGGCCCGCTCCAAGGCCATGCGCGAGATCCTCACCCGCCTCAACCAGATCCAGGACGGCGGCGTCGAAGTCAAGATCTTCGGCGACGTCGTTATCTTAGAGGAGGGTCAGTCCCAAGCACGTGTGATGTGATGGCGGGCGACAACACGGGGTCGTCGTCATCACTCACAAGCCTCGCTGCACACACCACACCGCTGACACACAGACATCGACCACTGGCCACAATGCGATGTGCTCATCTCGTTTTTCTCCACCGACTTTCCGCTGCCCAAGGCACTCGCGTACACGCAGATCCCGAACCGCACCCGCCGATCAGCATAAACTCGCTGGCGATGCAGAGTCTCTCTGGGACCGCCGCCTCGTTCTGCCATCCTCGACCACATCGGTGTGCCGACGCCCAATCGTGCCGAGGTGAATCGCGACGGCGGGCCCCGCGTGCCCAGATTCCTCCGCCTCGCGCGCCGCGATCTCGGTCTGATCCTGCCGGCCACTGGCCAAGGACGAGGAGACATGGGACCCCTGGTATTCCCGACAGATGGAAGGGAAGAGAACAAAAGCCGAAGTGCCCCGTCGCGTGAGGTCATTCTGCGTGCGGACGGTGACGCCATCATCGTCGATGGCAAGGTTATCGAGAAGCCTTTCGTCGAGAAGCCGTCAACGGCGAGGACCACAATGTCTACATCTACTACGGGGTGGTGGTGGTCGCCGCCTGTTCCGCAAGGTAAGTTGAGGCGTCGACTGTGGCTTACGTCAGGTCGGTAACAAGTCGAGCGAGTACGACCCGATCTACCACCCCGTACGTCGGCTCGTACATCTACGAGGAGTTTATCAACGTCGATAATGGTGAGTCATGCGTGATCATGCTCACACCCAGCCGAGGACGTCAAGGTCTACACTGTCGGCCCCGAGTTCTGCCACGCCGAGACGCGCAAGTCGCCCGTTGTCGACGGTCTCGTGCAGCGTAATGCCGACGGCAAGGAGACCGCTTCATCACCAAACTGTCGACCGAGGAGCTGTTGTATGCCAAGGACATTGTCGAGTCGTTCGGCCAGCGCGTGTGTGGGTTCGATCTCCTCCGGTGCGGTCCGCGCAGTATGGTCATCGACGTCAATGGCTGGTCCTTCGTCAAGGGTAACCAGGCGTACTACGACAAGGCGGCCGAGATTCTCTCCGACGTCTGCGACAAGGCGCGCGAGCGCAAGGTCGCCGAGATGGCTGCAGCCAAGCCTGACTCGGTACTCATGCCACCACCCGCCGAGGCGTCTATCAGTACTTGCGCGCGACCGTGACTGTCCTCGCCACGCCGACCGCACCCGAAGATGAAGATCAAGGTGGGTACTCTCCAGACCATCACTAACAGCAGTTCACTTCCCTGCGCATGAGGCGTGGGCGCAGCCGTTCCTCGCCCTCTGCGTGGCCACGCGAGGAGATCATTCTCGCGACCCTCGCCAGCTCAACTACATCCTGTTGGCCGCTGACGAAGCTGCCAAGACGCCTGGCATCCGTCCGAGATCGTTACCAAGCTCGAGCAGCTCAAGGAGGCTCTCAACAAGAAGATGTCGATGCCGGGTACAAGGCGCAGCTCAAGCCTCTTTCGCTAAGAAGAAGAGTGCGGATGGCGAAGAGGAGGAAGAAGGACAAGAAGGAAAAGAAGGAAAAGAAGGACAAGGCCGACAAGGGCTCGATGACGAGGGCGAACTCACCGAGACGGAGCGCAAGAAGAGAGTCGACGACTGGTTCAAGCGCGGCAGCGTCGGCAACGTTGCCCGGCCAGTCTGCGCTGTCTCTGGGCTCGCTCCGCCACTCCTCCGCCATTGCTCCTGGTGCGCCTGTCCCCGAACCCCTGACATGTTGGCGGTCCTCAGCGGCAACACTCAGCACTACGGCATTCCCGAGGGTCTTGAGAAGATGCAGCTTGTCGTCAAGTGGGGCGGCGAGAGTACCCACGCGCGCGATACCAGGCGCGTGACCTCGGCGACCAGTTCAAGAAGGTGAGATCCCATTCCTTGCATCCACTAACGCCACAGGACATTATGATCATGAGTGAGAACGCCACACCTTACCCAACTAACCCTCTAGACAAGGACGTGCTCAACAATGTCAAAATCTACACGTCGTCCGAGCGTCGCGTCATCGTGCGTCGTTCCCTTGCAAAGGCTGACTATAGAACACCGCTCAGATCTTCGCCCATGCCCTGCTTGGCGACGAAGGCAGCGCGTCTCGACGCCAGTTGCGTCGAGAACGGGCGCTGGTGCCCGAGCCCTCTGGTCCCGTCATCTCGCACCTCATCAGCGGCGCGACCTTCTCGACGACAACAATGCCGGAAAGGAGAAGATGAACGAGGCGAAGAAGAAGCTCAAGATGCTCCTCCGTCCGGCGAGACGAGAAGCGCTCGGACCTGCCTGGCCCAAGGGCATGAAGGAGCCTGTCGAGGTCGTCAAGGAGGTCGTCGAGCAGCTCACCGAGCTCCGTTCGATATGCGTACAAACTACGAGAACGGCAACGTCGACAAGATTCCCAGCAGCGGTGGTGCTCGGGCGACTCGCCGTGGCTGTTCCGCGAGCGCTGGGAGAAGATCTTCGACGACTGGGTCGGCGTCAAGCAGGAGAAGTTTGACCCGTCGCGCGTGTCCGAGCTGTACGACTCGGTGAGCTATGAGTGCCTGCGCTAGCTGACAGCAGATCAAATACGACTCGTTGCATAACCGCAACTTCTGTTTGCCGTGTTTCGACCCAAGGGCAAGGGTTGCAGTCGCGTGCTGGCGCCGAGCACCAGGACCGCAGGTTACACGAGCTGTACGCGCGTGCCAAGGTCCTCTTCGACCTCGTCGCGCCGCAGGAGTACGGCTTGACGCCGAGGCCAAGGAGGAGATCGGCGTGCTCACCTCGCTCCCACTTCTGCGCAAGGTGTGGGGCGACCTCGAGGAGGCCAAAACGACGGGCAAGAGTCTCGCGTGCTTCTACTTCACCAAGGAGTCGCACATTACCACCTTTGTCCACCTCCTCCTCGCTTCGGGTTGCCGTTCACAATGTCCGCATCCCGAGCTCGACTACTGCTCCCACGTCACTATTGAGTTGTGGGAGAAGAGCACGGCGCGGAACGGCCAGGCGCACAAGGACTTCTCGATCCGGCTCTCGTTAGCGAGGGTGCGCACTCGCCTGCTGTCCTCGACAGCAATGTCGACGCTGTGAGTAACCGGCGGCGAGCGAGGGGCGAGCGAAGGATGCCACAAGTTGGTACACTTCGGTCCTCGCTCCACTGCCTCGCTTAACCCGTGGAATCATGAACTACTCGCTGACATCACAGCGCCACTCCCTCACCGTGCAGCCGCGCAAGAAGCTCACATCGCACGTCGACTGGGACCATGGCCGAGAAGAGCCTGTCGAAGCATTTCGGCAAGGGTTAACATTCTCCACGACGCCTCTGGAAGGCGACGAGGTGTACTGCAGAAGACGGTCCACGACGAGGCTGTCCTTCCGCTCTCGCTCAACCGCGCCGGGGAAGACACGCCTCGCGGTCTCATGTCTTCGGCCAGCTCGTTCCGCAGCGGCGCCAGCGATGCGGGGTGGCAGTAGCCGGTCTGTCTTGTGGTGTCTTCTCCGTTTGGTTTCGTACGGAGATGTCGGGGACGCCTTCGGGTTTCCCGAGGCACAGCTCCGCTCGCTTAGCACAGCATCGCCTAGAGCTGACTCCAACGGATCCATGATATTGACGATGGGGAGTTGTGCAAGTCGTTTTCGGGATAGATACGGGCCATATGTGCATATGTGTATCTTGTTTTGTTCTGTTTCTTCTGGCTTTTCTGGCGGCTGATGTTGTGATGAAGTTGACGAACGTGAGCGAGCGAAGCTGGGCTAGCTGGGCCGGGCTCCAATCGACGCACGTGGTGGGGTGGGCTGTTTATGTTGATTATGGCCCAAGGGATGGCCGGTGGATGACGTCTGTCGCTCGCGTCCGAGTTTTCCGTTGGGTGGGAGGAATAATTAACAGTACATAGAGGGGAGCGGAGAGAGGGGGAGCGCGTCACCCAGGACAGGACAGGACAGGAGAGAGATCAGGTCCCGCTCCCCACCACTCCTCCTCCGCCGTCATACACCGACCGAGTCTCGATCTCTCGTCACTTAGAGCGACCCTCTTGCCCCACCGACTACTACTGCATCCCGTCCTCTCCATCTCCATCTCTCCCTCTTACTCCCTTCCTTGTCTTCCATAACAGAAATAAACCCCATCGCCGTCCTTATACGGCTACCTATACGCCTAGCGCACACGCTCCCATCCCCGACTCAGCCACCATGGGCCTCCTCTCGCAAGGCATGGATGCCCTTAGCATCTCCAAGACGGGCAAGCCCAAGAGCCGCCGCGCAAGCCTCCAGTCAGCACCCGTTTCCGAAGGCGGCGAAGTCGACGGCAGCGACGCCGACACGTCCACCCTCGACAAGGACGAGGGCAACATCCTCATGGCACTCATCTCGCAGTGTAAGTCTGATTTTTCCGCAGTGGGAGACGCGTCATTCCTCCGGCCCTAGCTCCTAGTCATCGACGCGTTGCCGGCCCCCGGAAGCCGAACCCAGCGTCCGTCTAAGTGGCCTCCGATGTTGTCACGCTCCCGTCTACGCTCTCACCCCTACCAAATGCGCACCAGCGCGTAGGCCCACTTCGCACGCATGCACGCTGGTCGCATGGCACGAGTAGAAACACTGCGGTCGATCGCGGGAGAAGACGACGTCCGCACTTCTCGGCCATGCACGCCGCGTCGAGGCTCGCCACGTCGTGCCATCTGCATCGGACTGTCCGTCTGGTGGTTCTGTCACGGAGCGTCCCGGGCCGAAGTGCAGATCGCGTCCTTCCTCCTCCGCTCGCACCAGGGCCTAGGCTTGCATCCTTCCTCGCGCCTTCCCGACGCGTATCGGGCGTTGCATGCATGTGGGCCAGGTGGCGCCGGGGCCGCGCCTCTGACCTAGCGACCTTCGAGTCCCCAGAGAAGACGGTTCGGGAAGTAGTGGCAGCTGTGGATTTGCAGAGGACGACGTGATCGGACTCGGCCGCGTTCTCGCTTCACCTTTCTCCTCCAGCCTATGTCGCGCACTCCATGTGAGACAACTCGCTGATCGCAGTGCGCCCTGGTATGGACTTGACGAAGATTGCGCTCCCGACGTTCGTGCTCGAGCCACGTTCGCTGCTCGAGCGTATCACCGACTTCTTCTCGCACCCGGATCTCATCTTTGGGTGCGTCTCTGGCCAATGTGTGGATGTGGGGAAAGGCGGGGTCGATGGCTCGTTGGATGGGCACCATCGTGTCATGCTTCTGCGTCTTCCTCGCCCTGCAGTCACACTCGCGGCTGTATATCTCCGGTTGTGGGCAGCCGCTAACTACCAGTGCTGGACAGGACCCCGACGCGCGAAACCGGTTCATGAGCGTCATGACCTTTTATCTTTCTGGATGGCACGTCAAGCCTCGCGGGTGAGTTGGCTACATTTTCGCAGTGAAGGCGAGCTAACCCGCCAGCGTCAAGAAGCCGTATAACCCAATCCTGAACGAGTTCTACCGCTGCACCTACTACTACCCAGACGGATCGCAGGGCTACTATGTTGCCGAGCAGGTCTCGCACCACCCAGTGAGCTCGCAGCATTCGTGCGAAGTTAACCGTCAGCCCATCTCTGCATTCTTCTACGTGTCTCCTAAGAACGGAATCTTGGTCACCGGCGAGCTCAAGCCCAAGTCCAAGTTCCTCGGAAACTCGGCCGCGACGATCATGGAGGGCGAGGACCGTATCCGCTTCCTCAACCGTCCGGATGACGGCGAGTACGCGATTTCTGTGAGCACCATGGCCAAGGCGGAATAACGCTGACGACAGATGCCGAACACATATGCCCGCGGCATCCTGTTCGGCAAGATGCTCCTCGAGCTCGGCGACCTCTCGACGATCAAGAACGACGTGACCGGGTACAAGTGCGACGTGGACTTCAAGACCAAGGTAGGTCGGGCTCCCTAGGGTTGTGCTCACGCGAAGGGATGGGTGTCGGGAGGCTACAACTGCATCACTGGCAAGTTGTCAGGCCCAGGCGGCAAGACGGAGGGCGAGGTGTCAGGCATGTGGAGCCATTCGATCGATTTCACGCCCAAGGGAGGGAAGACGACGTCGCTGTTTGACGCATCAAAGTCCAAGGCGGTTGCCAAGTCGGTTCTCCCAGAGAGCATGCAGGAGGAGAAGGAGTCGAGGCGGTGAGCGCACGTGGCGCGGATGGTCTGCCCCTTCAGCACGCTGACCAGCAGACTCTGGGCGGACCTCACAGTTGCGATCAAGAATGCGGACATGAACGCGGCCAACGCTGCCAAGACAGCGGTGGAGGACCGCCAGCGTGCTCTGCGTCAAGAACGTGCCGAGAGCGGCGCGCCGGCACCAACTTCCCGTTTCTTTGTTCCCGTCGGCGAGAAGTGGATGCCAAAGCTCGATGTCGACAAGCTGCCGAAGGACGTCGACGAGCTCGAGGCGGCTGTACGCAACTTTATCTTCGGCAACCTTGTGCCCGGCCCACCTCCGCCTGGGTCTGAGCCGTCAACTAGCAGCGCGCCGGCCCAGTCAATCGAGGTCCCGCCTGTGGATGCTGCGCCTACAGGGCGTGGTGCGCCCGCTCCTGCGGCTCCTGGGGCTGCTCCTGGCGGGCCCATTGGTTCCGGAGCTGGCGGTGCGCCCATGCCTGCTGCTGCTGGCGGCGCTCCTCGGCCTGCTGGCAATGGTGCTGCTGTTCCCATTGCTGCTGGCGTCAGTGCTGGTGTCGGTGCTGGTGCTGCCGCGGCTACTGTCGTCGGCACTGGAGGGCCGATGCCTGCTGCTGGCGCTACCGGGGTGCCAATGGGTGCCGAGGTGATCAGCGGGGTGCCCGCTGGCTCCCAGATGGACAATGACAACCGCCGCACTTCTGTAGCATCGTCGGTCTCTGACGACGAGTTCCACGACGCGCAAGAGGAGCACTACTAGATAGAGAGTCTTGAGCTGAGCGGTTGCGGCATATACAGACGGGCAACGACGACGAGTACGAGCTAGCGACGACCCAATTACCCCGGAGGATATCTGGCTTGGAGATGCGGTACAGTGATGCACCCATGTGTAGCATGAGCGGGTGCGTGTGTTGCATATGTGGGAGCGAGCACCATGGTACTTAACGGGTTTGTTTATGAGTGGGGTTGGCTTGATTAGAAGTTCATTAAGAGCAAACCTCGACTAGTAATCGAATGGGCCATTAGATGGTACAGAGTGGGGCAGGCAAATCCACCACTCTCGCCCTGGAACCCACGCTACCCGCCAGCCAGGATATTTTCCGTCTTTTTCCCCTATTTCTCCCAAGATATCGGAGAGTCGTCGGACCGTCGCCTCCTCGAGTTCGCGTTCAAGCTCAAGTCGAGATCAACACCTACACAACCGACCACCACCATGCCGCTGTACGAGCTGTTCTGCATCGCCTCGCACAACCCAACATCACCGGTGAGTCCGTCCCGAAACAACAACGGGGGCGAGGCGGGAGGAAAGGCAGGGCGGAGAGGGACAGAGGTGTGGGACGGATCGCAGAGCTACGGATGTGGAGAGAAGGAGGAAAGCACGGCGGCGGGGGAAGCGGCATGGCAACGGCTGGCAACGGAACGGGCAACAGCATACTGGGAGGACATATATGGCTCGACGACGACTCCTCATCGCTCGACACATCGAACCGGGACGGTACGCGCGACAACGAGCCGTGGATTGCGCATGCCATGGATAGAGCGCACCGCTGCCTCATCGGCTGCTGGGGCTGCTCCATACGCCTCAGACCATGCTCGACGGCAGCGCGCCATCCGCAGCCAAATCAAGTCGCCCGGCGCCCGTCTCACGATAGACGTGCGGCTAGCCGACTCGTGGACGTCTCGTCCTACACCCCGCCGAGCCGCATCTCGCAACGCGCGCAGCGAGACGTGTGACTGGATTCAGCGATCTCGGCCAGTCTCGAGACCGTCGCGGCCATCGGCGATCGATCCTTGACATGTCCTTCGCCCTGTAACGTTCGCATCTCCTTCTCCCGCCTCCCTCGCCCTGCCCTCCGCCGTCTCTGCCTGTCCCGCCGTCCGTTGTCACGCCAGCCGATCGCACATGAGAATCTTGTTCCCTAGCTCCAGCTCCGTGCCCCTCCCTACACCTCTCTGCCCGCTCTCCCTCCTCCCTGGCTATTTCGAACTCGGCGCTAACCGCAGGCCAACTTGCGCCAGCTGATCCGCTCCGTCGCCAACCAGGTGCACAACACTGGCGGCGTTGTGCGCGACCTGCGCGCGCTCGGTGTCGGTCTCACCTTGC
Source organism: Cutaneotrichosporon dermatis (assembly GCA_020011015.1). Taxonomy (NCBI): domain Eukaryota; kingdom Fungi; phylum Basidiomycota; class Tremellomycetes; order Trichosporonales; family Trichosporonaceae; genus Cutaneotrichosporon; species Cutaneotrichosporon dermatis. Next base: position 814,077 of record JAIGNX010000002.1, on the reverse strand, counting down.
CATACCGCATGAGGCGCAACCAGCAGTTCCACGAGCGGGGAGAGTGAGTCTGCGTCTGTGTGTAGGGTGTCGGTGCGAGCGGTGTTGGGGGCTGTGTAGGTCAACATGAGCGCGCGCGATGCGTGTCTCCCAGCGGCATCCGAAGGTTCATGGCCTCGCGATGCCCGGCGGTGACCGAGTACTGGAGCGCGGCTCCAGAAAGCTGTCTCATTGCAACCAGCCCAATGTGAGCTTCGCTGACAGCAGCCACTTCACCATGATGTTCGACACCTCGCCCGTCGTGTTGAAGCGCATCAACGAGACCCTCCGCCGTGACCCGATGGTTGTGCGCTGGATGCTCACGAAGAAGGGAGCAGCAGTGTGAGTGTTCCCATTTTCCGGTGCCAGCCAGAAGCTTGGGAATGCCTAACCAGAGTCATCCAGACCGCGGCCTTGGCATTCCCAAGCAGCCCTTTGGGAATGATTGACTGACAACTTTTAGCCGCAGCCTCAACCCCGCACCTCCTTCTACGGTCCAGAACCTGGGCCCAGAAGACCTTGGCCGCTACTAGACGGCTCCGACATTGCATTGTACACTACACTAGACTGCTACTCCTCATGCACAAATCCATCACCCAACTGCCTCTTAGTGATAGAGCGCCGAAATCTGATCCCGCTCCTATCGAGAGGCGCGCTCAAAGCCGAAAAGAGTGGCCAATCCAGATTTTGGGAAGGCCGAGGCTGCCGAGGGGTACCGAGTGGCAAATGATCCACGCTACATTTGGACCCTGGCTCCGAACGAGATTCGTAGATCAACATCAACTCTTCGTAGTCCACCGCCCACAACCTTTCGGACGTCATATGCTCCACCCACAAAACTTACGCCGAGCCATTCCACGCGCTCCTGGCTCTTGCCTGCTGCGCGCTCTAGCTACGCTCTTCGGAGCACGCCGACGGCGCTCAAGTCCGGTTCTCTGGGCCAGCCCCTCGGCCCTCCTAAGGCCGCTGTCCCTCCTCCTAACCCTGCACCAGCTGTTTGGAATACTCACCGTTTCCATCTCAATGCCTTTGGAATGCATTATCACCGCAGCGCCGCAGCTTCTAGCCCACATGCGCTGCACTACCCAGTACTTGCAGCTGCTGCAACCCACAGCTCTTCTCTTTGAACACTGCCTCATCGTCTACTCACCATCAGTCTTACTCTCCATCACACCGCGCTCTAGGCCGTACGGCTACCTCATTCTTGCTGCCTACAACTGCTACTACCACACCGACTGTACCACACTCGTTACCCTCACGAACCGGAGCTACCCTCCTTTTCCCCCTTCCCCCCCATCCGCTCCCATCCGCTCCCATCCCCCCCCCCCACCCCCCCCCCCCCACCCGCTCGCTATGCCACACGACGACGTCGTCTGCGAGCACGTCCTCGAGGAGCGCCGCGCCTCCATCAGCTCCGCGACCTCGCGCGACAGCCTGAGCATCGCTGTCCTCCCAAGCGTCCCCTGCCGGGCCGCGCACGCCGTCGCTCCTCCGTCCGGCGCGCCAACACCAGCATCCCGTCCGTCCCTACCCCGCCGACACGAGCGTGTGCGGTCTGCGGCTGCGCGTGCGCGTGCGCCGAGTCGTCCTTAGCCGCGTCTCTATCCGCCTCCAGCCCCTCGGCCTCGACGCAGCGCCCAACACACGCCCGGCGGACGAGCTGTGCCACCGCGCAGTCGTTCTCCTCCACCACCTCCTCACCTCCAGTCTCCGCCCAGTCTCCTCCACAATCTCCTGTCGCCCCACAACACTACCACCACGAGCCGACGGCCCTCGCACCCCGCACCTCCCCCGTACCCGAGGGCGCCGAGCGCGACTCGGACGAGACGTCCACCGTCAACACCTCCGAGATCCACTCCGGCCTCGGCAAGCTCGCACGCGAACGCCGGCGCGATAGGATCTTCCAATACCTGCCGAAGAGCGAGGGCGAGTTCGATGTCGAGTCGCAGGAAATCACACGCACATGGCACGTCTGGGCCAACGAGTCCGTCAAGACCAACGCCCTCGTCCCCGCCCTCGTGACCCAGGCCCTCGCGACCGGCCTCCTCGACGCAACTACGTATGTCGACTTTGAGACGTTCGCCTCGAACCAGACAGCGGCAACGCCATCCTGCTCACCGTCGCGGCCGTCGGCACCGCCACCATCCTCCTCGTTCTCACCGCCGTGTCGTTAGGCAGCTTCCTCGCAGGCGCCTTCGTGTTCGGCAAATAGGCCATGTCGTCGGCGTGCGCCGCCGCGCGTGGCTCCTCATCTCGACCACCGTCCAGACCCTCTTCCTCGTCATCGCCTGCGTCCTCCTCTCCCCGCACGGCCGGCCGCCACCGCGTCGGCGGGAAACACGAATGGGTAATCTCATGCTCTTCGCGTATGTCCGGCGGCCAGGTCGCCATGGCCGCCAGAGCTCGTGTCAGGAGCTGCCGACCGCGCCCATGACGTCGACGTTTGTCGACTTTGTCGCCGACCACTATCTGTTCGCGGCATGGGGCGACCCGAAGGCGACAAGCAGGAACAGGCGGCTGTGCTATGTCATTGCGATGATCGGCGGGTCGTTCCTCGGCGCTGTCATGCACCGCTACTCGAGCTCGTGGATTGTGGCCGTGATTGCGGTCGGGGTGAAGCTGTGTGCGCTGGGGTTGATTGCGCTGGCGCAGCCGGATGGTTGCTACGACTAGGCTAGGGGCGCCGTAGGGCGCGACGCCGCCTCTAGATATAGTGTTGTTACTTGAGACGATAGGACTGTACGAAATGCATATGATTGGTACTTGGACGCGGATGAGGCATGGCAACGAGCTGTTTGAGTGGATACGCCTCTGGGACAGCTACGCCCACTCCACGCCCTCGCGCCGCGCGAAGTCTTCAAGCAACCTGCCTACTCGCTCCCGCTGCGCCTGGTCCAGCGCGCCCGCCACAGCCCTCTGACCCAGGGTAAGCATATCCGCCGCGGACAACCCAAAATGCACCGCCGCATGCGCATGCTCTCCGAGCTCGTCGACCCAAACACGCCAATATCGTCCGTCCCGAGGCAAATCGGCACCCTCTCGTCCACCACTCGCCAAAGTGGTGGTCCGCGATTCCTGCGACACCCTTCTCCCATTCACCGCGGTCTTGGGCAACATCCCAGCGAGGACATTGCACGAGAGGCACATCTCGACGCCGACGTTCTCGGCGACGATCCGCGCGGCGATCTCCTCGGCACATGGATGCGTGTCCGAGGCGCGCGGTTCCAGTCCAGGAGCTCGTGCAGCTCGCCGACCGAGAGGAGGCGGGACCTCGGCGAAGTGGAGGACGCATTCGAGCCCGGCGCCCGCGCGCGCTCGAAGGCCGGCCGCAAAGCCTCGACGGCCGCGGGAGCTGGGGTCGCCGCACACGTCGAGGCCGACGACGGGCTTGCCCTCCTCCCAGCTTGAGCGCTAGGTCGACGATCCCTCGCCTCGGCTGGCCGTGCTTGGCCCTGTCCACGCTCAGATCAGGCGTACCTCCATCTCGGGATGGGACGCGTTCCACGCCTCGATCTCGGCGAGGACGACGCGCACGCCGCGTCGGGAGGGTGCCGGGGAGAGACGCGGCGTCGTCCGCAGCTCGAGGTAGACGACGTTGTCGGCAGCGAAGGCGCGAGGACGGCGCGTGGCGCGCGCAAGTGAAGTGGGGTGGAGAGGAGACGGTAGATGTACGCGTTGAAGTGCGTGAAGAAGGCGTCGATGTTCTGCGCTCCGGACGGGTCGGCGAGCGCTTCGAGGGTGGGGCGAGGGTAGCGCTCGGCTGCAGGGAGGTCGGCCAGATGGTCTGGAGGACGGAGGGGGTGACGCTGCCGCTTAGGTGGGCGTGGAGCTGGCGTCAGCGTGCGCCGGGTCGGGAGAGTAGGTTGGAGCCACTGCACGAGCGCGATTCCATGGTTGTGCAGCGCGGCGGTCATCACACAGACTGGCTTGGGCGCGCTTGCATGAGCGGCAACTTACCTCGACCTTGGGCAGCCGGCGGCAGTACTCCGCGTCCGCGATCATGTTGTAGTGGATGTTGCGTTTCAGCCAGCGAGTGGACGACCTCCACCCCTTCATGACGCGACTCGCCCGACATTGACTCGGCTGGGATGTCACCGCCACCTCCACTTGAGTACGATGTGGTTTTCGACGGAAACGGGATACCTGCCCACATCCACTCGCCCGGTTAAGGCGCCGATGTGTAATACCTAATCAGTCGTCGTGCTGCTGTGTAACTGCCACAACCAATACTGTATAGCACGCATTCATATCCACTCTTAGGTCTTTGACAGGAAAAGTAAGGGGGCAAACGGTGGGAGCAGACTGAAGCGTCTATGGTACCCAGTAGGTGCTACATGTGTCAGGTCCATCGTTGCACAAGGCCCCAAGGCCAGTGTGTCTTACCGGGGCGGACGGGAGCATTTTTGGGTTCCGTTGTCTCTCGGCCAAACCCGCCAGGCACTGTTCATCCATGCCGGCATAAGTTTTCGAGGCCGCTCTAACCAGTCAACCACGCAGTTCCGGCCTTCCACAGCAGTTTATAAGGAGCTGGACACACCCAGAACCGTACACACGTTGGCTCTTTGGTTTAGTGGTAGAATTGCCGCTTCGGGAGTCTTCGGAACGTCCTGCGTTCGTTTCCCGTTCGAACCCCTGCGAATATTGCGGTAGCCCCGGGTTCGATTCCCGGAAGAGCCCTTCTTTTGGACTCTGGAGGTCCTATGCATCTTCTTTTTGGACGTGGCTAGCCCTGGCATGTGTAGGAGCATCGGGGGTGCTGGTTTGTACAGTATATGGCTGTGGGGCCGGCTTGGTGAGTACGAACTCGGTGCTCATATGTGGCGCCCAACTACCGGATGTGGCGTCAAGGTCTTTGGAGTCCTGCTCGTACTTAGCATGGACATAGACTGGCAGCCCTACAGAGGATAGCACATTCTCTGTCTCGTCGCGACGAACCGTCGACAATGTGGAGACATGGCGTCCGCTTCACGACCTCTGCCTCGCCGTTGAGGCCTGAACATGGAACTTGCCATAGGAACGACCCTCTCCGACCCACCAGGATTCACTTCGGCTGCGCTGGCGATATAGGCTTTCCGCGCTCCTGGATGGTGGCGACGCTAGACTCAGTGCCAGAGACAGCTGGTTACTACTCGATGACTGTAGGTGGGGTCCTTGTTGAGTGGTAACAGCCGAGACTTAGGCATTGCCACGATGTCCTCATGTCAGCCGAGGGTGACAGACCCCGTGAAAGCTCTCGTTGAGCTTGCCATAAGAGACAGTGCTGTGAGGTAGAAACTCCTGGCCTCGTCATGCGCGCGTGCACGGCGGACATGGCGTATGAAAGCTGACCTCAAGAGTGACCCCACTGATAGTGTCCAGTGTGGAGGACATAATGTGCAACGACCGCCACCGCCACTCGGGCTGAGTGCGTCCATACACCTAGGGTGAGGCCGGGGCTCTGAGCTACTGGGCCTTGCATACATTAGATTCATTCACCGGAGTCAGTATAAGGAATGATGGGTTGACCAGCTCAGTCCTCAGTGCCACTACATGTCACCACGATGCTATGCGATCACGTCTTCCCGCCCAGCCAGCGCCCCAGCCGCTCCCACAAGCTCATCTTCGTCCCAAGCCTGAGCACCTTCTCGTCCTCGCCGCCCTCGCGCACGCGCCGTTTAAAGTCACCCGGCAGCTCGACCCTCTTTGAAGCCCACATCCCGCGCCTCTGCCGCCTGCTGTCAGCCCTGCCTCCACGGACACTCACTTAGCCTCGTCCTCTGCCGCCTGCAGCTTGTCCAGCCCCCACGGCCCAAACTCCGCCCCGCCCTGGGTATACACCACCGCCATGCCCTCGCGCAGCATCATGAGCGGCAGCGGCTTGTCCGGCAGAATCGTCCTGTGGATCCACGGCACCCCGACCTGCCGTCAGCTTCAGTGCACAGTTAGAACGCACAATGCGGCCATACTGGTCCTTGCGTAGGAGCTGGCACTTGACGCGCTTGCCCTCGATCGTGCGGATCAGCCACTTCAAGCTCTCTTTGGCGTGCGGCTGGGCCGGGTTGCCGAAATGCGCGAGCTCGGGCGCGTCGACGCCGGCGATGCGGATCGAGAGTGTCTCGTTCTTGAGGGCTGTGGTTAGCGGGGAGTAGTTTGTGAAACAAACCCTTTGCCGTGGTGGGGACGCTGCGCAGCTTGAAGGGGAAGCGCCAGAATGGCCCGGGGGTGTGGTACAGTCGGAACCCATCTGTCGTCAGCAGGCGAGGTAATGAGGGGTCTGCCTAGACGCACCTCCATCGCCAACGCTGGGGTCAGCTTCTACAACGCGACAAAAGCAAAGCTGATTTGAGCATTGTCAAGGCCCAGGAAGCAGGGACAGTACTCCCCAGGCCTGCAAACATGCTCTCCGCACCCGACTCACCGCGTCACGACGCCCACAATCTTGCGCTTCTCCTCAATCATCGCCGCCGTCACACTGTCGCGTTCGGTATCCGCTTCAGCCACCGCTTGTACACTCCCAACCGATATCGTCACAGCTGCTGCGCAGCCGCCAGACAGAATCGCGCTTTGGCGGATCCCGCATCGCGTCGACAAGCCATGGCGGCCATGGCGAGTCGTCGTCGCCGCTGCGCCTGGTCTTGGTGTGGACGAGCTGGCTCTCGCGTTGCCGAGAAGAAGCTCCCGAGAGACTCGAGCGGCGAGCGCACGGGTATGTAGCGTTCACCTCGCCATATCGTTGTTCGCGCACGCTCGGCGCGTCCCATCTGGCGATCTGTCGTTGGTTGAATGAAGTGAAGTGGTGGAGGGAGGACAAAACGGGAAGGGTAGCCAAACACGCGCCGATCGGCGGCGCGGCGAAACGTCATCGTGACGGCGCGTACTTTTCCTTCCTCCACATCACCCACACACCACACACCACTACTCCTCCAACATCAACTCCAACGCTATGTCCACTGCCGAAGCCGAGGGCTCGCTTGGCATGCTCGTGCCCATTGGCCGCTGCAGCGCCGCTGCGCGATGTGCGCGAATACCAATCCCCGCTTGAGACAGTGCGCTCGTCCCTTGCGCGCGACCTGGCCGCCGAGGCAAGGCGACTCGAGGCTGTACGGAGCGCTCGAGGAGGCGCACGAGGAGGCTGAGAGCCTGCCGCTTAGAGAGCGGGATAATGTCGCGCGGCTGTCGCTGCGCTCGAGCAGGAGTATGCGGCGTGAGTGACTGGAAGGCGCATTTGCAGGTCTGAGAGGAGCAACTGACAGCAGGACGCACGCCGAGTACCGCGCGCTATCGTCGCGGCGAAGAAGGCGAGCGTAGCGGCTGCGCGCAAGCATGAGCTGCTGGAACCGTGAGGACGTGCCTCGCGCTGAGACGAGCACGGTGGTTAGGTACGTAGTGGCCAGCTCGCATACGCTCGTCAAGCTGACAACAGTGGCGACGACGCATGCAGACCAAGACGAACGAGGTGACGGACGCACTCGGAGAACGACGCAGATGCTGCAGACCGAGCTCGAGCGCAGTGTGCTGAGCACCAGATGCTGAGTGAGTCGGCCCGCGCCTTGTCGCTAACGTGCAGAGGAGTCATCGAACACTATGCGACAACACAAAGCCTGTATGACAACTACACCGCCCTTCTCACGACCTCCGGGCAGCTGGTGCGCGATCGAGCGGCCGACTGGTGGGACCGCGCGCTCATCGCGCCGCGTTCACGTGCTTCCTCCTCACCGTGCTGTGGATCATCAAGCAGCGCGTGGAATCGAGTCGGCGGCGCGCGTGTGGTGGGTCGGCGGAGCTTCAAGCTCCTCCGGTACGGACTGGGCGGAGGCGGCTCCAAGGTGGTCAAGGACGCTGCGACGGCGCGGGGGGTGCGGCCGTGGCTGCTGGCGCAGCGTCGAGTGCTGCGGCTGCCGCCGCCGCGGCTCGAGAGGCTAAGAAGCCAAGGCCAAGGTCAAGGAGCGGTCAAGAATGTGCCAGTCAAGAATGTGCCCATCGACGCCGATCGGCAGTCAAGCAGGCAGGAGGAGAAGCCTGAAGTCGTCGATCCGCACCCGAGCCAGAGCCAGAGGCAGTGCCGACGACGCAGTCACTAGCGCGGATGGCTCAGCCAGAGCCAGTACGGGAGCGGAGGGTCGCCAAGGGCAAGGTGTCGATGCGGACGCACGAGAGGCAGACACGCCGGATCACCGTCGAGCCAGCACAGCAAGCAGCGCCTGAAGCTGTCACGGCGGCTTCAAGGCCCCTGCAGATGGCAAGGTCACGGGCGGCGCACACACTCGACCCCGAGGACATCGAGTTATCGAGTCAGTACCGCGCGCGCTCGCGAAGAACTGTAGATAGATGCAAAACGTGACGATAAAACACCTGCATAGCGCTATAGGGAGGGTTAGGGACAGTGTAATAGCAGGGATATTGACAAAGCAAAGCAGTGGAGATGTCAGTCGGAATAGTCGATCGAGGCCGATGATAAGACAGATGTGCGGTCGCTCGTGGAAACAGGGAGTGTGGGCGACACTGGGTCGATCTCGGATGATAGTAATGTGGACAAATGTTCTTGATAGTAATGCCGTCTACACTTGGTCTAAATCTGTCTGATTCACCGCGGGCTTGATGAATCTCGTCCTCGATCTGTCGGAAAAGCAGTCACACGAAGGAATCACAAGTTAAAAGGGTCGTATACACAGGCGCGAAATCCCCACCGGGTCTCACTTCCCGCAGCGCCGGATCATAAGATGCCAACGCGCGCCACCGCGGTCAGCCCTTGGCGTCACCGAGCAAACAGGGCGTCGTCCTGGTGCTTGCGCTGGCGCGCCAGCCACGACGTCGCCGGTGCGCGCGCGACGCGGACGGCGCAGACCAGCGGCACCGACATGGTCGCGGACCACGCGCGCCAGGTCGTGCCATGCCGCCAGCATGAGCTGCTGCTCGAGGCGGTACGCGAGTCGATCGACAAAGGATTGTGCTTCTGTCAGCATAGCCGACGCTAACCACCTTGGCCACGCTGAGCTCGTTCTTGAGCGCAGCGATCTTGTTGTCGTAGTCGTGCGACTGCTGGGTAACCCGCTCGAGAGCTTCTTGTCGTGCTCGGCGCGGAACAGCGCGTCCTGGTTCTTGATGAACGCCGCGCCTTCTTCAGCTTGTCGTTCAGCGTCGCAACCTCGGTCGTCAGGATGTCGTTCTCGCCTGCAGGTCGAGTATCTGCGCCTGGAGTGCGGCGACGTGCCGCTCGCCTCGAGCGACGCACGCAGGTCGTTGAGTTTGCGCTCCGCTCCAACGCCTCCTGGTTGTGCGCCATGCCCACCGACTGGAGCTCAATCTTGTCCATCATTAGGCTGCCGTCAGTACCCACGCCGACTTACCGCCTGATCTCCTCAAGGTGCAGCCGGTCGCGCTCGCGTAGTGTTGCAAGCTCGTCCTTGAGGGTGTCACCTGCTCGCTGAACTTGACAGTCTCCGTCTTGGCCTCGTCGCGCGCGGACGCGATGATCGACCGCTTGTCCTTGTCCACGAGGCCGAGGTCCGCGCGGGCAGCTGTGAGCTGGCGCACAGATCCTCGTGGCATCCTCCGCAGCCTGCTTCTCCTTCCGCAACGTATCACGCTCGGCCATGACGTCGTCCAGACGCTGTCTCAGGCGAGGCGTCTGGGTGCTGTCACCACCGCGTCCGGTCAGGATGTGCTCGAGCTTGGCTTGCGCGAACTGGCTTTGCCGGTTGGCCTCGAGGTAGTCGGTCTGGTACGCTCGCGCGCCTTCTCGCTCGGCAAGTAGTGCTCCAGCGCAGCGACCGATCCGTGGTCAGTTGGCGCCTTGGTCTCAGCAAGCTGTCGTTCCAGCGCCCGGATTCGAGCTTGAGGTCCGTCTTGCTCACCCGTCCTCGAATCTGAGTGCTCGAGCTCAACTCGAGACTCTTGTCTGCCAGCTGCAGCATCGACTGTTGCCGCTTGGAGCATGCTCCAGCTCCTTCACGCGCTCCTGCGTTGCCTGCAGCTCCTCCTGCAGCATATCCCTCTCCCTCCATCGCCGCGAGCGACTCCTGCACCTCCTCGAGTGCACACTCAGGTGTGCAAACTCCGCCGCCTGGTCGTGTGCCTTCTTCTCGAGAGCATCGATTTGCCCCTTGTAGTGGTCGACCAGGTCTTGCTCGCTCCTAGCTTCTTGATCTCCCCCTCGAGATGCGAGTTCTTGTCGATAAGGGTCGCGTTCTCCTCCTCGAGTGTCCGCAGCTCCCGCCGGAGCCCAGCACCCTCCTCGAGCTTCTTCTTGTACTTTTCAATCACGTTTTCAGACTTGTGCAATCGATCCTCGACCTGGCGCAGTTCGTCGATCTCGTCTTGCAACTTGCTGACCTCGGCCGAGGTCGCACGAAGCTCTCCACCGACCGTCAATTCGGCGACGAGCGCGGTCTGCTTCTCCAACGCAGCCTCCGTCTCCGCCAGACCGTCCTCTGCGCGCGCGAGATCCGCGCGGAGGTTATCCGCCTCGGACGGTCCGTCCTTGGCCCGTGCTGCTTCACTTTCGAGTGTCTTCCGTCGATACGCCTCCTCCATCTCCTTGGCGTCTTGAGGCTGACATTGAGGTTCTGCACTTGCTCCGTCATGCCCTCGATGCGGGATCGCAAGTCGTCGTTCTCGGACAACAGGCGGTCGCGTTCTTCCCTGAGGGCGGAATTGGGCGGGCTAATCGTGTGTGTCTTTGGGACTCTCGTCGTCATGGCTCTTCGGCAGCGTCGCCATCACGCCCTCTATGGTCTTCATGAGCTCGACCATGGCCGTCTCGTCGAGCGCCTGGATCTTGGCGATGACTCGCTCGTTGGCTGGCCCCATGGCGCCGACGGCCACGCACAGGCGGCAGATCTGCGTCAGGCCTGCCGAACCCTCGGCGCTTTTCGGAAGGCGTGCGATGGCATTGAAGTTGGGCTCGCTCAGAGACGTCACAGCGAGTGTGGGAGCGTTCGGGGCGTTGATGGGATAGCTCAGCAAGAGGCGGTACAGGCGTTTCCTGCGTCAGCACGTCAAGTAGCAACCCACATGATGTTCATCCGAAGCACCCAGTTGTCTTGCCCGGTAGCGCCCGAGCCCGAACCTTGCATGAGACTTTGGTCCACCTTTGAAGTGCGTCCCATCGCTGTCGTCAGTGTGTGTCTCCCGCGCCGTACATAGAGTGCATAACCTGGGAGTTAGCGAGCCAAACATCAAAGTTGGGTGGCAAAACCACATCGCCAAGACCCACCTCGAGAAGAACCTTGCCATCAGATAACTGGTCGAAAGTGGTCACTCGCCGCGATGGGCGGAACGAGTTGAACAGCGCGAGCAGGGCATCCTGCTCGCGTCGGGACATGGTGGGCCGTCCAGAAGTTGGAATCGCCCTCACGGGCGCAGTGAACGTGCTGGTGCGAGAGAGCTCGGCGATGGAGTGATGGGAGATGCGACGAGGCGTTCATACGCATAAAGGTCGTTGGCTGCTTCGAGGGGTTTGTTCCAGGACGTGGGCCTGTGCGGGGGCCCACGCGTCCCCTGTCGTTGGCGCGTCTGACGCGTTTCCGGCAGGCAACTCCGAGGCGGATGTCTTCCGCAACCGCTTTCGTTCGGTGGCGAGCTGGTCCGCGTTGGGGCGGGTCGTGGACGAACTGGCGATGCGTACAGACGGAGTAATGGAGCCGTACTCGGGCGGAAGGACGGTGCAGATCTGCGGCATGTACATGCACCCCTTCCGCCTCGCTCCATCGCACCAACTACGGAGCTTGGCTTCCAGGGCTTCAGCCCAGCAGCGCACATCCAGTGTGCACTCCATCTCAAGCGTTTGTAGGATTATGAATTCATCTCCACAAGATGCATTGTCTTGAATCGAGTACACGGCCAGGATCGGCAATGGGCATCCTATGTGCCCTCTACTACTGTGCTGCCACATCGCAGCGCTGACGCTCATGCCATGCTGTCGAAGTACTCCAGCAGATCGGGATGTCTCTTGCGGTCTACTGGTCATGCATACCTCGTTTGTAAGCGGCGGAGATGCCGTCTCGTCACCATGAGGTTGCCGTAGAAACTGCACTGATCGCCTCGCCTCGCCTCCGTTGACCCTACTACCCCATCTGTCTCAAAACAACTCTTTTGTTCTCTCCATGGGGACAATTGACAGTATCTCTTGCGCACGCCAGCAAGTGACCAACCATCACCCCTGTAGTGTGCGCTTCCTCACCCAAAGTCACATGAGGGGTAGAGGGACGAGGGCACCGTCAGTAGTAGTCCTACCACCTCGCCCCATCTCCCAACGGCGATGCATGTACCACGTCATGTGTCTCCTCCGTGAGGTCCCTGCGCAGAAACGAGACCCCATCCTGCATCATGCATAGGTAAAGGCATTTACAGAGGAGCCAGCACCCTTGCGTCCACGTCTCGGCAACTTGGTCAATTTCGGCAACCAGACAATCACGTGACACCGAATTCGGCCATCTACATCGGGGTTCAAATGGGCAACATCTACATCCTTCCACAAGTCAAAAACGCCTTTATAGCTCAGTGGTAGAGCGCGCCTTTCGTATCAGGGTTGCAGAGAGCAGCTTACGTAAGCGAGGGTGAGGTCGGCAGTTCAATCCTGTCTGGAGGCAGAATCTTTTTGCGCAAACGAGTCCTGCGAGTCGTACGCATCAGCAATCATCTTTTCGTGCACGCCATGTTGTAGCCCTGGGTCTTGGCTACACGCTGGTGCCAAGAATGGTGCAGATTAGCCCTGTAGATGGCGAGCAAATGGCGATCGCGCGGAGGGGTGCACATTTGACGGGTCCGGGATTCGAACGCCGGACCACCAGGTTTTTGCCAACACCGCTCACAAGTGGCGCCGCGTGCACCCACCGCCCGGTTGCCGCCATTGTCTGGGCCATGCATGGCATGCACCGCCCTCGCCCGTGCTACCATGCCCAGAGAAGCAGCTGCTGCTTGCATCTGCTATGCCGGCTCGACCTGTGCCGCTTGAAACGGCCCGCTTCTGCAGGCTGCAGAATCAACAGGCGGTAGAATCCCACCATAGCCGTTTTACATCAGATCAGCAGCTGTCCTCCACCGGCCTGCCTGTTCCACGGTGGCTCGGCCACTTCACGGACTAACCTCGGAAGCCGTGCTCAGTAGACATCACCCGACCACCAAGCCGACGAGAACGGAGGTGCCAAGCTAACTGCTGCAGGCCATCTCCGACGTCGTGCAGAGAGCTAGCGCACTATAATATGGCCAGGTACTCTCCCACTGACATGCTCCCCCACTCTCACCCCTACCCCTCTCACATCACCTAGCGAACTATGGACGAGAAGGCCACGAACGCCACGAACCTCGACGCGGCTCCGCCGGGCGAGCCCTCTAGCCACACCGCGCCACTCGAACTGCAGCGCACCCACTCGCTCGCGAGGACCATGTCGATGGCCATTCCGGATGTGGTGGCGCCCACTCTGCCTGCGGCCGAGACAGCGCACACCGACGACGGTCACCACCACCGATACATCTTCAAGCGGCTGCGGAAGAGTCTGCCGCCACCCAGCCCTGGGCGCCTGAAGGCCGTCGTGTGAGTCGCCCCAGAGTAGGAGAGAAGACTGACGGCAGCGCGGCGCTGATGGTGTCGATGGTGCTGTGCGGATGGACAGAGGGCTCCACCGGCCCTCTGATTCCCAAGCTGCAGGAGTACTATGATGTGAGTTTTGCTCGTACGCGAGCGAATGGGAGGAATTGAGACCGCTGAGGAATGCAACTTGCGTAGCGCCAATGGCTGACGGCAGATCAACTACACCATCAGTGCGTATCAGCGTACCAGACCAGTGTCCGTCCTTATCGGACTCCCCCACCCTGACCAGCTTACATCCAATGATACGGACCGCTCACACCAGTGTCGCTCATCTACACGACGGCATTCGCCGGCTCGATCATTGCCGCGCTCGCCAATGTATGGATCACGGACCGGATCGGGTTCGGCCTCGCGTGTCCTCTGGGCGCACTGTCACATGCGATTGCTTATCTCTTGTGCGGCACGGGTGCGCCGTACCCCGTCTTCCTGATCGGGTACGCGTTCAACGGCTTCGGGCTGAGTTTGCAGGTGAGTGGCGCGTGCGACGCACGAGGCGGAGCCGAGTGCGGAGTCTGCGACGTACCGAGTATAGCCAGGCCTTGTTACCTCGGAGCCCCGACGCTGACACCAGGATGCCCAAGTGAACAACCTCACCTCCCGCCTCCCGAACGCGGGGACGATGATGGCATTCGTGCAGGCCTGCTTTGGGCTGGGCGGCACTTTCGCGCCCTTCCTCTCCACGGCGTTCGCGGCTAACGTCGAGCGCGCATGGTACTACTACTTCGTGGCGATGGGCGTCGCGATCGTCGGTGTCGTCGTCATGCTCCTCGCGTTCAACATGCGCACCGAGGAGCAGCTGATCCAGCCGGCACCGGCTGAGCAGGCTCAGCTGCAGACGCGCACGACGGAGGGGAGCAAGATGGAGCCTGACGCCGCTGCTGAGACGGCTGTGGAGCAGAAGAAGGCGTCGTCGGGCGCCAAGATGAAGCGCATTTTCAAGACGAGCTTTGTGTATCCCCTCATGGGGTTCAGCTTCCTCTACGTGAGTCCGCGTCATGTGGCTGTGCGGCGAGGCTGACGGCAGATCGGTGTGGAGGTGGCTATCAGCAGCTGGATGGTATGTACCTTGGATACTCGCTCTCGCTCGACCTGGCTGACAACAGACGTCCTTCCTCATTCGCGAACGCGGTGGAAACGCCAACGCCGGTTACGCCGTGGTTGGATACTGGGGCGGCATTACTGTCGGCCGTGTCGTGTTGCTCCCCGTCACCAACTTGCTTGGGTACCAGTCCTCAATCTACCTGTAGTGAGTGCCCTTGTCCCCCATTACTTGTTCCCAGCTCAACTACCCCGCGTGCACCACTAACGCGCAGCTCCGTCCTCGCCCTCGTCCTCGAGATCGTCATCTGGTTCACCCACACGCTCGTCGGTAACGGCATCTGCTTCGCCTTCGTCGGCTTCTTCCTCGGCCCCGTCTACCCGAACGCACTCATGATCATCGCCGAGACGCTCGACGACGACCTCCGCGGCGGCGTCATGGGCCTCATGGGAAGCATTGGCGGTGCCGGTGCCGCGGCGCTGCCCATGATGGTGGCCGGTATTGCCGACCGCCACGGCATCTGGACGATGCAGCCGTGCGCGGTGGCGTTCATCGCGGGGTATACTGTGCTCTGGGCGCTGGTGCCGCGTAAGCCCAAGGCTTAAGGTGGATACGCAGGCTTAACGTTGGATACGGTGTGTCTGGGCATAGACACTTAGGTAGAGTTGTGGGATTATGTCACGCGGGTTCTATCAGCAAGGTCCTGCTCTGGCTGGGTCTGAGCTTCGTCTGTTGCATCTTACGAAGCCAAGCTTCTCGTCTTACGGCTCGTACTGTCGGCAGGGGCTGCGGTACCGTCAAGTTTACCGCGGGGATCCCTGTGTGAGGCCTCGTGCTGTGGAAACTTAAGGCCAAAAGGTTAGTTACACAAGAACCGGAGTGGGATTGAGGATGTTATGCATGCTGGTTTCTGTTGTCGAGGTGCTATGCTGTGGTGATTGTTGCTTCTTCCGGTCTTATCGTTCGTCCTATGTTGCAGTTTGAGTTCGTCGCCTTCAAGTCGCTGTCGATTCGTCGTAGCGCCGAGAGTCGACAGCGTAGCTCCCCACCTACAAGCAGCAGCCGCGGCGGTGCGCGCCTTCGTTGGCTGGATCACTTGTTGTCCAACCCGGCCGCCTGGCGCTCCCTGGCCTTGCGCAGCCGCTCCTCCTCCTTGAGCCTCCTCGCCTCCTTCTTCTCGTCACGGGCCTTCTTCTTCGTCACCGTCTCCTCGAGAAGCTTAGCCTTAGCCTCGTTGGCAATGTTCGACTTTGGCGTCCAGTGCTGGATCCACAGCCCGCGCGACTGCTCGTCCTCCTTCCACTTGGTCGCGACGTCCACGAGGCCCTCCTCGAACATCTCGAGGATCTGCATCTTGCGCTCGTCGGGAATGCGCTGCTTCTTGCCGCCCGCTGACGCGCGGAGCGCAAACACGACATGTACGCGATCGCCCTTCTCGAGCAGGCCGCGGGCGGTCTCGATCTTGTGCTGCACGTCGCCGTCCGCCGCGCCCCAACCCATCTGGAGCTCCTTGTCCTCGACGGCGAGACGGCGCGAGAGCTTGATCTTCTCCTGCCGCTCGCGCTCCTTCTGCTGCTCCTCGGCGTTGTTGATGATCTTGACGATCGGGGGCTTGGTCTGGACGACGATGACCGAGTCGGTGCGCGTGTTGATGCTGTCGACGATGGGGCGCAGGAGGACCAGGTCGGAGAGCTTGTTGTCCTTGCCCACAAGGTGGACGTGCTTGAACGGAATGTCGTAGTTGCGAGTCGTGAGTGGGTCGACGACGGGCTCCTCGCGCCCCCGGTGTCGCAGGCGTTGGCGAGCTGCCGGCTCGGCTGGCTCTTCTTCCAGCAGCTCAGCCTCGGCCTCCTCGCCTTCGGGAGCGGCACTGTCCGCTTCGCGCTCCTCCCTGGTGCGGCGGAATGCCCCGCGAGCCCCGAAGCGAGCATAAGGGGAAGGTCCGCCGGGCCTGGCCTGGGCGAGGGCGAGGGAAGAGCTGGAGAATGGCCGCGCATTTGTAGACGATGCAAGCGGGGCAAGACGCGCGGCCGCAGAGGGGCCGAGACGTGATGAGAATGCACGCCGCAGCGTGGCTGCTGTGAGGGACGACATGGGCTGTGGGATAGTTGTGTCGAAGGTGGATGCCCGATTGGTGGTGGATGGAAGGCAATAATGTCGAGTTCAGCCAACGACGTCACGCGATGGGCCTGGTCGATTGCCAGACTCCGGCAGTGGCAGTTAGTGGAGGCACATCATACCATACCGTCCTGGCCTCGCCGATCTATCATGATCTGTCAATGTCAACACAGCAATCTCGTCACTACAACGTACTTGCATTCTGTCCATAAGATCAAGAATAACAGGATACTTATCATCTGACCAAATCGTACCACTCCTGCTCATGAGCTTCGGCCACCAAACAGACTTCCCGACCGACCGGCAAATCGTCTTTGCCCTCCTCCCTCCACCTCCCTCCAATCGTCTCACTGTAGATGATCAATTCTCGTCCCACTCATTCCATGTTTACACGCTGCTGTCACCTTCTGATCCACCCTGCGCATCGGCGGTCCCGACATTGAAGACGCGTGCTTTGCGGAGTGATGCGGAGGTGGTGTCATATCCATTGTTCCACCGCCTCATAAGCAAGCCCGAGCGCAAAGTAGTGAACAAGGCACGTTTACTATCCAAATGGCCATGGCGTGGGTCCAGGGTGGGGAGTGTCTAATGAGACTAACATTTTATTCATCTGACGCGTGGTTCGTCTTGTCGTCTTGTGGGGAACAATGAACAAATTTTGGTCCCGATTGAGTCTAACACTCATAGAACGCCATGAACCGAGCGAGGGTAATTGTGGCTTAGGGCTAATGGGCCGGATCGTGCCACGACGCGTTTCGGGCAGAGTGCAGAGCCAGTGCAACCCAGTTCAGTGGCAAAAACCAGAAGTTCCAGGGAGCTGGGGAGGGAGGCGTCGGCGTGGTACTATGGGTATGGGAGTCGAAGTGGCACGATTGAGGCCCGACCCTTTCAGACAGACTTTGTTTTCCACGACGGGCTTGCTCACCACACCACCACACCACGTACTCACCCAGGCGCGCGCTCAGCAATACGGGATCGTCCGGATTCTGGCTCCAATCCTCTCATTCTCCATCTCCTTTATTTAGTCTTCTGCGGCGCACAGTCATCGCCAGAGACGCCCTCCCTCCCTTCTCGGTTTCTTGTCTCCCTCATCCTCCTCTTCCTCCTCTTCTCCTCCTCTCCTACCTCCTTTCGTTCTTTTATTTTCTCAGCTCCACCCAACCCAAATCCGACACGATGGCCGCGGCAGCATACGACGTCGCCATGGACTACTTGTACAAGTACGCGCCCGGCGTCGCCGAGCAGCTTGTTATCTCGAACGCGACGACGACCAAGGAGCAGCTCTATGGCGACATTGCGCTCTCCTCGCTCAACTGGTTCGAGCGCCTCTGGGCCAACTACTACATCTACATGGGTAACGCCATTCTCGCCACTGGCGTTATGAGCTTCGTCCTCCACGAGGTGAGTGTTGTCGTGGCGCCGCAAGTGTGAGCGCGAGCGCCGAGCAGATGCACGGAGCTATGCCGCTCCGTCTACTCTCCCCCTCCCGATCTGTCCGCTAACCCCAGATCGTCTACTTCGGCCGCTCGATCCCCTGGCTCATCATCGACGCCATGCCCTTCTTCCGCAAGTGGAAGCTGCAGCCCAACAAAACGATCACCAAGGCGCAGATCTGGAAGTGCACCAAGGTTGTCCTCCTCACCCACTTCACCTGCGAGGCTCCCCTCATCTGGCTCTTCCACCCCATCTGCTGCTACTTTGGCATGGCGACGCACCAGGTCCCCTTCTCGCCCGTCTGGCTCATGGCCGCCCAGATCGCCTTCTTCTTCGTCTTCGAGGACATGTTCCACTACTGGGCCCACCGCGGTCTCCACTGGGGTCCTCTGTACAAGAACATCCACAAGCTCCACCACGAGTTCTCGGCCCCCATCGGCCTCGCGGCCGAGTACGCCCACCCGCTCGAGGTCATGATCCTCGCCCAGGGCACCATCTCCGGCCCCTTCCTCTACTGCCTCTTCCGCAACGACCTGCACATCCTTACCGTCTACATCTGGGTCACCCTCCGTCTCTTCCAGGCGGTCGACGCCCACTCGGGCTACGACTTCCCCTGGTCGCTCCGCCACTTCCTCCCCTTCTGGGCCGGCGCCGACCACCACGACTTCCACCACATGGCCTTTGTCAACTGCTACTCAACCTCGTTCCGCTGGTGGGACTACTCCCTCGGCACCGACGCCAAGTACCACGCCTACAAGGCCCGCGTTGCCGCCGCCAAGGCTGCCGAGCGCGAGAAGGTCCGTGAGGCCGAGCTCCAGCAGGTCGAGATCGAGGGCCAGGCTGCTGAGCGTCTCGTCGAGTCGTACGCCAAGCGCAAGACGGCGTAGACGCAACGTTAATGACCACGACGGTCAACGGCGAGCACCATGCTTGCTAGCGACTTCCAAACCCATCACCATTACACTAGACGGCGGCTGTGCTGCGGCGCATGCGCAGTGCCATCAACCATTCGAGCCATAGAGCAGGGCCTTTACAGTCCTGTGCCGGATACAACATACCCCATACCATCTATATCTGCAATGTATGCGATAGTTTAGAGCAAATGAGGCGCAAGAGCATGGCCACAATTGCTGACCTTTGTGTTCGCGCGCAACGAGCATATCTGCCCACAGCGTACGCCGTATCGTGGCACTTCGTATACATACATTCATATACAATGCTTTGAGTGCACAGATTGTTCTAGCGAATAATGGAGGTGGTAGTGTGTATGTGTGCTCAGGTCGTCTTGAAGTGGTTAATAATGGGCCGGGGAGAAGAAGGTATAGCTGGCGGCGGAAGGCTGTCTGAGGACTCTTGGGCTGGCAGTGAACTAGCCACCATCTCTGGCGTCTTGGCCAGCGCCGGGACAGGGAGGAGAGGCGAGGCCGGGAGTCTACTTCCAGGAGTAGGGCGGAGGAGTGGAGACACGGGGCGTAACGACGCAAGCTTGGACGATATGGAGTTGGAGTGCGGGCGGAGGTTGGGGCCGGGCGGGTCGATCGGCTCGTAGCTGATCCGCACGAACAGTGTCGCGAAGAGGTATCGGCTGCGCCCGGTGTCCTCAAGCGGCAAGTAGCGGAACCCGCGGCCGGCGGCTGTGAGCGGGCGCGTCCACTGCGCGATCGTGCCGCGGCTTCCCTTGATCGCAAGCTTGACGAACACGAGCGACAGGCAGCTTGGGCGCGACTCGACCCACTCGAGCGTCTCGTCCCACCGGGGACTGAGCGAGCCCTCCTTCAGCTCGTGCGTCTCCTTTTCATGGTCGTTGATCGTCGCCTCGACGAACATCCCCGTCGTGGGTGGGAGGCGTTGGGCCGAGACGATGCGCACGCGGATGCGATACTTGAGCGGCACTTCAGATGTCTTGTAGCGCAGCGCCGCCGGCTTGAGCACGTATCCGCTCTCATGGAACATTGCGTGGTTGTACAGGCTCCCGTCATCGAGTGTCTGGTAGTTGATCGCAACCATCTGTGCGCCAACATGCCAGAATGGCCGCGGGTCGAAGTTGGATGAACTGAGGCGGACAGCCTTGGGGTATACGCGGGACAGGTGTGTAAAGTTGTGCTTGACCCAGTCGGCCTCCTGCCCGTCTTTGATGATCTTCTGCGCCGTACGTTCAGACACTGAGAACATGTGCTGCGGCTCATAGTTGACCAGCTTGGAGAAGCCCTGGTACTTGACACCTGCGGTATAGATCGGGAGATCCGAGAGGGTGCGCGAGATTCCGATCTTAGGCGACTTGGGCTTCTCCCCTCCAGCAAGCGAAAGGCGTCTAGCGAGCTTGACGAAAGAGGAGTCCGACTCAGTGGTGGTCGAATCCGTCGAGTCGGACGGCGGAGAGATGGCCAGAGTCACTGACCGAGGCGGCGATGGCTGCACCGCTGCTTTGGACTTGACGAGGATGCGCCCCCTGAGGTCTTCGGGACTGGGGATACCATCGATCCCTTCGAGTGGAGCTGTGACAAGGAGATCGCCAAACACGCTCTTGATTGTCTTGGCGAGGCGTTCCTGCTGCTCGACAGAGCAGCGCACCTCCAGTGACAGGATGACGGGGTATGGCGAAGCGACGAACGCATACTTCTTGATCGCTTGGCATACGTCCAGGATGGGAATGCTGGCCGTAATCGTGTTCGCGTGGTAGACGACTGGATCCAGTTCGCCGTTATGGACATCGACTGTGGGCGTTAGCATCGTCCCACGTATTCGGCTCGTCCTCCGATTACGACTCACTCTCGACTGAGCGACACCCGTCGAGAAGAACACGGATGTAGCCCTCGACGGTGCTGTCACCTCGCCATTGCCCGGCCACGAGGTACGTGTTGTGGCTGCTGGCGATGAAATACTCTGTGAGTGGGGGGGTATAGTCCTGCTCTATCTTGGGGATATTGTCTGGCGATGCAAGATATGAGGAGAGGGCCTCCGCAGTCCAGAGACCTGTCTTGTCGTCGGCGAATCGATCGAAGAGGGCGTTGAACGCGTCGTCACTAAGGTCTTCCTTTTGCACGTTGCGCATAAAGTCCTTGGCCTTGTCTCTAGTCATGTCTCCTCCGAGTGCCTGGAAGAGCTCTCCGAGCTCGGGGCGCGTCTGCACTTCGCGAACGAGTTGGCGGAAGGACATCATGTCGAGAGGGAACTTCGCGTCAGTCGGTTTCACGTCTCGCACATCTTTGCACCGCACAACTGCGCCCATCCTCCCACGATTCCCATGACACATACCTGGTACTTCTCAAGATGCTGCCGTCCGACCGCCAGCCCGAGCTGGTGACACAGGCTTGTTGCCGTCGGCCGGTCGATCTTGGTCGCGCCTGCTGGCCACAGCTGCCTGATGAAGAGCAGATCGGGGTCTGTAGCCGGACCATGCTGCGCGCCAGACACGACGCGGTCCGACGCGACGCTGACGAGGTCGTTAAGCGCATCCGACCACAGCGCGTAGATGTCGTCGGTATGCGCGATAAAGTGGACGACCTTCCACTGCTTATCGCGAACGTAGACGATCGTGATCCACCGCGCCCCGTCATACTGGTCTGTTGGCGACACGCCCAGCCGCAGCTCGCGGATGTTGCGAATCTCAACTGCGAGTCAGCGCCCGATGCAGCGAGGAAGGCTCACCCCGCCCGCCCTTGAGAGAAGGCCAGGTGATGGTCGTGGGCGAGAGCGTCACGATGACCGGCTTGATCTTCTTGGACGACACCTTGAGCATGGGCACGCCCGAGGTGAGTTGCTTCGGGAG
This sequence comes from Cutaneotrichosporon dermatis, assembly GCA_020011015.1. Classification (NCBI taxonomy): domain Eukaryota; kingdom Fungi; phylum Basidiomycota; class Tremellomycetes; order Trichosporonales; family Trichosporonaceae; genus Cutaneotrichosporon; species Cutaneotrichosporon dermatis. Next base: position 792,129 of record JAIGNX010000002.1, on the reverse strand, counting down.
GCCGGAAGCAAGCTCTTCGGCTCCATCTCCTTTGGCGCTGGCCATGGGTGGCCGTGTGCGAGTGTAGGGTGAATGAGAGGATGCTACAACAGGACGGTGTACATGGGTTTAAATGTAACAGCGAGACTGACTGCGGATTGAGGGGCTCAGCGGGCAGCGGGCGCGAGATCGCGCGTCACGGCGGAACCGAACTTGAGCGGCTGGGCATACCTAGGTACAAACAGGGTGGAGGCGTCATAAAAAGGGCTGGGCTGTGTGTGATCCGCACTCAACGCCGTAAATCTCGGAACGTAACTCGGCCACTCGTGGAATGGATAGACACAGCCGCCGCCCGGGGTTCGATTCTTGGGCGTAGAATGGGGGGCGATTCGTATCCAGCGGCTGTTTCATATGAGCGATTATAACAAGATCTGTATTCATCACTACTCTCTCATCTTTACCCAATTACTGAGCACAGGTCTTTCTTGTTCGCTTCCACAAAGTACTCCTGGCATGGAACGTCTCAGTGCGAACAGCTACCCTCGATGATCCATCTTCACGGCCAGAGTGATCGAAGCAAGCTGCTGTCGCCGGTCCTTCGCAACAGTATGTGGTTATGTTGTCCAGGCAGCATCGTGTCGATTGGTACATATAGTCCCAGCCTGCTTACAGATGCCCTTCATACAGAGGTAATCGCCGCCAGCCTCGAGGTCTACTGTCCTATTCCCCTCTCGCATCAGACCACCGCCCGTTGTTGAGCGTCTGTTTCCACTCAAGGCTGCTTCCACTCCAGCCAACTGCGAGCACTGACATCTGGCCCTCTCACCCCCGCACTCAGATCACGTTCTCTCCACGGCCCGACACACATCAGCCTGCTTTGATCCACTCACCAAACCCGGCTGAAACGCAGCCCCGCATTTCGCTGCGGTGCTTGGTGACCAGAAGCACGTACCCCTCGGCCAACACATTGTCCACCTCATCTCACCATCATTCCCCCGCCGCCCCATTGGCTCCTGACCCGCTCGATATCTCACATGCGTGCGTGGCTCCAGATCTGCCCCGCTGGGGAAGTGACTACCGTGCCATTTAATCCGACATCTCGGTATCGTTGTATCGTTGGCTCGCCCGTCGCTCTCCCAAGCATTCCACATCCACAGACCGCTACGACCCCTCTTAGACACCTTGGCCTCCTCCCCACCGTCATCTTGATCTCGCGCACAATCCTCCCGTTGACAATGCCGACTCCCCGATACCCCGCATCACTGTGGCTATGTATAAAGTCTTTCTCGTGGAGGAGAATGGTCTGTCCTGCCCTCCCCTCGCCGCCTCTGACAGCATACCTTTACCCAGTACAATGGCCGCCTTCGCCGAGCTCACCCCCTTCTTCACCGGTAACCAACAATGGGCGAGTCGCGTCAACGCGTCTGAGCCCGAGTTCCTCCCGAAGCTCGCGGACGGCCAGGCTCCTCCCGTGCTCTGGATCGGCTGCGCCGACTCGCGTACCCCCGAGACGACCGTCACTGGAGCCAAGCCCGGAGACATCTTCGTTCACGTAAGTCGTCCACGGCAATGGGCGGGCAGACGTTCTGCGGAGACCCCGGGGAGGGGTATCGAGATCACCCTCGCACCTACCCCCGTCCAGACATGATGAGATCAGATCGCTAACCGAACAGCGCAACGTCGCGAACCAGGTACGCCTCCCAGCCCTTGGCCCTGCTGAGAGCTCGACCACTGATTCCAGTTCCTCTGTGACGACGTCTCGGCCAACGCCGTCCTGAACTACGCTGTGCTCCACCTCGGTGTCCAGCACGGTGAGGAGCGCACTGACTGCCGACCAGAGATCCACTAACCCCCAGTCGTCGTCGTCGGCCACACAGCGTGTGGAGGGTGCAAGGCCGCCTTCGCCTCTGAGAAGCCCAAGCCGGACTCTGGCGTGCCCGAGCACCCCCTGTCCGCCTGGCTCGACCCGCTCATCAAGCTCCGCCACTCGCTGCCCGAGGGCGCGGGGCTCGACGACCTCATGCGCGAGAATGTGCGCGCCGGCGTGCGCAACGTCGTCCAGTCGTCTGTGAGTGCTGGCCCCGCCTGAGAGAGGAAAGGGGCTGACGGCAGACGCTCAAGGAGGCGTGGGGCGCGGGCAAGCAGGTGTTCGTCCACGGCTGGATTTACGACCTCGCCACGGGTCTCATCTCGGATCTTGGGATGACGCAGGGACCGCAGTAGGTAGAAGCATAGATAGCAGTGACGGTCGGATAGGCTGGCCTGAGGCGCAAATTAGATGACGCTTGGTGCCACAGCCCGTGGAATGGGGACGACAGTGCGAAAATCCCAGATCTGCTGCAGTGTCGCGCAAACGTGCGCGTGGCCCGAGTGGAACGGCGAGAGATCTGGGCGATGAGGTCGCAGAGATAGGTTTCTCCGTAGGTATAATGCATATCCGCGTCGTGGTCTGTGAGCCCCCAGAGAAAAGGTTATCGCAAGCGACAGGCGGAGAGGAGGTATGGTATGGAGCATTCCGGCGCGGATGGGACTTGGAGAACTGTGCATCGCCGTAACAGTGGATGTCGCTTGTCCACATGAGAGAATCTTCCTACCCTCGACTTCCATTAGCTCCAACGCAGAGCGCATTCTGGCTTGCGGATGCTGTTTCGTCAACTAAGTGGCTCGTCTTGTGCCACAGAGGGACAATAAAGTCCTCTCCTGGATATACGGATATACCAGAGATCCGCTTGTGCCTGGTAGATATTGCCCAGTTTCACTCGCCAACAAGGGCCATCAAAGTGCATCGTTCATCACTCAATCCCACATCCAGAGCTGCCTCGGACCCCTATCCTGCCCCACTCCTCCGCTGCGATGACGCCCCTCGCCAGTGGCCCAGCGTGGCGCGCCATTCCGTCCGGCATCGCGCTCCGGGTGCGCGCCACGCCGCGCGCCAGCGTGAACGCAGTGCGTGGCCTCGTCGGACTCCCCAGCTCCGACCAAGGAGGGATGATGGCGCTGAGCGTCGCGACCACGGCCGCGCCCTCGGACGGGGCGGCGAATAAGCAGATCGCGCTTATCGTCGCTAAGGCGCTCAGCGTGCCGCGGAGTGCGGCGCGCGTCGTCGCTGGCTCGACAGGGCGGGTGAAGCGCGTCGAGGTCGAGGGCGATGCCACCGTCTTGGCCGCGCGGCTGGACGAGCTGTGTCGCTCATGAACCGAGACTGTTGATCGAACACTTGAGGTTCTTCTCCTTGGCGTTCGACTGTGGGCTCGGCGAGATACCGCGACGCCATTGGCCGGGGACCCCGCGAGAACAATAGACGCGGTGGCGCTAGGGCTCGCGCGAGCGTGCTTTTGTCCTGCTAGAGCCAAGATCCACATGCCCACTCCCACGGTCCTCGGACACGGACCAGAGACACATCCACAGGCCGTCATATGCACGAGCTCGCACGTCGTCTGGGTGAGGTGGGCATGCGCGTGCCTGCGATCCTCGCTTCCTCACCATCACACCATCGATGGGCCGGCTGCTGCTCGCGCTCGCCGCCATCCCTCTCCTCACCATGCTGTACTGCTCATTGCGGACCGTAAATCTCCGCACCTCTCCATCACTCTCTTTCCTCTCGCGCGCCATGTCCACCGCCCGACCACCCGCGTCATCGTCGTCGGCTCGGGTCTCGCCGGCCTCTCCGCCGCTCACACACTGCGCTGCAGCGCGGTGCGCCCGTGCACATGCTGGACCGCGCGCCGAAGCCGGGCGGAAACTCGATCAAGGCGAGCTCAGGCATCAACGGCGCCGGCACGCCGTGGCAGGCGGCGGTGGGCGTCATTGACTCCGAAGCCACGTTCTACGAGGACACGGTGCGCTCCGCGGGCGCGCTTCCGCTCGTCCGAGGTCGTCAACAGGGCGGCGCTGGTGGGCAAGCTGAGCGCCGAGTCGGCGGCGCAGTCGGCTGGCTCGTCGACGACGTCGGCGTCGACCTGAGTGTCGTGGCTATGCTCGGCGGCCACAGCGTGCCCCGCACCCACCGCGGAGGCGGCAAGCTGCCTCCTGGCGCGGCGATCGTGCTCGGGCTGCTGGAGAAGTGCAAGGCCAACGCCAACTTCACGCTCACCTCCAATGCGGAGGTGACAGGCCTCACGGCCAGTGAGGGCGCAGTCACGGGTGTCAAGTACACACACGATGGGAACGAGGCAGAGCTGGACGGTGCGGTCGTCTTCGCGGCCGGCGGGTTTGCCGGCGACCGTGCTCTTCTGGCCACCCACAGGCCCGATCTGGCCGGCATGCCATCGACGAACGACGACCGGCCCGGTGCCCATTCTCTCCTCACGGAGCTCGGCGTCCCGCTGGTCGACATGGACAGCGTCCAGGTCCACCCCACGGGCTTTGTCGACCCGGCGTCGCCGCACGCGCCCATCAAGTTCCTGGCTGGCGAGATGCTGCGCGGCGAGGGCGGCATCCTCCTCAACCCCCAGGGCAAGCGGTTCGTCAACGAGCTCGGCACACGCGCGGCCGTCTCGGCCGCTATTATGGCGCGCGAGGCAGACGCCAACGCGGAGGAGGATAGCGACATCCGGCAATGGGGCACGACGATCCTCCTGGACCCAGGGCGTCCGAGGCGGCCAAGTCGCACATCGGGTTCTATGCGTTCAAAGGTCTTCTGCGCAAAGTGCGCGTCGCCGACCTGCCCCCAGACACCATCGCGTCTGTGGACGAGTACGCTGCAGCCGCTGCGTCCGGCGCCGAGGACGCGTTCGGACGCCGCTCGTATGGCCGCTGGAGCCTACCTCCCGGTGAGGTGAATCGCGACGCCGAGGTGTACGTCGGCACTGTGACGCCCGTGACGCACTTCACGATGGGCGGCGCGGCCTTCGACAAGGGGCGAGGGTGCTCCGCCAGAAGGGAGAGGCGCTCGAGCCCGTGCCAGGCCTCTGGGGGGCGGGCGAGATCACGGGCGGCGTGCATGGGGATAACCGGCTAGGCGGGAGCTCGCTGCTCGAGTGCGTTGTGTTCGGGCGCACGGCGGGTGCGGCCGCCGCCTCTGCTGTTGTGGACTGACGGCGGGGATGTGGGGTGATGACGACTGGCACGGAGGCCGCGGAACATGAGTAGATTCGCCATGTAATTGTTTGGTTCGGCCACGTTCCTTGTCTGACGACTCGGATTCTCTGTATCACTCGCTCTCATTCCCGAAGTAGATGGCCCCGCGTGGACGTCACATGGACGTGCGTACGCTACCATGTCCGGCTAGCGAGCTCGCTAGCATGCATGCGCGAACTCAGGTCTCAAGTTAGTGCGACACCGGCCACGACATCCGCACGGGCTGGGCACGCCGCGCCACGAAGCGATGCGGCCATCGCCGGCTGGTTCATGCGCTCCAGGGCGGCGGGGCACCACCCGACGAGCCGGCCCGGCAATCGACATGTCGCCGAGAAGTTAGTTGGCCGCATTCCTCTAGCGCACGACCATTGGTGCCATTGGCATCGCTTAGCATAGGACGGGAATGCATGACCACCCCTACTCCCCACTCCCTCCCGTCCTGGCCTTATAGATAATACTCCCCTCTCACTCTGCCTACCACTCCAACGTTCAACCCCATCGCTACTCTCACACACAATGGTCACGGCCGACTTCGTCGAGAAGATCCTCACTACCCCGCCTGGTGGGCCCCGGCCGGAGGTCACGCCCGCACAGGCTGAGGCGCTGAAGGCTTTCAAGGCCCACTTCGGTCCCGACTTCACGGTGGACGGGGACAAGCTGAGCGATCGCGAGAAGATGTGGCTTGTGAGTTGGCGTTGAGGCCGCGCTGACCTGGGCAGTCGCAGGAGACGCTGTTGCGATACCTCCGAGGTGAGTATGCCGGGTCAGGTAGCGCACAGGCTGGTCATGTAGGCGAGCGTGTCTCTCGTCTTCGCCTCCCTTCCCTCCCCAGCTGCTGCGTGACACTGGCACGACACCTCCATTCCCGTTCCCGAAGTCGCTCGAGAGCTACGGCCTCTCGCTCCTCTCGCTCACAGCAGCCACCCACGGCGACATCCCCGCCGCCATCACCCGCCTCGAGGCGACGCTCCGCTTCCGCCGCTCGCTCAACCTCTACGACTTCGACGCCACCGCCAAGCTCGCCGAGGAGGAGACCAAGCACGGCACGCGCTTCATCGCGGGCTGGAACGGCACCCGGCCCGTCAACTACATCTTCCTGAACCGCAACCCGCTCCCGCTCGAGGACCGGAAGATGATCCACAACATGTTCCTGTTCGAGCGCATGATGGATCTCACCCCAGCCGGCCAGCAGGAGATCTGCACCGTCTTCAACTTTGGCGGCAAGAAGGAGGGCCCGACGCCGGGGCTGGGGTCGACCAAGGAGATGCTCGACAACTACGACAAGCACTATCCCTTCCAGCCGAGCCTGACGCTGCTCCAGGACATGGGGTGGGCGATGAAGGCGTTTGTGAATATGGTGTGGCCGTTCATCGGGGCCGAGCAGCGGGAGAAGACCGTGACGAAGACTGGCGAGCAGGCCGTCAAGGACGGGCAGTTCGTCGCCGACTCGCTCATCAAGAAGTGCGGTGGCGCGCTGGATGTGAGTCAAGACAGGGGAGAAGAGGCTGACGGCAGTTCGAGTACGACCACAGTCTCTACTGGCCGACGCTGCTGCGCATCACCAAGGCCCGCCGCGAGGCATACCTTGCCAACTGGCTCAAGCTGGGCCAGCCGGAGATCGGGCGGTCCGAGTTCGACTGGAAGTTTGTCTAGGCGAGGGGCAGAGGAGTGGAACAAGGGGTGCTGTGAGCCAGTTTGATAGTTGAGGGAGGAGGGTTGGCGAATACCAAGAGACCGGAGGTCTGCTTGTATCGACCCCGCCACCGTAGGATATCTAACGCAGTGTACTTTCTGAATGGATAAGAATCAAAGGACCGCCAAGCGGGCGCTGCTTGGCAGACTATCACTGGACGGGCACTCCTCCGAAGTGCAGGTGTCCCAGACCTTTGCGTCTTCTGAACTTGTTTCCCGCTACATCCCATCGCCTGCAATGTCTCCAGAGTGCATCTCAGTCCACCACGACTCATCATCACTCTTCTAGAGTGAAGGAGCTCGCCGGGAACAGCTCCAAGGTGGCTATAGGCCGTCCGCGAACCATGCAAACATAAGCCTTCGCTCGTTCGTTTAGCTCAGTGGGAGAGCGTTCGCTTCACACGCGAAAGGTCGTGAGTTCGAAACTCACAATGAACACGTTCTTTTTGCGCGGGCGCGTCTCTCGTGGTGGCGCGGGTCTTCGTGGCGCCCGCGCGGGCGCCGCAATCGACGCGCGCGCCCCGTTCCTCCAGCCCTTCAGCCTAGCCCTATTGGTTTGTAGCTGGGGCTGCACGGCCAACATGCCCCGCCCCTCCTCTCCCTTCGCACTCGTCCCTTGCACTGTAGGCTATGCTCCCGAACCGTCAGAGCGAGAATGGCAGCCGCGCAGATCACTCTGGCGCCTGGACTTTTTTTGCTCCCTTGTTACGTCATATGAATTCCATATCAGCAACAGCTTGAACCGATTAGCGAAGTCTATTCGCGGCCGGCCTCGCCGCGTCGTCACCATCCAGAACCCAACATCTCGTCACGCCCAAAAACTATCATAACAACCACACCATCACCCATCTTGCCACTCCCACTCAAGAGCTAAGGATGCCACCTCGCAAGGGGAAGAAGAAGGCAGCTCCGGCAGTCGCCGACGACAGCGACGGCAGCGCGGTGGAGGGCAGCGTCGCTGAGCGAACCCGGCGCCGAGCGAAGCAATCCGACAGCGAGCACGAGGGCGAGAGGAAGGGCAAGGCGGAGAAGGGGGAGAGAAAACCCGCCCCGCTCAACCTCGAGGGCGCCAAGCTCCACAAGGCCGAGCTCGCCAAGGACCCCAAGGAGAAGGACCATGTCCCCCAGCACCAGCACCTCCAGAGCGAGGAGACGTCGGCGGCGTCGAGCGCGGTCGGCACGCCGCTGAGCGAGAGAGGCGCGCCGTTCACGGGCTCGACGGCGGCGTCGCACCCCGGGGCTGGGCGGAGGCTCAGGCAGCGGTTTGCGGATATGACGCGCGAGCTGGGGAAGGGCGCGGAGGAGCTGAGTGTGCGCATCCGGCGCAAGGTGAGTACCGCGAACGGGGGGGGTGAAGGGTGGGGCTGACTCCAGGATGATGGGGCCTTCAAGGTGCGTCGTGGCGAGGCTGGGCGAGCCCAAGAGAGGACGAGGCGAGGGTGCGCTTGGGATGGGGCGAGGCGCAGGAGGGAAGGAGGGGCGACGGGAGGGAGGGATTGCGAGGAAGGCGAGACGAGGCAACAGAGGTGCAGACTTGGAGCCGGAGGTGCAGGGAGAACCACGCTGACGACAGGTCGTCGGTGCGTCCACCTGATCCCAGCGAAGTAGACAGAGCAGGAACTGACATGCAGCCCCCGGAACACCGTACGACGAGCTGGGTGAGTCCTTCCCCGGACCCCAGATCCCCGACCCCGCTGATCGCAGAATTACACGACGCCGAACATCCGAGCCACAAGCGCCGCCGGCGTCGCGAGGAGAAGGGATGGAAGAAGTGGTTTGTGGGCCGCCGCGTCCTCTTCCCACTGTAAGTTGCACTCAGACTAGTCTGCGTCATCGCCGTGTGCCCTCAACAAGGATGTTATGCTTGGCGGCTTCGCCGTGCAAGCAGTGGGGCGCATCCCCGCCCCGCTCTTTCTGCGCCTGCAGCTCAGCCCCGGCACTACCGCCGCACTCCGCCACCGCTGGCTTGCCTCCGCACGCAGGCTGACCCCAGTGCATTCGCCCTCGGCATGGGCGCTGTGTGGAGCGCGACGCAGCCCGAGCTGCTCGGTGGCGAACTGACGGATCTGTGGCCGATGCTGCAGAACGACATGAACAACTTCCTCGGCAACCTGACGATGCTGGATAGTGAGTGCGCGCGCGGCGTGCCAGGCCGATTTCGATGGACGAGTGGCGGTCCGGATTGGGAACAGGAGGGACTGCACTGTTGAGTGAAGAGCGCTTCTGCCAGCGCAGCGGGACGAGGGGAAGGCAGAGCGAGGACGCTGGAAGGGCCGATTGGGATTAGGGCCGCCAGACATAAAGTACACTGTGCTGCACCGCTCCGCAGAGGCACATTGACGAACGTCGCTAACCACAGCGGCCAAGAAGGCCATCTTCGAGTCCCGCGACTTCACCATTGGCGACAACCTCGCCACCGAGCTCGGGCTGGAGGCGACACACCCGATCATCATGATGCCGGGTGTCGTCACTTCGGGCCTGGAGAGCTGGAGTACTGATCCAGTTGCGCGCGGCTGGTTCCGCTCTCGTCTCTGGGTGAGTTTAGCATCTGCACCACCGCAAGACGACGCTTCTACATCGCTCGACTTGGGCGTGCTGACCTCAGGGCACTTCCACCATGATCCGCGCTGTCCTCACCGACAAAGACCGTTGGGTGGAGGCTATGGCCGTCGACCTCGAGACCGGCCTCGACCCGCCCGGCTATAAGGTCCGCGCGGCGCAAGGACTAGACGCCGCGTCAGAGTTCATCCAGGGCTACTGGGTGTGGCAGAAGGTGGTGCAGAACCTCGCCGCGATCGGGTACGACACCAGCACGATGGACCTCGCGGCATACGACTGGCGGCTGTCGTACCACAACCTCGAAGTCCGGGACGCTTACCTGACCCGCCTGAAGACGAAGATCGAGCTTATGCACAAGCTCACAGGGAAGAAGGCTGTGCTGGCCTCGCATTCGTGAGTCCAAGGCGCCGAAGGTGGGCTGACGGCAGGATGGGCGCGTCGCTCATGATGGTGAGCCGGAGTGGCTGTGGTACGCGAGCGACCTTGAAGGCCACGGGCAGCTAATGGTACCCCACAATAGTAGCTGACCGCAGTACTTCCTCAAATGGGTCGAGGCCGAGCCCGATGCGTACGGATTTGGCGGCGGCGGTGGCCCAGACTGGGTAGAGACGCACCTCGAGGCCTGGATCAACATCGCCGGCACGCTCCTCGGCGTCCCCAAGGCCATGACGGCGTTCATGTCCGGGGAGATGCGCGACACGGTCGAGATTGTGAGCAGCTCAAATGGGGCCGACAGTGCTGACAGCAGAACCCGCTCGGCTCGTACGTCCTGGAGAAATTCTTCTCGCGCAAGGAGCGCGCGGAAATGTTCCGCCGGTGGCCGGGCGCGAGCTCGATGTACATGAAGGTGGGTGCCAGCGTGGTCAAAACTGACAGCAGGGCGGCAACCGCATCTGGGGTGACCTGGACAGTGCGCCGGTGAGTCCTCCTCATCTTCAGCTGGAAGGAATGGTAGCTGACGACAGGACGACCCGCCCAACGCGACGGACACGTATGGCCGCTTCTTCTCATTCCGGCGCACGTCGTCGACATCCGAGAAGGATATGGACCACATGAGCATTTACCCGAACCTGACGATCGACGAGACGGTGCCGTACGTGCTCGAGCACACGTCGTCGACGTACCAGCGCATGTTTGCGTCCAACTACAGTGTGGGCTTTGAGACGTCGACGGCGCAGCTCAAGGCGAACGCGAAGGACCATACCAAGTGGAGCAACCCGCTCGAGGTGGAGCTCCCGAATGCGCCGAGCATGAAGATCTACTGTGTCTACGGGCACGGCAAGGAGACTGAGGTGGGTGGCTGTGTGGGGGCGGGTGCCACTGCGAGGGCGAGGGCTGGCTGGCTGGGCAGGCGCGTTCGAACAATGCGTGTGCGAAGATGTACAGAGAAGAGGGCGGGGGTGAATCCGATGGCAGATGCTGACCCCAGCGCGCGTACTGGTACGTCAAGGGCGAGTTCGAGGAGGGCGAGGGCCGCGACGCCATCTCCTACGTGAGTGTGAGCTATCCCGTCACCTTCCAGAGACTGACGGCAGTGCGATTCGGCCGACGATGCATGCGAACGCACGCCCGGCGACTTCCCGCTCATGCGCTCGCACCGGATCGACAACGAGGTGTCGATCAAGGGCACGCTGCCAGAGGTGCGGTCTGGCGTCAAGTTCAGCGACGGTGACGGGACGATCGCGACCGTCGGTCTGGGCGCGATGTGCGTGCGCGGGTGGAAGGGCAAGACGCGGTGGAACCCTGCTGGCATCAAGGTTGTTACGCATGGTGAGTGGGGGTGGTGGGATGTGCGATGTAGGGCGCGAAGGGCGGTGTTTGGAGGGAGGTTTGAGTTCGCCCGAGTCTGGAACGTGTCGAGCGATCTGGGGTCATCTGTATGCCACGGCACCGTTCCAGGCCCAGCATCTGCTGTCGGTGGCGATCAGTCGATCGCGGGAGATCGCTCATCGCAACACGGCACGCCAACTAGCGTCGCACGACCACTCCGTTCTGTCATACGACGGTCGCTGACCCCAGAAATCAACCACCAGCCAGACGCGCTCGACCTGCGAGGCGGTGCGCTGACCGCCGACCACGTGGACATCCTCGGCTCGTCGCCGCTCAACTCTGCCGTCCTGAAGGTGGCAGGCGCGGCGCGGCGACCTGGTCGAGCAGCAGATCGGGTCCAAGATCGAGGAGTATGTCGACAAGATGCAGTGGGACTAGGCGGCGGCGGGTAGGTGGGCTAGGCCAAGCCTGCATGGGTGGTCCAGCTAGGGCGCAGGGCGGGGCGACCAGCTGTGGGCAAGGGGAGACGGCGTCGATGCTGTGAAGCTGTGAAGCTGCGGTGCCAAGACGCGAGCCGTTGGAACCGGCCTCACGACGCTCACGACGCTCACGACGCCCTCGCCGTCGGGAGGCTACCGGACAAGGCAGGTACTTTGCATCGCCGTGGAAAGAGGCAGTGGAGGGACGACCGGAACCTAATTCGTAGAGTTTGCGCTTAGGCGCATTATGCTACATGCTAGATGGGATTATGCATTACAGCGGGCCGGCCGAGCGAAGCGAGGCTGCGCGAGCGGCGAGCGCGCGAACTCAGCGGAGTGAGCAGCAGGGAGTCGCGAGCGCAGTGGGTGGGAGTCGGTGGGAGGTGAGGTGAGTGTGGGAGACCGGGCCTGTCATGATCCCGGCGGAACGAGCCTCAAGCTACAGGGCGTCGACACTGTTGTGAGGTTGTTTAGAGGGAGGGCACGACTACGAGTACGACTACGACGAAGAGTGGCACGAGGGCGGAGGCACCGCGTTTCAGAGGTAGCGTTTCAAGGTTTGTAGGCTCCGGATTCTGCCGAGTGGGCCGGGGCGATAGCAGATGTCAGCAGATTCAGTGCTTGTGTTTGTCGTATGTGAGTGGTAGGGTGGTGGGTACTCGTGTGTATTGGGTGGGTAGACTGGGAGATGCATTTCCATCCTGCCTGCATTGCTGGCTTCTCGGTTGATGAGGTACGTATGGCTCTGCTCACCACCGTACAGTCATTGCATGGGCGCCTACACCCCGGCAGGCGCAGGACGCAGACCCGAGATGAGCAAGCTCGATTCCCAGGCCATCTCCCAGCCGCTCATCGCCCAGCCGACCCAGCCGACCGACATAGGCAGCGACAGACACCACCGCCATAGGCACAGCTCCCTCAAGCGCTGGGGCTCCGGGCTCTGCGTCCTGGGTGTTGATTAGATCTCTTGATCTTGATCTCTGGGATCTTGATCTGGGGCCAACTCGATTCCTACAGTACGTCAACCCTCCCAGTTCTGACGCAGCCCCAAGCCCCAGCGTTGAGCCCGATGCCCTGCCCAGCTCCGCCCATCTCCGTCCATCTCGGCGCCGCCCGCAGCTCCGATGTCGTCACACAACGAACACTTGTGTCAGACAGAGCCGACGTCAGCATACCGCAGCAGCGGCATGGCCAAGCAGCACGCAAGTGGCCAAGTGGCCAAGCTGTGCATTCCGTCTCGGCGATTCTTGGAGGCAAGGAATGCATGACGACATGTTCTTGTTGACGATGGAGCGGGCACGTGAATCATGCGATCGGACGTGGGCGTGACACAATGTGCGGGATGCGAAGGCAGGCGCGGGAGGTGGGCACGTGAGCGTGAGCACCTCGTCACTCTGCGGTTCGTACATGAGCGGGAAGTGCGCATTAGACGCTGGGCGCCCGCGGTCCTGCTCATGCTCGTGCTCGTGTGCATCGGAAGCGTAGCAGGAGCGCACGATCGCATATTGGGAGCTGGGCAGCAGGAGCGCACGATCGCAGTTTGTTGCGACAGGAGGAGTGCGCGATTGCAGTATGCTGGGAACAAGGCCACAAGCACACGGTCGGAGTGTGGGAGCAAGGGAGAGATGCGGAGCCCTGGTGCGTAGCAGCGCAAGATCGCAGTGGCGGGCAAGGAAGAGTAGGATGGAGCCCTCGTGTGGATGTGGAGAGCCACAGAGGCCGACGCAGGAGAGAGGGTGGCGCACGACCACGCCTCACAACCCGCCCCCAACAGTCATGTGTGAAGGCTGGTCGTTCCAAGACTTGCCCAGACTGCCAAACACGCTAGAGGCAGAGCCACAGGGCATGGTTGGCAGGCCCGCAGGCCCAGCACGCCCAGCTTTTGTTTAGTCGGTCTCGGCAGGTCGCCATGCATGTTTGGCAGCTGGACTCGCCGTCGCAATGTTTGGCCATGTTTGGCCATGTTTGGCCAGTCTGGGCAAGTCTGTCATGTCGGCGACCCGTCGGACAGTCGATCGCCCATCACATGTATCGCTGGTCCGTAGCTCCGTAGATATCGGCGCTCTGTGCGCCCGTGCGAAGCCCCGTTCCTAGACTCACACCACTCCCGAGCTCCCAGGTCCCACCGTCCACCGTCTATTCTCAGCTGATGACGGCAGACGGCAGATGAGCATGCACAGCGTCCAGCACCGCACCCCTCCTCGGCCATTGCTAGCGCTACCGTCCCTCCCGCTCCGCTCGGAGCAGGGCGAGCAGGGCGAGCAGTGAGAGCAGGGCTGGGACGGCCGCGTTGGGCCGCGCGGCAATCCGCTCTCGCCTCGCAGGTCGGCCAATGAGCCGATGACGGAGCTCGACCTGACGGCCTCACTGGTGTTGACAGAGCGCCCGGTGGCGGTGGCGGTAGGGACGCCCGAAATCCATCGACATTCCGTGGCCAGCGGCCGCCGACATTACGCGCTAGCGGTCGGCGTGCCGTGTCAGTGTCAAGCAGGGTAATACGTACAAGCATCCATCTCCGATGGAATTCATACCAGGAGAGCGGAGAGGGACAGGAGAGCAAGAAGGAGGAGAGGAGAGAGAGAGTACAAGACGGAGATGACGTGCAGGTTCTTTGCAAGTCCTATTTACAGGGAGAAAGTGTCCATGGTGCCTTGATCAGGATTCCCACATGATCTCTCTCTTTCTACTCCCAGGGACCTTGGAAGACCGCTCACTGGGTCGTCGTTTGTCTCACTTTCGCGTCCTGAAACAAATCCGCTGGGCAAAGTGCGAGAGAGGGAGAGAGAGAGAGGGAGTCATGCGAGCCCCCGCATTCCTTACCCTGAGCGAATTTGTTTACTGGGCAGGCAGGCATCACCGGTCTTTCCGCTCTCACCCGCGCCGACTCTCTAGTCCAAAGAGCATAGGCCGTGTCCACGCGCCACACAATCAACATGTGATGCGTGCGTATGCGGTGCGTGTGCGTGTGCGTTTGTTCATGTGGATTTGATGGTTCGTTGATGTAGTGGCATGACAGTTGAGAGCAGTACCCCAGGTTCGCGCAGTCCGTCGGTCGGTCTGTCGGTCGAGAGACAGAGCGAGTCGATATGAAGCATGTCAGCGACAGAGTCCAGTCTATTGCGCATTGTTTGTGTCGGCCCCGCGATCCTTGGCATTTCTTACAAGCGCCCCTACTCCGTTGGGTATTAAGCCAAGTAAAGTGCCGAGCCGTGCCAAGATTAAGGAAAAGGAAAAGGAAAACAACGAGTCCTAACCGTCGAGCACTAAATGACCCTGGAGAGTTAAAGGGAGGCGTTCCTTGTGAGCCTGCCTTGGTAGCCCCCGGTGGTGTAGACGCACGACAGAGCAGCGCGAGCAGACGAGTAGCGCGAGTAAGATGTGAGCGGACTAGTTGTGGCTTGTAATATCCTTCTTGCACAGCCCCTCCCCACTCTCTCTCTCCGTGTTTCCCGTCAATCCTGCCGTCCTGTGCTATCTCTTGGCTCTTACTCGCCTTCCGTAGCAATGCATTGGCGCTTGGCTTTGAGATCAACGTTTCTTGGTACCGAGTCTTGGTTCATGCCTAATAGCCAATGGTTTGATGCCGATTTTCAGTCAGTCTCTCTGTCTCCCTTGGCTCTTGTGCCCCCCCCCTCTGCCTAGCTGTGCCTGTAGCCGGTCTTCCCTCACCGCTCTCCTCTCCTCTCTCTCTCTCTCCCCCTTTACGCCACCCCTTTTTGCTGTGCCTACCCATTTCGCCCTTCCCACTTCCTTCCCTCTTGTACCTAGCCAGTTCTATCAACCGAACGGGCCACAAGGACCCATGAGCATTTAGGTTTCCCAGCAACTCCGTCGTCTACTTTCATCGACCGGTCTCTCGTCTTCCTCCCCCCCCCCTTCTCTACCCTGTACCCCGCTTGATCCTCCTCCCTCTCCCCCTCTCCCCCTCTCCCCCCTCTCCCCCTCTGCCCTCCTGCATTGACCCCCTTATCCTCACAACAATCCACAAACCCGAGAGAGCCTTCTGTCCATCAACACACAGACCCATACATACCCATACAGCTACATCCCATCCCATACATACCTAGTCCTCCCCACCCATCCATCTCTCATCTTCACCTTCCCCCCCCTCTCCCTTCCTTCTCTCATCTTCCCTCTTCATTCTTTCCCATCTCTTACTCTCCTAACCTTTCACACTCGTCATCCTCCTCTTTCTCTTCGCTACATCCCTCTCTCTATCCCCTTCCCCCCGCTTCCCTCTTGGGCAAACACCACCCCATCACACGAGTGACGCCTTTTGCCGCCAATCCTCGCTTTGTCGCAACACAGCCCGTCCGTCACTGCCTCGCTTGACCACACACACACTCCTCGGCTCAAAGCGCACAGCCCCAAGTCTAGTCTTCAACACCTCACTCGCGAGCGTCAGGTGTCCCTCGCCGCCTGGACATTTTACACTTCCATCTCATTCTTTGGTCCTTCAAGCTAAACATTACGACCTAATTTCCATCACCCAATCCTCCAACCTTCCTTCCTTCTTCCGTCATCATGGCCGGCACGATTCACCCCGTCGAGGCCGACCTTGGCGAACGCCCATACAGCCAACGCAGCGACTCGGGCGGTTATCACCCATCAGAGATGCACGAGATGCACGACACCTCGCTCCTTGGCCCAAGTGGCGCAGTGCCCGCTCCCTCCGTCCTCTCGCGCGACTCGACCTATACCTCTCTCGCACCCTCCGTCAAGTCGCACGGTGCTCGCTCCTCATGGGGCAGCAACAAGATGCTCGCCGTCGGCGAGGCTCCCGTTGCTGGATCTGCTGTAAGTGTTGTTTCCTTGACACCGCGGTCGTCTCTCCGTACTTTCTAGACACGCGCATCCCCTTGCGTTACAACCCGCGTCTCGCTTGGGCCGACGCGCAACCCATCGTCCTCCCGCTGATCGTGTTTTAGCTCCCAAGCGGTGCCGCCGCAGGCCACGTCCCACGCGTTGGATCCGGACTGCAGCACGGATACACATCTCCATACGATGCCGAGAACGTCGGCTCGTACGCCCCAGCTGGCGCCGTCCCGACCGCCCCCGACTACGAGAAGACCCCAGCGTGGGCATCCGAGAACAACCAGCGTAAACGCAAGTCCAGGAAGTGGCTTTGGGCCCTACTTGCCCTGATCTGCTTGATCTGTCTTGGTGTTGGTCTTGGCGTCGGTCTTGGCCTCGGATTGAACAACAACAAGGACAACGCCAAGTCGGGAAGCGACAACAGCAACGCCGAGACCGATTCGGCTGGCCACACTACCGGCACTGCCGACGACAAGCCTACTGCCACCACCTCGGATGCCTCCCCGACCGCCAGCGCTACTCCCGTCTCGGGCGGCTTTGGCTCTATCATTACTCTTGAGGACGGTTCCACCATGACCTACGAGAACCAGTTTGGCGGTCACTGGTACTGGGACCCTGCCGACCCGTTTAACAACAACGCTCAGGTCAACTCGTGGACTAAGCCTCTCAACCAGAGCTGGGACTATGCCACGGACGTTATCCAGGGTGTCAACCTCGGCGGCTGGCTTAACACTGAGCCTTTCATCGTTCCTGGTCTTTACGAGCGTTACCCCAGTGGCCCCGCCGGCACTTCCGTCGACGAGTACACGCTTTCCATCAACATGGGTGACAATCTCACCGCTGCGATGACCGAGCACTACGAGACCTTTGTCACCGAGAGGGACTTTATGGAGATTGCCGCCGCGGGTCTCAACTGGATTCGTCTTCCCATCGGTCACTGGGCCGTCGGGACGTACCCTGGCGAGCCGTACCTTGAGCGTGTCTCCTGGACCTATGTCCTCAAGGCCATCCAGTGGGCTCGCAAGTACGGAATCCGTCTCAACCTCGACCTGCACACCGCCCCTGGTTCGCAGAACGGCTGGAACCACTCTGGCAAGCTCGGAGGAACCGCCGGAATCAACTGGATGAAGGGCCCCATGGGCCTTGCCAACGCTCAGCGCACGCTCGAGTACCTTCGCACCTTGGCCCAGTTCATCTCTCAGGACCAGTACAAGGACGTCATCCCCATGTTCGGTTTCCTCAACGAGCCCAACGGTGCCAGCATTGACGGCCGTGACAACGGCCTTGGCGCCAAGCGGACTGTCGGTACTTTCTACCTCGCGGCCTACAACACTATCCGCGCTGTTACCGGCTACGGTGAGGGCAACGGTCCCATGATTGCGATGCACGATGCTTTCCTTGGTGTCGACAGGTGGTGGGACTTCCTCCGTGGTGCCGACCGTCTTGCCGTCGACCAGCACCAGTACCTCGTCTTCCAGGACCAGATGACAGGTACGCTCGACCAGAACAAGCACCGCCCTTGCGCGGTTTGGGCCTTGCGCACCAACCAGACCTCGATCTACTTCGGCGCCAACAACGCCGGCGAGTGGTCGGGTGCTGTCAACGACTGTGGCCAGTGGGTCAACGGTGTCGGTCAGGGCCAGCGCTACGACGGCACCTTTGAGGGCTACTCCGGCCTGGGTATCGGCTCGTGCGACTACTGGAACGACTACACCCAGTGGGACCAGACGACTCGTGACGGCATGCGCGCTTGGATCAGCTCTTCCATGGACGCTTTCCAGAACTTCTTCTTCTGGACTTGGCGCATCGGAAACGGCACCACCACCGTTCCCTCGCCCAACCCCATGTGGCACTACCGTCTCGGATGGAAGGAGGGCTGGATCCCCTCGGACCCCCGTACTGTCCAGGGTACTTGCGCTGCTGCTGGTACCCCTGGCGAGGTGTTCCCTATGCAGTTCACCGACGGCTGGATGGTGGGCAAGGACGTCCAGCCGCTTCCTGCCTCCCAGACCGCCAACTACACTTGGCCACCAGCGTCGTTTACCGACGTCTCTCCGGCTCAGATGGCCCTGATCCCGCAGTACACCCAGACCGGCACTCCCATCACTCTTCCGGCTGCGACGTACACCAACCCGGCCAACCCGACCGAGACCTTTGACGCTGGCAGCGGTTGGGCCAACCCCAGCGACAGTCCACGCGGGGCCTACGTCCCCGTAGCCAACTGCGAGTACCCCGCTGTGTACGACCCAGTGGGTGGCATCGGTCCTGGCATGTGCGGAGCGGGCGCGACCCAACCCGCCGTCCGTCGCTCCCCTGCTCCATCTCCGTCGCGTTAGAGCGTCCACGATACTGTCGACGACGATATACAACCCAAAACCTCCCATTTTACCCTACGGACACTCTGGTTTAATACCACCACCCCACGACCAAATCAACCATCATCCTCCGTGCCGCCTTGTATACCACCAACCCACTCATCCGTCTGGCATTGCTGATTATCTCATCGCGCTGGCTCTATTCTCCAAAGGTCATCTGGCAGTCAATGTTTTTATAGCTTCAATGGACATTTAGCCGTACCGGTGCTGGCGCATGGCGAGCGAGAAGTGGCGCAGGGCGATGAGAGAAGCAGCGGGCACTTGGGACTGATGATGCTAGACTGTCATCATTGCAGAAGTGTCGTACACGGGCCATCCCGTCCTAGGCCAGTACGCCAGTCGCACTCTGGAGGTGCGCGGCGATCCATGCGCGCGCACGCGTCGCGTCTAACTCTATTCGGCTCCACCTCGCTAAGCCGTTCCGGCAACTCTGGCAACTCTGGCGCCTGGGGCTCGTCGGCGCCGCATACCACCTCGCTTCGTGATCTCGTTATGCACCCCTGACCACGTCGCATCCGCAGTCCATGCACGTCCGTGCGCATCCGTGCGCATCCTCGCATGTCTGTGCGAGTCTGTGCCCTCCTGGAGCCGATTGCGCTAGCGCACAACGCGTCGAACGTTCGTTTAGGTCGGCAGGTGGCATCAGCAGACCAGCAGACGCTTGGCCGCGAGCACCTCGCTTCCGACGGAATCCGGGTGGCGTCCCCCGTCCCTGCCCGCTGGCCGCTGGATCTCTCGGTCTATTGACAGAAACAGAAACGGCTGGACTGGTGGATGGCTGGATTGGCTGGGTGCACGACGCGCCCCCGCCCGCGCCGCATTGTTTCGGTCCGCCCACATTCCTCACTCCCAAGGCTGGTGCGGTGCGGAGAGCTGTGCGGAGGCTGGTGGCTCGCGCGCCTCTTCGGTCGGTCTGGACGAATTCATGCCATGCGGCCACGCGGGTAGCGGTTCGCACGACTATGCGCACGTATTCATACTCTATAACAACGACGGACACGGACAACGGAAAGTGGACCGGACAGAATGCACAACTCGCCACGTCAGGACTAACACGGACGGACGGCTCTATACGCCGCCATCCCGCTCACCGCAACGCCTCGCCCACGCGCGGATCTGGATCTGATTCTCGAGCCACGGGACACGATCTCGTTCCGCCCAGATCGAGATCCCGTGAATCAGAGGCTCGAGCATTCAGATAACAGCCCGTGCGGAGGCCGTTGCCACCGCCACAACTCCCTGCTCTAACAATAACTCATGCTCATGCAACACGCTCTTTCCCCGACATAGACGCAGGAGTGGACACCACCTACTGCCAGCACTTGCGCAACTGGGCGACCTCGGTGTGGATGCGCGCCGGCAGCGGGCGGGTGACGATCTCGAGCACGGCGAGCGCGAGCGCGACGGGCCAGCTGAGCACGGCCCAGAACGGTGCGAAGAGCGAGCGCACACTCTCCGCGTACGCGAGGACGATGCGCGCAAGAGTCGTCGGGACGCCCCGCCGGCGCGCAGGGTGCATCGGCTCCAGCGGGGGCGTGGCGCCGAACGTGGGCGATTTGACCAGCGACAGCGCGGAGAGGACGGCGTCCTCGACGCGGCTCCCCGGGCAGCCGGTCCAGCCGCCGACGAAGCTGATCCGGCGCGAGTTCTGGATTTCCGCCACGTCACGCGTGCCAGTCGGCCGGTGCGGGACAGCGTACGTGCTCCCCGGCGAGGTGGCCGTGAGCGCGACGCCGCCGAGGTCCTGGATCTTGCCCATGTTGTACGTCCTGATGTCAGCTGGGGGTATGGCTATCGGAGCTCACAAGGAGATCTGCTGCGTGCGGCCGGGCACCGAGCTGTCGTACGCTGGCGGGGCGGGGACCGAGACATAGCGCACGGCAGCATCGCGGCTGGTCACGCCGACGGAGGGAGAGACGTCGATGCCGGACCACTCGGGGCCGTCCAGAACAGCTTGCTCCTCCTCAGATGCCCAGCCGCCGGCCTTGAGGAGCTTGAGTGCTCTGTTCGATGGAACCCTGGGATGAGCTACTGCGCCATACATGGGGACTCACGCAAGGATCACATGGTCGTAGATGTGGTGCGCGCCGCCCGACTCGACGAGGCGCACGCCGTAGTCGTGCGAGGTGATCGACACAATCTCCGTGTTGAGGTGGAGGTTCTCGGGGGGGACGACAGACGACAGGTTCTCGACGAGCGCGTTCCTGCTGTCAGCTCGGTGCCAAGGGAATGGGTTCAGCTGCGTCCCACCGCCGGCCTACTCACCCCCCGCCGTTGACCGCCATCCACTGCGACTGCGCGTGGCTCTGGAGCGCCTTGATGACAGCACCAGCCGGCATAGACAGTGCCGCGAAGTCGTCGAGGACCATCCAGAGCTGCGCGATTTGGGGCTGTGGTCAGCTCAACCCTAGATCAAGTAAAACGCACGAGGAGATAGTCGTTGAACAGCTGGGGCGAGTACCGCTCCCGCGCGAGATAGTCGCCGAGGGACACGTCGTCGTCCGCCTCGGCGCAGTAGTGGAAGCGGAGGATGTCGAAGCGCAGCCGCCATGCGCGGGGGTTGAGTCTGGGCGTCAGCTCGGCGTCGGGAGATGCTACAGGCCAACGGTGCTCACAGGCTGGCGGGGGACGGAGTGATGCGCCGCCCGTCGCGGGTGATGCCGAGGGACACGTCCGTCTTGCGCGTGGGCACGTTGAGGAGCATGAGAAGCGCTGCGAGCGTCGGCGACCCCGAGGCGCTGAATGCCATCTGTCGTTAGTGCGTGTGTAGGAGGGAAGTACACACGAGTCCGCTGTGCGTCAGCATGTCTTCTGTGTCCTGCCGGTGTCCTTCGTTGCCCGCGCCCCGACGCCTTCCCTACCCCCTTCCCTCCAACTGTGCTTCTTCCACGCCCCTACTTGGCCAGTAGCACTCACGTATCCACGATGCATGGGTCTTTGCCTTCGCCTGATATGTTAGCTCGTTACTCGTCGATCCCCCAGCTACGCACGATCGTAGGACATGCCGCGCACCTGGCCGCCCGCGACACCGGCGCTCTCGTAGATATTGACTTCGTGCTCCGAGTGTTTCTTGAGGAACTGGTGTCAGCTGAAGCGACGGCGCTATAGCTTACCCAGAGCGCCGAGAGGCCCGACACGCCCGAGCCGACGATAGCGACGCGCATGTCGGTTTTGTTATGAGAGGATGGGGGGTGATTAATGAGAGGATGGGGGAAGGTAGCGCGGAAGTGGGGATTAAGGTCGCGTTGGAGAAGCTCCAACTGTAGAGTAGAGATGGACAAGAGACAAGAGACAAGAGGCAAGAGAAATGTGAATGAATGAATGGGTGTGGACAGCTGGGAATGATGTGGGGCTACGAAACGCGTCAAGAGTCTGGAGTCTGGATCATCGACGCGCCCTGTCAGTGGCGTCCACTTTGCCTTTCAAGCTCGCTCGCATGCACAAATTTCCACCGCCGCACTCCCACAGCCCGCTGCCCACCACTCGGCGCGCGGACCGGCATGCGGCATACACGGCACGTTTTCTGGCTGGGTGGGGCAGAAAAAAGTTGGACTGCCGTCGTTAAGTACAGTGTGAACTGGAGCGTATCTTGTGGGGACATAACGCGGGGCCGCGAGCCGCGACCGTGATGGATGGACGAGGGACGAGGCACGACAACAACAAAGCCGGCGGCAGGAGCGTGACGTCATGGCCATCGGGGCTTTTGCGTTGCAGGGTGAGGAGGCCTGCCAGATAAGATGTTATGCATGAGTAGAGTTGTCGAGGTCCATGCACCGCCATTCTGTGAGTTTGTGGCAGGTGACGGCTTGCGACCATGGATACGACGCTTATACTCGATAGTGGTGCAAATGGAGCGGAATGTGGTGCTGGGCAGTGCAGTGGAGCGAGTTGGCGCTTGCGTTGCTATCGTCGCCATCGGAGCTTGCTGTCGCGACTCGTAGCCCTAAGCCTCATGCATATATGCCAACCCTGCCAACCCCGCCACCGGCGCCTCCAACTCGCTACACGATGGCCGAGTACGTCCCACCCTCGCCTCGCTTGCACTAACCCAAGACCGCCGACAGATCCAATCCAGCACCAGCCGGTCCGCCGTCTCCTTTTCGCTGCTGACAGCAGAAAGCGATGGGCGCAATGACGGCCCAGCCGACGGACGCCGTCAACGCCGACCAAACGAAAGAGCTCCAGCCGCAGGGGACGCAGGAGCGCGAGTACGACGACGGCGGGTGCTGTGGGCGATGCTGCGACCTGTCCGACTGCGCGGACTGCATCCGCACGTGTCTTGACTGCTTCTGCTGTGGGAATTACTGAGGGCTGCGTCTTGCAGCAGCCGTGGGCAGGGCGACGGGGGTGTAACCCATCCTGTCGACTACTGTAGCGTTGTTGCTATCCCGTGCCCGATGATTGCACGCCACCTCCTGTCTCCACATCTCCGCTTCATCCCTTCACGTCTCGGTGAGGCCCGGCGCTGCCGTCACCTAGCGCCGACCAAGATCCAAATCGCCAAGAGCTCTAGTATACCATACGTGTGTGCGCAAGAGACCGCATGCCGACCCGGCATAGTACAAGCGGGCTGCGAGTGGATTCGTTGTATGTAAGACGATGATCATAGCTGCATGACATACCTCAGTCCATCACTGCCGACGGCTTCGACTGGTGTGACCAGCTGATGTGAGGCGTGATCAGCATCCGGCCCGGGTGCAGTTGGCCCAACCTTACTCCGATGGAACTTGAGTCACAGCCTCCGTAGCCCCGAGCCAGCAACGAGCTGGAAGCCTCTGAGCTGAGGGGTAGGAGGAACTGCACGCCGCCTGGCATGCATTTATCTCGCCTTGGCTAGGCCGCCGATCCCCGCGGCTCACGCGCACCACCGCCACTCCCTAGATGAGTTCATCGATCAAGGTATCAACAGCGTCTGAACTATTTATGTCGATCCCCCGATCGTCCAGAGGCACCAGGCAGTGCGCTAGTCCAGTTCTCAGTTCATCGCCTTGGCATGTTTTACACCATCCGGACTTCGGGGTCGCTCACCGGCGTCCGTCAGTTGCGGTGGTGTCAGGGGCGTTGATGCCGATGAACGTGTGTTATGGACCTTGCCCGCTCAGTTGCCATACCCCGCCGCGATAAGATATATCCTCACATCTCTCGCTCTCAACCAACACCCAAACATCCACTGGTCATGGCCGAGTACGTCCCCAAGCAAAGAACCCACTCCAGCTCACACACAGGCAAAACCCAGATCCGATCCAGCACGAGCCGGTACGCCCCCGTCCCCGTCCCCGCTAACCCCAGAAAGCGATGGCGGGAATGACAATGACGCCCCACCTTCCGACGATGGGCGGGCACACGATCGAGGACGACGACGGCTGCTGCACTTGCAGCCCCACTTGCGACCGGTCGGACGCGTCCGACTGCATCAACGAGTATCTCAGCCTGCTGTGCTGCACGCACGGGACGCGGCCGTGGTAGGCGCCCGTCCGGGCCAGGAGGTAGGCGTTGGGCGGTTTGTAGCTTTAGATGCCGTGGTCGCCGGGCATAATAGGCGAGGGGTTGTAGCTTTAGACATCAGTCGGCGGGCGTAGCTGGACGCGAGGGCGGTGTGGCGTTCACGAGAGAACCAGAAGGGCTGAGTCAAAGCACACACAGCAAGTTTGTCTTCCGCGCGGCATTGGCAGCTCGTCCGCGTCTGGAGCACTGAGGTGCAAGGTGCGCGACACCTTGCCCTCGCCATTAGCCCCAGCAGTCAGTACAGTGAGCGAAGTGCAGAGGCACGCAGGGAGCTGTAGTGATACATACAGCGCGTCTATATTATACAATGCGCGGACCGTTGAGTGATGTCGGTCGTGTTCCTCCCCGTCCCTCTCGGCCATTCTCCGATGCCAATGCTCGCACGCCGCCAACGGCGGCTCCAATGTGGTGTCTCCGGCGACTCGCCTCTCCTCCTCTGTCGCCGCGCGCTCGTCTCCTGCCGAGACTCGCTGGCGCTGGATTAATGCGCCTCGACATCCTCCATGCCGCAGCACACCTTGAGCGCGCGCTGCATCGAGTCGCGGGACGCGTCGAAGGGCGGCGTCTCGTTGAGGTACGACTCGAGGGCGTCGCGCAGCCGGTCGGCCGAGAGGCGGTTGATCATCGACGGGTGGGCGAAGCGCTGCTGTCAGCGGGGTTGTGTGCGGGGAGGGTCATGGGCCCGGGGGGGGGCGGGGGGGCACTGAGGGGGGAGCGTGCTCGGCTCCGGTCGGAGCGTCTGCCCATCTGCTCATACGCCCCCCACGGCTCCTCACACAGTCGGCTCGGCTCGGCTCGGGCTGCCCCCTCGCCTTCGCCTACTCACAGGGTTGGCATTCGGCGGCGTGTTCACGCCACTGCGGAAGTTGCGCGCGGGGGGCAGCCCGACGAGGCGGCGGGCCGTGTTGAGGCGCGCCTCGTCGTACTGGTCGAGCCGGGTGAGGGCGCCGCGGAGCTCGTGGCGCAGCGTCTGGATCTCCTCCTGCATCTGCACGAGGACGCGGTAGAGCGGGTTGAACGGGTCGCGGATGCGCGTCCAGTCTGGTGTGAGCGGGGGCTATGGTATTGGGCTTGGCGGGGAGAGGCGTGGGAGGGGGGTCAGGTGGCCGTGGCTGGAGGCTGAGGCTGGGTGCAAGCCTTTGGCATGCCCATTCCCAAGGAGAACATGGCAAGCGACCTGCATTCTCACCCAGCCTCCGGTAGCCCTCCGGCCAGATCCTCCATCCTTGCGTCGCTGCCTCCACCTCGCCGCCACCTCGCTGCGCTCGGTGTCCGGCGTTCGGCGTACTCACCATCGGCATGCTCCATCAACGTCGACTTCCACTTGCGCGCAGCCTCCTTGTCGGCCTCCTGGAAGACGGGCGACGCAATCGCCGTCTCGGCGAGCTCGATGGCCTCGGCAATCGCCTCGGCGCTGGGCGGCAGCGGGATCCCGCTGAACTCGCGCTCGTAGTGCTGCAGCAGCTTGTACCGCGTGTGCGGGAGCTGCTTGGCGATCTCGTCTGGGAAGGGGATGGACATGGTGTGGTCGGGTGGTCGGTGTAGGCGAAGGTGGATGTTGCTCAGTAGATGAGTGTAGTGGTACGGGGAAGCGGCGTCATGAGATGACAGCTTTTATCGTGCAGCCCTAATCTACATGGAAAAGCTGATCTGCGCGCCACGCCCGAAGGCTCGAGGCCTCGAGGCCTCGAGGGCCCAGCCTCGTCCTCAGTCCTCAGCCTCAGTCCCGAGTCAGAGCCAAGCCCAAGGCCCAAAGACAAAGCCGCACATATGCCCACCCACGCCTCGCCCAGAAACTTAGTCCCCGAGCGGCGCCGGCGACCGCTCACGCCTGGCCTTGTTCGTTATTTGGCTCCTCTGGCTTGGCTTGGCTCTGGCTCTGCCTCTGGACCTGGGGCTTGGTGTGCGCTCGATCTAATCGCCGGCCAGCCGCGATCTGTAATCCTATCCGACCCCTTCCACGCCCGGCCGTTCGGGGGTCGGGGGTCGGGTGACAAACAATTCAAGACGAGACGAGGCTGGACAGCTGGAAATCTGCATCTCCTGCCAACTCCGACGATCAGCGATCCGGCACGACCCACATGGACCACGTGTCGGCGTTCTGCCGCGTCTTAGGAGGCGGTCGCGGACACCCGGGGATGCCCGTCCCTGCCGCCCAGAGCCATGCCCGTACTAAGCCGAAAAAGGCACCGCATCCACCGCGCCCCTGCGGTGGTCCATGCGCGGCCCAAGCTCGCCCAGGAGGAAACAACGTGGCTTGACGCCGCCCAACGCCCGCACCTCGTCTTGTGCGTCTACAGTTGAGATTCCTACTGGTCGTATACGCACATGCTAGCCGTAGCTATTCCGTAGCTATTCCGTAGCGGGCGTCCCTTGTCCATCTCCTTGCGATGCGTACCGGCGTAAGGCGGCGTACCCCGCAATCGGCGCCCAGCTGTGTAGATCCATGACTGCATGACTGTGCCTACTACCTGGCGCCCAACATCTCGCCCAGACGCCACTGACGCTACGTTGCCTCGCGATCCTACGCCTCAGGCGGGCGCTCAACGACATCCACAAGCTCCTTCCACTGCGCCATCGCGTCGACGTCCGCGCCGAGGCCCTTCGCGTCGGCCGCCAGCGCGTCAATGTCAGCCCGCATCTGGCGCCGGAACCGCTCGTCCTCCTCCGCCGTATCTGACGACTGCGCCGTGTTGGAACCAAACAACGAGAAGCCGCTCTTCTTGCTCTTCCGGTGTCGCCGGAGCAGGTCCTCCGTCTTGCGGACGGAGGCGAGGATGCTCGCGTACTGCGCGAGCACGTGCTCGACGACAGCGCCGGACCATTCGGCGCGGTACGCGCGGAGGGCGGGGCGCGCGTCGAGGAACGTATGCAGCGGCCGCAGGACGGAGGGGACGAAGTGGGACGCGGTCGTCGCTGGTTTCGCGGGGGCAGCGCGGAACTGGGAGGCGACGGAGCGGACGTGCTTGAGCGGCTCGGCACAGCGGCGTTGGAGGATCGAGATGATGCGTTTCGCGTACGGCTGCGTCGAGAGGGCGAGGGGAAACTCGACGTCGAGGTCCTGGAGCGCCTTGAGGCCGCGGATGCGCGAGCACAGCTCGTCGACGTCGGCGACTGCCGAGGCTGCAAAGCGCAGTGCGGCGTCGTCTTGGCCTGCGTCGTCGTCGCTGCCAGCCTTGTAGCTTGAGAGCGTGGTTGACAGCCACGTGGCGTAGCGCGAGACGATCTGGAGGCCGAGTCGCCAGAATCGATGTGACAGTTCTGGGAGGTAGACGTCAGATGCCCAGCACTGGCGGAAGGCATCCCATGCCGCTGAACTCTGAGGCAGGATCCACGGCGATGACGACGACGAGGCGAGATTGGTCGGGACTGGTGCAGCGAGAGCGCCCTCGAGGGCAGCCACGATCTCCTTCCACCGCAGTTGGAAGTAGACCGGCAGCTGCCATCGCCGTTCAAAGGACTCGTAGGGCTGACTGGTGCGCATAGCCACGACTGCCTCTGCGGTCGGCGCGGCGTTCTCCAGCAGGGTGATGAACTTGTGCGTCGTGGTGTAGTGCTTGTGGAGCTCGTCCGGGCGGCCAGCAGCGAAGATCGTGCTGCCGAGATTATCCACGATAGCAGAACATATCTCTGGCCAGAGCACGCGCGCGAAGAAGTCAAACTTGGGGGACACGACGTGTGCCAAATTCAGCAGCGGAGCGTATCCCTCAACCTGGACGAGCACGCGGTTATACAGCTGGGCAAGGTTACTCGCCTCCTCTAGCCGGCTGCGCTCCTCGCCAGGCCGCGGTACCTCCGGCGCCACGGGCGCGACGGGCGACACCAGCGCGCTCGCCGTAATCGTCTTGGAGCAGAACGCCCTCACCGACCGCCGCACCACGTCCTCCGCCTCCCCCCACCCCTCGATCGAGTCGTACGTCTTCAGACACTGCCGCAGCTCGCCTTCGTCCCGCCGCTCCAGCGCCGACGTGAGCAGCGCCGACAGGTCGCGGCTCAGGCGCCCGCGCAGCGCGTCGATCTGCGGCGACACGCTGTCGGCAATCTTGCACTTCTCGGCACGCGCCTTGCCGCGCAGGTACACGAGCTGGGTGTACTCGTTCGCGAGGCGGGTGACGACCTTGCCGCGCTCGTCGTCGCTGCTCTCGAGTGCCTGGGCGCGCGCAAGCGTCTCGAAGAGGCGCTGCAGGAGGTCGAGGAGTGCCTTCTCCTCGCGCAGCGCCGCGCGCTCGTCCAGCTTGCCCTGGACCGCGTCCTGGTGGTTCTTGAGCACGTCGCGCACGACCTGGAGTCAGCCGAGGATGTCGACCCGCCAACACCGCCACACCGCTCACCTCGACCTCGCCGCGCAGCATCCCCAGCGGCCGCTCCAACCCCTTCAATCTCTCCGTCTCGCCGCGCAGCCCTGTTCCCAGCGATATGAACTCCTCGTAGTCGTCGTTGATGAGCTGCACCAGCTCCTCCCTCAGTTCGGCGAGGTATGACCGCAACTCGGCGCGCAGCTCGTCCAGCGGAATATGGATGCGGGAGAGCAAGAAGGCGTCCACGTCGAACTTGGAGCCGGCGAGCAGGGCGTGGTCATGCGACAGCGGGAGGAGGGACGGCAGGTCGAGCGAGTGCTGCGCGCTCGACGCCGAGTCGAGCTCCCCGTCGGCCTCCCCAGCCCCAGGCCTGGATGGACCATGATTCTGCGATGGCGGCGGTGGTGGGTCGTCGGCCCGCAAAGGCGTCCCCACGGCGGCCATTGCGTGTCGATCAAGTCTGGAGAAGTGGAAGGTTGGATGTCAAGTGATGCACGCGCACTCGATCTTGACGTGGCTAAGGTCATGGTGGAGGTGGCCGTGCCTGAGCCGCGGGCGGCTTGGAGGTCTACTTTTCGGCCAACGTTCATCGAGCTCGACTGCACACCATCCACCACCATGGCCGACGACGTCCAACGCGATTCCAAGACGCCCAAGGCGCCCCTCAACATCCCGGCGGGGAACAGCCCCATCACCCCGGACGCGGAGCGGGCCTTCAACCCGGCCGAGGAGCAGTTGACAGGCGACTTCTGGGGAGATCGCATCAAGGCGCTCAAGGTAGGTTTGGTTTGTCCGGTCCACCTCCTTCTTGCATAATAAGGTCGTGCTGGGGCGGTGACCTAGGATAGAGGAGGAGGATAGGTAGAGCCGGGCGAGGCTCCAGGAGCGAGAGGACTCGACGGACGGCTGTTATCGACCCCGCACACGCTTGCGATGCTACATCGCTAACCCCAGCGCGTGTCCCTCGACGACTTTGAGCGCGCAAAGTCCATGCCATGTTTGCGCGAGTCGTCCCTGTACGCTATTGCTGGCGGCGCTGGGTTGGGAGCCATCCGGTTCTTGGGAACAAGGAGTGAGTAACAAGTAATGGACGAACGCTGATCGCACAGGGGTCCACAACTCGTGCACCTGGGCTGTTCTCGGTGGCTGCGCCATCGCCATCGGCAGTTGGTAAGTGTCTTTGTCCTAGTCCACGGGTCAGTGCTAACGCCAGGGAAATGTGCAACAGGCAGAGGAGGGAGGAGCTCGCCAACATGCGCATGATCCAAGAAAAGTTCCCTCACCGACACATCTCCAACCTCAAGAAGAGGGGCAGGACTGGCAGCCACCAAAAGACGACAGCAGCAGCGCATAGAACGATACCGCTCTCCACGACACCATCACCGTTCAATCGTATCACACTACTAGCACATATGACATGCAGAGATTCATGGACTCGGCAAACTACTGCTATAAAGGCGTTCACCGCGCCAGGGGGATCATAGACACTCTAAAGGTCGGCATCGTCCTCGTGGGAGGAGCGTTGGCAGCGGCCTCCAGCTCCTTCTCGTACTGGTGCATAAGGTTCTGGTCGACAGTAACCTCAGGGGGGCGAGGGCGGGGCGGCGACGAACTCGAGGGCTCTGGTTGCCGACGAGCTTGCGTGCGAGCCAGAGGAAGGGCTTCTCGAAGTTGTAGTTGGACTTGGCCGAGATCTCGAAGTACTGGAGGTTCTCTGTCGCGTCGTATAGAGTATTGTTACAGCAGCTGTTCGACGCACTCTTGCGGTGGAAGGTGACGTTGCCGGTCTTGACCTTGCGCTCCTGAGAGGGCGTCAGCATCTCCCCTTCTGTGACTTCTGATCGCGCCCAAACACACCTTCACGTCGACCTTGTTGCCGCAGAGAACGATGGGGATGTTCTCGCAACACGCTCGAGGTCACGGTGCCAGTTGGGGACGTTCTTGTAGGTGATACGCGAGGTAACGTCGAACATGATGATACCGCACTGTCCCTGGATGTAGTAGCCGTCACGGAGACCGCCGAACTTCTCCTGGCCGGCGGTGTCCCAGACGTTGAAGCAGATGGTGCCCTGTTTTGGTCAGCACGTCCTGGGTGGCAAACATCGAGTCGGGCCAAAATCAGTTGATGACACATACGAAGTTCTGATAGGCGTCAGGTGTTCTGTCTCATGCTCAGGCAAGCAGCGCAACGTACGGTGTGGAACTTCAAGGGGTGGACCTCGACACCGAGGGTGGCTGGGAAGAGTTAGCTTAGTCGAGCCGGGGCCAGCGGTCGTCGTCTCGCGCAGCACTCGAGCGCGAAGGGCGTGTGCAGCAGCTGCGCGAGTGGCGAGGTTCGCATCGTCTCGACGTACCGATGTACTTCTTCTCGAACTCGCCTGCGAGGATGTAGCTCTGGACTAGGGACTGGTGCAGGAGAGAGCTGTCGGATGAAACTTACCAGTCAGGTGGCGCTTGACGAAAGTGGTCTGAGCACGATCAGCTTTGATCCAACGATTTATGTTGAGCAACCTACCTTGCCTGTATGCGTGCAGCACAGAGAGCAATGTCAGTACAAATGTTGAAGCGTCGTGATGTATACGTACCCTGCGGAAAGCGTCAGCAGCTGCAGAATATGCGTCAAAGTCATTCGAGGAAGGTCGTCGTGGCAGGCGACCTCCACTGTAGAAGAACTTGGTGTAAACTTACGGTACCGCCGTCACCGCAAAGGACGAGCTTGAAGTGGCAGCGTTCTGCTCAGCCATTTTGAATCTAGTGTGGTCTATAAGTAGGGAGGTAAGGGGAAAGGTGACGAGTAGTCTTTTGTAGATGAGAGAGTTGAAGATGGAAGGATTGATGGCGAGCAGCAGCGCAAGTTGAATGTTGGTGTGTGATCCCACCCAGCTTGCTTCCCCGTCTCTCGCCGCTGAAGCCCCTTGCCTCCCCCTCTCCTCTCTCTCTTTCTGCTCCCCCCAGTTCTCGCATGGCAGGCCAGGGTAAGGGCAGCACACCCAAAGAATTTTCCATTACCTCATTTTTGGGATTTTCTCCCGTCGCCATTTGGAAGCGTCCAGCAACTCTAATACAACGCCACGTGTATCCGCTTGCCATTAATGAGCCTATACAAAGTGAGCTCCTTCATTAGGGATGCTGACCTCCACATTCGATTGTTGACGTTCCTCGATCAACGATCGGCAGAGCCTCTCTTCCGTCTAACACTATCTCAATCACTTAGCCAAGATGCCACTCGAGGAACGCGAGAAAGGGCTCGTAAGTCGACTGCTACTCAAGGCTGAAGAGTCACTGACAGTGCGGCAAATGCCGCGGCCAGGCAGATCGCGAGCAACGTCATAAAGAAGGGGTGAAGGTGAGCGCTGGCAAGTGACGCTGTTCTGACGGCGCAGGGCGCTCAACTAGAAAGCAAAGATGGACGATTCGTCAACGTCACGGAGTCGATCGATGAGCGGCTCAAGAAGTCCACCGTCGGCCTAGTCACCCTAGAGGACTTCCGGAAGACCAAGGAAGACATCGAGGAAGAACAGCGCAAACTCGCGGCCAAGACTGCCGCGGAGAAGATGTGAGCTGGCGGGCTTACGCTTGAGCTGACAGCAGCTCGGCTGCAAAGAAGGCTAAGAAGGACAAGAAGAAGAAGCGTGCCATGCTGTCCTTTGCCGACGAGGAGGAGGAGGAACAGTCGTCAGCTGGCGAGAAGCGCTCCGCCGAGGAAGATGGTGAGCTGTCGTTGTGTCTTCCTTGGCTCACGCCAGACTCGTCTGCCAAGAGGAAGAAGCTGCTGAAGAACCCGGAAGTCGACACATCCTTCCTCCCCGACCGCGAGCGGAAGCTAAGGAGCGCGAGGAGCGAGAACAACTTCGACAGCAGTGGCTTGCCGAGCAGGAGCGCATCAAGAATGAGGTGATTGAAATCACGTACTCGTACTGGGACGGCAGTGGACACAGGAAGACGACTGAGGTGGGTTGCGTAGGCAGGTCTGTCGCTTACCCGTGCCAGTGCAAGAAGGGCGACGACATTGCCACCTTCCTCAGCAAATGCCGGGCTCAGACTCCAGAGCTGCGCGGAACAAGTGTGGACAACATGATGTATATCAAGGTGCGTGCGGAGCACCCGGTTTAGCTGACAGGCAGGAGGACCTGATCATTCCTCACGTATGCGACTCTTATCTACCGAGCTGACGTATAGCACTACACGTTCTACGACTTCATCGTCAACAAAGCGCGCGGCAAGTCGGGGCCACTCTTCAACTTCGATGTCCACGACGACATCCGTTTGATCTCTGACGCGACGAAGGAGAAGGACGAGAGTCACGCTGGAAAAGTTGTGGAGCGCTCGTGGTACAACCGTTTCAAGCATGTGAGCTTCCTTTCGCGTGGCCTTAGCTGACAGCAGATCTTCCCGGCGTCGCGTTGGGAAGTGTACGACCCAGACAAGGACTACGGCTCTTATGTGCGTGGCTAATGGTCCTCTGTTGCATAAGACATGCTGACGACAGAAAATTGCATAAGCTGCATCGTCTACTGCCTCTACCTTCCTGGGTCACCATGTTGTACATCTATATGCATGAATGTGAAGTCACCTGCTGCAGTACGGGTGATGGTCGCAAGACCGCGATTGCAGAAGTGGAGGCATCCCCGAGTCTCGGGCCTGGCCGTGGGCGCGTCAAGAATCGCCACCCAAATGTCAAAATTCTGACTCCTCACCATCCATCAACCCGTACATGTCGCTTGGCCGCCTCACCGCGGCCTTCACAGGACTCCTCCGCCGCCGCATTCTCACCGCTATGCCCGTAGCCGTCCGCTCCGCCTCCCCCTCCGAAGCCGAGCCCAGCGCCAAAAGGATCAAGCTTCCGCCAGAGCTCGAAGCGCCCCTCTACCGACACTCCCCTCCCTCCATTCCCTCCTCCCTTCCCCCCTCCACCGCCGACGGCGCTGCGTCAGCGTCGACTCCCGCCTCTCCTCCGGCCGGGAAGAAGAAGAAGCCGAAACAGCCCGCCAAGTCCGGCGCGTGGTCGATCATGCCCACGCCCGAGCAGGAGGCCGCGTCGGCCGCCGCGTGCGAGGCGGAGATGAACGAGCCGTTCGAGCTGGAGAAGAAGTACGCGTACGAGCTCGATTACCGGAACAAGCTCGTGCTCGCGCCCATGGTGCGCTCGGGCACGCTGCCGATGCGGTTGTTGGCGCTGTACCATGGCGCAGGGCTTGTGTGGACACCGGAGATTGTGGACAAGGCTATTATTGGCGCGGAGAGGAGCGTCGATCGTGAGTATTAGCGGGAGAAGCGCTGCTGTTCTCGACCGCGCACCTCTCCATGATCATCTAGATGGTTCGTGCATTTAGCTGACAACAGCCGTCACTGGAGTCATCACGTACCACAAGGGCCAGGGAGCCATCTGGACGACGCACCCCATCGAGAAGCCATTCGGTAAGTCAGCGCAGCCACTGGCTGTTTTCATGCAGCTGCGCTCATTCTCTTCATCAGCTAACACACAGTCATCTTCCAGGTCGGCTCGTCTGACCCCGAACTGGCCGCCCAGGCTGCCAAGATCGTCGCCCAAGACGTCTCCGGTATCGACCTGAACTGCGGCTGCCCCAAGCCCTTCTCAACCCACTCGGGCATGGGTGCCGCCCTCCTCTCCACCCCTGATCTTCTACTCAGCATCCTCCGTTCCCTCCTCCGGGCCGTCGACCTGCCTATTAGCTGCAAGATCCGTCTCCTCCCGGGACAGGAGGACACGCGGCACCTTGTCTCGCGCATCATTCGCACCGGTATCCGGAACCTGACGGTGCACTGCCGTACGCGCGACATGCGCCCGCGCGAGCGCGCGATCTGGGACCGGCTGGGCGATCTCGTCAAGCTCGGCGAGCGGCGCGGTATCAACGTCATCTGTAACGGCGACGGGGAGGGGTACGAGAACTGGGCCGCGATCAAGGAGCGCACCGGTAAGTTGCGGCAGCTGGGCCTCAGAGGATAGAGCTGACAGCAGGCGCGACATCGGCGATGCTTGCGCGCTCGGCCGAGACGAACCCGTCCGTGTTCCGCCCCGAGGGCCCGCTCGACAGCACCTCCGTCGTCATCCCCCAGTTCCTCAATGTCGCCGAGTACATCCAGAACAACTGGGGCAACACCAAGTTCCTGCTTATGCAGTTCAAGCCGTCGCCGTCGCCCATCTCGAACATGAGCAAGCAGGAGCGTAAGGACGCCAGTGAGGCTGTGGCGCGCTCCAAGAGCCAGGAGGAGCTGGCGGAGAAGATGGGGATCGAGATGGGCAAGGGCAAGGCATTCATGGATGAGCTCGAGGCCAAGCTCCGCGCGCGGCCAGAGTGGGATATTTTCCATGCCAGCGGAAGGGCTGGCGCCGTGGCGAGTGGAGAGGCAGTGGCGACTGAGCGCCCAGCCGCCATCGAGACTAAGCCCGCGGAGGAGGCCCCGGTTGAGAGTGAGGTGCAGGGAGAGGAGAGGGACGAGGTCGAGAGGGAGCAGCCCACCCCCATCGCCGCGACTGCATAGGACCCCAGCTCTAGATTAGTGTGCATGCTACATTATTGTACTATCAACAGCCGCGGGAGCCCGAGCTCGGTGCTCCCGGCGTCATCGTCCATCCATCCCAGCTGGCCCCCGTCTCCGAGGCCCTCCAGGACGGTAATATTCGTCGCGAGATCAGCGCGCACTCTCTCCGGCGCGCCGAGGGCGGCCATCAGCTCGTGCGCGTTCTGGAACCACTCGAGCGCAGTGCGCCGCGCGCTCGCTGCTGCTGCCCCGTCCACGCGGGCGGCAGCGTATGCCTCGTCGAGGGCGGCCTTGGCGGCCTCCCACGCGCTGAAGAGGGGCGGGGCAGGGTGGGAGCCGGTGCCCAGCGCGATCTTGTGCCGGAGCGCGAACTCTGGTCTGCTCGGGTCGCCGGTGGGTACGAGGGTGTAGAGCTGGGGTCAGCACGCAGTCGGTCATTCCAAATCCGGGAACG
Source organism: Cutaneotrichosporon dermatis (assembly GCA_020011015.1). NCBI lineage: Eukaryota > Fungi > Basidiomycota > Tremellomycetes > Trichosporonales > Trichosporonaceae > Cutaneotrichosporon > Cutaneotrichosporon dermatis. The sequence goes on along the minus strand of JAIGNX010000002.1, from coordinate 756,620 downwards.
GAGAGCATCTGCAAGGGCAGATCTGCGATGGCGAGAAGATCTGCCAAAGTGTTGAGGATCTAAGACACCAGCGATCCAGCACCGATCCAGGACGGATCCAGGGCGGCGCTAAGAAACAACTCACGATAAGCATCCCGGATGCGACGGCCGCCCACGCCCTCGCCCACTCGACGGGCGCATCATGCATGCCGAGCGCGAGGCGCGAGCTCGTCACTCGCAAGATCCACCACCACTGCGCGCGGCGCTCGTGCCGCGCCAGCAGACGGAGCGAGATTGCTGCGAGCGCGGCGGCGAGGTCGCTGTCGAGTGCGCGGGCGCGGAGGGCGGCGACGATCGGCGCGAAGGCGGGGTAGCCGCGAAGCTGGAGCCGCGCGGCTTGCGTGGCCTGGTCGCACCAGGTACGCGAGAGGTGCTGGAGCGCACGCCGGCGGCGTGGAGGGTTCTGGAGGCGGGAGGTGAGGCCTTGCACGAAGTTCTGGCGTGAGCGGTTGCTGCTTGACGTTGGTCCCATCCCGGCTCAACTCACTCCTGCCACGATGTCGCGCCACAGCACGAATGCGCGGCGGTCGTTGAGCACGGTGATTTCGCGGTCGAGGCGGTCGAGAACGCCAAGAGGAGCACCTGTCGCCGACGCAAGCCACTGGTCGACAAGGGCATCCCGCTCGAGGTCGTTGATAACTGCGCGATAGAGCGCGCGGACTATTGGGAGCATCTCGGGGAGGTTGGCGAGGTACTTTTCCACCATGGCGAGCGGCAAAGTGGCAATAACACGCGCTTGCCGGAGCTGAGAGATGGCGCCTAGCAGCGCCTCCCACATCTCGGCGTGGTTCGGGAAGCTCAAAGCGGGCAGAGGCATGTTCTGCCGCAGTAGACTGGCAATGTCATCGAACGCCCACGGCACAGGCTCAGGGGTGAGCTCCCCGTCGCCAGCCAACAAATCGTCATCCGCCCCAGGCTGGAGCCGGAGCTGGAGGGCCGCGATCCATCGTCCTCGCAAGCGCAGCCGGCGCACGACGCCGGCATAGACGTCGCGCTGGGCAAGCCAGCGCACTACGCCGTCAAGATAAGCGAGAACGTCGGGTACGCCCTCGCTCGTCTCGAGTGGGATGCCGTAGGGATCGAGCCAGATGTCTTCGCCGTCGCGCGCCACGCCGTTGGCGTCGCACAGTGCGTTGTAGGCCAGCTCGATGCCCTTGGCGTATCCGAGCACGAAGGCGCGCAGGGCCGCACAAGCGGAGTATGCGGCCAGGTACGCCGGATCAGACGGCGCGCGAGAGGGCACAATGTCGAGAGCGTTGTGGTAGTGCAGTGATGTGAAGACTGTTTGCGCGAGGGTGCCACCACGCAGCCAGGCGACCTCGCGAGCAGCCATTTCGTCCATTACCCAGCAGATTTGGTCTGGGCTGAGCGGCGCGCCTGGATCAAACTGGCCGTGGGGGTTGAAGTTCATGCCCCAGTCCATCTGGGGGTCCATCATCTGGATCGTTAGCGCGGATGCGGGAGATACACTTGCCTCGAGAGCGTTCATGGCTTCCATGTTGCTCAGTGTTGCGGGCTTGACCACCCCGCCAGGAGGAAGGTCTGCTGTCAGCGACATGGCCACCAACGGGTCCCATCAAAGCCTAGGAGCTCGCCACCACTCACTCTCCGCGGCGGCGCATAGCCATGCCTTGAGATCGGGCATGGTGGCCTAATTGCGTCTAGCGCGAGCGCGGGCGGGCGATGGTGTAAGTTGGAACAAGATGGATTTCGTCAGTGCGTTCGTTTGTCTAAAGGCTACTTCCTACCTAATCTCTCATCTTCCGTACTTGGGTCCTGGGTCCTAAGTCGTCTGCCATGCAGGGAATTCAAACAATTCGTAACAAAGGGCAATGGGGCCCCAATGTTTTCTTGACGTGGACTTTTCCTCTCACGTGGCTCGCCCTCCCCCTGAGGTATCACAGGCACCACCCAAGTCACGGTCCCCACGCTTGGCCTTCATCGCCTCTTTCAACGCGCTGCTGTGCATGCATCCAGACGCGCTGCGGCTTGGCTCATTAACATCTGTCAACCATCCATTTCTCCATCACACACCAACCGTCATGTCCAACTACGCGACATACCGCGATCCGTATGCCGAGCAGGGCGCCGAGTACCTCGACGACCGCGGACACCCGACTTCGGGCCCTCAGCACGGACAGGACCAGTACTACCCGCAGTACAACAGCTACGGCGACTCGCCTGGATTCGAGAAGACGACCCCCGACGATGTCGACGACACTGTTGCTGGAACGGAGCGTGAGCGCCCAGGTCGTCAGCACCTCGGTGGGCCGCCCGTGAGCAGCTTCGCCGCGATGGGTCCCCCGCCCAGGAGCACGGGTATCCTGCGTATGTGGCGCAAGGACGAGCGCGGCAAGCAGTGGACTCGCGTGAGTATCGGCTGCTAATGCTGGGGATCCAGAGGGGCGTATGTGACATACGATCCTGCAACCTGGCGGGTCAACTTGTGTGCAACTTGGCGCGAAGGAGGATGCGCGAGAAGCAGGTCGCTAACAGACAGGGTGGCGGTGCTCGGAGTACCTGTCGACTCTTCGTGTGCTGCATTACCATCACCATCCTCATCGTGATCTCCATACTTCTTACGATCCTTATGGTGCGTATTTTGACCTGTGAGGCTGTGGTCAAGCCGCAGCTCTACTCAGCTTCGCCGCAGTCCACGGATTGACTGACTTTCAGTACATTCGCCCGCCCAGTGTTACCCTCAACAACACTCTCGTGGACCCTACAACCGCGGTGTTCAACCTCGACAACAAGCAGATCCACCTTGACATCAAGCTTGACATTAGGTGTGTAGTTTTCGAGGCTTCAGTGGCTATGAAGAAGACGAGCTGACGACAGTGTCTCTAACCCCAACTGGTTCTCTGCCGACTTTAAACAGATTACTGCCAAGATCAAGCATCCTGGGCTTGATGGCGACTTTGGCGGCGGTTCCATCTACAACGCAGTCTTCCACGCGTACACGGCGTCGACGCTCGACTTCCCGTTACAGCTCAAGTAAGTCTTGTACTGGCCTAGTGGTTGTGTTGTCACGAGTTGCCATCGTTGTCCAGCTATAACTCGACGTGGCAACTCTCCACTGCGTACCATCATCTACCGCTTACACACCAGCTACTCGTCTTCAGCCGACCCGGATGGCAAGATGATCAGCGACATTGCCTCGAAATGTGGCCTCGGGAGCAGCAGCACCGCTGCAGGGGACATCACCATCGACTACAGCATCAAGTTGTGGCTCAGGATCCTGTCCGCGACCATCTCTCCGACCATCTCGGGTAGTACCTCGTTCGCTTGTCCCTTCAGTGGCTAGTGAACACAGCCGATCCCGCAGTAGTAGCAAGGGACATTGTAACAGTTAACCCCCCGCCGCAGTCCCCAACCACCATCTGACGCATTCTGCTCCGTATACCCCTGTAGAACGCGGTGCAACGCGGCATGCATCGCCAGACGCTTGTGTGTAGTTAGTAGAGAAAACAGTGTGATCTGATGACGCAGCAATGTGCACTGCACCTAACTTGGTACAAGTATAGTATGAAGAGCTCGCACCGCTCGCAGCAGAGGGAGAGGGAGACCACGTGGGAGTAGCTTGCACCGCGGCTCTAAGACTCGAAGTCCGTCCGGCAAGCACGCGTCCGGCGCGCTCATCGTTGCCGTGTGCCCCGCTCGCCGTCTTCGGCATTGTTAAGCCGTCAGCGGCGCCGGCGCACCGCGCGGCGAGGACGATAGTTGAGCGAGCCAGAGTGGAGGTTGATGGAGGCCCGAGCACGTCCGACGATGGAGTCCGAGTTGTCGCGAAGGGTCCACGTCATTATCAGTGACGCGGGACTCCACATAGTCAAGGTCGGAAATGGGGATCCGCGATCCGGTTGATGGCGGGAAATACAAGCCGGCGGTTGTGAGTGGTCAACGAGGTCAGGTAAGGCAGGGAGGTGGGCTTGAGCCTATGCCTCGTAGCCCCCGGCGACACGGTCCGTTCCCAGCGTCCAGGCGCGGGCTAGGAGTACAGGAGTTGGGCTAAGGAGCGCGACACCGATCCCAATAGGTCATCAACCTGTGCCGTGCCCCAGATTCCACCCCCTCGGTCACCCAGCGCCTTCCATAGATCCAACACCCCCGGTCGCCCTAGCCCATATACATTGGCCGACCCCAACCTACCCCATCTCACTTCTTCCATTCGCTCCATTCTCATTCTTCACTCCTCACCTCATCACCACCTACCCCCCACCAACCAAACTTAGACAGTGAGCACACCCATCCCCATCCCTCTAGTCACACGCTCACACAGCAGAAATGGTTAAGGCTGTTGTTTGCGGCGCCGCCGGTCAGTCATCTCCTCCCCACGTCACACCTTCCCCACGATCCGACTGGCATCAACGTGGCCTCGGATCGTAGCTGCAACCTTCCCTCCCGCAAAGCCCACTAACCCAGCAGGCGGTATCGGCCAGCCCCTCTCGCTCCTCCTCAAGCTCAACCCCTCCGTCACCGAGCTCTCGCTCTACGATGTCGTCAACGCCGTTGGTGTGAGTATTGTGATTCCCGGTCCGGGGATTCTTCCGAACCTCCCGAGCCGCCGGCACCCAACACCCGACATCCGATCATCGGAACTGTTGTGATTTAGGTGCTGACGCCACGCACAGGTCGCTACCGACCTCTCGCACATCAACACCCCTGCCACCGTCAAGGGCTTCCTCCCCGCTGACAACGGCGCTGAGAAGGCCCTTGCTGGCGCTGACATCGTCGTCATCCCCGCCGGTGTCCCCCGCAAGCCTGGCATGACGTGAGTCGGCTAAACGCGCCAGCCGAGTAGTTACTCCGCTCGATGCGTCGTCGCCTTCGCTCTCTACTGCGTTTCCGGAACCATTACTGACAGCCTAGCCGTGACGACCTCTTCAAGGTCAACGCCGGCATCTGCGCGACCCTCGCCCAGGCCATCGCCAACGCCTGCCCCAAGGCGTTCGTCTGCGTTATCTCGAACCCCGTCAACTCGACCGTCCCCGTCTTCGCTGAGGTCTTCCGCAAGGCCGGCACCTACGACCCCAAGCGGTGAGTGTTGGTGCGAGCGCAAGGCATTGTTTGGGCCCCTGGGGGACGTTCTCGCCCCACGAATCGGAAGCCCCTTAACCCCGTCTCGGAACACGTATACTAACTCTCCAGTCTCTTCGGTGTCACCACCCTCGACGTCGTCCGTGCCTCGACCTTTGTTGCCGAGGTCATTGGCAAGCCCCAGGAGGCCCCTAAGTACAGCATCCCCGTCGGTGGCCACTCTGGCAAGACCATCCTTCCCCTCCTTACCCAGTCCGACCCCCAGATCCCCTCCGAGATCCTCAACGACAAGGAGAAGCGTGACGCCCTTGTCTACCGCATCCAGTTCGGTGGTGACGAGGTCGTCAAGGCCAAGGACGGTGCCGGCTCGGCCACCCTCTCCATGGCTCAGGCCGGTGCCCAGTTCGCCTCGTGGGTCATTGACGCCGCCTTCAACGGCAAGCAGAAGGTCGTCCAGTCGTACATTGACCTCTCGGCTGCCTCGGGCGGTGAGGACATCAAGAAGGAGATCGGCGGCGACTGCCAGTGGTTCTCGGTCAACGTCGAGCTTGGCCGCGACGGTGTCCAGAACATCCTCCCCATCGGCAACATCGACGACCAGGAGAAGTCGCTCCTCAAGGAGGCCGTTGCTGAGCTCGGCCCCTCGATCAAGAAGGGTCTCGACTTCCAGCCCCAGGCCCCTAAGGTCTAAGATCTAAAATGGATGTAGCCACGTCGCGTAGTCGCGGCGTGAGGTTGGTAGCAGTGATATGAAGAATGGAGATTCTTGAAGCACCCTGAAGGAGCGCGGGCGGCACGAATGAGCTGGGCTACTTAGCTACTAACTGGGAAGTTGGTTCCTCTACAACTATGGGCAGCGCAACACCCCAGTCAGCAGACAGGTTGATGGGAGCACATTCCGATGATGAGCAAGTCTCGTCAGTGAGCAAGGACTGTCCGCACAGACAAACTCGGGCAGGACCAGCTGGCAAAGTATACATATACAAGGCGGCCTTAGGTGCGGCCGTAGGGAACGACGCCCATTTTCTTCTTCCTCGTCTAGGTGAGAGCTGTAACACCGAGACGCTGGTGATTAGCAATGTCCGTGAGGTCCCCTTCCTTGACCGACCTCTCCCCATAACTCCGCACAGACTTGTTCCAACTTCCTCGCATCATCACTCGTCTTCGAGTGCCCCTTCGTCTCCCAATATCTTCCATACACTCCCTCTCAACACCATTCCCCACACTCAGACTCACCTACTTCCCCTGCCACCAGTTCCACGCGACCCAACCCACGACGGCGAACATGAGCAAGCGCAGAATCGCCGGCGGGCCCGGCTGCGCCAAGTCGTCAATCTTGACCTCCTCGCCCGCCTTGGGCGCCTCGGCATCCCGCCCCGAATGCTTCGCAACGACCGCCACCAGCGCCTTGGGATTCGCCCCGCGCAGCTCGTCGACGACCACGCCGCCCTTGAGGAGCTTGAACGTCGGCATCGCAGACACCTTGTACCGCCGCGCGAGGTCCTTGACCTGGTCGACGTCGATCTTGGCGAACGTCACGTCGGCGTAGCTGTCGGCCATGCGCGAGATGACGGGGGCGATGAACTTGCATGGCCCGCACCATGTCGCGTGGAAGTCGAGGACGAGCAGACGGGTGGGCGGGAGCGACGAGACGAGGGCGTCGAATTCCGCCGTCGAGGTGATTTCAGTGACGCCGGGCATGATAGACTGAGCGATATGGGCGAGCAAGAGCGACCAAGGGTGCGTCGAGCGCGAGGTCGTAGGAATGAGATCGTGGGTACGGTCGATGACGACCACGGCAACGAGAATCGGCTCACAGCCTAGACAACCGGCCGCTCGCTCCGCCACGTGGCCCGAGGCCCCGCCTCCACCGTTGCACCGTTTTACCGCCCCCAGCCATCGATCGTTTGGGAATTTCAGAAATCGTGACGTGCTCCGGCGCGATATAGCCACCGACGCGTTGCGTGCTGTCTTTCTACGGCCATTACTCCATATCCTCGACCTCTAATTCCCGCTGATCCGAGGTCCCCGAGTCCTTGATTACGCGGTTTATCAAAGGCACATGGACGAAGACAAAGTTGCGTTTCTTGCTGTTGCTCTTTTGACTTCACTCACTCACTCTCACTCTCTACTGCACCGTACTCATGACTCGCACTATGGCTACCAACATCACCTTCCACCCTGGTGAGTATCCAGCTCTGTCTCCATTGGTGCCTCCCTCCATTCCGTCAAGGCTAGGTCTTGCTGGGAGGTCGAGCGCCGGGCGACGACCCCGTCTACTTCTGCCGCGAACCCCCAGCCCCGGATCACCTCCCCCCCCCGCTTTTTACCCCTACCCGACTACACCCCTGCCTCTCCCAACCCCTCCACCCCCCATCGCCCGCTAACCCCAGGCGCCGTCACCCTCGACGAGCGCGCCGACCTCCTCGGCCAGCGCGGCGCGACCATCTGGTTCACCGGCCTCTCCGCGTCCGGCAAGAGCACGATCGCGACCGCTCTCGAGCAGGCCCTCCTCCACCGCGGCCTGCACAGCTTCCGCCTCGACGGCGACAACATCCGTTTCGGGCTGAACAAGGACCTCGGCTTCGACCCCGAGAGCCGTGTTGAGAACGTGAGTTGCTAGTGCGACGCGAAGTGAGATGCTGGGAGAAGTGGCTTGGAGGGTACATCGGAGCAGCGGATGCCAGGAGGGAAGAGGAGCAGGAAAAGGAGAAGGGCCAGCAAGGCTCCCAAGCAGTTTTGCCAACAGCCGCGGAGCTTGGCGTGACCCCCGCTCTTCTCCTCCTTCCCATTCTTTTGTCATTTAAATGGTGCCACCAGCACCTTCTCCTCTTTTCCAGCTCAACCGCCCCTCCGACGACCCAAACGCTCCTCGCCGCTCGCTCCGCTCGCGCCTCGTAGCTCTGCTGACTCCAGATCCGCCGCATCGGCGAGGTCTCGCTTCTCTTCGCCTCCTCCTCGTCCCTCGCCCTCACGGCCTTCATCTCGCCCTACGCCGCGGACCGCGACCTCGCGCGCTCCCTGCACGCCAAGCACAACCCCCCTCTCCCCTTCATCGAGGTGTTTGTCGACGCGCCCCTCGACGTCGTCGAGAAGCGCGACCCCAAGGGCCTGTACGCCAAGGCCCGCGCCGGCGAGATCAAGGAGTTCACCGGTATCTCGGCGCCGTACGAGGCCCCCGCCAAGCCTGAGATCCACATCAAGACCAACGAGGTGGATGTCGAGGGCGCGGTCGCTATTGTCATCAAGTACCTTACTGAGCAGGGCATTATTAAGGCCTAAGCCTAGAGAGGTAGTGTAGTAGATTTAGACACATGTACATGTTACAACCAGAGGTCTGGCACGCTGATGACTTCTACTGAGAATCTACGAGTCTCCGTTATTGACACCTCTGTTCACTCTGACCTAAGTCATGTCCCCGGTAATCCGTATGCTATGTCCTTCTGAGGTCTAGTCCCACACGCACGCCGCACCCTTGACCTTCTGGGCTAGCTCGGCGATCTCGCCCATCGCGCCTAAAGCGTGCGAGTTGCGCCGCACCACACGCCCAAACGCCGTGTCCATGCACGTGAGCGCCTCATCCTCCGCCGCCTCCTCGTACTGCTCGGCCTCGGCCCAGAGGTAATAGTCTCCACGTTGGTGAGAGGCGTGCTGCTCACTCGCCCGCTCGAGACGGCGCTCATAGATTGTGCGCAGCCAGTCGAGCGTTGCGCGGGCAAGATGGCTGACGTTGGCTTCCGGGAGAGGGATCTCCATGACGCGCAGTGAGTCACCGATCGACTGGTATAACTGCCCGACGCCCTGCGCCTCCTCCTCGTGCGGAATCGCGTTGATCAGCGTGCGGAACAGCGTCTCCAGGTTCGCCGAGTCAACCACCCAAATCTTGGCGTCCTTGGCCACTTGCAGCAGGCCGGGAACAAGGAAGCACGCAGCCTGTGGTCAGCGAAGTCGAGGACCGTCCTCACCTCGCGCACGCCGTCCGACCACTTGGAAGTCACGGCCGCCAGGGCAACGTTCATGGTTTGCGTAAGCCAGGGAGCATACGCCTCGCGCATCTCAGTGACGAAGGTCGACAGCTGGAGGAAAGCCTCCTCCTTCTCCTGCATCTCGGCGGACATCGATTGATCGTACCAGTCTTCATCATTTGCTGTGTGTCAGACCCAATCGCCCAGTTGATACCCACTAGTGTCGGGAATGTAAGACGCCGACTGCAGCACTGGCGGGATAACGAACTGGAGGAACGGCGCGAAGTCCTTGCCAATAATAGTAGCGATGGTAGTCCAAGCTGGCGTTAGAAGCGCCATGCCTCACTCTCACCGTCAGCGAGCGCGGCTCGTCGGATGTCATCATCGGCAGTGGATTGGTTCTGAATGACGAGAAGGACCTGGCATAGTGGAACGGCATCCGGGTAAAAGTGCTGAGAGTCAGCCTGGTACCTAGCGATCACTCACCTCCTTTCCCACAGCCTGCCCCAGTTGAGCAGCGCAGCGCATGGCACGGCACACGAACTTGTGTTGCGACGCATCCGTGGCAGTAGTAAGAATACGCAGATTGAAGTCCATGATCTCGCCTGGGCATTAGCAGTGTTGAAGCATTGTGACTCACGGTAGAATGGCAAGAAAGCCTTGCCCTCCTGGGTCGCGACTGCCGCTCGAGTTAGCCAATATGACTCTACCGATCCACTCACCGATGGTTGCCAACACCTCCTCCTGGATGTACAACGGTCCATGCTGTAACGTGCTCACGAGGCGCTCGAGGATAGGTCGTAACCGGCCCTCGAACGAAGGCAAGCCGTCAACCTCAAAGAAGTGAACCATGGAGGCAGCTGCCGCGGCCTGCACCCTTGTCACCGGATCGTCGAGGAGGGACAGCATAATATCGAGGACAGCGTCCGCAAACTCTCGTTGCAGAACACCCTGGAGATCAGCAAAGAACGAGACTGGAGCACTTACGTCGAGGTTCTCGCACAGCCGTCCAATGCAGTAGAGGAAGCCATAGCGAACGCGCGGGTGCTCGTCGACAGCCGCAGGCGAGATCACCCTGGGGGTCAGCTACTTCGCATGCACGAGGTCTTACTCCAAGACATTCCGCGCTTGCACCTGCATGACCTGCGAGTAAGCGACAGCTTCTGCGCCCCCGGGAGCAACCCACCTCGTAGCATCCTTCAGAGATCGACGCGATGGCCATCAGGCTGCAGTACCTCGCGCGCCACTCTGACCGGGGCATGAGCTTGGACGCCTGATCCGCGACAGCCTCGACCACAGTATTGCTCTCTGCTCGTCAGCTAAGCTCCTAGAAATGGCAGCTCACTCATTATCTGTCCAAACCGACTCAGCATCTCCTCAGGGAAGACGGGGTAGGTTTCGTCGTCATCCTCGAGCTGCGGCATTAGTTTGATCACGTCCGCCAAACTCACGTCCTCCATTTCTATCCACTCCTGGCTCGACTCGCCCTCGGCAGCGAACGACGCTACCTGGCGCCCAATGAGAGCAGTGACGATGTCTGAGACGAGATGTCCACTTTCCCAGTGAGATGCGGTCATGGGGTCGGCTATGACAAGGCTGAACAAGACCTCGAAGGCAATGCTCGACATGTCGCACCATGCGTCCCACTCCATCTCGCGGTGAGGGTAGCGGGAGAACGCGTGCCCAGTGAGTGTCGAGGGTGGCGCAATGCACGTGACAAGGAAGGGGACGGAGAAGTGGAGAGAGAGGGTGAAGAGGTGGGGGAAGCTTGACGCGACATCGATCATCGGCTCCAGGCCATGCTTGAGGACGCCCAAGGGGAGGTTGGGGAGAGTCTCGAAGGAAGCGCCGACGATTGCAGGGCCATACGCGTCGCGTTCCTCAGACGTCATACCGTCGTGCAGAACGCCGCGCGCAGCGCGGAGTGCCTCAATGCGAACGTCGACGCTGGGATCATGAAGACCGCCTAACAGAAGTTCGGCAACTTTCTGAGCCGACACAGACTGGCCGGTCAGATTAGCCTCCGAGAGCAGCGTCGGGGCGGCGTCAAGTAACTGGAACGGAGTAAAGCGGTGGAATGGGCGCGGCGAGCTCGCGAGCTTGAGGAGGATGGAGGGGACGCCGTGGAACGGGCCTGTTGTGTTAGACAGTCCACGAGGGAAGGTACTCACGGTTACGCTTGACGCTCCCCTTGACCCACTCGCCAACGCAGACGCCCAGACCCTTGCGCAACCGCACGTCCATCTCATCCTCCAGCCCTGCAATGAGGACGCGCTCGATGCGTCCGCGCACAGCCTCGGGAATCACGTCGAACGGTGCTGTGGGGCGCTGAGCCTCCTGGTTGAGGAAGAGGCCGGCATGCTCGGTGAACGCTATGCGGCGGAGAAGGATGAGGGCGAGTAAGCGTGACTGTGGTTAGCATGGACCAGTGGGCACTGCGCTCACATCGACCTGGAAGCCGCCAACGCCTTGCGCTCCGACTTGACAAAGGAGTAAGAGGAGGGGACCGGGAGACTCAGCTGTAAGCTGGCTAAGACGTGTCTCGGCTCTGTACATCAGCGTCAGTCGGACGAGCACCACCAGATGAAGTTCACTCCGGGTAAGACATGCGGTCTGCTGGACTCACTGCTGGCGATGCTGGTTGTCGATACCAATGAGCCCCTCGAGGATGGCGCTGACGTCGCCGAGGAGATGCTCGGTCGACATGATGGGCGACTGTTGGAAGGGAAGGGAGTGAAATAGTCGTGGATCGGTGTCCTAAATCCAAGTCCACTCTGAGACCGGTCTCTCGAAATAGTCCGCACCTCCACTTTCGGAGGTCAGTTGGGTAGGCGGCTGGTTAAGTACGCTCAATCTCTTACAGTATCAACAAACCATATACCCTATGGCTCAGTTGGTTAGCGCGTGGAGCTGTTACTCCTTTGTATCACTCCGAGGTCCACGGTTCGAGTCCGTGTGGGGTAGATCTCTCCTTTTTGCGGGCTCGTTTTCCGTCTTAGTTTGGCGATCTTTTTGCACCATTCGATAGCCAAGAGGCAGAGGTATACACTGACACTATGCACGCATCTCTACGTGTTGTGGTTGGCGAGATATCGGCGTCGGAGTGCAGAAGAGAGGGTGGAGGAAGGTGGTCGGGAGCCTCCACTTCGGAGCCAAAAGGTTGGGTCGACTACTTACATAGCGGACAACCCCGACCATCTCCCACAAACAGCCACTACCCACCACCCATGCTCCTCACGCAGCTCCCCCGCGCGGTTGCCAGCTCGAGCCGGCTCGCGGCTCGGGCAGTGCGCTTACCCGCGCGCACCGCTGTCCCCGCCCTCCGCATGCAGCGGCGTTTCCAGGCCACTCAAGCAGGTTGGTCACCCCCGTCCCTCGCCCTTGCTGACTATGAGAAACGCTCACGATCCGGGGCCAGACGTACCCCGTCGATGCCAAGACGAACACGCCGATGAACATCCTCGGCAAAGTCGAGCGGCAGCTGCACATGCAGCCTGGGCACCCGCTCGCGACGCTGCGCGAGATCATCGAGGCGCACTTCGGCAACTTTGTCAAGCTGCGTCCGTCGACGCCGGTCGTGACTGTGCACCAGAACTTTGACGAGCTGGGCTTCCCGCCCGATCACCCGGGACGGGCGCAGACCGACTCGTACTATGTGAACGGGACGCACATGCTGCGGACGCATACGAGCGCGCACGAGGTCGAGGCGTACAAGACGAACGAGAACGCGTTCCTCATCGCCGCAGACGTGTACCGCCGGGACGAGATTGACTCGTCGCACTACCCCATCTTCCACCAGATGGAGGGGATGCGGTGCTGGGAGCAGGGCGATTTGGCCAGTATCGCCGAGGAGAATGCGCGGCTGGCTGCCGAGCTCGAGAAGTGCCCGATTGAGATTATGGACGAGACCGTCATCTCGCCGAGCAACCCTTACCAGGCGTGCCACGACCCGGCAGTGGCGGCGGAGATCACGCAGAACCTCAAGCACTCGCTGAATGGGATGATCTTCAAGCTCTTCGGCGGCGCGACCGGCGGCGAGCCGCTCAAGGTCCGCTGGATCGAGGCTCAGTTCCCGTGGACCAGCCCCTCCTTCGAGGTCGAGGTCTGGTTCAACGGCGAGTGGCTCGAGATCCTTGGCTGCGGCGTCGTCGTGCAGCAGACCCTCGAGACAGCGGGCATGGGCCACAAGTCGGCATGGGCGTTCGGTCTCGGCCTCGAGCGCATTGCCATGGTCCTCTTCGGCATCCCGGATATCCGCCTCTTCTGGAGCACGGACCCGCGCTTCCTCGACCAGTTTAAGGACGGCCAGATCAGGACGTTCCAGCCGTACTCAAAGTACCCGCCTTGCTACAAGGACATGAGCTTCTGGCTCCCAGAGGAGGCGGCGGCAAAGGCCAAGGACATTACGCCGTGGCACGAGAACGACTACTGCGAGATTGTGCGCGACGTCGCTGGTGACCTTGTCGAGAACGTCAAGCTCATCGACGACTTTATCCACCCCAAGACGGGCCGGCGCTCGCTGTGCTACCGTCTCAACTACCGCAGCATGGACCGGTGAGCATTGACAGGCAGCTGACAGGCAAGGAGGAAAGCTGACGTCCAGTTCGCTCTCCAACGACGAGGTCAACGTCCTCCAGGACAAGGTCACTTCGCAGGTTGTGGACAAGATGGGCATCGAGGTGCGATAGAGAAAAGTCTTGTAGGCCGCTTGGGCAGCGGAGATGCAGCATCACTCAGTAGTTACTCGGTCGTGGCGGCTGCAGCATGCCCTCGTCATTCTCAATGAGGCAGCGCAGCCGGGGAGTTTGCAGCAGACGGCTCGGCGTCCTGCGTCCAACTTCGCGTCCTGCTTCCAATTGCGCGTCCTGCTTCCAACTTCAGAAGCATCGTCGAGCCATGAAGGCGCATCATCAACCTGAACGAATACTGACGCCCAGGTTCCAGGGGATCAAGTGTGCGTGACGATGGGCCTTCAACATCCATCAGAGCCATCACCGAGCTACGCAGGCGCATCATCAACTTGAGCAGCACTGAACCCCAGTTCTCAGAGGGATCAAGTGTGCGCGACGAGCGCAGGAGGTGTGCGTGAGGGGAGTACATCGTGGCTATGCTGGATCTATGCGACTGAACAAGTTATCCCTGGCGCTGTCGGGTCAGCTTGGAATCGTCCTCGCAGCTGCACTCACCTGCTTGTGCTTGGGGTTCTTCGAGCACACGACGTAGATGCGGCCTTTCCTGCGGGGTCAGCTAGGCTCGGGCACGAGGATGTGCGGATGGAGCAAGAAGCAAGAGTACGGCAAAAGAGACGGCGGTCGGGGTGGGCTGCTGTTGCCAACGGGCGCGCACACATGCACCGCTAGCTCTCTCTCTTGCATGTCTCCTTCCTTGACTGCGGTCGGGACGGAGACATCGTCGGGTCGGTGCTACATTCTGTGGGAGAGGCCAGGTGTTGTAGAAAGGTGTGGCCATACTGGCAACCTCCCTCGACTAGCTCTGTGACAACCTCTCCCTTCTTGTCCTTCAAAGTGCCTCCTCTGGCCATCATGATGGCGGGAAAGCGGTCCCAGCTATACTCTGCGGAGGGCCAGGTGATGTAGAAAGGTGTGTCCACGCGCAGCACCTCTCTTGGCTGGCTCTGGCCAACCTCTTCCCCTTCATAGCCTTCGAAGAGCCTATTCCAGCCATCATGAACGCAGAAAAACACTCCCAGGCCATACTCCAGAGAGAGCATGAACGCAGACAACTGTCCCCAGGCCTTCCTCCAAGACTCCGACCGTCTAGGCCTCTTCCGACCGATTGTCCACCACCAGACCAACAGCCCAGCCCGCCTTCTCCAATGTCCACCGCAACCAACCACCCCACCCCTACACGACCACACTCACCTGCGCACAATCGAGCACCCGTCGCAGAACTTCTTGATACTCGAGCGAACCTTCATCCCGCGGACCTGGCCCATCACGCGAAGAGCTTGAGGGGCGGCGTTCTGGCGCGCCAAAGGGCCGAAACGCGCGGCGAGAGATGGGACCGCCAGCATGGGGCGGACCATGGCGTGCGTCGAGCACTGTCGGGAGGGGCCGGCGAGGAGGCGCGCGAACGAGAACATGGTGGTGGTGGGGTGGGTGGAGGTTGAAGATGAGCCGACAAAGTCGAGGGTTGAATGTCGGAAGTCGGTGGTCGAAATCGGCCTGCCTGACATTGCCACGTGACCCTGACACTGACGCTACATCCCGGTCTATCCTGGGCCAACATGTATGTTGCTTCCTCCATGACTACTCGACACTCCCTTACACCCCCTGCTTGCACAATCACTGCTTTTATGCATTACGCTCCAGGTGGCAATTGCCGGGAATAAAGAGACTCGTACAGTACCGCCACACGTCATATCTATGCCTCGATGCCTCGTCGAGGCCCTCCCTACGCCACGGTGGCCGTGGCGAGGTCGCCAGTAATCGGGCCCTCAGCCTCATTCTGCGTCATGTCGCCCAGGTTGTGGAAGTCTGGCATGTCAGAAACAAGCTCGCCCGTTCTGCACAACACTCCGCACTCACCAAGGATGTCCGAATACATCATCACCTTCCAGGTATCCACTGGGAGGTCCGCGTCGTTGAACGACCAGTCGAACACCTCAGCGGCGACCGGCTCGTCCGTTGGGTCATGGTACGGCGCCAGGTACTCATGCGCCAAGCCATCGGTCGCGGAAATACGCGTGCGGGGGTCGAACACGAGCATCTTCTCCAGCAGGTTGAGGGAAACAGGATCGGCGTTGGGGAACTTGGTCGTGAATGGCACCTTCTCGCGCTTCGGCAGGCTCTGGACAAAGCGAAGGGTCTGGGGTCAGCAACGTCTCATGGACAT
The DNA here is from genome assembly GCA_020011015.1 of Cutaneotrichosporon dermatis. Taxonomy (NCBI): domain Eukaryota; kingdom Fungi; phylum Basidiomycota; class Tremellomycetes; order Trichosporonales; family Trichosporonaceae; genus Cutaneotrichosporon; species Cutaneotrichosporon dermatis. The sequence continues at coordinate 740,724 of JAIGNX010000002.1, read as the reverse complement.
GTCGACATACGTTCTCGCTAGCGATAGTCTGGATAACGTCGTCAGGGGGAGTGCCGAGGAGCTCAGTGATGATGGAGAACTGGTTGACGTCTATGTGGTCAGCTCGGCCTCTGTTGAGACACTCACGGTCCTTTCCTGGGAAGAGAGGCTTGCCCTCGAGCATCTCAGCGAAGATGCAGCCAGTGGACCAAATGTCGACTGCGGGTTAGCTCAGGTACCTAACACAGTCGCTGGCAAAGGGGCGCGACTCACCAGCAACGTCGTACTTCTGCCAGGTCAACATGATCTCGGGCGCACGGTAGTAGCGCGTCGAGACGTAGCCGGTCATCTGAGGGTCCTGGATACGGGCAAGGCCAAAGTCACAGATCTTCAAGTCGCAGTTCTCGTTAACCAAGATGTTGGAGGGCTTGAGGTCACGGTGCACGACGCCGGCTGAGTGGACGTACTTCAGACCACGGAGGATCTGGTACAAGAAGTACTGGATGAACTGCTTCTCCAATGGCCGCGAAGTCAGGAGACGGTGGAGATCGGTACCGAGGAGCTCAGTGACGAAGTAGATGTCCTCTAGGGGGGAGATGAAGATGTCGGAGAGGGAGATGATCTACATTGCGTCAGCCAAGGTTCATCCCACCGTGGAGCGGAAACATGCGGCTGCTTCCAGCGCAGAAGGGGAGCGATAGAGCACTCACGTTCTCGTGGCGAAGGTGCTTGAGAAGCTTGAGCTCACGGTACGTCCGCTTGCTTAGCACGGGAGTGGAGAAGGGCTTCATGATCTTCTTGATCGCCACCGAAGTGCCCGACAGCTGGTCCTTCGCCGAGCTAGGCGTTAGCGCGGTCGTCTGGGATTGGATGTTGCCACCGTAGTCGCAATAGCAGCTCTACTCACCAGACTAGGCCGAAGGCGCCCATGCCTACAGGCTGAAGGTCGACATAGCGAGTGGTGACCTCGAACACGGTACCGAAAATGGATAACTTGACAAAGTCGGCCATGGTTTAGATGAGGGAGGATGTATGCAGCTGGGAGATAGTCAGTACACGTCGCCGCGGTAGCGTAATGGCACGAGATGGAAGCGAGGGCATGCTCATCATGTGAGATAGCGCTCGTTGACGTAGGCGGCAACAGCCGATAGGACGTCACAAACGTTGGCACCAGCGGATCTTGGTAGAGACCAAGGTGGCCGATCTTGGAATCAAGAGGAACGCGGACACTGACGCGCGACAAATAGAGGCCTTGGATACGTACCAGTGCAGAGATGAAAGGGGATGTGTGATGAGATGGATAGGAGTACGACTGGTTACAGTGCGAGCTCTGCTTGGCCACTAGCGACGTCCGCCCAGAGTTTGCTTGTTCAAGCGAAGAACAGCAACCTGGTCGAGGAAGGAGAGGGCGTAAAAGGGATGACACAAGGAAGAATTAAACGTGCCAGTAAGAGGTGCTTTATGCGTAGCTTTTGTCAAGGACGTTTTGTCGAGAACAGCGTCGAGTAGTGAACGAGCGCGAGGGAAGGCGGTTGGAGAAGGGTGTGAGAGCCGGAGTTGGTACGCTGTCGCCAGATAAGAGTTACCGGGGGGATTTGGGCAACCAAAGAGCGAGCGAGAGAGTGAAAGAATATACGCTGCTGAGGGGTATGTACTAGTTGAGGAATAAAGAGTTGATGAGAGAGGAAGGATCTCTTGGGATGGATGAATAATAATGGATGAGAAGGGATGGGATGGTAAGATACGAGGTGGTGGGATGGGGTGGTCAGCGTGGTTCTGGATGGCAAAGCCGGTGACTGTGGGTCGTTTCGTATGTGTCTGGTCTGGCTGCAGGCTGGGATGTTGCCCGGGGGGGGGGAGGGAGAGAGAAGGAGGGAATCAGGTGGGTTGTTGTGTACTACGGGAGCGGAGGCAATATTGATGGGGTGGATTGGTTCTAGGGCGCTCTGATCATAGTACTTGTTCAACTCCAGGTCGGGGGGGCGGGGGAGGTAAGACAGGCTACAGGCAGGAGAGAGGGGGAATCGCGTAAAGGGTTTAGCCAGCGAAAAGGGAAGGAGGCAGAAGCCCAAAGAGTCCACGAGGGCTAGGAGAGTTAAGGGACGACAGAGGTGAGTGACCAACTGACCATTTCTACCGCCGTCGCTCCCCCCCGTGGTCCAATGGCCATTCATTCGTTTACAGGGATAGCCTAAAGTTCCTTTGGTCTGGCCGAGATTTCGTTTCTAACAACCTATAGTTACCTTGCATCCACCTATAATTCCTACCTTCCCGCTCTTGTTCTCGGCCTTCCGTCATTCCTAGTGCCAACTGTCGAGTGTTATGAGCACTAGGAATAACTCGCAGGTGCCTCTGACACCCACTTTCCGTTTTACTGGGTTCCGCAGCCGCAGGTGTTCCGACCCGGCATCAGAAGCTTGCGTACGCTTTTCGCCCGTGGCCAAATACCTCGAGACCGTACCGTACTAAATGGGTGCTAATAGATGAACGGTGATCAAGCACGACCCAATTTTGGCCCTATTTGAATCTCTCAACGCGTCACCGGTGACCTATAAAGCATCTAGGGAAGTCAGTCAGTCTGCTGCGGTTTTTTTTACAATCCCTCCTACGCCATCGCGCTAGACGTCAACGATCATGCGTGCATCAAGGGACTTATGACCTCCAAGCTTCATGAGCATTAGGTCGGCCCCCAGTTGTAAAGTAACTGCGGTCGCTCAGCTGTACGCCTCGCGCCTTTGCGTCATACATTCCTCGAGGCTTCCAATTTACCCGAGGCATTTCCCTCCACCTCCATATTCGTCCTCCAGGCGGATTAGCTTTCACATTGTCCCAACTTCGGTCTTCACCTTGCCACTCGCCTTCTCCGCCAGCTCTCGTCGCACTACATTGCAACTTTTCGTGTCTCATGAAAGCTGGTGGAGCGTTGACCTTTTGGCAGCTGACATGACCGCAGCCGATGGTGCCAAAGTAGCGGGGAGCCGTCGATAATTGAATAATGAGACAATCACACAAGTCGGCAGATCCCCCCGCGGTCCATTCCAAATTCCTCGTCCTCATCATTATTATTAACGGCCAACGCGAGGCGATTCTTTAAGAGCGCACGTCCCTCATGCCCACTCGCATTACCTCAGCACACGTGCATGGGTGAAACGGGTGCGGTCCAGCAGTCGTAGTATATGGTTGCAGTCGAGGCGCGATGTGCGCGACTGACTTTAGTGTTCACCTGGCTACTTGGACGCCCCCACCTTCTCGCTGCGAATGATGGGAACTGCGCCCATTTCGACCCATCAGGCGGAGGCCCAGGGGGTGGGCCGGTCAACGCTAACTGCGCTTCGAAGGGGAGGGTGGGTATGGACCACTGTTTCGCGAAACATAGTGTCGAAGGTGCTGCCGGTTGTGCGTCTATCGTGCATGACTGTACCTCCTTCCCTTCTTTCCGTCTGTCTCCATCTCTTCTCTCCTTCTCTCGTCTTTCCACTCTCTTGTCTGTGTGTACTGTTCATACTCACTCATCTCTTACCTAGTCTACCTCTCTCCCACTGACTGCCCTCGCCTGGAAACGCTTGCTTCTTCGACTCCGTCCTTCCACCTCCCCACCTTCCTCCCGTCACCCCCACAGAAACCTACCAGTCGAGCATCGCGATGGGCAGTCCCAGCATGCCCAGCCTGCGTGGCGCCTTCCTTCTGCCCCCCGTCCTCCTCGAGCAACCCATCTTCCACTCCTGGCAACACGCCAACCTCCGCGCCCGTGTCGTGAACGGCGCCGTCCCGCTCCCTCTCGACGACAAGGTGATCCAGTGGATCCAAGCCTTCGCCGACGACATAGCAATGTCCGTCCCGTCGCTCCCGAAGACTGCCTCGATATTCAAGAACAGCGCGCTCCACGCGTACTATGCGACCGGGCCGCGGGCCAGTAGTGCGGCTTGGACGACTTCCCGTGCCATTTCCCCTCTGCAGATGCGCGATGAAGGCACTGCTGCTGCCCCGGCTACCTCTGCCGACGATTCGGATACACGGACACCGACGGGCGCGTGCCAACCACTGAGCGACAATCCGCCCAGCGACGTTCCGAGAGAGGGGCAATCGACGCAGTCGAATCCACACCATGTCTACGCTGAGGACCAGTGCCAATTCCTTCTGCCGCCTTCACAGAACTCGTCCATCCCCGGCTCCAATGGCAGCCCGTACGGCTTGGCCCACGACCCGCGCTCTTCCAGTTCAGCCTCATTCCACGTTCCTCTCGGCCCGGGCGTCCCCGGTGCCGGCAACAGCACTCATCAGCAAGAAGCCGAAGTCGAACTCCAACCGACAGACGTCGCCGTCCTCGCCGAAAAGCTCGACATGGTGGAGACGCTCCTCGAGATGGTCCTCCAGTCCCAGGCTGGGACAAGCAACACCATCCATAACGTGCATACCGGCCTTCAAGCAAGCGTGCTCGCCATCGACCAGCGTTTGAGCCGCATCGAGGCGGTGCTGCAAGGAGCCGATGCGATCGGGTTAGATGGGGCGTGGAGGAAGGACTCGGACGACTCTCCCCGAGCGCGGTACGTCAAGGTCACGCCTGTGTTTGGGGGCCGTGAAGGACACGGGGAGCTTGCTGGTGATGCGGTCTGTGCACGTCACGCCGAGGTCCAGGACGGGGCTGAGGAGGCGGACGGAGACGACAACTACGCTAGGCCTGGCCCAACGAGCGAAGAGCGGTACCTCGTCACCTTGGAACGCTCGTCCAGTGGGCAACAGGCCGAGCCCGCGACTAACGGCGCAAACGGCCACACTCTGTCTTCCGAATACACCAATGGCACCCATCACCCGCCTGGCAAGACTGCAGCTTGCGAGAGCGACCCCGACAGCGATTTGGAGCAAGCCGACACTCCCTCCCGCCCAGCGACCGCCATGAGCGAGGAGAACGATGATCGCGGTCGCTCCGCTGCCTCGTCAACCAGCTCATACTCGTCGATGCGGCGTCGCAAGACAGTTCCGTGATCTCTTGAACCTCCCCCGCTTCCTCGGATTACTGTAGGCGTCGTACTTATAATGCTCTCTGTTGGTAATATGTCCTAGTGCCCCCGTCGTTGTTGCATGTCTTTATAGCCTATCCCCGTATTGTAGCATGTAACCGCATTGTTTCTGAGCGTTGCCATGGCTCAAAATATGGGAGTGGCCGGAGGTAAGTGCTCACCGGTAGAATTCTGCGGTCTCCTGCAAACCAGCTACACATGCATACGCACAATGCACAACATAATGACAGACTACGCACTCGTACACATCTAATCTACTGCACCGCTTGCCACCGCGTATCCTTGCGTGTGTGGAGGTACACCTCGCGGATTGTACTACCAGGTTTCGGCGGCGCCCAGTCCCCTGCTCGTCCTGGAACGAGGTTCGACACCTGGCGTCAGCTTGGAGCACGTGGGGAGAGCCAACTCACGAGGAACCTCCTCCCTTCCTTCATCTCGTCGCTGAGGGCCTTCGCATCCCACACATTGAGCATGGCGGTTCGCGCCTGTGGCTTCATGCCCTCCCGAGCGTCGCGGACGCGCACCATCCGGAAGTCGCGTACAGACCGGGGCGCACACACGGCCGACAGCTGGGCCTCGAGTTCTGCCCGCCCAGACTCGGCCTCGGCCATGGCGCGCTGACGCGCGTAGTTGGCCAGATGGACGATCTTGGTCGGTGACATGGCTCGCAGTCGCCCCATGACGTCGCGTGCTTCCATGAGGTCGTCAAAGTCGGACTCGACGTCGGGCGGGGACCCAGGCCGGATGGCGCCGATGTCTTCGGCGTGAGAGCAGAGAATGGACGCAAGATCCTGTATCTTCTCTAAGCTCTGCTGCATCTCTTCTCTCAGCCGCGTGCTCTCCGCCTCGTACTTGTCCTGCGAGTCAGCTAAGCAACCATACAAGTAGCTCACCCTCCAAGCGTCCGAGCGTGCGTTCTCCTCTTCCTCGCCCCAGGGTGGCTCACGCGAATCTCGGTCCCCGTTCACGTACGCCAGCGGGTAGACACGCTCAAGCACCAAGTCCATGAGCACGATTGTGCCACCGTCAACAGACAGGCTTGACAATCCGGCGACGAATGGCTGGTGTTGCAATCCGAGTCGCGCGTCCCACTTCGCCAGGTGTGTTGAGTTGCCCGACAGAACCAGGTGCGATTTATCGTACGCTTCGAGGGCATCTGAACCGTCTGATCCGGACTCGAGCTGGCGTCAGGTGGAGTCCGCGGGAGACGTTAGCTCACCTTCGCCCCAGACAGGGTTAGCTTGCGACCGACGCGGATTTTCCTCTTGTCCAACGCTCGAGCGAGGCAGTCGTCGAGTAACGCGCGAATAATGTACCACCCATCCGTAAGATCCACGTACGGCTTCTGTGGCACAGGCTCATCTTGCTCGTTCATGACGGGGCCCGGTCGATGGATCGCAGCGACACAGAGAACCATGGGCAAGCTAGGCGACGAGTCATGTTCTTGAATTCGTCGGACAATCGGTCGCTGTGCTGCACCGTACTCCCGCTCATACCTGACGGTCAGTTTGAAATCAACCACATGTACTCACCGATACTTGAGCTGGCTCATGACCTCGTACCAGGTCCACTTCTCGTCAAAGAGGCGCGGCTTGGCCATGACTTGACCGGCGATCTTCCACATGATGAGCCGCCAGTGATTGTCGACCCACTTCTGGGTGACGAGCTCGCAGCCCTCCATCTTCAACCGCTCAAAGGCTTGCACAGTGCCCAGTGTGCTCGCGTCTTCGCCAATGAATTGATAGTATAGCGCGTTGGTAAGGTCGAGACTCCAAATCTCATCCGGTCTGTGTCGTCAGCGGCGGGTAGCATGATTCAAGCTCACAGTCCCATCCCCTGGAGATCAGCAGAGCTGTAGAACCCGGGGTAGAGGAAGGAGTCTCGCATTCCTTGTCGATTGGGAGGCTCTGGGTTGCGTCAGCCAAGTCGCGAGACATCGACTCACTTGTGAGGTCAAAGACAGATCTGTAGATCTTCACAGGTTCTGGTGGCTTGGCGATCGGAGTGCGGAGCGCTGACGGCGCCGATACCGATGATCCAATGCCACCACGCTTGAAAGGCGTCACGAAGCCCTTCTTCGGCATCCCCTTTGCTGAGCCCATCCCAGCTCCAAGTCCGATTCGTCTGGGAGTTGAACCTGGTGTCCGGAGTTCAATGCGCTTGGGGAGCTTCATGACTGGCGTGGACATGGTGTTGGCGTTGTTGAATGTGTTTGTCATCGTCGCTAGAGGTGCTCTAGAGGGGGTGGATGGTCGAGGTGGCGCGCTGACAGAGCTACCCGGTTTGTTGGGTCGAGGCGCCGTGAAGGCAGGTGATGATGGCCGAGGAGGAGGGACATGAGCCGCTCCAGAGGTCGCGCTCGATGGGATGGGTCGTCGTTGAATAACGCGAGGGCGAACGCCATGCTCTCAGGCTTGGGAGCTTGAGCAGTCTTGCCCGACCCCAGCGTGAAGCCGGTGGAGAAGCCCGTCGACGGAGGCTGGGATGGACCGGGTGTGGAGTCGGCCTCGCCAAAGAGAGCCAGTGCCCGTGCTCGTGCATCCGAAGGCAGAGGCGGTGCGCTACCTCCACTGCCCAGCTGGAAGCCCGACGTCGACGCTGCCGGAATCGAGGCGGCCGGTTTCGGCTCATCGTCGGCGAAGAAAGCCAATGCCCTGGCGCGAGCAGCATCAGATTGCGACGGTGCCGCTCGTCCACTTGCCATGGAGAACCCGCTTTTCCCGACTAATGGACTCTCGGGCGGGGCATTTCCAAACATAGGAGCCGGATAACTCGAAGAAGGTCCAGGCGTCTCTGCAGTAGGCGACGCTGTCGCGGGTGGTGGGGCCGGCGACTCCGTCCGCCTGCGCTTGCTCGGCGCGTCCTCTAGTTCGGCATCGCGTTCGGCCTCGCGCACAATCTTGAGCGCGCGAGACATGGCGGCTTCTGAGGGCTTGGCGAGCTCGCGCCCTCTTGCCGTTGAGAGGACACGAATGACGGGATCTCGGCCGGCATCGGCGCTGGAGCATCATCGTACTCTGGGTGTCAGAGGGACGAGGAGTCTGAGGAAGACATACCGGGTTCTGGGGATGGTGTGCGCTGAGCCGCCACGGGCTTGGCCTCGTCAGCGCCATCGTCGAAGTCGTCAAAATCGTCGGCTCCCAGCCCGTCGAGCAGGCCGGATATGTCGGCGTCGTGCGATGACGAGGGAAGGTGGGCGCTCGAGTTGGTGCGCAGGGCGAGCTGAGCTGCGGGAGTGAGCGAATTGACGATGCCTAAACTCACGCTCTGTGAATCCTGCGTCCATGTTCAGATGCCTCCCATTCCGTCCTTGGTGTGGTCGAGAAAGCAGAAGAATTGGAGAGAGGAAGTAGAGTGGCGTGGAGTGTTAGGTTGGTGTGATGATGGTCGTTTGACGCGGTTGTACACGGAGGTCAGTCGCGTCAACCAAACATCTAAGCGGAATCAAATGTTCTGGGTGGCGATTAGCTTGAGAGCTAAAGGCATTGTCATCCCTGAAATAGTCTTGCTATTCTCCTCGAGCTAATGGCCCTTAAAAGAGGGCTGGAATGCGATTACACCTGAACCTCCACTTCCGTGTCATTGCATCTCAACTTTTTGGTCCACCAACATCCCCAACAACGCCAAGCTAAACAACAACGATGAGCAACGACGACGGTAAGCTCCATCGTCACCAGGGAGAAGCTGACATCAGTGGTGAAAGGTATACCACCCGCGCGCGCGCTAGACTGACCTCAGCGATCCACCAGGCCCGCGGCAAGGTCGCGACCTCGCTCCGCGGCCTTGAGAAGCTCGTGCCCAAGGCCCCGAGCTCGTCGACCTCCCACGGCCCCGTTCCCGTCCCGCCTCCCGGCCTAGCCGACATCCTCTCCGCCCTCCTTACGCAGGTGCGGACTACGACCACCACCCTCGCCGTCGCATTCAAGCCGCCACTCACCGCCGCCGCCGTCGAGCCATGGACCAACAAGCTCGAGGACCAGGTCGCGCGTCTCGTGTCCTGCGTCCTGGCCGTCGTGGGCGCAGGTGGGCCGGGCGCTGGTCCCAGCGCACTGGTTGATGAGTGGAGGGAGGGCGTGTCCCGCATCGCGGAGCAGGCCGAGGGCTTCCTCTCCGTTCTGGAGGCGGCCGCGAAGGAGGGGGGCGTGGAGGTCAAGGAGGGCGAGCAGAGCCCGTACCTCGCCCACACGGGGTTGGTGTGGGCCGCCGTTGATGCGCTCGCCAACACCTTGCCGCGCACCGAGGGAGCAGCGGTCGTGAATAAGTGGGAGGCGCAGAAGAGCACGGTCAAGGATGCCTGGGACGAGTTCAAGGAGATGCTCGAGGACGAGGACGAGGAGGACGACGAGGACGACGGGTTCGGCGACGAACTCGACGACGAGTGGGGCGTCCTCGAGGCTCCGATGGGCAAGCTTTCCAAGGCTGAGCGCAAGCGCGCCGAGGCGGTGAGTCGGCGTGGCGTGGGAGCAGACTGTTTGGAGGGGAGGGTGGCGACCATCCCTCGGATCCGGGCAGTACCTGTGACCGAGACTTGACTCGAGATCAGCACTACGGTACTCGAGTCATGAGTGTCATGAGTCCAGGCCACACAGAGTTCACTCAAGGGCGACGCGCTGACCCTAGGCCAAATCCGTGCTGGCCCTGCACCAAATCCTACACGCCACGCTCCCGCGCTTCCTCCCCCTCCTGGTCCTCTCCCCGAGGAGAGCTACTCTGCCCTCCTCGCCGCCGGCGAGGCGCTCGTCTCTGGCCTCGACAACGCCGTGGCCTCCCTGCACCCGGGGCAGGACGCGGGCGAGATCAACGCTGAGATCGAGGCGCTGAATGGAGTGGGCAAGGATCTGGTGCGCTGCTTTGGAGAACGGTTGGGGCGGGCGGGCGAGGCGAACAAAGGAGAGGATGGGGAGGAGGGAACGAAGAAGAGGGAGATGGCGACGACATTTGTGCAGCGCTGGGAGGGGCGGTTGGAGGAGGAGACGAAGCGGTGGCAGGAGGTGCGCGTTAGTCTGGCGGACTTGGGGGATGCGCTTGAGTGAGCGGTTGTGCTGGTAGATCTAGATGTATATATTGCGCACATGTAATCTGCTGAGCTGTACGCGACGTCCCGGTCAGCCAGCTGCATTGAATAGACTGAGAGACGAGAAGGTCAGTGGTCTCCAATCTACGCCCCAGCTGTCCGTGAACCGCCACTCCACTCGGCCCGCAACGGGAAAGTAAATGAGTGGCGTGATGCATATTGCGTAGTTGTACATCTGTCTAGCTCCTAGTCCCCTACACTCGTTGTCTCGTTTAGTTGTAGACCTCGGAGACGATACCGGTGCCGACGGTGCGGCCACCCTCACGGAGAGTGAAGCGGGATCCGGTCTCGAGCGCAATGTCGTGGATGAGCTCACTGAGGATGATTAGCAATGGTCAAGCATAACAAGAGGTGACTCACCCGATCATCTCGACGTTGTCGCCGGGCATGACAAGCTTCTCGTAGGGCCTGTCAGTGCCCTCGGGGAAGTGGAGGGCACAGGTGACGTCGATGGTGCGGATAAAGAGCTGGGGACGGTAGTTGTCCATGAAGGGGGTGAGACGGCCACCCTCCTCCTTGGAGAGGATGTAGAGCTGGCACTTGAACTTCTTGACCGACTTGACGGTACCGGGGGCGGCGAGGACCATGCCGCGCTTGACCTGCTCGCGCTTGACACCACGGAGGAGGGCACCCATGTTGTCACCGGCCTCACCACGGTCGAGCTCCTTGTGGAACATCTCAATACCGGTAAGGGTGGTCTTGAGGTTGGAGCCCATGCCGACAATCTCGACCTCGGAACCCTTGGTGATGGTGCCACGCTCGACCTTGCCGGTCGCGACGGTACCACGGCCCGAGATAGAGAAGACGTCCTCGACGTACATCATGAAGGGCTTGTCGAGGTCACGCTCGGGGAGGTCGAGCCAGTTGTCGGCGGCGTCCATGAGCTCCTGGATCTTGTTGGCTCCACGCTCGGGGTCGCGGCCCTCGAGAGCGGCAAGGGCAGTGCCCATGACAATGGGGGTGTTCTCGCCGTCGAACTGGTACTCGGAGAGGAGGTCACGCATCTCCATGTCGACGAGCTCGAGCATCTCCGGGTCGTCGACCTGGTCAACCTTGTTGATGAAGACGATGAGCTTCTTGATACCGACCTGACGGGCGAGGAGCAAGTGCTCGCGGGTCTGGGGCATCTGGCCGTCGGTAGCCGAGACGACGATGATGGCACCGTCGAGCTGGGCAGCACCGGTAATCATGTTCTTGATGTAGTCGGCGTGACCAGGGCAGTCGATGTGGGCGTAGTGGCGCTTGTCGGTCTCGTACTCGACGTGAGCAGTCGAGATGGTGATACCACGAGCCTTCTCCTCGGGCGCCTTGTCGATCTGCGAGTAGTCCATGAACTTGCCACCGCCCTTCTCAGCGAGGTGCTTGGTGATGGCGGCGGTGAGGGTGGTCTTGCCGTGGTCGACGTGGCCGATGGTGCCGATGTTGAAGTGGGGCTTGGCACGCGAGAAGCGGCCACCAGCCTCCGCAGCATAGTTGCGGACGGCGCCGAAGGCTGCGGTTAGCGAATGCTACCATCGATTGCGTGGCGCGGAAGGGCGGCGCAGAGCGAGCGCGCGGCGTCGTGACAACGAGAAGGCTGACGACGACCAGAGGCGTGTTTTGTCTCTGCGGCATTTAAAACGCAGAGCAACCGCTATCACTCTCGTCCCTTGACGCCGCGATTGCGCAAACACTCACTCATGGGGGTAAGCATGGCGGCGCGCGCAACCGAGGGACGGGTGTAGGCGCGGGCCGCGACCTTGGCCTGGAGCGAAGCCGCGATGGGGCGCGCAGCTGCCGTCAGCAAACTGCCTTATCAAAATATCGTCGCCTCCACTTCTGCCCTCCAACCGCAACGTCCAACTTTGATCGATCGACGACGAGCGGAAAGTCGGCGGGGAGGGCAGCGACGGGCAGGGGTACGCACCGCGGAGCTCGGTGCGGGCAGCGGCGGCAATGCCGGACTGGAGGCGGGACCTGAGCATCATGGTGCTGGTGGCTTTTGGATGGGACGAGGAGCTGGGACGAGACGAGGCGAGACGAGGGACGACGAACGAGCGCGCGATGCCGGCGAGCAGGGGGAGGACAGGACCGAGCAAAGACGACGGTCGGAAATCTCAGCTCGGCAGATCGGGAGGCACGTCCTCCGAAACGCCGGGGTGTGGCACGCGTGGTTTCCGCGTGGCCTTATTCCATGTGGCTTTCGCGTGGTCCAAGTTAGGATCCGGATAAGGGAGATCGACTGGAATCGATCGCTGGCCGTTGTCCCGGCCAACCGGCCATCGCCATGGCAACGGGCGTCGACCATCGTCGTCGTCCCTACGTTTCCCTAGTTGTGGGCATGGTGAGCACAAACTATGCGTACGCCAACGATGGACGATGCATCAGATGATGGATGGAAGCTGGCCTGGTCTAGCTCGGCTGGCTTGAAACAGTGGCACTGGCCCTGAGCCCACGCCAATCCCCTGTGGCGTTGTGGCGCCTGACTACGGATAACACGTCGCACTCCGAGTGCTCCACCCTCATCGCCAGATCGAGACCCAGGCCCACCACGGCATATGTGGGCTAGTCTGGTGCAGACGTGGGTGGGGTGTAAGTGGGGAGCCTGGGAATAATTCTGGGCATGCATGTGGGCCGCGTGAGCAGACCGGCCGGGCTCTGGGGGGGGGGGGGGGTGACAGCTGGACAACGCTGGAATGGTGGGATCGACGTGGTTGGGCTCAACATCGCCGTAGGGTGAGTTCGATTCTGTTGAGCAGTTGGAAAAGGAAGTCTATAATAGGACTAAGAGCGGTGCACGTCTGTCGGTGATGCCTGGTGTTCGTGGAATATAGCGATTGGCAGGAGTGAGCGAACGTGCGGAGAATCGCCGTCGTAAGGAGCACCAGAAACGTCGCAATATCTCATCTAGGACGCGCGCTAGAATCCACATTCCAAACACTGCTCGCTGCTCAATAATGGATATGCCTTTCAATGACCGCCCATGATTCACAATGCCAGAGAGAAGACGCTTCCATTACAGATTTCTGGTACTGGGCACCGGCTGAAAGTGAGCTGTTCCTGTTCCATTGCTGTCCAGACCGCCTCACTCGGTCGCAAGGATCACAGCAGGCAGCATATGGCTGGTGGAACAGAGGGAAAAGCTGAAGGTAGAAGCCCCGGATCCGTGCTGACCATAAGGGTTGCTTAATTCCATCGTGGGAGATGCCAGAGTCGACAGATGAAAATCCGATCCTCCCCCCACCCCACAGTGCTGCGACCACCTTCTGCCTAGGATCGTGCTTCTGTGACTACCTCTTGCCTTGCAGAAAATGTGACTTGCACAACATGGACAAGGCGCGGACGGTCGAGCGGCTTGTGCTACGGTTGGCGGGCCCTATGTCAGTCGACATTTTGCCCGTCATCACGATGGAACATTCTGAGTGCCTTGCCCATGGGGCTCACACGTACCACATCACGTACCACATCCCTTCATCACACCCCTGCGTGATCACGCCCGGTACACAACAGCGCCGCACAATATACATGGCCAGATTATACAAAATGCGCAGGGCTGTCTCTAGAACACATCGTCTCGTAGTCATTAACTAGCCGACAGCGCCGGCTCGATATATATCGCGACGGGCCAGAGCGCGCAGCGCTGCCGGTACCGCCCAGTGTTTATCGATACACCAGCTGGAGGGGAGGGAGGGCCTGTGCTGCTCCGTCATATAGGTGTCACGTGTCACACGCCTGCATTAATGGTTGCTCCAAGACGTGGGCGGGAATGGTGGAGTCAATCCGTGTATACTTTGTTATTGATGCTGCTGATAGATGATCACAAGAACGAGGGACCGCCTGCGGTCCCAGTGAGACCGGTCACGCCGACGCTTTGAGGGCCAGCGATGCCGCCGACGCCAGGCCCGGTCGCCTGGTCGCCGCGCCGGACGCGGTGAAAGCGGGGCGCGGGGTGATGGCATTCTGATCGAGGGGTGCGACGGTGTTGTAGGTTGCCGATGCGGTGTCGATCGCAAGTGGGGGATTGTGGTGGGAGCCCTGGTGCATGTCCTTGAGCTGGAGGGCGGTGCCCGGACTGAGACTGGGACTGGAACGTGCAAATGCGGCCCGCCGCGTGCACGAAATTGTCACATAGTCGTCGATCCAGGTCTTGATAAGCTGGAACCATCCAAAGGACATGTCCGAACGAAGGGTCTGCCGGCGTCAGTGTGATGGTGGGGTTACAACAGATGCCAACTCACGAGCAGACGCATCACCTGGGAGGTAAGATAGGACGCCTTCGGAATCAGAGTGTGGATCCCAGCACCATTGAGCGACGACTCGGCTCTATCTAGAGCCCCGTCCACACATGTAGCGAGTTGCTCCACTGGATGAGCCGCCATATCCGCGCCAACTTCGTTCAACCAAGTGCCAAACGAGGCAAGAGCTGGGTCCACGATCTGGTCCTGGCACTCGCACGCCATTTTGCACTGTCGAACAATAAAATTCACGTCGAGCATGCGCCACGATGTACGCATTGCTGCCAATTGCTCGGGTTCGGCAAGGATAGGGCCGATGGCGGTGGTTATCTGGTGCAAATCGAGGAAGCGGGCGAGGAGCTGACCGACTTGGGCACTTAGTTGAACGATGGGGCGTGAGACCTCAGTCGCCAACCCGCCCAGAATGTCAGCCGTCACTTTCTCAAAATTGACCGCCATCATTCCGAGGGCAGCATGTGCACTGGGCGGAATTGGGCCGAGAATCTTGTCCACAAGCGACACAATGATATGCTGGCATGTCAGAAAAATAGACAAAATAAACACTACTCACGTCAAAAGACATGGCCATACCGTCCACAATCATGGAGGCCAGCGGAGCCTGCGCACAGAGCTGCAGAGTCTCTGGCGTTTGCGACTCCCAGAAGCTGCGGTACTGCTCATGTCAGTCAATAGGTCTATCGCACACCAGCGAGCCACTTACATTCTGTTGAAAGGCATCAAAATTGAGCTCCGTCACCGCCTGGCCCAACTGCTCCTGGGTGGCGCAAAAAGACTGCCAAAATGTGGCAGTGTTTGCGTCCACGCCAGCTGAGAGAGCAGGAAAGGGCGGGGTAGGTCGGGGTGCACCAGGTGAGGAGAAGCCTTGTTCTGTGGATGCGCCTGATGGGACACCCGACACTGTTGGCGTGCACTTCAGAGGCATGTATGCAGGGCGAGCTGATCGGATTACGAGATGTTCATCCTGCGAGCTGGACCTTGAGCGACCACTTGGGCCACTCTGTTGGGCCCGCGGAAAGGGATGCCCAGAGTACGTCATGCTGTAACAACAAAGTAAGCTTTGTGGTCCGGATGTGGCGCTGCCAGGGGCTAGTGCTTCAGACTTACCCTTCGGACAATTCCGCCAGGTCGTCCTCTTCGTCCTCCTCCGTGTCATCCTCCGTGAGAATATCCTGCACGTGCGGGTCGTCCATGCCGCTGTAATCGCCGTCCTGTGGGGCAATGTGAAGCTGACCGCTAGAGTCACCGTAGGCATTCAGGCGGTGTGCCTCAGTGGAGATTGCCGGCCTAAGCGAGACATAATGGTACTTGCTGCACCGAGTCAGCATAGTATCCCGAGCGGAAGGTACCGAAACACCTAGACGAAACCACTTACCTGTTTCCTCGGACACCTAGACGGCGGGTGCGTATCCCAAGGAACGTCGACCGAACAACCTTGCCAAATGACGCAGAGTTGATAGGCCGCAGACCAAAGTCGTTGCAGGACATGGTGTAAGAATGGTAGAGCCCTTGTCGAGGTACGGTACAGTACCGGTACATAACATCGATGAAGAAAATGGGAAGGTGACTGGACTGCGGCATGTGATCGACTTCTCGCTTGAGGGGAGTGTAGATCACGCGGCAGGCCTGCGACATTCGGCATCCTCGTAGAGCGCGCTCGTTCTGCTTGACACATCCGAAGCGCCACCTGAGCGAAAGATTGAACATCTGGTGTTACCTGTGGGCTCTCGCTCTGTTCAGCAGACATCCCGAATTTACAGGAGGTTTACCCAACATCCCGCCACTTTCCAGTTCAACCACACGTCACTTTCATCCGTCCGCAGCCTGGGGCGTCGACGTCCCTTGTCAAGTGCTGTACGCATCGTCAATCGTGCAGGACTACACCTATCTTTGCTCTCGCCTTTCCGCGACTGCCTCCCGTGTGCAGTAGCAATTTGTGCCGCTGTCGCACATCATATCCTGCCAACGACACCTTTCTTCGATCTCTTCCTCCACCACCCAAAAAGGTTCAAGTCGACTGGCTCACTCAGAGCCTGTGTCCCGTCCATCTGCTTTAATCTCGAGCGCGACCGGCTCCCTTCCCCCTACCATTCCCCATTCCTCAACCGGTCGCCCTCGTCCAGCGCATACCTTTTCAACACCCTCGTGCTTGCGCGTTTCAATATCGTACACACTGTGCCCCATTCGCTCTCTTGCTTAGGACGCCCACAGTGCACGCGAGCACACGCGCCCCTCTCTGCCTTCCTTCCTGACGGTCATGGCAGAGTACGGTAGCGAGACGCCCTTCCCTGGTGACTATCAACCTGGACAGGTGGACGCGTCGCCTGGTTTTCTCCACGCCTTTGAGCATTCCGGAGGCTTGCCGCATTTCTCGCCAGCGGGGAGTGAGCATTCCTTTACGAACCCAAGCGCAGTCAATATTGATCGGCGCCCCACGAGCAGTAGTGGCCACCCAGGTAGTACCGGTGACGTGCATATGAGCGGCGCTCCTGGCTCCGCGCACGGACGCTATCCAGGTCACCAGCACACCCCCAGTGGGCAAAGTGGACACAGCCACTCTTTCTCGACCGCATCTCTTCCTTCTCTGTCTTCTTCTACAGGCTTCTCCATCGCAAGTCATCCCGATCCACCACCTCCCAGCATGTATATGCCACAGGGCCTCACTCCCAACCCGGAGTACGGGTCAACGCCTCATCACATGTTTCCTCCCGACAGCAAACCCATGCTGAGTGCGAGTGGAATGCCGACTCCTCATCCCACTATGGCCCTTGCCCCTGGTATTGGTCTAGGTATGGGAGGAATAGGCATGCCCCCTACGCCTCTGGCAGGCACTCTTCCACCTGCGCTTCTCGGGCGGTCACCCATTGGGCCACCAACGATGATGATGCCTGTAAGTACTCGCACCGATCACCCGCGGGTTACAGTGGAAAGGAGCCACGCGTACACACACTTGGCGTCCGTCGAGCAGTGTTGAGTGGAGCGCGTTCTACGCCCCTCATTAGTGCGCATTGATCTGATCGCTGATGTATCAGAATCAGGGGTTCCCTTCAGGCATGGGCAAGACGCCACACGACCGCCACCGTAGTGTCAGTCGCCCAAGTCCCTATCACGTGCAAAGTTCGCGGTCCAACTCGTTCTCCCTCAAGTGCGTGACCGTCACACCGTGGCTCACAGTATCTGACACGCTCAACAGGTCCGAGGATGAGGAACTCATGTCGAGCTACAACACTGCGGGCCAGGCAGGTTATCAACCTCCCTGGGGCGGTGCCACCGGCTTGATTGCAGGAGATATGGGTCAAATGACCTTGGAGCATCGTCGGTACGTGGCTCTCTAGGACCTGTGCGCACGCCCCGTCCCCATTTCGCGGGTGTGGCGTATGCGGCAGGCGTGACCCAGGTACACCCGAACTAACAATGGCAGGTCAAGCTCAACGCCGTTTGAGCTTCCCCAGCTTGGACAACCTATTCCCGGTCGATCCCGTGCTCGTTCCTTTTCTTTGGGGAAAACGTCAACCAGTCTCGACTTTTTAGAGCAAGATCTAGACTTGGGTGGACCTGCTGCTGAGCGCGAAGCATCCATTCGGAACGATCTGGCGAACAAGGCCGAGCAAGTTCGGGCATTGAGCCCATGCCAGCATGGCAAGGCCAGGGCCGTGTGGGCTAAACGCTGGTATGTTGTGTGACCGGGTCTTAACTCGGATCCAAATTTAAATCTAAGGGATCCTTGGGCTGACATGCCTTACAGGCTCAAGCTCAGTTATACTCCCGTCAATGGGTTTACACTCCCCTCAAGCGAGAAGTCGATCGCCTAATTCGCCGTGCTGATCGCGACGGTCTTTTCTGACGTTAGAATGCATGTAGAGTCGTTTAGAGATGCACAAGCTAGTTTTCAACCGAGGTGTTGCAAGCTGAATGGGTAAGCCTTCAGTGGCGCCATTCCATGCGCCGCCGCCACCTCTTCTGCCCTTGGCGCCACCAGCCAAATGCTCTAGGTCATCTGATCGACTCCATATGCAATATCTACAGCATGCAGTGCCAATCTGCACATGGCAGAGCGTCATGCTGAGCAAGCCACTTCGGGCAAGCACTCCCCTGTGCCGATAATTGCAGATAATTGTTCTGTTAGAGTTGTAGCCCGATTGACAATGGATATCTGCCACAAGAGCATGTGAACGCGACTGATTACTATAGAAAATGGAGTCCAAGGTCTCTCTTTGCCCTCAGTAGGCTGCTTCCCAATGCCTCGACCAATTCTTACACACAATCAGCGGCTGCGCATCTCCCAGGCAGCTCGTCATCTCTCTCAGCGTGCTGTAGCTCGACGTTTCAATGTTTCCCAGTCTACTGTCGCCTACTGTGTTGCCCTCACTGTCACTCTTGCCTCTGTCCCTCACACTCTTCGTACAACATTCTCCACAACCCACAAGAGTCGCCACGGCGTCAAACTCAATCAGACAACACTCTCCCAGCTCAAAGAACTGTTTGACACGAAGCCTTGGGCCTCAAACACCGTCATCTGTGCTGCTCTTGCTGAAAGTGGCACTGTCATCTCTCACAACACGCTGAGAAAAGTGACTAAACTCCAGGAAATAGCTCGCTGACCTCAGGCTCGCACAATTCTTGGCTACCGGCGCTGTATTGCAGTTGTCAAACCCATGCTTAATTCCAAGAAGCGCCAGCAGCGTCTCAAGTATGCTAGAAACCATAAAAACGTTGAGTGGCGCAAGGTGAGCTAGAAAATATGGCCACATTGACAGACAGGTCATCTTTACCGATGAGGTGAATATCTACATTGACCAGACATTTAGGACCTATGTTACGCGCCCTCCTGGCACCCGCCATGATCCTCGCTTCGTTCAAGTCGCCTTTCGAAGTGGTTACTCCAGTGTCCCCTTCTGGGGAGCCATCTGGGTTGGTGGGAGGTCTCCTCTCATTCGATTTGACACCTCCCAGTCCACTGGCACCCGCAAGGGTGTTACAGGCGCCATTTATCAAGAACAGATCACAAGGGGCCCTCTTCTGGACTCCTGGCGGCGTGTGAAGACTGTGTGGCGTGGCTATGGCCTGCCCTTTGTTGTGGAGGACAATGCTCCCATCCACACTTGCAGGAAGACTCGCCAGGCTGCTGAGGCGCTGGGAATGCGCTTCCTGCCACATCCTCCATCGTCTCCTTGCTTGAATCCCATTGAACATGTGTGGAACATTCTCAAGCATTGTCTGGCCTCCCTCCGGCCGCGTCCTATGACTCCTGATGCTCTGTATGAGGCAGCTGTGGTAATTTGGGATGAGCTCGACCAGGAGATGATTGATCGACTTATTATGTCCATGCCTCGTCGCCTGGATGCTGTCATTGAAGCTGAAGGTGGTTGGATTCCATACTAGCTTTAAACCTCATAAAAACGACCATAAACACTCGCTTCAGCGCCGCTCTATCTCTGTCTGCAGTCTCAGCGTCATAACTACAAAATCTAGGAAGTACAGTACTTGTGGCCGGGAAGCCACGAACAACTAAGGCACTCGGTCCAAGGGGGTTGCGTTTGTTGCAGGCCGTGTCGAGGCTCTGTCTGCACCTATAGAGTTAGCGAACGGGGCATGTGTTACAGCTCTGATATTCCCAAGCCCCTGCAACAACGTGGAGTTGGAGAAGGCCGTGGTATGGATCCGAGCACTGTGTACGTACCGATCTTCCTTACACTGGAAGACTAAGGCTTCAGACCAGATAAACGGTTGTCTCAAGTGGCGCAGCGGCGGGCGCAAGTGGGGGTCTCTTGACCTTCTTGAGCTCTTGGGACCTGAAGGAACAGAACTCCCTTTAGAGTAACAATAGACTTTTTAGGTTGCGTGCGATGGTGTTGTAACCCGGCGAAGTGTGCGCAGAGATGATGTCGAATGGGCCAAGATGGATGGAGATGAATGTTGATAATGCCTCGGATTGATTCTTGGTGAAGCGATGCTGCCAATAATGGATGAAGGTGGGCGCGCGCAATGAAGTGGGATTGAAAGGCGAAGGCTGCCGCCTGCGGGCCTGCGGGATGATGGGTGGGGTTTGGAGGGGTAGAAGAGATGGAACAGCGGAGCGGATGGCGGCAGACGGCGGTAAAGGGCTGTCAAAG
Organism: Cutaneotrichosporon dermatis; assembly: GCA_020011015.1. NCBI lineage: Eukaryota > Fungi > Basidiomycota > Tremellomycetes > Trichosporonales > Trichosporonaceae > Cutaneotrichosporon > Cutaneotrichosporon dermatis. The sequence goes on along the minus strand of JAIGNX010000002.1, from coordinate 720,308 downwards.
CACAATTTCGGCGAGTCCGTCTCAGACGAACTAGTTGGCCTCTCTCGGATTAGGAGGATGTCTGCCGAAGTGGATGGAGGGAATAGTGTTGATGTTGGAAGGAAGAGGAGGAAGAAGAAGAAGAACCGAAGTTGGACGACAAATGACAGCTTGTGTGTGTGTGTGTGGGCAAGGATGTAGGATGGGGTATGATCTGTCAGTGTGTGTGCGCGTTGTACTTTGGCTAACGTACCACCACCACCCCTGCAGTCCTAGCTTCGATTATGGCCCGAACAGGTATGGTCCTATCGGTCGGCCGTTGGCGATAGATGGAGGTCCACCCCGTTGACCTTTGGTTGGGCCTGGTGGGTTCCAAGTAGGGGTCGGCAGTAGTGGGTAGGTTGTCGTCCAGAACAGCCTATGCCCAGGGGAAAGAAGGGGAAGGCAGACGAGGCTCGAGCGGGGTTGGACAAGATGGCGGGAGGAGTAGTTTGGAGCGAGGAGAGGAGAGAATGAGGATTGAGTTGCGAATCCGATGACGGCGGCGGTGATGAGAGTAGGGCGGTAATGATGAGGGCTGAGGGGAGGAGGGGAGGAGGGGAAAGGGGAAGGAAGATGTGGAGGAGATGAGGTACTATGAGCAAGGGGTCGAGCGGAGGCCGGAGGGAGGTGAAGGGGGTGGGGGAGGAGAAGCGAAGGGGGAGGAGGAGCAGGAGCAGGAGAGGAAGGTGGGGGGAGAAGAGCGACAGAAGTGTGGAGGCGGTGGCGGAGGAGGACGAGGAGAATGAGGAGAACGAGGAGCAAGATGGAAGCGGCGCGGCGGGGGAGGTTGAAGCAAGAGAGGAACGGCTTTAGGTGGGTTGGCGAGGAACAGACTCTGAAGGGCCAGGGGAATCTAGAACTGGAGCCGGGCCGGGCCGAACGTGACTGGGGCGTGTTATAGACACAACAAGAGTGATGTTACAAAGTCCCCGATGATCCAACGCCAATTTGGCTTTGTCCTCTGATGCTGCTGCTTTGTTGGTTCACGAGAGTCGTGGTAACCTGTGGATCAAAGGGTTTATTCCAGAAAGTCTAGACTAAAGATCCCAATCCTGCCAGGGCTACGATGTGAACGGGAGGCTGAACCGCTGAGAGAAGCAGTGTGGTCTGGATGGGTGGATGAGGAGAGTATGATGGGTTGGGTGCGGCACTGGCGGGTCAGCGGCAAGTTCCAGCGGAGCGGAGTCCAACGAGGTGCGGAGTCGGCGGCAGGCCAGCATAGTGCTTGCGGATTACTATGGTATACGGCTGTATCATGTGTCATATTCCAAGTCTGGGATTGAAGGAGGGAGAAGAGAGGAGTGGAGACGCGGGATAGCGAGAGGGATTAGTGGAAGGTGGGCTTTGTTTGATTTCGGTGATGACACGCTTCACGCCTAGCGAAGCCTCGGTTGAACGGTCGAGGCCGTCAGGGGGGAGAGGACAAAGGACAAAGAGAGAGAAGAGAGGCCATGAGGCCATTTGCCCACATCTCTTTGCCACCCGCTTCACCCTCGGGGTAGTTGGACTTCAGCTTTGGTGCCCTGGCCGGCTTTGGATCGTCATGATTTGTGTGTGGCGTAGAAGGGCAGTCACCCTAATCGTTTGGTGTGTTTGGTGATCCTAAAACTCATTTGGCGGGTTTCGACCTTAGGCTGTGACATACGGGGTAATCAAAGGGTTCGGGTTATCCACCTCTGGGACTTCTATAACTAGCCCTGATTTCACCCATCGTCCCTGTCCTTCAACATGCCGTAACATGGACATAAATTCACACTCCGGTCTTTGGTTCAAACTCATCCGTCAACCCTCGTCCTAATAACATACTACTCTCTACTACTCATACTCAATGCCCTCGTCAGCTGGCATCTTCACTCAACCAGTTCCCATCTTAGTTCAATGCCCACCAACTTACCTGGCAAGCAGTAATGTCGATCGTCCGAACCTGCACTTCCTACACAGATTTCATGTCAGCATCCGGGGAGTGCTCCTTTCGGATATTCATCACAACGCGGGTCTGATCATAACTATCTCGGAACATCTGTTGGATTTCTGTTCCAGATCCCTTTTACCATCCGGCCGGCTGCCATCATAATGGTAATCATCATAGCCAAACCTCGCACACTTTACGTGACATGGTGCCAGGGCCCATACCATGGCCCGAACTCCACTCACAGGCCACCCAGGCCCACCAGCTCGAACCCCGATTGATGATTGATGCACAGGGTTATTGTACCGGCAAACAGCTGCTTAACCTTCATAATTACGTCCTCGCGCTCATTTCATCCTGCAGACAGATCGCAAGATTGCCGGAGGGTCACATTGCACCACAGGATCCAATGCATGGTGCGCTTCACGAGACGTCATGGTCATGTAATGGTGCGGCCCAGGGCTCAGGTGCTCGGATTCCAGATTAACAGGTCTGCATCCGCGGTGCGCAGCTCATCAGACAAGCAGCGAATGCTGTGGCTCTTTGCCACAATCTTGTCCATTAGCATTCCGCGTGCCATCCAACTGCTCAGTAGCTCGGTAGTGGTGACTATGGTCGGATGTTCCGGATGCCGATCGTCTACTCGTCACGGCATCCCTAGCTCATCTACTACTTTGTGTGCGTAATGTGCATTGTGTAGAATGCTCGGGGATGAGTGCGCAGACGACTACCTACGATCTGACACAGGCCTCGTTTCGACGAGATCGGTCAGCGTCACCCTCCCTCTCCGACTTCCATTCACTGTGCCACTTGCCACGTTGGACGTGAGCCACGTAGGCTAGCCAAGACGCAAGCCCGCAGCCCGCAGCTCGCAGACATCGCCGAAGATTGACCCTGCGCAGTACCCGGCCGCAGAAAGTGACACACAGGCGACACATGACAACTCTTGAACAAGGCCGATAATGTGATACCAGGCAGTGGATCCGTCCAGACCAAAGTAGGAACCAGGACCGGGTCCAGCACCAACACTGTCCTGCTATCTGCGGGAGTTTCATCAACAGACTTTTGTGTGTGTCTCCATTTCCCTGTCTTTGCCCCCACACACCGGCACCGACGCCGGCATCTCACCCTCACTCCTCACTCCCATGACGATCATCCCCTGGGCACACTGTCCCTCCCTCCTCTGCCGCTGCCTGTGACCTCTACCTTTGCGTCTGCCACACGCTCCGGGATGCCAGGACCCAGGCACCGCGTCCGAGTCTGGACTCTCGCCTCTGGACTCTCCCGCGAGCTGTGAGGAAGGCCAAGGTCGATAAATGACGATGAACGGGATGGGATGCGAGCGAAACCGAGGAACCGTGACTGGTCGGATCCGGATTGTTTGGGCTCGGTTTCAGATCTGTCTGCAGCCTCGTCGTGCGTCTGTGTTGCCGGGGTGAACGGAGAATGGGCGGCCATGGATTGCGTTAGGTGAGTGCGTGAGCAGCTCGTGAGCGTGAATGAGGACGCTGGAGATAGCGGGGGTGAAGGGGATGGAGGAGGGGGCGGGTAGGAGAAGTCGGTCTGGCCAGCTCGCCAGCGGTGACGGGTGCCCTTTTGCAGATCACCACTCCCTGCCATGTACAACTGATGATCAACCTTGCTCCTGCATCGAACAGACAGATGAAGCAAACGCTTGCATGGCACATGATGGACATTCGACGAGGCCGGCAGCGTGTCAAATGATTAGAAGGAAGTTCATGCCATGGACAAACGTACAGCCGGTACGTAAGGATAGCAGAATCAGTAGGCTTGTTTGCCTCGGATGAGACATTTGTACGTCACCGCCATCCATGCACCGTTCATGCATCACCCAAAGCGCTCTCAAGCACCAATCAGACCAATCCCCGGACACATGTCCATCATCGTCCCACTTACTTTACACTACTCGCCATCAACATCAACATCGGAACTGGAGAACTCGAGCCGCAAATAACTACAACTGTCCCATTCAATGCTCAACTCTCAAGCTCCAAGCCACGGTACAGCTGCATACGCTCTCTAAACCTAGGTCTCTACTTCGATTCAGATTCGTAGGGTTTAGGCCGAGGCGCCAGCGACCTTCTCGAGGAGAGCCTGCATTCGTTAGCGTCATTCTTGCTCATACACCGGGAGGAAGCTTAGATGCCGCCTGGTATTCGGAAGAGGCTCAGTCCACACGCCTCAGCCGTCCTAGCTCCTACAGCGTGTTCCTGTAGGCACAGAAATCATGCTTGGGCAGAGCTTGCTGGTATTGGGCAAATGCAATGCCAGTCATGAGTCAGACTCACGGTAAGCTTGGCCGGAACGGCGCCAGTGAACTCCTCGATGACCTGGCCGTCCTTGTAGGCCTTGAAGGTAGGCATGGCCTTGATGCCCTCGGACTGGGCGATCTCCTATTAATGTTAGCCTTCTGCAATCTCAAACGCCGGTGCCACCTCGATCATGTGGGATGTCGTGTAATGTTCAGGCCCCACTGTCCCAGAAGACGCTGCACCATCACACCCAATTCAAACGGGGGCGGGCCGCCTCTCGTACAGATGGCAGCATGCAGTGCGAGGAGTGGGGCGGGAAGCCAGTACGTGGACAGATGCGTCTCATACACCGACATCCACGCAATGACCGTCGGGCTGACGATCATCTCACTCCATTACCCTATCGCAGAAGAACAAACAGATCGTCCGACTTCTGCAAAGAGGATAGGTACGACAGGCCGACGGCCAGCGAACATACCAGCCACGGCATTCACGTGCACATCCACTGTTCCCGCGTCTGGCAGCATACCACGACGATCCAGCTTCCCGCACATCGAAAGGGGGCCCCTCAAGACGAGAAGGCAAGGAAAAGTGGCCCGATGAAGCAAGGCTCTAATCCGAGAACATGACGAGGAATGCTGGATCGCGAAGACGCGAGAGTGGAACGTATGGCAGGGGATGGGCCCTGCGTAGCAGGAACCGCAACGGGTAGCGGAGACGTTTCACGACCGTGATGCACACCCGAACGGGCATGTCACGTCACGCCGCGTAGCGGCTGTCGCGATATCGGCGTAGTGGGACGTGACCGGCACCGTACCGGCTTGAGCGATAGGCTCAGCTCCGGACGCGTTGACATGAGCGGAGATGGTCGTCAAGACGCATCCCGACGCGTCACGCGACGTGGTGCCGGTCACGCCTTAATCGCTCGACATCTGATGCTCCGCCGCTCCTCGGCTGTTGCAACACAATATTGTGCGCCCACCACACTGCGTGATGGACTCTGGCAGGCAGACTGGCACAGCCATGCCGGACTGGTTGTCCAGCACACACTTGGAACAAGCTCCTCTCACAACCACATCATTCACGATCCCATTCGAGCGGACAGGAGAACACAACGACTCACAGGCTGCTCCTCAATGTCAACCTTGACGAACTTGAGGTTGGGGAACTTGGCCTCCTGCTTGCCGAAGTGGGGGCCGATGAGCTTGCAAGGGCCGCACCAGGTGGCCCAGTAGTCGACAACGACGACGTCGCCGGAGTTGATCTGGAGTTAGATATGCTCCTCTGTTGTGGGCGGGGCTTTAGGCGAATGGAACGCTAAGAGGTGGTCTCGAGGTAGTGGGAAGACGCTTCTGTCGACTGGGGCCCACTGGGGGCAACAGATGGTTTTCGCGAGACAATCTCGGCTGACATGGGTCGCCAGCAACTCTCCACACACGCTGCCTCAAATCCACGTCTCGCCGCTGCTTCTAGGCATGGACATTGGCCACGCGTGGACGCGACTCCGCTCCATTCCCACCGCCCTCCCACCCTCCACCCCCGGCCTACCCCCTCCTCAAGACCCTGTGCTGATACTCACGAGCTGCTTGAACTCCTCGGTGGACTCGATAGCCTTGACCATTGTTATTTGTTGTTCGGTGTGGTGGTGGATGGAGCGAGGTGAAGATGTATGTGGTGCTAGCCGGAGGGGTGCGGTGGGGGTTTTTGAGTGTTGACGCGGTGGCAGATTCTAGGGTTCGCGGTGGAGGCTCAGTCAGGCTCGGGCTTGGTTCGGCGAGGGTCGATCGGCGCTGAGACGGATGTGTGCGCGTTAGGTGATCGGTATATTATACTGAGGAGGGATGCAATGCATGGATTGTGGGCCTTTATAGATGTTCGTCGATGCTTGCTGACTCAGTCAATGCTTCTTGCCTTCATGCAGATGAGTGAGCGAGAATACGTGCTGACTGACAGTTGTAGTCGTGGGTGACTGATGGGCCACGGCCCGATGACTCACGCCGAGCCATGGCGAATAGGTATGACGTGACGGGTTCTAAATGACCTCGATGATTCCATCCATAGTCGGAATTAGTTGATGCTGCGCTCTCCTAATTGTCTTTCACAACGCTAAAATCATGCGCGCAGTCTCTGCAATACAGCATCCAGCTATACGCATCACGCACGTCTCGAGCACTCCTTCGCATGACAACGTCTATGTATTCACATATTCCACCCTTAGCCAGCCTAAACGTTGTAACCAATACCAGCGCCAGTCGAGTTGCCACTCCCGTACGTCTTGTGACCACCCGTCCACGGACGCGGGGGCGGGAACATGCCCTTCATGGCGAACGTCCAAGGACCGACAACAGCAGGGGGCTCGGGCACCTCGTCGTCGTCCATCCCATTACTGCTGAGGTCACGCGAGACGGCCACTGAGGCGGGGCGCGCCTTGGCAGCGGGCGAGAGTCCGGGCGGAGGAGGGGGAGGCGAGAACGTCGACATGGGACGGCGCGAGGCCGGGCTGGGACCAGGGGGCGCAGGAGGCGGGGGAGGGGGTGGCGTCGCCCGAGATGGGGCGTGGGCTCGCGAGGAGGGGCAGGCGGCGGGTTGCTGGGTGCGCGCAGACGTCCAGCTGCAGCCATTGCCGCCGCGGCGGGACTGCGGCCGACAGGTGGAGGAGGAGGCGAAGACTCGCGCTCAGGTGCCGGAGGGGGCGGGGGAGGATTACTCGGGGCGCGCAGACGTCCAGCCGCGGCAAGGGCGGCCGCTGCCGGGCTCCGGCCCATTGGAGGAGGTGGAGCATCGTCCTCATCAGCTGGAGGCGCTGGGGACGCCCGGGCGGGAGCACGAGAGGGAGGAGGCTGGAGACGCGGGGCGGAAGATGGGCCAGGAGGCATCCTTCTCGCAGACGTAGTCGAGCCCGTTGATGGTCTACGCGGCACAGCAGGCGCCTCAGGCTCCGGCGATGGCGAGCGCGGCGGCTGGGGAGATGCACGCGGGGGGAGCATCGGTGCACGGGGAGGAAGGGTTGGTGCCCCATTCGGGCGGGGAGGGGGAGGCGGGGCGCGCTGGGGTCAGCCTTAGGGGCCGAGAACAACTTACAGGTGGGGGTGTGGCCGCGCTTCCAGGACGAGGCGGGGAGGTGGCACAGACCGCTGTATATGAGCTACGATTCTGAGAAGATCACTAGTTCGGTACTTACCGTGCTGCCTGAGCGATTGGGAAGAGCAGGCGGCGTACGGCTCGGGAGCGATGGGGGAGCCGGGCTTGCTCTGGATGGCGACGACTGCCCCGGGCGAGGTGGCGGTGGAGGAACAGGACGGCCACCAAGCGAAGGCGGTCCAGTCGGACGCGGGGGAGGCGGCGGGGCGCTGCGTCCACCTGGGGGCGCAGGGGGAGGTCGGGGAGGAGCAGGCGGTGCACGAGGAGGAGCAGGAGAGGCGCGCGCCGGTGCAGGCGGCGCAGGTGGTGCGGGGGGTGGGCGAGGAGGCGCCGGAGGAGCTGCACGCGAGGGTGCCGACGAGGGCGGTGGAGGCGGAGGAGGGGGTGCAGGTGGACTGGCGATCAGCTTCTGAAGACGCAAACAGGTAAATGTACTCACGCTCGGCCTGGGACTGCTGGGACATGACGAGTCGGTGCGCTGGGAGGAGGGCTTGGCGGGGCGGGAGGAGGAACCGGAGGAGCTCGAGACGGTGCGCTGGGTGGGGCTGGGGGAGGGCGAGGAGGGGCCGGGGGAGCGGCGCGTCCGGACGGAGGTGCCGGTGGCGGCACCGGAGGAGCGCGAGACGGCGCAGACGAGGGGACCGGTGGTGGGGGCGGTGCGCCCGACGGCTTGGGAGGTCCCCGACCTCCTGGGATGGGCGGAGGCTTGGCAAGGCCAGCACTTGGTGCAGCACCTGGAAGTTAGCATATCATACACAGAAGTGCACACGAGTCCCAAGGCTGCTAACCAACCATCCAATACTCACCACCTACTCCTCCAGCCTTCCTTAGCTTGGGCATACCGCCAGCGAAGAGGCCGGCAAGCTGTGCCGCCGGATTGTCGGGAGCCATGTCATTGTGAGACGGGGTACGTGCGTGCCCACCGCCAGGAGCACCACCACCACCACCACCGCCGCCGCCGCTTGGCCTGGCAGCCGACGCGCCGCCTTCACCTACGACGCCGCCGGCGCCCTGTACGCCGGAGCGGTCATTCGTTTGCGCCTTCTTGAGGCCCTTGCCCTCTGTAGGAAGTATCAGCCAGTGTCACGGTCAGTTGAGCGTGGGGACGCACGTTGGATTTGCTGTAGGAGCGCGGCGTTCATGGCTGCGCTTCAGCGGGCAAGATTGATTCGGGGGGTGTGGGAAGTGGAGTTGAGTGTGGAAGCGAAGATGGATGGATTGAGATTGTATATGGTTGTGGGATGCACGAGGGGGTGGAATGGGTGGCTTCGATGACCTCCGTCATCAGTCGACTACCTACCCTATTAGACTGTACCGCCTCTCTGGGTGGACAGCCTGCCAGCCAGCGCAGTCGGAATGCCCACGCGACCTTGGGAGAAAATAGGAGGTTAATGTGGATAGAATATTAGAGTACCATACCAATAGTAGTGAGCGGCTAATCCAGGGTAAGTGGGGGAAGGCAACTCTGACGTCGGTGGTATCGTCTGCTATTACACTGCGTTACATTCGACGCGTTCCAACTCTCCTTCAACAACACCACTGCAACTCAAATCTCAACCTTTGCTTATCCCTTTCACCTCCTTCTCATCTTGTCAGATCATTGGGCTCCGAGCCGTATCTGTTCCTCGTCCTCTCGCAAACTAAGGCCCTCCAAACAATGAACTTCTCACCATGTCAGTCGTCCGCGTGGGGTCACGTTGGCCACCGGCTGCTGGCACCTTGCTGACGTTTGCAGACCAGCCACCGCCTGACCAACACACCGAGGAGGACTCTGCGTTGGGACGAAAAGGCAAGGGGAAGAAGCCATGGTTCAATCGGTGAGTGGGCGCAACCGCATCACCTCTTGTGTCCTCATTCTGACGCCCTACCCATTGTTATCCGCGGCGGCAACTGTGTTCCCGTGTCATCTCTGCTTCCCCCCTCGTTACCGACTTGCCTTCTCTGTGCATCTCAACCCGCGCATTTATTACCTTGCATTTGCCTTCTACGAACAGTGATCCGTCGTACTCTTCGTACCAGGCAGGCGGGTCAACGTCGGACCCAACAGTTGCGAGCCAGTCGTACACCAACGACCCAGAGTCTCAAGCCTACGCGTACGGCAACGCCAATTATGGCGGAGGCTCCAGCGGCAGCGAGGACCGGGTCAACGCCTGGGAGAGCAGGTTCGGTTGGCGCATCGACCTCATGGCTGCAGTTGCGTATCTTGGCGGTCCTGTAACCGGTGAGCTGATCTCCAGCCATGTCTGAACTAACAAGCAGCCTTGCTTCTTCTCATACTCGAGACGCAGAATGACTACGTTCGTTTCCATGGTGAGTACATAGCGTGATCGCCAAGCACACACTTCGTGCACGGTGGAGCATGGCCGCTCGGCGAGGCACACCATCCGCGATATCGCACGGCTGACGAGCAGCCTACCAATCCGCTCTTCTGACCACGCCCATCCTCACCTTCGTCCTTATCACCAACCTCCTCCTGCCTTTCCCGGCATTCCTCAAGACGATCATTGTTCTCGCCGGCATTGGCGCCAGTCTCTATGCCGCCTACCGGGCGTACAAGGACGCGCAGGAGGGCCTGAGCAGGTACTGGCTGCCGTACATTGGCGAGTACGCAGAGCGCTGGGTGAACGAGGAGTAGGCGTATGTCTGTAGATAACCCGTATGCCCAGCATAGAGTAGCTTGGGTCTGGTTGACTGTAATGGATGCAATCTGGCGGGGTCGTATGGAACCCGCCATGCCGCTGCCCACACCCCAGCTGCACGGGCATAACCGACAAGCCAACTTCTTCTGTTGCTTGCATCACATGTTTGTCCACCGAAGCATGATGCGGGAGCAGAAAGGGCCTCATCACGCAAATGAGATGCTCTGTCCTACCAGAGGCAATGCATTAACTATCAGCGCCAAGACCATGTCTCGGCATGCTGATGATGCGGGGGAGGCTACTGGGGCCAGGTGGGAACGGCGTGCCTCTCGAAATGAACACGGACCTCCACCCAGGGCAATTGACGCTGCGGTCGGCTTTCCTGACAGCAATCCGCAGCAAGCACGTCGTACACGTCTGTTTCTCTTTCACTTCACTATCTTCACTCATCCTCACTCTCACTGGCATTGATTGCATCTCGTCGGGGGCACGAAGCATCGTACGCGTCCCGTTCTCTCAACGCGTATAGCATGGTGCCCAATTGGATCGGAAGGCGAGTAGCCGTAAGTCGCCTCACGGACCTTCCGTTTCATCCCTCCTCCCCCACTCACGAGACTACATAGAGAAAAGTCGCGCGCCAGCGATCGTGATGTGAGATGAAGGTATCGCTGACATGAAGGCTGTTCGACATGCGCGCGGTGACTCGCAGCGCAGGCTGGTCCTGGGCGGCCTCGTCCTCGCAGCCGTCGTCGTCATCTGGTTCTTCCAGTTGTTGCCGAGTCGTTCAACAACCTGGGTCGTGGACCCGAGCCAGTTCCCGACAGCCACCGACTCCGACATCCTCGGCTTCCTTCCCCCGCCTCTGAAGCCCAAGGTGTACGGGATGCGCGTGCCCAACGCTGTGCACTACGTGTATGGCCTCAAGCCGGTCCCCGATGGCGAGACGGCACCGGCTCTGCCCTATTACGCCTATCTCGGCATGCGCAGTGCGCTGCTCAACCTCCGTCCCGAGAAGATGTACTTGTGAGTCTTCGAGTCTTCTGCGCGCCGGCCAGAGCTTACCTAACCAGCCACTACAAGTACAAGCCGACGGGGCCATGGTGGGATCTGATCGAGCCGCACCTCACCCTCATCAAGACCAACGTCCCGGATACGATCTACGGACGTGACATCAGCCACTTTGCGCACAAGGCCGACCTGGTGCGCCTGTGGGTGCTCAAGCGCATGGGCGGCATCTACCTCGACATCGACATGTATGTGTGAGTATCATCCATGTGGAGCAGAGCTGAAACCAGTATCAAGGAGTTCGATGATCTCCTCTACGCGTCAGCCACTATGGGCATGGAGGCCGCGTCTGACTCGCGACGCACCGCCCTGCAGCCGACCGGGTTGTGCAACGGCGTCATTATCGCTGAACCCAACGCCCCGTTCATCATCAACTGGCTCAAGACTTACGTGACTTTCGACCAGAAGAACTGGGCAGGCCACAGTGTCGACAAGCCATGGGAGCTCGCGCAGCTCTTCCCCAACGACATCCAGGTGCTCAATATCACGGCCATGTTTTGGCCATTGTGGTCTGGGCAGGAGATCGACATTGTCCACCAGGAGGACAAGTACGACTTCTACGCGACCGGGCAGTACTCGTAAGTCAGATATAAGAGGATGTACGGGCAGCGTTGCTGACGTGACGCAGGTATCACGCGTGGGAGTCACTGGCGATGAAGTTCCTCGGCGCCCTCAACCCTCGAGATATCATGCGCCACGACACAAGCTTCCATCGATTGGTCCGGCCATTCGTTGGTCCAACAGACGAGGAAGTGTTTGCAAAGTTCGCGTAGGCTGTACAGTATGCATCTCATCCATTTCGCTTAAGATGACTCTGGACCACTGTTCCTTTAACCCTCCAACAAAGTTGCACTGATAACATTAGGTTTGACGGTGATCCCAAAAGACTATCACTGGTAGACGACCCCTACTGAGCCGCGGTCCACTCCTTGGTCATGGTGTCCGCGAGGCGGCGAATACCCTCCTCGACGTTGGCCTTCGTCTCGTACGAGAACGCGAGGCGGAAGTGGCCCGTCCCATCCTCATGGATCGAGTGCACTCCTTCGCCCTCCCAGGGGCTGAAGTACCATCCGGGGGTGACGAGGACGAGCGCCTCAACGAGGCGGACCCAGAACGCCTCCTCGAAGATTCGCACCCGCTCGGCGTCCTTCTTATCGGTGTGGAAAGTCGGCCAGGAAGGATGCGTCGAGTAGTGCGCCTTGCACCAGATGAACATGCCGGCGACGGGCGGGACGAACGAGATGATGGCGGGACCCGTCTTCGCCTGACCCTTGGGGAATGCCACGAGCCCGATGGCGCCCTCGACACCAGCCTCATCGGCGCGCACGAGGTCGAAGTGGACCGAGAGGGCGTTGAGCATCCAGTCCCGGCGGACACGGTACTGGTCACACAGGTTGGTCGTCCACTCGATGAATCCGTCAATGCCCCACTTGTTGAGTAGCTCGCCCGTGATAATCTAGGGTGTCAGCTCGCCGCCCACAAGCGCCTACGGCAAACGTACCTGGGAGAAACCGGATGGGCCCTGCGTCTGCACCTCGGTGGCGCGGAGGAGGCGCTCGGTGAACATGTCGTTGCAGGTGAACCAGCCAAGACGGGCGCCGGGGTAGAGGGTCTTGGAGAACGTGTCCATCCGGATCACGCGGCCCTGAACGTCGATAGTGAGGAATGAGTTGGACATGTTGGAGAGGAAGGCGTCGACGTCCGCCTTGGCTGCTGGCGGCTCGATGGGCGCACCCACAACGTACGGCGGGAACTGGAGCATGCAGTACGGGTCGTCCTCGACGATAATCACGTCTGCTGTCAGACCGTGTCACCTAGAGTGGTACTCACCGTACTTGACGCAGACGTCGTAGATGGCCTTGCGGCGCGCCTGGGACATAGTCGTGCCGAGGGGGTTCTGCCCAACGGGCACAGAGTACATGACGCGCGGCCGGCGGCCCTTGGAGCTGTCCCACTCCTCGAGGCCCTTCGCGAGTGCGATTGGGCACATCCCTTCTCCGTCGCCGGGGACGGGGTGGGCCTTGACGCCCATGGGCACAAACCCAGCCTGGGCAGAAGGGTAGATCTGCGAGTCGCAGATCACGTAGTCCCCGGTCTCGACGAGGAGCATGAGGACCTTGATCCAGCCGTCTGTGCTCCCGTTGTTGAGCAGGACGTCCCAGTCCTTATAGGCTGGCGGCCACAGCTTCTCGGTCAATTCGCGGATCGGCTTCTCGAGCTCGACCAGGCCGCGCCCGCCCTTGTACTGCAGCCCGGCCTCGATGTCGTACGACGGGCTGGCGGCTTTACGAGGGAGAACGATGTCGACCGACTCAGACGGAGGCTGGGGATTCTCGGGGTCGAGCACGGTGTCGTGCGGGTAGAGGGAGGCGGAGATGTTGTGAAGTGGGAAGAAGTCGGGCGCAGGGAGACCGCCAGCGAAGGAGATGATGCCCTTGATACCCATGTACCGGATGATGTCCTTGAGTGGGGACGGGTGCCGCGACTTGGAGAGCGTCGAGAGGTGGTGGGTGAGGTCCACCGCCATCGGGCGCGCGTCGGCAGTCATCGTGTGGTGAATGTGGCTAACGTCGGAGGTAGCCGATACGGCGAGATAGGCGATGCGATGATGAGATGATGAAGTGGGCTGACGAGAGCTGAGTGTTACACCAAAGACAGCTCAATGGAACTCAAGTAGTGCTCAGACAACCCGAGTCAGAACACAATGGAATGTACAACGATAGGGAACGTCGTGAGCTGCGGGTTGCGCTCTTATATTTCGGGCAAGGTGGGGATGGGCAGTGGGTAAACGTCGCCAGCCGTAATCGCGGGGCCCAGGACTTTTCCCGGTCGGCGATCTGAGCGTGTACCTGCATGCCTCGGCTCACACCCAATTGCTTACTCGAGCCGTAGCGGCAAACTTCGGGAGACGGCCGACGCCGATACTTGCAAGCGCCAGTCGCGCCAGTCGCGCTTCCGTTCACACTCGAAATAGAGGAATGGATAACGAACAAGGGTCAATGCAGCTCGCCCTGGGGCGAAGGTGGCCGTTGGCGCCGACGGCGGCTGTGTCTGTTCAATAGCAAATTCAATTTGGACGTCGATGATACGGCCGAGCGCATGCGGGCTGACGGTGATACCTGTAAGCATGGGGTGGCTGATTATGCGTTGGCTTCACGCAGGTCACACGCACTCTAACCCACCCGAGGTGCCGCTATCGGTGTTTAGTTGTCCTGTCGACCTCCTGATGTCGAAGAACCTTGCTGCTAGTGGTTGCAATCGAACGCTTGCTACGTGTTGTCGCTAATCGATCGAGATTGCATGCCGTTGCGGATGACACGAGAGGACCAGTCGCTTCTCCAACATCGACCTAGTCGCCCTAGAGACAACGCCGAACGTACTCGAGCGCCAGCGCATATTCCAAGCATCCGACGACGGCAACTCAAGTCTTGTGTGGAAAGACTACATCCGCAGCCGATAACGGACTCGGAACCAATCTCCACCAGCCCACGCCTATAACACGCGACGTGCCCCGGAATCAAAATGGAATCTGGGCCACTCGATTACAGTGTCGCCGCCACCACTACTCGACACCAGGACTGGGCTGCGCGAACTCGTCATGAACGCGCCTTCAACCATCCCACATCCATCCTCCATCCCCCTTCCCCATTCGCCTTCCCTTCCCATCGCATTCCTACCCACTGTTTTAAGCAGCTTACCTCGTGCTGTGCAATACCCCGCACACACAGCGATACCCTCGAAGGCCAGCTAGGCGTTGTTCACAACCGCATAACCAGAGTCACAGCGCATTACGCCTACGCACGCACGCACACATAACAACTACGCATTTTGCTTTATCTATCTGACATCAATCAATACCGATCGGCTCGCGTCGACCTTGTTTGTATCTCTAGTGTAGCGATCGTTCATCATGGGTAAGTCGTCTGCGGTCTGTCACGCTTTTCTTCCCATGCCCTTTGCTAATGTTCTCAGGTGTCCCGAAGGTACGGTCTCGTCATATCGATGAAATAGTGGGCGCGCAGACGGCTCACACTCTAGTTCTTCCGCTGGATCTCTGAGAGGTATCCCCTCACCTCTCAGCTGATCACGCCAAACTCAATCCCTACCTTTGATAACCTCTAGTGAGTGGCCGCGTCCTGACCGTGCGCTAACTGTAACAGCCTTGACATGGTGTGTAGCCCCGCCTGGCTAATCTTATCTAACCCCAGAATGGTATCATTCACAACTGCTCCCACCCCCCATCGTCTGAGGACGACCCGCACTTCCGCATCACCGAGGAGCAGATGATCCTCGCCATCTTCAACTACATCGACTTCCTCTTCACCAAGATCAAGCCCCAGAAGGTCTTCTTCATGGCCATCGACGGTGTCGCCCCCCGTGCCAAGATGAACCAGCAGCGTTCCCGTCGTTTCCGTACTGCCCGTGACGCCCGCGAGCAGCGCGAGGCCGCCGAGCGCAAGGGAGAGACGCTCCCTGAGGAGAAGGCGTTCGACTCAAACTGTATCACACCAGGTGCGTTGTCATGTCTTGGATGCTTGGTGACTAACGCCCAGGGACCCCGTTTATGGCCCGGCTGTCCGACCACCTCAAGTACTATGTGCGCAAGCGCATTTCCGAGGATGCCGAGTGGCGCGGCGTTACCGTCATTCTCAGCGGACATGACGTGAGCTCTAAACGCGGGCCTTCAGCTCTAACCAACAGGTCCCAGGAGAAGGCGAGCACAAGATTCAAGAGTTCATCCGCATGAGCAAGGCTCAGCCGGACTACAACCCCAACACGCGTCACTGCCTCTACGGTCTTGACGCCGACCTCATCATGCTGGGTTTACTCAGCCACGACCCGCACTTCTGTCTCCTCCGTGAGGAGGTTACCTTCGGCAGGAAGGTCAAGAAGAACCAAAGGTGAGCAATCTCTCCGTGAACAATTTTCTGACCAAAGTCTTCAAAACGCCAACATGTATCTCCTGCACCTTTCGCTGGTGCGCGAGTATCTCGATCTCGAGTTCTCGTCGGTCGCAACGCAGATTCCGTTTAAGTACGACCTCGAGAGAATCATCGACGACTGGATTCTCATGGGTTTCTTCGTGGGCAACGACTTTTTGCCCCACCTCCCGGGTCTCCACATTAATGAGGGAGCCCTGGAGTACATCTGGAAGGTCTACAAGGAGATCCTTCCGGCCGCAGGAGGCTACATTAACGAGCACGGTACTATCAACCTCCCTCGTCTGCAGATGCTCTTGGACAAGTTGACCGACTATGAGCGGGACACCTTTGCTGAGCAGTTTGCCAATGAGTCATGGTACAAGGGCAACCAGGAGAAGGAGGTTGCTGCCCTGGAGAAGGCCCGCAAGCGAGGCAAGCTCAGTACGTCATCGTCTGTGGTCTGTATTGACCATCCAGTCATAACGAAGGATCAGAAGAAGATCTTGGACAACATCAAGACCTTTGTCAAGAAGCACCAGAACCATCCCACTGCGGCCGACCGCCTTACTCTCATAAACGAGCTTGGCGAGCGCGACCGCACATTTGTCCAGGAGATTGCCGACGACTTGCATCTCCGGTGCACATGGGATGAGGTTGACGATTACGGACAGCCTCTCATCGTTCTCAGCTTCGACATTGATGCTCTCAGTGAGCCAGGAGAGGGCGACGAGGATGCTGCCGACGAAGAATGGGAGTCTGAGGAGGACACCGAGAGCAACATGGCCATCCAGCGCGTCTTTGACAAGTTCGCAAAGGCCAAGATCGTCGACAACGACCTCGAACACGCTGGGCAGTCGTTCGAGGAGAAGATGAACGAGAAGATTGCCGAGTGGAAGCGCAACTACTACAAGGAGAAACTCGAGATCAACTGGGACGACCCGGAGTCGATCCACCCTATCCTCTACCGCTACATCGAGGGCCTCCAATGGGTCGTCAGCTACTACTACAAGGGCGTTCCTTCATGGGGTTGGTTCTACAACTACCACTATGCGCCCATGATCTCTGGTAAGCCCATTTGCATTTGACTGCTACTAACTGCTAGATCTCAAGAACATTGCGGACTTCAAGTTCGACTTGAAGATCGGCAAGCCGTTCTTGCCTTTCCAACAGCTCATGGGTGTTTTGCCAGTGGATTCGCAGGAGCATGTTCCGCAGGCGTACAGGGTGAGCCACACCGACATGACTTCAGGCTGACTTTGAAGGACCTCATGAACGAGGAGACCTCTCCCATTTACGACTTCTACCCGCGCTCCTTCGATCTTGACATGAACGGGAAGAAGCAGGACTGGGAGGCTGTCGTCAAGATTCCCTTCATCGACGAGACGCGCCTTCTGAAGGCCATGGCGGCAAGAGACCACCGTCTCTCCCCAGAGGAGAAGCGTCGTAACAATGGAGGCGAGAAGCCGACCGCATTCGTGTACGACCCAACGAACGAGACACACTACCCGTCGTCGCTTCCCGGCTTCTTCCCGGATCTTGTGGCCTGTCATGCTCTCGCCCAGCCATTCAACCTCCCAACGCTCGGGGATGGCATGGAGCTCCAGCTTGGCCTCATCGACGGAGTCCATCTCGGCGCGTCTCTACTCGCCGGCTTCCCGTCGCTTGGAACACTGCCCTACCAAGGATCCCTTGGTTACCAGGGTGTCAACGTCTTCCACTCTGACAGTCGCAACCAGTCGATGGTCATCACCATCACTGGCAAGCATGACAAGGGGAACACTGCCGAGGTGGCCAAGAGCATGCTTGGGCAAAAGACGTACCATGACTGGCCATACCTTCGTGAGGGTATCGTCGTTGGTGTTGCGGACGACATGTTCAAGTATGAGCTGCAGACCGGCCCTAAGGGCTCGACCAAGGTCGTGTCGAAGGCTCACGGTCCCATGGACACCATCAAATGGAAGAAGGACGGCGATAAGATCGAGCAGCACTACTCGAAACGCTGCGGCGTTATCATCGGGAATGTCGACGTTGTGCTGTACATTCGCCCTCTCAAGGGCCTCAAGCGTCTCGACACTGGAGCCCTCGTTAAGGACTACGAGGACCTCGACAAGGAGGTCGCGCAGGCCGCTCAAATGGCAGTCAGCCAGGTCACATACGAGGATGAGCGCTTCCTGGAGAAGGATGCGCCTCCTATAGCGCAGGAGTTCCCCAATGGCGAGAAGGTCATCTTCCTCGGTGGGATTGCGTACGGCCAGGCCGCTCAGGTTATCGACACGACAGCCAATGCCCTCAATATCTCGCTTGCCTACTTCCCCAGCGACAAGCAGGAGACCGCTCTCTTCCAGCGGCTCGTGCAGACGCGCCCCTCCGGCCACTGGTACCCGTCGTATGCCCTTGCCCAGCAGTTGAACATGAGTTCTCTCGCCCTTTCCCGCATCACGTCGTCTTTACTCGTCGCGCTCAGCAAGGGTAACCAGAAGTCCAACATTGGTCTTCAGCTCAAGTTCGAGTCCAAGGGCATGAAGGTGCTGGGCTTCTCGCGCAAGAATGACCGCGGATGGGAGTTCTCGGCCAAGGCTGCCCAGCTTATCTACCGCTACAAGGAGGCCTTCCCGGAGGTGTTCCGCCATATCGATCATCGTGGCCATGACATTGTGACATCCGCGGAGCTCTGCCCTTCAGCTGAAGACCCCGACCAGGTCATTAGGGAGATGCACAAGTGGATCAAGGAAAACGGAATCCTTGACCTCGACCCGGTGTCTCTGAACTCGGAGGCGCTTGACAAGGTGAGCACAGGTTTGAAGGCAATGAAGGAAGCTGACAATGTAGGAAACTGTCATGCAAATCGAGGAGGTTGCCAACCGCTGTCGCGAGCGCAAGTCTGCGGACCAGCTGAAGCGCGCTCAGATCAACGGCATCCCCAGGCAGGCCGTCCTCAAGCCCTCTCATGCCATCTACCGCCTCCAAGGCCAGAAGTTCGCTCTCGGCGACCGTGTCGTCATGGTTCAGGACGCCGCCGCTGGCGGTGTACCCCTCGCCATGAAGGGCGTTGTCGTGAGCCTTGGCGTTCGCGACATCGATGTCGTTTGGGACGTGCCCTTCATGGGCGGTGAGACTCTTGGTGGAAGGTGCTCGAACTACCGTGGTTCGACCGTACCCTTCTCGTCATGTCTCAACCTCACCAATCCCCAGTTCGCTATTGGAGACAACAGCGCGCCAGCTCCGATTGGCGCCACTGCCCCATTCAAGCCGCAGATTGGCCCTCGCCCGGTTGTCGCTCCCAACAACTATCAGCCTGCCCGGCCGGGTCGCAACCCCGTCATCATGCAGAACCCCAATCGCCATGCGCCTGCACAAAAGGGAAACCTGCACTTTGGCAACGCTGCGAAGGGTATCCAGACTCAGACCGCGCCTCCGCAGTTGTCGCATCGCGACCGCCTCGCATCGACTCTCACTGGTGGCGCTCCTCGGCAGCATGTTGCCAAGGTGCCGCACATCAAACCTGTCTCACCCACGGCGGTTCACAGGCAGCTTCCTATCGGCAAGCCGCTTTCGCCAACTGCCATGCAGCACGCTCTGCCTCCGGCTCCCACTGCGGCTGCGGCTAACGGAGCTGGTAACGGCCATGGTCATGGTCACGGCGGTCACGGCCACCGTGGTGGCCGCGGCCGTGGACGTGGACAAGGTCCGCGCGGTGCTGCTCCCCCAGCAGGACCAGGGCGAGAGAATGGCGCTCCTCAGGAGGGCGCTGGACACGCTCCTGGCGGCGGTGGCCGTGGTGGCTCGCGTGGCCGTGGCAGTCGTGGACGCCGTGGTCGTGGTGGTGCAGCTGCTGCGGGTGGAGCTCCGGCTCCTCCTGTCGCTGCCGCCGCTCCCTCGGACAGCTAGTGCGAAGGTAGATGATTTAGCTTTGTAAGCAGATAGTTTCTGGCTCGTATGCTGCATCTTGATTGTTGTGCAGTAGCAGGCGGCTGCTGTGATGCATTCTTGATAGAGGTGTTGTCATTGTTGTTGTATTACAAACTCGCGTTACTTATGTGCCACACTGCCGGGTGATAGCGGGGAAATTCAGCCGCCCGTCGCGTGGAAGGCTCGTGTTGTTGATCGAAGGGGTTGAGTTGGGTCGATGATGTGTCGCGGCGCCGTTTGAGCGGGATCAAATTCGACCCAAAATGCCCGGTTTGTCAGGGCAGGGGGGTTGGGTCGAGTGCCACGGGCTCCAAGGCTCAAGAGGCTCTAAAGGCCTAGAGGGGAGAGGAAGGTGGGAGGGGGGAAAGGGATGAGAGGGGCCACCGATGCACTGGGGCTCACACTCACTTACAACCACTCAAGCTCATCAACCACTTCCACTTCATCATCACTCATCCATTCTACATCCACACCACCACTCTCCCACCCATCTACACTTCCCTCCGCATCGTGGCCAAGAAATACAGGCCGCCTGCTCGACTTACACGCTCCCGTCTCGTGCGCGACTTGCGACTCGCGAAAATCCACCTTTAATCAGCTAGACAACAAAACGACGCGAGGCGACAATCAATCCTTCACATTCACCCCACTAGAGACCATTGCTCAGCATGTCTTCCAACGACGAGGTCGACGGCTGGATCGCCCAGCTCATGCAATGCAAGCCGCTCAGCGAGACTGAGGTCAAGAAGCTCTGCGACAAGGTGCGTGTCGCTTTGCGTGCCGAAACCGTCTTCCCCTCGACGCGATGTGTCATAAGCGACTCCGAGGCGTGGAGATGGCTTCTGGGTTCGCGCGTGGGCAACCAAGTGGCCAATGGGTGCAAGTGCTCTGGCGCGCTGTTGTAGCCGTCGCGCTCGTGACGGGACGCGATAGGATGGTGGAGCGCGAACAATGCCTGTCGTCGGCCCCGCCGCGAGCTCGCGCGCCCGTGCCCATCACCTCAATCTCCTCCTCGCCTCTTATATCATTGCTAACTCCAGGCCCGCGAAGTCTTGATGGAGGAGTCGAACGTCCAGCCCGTCCGGTGTCCCGTGACGGTCTGTGGTGACATCCACGGCCAATTCGTGAGTACTTGAACGTCGGTCTCGAGGGCGGTACTCGCCCTCCTGACGCGCGCCCCTTTAGCTGATTGGCACACGCTGACGCGTAGCACGACCTGTCTGAGCTGTTCCGTATCGGCGGCAACTCGCCCGACACCAACTACCTGTTCATGGGCGACTACGTTGACCGTGGCTACTACTCGGTTGAGACCGTCACCCTCCTTGTCGCCCTCAAGCTGCGGTACCGTGACCGTGTCACCATCCTCCGTGGAAACCACGAGTCGCGCCAGATCACCCAGGTCTACGGCTTCTACGACGAGTGCCTGCGCAAGTACGGCAACGCCAACGTGTGGAAGTTCTTCACCGATCTCTTCGACTACCTCCCGCTCACGGCTCTGATCGACAACCAGATCTTCTGCCTGCACGGTGGTCTGTCCCCCTCGATCGACACCCTCGACCACATCCGCTCCATTGACCGCATCCAGGAGGTGCCACATGAAGGCCCCATGTGCGACTTGCTGTGGTCAGACCCCGACGACCGCTGCGGCTGGGGCATCTCCCCTCGTGGTGCCGGATACACCTTCGGCCAGGACATTTCCGAGGCATTCAGTGAGTCGAGGTCGTGTGACGAGCATGCGTGTAGCGAGCGCGCGCGAGGCTCTCTAGCGGGACATGCGCCATATCGGAACGGAGGACAGCGCTAACCCTAGACCACAACAACGGACTCACACTCGTCGCGCGTGCCCACCAGCTCGTCATGGAGGGCTTCTCCTGGTCGCAGGAGCGCAACGTCGTCACAATCTTCTCAGCGCCTAACTACTGCTACCGCTGCGGTAACCAGGCTGCTATCCTTGAGGTCGACGACGCGCTCAAGTACACCTTCCTGCAGTTCGACCCTGCGCCTCGCGCTGGCGAGCCCTTAGTCTCCCGCCGTCCCCCAGACTACGTGAGTTGCCCGGACTGAGTCTAGACTAACGTGCCCAGTTCCTGTAATCGCATTCTCGCATATAGAGCACCGCACGAGCTCGTTGGAGCCCACGAGTCCCAAGACATCAAGAACCACTTGCAATTTCTATTCTCTCCTTTATCTCCCTCGCTCTCTCGACCTCTCACCGTCGCATCCTTGCCATATGATTGATTCCGGGTCTGAGAACTGGGTGTATTCGACCGCCTGTCGTCTAGATTGTCGTGTGCTCTCCTCGGCTCGTGTACCAAAGTTTCGTAGAAGCAGCAGAAGAAGACCAAAAACCATTATATGCCCGTAGATGTCGTGTCGTGACATAGGCTGTTGAGGCAGCTATATATACCCCAGATTACAATGTAGTCGGTCGCGCATGTGTGCTCTGTGCTCTGTGCTGTGCTTTGCTTTGTGTGAGTGGGAAGCCTAGGGTGGAGGTTGCTCATGTTTGATGTTTGGTGCGAAGTGGAGGTCAATGGCAACTAAAGACAAAAGTCAATCGTCGCGTCTGTCACGTCGTACAATCGTTCATTGTCACTTACAACACCGTCATGCCGTCCGCGCCCGTCACTCCGCGGCGGTCGACGCGCAGCTCCGCTGCAGCAATCTTCACCCCTCTCTCCGCCGTCCGCGCCCCGCCCGCAACATATACGTGGACGAGCGGACCCGTCGCCTCATCGTCAGCCTCCTCGGCAGGACGGACACACTACACCTCATTCGCCCGTATCCGCTCAGCCGGCGCGCGGCGGAAGACCGACGACGAGGCGCGCTTTGCGCTCGGCGACGGCGTGTCCGTCACCGTGGAGGGTGGGAATGAGGGTATTGGGATGTTGACCGCGCTCTGGGAGGAGCCGGTGCCAGAAGACGAGGAGGAGGAAGGGGAAGGGGACGGGGATAAAGATGGGGAAGCGGAAGAAGGTGGGGAACAGGAGGGGAGGAGGACACGGAAGATGGCGACGGTCCACTGGTTCTTCCGGCGCAGCGACTTGCCGAGCGTCATGAGAAACCTGACACTGGAGGACGTGAGTGATGGCGGGGAAGGATGGTGGCTGACGACAGAACGAAGTCCTCCTCGCCGCATCGCCGACGAGAGCTGTGACGACCGACCTGCCGCTCGCGCTCCTGATCAAGACGGTCCCGATCTACTCGCGGGCAGTGTTCATGGAGCAGTTCCCCGACTCGAGCAGACAGACAAAGTGGAAGGGATGGGCGTGGGAGCGCCCAGAAGGCGTATACTGGTGTGCGCGGGCTTACGACAAGGGCGCGCGTGGAGGGAGAGTGTGGCGCGTCGACGTCGATGCGTGGAAGGGCGCGGGGGGGGGAGGGGTGGAGTGTACCGATGATGGACGAGGGCGAGGATGAGGACGAGAAAGAGGAGGAAGAAGAGGACAGCGAGGAGGAGGGGAGCGAAGCGGGCGATGGGGGAAGTGAGGATGAGGACTTGGATGCCGAGGTCGACGATGACGAGGACGACGGATCACATGCGCGGCGGAACCAGAAACGCAAGGCGGCGAGTACGAGGGGCCGACCTCGCAAGAAGGCTGCGACGACGAGGACGCCCAAAAAGACCAAGGCTAAGGCTACGAAGGTCAAGACGCCGGCGAAGGGCAAGAAGGCGCACCCGAAAGCGTCTGCCTCCAGACTCCCTCATAGTGTCGAGATCGATAGCCTGCCTCCCGATCCTTACGAGCGTGCCCTCCGCCTCCTGCACGTCGGCGCGACGCCTGAATCCCTACCGTGCCGCGAGGAGGAGTTCGTCGACGTCCTCTCCCGCGTCGAGGAGGGTGTGGAGAGCGGCGGTGGTGGATGTTTGTGTAAGTCTCCCCTCTGACCCCATCTCCTACAGACTCAGTCGGCAGGTGCTGACCGCAGACATCGCTGGCGTCCCTGGGACGGGCAAGACGGCAACTGTGCATGCCGTCGTCAAGGAGCTCAAGCGCAAGGCGGAGGACGGCGAGATTGCCCCGTTCTCGTATGTCGAGATCAACGGTCTCAAGATCCCGTCGCCGCAGCATGCGTACACCGTCCTTTGGGAGGAGATCTCAGGGCAGCGTGGTACGAGTGCGAAGACGGCGCTGCGAGGTTTGGAGGCGCATTTCGGACGCAAGACGGGCGGCGTCCGCGGCCCCCGGTCGAACACATAGTAAGTCTAGGCCAACCCCATCCTCACCCACCACTGCTGCCTCTCGGTACACATTCATCGCATCCTCTGTGCTGACGCTAACCCCAGCGTCGTCCTCATGGACGAGCTCGACCAACTTCTCACTGCCAAGCAAGACGTCGTATACAACTTCTTCAACTGGCCCACAATGCGTGACTCGCAGCTCTTCGTCATCGCCATCGCCAACCGGATGGATTTGCCACAACACCTCGCCGCGAAGATCAAGAGCCGACTCGGTCTCCAAACCCTGCTCTTCCAGCCGTACGACCGCGCGGCCCTCATCGAGATCGTGCAGAGCCGCCTCGTCCCACATCCCAAGTCGACAGAGGACCACCGCGTGCTCGCGACCGACGCTATTGCGCTCGCAGCGACCAAGATGGCGGGCACAAACGGTGATGCGCGTCGTGTGCTGGACGCATGCCGGCGCGCCGTTGAGGTGGCGATTGCAGCTGGCACGGGGAAGGGCGGAAAGGCCAAGGGGAGCGATAAGGCCGCTGCGTCCGCCTCGCCAGCCAAGCCTGGCGCTAAGGCCCCTCAGAGCGGCGCTGCCAACGGCACGCCCAACGCCAACGGCTCAGTCGCGGCCGCTGTGGACACTAATGCACCGCAAGGACGCCGCCCCGTCACCGCACGCGACATGGTCACCGTCCTCAACGCCATGTCCTCGTCCCCCGTCGCGCTCTTCATCCGCTCCTGCGCGCCACAGCAGAAGATGATGCTGGCCGCGATGGTGCGCTGCGTGCGCCGCGAGGGCGTCCCGGAGATCCCGTGGCGGGCGCTACGGACCGACCACGACGCGCTGACGCGCTCGCTCGCCGAGTCTAACGACTTGCTGAGTGATGCCGAGCTCGCGCTCGTGCGCGCAAGCCTGCTCGCTACGCATGCGTTGACGGCTGCGCCAGATACATATAAGGGCCCGGAGGAGAGGCGCGTGGCCCTCGGCATGGAGATTGGGGAAGTGGGGCGCGTGCTCATGAATGAGGGGGAGGAGTGGCGCCGTGCGCTGGCGGGTACGTAAAGGAGAATGACTAGGCGTGATGCAGTGGTAATGTAGGGTTGACATGACGGATTTCATGGTCCCCTGTATCAGTAGGCACAGCAGGACGCTGGAACATGCAACAGACGCAGAGTCGTAACGATCATACATGACAAGGGACAATGGCGTGTTCAATGGAGAGTGTAAAGCAAAGTTCGGGGGTGAAGGCAAGCATACAGTGGGGAACCGCTTAGAACATGACGGCCAGCGGGTCGTCCGGCTGGCGCATGCGGTTCGGTGCCGGCGCCGCGCCGTTGCGGCCGAACGTGAATCCGATCCAGTTCTTCCTGTCGCCCGCGCCCCGCTCCTCGACAGCCTCGACGTCGCGCTGCTTCTTGAACACCTCGGCGTACTTGGCCATGTCCTCTGGAGAGCTGAACGAGTCGAAGTACCCGACGTCCGTGTCGCCGTCGAGGACGGGCACGAAGGGTGCGTCCGTTTGCCGCAGGTGGGCGAACGGCAGGCCCTGGAAGAAGGGGAGTGCCTGCACGTCCTGGAGCGAGGCGACACGGTCGCGCGGGCTCGCAATCAGGCGGCACACGGCGTCCCATGCCACGTCGGACAGGTTGAATATGAGGTCCTCGGGGCGGTCGTACACCGGGCGTCTAAGGACGCGAGTCCAGTTCTTGAGGTTTGCCCAGGTCTCTTCCGGCGTCGAGCCGGAGAAGGGAGGGAAGCCGCAGAGGAACTCGAAGAGAATACAGCCGAGAGACCAGTAGTCGGCTGAGAAGGTGTAGGTCTTGCCGCGCAGGACCTCGGGAGGCATGTAGTCAGGCGAGCCGACTACGGAGTCGGCGTACCGCGGCTCGGCCATGCGGATCGAGCGGTAGATCGTACGGCGCTCGAGAGTACTGCGGAACACGAGGTCGTCGTCGCTGACGCGGTCGAGCTGATGTTAGCTACTTTCGGAGCGTGTTAGCTCACCTTCTGCTTCATCTCCTCAATCTTTGCCGGGTTGAGGGCTCCAGTCGCGAGACCAAAGTCGGTAAGCTTGACGTGGCCAGTGCCGTCGACAAGGAAGTTCTCGGGCTTAAGGTCACGGTGGATGTAGCCGAGCTTGTGCAGTTCGTTGATGCCCATGAACATCTCAGCAGCGTAGAAGCGAGCGTGCTCCTCCTTGAGTACGCCCGAGTTGTTGAGCAAGGTACGGAAGTCGCCACCGGGAACGAATTCCTGAGCGTTAGCCGTTTCCAATGATCGACGTGACAACTCACCATTGCAAGATAGACATGCTCCCTGTCCTGGAAAGCGTAGAGAAGGCGCACAAGCCAGGGGGTCTTGACAGCTGTGAGAATGTCACGCTCCACAAGAACGTGCTTGACCTCGTCCATCTTGGCCAGAGTGCCCTTGCGCATCTTCTTGAGCGCGCAGACCTCTCCAGTGTCGCGCTTGCGCGCGAGGTACACGGAGCCGTAACCGCCCTGGCCGACTTGTGCGATGATGTGGAACGAGTCCATGCGAGTCTTGGTGCGACGCTTGCGCAGGAGCACACGCTCGCGACCAGTGTAGCTGACGAGCTCTTTCTTGAATGCCTCGCCGGTGACCTCACGTGCGGCAGTGTCCTTCTTGAAGGTATCAAGGCGCTTGCGGCGATCCGCGATGTAACCAGAAGGTCAAAGTAGTAGTCGAGGAAGTCTAAAGTCAGCTATTGCCACAGTGCGTGGAGCTCACAGATCTGAGCGACGGTGGCG
Organism: Cutaneotrichosporon dermatis; assembly: GCA_020011015.1. Lineage (NCBI taxonomy): Eukaryota > Fungi > Basidiomycota > Tremellomycetes > Trichosporonales > Trichosporonaceae > Cutaneotrichosporon > Cutaneotrichosporon dermatis. The sequence continues at coordinate 693,483 of JAIGNX010000002.1, read as the reverse complement.
CGACGCTTGACCTCAGAGGAGGCGAGAACCTCGCGCTCCCAAGGCTCGAGAACTTTCTCCTTGGTGGTCTCAGCCTTGGCCGTGCGCATGCGGACGTCCTCCTCGTTTGCCGGGCGGCCGGGAACAGCCAGGTGCTTCACTCACGCTGAGCAGGCTGAACGTAGTGGTACTGGTGCTTGTTTGGAGTGGTTGGCTGCTTGAGGAGGGCGGGGTTGACATTGCCCTTCATGGTGTGCATGTGGACGTCCTCGTCGTAGCCCTGCTGTTGGCCGGCGGGAGCGTTCTTGTCCTGCCACAGGAAGGAGAGGTAGTTGGCTCTATCGCTAGCTGCGGCGTTCTCCTTGGCGCCAGATCGGGCTTGGAGGGCGAGGCGGGGATAGGCATGTTGGTTGGTTGGTTGCGAAGACTTGGATGGGTGGGAGGCGCTGAGGTTGATGACGACGACTGGTTCCCGGCTGCCTTGAGCACCCGAGATAACATGTGAGAAGAGTAAAGCAAGAAATGGAGAAGGAGTTTAAGAGCGTAGCGGGGGGTTGGGGTAGGAGAGAGTGATTGAATGGAGAGTGGATGGATGGGATGAGAGATGTTTGTTGATCTCCGTAACCAGCCCCACCTTTGAAAGCGGGATCGAAGTCAGTCGCGCCAGGCGGAGCATCGCTCAGGGTAACAAAGTGGTGTGACGGCCCTGACTGCTAATGAAGGGTCGGGATTAATACAAGAATACCAGAAAATATTTCGCCACGTGGCCTCCACACCTGTGTTGAGGTTGCGACTGTCGCTCGAGCCAAACAACAACAGTTCACAAAGCAAGTCGCGTCCTCAACCCACTACCACATCGCATCCAACATCCAACCATGGCGGCAATAAACTTCCCCAAGGTTTCGCTCTACGAGAGCTTGAATAGCAGGCAAGGCTTTGACCTGGGATTCTCCGCGTTCAAGGCGAAGATGGACGCGTTCCAGGAGGCGGTAAGTCCACACATGGTCGGACTCGAGCTGATGGCAGATGGACGAATATGTTCTTCGAGAAAAGGAGGCCATCTCTCAATCTGCGGCGAACCACACGTCTACGATTAGGAATTTGAATGCAGACAAGGAGGAGACGGAGCAACGGATCGAGATGGAGCGTGCAAGGGAACGAGAAATGCTGGATAGTGAGTTGCCACGACTCGGCCATCAGCTGTGAGGCTGGAGGCGGCAGCTGACACCAGCCATCGAGGCTGAGAGACATCACCTCAACGACCTCCAGGCGTCAGTCGCGCGTCTCCACGCCCAGCTCGCCAAGATCCGCGACCAGGGCTCGTCTCTCGACAACGAGCTGGCAGGAGTGCGCAAGGAAGTGAGCCTGGAACGTGCAACGAAGGAGAGACAAGTCAAGGTCCTAGGCGACAATCGGGACAAGGATGACGAGCAGCTCGCTCTTTTGGAACGTGCTCTCGGGCTCAAGGTTGCGGGCGTTGGTGGTGAGTCGCATTTGGCGTCGAAGGTTCATACTGACGTGAAGATGGCAAACTGCTGTTTGTGTTCACGCTCATCGATCCCGCGAAGCCATCACGCGAGTTCTCCTTCTTAGTGGATGTCACGGACCAGATGTACCGCGTGCCGCGGTGTGATCCACCCATCGCAATGGGAGAGCTGGTCCAACAGCTCAACGAGGACCGCGATTTGAGCGCCTTCATAAAGCGGGGTGAGTCTCGGTGGCGCAGAAGAGTAAAGCTAACATCCCAGTACGGGCTGCATTTGTCGCCTACGTCAGCCGATAGCAGAAATCCAGGATCTGCTCTCCGTCCGACGCTTTCTGTGTCCTGCCACGCCGTTCGCCTCCTAGATTGTTGTACCACTTGTAAATGTCTATAGTTTTCCGCCCATGCAGTATTCACTTTGCGCTGAGGAAGCGGGAGAAGAGTAATACATGATGACCGCTGATAATACAGCCTCTGGTCTTTTGGTTTGCCAGCTAACGCTACAGCAACAAGCCTACAGCGTACGCCTACTCAGGGGCATACTCAATGTCCCCGTCGAAGTTGACCTTGCCCGTCGTCACCTTGCCGCCCTTGGCCTTGACAAGGTCCTCGACAGTCTTGTGCCTGCCGTCCTCCGTCACCTCCTGTCCGTCAGCCCCATCTACCACGTCCAAGACCTACATTGAACCATCCCAAGTTGTCAGCAATCAGGTGACGCGCCTTGCATTCCGGGCACTGGATGATGACCACGCCCTTCTCGTACGACTTCTTCGCGAACTCGTGGCTCGACCGGTGTCCGCATACCGGCATCTCCCTCTCCGGCCCCGCCTGGCATGTGAACGTGAGCGAGAGGCGGGGCTCGATCTTGCCGAGCTGCTGCTTCGTTGTCTCGCCCTCACCCTCCTGAGCGGTGCGCCGAGGGCAGGCGACTCTGGTGATGACGGCGCAGCCTCCGACGAGGAAGCGGAAGGGGAAGATGGGGTAGACGAGGAGGATGAGGAGGACGAGGACGAGTACCACCGCGTTGATGCGATGAGCGAGCTGCGCGGGCCGACGCGAACAGGCGGGGCCATCACGCGAACAGGAGGCCGTGGGGAGGGGCGGGACGCGCAGCCATCGCCTGCCGCGCGGCAGCGAAGGAGCGCGAGAGGAGGGTACGCGCGGAGGTCGATGCCGTCGATGCCATGATTGATGTATGTGTGGTCGTTGAGTGAGGTGTGGGTGATGTCGTAGTCGTGAGAGTTACCGAACGCTGAGGAACTTCAAGATTTCGACTGGCTCAGTTGCCACCCAACGGCGACATTTGCCGTGCCTGGGGCTGATTTCGGAAGAGTGCGATAGTCCGCGACATGGTCCGACTTTGACATCGCCCATTCTCGCTGTCGCATCAACTTATCGCCATGCACGCGCCACTAGGAGTCCCAGAACGCCAGGTTGGTGAGTTACTACCGTGGCTGAGACTGGGCAGCGCTAATGCTAGCTTGCGCCGAGCTCATCCAGGCGCTGGAGGAGTGCCATGCCAAGGGCATGCTCGGCAAGTTCCTCGGGGCCTGCAACGACCAGAAGCTGGCACTGAACATGTGCTTGCGAAAGGAGGTGAGTCGGGAGATGGGCCTTGTGCTGGAAGAGTGTATGCGAGGGCGAGAGTGCTCTTGCATAGGTGGCAGGACGCAGCGTGGAATGGCTGGCCGATGAGCACGCTGTCACAATGCCTCTGCTGGCATGTTGGGTCTGGCCAAATCACACTGCTGTTGGAAGTGGCATCGGCAGCAGAGAGCTCACGCCAGCGTATCGACCGCACGACGCGGAACCGGGAGCAGAGCAAGGAGCGGAATCGCAGGAAGGAGGAGGCGTGGGCCAAGCTCGAGGCCGAGCGCAAGGCCGCGGGAAACGCCCAGGCATAAGCCGTCCCCCTCTTGCATCTCCTTAATGTCCGTTCCTTGTACATAGTGTACTAGCCACCACTCTGCATGTCGCATTAGCATCGAGGATGGGTCGCGAGTGGGGCCGTGCCGGATGGCGTCCTGCCGTGTACGAACCACCAGCCATATTCCCCAAAAGCAAATACCTGCATTAGAAAGGTAATACCGGCAATAACAGTTCCGCTCCCTCGAGTACATATTGGCCAAATGTACTCAACCACGAACTGATGCCACCCTTTTGAACTGCCCATAAGAGTCCACACCTGGAATCTCGGGAGACGGCCTTCCACTCTGCTATTAGCTGCTATGCATCGACAAGACCCACCATTGTGAGGGTTGTCGTCCGACTTCTGTCTTGACTCTGCCTAACTCGTGGGACCACGTGGTCGGATGACTTCCGCAATCGGCAATTTGGTGCGTCATAATTGGGTCAACAAACCTCGCCGGCCTCGCATCTAGACGCCTCATCCCCATTCGCAACCTGCCTATCGTATCTCTCACTTCATCTCAATCCTCCATCCATCATGAGTCTAAGCATCCTTCGCCGATCACTCTTCCCGACCTTGGCACGGACCGAGCTGCGTGCTCTGTCAACATCGACCCCGCTCTTCAAGGATGCGGACTCCAGCGCCAAGGAGGCGGCCGCGGCGGCAGTTGATGCGACGGAATTGGGCCGGGTCTCCGTGAAGAGGCCCATCGGACGCCCACGCACTGTGGGAGTCAAGCCAAAGAAGAAAGCTCTGGCTGGTGAGTATAACTACCCTCTGCAACCAAACTTGGTGTCCCAGACCTTGATCTAACTGCGCGCAGAGGATGACCACCCACCGAAGCGGCCGCTTTCGGGCTACACCCTCTTCTTCAAGGAGTACTTCCTTGCCAACAAGGGCAGCCTCCTGGGCCCAGACGGGAAGTACAACGTCACCGAGATTGCGCGCCGCGTCGGACAGGAGTGGTCCGAACTCCCCGTCACGAACCCCCAGAAGCTCGAGGCTCTGAACGCCAAAGCCAAGGAGCTTTCCCAGGCATACGACCGGGAATACAAGGAGTGGTTCTTTTCTCGCACTATCCAGGAGCGCAATGCGATCGAGAAGGCTATCGGACGCAAGATCCACTTCCCCGGCGGCAAGAACGACTTCAAGAAGGAGCTCCGCGACCGGCCCGGTAACCCCGGCCGCCCGGCTTCCAGCTTCTTCGAGTTCTCCCGTTCGGTCCAGGACGAGCTGAAGCAGCTCCCCGAGATGGCTGGCAAGACCGGCATGGAGCTTCACCAGTCCATGGCACGATTGGCCGCCGAGAGGTGGCGCGCGCTTTCGGATGCCGACAAAGAGGTGAGTGGGGAATGGATGGCTAGGCGGATTGAGCGCGGCGGCTCCAGAAGTCAAATGAGACTTTGGCGGTCGGAGTGGCGCAGTCGCATTAAATCACAATGGCTAGTCGATGAGCCATGCTGACGCCCAGCACTGGAAGAAGGTGTACTCGGAGCGCAAGGCCAAGTTCGACGAGTGGTTCAAGACGCAGAAGGAGTCCGGTCCCCAGAAGTAACGACGTAACCGATGCAGCACTACTCCAATACCGTGGATCAATGGCGATGTCAATATCCGATTCAATGCAATACACTGTGTAGGAGGCGCAAGTCACTGGGCTGTGGCGTGTTTCACTGCGCGCGAGTGATTGACGAGGGGCTGTGGATGGCAGCCACCAGCGGTGGCAACTGGATGCTGAACGCAGCGGAGGATGTACCGAACTGGACATGTCGCAGGATAATCGATGCCGCGGATGGCACCACAAGTGGCGCCGAGCTCTGGCTATTAATTACTGCGTAACAACCAGCGTCTGATTGACCTGGATTCGTCTGCTGGGGCTCATCTGGTGCTCAGCTCTGACGAGGAACACAGGTTGGACAAGACTCGTCATCAGTCTATGGGCATGCCATCAACGTGCACAGACTGAGGTAACCATCACCAGCACATGAAACACAGTGCATTCATCGTCCTGCTTGTAGAAAGAAAGTGACACAGGGCGAATATTACTATCCTCCGCAAACAATCGCGGCCGCCTTTCCACCTTACTTCACACTGTCAAATGACTACTGAGGACCCATCCTCTCCGTTCCGTCAACCATGCGTCCCATCTTGGGCGGCTCGGCGCCAGCCGGGACAGGAGGGAGAGCTGACCGAGCCGACACAGGCGACGACATGTGCGTGGAGAGGCGGGGATCGCCTATCGTGGAAGGAGCGCCAACGGACGACGAACCGGTCCACGACGGGTCGTATGAGGGCGGCATCTCTCCAGTTGGCATGGGGACCAGGGGACCCTGCTGCATGGGCAGGTGGAAGCCGGAGTCTGTCGCGAGCGTCGGGTGAGGCTGGGGCTGCGGGAGGGGCTTGTTCACGCCGTGGCTGGTTGCCATGGCCCCGGCCGCCATGTTGGCGAGGGCAGGGTTCGAGTTCATAGCGCCGCTGATGTCAGCTAAATCTGCTGAGCATTTCACTCACAATTCCCCTGTGTATCGGGGTTCGTAGAAGGCGGAAGCTTCCGAAGAGGACATTGGCCGATAGCCAGGGTTGCACGAGTCGGGATGAGTGGATACGGGGGAGTACGGGCCCTGCGACATCATCTGCGAAGTTTGCGTTCCGGCACCGCCGTGGCCGTGACTCTGATCCGCTGTTGAGTTAGATGATGATCTCACAACACAGCGTTATCGATAGACACTTACGGACGAACGGTGTAGTCACATACGACTCGGGGTCGTCCATGAAACGCGCAGGGTGAACGCTGTGAAGGTTAGGTTTCAGCGCGCGTCATGGCTGGGGCCACATACTCTTCCTTTTCACTTGTGTACCCCTTGTACAGCTTGACAACACCGGCGATCACAGCAAGGGCAACGAGGCCACCCTGGGAAATGTCAGACACGACGACCGGTGATTCACATACCACAACCCCTCCAGCGATTGCGCCCACCGGCGTCGCGGAGTCATCGGACGAGCCACCACCAGATGGAGCACTACTTGAACTTCCGCCTGCGCTAGCACTGTCGTCAGCGAGGCGAGTACGACGTTCCCCAGTGGCGTACGTTTTAGAGGCACTTTGAGTTTCGGTAACGCTGCTGTCAGCCAAGCTAGCATTGCAACTCAATGGCGTACGTGGCAGTGGCATTCTTGGTGGATGTGGCCCTGTTGTCAGTGAGCAGTGGAGGGTCCGAATGGCGTACTCGGTAGGAACCTTCCAGAGAGTGAGTGAGTGGATGTCGAACCAGCCCCACTCATCCGACGCAAAGCCGTCGTTCTGGATATTGGTAAGAGTCATTTGGTGTCTGCTGTAAGCAATCTATTGTACGTCCTCGAGTCCAGTAACTCACTCCTTTTCGGGATCGAGGCCGACAGCGAACAGTGTCGTTTCGAGGACATGCCAGGAAGTATAGGTCCAGTACTTCTTGTAAGAATCGAACCCAAGCGGCGCTGGGGTGATCATGATGCCGAAGACGCCATGGTCCGAGTTGCTGGTGCCGTTGAGTCGCATAAAGATGTTACCGACACCGAGTGAGACCGTTACAGAATCCTGGTAGGCAAAGCTCCCGACACGCGTGTTGCCCGAGCTCTGCTGTACAGCCCAGTCGCCCTCGAAGTCGCCAAAGTTGCTGTCCACAATGGGCGTGGAGCCATCCTCTGTGGTATAAGGACGGAGGACGGTGGGGTTGGCGGCTGCCATGGGCACTTGGCTGTCGCTGAGTGTGAGTGGGGACTAGTCATACAGAGGTGTTTACTCACGTGCCGCCGATTTCCATCTGGACAACGAAGTGGGTAAAGGAAACAGTACCGGCGGTGACCCTGAGCTGGACGGTGTAGTTGGCGAGGACGAGGTTACTGGCCTTGGCAATTGAGACTGGCTCGCTGTCCGATTCATACATATATCCACTGGTAATCACGGGGTCGAGGTCCTCGAGGCCGTCGCTAATGGACAATCGGGTCCGGCCCAACGTGTCGCTGTCCACAGGTCCCGATCCGAGGTATCCGAAGTATCCAAAGAACTCAATGCCGGTGCCGTAAAACGTGTAGCCAACCCAGGGGTCCGTATCCTGGGTTCGCCGGTAGGTGGTGTAGTGGTATCCGACACCTTCGGCCACCACGCCGCGCTCGACGGCCTCCTCGCGATCCGACCATGATGACTCGGTGAAGGAGGCGTTCCAAGTTCCGAGAGGGCCTTCGGTGGAGTCGGGCTGGTAGTCAAGTTGAGAAGAGTACGAGTCCAGGACGACCTCGATGGTGGCCGCAGACACCACCTGTAGCAGGGCAAGGATGCTGGCGCCAACGGCGGCTGGCCAACTGTGACCGATACGCATTGTGTCTGTGGAGATAAGGAGTGTGCTTGAGAGATGCTTGTGAATGACGAGTCGGTTTGACAACTCTCAGCCAAAGGTAGGTGGCGAGAGAGGAGGTTGGAACGTGTAGGACGCTGTGAGGATAAGGTGAGGATCGGGGGACGTTGGGTGGTACAGTAGGAGGCTGGAACCAGTCAAGTCATGAGGAGAAAAGGGCGCAATTAGGACGGAAGACTACACCGTGTATCTGAGCGGTGAGAGGGCGCTCCGAGGCGGTGTAGATTCGCCTACCCGACCAAAGGAGAGGGGAGGGAATGGCGGAGTCACGTATCTTTGGTTCTGCCTAGGAACAAGACTGCCGCCCCAGAACGTCGCCACAATGTCAATTAGCAGAGGTCGTACGGGTCCAGAGCTGCCAATATGAATGCTGGAGAACCCCTTGGAGGCTGGAGCGCTGGATCGCTAGACACCTGGATCACTGGATCGCTGGAAGCCGTCGCGTTCGCGCTCGGGTCGGGAATTGGCAGCATCCCCCTGGGTGTTCGTTTGAGTGGTGCAGTTTCATAGACTACACAGCAAACGCCCGGTACGCCGACCAGCAGATGCATATCACGCTTCTTTTGTAAGTCCAATAGATTGGGTTGTCAGTTCCTTCCAGATGTGGCACATTCCCCTTCATGCCGTCCATCGACGAGGCTAGGGACTCGAGCCACGTTCTAGACTTCGTGCGTCAGTCATCATTAGTCTCAGCGGTTCCTTTCTATTGCATGAGCACAGTGGAAGAACGAACAATGCGTGTGCGTATCATAGCTGACTCGCACGTAAGTCAAACACCCCTCCCCCTCACTTACTCGGACCTCCTTTCTTGGAAGATTGGAAGGCGAAGGGGGACCGTTCCAACGACTAGAATGCCACAGATGGTACGGGGCCATGGAGGTACGGAGGTGGAGGGCAATTCAGGACCACGTGGCATGGCATATTTCTTATCAATTTCCCGGTTGTTTGTCCCAAAAATGTCCGGGGCCTCCTATCATTCCCATTCCAAGATGTCCAGAGGAGTCGACTCCGACTTCGGCCGTGCTGCGCGATCTCTTCTCCATCCAAACCTCGCTCCTCATCGCAACCATGGACTCGTACCAGACCCCCCTCTCCTCGTGCGTAACAGCCTCATGACAGGCGCTGATCCCCCAGGCGCTATGCGTCCAAGGAGATGTCCAAGCTCTTCTCCAACGCCGTGCGTTCATCATGGCCACGAACGTGGTCCTATCCACTCATGGCATACTGACGGCATACTGACCTGTAGACGCGCTTCGGCACGTGGCGCAAGCTCTGGCTCAACCTCGCCATTGCTGAGAAGGTGTGTAGCGGAGAGACCTAGGCACTGGACTGACGGTGCAGGAGCTCGGCCTCCCCATCTCGGACAAGGCCATCGAGCAGATGAAGGCCAACCTCGAGCTCGACGAGGCTCAGATGAAGGTCGCTGCTGAGGAGGAGAAGAAGCGTCGCCGTGAGTAGTGCTAACCTTGGAGCACGGGCACACCGATATACTCCGCCGGGACAAGCGGTCCCGTCAGAGCGCAAACCGCTAACGCACAGACGACGTTATGGCTCACGTCCACACCTTCGGCACCGTCGCTCCCGAGGCTGCCGGTATCATCCAGTGAGTGGACTCTCGTTATAGAGCCGCTAGTTGATTTCCACTAATCCCAGCCTCGGCGCCACCTCGTGCTACGTCACCGACAACGCCGACCTCATCTTCCTCCGTGAGGGCCTCGACCTCCTCCTCCCCAAGCTCGCGATCGTCATCTCGCGCCTTTCCGCTTTCGCCAAGCAGTACCGCGACCTCCCCACCCTTGGCTTCACCCACTTCCAGCCCGCCCAGCTCACCACTGTTGGCAAGCGTGCCTGCCTCTGGCTCCAGGAGCTCCTCTGGGACCTCCGCAACCTCGAGCGCGCCCGCAACGACCTCGGCTTCCGTGGCGTCAAGGGTACCACCGGTACCCAGGGCTCGTTCCTCGCTCTCTTCAACGGCGACCACGCCAAGGTTGAGGCTCTCGACAAGCGTGTCACTGAGCTCTTCGGCTTCCCCTACGCCTACCCCGTGACTGGCCAGACCTACTCGCGTAAGATCGACTTTGACGTCCTCGCGCCCCTCTCGTCGTTCGGTGCCACCGTCCACAAGATGGCCACCGACATCCGTCTCCTCGCCAACCTCAAGGAGATGGAGGAGCCCTTCGAGAAGGACCAGATCGGCTCGTCGGCCATGGCCTACAAGCGCAACCCCATGCGCTGCGAGCGCGCCTGCTCGCTTGCCCGCCACCTCGGCCTCCTGTGCCAGAACTCGTGGATGACCTCGTCCGTCCAGTGGTTCGAGCGCACCCTCGACGACTCGGCCAACCGCCGTGTCACCCTCCCTGAGGCCTTCCTCACTGCCGACATCCTCCTCTCCACCCTCCAGAACATCACCGAGGGTCTTGTCGTCTACCCCCGCGTCATCGCTCGCAGGATATCGCAGGAGCTCCCCTTCATGGCCACCGAGAACATCATCATGGCCATGGTCAAGGCCGGCGGCGACCGCCAGGAGTGCCACGAGAAGATCCGCGTCCTCTCGCACGAGGCCGGTGCCGTCGTCAAGGAGGAGGGCGGCGAGAACGACCTCATCGAGCGCGTCAAGAAGGACCCGTACTTCGCCCCTATCGTTCCCCAGCTCGACGCTCTTCTCGACCCCTCGACCTTTGTCGGCCGCGCGCCCGAGCAGGTCGACTCGTTCATCGCTGAGTGGGTCGAGCCCGCCCTCAAGCCCTACGCCGAGGCCCTCAAGGACGTCAAGGCTGCTGAGCTCTCCGTCTAAGCGTCGATGGACGAAAGTCGTGGATGTGGTGAACGAGAAAAGATGGCGCCAGCTTGGCGCCTAGTATGAGTGATGAGCCATTCCACTGGCTCCAAAAGTCTGTGTGGCCACAGCCCGCAGAGTTGATTGTGTACGGGATAGAATGCATTTTGTCATAGGTCAGCAAAGAGCAGCTTCAGGTGGCAGTCGATACACTCTCTGGAGAGATCCACTCTTATCATCGGGGATGATTGAAGGCCCGAAGCTGCTTTCCATGCTGATTGCTCCGCCTACTGGCACCTCGCAGCTGTACCTCCTTATTCCCAGTCCTCCTTCCCACGATAGATAACAACGTCGTCCTGCTATCAGTTCTCCCGAGGCTGGATTCGAGTCTTCCATCATCCCTGTGTCGGCATGTGCCACCGTGCCTGATTCTGGCACCACGCTGGCATCTCCTATCTGCCCCATGCTTCCCTGCCAGCGATGGCCAGATGCATACGCATGCGCCCAAGTCCAGGTCTGATGCGCTGCCGTCAACAACCCTACGCCAGGCCCCAAGTGTCCAATAGCATGTTCGCTTCGAAGCTGGCAGCGAGGATAAAGGCACATCACCGCGACGGCCTCGACGTGCTCGCCTGGCTCCACCCAGGGCCGGGACGATATGACGTCGTGCACCGTGATCCGAGCAAGCATCCCGTCAAGCCGCGGTAACCATGACGTACTGTTAGTCGGCGCCCGCATGCCCGACTTTCCTTTCCTGCTCGTATGCTCATCAAGCTCAGTCTTGTGTGGGCCATGGGTAAGGTCACTTCGGTAGCCGGCGGGTAGGCGTTGACGCTATAAAGGTGGCCGCTCGAGAACGATAGTACCTAACCTCATCTCTCTCACTTTACTTCACGCACACCCAAAGAACATCATCATGGCCAACAACGAGAACGAGCGCTTCGAGGCTGGCGAGGCTAACGCCCACGACAACCAGGACAACAGTGAGTTTGCGTTCTGCTCTACTCTTTCTCCCTCACCCTGCCCGCGATGATCACAACATGCTCGTCCCTTCACAGCGGAGGAGCCGAGCTGTCATTACAGCTTCCGTGCTCTCTCCATGCCACTCCCTTTACAGCAGCTCTCCTCTGCTCCCCCACCCCACCCCTCCCGAGCTTCCCCCCTTTTGCACTGCTGACCCACTAGAGGACCAGCGCTCCCTCGCCAACCGCCTCGAGGCGGCCCAGCAGGACGAGGAGGCACGGGACCAGGACACCCCCGAGGTCGCCGCCCTCAAGGAGGACCCCACCGCCCCTGCTCGCATGCACGGCAACGAGCCCAGCCGCGGAGCCAAGATCGACGCGCAGATCCAGCAGGAGGAGCAGGAGGAGCTCGAGCGGAAAGGCAAGGCGTAATCGGATTTGAGCAGGGTTAGGATATGAATGTCTGCATTAGTCGTTGCGAGCCGGCGAGGGCGTTTGAGGAGAAGGTCATGAGTGGAAGACTTACGAGAATGGCTTAATCTACTCTGATACTAGCGGACGGACTGCGACTCACGTAGGGTACAGGACTTTCAGTTCAGCCGTCTTAGTTGTCGTGTTGTTGACATGCGATGTGGTGAAGCTAATCTTCTTTTGACTGCAAGACAGCCTAGTTCAAGTCGGCCATTACGCACATTAGGACCCTTTGCATTGACCTTAGACAGCCCTGCCTGAGACAGCTCGCGTGAGAGGTCATGTTGCCGGTGCAAGTCATTCTTTCATTATACTTGGGCACGTGTGTCTAAGTACAACATCAATCGCCCTGGTATATTGTCCCTCCCCCGCCTCCCGCGTCTTCTCCCATCTCCACTTAGCTCCCTCCCTGTGTTCTCTACAGGCGTGTCTCTCTTAACCGCCTTGCCTCCTCTGCCTCGAATGCCGTCCTCTCAGATGGAGACGAACATGAACGCACTGGTCATCGTAGGCCCACCCCTCTGGTTCGGCTTTCGGCGAGTCCGCGGTGGTGGGGCAGGCATCGGAGTGCCGCCCTGTGCAAAGGTGACCTGAGGCATTGTGGCCGGGGCAGAGGCAACCGAGGCCATGGGCAGGACTGGGGTAGCGGGCCGCGTCGTGTATCCCGGTGCGGCCTCGGGGACTGCCAATGCCGTCGTCGAGGTGGCGGGCGAGGCTGGCGTAGGGGTGTTGGAGCGGGGCGTGAGTGGTGGCGGGAGGTTGTCGTCTTCGATGATTATGAGTTCTGGGCGAGATGCTGTTGGGCAAGAGGCTGGAGTATCAGCATATCAATCTTCGGTATGCAGGTGACGAAGGCGGTAGGGAGAGGAGGGAGACCAGGAGGACAACAGACCGAGGCGCGGGTCGTGTGCCACACCTAGGACGCTTGGAAGAGCATCACGTCGTATCTTCGTGTAGATGCGAAACCACAAAGTGGGCAAACTCACAGTACTTCGGCAGGTCAGGATCACTTCCACACTCCGGGTGAGCGCGCACGACACCGCTGTACACGCTCGAGCGCCGCCGCTGTGCCACCGGAGGCGGGGGTTCGAGCTCGTCGGCACCCGGCATAGTGGCGCGTATGAACCGCCCAAACACATTCTCCGCCGTTGTGCCCAGGCTCGGCTGCGTCGAAACTGGCATGGGAAGGGATGGGTCGCGCTTGTGCGCGAGGTAGTTGGTAATCGCGATAATGATGGCACGGACTGGTGTGAGCAAGGTCAGTGGAAGCATTATGGGACGGGCATGCGGTGCGCCACCGTCCTATTCAGGCCAGATCTGGTTATCCGGTGCCAAGACGGCGTTGCCACAGCGTGCCCGCGAGGAATACAGATACTCACTGCACCAGACTATCACGATCACGATGAAGACGATTGCGAGGCCGAAGATGTAGACCATCGTGGCGGCCGTCGGGATGAGGACATGAGGTTACCTAGGTGGTGGGAGGCGGGGGAGACAGCGGGCGGGTTGTGCGGCCGGGTGTCTTGTTATCGCTGTTGCCGATGTGTATGTGGTCCAGTACGGCTTGACGGTGAACGGGGAGTGAGAGCGTCCTAGCTTGATAAGCCTGCTCGTTGCGTTGGCCGCTGGCGTGCTTCGTAGCAATGCGATTGCTAGATGTCGTCGAGTTAGGGGGTCAGAAGTCTTCAGCGCCCATCTTATACCACACCCTCCGTCACACGTCATGAGAGGGAGGCGCGCTCAATATCGCTCTCGACGCGCGCCCGCAGGACGAGCACAAGGCGCAGCCGAAGAGAGGCACTACAATCTCCAATAGAGCAGAGCCCCGACTCGGTATTCTGTGCAGTGCCGTCACGCCTCACGTCTGGCATTCTGGCGGATGGCAGCTGACCATGTGTCATTCGGTTCGCTCTAGCTCAGCTCGAGTCGTTTGCCACTAGTAACATTGTTCACGTGCCGGTGGAGGTAGGATGGGCAGATGACCAACCGAATGCCAAGAACTAGGTCTGGGTTGACACGGCGCAACTGGCACTAGACGCAGATCCGCAGAGATGGTGCCTGTCGCTTCTTTGGTATTTGGTTTCTGTGTCTCACGAACATCACGAGCATCATGCCTCGCGCGAGATGAGCGGGCTTACGGCCGGAAGGCAGTTCACCGCCGCCCACTGCGACTAGAGATCTGGCCAAGGAGCTTGGGTACATTCTAGACTTGCTAGCTAGCTAGCTCTCGCGCTCTGCGTTACTCCAGAGTGTTCTTTCGTGTGAGAGCAAGGCTGTGACGACCATTTTAGACGCTGCTGCACATCACTCTAATCGGCCTCCTCCATATGGCGACTCACCCGTCGGCTCGCCCGACTCAGCCCGATGTCTTCCGCTTGTTCCAGCTTGTATAGCACGGGAGACAAGCCGCACGTATCGCAGTTGCCCGGCTATGTAGACTAGTATCGGCCATCTCCAGCGTGACTAACCCTCTAGATTAGTCAAGGACGACAACCGCCGGAGCTCGGCGGAGCCAACAAAAGCCAATGACCAATCCCTCCCAAACTATTTAGAATAATTATGTCCATCAGCTTCCGCATTCTAAATTCCACTTCCGCATTCTAAATACTTAGCTCCGCATTCTAAATACTTTGTCCCGCATTCTAAATAACTGGGTCGTTAATTTAGAATGCGGAGCCCACGCTTTCCAATCGTCTTCCATCACCTCAGGAACCGGAGAACCCGCGTAACTTTCCCAGCTTATAGAGACTTGGCGCGCCATTTCCGGTCTGGTAATGCTGGCCATTTTTGGGCATGCTATCGGCCGCGGCCCGGCTCGCAGTGTGGAATATGAGTACTAGTATGAGTCGTCTCGAGATCGAGGCCTTCGGAATGCGCAGATCAGGTCCAGGATCGGAGCGGGCGATCAGTCGTTGTTTGACAGTGGTTGTCGTTTCTGGAGGTAGATGAGTGGAGGCCATCCGGCAGAGGCAGAGCTGCACTTAGACGCCTGAGTATCCCATGAACGAGGGCAAGTCCGGCACGGCTGGGCGGGTATTCTGGCCCAGTTGGGTGTGCGGCTGCTATTTCTTCGCTCGTATAGAGTGGCCCACGAGGCCATGAATGCAGCATTCATGTCACTAGGGGTGCACTCAGTTAGAGGCTTCTCATCACCCATGCACTTGCCGCTCGCGTTCTAACCATCTGCATTGATGTGACAACTTCTGAACAGGCTAGCAAAGCAACAGCTTTTACACAAGCAATCCGGGGCTTCCGCTGCCCTCGACCATCCGGCAGCCGCCGAGCAGCGCATCATCCAAGATCCCAACTGTCTACGCGGCCTCAGTCCTTTTACCTTTCAGCCTGGCGCTGGGCTATCCCAGCTCCTAGCTGGCCCTATTATCGCCGCTACGCGCGCACAGCTGCTTCTCACGACTACTCGCCGGTAGCCACTCGCCCTCCTCGCCTCCCACCACCCGTCGTTGCGCCGCTTAGAGACGGGCACGGGGAGCGCGGGTGTGCACGGCCTTGTGCTGCTCGCCCTTGGCCTTGAAGTACTCGCGGATCTTCTCGCGAGCGACGTCGACGGCGTTCATGTCCTCGACCGTCGAGGGCACGGTGACGGCAGCGTCGAAGTCACCCTCGGTCGCATTGGCGAGGAGCTCACGGAGCACACGACGGAGAGTCTTGCCAGAGCGGGTCTTGGGAATCATTCCCGAGCCCTGGATGACGCCACCGAGCGAGGCGATGGCGCCGACGCCCGAGCGGACGAGCTGCTGGAGCTCCTTCTGCAGGTCGGCATCCGGGATGGCGGAAGTGGGGTGGTCGGGAACGGCAAGGGTAACGAATGCGAAGGGGAGCTCGCCCTTGAGCGCGTCGGGGATGGCGACGACACAGCCCTCAGCGACGAGAGGGTGCGAGGCAAGGGCCTGCTCGATGGCAGCCGACGAGAGACGGTGAGCCGAGACGTTGAGGACATCGTCGTTGCGCGCCATGACGTGCACGTAACCGTCCTTGTCGATGTAGCCGGCGTCTCCGGTGTCAAGGAGCTCGCCGCCAAAGCGCTCAAGGTAGCCCTTGTAGAAGCGCTCGTCGTCCTTCCAGAGCGTGCGCATGGCGGTGGGCGGGAGAGGGAGACCGAGGACAATGTTGCCCATCTCGCCAGCCTCAACAGGCTTGCCGTCGTCGTCCACGATCTTGATGTTGTATCCGGGCATCGCCTTGCCGGCAGATCCGGGCTTGAGCAGGGCAGGAGGGTGGTTGTCGATCTTGGTCGTGCGGTCGAATCCAGCGTGGGGCATGAGGGTACGCGAGGTGATGGGCGAGCCGACCTCGGTCGACCACCAGTTGTCGATGACCTGGGCACCAGGGGCAGCCCACTGGTTGAGGTACTCCTGGTACTCGATGATGAGAGAAGGCTCGGACCTCTCACCAGCCAGGAACAGACCCTTGAGCGAGCGGAGGCCTCCGCGGTCACCGAACTTAGTGAGGTAACGGGCGTCGGGGTCGTCACGCTTGATGGCGCGAAGTGCTGTGGGCGCGCAGTACAGCATGGTGACCTGGTACTCCTCGATGATGCGCCAGAACGCCGACGCGTCAGGGGTACCGACAGGTTTGCCCTCGTACAGCACGGTCGCGGCGCCAGCGAGGAGAGGAGCCATCATGATAAAGGCGTGGCCGAGAACCCATCCGATGTCGGACGCGGCAAAGACACATCCGCCAGGGCCCGGCACACCGAACACCATAGCGATGGAAAGATGCAGGCCGACGGCGTGGCCGCCTGAGTCACGCACAACACCCTTGGGTACACCAGTCGTGCCCGAGGTGTGGGAGATGTAGATGGGGTCGCTGGAGCCGACGGGGACAGCCTCAGCCGTGACGCCGCGCGCCTTGGCGCTGAGCCACAGGTCCTGCCACGAACGCTCACCACGCGACTGGTCGATGACCCAAGGCACTTGCTCGCGCTGGTACACGATAACGCGCTTGGGCTTGTGCTTGGCCTCCTTGACACCCTCGTGGACAAGAGGAGCGTAAGGGATAGGCGCCTTTGTGCCGTCGATACCGCACGAGGCGGTCAGGACAACGTCGGGCTGGACCGCGTCGATGCGCTGGCCGAGAGCCGCACCCGAGAAGCCGCCGAATACGACGCAGTGGGCCGCGCCGAGGCGGTTGGCGGCAAGGATGGCGGTGATAGCAGCGGGAATCTGGGGCACTGAGAGGGTTGTCAGCGGGCTCAATGCGGGGCAAGAGAAATGTGGGGCCAGCCGGTGATTGTGGCTTGGTGCCTGCAAGTCCCTGGGGCGTTCCATCGCTCATCAATCGGGAAGGAAAGTGACCGACCCAGCCGACACCCGACGCTCGGACCTCGCCTGTTTGGGATTGATTGCACCCGACCACCGACCAGGTGACAGACTACCCCACCCCACACTCGGAACGCAACACCATCGAGGTGGGATGGGGGGTGGGGTAGCGGAGATGCGGGTGTACAGTGGCTGCGCAACCCATCCCGCTCACCGCAGCCCATACCTCGCTCGCCTGACCTCCATGAAGCTCAGGACTCACTATAGACAAGCACAACATCGCCCTTCTTGACTCCCTCCTCACGGAGGAAGCCAGCAGTAACCTCGACGTCCTCGAGGAGGTCGGCGTACGTAATGGTCTTCCTGGTGCGGGTAACGGGCGAGTCGTAGTGGATAGCAGGCCACTTTCCGCGGCCAGCGTTGACGTGACGGTCGACGGCGTTGAAGCAGGTGCTGATCTCGCCTCCGGGGAACCACTCCCAGGTGGTGTGGGACTTGCCGCTCTTGAGGTGGCGCTTACCCATCTTGATGGCACGCTCAGGCTTCTTGTGCCAGTGAAGCTGGTCGGCCTGGTGCATCCAGAACGCCTCGGGGTTCTGGAGCGACTCCCTGTGGACGTCGTCCTGGAGGTGGCGCTGCTCGGGGAAGTACATGAAGTGCGGGGTTTGGCGTAGAGGTAGGTATGGGTTTAGGGGTGGGGCTTGGGCGGGGTCCAGGCCGTATGGGTTGTCCGGCGAGCGTGGTGGCTCTTGAGGATCGGTGTTGGGGGTGGGAGGTGGGGTAGGGGTGCTTGACGACGACGACGATGATGATGATGAGAGGCGTCGACGAAGTAGCGATGCAGATGGGATTGTGGATGAAGATGTAGCTGTGGATGGACCTCGGATGAGAGGGGATGCAAAGCGGACACGAGTAGAGCGACTGGCTGCACTAACAGATGAGAGAAGTGAAGAGCGGAGAGGAGATGGGGCCATGCTTGCAAGAGCAAGACCAGATAGCCTGAAGATATAGGATAATGGCGTCGGAACTACGGGGATATTGATTGGGACGCGGTGCCCAATGCGTACGGAGAGTCGGGCAGACCGAGGCGCGAGCTGCGCGGGTGCGGGTGCGGGTGTGGCCTACGGGGGTTTCGATGACAAGAAGCCGGTCGGGGGTGGAGGGGAGGGAGAGAGGGAGAGGGTTACGGAGGGTAGCTAGTGTGGCTGCAGGGATCGCTTTGAACGCTATGAGATGTGAGTAGTCAGCCTGATGGTTATGTCAAAGTGCGGGGGTGCAAGTGGGCGACCTGGGGATGACGGCTGGGGCCATCAAGGGTCGGAATGTCATCAATCAAAAGTCATGGGTGATGAACAAAGCTCGCACCGGTAAAACTCCAAGAGTGCCCATCTCGGCTATCCATTAAGGTCCCCATCTTACCCCGGACTTGACCTTACCGCTCTAACTCCCTCGGTTTCTTCTAGCTCTCGTCTTCTGCCTGAACCTTGCTTGAACCTTCCTGAACCTCTCATCCTTGCATCTCATGCCCTTTCTCTTTGGGCAGGCTTTGCCTCTTCTTTCTGATTTGTACACGCCGGGGTTGGTACAGGCACCTCCTGGCGGCCTTCCACCGCTCAATCTGCGGCTGAGCCCCGCACTTGTGCCGGCAGCCACAAGCCCGTGGGGCATCGTAAACACCATCTTAGCCGGCATGCGGGCCGGCATGCACACTGAGATGATCGCGCGGAACTTGATCTCATCATCTACCAGCTGTACTCAGCCTCCCCGCTGGCTGCTGACCGTGCTCGAATGTGCAGGAAAGAACGCACAGCAGTTGCTGTACCTCATTAGTGGCCCGTAGCGTCCCCTCAAACCCCATACTCTCTCCGACGGTTGCTGTTCACTCAGCGTTCTCTTGTTCTCGGCGCGATCAAAGCACTCCTCCATGGGCCCCGCCGCTAATGGTGATGCAAGATGTCACACCAGCAATTGAGCTTATTGGACGTTTCTGGGCCACCCTCACGACCACGTCCGCTCCTCGTCTCTTTCACTCGTCTACTTGAGAGCAAGCACAAGTCTTGGCGTTTCTGACCTGACGACGCCTCCGTGGGCGTTGAATGGCGCTCCTGCGTTGTTTATTCTCAACGCCGCCGTGCAACTGATGCCGGGGAACATTCCCGGGGCCCATCTGGACCCCAAAGTGGCGCAACCTGGTCAGTCACGTACTGGATGCTGCGCACACCAAGCACATTACGCACACTACGACCTATCGGCGCATTCGATCAAGCGTCTAGATCGGATATACCACCAATAATGGGGCAGCATTCATCAATTTAGGTACTGGCTGAAGCGTATCGACCGTCTTTGATTAAGTAGCCGAGCGATACGCAGCCCATCATGGTTGACAACTACTACTGGCCGGTACCTATCTACACGCCAAGCGCGTGGTCGTCCTCTTAACACTTTACAGCTTGCCAAGAGCACCTTTTACCTCGTCGGTATCCTTGACGTCGACCCATCGCGGCCGAGCGAGGTCATAGCCCCTGCGCGTCAGTACTGCTTGCGCTAGTCTTGCGGGAAAGGTCCAGAAGCAGCACGTGGGACCACGCGGGGTCGTCGCGCGATCGCGCGACACATGCAAGGTGCTGCACGTGAGGTGGATAGCGGCGATCTCTGTGGATACTCACTGGACAACGCGGCCATAGCTATTGTCAGTCAGCATGTGTCTCGGCTTATTTACGCGAACGTCATCGATCCGAGACCCGGTGTGCAAGCCATTTGACAGGCCGCCCAAGGACGCCAGTAGTGCACATAGACGCTACTGCTTCCGGACCGGACGATCCGGCCGCTCGCACGATGCATATCAAGGGGGACTCACCTCAAGCCGCCTAGACGAGCTGCTGGCATGAGAGCCTCGGGCATTACGCGGTACTTGTCTTTCGGATCAAAGATGAACTCCTTCTGCGGGATCAGCGATATCCGAGACAAAGTCATAATCATCTCGAGTGACTTTGGCGACTGTCCACGACAGTGACACTTCAGTGTCACCGTAGTGTCACAGTACCAATGAACCTGTCTCCCGAGCGCGCACTCACCGCATGGAACAGGTTGACGCGACCCAGGACCATAGTGTAGATCACCGACTTGTCGTCGCTCACAATGTCGTACGAGTGGACCAGCTCGCACTCCATGGAGAATGCCGACTCGGCGACAAATGGAGGCTTGATCGTGCTGCGGATCAGACACTGCACCACAGCTGTTCACGCCTCCTAGCCATACTCACGCGGAGGGCCGCTTCGTCAACCCTGCAAGTGTCCACTCGTCCGTTCCCGGCGGCGCGTCGATGGCAGTGTAGTTCGCCGCCTCGACGAAGGGCTCAGAGATGATGCTGACGCAGAACTCCTTGGTCTCGAGGATGTTAAACGACGTGTCTGGCGTCAGAAGATGCCGCTTGGCACTGCGAATAGGTAGCCGAACTGGTTCAAACCTACCCTTCTTCCCGCCTCTTCCGTTCGGGTTATTCTGGATCGAAACCATGACGGTCGGGGGATTATGCGACACCATGTTGAAGTACGAGAATGGCGCGAGCTGGTGTCAGCTGTTTCAAACCGTCCAACATGTTGTTCGCGACGAGCAGGATGTGTGTCCCATTCCACACCTGGACTCACGTTGTTCTCGCCCTCCGGGCTCATGGACGATACAAAGGCGATTGGGCGCGGCGTGATGGCGGTCACGAGGAGCTTGTATCGCTCGCCGGCGCTCAAGGACTGGGGCACGATCTCGCGCCATTCCGCAGCATCCGGGGCGAACTTCTGGGCGTTGGGCTACGTGTTAGCGACGTCGTGAAAACAGGGAACAGGATGTAGCTGGCGAGAGGGCAGAGAGGCAACGAGGACGGATCGCAGAGGAGGACGAAGCTGTAGCGAATCGGCCAGGCAGACAAACGGCGGACAGTCCACCAGCCCAGCTGTACAGGCGGAATTGATTGTGATTGAAGCCCAGGCCATGGCCGCACTAATGGCAGGTTGTCGCGCAGCTGGCCTCCTTCCGCCGCGTGCACCACAGCCTCGCCTTTCCAAATCTTGGGCTCCTCCCACGCCCGAGGCAGCCTCCCACGAACCGAGGAACAGCTCAACACTCACAAGACCATTCAACCCCCCACCAGCCTTGAACTCGATGTTCGGCGTCTGCGTCATCTCGAACGAGCGGTTACGGTCGAACGGCGGGCGCTCGGCCTCCGTCTCTGCGTGTCAGCCTGCCGAGCACTCGTGAGGACGAAAAGCCCATCATGGTCAAGACTGCGTAGGAGCAGAGGTCTGAAGGCGGGAGAAGGAGGGATGGTCGCATCGATGGATGCCAGCCACGAGCGGAGGAGCTAGTCGAGACGACAGGAGAGGAGATGCAGAACAGGAGACGCACCCTTGAACGGCCGGCGGGCAGACATGATCGACGAAGTTGCGAGGTGTCTAGAGAGTGGGAGCTGGGCGACTGCTGAGTGGGATGTGAGAGCGAGTGTACGAGTCGGCGGGTAGGCGATGGCGAGGTGGGCGGCGGCACGAGCCTTGTGCAGGGTGCTGGTCGTCATCCAAAGCTCTTTGGGGACCGACCGGGTGGAGGTGCTTTATCAGCGAGATGTGACTAAGATCTGATGCGATTTCAGCGCCGTAAACCGTGATAGATTGCCTGCTGCTGGGCATGGCCATGTTGTGAAGGTGATCGTGCCGGGTTGCCGACCTCCGGCTCGTCGGCTTTCACCGGCTTGATTACTGAGCCGATTCCGCTCAAACGTCGTGTCTGAATTCTGTGTTCACAACACAACCTAATACAAAATGCCCTGCGCATGCTCTTGGTTATATACACACAACGCACGCTGTCGCGCACGCGCAAACTGCATCCAATTCTACAACTATGCCTACAACATGTCATCCGACGGCTCGTCACGGGCTAAACGATCCCACCATGCACGCGTCGATTCGCTAATATCCCCGACGCCCTCAAGCTCCTCGTCTGTCTGGCTGTTGCTGAAACCCCCGGTTCTAGCGGACGACGGCGGCGGAGGGAGTGGAGACCCACTACTACTGCGCAGCGACTCTCTCTGTCCCCGATGGCGTTCGAGCGCGGCTTGCTGGCGCTTCGCCTGCTCGCGGATACCCATAGGGCGAAGGGAAGGGTGTGGGTGGGGAGGGAACGAGCTGCAGACGCGACGGGCCGGCTGCTGGGCTAGAGCCGAGCTCAGGCCCTTCTCCTGGGTCGTCGAAGTCGAGATCCTCCTCGTCGGAGAACGACGTCTCAAACTCCCGCGTTGGCCGCGCACTAGAGCGCGAGTAGCCAAACATCTCTAGCTTGCTCTGCGACTTGGCTGGCGGAATGGGTGACTTGCGGTTCTGGGTTGGTCGAGGGAAGGTGGGAACGCGAGGTGCTTCCCGAGCGTGCGCACTCTCAGACAGAGACGAGAAGAGCGCGTGGTCGATCAAACGTCGCTCACGCTCCGAATGGCGTTTCGTGTGCCGAATAAGTGGCTTTGTCGGAGACCTGGAGGGCGCGCGCACAGATGGCAAGCAGTCTGGCGGTCGTCGAGATCCTCGCGGGGACGGTGAGGAGGGTTCTCTACTAGAATCCTTGGTAACAGCTGGGGTCGGACTAGATGACGGTGGTAACAACGGTTGTGGGTGGTCCTCCAGCCGTTCGGGCGACGGTCTCGCTGGGGAGGCTGCCTTCGAAGGTCTCACAGGTCTGACCGGGGAAGAGGAAGATGCGATGAGATTGGGGAAGTACTGCGAGGGGATGGTTCCGGGAAGCTGTCGTCAGTGTTGCCCCGGTGGAGGCTATGCACTCACGCTTGTGATCTCGTCGTCCTGTATGGGAGCTGCTGCGACGTCGCCTTCTGCTGCTTCCCCAGAGGACAGAGAAGCACGACCGGCTGCGTCCGTTTGGCGGTTTCCCGCACCCAAGCTCCACGTCATAAGCGTCTCCGCTTCCATCTGGATGGGAACCCAGTCACTGATGGGCTTTGGCGAGACTGGTTTGAAGACCGGCTGGCGGGGAGGAACAGGAGGAAACTCGAATAGGGTTTCCTGTTGGTCTCGGGTCTGAGGTGTGCGCGACTTAGGGGGTGTCACTTGATGGTGGGGAACGCGGCGCTTCCGTGGCGTTGTTGACGGTCCGGGAGACTTGGAGACCCTCTGCGACGGCGAAGACGCACCCGGGGTGATGCGCAGCCGGGAGGGGAAGGCGGAAGGAATGATCTGGGAGCGAGAAGGGAAGGCGGATGGAATGGGAGCGACACGAGCAACCGGTTGTCGCTGGGGCCACTTGGAGTCTCTAGGGCAAACAGGTTCCACTACAGCGGAGGAGTGTCGCCGCAAAGAGTTCGCGTTCTTGGTGGCGAGCGGCGTACGTTCGCTCGGCGATGAAGCGCGTGGCGACGATGAACGATCGGAAGATAAATGAGCTAAGGACTTGAAGCCGCCCAATGCTCTCTTTTCTCTCGTCTCGCGCACGCGTTTCTGCGCCTTCTTATCGACTTCCTCACGAGCGTCAATTCGTAACCGCTTCCTCTCGCGCTCGGCGTTACGTTGCTCCTCAGCTTCCTTGCGAGCGGCGTCCCGAGCGGCACGGGCCGCGGCTTCGTCTTGCTCGGTGGCCTGCCCTCTACGCCACGGCGAGATGACATTGCGCCGCTGCGCACTGTCCTGTCCACAAAGACGTTCATGGCGCGCCATCACCGATGAGGGAATGGGCGTTAAACCAGGAAGAGACGAGGGTGGTGCTTCCGGGGTGGTAGGTCCCTGGTCCAGAACTTCAATTGATGGCGAAGGACTTGCAGACGCATCTTGGCGCGGTCGCTTTACTGGAGACACCACTTCTGGAGGAAGAGATGCCCTCCATTCCCTGACAGTCGCAACAGGGTCGCGGTTGAGTCTTGGCGACCGACGAGTGGGGCTGGCATGTTGCTTCGACACGCTGGCCAGGCGGGATGAGACGCGCTTCTTCGTTGGCTGCGAGCCGGTCGTAGGTGGTGTGAGGTAGGATTGGATGCTTCGCAGACCGGCGGGTGGTGCGCTTGGTGTCGCTTCTGGCGCACGGCGTTTGCGCGATGTCGAGCCCGCAGCAGTAGAGGTTAAAGGCTTGCGAGTGGTTGGAGGAGTGGCAATGCCTGTGTGCGAGCGGAACTGACTGCTTACTAGCGGCCGTTGCGTTTGTTTTGGGACCTTGGCAGCTGTGAGCCACTTATCAGGATGAGGATCAACGCGGGGATTGGACATGGTGGTGTGGTGAAGGACGGATGAAGGAAGGTGGTTTTGTCGATGAGTGGATGGGTCGCAGGGTGCATGGCAGCCTCGATCGACAGGATGCTTTAGGCGATCGTAGTGACCAGTACCATAGTATTGCCAGTGATGGCTATGCCGATGCCGAATGTGGATATGGTGGGGTACAGAGGATGGTATGGACGATGCGTTGTGGAAGTTGGTGGCGACAGATGCAGTTGTGGTCGCGAGGAACAGGAGGATGCTGCCAGGTTGACGCGTCTGGAAATGGGACATGAGATCATGCACAGGGAAAGTCAAGCGCGTGCGGGAATGCCACACTGGCGGAGTTAACGGAGGTATGAATGGCTCCGAGTGCCTCCGCCAGGTTCCTGGGTGGGCGGCCTACTCGTACGGTGGGCGAGTGGATTCGACAGGCCCCTACGGTGGAGGGACAATGGGCGCCTCTGAGCAACCTCGGTCGCCAATCCCATTGCTCGCCTTTGGCTCTCCTCGAACAGCTTGATCCTCGATCCAAGCCTCTCGTCTCCGACCTCCTTGTCAATCTCACCACTCTCCTACATCCACGAACCACGATGGTTGCCCTCCTCCGCTCGTTCCGCGCCGCCCAGGCCATTGCCCGCCCGCCCTCGCTGCCCCCAAGGTCCAGGTTGCCGCGCTTTCTCGGCCTCTGCTCTCCGCGCCGGCGCCGGCGGTCCTCCTCAGCTGCTCGGTGATGGCGTGAAACCCGGAGAAGTTCCCACCGAGTGCGTGCTGCTCGTCGTCTGCTCTCGATCTGGGCGTTGTCCGCTGCGTCTCCCGTGAACTTGGGCGCACTGTGTGGTGTGATCAAGTTTGGGTGATGGTCCAGTGGTCGATCGGAATCGGGGGTCGAGATTCGAGAGCGAATGTGTATTGGGACTTGAGCTGACATCTACAGCCGCCAGCAGGCCACTGGTATCGAGCGCTTCGAGCTCCTCGGTAAGGCCGAGGGCGTCGACGTCTTCGACATGAGCCCCCTTGAGGCCACCCGTGTCGGCACCGTCGAGAACCCCATCGAGGTCTTTCTCCTACGTGCGTCATAACCCGAACTCAGCCGCCATCCTCGATGTGGCTGCTGGGGCTTGAAGTCTGGAGGCGCAGCGCTGATGAACAACAGTACCCCGAGCGTCACGTCGGCTGCACTGGCTTCCCCGCCGACTCCCACGACACCATCTGGCTCCACGTTACCAAGGAGCTTAAGAACCACCGCTGCCCCGAGTGCGGTTCGGGTGAGTTCACTGCAAGGAGTATGCTGTACTGCTTGGCTAACTCGCGCAGTTTACACCCTCAAGTTCGAGCCCAACGCCGACTACGAGGCCCACGCCCACCACTAGAAAAACGGTCCTGCGAGGGTGAAGCAGCTAGGGTCGGAATGAATATCATCTGGCAACCGGCGATGTCTGGATCGCGCTCGGATCGTGTCGCCAGTGTTGGGAGGAGAGCACAGAGGAGGGAGTGTCAGTGTGTGCGCGGCGTGAGAGTCAGATGCGGTGGGCAGGGCAGAATTGTGGCTGTGGCGCGGCCACAAAGGGTTGGTGGGCGGAGGAGGCACGGGCGACAAGAGAGGGTGGAAAGGAGAGAGAGGCGTCAGTCGTTGTGACCGTCAGTAGTTGCTCGGCGTTGTGTCGGGATTGATCTACACGGAATACCATCTTCCTAGCTGTGGAAGTAGCAGCTTCGCCGCTTGTTGACGAGTGCCCAAGGGCTGGTGGCCGTAGTTGGTCGTGGCGTTCCAACCGGTTTCCCAAGGACGCCCGAGCGCTCTACGCCCAATCCGCAATCGTTGTTGACTCGTTTCATCTGCCTTGCCCCCAGCTCTCCATCCCTAAGCCCCAACTTCGCTCCTGGCTGAAGGTCTATCCATCCATGCAGCTCGAGACCATCACGCCGTAGCAGGCAGCGTCAAGCATCCCATGGACGCTCAAACCTGGGCAGTGATGGCTGCCACGTGGGGTTATATGTGACCCACCCTGTTACCCTTCGATGACGCCGGCGGAGCGACTTGGAGCTGTTGACATGTTGGGCTGGCGTTTCGTCTCGTCACACCTCCCTTCAACATCCCCTTACTCCCGTTTCCTTCTTCCATCTCGCTTTCTTCCCACTTGTGCATTGATATACAAATTCCCACAACACAATGAGCCTGGAAACGAACTCGTTCGGCTCCCCAGGCTGCTTCCCAACGACAGTTCACCGACTCTCGCTACCCAACCATACTGGCGGCAACGGCATCGGTAGAAGCACCAGCCGCTCCTGCCGTTCGGGCTCCAATGACCGTGCCCGTTCCAGCTCCGAAGCCAATCTCGTCCGTCACGCGAGACGGAGAAGTACCCAAGTCGGAACAGCTGCAGATCATCGATGAGACGCAGCACTTTACGTACGTCCTGCCCCTGCATCGCACCCTCCGGGGTGCTCCACATCGCACACGATCACTAATAGCAGGACGTCACTGAGCAAATACCTCGACCACTGGAGCTTAATAGACAAGGGGTTCGACTACAATGTCGTCGCTGTGTTCGGGTCCCAGTCGACGGGCAAGTCGACGCTCTTGAACCGCCTGTTTGGTACGACGTTCGATGTCATGGACAGCAAGCGCCGCCAGCAGACGACCAAGGGTATCTGGATGTGTCCCTCGGCATACTCGTCGGCCTTGGTCATGGACGTCGAGGGCACGGACGGCCGCGAGAGGGGCGAGGACCAGGACTTTGAGCGCAAGAGCGCGCTCTTCTCCCTAGCAAGCAGCGAGGTCTTACTCGTCAACCTCTGGTGAGCCTTAGTCTAGTCTCCGCGCTGACAAGTAAGGGAGCACCAGATTGGCCTCTACCACGGCGCCAACTTGGGTCTGCTCAAGACCGTATTCGAGGTCAACCTTGGCCTCTTCGGTGGTAATGCAGAGTCGGCGTCGCGTCCGAAGGAGAAGACGCTCATCATGTTCGTCATCCGTGACCACTCGGGCTACACCACGCTGGACAGTTTGGCGGACACGCTCAAGGAGTCGATGGCTGAGATCTGGGAGAGCCTCTCCAAGGTGAGTACTTCCTCTCGGTACTGCTAACTCGTTCAGCCGGCACACCTCGCGAATGCCAAGCTCGAGACATACTTCGACCTGTCCTTCGCCGTGCTTCCGAACAAGATCCACCAGCCTGAAAAGTTCGAGTCCGAAGTTGTCGAGCTGAGAAAGCGTTTCGTCGACAAGTCGCGTCGCGACTACGTCTTCCAGCCCAGCTACCATAAGCGCATTCCCGCCGACGGCCTGAGCCACTACATGGAGGGCATTTGGCAGCAGGTCTTGGCCAACAAGGACCTCGACCTTCCCACCCAGCAAGAGTTGCTGGCCCAGTTCCGTTGCGACGAGCTCGCCGCTGGCGTCACCGAGCTGTTCAATGCCAGTGCCAAGGTCATGCGCCGTCCAATCGACAGCGGCAAGGTTATCCCTGGTCTAGGCAAGCACATGGCCGAATGGCTGCACACTGCTTTGAGTGAGTACACGTTCACAAGGCGCCGCTGAAACGCCAGCCTCCTTTGACGCGGCTGCCTCGCGCTACCACTCGGGTGTGTACAGCCGCAAGCGTCAGGACCTCGTCACCAATCTCCACGCCGCGCTCTCTCCCCTTTACCTTGGCGAGCTGAAAAACGCGCACAAGGCTGCGTCGGCCAAGTTCATGACCGACATCGCTGCGTCGCTCAAGGCTCCAACGTATGACTTTGCCGAGGTCGTCACTAGGTGCACGCGTGAAGCACGGAACATGTTCCTCGCCGTCGCCAAGGGTGAGCACTGTCCAGTAGCGTAACGCTAACATGCAGAGAGCACGATTCCAGACTCTGGATGGGAGTATGACCAGGAGTTGTCACTACTGGATGAGGACTTGAGCTCGATCGCGGACAAGTCGCGAGCTGATGAGACCAAGAAGATGGTCAACGGCATTGAGCGCACCATCAAGCGCCAGTTGTCGGAGCCCGTGGAGATCGCGCTCAGCAAGCCGTCATCGACCATGTGGGACAAGATCCTATCCACGTACCGTGATGTCACGCGTTCGGCCGAGAAGACGTACCTGACCAAGGCCAAGAGCTACAACTGCACCGAGGAAGAGAACGAGGCGGCGCTCAAGACGCTTTCTACGCGTGCGTGGATGGTGCTCCGCAAGAAGCTCGAGGAGCAGACCGCCGACGCCGTCGTCCTCGCGACCTTGAGGGACAATTTCGAGCAGCGGTTCCGGTATGACGAGGCTGGCGTGCCGCGCGTTTGGAGGCCCGATGACGACCTCGAGGGCGCGTTCAAGAAGGCGCGCGACGAGACGCTTACTCTTCTCCCGCTCTTCGCCGAGATCAAGCCACAGGACGAGTCCCTCCTCCCACGCCTTCCCGAGCCGGACTCGCCCTCGGCAGACGCAGACGATGCGGACGCCGACTTCGACCCCGACACCGCCTACATTCTCGTCAAGGCGAGCCGCCTCGCGAACCTCGAGTCGCGGTTCAAGCGCGAGGCCGACGCAGCGTATGTCGAGGCCAAGCGCAGCATGGTCTCGAGCGTCAGCCAGATCCCTCTGTGGATCTACGGCGCTCTCGTCGTCCTCGGATGGAACGAGGCGATGGCGGTCCTCTTCAACCCCGTGTACTTCGCCATGCTCCTCGTCCTCGCGGCAGGCGCGTACATCGTCCTCCAGCTCGGACTGGCCGGCCCGCTGTTCCAGGTCACTCGCACGGTTATGAACGAGGTCAAGAGGATAGGCACGGAGAAGCTGCGCGAGGCGTTTGCCGAGCCCCCGAGCCAGGGGCAGGGACGTGTGCTGGAGCGCCCGCACCTTGCAGCGGCGGGGAACGCGAACGCGTCGCGCCCGGAACGCCGGATGGACGAGTACGAGCTGCAAGAGAAGTAGAGTTGTTAAGAGTTAAGAGTTACGGTCCGGTCAGAGCAATTGCAATGCATCTAGTCGCATGACAGAGGGTGGAACGAGCAGGCCCGAGATGGGAATCAGAACTGATAGCATCAGTGTCGAGTTCAGGTGATTGCAAAACTCGCATCTTCTCATTCTCAAAGGCAGCTAGCAGTATCCTAAATCTCCTTCCTAACACCGCCTCATCTCTCGAACGCATGAGCATCATGACACAATACAACAAGTCTATGGAAGCTTTACTCCGGAACCACCACTGAACAAGCGCGAGAGTCCCCGCCTCCGTGGCGTCTCATTCTCATCCCAAGCCGCCAGCGTGGCGGCGACCTGGTCCTCCCCGCTCTCGCTTGGCGCAGCACCAGGCAGCGACATGCGTATGCGGGTCCGATTTGGCCGTGCGGCCGCCTCGCTCTGTGCCCGAGCTCGCCTCCCCTGCTGCGTTGGAGAGGACGTGGGCAGGCCAGTGAGGTTGGAGCTGGATCTTGATGCCGAGTGGGTATGGGAGATGGAGGGGGAGCGGTGGGAGATGGAATTGGAGCGCAGCGCGAAGCCGGGCGACGCGGCGCCGATGCCGAAAGCGAAACCTGTCGGCATGCCACCGGCCGGGGCGAGGTCGGGGATGAGCGTGCCGTACCGCGGACGCCGGCGGCGCTGGGCCTGAGTTGGCGAAACGGGGCTCTGCGGCACTGCACCGCTGTACGGTCCCGTGCCGATGGTGGCTGTGGCGGCACCGACGGCGTCGATCTGCGGCAGCCTTGGTGGAGGGGGAGGGGAGTGCACGGACGGCGCGGAGACGGGGTGGTCGTGCTCATGCAACGGGGGCGTGGTCGCGTCTGTGGCGAGGACAGCGCCGGTGGCTGCCTCGAGCTCGTCGTGCGCCTCGTCGTCTTCTGGTTCGTCGACGACCGCCTCCTCGTCGAACCACGTCTGCTCGTGTGCCCAGTCCTCCTCTGCCCATGTCCCAACTTCGACGCCGCCGTCGCCCGTTGGCTGGATCGCCGAGACAGTCCACACGCCGACGAGGAGGACAGCGACACCAATCGACACCAGGAGGATCTGGTGTGTCGAGAGCCGGCCGAGTTGGTCATAGTACACCAGTCCGTCTGGAGTCAGCATCGTCATCAACGTGGGAGCTCACCGAAGATCGAAGCGAGGTTGTAGAAGCAGAAGGCGAGTGGGCAGATGAGGGCTGGCGACGCGAACGCTAAGCTGTAGTTGAGATAGACGAGCTGAAGAACTGCAGCCAGCCCCAGGCCTGCGACGAGGAACCACGTCTGGATGCGGGTGAACTCGTTCTGTCCGCGGCCCGTGCGCCAGTGGGCGATTGTTGTGATCACTAACTCGACGGCTGATTTCGCGAGCACGAGACAAAGGCCTGACAGGGTTCCGGAGACAGCGGCGAATGCTAGACCACAGAATGTGAGTGTGCGGTCCTCCTGTGTCTCGAGATTATCGGCGAAGCGCACGACCTTGTCCACGCCGCGGATGTCTTGTATGGACGATATTGACGAGCGCGGAGAGGCAAGGCCAGTTGGGCGGAAGGGGATGGCGGCCTCGTTCCGCGGGCTGGCATAGTTGCTCGGCGAGTCGTCAGGGAGCCGGATCCCTCGGCTCTGTATACGCCATACTGTCATGTGCGCGCCAGCGAGGACGAGCACAATGACGAGGCAGATGGCGATGAAGAAGACGATGAAGGCTGGCCTAGCCCAGAGCGAGAGGAGCTCGTCCAAACTGTGGTTGCCGTCTGGAACGACGCCAAAGATGGCAATGAGGACAGCACCTGTCGCGATAAACACCGTGCCGAGCAGCATCGCGCTGGTAAACGACTCGCCGAGGAGGACATGGGCGAGCACGCTATTCCACAATAGTGAGACGCCACCGAGTGGCGCAAGCACGACGATCGGCAGGGCGCCAATCTGGAAGACTGGAGTCAGCTCAAGCAGGCAGTGCGAGCTCACCAGAACCAAAGATATTGCTTGATATATAAATGGCGAAGCCTAAGATCCAGAGCGGACGACGCACAGCTCGCTGCCGCTCCTCGAGCGGCTTGGCCTCGTCCTGTACATGTGACTTGCGCTGGATCGTGAGGCCTACATGTCAGCCTTTGACGTGAAGGGGGACGTACCGAGCGACTGGATGAAGGAGCAGGCGAGGCCCACAAAGATAGCGACCACAACTGGTACGCCCATGGTACCGCGTCCGGTACTCGCGATCGTGTCGGCTGACAGGCCGCACGAACACGGGTGAGGGAGAGGAGGGAGGTGGTAGAGGTGACGAAGATGGGGAGAGGACGAAGGAGCGCAGATGCGCAGCCTAGGCGAGGATCGCGTGGACCCAAGGGCAGTGACAAATTGAAGAGGGGCCGACGTTTGATGAGGAGTAAGAACAAGTGTTGGGATCCAAGCTCAAAGCTCGTCGATTGAGGTGTCGGTGATTGAGTGGCAATCGAACGCGTGGAGCGGCACAACACCCCACACTCCCCGCACCTCGGGCCGCCCTGACAAACCCATCCGGAGTTCAGATATCGCTCCAAAGATCCGGAGAGCGATGCAAGTGATTAATAAGAGATGTAGGAAGACAGAGAAGCAGTTCAGCCTTGGGCGCAACCGAAGCAGGTATGGAAATAGAGGTACAGCATGGCAGGGGGAATCTGGGCACACGATCAAGGAAGAGGACGACTTCGCTTCCGCAAAACTACGCGCCATGATGGTCGGCTCCGTGGGCGGATCGAATCTGAAACTAGCAGCGGGATCAAACCGCAAGCGTTGATCGTTGATGCCATCCTCGATCAAACGAATGTTCGCGTTGGTGACAACTCCTCTACATCCAACCACCTCGACCACTCCTTGCCAGTTAACAACAGCTGCAACGACAGCGACGCCGGCAAGATGGGAAAGTACTACTGCGAATAAGTATCCATAAGGTCTTGGAAAGAATGCTGACATGACCCCTCCTCCTTCCGCCTTCCTTGCTCTTGTGTCTCGCGATTGTTGATCCTGCTGTTCCCCTGGGTTGCTCCTACACTTACTGTGACATGTAAGCTCGAGATCGTCTATGGTGTGCTTCAGCTGACGTTCAGTTACTTGTGAGCTTCCATCTCCGCCTGGTCACAGGCGATTGCCCCGCCTGCCATTACTGTCCGTCACTCACACCAGGACGCACGACTCGATGAACGCCCGCAAGGCGCACAACACGGGTCGTAACCACATCGCCAACGTCCGCGACTACTTTGCCAACCTCGGCCGCGATGGCGCGCAGAACATGATCGACCAGATAGTCAACAGCCACGAGGGCGGCGGTCGCGCGCAGATGTTCGCTGCGCCCAGTATGCGCCTGGGAGCTGGATTCATGAACCCCATGGCCACTGCGCCTCAAGGCGGTGAGTTCAGCTCTACTCAATGCTCCACGCAGCTGCGCAAGACACTGCGATCAGGTCGCTGCTCCTCACGAGCTCACAACCCTACATTGAACTCAGCTGATTACAGGCTCGGCATACCCACCATTCCAAGGCGGCGGCGGCGGTGGCGGTGGCCACGGACAGGCTCCTCCCTTCCCTCCTCGCCCACCATTCCCTCCCAATCAGAACCAGCAGTTCGGCGGCGGACCACCTCCGTTCCCTCCTCCTGGCGGTGCGATGCCACCATTCCCGCCTCCCGGACAGAACCGTGGTGGCGCACCCCGCCCGCCGCCCAACTTCACCCCGCAGCAGGGCCCACCCCCGCCTGGTAACCCCGGCGTTCACCCAGACCGGATGCGTATGATGGGCAAGTAGAAGCTAGATGTGGTTATATGCATGTAACACTAGTATCTGTGCGAATGGTGATGTGTACAAAGACCCAAGAATCGTCTCTCCGTCTACTCATCGCCGTCTGCATCGGCAAGGCGGGCCGGGAGCTTGCCAGCACGGATCTTCTGCTCACGCCACTTGCGGTTGGTGACCTCGGGCGTGTCGGCCATGGGACGCGAGGTGACAGGGCGCCAGTTCTTGGCGGTGAAGGTCTCGCCCGCACCGGTGACGATGAAGTGGGTGTCCTCCAAGTGCTTGGGCTCACCCAGAACCTCCTTAACGCGGCGGAGGGCGCCGCCGACCTGCCACGCGCGCGTCTCTGCCTCCTGCCGAGCACTGTCGAGCTGACGGAGAAGATAGTCGTAGCCCTGCTCCGCCATCGGCCGCGCCTTCTCCTTCTCCTCACCCTCAAGCGACTCCCACGGTCCATCGTACGGCCCAAAGCGCCAGTCAACGACTCCGGGCTTGTACTCGCAGCGGTGCAGCGTAAGCGGCAGTGGGTGGCCCATGTTATACGACGGCTTGCCAGGGAATCGCTCGGTGTCGAGAAGGTCGCTCACAAGCGAGGGCGGCTCCAGCTTGGACCCAATGAGGAAGAGGATGGCCATAATGTGTCGCACCTGGTGCCAAAGGAAGGCTGTGCCGATAAGGTTGAATACCATCTGGTCGGGGAGGGGGCCGGGCTCGAACCATGCGCGGATCACCTTGCGGCTGTGGTTCTCGATCTGCTTGCTCCCGTCTAGTCGGCAGAGGTTACGGAAGTCGTGCTCGCCGATGAGGAGAGCCGCGCCCTCCTCCATCAGCCCGATGTCCAGTGGTTCCCGCTGGTGGACGGCGTGGTTGTGGAACGAGTACTTGTAGTGCCGGTACTCGGTGGAGAAGCGGGCGTCGAACTCGGCGGCGACCGGCGACCATGCCAGCACTCGGATTGATGGGGGGAGGACACCATTGAGCAAGCGAGGGTACGCGATCTCTGCAGGCTCGGCCTTCGGCTGAGGCTTGGGCTGCTTGGTCTTGGTGACAGCCTTTGCCTCGCTGGCCGGTGTGGGCTCAGTGGCACTGGCGTCGCCGACAACAGCAGGCGTCTTCGCCTCTGCGCCATCTGCGGCACCCTCCAAAGTCTCCTTGATCACCTTCGGCACCTTCTCCTCCCTAGGTGGCCGCCACCCATCGCCTAAATCGTGCCCGCCATCTCCTTCTCTGCGGTTACTCCTCAACCACATGTTGAGAACCTGCCCCTCGCCACTCACGCCGCGGTCGGTGCGACCACACCTGCTGAACTCGCAGCCTTCCCATCCCTTGCCCGCCTCGATCAGGCGGCACATCTCGAGCGCCTTCAGCAGCTCTCCCTCAACCGTATCGAATGCCGAGGTGGGCTGGATCGCGAGCCCGGAGTAAGGCCAGCCATGGTACGCAACAAGAAGCGCGACGTGCCGTGTTGGATGGGCGCCGAACTGGAACGTCGTGGGGTCATCGGAGTTGTGCTTCCTCCTGCCAAGCTTCGGTTTTGTTGGCTGAACGGTCGTGGGAGGAGCCGACGTGGTGCTGTCCGCTGACGTCGATGCTGCTGCTCCTGGAGCTGGAGGACGACCGTTCTTCTCGTAGGCGTAAAGACGCGTAATGAGCTGTTCGCGGCTGAACTCGGCGTAGCGATCCATGACTTTACGTAGTTGGCTCGAGCTTTTGAGGAGGTGGCGCATGCAGTGGAGGCGTGTGAATTGGGAGCGCTCGAGGAAGTGAGCGTCAGAGACCTCGAGGCCAGAGGGGAATGAGGTATGCTTTGGGTTGCAGTTGGTCTAGTTGCCGGCCGCCGCGTTGGTGAGACAATAGTCGAAATTTCAGTGGAGAGGAGGGGTTTGGTTGATGAAAGTGGAGGTTTCAGCGTGGGGCGGAAAGACTGGGTGGGAGAATGAGAGACTGGGAGACTGGGAGGGAGAGCGAGAGATCGAGCGTTGACTTTTGCTCCCTGTACCTGATTTCGTATGGATGAGCGGGTTAGAGCGGGTGAATGGTGAAAGGTGGAGGTGAATGACGGCATACGACAACCGAGATTTGGCCACCCCCTTGTAACTGCAGACGACCTGCCAGCAATATCGTCGTCGTTGCCGCTTGGTCTTGGCTACCCAGTAAAAAGACCACTCATTCATATTATTTGGAGAGACTACGAAGGTTCCCCCCCTTCAACGGCCCTCGCAGCTCCACTCGTTACTCTTTGTAACGTCTAGGATACCAACGACTTCCAACACAAGTCGTCCATCCGCATCGACCACCTTCATCGAATTGAGATGGTGTCGCCCAAACGCAAAGCCAGAGGCAACGGCGTTGGAGCCAACGGCCGCAAAGCACAGCCTCCATTGCGCGCTCGCGAGGGAACGCCATGGCTGCTTCTCTTGCCCGTGGTCTTCGTACTCCCCTGGATCCTCAGCAAGCTCCACTACAACCTGCCTTCCCCGCAGCCCCCAGTGTATGTGTGGCACCATCGGGAGATAACAACAGCTAACAAACAGAGATGCGAACGGCAACCCGCAGCCAAGCGAGGAGATTGTCCTGAAGCATATCCAGGCCCTCGAGGACATTGGGTACCGAACCGTCGGCACCGAAGAGGCTGGGCTCGGCGAGCAGTATGTGCTCAGTGAGGTGCGCAAGATCGAGGAGCGGTGCAAACGCAACGGTGTCCTCGACTGCCAGGTCTGGGCCCAGCGCGGTAACGGTTATCACGAGTGCGTCCTTGGCTCTGATGGCAAATGGATATCTAACATCAGATTCTCTATAATGGGCCACGACGTGCTTAAAGTTTACGCCGGCATTCAGAACATCATCCTCCAGGTCCGGGCCAAGAACCCTTCGTCGCCTCGCAGGCATGAGAAGGACGCGATCTTGCTTGGCTCGCATATCGACTCTACGCTTCCTTCTCCCGGCGCTGCCGAGTGAGTTACACCTTCGTGCTAGTAACTGACAGCAGCGATGGCATGGGCGTTGGCGTCATGCTTGACGTTGCACGTGTTCTTATCGACCGCAATGAGCCTTTTGACAATTCGGTAATCTTCAGTGAGTTGGGGTGCCTGATGCGCGTCAAGCTCCGGAGGATATGGGCACACCCAGGCGACGATCTGACCGTGCAGTGTGGAACGGCGGCGAGGAGACTCTGCAAGATGGATCGCACCTATACTCGACGCAGCACCCCAGTGCGAAGGAGTGAGTCTGGACGAGGCAACTCATTTCAGCAATGTGATTGACATGTAGGGTGCGCGCTATGTTCAACCTCGAGGCAGCGGGCACGACGGGCGGCGCCCTTTTGTTCCAGGCGACGAGCCAGGAGATGATCGACGCGTTCAGCCATGCGCCATAGTACGTTGAGCTGGTGCCGAGATACTCGTGCTCACCCCAGCCCCCGTGGCACAGTTATAGCCGCCGACGTGTTCTCATCCGGAATCATTCTTTCTGACACCGACTTCGGCCAGTTTGAAGAGTACCTGAACGTGTCAGGCTTGGACGTGAGTCTTTGACATTGGGCGCAGTTGGCTGATGGCAGATGGCGATCGTTGGCCACAGCTACTTCTACCACACTCGCAAGGACATTGTCAAGAACATCGAGATTGGCTCGTCGCAGCACTTCACGTCCAACGCCATGGCCATTCTCGACTACTTGCTCTCGCCGGAGTCCCCGCTCGGTAGCGACAAGGAGTGGTCGCCCCCTGACGTTGTCTACATGTCGCTGTACGACCGCATCTTCCTCACTTGGTCGATGAAGAAGGCCGACTTTGCCTACATTATCATCACGACTATTGTTGGCGCCGTCGCTCTGGCCAACCTGCGCAGCGACCGTGTCAAGGCATTTGGCATTGCTCTCCTTGGCGCGCCGCTCGGCCTCGTCGGCGGCCTCTTGTCTGCGAACCTCATTGCGGGCATTATGACCCTCCTTGGCAAGCAGATGGGATGGTGAGTGGAACCTACCTGACAGGTCTGACATCCAGGTTCTCGCACGAAGGTCTTCCCGTCGCGCTCTATGGCCCCGCCGGTGTCTTTGGCCATCTTGCGACGCAATACGTCCTTGCGGGTCTCATCCCATCCAGCGAGCACATCTTCCTTGAGCACGCCCAGTACTACTCGCAGCTCGTCGCCCTTTCTGTCTGGATGCTCATCCTTCAGGCTTTCCGCATCCGCTCGGCTTACCTCTTCGGCGGCATTGCCACTGTCTGCCTCATTGGCGCGTTCCTTACCGAGGCTCGCAGCATGGTGTCTGGCACCCGGGACCGTGCTCTGCCTTTCCTCTCCGCTTACGTCCTCCCTCTGGTCGGCCTGATTGCCCTCGCCATGGAGGCGTACACGACCGTGAGTCCTTCCTATTATCCACGTAAACTTACGCCCCAGACACTCGACATCTTCGTTCCTCTTACGGGCCGGATGGGCAAGGACGCCCCTGTCGAGTTCATCATTGCGACCATAACCTCCGTCTGCACGCTCATCTTCTTCCCCCTCGTCGCGCCCATGTTCATGCGCCTCACCCGCCCGAACCAGCGCACCGTCCTGACAGCCCTCGTCATCCTTACCCTCTCCGTCGCCGCCCTCTTCGCCTCGCCCTTCTGGTCGCCGTACGACTCGATGCACCCGAAGCGTGTCGGCGTGCAGTACATGTACAACCACACGTCTGGCGACCACACCGCCCACGTCGCGCTTATGGACACGGCACGCAACAACCAAGTCATGCGCACCCTGCATACCCAGTTTGGCGCCGGTGCGCCCCTCATCCGCACCGAGGCGACCGAGGACAACGCAGACTGGGACGTCCTCTATCCCGTCAGCGCGTTCCTCGAGACGTACAAGTTCTCGCTGCCCGCGACCGAGTTTAACTGGCCCAAGATGGAGTTTGAGGCTACTCGCGAGAAGACGGATGAGGGACATACTCGTATCCATCTCAAGACGGACCACAAGGGGCTCGTGTGGCCTGCGCTGTCGTTTGACGCCGATCTCGTGGACTGGAGCTTCGAGTTTGAGCCTCCTCACGGGCGTAAGCGCCACCACATCAAGGCGGCGAGCAGTGTCGACGAGCACGAGATGGAGCTCGAGCTGATCATGCGCATCAAGGATCACGAGAAGTTCCTCGTCTACTGGAGCGCTATGGGTGAGTACGCCGGCGGGCAACGGAGTCGAACCCCCAGTTGCGACATCGAATCCAGCTCTGTCTGCCCTCATTTTCTTCAATTTCAACGTCTGTCGAACGCAGCTGACACCAGACATGAACCAGATGGTTCCTGGCACCGCCGCGCGTCGCGGCCCCGACATGCCCGCCTCCAAGTGGCTGATGGAGATGGACGCTTGGACCAAGGACAAGTACTCCGACAGTCTCGACATCTGCATGAACGGCGTCGTTGTCGGCGTCCTCGAGGTGTGAGCGGCTTGGATCTCTAGACACCAGTGTCAGATCAGTAGCTTGTCGTTCCCAGCATCATGTCCTATCTCAAGCACACGTATTAGCTACCCATACACAGTATATGCCCTGATGCAGCTAGATCTAACAATACTCTATACATACATATCTAGGGTTACACGTTTGGCGATTCGGCAGGCAGGCTCGGCGCGAAGTTCGAGCCTGGCCTGCTTCCTGCGCCAACTAGGCCCAGGGAGATACTCCCCATGCGCGGGCGTGGAGGTGTGAGCATCGTGCTGGGCGAGGCGGTGAGGAGGGCACCGAAGGGCGCCGGCGTAGGCGGCTGCAGTCCTAGAGGTGTTCCGCCAGTGGCGTTGCCTCCCCCGAACCCAGCACCCACAGCGCCCGCACCAGGTTGCCCTTGCCCGCCCCCGCCTGCTGTCGAGGCCTGGGGGCGGACAGTGGACGCGGCGAGCGCCTCGAGCGTCTTCGCCTCCGCGGCGTCGTCATGTGCTGGCCGTGCCGACGCGGCGAGCGCGTTCAGACCAGGCAGCGCAGCGCGGGTCGCCGCGAGCGCATTGAACAGGTGCCAATCCGGTGCCGCGGCCGTCTCCGCGGACGCGGCAGCTGGTTCGCGTGAAGCCTGGCCGGACTGCGCTTGTCCACCTCCCTGTCCCTGCCCTCCTGCTCCGCCCTCGGCGTCGCCTCCGGCTGTTGCACCATCCGCGCCCTCCTTCTCCTCCTTCTGCTCCTTCTTCTTCTCCTTAGGTGCGCCCGCACGCCACACACTAGCCGCGCGGGGGTTCGCCGGCGGATGCGAGCGTTCCAGCGCATCGAATGTCCGCGTGAGCAGGGAGGTCGCGTTGCGCAGGCGCGTGTTGACGATATGATGGAGGTTGGGGGACATGTACACGCGGTCCTGCAGGATGAAGTAGGCGTGTGTGACGGAGCCTCTCCCGCCGTCGGGCAGGACGGGGCGGCGGTGGATCACGAAGAGATCAGGCGCGCGGGCGTGCGCGACGACGTACTCGAAGCCGGTACGGAAGGCTGTGAGTTCGCTGCTGTTAGCTGTTGGGGAGAGAGCATTCTAGCTAGGGGAGCAACACGAATGGAGAGAAAAGAAGGCGCGCCGAGGGGAAAGCTATGGGGAGGGTATAGGAGCCAGAGAGACGCACGCTTTCTCCTCTGCAGACCCGTAGTTCGGCTGCTCGATCCGGCGCTGCGTCCGGAGCACATTGTTGTTCGACTTGGAGTCCCAGAACGGCGAGAACGAGAAGTAGTCCATCCTGGTGTGAGAGTCTCCTCGTACCCAAGGTATACGGAACAATCGCAGACCCAGAGCAGCGCGCAGCTACCTCCTAGGTAGACGGATCGGAGGACTCACGCGAGGTCAGCATTCGCAAGCGACCGCGCTGGGTTCGCAGCGATGGCCTCGGGCCACGACCTGGTGTCAGTGTGGTTCGGCGAGGGGGACGGGCGTACCAGTGGATATGCGAGAGGTCCTGTTCCCGCTCGTCGTCCATTGCGTCGTTCGTTGCAGCGTCAAGTCGTTGTTGAAGTGATGTTGGGCGAGGCTGAGCGAGGTTAGTTGTGATTGACCTCCACATGTGGACACGCGGATTTGGTTCCGCTCCCTGCTCTGAGCTCTCTACACCGCTGGGAAGTAGGCTTAGGGAAGGACCGCGCAGCGCGCAGAGGCTAGCCTGCGCAGCCTCGAGCCGTACAACGAGTGCAGGCTGCATAGACGATACCAGAGTTCTGTGGAGCACTGCATTGGGGGAACAATGAACAGTATGACGGTTCTCGGCATCAGTGGCAGAATGACTTCTGCTCTTGGGTAGCTCAGCTGCCTGACGGGCCTGAAAAGTTCGCACGGTTGTGATCACATCAGCAGAATCACCAGTATGCAGCCATAACGACGATTCCGCTTCTCATCATCGTGAAAGCCCACGCAGTCCTCTACATCGACGCGTTCCCGACTACACGGTCCCTCTGACCACATCGGCTGTCTCCTGTCGCTGACTCTGACGCTCCTCACGCCGCACTCCAGTCCCTCCCAAACGACACCGCATCACCCACGTATGCACACCCCTTCACACGCTCCAACGCACACGGCGAGAGAAGAAATACATCGGGCTAAAGACACCCCTCGCGGCACCTCAACCCCTGAAGACCCATCTTAGTTCTTGAGCTTCTTCTTGGGGCGGAGCTGCGAGGTGTGGCCGCACTTCTTCTTGCGGCAGTTGGTCGCACGAGGAGGGAGACGGGCGTAGCACTTGCGGCAGATCTGCTTGTCGCAGTTGTACTTGGACGCAAGGACCTTGAGCGAGGGCTCAATGATACCGCCACGGAGACGGAGGACGAGGTGGAGGGTCGACTCCTTCTGGATGTCTGCAGGTTAGCCTTTCTGCGATCTCGAAATCGAAGGTGTGTGCGTGTGGTCGGTCCCAAGTAGGCTGGGCGAAAAAGTCCGCAGCAGTGGACTCTGGTCGACGAGCATCCACAATATGGACATATCTGCCCTGCCAGACATCCCCCGCTCACGCACTCGCCACCGCCCATGACTCCAACCATCGCACACGACACCACACCGAAACGCACTGTAGTCCGAAAGGGTGCGGCCGTCCTCGAGCTGCTTGCCAGCGAAGATGAGACGCTGCTGGTCGGGGGGGATGCCCTCCTTGTCCTGGATCTTGGACTTGACGTTGTCGATGGTGTCCGAGGACTCGACCTCGAGGGTGATGGTCTTGCCCGTCAGGCTATTGGGTCAGCACTCGTCCTTCTCAAGAGGGGCCAGTCGGGCCCTGTCGCGAGTCTCGCGCGCGGAAAACGTACGTCTTGACGAAGATCTGCATCTGGAAGGTGTAAGCGGCGATTCACGAAGAAAGAAAGAGAGAGAGAGCTCGTGCACGACACCAGACGACAACTTTGACTGAGGGGAGATTCGGCGCGTGAAGTGTGCAGACAGCCCAACCAAACTGCAGGTCTGGTTCTCATCCGCGCAACTTCGTGTATCACTTGCGCTCACGCGCTAGCACACCGCGCACGCTGCGCAACACCGGGGGAAGGACGAGTAGGGGCCATGCGCGATCTAAGCCCACAGGTAGCGCGCCCTCGCCGCCCAACAATTTCCCGTTCCTTCTCCGTTGCGCAGCTTCTCCCCTTCTAGCCAAGTCGAGGTCGTCGTCGCGCGCATCGTTGCCGTCGAGTAGCAGCGC
The DNA here is from genome assembly GCA_020011015.1 of Cutaneotrichosporon dermatis. Lineage (NCBI taxonomy): Eukaryota > Fungi > Basidiomycota > Tremellomycetes > Trichosporonales > Trichosporonaceae > Cutaneotrichosporon > Cutaneotrichosporon dermatis. The sequence continues at coordinate 651,706 of JAIGNX010000002.1, read as the reverse complement.
GCATGTCGAGTGTCGTGCACGAGTTCGCCACCATGCACTCACGGTTGGCGGGTCGGGTCGTTGACGGTCAAGAGAGTCCAACAGCTGTCCATCAGCCAACTTCGATGACCCACCGAGTTTGAGACGAAACTGCCTCGGCGTTATCGTCCAAGGATGTGTGTGGCAAAATTTAGTTTGCTTCCGCACCTAATGACTTTCTATTTGATCTTCAACTTGTATTGGAGTATTAGGGCGCTGCCAATGCGAGGATTATCGCATGTGATGCACGTGGTCTGCACGCGATGTCGTCAGAAGATCCGGCTTCGGGTCGGTTGTTGATCCGGACAGTCGAATGCCGAGCTCGTCCATACCGTGTAGCCCACTTGCCGAGCTGCCAGTAGCATGGAACATCCATCAACACGCGCCATATATACGTACACCGTGATGCACCAGATCTCCATATCGCCCCACCACTAATCTAAACCATGTTCGTACGCCACGCTCTCCCGTTGCCTATGCGGTTCGCGCCGCTGCCCGCCGTGCGCTCTCGACCGCCGCGAAGCCGCATGCGCTCCTCCAGCCGGCGTCCACCCTCGTCTCCGGCGGCGGCGCCGACCTGGACGGCATCATGTGTATCGTCCTGAACCGCCCTGACGCGCGCAACGCTCTCAGCCGGCAGATGGTCGACGAGCTGCGCTCGTACATCTCCAGCTGTCGACGGACAAGAACGCCCGCGTCGTCCTTCCACGGCCTCGGCCCGTCTTCTGCGCCGGCGCCGACCTGCGCGAGCGCAAGGGCATGACGCAGCCGAGGTCGCCAAGTTCCTCGACGACCTCAACGCCATGGTCTGCGAGCTTGAGGACTTGCCGCTGCCCACTATCGCTGCTGTGCCGGGCCCAGCGCTCGGTGGAGGTACCGAGTTGGCGCTGGGGTGCGACCTGCGCACGGGAAGCAAGGAGACTAGTTTTGCATTGCCGGAGACCAAGCTCGGTATTATCCCTGGTGCCGGCGGAACGCAGCGCCTCACCCACCTCCTCGGCATGCCCAAGGCTATGGAGCTCATCTTCACCGGTCGCCGCGTCGGATCGGAGGAGGCTCAGCGCCTCGGTGAGCTGTCCGTCGCGAATCGAGCTGACATGCAGGCCTCATTGATATCATGGCCAAGGAGGGTTCGACCGCCCTCGATGCCGCTGTTGACCTCTCCAAGCTCATGCTTACTTCCGGTGAGTCACTATTCCATATATACAGCTCATCCCAGCTCCCCTCTCCCTCCGTGCCGCCAAGCAGGCCATCAAGTCCGCTCCAGGACTGTCCATCGAGGAGGGTATCCGCAAGGAGCGCGAGGCGTACAACACCCTCCTCGACACCGAGGACCGTCTCGAGGGTCTCAAGGCGTTTGCCGAGAAGCGCAAGCCCGTCTTCAAGGGCAAGTAGGCGGGAGTCACGTATGATACAACGTTGTATGCATGGAGCCTAGACTATGAACATATATCTGCCTAATCTCAAGGGCTCGGTTCCTAATCTCGGTCCACATCAGGCGATAGTGCCCATTGAATATCATGCAGTGGCTTAAGGCGCAGGAGTAGCCGAGGCGCTCGGACCGGACGCCCCCGCGGCCGTAGCCCCACGACGACGCTTAGCTCGCAGTGTCCGCTCCCATTCCTCGGCTTCTTCGATCATTGCCTGGCGCTTCGACACAACTCCCGGCCCGCGAGTTCCGTCACCGAACGCCATGAATCTGGACGTGTACTCCTCCGTCGCAGAGGGATCAAACACAACCTCGACAGAGGAGAAGCCCGGGAGATTCATAGGTTTGGCAGAACCATTCAGACCGATCCATGGCTCGAACGACAGCCGGTCTTCGCGTCCCTGCGTCGGCTGAGTGTGCAGCGGAACATGAGGCATTTGCGTATGAGGCTAGATGTCAGACTCGCTGCTTACCATGGATGTTACTCACCTCGTATGCAGCGTAGACCGCTCCTGGGACCCACTTGTCCATCTTGAGCCGCCCGTGCGTAGTGTCCTCGGCGCGCTCAACGATGATCTTCCCGCCAGGAGTCTTGTCGACGTCGACTTGTTTGTTCACCTCTCCCAGTGCCTCTGCGGTGGGGTTCTCGGGTGGCGCAGGACTCAATGGCTCGCTTGGTGGCTCGAAGGTGACCTCGTTGGCGAGGGGATGCTTCGGCTCCTCCTTCTCAGCCTTGATCTCGCCGGCGGACCGCTGCTCCGCGACATACACCCAGCCACGGAGGGCATCGTCGCCCTCGAGCTGGTTCAACCGCTCCTCACGGTAACCACGAAGCGTCTCGTCGATACGGCGCGAGTCTTCGGCGGTTCGTAAAATCCAATCCTCCTCCGTCACGCCGAGGTGGCGAAGCTTGCCGCGCTTCGCATGCATATCGCTCCATGGGTCCATGCCGTTTCCGCCAAACTGCGTCGTGAATCCGCCCACTGTGTACCACGACTGCAGAGATGTCTTGGAGGCCATGGCTTCGGCCAGGATGCCCGCATTCGCTGGAGGGCGGCCGGGTCCTCCTGCCGATGGATATTGGTTAACGGCAAGCTCCTCGTCCAGGACGGGCCCATGTGGCGTCCATCCGTTCGCTTCGCAGTCGACAACAGCACGCTCCTCATCGTAGTCGTCGTCGACCCACTTGCCATTCTTGACCAGTCGAGCACCCATGAGCTTGAACACGTTGCGCATTGCGACCATCGTGACCATCCGGTGCTTCAGGTTGCCAGTAATGCGACCGACGTTGATAAGCATCTCGCGCTCCTCAGGGTTGCAAGACAGCTTGACAATCTGGGGGCAGCGACGAAGGAAAGCGAGCGAGTCGGTGTAACCACATGCACGCGCAGCGTCGATAGTGAGAGCGTATAAGCGGTTGGGGTTTCTGCGCGTTTGCGAAGTGAAGGTCACAAGCTTGTATTCGCGCCCGCCTAACAGACGTCCCTCCTCGTCGACCTTGGTATTGCCCTTCTCGTTCTCGGGAAGGATGAGTTCGTCCTCGCCTGCCGTGTACTCGACGCCCTTGATGGTGTACACTTGGCCCTTGACGACATTCTCGAGCGCACCGCGGGGATCCTTCTTGATGGGAGCTGTAATGCGCTTCTCCTTCGGCGCGTCCGGGTCCTCGCCTCGCTCCGCCCGTTCCCTGCGGACCTTGTCCCAACGCGCCCGCGCCGCTGCTGCAGCAGCACCCTTGATGCTGAACCCGCCCCTACCGCCAGTTCCTGGTTCGCGCTTGTAGGGTTTGTCACCAGCGTCCTTGTCCTTCGGCGGACGGCCGCGACCACGGCGGACAGGAGTAGCCACAACTGGCTCATCTTCCGTCAGTTGGCATATCTTACGGAGTGTCTGAAATTGACACACCTTCCTCCTCATCCTCGTCCTCATCCTCGTCATCATCATCCGACGACTCCTCGTCTTGCGGCGCCTCGATGGGAATCTCCTTGTATGACACCTGCTTGGTGCTTCGTCTACGCTGCGACTTGGTAGCGGGCTCGTCATCCGTATCGGATGTTCCCGCCTTGACGCGTCTCTTGACCGGTTTGGTCTTGCGCAGGCTGCCTCTACGCGATGGACCTGGCTCGTCCTCTTCGTCGTCATTGTCGTTTTCGTCCTCGTCAACCTCGGTTTTGGGTGTCGCCGGCTCATCCTTGATCTTGCGTCCACGCGATGGACGCGCGGGAGACGACTGAGCCGGAATTGATCGCCGTGAACGCGGCGGCATCGTGAATGTCGAGTGGATGGAGGATGGCTAGGTCGAAGGTATGGGCGGTTACATGTAGTGACCGTCAGTGGCCATGTAGCCAGGCATCGAGTATCACGCGTTCCGTGTTGGTGCATTGGTGTAGGGGTGTCGAAGTGCGAGCCTATTTCCCCTGAAGCCCACGTGGATGTTGTAATTTAGGCCTGCTCTTTCTAAAAGCTTCCGCTTCCCGCCAAGCACAGCACCTCCCACGCTCCCACCTTCCCTAGCTTTGCTCTCGTCTTGTCGTTGTTGGGTTTGTTTTTCTCACCTTTTCTCCCAACCATCCGCCGGACCCTCCACTCTTCACGTCCACTTGACGTCTATCACGATGCCGCCAAAAGTAGGGCAGGCGCTCTCTCCAAGTCACGTCCTCGCCGATGCTACGGCAAGTTTTGCCGCCCTCGCCGCCTCCGCCGAGCTCGACCCAAGTCTCCTCGCCCTCTCCGGAGCCTCGACATCAGCACCCATCGATCCGCAGCTGTTCACAATCGAGCAAGTGGTGCACGATGTCCAACGTGGGCGAGTGGACGACCTCGAGCGCGAACTCACGGTCGAGGCCGTGGCGCAAGAGGTAGTGGAGCCGGAACATCCAGAGCACGTCCTCGATCCCAATGACCAGGGAGGCGATGATCAGCACATCCAGCTCGATGACGACGGCATTGACCCCGCCCTGCGCGAGATTGTCAATTCCCTCACCAATGCCCAGCAGGTGAGCCCGCCTTCAGCTGATCTCGCGATTATATTGGGTGAACCCGCTGACAGACAGTCTCACCACCCCATTGGCGGCGATGACGAGCGCGAGCGGCTGGACCGCGAACGCCTGCAACATACCCTACAGACGACACTCGAAGACTTCGCCCAAATGAACTCATACAACGCCATATTCAACACCAATTTCCCCCAATCACCGTCTAACCTCGTCCTTCCTCTTGACGAGTCCGAAGTGCCACCAGTGAAGCGCGGACGCGGGCGGCCAAAAGGCTCCAAGAACAAGCCCAAGCCCGGTGCGCCCCCACCTGCACCGCCACCACCAAAGCGCCCTAGAGGAAGGCCGCCCAAGGTCCGGTCGCAGGAGGAGCTGGAGGAGATCGAGCGGCGGAAGCAGGAGAAGGAGCTCGGCATCCACCGCAAGCGCGGACGGCCTCGCAAGTATCCTGAGATCGGGCTTGTACGCGAGATGCGTCTCAAGAAGAACCGCGAGGTGTTCGCCGAGAAGATGCGCCAGTTACAGGAGCGCGAGAGGGAGGAGCAGGAGAAGGCCAACAGTTACGAGTATAAGGAGGGCGACTATTCCGAGCCAGCACAGATGGACGTCGCCCTCGGACAGCAAGTTGCTGAAGCTGTCGCCCGGCAGCCCGTGCAAGATGGCGAGTACTGGTCCTACCAGGACGGACAGAGCCTGTTGGACGTGGTGGGATCAGGTCTCGTGGAGGGTGGTTCTGGCGTTGGCGACGTCGGAGGTATGGGTGTGGGCGTCATGGGTGGGGACCAAAACGATGAGATGCGCGGCGTCTTCGGCCTCCCCGAAGTGCCAGATGTTCAGTAGTCGCCATGCGCGCGTTGTAGCCTGACAGATGTTATGTTGTATATTCAATGGGTCAGGTGCATTTGCATGCGTTCTACGATTGGTTACGGTGTGGTTGTCTACGCCGCGGCGCAGAGAGGCGGCGTGACGACTTGGGTGTTGAGGATGAGGGCCACGATCAGGCCATACAGACCGAGGACCTCGCTTTCCGTCAGCTTCAAACCGCTGCACTTTCAACAGCTGACTTACGCGAAAATGAGGATAAGGACCATGGAGACGAACACCCTGGACTCGTTGAGGTAGGCGCGGACACATGCCTCGCCCACAATGCCGATCGCGTAGCCGGCGGCAAGACCAGTCAGGCCGCACGCTGTGGTTAGGGATGATCCAATACGTGCGTCAGCACTCACACAATCCAGCTCCCAGGTGGATGAAGCCTGCGTAGAGGTCGTAAGGCTCCGTGGGGGTGACTGCATGTTCAGCGGCGGTCGCGTTCCATTAACTCACTGCCACCGGCGATCAGGACCGAGACGACGAGGCCGTACACGGCAATAACTGTGGTTAGATGCTTCACAGCGGTTCGAAGGCATATAATACGCACTACCAGACATCTGAAGTGTCAGTTTGCCCATTCTGCGGGACCACGACGCGTACTTACAACTACGGGGATGAGGGACTGAGGAAGACGTCAGCAACGTGCAATCGTGGAGTGGGTAAGCGCGGCGCACCTTCATAACAAGCTCAGGCCTGACGTTAGCTCCATACAGAACACAACTGAAAGCTCACTTGAACTGTCCAACACCTGCGATACCGATGCCGGCCTTGGCGGTGCCGAACGCTGCGCCAATAGTCGTGAAGATCATCTGTCATTAGCTCACAGCGAGACGCGGTCCCAAGCAGCGGACGCACGGCACTAGCGACACCGGCAAAGCTTTGGGTCAGCACATCCACGATCACACAGGCGACATACCCGAAGAAGGGCGCCCATGGAGGGCAGAGATCGGACATGGTGATGTTGGTGATGGACTGAACGGCAATGGTGACGACCCGCTCCTGAGCAGTGACCACATCGACGTAACGACCAACAGCCCGGGACAGCACGAGGTGGGTTGATCCATTTGGTCCCGTTGGTACGGATGAGGTGGCATTTTGGTGGCCACCCACCCCGTACCTCACTACTTTCCAGAGTCCTGACGCACGCGCGCGTCGTGGCCAACGTTCAACGAAGCTCTGAAAGATTCCATAACACCCACAACCACCTCCTGTCACCTTCCAACCTCGACCTCGACAACCTTCGCGGTCAGAGAAAAGAAGCAGCCATGCAAGGCAGGCTTCCCTCCATGGTGAGTCTTTCTGTGGCTTTGAACACGTGCTGACTTTCGCAGCAACCTACGGTCGTCCTCCTTAGGGGTGCGTCTGGCTGACTGTTACGACACGACTTGCGCTTGGCCGTTACGCGTATCTGCCATCTCGCGCAGCGTGATGATTAGAACCAATGCTGACTGTCAGAGGGCACCGACTCGTCCCAGGGCACGCCCCAGCTCCTGAGCAACATCTCGGCGTGTCTTGCCGTCGCGCAGACGATCGCGACCACCCTCGGCCCCCGCGGTATGGATAAGCTGATCGTCGACGAGCGCGGCAACGCGACCATCTCTAGTGCGTTAGCCACAATGATGGCATCCCCATTTTGCGTATCGCTGACCTCCAGACGACGGTGCAACGCTCCTCAAGCTCCTCGACATTGTTCACCCCGCCGCCCGTACCCTTGTCGACATTGCGCGCGCGCAGGACGCCGAGGTCGGTGACGGTACTACTTCCGTCGTCCTCCTGTAAGCTCTCATTTTGTGGTATCCGGCTGACAGACAGTGCCGCGGAGATCCTCAAGGAGGTTCGCCCGTTCATCGAGGAGGGTGTCGGAGTTCACGTCATCATCAAGGGACTGAGGGAGGCGCGCAACTTGGTACGTTGCGGTGGCTTCATAACATGAGTCGCAAGGCTGACTTCTCAGGCGATCAAGAAGATCAAGGAGATCGCGTTGACTATCGACAAGTCGGACCCTGTGTAAGTGGCTTGCTTGCTTGTAGCGACGCGACTCTAGACGCTCGGACCTTCGTGCGAGGATAGCATCATCTCTATAGCCTTCGGCAAAACGCTGACAAACAGCAAGTTCCGCGACCTGCTCATGAAGTGCGCGGCCACTTCCATGTCGTCCAAGCTCATCCACTCCCAAATGCCCTTCTTCTCCAACATGGTTGTCGACGCCGTCATGTCGCTCGACCACAACGACCTCGACGAGTCGCTCATCGGTATCAAGAAGGTGCCTGGTGGCGGTATGCAGGACTCGCTCCTCATCCGCGGTGTCGCGTTCAAGAAGACCTTCTCGTACGCCGGCTTCGAGCAGCAGCCTAAGTCGTTCACGAACCCCAAGATCCTGTGTCTCAACGTCGAGCTCGAGCTCAAGGCTGAGAAGGACAACGCCGAGGTTCGCGTCAACGAGGTGTCCGAGTACCAGGCGATTGTCGATGCCGAGTGGCAGATCATCTACCGCAAGCTCGAGGCGATTGTGGCGACCGGAGCGAAGGTTGTGCTCTCGAAGCTCCCCATCGGTGATCTTGCGACCCAGTACTTTGCCGACCGCGACATCTTCTGCGCCGGCCGTGTCGCTGGCGACGACTTGAAGCGTGTGGTGCAGGCTGTGGGTGGTTCGATCCAGTCGACAACGACCGACATTGAACCCCATCACCTTGGTCAGTGTGAGAAGTTCGAGGAGCGCCAGATTGGTGGTGAGCGGTTCAACATCTTCGAGGGATGCCCCGAGTCCAAGACCGTCACATTGATCCTCCGTGGTGGTGCCGAGCAGTTCATTGCCGAGGTCGAGCGTTCGCTGCACGACTCGATCATGATCGTCAAGCGCACGATGAAGAACAACTCGGTCGTCGCTGGTGGTGGTGCCTGCGAGATGGAGATCTCCAAGTACCTCCGCAACTTCAGCCGCACGATCGTCGGCAAGCAGCAGCTCATCATCGGCTCCGTCGCCAAGGCCCTCGAGGTCATCCCCCGCCAGATCTGCGACAACGCCGGTCTGGACGCGACCGACGTCCTCAACAAGCTGCGCATGAAGCATGCCCACGACGACACATGGGCCGGTGTGGATGTCGACGACGACGATGGTGTTGCCGACAACATGAAGCGGTTCGTCTGGGAGCCCTCGCTCGTCAAGACGAACGCCTTGTCCAGTGCCATCGAGGCCGCGTGCCTCATCCTCTCGGTCGATGAGACCGTGCGCAACCCACAGAGCGAGGCGCAGCAGGCTGGCCCTCCCGCACCCCGCGGCGCCGCCCAGCGCGCGCTCAGGGGCCGTGGAGGTGCCCGCGGCATGCCCCGGCGGTAGATTGTGTGAGACGCAGGATAGAGATGCATGGTAGTAGAGCACGGCGAATGAGCGCGGACAGCGGGGGGTGGTTGAGGTGAGTAGGCAGTGACTTGGGAAGGGAAACTGACATCGATGCTGAAGTACGACAGGACGCTGGCAACTGACAGTTAAATTCTGATGCAACCCCAACTAATGTACTTTCCTAAACGATAACAGCCCAGCTCTCCCTACAATCACCACACCTGGTTCCAACCCCACCGCTGCTGCCAGTCGATATCGTTGCACGGCCTCACCACCACCCGCGAGCCAATGCTCCATCCATCAGCCGCCAGACAGTGCGACGCGGGGCCGCCGGACCATGCATTCGGCGTCCACGCCATCATCATGTTCTCCTTATTGTCGATCGACCAGCGCGACTGGATCCACATGAAGAGCTGGTTGGTCGTCCCCCACCCGCGGAACCCGCACTCCCACCCCTGCAGCCCCTTGGACGGGTCGCCCTGCGTCACGTCAAGGCAGGTCTGGGACGACTGCCAGCGGCCGTCGAAGGAGATGTAGTTGTCGGGCGTGAGGTAGAGCTTGGCGGCGTCGTCGGAGCACGAGACGAGGGTGGCGGGCGCGCCGTTCCAGTGGTCGCGCAGGCCGAGACAGACGTTGTGGTCGGCGTTCATGTGGATGGTCAGGTGGGCCCAGCCGTCGCGGGCGGCGAGGTCGGACTGAGGGGTGGGCTGGGCGTTAGATGGCACGAGGGTGGGGAAGAGACTTACCGCCGCCTGAGCAGAGAGGCTAAGGAGAGCCACGAAGGCTGAGGTCAGGCCGATCATAGTGGATTTGTTCGAAGATGTGAGATGAGAATCGGGGAGCAACACCACGGCCCGTGATATGCCTTTATACCGTTGCCGCACAGTGCTACAGTCATGCCTCTCCCATCTACAACTGAACAAGGGCATCCCTCAGAAGCGCAGACAAAGAGCAGAACAAGTCCGATATCGAGGTCCTCACAGGACGAATCACTCCACAACTCCCGACAATGGAAGCACATGGGGTTTCCACAGGATAACTATTGCCGCTTGCCCGTAGAGAAAGGGACCATGCATCACAATATGGGCTCCGACGGCCAAGGTAAAGTATGTACAAAAAGCAAATACAAGGTCTGGTAGATGCCTATTGTACGTTGTGATCACTTGATGCCACTCGCCGCCATCATCGGCGGAGACGAGTCCGCGATGGCCGGACAATGGGGTCTGTGCGGCCTTGTCGGCGTGCCTGCAGTCTCAGTGGCCTCGAGTGACATGACGAGTAGAGAGACCTCTTGAGAGGAGGATGATTAGGCAATTGGGGTCGGTGATCTTGGAGGCAGGACAATACATAGCGTCACGAGTGTGTTCGACACACGCGCAAACTTGGCACAGCAAACTGCACGGTCGACTCGGTTACTTTGCTTCCTGACGACTCGCACTTCTCTCGCCGCCTATGCATCCCTTCTGGAAGCCATTATGACCTTCCTTCTCACCACTGGACGTCATCATCATTCCTTCCCCCCACCATCCATCACCGTCATTCCTCCTGGGCAGCGTCTCACAGCATGCCCCTCCCCGATCACCAGCCTTCCCTCTCTTTACCCTCCGCCATGCCAGTCCTCGATTCCCAGTCTTTCCCGCACATTCTCGAGACTGTCGTCAAGTTCGCCTCTCCTGAGGTCCTCCTCGCCTTGCGCGCATGCTCTCGCGACCTGCGTGCTCGCGCCGACACTCGCCTGTTCGAGCACGTCGAGGTCGTCTTCCCAGCCATCCCTGAGGAAGTTACTCTTCGCGACAAGTCCTCCTATCCGGCCAATATTGTCGAGGTCGCCGTGCGTCCTTTCGGGTCGAACCTCATATTCGAGTGGCTGGCCGACCCCGAGCGGCTCTTCGTTCCCGACGCCACGTCCACCGATGAGGACCTCGACGCTCGCTGGCAGCTCCGGGCGCGCGTCCAGGAATATGTCCCCAAAGCGCGCCTGCTCGACATCTCGGGGAAGGCATGCTGGGACGCTCCCGCTGAAAGTCTGATTGTGTTTCAAGAGGCTTGGTGGAGCATCGGTTGGGAGTCGGTCGTGCTGCGTCGTCTCGGCCAACCGTCGGATTGGTTCTGGCATCTCAAGGACGTCCCGTCCTTCCGATGCGAGGTGTTATTCGGCGACATGCCTGCCGACTGGACCCCTGGACGCTGTGTGCGTTTACTCTACTGCCGCTCGGGGGACGTCGCAGAAAACCGCGAGGTCCAGCCATTCACCAAGCGCCGCCCTCAGAGCTACAATGCTCAAGTGCAGGAAGTGGTGCTGCACCTCCTCCACTCGGATGATCTGCACCCCTCGCGCTCTTCACGCAAGGCCTCAATCTTGAGCCAGATTCTCCGCCTCCCGTTTCAGTTCAAGCTCGACCGCCCAGTGCAAGTGACCGTAGTCGGAGGCGTACAGGAATGTCGCGTTGCTGTGGGCCTGTCTGCCACTGCCTCAACAGACGAATTCTATACTGAGCTCGAATTCAAAGCGGCACTCGAACTCTACGTCTCCCCCGGCTACCGCTCGATCCGCAGCCATATCCGCTTTGTCACTCCGGCTGAGTACGCTGCAATGGTGGGCGCTGAGCAGCTCGCGTTCGAGACGAAGGCCGACCCGTACACTGGCCCACCGGTTGCGTACGTCGAGTAGCTGTACTGGCTCCAAACACCCAAATCCCGTCATGCGTACGAGTGAGCACGCTTACGACGGTGTGTAGCATCGGCAGCATCCACGAAGGGTTGCACAGGTTTCATAGGAATCCATTATGTCACTCACTCTTCCCACCCAAGCTGACCTTGTGAGTGTCCTCCTTCGGGCCGATGGTCCCATTTGGCTTGCCGGCGGCGATTTAGCCCTGTTGTTGCCCCATCTCCCTCTGTAACTCGCTACTCGACATACTGAGCTGGGGGACCAGAGTACGGGTCAACCTTGGTCTCGAGTGCGTGCTGCCTTGCGCCAACTTTAGCCGCGTATTCGTCTGGGGTGACGAAGGAGAGACACCTTCGCCAGCGTGCGTACATCTCGTCCACCTCCTTGCTGCTCATATCCCGAACATCGGCGCGGACCATCCTGTCCACCGCGTCGTAGAACTCGTCCCTCGTCGCAGAGGCCGGCAGTCCCACTGCCGCCCGGGCCTCATCCATCGCGCCCACGACTGTCATCTCGAATGACCCGCCGAGCTCGTAGAAGTCGCCCTCGAAGCGCGCGGTGATGATCCACAGAATCTGCCGCATGACAGACTGCGACGCGCGGGGGTTGGCCCACGTCCGCTTATCCGTGTGCAGCAGGTGCACGACCATCTCCTGCCGCCGCCCCGGGCTCGGGACGTAGTGCAGCGGGTCGACGAGGAGCTTGGTCCCGTGCGCGACGTCGCCCGGCCGGCAGTGCAGGACGCAGACGTACCGGTCGAACGCGTGCGAGCCGTACAGCTCCCCGAAGACGACCTGGTGCGACGCGTCCAGGCCCGAGTGGAAGTCCCGGCTGTAGCCGGGCTGCGTGGATGACGGCTCGCCGAAGCGCCGGACGACGATAGGCCCCCGCCCCAGGTGGCGGATGGCGTCGGCCACGGCCTTGGTGCTCGAGGCCGCAAGGCCGTGCTGTGGGTAGTGCAGGTCGATGGCGCATGCGTGCTGCAGGCGTTCTTGGACGTAGGCGCGGAGCGCAGCGCGGGCGCGTATCTCCTCCTTGCCGCGCGGGGTGGCCTGACATGGGTCCGAGGTATCCTGATCCGGGTCCTCGGTGGGGCGTGCGAGCCACTCGAAGCTCAAGTTCGAGCCGAGCGGTCGGACAGACGCGTGCATTCCGGTCGCGTTGTGCTTGTCCTCGGTCGGAATGACGACCTCGACGTGCTCGAACAGGATGCGATCGACGCGCGCGCGTAGATCCCGCGATGCGCCACGCAGGGCCAGCAGGCATTCCGGCGAGGCGAATTGCACGACAGCCTCAAGTATATGCGGAAACGCTTGAGCGTCGAGAGTCATGATTCCCTCAGCGTCTTGGTGAGTGTTGTTGTTGATCTCGAGAACGAGATGTGGAGGCCGGCTATTCTATGACGTCTGGCGCTTGCGGAACCTTTTCAACCCATGACAACTGGTACTGTCGCGACGCGGTACTAGTGCTACGCGCATGCATGCTTCTGACTCTTCTAACTCTCCCCAGCTCCTCCAGAGTTCCAGCTGAGCCCCTATGCAGCCGTCTACAATCCCGCCAGGAAGCGCTCATACTCGTCCTCCGTCTGATCCTTCTTGGTCCCGCTTTCGTTGTCGCCAAGCACGCCCGCCAGCTTGTCCATAAGCCCTGGGCGCGGCGCAGCGCGCACGCGCACCGCGTCGCCTTCGGCGTCGACGACACCAGCTCCTGGAGTTGCGTTGACAGTAACTCCGCCAGGGCCGGCTTTGCGCCGTGCGGCGCGGGGCACGAAGACTGTCGTCTCCTTGCGCAGGTCGCGCAGCTGAGGCTCGGCGCTGATCGTCGCCGCGGCAGGTGGAGGGCCGGCGGGGCGTGCTGGGGCGGCCGTAACTGACCCAGCTGCAGTCGGCACGTTGGGTCCTGCCGCTCCTGCTGGGGCGGTGCCGGGTTTGGCGGGGAGGGATGGCGGACGCGGGGGCAGCCCGGAGGGGCGGACAGGCAATGAGCCAGGAAGGCGGACTGGTGGCCGTGGTGGTCTAGGGCCGGGCTGCTGCGCACCGGGCATGAGGTGGCCCCATCCTGCCCCTCCTGGTGGCCCACCTGGTCCACCTGGCCCGCGCGGCGGCCGCATCGGCATGCCTGGAGGACGGAAGGGCGGTGGTCTAACGGCGACTGGCCGCGGTGGTGGTGGCCCGGCGGGGAGGGGGATGTCGTCACTGTCGTCGCTGTCGCCGTCGCTGTCGTCTTCGTCCTCGTCCGGCCTTGGCCCCTCCGGCATCACAATGTCGCTGTCATCGCTATCCTCGTCCTCATCGCTGCTCTCCGACGCCTCCGATCGGGCTGCCATTAGCAAGCTCTCCCATGTTGCTTGCAAGACTCACGACGCTCGGCATACGGCATGCCGGGTGGAGGCACGCCGAACGGGTTGTACACTGCATCATAGTACACACTGCGCTTGGGGTCGCGCAGCGTGCCGTCCGGGTTGTAGAGATGCGCCATGGGGTCTGGCCGACCGTCGCCGCCGTCCTCGCGCTCCTGCCGCGGCCGCCGCTCCTCGGTGTGGTACACCTTGTCCTTTGCGTCCGGGTGGGCCTCGACATACTTCTTCTTCAGCTTGCCGACGTACTTGAGCTCAGCCTCGAGCGTCGCCAGCCGCTTCTCGCTGTCCTCGTTCAGCTTCGAGTTCTTGAGCTGCGCGATCTCCGCCTCGAGGTCTGGCATTAGTATCGCGCACCACAAAGGCGAGGGAAGAGGAGACACTCTTCATCTGTCTTGTGGAGGCCGACGCCCGATAACCAAGAGCGATGAAATGAGAGATCGATACGCACCTCGCGTGTCCCGCCAGACGGCTTTAACCTCGCGGTTCTCCTTGCGCTGCGCCTTGTTCTTCTTCAGCTCACGGGCCTTCGCCGCCTTGCCTGGAGGTTAGAGCGTCCATTCGGCGAGACTCACGGTAGGCCTCCATGGGGTTCCCCGAGCCCTTCTTGCCCATAGTGACTGTTTAGGTGAATGGTGATGTTCAGAAGGGAAGTCTCGCTGCGCGAACGTCAACAATCGAGATCGACTTTCCCCAAATTATTTACTCCCTCCAATTAGCATTTTGGGTGGCGAACATTTCGGCTTGACGCAAGGCCCAAGCAGACCGTGCGCGGCAAGCTCCAAGCGAGCCATGAACGTACAAACACGAACAGCATGCACCACGATCAACACCTCGAAATGGTCCATGGGTAAACCTGCATTCTCCGGTGCAATCTATAAAGGGGGTAAAGGGGTGGCGCAACCGCCGTTTGCGAGACAAGACACTATACTGACGCATACGGGCATCTAGTGATGTGAGACTCTCGCGCCGCATCAGTGTCCTGCCTCTCGTGTTCTAATCCGCGCCAACAAGCACGATATCTCCTCAATTCGTGCCAGCTCCGCGAGGATTACTTCTTGCCGTAGCCGCGCTTCTTGCCAAGGTCGAACGGCACGTACTTGTACTTGATCATGTGCCTGTTGTCAGCTGCGAACTCAGGCTCTTAAGCCGCTACACTCACTGGATCTGGCGGCGCATGGTCAGAGCAAAGAGGACGCAGAAGTAGATGAGGAGGATAGGCCAGTAGACGGCACATCGGTGGCGCGGTGATGTGCAGAGGAGCGCGATGGCGACGGCCTTAGTGGCCGAGTACCAGAACTTGAACTCTGCGATGTCAGCTAAGTTCTATCTCAGACAAGCTCGACTCACCTGGGAGACGGCGGATGAAGGGGCGGAACTCCTCGTCGTCGTTGTTAGCCGAGAAGCCGTGGAGGAGGCCGCGAATGCCGTTAGGGCTCTTGGGGCCCTCATTTCCGGAAGGCCAGGGGCCCTCCTCGACGTCGTCGGCCGCGAGGTCCGCCGCCAACGATGGGTCAAATCGGGCTGGAGGAACGCGAGGAAGAGGTTGAGGATGTAGATGCAGAGCGCGTCTGTGTATGGTCAGTCGCCGAACATTAGGTCCCCAACTTCTCAAACATACACATGACAATGTACCATCCCTGGCGAACGACGACGCTGAGGGAGAAGAGGATGAACAGCGTGGATGTCACGAGCCAGCGCTCCATGGTGTGCGGGGTCGCGCGGTCGAGAAGCGCCTGCCAGCGGCGAGCGTAGACGTTAGTG
Organism: Cutaneotrichosporon dermatis; assembly: GCA_020011015.1. Classification (NCBI taxonomy): domain Eukaryota; kingdom Fungi; phylum Basidiomycota; class Tremellomycetes; order Trichosporonales; family Trichosporonaceae; genus Cutaneotrichosporon; species Cutaneotrichosporon dermatis. The sequence goes on along the minus strand of JAIGNX010000002.1, from coordinate 636,262 downwards.
TTCTCCTTGATGGCGTCGAACACATTCTTCTCCTCTGGCAGCCCGCCGCGGATGCCAGCGCCGGTTCCGGGAACGTAACTGGGCGCAGTGGCCATGCTGTGTGGCTGCATGCCCGCGAGGCCAGAACGCATTGGGAAGCCAGCACCGGGTCCGGCGGCGGGGGGAGGCGGCGATGTTGACGACGCGCTCGGGTCGGCCGGGATGCCGCCCGGCGCAGGGTAGGGGTTCACGTTGGGGTACGCCTGCGCGGCGTTCGGCGGTGGTGGCTGCTGCGTCTGTCAGCTAGGTCGTTAGAATTGTCCTCACGTTCATTGCGTCCGGAGAGGTTATTAGTGTAGAGATGAAGTGAGGAGATAAGTCGAAGGCGATTTGATGAAGCGTGTTCCCGGAAGTGGGGGTGACACGTTAAGGCGACGCGTTGACACATTGGCTTGATATGAGCTCACGTGGCAAATGACACGTGTAATTTATCGGCACTGTGGGCCTGTTGACAACTCGCTCTCGCCTCAGGTCCAAGCGACATGAATCAACAACAACATCACTACTGCTCGCAAACACCTACTACTGCATACGACAGCTTCTTTTCACCACCACGACTCTTGCATATAACAACTCCAACATCTCCACAACCCAGCATCACAACAGCATTACACTAATCCCTCTTTCTCTTCACCCACGCTTCGTCACCATGCCACCTCCACGACCATCAGGGCCTCATCTCGCCCAACGCCTCCGCACATTCGCTCTCTCCCACCCTCCAAGCTCCGCGTTATTCTACGCGGGGATCTATCACGCAGAGTTCCCTCCAACAGACTTGGAACACGACAGCGTCCACGTCCTCGCCCTGTGCCACCTTGCCGCAGGCAGCGCTTACTCTGCGCTTGCCCTGGTGCGGGAATTCGCCGATGCCGACGCCGACCCATCACACGACATCCCAGACTACGAGAACGGCATTCCAGCTCGTCGCCCGGGATGTTACGGCTGCGCTGTTATCGTCGCCAAGTGCTGCACCAAGTTGGGAAGGTTCTCGGAGGGCCAGGCCGTCCTCGACCGCGCCATCCGCCGCAGCGTGCCTCTGAGTGAGTCATCCATGGCGATCTGCGCACAGAGCGAGGCTCACACACACAGCGCTCCCAACACACAACGCGGTTGAGACGTCAGCGACGGCCGCGCTCATGGCTGCACAGTTGTCACATAAGAGCAAGGCGCAGTCACAGGCCGTCGAGTACTACACGAAGGCGCTCACGGACGATCCGTGGCTGTGGGAGGCGTTCACTGGGTTGTGTGATCTCGGTGAGTGATGACGCTGGGCAACTGAGCTGACGACAGGCGCTGCGCCTCCCGCCGATGCGGTGTTCCCTGACCCACCAAACATGTTGCGAACATCGTCGCAGCGCACCTCGCGCCAACCCACCATGTCGCCCGGTCCAATGCCACGCAGCTCCGCCTCAGAGGTACCCAACTTTTCCAGCCGGCGGCAAATGAGCCCACTATCTAGTGCCCCCGGCTCAAACCTATTCACGCCCGACCCTGGAGCGGCCGCCGTGCCATCGCGGGTGCACATGATGGGGAGTATGGTGGGATTTGAGTGAGTCTGGCCTTCCTGGCATGCGAATTGGACTGACATCGCAGTACGCCTGGATCGGCGATGGGCGACACGACGTTCCCCACCATTGCCGAGCAGACCAATGGTAGAGCGCGCTTGCCTGCTATTAAATCGATTCTTCCGAGCTTCCGTTCGACGCCAGCGATGGAGCAGGGACCTGCCAAGGCGGCGCCGCCTGCGATGAAGCGCTCCCGCGGAGGACATGGGTTACGCACAGCTACCGCTGGTGCTGCAGGACCGACGCCCGCTGATGCGCGTCTGAACAGGGACCTCCGCTCAATGGAGATCAACGGTGGAGATAAGTTGGCAGACGTGCCAGTGCGTCGGAGTTCGCGTATCAACCAGACGGGAAAAGCGACGACGTCCAAGGTTACGACACGCGAGAAGCGTTCGACGCGATCACAGTCCGTCACGTCGTCTGCGTCGGGGCAGACGGAGTCAAACCCGGTATCGCTGGAGGCTCAGACAGCTGCCGCCGTGGACGACTGGTTGCGTGACGTCGTCCGCCGCTGTGCCAGAGCGTACCGTGCGCTCAGCCTGTACCGGTGTAACGAAGCACTGTTGGAGCTGGGTGCTCTCCCAAGTGAGCTGCAGTCCACACCATGGGCGCTCGAGATCACCGCCAAGGGCTTCTACCACATGGCAGAGTACAAGAAGGGCCAGCGGGCATTCAAGAAGCTTGTCCAGGCGCAGCCCTACGGCCTCTCGTCGATGGACCTGTACTCGACAATGCTGTGGCACCTGAACGACGCCAAGGCGCTGTCGCACCTCTCGCAGACGCTGATGTCGATCGACCGTGAATCGCCCCAAGCGTGGATCGCGGCCGGCAATACTTTCTCGCTCCTCGGCCAACACGACGAGGCGAGCCGTTGCTTCCGCCGCGCGACGCAGGTCGACCCCGGCTTCTCGACGGCATGGACATTGTGTGGACACGAAGCGTGGTCGATGGACGAGACGGATCGCGCGATCGCGTTCTACCGCACGGCGATTAGAACCGACGACCGCGACCAGGCGGCGTGGTACGGTCTCGCGCGGGTGTACACCAAGATGGGCAAGCCGCGGCATGCCGAGCACCACTTCCGCCGCGCGGCGAGATCAACCCGTCGAGCGCGGCGCTGCTGTGCTGTCTCGGCGAGGCGATGGAGAAGTCGGGCAACTATGTCGGGGCGCTGGCGGAGTATGACCGCGCGGCGGCGCTGGACCACGGCGCGGAGCGGCCGATGACGCAGTTCAACCGTGCGCGGGCGCTGGTTGCGCTGGGGCGGATCTCGGTGAGTACCGGCCGACGGGCGCAGCGAGTCGGGCGTGTAGCGTCGGCTCTGTCCACCCAACTCCCCGCCCTTGCAGAACTAACGCGCAGGAAGCAATCACCGAGCTCGAGCCTCTGGCCCGCTCGTCCTCCGACGAACCAATGGTCCACTTCCTGCTCGCCAAGTGCTACCTCAAGAGCGGGCGCAACGCCGAGGCGACGCTCGCATTCACCGCGGCGCGCGAGCTCAACCCCAAGATGGAGGGTGCGATCCGCACCGTCATGCGCGCGGGCGGGGAGGCGATGGACGAGGACGGCGACGAGTTGTAGTGCCTGCGCCGGCGCCCGCGAGGGTGCGGTGGGCGAGGTGCGAGGGGATGGGGGTACATTGTATGTGCAGGGGAGTGTGCGGGGCCAGGCGCGGCGGCGACTGAGGTGTGAGACGCAGCATGCATGCATTAATTGTACAGCCAGTGGCACGACTGGCACTACGCAGAGTGAGAATCTCCGCACGACCTTGCGATGGATGCCATGTTCAGCTCGGCGGCATTTGCCCCTCACCTGAGACCTGCAGCGTGCGGACACGATGGCTCCTGTGGTTGGCTCTAGCTCTGGCTGTGGCTCTAGCTCTGGCTCTGGCTCTGGCTCCTGCCTCCGGAGGTGTTGTCAGCGGCGGCTCGCGCACCTGTACAGGTTCGCCACCTCCTGCCCCTCTCACTGCCCCGCTCACCGCTCTCACTGGCGCCGTCTCGCTGTCCCCGCTCCTTGCCCGTTGCCCGCTACCTTGCCCGAAGCGGCGGCCCACTCCCACTGCGTGTGGTGACCTGCCGGTGCTGCCTTCGAAGCTCCGGTGAAGCTGGCCAAGTGGCCAAGTGCCGCGGCTATTCAAAGCCTTGGGGAGGAATAACACGATCGCATCCACCAGTTTCCACTACGCTCCCCCATACCGCCACCTTCCTCTACGTTATGCCACTAGGCCGGTAGACGAGGCTACAGTGGCGCCAACACGCCAAGTCGCTCCAACATGTCGCCAATGGCATGCTGTAATCTCCACTGAGGCGTTACTGGCTTGCGTTGGAGGGGTGACAGTAGCCGACCTGTGAGACTGACGTCTATTGTATGGCGCGAGCTACCCAGATCTGATGTCCTCAAGTGGCCCGAGACAGCTGCTCCATCAGATCCCACCATTGATACCGTACGTGAAGTTGGAGCCGCACTTAGACCATGCTGACGCGAGCCAGTAAGTCACCCCAGCCCAAATGTCTCACCTGCACTGCCCGACTAGCAGGGACGACACTCCAACCCAGTGCTCCCGTACATGGCAACGAGGCGTCAAATGCCAATCAGCAGCAGCGCCCTCATACCCAGCAGAGCGCAGTAACCCATCTCGTCAGAGCATAGCTCACCGAAGCTCACAAGAATGGCGAGAAACGCAGCGAGAGACGCGGCGAGAGACATAGCGCCAGTCAGTCTCGACGAGAGATGGAAGCTTCCGAAGCTAATGCCGGAAACAATGCGGCCCGTGCCTTACTGTATACTTGGAACGGCAAATTGGGGTATGCTTGATGCTAATATCCGCATTACCTCCTGCGACAAGGCCAGGCGGCCAAGCCAAGCTTCCAAGCTTGCACGGGCCGCTCACCAGCCGACAGCCAGCAGGCTTGGAGGCCTGCGACGAGGATGGTTGGCCGTGGGGTGATATGGGTATAGGTCGGCGCCTTGTGGAGGGAGATCGGCTGGACTGGGGAATGAGGGGGAGGGGTCGGCTGATGTCGGCCATAAGCCTGACTGGCCGGCCGCCAACTGTGGTCACTTATAGTCGCTGGCCAACTGCGCGGTATGTGGGAGATAGTCGGGTGGGATTAGTCGGACGGGCGATGTCGGCTGACATTTGCGTCTCGCTCGCCTCGCCGTGTCGCATGGCTTGCCTCGCCTATCCTACAGCTCGGACGCGGTGGCGCGGAGCCGATCACGCTGGCTAGGCCGCAGGCTGACTTCCGAGTTCGAGAGTAAGTCTGGTGTGAGGGAGCTTGGGCCTCGACGTTTCAGGTGCTGACTGGTGCCGACTGGGTCTCTTTGGCAAGGAGAGGTCTCGAGCCTAAGAGTGAGACGAAACGGCCCAGACATGCTCTCCGAGTTGGCTGTTGGCTGGAACGTTACGCCGATTCCCACCACGGCGTCCGAGTTGGCTGGAACGTTATGCGCGATTCCCACTGCGCTCTCCCAGTAGGCTGGTGTCATGCGCGATTCCTGCACTTGGCCTAACGTCAGCAGCCTGCGCCGTTCGCCAGGCAGGAATCGGGGGATAACAGAGTTGGATCCGCAATGCGAACAGGCGAGAGTAAGTTAGCGAAGTAAACTCTGATCGCACGACACTCGAGCCGAGCACAAGAAGTTCAGATGGAAGGAGAATTAGGCCGGAGAATGAAGGTTCGATGTGGCCAGCAATGGAGCAGGAAGCAGGGAGACTACGGAGCATAACCTACGCCCACAGCTTCCCACACCTTGGGCAGCCCCAGAACCCAAATTTGCATCGTCCAGCCACTAACCTTCCATCCTTCTCTGCAGAACGAACGTTTCGAAAGCGGCCTATGCCGCTCAAGCTCAGCTTCGGCTAGACCTCGGCGCCAGGGTACGCGCGAGGGTGCCCCGCCAACCTGCCAATACGAGCCGCAGCTGGCGACTCGGCTGGCCTCGGCACGGGAGGTGTGGCGCCCGGGCATGAGCTCGCAGCAGGTGCTCACTTGGGGGCGCGGGGACATGGCGCTGAGGGTAGCGATGCCGGTGTGCCGGCGCGCAGGGCAGGGCAGGTTTGCGGGGTGTCAATCGCTGAATGGGCACCAGCCCGCTGGTAGCGGCTGTACTGCTATACTGGAACTGGGCTAGTGACGGGGGCAAGCTTGCGCGACTGGGGTGTTGCAGGGCTGCTGCGCTCTGGGGCCGCTGGGGGTACTCACTTTCAACTGGCTCGTGCGGATACTCACCGCTGGATTGGCTGGCTGCAAGTCGAATTAAGGTAAGCCCCCGCGGCATCGATCAATCGAGCGCCACGGAACGGAATAAGAGGGTGGTGAATAGCCTCGCCGATCAGACCTACTGCTTCCCTGCACTCTTCCTTGATTCTGGTTCGGCGACGCGCAGCAGAGCAATTGGGCCATGCCCGGGTAGCCATGGTCTGGTCTGGTCGCGTTGAATGCAGATTGCACTGCTCCGGGCTTCCGGTGCTGCATACCATATCACCGAGTCTATATGGCGCGTCTCCCGCCAAGCCTCGCCGTCCCGCACCAAAACCAAGCCAAAGCCGCGTCTGTCGGATGGGCTCACGTGCGCTGGAACGCCACTATCTCTATATGCTAGACACCGGCCTGGTCTCGTGCGACCTGGCCCGCCTGGCCGGCCTCTAATATGTGAAGGCTGGCTGTGGCTTAATGAAGAGTTCAGTGAATGTCACCTGACGATCTACGGCGATGCTTGTCCCGGCTTGTCTGTGCACATTCACTCGACGCATTCAGACATGCAGACGTGGCCGGACCACTGCTGAGGAATACTGATTGTGCGGCCTGGACCAGCTGGGCGGCCCTGTCTAAGAAGTAGCCAGCCATCGTCCCGGAGCCGACTGCGTTGCCGCCGGCTCGGCTGGCTCGGCGTCTTATACGGTCTCGAGTCTCGGCCTGACTGCGATTCCCGCGCTGCGGTGCGGAACTGTGGACGGAGATAGATGCATGTCTACGGTTGTGTCCTAATTGCAGCTGCTGCGTAGTCGGATGTCGGACGAGCTCGTACGGAGGCGGACATTGAGCCCAACTCCATCTGCATCCCCCCACGCCCACAGGTACGCGCTCACACATCCACAGCTACACACAGCGACACGTACACAAGCACACGTACACATGTACGCAGGTACACAGACTCGCATGCAGCGCCCAAACTCCGCACTCGCACGCTCACAGCACGCCCACGAACAGGCTCACCGAACGGCCGCCACGTCCACCATCACAAAACCACCATGGCATGCCACGACATGCCTCGACATGCCACGGCGATAACGTTATGCGACGTGCCTTCATCCAGTTCCGGCGAAGCTTGACCAGGCCCCCGGTCGGCTGCCGCGGGATTCCCGCCGTCGGTCTGCGTTGAAACGGTTACGTTCAGTGCATGACACCGACACCCAGCTTGGTCATCAGCTCGACGTCCTCAGCAGATGGCAACGTTGTGGGCATGGGAACGCCGCGGTGAGGAACCCAACAAGCGAGGAGAGGCACCCGAACGAGTGGGTGAATGGATGCCACGCTCGAAGGTACACGTTTCATCCTCGCCCATGCCGTCAGTGCGTCGTTGAGTAATGTCCGTCAACCAGTGCGTGACGTGGAGCAGGCGCGCGGTCGTCACCGCGGTCCTTCCGATTTCGAGAAGGTGGGGGTTCGGTTCAGCCGAAGGTCACTGCAGATGTTACATCAGTAGTCACGCATCAGTCACCAAGTAGTCACGAGAGTCGCAAGCCGCGGAATGGAAGGTGCTAGGTGCCCTAATCGTATGTGCAGAATATCCGACGAGGATCCTGTGGAGAAGTCATGTGCTGTACAACCACCAACCGGCCGGTTGGTCGGCCGGTTCGCTTACAGTCGCATAACGACAACGGGTGACTGTTAGTGGGGATCTTGATTACGGTCTTAGACACCAGATCGTTTAGACTTCATGGCGGAATGTTAATTTGGCAAGCTCGTCTCTTGCCATCCATAGCCGCAACAAATTGCACGTGCACTTTGTTTGGCCATCCATTTTGGCGCTAGGAGCCGCTGTCTGATGAACGCTTGAAGCTTGCTCGCAGGTCCGAGGCGGTCGCCACCCTCGGGCAGCGGAGGCGTTCGGGCTGGAGTAAAGAGGCAGAGAGAGTCGAGAATTGCAGATTGCAGATTGCCTCGGCTGTGGATGGCTTGCTTGGACAATTGGATGGATGGATGGGTAGATGGGCGGGGCTGGTCCATGGGCCAGACATGTCGGTGGAGGATTTCCTGACCTTACCCCGCCGAGACGGAATGGTATCAGCTACAGAAGGTGAGTGGGGTGAGTGTGGTTGAGTCGAGGCTCGGGGCCGGAGGTACTGTAAGTAGTTGGTAGTCAGCATGGCCGGGCTCCCATGCCCCCATGAATCGCAGCTCGCTCAGCTTTACGACACGCCCTGCGGGCTGACTATTACTGCGGCCTGCGGCTTGGGCAGGCTGGTATAATTTGGCCTACGGTGGGTTATAGCTATGGTGCGGAAACGGAGGGGCCAAGGAATAGCCAAGCTTCAAGCCAAGATGGTTCCAATGGCTACCCCCTTCTGTCCCCCGGCCGGGGTACTTGGCCGACTCGGCCTGAAAATTCCGCCACGGCCATTCACTCGCCTCTCTCCCCTCATCTCCCCTCATCTCCAATCTGTACTCGGCAGCCGCAGTCCCAGGCACCGGCCCCCTTCTCGGCATCGACCACTTGCCAGCTTGTCAGAATATATGCATGGGCGGTGCTGGCCGCCGAGTATTCCTACAGACGTGGTCAGTTAACAACGGCCTCGGCCACGGACATGCGTCGCTTGGTTGCCAAGGTTTGTACAAGCTACATGGCCAAGGAAGGCCGTGCACGGGGCGACAAACTGGTTTGAATGGAAGAGGATTGTGCGCCCAAGTTAGTTATGGCGGGGTCAATAAGTTTGTCGATCTATCCAAAGTGGCGTCCTTTGTTGGATAGTGGAGAATGTGGGGGGGAGAGACAGGTTGCGATCGAACAATGGTAAAGAAGAGAAGGAGGGAGGGATGGAGGGAAGAGTGGACCTTGTTTCTTCAGGGCTTTGTCTGAGAGGAGGGAACAAGTGTAGTTAGGGTAGTATGCCCTGAAGGGGGGCGCAAGTCGATAGGAAACTTTGAGACCTGCGGGCTTGAGGGGAATGAGAAGGGGGGAGGGGGGAGGGGGTGGGGAGAGGGGGAGGAGGAGGGGTGAGTGAGTTGTGACTTTGGACCCTGACCGAGTTAGAGACAACGAGACTACTCTGGTGGCCGAAGGGCGAAGGGACCCGAGGTCCAACAAGGAGGACCCCCGGAGGATCGGCGCCCACTAAGAGAGAGTAGTAAGTAGGCTTATGTTCTGATCTGCGCGAGGAAAGCCTCGATGACCGAGCTGGCAACCACCAACTACTACTACTACCTGGATTTGGGTCAACTACTTTATCAACCCCAGCTTCCATCTTCCATAACCCCCCTCTCTTCTCCGTCAGACCACCAACACAAACTTATCCATCTTGGACATTTCTTGGATCTTACTCCAAATGTCAACTGTCCTTGGACAACGACCAACGCCTACTACTACCACTACTACTACAACTACAACCACCACCACCATTACTACTGCCAACACCACCACCACTACCCCAGCCACCACCATGGCCACCCGCCCTCGCGTCCAGCAGGCCTTCTCGGCCGCCCACGCTCTCCACTTCCAAATCCCCAAGCTGCCCGCACCCACCCCTCCCTCGCTCCTCAAGCGCCAGCACTCGAGCAGCTCGTCGCTCTCGAGCGGAAGCGGCAGCGGATCCTTCTCCCCGCGCCTCATCCCTTCCTCGTCTGTGCCTCAGCCTGGCTCGCCCAAGACCTCAACCTCGTCTTCCACTCCCCGCACGTCGCCCCGCCGCGTCTCCGTGCCCCCCTCAACATACACCCCCGCACCGGTGTCGCACGCCTGGCCGTCGCGCGTCGACATGGGCTCGTCGCGCTCCCCCTCCCCACCGCGCGCTAGCGCGCGCCACAACTCGCCCTCCCGCCGTGAGACTCCTGCGAGCTCGACCAACACGCACGGGCTCGGGATCGACGAGCTCGACGCCAACTTCCGCGCCCGGCCCGCCGTCCTCACCGCGGCTGCCAACTAGACGCGACCGACGACAGGACGAGCGGTAGCGAGTCGAGCCAGCTCCTCGCCCCCGTCCTTCGTCCGCCACTACACTACTAGACTCTCTTTTCTTTATCTCTTTGGGCTCTGGGCTTTGGGACACACCGGCAATCATCACACACTGTACAATCACCACCACTCCGCATGGCGACGACATTATCCATTGGGCGACATAGACGGCAGCAGCAAGCTCTAGTCGATAGCATATTAGCATAGCATAGTAAATGCACAGTAATGAATGCATATCACACAGTTACTGTACTTGCAAACCTCCACCCTGGCCGGCGATAGATGGGATTCGATGGCACTGACCGTGGCGCGAGGCGCAACGCTAATGTTGGGCATTGAATTGCAACAACAGGTGGACGCGAGTCGACCCGGCCGTCGGCCCCGGAATGGTTATCCCTCCCAACACCGGCCACGGCCACGGCACCCTACGGCCAAGGCCAAGGCCACCGGCCACCACCGTAGGCATACGGCCGCCGCTCGGTTCCGGTCACCGAAGTCGGCGTTGTGTGCGCGATTTCGACTTAGCAACAACGTGCATCGTGCATCGTGCGGCGTGCGATATGATCCGTCCATCGATTCTTCTGGCAACGAAGCGAGGATTGGTGGATCGAAAAAAAAAAAAACAAAAAGCCGCCACGCAGCCAAGATGGATCGAGATCGATCGAAGGTCAGCTGAGTAAAGGAGAGTCGTGCAGAGTCTGAACCAAAAGGCTCTAGAGCCAGCAGAGGAGAGTTTGGGTGGCACGTGCCTGAAGGCTCAGCAGCGCCAAAGGCGAGGAACCAGAGAGGAACCAGAGGAACCAGATCGCACCAAAGTTACCGTGCCTGAGAACCCACTTGCCCGCTGTCTGTAACGGACCAGCTTGTACTAGGTGGCGACTTGGCGACTTTCGACGGGTGACCAAGACGCTCACTCAGCAGGGCAGGCACGTTCGTGCAGTCTAATTTGGGCGTGCACTCGGCGGCATGGATGCTGACACACGCCCAAACACGATAACGATGCCGATACTGGGAACGCGTCGTCGTAGAGTGGGGAAGTGGGGCCGGCGGAATGATGCGGCGATAAGCATACGGAGGTACGGAGACGGCCGGATGACGGCCGACGCGTCAACTTTCGGCGCGTGGCGCGGGAGTCGTAAGTACGCGGCGAGCGCTTGCACGGAATGGTGCCGCGGGGCATCATTCGCCACCACTGCGGCTCGCAAGGGAAGCTGCGCGGTCAGGCATCCCGCAAGTATGCGGTGGCATGCGGAGATAACGGGTCTGGCTAGCAGCTAGATGGCGGCCTGGCTGGCGGCGATAAGAGTCGCTCTCGTAACCTGTTGACGCAGCTCAACTCGGGCACAACTTGTGTGCGAAGGAATGCGAGTGGGGGAGTCAGGTAGGGGATACGACATCCCGGCGCGCCTGACGCGATAGCTGGCTACAGAGGTCCTGTGTACTGATAACACGTCAGCAACGATGATGCCGCCGGCGTGCCGTAGGCTATGCTGCCTTGCAGGACGACCAAATATCAGTCGAGATACACACTAGGAGGGAAGCACGCCGTGGGATGGCGTACTGATCCATTAGAAAGGTTGCTGCAGTGACTGAGCCAGAGACGCGTCACCGGCTCAGTGGAACTGCCGCTGTCTGACTCTTACTGCAACAATGGATGGACGCGACGCAGACGCCGACACAAGCCATTCAAGGCTGCCTCTAGTCAGACACAAGCCCACGGGGCCCGCTTCGGCATGCCCGGCAAACACGAGTGTGCTGCCCTACCTGCGGCCGTGTCGGGTCAGCTCTCCGCCGTCGTTGTCTCCTCCCGGTCGATGTCTGACACCTTTCAAGCAGTCGCGAGGTGGGTATCCAAAAGTCGCGGTAGTCGCTCTTCCTCGGAGAACGTGGTCACGCCTAGCTTCGGGTTGACAAAGGAGTCCCGAAAGGACTTCTCGATGTATACCAAGGGCAATCGGTTATAGGGGCGCCCAGTGGAAGAGGTTAAGCTGGTCGGCGCCACGTACACCAGTCAGCTCGGTCGTTCCGTCATTGGCAGTGGCTTGGGGGCATCGCCGAGGTGAATGTCGTGCCCTATGAGTCAGTCATCTAGCAACGACATCGGCATCCACCCCGGTGCTGGTAACGTCCGCCCCAAGGCTCGATCAGTACACCAAGCCCTTCTCCAGAGTCAGCGACGGTACCAACAAGCTCATACCACTGAAGCTGAGGATGGAGCCACGCTCCAGCCCATCACCCATCATGTTTGCTCAAGCGAGAATGGACCTAGCTGCCACCAGTTGCGATCGCATACCAGCAACGAAGGGCTCCGATTTCGAGCAAGCCGTCGTGAACACATCCCCTCGACACCATGCTGCTTCGCCATCACAAGTGCCACAACATAAGCATATGCATCCGCCTGCTCGATTTCATTTGTGGCACTCCACACTGACATTGATTCACAAAGTGTGGGGGCGCGGTAGTCGCCGCATGTCGATCAGGTAATCACTGATAAGACACCGGCCAATAGTCAATTGCGTCGATTAGGATGGCTGGCATTAGCCCTCCGAGGCACTATACCAGGCAGCCCAGCTCCAAACTGGCCATTCCGCATGTCATTTGTCGTGACTTGCTTCTCGCTTTGTATTGGCTTGCTTGCTTTTGGTTGCACGCCTCATGCTCCCGTCCCAACAGGTTTAGTGTTGCGCTCCCGCCCCGGATGGCTACCAAACCTCGGGACGGCGACCCTAAAGCCAGCACTGCCGCTAGTTGGTCTTGGCATCCATGTACCATGCGTCCACTGTCACGGCCACCAGATCTGAAGGTCCAAAATGCAAGGTCCAAGGCCCATGGCTGCACACTCCGGATTTCCGGTCGGCGGTCAGCTAACTACTGCAAGTGGATGCTGGGCTGCCTTAGACATTCCTCGACGGCTCGACAATTTTTTATCCCCCTGCACATGCCCCCTCGTACCCTAGAACACTAGCCGATCGATCGTGACTACACCCGGCAGGACCACATCCCTGCCTCCCTCCCCCCTTCACCCCCCCTACCACTTCTCCCTGCTTGGTTCTATGGACGGCTACAGGCGGTACTGACCCAAACAACGCACGTTTCCATTCCGTTTCGTCTTGCCTCTGTCTCATCCTCGCAGACATAGGGCCCTCGCCCAGCCCTCATGGCCCTCAACCCGCCCTGTTTTGGCCAAACGCCGATCGTACAACAAACTGATCGCCAGGTCCAGCACAAGGCACACGACCGAACCTCTGCACCTCGCATCTATTTACAGCTACCTGCGTACGTGTGCTTGCATTGTCATGCTCGGTCAAGTACCGAGAAGTGCTGAACTGCTCATCCATCGACGGTTGCTTGTTGTCTCTATTCAATGCAGATCGGACCCTGAAGGCGATCAACGCCACAGGACAGCCTGTCGCCTGACAGAGACCGGCTTCGCCCCGGCGAATCCGGCCAGCAGGCGTCCTGAGCGCTCCCCGTACCCCAGGACTCCGCACGAGACGACCGCCCCTCGCGCGCTCGTGAGACTCGGGCAGGGGCAGAGGGGAGGAGGGGACGTCGTCGGGGTCGGCCCCGAGACATCCCAACGTTCCACGGCTGTTCTGAAGATCTATCGGGGGTGCACATCCATCTGGGCCTGGACGTATTCTGGCCATCACGATCTCGCTCCAGAGTGGGGAACAACGTCTACAACAAAAGATGCAGGTCGTAGATGCAGTCTCGACTTCAGCCTTCGTCTTTGGGGTGCGACGTGAACAAGGCCACCGCGGCGTCCCCTGTAACCACGTCGACGTGTACGGCCCAGGCGTCCATTGACACCCCGGCCCTCGCATGCACATACACCGGCCCCTTTGTCACCTGCCCAGCTTGCTGGACAGGGGTGACTTCTCGTCCGACCGCAAAGCCGCGGCGGAGTCACGAGACACAAGTGCAAAGTGCACGGGTTCAGGTGGGCTACGACCGTGCAGACAAGGAATGGAGGCGGCGGTGGTGGCGTCGCTTTTCGTTTTCCACCTGTAAGCAGCCATGACGCTGACTTTTGTCTTCCGGCTTCGCCCGGGGCGCGATTCGAGGCGCTGACCTTTGTGTTGCCGTCGCCGTTGTCATCCGTGTTGATCCGTCGCAATCCGCGTCCCCATTAGTGCGCACAGTTGTTCTGACTATAAGCCCTCTTAGACGGACCTTACACAGCACACTGGCTTGGAAGGAGGTGCCCACGGCGACATGAGCTCGTGTACCCTCGACGGCGACTTGGACATGGGTCATGGGACCATGCCCAGCCACCACCACATCCACCATCTCCACCACCACCACCGCCGCCGCCAGACAACAGCAGCGACAGGTGAGTGACCCTTAGTGGCCGATCTACCGGTCTTTGGGCACTCGTTGGACCGGGCTTCCAGCCCCGTCGCGCTCCGACTAGTCGCCCCCGTGAGGGACGTGCTCGGTGAACGACTCGGTCAGTCCCGCTGCTTATGCTTTGGTGGGCAAGAACGGCCAATTACTCACCAATGCGCACTCCTCTAGTCTCCACATGCTGCCATGCCGTGATCGTCGACGGCCAAAATGAACGATGCAAAAGACGCGTTCGACAATCCGTGCACGGCGGCCTAACTTGGCTCCGACTTCCATTCCGTCTCGGAGACGCGTCTAGCTCCCGCCCAGCAAAGCATGCATCAAGGAGTGCCTGCGCCCCGACTCGGAACAACTCCCGCTGGTGGAATGGCTCGGAGTATCGGGGCATAGGCACGCGGATTGCACGTGGTTATTCTGTTCACTAATTGGCCGGCCGTGCACTCCTCCAGGGTCCTTTGAGGGGGGCGAGACGAGAGGATTCTGGTGTAGTCTGGGAATTTGGTTCAGGCACCAGCATGTAGTGGAATGACGTCGATGAATCCAGAACTCTGCCAATCTACCCAATCTTCAGTCTGACACGGTGACCGGCGACGTCTTTATCTCATTGTTCTCGGCAGCCACTCCCCTCCCTCTTGCCCCTTCTTATGACATAGGATCCCGACCGAGACTCTCGTTTAGCCGTTGCCATAGACACCTCCCACACTACTCCTATAATACACCCACATCAACACCCCAACTAGCTTCTTACACTACACTCTCCACATCACCACAACCCCATCCTCACCCACACCATGGACAACTTCACAGACAAGTCGTCCGAGGCCATCAAGGCCTCATTTGAGAAGGCCGAGGAGATGGGCAACTCCCAAGGTGAGCACGTTGCTGGTCGGTCGTGACAGCCCACGACCGAGGCAACCCCCCCTCCTACCTGCCAGTATAGAGCTAACCCCAGTCCATCCCCTCCACCTCACCGCCGTCCTCTGGGAAGACTCGACTGCCCAGGAGATGAACCAGACCCAACATTGCTGCGATCCTCCATCGAGAAGATCGGCGGCAACCCACCCTCTTCTCGCGCCAGCTCTTTTCCGCCTCAACAAGCTCCCCGTCGTCGAGCCAGCACCAAGCCCACCCCTCCCGCTCACCAACTCGTACCACGCCGTCCTGAAGGAGGCGCAAAAGCTCCAGAAGGACAACGGGGACAAGTTCGTCGCCGTCGACCACCTCGTCCTCGCTCTCGCGCACACCGACCACTCGAGCTCAAGGACATCCTCAAGGCCGCCGGAACGACCGTCAAGGCGCTCGAGGACGAGATCAAGCAGAAGCGCGGGACGCGCAAGGCTGACTCGCGCGGCGCCGAGGGCCAGTTCGAGGCCTTGCAGAAGTACTGTATCGACTACACGAGCTCGCGGCTGAGGGCAAGCTCGACCCCGTGATGGCGCGACAACGAGATCCGCCGCGTGATCCGTATCCTTGCCCGACGCACCAAGGGCAACCCCGTGCTCATCGGTGAGCCGGGTGTCGGTAAGACTGCGATCTGCGAGGGCCTTGCACAGCGTATTGTCGACCGCGATGTGCCCGCTTCGCTACTCTGCCGCCTCCTGTCGCTCGACATGGGCGCCCTCATGGCCGGCGCAAAGTACAAGGGAGAGTACGAGGAGCGCGTCAAGGCCGTCCTCTCCGAAGTCGAGAAGTCTGGCGACGAGGGACAGCCAATTATATTATTTATCGACGAAATCCACCTTATCATGGCAGGTACGTCTTTCTGGAACGCAGGAATCGTCTTCGAGGAGGTTGGAGGACTGGAGATGTGAAGAAGAACAGTCGTCGAGGTGTAGGAGGTGGATTTGGGGATGGTTTGAAACCTGATGGTTTTTGGCCGGAACCTCCAGCTTTATTAGCCGAACCTCCACTTTCCTCCAGATTCCCGCCTCCCCCGCATACAAATTCATCCATGAGCAGAACGCTGACGACCAGGCAAAGACTCGTCCGGCGGCATGGACGCTGCCAACTTGCTCAAGCCTATGCTTGCGCGAGGCAAGCTCAAGGTCATCGGCGCCACAACATTGAACGAATACCGCGAGTACATCGAGAAGGACTCGGCCTTTGAGCGCCGTTTCGCCCAGGTCATCGTGGATGAGCCCTCCGTCCCCGACACTGTCGCGATCATGCGCGGCATCCGCGAGAAGTACGAGACGCACCACGGCGTGCGCATCATGGACTCGGCGCTCGTGCTCGCCGCCCAGCTCGCCAAGCAGTACCTGACCGCGCGCCGGCTGCCGGACTCGGCCATCGATCTGCTCGACGAGGCTGCCTCAGCTGTCAAGGTGGCACGTGAGACGCGCCCCGAGGCGATCGACGTGCTCGAGCGCCAGAAGCTCGGTATCGAGGTCGAGATCCACGCGCTCGAGCGCGAGAAGGACGAGGCGTCCAAGGAGCGTCTGGCTGAGGCGAAGAAGGCTATTGCAGAGATCAACGACCGCCTCCGCCCCCTCAAGAACGAGTACGAGAACGAGAAGAAGCTCGGCGACCAGATCCACGAGCTCCGCCGCAAGATCGACGAGCTGCGCGCCAAGGCCGACGATGCCGAGCGCCGGTACGACCTCGCGACTGCGGCCGATATCCGCTACACGGCCATTCCCCAGCGCGAGGCCAAGCTCAAGGAGCTCCAGGCCAAGGAGGACGAGCGCGGCTCCCTCCAGGAGGTCACGCCCGAGATGATCGCCGAGATCGTCGCCAAGTGGACAGGCGTTCCCGTCGCCCGTCTCGTCGAGACGGAGAAGACCAAGCTCCTCCACCTCGAGAAGCTGCTCAGCAAGAAGGTCATCGGCCAGCCCGAGGCCGTCAAGGCCGTCGCCAACGCCATCCGCCTCAGCCGCTCCGGCCTCTCCAACCAGAACCGCCCTATTGCTTCCTTCCTCCTCGTCGGTCCCTCAGGTACCGGTAAGACGCTGCTGGCCAAGACGCTCGCCAAGGTCATGTTCAACTCGGAGGACGCGATGGTGCGCATCGACGCCTCCGAGTTCTCTGAGCGTCACGCCATCTCGCGCCTCATCGGTGCTGGGCCAGGATACATTGGCCACGAGTCTGGCGGTCAGCTGACCGAGGCCGTGCGCCGCAAGCCATACTCGCTCATCCTGATCGACGAGATCGAGAAGGCCGCGCGCGAGTTCCACCAGCTCTTCCTCCAGGTCCTCGACGACGGCCGCCTCACCGACGGCAAGGGCCGCGTCGTCGACTTCCGCAACACCATCATCATGATGACCTCCAACACCGGTTCCGCGTACCTCAACGAGAACCCGTCTGAGGGCGCGGTGCCCAAGGCTACGCGCGAGAAGGTCATGGGCGCGATCCAGGCCACCTTCCCACCAGAGTTCATCAACCGTATCGACGAGATCATCATGTACCGCTCGCTCTCGAGAGCCGACATGAAGCGCGTCGTCCACGTCCGCCTCAAGGAGGTGCAGGAGCGTCTCGACGTCAACAACAAGAAGATCCGTCTGCAGTGCGACGACAGCGCCCTCGAGTGGCTCGCCAACGCCGGCTACTCGCCCATGTACGGTGCCCGCCCACTCGGCCGTCTCATCCAGCACGAGATCCTCAACCCCCTCTCCAAGCTCATTCTGCAAGGGCGCATCCGCGATGGCGAGGATGCCAACGTCACCACGGACCATGTCAAGAACCGTCTTGTGGTCGTGCCCAACCACGACGCAGAGGTCGAGCACCCCGACGACGACGAGTACGAGTTCTCCGACGACGACGACGACGGCATGGACGTCGAGATCGAGGAGGTCGATTAGGACAACTCCGGGCGGCGGGGTACAAAAAGGACAACGAGCGAGGCGCAGTCCGCCTCTAAGAAGGAGGTCAGGGAGGAGGTCAAGGAAGAGGATGACTCGCCCAAGAAGGCTCGCTCAAAGAAGCGCTCGAAGCGGAGGTGAACTGTGAGATAGATTGTAACAAAGAGTGGTGGATGTTCAATAGTATGCATTTGAATCGACAAAGGTCCGGAGCGAGAGTGAGCAGTGGGGTGCGGAAGGGCAGACTAACATCGACGTGTGCACTACTGACAGGCGGACTATGAGCTACTCTGCTGAGCAGGCCGACTGCTGATGTCTCGAAAATTGGTTGCTGGCCGTTGTCGAGACGCCTGTGGAGTGCGCTGCGCGGGCGACAAGAAGAGTGCCGAACACAGAGTAGTGGGCAGCCCATGACGTTGAGTTGGCGTGCCGAGGCAGTCTCGCTGGATGGAGTGAGAGCTGGCGAACCACAGCCGAGTACGGTACACAATTACACGTAGAGCTCGATCCGCACCCCGTTGTCCAGCCTCTCCAGCGCAGCCATCATGGCAGGTTTCACCTCGTCCCACCCCAGCTTCCCATTCGCGCACCCCAGCTTCGGCAGCGCGACGCTCCGCACCCCACTCTCCGCGATCCACGCCACGAGATCCTCCATCCCATCCACGATCCACTCGATCCGGCTCTTCCCGCGCCAGTGGTCCTTGGTCGGGAAGTTGACCATCCAGCGCTGCTCCTGCGCGGCAGAGGCAGAGAAAGGCGAGGCCCGGGTGGTGGGCAGGGGGACGACGTGGATCTTGCCGACGACCACTTCGCCGCGCTTGCAGGCGGCGGCGTACTGCGTGAAGACGGTGGGGTAGGTCTGCTTGACTTGGAGCGCGAGGCCGGCGCCCATGACGCCGCGGGTGTTGACGGGGTTGACGAGGGCGGAGGCGGTGGAGGCGAGGATGTCGCCGCGTTTCTCGATGATCATGGCGGCTGATATGGACGGGATTCGACGGGGGATATAGTCGACGGAGTGATAGAGTAGGGACAATACTTGGCGTTTGGGAGGCTGAGAGACTGGAGCAAAGAGAGTTAGAGTGGACGGAAGTCGGGAGAGTGAGGAATGTGGACCTGTGCGCGGAAAGCTGACTGGACTTTCGCTGGGCACAGTTTTATGCTTAAGCCATTCAAGCGTTCGGCAAATCATCCACTCAACATCGCCCAATCCCCAATGCCGTTCTGCATGATGGAACTCTAAACTACAATCTATACGACCTTGCCCTCGGCCGCCTGCCTCGAGAACACCTTGACCACATGCAACGTCGCCACCAAACTGACCGGAAGCACGGCGAACCAGAACCCGAGGTTGATCGACGCGGTCGCAATCAGCGGCGTCGGGATGGCCTGGATGCCATAGCTTAGCGCGACGGCCGCCGTCTCGATCCCGCGCAGGAGCGAGCTATACCTGATCTGGTCACCAGGCGAGTCGCTCAGGTTGCTGATGCACCAGTAGATGTAGTTCTCGACGAACGTGGTGGCAATCCGCTCGAACATGTACACGCCGAAACCGCGCCCGAAGGCCGCGTGGGCCCAGTCGAGGCGTGGGCGGGTGAAGCGGTACTCGTTCTGGATGATCAGGCTCCAGATCCACGTTGCCGAGTTGAGCACGACGAGCACGGCGAATGTCGTGAGTGCGCGCGTCCGTCTGGAGCGGGACCAGGGGAGGTCCACCAGCGAGCCCGCCAGCCAGGTCGAGAGCGAGCCCACGATGGCCGAGAGGAACGACGCGAGCGAGCGCGCGCGCACGGTGAAGTACGTCGCGAGGAATGTGCCCGGATACGCCTGGATCCAGCCGTAGTACAGGAAGAGCGGGGTGAGGAGGAGGATCGGGGGACTGAGCGCGAGGCGGCGCATTGCGCGCGCCTCTTGGCGCCAGTTGATGCCGCGGGGCGCTTCGATGTGCGTCCCGTCGTCCCGCACGACCTGCTCGGGATTGGAGAGGAGGAGGCCGAACACGAGGCCGAGGCACTGGATCGCGATGAAGGCGAGGTACGTCTTGTACCCGACCGCGCCGGCGCGGTCGGTGCGGTAGTTGAGCGCGAGGGAGATGGCGCCGCCGACGACGTTGCCGCCGTTGCGGAACGTGAACCACGTCGCGATGTACCGCCCACGCTTGTGCTGCTCGGGATAGCCCGTGGCGATGGCGCCCTCGACGCTCCAGAAAACGCCGGCGGAGATGCCGCACATGACCGCGCCGAAGTAGACGAACCACGTGCTCCCGAAGCGGTTGTTGACGTACAGGCCCGCCGCGTAGAGGGGTATCCGATCGAGCCGAGGGCGAGCGAGAGGCGGAAGCCGAGCGCGTTGGTCACCCACGGCCCGAGGAAGCAGGTGACCGTCATGAAGCCGTAGAGGATGGCGTTGGCCGCGTTGACGAGGTCGGGCGACTGCGAGCCGCCGACGCCGAGGCCGTTCATCGCCACCCAGATGCCCGGCGAGCAGAAGGAGCAGATGCCGACGATGAGGATCTGGAACAGCGTCGAGCGGTAGAACCGCTGCCACCGCGAGCGGTGCGCGGTGGGCTCGGCATCGGTGTGCACGGACGACGACGCGGGCGTGCTGATATCCAGCTTTTCGGCCATGCTTGCGACTTCTAGAGGGGACGTGTCTCACGAAGCATACCAGGCCTCTGGTTTTATTTCGATCGCGGCCGCTGATAGCGCCTGATAACGAGGCGAAGTCGTGATCAAGCATTCAAAATTCGCCGAGATGGCGTGAGAGCGGATGAGCAATACCGGTGGTGACTCTCCATTTCAGTCGCCATTAATGAGCTTGCCCACTTGATCTATTGCTTGATTCGCCATCGATCCACTCGCTAGTCGCTAGTCGCGAGTCGCTCAGTCGACTCATCTGCTCGACATTGACTTACTGCCGGCTTTCGCTGTTAGCGCAACGCGGTCACACAGGTGACATCGCTGCTGACAACGGCCAGTCGCCATCAGTTCTGACTCTGACTGGCGCCAAGTATATGAAGTGAGCGGTGCCCTCTGGCCCTCTCCAGAGCACCCTCCCATACTACTGTAGATCTCACAATGGCTGCCACAGCCACAGCCGCCGCAGCCCCACCTCTCCCGTTTGTGCCGTCGCTCTCAGCGCCGGCCTTCGAGCCCTTCACCCTCCCGGCGTCCAACCAGCGCATCCTCGGCGCCCCCCACCCGCCGAACACAGTATCTCCCCTCGCGCTCCGTCCGACCGCCCCAACCACCCTGCCGGCGGCGATCGACGCCATTCGCGCACTGCAGCGCGAGGGCACGCTCACTTCCCTCCTGGCGACGCACGGCACGCTCCTCTTCCGCGGCCTCCCCCTCGCCTCCGCGTCGGACTTCAGCGCATTCGCGCACGCCTTCGGCTTCACCCCGCACGAAATCGTGGGCATCGTCGTCGAGCGCGACGAGCTCGCGCCCAACGTCGCGCCGGCGAACGAGAGCCCGCCCCACGTGACGATCTACAACCACAACGAGAGCCCCCAGGTGCCCCATGCGCCGGGGTACATCTTCTTCTACGCGCAGCGCGCCCCGGCAGAGGGCGGGGAGACGCCGGTCTCGTCCTCGCTCGAGCTGTTCGCGCGCGCCGCGGCCGAGGTGCCTCTCCTCGTCGAGGCGTTGGCCGAGAAGGGCGTGCTCAGCACGGTGAGGTATAGGGAGGAGGCGCAGTACGAGGGCGGGAGCACGCTCGCGCAGGCGTTCGGCAAGGAGTGGGCGGCGGGCGACGACTTGCAGACGAAGAGGCGGAAAGTCGAAGATCAGATTAGGCGGTACGGCCGCGCGGGAGCCACGACGTGGACGTGGCTCAGCGATGGCCTCGACCTCGAGGTCCGGCACCATATCCCCGCGGTGAGGCGGCAGGCAGGCACCGACCTCCCCGTGCTCTTCACGGGGCTGGCCAGCTCGTACGTCCGAGCGCTGGCTGGCGAGACGACGTCCAAGGTCACGACGGTCGCGTATGGCGACGGCAGCGAGATCCCGCTCGACCAGCTGGCCAAGCTCAAAGCCATCACGGACGAGATCCGCGTCCTCCACAAATGGGAGGAGGGCGATGTGCTCGTCTACGATAACGTCGTAGCACAGCACGGCCGGCAGCCGTGGGTCGGCGAGCAGGGCGACCGCGTCGTGCTGGCCAGTCTGTGGGACGGACCGCTGCCGGGGCCGTATGGCGACAAGGAGTGGGAGAAGCTGGTGCCCCTGCGTCCCGAGTAAGCCAAGACGCCGCCTCTTATGTTGTACCACGAGATGATACAGTATGCTTGCACGCCTTGGACAGGTCCCGGTACGAGCCCCCCACAAAAAGCATACACCCCTGTCATCGAAGACAGCTGGTCCTCGCCGCGATTCGAACGCGGGGCCACTCCCAAGCTTAAGATGCACTCGGCAACCCTAAGAGAGTATGATAACCACTACACCACGAGGACGTATTGTTACGTAAGCGAGTTTGGCACTTCGGAGGTGGCCCCGTGACGCTGGTTTCGGCTGTGGCGGTCAGACTTGCTAGCGATGCCTTGCCAAGCTGTCAGTTGGCACCCTGGGCGAGCAGAGCATGAGCACGTTCAGTTAGTAGATGCGTATGGTCATTCGGATATACGCCAGGCTAAGCGCATCCTATACATCACCCACGGTGTTCCAAACCCATTGCCTGCCTCGTGCTCACACATCGCCTCACTCAGTCCGCCGGCGCTTCTTCCCGCCACCCTCCTCCTTAACGACCTCCGTCCACTTCTCAAAATCCAGGCAGTCACGCTCACTCTCCACCTCGCTCTTCACTCCGTCCGCCTTGTTCTTGTCCTCCTTGTCCTTCTTCTGGGCTTTGCCGCCCTCGGCCTTCGCCTTGGCTTTACGTCCCCCGCCACTCGCGCCGCCGCCGCGCAGCTTGGCCAGCTCCTCCGCGACGACAGCATCACCAGCGATGCGCCGCGCCACAGCCTGGAGCTTCTTGTTGATGCGCTCGCCGCCGTGGTCCGCGACACCCTCGAGACCAGGGGTCGAGTAAAGCAGGCGGCGGTTCTGGAGGAGGAGGGCGGTGATGGCGCGAGCCAGGGTTTCCTGTTGTTAACAGGTTTCGGGGGCCGTTTGAGCCGGAGTGAGTGAGAGAGAGGGGAGGGGGAGACGAGCACGCTCACGTCATGGGTCGCGTCCCAGGTTTCGCGGGGTGCCATATCGACTGCTGGTCGTGCGGGTCGGAGGATGTTGAGGGATTATGGTAGGGGCTTGCGCGATGATTGGCAGGGATGACCGGCTGAGCCGCAGGGTTGGGGATCGAGAGAAAGAACTGAGTGAGGTTGAGGTGGGATGAGGAAGTTCGGAGTGAGTGTGGTTGAGGACCTAGGTTCTTGGGGGCGAAGAAAGGGAGGCGTGACGGGGTCAAGAGATCGAAAGCGGGTGGTTTGGGAGGTGGCAAAGGTCGGGGTGGGAGACGATGGTTGGGAGGACAAGTGTGAAGAGAGGCGACCAGAGGCAACAGAAGACGAGGGAGACACTGTGGGACTTGGGGCGTCGCTCTCGAACGCCCTCTCCTTTATAGCCTTGCGTCAGCAGACTACGACCACAGCGCCCTCCTCTGGAACATGCCATGCGACGAGATGCGAGAGGTGGAAGTATGTGCCCACAGATATCTAACCAGCGAACAAGTAGCCTGGGGCGACCGCGCGAGGATGGCTAGTCTACCCGGGGCACACAGCCCATCCCCTCGCTCCTTGTTTCGCTCACTTCTCCTCACTTCGCTTGTTTTGGAACGCTCCCTTGTCTTCACCTCCCACCGCCTCCCCCTCCATCTCTTCACTTCATCTCCCACTCCGTCACCAACCACCCCTCCTCGTACCTCCCTGCCGAGCCCCATCTTACCCGCCTCCACGATGCCGAAACGCAAGGTCGACCTCGACGATCCCGAGCCCGTCCCCTCCAAGTCCGCCAAACTCGAGCCCAACACCAAGGCCAAACACAAGTCGCCCACTGTGCGTCACCCCTCACTGCTTCTGAAGCCGCTCACGCCCCTCACGCCAGACCTGGTCGAGCGAGGAGGAAGCCCGTTTCCTCGCACACGTCAACGAGATCGTCATGAAGCAGCTCTGGGCCAAAGTCAAGGACGACGGGCTGATGGCGGCGCGCATGAATGGCGGTGTGCTGGGGCACTGGAAGGCGATGGTGAGTGGGCGTCGGAGTGTTAGTTGGTGCGGGGCGGGGATGGTGGTGGGATGGGGATGGGATGGGTTGTGAGGGTTGGGTGGGAGGGTCTGGGGATTTCGACGGACAGATGAGGAGAGCGCAGGGGAGGCTGACGGCAGTATCGCAAGCTCGTCAAGGAGTACGTCAAGTGAGCGGGGGCGAGCGAAAGGCGAATTGCGCAAGAGGGGGGCCGGATGGGGCGCGAGGGAACTGGGCGATGACCATAGATTGGGATTGGGCGATGCATGTCGTCGCTGATGTGTCGAGTGGTGCGCATGGGCGCGAAGAGAGTTGCAATGAGGCGATCTGGGGCGCTGGGGGAGGCGAACGAGTGCCAGTCTCGTTGCCTCGCCTTATCGCTCCCTCGTCCTCGCGTCCAACTTGCACCTCCGTCCCTCCTCGCCTTGCTCTGTCCTTGCCTCGCGCCATCTCGCCCAACTTCCCAACTTCACCTCATCCCACTCAACTTCACTTCCCCTCATCTCTCCCACGTCCCTTCTCCTCTCTTCACATCTTCCCACATCTCCTCGTCTCCCATCCCATCCCATTCCCGCTCAACCTCGACCCTCACCACCTCACTCTCACCTCACTCCCACCTTGAACGCTCCGCCATCCTCAACCTCCCGACGCTACCTGGCAAGTCCCACCCGTCTCATCCAAACACCGCCTCCTCTCACCTCACCCCTCCGAGACAGTCACTCCCATCGACCCTCTCCCGACCTCCTCACCCACACCACCCCAAACACAAGCCGACCATGCCCAAGCGCGAGCCCGAGGATGCAAGCGACGCGTCGCCCAAGAAGCGCGCCACGTCTGATGTGAGCTCATCTCTCCTTTCCTACCCAACACAGACGCCCCCGTGGCCACCGTAACCGAACGACCACTGTCCTCTCCGCCGGCACCAAACACCCACCGCCGATATCCACCCACCCAGTGCACGCTCACACCAGCGCAAACCGTGGAGCCCGGAGGAGGAAGCCCAGTTCGCCGCTCACATCAACAAACTTTGCTCTGAAGGCCTCTGGCGTCTGTGCAAGGACGATCCGGTGCTCGCTGGCCGCTCGGGAAGCAGCGTCAAGTCGCACTGGAATGCGATCGTGGGTCCCAGACTTGGAGCAAGCTGATGGCAGTTTAAGAAGGCCTTTAAGGAGCCCAAGTGAGCTCTACTTTGAGCTGCGGAGGTCGAGTGAAAGGGCTAGAAACATCAGTAACACCGTACCAATCGTCTGATGAATGCATGCAGGACATGCGTAATGCTGCTCCGATACCTCCCGCGTCTACTCTCTAAGCTGTGATAGTGTCGTCCGAATCGTCCGTAGTTCGTCCTCTTGTCGTTGCATCTGTGTCGCTCCATACTCGCTCCGTCCAACCCGTGTCTAGCACCGCCTAGTCGCGACGCACAATCTTGGCGTAGCTCGGCGGTTGCCGCGACGTTGTTGGGCTCAAGGGCGTGGCCTTGATGTTCAGCGCTGCAATTCTGGCCTCGATAGCGTCGGCGCCAGCATCCGAGCTGGGGCTGGCAGCCACCGCCGTTGCGACTTCCGGCGTGGGCACCGCGGCCGCGTTGTTGCCAGCGTGTAGTGGGGCCATTGGGGCAGTTGGGTCGTGTGATGGTGCGGGAGGCGCCGCTGAAGGCGGCATCTGAGCCGCGGGCGACTGACGCGCCGGCCTTGGGTGTGCCACAGGGGCAGACGGGTCGTAAAGCGACGGCGTGCGAGTCGACGGAACGCGCCGCGGGAAGTCGGGGTCGACGTCAACGGGTGGAAGCTGTTGAACAGGCGTTGGCGGCTTGATGGGGTTCGGCAGAATCGACACAGCGGGCGGTCCGTAGATAGCAGGCGATAACTGCTGTGGCGTCATGTCCGCTGGCCCTCCAGCAGGAGCGACTGGTGGCTGGCCGGGCTGTTGGATGCCTCTCGCAGCCGTGCCATTCCACACCGTACCGCCAGCTGGCCGCATCTTGACCTTTTCGACTTGCATCGGCTCCGCTGACACGACTGCGGCCCCGCGATGCAATGGCGGGAAGTCGGACGTGCTCGGCTCCGCGGCTCCAGCTTGCAACGGCATCGGTGACGGATGGTAGGGGACGTTATTGGCCGCCCAGTCTGGCCTCTGTGGCAGCGGGTGTTGCCCGGGCAGCGGTTGCTGTATGTGTATTGAGGACGCCCGCCGTGACGAACGCGACGAGGTTGTCGATGCCTGCGGTCAGAGTTGAATTAAAGACAAGAACGGAACTCACCGGACTCTGCCGGCCATTGCGGCGTGTCTCGAAGGTCGGCTTGATCGACGACGAGAAACTCCCTTGACTCCCCTTGACGGCCTTCTGGCGGTAGCCGTACGCTGTCTGCTGACCAGTCGGGTACATGGCACCTAGCCGCACGCTGCTAGCTGCGCTGCGTGTACTCGTCGTCGAACCACGCGAGTGTGGGCGAGAGTGGACATCCTGATACGAGCGCGAAGAGATCGACGACGCGGTCGAGCTAAGCGGGTCTAGTCCTGGTCGGATCGGTGTCGGGTGTGCCAGTGGTGGTGGCCTGCCTTGCTGTTGCTGCTGTTGCGGACCGTATCCAAACGACGGCGCGTAGGGCATACCCTGTGGAATCATGGGCATCATGCTGGGTCCTTGTTGCGGAGCCATGGCCATCTCCGTCGGGTACCAGCCTTGGCCGGGGATCATCATGCCCTGCATCTGTCCACCGCCCATCATTCCCGGGGCCATGGGCGTCTGGGGCCAAGGCTGGCCGTAACCCGTCATCGGCACTTGGCCCGGGAACTGTTGTGCGCCAGGATAAGGAGCCATAGCATACCCTCCTTGCTTGGGGTCGAATCCCATTTGCGGAGGCTGCATGTAGCCCTGGTACGGCGGCTGCATGCCCTGGAATCCTCCATACGCGGGGTTGGCCCCCGGAGGGACTCCCTGGCCTGCCATAGATGGGGGAGCCTGCCCCACATTGCTTGGGTGGTATAGCGATGGGTAGACATACTCGTACTCGGGCTGGAAGGACCGCCTTGGGACCATGTCCATGTCATCGTCGTCATCTCCTCCATATCGCGAGGTTTGCCGTGACCGTGGTTGGCTTGCGGAAGCAGAGACACTGTCGTCGTCTTGCAAATCGTCGTCGCCGATGATCCTCTTCCTTGCAAGAGCGTATGCGAGCGTACGTTCCTCCAGCGTCTTTCCTCGCGGCCCCGACGACTCTGTACCATCGTCGCCGGCAGACACCGACGTTGCGCGCGAGCCTCCTCCATCCTCGTCAGTGACGCTGAGGGCGTCGCGCTGCATGATGCGAAACTGTTGCGTTTGAGGCGCGGTAGCCTCCGGAACTAGTGTCGCAATTCTCAGGGCAGTCCTGGTCGTTAGATCAATGCAATAGACAGGGGTGGCGCTCAAGGCACCGGTCCACGGCAACACTCACGACTTCGGTTCAAGAGACCCCACCACGCCGACGACCATCGATGTCGAGCCGTCGATTCCTGGAGCTGCGCGCAAGCCATACCACTCGGCGAGCTTGTATGTCAACATCCGCTGGTACTTGCTGACTGCTGCGACGTCGATCTTCTTGCTTGGCCCTAGTGAATCGAGGAGGGACGTGGACGTGGAAGTAGACGCCTGGGTCGACTGGATCCGCGTGACGTACTCGCCGCGGTGAACGCGACCGATGAATGCTTCAAACTCCTTGCCGAGCATGAGGACGAACATGCGGTCTTTGGCCGTTAATGCCTTCTTGATCTCCTCCTCGGCGTGCAGTGTGCCAAAGCCCACATCAGCCTTTGGGGCTGGTACGAGCATGCCTGGAGGTGGTGGACTGGATGAAGAGATAGTGGTGGGGTTTGGTGATGCCAACACGCTGCCTGATGGTGCGAGCGAGTCTGTCACACTTGGTGGAGACGTAGGGCTGTGCATTAGCATCGACGAAGGATGAGCACGCCGTGCAGACCGAGCACGAGATCTTCTCGACAGATGTACTTACCCATTAGAGACTGTAAGCGCAGGACTCGGTGAGCGGCTGGTGCCCACGAGATCGTCGTCGTCGCTCGCCCTTTCACTGTCGACAGAAGCGGCGGAATGAACTCCAGTGAAGTCGTCAGCACTGGCCATCCCACCGGCCTCTTCTTGACCGGCAGCTGTTGCTGTCCTGTCCATGCCAGCGTTGTACTGCTCGGCCGGAGATGACGATTCCAGGCCCCCTCCACTGATGCCGCTAGGGGAAGGGGCGCGATCGAGAGCCATCACGCCCAGCGGTGTCTGCAGGGACATGGCAGCTAGCCGGGGCGTGAGATGGTTCGGGGGCGGCGATGCGCTCTGTCCCGGCACTGTTGGGGGCATTGGGAGGACGAGGTCACATCCGGCGGAAGCGGCGTCGTGGAAGCAAGGGGCGTGGCAAGGGGCGTGGCGTGAAATGGATGGGCGTTGGCGAAGGCGAGCACCGAAGGCGTGTCGTGGGGCGGGCGGAGCCGACGCACGAAGCAGGGGGCGATTGGTGATGAGTGATGGATAATGGAGTAGGAGGAAGTCGTAGAAAGGAAGGAATGGGATTGTTGGACGCGACGATTGCGGTTGGGTGGTAAGCGCTAGCCAGCAGATCAGGCGACTAGGAACTCACAAGCAGTGATCGACATGCTGGGACGAGACCACACTCAGAGCCGCCTATGCAACGAGCTGAAGGGACGCGCGACAGCTCGATGACAAGCTGCGCGGTTGCTGTGGCGAGGGTTGGGAAAGGAGTGAGGGGAGGAGTCCCCAGTAACGTAGGGCGAGGTGGAGAAAGGCGTCGAGTGCTAGGCTAGCGGACGTGGTGTGCGGAAGGAGGGGTACATGCGGATGCGCGGACGCGCAACGCAGCTCCAGATGGCCGGAAAGGAGGGTCTGGGCCACGGGAGGGCTCGAGCGTGAATGCCAGCTAGACGTTTGGGTGGGCTGCAAGCGGGTGGTGAATGGAGCTCGCTTGGTCGGGTGACGGATGACTGGGCGTAGCGTGGCGTGCTAAGCGGCGGCGGCGGCGCGGAGATGGCTGCTGCTGCGGCGGATGCTAATGCAAGAGACTGCCTTTGTTCTTGCAGCAGGTGTTATGCGTGTATGATGCTATCGATGTCGAGGAGCCATGCGAGATATGACTGCGGCGTAGGTTGGCGGCGGTGTAATGTGGTTAAGTGTAGTTGAACGATGATGATAGAGCCAAGAGGTCCGGATCCACCGTGGACGACTTGGACACGAGTTGGAAGCGTATGGCGACATCCGACACGCGACGCCACGACGGCGCGGCCCTCCACCCAACTCCTCCACCCCTCCACAACCTCCCTCCACCTCCCTCCACCGCCAGCTCACCGTACAAGCCGGTCCCGTTCCCCACCGATCCCTTCCCAGTCCGGATCCTCCGCAGCCCCTCCCTCCTCCATCCAAGCGTCTCCGCATGCGGCCTGACGGACAATCGATTCATGCTAAACCATAGACTCCCAAGCCCCACCCCTCAAACTCAACCAAGTCTCACATGCACCCACCCCAATTATCAAGCCACTCCTCGATCAGCACTTAACATTATGCACACGTAGCACACACAGCCGAACGTCTACGGTGCTTGGCTCCCGCTGCCAACGCTACATGGTACTAGAATACATGCCATGGTGCCTCCTCTAACTCAAGCGTATTAACAGCACCAAGCTATACTTGCCTTCGAGCGGCCCTAAAGCTACATGGCAGACGCTCCCCTCTCACTCTCTCTCTTTCACACACACACTCTTCTGAACCAGTCTTCCACTCAGGACGCCCGCAGAGATGGGACTCGACGTATTGGCGAACTGTTCGTCTTGTACGGCGAAGCAGGGCGCCTGGGCGATGAGTTTACAGTAGCTTTGGCGTTGATATTCTCGGTTGGAAGGCCGCGCCCAGCCAGCCGCGCCTTCGTCACAGCAGTCGCCTTGGTCTTGGGCATGCGAGGGACAGAGGAACCGCGCGTTGTACGCCCTTTGACCGGAGAGCTGCGGAAGACGTTCTCGTTGACGTCAGGGTCCTCGCCGTCTGTGGGCAGGACGTTGTCTATGGGACAGAAGAGGTTGCCTCGCCCCGGCTGACTCGGTGTTGGAGTTGTAGGTCTCGTCTTCGTCCTCTTGGTTTGCGCCGGGATACCGGTTCTGCTGGCGCTGCGCTTGCTGGGCGAAGCAGGGGAAGGAGGGATGGCGGGCGTCTTGATAGGCGAAGGCGACGCCGGCGGGGTCGATAAGGGTGTTAATGGCGAAGACATAGGAGGGAGAGTTGAGCTATCACGCTTGGGGGTATTCCGAGGCGAGCGCCGAGGAGAGGTCTGCGGCGATTGCTGCGAAGCAGGTGGGGTAGGTAAATGGAACGCATCGTCTGAGGAGGCTGGTTGTTAGTACTTGACAAACGGTAAGATGCAGCGACTCACGATGGGCTTTGGGCTTCGCTTTGGGCTTCGGCTTGGCTTTTGTCTTGCCTTTGGTAACAGAAGCGTGGACGACAGACGAGTCAAGAATAGTCTGGTGCTCCCAGTCCTGAGGCCGAGCCTTCTTCCAGTCCTCCTCAACACGGTCGACCCAAGCATCCGTGTCTCCCTCGACGTGGTAGTCGATCACTCCCTCCCACTCCTTGTTGGGCGGGGTGGCATTCACGAACACTACGATGCCCTTGCGATCATGCACGACCTTTGCAAAGTCCTTGATGAGGTGCTTGAGGCCGTGAACCTTCAGCGAAGTGCCCATGACGAGAAGGACATCGGGGCGGCGTTTCATGTCGTGCGCCTGGAGCTCGCCGATCTGATCGCCCAATGGATGCTGCTCGTCGTAAAGAACGATCGATGGCCGAAGTGTGCCGACAGACGTCGCGCGCGCTCCCCGATTAATGCGGTCCGCGTCTGTAAAACAGTATCAGCACGTGTGCCCACCTAGAAGAATTGATGTAAGACTCACGTCTCTCCTCGCAAGCCGGACACGAAGGGGCTTCTCCCTCGCGGAACATGTGCACATACTCCTCCCTAGCCTCATAATCGGAAAAGCAGAGCACACAACGGACGCGACCAAGATCACCGTGGAGCTCGACGTTGCGCGTTCCATTCTTCTTCAGCCCTGTACCCCGCCCACCACTCTCGATGCCGAGGCGGCGCTCGAATCCATCCACGTTCTGGGTGTAGCTGCGAAGCAGCTTGCCCTTGTTCTCGAGGCGGCGGATGAAATGGTGTGTGCGTGTAGGCTGGGCGGCCTGGCATGCGAGGAACAGTTCGGCAATGAAGGTGTAGAAGATGGAGGTTGTTTCCGGGGTGGAAAAGAGGCCCGAAGAGAAGAGGTCTTTGCCAGTCACAAAGCTTTCGGGATAGCGCGATTTGACGAGAGAGTAGAGACCGTCGCCTGACCGGAAGTCCTGGGCATGTTAGCTGCTGCGAGCGTTGTAGAGTGACGTGGATCATGAGTGTGGGTGTGTGGATGCTGAGGATCACGAGGAAGGTCGAGGGAAGGTTTGTTGACCATCTACAACAGCAGACGCTAGCATCGGCGCAGCAGCCCACCTCAAACGCCAGCCATCTGCACACATCTAATCGCTCTCGTCGCCCTTCCTCGCGTCCCAATTACGACTCTTCCAACTCCCACGTCTGTCTCTATTGTCGCGAGAGAGAACAAGCCAACTCACGGGAATCCCACTCGAGCACGAAATGCCAGCGCCGCTGACCACGACTACCTTCTTGGCCTTTGCGACCTTCAAATTGACGTCCGATAGCGTCCGCCGCGCACTAACGTTGGCCGAGTCGGACGACAAACACTCGGCAAGCGGGAGGCGGGTGATAGGCATGGCGGAGGCTGAAGGATGAACCGGGACCTGGGATGGAGGGAAGGGGGCCTGCACGGGCTGCGGGCGGCCCGAGCAGACTGGCTGGCTGGTGGTGGGGAGGGAAGGTGGGGGAGGGATGGGACTCGGGGGTGTGCCAGATGACAAGAGGACCGAGGATAAAGATGGGCAGTGGACGAGCAGAGTATTGAGCGATGAAGAAGAGTGAAATGAGTGTCGATAGGTGTGATGGATGGATGGTTTGGATGTCAAGATAGAGTATAGTAGTGGTGACTTACAAAAGGGTCCCTAACAAACAAGAGAGGGAGGTAAGATTAGGGGCGAAAGGCTACTCAAGGACCAGACAGGGAAGGGAGACGGAGGGAATGTTTACTGAAATCATACGCGCCCCCGGAAGGCACCTAAACTTTGGGTGCCACGCCTTCTACTCACTCAAAGTTCAGGCACCACCTCATGCTAATTAGCCCAATTCGCCCCCCAGAACCCATCACAACATCGCGTATCTTCTCTGCCATCGTCCTACAGCCATGCCTCGCACACATTGTACAACATGCATTCACGCTCTATCTCTACAGTAGTAATCTGATACCAATCCCAGCCCCAGAACCACCTTACTCATCATCGTCGTCCATCTCCTGCAGCTCCTCATCCCCGAGCTCACCAGCGCCCGCATTCACAAACTCGGGCTCCCCCTGCTCATCCAGCGCCAAGTTCAGAGCCGCCTCGCGATCCTCGGCACTCTGGCGCTCCCGCTCCTCACGCAGGTCCTTGAGGAACTGCACCTCCTTATCGTACGGCTCGTCGTTGTTGTATCCAGCCGCTTTGGCGAGATACTGGTAGTCTCCTTGTTAGCTATGCAACAAACTCAGGAACCCACCAATCGGCTTGCGGTTCATAACGGCATCATTCATGCGCTGAGGGTTGATCTTGTTCTCGCGCTGGCCCTTCTTGCGTAGCTGCCGCACATTACGGCCGGGGAAGTAGGCCTTCATGAGGGTGTAGTTCTCTCCGGTCTCTCTCAATACCTGCTTGTCAGCTTTGTTCTCTGCAAGCAAGCTAGCGGACTCACGCTGAAGAATAGCTCAGTCTCCTCGGGTGTCCAGCGCTCGTTGGTGACCTTCTTGCCCCACGTCGACGAGTTGATAAACTGCGTGTCGTTGTCGACAATCTCAACCTGCCGGTCGTCGTCGCCCTCGAGGATGCGGCGGCGAGTCTCCTCATTACGACGCTGCAGCACCGAACCGGCATCCGCGCCACCACCCTCGACCCAGTTGCCCTCATCGTCGAAGTGGCCGCCGACGTACTCGCTCGACTCAAGGCCGGCGAACTCGCCCTCAGGCGGCGCGGGCTCTTCCTCGATCTCGAGCTGGAAGTCATCGCCTAAATCCTCGTGCTCTTCCATCGGGTCGTCGTCCTCGTAGGTTGGGCGGTTCAGACCCAGGCCCTCGATATCCTCCTCGTCGTCATCGTGACGCCGAGAAGCGCGCCTGTTATCACCACGGGACTCTGCCTCCTTCGCCTCCATGGCCGCGCGCTGCTCAGCGTCGAAGACAACAGGGGCGATACGAGTCGCCTTGCCGAAGTAACTCGGCGAGCTTGGTGGAGTCATCCGCTCAGGCTCGATCTCGTATTCGACCTCCGAGTCGACCGAGTCGTCTGATACGACCTCATCGGGGTCCTCGCCGCGTTCGCGCGCCGCCTCGCGACGCTCCGCACGCTTGCCGTTCTTGATTTCGCGCGCCTTGCGGCGGATGATCTGGCGCTTCTTCCAGTTCTCCTCGGCACGCTTGACGCGTTCCTTGGCCTTGCGCTCCTCCTCGGCACGCTGGAACTGGTGAAGCTTGATGGTGCGCGCTGAGACACGGCCGCGCGAAACCATAGCCAGCTCTGACAATGGCATTTCAGAAATGTCACCATCGTCTCCAACGCGACCATCCACATCGACGCCGTCGAGCTCTGGGTTCTCGAGCCGGGGAGCGGAGCGCGTGGTCGGTCGCCGAGGGGCCGCCTTGCGCTTCTTGGCACTTCCGGGGGTTTCTGAGCCGCTGTTATCATCCTGCGTCGACTTCCTGGGACGGCCTCGTTTCCTCAGGGCAGGCGCATCGTCTTCTCCCTCGGTGTCGAAAGCGGATGTCGGAACTGGCCGAGCACGCCCTCCACCACGGCGCTTCCTTGCGCGAGGGTTCTCGTTGACCACGTCGGTAGGAATGGGTTCAGGGGCGGGAGTGATAGTGGCGACAAGGGCGGCCGCCAGTTCAGCAGGGTCGGCGGACGCTCCAACAGCCACCTTCGCTGGCGCAGGCTGAACGACTGGCGCGGTTGCACCGACGACGGGTGGTCCATCATCAGCAGAAGCTGCACCAATGGCTGGTGGAACGCTGGAAGCTGTTGCTGGTGTAGCATCAAGCATGGCAGATGCCGATCGTGTGCTGGACTGCGTCTCCGCCGGTTGCACAGACGGTGGCAGATACGGAGCTTCTTGGACAGGCGGAGGGAGAGATGGGGGTAACTCGGCGTCCGCAGGCGCAATGGACGGTGGCACGCCCTCATCGGCAGGAGTAGCCGGTTCAGGCGTGGGTGTGACAGGTGCCGGCGTCTCAGATTCTCCCGCAGCCTTGGGTCTAGCAGGTAATGCTGCACGCATTGCGCGCGACTTCCCGTGCTTGAACGGCGTGGATGTTGCGCCAGCGACAGCGACGGCGGCCAGCAAGGGCTTGGCGCCCTTCTTCCCACCAGGTGCTGGGGACGAGTACGTGGGTCTTGGTGGCACTTGGCCTCTTGGTGTGGGCGTGCGCGCTGGTCGTGTGGGCGTCTCCTCGCGCGAGGCAGCAGGCGGTGGTGCAGAGGCAACGACGGCGGGCGGCTCGTCTGCCAGCGAAGGGGCCTCGATTACGGCCTGCGCTGCGGGTTTTGGTGCCTCAACTGCAGGAGGCGCTTCGACGGCTTCAGAGCTGAGGAACAATGGCTCCTTCGATGCTGGCACCGGTGCAGCAGGAGCTACCTTCGGTGCCGCAGGAGACGCCTTCGGTGCTGCAGGAGCCGCCTTGGGCGCTGGCCCAGCATCCGCCGACTTGTCCTCTCCCACCGCCGCCTCCGGCTTATCGGCGGATTCTGCCGCTTCCCCGCCCTTGGCCTCGCCCTCGCCCTCCTCGCCATGCCACTTCGTCGTCCATTCCCGCTTGCCAGCTGGCGGCGCCGGCTTGGTGGGTTGTGAAGCGGCCTTGGGAGGCTGAGAGATGGGCGTCTGGCTGATTCCGGGGGCGGGCTGGGTGGCCGCAAGAGGGGGGCGGCGCGGCTTGCCCCTCAGCGGCTTGAAGCTTCGATTTCCGGCTGCGCGTGAGCGATAGGACAAGAGACATGGTTGGGGACTCACGGAGACGGAGCGCCATGTCGCCTGAAGAATGAGCGGTGTGGCCAGCGTCAGAGGTGTGGTCGATGCGGAGGGGGTGGGTGAAGGAGGTGGATTAGGTGCCACTGATGATGTGCGGATTGTGGATGCGTGGAAGGATGGTCGAGACGAGTGCGAAGATATAGAGGTATGCAATAAGGGCAGACAGAAATACCAGTGGGCGGCAAAACAACACTCGGTGCGGAGATGGTGTGCGGAGATATCCATCCTCTCCGCCTTACGGTCCCACGAGTGCCACAGGGATAACCCCGAAATCCCCTCCCACCCAGGCCTGCTCGTCGGATGCTCACCGCAGGTCGACGGCCTATGACAGCGAGCGCATATACGAGCTGATCGTCGGCCACACCACCCCACTCATCTCCGTCGCTACCGACCGTCACCGCCATGCTCGGCCTCCGCCCCGCGCTCCGCATTGCGCGCCCCTTCGCCTTCGCGGCGCGCGCCAACTCGTCGCTCGCGGTCCCTCCCCACCCCCACCACTCGCCTGCGACGCGGCCCCTTCCCCCTCCTCCCGGAGTCGAGGTCGACCCCCAGCGTGCGTAGATGGCGGCTTGCGGCTTGCCTTACGCGCATGCGCAGCACATGTGTGTGCATGCGCATGTGCATGCGACGGGCCCTGCTGTCGTGACATCAGTCGTTGCGCGCGCGGTCCTCCTGTGTTCGGAGCGCAATCGAAGCTGGTGCTCCGATCCCGCATCAACACTTCATGGAGCGCCATGGGTGTGATGCTGTCGGAGGACGCGCGCGCATGGCTGGCTTTGTTGGACGTTGCTGACTCCAGTCCACGGATACCCCCAGCTCCCCGAGGTGTCTCTGCAGACCCGGGAACCGTTCGGATGGTGGGACATCCAGGAGCGCAAGAACTTCGACGAGGTGGTGGGTGTTATTGTGTCGGAGGGTTCTGTGGGATGGTGCGAGGAGAAGAGCTGGCGGATTTCTCCTGGATTCGAGGAGAGGGAATTGCTGGCGTGGACGTTATGGAGGCCTGCGATGCGGGCGCCATGATGGAGCGTGGAGACGGCGAGATGCGCGACCTCTTTGGTTCGTCGCGCACTCCAGCTCTGCTATGCGTGTAGCATCTCCATCTCCAGTTCAACCCCACTGCCAGCTCTCCAGCCTCTCCAGCTCGTGCCCGTCCCCAATTCATCCACTCGCCACGCAACGCGCTAACCCCAGGTCCAAGAGGAGGAGGACCGTCTCGGCATGTGGGGACCGGACGTGCACAAGATCTCGGGCGGGACGTCGCTCATCGCGCTCCTCTCGGCGCTCGGCCTCGTCGCCGCCTTCGGCTACTTCATCAAGGTCAACACGCTCCCCCGCGTCGCGGCGCCCCGGTCGTACCCTTACAACGGGCTTGAGAAGGAGCTCGGCGGCTTCCCTGCGCGCAAGGAGGCCGACGACGTCGAGGAGTAGAGATAACGTGACAAGGGCCGCGCAGGCGGGTAGTAGGATGCACCAATATGACTAGACCCGGTGCGGGCGGGTTGTCGTGGTCGAGGAGGTGTTGCGGGAGTAGATGGAGGCGGCGACGGACTGTTGGTGGTACGGGTCGCGGAGGATGAGAAGGGTGTACGAGTGTGCGGGGGCTGAGCAGGACGAGGAGGCCCAGCGGGGGTACTATTGCGTTTTCGGCAGACGTGAAGGGCCGCTACTCAACGTAGCACAAGTCGCTTTCTCACCAGCCATAACATGCCAGACCTCGTCGTATCAGGGGTGCTCCGTGAGATCAAAATAGCTTCCATGGGGCGGTACCTCAGACTACAACTCTACAACAACGCGATCCCCACGGCGACGCTTAGGCGGCGGGGCTTCCTCATCCTCATTCGCTCCACCATCATCCTCAGACTCCGGCGCAGAGCGGGCTGAGGCTCGTCGCCTCACCGTGCGCTTCGGGCGCGTCATCTTCGAGCCGTCGCCCTCATCCCCGCCGTCGTCCTCTCCCTCCATCCCATTCCCGGCGCTCCGCTTCGTCCTAGTCCCCTTCTTCCCCTTCTTGCCCTTCCCCTCTCCTTCCGCCAGACCTTCTGCCGTAGCGCCCGCCCCAGAGCCCCGCTTGCTCAATCTCCCCGATTTCGCCTGCGCCGTCTCCTCCACACCAGCCAGCATCTCACCCCATCCCTGCGGGTCCTGACCCGCCGCCCGCGCCTCCGCGTCGCGGAACTCCTTGATCGCGGCCAGTAACCTCTTACTAGCGTTCGCAGTCGTGCTCCGCCGAGGCGCGAAGGACGTGCCCTTCGCAGCGGAATGGTCGAAGAAGGGCAGCAGCGTGCCCTGCCGCGGGACGGCGCCGCGGCCGCGCTGCGCGATGCGCTGCACGATGGGTGTGAGCTCGTCGTCTACTTTGGAGATGCTCCATGAGAGTTCTTCGTGCAGGTACCTGCTGTCAGCGGCTCGGCTTAGGGGTAAGGATGAGAGCACTTACGTTCGCAATGCGGCGAGACGGGGGAAGCCCCAGTGGAACGGCTCCTCACTCTCGTCAGTCTGGGGGTGGAAGTAGGCGTCGCGGACGAGGGGGTTGGGCCAGTCTGCGCCGAGGTGGAGCGATCCTGCGAATCGCTTCTTCTGTCTGTCAGCATTTCCCGGATTGGTGAACTCACAAAAGACCGCTTCCACTTGGTATCAGCCTCGACAGGCAGGTCCGTGCCCTGCTGCACGCGCAGCCACCACTCCTTGAACCGCTGCAGCCCGTTCGCGCCGGGGAAGTTGGCGAGCAGCTCGAGCGCCATAACAGGCCCAATACCCTGTAAACCTATCGTATAGTCCGAGCCGAGGAGATATGCGAGCTCAATCAAGCGTGCGCGCGGCAGGCTCAGCTCGCGCTCAATGTCCGCGGCGACGAAGCACTCGGCATACTTGGCGTCGTTGAAGATGTTCTTGAAGCACGCCGTCCCGCCGAACAGGAAGACGTCCGAGTCGTCCGTGATGATCCCGTCGACGAGCTGGAGCTCGGCGAGCTTCGCGCACTGCGCCTCGGCCTCCATTGGCGCCGTGATGTAGGGGATGCCGAAGTGGCGGAGGAGGGTCTGGATCTGCGCGACCATGGACTGCGTGATCTCGTCCGAGTCGCGCATCGCCGCTTTGGTCTGCGCGTTGAGGATGCGGATCTCATCGTCAATCTCGGTGCGCACGGCTGCCAGGTCGCGGTTCTGGATTTGTGCGAGGAAGCGCGCGTACTCGTCTTCCTCGGCGACCATGTCGTCTGCGCCCATTTCGCCATCGGACGCCATGTCGGATGCGTGGCCAGAGATGGCCCCCGACTCGGCCCCAGAGCCAGGAATGGTTGTCCCAGAAGCCAAATCGGTCGCAGATTCGTCGAGGGCACGCTTGCGCAGAACGGGGCTGGGGGAGCGCGACCACTCGATCGCGTCCGAGTCTTCAGAGTCGGAGTCTGCGGCTTCTTGACGCAAGCGGCTAGGGCCGGGAAGTGAGTCTTGCAGGGTGGGCTCCCAGTCGCTGGGTGTTGCCAACCCACTCTGGAGTGCTGGAGTGGAAGCGCCCGAAGGTGGCGCAGTAGAAACTTCCTCGAAATCGTCCTCATCCAGAGAATCGTCTTCAGCCGCAGGAGCTGCAACTGACCCCGGCGACGGAGATGGAGCGGCATCGCGGGGCGGTGGAGAGGGTGAAGGCGCGCCGCGACGGGGAGGTGATAGGTCTGCGAACAGTGGTGGTGGAGTGGGCGTAGCTTCCACGCCCGGAAGCTCAGTATCCGCCAACGTAGGTTGGGCGGCATGAGGCTCCACTGGATGCACATCTGCGGGAATAGTCGGCATGGCCTCTCCAACTGGAGCGCCATCCGGCACAATAGCCTCTTCGACCGACGCTGCCGCAGACGATTTGGGCGGCAGGGCAGATTCGGCTGGACGACCAACAGGCCGCCCTGTATCGTGAGGGACAACCGCTGCCTTACTTGGCGGGGGCCACTGAGCGTGCTGTGTTGTCTGCGAGATGCTATCTGGGGGCTCGAGAGGCTCGACACGCGTCTCGGCATCACCAGTCGCCACTGCTTCAGACACACCCATACTGTTCCGCATGAGCCTGTCGACCTCCGCAGAGCCGGATTTAGGCGGCGCCTTGACCGGCTGTGCGACTTCGACCACCTCGAAGTCGTCGCCCTCGTCGCTGCTGTCTAGCACCTCCACAGGTTCGGACACCGAGAACGAGTTGGCGCGGGACGGCCCGGCCGATGGGACGAGGGACACCTCCTCAAACTCGTCCGAGTCGTCGCTTCCCGGCACCACAGGTTCCTCGGTGGCAGGAGGCGCTCGTTTCGCCTCCATGCGGGAGAGCGCCAGTGCGCGCGCGAGATCCTCGTCTGCCTCGTCTTCGTCACTGCCTAGTTCTTCTTGCTGTAATGCTAGCGCTAGGGCCTCGTCGTTAGCGTTGGGCTCTATATCCTCCATGTCGTCCGGCATGTCGAAGAGCGGCACGGCGTCTTTCCCCGTCCCTCGAGTCCGAGTGGGTGCCGGGTCGTTGTCCGCCGCGCTGCGGCGTTGTGCTGGGGCATACCGCGCCGCGATTGCCTGAAGAATCTCTCTTCGGCGATGCTGGCGGAGATCCTCGTCGACCTTGACTGCGGGCTTCGTCCTGCCGTTAGACAACGCCGCCTCGCCCGCGCTCACTCTTCCACCTCGCTGTAGGTTTCGTCGCTGTCGCTCTCGACCTCCTCCTTGGCCCTCGCCTTGGCCCTGGCAGCCGCCTCGCGCATCCGCTTATCGTTCTCCGTCTCGGGCTCGAGCTCGATCGGCTTCTCCTTCGTCCCTTCACGGATTCCCAGCGCCCACCCTCCGCCCTCGCTCTCGCTCTTCTTGACGAGCACATACTCGCGATTCCGCTCGGACGCCACGCGCACAGGAATAGTCAAGTGCGCCTGACCGACACTGTCCGTAACAGTCAGCAGCTGTTGCGTGAGAGCATTGCGCTGCGACAAGTGCTTGATCTGGGCTTTGGAGAAGTCGAGCGCTGTCGGCGCATTCCGCAGCATCGCGGTCAGACGCGCATGACTTTGCTGCCGCGAGCGCACGCGGAGGTCGCCAATGATCTCGTACTGCACCTCGGTGGGGAGGGCGCGGAACTCGGGGCTCTCGACGTCGATATCGCTCGGGCCCACGTCCTCGATGAAGTGCTTCAGCTCCTCTTCGGTCGCGAGGCGCGCGTCCGGCCGCTCCTCTGTCGAGTAGGCGGGCAGCGTCGCTTCCGGCAGCTCGTATCTGTCTCTCTTGTACTTCTTCTTCGGCGGTTCTGACTGTGCGTCGAGGACGCTCGCGCTCGAGCTCTCGGCGGTTGTCGGTGGTGGTCGGGGGCGGGAATTGCCCTCGAGCTCGTCGAGGTAGACGGCGCCTTCGGGGATCGCCTCGCTCTCCTCGAACTCGCCCGTTGTTCGGGCAGCTATCCGTGCAGCCCGCTTCTCCTCGGCTCTGCTGTCAGCTGACTATCCATTTGTGAGCTGGATCATACTCTTGCGCCAACCTGACGGCCTCGCGCCGCATTTGAGCGTGCAGAAGCTTCTCGGCCATCTTGGCGTGACTCTGCGCCGCACCCAGTTTTCGGCGCTTACGCTCCGCCTGAGGTCAGCTCCACGCTATGACAGAAACGCACAATAGTGGCTCTCTTGAGCGCAGGCGCACCGCCATCAAACACGAAGACCGGCTTGATGCCATGGAACAGCAGCCGATTGATCCGTCGCAGGAATCCTACTCGTCAGACACTACCCTTCGGAGTCCTGAAGCGGTAGATATACCCACCTAGTACATGCGCATTGACCAGCACCCGCCCGTCCTTATCGCGCATCGTGGATTGGAACTGTTGTCAGCTCCTCAACAACACTGCAGCTCACCTGGTACAGCCAGATACTCGAGTCGATTGCGAGGCGCTTGCCCTCCAGACTCTCGATCTGGACGGGGCGCGCGACGGGGTTGAGCAGCGACCACAGGCCCTTGACACCCATGGTGCGCGTGTGTTGCGGTGTGCCTTGCGATCGTGCGAGCGATGGAGAAGGTCGTGATGGAAGTTGCGTTGGTCTTGGTCGCGAGATCGCGAAGTGGAGGTCCAGTCAACCGCGGACATTGGGGATACTCCGTTGCCACCCATGACGGTTAGTCACCGAGAACGAGTGCCAGAACTGGGAAGCTGGGAAGGATTGGCATGCATCGAGAGTTCAGTCAGGACAGTCGTGACGTTGTTGGCATCATATCCGTTCTCGCGTGAGCACACCTTTCAGCGGCTCTGGAAGAAGTCAAGTGTACGGGCCACGTCTGAAAGCCCAAATAACGAAGATGACGTGAAGTGGAGGTCGATCGTCGAAGCTAAGTTGCGGCGGGGAGCTTCATCGTTGCGACTGACATCGTACACTCATCGACGGAAACCTACCAGGCCGTTCGGAATGTACGAATCAGTATCAACAGCAGGCCACGGCCAAGGGGCTGGGCACCCAACGGCGACACAATCCTCGATCTCGGCCCCATGTGCTGCCCGCGAAGATGGGACAGGAGCCATCGTGATCCACGACTTGGACTCGGATGTCCTAGCTGATCCCGACGGGTTCGACCGCGCGTGGATGCTGGGCACATGGAATGTGGCGTGGAGCACTCTGCCAATGTGGAAGGTGTGTCGAACCGCAGCGACGTTGCACGGAATACTTGGCTCGCAGCAGCTGCACCTGGAAGGGATTGTGCTGACAGCAGTCTAAACGCGGTACGCTCATCTGCTCTACGCGCAGACTGACCTGTCTCTCCCTGATGTTGTTGACTGACGCCAGACGTTACCATAACGTATGCCCAGCGAGCCGACACAACGCCAGCCATGCAAATCATGGACTCGGACGTCGCCTACTCCCCCGCCTCCTCCTCCACCACGTCCCCCTCCCATGTCAAAGGCACTGAACGCCTAACCTCCGGTGGAACGGGGTTCACATGGCGCGGCGATGGGTGGCTCGCGTTCGTGACCAGCAAGTGGTGGGTGCGCGGCTGGGGCGAGCGGGACGGCGTGGAGTGGATGTTCATCTGTACGTGCGCTCCGGCATGCTCCAGAGTTGAGGAGCGTGGGGTGGTGGGAGCTGACGGCAGACTTCACGAAGACGCTGTTCACGCCGCAGGGCGTGGATGTGCTTCTTCGCCCGTCACCCTCGGCTTCTGCGGCACAGGTCGCTGCGGTGCGGGATGCTGTCGTCGCGCAGGTGCGCGCACAGCTGGGGAGCGAGGCGGAGACGGGTTTCGAGGTCGCGACTACGGCGCGTGAGGGCCTCGACGGTTGAGGGCGGCCAGCTCTAGACTGTGGATCTGACTATTCTGGTGTGTGATGGTCTAGGTCATCCTGCTGTAACCCATGCGACGTAAGAGACTTGACGATAGATGATAGCGATGGCGGCCGGCATGTAAGCTTTGTATGTTGGGCCGTGGCCTGTCGAGCACGATCTTATTGTGCAGAGGGGGAGAGTGACTCTCTGTTGATTATGCTCAGTGCCAGACCGCCAGCTGCCAAGTAGTCAGTCGGTCGGCCGCTGACAACAGGCTGATCAGGTAGGCATGGTCGGCATCGGCGACTTCGATACGCCGCCCTGAGGAATGAGGAAACGTCTCCACTTGATCTTCATCAGCTCCTGTCAGCATGCCCAGCTGCATATCAAGCATCAATGGATAGTGGGTGTCAAGCCCGACGTCGACTTTCCATCACCTTTGTTTATAGGCGGCACTGGAACCTAGAATGCAGCATGCGGCCGCGGAGACACGGGTTAGCGGTGAAGCCCGCCCTTGGATTGCTCGGTCGGCGTTCGGTCTCTCGGTTGCTCGGCATGCCGGATTATGTACAAACCACC
Organism: Cutaneotrichosporon dermatis; assembly: GCA_020011015.1. Taxonomy (NCBI): domain Eukaryota; kingdom Fungi; phylum Basidiomycota; class Tremellomycetes; order Trichosporonales; family Trichosporonaceae; genus Cutaneotrichosporon; species Cutaneotrichosporon dermatis. Next base: position 593,125 of record JAIGNX010000002.1, on the reverse strand, counting down.
ACCCAAATCGGTCATGTCCGGTGGGCCCAACCTAGCCAGTCTAGGCCGGTGAGCTCAGCCCGCCGGTTATGCAAGGCGAAGCGAGCCATCCAACCCGTCTCCCCACCAAGCTCTCTTAAGATCATCTTGCCGGTCGATACCGCCCCGTCTCTCGTTCTTACTCATTCTCTCCCCCTCCTCATCCTATCTAATCACAATGTCGACACCAGCATCGCCGCCGTCCTGGGTCCAGGACCTGCTCCCCCTCAAGACGACCGGCCCGGACCAGCTGGCCGCCGAGCGCACCGGCAGCACAGTCGACCCAGCCGCGCTCGCCAAGATGCTCTACGGCGACGAGGTGCTGGAGATGCGCGCGCGCGTCGAGGCCGCCCTCCTCGACTCGGACATGGGGCTCGCGGAGGAGCTCGAGGCACTCCCCTCTATGAGCCGGGTGGACAAGATCGAGCGCTCGCTGGGGCGCGGCAAGGCCATTAAGCGCCTGCGCAAGAAGCACGGCTGGAACGACGAGGAGTACTCGTACGCGTCGAGCCGCGCTGCCGGCGAGGCCAACGTGTACTCGCTGCACGACAAGGCGTTCATCAAGTGCCTCACGGACCAGGGGAGCGAGGAGCAGCGCGCCAAGTTCCTCACGGCGGCGCAGGCCGACAAGATTATCGGGTGCTATGCCCAGACCGAGCTGAGCCACGGTTCGAATGTGCGCGGGCTCGAGACGACAGCGACTTGGGACCCGAGCGACAAGACGTTCGTCATCCACTCGCCCTCGCTTACCGCCTCCAAGTGGTGGATTGGATCGATGGGCCGCACTGCCAACCACGCGCTCGTGATGGCGCAGCTTATTGTGGATGGCAAGAACCTCGGCCCCCACACCTTCGTCGTGCCCATCCGTGACTTGAAGACCCACGAGCCGCTCCCAGGCGTGTACGTGGGCGACATCGGACCCAAGTTCGGCTATGCGTGAGTCTACAAGCATCCGAGGCTCTGTCGCTGACACCAGCTCCATCGACAACGGCTTCGCGCTCTTCAACAAGGTCAAATCCCGCACTTCAACATGCTCAACCGCTTCCAGGTCGTCAACCCCGAGACTGGCAAGTACGAGCGCCGCGGCTCGCCTGCCTTCGTGTACGGCGGTATGACCTTCTTGCGTGTCGGCATCGCTGCGACGCCGCTACTACCCTGCCCGCGCCACGACCATTGCGATCCGCTACGCCTCGATTCGCAAGCAGTTCGCCGACGAGGACACCGACTCGCCCGCCGAACTGCTGTTCTCAACTACTCGATGGTGCAGTTCCGTCTTCTTCCCCTTATCGCCATGTCGTACGCCCTCTTCTTCGGGACCCAGGAGCTCGGCAACCTCTACAAGCTACGACGCTGCTGAGCAGCGGCGACCAGAAGGGCCGAGGTCCTCCTCTCTGACTTGCACGTCATGAGCTGTGCCCTCAAGGCGCACGGCACGACCATCAGTGTCGAGGGTATCGAGGCCGCGCGCCGCGCCTGCGGCGGCACGGCTACTCGCACTACTCGGGCATCGGGCACTGTACGCCGAGATGCTCCCTCGTCACGTACGAGGGCGACAACTACATGCTCACGAAGCAAGTCGCGCGCAGCCTGATCAAGAAGGCCAAGGCGGGCAAGGATCCTCTTCGTCAACTACAAGCCGAACTCGCGCCCATCGCTCGACTTCGGGCGTGACGCTGACCTCGTGGCGTCATTCGCCCACCGCGTCGCCTTCCAGACGTTCCAGATCCTCAAGCTCCGCGAGGAGGGATGGACATGGAACGCCCTCCTCGTCCCCTTCTGGCGCCTCTGCTCCGCGTATGCGCAGTACATCATCGTCAACGCCTTCGCCACCGCCATCCCCTCCCTCCCCTCCAGCTCCCGGGCCCGACCGCCAACGCCCTCGAACGACCTGTTCCGCCTCTACTCGGCCGTCGTGTTCGACCAGTACGCCGCCGAGTTCTCCGACGCCGGCTGCCTCCCCTCTGCCCTCGGCGACGGTCTGTCGCGCCAGAAGGTCATCGGGAGCCTGCTCAAGAGCGTCCGCCCCAATGCCGTCAGCCTCATGGACGGCTGGGCCTTCTCGGACCTCATCCTCAACTCGTCGCTCGGCCGCAATGACGGCAAGGTGTACGAGGACATCTTCAAGCGCGCAGCGGCCAACCCCGTCAACACGCTCACGTTCGACGTCGACCCTGACTCGGACGTGCTTGTCCGCAAGCGCCAGGCGCTTGCCAAGCTGTAGTGCGGGAGTGAAGCGGAGCCACGTCCAACGTGAGGTGTTGGGCGATAAAATTATAGTGACTAGAATGTTGTAGTGGGAACCAAGGGTTTGATGCAGTGAACTATCAGCAGTGCGTGCTTGGCCGGGGTTAGGCTACATACAGAAGTTTGGGATCATCTCAAGTAAGCACACTCACATCCATACGGCAAGTGATCTCGGCTCGATAACCATATACATATCTTTATAACTCTGTAGTATACATACGCAGCGGGGTACCCAGCACCAACCCGCCGCCCTTTCGGTCCGTCTCCCAGCGCTCTACTAACGATACGAAGACTACACACTCAGCACCCCGATAATTCGGAACTCCTTGCCGCCCCCAGGATCCCGTGTGCTGTCAAGCAGCTTACAGTGCATCTCGTGCTCCCCTGGCGCAAGATCAGAGCGCACAACCTTGCTCCACCCGACGTTTGCGGGGCTGTCGAACCAGCCGTCGATGCGAACGCGGCGATCGATCGCATTATCGACCCAGCACTCGACGCTGCCGAGGCCGAACTCGCGCGAGATGAGGAAGTAGAGCTCGACCGTGCCCATCGTGGTCGTGAACTTGGCGCTGATGGAGGCACCGGGTTTGTTGGCGACCACGTATTTCTGCTGTCAGCGGCCGCATGCCTCCTGCATCCGAGACTCACCTTCTCAGGGACGCCCTCGCGGAACCACTCGCGCCACCCCTCGTTCTTCGTCGGCTTGAATGGGTTCCGCCTCGAGTTCATCGACGAGCAGAACGGCTTGAACGGCGGCAGCACCTTGTCCACCTCGAACTTGTCCCACAGCTTTTGCTGTACCGTCAGCCCCACGCACTTTCTTTATCACCTACCCTAGGAAACGAGGGCTTGGGATAAAGCTCCTCAATCCGACTATGCCCCGCCTCCGCCTCGATGCGGTCCATCTCGCACAGCTGCATGTCGATGTACGCGCCGGTGAGGTTGCCAGCGATGCGGTGGACATATTGGCTGACGTGCCGCGTGTCGCGGTTCTCCAGGGTGTCTTTATCGCCCTCGAGCTTCTTGTCGAGCTTGACAAAGAGCTTCTTGATCCGCTCGGCGTCCTGGAAGATCTGGGGGAGGAAGAGGTTGCGCAGGTTGATGGTGGGGATGTCGTAGTATTCGGCGATGCCGAGGTGGAGATCGCCGCCCATCGCCATCTCGTTGAAGATCAGGGCGAAGACGCTGGTGTGAGCGAAGGAGAAGAGGAGGAAGGACGCACTGGATGTTCATGATCGCGGGCTCACCGGGGAGCTCAAGGAGGGAGCGCACCAGCTGCTCGTACGCACTCGTTGTCCCCTTGAGGTTCCTGCATGATTAGCGATGCGATGAGGATGAGGAATGGGGTAATGTGGGGCCATCAAGCCTAGGTCGTCGGAGGAAGTTCAAAGCGCCCCTTAGCGCAGGGTGGATGACCTACAATCGATCGTTAATCGCTAATAGTCAGCGCCACGGATCTGATCCCTATCTTATCTTCCTGTTACTTACCCTGCTCGATGAGGACGAGGTCGACGTCCTCGGTAACATGATCTCCAAGGCAGTACTGGTAGTAGTCTGTTCCCGTGGCACGCAGAGCTGCATTGGAGAAACCATTCCTGCCCTCGTGCTTTGCGGACACGGTCTCGCCTGAGCCGTAGACGGCGTCGGCTTTCCCGGGAAACCGCGCATTGAGGTGATCGAAGATAATGCGGTGCATGTTCATCGTGCTGGTGCTCGCGTTGTGCACGTGAATGCCATAGCCGACTGACACTGTGCATGTAAGCATGGGCTGGGGGGGCGAAATGGAGCGGGGCGGCTGATGGCTCGGGAGCGAGACGCGGGACGCGGGATACACAATTGCTCTCGCTATACTCACCTGACCCGCCGATGACGGCGACGTTGAACGGTTTGCCAGCGCGCAGCTTGGCCAGCATATGCCTGAGACGAGCGTTCTCGCCGCGATATCCAAGTGCGCGGATCGCGTTTTCTGGTCTGTCCGTCAGCAACCGTCTCTGCACTGCCAAAGGCTAGGCCTTACCCCAGCTCCTCGCACAACGCAGGGTTCACCGCACATAGCGAGCACTGGCCGCCCTCCTGCCCCGGCGTCCACTTCTCAACTTCAGCAGCCTCCTTCGGCGCCGGCACTAGCGTCCACGACGCCCTGACGCTCTTCTGCGCATTCTGTAACACCTCAGAGTGGGAGTGTGTCAACCACAGAACGGCCAGGACATTAAGGAGAACGCTGAAGCGGAACCACGAGCGGGTGCTGAACCGGCCCAGCGTGCGGCGCTTCATCGCCGAGTCGCGGTGTGGTGAGTGTGGTCGGCGCGCGTGGTCGTCGCCGGAGAGGAGGGGGAGGTCGGATAGGTCAGAGCCAGAGTGGGAGGAGCTCGGGCTCTGTAAGTCGCGCCGCATATTTGTGGGCGGTTCCATGGTCGTGTGTTTGGGGGAGGTGGAGGTCGTGTGTATTTAGTTGGTGGAGAGTAAGACGGGTAGGAGAGGATGTTTCCGGAACAACATTCAAGTCGTTCGACTGATTCGACTGCGATGAATCAAAGTGAGGGATGGAGAGAGAGGTTAGCGGAAGAGAAGAGGTCTCGAATGGCCGGGCTACAAGAGAGAGAGAGAGCTCGGATGGTGAGGAAGGTGTTCCTAGGCACTACCGGTCCCCAGGAGGGTTCAAACGTAATAGTCGATCCCGGGTAAGGGGTGATCCAAAAAGGCGTTTCAGGTCCGTCAAACCCGAGTCAGTAGGTAGTCGATGCCAAGGCAAGGGGATCCAAGCGGCTGAAGATGATCATCCCCGCCAAGTCTGGAATCCCAAGCGGGGCAACAACATTCGGGCCCAAGTGGCGTTCGTCCCGTAATGTGGCAAGCATCAACGTGACCGGGAGTTGTCTCACATCTGCAGTAGGAGGTAAGTAGTAGGACCCACATATGAAACGTCCAGGATCATCCTTCTGCAGACAAGCAAACTGCTCGGCCGAATTGCTTAAGCGGCATGATGTCCTTGGTTGGACAGGGGGCGCGTCTTGACCTTTTCCTAATGGCTATTTGGACGGTCCACTCAAGTAATCGAATATGGACACATGTAAGTGTACAGTTGTAAGACGTAGCTTTTCTCGAGATACTGCGCCTCCAAGAGCGGTGATACATGCGCCATCATTCTAAAGCTATAGCTGGCCCTTGTGCACTGGGTAGGATACTATGCCTCCCTCTGTGGGGATCGACCTGGGCGCCTCGGATGCGTCTCGCTTGTCCATCAGCTCACCTTGTTACCTAGTATGCCGGGGTGGACGGCAGCTCTTACCTTGACCTTTCATGACCCATGCCCGCGCCCCTTACAATGGGAACTCGTCGTCGTACTCGCCGCGCCTGTGGATTAAGACTGGCGCACAACTCCTAACCGCTGCCACCTCCTTGATCATGTAAGACGGCACGTCGACGTCGAGCGAGTCGTTCCTCCTCGCCCACTCAACGAGGGACACGAAAGTGGTATCCGGAGCTTTTGTACTTCGCTTGGATAGCGTCCTCACAGTGTCCTCGACTTCCGATCGAGACAGCGTCCTCGGTAAACCGAGTACGTCGAGGGGCACCGTCTCGAGACCAACGAGTGTGAAAGGGACCTTGTCCCACACGATCGGGCTCATCATGTTCCCAAGTCGCCATATAGTGTTCAGCGGCGGGACCTGGTGCGTTGCACCCTTTGATGGGTGCAGCACGACCGTGATGGACTTGGCCGTGTCTTTGGCGAAGAACAGCAGCCCCGGCCGGGTGAGGTACCAAGTATCATCGAAGAAGACATGGATGGTAAAGTCGTATCCGGTGTCATTCTCCGCTCTCCGTGCGTTCCGAGCGACCGAGGCGCGAAGGGAGCGCTCGTGTGGAGGAGCGCGGATGTTGAGGTACGTGATGCAGTGTGGCGAGAGAACGGGCGTGCACGCTCGCGTGCGGATGAGCGAGGGGAGGGGAGGGAGGGCAGGCAGGCGGAAGTTGGGGAAGCCTCTGATGGGGTAGGAATGGTCGAGCACATCGATTGTGCGCGTATGCGCCAGTGGTTGGAGGGAGGAGAGGTGGGATTTGAGATCGTACGCGCCAGCTATTGTTGGATCGGGTTCGCCGCCGAGCACGCGCTTGATCCAACCAAACCGATTGGATGGGGAGCTAAGCAGGATGGGGAGCCGGGAGTAGGGTCGGATGGGCGACGTGATGACGAGCTCCGTGCCCTCCTTGTCCCACTCGAGGACGACGTGCGCGAATATGCGCCGGTCGACTCGTTGTTGGACTGCCCGCGAGGTCGCGCGGAGCCGGATGAGCGCTGGGAGCTGGGCGACCTCCAGGATCCGGTCGAAGATGTGCGGGAACGCTGTGGAGTCGAGTGTCACCCCAGGAGAAGGATCACAGTCTGGACTTCGGCCGGCCATGTCGTGACGAGTGATGAGGGATTGCCAGCATTGGACGTGTGTCAGAGGAAATGGGAGGTGACTAAGAACGGGGTAATCGTGCGTTGCTCAACATGGAACACCTCCACCACGGGACGGAGTTTTTCCGCCGCTCGAGTATTTATCCGGGCACCTCCTGGCAGCTTCGGCTCATCTGTCTGATCAGATCTCTAAGTCTGCGATGCTACACAGTAAGGCGCACCTTACTTCAAGCTCAAGATTAGGTAGGAAGGTATAGAGGAGGAAGAGACGCGCTGTCCTTCTACTGTGGTGGCAGCTCAAAGGCGTTAAGACGGTCATAGCTGCTGGACGCCATCGGTCGTTCGTTTAGTTGTAAGGGTTGTGTGGCAGTCATGAGGATGGGGATTCAAGCAACGCGACACCTGGTCACACATCATGCATCATTCTCCTTAGCTGTCCCTTATTCTTCAGCTCTGGATGCCCAATCATCCGACTATGATAGTTGAACCTGCAGATGACGGATATGTTCTCTCCAGAGAGAAATGTCAGAAATTCGTTCATTTGATCTCCAGCTAAACGTCCTGGAGGTCATTGATGGATGTAGTCAGCGCGAAGGATACTCAGAACTGATATTGACAACTCTTTCAAAACTTTGGGCCACCCTGTAAACTTATGGCGGGTTCATAAACGAGTATGGAGAGTGAATATCGTAGCGTCATCGCTAAACTCAGGCGAAACGAGAGGCGATGAAGTGGTCGAGATCGGTGTCATGCCATTCGACGCGTGATGAAGTGTGCCATGCCCCAATCCCCCTTCTTCTCTTCACTATTCCTCACAAACAATCCCAACGTTCCTTTTCTTATCCTCCCTTCGTCTCTTCTTCCTTCACACTTTCACTTCTTCACTCTTCTCCTCTTCTCCAATACAGACAACGCTTTCCTCTCTGTTTACTGTCTATCCACTTTCTCTCTCTTCTCTCCTCCCGTTGTCTACTCTTTCCTCGTCACACGACTCTCTTCTCTCATCCTTCTCTGCTCGCCGCTGGCCTCAGGTCTCTCGGGCCCCTTCAATCACCCTTGCCTAGCCCCTCTCAACAGACCATGGACCCCTCTGGCTACCCACACATTGTCGAAGCTATCGTCCAACCCACCGCGGCCAACTACACATCTGGGCGCGACTTTTCTACAGCCTTGGCCCTGCGTGCAACATGTCGTACCTTCCATGACGCCGTCGACAAGCACCTGTTCCACCACATCGCATTGAAGGATTATACGGTTTATACCCCCCTCCTTCATCGCCTGCCGGTGCTGGTTCGTAGCGAGGCTGACGACTTCAAGGTTGCGCCTATGTCCAACTGTTCCCCCGCCAGCGACACAGGTACCTCAAACGCTCCCTGTCCCCCCCGTTCGTCGAAGCCTGTCGTCTGCAAGGACATGACAGGACACGCCCGGATTATCGACGCATATTCGTACATCCCTAAGGCCAACTTCTCGCAAATCGAACTGGTTCGCTGTGATGAAACCGTCTCGTGGGCCGCACCGACACTGATGCAGAGGGTCGGTGATCCAAGTGTTTATGAACGTATCCGTATCCCGGACAGCGTTCGCCGGTGCTGCCTTCGCTGGCATCCATATCCATCGAGGGGCGATGCTGGGGGACAAAGCTCATCTCCTCCGGAAAGTGTAACGGAAGTCGAGGTTTTCCTCCCCGAGATCGACTGGCGCGCAATCTACCCGGCCTATCTGGAGCAGGGGTTCAAGCCACAGGCCTGCGATGCCTCGCGTGAAGCTGCCATCGTCTCAATTATCGTCAACGATATCTTCAAGTATTGGCTGTACAATGTGGTGGTGGAGCGCGGGGGCCACGTCACCTTCATCGCCGCCTTCGAGGAGAACACACCGAACTCCGACTGGCCAGCGAAAGTGCTCCATTCTCTTCGCGACCTGGTGCATGAGAAGATCGTCTTTGGAAAGTATGGGATCAAGGGCGATTGGAAGGTGGTGCGCCATGTTCCCCTACGTCCCCAAGACAAACACCTCATGGGCAACGTCAAGGTCCTCACTGCGGAGGAGTGGCGTGCCACGGCGAACAAGCTCGAGCTCGACTGGCTTGACCCTAAGAGCATCCCGTAAATGGTCCGGAACTCGTCGAGTGCAAGAAACGCAACACGCTTGCAATGCCCATACGGTACGAAGAGGGTTACCAACAGCAACGTCGACATAATGGAGGCGGTCGCCTGTGGAGATGTGGGAGACATGGGATAGTATTCTGTGGGGGTGCTGGGAGGATAGTGGATAGTAGACTGTGCAGGTTGCAGCGTGTGTTGGAATGGTATGCCATAACGTTCAGTAAAGTTCATGTGAATGTCACTTCAGAGTGCACGCAGGTCTGACGTCCCTCTTACAGTACCGTATCACTCTGTGATGTACTGCGTACAGTATTTGTAGAGAAGGTGTATGGAGCTGGAATCCCACAGTCCGCATGGCGTGAGCGAGGACGGGGTCTGTGCGTGTGGCGGCGACAAGGGACGGCCGCCACCTCGCGCTCTTCCTCGCACTTACACACATCCACATAATCACCACCGCCATTCTTTCTTCCTCTTCTCCTCTCTTCTCTCTTCATACTTCCTCTCCTTCCCTCCTCCAAGCCCCATTGAAGGACGATTCTCCATCCAACTTCCTCTATCACACGTCCCTCAACGACGATCACTCCACATTCCATATCCCTCAACCCACAATGGACGCCTCCGCCTACCCCCACATTCTCGACGCAATAGCCACCGCCTCAGCCGCCAACTATGTCTCTGGGCACGACCTCACAACCGCCCTGGCCCTTCGCGCCACCTCTCGTGGACTTCGTAATACCATCGACGCCCGCCTGTTCACCCACGTCGCGTGGAAGGACGGCCAGTTCCTCACCCCTCTCCTCCGGCGTCTTCCCTACCTCTATACGACCCCCGGCTATGCGACTTGGCCGATATCTGGCCACCTTGCCCCTACTTCCTCCTCGTCCTCTTCCGCATCGACTAAGACAGACCACATTCGCGTCCTCGACCTACACTCCGACATACCGAAGAACTTCGCCTTCCCTCGCCTCGAGACTGTGCGCTCCGCTGAGGCATGCAAGACGGCGCCACCGGCGCTGACCTTGTTGAAGAGGGTTCAGGAGACGAGCATATGCGGCTACCTCTACGTCCCGCGGGGTGTGCGGCGTTGCCTCTTTCGCTGGCATCCGTATCCGTCGATCGACAATACCAAACTGCGCATCCTGCCACTTCGTACGACTTTGGAGGAGGTCATTGTTGTCTTTTCTCACATCGACTGGCGTTCTGTCTTCGAGGCTTACTATCTTGGCGCTCCCCTTCAACGTCGTAGCTTTCGTCAGCGCCGGACTGTCGCCCTCTTTAGGTTTGTACGTGCGGTCTTGTTACCGCACCTTTTCGCTCTAGCAACCCACGGAGTCAGTGTTACCTTCGTCCTCCCGTCGGAGTACGAACAGGAAAGCGATTGGCCAAAGGATTGTCGCCTCGTCCACGACCTTTTGCACTACATTACGGCTGTTACGGAGTATGGGTACTCTGGTGACAAGAAGGGCTTGGCCGATGTGGTCATGAGCTCCGAGCACCAGAAGTTCAAGGACAATGCCAAAGGTATCATCGCTGCCGAGTGGCGTGGTGGCGCCAGCGACCTCGAGATCGACTGGCTGGAGCGCGAGTGTGTCGTCTGAGAGGAGAGCGGAGGGGCGGTGCTCCAGGTGGTGATTCGGCAGATGATGGGTGGGACGGTGGTCGGGTCGCCGTGGGCGGGGATCGGTGAATCGCAAACTTGGGAGAGCAGTCCGCAAGGAGTTGAATGGTTTCATACAGTTCAGTGTATAAATGCATGTCAAGTCACGCACAGCCAGGCTGACAAGCACAGCCCGAACGGCGCAGTCTAGAAACGACAACAGCGCTGAGTGAATGGAGAAAGGTAGAGGATATACACGCACTCAGCTTCACAATCTGGCACCGTCATCGAGTCTACCCTGCCGATCCTGCCGACTCGCCGATCGACGACACAGATATTTCGGCAACCTCCAACTCACAACCACACCATCCACCAAAACCATGCCTAAGTCCTTCGGTACGCTCCCACTCCCCACACACCTCCGCCGCACCTGGCGCGCGCTGACGCCAGTCTTCGTCACCGGCAACGCCAACAAGCTCAAGGAGGTCAAGGCGATCCTCGCGACGGGCGACAGCGGGATCGAGTGCACGAGCCAGGCTGTTGACGGTGAGTCGCGGGCTCTTGCCCTCTCCCTGCTCCTCTCCTCTTCTTCTTCTTCTTCCAGCCTCTTCTGGCGCTTGCGTTGCTTGCGTTCCTTGCTCCTTTGCACCAGCTGTACTGGATCTCTCAAGCTGTGCCGTCACAGCTCCGCTCACCACTTCACTCTCCCCTTCTTCACCAAACCGCCGCGCACTCGTCCTACACCAACCGTCCTGCTCCCAGTCACCTGGCACCCACCCCTCCCCACCCGCCCACGCTCACACCAGTCCCCGAGCTCCAGGGCACGACCCAGGAGATTGCCAAGGCCAAGGCCGCGACGGCGTGCAAGGTGCTCGGCGCGCCGTGTGTCACCGAGGACACGGCGCTCTGCTTCGAGGCGATGAACGGGCTGCCGGGGCCTTATATCAAGGATTTCCTCGGCTCGCTGGGGCATGATGGTGAGTGCTCTGTAGAGGGAACCAGGCGAGGGCGCGTTTGCGTTCGGCACGCTTCAGAACACAAGCGCCGGAGGCGGAGAGGAGTTTGCGTGCTTTGGGGAGTACGGCGCATCCTACCCGCTCTGCTGGCTGTCTGCTGAGCCGTGAAGGGCTGACAGCAATGTGTCGCTCCGAGAGACTGGACGTATGGTCCTTGCGCTAGCCTGATCTGCACCGTACATCGCGCAATGTCCTCCGTCTCTGTCTTATTCCGCGGTCTCTACTCTCTGTAGTCGCTGTCCCACCCAGCCTACCCTCGCTGACAGCAGGCCTGAACAAGATGCTCGCCGGCTTCGGCAACACCAACGCCACCGCGCTGTGCACCTTCGCGTACTGCGCGCCCGGCGAGGAGCCCATCATCTTCGAGGGCAAGACCGAGGGCCGCATCGTCCCCGCGCGCGGCCCCGCCAACTTCGGCTGGGACCCGGTGTTCGAGCCCCTCGAGGGCGGCGGCAAGACGTACGCCGAGATGGATGGCGCGGCCAAGAACGCCATCTCGCACCGGTATCGCGCGCTCGAGAAGCTCAAGGAGTACCTCCTCGCGCAGTAGATGGTAGATCAAGTAGACTAGACATGGAGGTGTACAACAGTGATTATGGCTATGGTGGTGGGGGTGATGTGCTGTTGAGGAGTCCAAGTGTCATCTGGAAGTGGGGAGGGCGTCGGTGTGTTGTCCGGTGTTGTGGTCGTCAAGTAAGTGGGATTATGATGTTGCTTGTCCAGTCTCGTCTGTCCGCGGTCGAATGCCGCTTCCTGCTACTCCGCACCGTCGAACTCTATGTCCGAGCACTCCATGCACTCCTTATTCTCGATGATGCCGTGCGCAACGAGGCCTGAGAAGAACGCCTTCCGCGCTGTCGGGTAGATGAACGCGCGCGAGATGAACGTGAGCTGGTGTCAGCTGTGGTTCCCCTCCTCCTCCAGCTGCTCGCCAGCTGCTCGCCAGCGGCTCACCTTCTCGCGGTCTTCAAAGAGGTCAGCCAACTGGTGCCGCGCCCCCGCAGTCCCTTTCTTCATCCACCCCTCCCACACCGCCAGCTTCTCGCGATCGAGCGCATACACGGCCAGGAAGCGCATCATATTGGCCACCGGCCTCTGCACGCCCAACACCTCATCCAGCGTCTTGGGCACCGGTGCCTGCTTCTCCTGCTCATTCCCATCATCACCCTCTTCGGGAGGCAGGAGAGCTCGCAGCCGTACCCACTCGCGCCGCCGCACCCAGCCCCACCAGTTCAGCCGGCCGGGGTGGGACGCCCACCCCCGCGTGTGGAACCACAGGTTGTACCGCCATCCCTGGTGGTCTGTGTCCAGGCGCATGTTGACCATCCAGGGCGTGAGCCACGCCCACGCCGGCGACGGCGTCTCGTACGTCTTGAGCGAGTAGCCCGTTTTGATGGAGCGCCGCTTGATGCGGCCGTTGGCTCGGGTGGCCGTGCCCTTGCTTCCTGGGTGGGTGCTGCTTGCGCTTCGCTCCGTGTCCCCGGTACCGCCGCTTCCTCCTCGGCCGTTACTGGCACTGGCTTCTCTGCCGTTACTCGGCCCAGGGTCCGCTTCAGCGCCAGCACTCGAGCTGGAGCCCTCGCGCTCGTGATTCCTTGAGTTGCCTTTGGCCCCAGATCGCCCGAGAGTGAAATCTCCATCGGGCGACTCGAGGGGGAGCGTGAACGGTGTCGGGTCGGTCGGGAGGAGGCCGTTGGCAGAGTACCAAGCCTTGCCAAAGATCGAGAAGCCCCGCTGGTTCTCGTACATGACTGCTGTCAGCGCTACTTCGACATGGCCGTCGTTGGACAGATCCATCGTCGATGGCCAGAGCCCCCTCTGCGCCCTTTCGTGACCTTCGGCATGGGCGGCAACTGCGCCTCGGAATGCAGGATCCGCCCATCGACTTCGAGGTCAATATGCCGTCCTGCCAACTCGCACGCCTCCGCCTCCTCCCTCAGCCGGTGCTGCAGCTCGACCGGGTCGAAAGCCTCCGACCCGCTCGACGAGTGTGAGCGCAGCAGCCGGGGCCGCTTGCGGTGCTTCTGGCGCTGCGACAACGTCGCGTCGATAGCGGCATTCTCGTCTCATTCAGATGGGAGATATCGGGAGGGCGGGGAATATCTGGCTCGGGGGGTGAGCTTGTCGACGTGGTTGAGCTCGGTTTGCTCGAGCTGGCAGCGGGACCTGGAGCCAGCTCGCTTGGGCCGGCATCGTGTCGCGCGTCGGAGGGCGGGGTGATGACTTGCGGGGAGAGTGAGCTCGCTGGGCTCGCACCGGCGGGCGGGGATGCGTGGGCCATACCGCGATGCTCGCTAGGGGAGTGGGGTGTTGGGGAGTGCGGAGAGGCGAGAAGGCGTTGATAGCGGGGACTAAACCTGGATGGTGGGGCGCCGTAGGGACCAACGGGAGGCGATGAAGCGGGACGCTGACGCGCTCGCTTAGCCCGATCACCGTGTTGAGCTCGATATCGACGACGATGAGATGGGAAAGAGGGACGAGGGACACCGTTCTCCTCGGTGTCCACCAAGACGAGGTGAAGATAGAATCAAGTGAGAGAAGATCAAGATGTAACTTAGGGCTGTTGGTCTCTCGGCCGCAGTCAGTAGCATGACGTCAAAATAGCCCGCCCCCAAGCCATTGCCCACTACATCCATTAGAACCTATCCATCGCATGCATTCACTCTCATCGCCATCCACCTCTACATCCTCCTCACACCTCTACCAGTCCTAAATCCACGCGCATCGAAAGTCGACATAGCCAATGGCATCAGGCGTCGCGTCAGCCTCGCGACCCCTCGCGGTGCCGGCGTCGAGTTCGAGTCAGCATGCCCAACGACACCTGCACCCTGCGTCCGCGTCCGCGTCCGGCTCGGCCTCTGGCACTGGCTCCCATTTGCCACCACCCACTCCATCTTCGCATCATTCCTCGTTTGACAACAAACATTACTCCCACCCAACGCCGGATGCTATGGATACGCTCGAGCTGTCCCCTGGTCTTGGGCTTGGGCCTTTCCGGCTCGGCGATTCGCTGTGGGCCGTCCTCGACCTCCTTCGGAGCAGGAAGGCGGAGCTGCCTAAGATCGAGGTGTCATGGGATCCCGATGTGAGTGTCTAGCTTTGAGAGCATACGCCGTGGAGGGGGCGTGGGCGTCGTCCTGGGATACTTCATGCATCCGCTGCCCTAGGTACAACCAGCTGATAGCAGAACGCACCAAAGACCTCAGTGACCGTCCACGCCGGACCACTCGCCCTCCTGTTCCCCTCTCCATCACAGCGCCTCGCGCACATCGTTGTTGGGGACCTGCCAACGACCGACGTGACCCTCACTTATGAGGGCACAGTCCTCGCCTCGCCATCACATCCGCTCACCCGCGCTGGCGTCGCGTACGCCCTCGGCCCGACGTTCAACGATGGCACCCAGCGCCTAGCCTATCCCGGTCTGGCGCTCGAAGTCGCAGGCGGCGGCGGAGGCCGCGACGACCGCGTCACGAGCGTGAGCGTCATGCCGCGAGATGGCGAGGACGTCCCGATAAGCGAGGACGGCCTGCGCGCCTGCTCCATCCAAGTGAGTGGCGACAATGAGGCACGCAGCTGACAGTAGCCGGGCGCGGAGCGACGCTTACCTTTACACACCCCGTTAACATCACGCTCGGCGAGACGACGCGCAGGACGTGCTTCTCGACCTGGGCCGCCGCTGCGCAAGTACTGGCGCGAGGACGACCGCCTCGATCGTGTGTGGGGTGCTGCGCGCCGAGTGCCTCCAGGGCATGACGCCACTTCGCCCAATGCCTGTTTCTGGAACTATCTAGGGTACGGGCTCGACCTGCTCGTTGTCGACGGCATCGTGACGAAGCTTATCGCGTACTCCAACATCGTGAGCTTTACATACTATAACGAGCTGACCGCGCAGCCGGGCACACCCATGTTCCAGCAGTACGCGCGCTGCCCTTGGACTGTGGAGACGGACGGCGGACCGCTCGACATGACTGCGTCGCTAGCGTCGTTCCGCGAACAGCTGGGGGGAGAGAGCTCCGGGCCGTCCCACCCTCCAGCCGAGTCGGCGCCAAAGAAGAGCAAGAAGAAGAAGGGCGGTGGTGGTGGAGGAGGGGCTACAGGAGGAGGTGAGGGCGATGGGCGGTCTGACACTGCGTCGCCTGGACCGGGAGATGCCCAGTCTGATGCCATGGTCCTCGACCGCTCAGTCGAGGGCGGGCTCGAGGGCGTCATTGGTCTCAGCCGCTCGCAGCTCGTCGGGCTAGACGGTCTCGTGCTCGAAGTCGACGAGGGGACTGGCGGAATTGCGTCGGTGCAGATCTTCCAGGCATGATGGCTATGTCGGGTAGCATTTGTCTATGTTGTACTATATCTTCACACATGCATGTGGGCTCGTTGACATTGTCCACGAACGGCCATAACGTTCATGCATGCATGAAAGCTCGCGCGGCCATGCGCGCGTCGGCTACCTCCCTATCAATAATGGGTGGCTGGTTCAGGGCGTCCGGCCCGAGGTTCTAGCTGAGACGGAACCAAATCCGCCGCCACCAGCACCAAGCCGTTGTTGACAGCCGGCGCGCGACAACTCGACCTCCGCATTCAACACAATCTCACTCTCACACTACACTTCTATCATACCTCAAACCTACCACCCCCAAAAACCACTGCTATATCTCCACGGACACTCCCCGACACGGACGACAAACTCCTGCGGCTCCTGGCGACCTCACAGCTGCAGCGCTCGCCTTCGCGCTAAGCGACATCCGCGACAGCCATGCCCCGCCGCAACCGGCGCAAGAGCCCGACGCCCCCCCGCCGACGAGGAGGGAGAAACCGGTGCCGCGGGCGCCTCGTCCCCATCCTCCTCGAGTCTGTCGTCGCCCCTCAAGTCCAACGTTTCGCTGTCCGACGGCGCGACGCCCGTGACGGCAATGGACATCGACGGGGCTGAAGCCGTTGGCGGAGTGGAAGGCGTCGACGGCATCGAGGGCCTCGACGGCGGCGAAGTCGAGGTGTGGAAGGGCTCGGCGTAGACCCCGTCGCCCTCGCGGCGGAACTTGGCACGGGCGAAGACGCCATTCCAGGACTTGCGACGTTCCCACCGCCGACGGTACGGGGACGAATCTCGACGACGTCGACATCAACAATGTCGATTTGGCGATATCGATCTCGGAGATGTCGACTTGTCTGCGCTGGGCGAGCTGGGAGATGTCGATCTCGGCGCGTTGGGCGTCGACCCCACCATGCCTGTTGCGCAGGGACTCGCCCAGCAGCTCGCTGCGGCGGACGCCCAGTCGGGAGCGGTGGAGGGAGCAGGAGAGGCGTAGTGGATTTGGGGGAGGTGGAGGGAGGGAGAGGCGCGGGATGTCGAGGCAGAGGATGCGGAGGATGAGGAGGCGGCGGAGGACGAGGTGGACGACGATGAAGAGGAGGGAGAGGGCGAGGACGATGAAGATGAGGAGGAAGATGAAGACGAAGAGGAGGATGAGGACGAGGACGAAGACGAGGAGGAAGATGAGGACGAGGATGAAGACGAGGAGGAGGATGAAGATGAGGAAGGAGATGGCGACGAGGAGGCCGACGACGCCGACGAGACGAAATCGGCCGTCACGGCCGCCACGGCTGTTACGGCGACCGCCGCCCTTCCCGCCGGCACAACGTTCCGCTACCCGCGAGCAGTCGAGGATATCACCACGGTTGGCGATCGTGAGCGCAAATTCAAGGTCGCCCGATTCGTCCCATGCACCGTCGACGGATGCGACTGCGCCGGCCTCGAGCCACCATCCGGCAGCAACATTGTCGTCGCCTCGGCGATGGCGACGTCGACATGCCGGACGCTGCCGACGATGAGTCCTCACCGATGGCGAACAGAAGAAGGGTGGTGGAAGCAGTGCGGCAGTTGCACACACGGATGGGAAGGAGAATCCGGGCATGTATTCGCCGACGACGTCAGTGACGTTGAGCGGCGACGGCGTGAAAAGGTCGTGGGCAGATTGGAAGAGCTTCTCCAGGTATGTCACCCGAAACAAGATCCGCGGGGTTATGGACCAGCATGTTGGAGTCTGTGCTGACGCGCGCCAGGACGAACAACTTTTGACAACGTTCCCCACACCAGAAATCGAGTCGACCGAGTCATTGAGGCGGCAACTTACCACCTTTGTGAGACCGTCCGGCAAGCGACCAGCTGCACCGCTTGGGCGCGCATTCGACATGACTGAGAACGGGACGCCGTTCAGCGAGGATGGCGACGATGGCGCTCCGCCGAGGAAGCGTGCTCGGACATCTGCGTCTGCGTCTCCTGAGAAGCCAGGGCGGGAACACTCCGAGACCAACGGTGATGGCGGCCAGGGCGCGGGTAAGACCAAGCCCGGTGGTGGCCGCGCTGGCAAGGGTGGCAAGGGTACAGCATCGCGTACGGTTGGTTCCGTGTCTGGACCATCAGGTGGCGGGCCGCCTGCCGAGGGTTCGGACGACGACGAAGACGACACGCCGCTGGCTGCGCGCCGACCCGAGCTGGACGACCGAGAACGACGGCGACGAGCCGAGTTGAAGGAGAAGGAGCGACAACGGGAGGACAAGGCAATCGCGCAGGACGCGGACGATACGCAAGTCGAAGTGGACGTATGGCATGGTGTCGAGCTGCCGCGCCTTCCTGCGCGTCCAGCGATGTTGGAGCAGCAGCAGCGCGAGATCACGCTCCCTGTCGTGACGTCGCGCGAGCCTGGTCCTGTCGCCTCCATCCTCCTGATCGGGCTTAAGAATCTGTTCCAGAAACAGCTCCCCAAAATGCCGAGAGAGTACATCACCCGCCTCGTCCTCGACAAGAACCACATCTCGATGCCGATCGTCAAGCGCGGCTGGCGCGTGGTCGGTGGTATCTGCTACCGGCCGTTCGAGAGCCGTGGTTTCGCCGAGATTGTCTTCTGTGCCGTCGACTCGAGCGAGCAGGTCAAAGGATACGGCTCGCATCTGATGAACGCGCTCAAAGACCATGTGCGCGCCGCGCACCCGACGATCACGACCTTCCTGACGTACGCCGACAACTACGCTGTCGGATACTTCAAGAAGCAGGGGTTCTCGAAGGACATCACGTATCCCCGCGAGCGGTGGGTTGGATACATCAAGGACTACGAGGGCGGCACGATCATGCAGTGCACGATGCTGCCCAAGGTCAAGTATGCTGAGGTGCACCAGATGCTGGCGGACCAGAAAGCGGTGAGTGCGGTGTCAAAGGAAGGCGACAATCTTGTGTGGCGATCGAGGCGGAAGTCGCACCTTCGTTCAATGCTGACCCCAGGCCATCCTAGCGAAGATCCGCACGATATCGCAGTCGCACGTCGTGCGCGCTGGCCTCGAACAGTTCAAGGACCGCAAGCCCGGAGAGCTCAAGCTGGCGAAAGAGGATATCCCGGGACTGGCCGAGAGCGGCTGGAACCCAGACCTGGACGAAATGTGCGTATCCCTAATCTGCTCACGTAGAGAGCATAGCTGACGCGACAGTATGAGACAGCCGAAACGCAACCCCCACTTTGCGCTCATGCAGCAAGTTCTCAACGATTTGCAAAACGACCCGTCGTCGTGGCCGTTCGTCAAGCCTGTTGACGCGAGTGTTGTGGTGGACTATTACAATGTCATCACAAACCCGATGGGTGAGTGCAGGAACAGACCCGGAGAATGGCGTAGAAACACGCTCACACCAGACCTCTCGATGATGGAGTACAAGCTCGAGAACAACCACTATGGCTCGATGGACGACTTCGTCTCTGACGCGCGCCTCATCTTCGCCAACTGTAGGCAGTACAACGGCGAAAAGAATCAGTACGCCAATCTCGCCAACAAGCTTGAGCGCTCCCTCGACAGGATATTGAAGAAGCGCATGGCTATGGCGTGATGCGTCGGGCAATAATTCGAGAGGCGGCCACTGGCCATGGGGTAACTGCAAACCATGTTGTGGCACGCGATGGGGTCGGTGACAAACCCCTTGCCCTTGGCGTTTTGTGGGGCCGTGGCACGTGAGCGGGCTTGGCATGAGCGTCGTACTCTTGCCGTACTCCGCGACTGGCAGCAGCAGGAGACTTTACTAGTAGTTGTAGCGTAGATGCACACGCGACCAAGCGCGCGATGGAGGTGTCATGGATACCTGTGATCAGGCGACAAGCAGTGACGTCATGACGTCACAACTCGGTCTGGATGACGTTTAAGGTGACGCCCTCACCCACACAACACCCATGCCCACTCACAGTTTACATTTCCGTTCATCAACTGCGGTCGAGTACGAGCGCATACGGGCGTAGCGGCACACGCCGATGGCATGCGACCTGCGCCGCGCGTCCACACGGCAAGCCATGCCGCCATGGCCGTACCCGTGCCGCGGTGCCTCACGTCGCGGCGCGGAGCGGGGCCGAGACCGCGATGCGGGGAGAGTGGAGCTGCGGTATGTTGATCACGATGGCGCACATCGTGCCCTCCTCGTGCCCGCATCGATCCCTTCGCGCCTGTCGAGCGTGTCGAGCCGGCTAAACTTGAAGGTCTCGTGGTAGCGTTTGAGCGGTCGATCGCCCTCTGCCTGACGCTGGTCGAGCGCCTAGGCTGAAGAGGGTAGCGCAGTTGGTCTAGGCTAAACGGAAAGTCCGAACTCGCGATAGTGCGAAGCCGTCGTCAGTGTTAGGGATTGGCGTTCATTACGGACGAACGAGGTTTAGTGACACTGACAGACACGCGGGACGGGGAGGACAAGTGAGCAGTGGAGCGCTTGAGCCACAGGCAAGGGAAGTAGTATAGGTGCACGACTGCACAAAACCATCACCGATGTGCGAGGCACATTGCCATGCGTTTCCAACGGCCATGAGCCATGGAGCCATCAACGAACGTGGAACTGGTAAAAGTCGCGCTCCTCAACAGGCCCCCTAGTCTGCCCCGTTGATTACTCTCCGGAATTCCGCTGCCCTGCATTGCCCTGTTCCATCTTTTCTGTGATCCAGGTGGCGCAGTTGGTACGTCGCTCGATGGCCGTTGGAGCCCGTCATCGCTGTCCGCGCGCGCCCCAACACCCAACGTTAATAAACTGACGTGACGATGAGATGTATGCGATCAGTCCATCCGTCCGCAACTCTATGTGGGGACGTGAGTCGTCTGCGCATTACGCGTGGCAAGACGCGCCGGCGCTTGCCACTGTTCTGGCCTCGAGGGCGCCCAGCCATGGCCAGACCAGTGGTTGCCAGGTCCCGTCCGCGGAGTTTTGAACGCCCATATGCATGTGATGGCCCAGGGACAGACGCGGACGCGGCGTGCAGTCCAGAGCAATTGAGGAGATGGAATCCACGTGCCGTTCTTAAAGGTACTTACTCTGGGCTGTGGACGATGTGGGTGTGATGCGATAAAGTCGACGGGGCGCGTATGGGTGTTTATAGGCGTAGCATGTGGGCAAAGGGGTGGGCAATAATGATGATGACATGACGTTGACGGAGAAAAGAATGGAGCCCAGCCTCTTCCCCAACTCCCCCACTCACTTATGACTGCTTTCTCGCTCTGCTCTCTGGCTTGCATGGTATGCCATTTGCCAACGCAGGTCGAGGCTCCATGGCAGCGTTTGGCATCCAATCCAGCTGCTTGTGGCATATTGTTCCCATCATTGCGGTATGCAGAAGGCTGCCCACAAAGCCCACAATTCTTGTCGGACCGTGAGCCCTGCTGACTGGTTTCCTGCCTCGACTCCCTGCCAAACCAGATCTCAAAGAGTGGCCAACCCTCTCCGGTTCCCCCAACGCCACGCCCAACGCCACGGTCAACCCCGCACGCCACTCTCCTTCTCACCCTGCAGTAGTTGGACTACATGCTCCAACGCCGCCCCCATATCCAGTGACCCATCTCCGCATCAAAACCCATCGCTACATCTCATCTCTCAACCTCTTTAAGCCCATCCACCATCCACTCGCCCGCCCCATCTCCGCACTCGTCTCTACAACCACTTGTGTTAGCGTCGTCGCTTCATTTGGGAGCGTTAGTAACCACCTAACTCATCTGCCCTCCAACCTCCCCCACCCCCACTTCCCTCCACCCCGGCTCTCATCCCCGCCTAAATCTGGTTCCGTTCGATCTACCCAAGGTCCCACTCCACAACCAGCGGCCACCACCGACGCCGCCATTCATCATCACCCAAGAGCCCTCGTTGACGGCGCCGCTTAGCGTCGTCTCCAACGCTCTTCCTCTCAAGCATCCTCACTCCGACAACGACGTACGCACGCATCACAGGCGTACGCACACTCTACTCGCTCGCCCATCTCTAAGCGAATTGTGTCCAACTCAGACGACAGACCGGATCTCCACCGTACGACACCACCTACACCCATCGCACCCATCCCCCGACTACATTCCACATCGACCACTATCTCGTCCCCTCTACAGCGTATAACCAGCCCACTACATTCCCGGAGGCCTCTCTGGGGCCGCAGGGCAGGCGCGTCTATTCATTCAAGGCGAACGGCGCCCGTCATCATCGCTTGTAGCGCATGAACGACACCTTCACCATGGACCGCAGCGCAGGTGTTCCCCATCCATCTGGCCAGATGCAACCCCCTCAACAGCCATCACCGCAGCAGCAACAGCAGCAACAGCAGCGCGCACCTGCTGCCCAAGCACAACAACAATACCAACAGCAACAACAACAACTAGCCCAGCAAGGTGACTACTCGGCCCGTCTAGCGCCCTCATACGCCGCCGGCTGGCAACAGGGCGCGGGCCAACCGCCCAACCAGCCTGGTTACCAGCCGCAGATGTTCGTCCCGGGGTTGGGTATGACCAGCAAGCTGCGGGCCTGGCGGCCGTCGCAGCCGCCCAGCACTCGCTCACACCGGCTCGACCGCCACAGCCCAACACCGCTCTGAGCGCTTCCTGAACGACGCGTCTGCCATGCCGCCCCCGGGCCAGCCTGCGGCCGACAGCAGGGTGGGCAGTACGTCCCGCGCATGGACATGCCATACGCCAATGCCGTCGGCGCTCCTGTTCAAGGATGGTCGACACAGCGCGGCGCGAGAGTCTCTCGCCCACTCGCGCACG
Source organism: Cutaneotrichosporon dermatis (assembly GCA_020011015.1). Taxonomy (NCBI): domain Eukaryota; kingdom Fungi; phylum Basidiomycota; class Tremellomycetes; order Trichosporonales; family Trichosporonaceae; genus Cutaneotrichosporon; species Cutaneotrichosporon dermatis. The sequence continues at coordinate 570,709 of JAIGNX010000002.1, read as the reverse complement.
TGACGAGCGTGCCAACGGATCTCGGCCGGGACTGCCGAGGGATCTAATGGACTCCTCTCGCCCGTTCAAGTCAAGAGCGAAGCCGCGACTTACTCAGCAGCGACGGCGGATCAGCGGCCCTGAGGGCGACGGAGAGAAGGTCGACCATAGGAAGCGCAAACGTAACCGCACAATCAGGAGCTGCGTTACCATGTCATAACCACAAGCGCAAGGTGAGTGACAACGCATACATTGCACACGATCTGACCGCCAGTGCGACCGCAGACGCCCTTGTGGACGATGCACGGCGCTCGGCCTGACGGCTCATGCGTTTACGAAGTCGACGAGGCACGCGATCCGTAAGTCTACTCAAACTTGGGACGCGAGTGTGGCTTGCATCAAGCTTTGTGGAAAGCTTGGTCGACTTGGCGACCAGTTCGATTGCTGTTGTTGGTCACACTACTTGGGAGGCACATACACGGATAACCAACCACACGCCCCCTGCGTCATTTTCACGTGCAAGGTTTTGGTGGCTGACTTTTTCGCAGTAACGACCCGAGGTCGTGAGACCGACCGTCTCGACGCCGTATTGCAGAACTCGAGCAAGTGGTACGCGAGCTTCGGCAGAGGCACCCTCCGCGGAGCCAGGCACAAGCGCAAGCCGCGGCCGGAACGGGGTGCACCACCGACGGCGACGACAAGCGCAGGGCCATTGTCGATCGCTTTGCAAAGTTCAAACTTGGCGAAGCTTCGGGCTCGGGCACGTCGGCTGGGCGTAGCGAGTCCGTCGGACGCTTCGCCAGAGTCACCATTAGCCTCAGCCGCCGCGACCACTATGCCGAGCCTACAACGCTGCTTCCCTCCCCGGCGAGATCTCGTCAGTGACAAACAGGGAACCAAAACATTCCTGGGTGCCCCTGCGGTAAACCCATGTTCCGCCGTTGCGCGAATCGTTGTCGACAAGGGTAAGGACCACGCGGACTCAGTTCCCGAGGACCTCGCCTTTACCGGTTGGTTCTCGCGGCGCAAGACGTTCCCGTTCACAACCATCTGGAGCCATGACAACTTCATGGACGAGATCCTTAGGTCTCCTCCCTTCCCAGGAGGAGTCGGAGCTGCTGTTCGACGCATTCGTTACGGAGATCGCCGTCTTGTTCGAAGCCTGGGCACCTGCCGAACTCAGGCAAGCTTCCGCCACTTCTTTGCACTCTCGACAGCTGAGAACGCTCGCATCCCCTCCAGAGCTGTCGCTGTTCATCATGATCTGCTCCTTGGTTGCATGATCCGTTCGAGTGCAGTGAGATCTTTGGCGGCAAGGAGAACGATGCCCCGAACAACTCAACCGCGCAGATGACGACAAGGACCTCACAAGCTCGCGCTTACAGAGTGAACTGTATCTGTCTGCTGCGTACCAGGCACTCCGCTTGTGCTCGTTCCTCTCAGCCCGACTATCCATACGGTTCAGTCGCAGATCCTCATCAACGTCTACTGCTGCACAGCGAGCGCGCTGCTGATGCGTGGGCCCTCACAGGTTCACTGGTGCGGCAGTGCATTGCCCTCGGCCTGCACGTGACCCACCCACCTCGACCCCGCATCAGCCAGAAGGACGCCGAAATTCGTCGCCGTGTATGGTGGACCGTCGCCGGTCTCGACTGCCTGTTATGTGTCTCGTTCGGTCGCCCCTCCATCATCAACTACTACACTGCGCCATCCCGCAGGATATGACCGACGACCAAATGTCGATGAGCCAGGTAGCGCTGTCGCCCTTACGCCGCCCACGAATGCCCTCGACCCTACGACCACTGACGAGACTACCACGCGGCGTACTACCAGATCTCGCTCCCGAGTCTGGAGCTCCTCAACCGCGTGTTCCATGTCAGCCCGCTTGTCGCCGGGACACTTCATGGGCTGGTTTGCCCCTACAGTTGCCGACCAGCCTGTTCCGCCCTACTGTCGTTGGCAACACTTACGAGGACGCCATTCGTCTGGGTCGCGACATCTTCGACTGGTATTCGCATGTCCGACGGAATGCGCTTCGATGCCGAGGACACCAACCTCGTCAACCTCCAGCAACGCACGCGCCGGCGTATCAACCAGACTCTGGCTCTTGCCGTCAAGACGTTTATCCTTGTGTATGTCACACCCTTTCGTTCATCACCGCTCACACCAGCCTCATTCTCCACCGGCCATATCTCCGCGCCGACCCGTCGGCGTACCCGAGTCGTCATCTGTGTGGACGCTCGGCACACATCATTCTCGCTGCCTACTCGGCAATGGCGCGCACTAAGAGTAGCATTGTGGTCGTGGTGGACGATGAGCTACCGCGCCTTCCACGCCGGTACAGTCTGCGCTTTCCTCGCATCCGCGAACCAGGTACCGAGCTCGCGAGCGTTGCCTCGCCGACCTGCGCTCGCCATAAGAATCTTCGACGACCGCTCGTCCAATTGGAACGTGTCTCATCCTGTCCAGGGTGATCTGAGTGCGGGCCTTCACCGCCTCGAGAAGCTTGCAACCGCAGCGACGCAGCAGACAGACGCGCGCTCAGAACCGTCTTCGATCACAGCCCCAGTGCTCCGATCTTCCCCAACATGGCGGTGATCCCAGTATACCCTCGTTCCCCTCGTTCTCGCACTCCGCCCAGGGCGCCGACCATCTGAGCATGCTGCATGGCGTGCATCCAGGCAATGGCCAAGGCGACGACAGTGGCCCTAGCGACCGTACCAGAGCAGACGATCGTCTGCGCCCTTCCTACAGCCGTGGACCCTCACGCAGCCCGATCGGGCATGACCAGCCCGTTCACCACCGAGCCCCTCGCCCTGCCTCAAGTAAGTCGCCCTGGTCGGCTACAATGGCCGAGAGTGGAATACTAACGCACAGATCTGGGCGTCCATGTTCAATATCAAGATGGACCCCGAGATGGGCGAAGACGTCCACAACATGCAGCAGCACGGCCTGCTCCCCGGCGCACATGCGCCGCCAGAGGCCAACCCTGCGCAATGACTTGTGGCGTGAGCGGGCTCTCACTTTGTGGCGGCCTTGCTCGCACCCTGGATAACTCGCCAGCAGCTGCTGGCTACCAAAACCCCACATTGTTGATTCCTTATTACCAGACCAAAAGATCTTGTCTCGCCTCCTAGTTGAATGACCCGTCCATGTTCCGTCGTACAAGTCTGTACAATAGCTGTACAGACCCGTAGATCCAGAAACCATTGTACCCACTAGAATCGGAATATCGGAATGCATGTCGCTATAGCCAGTCTGCTCTCATTGTGCGTGGGGAAGTAGTTACAAAGTCGCTAGTTCATGTCTGATACGGGAACGTTATCTGCTTCCGCTTTCCCCTTGTGCGTCATAGTGATGAACGCACGCGCTTCGCACTTCACCTCTCTCCACTTCACAACACCCATCATCCCATCTTTCGCGGCAATGGCACTCACCCAAAGCCAGCCCGCGCTGCCATTAGCCGGTCCGGGGCCTAGCACCGACGCCCTCGCGGCGCACCGCGCCTTCCTCGCCGACGTCCGCGAGCGCCAGCGCGCGCGGCGCGCCGCCATCTCCAAGTCCTTATCCCCCGCCTCCTCTAGCACCACGAACGGCGCTGGAAAGCGACCATCCCACTCCCGCGGCCCATCACAATCCCTTCCCTCCGCTCCTCCACCTGCGACCCCAACAAGTCCAAGAGAGAGCTCCCGCTCGCTCGCGAACGTCGCGAATTACGTCCCGCGCGAAGAGGCGGTGCGGAACGATTATGCGGCGTGGTACGCGTGTTCCGGCCAGTGGCCGAGTAACTATGTCCTAGGTGCTGGCGACGGCGAGATCTGCGATGAGTGAGTGCCCCTTCCCTCCCCCCCGTTTCCCTCTTTAGCTCTCCTCCTACAACCCTCTCCCACCTACCCGCTCCGACCCTCCCCACGCCCCCGCTCACCCAAGATTCCCCGCCCTGCGTCGCCTGATGGACCTCAAAGCCGCGCACGTTGCGGCCAACGCCCACCCGCCTCTCCTCGCGCCCGTCGCGGCCCCAGTATCCTCCGCCATCCTCCCCACGCTCTCGCCGCACCGCTTCGACGTGATCCTCCTGCACGATCCGCGGTCGTGGGGTGGGACGTGGGCCGATGTCGCCGCCTTACCCTTGCGACACCTTAGCGCCGACCCGAGCTTCGTGTTCCTCTGGGTCGGCGCGGGTGACGGCGAGGGGCTGGAGCGCGGGCGCGAGTGTCTCGCCAAGTGGGGCTTTAGGCGGGCGGAGGATATCGTGTGGGTCAAGACAAACCGGGCCAAGTTGCGGGGATCTGTCAAGGGCGGCAAGACGACTACGAAGGACGAAGAGGGAGAAGAGGATAAGGAGGGAATGCAAGAAGATGCTGGAGGCCATGACGGCGCGGACTCTGCCGACCTCGAGGCCGTGGGCAACAGCGGCAACCCTGGCGGCGCGAGCTCGGGCCTCTTCGCGAGCCAAAAGGAGCACTGCCTGATGGGTATCCGCGGGACGGTACGGCGCAGCACCGACGTGCACTTTGTGCACTGCAATGTGGACACGGACGTGATCGTATGGGAGGGTGAGTCTGAGTGCGGACTTCATCTCCACAGTTTTCTCCCATCTGCTGAGCTGACCGCAGACGCCAAGGAGGGACCCCGCACCCCGCCCTACCTCTACACGCTGATCGAGAACTTCTGCCTCGGCGCCCGGCGCCTCGAACTCTTCGGCGACACGTCCCGCGCCCGCCCCGGCTGGGTCACTGCTCCTCTCGTGCCCGACTCTTCGCCCCCAACGACCAGCACTCTCGGCGTCAGCCTGCGGGCCACGCCTCACCCTCCACCCTCGCTGGACGGCCTGGCCCTCCCGCCACATGCTGAGCGCTTCGACGCCAACACGTACCCGCTCCACCTCCCGCGCAAGAAGGAGGAAGGCAAGCCCGTCGTCCCGTTCAACGCCGAGATCGAGATGCTCCGCCCCAAGTCGCCGCAGCGACGCGGGCGTAAGAACGCCCCCGGCGCCGGTGCTGGAGGAGGCGGCGGAGGCGGTGGCATGGGTGGAGGCGGCATGGGCATGGGAGGCGGCATGGGAATGGGCATGGGCATGGGCCCAGGATCCGGACCCTCGTCGCCGCCGCCTGGAGGCCACACGCCGCGCTTCGCCGGCGCCGGCGTGATGCGCATGGGTGCTCTCACCCCCGCCCAGGCAGGCATGCCTGGCCACGGCCCTGGCCCCGGCTCGCCGCAGCCGCAGATGATGGGCGGGCAGATGGGGATGGGTGGCCGAGGGATGGGCATGCCCATGGGCCAAGGGATGGGCCAGGGGATGGGGCAGGGGATGCCCGGCATGATGCTCAACCCTATGCAGCAGATGGCCATGGCCAACATGGGCATGGGCATGGGCCAGATGGGCATGCACCCCGGCATGGGCGGTATGGGCCAAATGGGCCAGATGGGCATGAACCCGATGTCGATGGGCATGATGCCGGGCATGGGCGGCATGTTCAACCCCATGGACATGGCCATGCTCCAGCAGATGCAGATGCAGGGGCAGGGCATGGATCCCGCCATGCAGGCTATGATGCAGGGCGGCATGGGTGGCATGGCTGGGATGGGGATGGGCGGAGGGATGGGCGGAGGGATGGGCGGAGGGATGGGCGGAGGGATGGGGATGGGAGGTATGAGCCCAGGTATGGGCATGAGCATGCCCGTCGGCGGCGGGATGAGCGGCCCACCGTCGGTCGGCTCGCCGCATGTCGGCAGCGATGTGCTGCCCTCTTCACCGGACCCTAATGCCGTCGGCACATCGCCTAGCCCCGTGCCCGTGGACGAGTGGGGTAACCCCGTCGAGTACGGGTACGGCTACGCGCCGCAGTATGGACAGCAGTACGGCCAGTTCCAGCAGTACGGCGGCTTCCAGGGCCAGCAGGGGCAGGGGCAAGGGTATGGCGGATACTACTAGTCAGCTTGATTAGCACAGTAGACACAATGCATGCGTGGAAGATGTACAACTGTATTGCTACGGAGGAGGGTCTGAGGGAGAGAACGAATGGAGATGGCAATGTGGTGTGGTTTTGCTTTCCTCGTACTAGCTTGCGTTGCGGCCGCCTATGGACATAGGATTTTTGTGGGACATTGCACAATCGTCGAGAGATGAGAAGGTCGATAGGAAACAAGCTGCGAGCTCCGCAGGTCGAGTTACAGTACAATGGCGAGCACTTTTGATGATGTTGGAGGTGAGAGAGCAGACGACACTTGAATCGATTTGGAATTCCGACGGGTAGGTAAACCTTCGAGCCGAGGACAAGGTCGTCATTCCATCGCAGATACCATCTTCTTAATCCGGGAAAGAGTAGTAGTAGTCGTCGGTGTCGTCGTCGTCGTCGAAAGTGTCGTATTCGTAACTGCCGTAGGTTGCGTATTGGCGGGCATCGGGAATAACAGGCGCCCAATGGTCGTGGTGGCGTGTAAGGTCGCCGAGGAAGCGGTGATCAACTGGTGGCATCTTGAATTCCGCGGGGTCCGCGTCCGCAGCCCACTCTTCAAAAGTGCAGTACGTGAGGTTGTCCATGAGCCTCTGTGATGGAGAAGCAGACCGATGTGTGGATGAAATGGCTTTGCGGATCGCTTCAGTGACGGTCTCGAGGACATCTGTAGGGCTTGCGCGAGATGGTAAATGGATGAAGGAAGGGTGGGATGCACTCGACACCTGCAATCGTAACGTGTTTGCCATCGTGGAGCGCCGCAGACACAATAAGGTCAAGGTTCGTGAGCAGGCCGTTCGGGAGGACCGTCGTGCGGGCAGGAGTCTCGGCCGGCCGGAGTGTGATTGCTCCGCTGTCACCTCAAAGACGATGAACACGCTCTCAATTGGGCTCGATCCATCCGACTGGGGCCGCAGCAGAGGGGCAGCCCGAGCCCAGTCGGGCACTCCGGGTAGTTCGGGGTGCGTCGGGTCGAGGACAGCGCGCATGACATACCGCTTGATCTTCTCGGCCAAATGAAAGCCCAGGCGTGGCCTTAGTGGGGTGTCGGGCAGGGTGAAGTACTCGACAAGGCTCCCGCATGAGAAAAATCCCATAGTTGGCCGAATGCTGCGCACAGTCGCCTCGCCAAAGTCGAGGCTATAGGACCTGTGCTCGCCGTAACAGTCGACAACGCGAATGTGGCGCCAAGGGCTCCTCTGGTGGTCGCCGGGGGTTACGGTGCCACAGAATGGAATGCGGTAGTTGCTGCCAGGAAGACGGTTCCATGGCGGGAATGCTCGCAGAACTCGACCATGTAATTGGCCTGGGATGTGCCGTACGCGATATGCTTCCAGAGAAGCTCATCGATCTGCGCGCATACCTTCTTGCTGACGAGACGCAGTTGGACGCGAGCGGAGAATGACGCGAGATCGATGATCCGGTATCCATGATGTGCGGATAGGCTGTCGAGTCGAGCATTTTGGTCTATGCCGGCTGCCTGGACGGGTTGGTTGGCTTAGAAGGCAGTGGGCGGTGACGGGAAGGGATAGCACACGGCGTCTTGTGATGATAGACTTGAGGTGGGGTAGTTGAAGCTGTGGGAGGAACGCCAAGAGGAAAGGTGACGGCAGCGACTGAGAGGATCGTACTGTAATAGGCGGACGCGGGTCCTCGTTTCCCGTGAACAAGATGTGGGAGAAGTGGCTAGGCGAGTGGTAGATGATAGGTGAGACGGAAGTGCGAGGTTGCAGGTTGAGTAATGAAGTTGGCGAAAGAGCGAGAGGTGAAGTGTCGAGTTGATGCGAGCGTATGAGACTTGTGTGTGAGAAGGAAAGGGCGCAGTGGCGTGGAGGTTAGGCCTGCGCCCTCGATGCCACCACCCGAAACTCAGGCTGCTTTGACGAAAGGATTCCATCTGCGACAGTGGAGTACTGTACGGACGTCTCAGAGAGCGAGAGAGTGTGGGATGAACACGAGATGATTGCTGTACGGAGCACGGACATCACGCGACCCTACTAGTCCCCGTTGACCGCGATGACATCGGCAAAGTCCTCATCGTCATCGTCGTCGTCCCAGTCCATCTCGTCGTCGTCGTCGCCGAAACCGCCCATGCCGCCCATCATGTCATCGTCGTCCCAGCCGAAATCGTCCTCGTCGGAGAACCCGCCAGGTTGATAGTCAAAAACAGGGCCGAAGGGCAGCTCGGGGGCGGCGTGGGACTCGACGAAGGCTGGGTTGCCTAGATAGTCGGGATGGAGGTCCGGGTTGCCTACTTCGGTTGGATCGGCGGTCGCTGCCCATTCCTCGAAGGTGCAAACCGTCAAGTTCTCCATGGCGACTTGCGTGGTTGGGGCCTCACTGTGCGGATTCTGGGCGGCGTCCTCTGGGTCCTGGGTGACATCCTCCATGTTAGGGATTGCATGCAGGCGGCCGTTGCCCACGTCCAGCAGCGCCGAGCGGATAGCTTCCACAACCTTGTCGCGCACCTGCTGCTCAGTGGTCGTGGCAGCGAGTCTCATTGTGGAAGGGGGAATCCGCTCCAAGCCAGCAATCGTCACCTTCTTGCCCATAGAGAGAGTAATCGCGGCCGCCTTGTCGAGACCTTTGATGGTACCCGCTAGTTGGACGCCATCGGCTGTCGGTCTCGAGGTCCCAGCCCTGGTCGTCTTCGGCGGGTTGATGGCGTCAAAGACATATGCCACCTTCTCGACGCTCCTCTGTGGTGCGAAGTGGTCGCGCAAGCCCCACGGTTCCCAGCTGAATCCGATCTGAGGCTTGGCAGCCGCGGTGGCGAGATCTACCATTGCCCGTACGACATAACTCTTGGCACGCATTGCGGGTAAGAAGGAGGGTATCATGGAAGGATCCGTCTGGGGGAGACGGACGTACTCGACGACACTCTTGGAGATGGACAGGCCGAATGTGTGCCAGATGTACCGTACAGTGGCGTCTGGGAAGTCGAAGGCGGCGTGTTCTTTGACGCCGTAGCAGTCGACGAGGCGGATGTTGTTCCAGGCGCCCCAGTCCGCGCGTAGCACCTCTTCATCGATCGGCTGGTCGTCTTCCTCCTCCTCCTCGTCGTCATCAACATAGGTGTGTAGACTCGGACCACATCCTTCCATCCTAGGCAGGACGTTCCAAGGAGGGAATGGCTCGGTGAACTCGCACCAGTCGTCATCCGGAAAGTGGCTAACCGCGACATGGGTCCATAGGATCTTGTCGACGCGCTTGCATGCCTTCCTGTTCACCAAACGGAACTGCAGGTGGACGGGGAAGGGTGAGAGGTCGATAATGCGGTCAAGAATGTGCGGGTACGCAGTCGAGTCGAGGAACATCTTGTTGGTAACAAAGCGAGGCTTGCGGCGTGCGGGCGCTCTCTTGCTAACGGCTGGTTTCTTCGGGTGTCTGGACTTGAGGCGCGGCGGCATTGAAGTGGATGAGAGTGGGGGTGAGGACGTTGGGAAGGGTGAGATAGGAGATGGGGAAGTGGGAGAATGAGAAGTTGCGGATGGTGTTTGAGCCAGGGGAAGGAACGTGTTGTAGTGTTATCGCGTCCGCGACCATCCAATGACGCGACTAGCGAGCTAGATTCGGTGCGTCGACTTGCGGGAGGTTAATAAGTAACGAGGCGGAGTCGGTTGGACAAGGGGCACAGAGATCGCATCCGAACCTCTCGCTTCACCATCGGGATGAGAGTGCTCGCTGCAGTCGAGAGGAGGCGTCGACGAGGCGTTGAGAGGCGTTGAGTGTGGTCATGGGTTCCAAGCCCGATGAGAATGAAGAGTGGAGGGGTGGGAAGGTCGTCGCCAAAGTGGAGGTCGGAGAGTGCCTGGCGGATGTCAACAAGCTTACGTCATGTTCGCAGCTGTGGCATGTTTCTTGAGGTGGCGCCGAACGATCCGGTCAATAGCAATGATAAGTCAAGCTATGCATAGCTGTCCGCTTTCAGATATACGGGAGCATCAAGTTTTCCAACTATCTTAGTGCGCAGTGCTTGTTAGCTCAGTATGTTTGCAGAGTTGGATGTCCCTATGCCACACAGTACTTCGCTGTGGGATGTGTCCCGGAAACGCGATACGTCCTACAATGAACCTAGGCATACGGTACATGCCGTTTAAATCTCTACGCCACGTTTGTCCCTTGCTGAGGAGGGAGGTTTTGAGTTGGAACACAGAGAGGCTGGACGAGAGAAGCTGCTGTAGCGTATGCGGGACGAGGTTTAAGGAGGATACCAGGAGGTTCTTGTCCTGTTCTCTCGGACTCGTCAAGAAGCGAGGTTCAGAGTTGGCAACTTGCAGCTGCAGTGCGCAGTTGGGCTATCGGATATCCCAAAGCATACACCTAGTGTGCGACCAACAGGACCAACAGGACCGACAGGACGTCTATTCCAGTATCCAGAACATCTTTGGCGAGTTTGCTCAACTCTGATGAGGAAGATGTTTGGCAGGAGGCGGAGGCGGGTGGCGGTGTATGTGTGCCCTTCCTTCCCCGTGACCACCAACCATTCCTCCCAACATCTCTGCCTCTCCATAATTCGTCTTTCAACTCACCACCTCCCCCAACTCCCTCGAACCCCTCATCATGACACGCGACTTCAACTACAAGCTCACACACGAAAAGTCGGTACGTAAGAGCCCTCTGCCTCAGCCTCGATTTCCACATCACCACTCACCACCTTCCCTGGTCCACGTAGAGCGTCACTCCCTGCCACCCTTCCCAATCAGTCCCGGGTTTACCACAACGCAGCTGGGGAGCTACCAACGGACAGCTGACCCCAGATGCGCCTCGCCGCTGCCATCATCGCGCTCGCCAAGACCCACCAGTCGACCTTCCGCTTCTCAAGGAACCCACACCGAGCGGCGCGAGCAAGCAGGAGAAAGTCTACGAGTTCCTCATGACCTTCGCTGAGGAGTTCGACGTCTCACCCGACCTCGTCGAGCCGGGGGCCGGGTACAAGCGATCCCGTATCAAGCGCAACAAGCGCAGCGCCGCGGGGGACGACTTCTTCGACTCGCTGCCCAAGAAGAAATCGAAGTCGCCCAAGGTCTCGCCTGGTGCTAGCGCCACCCAGCCCACTCCTGTTCCGTTGTCGCGGGCGTCGACGGTGCTTGGGACCGTGTCGGCCGCGTCCCCCTCTTCCACGTCTAGCGATTTGATGGCCATCAGAGATGATAGCATCTAGAGTAGGCCGCCACGAGGCTCACTGCTTCCCCACATTCCTTAGCTTTTCCTCTGAACCATCTCTCGAGCATAGTTAAACGAGACCGTCTCCCTGTCCGTACATCATGTCATCATGTCCTCACGTCATAAGGCATGCACCAGCCGTCATATGTACAACTACGTTCCCACTTGGCCTTCAGTAATCATCCTCGTCCTTGACGTCGTCCTCGACCTTACGCTTCATCGGGCTCGCACGCTTCTTCCCCTCTCCACTCGCCCCCGCCTTGCTGGACGATGCGCTCGCAACCTCAGCCTCGACAACACCGTCGACGCCGTACGCCACACACATCTTCTTCAGCATCTGCTGGACGCGCTGGTTGATGCGGCTCCCGCCGTTGCCGCTGACGTCCTCGAGGCCGGGGGTGGCGTAGATCGCGCGACGGTTGGCGAGGACGGAAGCGACGACGGCACGGAGGATGATGGCCTGGTTGTCAGCGGTGTGGATGGGAGGTAGGCCGGGGTATTGCAGGTCGATGGTGGCTGGTGATGAAAGATACAGCGCGGGTGGGGGGCGGATGCAGTGGAGTGTGGAGTGGTGTAGTGGGAGGGTGGTGGGGAGACGTACGTCGTGGTCCGCGGTGATCTGGTTTCCCTTGGGCGGGGCCATTGTGGGTTGTTGTGGCCCGAGATTGTGGTGAAGTGAAGCGTTGTGCGGTTGTGGTAATGACTCTAAGCGGAGAGAGGAGTGGTGGTCGTTCAAAGTGCCCGTTGGCTACGGTCAGAGATATTGTAGGGGGGATAGAGTTATTAGCGGGTGAGTAGGAGAGTGGGTGAAGTGAGAAGTAGTGAGACCAAGTGGGAAGAGATGGGGCGAGATGGGAAGAGATGAGGGGAAGTGCGAGGAGGTGGCAACGGCAGGCTTGCGAAGGGCGTTGGGGCGAAGGGTTGGAGAGGAATCGGGGAGAAGGATGATGCGAGTGTGTTTGGTGAACACGGTGATGCGAGAGACGATTGCGAAGGGGCGATGGGCGCGTGAGGACTGAGGAACTACGACGCCCCTTCCTGTTTGTTCACATCAGCCAGTGCAAAGGGCTGAAGATACTTTCTCTGGGCGCGGGACATTAACGTTCTGAGGTCTGGTTCCCGAGATCTACACACAGAGTGCATGTTGCATTCGCTACCTCCTGCCAAGTGCAGAAATATTTAAAGGGGTTCACAAGCCCTGGGAGAGGCCGGGCGCTGAGAGTGGGAGGACGTTAGATGGCCGCTCCAAGTCTATACAGTACAAAGGAGACTGCTCAGTTGGGGACGAAACAATTCTACAACAATCGACTGGTAGCGAAGGATGCTCGAGAAGGAGTGTTCGGTAAGAATGTGCGTGTGTGGATATCGAAATCCATAATGGAGTTGCGGCAGCGTCGGAGTGGGCGTTGTACGTGTGATACTCGGTCGGCTGGAGAGGACTTGACTTTCAAATGCAGAGCCTCCGGGGTGTGGCGACGTGAACCATGTGTGCCGGGAGCTCAACTGCGAGTGGATCCTTGGTATAGGCCCAATCGTCCAAGGTGAGGAAGCGGACTTGGCACATTTTGTCGTCCAGGGCCTTGATCTGTCGGATGACTTCCTCGTGGGACATGCCAGGCGGTAGACCGAACATCTCAGGTCTGCACTTTTCGAGCCCGACAACGGAGAACGTCGCGGTGTTTGATGTTTGCAAACCCTGAGGCGGTGATAGAAAGCGACGCGTCGTGGGGAAAGCTTTATTCGGAACAGAGATAGGAGGTATTGTGTGCATAGGGTGGAGGATGAGGCTGATCGAAAGATGGCTGCACTTGAGGCTGGTGGCCATGAGGTAACGAACTGGTCCGAAAGACGGTTCCTCGCCGTTAAGAGGTACCGAACGCGTCCACCACTCTTCGTCGAAGAACACGTGAAGGATCCACTGTACTGGCACTTCCGAGGATGGGACATGACAGAAGGGGCAACCCCGGAGGTCGACGTAGCTCACATACTCTGAAACGCCAGAGAATAGGCTGTACGACCCACGCGAACGAACGAGGGACGGAAATTCCGGAAACGGAGACCAGTTGGGACCTAACATGGTGTCGTAGGCATCCACGGTATGTGTATAACGCAGCGGATCGCCCAAGGGGCTGAGCTTGTTCGGCGCTGCCGGACGTGGGGCATATGTGATGGCGCCGTCCGGCTCGCGGACTTCAATCATGGGCGGGAGAATCGGTAGGAATGGGAGGCGAGAATATGGAGGTTCGGGCGAGTCCAGGTGCCACTCGTGATCCTTCGTCGTCAAGAAGACGTGCCCGAAGATGCGCGAGTTTGCGCTGTCCAGAAAGGCTTTAGAGACGGCGCGTAGTCGGATGAGAGCAGGCAGGTCGGCCAGATAGATGATGCGATCAATGATGTGGGGATAGCTAGCTGCATCGAGGAGCGCATCGGAGGGAGCAACCCCATCGCTTGTACTTGGGGTCTTTGACGATTCTGGGACGGCGCGGTATGGTAGAGTTGTGGGGCCGGTAGAGTGGGAAGGTTGGCTTGTCGCGTGGGGATCGGTCCTGGACGGGGGACTACCGCCCAGCGGCTCGGGGAGCGAACTCATCGTCTACTGTCAGAACTGCTTATGCGTGGGCGGGAATGCCTACCTTGAGGTTCCTTGGGGTACCCTAAGACCAACTTGAGGACTTATGACAAAATAAGAGAAAGTGGAAGTTGAAAGGAGGTGGGAATTGATGAGAGCAAGAGGAAGTACGGGTCCGAGCTTGTGAGTGTGGCGATTTGCCTCCGCAAAGTGAGGTGGACGAGTTGCGCCCTGTACACGGTCATCATAGCAGATTACCGCTGATAATTGAAGGTGAGTTATTCAGCTCGCACACACGGCCCTCAAGCTCACGTGTGTGGGATGCAGTAGGTGAGTTGGGGGATATTATCTGCTTTCCTTCCTGTGGCACTCCATTCTGTGATGATGTTAGGGCTCCATACCATTCCGCCTCCGCCACAGTCGTAAACAAGGCTCGTCCCCATCATCGCCTCTTAACCATTGTATTGCGCCATCACCTTCTTTCATCACCCTATTTCTCCCCACTACAACTCCCGCCTAACTCCCCTCCACATCTCGTACAGTAGCCAACTAGTAATAGATGTTCCAGACACGGTGGCAGTAGCGGCACGCGGCCCACCCGCCAACGGGGCACGTGGTAGTACAGTAGTCTAGTGTCAGCGTCGTCATCTCTTGGTCGAAGCCGGGAAACTCACTGCCCTGGTTGGCGCCGGAGGCGTCGCCGCGGCAGATGAAAGTAGCAGTGGCCATTGTTAATGTGGTTGTGCTGGAGATTGAGGTTGGATTGAAGGAGTTGTGGAGCTGTTACCGTGGAGAGTTGTTTGATAGCTGAATTGGCGAGATGAAAGCAGAGAAGATTTCCAGGCATTATATGCCACTCTCGAGAATGGCGGAGTTGGTTAGAGAGGATCGGACGTGTTGTGCAATGGACCGAGTGGATCATGAAGGCAGCGAGATGAGGAGGCCGTGAAGGCAGTTGATGAGTGGCCTTGTTTGTGGCATCACTTGTGTTTGTTGATGGACAATGAGATCAGAAATCAGAGCCGATTAGGAGATGGGAAGTGTTGCGTTGATCTGATCGCATCAGATTACCCACACTGGGTAAACACTCAATACTAAGGTACTGTACAAACATAAGAAATATGCACTGCTCCATCTTCACTGAACAAAACGGTTCACAGACACTGAACCTCATGATAAGAGCAAAGAATAGGAGAGGACGATGCTAGGTGCACTACCAAACCACAGGAGACGTTGTTCCTGTGTCGGGTTGGTCGACTGCCCAGATTGCTATGTAGAGGCCAGAAGGAGCGCCTATACACTACCTCACTGAGACGTCTGCCCCATGTACTCCGCAGCTTCTTTTGCCATGTGGTCGGGAACTTGGCTGACCAGGGGATCGACAGCTCCCACCCACTCCTTCATCGTCATGTACAGTAGTTGATTGTAGGGTGGAAGGCATGGCCGCGTTTCTGGATCTGTGCCATCATTTCGGTACGGCCGTGGGAGACAGGAAACCCGAGAACCTGGGGCGGGCAGAGCTCCAGGCCAACAATTGTAAATGAACCCTTGGGCACCAACGCCGTAGGTTGAGGGAACAAGAGGCGAGATAGGTTTCGGTGTGTGCGCGAAGAAACACGGGCATTGATACTGCATGGGTTCGGGTGATGAAGGACGAGTGTGACTGCCGTGTTTGCAAACGAGCATAGTCGAACGAGATGACCGAAGCCGGGGACGTCGAGTATGCGTCTCCATGACGATCAAGGATGATATGGATGACCCAAGTGCGCCTCGTCTTCCCTTCGTGGTTGCAAGGACCGGGCAACTTTTCGACAGTGCACGTCTTGCGCAGGTCGATGTAGTTGACGACTTCGTCAACAGAGATGGGGCAGGGAACGACGCAGCGCACGCGGCGGAGGGAAGGAAATGTTGGGGTTGGGCAACTTTTCCACTTCACCCAGTCCATCTCACTCAGATCGAGGGTGTGAATGTGTTCAAGCGTGAGGATCTTATCGAATGCCGCGCGTAGTCTAATCTTGGGACGCTTCCTAGTCCGAGTCCTCGGTAATTGCTGTTGGAGGCTTGCCTGAGGAAGGACGGGGAGCTTTTCAAAGGGTGGATGGGCGGAGGTCATGCGATTTGTGCCCCAGAGATTGGATAGGCGAATATGGCCGTAGAGGTGAGGGTCGACGCGATCACGAAGAGTGGTACAAGTGGTGCGGAGGCGAATGAGTGTTTGAATGTCGGCAAAGTCGACAATGCAGTTGATAATATGAGGATAGGCGGTGTAGTCGAGAGTAATTGGTCTTGAATGTGTTGGTGGGGGGAACCGGAAGGTGAAAGAAGGAGTTTCTGCGATTCGAGCTGTTGAGCCGAAGCAGAAGGGGGTCGACGGGGAAGGTGAGGACATGATGGTGGCTCTTCGCTGAGAGCCAGCAGTAATCAAAGACTGGCGGACGTGCAAACGCCGAAGAGGGTAGTGAGGGCCGAGACCTGGGATTCCAGAGTGATAGATGAGTTGGAAAGACAATGATTTGAGAGAAGAGTGATATACAGTAAGGACGAAGGTGAATGATGCGAAGGAAGGGCATCGATGAGGATGGAGGACAAATGTGAATGTGGCGATTTTGCCTCCGCTCGAGTACTGTACCATGCACTTGCCAGCGCCACACTTCCAAGACATCTCTCTCCAAGAAGGCTAGAGCTCCTATACACGGCTTGGAGAGTGTCATATGCCCAATAGCGCTATGCACTTCCATATAGGTTCTGGTATTGCACCCAGTGTAAGTAGGCCCCATCAGAGATGAACACGTTAGCCGAGGTGCCATGGAATTCAGCGAAGGTCCATCCATCATAACCAGAACTACGAGTACCAGTAGTTGCACACTTACACCACCCATCCCCACCCCTGTACACGTCTAGACATGTGAGTGCGACTCCTTGCGCCTCACTTCCTCCACATGATGGCGCGAGTGGTGCTTATCCTCGTCCGCAATAAGCTCCGTCGCGTGCACCTCACCCGCTCCTTCCTGAATCGCGACCTTGGCCTGCTCGAAGTGGCTGCTGTCCGCCTCCGGACCGAAGATGACGCAGAGGGCAGTGAAGGCCAAGATGACGCCGACGAAAATACCCTGGATGGTCGCATAGTCCGGAATATCGGTGCCGGGGAGCTTGCGGTGCTCGGCCGCGACTGCCTCGATAGTGCCGCTCGCGCCCGAGGCCATGTTGCCGAGCTGGTAGAAGAGGCCGAGGAAGAGGGCGCGGAAGGCGGGCGGGGAAACTTCTGAGAGGTAGACGGGGACGACGCCCCAAGCGCTCTGCACGCCCCACTGCATGAAGAAGCCGCCGGCAGCGAGGCCGCCGAAGGTGTTGGGCAGAATCCAGAGGGGGATGAAGGCGGCCGTCCAGAGGATGGAGAGGATGATGGCCGAGCGGCGGCCAATGAACTGCGAGACTGTGCCGCCGATAAGGCCGCCGACGACTGCGCCGCAGTTTGAAATGATGGAGACGGTGTTGGCATTGGTGGGGGACATGAGCTTGGTGATCTTGAGGTAGGTGGCTGGCGTAAGCAATGCAAAATTGGAAGGGTAGTCAAATGACGGAGCGGCTGAGCCGTTTGAACTCACTGTACATGTCCTGGCTCGCATGGGCGAGGAAGCAGAAGCCAGCCATGACGAGGACACACCAGATACACCGCATCCAGTTGGTGCGCAGCATGGCCACAAGTTCGTGCCAGAAGTGCCTCGCCTGCTCCTTGCCACTCATCCTCTGCGCCTTGGCCTCCTCGCGCGCAAGCCTGTACTGGGGACTTTCGGGAATGGCCAGGCGGAAGAGGCACGAGAGCAGCGAGAAGCCGCCTCCGAAGAAGAACAGCGTCCGCCACCCATATCTCGACGACTGGCCGACCGTCATACCAATAACGGCGGCGATCATGTTGCCGATAGCATAGCCCTGCTGGACGATACCTGATACGAGGCCGCGGGCCTCAACGGGCACGTTCTCGAGTGCGGTTGCGACCGCCAGCGCCCAAGTGCCGCCCATGATGACGCCGAAGGCTGCGCGGATACCCAGGAATTGCTCGTAGGTCTGGGCAAAGCCTGATGCGAGCTCGAATACGAAGATGAGGAGCATGTTGATGGCCAGAGTGTAGCGGCGGCCGTAGCGATCGGAGAGGATACCGAAGACTAGGGCGCCGACGAGGCGGACAAGAGTCGTTACCGTCATCGCCCACGAGATGTCCTTGACCGGGCGATCGAAGTCTTCCGCGATCTCGGTAAGGGTGACAGGCACTGAGAAGTAGTCAAAGCCTTCTGTCAGCGTGCCACAGGCAATAGGCAGCAGCAAGATTGAAACGGCCGTACGGGTACTGTAATTGACAGATTATTGACCTTTACCACACCGGTCCAACTCCACCACAGCCATTAAACCTGATCGCCGCCGCTTCCAACGTCGAATGCGGCCCGCGCTAGGTACTGTACTCACCATCGCAAAACCAAGCTAGGAAACCACATGCAAAACAGAGCCAGCCCATGACGCTCATGTTGCGGAAAATCTGAAGTGGGTTGGACGGCACATCGTGTGTCCTGTTTCGACCGGGGACGGGGATAATGCTGGCAGCGACACTCCGTTCGCCACGGCCCGAGTGCCACGTATCGACCTGTTGCCTGACATTACCCCAGAACGACCCAGTGTCGTGGTCGAGGGGGACATCGGCGTGGTGCAGCACGTGCTGCGTCTCGTGTTTCTCCTCCATCACGTCCAAATCAGGCGGCGTGTTGGTGGTGTTGGTGGTCGAGATGGTTGATGAGACTGGTGGTCAAGGAGGGAATAGCTGGTGCGTCGAAGTGCCAGGCAAGAGAAGGATGAGTAGGGGATGACGGAGTGAGGGGCAGGGGGAATGGGTCCACTTCGAAGGATCCACTCGTCATCTTATAACCCGCAACTTCCGCTTGCTTCACTCGCAATCGACATTGCGGCATTCAATCTCCGAGATCGCTCAGCACTCCCACCCCGAAGCCCACTGTGGGGTCCAACACCGACACGCGGCGGGGAGTAGGACGAACCACGGGTCCCCGGTCGAGCCCGGCCTTCCCCGAACCCAGACTCCTGGAATGCGACGGGACCCCGTAGTCGAGCGAACGGTGGCGTAGTGGGCTAGGTCCATCGGCGCTGCCGAAGCCGAGCGAGGGCAGGCACATCCGTTCTGGTCACCTGTGTTAAGAAAGGGAGGCTGACAGACGGTGGGAGATAGGAGGGCGGAGTGGTGCGGAAGACAAGACCGAAGCCCGCTGCGCGCAGAGGAGAGGAGGAGTGAGTAGAAAGGGAGTCGGCAGGAGTAGGGGGAGAGGGGAGTACAGTCAGAGGTGAGTAAGGCGGAGGACCCGACAAGCTAGACGACAGCCGGAGCTGGTATAGCGAGGAATGAATGAGTAGGTGGGGAGTGGGGGGTTATTTGGGTTAGCATGTGGGCAGCTGAGCTTTGGAGAGGCAGATGGTCCCACGCCGCCTCGGTCGTAACCAAAATAGACCGGAGATTAGGGCGCTAGCGCGCCAAGCCAATTCGGCTGGGCTATTACGGTACATGCCTCTTACTCTCCAGTTCTGGAAGCCGAGGGTTGGTGGTGGGCAACAGAACGAAGTGGTCAGACAGACGGGCGCCGCGGACTTCGGTATTGGAGGCGGATGATGGAGGCGGATGAGGACGTAGAGAGTAGAGAGAGCGGCCATGGCCGCTCTGGTACTGGTACAGTAATCAATGGAAGGGCGACGGGACAACGCTGCTGATTCGTCTCGCCTAGAGCACTGAGGGTCATAGATGCCAATGTTGCGTTTGTGGAAGCCTCAGGCTGTGTAAGGCATGGTGTGGGACTGTTGAGTTGTTCACCAGCGCCTCCCATGGAGCTGTTCACCAGCACGTCAACATGTACTGGGCCCCAGTGGGGAGCGCCCACCCAAGCAGCCTGCAGGGTATTAGCCGATTCACCGGCATTCTGTCCTTATCACGAACGACAGTCCACCAACAAGCCTTGGATTCGTACAATATGATAGTCTACACGTATGCAATGGTCTAGTAGTTCTACATGGACACGCCAAGCTCCTTCTCCGCAGCCGCTGCAGCCGGCTTGAACTCTCCTGCCGCGGGGTTGAGCTTGGACTCAGCAGCCGGGGCCGCAAACTTCCTGCTCGGCGTCATGCCGCCAGCGATGCCCTCCGGCGCGGCGGGACGCGGCCGCCCACGCACAGGCGCCTTGCCCCCGCGGGGCACAGGCCGCGATGCAGGATGGGTGAACTTGCAGTCGGCTGCTGTCAGCTTACTGACGCGCTTGTCAGAGCTTACCCCTTGTGCAGCGCTCGCCATAGCGGCACGGCCGCTCGTGGTGCGAGTCGTCGAGCGCCTCGTCTAAGCTCGCCTTGACAACCACCTCGACGTCATCGTCTCTACTGTCGCCTTGCGACGAGGATGGCGGCGCCGCCTTGCCCAACGCAGGCGGAGGGATGAAGTTGCCCTCGGCATCCTCGTGGCGGAACTGGCACGCCGGGTTGGTGCAGTTCTGGAACTTGCAGAGGATGCGACTCGGGCCGGCGCCAGCGCCGAGGACAGCTGCGGGACTGACGTGGCTCTTGATGCACTCCGGGTCCTTGCAGTCCTTGCCAGCCTCACAAGCCTCCTCGCTCAGAACCATTCCCGACTTCTCGTCGGCAACAGGCGATGGGTGGCTGTAGGTGCACCGCGCGTTGGTGCATCCCACACCAAACTTGCAGAGGGCGCTCGACAACGGTCTATCGGGGATGGCGCCAGTGCTGGCGTTCTTGGAAGAAGGAGTAGACGCGGCACTCGACTTGCCGGCGAAGGCAGGCTTGGAGGGCGCACCGCGAGGTGGGCGAACCGGTCGTTGTGGCTTCTCCTGCACTCGTTAGCTGTGCAACACAAAAGAGACCCACCTCAGACATCTTCGCCATCTGTTGGGCCATCTGGGCCATGTTGGCCTGCATGGCCATCATCTGCATCATCATCTGCTCCTGCCCAGGCATCATCATCCCCTGGTTCATGGGCTGCTGGCCGAATGGCGGGCGGAATCCTGGCCCACCGTTCATGGGTCCGCGACCATTGAGGCCGCCGCGGGGGGTCATGTTCATGCCGGGGCGAGGTGGCATGCCACGAGGTCCGCCTTGAGGGCCGAGGCGGTCCATCAATGACCGGCCGCCATCGCGGCGGTCTTGGGGACGATCGGGGAGCAGCTCGCGGTCGCGCATCGATCGAGGGCCAGTGGGAGCTCCGAGAGGCCCATCAGGAAGGCGTCGCCTTGTGGAAGGCTCCTGGACCTCCGGCTCGGCCTTGCGCTTCGTGCCCTCCACAGCCGATGCAAACATGCGAGAGGCGGCAGAAGGCGCTGACGGCTCAGCAGCGGTTGCTGAAGCAGGCTCCTGGGGGACAGAAGGAGCTGGGGCGGCAGGCGCTGCGGCTTCTTCGACAAGGGCGTCACGTCGCTGGAACAGCCAGTCGAGGAAGGAAGGGTCGAAGTCGGATCCAACAACTAGCAATGTCAGCAACATTACAACAAGCGGAACAAAGCGACTCACGATCGTCCATCTCGGTCTGCACGCGCTCTTCGCGGTTAGTCATATATCTGAGGCGCAATCCTAGACGTACCCCGAGTGTTGCCGTTCGCTAATCTGTCAGCTTGCAGCTCTTGCAGTGTTCTTCGGGTAACTCACCAAGCAAGACGCAAACATACTCCGCCATCACATTGTCTGGTTGTCAGAATACCTTCCTCGATGACCAAGGAGCCAGCAATCTTACCTCCTGGCTCGGCCCACTCCCGACGCTCGAGTTCGGCTTGAACATCGCTCTAACTTGTCAGCACTTCCTCTACCGAGCAACTGTAGCGGGCTAGCTCACCTGAAGACGCTTCGCGATGGAATCTGGGAGGGACATGATGGGTTTTGATGTGATTGATGCAATGTCAAACGAGTTGCTTGACAATGTCGAATGGAACAAGGGACTTGAGATTAGGTGAGGCTGCGGAGAACAATAATGCGGGCGGAGGGTGACATCAATCTAACTTAGGTGGCGAAAGCTACCCTCATTAGTAAAGTATCGCCGAAATGCCGCCGAGTGGCAATGACCACGTGGTAATCAAGATTGATCAGGGAAATCTCCTATGTCGCGCGTCGCGTGCGGCTGAAACGCGGGGGCATGACCCTGGATAGTAGTATCCTTTGGCCGCCCTGGCCGCTCTTGCGATCCAGAACTAAAGGGAACAGGGGAACAGGGAAAGGGGGAGAGATCCGAGACCTCCACTTTGATAGAGATGAGATGGTATTCAAAGTCATCCTGATCGATTAACTGCTCATCAATGTTGTTGACATCGACGACTTCTTGCTAGTCTATCATTCTCTCTCAGCCTCTCACTCTAGCAACATCAGAAAAAAAACATGCCGCCACCGACCCCAACTCCCAAACACGATAAACCCACTCCATCACGTCCACTACGCACTCGGCCTCTCTCATCGCAACATCCTTCATCGTCGTCCACGGACCCAATGGCACCCATTGCCATCAGTAGTTCGCCCCACCGCGTCTCCGGTATGGGTGTCTCGCCTACGGACGCAAGCCCTGTTCTGCGACCCCGCCCAAAAGGGCCAGGTGTTCGTCCAAAGCAGCGAGCCAGCTGGGCATCATCTACACCCAGCCCGCGTCTCTCACCGGCTCCACGCAATTCGGCACTCGACAAGGACGCTGGCGGCGCTTCTGGCCGCAGCTCACCTGAGCGGTTCGCGGGCACTCTGACCGAGCGCACAGAAGATGAACTCATGCGGGCCAGTAGGGCGGCTCTTCAGGACGCTCTTCGCAAAGAGTGGGCCAAAAACGAAAAGGTGCGTGTGCCGTCGGTTCCACTAGGTGAATCAGCTAGCGATGGGGCCGGGAGGGGAAGGGAGGGGGAGGCGCACAAACCACCCAACCAACAGGATACGTGGCGAATGTTACGCAAGATGCCACGCACAAGCAATATTGAGAACGATGCTGACTCTCCATACAGCTTGTCGCACGGGTCGATGAAATGGACGCTGCCCAGCATGGTCACGATGCACGGATCGCAGAGCTGGAGACCGCCAATCAGTCGCTGCAACAAAAGTTCGATGCGTCGTTTGAAGCCCAGGGAAACATGGAGGACCAGATGGAAGCGGCCAATGACCTCATTGACCGTCTGCGTCACAATCTCGACGACGTCGACCGCCAGCTGCGGCAACAACAAAGACGTTATGCAGACCAGGTGAGTGTGTGCGCTGGCGACCCCTAGTGACCCACATGGGGTCGTCGCAGTGTTAGTAGCTCGGAGGCTGACCCTTGCAGGAAAAGGCCTTTGAGGCCGAGAGAATGGTCCACCAGGCCGAGCAGAACCACCTCGTGCAGCGTATCAAGTCTTTAACGACCGAGAGAATCGCGCGTCCGAGCGAGGAAGAAGGAGACAGGAGTGCGGCGACGGTGGCTCTGCATGAGGAGCTCGTCACGCTCTCGGCCAGCCACCAGACGCTGGTGGCACAGCTCACCACTCTGGCTGACGAGATGCACGAGGTCAAGGCGGAGAACTCGCGTCTCCAGGAGGAGAACGAGAGCTGGCAATTGCTCATCGAGGAACGCACGCTGGCTGGCCACATGCGTGGCGGCTTAATCCCTGGGCCATCGACCTCCCCATCTCCTGAAGGCGCCATTACGCCATCCTCGATCAGACGCAAGGAGCCCAGTGCGCTCGAGACTCTGGAGGAGCAACTGGAGATGGACGAGCTGCACTCGGAGCTCGAAGCGCAGCAGCCCATCTTCGAAGAGTCGGACCGGGCCCTCCTCCGCGTCACCTCGGGCGGCTCGTATGTCGACATCTCCTCACCACCTCGTCCGAATAGCACCTCGCTTGCCTCTGAGCTGGGAGGCGGTATCTCAATGGTGGAGGTAGATAGTCTGCGCAACGAGATCAAGACTCTCAAGGAGGCTAACAAGGCGTTGTCGCTCTACTGCTCCAAGATCCTTGACCGTATCATCGCGGCGGAGGGGTACGAGCACATCCTCTCGGTCGATTACCGCACTCGTCGCGGCACGCGCTCTCAACCAAACGGCAAGCCTCGTCCCAGCGTCATCGAGCTCGCAAAGGACATGGAGGAGAATGGCCCTCCTCCCATCCCCGAGTCACTGCCACCAGCGCCTTCTAACCAGGCTTCGCCCCCTCCATCTGCGCCTCGGGAGGCTCCCGCTCCGCGTGCGCGCCCACAGAGCATGTACGTCGCGTCGCCAGTTTCCGCTCCGACACCGATCCCCGCTGCCGGTGTTCCCGCCAAGCCTCCTGTCAACAGCACGACCAGTCCCGAGTCGCGCAAGGACTCTGCCGACAAGGAGAAGGACAAGCGGGCGAAGAGAGGCTTCTCCATCGACTTCAGATCGCTTGGCTTCGGTGCGCAGGAGAAGCCGGAGACCAAGCCCCAGCTCAAGCCTCTTCAGCTGGCGTCGCGCGCGGCTCCGGCCGGGCAGAGCCCTCCCAAATCCCAGGCTTCACCTGTCGTCGCTCTGGGCCCCAGCCCCTCGGTTGCGGGTGCGCGCAAGCTCGCCCCGCAGGAGGAGGACGAGGAGGACCGCCGCGAGCGCTCGCGCATGGAGGCGAACCTCAAGCTGATGGGCATTGTCCCGCCGGTCGTGACTTCGCCAATGTCAGAGCCCAACGGCCTTCTTGACGACAAGCCCGCGTCAGCCTCCCCTGCTACGTCCGCTGCCTCCGCGGCCGCTGGTTGGCTCTCCCGCCGCCTCTCGCGCCCATCCGTCCCCACGGCCCCTACCACTCCGCCAACTGCCCCTTCGGAGCCGGGCCAGCGCGGCTCGTCCACACCCCTTGCCCGCCTCTCCGCCGCGCTGAGCGACTCGAGCCGCCCCGAGCTCGACGCCGCGCAGGACCCCGAGTCCGCCCTGCGCGCCTACGACGCGAGGGAGCGCGAGCAGGCCCGTCTCCTCGCCGAGGGCAAGAGCCCGACGGCATTCACAGCGCCGCCCAAGATCGTGCGCCGCAACCGCTCGAGCGCGGGATCCACACTGTCGCGCAACTCGGCCCACTCGGGCTCGACAGCTTCGGGTGTGGGCGCGGCTTCGGTGGGCTCGGCGGGATCGATCCACGGCGAAGTGATCAACGAGAAGACGCCCGCTGTCAAGGAGGAGCGAGAGCCTCTGAAGGAGGCGGGCATGAACACTGGCGTTAATGGGCATGCCAATGTTGACGCGTCGCACCACCGCACGCGCGAGAGCGTCAGCACGCTGTGGAGCATGGGTTCGAGCCATGACCAGGAGTAAGCAGCGCGAAGTTGCAAGGAGGAGGCTTCTTGAAAGATTCGCTCGTGTCGAAGTAACGAGAGTGTCAGATGATGAGTTGGGGATCCGTGTCTTGTTCATTGTGCTTTATTACGTTACGACCACGACCAGCAATGACCTGTAGTATATATGCATAGTATGAGAGGGTGACCAACGCTGCCGAGATCGTTAGGAGGAGGAGGCGCACCCGGGGCTGCTTTGAACCTTGAGGGAGGCAAAAAGAGAAGCAATAAATTAGGTCGAACTGGGAATCGAACCCAGGCTACAAGAATCAGAATCTTGGGTACTAACCACTATACGATTCAACCTGTTTTTGGATGTTATTTCTTGTTGCTAGATTGCACATGATGGGAAACAGCAAGATTCGGTAGATTTGGACGGTGCAGACTCCTCAAGCGTCGCTATCGTCTACACCACCGCGAGCATGGGACGGTTAGCATGCTGCAACACGGACAACGGGATGACCATGCGGGATATCGCGTCCGGGCCAGAAACACAGAACCAGATGCATGTACAAAGGGTATCACGATGCAGGATATCCACCCTCTCCTCCTCCCAGCCCTCTCTTTCCCCCTCCCAACCTCCACTAACGCCCTGTCTGTCCTGCCGCCCTCTTCCCAGCCTCGGGCTCAGCAGCTCGGAAGTTGCGGTAGTAACTCTTGCACTTCTCCTCGATCGTCTCCTGGTACGTCTCGGGCAGCGTGCTGATAAGCCGCGCGGGATTGCCGCCCCACACAGTCAGCGACGGGATGACGGTGCCGTCGGCCACGACGGAGTCGGGGAGGATGCGCGCGCAGTCCTTGATGACAGCGAACTTGCCCTGATGTCAGCGAACGGCGCTCTAGCTCTTTGTCCCTCCCTGTTCCTTCCCGTTCCTCTCAGTCCATCGTTGCCTCGGCCTTCCACAGCCGCACAGCTCTTGCCCTCCTACCCGCTTCCAGTCCGCCCATCGCACAAATGAAGCTGCCGCCCATAGCCCAATGCGCACTCACAATGATACTCCGCGCGCCAATTTCGATGCCCGACCCAATACTCGCCGCCTCGACAATACAGTCCGGCCCAATGTGGACGTAGTCGAGAATCCGGACGGGATAGAACGTGAATGCGCCCTTGTAGATCTTGCCTGGCGGGCGAAGCACGCTCCCTTCCCCGATGAGACAGTACCTTCCCATACTGATGACGACGTATTGGCCCGACTGCGAGCGGCGCAGGTCTCCGCGTACGATCGCGCCTGCTGTCAGTTGTCACCACATACCACCGTTCCCCTCCACCAATTGCTAGCCTAGCTGGGGAAGAGGAGAGGATACTCACGCGCCTGGATAATGCTCTTGCCCGCTAGCACGATGTTCGTCGCTCCCACAATCGTCGCCTTGCGCGACACCTTGTCTGCTGTGAGCTCTCGTCCAAAACACAATCGAGCTCACTCCCTGTATCCGTTTCTGCCGTCAGCTATGTCTTACGAGGGGACATACCAACATACGTCCCCTTCTCGAACGTAATGACCGGGTCGAACGCGCCCATCGCGCCGAGCTTGCAGGTGTAGACGCGAAATGTAGCGTTGTGTAATGTTCGAGGAAGACCTCGCGACATCACGCGCGTCACCGCCCGTTGTACTGTTGTCAACGTTGCGCCGGGGCCCCCGCAGACGAAATAGTTCCGCGGCGATGCGTCCATGCTCGCGTCCACGTCCTGACTTCGCCCATACATCCATATCATATCTCCACCAGCATACAACACACAGCATGGCCGCGCCCGCTGCCGCCGACTCGCCGGCGAGCGCGATGGCGCGTCTCGGCAAGGACTTCTCTGATTGTGAGTCTGCGCGCTGGGGCTTGCGGTGTTGTGTGGTCTTGGCGGCCTGTCGTTGCTTTCGTCATCCCCCGGAAGCTGGGATTGGGGAAGTTCAGTCGTGCTCGCTTAGGACGATAGATTACGACGACTGGTCATGCGAGAGAGTGGTGAAGATATCTTGCTGACTCTAGCTACTGCGCTCCAGCGCCACCAGCTGATCCACGCACGGCTGCAGCTCGAGATCCTCGATGTGCGAGAAGAGGTCGCGAGGCTCAAGGGCGAGTTACGGCGGGATCAAGATCCAGCGCGGATGGGGCATATCCAGAAACAGATTGCTGTGAGTGCGCGGTGAGGGGTAGCGGCTTGCGCTGTGATCCAGCCAGGGCTCCAGGCGATACGATCGTGTTTGCTAGGGTGTCGGCAGTGTTAGCTAACCGCAGCACCTGATGCAACAAATCAACGCTATCCGGGAGAAGGCGGCAGAGGCCGAGGCTATCGTCAAGTCTATCACGCAGGATGTGCAGCGCCTCGACGTCGCCAAGAGGAATCTCACGCGGACAATGCAGACGCTCGAGCGATGGAGCATGTTGAGTATGTCGCTCTTGCCTGGACGACTTCCTGCTGACGACAGAACATGCCCACCAGCAGCTCAAGGAGCTGATTCCCACGAAGCGGTACAAAGACATGGCATCGAGCTTGTCCGCCGTCGTCCAGCTCTTCGAGCCCTTGCGGCCGCTGACAACCATCGCCGAGGTCGCCGAGGTGTTCCGCGCAGCCGAGGCCGACAGACGCGCAGTGCAGGAGATGGTCAATACAGAGATGGAGGCGTTCTTCCGGAACGACCCCAACCATCCTCCAGATCTGCGTGTCGTCGCCGAGTCGTGCCTGGTCGTCGATGTGCTGGGCGGCGACTACCGCAAACACATTATCGAGCGGTATATCCAGCTCCAGCTGGCCGAGTATCGACGCATCTTCAGGAGTACGGACGAGGCGGGGCAGCTGGACAACGTGCCGAGGAGGTACGCATGGTTCAGGCGCGTGCTTAAGCACCACGACGATGAGCATAGGTCTCTGTTCCCGGCCAGCTGGGAGGTGACACGGCTGCTTGTTGCCAGCTTTGCGGAGCAGACAAGGGTCGACCTTGCCAATGTGCTTGGACGAGCTACGCCCGACGTCAACGTTCTCTTGGACGCACTGCAGGCGACGCTCGACTTCGAGGCAGCCTTTGCGCGCCGCTTCAACATGCCGGTGAGCTTACAGAGGCCGGTCATAGCTGACTTCAGTTTGAGGACGTGACTGCTGGCGGCTTGAATCCGTCGTCATCCAGTACCAAGTGGACGATCTCGACCATCTTCGATTCTCACTTTGGCACCTACGTCGATGCGCAGGACAAGGCGTTGTCGAGATGCTCTTGCAGTACCGAGGAGCACGGTCGCGATCCAGCCTGGAAGGGACATTACAGGAGACCGAAACAGCTGGCCCGACAATCCTACCATCATCCACGAGCTCTTCTACTTCTATGGCCAGACCTTGGAACAGTGCAGCAAGTACACCAACGGCGAGCCGATGCAGAAGCTCTCCAAGATCTTCGCCAAGTGGCTCAAGATCTACAACGACGACGTCCTCCTCGCCGGCCTCAAGAAAGACCCATTGCCAATCCGGCGGTCGGTCGAGGGACGGTCCAACTTGTCGAGGTCAAGACAGCGTGCATGGTGCTCAACACGGCCGAGTACTGCTACAACACATCACTTCAGCTCGAGACAGGTTGAAAGACAAGGTCAAGGACGAATTGCGGGATCCGTCACGTTCCAGGCGAGCGCGACGCTTTCACGCTACCATGGCGCAGTGTATCGCCACGATCTGCGCGAGCTGGAGATGGCTTGCGACCCAGCATTTGCGGCTATTCTCAAGACACCATGGCGCGATCTCGAGAATGTCTCTGGGCGGTCTGCCTATATCGTCGATCTGGTTGGGAGTATCAAGGAGGTTGCCGAGTGCGTCGGACGCGCATCGAGTCGAAGAAGTACATCCGCAACTTCGCCGACAAGGCCGTGGGCCTAGTCATCGCACGCTTCACCCAGGCCGTCATCAAGTCTCGGCCACTCAAGAAGATCGGTGCCGAGCAGGTAAGCTAATGACCGCATCGTGACAGCTGACATCAGATTCTCCTCGACGTCCAGGCTGTCAAGGCGTGCCTCCTCGACTTGCCAGAACCACACCCCGAGAACTCGACGAACGGGTACACGAAATACGTGACCAAGAACACGGGCCAGCTCGAGACTATGCTCAAAGTCATCCTCGCGCCGGACGACCCGCCCGAGGGCTTCGTACAGAACTACTGTCTCTCATCGGCGACCGGTCTTTCACAAACTTCCAGAAGGTGAGTTGACGTTGCACCCGAATTCAGCTCACACCAGATCCTCGATCTGAAGGGCACGGCGCGGGCGATCAGCAGAAGCTCGTCGACATCTTCCTCTCCGTCACGGCTCGCAGGACGGGTTGTCGGATACGAGCTTCCTGACGCACTCGATATGGACCCGGGGAACGAGCGCTCGCAGCATCCCCAGCTAGCCCTGCGCTGCACCAGATTGGGGCAGTGGCGTCCTCCTCGCTCTTGGCGCGGAGCGTAGCGAGACTACTCGCCTGACGGAAGCCGAGCGGAGACGCCGAAGGCGTTTGGCGACTTCCGCCGGTTTGTGTCCACATTCGCGACCAAACGCGACGGGTACATGTAGCTCAATTAGTTGTAGCGGAGCAGAACATCTAGACTGCCGCAGCTGCGGTTCGCCGGCTGGCTAGAGACAGGCCGATGCATGCAGTAATGTGACAGGTGGCATGGCCTGGGGTATCGGTATCGCGTACAAGTGATGGGGTACAGCTCGCAACTCGCTCTCCTCTCCCGCAGCAAGATCTCAGTACGGCTTCTCTCCGCCCAAGAGCTGCTTGCGGCGTCGGCGAGGGCGGTTCTGCGTCTCGCCTGGTGGCCGCGTGCGCCCAGAGCTGAAGCCGTAAGGTAGTTCCTGCTGTTAGCTCGGTGATTCAGAGGTTGCTCACTTGTAGTACGAATCGTCCAGCTCGTTGTTGAAGTATGTCGAGCGTATCCTGAAGAAGACGGCGGCGGTGAGGAGCGAGTCGAGCCGGCCTGGTGCTGCGGTCCTATCCGCTGCACACCGAGGCTCTCGCGATCTCCTGCAGTCCTCCGCGCAGCGTCTTGACGGACGCACGACATGCTTGATGTCAGATACAGGGAACCACACGAAGAGGAGGTCGAAGAAGTCCTTCTCAGTCGCAGGCAGCGGCTCGCACGTAAGGATGCGCAGCAGATATCCGAAGTCGTATCCCCTGATCGTCAGCTACTCCCCTTCACTCGGCACATACGAGTGGAACGAGACCCATTTGACGGTAGGGAAGAGCACCAGTCCAGAAGTCACAAGGAGCTCGCCAAAGTACTCGACGTCAATCCCGTCCTCCTCGTTGCGCTTGAAGTCGATACCCGAGTTCTTGAGCAGCTCGATCGACTCGGGTGCGTACATGTCGTCGCTGCTGTTAGCTGTCAACTCAACTGGCAGCTCACGTGAGGTTGAACTGGAAGTTGAACTGCCACGTCATGCCTTCTGACGTGTTGCCCTCCTCGTCGCAAAGTGTCACCCCAGCTGGATGATCTTGAGCATGTCGACATTGCACCGCATCGTCTGATAGTGGTAGTCGGAGCCCGTCTTGAATGTTCCGATGGGCGAGCGACGATACCGGGGAACTCGGTGTCCTATTGTCAGCTACGTCGCTTAAAAGCTCGTGCGTACCATCGAGATGAAGGGGTATGGTCGACGGCGGCGCGAGGGCCGAAATTCAACCTCGAGGTTGTCGGCCCATACCTGGACGTCAGCGGATGGGAGGAGAGAAGGAGGCGGCATACCTCGTGGATGCCGTAGTCGGGCTGTCTCTGGAGGAGACCATGGTGTGCGGCGTGGAGAGCTTATGTGCCACTCAGATGGTAGGAAAGAGTGGTCCGAGGACGAAGAAAGTGTGCTTGTGATGATAGGAGGTGGATGTGGATGTCATCAACAGCGAGCGTGAGCGACGAGTAGCCAAACCCATCTAGGTGCCTGGGTGAAGCCGTGGGTGACCGCCGAATTTGATTCCGTCCCGATTGTGGGGTGCCCAGTCGACCCTACCACCTCATTTGGACACGATTACTGGGAGATGCTCGATGACGACGACCTCTCTCCAACGACAATCTCCCATCATAGCATCTCGTCTCTCGTCTTTCTTCAACCCTCTCCTTCACAGCGCACAGTTCTCGCCCTCCTCTTCCATCTTACCTCTTGCGCTCCCTATTGCCTAGCCCGCTTCCAATATGGTACGCCGCGCTTGACGTCCACTGCACAGCCCACGCTCACACATTCAGGCTATCGGCAAGAAGGGCAAAAGGTCGGCGGCCTGCTGGCCAGCAGTGGCGTCAGAAGCCTCAAAAGGTCGCAAAGGTGGGTTCATGCT
This sequence comes from Cutaneotrichosporon dermatis, assembly GCA_020011015.1. NCBI lineage: Eukaryota > Fungi > Basidiomycota > Tremellomycetes > Trichosporonales > Trichosporonaceae > Cutaneotrichosporon > Cutaneotrichosporon dermatis. The sequence continues at coordinate 539,427 of JAIGNX010000002.1, read as the reverse complement.
CTAGCTGTGCTAACCCCAGGCCGACTGGTCCGAGGGCTTCACGAAGAAGAAGACTGCCGGTGTGCAGGACATGACGCTTCTGAGTACCATCACCAACGAGGCTATCAACGAGAACCTCAAGCTCGCTTCCAGAACCAGGAGATCTACGTGAGCTATACTGAGTCCGAGAGGTAGCTCACTGCCAGACATACATTGCCATGTGCTCATCTCGTCAACCCATTCCGCGGTGAGTTGCACCGCATTGCTATGGGCGCAGCACACAGCCCAGCTGCGCCTTTCGATCGTAAGACTAACCAACCAGACCTTGGCATCTACACCGAGGCGACATTGCTCGTACCGCGGCAAGAACCGTCTCGAGATGCCACCACACGTCTTCGCCATCGCCGAGTCGCGTACTACGCATGACGACCGAGAAGGAGAACCAATGTGTGATCATCTCGGGCGAGTCGGGTGCCGGCAAGACGGAGGCGCCAAGCGTATTATGCAGTACATCGCTGCTGTCAGTGGGACGAGCGACGGCTCGAGCGGCGGTATCGAGGGTATCAAGGAGATGGTGCTTGCCACCAATCCCTTGCTCGAGTCGTTCGGATGTGCGAAGACGCTGCGTAACGACAACTCGAGTCGTCACGGAAAATACCTCGAGATCATGTTCGACAGCTTGGGACAACCTGTGGGCGCTCAGATCACCAACTATCTCTTGGAAAAGGTGTGCGGGCTGGGCTATGCTGACGAGCAGAACCGTGTGGTTGGACAGATCAAGAATGAGCGCGACTTCCACATCTTCTACCAGCTCACCAAGGCGGCGACACAAGACATGCGGAGTGGTCATATCTGCCGAAGTGCACTGACCGTTAGATGAGTTTGGCCTGCAGGCCCCGAGGCATACGCGTACACGGCCAACAGCAAGTGTCTCGATGTCGCAAGTATCAACGACAGCCACGACTTCACGAGACATTGCGCGCTGGACATCATCGGCTTGTCGAAGGAGGAGCAGACTCGATCTTCCGCGTCCTTGCGACCATTCTCTGGTGGGCAACGTCGAGTTTGTCGAGGGCGACGATGGAAACGCAAAGATCGCCGACCCAGGCGTCACCGACTTTGTCGCCTACCTCATGAACGTCGACGGGGCGGCCGTGCAGAAGGTCTTGCTCACGCGTATCATGGAGACCCAGCGCGGTGGTCGTCGAGGTGAGCTGTTAGAACTGAGTCGCAGCTGACAGCAGGCTCCGTGTATGAGGTGCCCCAGAACGTCCCGCAGGCACGTCTGGTCGTGACGCGCTCGCCAAGGCGCTGTACAACAATCTTCGAGTGGATTGTCTCGCGTGTCAACGTGTCGATGAAGCCCAAGACGACCCACTCCTACGTCATCGGTGTTCTCGACATCTAGTGAGTGCTTGGACTGTTGCTGACAATCAGCGGCTTCGAGATCTTCCAGGACAACAGCTTCGAGCAGCTGTGTATCAACTATGTCAACGAGAAGCTGCAGCAAATCTTCATCGAGTTGACCTCAAGGCCGAGCAGAGGAGTACGTCCGCGAGCAGATCAAGTGGACTCCTATCAATGTGAGTGGATCTTCGTCTGGCTTCGCTGACGAACAGTCTTCGACAACGCCGTAGTGTGCGACCTGATCGAGGGCAAGCGCCCTGCAGGTATCTTTGCTACGCTCAACGATGCAACCGCACGGCCCACGCCGACCCATCGGCCGCGGACAACTCGTTCATCCAGCGTTCCGGCATGCTTTCGTCAAATCCCAACTTCGAGTCGCGCGGCAACAAGTTCCTTATCAAGCACTACGCCGGCGACGTGCTCTACAATTGCGGGAATGACCGACAAGAACAAGGACCAGCTGGCAAGGACATCTCGAGCTCATCGACCGCAGTGGTGACTCTTCCTTCACGTCCTCTTCCCCGAGAAGATCGACCACGACTCTAAGCGTCGTCCACCAACTGCGGTGACAAGATCAAGGTGGGTTAGATAGTTACAGGGTTGGCTAACATACAGCAATCGCCAATGAGCTCGTCACCAACCTCATGCAGTGCCAGCCCACTACATCCGCACGATCAAGCCGAACCAGCACCGCTCGCCGACCGAGTACGACGACAAGGCGATTCTGCACCAGGTCAAGTACCTGGTCTGCAGGAGAACATTCGCGTCCGTCGTGCCGGTTTCGCCTACCGTGCAGAGTTCCAGAAGATGGTCGAGCGCTTCTACCTCCTCTCGCCCTCGACTCGTACGCTGGTGACTACATCTGGGACGGCGATGCCCGCTCTGGTTGCGAGCGTATCCTCACCGACGCGCGTATCGCCAAGGACGAGTGGCAGATGGGTGTACCAAGGCGTTCATCAAGAACCCCGAGACTCTGTTCTACCTCGAGGGCGAGCGTGATCGCTACTGGCACACGATGGCCGGCGCATTCAGCGTGCATGGCGCGCATACGTCGTCGCAAGCACGAGGCTGCGACAAGATCAGCGCTTCTGGCGTTCGCAGAAGGAGAACTCGTGTATGCCCAGAAGCGTGACTACGGACACCAGGTCCTCGCCGGCGCAAGGAGCGCCGCCGCTTCTCGTTGCTGGTATGCGCAAGTTCATGGGTGACTATCTCGACGTTGGTGGCCGCTCGCCTCAGGAGAGCTCTGCGCAATGCTGCGGAATTCTGGTGCCGAGACGGTTCTCTTCAGTGCGCGTGGCGAGATCTCGTGTCAAGCTTGGCCGTTCGTCCAAGCTTAGTCCACGTTTCCTGATCATCACGACAAGGCGTTCTACATTGTCGTCACGATGTCCAAGGACGGCAGGTTTCCACAACGCTCGAGCGCAAGATCCACTCGTCACCATCAAGGGCATCTCGATGACCACTTGCGCGACGACTTCTTGTGCTCAATCTACCGCCCAACGAGGAGGGCGACCCAGTCCTCACCTGTGCTCTCAAGACGGAGCTGACATGTGTATCCTCACGAGACTGGTGGCAGTGTCCCTGTCAACATGGGCCAGTGATCGAGTACTCGAAGAAGAAAGGCAAGAAGGCGCAGATCAAGGCTGTCAAGGGCCGGTACTGGCGACGCGTGTACAAGTCGCACACTATCACTGTCGGACCCGGCGAGCCGCCCAACAGCGTCTCGAACCCCATGCCACCCGCAAGCCCAAGGCGAAGAAGGCTGCGAAGGCTGCTCCTGCCGCCATGGCTGGTCGATCGCAGAACCGCCCTCAGGCGCGTGCTCTGCCGGGCGCTGCCAAGCCTCTGCACCCTCTGGCATTCCCGCCGCTGCACCGGCGGCGGCTGTCAAGGCAGCGCCCGCTGCTCCCCCGCGCCCAAGGCTCCGACCGGCTTCGGTGCGCCCAAGACGCCCGGAGCGTTTGGTGCTCCCGCTCCCAAGCCCCTACTGCCGGCGAGGAGCTCCTCCACCCCGCCTCCACCGCCTCCTCCACCCCCGCCGCCCGGCTGCGCCGCAAAGGAGATGTACCGCGCACTCTACAACTTCGCGGGACAGGAGGGCGAGATGAACCTGACCAAGGGCGACGAGGTCGAGGTCAAGGAGAAGGACGACAACGGATGGTGGATGGTGGTCAAGAACGGCGCAGAGGGCTGGGCGCCGAGCAACTACCTCAAGCTGATCGAGCAGCCGGCCGCGCCTCCTGCGCCTCCTCCTGCGCCCCGGCGTCCCCCGCCGCGCCCACGCCGTCGCAGCCGCAGAGCGCGCGCGGCTCCGTCGCGGCCGACGCGCTGGCGGCGATGCTCTCGAACCGCGGCTCGATGAACGGCGGTGGGGGAGCACCGCGGCATCTGGGTCGCCCAACTCGTCCCCTGGCTCCAGTCGCCCTTCGAGCGGGATGGGCTCGCGCGGCCCGCCCCCCGCGACCAAGCCCAAGCCGATGGTGCCGCCCAAGCCCGGATCCAAGCCGGCCTTCGGCGGAGGCGGCAAGCCTCCCGTGCCGGGCGCGTATAGGTCGTCGCCGCCCAGCGGCGCCGACACCCCGAGCGGCGGTGGCAGGCAGGCGCCAGCCGCGCCGGGCGGACAGATGGACCTCGCGGCGGCGCTCATGAAGCGTGCCCAGCAGGCGCGCGGCGAGTAGGGATAGATTGTACCAGTAGAATGATGCGAATGCTATGAGAGGCTAGTGAGCGCAGCGAACGGTGCCGGGGGCGTTGAAGTCGGCGAGTTAGGAGCGAATCGATTGTGCGAGGTCGGAACGGGCGGCTTTCATGAGTCATCAGTGGTGTAGATCGCCCCCATCAGTAACCACTTGTGGTGGAAGAGTGCAGTGTTGAGCCCGCCCAACTTGAATGGGTATCTATGCATGCATGAACTGTGCTTTGGGTCTATGCTGGTGGTAGAGGTCGTGGAGAGGATGATCTGGAGTCAGCTCTTGTTACAAAGATGAGCTGCAGGGAAGTAAAAGAGAAGACGGGATGGGCCCTGCGAGAACAGCCAGCCTGAACTGGAGCCGTTGGATAAGTGGCAAGCGCGGAGCTTGAACTCCCACATCTGCGGATGGCTAGGCGCTGTGCGAGCTCTCTCCAATGCTCGCAACGAGCCCGCTGTGCAAGGCGCTCCAGCTCTGCCTCCTAGTTGCTCTCTCTCCGCGCCTCACGACCTGCTCGCACGCTGCGCGTACTCGCAGCGCTACTCACCACTCGTTGGACGGCCGGGTCCACTCGTAGTTCCATCCCTTCCCCCTGCTGTCGACTGGGACCCACGCCTCGCGGGGCACGATACCCTCGGGCCGGGCCTCGAGCCACCTGCTCTCGGTCGTCTTCTTCTTCCCCTGCGCGATCCCCTGCTTGGCCGCGGCGTACGCAGCCGACGCATGCGCCATGCGGACCATGGCGCGGTCATACACTGCGCGCGGCAGCACGCCCTCGCCAATCTCCCCCAACGCGAGCCCCTCGCCGTCCCGCTCGTCCTCGGGCTTCGGTGGTCCGCGGGTGAGCGCGTCGAGCTCGGCACACGCCTCCACCATCGCCGCGTACTTCGCCCCGAGCTCTTCGGCGCGCGCGGCGCGCTCCGCGCGGCGGCGGAGGTTCCACGCGCGCTCGATCGTCTCGTGCGCCTCGGCCGACGGGACGACCGCGCGCAGACGCCGCTCGTGGTCCGGGTGCCGCGAGCCCATCGGCGAGGCGGAGGTCGGCGCGACGCCGTCCTTCGGGTAGAGGGCCGCGCGGATCACCTCCATCTTGCCCTCGGTGGGCGTGGCGTTGGCGTTGAAGGCTGCGCCGCGCGACAGGCGCACGGTGGCGGGCGCGAGGCGCGCGCGCGACGAGGAGGCGAGCATCGACATCGCTGTGGGTGTAGGGTAGGGTATGTAGCTTGGAGGTCGTCGTCGCTGGCCGTACGTAGAGATGAGCAGGCGGAAACCGAAATCTCAGCCGGAGGCCGGCGATAAGGCGTTTTGGAGGTGTGGCACCCTCCGGGCCACGTGGGATGACGCCATGAATGGACTCGCGGGCTCGGGGACCGGTGATCGGCACGACCCTCCGCGTTCACTCAACGCGCTCTCTTTGCCTCGGACTGGCTACAACCTGTCAGTTAATCCATCCAACGCGCTGCCACGCCGTAGCCCGAGAGGGCAGAGGGGTCCCAGACGGGCCAGATGTCACAAATGTCCTGTATCAGTCACGTTTGCTCGCTCACTCGTTCTCTCCCTTGCTCATCCACAGCAAGCTTCAGTCATCATGTTCGCAGGCCTCAAGACCGGAAACAACCTCTCGCTCTACGCCGTGCCCGCGGCGTACGTCCTTGGGTGAGTCTGGGCGAAAGTTGTGGTCAGGAGGCGGGATGGGCTGTATGTCTCCTCCACTTCCGCTCCGCTGCAGCCCTCCATCCCAGCTATCCTCCTAGCTGCCTTCGATCCCTAGCTTCGTGGCCGTAGTAGGGATGAGCTCACTAACCACAGCCTCGCGCCGCACTTCTACGCTATCGCGCTGCTCAACTTGAAAAAGGCGCCCGGTGCCCGCGGCTTCGACTTCTCGGTACGTCCACCCGCCGCTGTGGTGGTGGCGCGTGCGTGAACTTGAGCACACGACTGATCGCAGAACCCGCACAACATGGCCGAGATCGTCGCCGAGTCCAAGCTCTCCGCCAAGGACCAGGACCACTACAACCGCGCCGAGAGCGCGAGCCAGAACTGTCTTGGGTGAGTTGCGTCTGTGTTGTACCCTGGCTCAAGGGCGGCGCTGTGCGGACCGGCCTAGATGCCGGCGTTGGCATATCTCCGTCCGAGAGACAACGAGAGCGGAAGTGGTGGGAGGGATGAACGAGAGCCAGAAGGAGAATGGCCGAACGACGGCGCCTCTCTCCGCCTCCGCCTCCGCCTCCGCTTCGCTCGCTGCACGAGCACTCGCTTACGCTTGCCAGCTCCGTCGGCCTGTTCGCAGCCTCCATCGTCATCGGAAACTACGCCCGCCTGCCCACGCCCTTGCTCAACCGCGTCGCGGGCATCTACCTCGCCGGCCGGACCGCGTTCACCTTCATGTACATCCTCGGCACGAACAGTGAGTCGGCCTTCCCTCTCCACCGCGCTCGACATGCTGTCTCGTGAAGGCGTGCTGATACCAGACGCCGCGGGGATCGCGCGCATGGCCATCTGGCTCGCGGGCTCGTTCACCGCCCTCAGCCTCTGGGTCGAGGCCGGCGACAAGATGAACTCGCTCCTGCCAGCCTAATCTTGGACGTCCATATGAAGAATGAAACGTAGTAATACATTGTCGAGTTACAAGCGCCGGCGCGCCGGCGTGTCAAGTGGTCTTGTCTAGTTGTCGCTTGTCGAGGTTACAACTCCTGCTTGGGCGCGGTGCCGTTGGCCTCGGTCCTGTCCCTGTCGCTCGCTCCCTGTTCAGCTCCTGTTCCTCGTTGTGCCTCCTCCTCAGCCGCTAGCTCGCCCTCCACCGGCGCTGGGTCTGAATGGGCGGCCGCCTCAGTGGCAGCTGCAGATTCGGCCGCTGCCTCAACCACAGCCGGCGCCGCTTCATCCCCCGTGCCAGCCGCGGTCGCGGGCAGAGCCTCAGCTCCAGCCCCGGCCCCAGCGTCGACGCCTCCCTCCCAGCTGCTCGTTCCCTCAACCACGGCCTCCATGTCTCCTGCAGCCCCAGTGCACTCCCCAGATCCTGCGCCCGAGTCTCCTCCAACGTCAGTCCGCTCTCCAGCTCCAGCCTCGTGTCCTTCTCCAGTTCCTTCTCCAGTCGCAGCTTCAGTTCCGGCCTCGTGTCCTTCTCCCGACCCTTCTCCGGGCCCGCCCTGGCCCCCCACACTCAATCCCCCCGCGCCATTCGCCATTCCAGACAGGCCCGCGACCGGTCCCTGGCTGTTCTCACCCTCGCCTTCGCCGTCCTCGTCGAGTCCGACCGGGTGATGCCGCCGTTCTGGGAGTGGGATGTCGGGGAATGCGTCCGAGATGCTGTCGGCCAGTTGTCGGCGGAAGGACTGGGGTTAGCAAAGCGAGCCCTGAAAAGAGACATAGGGAAAGGTAGGGGGCTCAGATGGACAGATCATGTGGTGTGCATGCCCAACGTTTGATGCTAGTTGGATTTGGATGGCCCGTATGCTATCCACGCCAACGCCACTCACCTCGAGACCCAGCACGCGCCCGAGGGCATACTGGTTCTCGCCAGTTGCGCGCGAGATGGCCGTCTTGGTGTACTGGTGGGGGTTCTTGTACTTGTCGACGTTTCTGGTGTCAGCTCGGCCAGAGGAGTATTGGGCCCAGCAGACTGAGCGATGCGCAATGGTCATCGTCGAGCCAAAGGGTCGCAACACCACGCCCGCGCGCGTACTCGATGTCTATACCGACACTCACTCAATGATACTCCGTGGCACCGAGTCCGTGACATGCGGCGCGATCGCAGCGAGGTTGGCGAGTGCAGCGTTGACCTTTGCTCTGCTGTTAGCAAGTGAAGACTACGGCTGGATCGATCTGCCCCTCCACAGCTGCCTCCCATCACCTCGTGCTCGCTCTCGGTCCCCATTCCGCTGCTCGTGGGCAGCTCATCTCATACACCGTAAGGGGATGGAAGTAGATCACCAAGTAGCGCGCGGCGACGTTGCAGATGTAAACTTCTCGGACGCACAGCCAGCTTCACCGCTGCCTGCCACCCGTTCCTCCGCTCCCTGCTTTCCTCTTCAGCTCCGACTCTGCCCAGATCCACCAAACATTGGTCCTCTCCACGCTCCCAGACCTCCTCCACTCTTCCACTCGCTGCGCTCGCGGGATGCATGCGGGCGACTCACAAATATCCCGGCACAGCATCCTCCATCCCCTGCCCCACTTCGCCGGCGCACACCTCCATCTCGTACAGGTCCTGCGCGAGCGCTTGCAGGTCTTTCTCGAGTTCGGCGCGCACGCGCGCGGGGTCGGGCTCGCCGTTCCCCGACGCGGGGAAGGGGGAGGGGGCGGGCGAGGGAAGGTGGGGTGGCGCGTGGGACATGGCGGTGGTAGGGGCTATGTGTCGCCGATGTATGCGGCGGTCGATGGACTACCAGTCGTGGGAGGTCAAGGGATGAGATGATAGAGTAGGTAGAAAATCTAGAGGGGATGTGATGGTTGGAGTGATGGAGAGGCAAACAAAACAGAAGCAAGCGACGAGGACGGATTGTCACCGATCTCCACTGATCGGCCAACTCGGCGGCGAACTTCGCAATCTCCACCTCCATCTGAGATTACTCAATCCACTTCCGCCCACTTCACTCCTCCATTTTCTTCACTCTCTATCTGTTAATCTTACAAAATAACGGAATGACAATCCCCGCCAAGCTCAAACCCCCATCGCCGACACGCGCGCTCGCCTCCCTCTCGCTGGAGGACAGGCCCGAGGCGCCCGCGCGGAAGAGCGCCGAGGCGGTCCGCGACGACGAGCTCGAGGCGTTCCGCCGCGCGTGGCGCGCCGAGGTCCAGGCGAAGAAGGAGGTCGAGGTCGATGCGGGCGGCGTGCTGTGGAAGAGCAAGGGCGACGACGAGAAGCCCAAAGAGGAGGCTGAGACGAAGGCAGAGGCGAAGGGCAAGGGCAAGGGCAAGGGAGAGGAGGCTGAGTCATGGCCCGAACCGCTCTCCCCTCGTTCAGCGAGGGCCGCCGTGCCGACCTCGCCGATCAAGGCGCTCCGCTCCCGCTCGCCCGTCAAGCCCGCACCCTCAGCGGCGCATGTACCCCACCGGCCGCGCTCGCCCGTCAAGCAGCCGCAGCCCAGCGCCCGCTCACCGACCAAGGCGACGTTCAAGCCGGTCAAGCCAGCGCCCTCCGCCCGCCCCTTCCCCTCAACCGCCGCCCACCCACCTCCCGTCCCGGACGCCTCAGAGCCGGCCTCTGAGCCGACCTCAGACTCGGACGACACCATGCCGTTCCCGCAACGCAAGCGCGGCGGCGACGCCATCGCGCTGTACACGCGCGCGGTCGAGGCCGAGCAGGGCGGCCGCCTCTCCGACGCTCTGCACCTATACCGCCGCGCGTTCCGTGCCGACGACAACGTCGACCGCCTGTACGCGCTGACGCTGCGCAAGGCCGAGGCGGAGCGCGAGCGCATCGCCGCGACGGCCGCGAAGGCGGAGGAGGTCGGGGAGGTGGCGGCTACCCTGACGACGGCGGACATTGTGGATCCTTCGGCGCCCGAGCTGCCCGAGTACACGTTTACGCGCGAAGTCCAGGTCCACCCCGACTACGAGAAGGGCGCGGTTGGGCGTGTCGGCGCGAGCCGCCTCACGGGACTGCTGGAGCGCCGCGTCGGCGTCCCTCCAGAAGACACCGACACAGCAAACGGAGACACCAAGGCGCAAGATGCGCACTTCGATCCCGCCGCGTCGTTCCGCGCGGCCGACCCCGCCCAGCCCACCCCGATCGCGTCGCTCCCCGCCGAACTCCTCGACCGCGTCCTCTCCTTCCTCGACGTGATTGGCGTCGAGCGGTTCGCGCTGACGTGCTGGCGCGCACGCCTGCTCACGGCCGACTGCGGAGTGTGGCGGCGCCTCGCGGAACGTATCTACTCCCCGCCGATGGTTCCTGAGATCGGCGCGGGGCGGGTGCTGGCTAGGAAACACCGGGATGAGTGGCGCACCACGCTCGTCGAGGAGGAGCGGCTGAGGATGGACGGGTGCTATATTTCCGTCTGCCATTATATCCGCCCGGGCGCGGGTGAGCAGTGGGTCACGATTACGCATATGAGTGAGTGCTAGGCGCCTGGGGGTGGAGGGGTGGACGGCGGAGGACGGAGGAAGTGGGGGCGGAGGTGGGATGGGGATGGTGGAAGGGATGGGGGCGGAGGGGATGGAAGAGCGGTGGAAGGGAAGTGTGGGGGAGAGGCAATGGAGGGAGGCTGCAGGACGCTGGAGGAGAGTCCACGGCACAGCGCTCACGGCAGTCACGTACCACCGCTTCCTGCGGTTCTACCCCGACGGGCACGTCATCTCCTTCCTGACGACGGACCACCCGTCGGACGTCGTGCCGCTCCTCAAGCCGACGCTGCGCGCCAAGGGCCTGCATTTCGGGCGGTGGCGCCTTATCCGCGCCGAGGACGACAAGGGGCGCAAGCGGCCGCGCGTGCTCGTCACCGACCTCGTCGAGCCGGGCTCGGACGCCAAGTACGAGTTTGAGATGGAGCTCGGGCTGCGCGAGACGGGACGCGGGCGGTGGAATAAGCTTGACCTGCACAGTTACTCCAGCATCAACCTCGCCACAGGGGAGAGTCTGGGGTTGAGTCTCAAGCATCAGAAGCCGTTCTATTTCTCAAAGTGAGTTCAAGGCGGGAGCTGAGCTGACAGGACAGAGTGCGGTCGTACAACCCGCCGTTCTAATGAACTGGACTTGGCACACGACACAATCATCATCCATAGATCACAGGAATGTATTACTTGGCATGTACAGTATAAGCCCTGACAGAGGAGGCAGAGGATGGTATTGTTGGGGAGGAGACGCCGATCAGGCATGACCACCTTGCGGCTACTTCTCTCTCGGGAACAGGTCGCCAAACCAGTCGTCGAACAGAGCGTCAGACTCCTGTTGGGCCTCCTCAGCGGGTTCGACTGGTCCAACACCTGTATTCGACGCACGCACGACTGTCGTCAGTATAAGGTCAGTGTGTGAGCACTCACGCTCGTCGTAGCCGGGGATGTCTTCAAGGCGCGGGCGATTAGGGTCTGCCGCCGCCTTGTCTCCGGAGGCGTGGCTAGCCGACTCGCTGTTCTTCTCGCGGCTACCGTTGTCTGCCTCTGCACGAGTCTTGTGCCTTGCCGAGCGGCTCGACTTGTTCTGGTTGGCAGATGAAGGCGTAGCCCATTTCGGTGCCTTGCGTGTTGGCTCGCTGTGCTCCTCCATCTTGCGTTTCGTTCTCGTCGGCACCCGATCGCCCATGTCGATGAACCCATCCTCCTCGTAGTCATCTAGTTCTCCCTCCTCGGCCTCGTCATCGTCGATCGCCTCGTCGTCGATAAAGGCGCTTCTCGCTAATGCCAGCTTGCGACTCTTCGGCTTCTCCGCCTTCTTGCTGCGGCGACTGCCCTTGTTGCTCTTCTTGGCTCGTGGCGCAGTGAGGTCGATGAGCTCGTCGTCGTCGCTGAGCAACTCGATGTCTGAGTCTTCTCCTGGCAGGAACAGAGGACTCTTCGAGCGCCGCGGGGAGCCCAATGTGGTCTCCGACTGAGGTGACTTGCGAGCAGTCTCGCCTCCCTTCTGCTGTCAGCATTACACTTCATGCGAATACAAGGGCAAAGTCCAGGCTCAACCGGAACTCACTAGACGCGCCACAATGTCCTCCGGCTTGGGGAACTCCTCTGCGGGAATGCGAGGCTGGTACTCGAACGTGCGCGACAAGCCGCTCTTCTCCTCAACTGCATGGTTAGAACACTGCCAACATAATGACTCACCTCCTGCAACACAAACCACCTTCTCCTCAGGATCGTAGAGCGTCACCTCGATGGGGAACTCGCGAACGCGGTCATTCAACTTGCTTGTACTGCGGTCAGCATTGGCCGTCTCGTAAGATGCGCACTTGATTGAACGGTAATCAAGGAAGCGGTTGTCCTTGGAGCTGAGCGTGAGGATGATCAAGTTGTAGGTGATTTTGCGGCGGTTCTGAGTGGTTAAGCGATAACCACTACCTTTCGCCTGGGGCACTTGATGCACCAGCTGCCCCGAGTTCTTGATCTGCAGACGGAGATGAATTGTTGGGAACCCGTTCTCGTCCTTCTCAATGCCTTCCTCGCTGTACCAGTCAGCAGACTGGCGACTGGCGAAACTCACAAGAACTCAATGGTAAAGCGTGGGAAGGCCAAAGCGCGCTCAATGACCTCAGACCCGAAGGGCGGGTGTCGATTGAGCCACATCTCAATGCGTCCAGGGTCAAGCTTGACGAAGTCGTCAAAGGCTGATGTCAGCTCGGGCGAGACTACTTCTTAGCTCACATGAAATGCCATTGGAGGCCAGCACGGTGATAGACTTGGGACCGATCTTCTCAATCTGCCGGAAGATGGTTGGCGAGTCCTCCCATGCCTTGCCATTGACCGTGTGAAGCAGCTCAAGCGCAGCTAGCGCTGCTCCGCCGTACTTCCTGTGACAGGCAACGGCGAAGATGGCGCGTGCGATGCGAGGCGCCGCGTTGAAGATGGTCACCTGGGTCTGCAGTGGCGAAGTGTTCTCCGTCTTGGCGGTGAAGTCTTCCAAGCTCACATTACCGAAAGCAACTTGAAGCAGCAGGAATACCTTGTCAGCGTACGTCTTTGCCTGGTCGAGATTGAACCGAATCTCTGGACTGATTCGAAGCTTGTTGAGAAACTGAGTGTTAGCTGTCGACAACTGGCCACGGCTTACCGCTCCTTCGCCCTGCCGGATCCGGAGGCTGGAGAACTCGGTTGCCCCGGCCAGAATCTCGAGCACTTCGCGCATGCCAGAATTCTGGTCCATGGTGACGATGTGGCACATCTTGGTGTGTCAACAATGCCTCGTTTGGAGGCACTTACTGTCTTGTAAGAGATGAAGTGTTGGCTCATCACCTTGCCCAAACTCGTCGGGATAAGCTCTTTGGGCGTGTTCCCCTCCTCTGTCTGTTCTTTGATAATGTCCGGGTCATCGGTGACAAACTCATGCTTCTTCAAGTCCAGCACAGCGTTCTGTCCATCAGCTCAAGATCAGGCAACAGTACCAACCTCAACGAAACGGTCGAGAGTCACATCCCAGCTCTTGGAGTGATCCTTGACCATCGTGCCCTGGTAATGCTTGGGATTCTGGCGAATGCGAATGCTGAGGAATGTTCTGCGGTCAGCAGCCTCGCCAACGGACTTTCTTACCCTCGGAGCCAGTCTTGTCCGTTCTGAAGCGAACCAATGGTGCCCAGACCAATCTCACTGTTGATGTCTGTAGGTGTCAGATGTGCCTGTACTGCAACTTACGCTCAGTGAGATGCAGGTGAAGGCAACTTTCGAGGATGGTCTTTGAGTGCATCATGGCCTGGTACTTATGCAGCTTGGTTCGGTTGCACATGATCTGCTTTGTCAGAGAGTTCGACAGGGCGTGCGTCCGGGAACTCACGACCACGGTACCGCTGGTATCGTACTGAGGACGACCGGCACGTCCCATCATCTGCTGGATGTCGATATCGCTATACTCGCGGAATCCCTGCCCTGCCCAGCAGGACGTGCCCTTGATAACAACGAGATGAGCTGGGAGGTTAACACCGACAGCCAGTGTCTGGGACGTCAGCCATGAGTTGCGTCGACGAACTCACAGAAGTCGCGATGAGCAGGTGCAGTTTGGATTCGCGGAAGCCCTGCTCAATGTTGCGGCGGTCGAGAATCTCGAGGCCAGCGTGGTGAACTGCAATCCCCATCTCAGTCCACTTCTGCACCTTGGCATCCTTCAGGTCGAGGCGGCGACTGGCGCATTAGCTTCACACCAGTGTGGGAGACACGAACTTTTCACTCGAGTCCCACGGAAGTCGCTGGCGATTGTTGAGGGCGTTCTGGTACTCCTTGTAGATGTGCTCGGCGGTGGCTTGGCAAGCTTTCAGTCAGCACTCAACTGCAGACCATGCTCACCTTTGCGTGTGGGGCAGAACACCAGAGTAGGAAGGCCATCGCTGTAGCGGTTAAGGACCGCGAACAACTCCTTGTCCAGCTTGCCACCCAACGCAAACTCGTTGGGGGAGTCTGTACCAATGGCATGCATCTTGAGAGGAACGGGGCGGAACTCGTTGTCGAACTAATATCGTCAGCTTTGGGATGAGATGCAGCCTCACCTTGAAAACGTGAGCCTTTGGAATCTGCTCAATGTCGTCGTACACAGGAGGTGGTGTCGGCTCGTCATCGTCACCGACGCTGTCGATTTCTGCAATCTTGTTCTGCTCCTTGTTCCCAATCCACCGAGCAACATCATCAATATTGGGAACCTAACGTCAGCCAATGGTAGGGATAGTTGTGCTTACAGTTGCGGACACGGCCACGAAACGAAGAGCGTCACCTCGTTTCTTCATGCGCGACACGACCACTTCCAGTGTGGCACCTCGCTCCTCATTGAGGATGTGGATCTGGGTTTCAGCGAGCCACCTCCACGTACTCTTACCTCGTCGATCATCATGAGACAAAGTCGGCTTTGGATGGAGGACATGGATGCACGACGAGTGACTGAGTCCCACTTCTCAGGCTGCCAGTGAGCTAGCGAATCCCAGCAAGTAGCTTACAGTTGTGACAATGAGGTCAACATTCTCAGTGTACTTGTGGATGTTGAACACCTCGGTATCGCCGGTGAGCTCAGAACCTTGGCTAGTCAGTTCATGGCGCAATGTCAACCTACACAGCACGTCGAGACGCTTGAAGCGCTCCTTCCAGTCATTGACGCGTTCTGAACAGAGAGCCTGAGGTGAGCACAACAACCAGATTCCGACACACCTTCGTCGGGGCCATGTAGATCGCCAGTGGAGTGAACGCCGAACTCTTGAACTGGAGCATTCGGAGGAACGCCAGCTCGAATACCGTCGTCTTACCGGAGCCAGTCGGTGCTGGTGGTCGTCAGCTTTACCGAGCAGCCTAGACTCACCTGAAACGACCATGTTCTCATCTGTCTTATACGCCGTGTGGAAGATGGTGCTTTGCATCTCGTTGAACTCCTTGAACGGGAATAACTCTCGTTCTTCGGGCGATTCTTGCTCGTTAGAGCAGCCTCTCAATGTGCACCTACCGAGCGCATAAACGGGGACCCGCGGAATCTTCCCCTTTTTGATGAATCGGCTAGGTGCAGACGGATCGGGCGTCTCCACGGGAGTGGGCAAGTCGGCACGCTTGGGCGTCTCCTGTCTGGGCTGAGGCGACGGCGAGGGACCGAGTTTGGGGAAGCGCACCTGCGCTGCTGATGCACAGCGCGACGGAGGGAGGGGCTCCTGATCATGTTCAGGTTGCGGAGGAGCAGCAGCAGGATTGTGATTGAAGTACGGTGAGGTGCGACGCTCAGGAGGCTCAGGCTTCCCAGCCGCTGAAGTAGGTCAGCTACGACAACGATAGTGAACTCACCCTCGAGGTCGTTCATCTCGGCAATGGCAGAATCGATCCACCCATCATCGTCACCAAAGTCTTCCTCGGCGGCTCCTCCTTTCTCTCCGGAAATGCTCTTAGACTTGTGGCCGTTGATCAGGACGGTGGGAGGTGCACCGTTCTGCATGGGGGATGAGTGAGCATAGGGCACAGCGTTGTCAGTGCGTGCAGGACCGAGAGGAGATATAGTCTCCTGAGGGGAAGGGTACTGCTGTTGAGGATGGACGCCGCTGAGCTGAAGGGCGCCACCGATTTGAGTATGTTGGGCGGACGGCAAACCTCCTGGCCCACGAGTTCGTGCGCTGTCTGGGGACGGAAAGCCACTCGGAACTTCGGGAATGGCTCTCAGCTGGCTATGGAAGCCCATGTGGGTACCAGGGAGGAGGTGGCCTGGACCTATGCTGGGATGATAGGCGGAGGGAAGGTTGGACTGTGGCCACATAGTGGGCTCTCCAGCGGGCGGGACGCCCCAACCAGTCGATGATCCTGGCCAAGGCTGGTCTCCAAAGCCGGATGCTGGAGGGCCGCCATTGTTGGTAGCGAGAGGAGAGGAGTTGTTATTATTGGGGAAGTGAGGAGGGACTATGTTGGACGGAGGAGGAAGGGGGGCGAAGGGATCGTAGTCATCGTCCGGGTCTTGATAGGTGCGGCGACTACGAGCCCCGTCCAGCTTCTGGAGGAGGCTGTCGAGATCGACCGACATGAGACGGGCGAGTGTTCTAGTGCCAGTAGCGTCGATGAAGTGAATAGAGTAAGAGATAGTTTGAGTGAATGAGTGAGAGTTGTTGAGGAGAGGGGTAAGTGGGAGGAAGGAAGGAAGGTCGAAATGGCGAAGAAGGTTGGCGATGGGGTTAAGTGGGTGAGTGGTTGAGGAAGGTGACTCAACCTTCACCCAAGGAAGAGGCAGCAGTCAGAGTTACGAGCATCTAGAACTCCTGTCGTATACATTGTGCTACTACTCCTTGATCTCAAAGACAATCTGGGTGAAGTGGTTAGCACATGCACAGGGTCACCGGCACTGAGGACACCACCCACCTTGCCCGAGTTCTTGTTGGCAGCCATCTCCTTCTGGCCCTCAATAACCTCGGTCCAGGGGTACACCTTGTGCACCTCGACCTTCATCTTGCCATCGACAATGTTCTGAAGCGCATGCTCCTTGAAGCTCTGCAGCAGGTCCGCCTGGTACTCGACGGTACGGGAGCGGAGCGTCGAGCCACGCAGCTGAAGGCGCTTGGCAAGGAAGTGGGCGATGTTGGCCTTGTCGACGACGGCACCGGACATGAACGCGAGGAGCACCATCTTGCCGTCGCGGCGCATGACCGAGACGTTGCGGTTGAAGTAGTCCTTGCCGATGAAGTCGACGATGATGTCGACCCCGCTGTCGATTTTCTTGATCTCCTCCTCGAAGTCCTGCGTGCGGTAGTTGATCACGTGCAGGCGGGGGTCGTTGTTCACGAGCTTCTTGAGGAACTCGACCTTCTCGTCCGAGCCGCATGTCGTGAAGACCTTGCCGGCCTTGCCGATCTGGACTGGACGTCAGTGGTGCCACAGAGAGCGAGGGACACGGGGAGATTGTGGGTGACTCACGAGCAAGCTGGATCGCGGCGACACCAACACCGGAAGCGCCCTGCTCGTCAGCAACTGAGCATCATAATGTACCTACAGCATGGATGAGGACGTTGTCGCCCTCCTTCATCCCGGTCTCAAGGAACAGAGCCTGGTACGCTTCCGTCAGTCCCGCACCAAAGTACCACCATCCCGTACTCACCCGTCATCCAGTTCTCAGGCATGGCCGCAGCCTGGACCCACGAGAGCTCCTTAGGTTTGGGGAGAAGCATGACCTCGGGGCTGACAATGTACTCGGCATACGCGCCCTGTCCATCAGCTCCTTCCACCTTTAACTGCATGTCGACAACACAACTCACACCGAAAGCGAGGCCGAACACCTCGTCGCCGACCTTGTACTTCGACGCGCCCTCGCCCGTCTCCGTAACGGTGCCCGAGAACTCGACGCCGAGGATCGTCTTCGAAGCCTGCGGCGGGAGGTTGTACTTGCCCTCGCGCTGGAGCAGGTCCATACGGTTGAGGCCGAACGCCTGGGGTCAGGTCAGTCACCACTTCGCGGCTAAAGCCGAATGCCGAGACTTGCCTCAATCTGGTGTCAGCGATGTCGTGCAGATGGCTTACCTTGACGAGCACCTCGCCCTTCTTGGGGGATGGGGTGGGCTCCTCGCCCAAGTAGAGGTTCTCGACGGGGCCCTTGCCGTCCTTGATGAGTACGCAGCGCATGTTCTCGAGAAGAGAGCGGGAGGTGGAGAAAGATCGGGAGGAGAGGGGGGGAGTAGTGAGAGCGGGCGCGAAGCGGAGTGCGGTTTGCGAGCGGGGGAGGAGGGGCGAGCGGGCTGTGAGGGTACGGATGGACGATGTGATGCCTCGACGAGACATGTTCTGAGAGAGAAAAGTGGGAGTGAGAGTGAGAGCGACAGAAAGTGGATACGGCCGGCCGGCCGTACGTCACTCCTGGATTGCGGGGGATGTGGGGTTCTGCCGCCAGATCAGTCAGCCGGGTAAACCAAAACCGGCTGCGGAACGCTCGCACCCAAGTCCACAGACAAGAATAGAGCAAGTGCATAAAATGATGGTGTTGTGAGTCTATAGTGTCTATAAGATGCAATGCAATACGGCAATGGCAGAACTCTAGTCGCTCTTGCCGTCGAGATGCACGAGAACCTCACCGTTCTCGCCTGCGAGCTTGCCGTCGTCCTGGCGGTCCGGCTTGCCCTGGTCTGGCTCTTGGTCCAGTAGCGATGAAGGAGTGTCGCGAAGATGGTTGATAGTGAGGGAATGGATTGTGCTGAGATACTCTCTGGCCTTGGCCTTGAAAGAGAGGAGGCCGAAGTCTGAGAAGCCTTGATCTGCGAGTCGTCAGCGCCTTCAATCCAATAGCGCAGACCATCATGTCGATGGTACACCGAACTACTCACGCCCGAGCCCAACGATAGTGCAGAGCTTGGCACCCATGGGCTTGATGGCGTCGATCTCCGCTTTGAAGAAGCTCCCAACTGTCCAGTCCTGGCTGTTGATAACGAGTGTGCGGGGTGGCTCGACCTTGCTAGGCGGAACTGGGAGGACTGAGGGCATCGGCTCCATCCACGGATCGAGCAAGACGGCGCTGCGAATAGGCAACGTCGAGTAGGAGGCAGGAGGTGATGTGGCCAGGAGTCGCAGTGCTGTCGCTCCTCCGAACGAGTGGCCAATCAGTTGGAGATCCGTGACGTCGACCTTGTCCTTCAGCGCTGCTGCGACTGATGCGGCCTCCGGATCAGAATCCCCTGTATCCCCTGCCAAGAAGCGCTTGAAAGCATCGTAGGCGGAGTACACTTCGCGGACGCGGAAGTCGAGCTGGTGCGCGCGCCAGGTCATCATCTTATCTGACGACTTGTCGTTTGAGCTCTCGGCGTCGATTTCCATCTTGTCCCAGCTATAAGCGTCAGCAGGCGTTCACTTCTGAATCAGTGATAGAGCAGGGCGTACACAGTCTCAGCCAGCTTGGTGAAGGGGAACGGCTTGCCATCGCGCATGACGCACGGTCCAGACCCATCTGCGTGCTCCACCGCAACCACAACATACCCCTCGCTTGCAAGCGACGAGCAGAGATGTGAGTAGGTGTTGCGTGTCCCCACCAGCCCGTGGGAGAATAGGACGACGGGGAACGGGTCTTTGGACTCGGCAAGCGGTGCAGCTGGGTGGACTGGCGTCCGCACGCGAGCAAGGAGCGAGCTGATGATCCAGCGCGACCAAGGCTTGAAGATGATAGGGGCGAACTTTGCATATCCCACCATCGCGCCGTCAATCGGCTCGGGGACCCATGGTACGCTGGGGCCGGAGAACCAGCCAGGCGCGACGGGTGGCGTGGGGTAGTAGATGGCGAGGACGTTCTCGCTCAGCCGCAGAGCTGGGGAATCATCTTTGGCGAGATGGGGGACGGGCGCTTCGTAGGGGGTCTCGACGGGCAGGCGGGCGACGACATAGCCTGTCGCATATGGTCCGGGGCGCGGTTCGGGAAAGGTCGATGAAAGGATTGGGATGTACATGTATATCGGGCTGTCAGTGTTGTTGGTGATGATGCTGTCGAACTGGGACGAAAACGCCCAGCGATAAGTTGGACCTACGTCAGGGAGATCACGGTTCCTTGCATCCGCGTCATAACGCCGGCATAACCGGAATATTGTCCTACGGTGAACTCGCGCAAGCTGAGAAGCGTACGCAAACTAGGCAGGTTGTGCGGCATGTCGCACCAACCCTCAGCGCCACGAACGCCCCTCGGCGCTCAGCATACATTCACCACGATTGAGTACTAGGAAGCTAGTCTATGCAACGCCGAGACATAGGTGGGAAGAGCATTTTGCTGGGTGGGTGGGGGACCCGCACGGCCATCGTTGAGCGCGTCTGGTCTGTTCACCCGCAAGAGCACGAGAGCACGCCGCCGGCTAACTAGCGAGTCGCGTGCATTGAGCGTCGTCGTGCGCTGAGAGCATGACGCCTTGGGCGGTTGCCCTTTCACTGGATCCGGTGCGGCCAGTGTGGTCGGTTATAGAAAGCTGATGCCGCCGTGCCTGCACGCACGATCCACTGCTCTTGAGGCTGGCATGGACGGTATGGACAGTTCGCGGGTTTGTGCGCCCCGCTGACGCCAAGAACACTCCTATGCCCGAGCTGCTGTGAGGTCTTGAATCTCGGTATAGCGTGCTTCTTGTGCAACAGTAGCTTGCTGGCAGGTCGCTTGCACTGACACCTACCAGGTCACGAGGTGGGGTGCTCCTCCTCTTGTTATCGACGGAGGGCGCTGCCTGGCGTTCAGTCCATTGTGGGTCGAGAATGGGGCCACCTACCGCATTCTGTCCATGTGCGAATCAGGCACCAACGCTTGGTCTGGAGAGGGTTTAACGAAGGTAGATCAGCGGACCGGTAAACAAGTCATTGCCGGAAGCGATCTTGTCGTCGTACTCATCGCGTCGCGTGAGTCTTGAGGAGGCCCGCTCTAATAGATACAAACACCAAGTGCGCGGGGGAGGGGGGGGGCGGAAGGAGTGGGGAGGTGGGGAGGGTGGGGACTTATCGTAATCCAGGCGCCCCGCAGCACGCGACGAGAGATGGAACGCGGTCTAGGTGGCAAAATCAGCCGAGTAACACCTTAGGCGTCAAGGCCAAGCCTGACAGTCACTTTTGTATGTAAGATGCATAGCCACAACCGACTGATCTGGTCATGTCTGGAATGTATTGTGGGGTACAAGATCAGAGGAAGAGTAAGCCGAGAGCGAGGTGCCCCTCGCTCCCGTCCTTTAGTGCCCAGCCGCCGAGAGACAAGAGCCTCGCTTGACATGCTCGGGAGTGGGGGGGAGCTTGAAAATGCCAAGACGGAGGATTAGTAGAGGCGGTAGGTGGGAATGTCCAGTGGTCAAATGAGTTGGTGGCGTTTTCTCGCCCGTGGCATGCGTGGTATGCGCGCCGCCATGGTATGTCAGGCATGTAAAAGCGAGCATTACAATACCTCAAAGTGGCAAAGTCCAGAGTAGGTCGCAGCAGACAGGTGTCACAGGCCAAAATGACCTGGGTACGGATCATGAAAAGAAGCCGAGACAGACCTCTTGAGGCCTTTCACTTTAGGTCCATCGCGTCCTTTCCAGGGGCGTCTTTAGAGTCAACCCATCCAATAATTCTACGAGGCCGGGCTTACGCTTCCACTTCTTTCATTCCCATTCGCGAAAATAAATGGGAGGTTCGCGCGGGGCGGAAGCTGGGGGAACAAGCGGGGGGCCGCGCGAGGACGTAGAGAGGGTAGTCGGGCCAATGATCGGATAACGTGTCAACGTTTCTTGAAAGAGGAACTAGGAAGCTAGGAACTACTAAGGGGGAGTAGGAGAGAGAGAGAGAAGGGGGCCATGTGGCACGCGCCATGAACCAGGTTAAGCCAGGGGCCGGTTTTGGGTCCTGACCCCACACACGCAGAGTCCAATCCCCTTGTCAACCCGCACCCATCACCCAAACGGCACTCCCGCCCATAGTCCCAGTCCCAATCCTCATCATCCCCCCCCCATCCTCTCTCTCTCACCTTCTCTTCTCTTCTCTTTCATCAATCGTAACTCTTTCACTCTTTCACATAAGACATCCTCACGCTACACCATCTAGCGTAGAGTAACAGCGTTTATCTAACAGCTACCTCCCGAGCTCATCTTCCCCCAAAGGTCGCTTATCCCTTTCCCGAATTCACTCTCGAGCCACCCCCCCCTTCTCCTTCCTCCACATCCCTCTTGCAACATGGCTCCCCGCAAGAACAACGAGCCCGCTTCGTGGGAGGTCGACGCCGACAAGCCCAAGCCCGAGGGTCAGACTCGTATTCGCCGCTCTTACGCTGCCAAGGACCTTGTCCTTCGTGAGTCCTCTTTCTCGCAGCTCAAATGCTGTCGTCATTTTCGCCGCTCGCTTCCGAGACGCCGAGCCTGCGTGGAAAGTGCCGCGCGTCATTGTTTGCCGCCAGCGAGACGCTGGCGTTGCGATGACCACGGCCACATCCACGACGGTGGTAGCAACCAGTGATGCGATGCGGGGCGAAAAGGAGCTCCCACAGCTACCGAGCGCCCCAGGGCATGGCTCTCACTTCCCCAACGTCTGTGCATCGGTGTTATGTGTCTCACAATGGGGCGGGGTAAAGTGACACCTCCCACACACAAAGGACACCTATCCCCGACTTGGCATGAACGCATTACTGACGCCCCACTAGGTCCCGAGGCTGGCATTGACACTGTCCACGATGTGATGCTTTATGCTGCCCGCACCCACGGCTCCAAGAACGCCCTTGGCGCACGTGAGATCGAGCGCACCATCACCGAGACCAAGGAGGTCACCAAGATCGTCAACGGCGAGGAGACCAAGGTCAACAAGGACTGGACCTACTACAAGCTCACTCCTCTCGAGTGGATCTCGTACGAGCAGGCTCTCCAGGATGTCCGTGACATCGGCTCGGGTCTCCGCGAGCTTGGCGTCGGTGGCGAGGGCGAGACCTTCTTCAACATCTACTCGCAGACCTCGTGAGTGATAGCGCCCGTAACGCATAACTGATCTGTCAGCCGTAACTGGATGCTCGCTGCCCAGTCTTGTGCATTCAACGCCGTCCCTATTTGCACTGCCTACGACTCGCTCGGTCCTGAGGGCCTTGCGCACTCGCTGAACGAGACGGAGGTCCGCGCCATGTTCACCAACTCTGAGCTTCTTGGCACCCTCGCCAAGATCATCGGCAAGTGCCCCACCGTCAGGCTCGTCATGTACGACGGCAAGCGCGCAGAGGACTCTGTTATCAAGAAGTTTAACGACGTTCGCGAGGGCATCAACCTCATCCACATTGACGATGTTCGCGAGAAGGGTAGGGCCAACCCCAAGGAGGCGGTCCCTGCCAAGCGCGACGACGTGTACTGCTGCATGTACACTTCCGGCTCCAGTGAGTGGATACACGTTCGAAGTAGATCAGTGCTGACTGTGTAGCTGGTACCCCCAAGGGTGTGCTCCTCACCCACGGCAACATCACCTCTGCCAGTGAGTTCGGAGCCCCAGAATGTGCTGCAGAGAGCTATCCTAACATTCAGTCGGCTCCGTTTGGAAGCTCCTGTACGAGTACCTCACTCCCCAGGACACCTACCTTGCGTTCCTTCCTCTTGCCCATATTCTCGAGTTTGTTGTCGAGATGTCGTTCCTGTTCGCCGGTCTTCCCATCGCCTACGGACGTGTCAAGACCCTCACCGACGCCTCGGTTCGCGAGTCCAAGTCGGACATTATGGAGGCTCGTCCTGTAAGTTGTCACAGGCATGATCCATCTGACATCACAGTCCATCATGGTTGGCGTTCCCAGGTCTGGGAGATTATCCGCAAGGGTATTCTCGGCAAGGTCGAGGCCGGCGGCGCTGTCAAGAAGGGTGTCTTCAACTTCGCGCTCAAGGCGAAGACTACTGCGAAGCAGTACCACATCCCCGGTCTCTCTGGCCTTACCGACTCGATTGTCTTCAACGCGGTCAAGGCTGGTACCGGTGGTCGTCTCAAGATCCTCTTCAGCGGTGGTGGACCCGTCTCCAAGTCGACCCAGCAGTTCCTCTCCACTGCTCTTGTCATGATGATTCAGGGTGAGTTGCTCTCAGCTCTAGCGACGCTGACGCCACAGGCTACGGTCTCACTGAGGGCACTGCTATGGCTTGTATCCTCAACCCCGGCTGGATGCAGTACAGTGCCGTCGGTGGCCCTGTTCCCGGCGCTGAGATCAAGCTCGTTGACGTTCCCGAGGCCAACTACTACAGCACCAACAACCCCCTCAGGGTGAGATCCACCTCCGTGGTCCCGCGATCTTCAAGGGTTACTACAAGCGCCCCGACCTTGACAAGGAGGCCTTCACCGAGGACGGCTGGTTCAGGACTGGTGACGTCGGCCAGTGGAACAAGGACGGTACTCTGTCGATTATTGACCGTATCAAGAACCTTGTCAAGCTCCAGGGCGGAGAGTACATCGCTCTTGAGCACCTCGAATCGGTCTACAAGTCGGCAGGCTTCGTCGCCAACGGTGCGGTCATCGCTTCGTCTCAGCACACCAACCCCGCCATGGTTGTTATGGCTCACCCCATCAACCTTCCCGCGTTCGCCAAGGCTCGCGGCCTCGGCGACCACGGTGACCTGGAGGCGTACTGCGAGGACAAGGCTGTCATCAATGCCTGTCTCAAGGAGCTCAACGACACCGGCAAGAAGCAGGGTCTCAAGGGCATGGAGCTGCTCGAGGCTCTCGTCCTCACTCCCGATGAGTGGACTCCCGAGTCTGGCTTCCTTACTGCTGCTCAGAGTGAGTCTACCCGTTCACCTGTTTCTTCAAGCATGCTTTGCTAACAATTCCCAGAGCTGCAGCGCAAGACGATCCAGACGCACTACAAGGACAAGATCAACCACGTCTACAACCTCGAGCAGTGATGAGTGCTGCGCAGATGGTTCAGATAATCTTGGTTTGTGATGTGTGTCCGCTCCCGTCAGTCTTAATAGGTCCATACAGTCGGTTCTCACCGCTCTGAGCATGTAACGTAATATAGCCGTGTGTCTAGTCTAGTCAATGTTCGACGTCTCATCTACCGACTAACGAGGCTACAGAAGAAGAGCAGTCGCGCTTCGCATCGACCTTCGTCGGAATGTAATTCCGGGGGATTAAGATGCCGGCCCGATCAAGACCTGTAAAAATCACGCCTTGTAACGACTCGATCGGAGATCGGCTCTTTGCTCCCCCCACATTAGATGTTACGAGTCCACCCACCCCATTCATTGCCCGATGGCAGCCGATATCGACCCCGCACATTGCTGAGCCAGCAACATTTCTTCCTCTACTCATCTCTCACTATACCTCACATCACATTCTAGAACCTAGACAAAATGGCCGCCGCTCAACCTCTCTGGCTCCGCTGCGAGAAGAAGCCCTTCGAGCACCGCTCCGCGCTCACCCCCACCACCGCTAAGAAGCTCCTCGACGCCGGCTTCGACATCTACGTCGAGAAGGACCCCCAGCGCATCTTCGACGACGAGGAGTTTGAGGCGTAAGTGTTGTACGCTCGCGCAGCGAGTGTGCGCGTGGAAGGGCCCCAGATGGCGTAGCAGGCGTGCTAGTGGAGCCGTCCAGAGATGCCAGTGGTGCTGTGACATCGCACAGCATGTTCGTGCCGCTATCTACGACTCAGTGGAGTTCTGACACACCGCTAACACGCAGCGTCGGATGCAAGATTGTCGAGCACAACACCTGGCCCCAGGCGCCCGCTGAGATTCCCATCATTGGTCTCAAGGAGCTTCCCGAGTCGACGTGAGTGCTCTGTGACCCTGTGGCCTTAATCAGCCTAGAGCGGTGGCCTCCTTTCCGCACCATCTCACCTGCCTATCACCCCACTGTCACGCAACCTCCCACTGCTTCCTCTAGCCCCCCTCCGTCCTTCAACCATCCCGCCGACAGTCACTAACCCCAGCGACCCCCTTCCCCACACCCACATCCAGTTCGCCCACTGCTACAAGCAGCAGGGTGGCTGGAACGATGTCCTCCGCCGCTTCGCCAAGGGCAAGGGCACTCTCTACGACCTCGAGTTCCTCGAGGACCCCGAGACCAAGCGCCGTGTTGCCGCCTTCGGCTTCCACGCCGGCTTCGCCGGTGCCGCCGCCGGTGCGCTCGCCTACGCCAAGCAGCAGGAGGACGGCGGCAAGGGCGTGCTTAAGGGCCTCAAGCCTTACCCCAACGAGGACGCTATGATCGACGAGGTCAAGGCCGCGCTCGCGACCGTCCCCGGTGGCGCTGAGAACATCAAGGTGCTCGTTATTGGCGCCCTTGGCCGCTGTGGATCGGGTGCCGTTGACCTGTTCCGCAAGGCTGGTCTTAAGGAGTGAGTAAGACGCAAGCGTCAGCTCGCCTAGCTGTCGTGTGCAAGCGGCTGCGTTCGCAGCAGCTCGCTCTTCGCTTCTCCTCGGAGTCGCTGACATCAGGGACAACATTGTCAAGTGGGACATGGCCGAGACTGCCAAGGGCGGCCCCTTCCAGGAGATCCTCGATGTCGACATCTTCGTCAACTGCATCTACCTCTCGCAGCCCATCCCCAAGTTCCTTACGCGCGACACGATGAACGCCGCCGGCGCCGACCGCCGCCTCGCCGTCGTCGTCGACGTCTCGTGCGACACCACCAACCCGCACAACCCCATCCCCATCTACGACATCAACACCACCTTCCCCGAGCCGACCGTTGAGGTCGACGGCCTCGACAAGCGCTGCACCGTTATCTCGATCGACCACCTCCCGACTCTTCTCCCCCGCGAGGCCAGCGAGCAGTTCAGCACCGACCTCCTCCCGTCGCTCCTCCAGCTGCCCCAGCGCGCTGAGGCCCCTGTGTGGGTCAACGCTGAGAAGCTGTTCCGCCAGAAGCTGCAGGAGGCGGCTGACGAGGACGCGCGTCTTGGTATCAACTAGGCGAGCGGCGAGCAGTGAGCGCCTCTAGGCGCGAGCGTGTCGTGAGCGTAAGAATCGAGTACTCCCATGCGGAGGCATGAGAGTAGGTTGAAGGCCTGAGCCGGCGCCGGCCGGCAATAGACAAGCATACCGGAAACGGCATGTGACATCTGCAAGTAGTACAATCCGCATGTAGACTGCATCCGAGATACGAGATCTAGCAGCAACGCAGTTGGGGCAGCAGCTTGTGGGGAGATCCAGATCAAGCCTCACATCCCCACGATCGATGAGAGATGGAGCACTGAACTTGTGAGATCGGCTGATGCGCTGTCGGAGCCGTTATCGCTGTTCAGCTGAACAGCGCAGCTGTTCGGAGGGTGTTCGGTGGCGAGATCCGGATCTGAGGGCGGATGACGGTCAGGTGTCCACGAATCCCCAGGTTCTTGCAGCTCAATCCTAAGGCATGCAGTCACCACTGGTGAGCTCATGCACAGTGTGCCTGCGAATCCTCTTGATCCCTTGATCCCTCGAGGTCCAGCATGATGATCTCCTTCTCATCCTCTACAAAGTAGTGCAGACCACGGGAGACGGGGAAACGTCGGATAAACCTGAGTTCAGTAATTTCGACAGAGCATCTTTCAGCGCGTCATGTCTGCATCAACAACATTGTCCGACAGCTCGCTGCGTCTCTCATACACGCAGCCCATTACATTACGCTACACACTACTAGAGCTCCGAGGCTATCGACATGAGTGGCCCAAGTCTGGGAGCCCCCGCTCCCGGTGACATATCTGCACAGACTTCCTCCACCCTCCCGCCAGCCTCTTCGACCACGACGACTGCGGACGCGAGCACGAGCTTGCTCGCGGACCCAACCGCTCCACCCACAGACTCCTCCCCATCCCTCCCCGACGACGCAGGGTCCCCAGGCACGATCAACCCGCTCCGCCTGCATGTTGTCGAGCGCCCGGGCCGCGGGCGCGGCGTCTTCGCGTCACGCCACATCCCGGCGGGCACGCTGCTCGAGGACGCGCCGGTGCTCGTGCTGACGAAGGAGCAGTGGGAGGATGGACGGATGGACGACACGATTCTGGGCGAGTATGGGTTCTGCTGGAGTGGAGGTGGAATGGCGCTGGGGTTGGGGATTGGTGAGTCTTGCTCGGACGGGAGATGGGAGATGAGGAGGAGGATGTGAGAGAAGTTGGCGGAGGGCTGGAGCTAGCGTATGAGGTGGAGAGGACGTGGACAGGCAATGACAAGGACGAGGGCGAGGTCTGGGGGGGGCGGCGATGAGGAGGTCGAAGGAGGACGCGGAGCCTCTCGGGAGGCGATGAGGACGCAGACAGATCGAGTCGCGCGACAAATGCTGACCGTCGTTCTAAACGTCTACGCACTACATGCCACACGCACGCCATACGATCGTATTCTGTACCGCACACCAACCTGTTCCTCGATCAATCGACATTGTTCTCGACGCGACTGGGTTCTGATCTGTGTCCTTCTGTGCCATGGCTGTCACCTCCTTGACCGTTGCGCGTGATCCGACCATTCCGCCACTCCCCGCTCGAACCTCCTCGTCGACTCCTTCACCATCCCTTCCTTCCATCCTTCCCTCCACTCTTTCTCCTCCCTACTGTCGCTCTGAACACTTCCCGACATCAGCCTCCCTCTTCAACCACTCGTCCTCGCCCAACGTCAACTTCATCCGCAACACGACCGCCGGCACGATCCGGTTCACAACGTCCCGCGCCGTCGAGCCCAACGAGGAGCTCTGCATCTGCTACTCGGCGGACGAGAGCAAGCTGTGGTTCCTCCCCACCGACCAGCGCCCACGCCCGCCCACACCCTCCGACGACGGGGACGGCAGCGAGCGTCTCGCGGCGATTGTGCTGAGCGACGACGAGACGGAGGCGGAGCGTGCGGCTGCCAAGGCGAAGGAGGCAGCGCGCGAGAAGGCGCGCCAAACGAGGCGGGAGCAGGGCGGGAGCAAGCATAGTGCGAAGGAGCTGAGACGGGAGAAGTGGCGCAAGAAGATGGAGAAGCAGAAGAACGGGGGAGATATCGTCGCGCCGCAGCCGGTGAAGGCGGCGTCCGTCGGGAGCAGTATCGAGCCGAGTCCAAGCACGAGCGCAACCGCAAGCTCGAGCGCAGTCGTCATCCCGAAGGCCGCAGACCTCCCGCCAATGCTGCACTCCGACAGCAGTGCCCGGTCTCGGCATGAGCACGTTGGCCCGGTGATCATCACGCCCGACCTCGAGTGGGTGGATGCCGGGCCGAGCGAGGTCCCAGAGGCTCAGTGGCCTGTGCTGCGGCGCGCAAAGGGTCCAGTGGAGTACGAGGAGGCGGCAGAGGACGACAATTCGGCGAAGAGTGAGCTCATCCGCATTGTGCTTAGCTGACAGCAGTCTCTATCTGGGCGGTCACAGTATCAGACCCCAGCCTCATGAAGGAGGTGCTCAACTTCACGAAGCGCATCGGCGCGGACGAGCGCATGCGCCATCTGAAGCGCGTGAGGCGGTACGCGGACGCGGGCGGCGAGTACACTCAGGTGGCCCTGATAATGGCCGATGCGACTACGCACGCGGACCTCGCGGCCCAGCTGGCTGACTTCGACCCACGCCTCGGGGCACTCACGCTCGTGCAGCTCGACGTCCCCCGCGCGGCCGCCAAGAACCAGGAGCAGCTGCGCGCGCGGAACGACTTCTGGCCCGTCGTCTACGCACCACAAGCGTCGCGGACACACGATGCGCGCGGCTTCTCGGCCGCCAAGCTGGCGTGGATCGAGGCGGGCATCCGGCGGATCCTGGCGGACGCTCGCGCCGCCAAGGCGGCCGGAGATCTCCCCGTGGCCGTCTTCTGCTCGTCCCCTCCCCCCGCCCTCTACCCGTCATCCGACACCTTCATCCCGCCGACCGAGGGCCTGCGCGCCGCCGCACACGACACGCGCACGTCTGAATCCCACCCCCTGCGCCACGCCGCGCTGAACTGCATCGCCCAGATCGCCCGCCTCCGCACCGTGCCCCCGTTCAGCGAGATCACGCCGTCGCGCAACGGCGCCGACTACCTCCTCACCTCGATGAGCCTGTTCGTCACGCACGAGCCGTGCGTCATGTGTTCCATGGCGCTGCTCCACAGTCGTGTGCGCGAGGTGTACTTCGTGTTCCCGAGAACGCGGGCCGGCGGGTTCGAGGGCTCGTTCGGGGTGCATTCCCGCCGCGACCTCAACCACCGTTTCGACGCGTGGCAGTGGTGTGGCGACCTCGCGGACCTGGAGGGGATGGGGGCGAGCGCTGAGGAGTTCGCCATCGACGACGGCGTCGAGATATAGTCATAGAGCTGCTAGAGCCAACCATTCGTGTCGAGCATATGCATGTCATCAAAGCATCGCCATCCCACGTATTGCAGGGGCAGGCAAGCCAGGAAGCCAGGCAGGAGGACTGGGGTGGACGACCTCCACCCGCCTCCACTTTCCACCTCCTTCTGCACATCCGACTTTTGAGTGGAGGTCCAATTTCGCTCACCACCAACCATCCACTCCACCACAATGTTCCGCCACGCCCTCCGCATCGCGGCCTCGCGCCCCCCATCCCTCCCCGCCTACGCCGCGCGGCGCGCGTTCACGTCCGCACCCGTGCGCGCCGCTGAGGCCCGGCCCGGGCCAGCGCTCAGCCAGACGAACCGTATGTCTCCTTCACGAGGGCGAAGATGAGAGGACAAGAGGCCGAAGAGGAGGGGATGAGGGGAAGAGAGGAAGAGAGGAAGAGAGGAAGAGGGGAGAGGGAAGGAGAGGAAGGAGAGACGCTGACCCCAGGCGCGGAGCACACGCTGCGGCGGTTCTGGAAGCATGCGCACGTCAAGGAGGAGCCTGAGGGTGGGTGTTTGCGTCCTTCCGATCGTCCCGTACCTCTCTGTTGTCGAATCTGGGGTTTGGGAGTCGGGGCTGTGGCAATGAACCATTTGCACACTGAAGTGCTCGTCCCAGCTCTCCGAGATTCTCGCTCGCTCGCCACATCATCACACATCCGCTCGTCTCGCCGAGGCGCATGTTTGTAACGTTGCGGCTTATCGTCTTCTTTCGTCCACGCTTCTCCGCCTGAGCTACAGCCCCATCTCCGACTCCGACACCTATGTAACGACGGCCTGCGTATTCCAGGCCACTGCACCTCGCTCCCCGCTCAGCGCTCCCGCTTCGCGCGCCGCTTCCCTGCTCCCTCGCTCCGCGTTTCACGCGTCGCTCAGCACGCTCACACCAGGCTTCCTCGTCACCCTCGACAAGCGCGCCCTCAAGACGCCGTCCGGGACCCAGCTCCTCCTCCCCAAGGACAGGCGGCTGCTCGCGACGCTCATCGCCAACGAGTGGGAGAACCAGGAGCAGGTGCTCAAGCAGCATGCGTTGCCTTTGGTGCGTCGCGTCTCCGGGACTCATCGGGGCTTCCCTCCGTTCATCTCACTACCTGGCTCCGACCCGGTCCTATTCCGACCTCCTTGCGCAGCGCCTCCAGGCTCGGGTTCTACCACCTGTGATCTGGGAGCTCGCTACCTCAGCTTCCGAGTCCCTCGTACAAAGCTGACACCAGACGTCGCTCGCGTCGCGCGCTGTGGACGGCTTCGGCGCGGCTGGCTCGCCGATCCGCGAGGGCGTGCTGGACGCCATGATGGAGTACCTCGAGACCGACACGATCTGGTGAGTAAGACGTGCGCCAGCTGGATGCTCCTTCACCCATAGCTGGCTAGAATTTCCATTCCTATCCCTGTTCCCGTACCCCCAAGCTCGGCTCAACTCACTCCGCCGCTCCGCGGCTCCGTTCGCGCGCTCACCCCAGCTTCCCCGGCGACACGCCCTCCGCCCTCGTCCGCCTGCAGAAGGAGCACTGGGACCCGCTCGTCGCCTGGCTCAAGGACACGTACGGCATCACGCTCGGCCAGACGACGGGCTTCGGCCTCCCCGAGCACTCGGAGGGCGCGCGCGACAAGCTCCGCGCCGTGCTCGCCGAGATGGACCCATGGGAGCTCGCCGCGTTCGAGCGCGCAGTGTACGCGACCAAGAGCTTTGTGATCGCGCTCGCGTTCGTCAAGGGGCGCATCACGGCGAACGAGGCGGCCGAGGCGGCTCATGTCGAGGTCCGGTCGCAGATCGAGCAGTGGGGCGAGGTCGAGGACAGTGAGTGCAAGAGTTAGGAGAGTGCTGACGGCAGCCCACGACGTCGACTACCAGGATATCCGCCGGGCATTGGGGACGGTGGCGATGCTGCTTGCGCGTGTCTAGATATATGCAGAGAGTAGGCTACAGGTGTGGCTAGGGAGTGCGCTTGTGTGCGGAAAGGCATGGAGGGGCACCGTAGAGGACTGCCTATTGATCTTCCCGCCGTCCGCGAGTGCAAAAACCGCGGCCTTCGCGCTGCCCCGCGTGTACAGTGACCGCGACAGGGCGCACTTAACGTGGAGCCTCTGGTATCCAGAGATCTAATGTCTACGTCTAGTCTTGCATTATCTTGCATCTAGTCGAGCCGCTTCGCCTCGCCTGCTGTCAGCCATGTCCGTTACCAGAAGAGCACTCACCACTCGCAAGTATGCGATACGCCTTGCCGCGCCACACGACCGTGCTCCCGACCATGGCATAGAGCCAGATCGGGAGGGCGAGCATCTCCCTCGCCATCCACGCGACGACGAACCGCCCCACCCCGCCCGTCGGCCCCATATCGACGTTAGTCGCGAGCGCGCTCCGCACACTCAGGTCCGTCGCGAGCCACAGCCCCATGCTCGCGGCCCAGAACCACACCGCGCCCACCCCGAACAGGTGGTGCGCGGCCCATGCGCCGTACAGGCTCGCGACGATCGACTCGGTCAGCGGCTCCATCAACGTCGCGGGGAGCGTCATCATCTTGCGCACGCGGATCCACCGCGCGCGCCGCATGATGTAGTCGCGCACGCTGAGGGCGCCGAGGTAGTCGAGCGCGACGTCGCCGGTCATGGCGTGTTTCAGGCCCGCGTGGTGCCACAGCGAGAGCGCGATCATGTTGTCCTCGGCCATGAAGGGGCCGAAGCCGGCCAGGCCGGTCGTGCCGGTATGCCGGAGGGAGGGCGCGGGCGAGGGGAGGGCGGCGATGGAGGACCGCGAGTACATGCACGACTTGCCGACGACACAGGACTCGATGGCGACCGCGTTCTGGCGTCAGCGGGTTGTGTAAGGGGCAAAAGTGTTGGGCGAGAGACCGAGCGCGAAGAACAAGAACGAAGAGTCGGAGAACCAAGGCAGGGGCCAACTCCAAGAACGTGATACAGCACAGCAATGCCAGAGGCCTCGCGGATGTGCAGTGCTTCTCCCTCTACCATCGACGCTCTCGCTCACACTCCCTCCTCTCTGCCGACTCGTCACGGGCACCACGTCCTGTCCAACACAGCTCGGCTGCCCGCTACACGCGCTGCGCGCGCTTCGCTCACTCAGACTCACAATGCTGAGGTACATCTTCGCA
This sequence comes from Cutaneotrichosporon dermatis, assembly GCA_020011015.1. Taxonomy (NCBI): domain Eukaryota; kingdom Fungi; phylum Basidiomycota; class Tremellomycetes; order Trichosporonales; family Trichosporonaceae; genus Cutaneotrichosporon; species Cutaneotrichosporon dermatis. The sequence continues at coordinate 506,468 of JAIGNX010000002.1, read as the reverse complement.
TGTGTCGTGTTCAAATACGCCTGTTCGATCAGACTTCCCCACGTCGCCTGATACACGACAGCCGTCGGGACCTGGTGCACGAGCCCAACGTCACCGCGCTGCGGCGGGCCGCGGTCGGCGTCGCGCACGAGCGGCGAGCTCTCCTCGTCGCCGCGGCGCGCGAGGAACGCGTCGACCATGTGCCCGAGCACGTCGGGCGTCGTGCTGATCGTCGCGTCGAGGACCCAGAGGAGGTCGTATGCCGCGCGCGAGAAGGGTTCCATCAGGTTGTTGACTTTGGGGTTGACGCCGACTTTGGCGGTGTCTGCAGCGTCAGCTTCAGCGAGCGGAGCGAGCTGGCGCAGTTGCCGCCTCGTCATCGGTAAGGTCGACGTTGGCATCCAACACGAGCCGTGGGTCGCACCGCACGACCTAATCCTGCCATACTCTCCCTCGCCCCTCGCAGATGGCGCACTCAGCGACTCACTAATGACAATACTCGCCGGCACGTCCGGATACTTGGCCATGACCATCTTGACGACGGGCAGCGCCTCGTCGCGCGGATCCTGCAGCGCGAAAATCACCTCGTACTTGGGGTAGTTGAGGCGCATGACGCTCTCGAGCGTGCTGTACATATTCGTGTCAAGGCCGCACAGCGGCCGGATCACGCTGACGCCGGGGACGTCGTCGGGCGCGCGGGACGACAGCGGGCTCGCGGGCTGTGGTCGGGCGTAGCGTGTGCGTCTGGGGTTAGCGTAAGCCGGGGCCGATGAGCGGATCGCGGGTGAATCAGAGCGAGGGGCCAGCGGAAGGCGGGTTTGGTGGGAAGAGCAGCCGAGAGGGCATTGAGGAGCACCGCTGAGCAATGTTCGCTCACTAGCGCTGGGGGATGTTTGCAAGGGTGGGCTGGACGCGCCCGCACTAGCATGCGCTGCAGCTGCAGCACGCGCTGACAAACAAACGCCTTACGCGTCCTCGCGAGCGCGACTAAGCTTGGATGGACCGGAAACACTCACGCCACGCGCAGACCGTTAAGGCAAATAGCCCATACGACGACATACAGCCCCAGCGCGCCGACGGCGGCGAGCGTAGACGCGTCAGGCATGTCGAGAAGTGAAGAGAAGTGTAACGTACAACACCTCCACTTCCGATCAACATACCCAACATCCCCCAACATGGACTTTCAACAACGGTGCCTGAAGTCACGTGGCTGACGTCCGTGCACTTCCCTCCACGCCTGGAACGTTGACGCAACTGGCTCAACTCGCCAAACTACCATCGCCCAACCTCCCATCCCTCAATACCAGGATGGCCCAAGTAAACTTCGCCGACGCGATCCGCGCGCGCGCCGAGATGGTCGCGGCCAAGGCGCGGCGGCACGAGGCCGTGCAGGCGCTGCTTGCGAACCCGCGCGTGCTGGAGGTGCAGAAGTCTGTCGAGGGGGTTCTCAAGCATCCCCAGGTGCAGAGGGTGCGCGAGGGACTGAGCGACCCGATGGTGCTGGCGGCTGTGCTGGGCGGTCTGCTCGCTATTCTGCTGTTCTTGCGTGAGTTTTCCTCTGCTTCCCTTTCCCTCCTTTCTCCCATCGACGCTGCCTTCGTTCATGCACCTGTTTCCATTCAGCGGCGGCCCGTTCGTTCCTCATCGCTTGCTCGAACTTGCTCTAGCATCGCTTCCCTCTGATCTTTTCCCCAGCTCGCTGCGCTCGCTGCTCACACCAGTCTTCCCCTCTTCCAGCAAATCCCGGCGCAAGTCCACGCCCACCGTCCTCCTCGTGGGCCCCACCGACGCCGGCAAGACGGCCCTCTTCGCCAAGGTGCGCCCCCGTCCGTGATCCCTCTAACCCCAGTTCGCACAGGACGAGCAGCCGGCCACGCACACCTCGACCGTCGCGTCGACGGCCACGATCGCGTTGCACAACGAGGGCGGGAAGGCCAAGCAAGTCCGCCTCGTCGATATGGCGGGACACGCGCGGCTGCGCGACGAGGTCGCGGCGCATGTGGCGGAGGCGGATGCCGTCGTGTTCGTGGTGGACGTCATGGGCGTCGTGCGGAATGCTGCGTCGGTAGCTGAGTGAGTGTCCTCTCCTTGTTATCTTCCTCGGGCAATGTCTCTTCTCTCCCTCCCGACCTCATTACGAGATCTCGCCCTCGGCTAAGCCACACCCGCTCGCTCGCGCCCGCAGACGCTGACCACAGACAACTCCCACCCCTCCTCACCTCGATGGCCGGCGTCGCCTCCCGCCGCGGCCCCACCGCCTCCCCGCTCCGCCTCCTCATCCTCGCACACAAGGCCGACCTCCTCTCCTCCACCTACTCGGCTCTCTCACCCCCCGACCTGCCATCTCAGACTCGGAATACCGCGTCGGAGCGCGTCCGCTCCGTCCTCACGCGCGAGATGGACCGTCTCAAGGCGGCGCGCTCGGCGTCGGCCGGCCGCATCGAGGGCATGGGCCGTGTTGCCACGCGCCGGGGCTGGTTCGCGCGCCTGTTTGGCTCGGCCGCTGAGCCCGTGGCTGAGAACACGGAGGACGAGGAGGCGCTTGTCTGGGGCGGTGCGGGGGCGTGGAACTGGGACGACGTGGAGGGCGTCGAGGTCGAGTGGGGCGTGAGCGCGCTGGGGAAGCCGCAGCCGCTGACCGCCGAGAGGGAGGAGGGGGATGGGCTGGTGGACGTGAGCGACTTCTTCATGGACCTGTAGGTGGCGCTTAGATGCGCTAATGATGCACTCTCTCTATCTGGACATCTCCATCGAGCGCAGCTTCCGTAGTATCAAGGGCCATGTCCATGTACACCGGCGTTGACTTGCGGCGACGCAACTGCCCCACTGAGCCTGCATTGACATGTATCACTCTGACTCTCTCTATGTCATAGTCTCTGCCTCCTGCACTTCGTCCACGCGCATATTTTGTCTACCTCTCACATCCCGCCACGAGCCCTTGCCACCCTCCAGTGTCCCTGCGCCTACCCCGTCTTGCGCTTCAGCTCGCCCATCTCATACTCCTCCCGCCTCTCCACCTCGCCCCTAGCCCGCCTGCGCACCTTCTTGGCGCGCAGGTACGTCCGCAGCAACACCATCCACCCCGCCACCAGCCCGACGGGCGGCACAAGCCAGCACAGCCGCCACCACCACCCGCTCGGCCCGCCCTGCTGCGCGCGCCACTTGGCGACGGCGCGGTCGACCTGCGCCTCGAGGTCGGTGAACGTGCCGCTGTTGTCGATGACCGTCGTCGCGTACGACAGCTTGGAGGCCACGGGCATCTGCGCCGCCATGCGGTCCTTCGCCTGCGACTCGGTGAGCGGCGGGTTGGAAGCGCGCTCGAGGAGGCGGTGGAGCTGGAGTTTCTCGGCGCTGGCGTCAGCGGGTGTTCCAGGTCGGTGGTTCTGATGGCAGATGCCTCCTCCGCTATTCTATGGCAGCTGATCGGCAGTTCGGCACACGCCAAGACTCCTCTATCCCTTCTCTCCGCCCACCCCACAGCCGTACCTCCCACTCGCTCACTCCGACCCCCATGGCCATGTGCACCCCGTGCACACACAACGCAGACTTACACAAACACAACAACCACCTCCCCGACCCACTTCCACAGCCCCGCCTCAATGAGCAGCGGCACATCGACGACCACACACCACTCGCCCCGCAGCCACGCCCTCAGCACACCCATCATCATCGCGCGCCGCACGCGCGGGTGCACGATGCCATTCAGGAAGCGCCGCTCGTCCGCATCGCGGAACACAATGTCGCCCAGCGCGCCGCGGTTCAGCGTGCCGTCCGGGTGCAGGACGCGGTCGGGGCCGAAGTGCGCGATGACGGCTGCGAGGCCGGAGGAGCCGGGTGCGAGCGCGTCGCGCGCGAGGATGTCGGCGTCGATGATCGGGAGGTTGTGCCGCTGCGCGAGGAGCTTGGAGACGGTGGATTTGCCGGTCGCGATGCCGCCGGTGAGGCCGACGACTGGGGGTTAGATCGGTGGGGAGCACCAGTAGCAGAGCGGTGGGCGTTGCGAGAAGGGGTAGGGGAGTATGGGCAGAGGCTGCCGATGGGCCCGATGGGGCGGTTGTAGGAGGTGGAGCACAGGGCTCGACCTCGCAGAACAGTTGGCCTGAGCAAGGGCATGAGAACGGCAGAAGTACTCACCGAGCATGGTTGCAGATGCCGAAGTGGTTGGGTTAAAGAGAGATGTGCAGAAGCGAGAAGTAACGTATCGACGATGACGGTCGCTGCGAATGTGCGAATGCCGACCAACCGGTTAGCCGGCAGCTCGCGCAAGTCCGGAATGTTGATGACACCTTACGTAACCCGCAATCGTGTTGTACTGTTGGGTGTAGCTCGTTCAACACCCGCCTTTATCACTCTCTCGCCCTTCACGTAGCAAGGTTGCATGGCACTGTCTAGACGTTGTTCTACTCGTCATCCTCGTCGTCCTCGTCGTCATCCTCCTCCTCCTCGTCCTCGCTAACATCCAGCCCCTTCTCCCGCATGGTCGCCTTGTCGCGCTTCCGCTTACTGCTCAACTCGTCCAAGAGCACAAGCAGGTCCTCGTGCTCCTTCTCCGTCTCAGCCGACTTGGTCTTCTGCTCCTCCACATCCGCCTCGAGCTTCTTGATCTGCTCACGGAGCTTGGTGAGCTCGGCCTCGTCGGCGCCAGCACCGCCCTTGCCCTTCTTCTTCTTCCCGCCGCCACCACCCTCCTTCGCAGCCTCCTTGGCAGCAGCCTCGGCCTTGTCGGCACGTTCCTTCTCCTGTGCAGCCTCCTTCTCAGCCTTGTCGGCCTTGTCGGTGGCCGCCGCTGCGTCGTCCTTGGCGGCGGTGAGCTCCTTCTTGAGAGTCTCGAGCTCGGAGCGCACAGTCTCGAGCTGCGTCTTGGTCTCCTCGTGAGCAGCCTTCTCGGCCATCGACGAGGTCGCCTGCTCGCGGGCGTTTGCGAGGTCGGACTTCAGCGTGTCGAGCTCGGCCGTCGACGAAGTCGACCCGCTCCGCGCGGTCTCGAGGTCGGCGGTGAGCTTCGATACCTGCTCGGACAGCGCCTGAATCTCCGACGCGAGGTGGTCCTTCTGCCTGTCAGCTCGGGTCGGAGACCTATAGCTTACCTCCTTGGCATGCTCCGCCGTCAGATGTGACAACTGAGACTGCAGCTTGACAACCTCCTCGGTCTGCGCCTTGAGCTTCTGGCGCAGCGACATGATGATGCCTGCAGTCTCGCCGTCGTCTGCCGACGTCCGGCTTCCAACGGCATCAGGGTCGACGGCAATGGAGCGCTGGATGGTGTCTGCTGTCAGCTTATACCTTGTGACATAGCTCACAGTAGTGGTTCTTCCAGAAGTCGACAAACGCCCAGTCAAACCACAACTCCAGTCCCTCGTCCTGCTCCGCCGAGTCCTGCGCCTGCTGAGGACCAGTCGCCTCCTCGCTCTCCGTGTCAAAGGCGTCTGGCTGGACCGCGCGGAATCGTGGGTCCTCGCGCAGACGTGCCATGCGCGAGACAAACTGGTCAGGTCCAATTCTGGAGTGAAGGATGGGGTGCAAGGTGTTGCGCGAGATCTCTCCTGGCTCGCGGTTGAACTCGTAGCACACGCCCAGCAGGAATGCGCTCAAGCCCTGGACGAGGGGGTCGATGCCCGTGGGCTGTGTGATGGGTGTGATGAGCTGACAGAGTTAGCCTGCGATTGGTACACCAAAACTCACCACCTGCAGGTTGGAGCTCTCGGAGAGGAACTCGGTCACCGACTTGGGAGAGTCCCAGAGCCATGTGCAGAGGAGAACAAGGTAGCCGACCATGACGCGCGTCCAGTCCTCCTCCTCAGAAGGGCCCTCGACGCGGCCCTCCTTGAGAGCACGGTTCGCAGCCTCGCCCTGGGCGCGCGATGCCATGATGAGGTTGCCGACGACGAGCTGGAGAAGGGAGACGTTCTCGTTGTCGTCGTCGTCTCCATCCCCGCCTGGGAATGTGATCTCCCGGGCGAGCTTCTTCGCGTGCTCCGAGTTGCGCAGCAGGTGCGACATGAGCAGACACGAGAAGAGAGGGCGGTATGGGTCGAACGTGGCTTCGCTGGAAGGGAAGTCCAGCAAGCCGGACATGATGAGGGACCCAGCTGAGTGAGGGATATCGGGGAAGTTGGCGTTCGGGTTATCTCCTGGAGGGGCGACCATGGACGAGATGATGCCTATCCTGGCGTCGTCATTGTTCGAGACATATCCCTGCGCAGGTCAGACGAAAGCCATGGGGATCATCTCACCTCAAACATGTTGACGCCTGCCGCGCGCCCACGCAGACCTCGCCCGCCGGCACTGGGGTCGCCCTCGATGACCGCCGAGACCAATGCCACGACAGCAGGTCGGGGAGGAAGCCGAACGAAGCCGCCGTTCGGGTGCTCCATGTCTGCATTCACAGGCACAAGCGGCGAGATCATCAAAGTGGACAGCAGCGCCTGGTTGGGCAGCGACGACAGCATGGTAGGCGTGAGGGTGTTGAGAGCCTGGCACTTGAGGCCGTTCGGCGCGTTGGAGGCGAGGGACAGCTCCAGCAGGCACCTGGTCACACCGCCGCTGGCCATGGCTGACTGGTTGGCGCCGCCAGGACCGCCGATGAGCATCCGTATCAAGCCGAGGACGAGGCCGGCATTGTAGATCTTCTGCTCGGGCCAGTCCTGAAGAGCGAAGGTGTCTGGCGCCATCTCATCTGCAGCCAGCGAGTACGGGAAGCCGAGGATCGGGGGAATGGAGGGGATGAGGGAGAACTCGCGGAAGAGGTTCTGTTGTCAGCTTAAGGTAGGAAAACAGCTAGCTCACCTGGTTGGAGACGTTGAAGCGCAAAAGCGTGCCGATAACTGTCAATGCGTCCTGTACCACGATACCTCCCTCGATGCCGTTCTCCGCGGTGATGATGTCAAGGATCTTCTCAAACGCGCCCGAGAATGCAATGATCTTCTGCAGGTCGGCGTTGCCGGCCAGCATGTACGGCAGGAGGAGGAGAGCCTCGTTGCGGAGCATCTCGCCGGCACCACCGCCCATGACGCTACCCTGGGATCCAGGAGGCGGAGCCTTGGGATCCAGCACAGTCAACACGCCATCAATGCCCGGTGGCGGCGCAGAAAGAATGTAGCTCTGAGCCAAGGCAGCGCGCGCAGTCAGAATCTGGGACAGGAACTGGAGAGCGTAGAACCGCGGGAAGAAGGCGGGTGAGGCCGATAGCAATCCGACGACGGCGTGGAATGGCTCGGGGGTCTGCCGTGAGCTTGAAACGTTCATCTCAGCTCACCTCAAGGAACATGTCGATGTGTTTCAGTCCGACGTCGTCCTTCGTGGGCTGTACATTAGCTGGATTCACGAGACTGAGAGCTCACCTTCTCGCCAACCTCGCACAGCGACATGAGCGCCTCGAGCACTGCCTTGGCAATGTCCACATCGTACGGCGCATCGTGCTGAAGGACGGCAAGCAGGGAAGGGAAAGCCTCCCTGCCAACATCAGCCTTCCAGTCACGGCTGAGACCCTTCAGACCAAGGACGGCGGTTCGTCGGTCGTCGACTTGAGGGCTAGTCTGGATCTTCTCGACGAGCTTGGTGATAGTGTCCGTTGCGGTCTGAGGCGCAGCACTGAGCTCTCCCCGCAACGCCGTGACAGCGGAAGAGAACCTCGCGCCGAACATGGACATGGTTGGGACGCGCTGGAGGATGAGTTGAAGGCGTGGATGTCTGTGTGAAGAGCGAACGCGATAGGAGTGTTTCCGCCGACTCCGGACCGTTGAGCGACAAGCGCTGGCAGGCACGTCACAGGAAGCGCGTCAATGGCAGGTGCGGAACCAAACCCACGTGGTAATCAGCGGAGGCAGATCGAGGATCCGGCGATGCTGATGTTGTTGCTCTCCTTCGCCGTTCTCTCTCCCTTTTGTCCTCCTTGGTCCACACGTTGCCGTCATCGCTCATTGTATCTTACTCTGTGCTTCTTCGCCTCTGGCTCCTCTGACCTATTGTCAGATCCAGTTCCGATCAAGACGCATACGCACGGAAGCCCCGCTCCTCCCTCCTTTGTAAAGGGGTGGTGGGTGCGTGCACACGATCCAACCTGCGACGTTTATGTCCGCCCATTTCGGGACGCCTCTCAAGGCACGGATACACACAACTCTTGTGGCTTGAACAAAAGGGAAATCGTCAACTGTTCTCTCTCTTGTCGCCACCATCCTTCTTGCTCTCCACCTCCGTTCCGGTAACATGGAAAGGCAAGGGTAACAAGAGGGCCCGAAGCAACGCCACTCGCCAACACGGCATGTTGTCCGTCACTCCCCCCTCGCTCGCGCGGCATGGATCTGAGAGGAAGGGGGTCCTAGCGACCGACCCACATATCCCTCTCCCTCCCCCAGGTCTGCTCCCACTCACACACGCCCACGCACAACTAACAATAGCCACTCACCATCATCTTATCCATCGTCACCGATACTCACCTCATCGCCTCATTCCTCCTCCATCTACCCATTGTTCTCTCAACCAGATATCACACCGTCCACAGCCGCCATCTCAACTCGCACTCACGCCTCCGCCACGAGGAGCGCGAACATTGTCACTGCGTCCTGGACACAGCGCTTCTGAGCCTGCTCGTCGCGTCGACAACAGTTGGTACATCAACCACTCCCCCTTGCCCATCCTCATCTCCATCTCCATCACCAACCATCCTTTTGCTTCTCGTTCGCTTCCTATTCTTCGACCTTCTGCACCATGCCCCCAATGGTCGGTCGCCTCGTCTATGGCCCACCCGTCCTTCCCCCCGTCCCAGAGCTGTCGCACGATTTACTCGATGGCCTTGTCTGGGAGTTTGATTCCTTCAACATCACAACTCCAACGTTGTCCTCAACCACCTTCACCACTCCCTCGCCACCACCACCCTCACCACCTCTCCACTCCCCAGTGCCCATCAGGCTCATGAACTCCAACCTCATCCTCCGCCCGCCTCCATCTGAGGTTGCGGATGCTCCAGAGGACTACTCGGACGCCGACGACGATACCATCGACGATGACAGTAGCAGAGCGCTTGCGAGTGCTCTGCCCGAGTACTTGACTCCATCGCCTACACGCATCTCGTTCTCCATCCCTAGCGACAGAGACCCTTCCTTCAAGGTCACTCCGCCTCTCAACATTCGCAAGAAGTCCTCCCCTGCCAATGGCTGTGAGTACACATGCTTAGTCACCTCATCGACCACGCTGACGATGCAGGCTCCTCCAGCTCTGCTCACCTCATCCACCATCGCGAGACACTCTACGACTGTCCGCGGACACCCACGCCCGCCCAACGATCGATTGAGCCCCTTCATCCCTCTCTCGGACCCATCGTCAATGGAGAACTCAAGGAAGGCAGTCTTCCCGAGCTGGATCTCGATCAGCCCGGGCAGGATGATCCAAACGTCCAGTACGTGACGATCCCTGAGCGATCCTCGGTTGAGGACGACTCCTATCCACCAGTGCCGACAACACTGATGGTGAACCTCCCGCCTCACAACAATGCGCGTGAACTGCCACCTGGCATCTTCTGCAACTGCTACAAGTGCCGCCCATCACCGCCACCCATCACCCTTCAGCCGCTCCCACCAACGCCTCCCAAGCCCAAGGACGGTCCTTGGCCTCCGAGGATTAAGACCACTCCATCGCCCGGTCTGAAGGCCCGCCGCCGCGCTTCCGATGAGCCCAAGCCTTCTCCCATCCTTCCCAGCCCAAGACCCACGTCCATGCAGGTTGGCGACCGCAGGCACGCTCAAAATGTTCCGGAACACCGCCCGTCACACGAGGCCGTGAGCTCCCACACGACCGACGACCCTCCTGCCAGCGCGAATGATCCTCCTTCCGTCAACCACCTCGGCATCGTCACGCCATATGTCCCCTACAGTATACCCAACCCCAAGCCTCTACCCAAACGTCCTTCTCGTCCTGAGCAAATCGTCGATGTCCGCAAGTACGAGACGACCGAGACGTTCGACACCGAGCCGCTGCCTCTGCCTCATGTCGTCTACATGCACCCCAAGGAGGCGTCGAAGAAGAGCATCATCAGCCGCATCGAGCCCGAGAGCGCGACCTCTCTCGGATCCTTCCGCGAGGCCATAGCCGAGGGCAGAAAGGCGTTCGTCAGCACTCTTACCAAACGCCGCGAGTCCGAGGACAGAAGACGCAGTATGATCCAGATGGTGAGACGCGACTCGGAGTCTGACATCTGGAGTCCGTCAGAGTTCGACTTCGACACTCCTCCTCCAACTACCAGCGCCAAGGCTGTGTCTCTGCTCGGTCACCATGATCGGCGCCACACTCGCCGTCCGTCAGAGGTTGCCGATGACCTTGTCCTTGCGCCACGCCCGTTCCCCGGAGCCACTTCGAAGGCAGCGGCCTTACTCGGAATAGGCTCTCCGGAGCCAGCGCCCAAGAAGAAATTCAAGCTCGTTGGGGCGAGCCCTCCCCGTCCCAATACGCCTTTCACCCGTCGCAGGCAACCGACGGGGTGGAGCGGAGCTGGTGCGACCGCCCGTAGAATGAGCCAGTACGAGCTCTCGCTGTCTCTCGAGACGGCAGGTGTGATCGAAGAGGACGACGGCGACGAGCTCGATCTGACCGCGGCCCCTCCGGCACCTGTCTCTTCAATCCCGACGCGCGAGGAAGAGGCCACTGTCGTAGCTCGCCCAGATCAGAGCTTTGCGGCTGTCAAAGCTAGCCTTTCTATTCATGGCGCGAGCAATGACGCTGCCGAGTCTGCCCTTCAGCGTCAGCCGACGTTGAAAGGTCGCAGCCCGCCGCCACCAATTACCGTGGAGCGCGTCTTGCCAAAGCGAGGGCTTCCCGTCGTTGTCCAGGAGGAGTCACCCAGGCCCCCGGCGCCAGGCGAGGATCGCACGCCTCGTCCTTCTCCGCCCATGGAGCCACAGAACCCCGAGGACGAGCCCAGATTGATGAACCACATCCTCGCCAAGTACCGAATGATTGAGCCACCCATCCCTGTTGGCACTGGTGTCGACAACGCGCGAGACAGCACCTGCACGACCACCTCTGGCACGTACACAGAGACGAGTTCGGGCAGCCAGGACAGCCACTCGACTTGTATGACCGGCTTGACAGGCACGCGCGATACCTATTCCAGCTACAGAACCGTCAGCGGCAGTGAGAGCGAGGAATCATGCGATAGCAGCGCGACAGTGCCGTCGGCGGAGAGCCAACGCCCTGCCGTCGAGTCTCAGTACCACTACAACAGCTACGAGCAGCACAGATCGAACTCGACGGGGGCCGCGCGCACCGAGTCTCAAGGGCTTACGCGGAACGCATCGGTTGCGACCTCCAGACACACGCGCAACGGATCGACCTCGACTACAATGACCTCGTCGTCTACCTCATCGATGATGACGAATGCGACGGCGACGCTCCGGGCGGCCGCTAGAGGCACAATAGCACGCGGGGTGACGGCGACTCTGGGACCGTCAGTCCCGCCAAGCATCGCCGAGTCCAGCTCGAGCCAGGATTCGGCCCCTCGCAACCCCACGCCCGCGCCCGCCACGTCTACGTCGGGAACCGCCATCGGCAGCAGCGACTCCGCGAAGCTGCCCCTCAAAGGCCTCGCACACGACCCCGCACCCTGGCACAACTACAACATCCGGTACGACCAGCACGGCCGCGAGATCCCCAACCTGACACCCGGCGCGCTGTCACTGGCGCACATCCCTGTGCCTGCTGAGCCCGAAGAGCCGGCCTCGTGGTTCGAGCCTGCCACGCCGCTCGAGCCGATCCGCAGAAAGGGCACCTTCGGGCGTGGCCACTGGGTCAAGCGTGCCCGGTGATCGCTGCTGCACATCTACCTACCGCCTTCTTATCGTCTAATATTCCCCGACACATCTTACAGTACTGTTGTTGATGTCTTACTAGTTATGTACTCATAGAGCTCTTTAGATTCGCTAGTTGGCGTGTGCATACCTACAGCACACGCTATTATAGTCATGCAGTCTTATTACGAGCTGTGGAGTATCAAACTATTATACAGGCGTTAACATGTCCGATGGCATAGCCGAAGAGCCATAGACCCCGGAGGACACAGTAGAAGCGCATGCTGCTCACCCATTACAGAACTGCCCATCTCATTTCATATCCAGCCTCGCGCCCGGCGAGTACTACTGTAACACTTCTTACATTTATTATACTGCGAGATCATCCCCCCACGCCTAGAGGTACTGGGCCCACTTGGTGCGCGCGGCCTTGATCGCCGCGACGGGCGTCCCGACCGTCGAGTCCGTCTCGCCCTCCTGCGCCCCCCACTTCCTCAGCTCCCACTCCTGCTCGTACGCCTGGAGCTTGGCCGTCCACGCCTTGTACGTGTACTTATCCGGCGGCGCCTCGAGCACTGCAGTCAGCTTCTCCATCCGTCAGAGCGACTTACAGTGCTTGTAGAACATGTCCCACGAGACAGAGAACACATCCTTGACCACGCCGTGCCAGTGCTTGGCAGCGTACCGGTCAAGCGGCCAGGGGGAGTACGGCGCCGGGCCCCACACGACGATCTGGTTGCGCGCCTGGAACTCCATGAAGTCGGCTTCGTCGGGCGTGCTGCCCCACTGGCGCGCGTCCGCGATCCACGTCGACAGCAAGTAGTTCTTATCGGTCGCGAGCACGGCGTCGAGGTCGACGAGCATCTCGACGATGCGCTTCCCGAGCGTCTCGACTGTCGTCGAGTCGCCGCTCTTCCACGCGGCGATCATGTCGACGTACCACGGGATGCCCGCGTCCAGGAGCACCTGCCGCGCGACGTCGACGAGGTCGTTGCTGAACGCCGGGATCTTCTCCAGCTCGGGCTGCGCGTCGACGGCCGCGAGCAGGCCGTCGAGCGCCCGGACGACGTCCTTGACGTCGTACGTGATCTTCGTCGCGAGGTAGTTGCCCACCACGTCGACCTTGCCGTACGTGCTCGGGATCAGGTCGAAGACGCTGCGCGTCGTGCACTTGACGGCCAGGTCGTTGGACTTGTACACGCTGTTATCGAGCACCGTCCAAGCCGCCTGGGCGGCGGTGTCCGCGGCCGCGGTCATCGCGCCATAGCGGCGGCGGACCCACGCGCTCTTCCACTCCTCGACGCCGATCTGTTGTCCGCGCCACGGCGCGTCGGCCGCCATCTCGAACAGGTGCTCGTTCTGGTTTATCCCCTCCATCGTCAGCCCCGCGCCGACGAGGTTGCCGCCGCTCTCCCGCGCCCTGGCGAGCTCCGCGTTGTAGTGCTCGAGCGCGCCGTACAGCCCGTAGTTCTGCCCGTAGTTGAGCAGCGTGTTCCAGATCCAGGGTTTGCCGGCGTAGTTCTCCGCACGCTCCCACTGCGGCATGCTCTCACTCGCCAGGTCGAGAATCAGCACCGCGTCGGAGGGCTGGTCCTCGAGCCACGTGCGGATGTTCGGCGTCGTCCAGTCCGTCGGGTCGTTGACGAAGATCCACCCGTTGATCACCCAGACGCCGGCCGGGTCGACCGCGCGGATCGAGTCGACGACGCTCTGCGAGTTGTTCTTCAGGTACGCCGCGTCCGTCGACGGCGGCTTCATCTCGGTGTACAGGTCGATCGAGTAGTATCCGGACGTCCAGTTGCCATAGAGCGCCTTCTGCTTCTCGAGGAAGGCCGTCTGGACAATGTCCCAGGTGGGCCATGTCGGGTCCAGCGCGGTGTTGCCTGTGTCTGCTGTCAGCCGACTCGACCTGGGCCCCAGGCTCGGAAATTGTAGCTAAAATCGAAGCTCATAACGCTCACTGCCCGTACTCGGCGATAGGAGGCTGACTGGCAGCAACGAGCCAAGCACTCACACTCATCAGGGAAGTCCATCCACTTCGACGCGTTCCGGAACGCCGGCCCGCCGATGATATCGTGCATCTTCGCCGGCAGCGATCTGCGTCAGCCCAGCCACATACGCACGCGCCAACGTACCCCATGAAGCCGGGCAGCACGGGCGTCATGCCCAGCGCGACCATGCGGCTCGTGATCTGCCTCTGCAGCGTCCACTGCTTGTCGAGCCAGTCCTGGCTCGTGCGCCCGCCCCACGACCCGCGGATATTCTGCTGGCGCGACCAGCCGTGGAACGCGGGGCCGGTGATGTACGTGAGCACCTCGTCGTCGGTGAGCCCGAAGTCGCGGAGCATCTCCGCGAGGATGCTGGTGTCAGCGCCTCTACATACACCGAAGCCAATGGGCCGGGACGTTTGGTGCCACATTGGGCTGGCCGTGGCACGTCACCAACACGACCCTTGCCCCAACCCACCCAACCCAGCCCGCGCGACTCACTACTCCTGCCCGCCCGACGCTAGGAGGAGGTTGAACCCATGCAGCGCCGCCCAGTCGAGGAGGTACTCCCACTTATCCCAGTCGTACCAGACCGTCGAGTACGACCACGTCACGACGTTGAGGAAGTAGCGCAGCTCCGCCCACGCGTGTCCGGCGATATTGATCTCGTCGGCGGTGGGGCGCAGCATCGCGTCCGTAAAGGTGTCCCCCGACCAGAAGATGTCGCCGCCGATCGTGCGCAGGTACTCGAGCAGGCCGCGGGAGAGGCCCGAGGTGGTGGAGGAGGTGATTGTGATCTTGCCTTTGTGTCCGTTGGCGTTTCCGTTGGCGCTACCGTTGCCTTTGTCCTTGTTCTTGTTCTTTCCGTTTCCGTTGCCGTTACCGTCGGCATTACCATTTCCGTTGTTGGCGTTGGCGTTGCCCTTGTTGCCATTACCATTGCCATTGCCGCCGCCCTTGCTGCCATTCGGCCCGCCGTTGCCCTTCCCATTCCCATTATTCCCCTTGCCATTCCCCGTCGTCTTCCCAAATGACCCCGTGATAGTATACGCGTCGTGTCCCCCGCCCTGCATCGTCTCGTCGAGCACGAAGGTGAATGCGTCGTGGTACCTGTCCGTCAGCCTCTCCCTCCTCCCTCCACCTTCTCCCTCCCCTTCCTCCCTCCTCTCTCCACTGGTTCACTCACTTCTCGGGAAGACGCCGGCGCACAAGCGCCAGCACGGCGTCCGCACCACTTGGCTCCGCCCCAATAGGCGACGACCCCGTTGGCGCATTCGGGCGCGGCTTGCCCTTGTTCCCGTTGCCATTGCCAGCGGGGGCGGGGGCGGTAGCGTTGTCCGGCGCGGGCGGGCTCGCGGGGGCTGGCTCTGGCGTATTGTTGGTGCTGCCTGCGGCAGGGTTGCCGCCCTCAGCAGGTGCTGGTGC
Organism: Cutaneotrichosporon dermatis; assembly: GCA_020011015.1. Lineage (NCBI taxonomy): Eukaryota > Fungi > Basidiomycota > Tremellomycetes > Trichosporonales > Trichosporonaceae > Cutaneotrichosporon > Cutaneotrichosporon dermatis. Next base: position 491,299 of record JAIGNX010000002.1, on the reverse strand, counting down.
CGAGTCACTGGGTGCCGCTACCATCGTTGTCGAGGACGCCACAGACTCAGCGGCGCCGGACTCCGCGGCCTGCGGGAGCGCGGCGACGAGGGGGAGGAGGAGGGCGAGCCTCGCGGGTTTCATGGTGTGCGCTGTGTGTCTCCGATGCGGGTATGATGCGGGGAGGATGGGGCACCGAGATAGCACTTTATACATCAGCCTGTGTTGTTAGAGCAGGCATGTTGGCATGTTGAAATGCCGGCACGCCGGCAGGAGGCATGAGGATGAGCAGGCATGAGGCGTGAGCGGGCATGAGCAGGTGAGAAGGCGGCGCTTGGCCCGTGCATCTGACTCGCCGGCGCACCGTGGCAGGACGAGGCCGAGGCAGGGTGTCGTGAGTTGCAGCGGAGAGATTGGAGCGGGATGCGAGTTCAGTTGAAGCAAGCGGAACGGTGCGGCTCAGCGCCGTTCTCGCCGGCAGAGCAGATGCGCGATGACGCAGTGAGCTGAGCTAGCTCTAGAGCTTCAGTACAGTCTGGCCCGTCTGACAGGCTAGGTTCTAGCGTAGTAGCTTAACTGCGTCAAGCAACAGCCAGGTGAGTGTGCGAGCGAAGTCCACAGGCAGCGCGCGCACGCCCGTCCGAAGCGCCGCCTTGCCCGTTATCGCTCATACACTCCAGCCGAAGCTCTCATGCTGCAGACGAGGGGATCAGGAGACAGCACGCCGGAGGTGATGCTGATGCAAGCTTGTCGTTAGCGCGTTCGTCTTGCGATCCCGGTCTGTCGGGCGCCTCACGCTGCTCGTCGGCCCGGGTTTCGGGTCGGCTCGCTCGGCTCCTGGAGCCTTACTCATGTGGCTCGATCCGATGCCGGCACGGCACGCACCTACGCCTCATGCTTCCTTGGACACAGTTGGATATTGGAGTGATATTGGAGGGAGATGGTAGTTGGATATTGATGAGGGAGGTCGCATATGGGCTTGAGGATCGGCGCCTTCGCCGTGCGTTAGGCAGTGGTTAGTCGGGCATGTCCAGTGCGTCATGTGTCCTGCTTCGGGCTCGTGGTGCGCGTCGCCCAGTCCGCTCGCGCCGGGTGGATCACGGGGCTCGGTCTCGGAACCTCGAAGCGTACGACGCGTTGGTATCATGCGAGACTTCAAGGGCGGAGCCGGATCGCGGGAATGAGCCTTGCGGTCGGATGTATTTGGCGCGTCGGATGTGCCCGTCGGCCGTCGCCAACTTCGTCACCAACGTTGACAAGCTTGTTGCGTGCTCCGGCACGTCAGCAGGATCCGACATCATGCCAATGCCAACATGCCCGCGCCGGGCCTTCAGACACACATGCATGACAGAATAGGCATTACTGTACACTCAACATCCGGCACGCCAACATGCCAACAGGCCGTGCCTCGCCATGTCACGTCGCTATGCTCACGCTTGCTCACGCCGCGGCTGCTCACGCCGCTCACATACTGCCCTGGCTCGGGGCGCGCCACGGCTCCCAGCGGTTGACAATGGCCCACGCCTCCCCGGGCTCAAAGTCGCCCGGGTCCTCGTCGTCGAGTAACGGCGAGCGCGGGGTGAACGAGTGTCTCTTGCGCCCCGGGGAGCGCGCGCGCGACCCAGGCGGGTGGTCGCTGCAGCTCTCAATACTCAGATTCGGGCTGGGAGACGAGCCAAGCGGCGGCGTCGAGGGCGCGAACTGGGCCGCGTGGTGGTGCGTGCGCGGAGAGAGCGGGGCGCGGAGAGAGGAGGTGCGTTTAGGGGTCGAGATGAGGGACTGGGTGGTGTTGCGCGCGAGGCCGAGTCCCGATCGGTCACTCACGCTCCTCGGAAAAGGAACCCGGGAGTTGGCGTGGTCGTGCGAGACGTGGACGCCGACGTACGGGTGTTCCTCGTCCGGCACGGGTGGGAAGGAGTGCAGGAGGCCCGGAGTGATGCCGCCAGGTGTGGCCGCGTACGATGGCGTAGACGCGCGGCTTGGTGTTTGCGGGGCGGAGATGTCATTACCGGGCGCGCTGGGGAAGGCGGGAGGCGCGGGTGTGGGCACGCGCGACGTCTCCGCCGACGACGCATCGGAGAGCGACAACTTGCTCTCGCTGGCGTTCCTAAACGTACGCCCTTGGGGCGACGGCGCCTCAACGTTGACCTCCGGATGTGGTGCGATTATGCCATGCGGAGACGGCTCAATGTGGACTTGCACTGGCCGCCTGCCCTCGAGCTCTGTTGACGGAACGGAAGGGAAACCAGTGCCGTTCACGACACTACCCGCTGCACTGCTTTCGCCCATGATAGGAGCCGACGTCGTATCGGAGTTCTCACGAAATGAATGCGTGGCGGCGGTGAGGGCAGAGCCCGCGACCGCCGCCGAACCAGTTGCGAAAGCTGCTGTAGCAGCAGGACTCACCCCGCCGTCTGCCGACGACGAAGTGGGGGGCTGGAGGGCTTGGCTCGGGGCTTCACTCCTGGCTTCACTCCCACTTGCACCTTGGCCATCACGTTCAGAGCGCCCTTGAGCCAGGAACGTTGACGGCGTGGGAGTGTCCTCGGTAACGGGACTTCCATCTGCTTTAGATTGAGACTCGCGAAAAAATCGCTCGTGGAGATCTTCGTAGCGGAATTCGAGCTCCGACGAGGCGCGGGCAGGTGGCATGCTGGAACGGTTCGAGTGGAGGTCGTCGCCGCGTTCAGACCCAGTCGCGCCTAGCACGCTGACAATGTCGCTGTCGTCGTCGAGAGCGGGAGGGGGTTGGGTGGAATCGGTCTGCTCGGGAACAGGCGTTGATTCGCGCTCCAATCCTGGCTCGTCGATCGCCAAGGAGTTGAGCTGCGACGCGAGCGGCGTGATGTCACGGTCCCTGGGTCCACCGGGCGGGAGTTGCATAGATGAAGAAGTGGGTGATTGCGCCTTCAGGTCGTCCTCTTCTTGGCGATCAACAGTTGGGGCGATGGTAGTACGTTCGGATGAGTTGTCGGGTTTGGGTGGGTCGTTCTCGTCGTCTGGACCTCCGATCTCTGCGAGCTCCTCGACCTCGGCAGTCGTGGAGGTCGGGTTCGCTGGCGTCTCCTCGGACGCAATCGTCGTACGCTCAGAAGCTAGCGACTTGGCGTCAGATGCCGTCGTCGTGCTGTCATAGGCTGCTGACCCTTGCGGCATGTCGGAGCCCGCTGGCTCGTCGTGCCTGGTGTCTTGCGTGTCTTGCTGCTCGGTGGTCGCGGTCGTGGCATCAGCCTTCCGGTCCTCTGCCGCGTCGTCCTTGACGGCGGGAGCCTTCTCCTCCGTAAATGGCGGGGCCGGCTCGGCAGCATCCTTCGCCAGTGCTGTCGTCGCTGCGACAACGGGCACGGCAGCGGCAGCAGCGATGGCGACGGGAGCAGCGACGGCGGCGCTAACGGCCTCAGTCACAGGAGAAGCAGTCTCCTCGTCGTCCAATGACTTGGATGTGTTGGGTGTCGGAGTGGTCGCGGTGTCGTCCCTGGTCGAAGAAAGGGTAGATCCTCCCGTCGCAGTGTCTCTAACAGGCGACGCAGACGGCGTCTCCACGTCAGCCTTGGCCTCGGCGTCAGAGGTCGAGAGCGTCGCGGCCGACGTCGACTCGCTCATTGGAGGGAAGTCAGCGACCTTGGCCTCAGCCTGTGCCGTCTCGTCGGTATTTGCCAGGTCCTCCTCCGCCTTCTTCTCTGTAACAGCCAGAGTTGACATCTTCTCCTCGACGTCTTCAGGTCCACTGCGGTCCCCACGAGTCGAGCCGGCAGTAGAGCCGGCAATGGAGCCGTCATCGTCGAGAGTCTTATGTGCCTGGCGAGGGGTGCCAGTCGGCGTGCTGACGTTGCTCACGTCCTTGAGGTTGACACTCTCCGCGTCCTCTGACTTGGGGTCGTACTGCGAGACCAGCGACGAGGATATGCTGGGCGATGAAGCCATCGCCTGAGGCCCCGCGGCAAGAGCCAGGTTGCCTGGGACGAGGTCGTAGCCAGGAGGCGGAAGATCGGGATTGTTGGCAACGGGAGTCGCAGGCATGGACAGCTCGGATGGCGCCTCCTCGCCTGCTTCAGCGCGAGTGGAGAGAGGCGTCATGGTGCCCGAGTCCTCTTGCTCTGGCAGGGAGGAGACAAGGAGCTGGGGAGGCAGCGCACCACCTGGGGAAGTCGCAGGAGAGGATGTGGCGGATGTAGGCGCCGATCCCGAATGAGCCGAGTCTGGCGCAGACAAGGCCGACGATGTTGCGGAAGCGGATGCTGACCCGGCAGTCGAGACTGGCCCCGTGCTCATAGTAGATCCGGCGGGGCTGCTCGAGCGCTCGGACTGTGGAGGCTGTGGCTCGGCCTCGTCAGCCTTGGCCGCCGGTGCGCCTGGGCGCCCAAGTCCCAGGCCAGCGGTAGACGCGGCTGCAACGGAGGGAGAAGTGGAAGCAGGAGCTGCCGCGGGCGTGGTTGCGGCGGTGGGCGTTCCGGTGGAGGTGGGTGCAGTCGAGGTCGCCGCAGTGGAAGTGGGAGACGACGCCGCGCTGGCGCTCCCCACACTCCCGCCCGTGTGACGCGGCGCGAGCGCAGCAGCGGCATTGGCGTTCCCTAGACTCGGCACACGGTTCCCAATGAGATCGCGCCGCTCCGACACGCGCCGCGGCCCGGCATTAGGCAGGCCAGCAGTCTTCGGGTCGAGGCTCGGGAGTCTATTCCCGACCAGCCCGCCGCGGGCGTACGATCCCTGCGCGCCGCGGTCAAACGGGCGGGGTATGGGCGCCGAGTTGCTCGATCCGGCGCCGAGGTTCTCGAACTTGGCAATACGGTCTTTGAGCGAGCCGGAGACGTGGCGCTGGGGCGGGGCGCTGCTCGACGCTGGTGACTCCGGGCGCGACGAGTCGGACCTGCGCCGTTAGCTTTCAGTTCTGACGCGTTTTACAACGCGGGAGAAAGTCTGTCCAGGTAGGTTGGGCCTGGGCCTCCACCCCAAAGTTCTGTTCTGCTGTGAAGATGAGAAAGTACTTACATGGTGTCCGGGGATGTCTAGGAGGACAAGGTGGGAAGGTGGGGAGATGGGAGGGGTGTTGATTCTGGAGTCAGCGATTGGCTCCAGTCCAGCTGAGAGAGTAGATAGGCAAAGGAGTAGTTGGAAGAGTAGCAAGAGCACTCGAATGGACGAGAAGAAAGAGAGTTGAAACGCACAGAGCAAACGGAAAGGGGGGGGGCGAAGCAGACGCGCGGTGTCGCGAGGTCTGGTCCTGGCTCGAGCCTCCGCCGGGGTTCGTGATGAGCGGGACAGCTCTGAAGAGTATGGGGGTATGGGTATGAGCTAGGTGGTGACGACTGCAATGCCAATGAAGAAGAGAGTAGTGAAGAGAAGAGAATAAGAGAAGAGTGTCAAGAGTAATACGATGCCCAGAGATCGAGAGATCGGAGCTACGACTTGGATATTGAGCGTGACGACAAGCAAACCACTCGAATACGGCGCGCGCGCCTCCATCCACACATTCACATCCGCCTTCCTTGTCCATCCTTGGCTATTCCGCCTTGTCGCCACCCAAAACCCAAAGTGACGCGTAAAGAGGCTCCAACCTCAGGAATGCCATTGAATCCCACTCGGAATTAATATTATCAACACCACACGTCATTATTTTCGCCGATCCCATCCACAGCTGCTTGTTGATAAAAACAACCGACCCTCGTCCAACTTGATCCAATCTTGCATCCCACTCAATCCTTTGCCACGACATGCCACTCCTACGAACGCCGCCCGAGAAGGGCAAGATCGCCAAACGCCCACATACGTTCGACCCCGAAAACGCGTTTCCGGACGGCACGCCGCTGCCCCCCGACCTCCTGACGCCGGGCATGGTGCCGTCGTCCGCCCTGGGCTCGACGCAGCGGTCCTCTCAGCGGTCCTCCCAGCCTGATCCGACACCGACGCGCGGGCCGTCGCTCAAGTCGGCGCTTGCCGCTCCTGCATCCTCATTACAGCCGCTAGACGAGCGCGCTGAGCAGGAGCAGGAGCAAGATGCCGAGGAGGAGATGGAGATCGAGAAGGACCTGGTCGACGACAAGGCCATGGATGTCGAGCCCGAGGCGGCGGCCGAGCCAGAGCCCTCTGCCGAACCATCAGCAGCATCAATATCGTCGACTCGGGCAGAGGCCCAGCCCGGGGCTGAGTCGCATGCCCCACCTCCTCAAACGCCACCCGCAGCTGGGCCCAGTACGACACAGTCCTCCGAGACCCACCAACCCCTCGTCTCCCAATCAACGTCCCAACCCCCAACTCAGCCGCTCGGGACGCAAGAACCCACCACCCCCCGCCGCCGCTCGCGCCGCCTCACAGTCAACCCCGACTCGCCCCCCACCCACGTCCGCCCCCCCGCCAACGCCTTCTCCACACCCGGCAAAGGCGCACCCGAGCCCTCCACCACCCCCGGCCGTCTCACGCGCTCGCGCACCCCCGGTGGGCCATCTACTCCGCCGACGCGCGCCGAGCTCCTCGACGTCCCGCCCATCCCGATTGACGACGGCGCCGAATCGGCGTATGGGCGATACTACGAGGTGCTAGTCCGCACGCTCCGGATCAACACGCTCGGACAGGGGCTGGGCCGGCTGACGCTCGAGCAGATGAACGAGTGTTATCCCCTTCTGGCGAAGGAGCGGCCGGAGGGCATGCGGAATAACTGGGAGCAGATGATGGAGCAGGTGCGCACGAGCACGCTCGAGGGCGCGTACCATCTCTTTGACGAGTATCGGATTTCGCGGCGGCTGCAGATGTTCGCGGACGTCGTCGACGAGGGAATCAAGTGGAAAGAGGAGCATCCGGGCGAGGCGCGCAAGGATGCGTGGAGGTATGTTGACGCAGGCGGCGGGAGCTGACACCAGACCGGACCTGACGCCACAAATGCTCAGTACCGCCGCCAGGCTCGAGGTGTACGACGAGTCGTGGCGCGTCCTCCGCGAAGAATATCTCGCGGTAAGTTTGTGTTCGGTTGGCGTTGGACAATGAAGCTGACAGCAGCTGGCGCAACAATGCGGAGAACGGCTCCAGCGCGTCGAGGAGAAGCGCGCGCGTCTCGCGGCGCTAGATAACGGCGTGTCGGACGCCGTCGTCGAGCTCGGCAAGGTAAGAAGACGAGACGAAACAGCCGGTGGTTTCCGATCGGTAGCTGACAAACAGACGAACGCGTTATTCGAGGACTTCCCAACGACATCGATGCTCGAGTGGGCCGAGGACGTTGGCGGCGACTAGCGGAGACAAGGATGTACACTTACACTTACGCATAATTTGTAGCACCCATGTACGAGTACAACTACACAGTATTCATGCCGTCTGGACAGGCCAGCTGCTACCAAGACTACTGTCATTCACAGCTACAGTACAGCTCAAATTTCGGCGTGCCCGTACCGTCGCCCGAGATGGGGCCAGAGCTCGCGCAGTTCGCTCACTGCCCGGGGACTGAGAGGGACCGCGTCGGCATACTCGCCCGCGCGAACCGTATGGTTGGGATCCGCCACCCGCTCACGCGCTTGAGCGTCCGCGAACATGGGCCGTGGAGGCGGTGGCAAACTCATGGGGGTCAGAGGGACGGCGGTGAAGCCGTCGTCGGCGGGCGAGCTCGGGGCGTACGGAGGCGGCGGGGCGATCCAGCATTCCTCTTCGAGCGCGCCTTTGTCGATGGGGCCCATCTTGCGGCCCGCCGCAGAGGTGGATTCTGTATGAGATCGAGGCCGGGCCGGCTGCGCTCGTGGCTTGAGGACGAGATCGCGCAGTCGTGGCCTGGCCTCGTCCTCGGATGGAGGGGCCGCGTACCCGAACAAACGGGCTAGGCGCTTACGGACACTGACTTCGTCCATGCGCTGGGCAAAAGCGGCCGTGGCGGCGCGGGTACGTGCGCGTTCGTGCCGAATCCAGAATGCCGCAAGAACGGCGAGGAGGGCTAGGCCGGCAAATAGGCCCAGGAGCCACAGCAGTGAGCGGGGTTTGGTCGGCAGGGGGTTGCCATCTGCCGCCGTCTCGATCTCCCAGCTCTCGACTAGAGCTGAGAGGCAGACGCCGAGGCCCTGTGCGAACGGCCCGTCGCAGACTGCAAGGGTGCAGGATCCGGAGACGAGGGTGAACCCCTCTCGGCAGGATGTGCACGAGTCGGCGTCGATGCAGGACGTGCAGTTCCCAGCGCAGGGAGTGCAGGTCGCGTTAGAGCTGTGGAAGAACTCGCCTTGGGGACAGAAGGGGACGCAGCGGCCGTTGGAGAGGATGGGGCGCAAGGGCGGGCAGGTGAGGCAGCTGTCGGCTGAAGGGCCGGAGCACGTTGCGCAATCGCGATGGCACGCGACGCACGTGTTGTTCACCTGGATGGTCGTAGGCGGGCAGTCGGGCAGACAGGTGCCGTTGAAGGCGAGGCCGGTGGTGCAGGATAGGCAGAAGGTGGACTCGCCGGCGCAAGCGGCGCACGATGCGTCGCACGCTGGGATTTAGCGGTGGTACGGGGAGAGCGAAAGGAAACCTACAGGCACATGTTCCAGTGTTCTCGGTAGAGGGCGGCCAGTACGTGCCCTCGGAACACGTCTTGGCACATGCCCCGTCCTGGAGGAGATACCCGTCCTGACATGAGGTGCAGGTTAGCGTGTCCCAGGACGACACGATATTCCAGCTCGGAATGTGGCAGTCGAGGCAGCCGACAGGGCACGCTGGAGTCAGCTCAGAGCAATGACCTACCAGCTCACCATCGCACGCTTGTTTTTCATTGCTGAGCACGTATGTCCCATTCAGTCCGCTGTATGCCGTATCGCATACGCCCGAGAGATGGTCGAAGCCCACACAAGTCTTGCCAAACTTGGCGCGCGGCGTAGTGCAGGTGATGCAGTCGTCTGCGGTGGGGCCGGTGCACGATTGGCAGGCGGAAGAGCAGCTGGACGTGAGTTGGGCGATCACTGGCGTCACTCACGCTTGGCAACTGTTCGACAAGCTGTCGAAGTACTGGCTCGTTGGGCATGGTATGAGACTCTCGCAGACTGGAGGTACCGAGGTTGAGAGCTGGAGATTGGGCATACAAGCTGTGCACGACGGAGTCGACTCTGTGCCTTCCTGTAGCACACATTGAGAACAGCCTGGAGGGCATGCTGAGTTGGTAAGACTTGAACTTTTTCCCAACCTACCGTTGCAGTTGTTGTCGGCATCCTGGAAGAATCCTGGGGCGCACGCGTTGCACGCTAGCGACGAGATGTTCACGTTCGTCCTCCAGCCTGCCGCGCAGCTGCAGTAGCCATCGGGGTGGCATGATCCTTGAGCACAGTTGCACGCTGTTGTCAGCTACTTGCAGAACGGCATAAGAGCTGACGTACCCTCGCTCCCGACTGGAGCCAGACAATGACCTGAGCCTTCCAGTCCGTCGTCGCACGAGCTGCAGTTGTTTGGGCATACTTGAGAATCAGCAACGAAATACTCGTGTCTGTAGCCATACCTGAACAAGAGGGACCGTAGTAGCCGGGTGCGCAGATGTCGCATGCAGCGCCTGCCCAGCCAGGCGAACAGACGCAGGAGGCATGACTATTATCGGATGATGGGGTGCAGATGCCTCGGGATGAGCAGGGCGTGGTGCAGAGGGCTGCTATCAGCTATTGAGTATCCCGGTGATTGCAGCTCGGAAAACACGTCCGCTCCATGTTCCATGTTTGCCACCATTGTAACTAGTACACCTTGATGCCCGCCACTTACCCGATCCGAAGTGCTCAATATCATACGACCCAGGCGGCAGGTGGCTGCGACTGGGAATCACCCCCCACAATGCCTGTGCCGGCCCAACCGTAGCGTACCATCCCGGAGGAAGGTAGAGGCTCTCCCAATCATGAGATGACGAGTTCGCGTCCTGCAGCGTCACTTCTCCATCATAGAGGGGCAGAGGGAAGGAGAGCGGGTGATCTGGTGGGTGGACGGTCACGCTGTCCGAAGTGCTGGAGATGGTGGCGTTGATGGCGCTGATGGGAGACAGACCGGGCAACCGATGTACGCCAGGGGTTAGGTAGGTGTTGGAGGATGAGTCGAGCGCAAGGACTGCATGTCAGCTCGACAGCAGAGTAGGCCAGCTCACGGTTGGATGAAGCTACGCCAGGAAGACAGCCGGCCGGAGCGCAGATCTTGGCGGCTGCTGGTGTGAGCGTAACCTTCTAGCTGTAACAAACCTAGCGTCGGAATTCCAGCAGCTACGAGGAATGCTGAGAGACGCATAATGGATAAGTGGGTGATGTAGAGTTCTCAGACGTAGGCGTGAGTGTAGAAAGGAAAGCTTCCTTTAAGACGAGGTGCAGGCCGAGAGGCGGTCGCGGCACTGATGGAGCGTGTCAGTTGCATTGTCAGCGCAGTTTGCTTCTTCCTAGAGACTGGAGAGGGCGAGAACAATGGAAATGGTGATGGAACGAGGACAATGGGCGATCACAAAGTTGCTAGAGTACTGTACATCTGTTGTTGCCGGCTGTCAAGTGTGGAGGCGGGAATGCGGGGTACGCCCCAAGCCATCTGCGGGGTAGTACCACGTGGCCCCTCCCCCCAATTCCGTCATCCCATACCCACAGCCTAGCCGCAAGTGGACGAACCGGCCGCCGTCGTCGTTGTTGATCCCATCTCCAACAACTCCATCTTGCTAACCACCCATCGGCATACGCCCAGCAAGCCCTCATGTCCATCCCGGCGCTGGGCCTCGGGCGCCCTCCGCAGCCCAACGCCGCCCCACCCGTCAGCGGGCGGGACTACCTCCTCAAGCTCCACAAGTATCTCTCGGCCAACATCGCGCGCCTGGCACCACCTCAAGCCAGGGGCAAGCCGCAGGACGCGTCCTGGCTCGCCCAATCGTACACGCTCCTGACGCTCGGCTTGGACCCGTCGTCGGCACCGCTAAGCAGGCAGCTCAAGGTCCCGCTTACGCTGGGATTCGGCAAGCCGGCGCCGCCCCAGCCCGCGCGGCCCGCCAAGCCGGTGCTGCTCCGCTTGCCGCCGGATAAGCTGCTGTACCTGTTGTTGAGGTGGCAGAGCTTGCCGCAGGCGCTGCCGCATGTCGGGCGGACCGACGTGGCCGTCCCGGACGGCGTCGTGTCCGCCGCCAAAGGGGCGACGGGGGGGAGGCATCTCGAGGGCGACGTCGAGAGCGTGCGGTCGTGGGTGGGCTCGATCCGGACAGTCAGCGGCGTCAACCGCGTCGGCAGCGGGTGGTTCTCCAGACCCCAAGTGGTCGACGAGGGTGAGCTCATATGCTCGTATCAGCTGACAATCAGACAAGATCCTGCTCGAGCTGTATACCGTGTTCAACGCGCTTCCGGGACTGTTAATCCATCCACCGTTTGCCAGCGATGCGCGCGTCGCAGAATTACTCGATGCGGGAGGTTATACTATCCTCGGTGGCGTGGACGTGCGCGTCCCCCTCGATGTCATGCGCAACCTCCAGATGTGAGCTGAGTACCTCGACTTTAGCTGACTCCAGGCTCGAACTCGACGCCTTCGACCCCCGCGGCCTGTTGATACCTCCCAATGCGCTGTTGCATAGCCTGTCAGTGCACGACGTCGAGGACGCCGACGACTGGATCGTCGAGCTTCTCGTCGACACCCCTGCCAAGGAGGGAGGCGACACCCTGGCCGTACCCGAGGAGTCACCAGCGCTCAGCGATAACAGCTATGGCAGCCTTCTCGAGGGCGATCCCGACCTACCACCGCGTTTCCCCAACCTCCGGCACCTGTCGATCCATCATGCCGGTCTCCTTGCCCTCCCCACCCTCCCACTGACGAGCCTCACCCACCTCGACCTGTCCCACAACCTCCTCAACGCGATCCCCGACTCCCTCTCCGCCTTGCACAATCTGCGCAGCTTGAACTTGAGCAACAACCTCATCACCTCAGTGCGCAACGCCTCCTCCGCTCTAGGCAACGTCGGGACGATCAATCTCTCGCACAACCGCATCGACTGCCTCATCGGCCTTGACCGCGTCCCCGGCCTCCGCCGCGTTGACGTCCGCTCCAACGCCCTCCTTGAGGCGGGCGAAGTCGGCCGCCTCGCCGTCCTCCCCCTGATCGAGGCGGTGTGGACTACGTCCAATCCTTTCGCCCAGCCCGAGGCCGACTGGCGGGTCGACGTCGCCGCCTACTTCGCCGTCGAGGGGCGCGACCTTACTATCGACGACACGCCACTCTCGTGGGCCGAGGCCCGGCGCGTCGACGCCCAGCTCGCAGCGAGGGGGAAGCGCCGCCCGCACGCGCCCTCCGCCCCAGCGTCCGCCGCGCCGACTGCGCCCTCCTCGCCGACGCTCCCGACTCCGGCAGCGGGCATAGCAGGGGGTTTAGCGCCGCCGTCCCCGGCGCGCGCCGTCCGCAGCGCGCCAGTAGCGCCCCCCTCACCTAGTCACCGCAAACCCTCCGCACCAGGCGAGCCTGCGGCCATACGTTCCAGCGCCGACTCCTCCCCTTCACCCCTATCGCCAGTTGGATCACCAAGGAAAGCACCGGCGCGCGCCAAGTCGCCCACGGAGCCGGCGGCAGGCGAGATCACAAGCGGGCGCGACTCGACGACGGCGACACCAGTCAAGGCGAACAGGAGGCGCCGCGCAAAGCGGCGTGTCGTCAACCTCGACAATGAGGGTGCAGCTAATGGGAGCGGAAGCGGGGCTGGGAGCAGGAATGGGGCTAGCTGAGGTTGTATTTGTTGTACGCATGCATGTCATGACGCGGCTATTATTATGCTGCACGGGGTGCGGGGTGCGCACGCGCTAGCACCGTGGCCTCGCTCAAGGGAAGTGGGAGGCTGGCCTGGAAGGTAGACATGGGGTCGCCCGTTATCAGATTGCCGAGCACCACCAGCGACCGTCCAGTCGCCACCCAGCGCGGTTACGCGTTCCCGAAGCCAGTTCTGCTTCCAAGCCTGGTTCTCGAAGATCGGCAGGTCTCCGAGTCTCCTCTCTGCCGACCATAGCCTGACAACCCATCAGAACAAAGGATAACAATACAAATACAAGTGCAAAGCCAGGTAAGTAGCACCGCCCAAGTGAGGCATTTTCGACTGCCCAACAATTGTCGATCTTCTGCCCCAAGATCCGAGAACTCGGAACCGCGCCGGCGTATCCTTACCTATCCAGTAATTATCGCCACCCGACGCCATCTCGCGACGCGTAGGCAGATCCAAGTCTTCTTAGAGGAGCGAGGAATAAGCAGACCAAGCACAGTATTCAGCAATCATCATCGGACCGAGTGGCTGTGCCAAGTTAATCCACCCAACGTGCCAGATGAAATGACGTCACGTCATCGCGATCGGTGAACAGAGTGGTGGATGGGCGGTGCCTCGCTCGGCCCCTGTCCTCCGGCGCTCTCCCTTCTGTCGTCGACGTTTCACCTCTCCCTCCCTCCCCATCCCTTCTCTTCATCCGCAGTCACTCACCCATCAGCCAAAGATGCCTCTACGTCACACGCCGACAGACTACTACTATAACAACGACTCCAACAACTCCAACAACACTTCTTCTTCTTCTTCTTCTTCTACCTCCTTCGTCCCTCATCCCATCCATCCTACTTTCTCTGCTACACCACCACCACTCCCTCCACGACTTCCATCTTACACTTCCGCTACTTCGAATTCCCGCTTAACAAACAACAACCCATTTGCCAACAACGGCAGAATGACCACTGCCACGTCGGACGCGGAGGGTTACCTCCTCCTCACAGTGCCCGAGGCCAGCATCGGGCAGGTGTTTGATGGCCAGAAGCAGGACATTGGCACTGGCGAGCTTGCGTGAGTACTTTCTATCCGGCTGGTGTCCCTCGTGCACAGCCCCAATCGACATTTTCATGCGGGGGGGCCAATTCCACCGCCCCACCCGCCCACCCCCCCGGCATGCCGCTGACAGCAGCCTCGAGTGCGTCTCCGTCCCCATCCCCCCCGAGATCGGCTACCAGACAGCCAACCCGTTCGAGCCGTCGCCCACCGACCCGACGCCGACGCACGACATGTGGCTTATCCTCCGTGTCGGCGAGAACTTTGAGCACACCCTTGTCCCCGGTAACGCGATGGAGGCGCGCTCCCCGCCCGGCGGCGACGGCGGGCCGACGTACATTCTGCGCGAGCCGACCGTGCCCGGCGCCGAGCTGGTGCTGAGCATCGCCCCTCCCCGCTCTGTGACTGAGCTCGAGGACCTCGGCACGCTTGAGGCCCTGTGGCGGCAGTACGGTATTCTCCCGAACGGTTCGGGTCTTGATGGCGTGCAGGCGCCGTCATTCGGCACGTCGACCGGCTACGGTAGCGACTCGAAGGCGCCCTCGTACGCTGCGTCGGGCGGCGACATGACTGGCGGATACCGCGACGAGAAGGCTGGCCACCACGCCGGCGCCGCGGCTATGGGCGGCGCAGCGGCCGGAGCTGCCGCCGCGCCTCTGGTGCACGGCGGCGGTGCGGGCGACTTGCGCAACAAGCTCGTCCTCGTCGACGAGGAGACGGGCGCCGTCATCTCCGAGCTCGACACCCAGCCCGCACTTGGGCAGGCCGAGGCGGCCGACGTCGCGAACCAGGACGTGACCAAGCCCGTCATGATCGACTTTGGTCCGATTGTCGCGCACACCCGCGAGGTCCGCGTCACGCGTATCCCGCCCGACGATCTCGACGACTGGATGCTCCGCGGCGCGGACAGCATCTCGCGCGGTATCCTCGGCGTGAGCAGCGTCGCTAGTGGTGCGATGCAGCGCCGCGCGGAGAAGTACCGCGCCACGGCGGTGCCGCGCCCCGCGCCCGTCAAGATGGGCGCCGTCACGACGTCACTCAAGAGCGTGCATGGCGCCACGACGACTGGCGCCCGCGTCACGGGCAAGACTGTCGGTATGATCAACAGTACCGTTGAGCGCCTCGTTAGCAAGAAGCAGAAGGGCGGGCAGGTGTACGCCGCGCCACAGGCCAACCCGCAGGCCAACAAGTCGACATTGGGCAAGCTCAAGGACGCGGCCGCCCCCGCCGCCGTCAGCGCTATGGGGTGGGCCAAGGACAAGGCCGCGGGATACTATGGCACCGGTGCTGCTGGCACCGGCGCCGGCCAGCCGGGCTCATCGCCCCATTCGCCCGCCCCGGCGTACGGTACTACTGGCAACGCGCCCGGCTTCGGCAACGCGCCTGCCCTCCCTCCGCGCTCCCCTGGCGTCGGCACCGCCCCGCCCCTCCCGCCGCGCGGCAAGTCGCCCGTCCCCGGCGCCTACGACCAGGGTCAGGGTCTCCAGCCCGGCACGCCCGGCGGCTACGGCGCCGGCTACGACGAGAAGAGCGGCCACCTCGCCGCGCCGCTCTCGCCGTCCTCGCCCAGCGGGAGCGGCGCGACGACGCCGACGCGCAAGAAGCGGCCCCTCCTTAACCGCACCCTCCTCGCCGCCGACGTCATCCTCTCGTCGCTCGAGGCTGCCGCAAACGAGATGGTGACCACGGGCACCCATGCGGCGTCGACGGCCGTCGGCGCCAAGTACGGGAACGATGCGGGCGCGGCCGTCGCGTACACTGGCGCTTCGGTGCGCAATGCCGTGCTCGTGTATGTCGACGTGCGCGGCATCGGGCGGCGCTCGGTCCTCAAGGCGACCGCCAAGGGGTGGGTCAAGGCCAGACTCAAGAACGGCGAGACGGTGCAGCTTGCGCCGGTGCCTGTTGCGGGCGCGCAGGGTGTGCAGCAGCCGCACACGGACCAGCACGGGCATGCTGTCGTCGGCGTGCCGGTCGCCCCGGAGAAGAGGTAGTCGAAGCAGGGGTGTAGGCTCATTTAGGCTCACGTTTCATAGACCGTGTGTGGCTGTTCAACGTAGGTAGGCGGGCTGGGCTGGTAGTTTCTGGTACACGATATGACGATGAATAAGTGCTTGGTTCACAATGCGATTTCTTGATACCCGTGGAGTCTCCCGATGATGCATGCAATTATTGGTCTAGAGATACAGCAGGCTCGCGTCGCTCTCATTCAGAATATCCCGCCAACCCTCCCGCTGATCTTGACCTTGGACGCGACGGCAAAGCACGCGCCTGCGGCCGCGACGATCCCCGCAAATATCCCGACAGCGCGATACCCCGCTGCGCCCACCACGCCGTCGACCGTATACTTGTCCACGAAAGCGCCACTAATAGGCGGCCCCGTCAAGCTGAACACGGCGACGACGGCCCACAGGATCCCGACACGCAGGCCGATCTCGTGCGCGGGCCCGGTCGTCGCGACGCACGCGGGGATGATCGCGATGTACCCGCCGACAAAGAGGCCGTACAGCGACGCGCACCCGATGAGCTGCGCGACGGTGTGCAGCGGGATCCAGAAGGCGAGGCAGACGAGCGCCATGCCGCTGGCGGCCGTGATGAGCACGTTGAAGCTGCCCCAGTGGTCGCCGAGGGCGGCGAGCATGCGGCCGACGGTGGAGGCCGCGTTGATGAAGGACACGCAGTAGAACGCCAGGGAGGAGGATGCGCCGAGGCCGGTCGCGCGCCCCGAGACGTAGAAGAAGGGCGAGTAGAGGCTGGGGTTAGCGTCGTCCTGAAGGGATGGTTGGAAGGTCGGCAGACGGTAGGACTTATCTGTGTGTCCCCCTGACAGACAGTCCCCGACGGATAGTCCCCGACAGACAGGTTGGAAACGCAAGACTCACCCCCAGAACACCGCCGACACGCTCGCGGTCAGGAGGATGAACGGCACCTCGCGGAACGGCAGGAAGACCTTGCGCCATGTCGTCGGCGTCTTGCGCGGCAGGCGGGTGCGCACGAGGAAACACCCGATGGCGAAGAGGAAGAGGGCGATGAAGCCGGCGGCGCGGAGGGCCCACGGGAAGCCTGGGGTTAGTGTTGTGCGGCCTCGAGCTGAGCGAGAGGGAGCGCGAGGGAGCGAGAGAGAGAGCGCGGGACAGGGAGGAGTACGAGGGAGAGCGAGGGAGAGGGCTATAGAGGAACGGAGGAGAGAGGGCGGTTGTGGCAGAGCGGAGCACAGAACCTCGAGAACGCGGACTCACCAATCTTCCCGATCAGCTCGTTCAGCGCGATCGGCCACACCGTACCGCCCAGACCCGAGCTCGCGCCGACGATGGCCATGGCGAGCGCGCGGCGGCGGCTGAACCACTGTCCCGGAACGGCGATGGTGGGGTGGAAGATGAGCGCGCTGCCGATGCCGAACAGGACGCCCTGGGAGAGCATGAGCTGGTAGTATTGGGTGCTCACTGGGGTCAGCTGGAGTTGGGGAGTGGGGGCGTTGATGAGGGCGGAGGGGAGGGTAGATGGCGGAGCACCAGGGCTGGCTGTTGGCGCGTTGCAACGGGACGCCAGGAGCAACGATACGGAAGCGGCGTCCTTGCCTCATCGACTAGCCACCAACGTGCCCCACCTCAGCCCCAGCCCGAACGAGACTCACGGGAAACAAACATCAGACTCAAGACGATAATAACGGCCCCGGGGACGATGAGGACATGCGCGCCGTGCGCGTCGAACAGCCGCCCGACGACGAGGCCGCCGAAGAAGAGCAGGAACTGCTGGATGCTCCCGATCCACGCGATCGCGTCCGGCGACGTATCGGACAAGATGGTCTTCTCGTAGTAGTCCTGGAAGACGCCGAAGGTGTTGACTGGGGTCAGCGGGCGAGCCGAGCCACGCGCGCCGAGCGGAGCGAGGCGGCGAGGCGAGGCGGTGAGGTTGAGGAGAGGGGGAAGGGCGGGAGAGTTGAGAGGAGGTTGGGAGAGGGACCCCGGGAGCCACTCGAGTGGAAGTTCGAGCGCGGGGCGTGGCGTCGGCACAACGGCGAGCGTGGACCCAGAGCAAGCCTGGAAGACAAGTGCAGCTGTGAGGCAGCCTGGGCCACACATTGGTCCAAGCCCACTGTACCGCCCGCGACCACTTCCCACCCCCAACCAACCCCCAACCAACACTCCGCCCACGCCGCCACAACCCCCCAGCACTCTCGGAGACTCACTCAAGCCAAACTGCACAAACTGCATCAGGAACGACCCCGCCACACACATCCACGCCTGCGCCCCGCCGTCCGGCGGCGGCCCAACGGAGGGGGGGACGACCGGCGCGGCCGCGCCGTCCGAGGGGTGTGTGCCCTGCTCGAGGTCGCCTCGCGCGTGGTCTGGGCCGCCGTGGCCGCCGTGGGGGCCGGGGGGGAGCTTCTCCTCGTCCATCGCGCTGCTGTATTGTGTCGTGTTGTACATCCCGCCAGTTCGGTGGGGCGAGGGGGGCGAGGGCGGGCCAGGAATAGACGGAGCTCGGAGCTCGGATTTTAGGTATGCGGCGCGGCGCGGCGGGTGAGTCGGGCGTGATCAGGTGGGCGCTGGTGGGAGGCCGGTGGGAGGTGGGGGGGAGGTGGGAGGTGGGGGGGAGATGGGAGGGGGGGAGGCGGAAGGGGGAGGGGGAGGGGGAGGCCGTAAGGACGACCGCTGTGCTTGGAGCCGAGGAGTTAAGAGATGAAGACAGGAGACAGAGGAGCGAGGCTTTAGTATATCGTTCGAGGCAGGCTCGGCTCGGTGACTATTTGCGTCGAGGACGGAGTTAGCGGCGGAGCTCTCGCTGCCTGGTGGTTCTGCGAGCGTGGGCCCCGGACAGCCCCAGTGACAGCCCCAGTGGGGGAGTGCGAGCGCGGTAGAGCAAGTAGAGCAAGTAGAGGGACGAGGGAGGAGAGACGAAGAGCGGAAGGAGGTCGGCGGCCGGGTGGGGCCTTGTGTTGGAGAGGAAGTGGCCGGGGAATAGATGTGGGTAGCCGTTCCGCGGCCATTCCACGGCTCACGGCTCAGTGCAGCGCCATGGAGCGCCAGGTGCTCGAGCTGTATGACGCGGTCTGGCAATGTCGACGTCGTTCGAAATAGATGCCAAGCATCAGTCAGCATTATGGACGTTTTGATAGGCGGTGTAGATCCCGGTTGGAGGCTGATTGTCATCACGGCTAATTTGTTATCTCATCCGAGGTGCTGATCAAGCTCTAACTCTGATCCGATCTGGATGCGCCGTAGTTGATACAGAAACGGAGATGAATAATACGATTTGCAGACTCAGACGGAGGCTGTAGGACGGCAAGAGCGCAACAAACAGCATACAGACTCATCGGACGGGTATACATGCGCATTGGTATCCAGGTATCCCAAGAACATGCAGGCTGCGCCGGCCTGCGGCCTGACTGGTGCGCTCGCTCTTCTGCTACTCTACGGCGCAACGTGCTCTCGTTGGCTCGATGCTCACTTCTGGTCGACACTGCGCGTCACTACTCGCAACGACTCGCGCTCCGCTCGCTCGCACGCAGCCACTGCGCACGTCATTGCACGCAACGACTCGCGCGACGCGCGACGCGCGCTCGCTTCGCTCGCGACCGCCGCACTAGTACCTCCCCACCGACTCGCCCAGCGGCGACACGCTCCACGAGAAGCCCTCAAACTGCTGCTGCACCGTCTGCGAGAGGTGCGAGTCCGCAACCACCGAGTCCTGCGGCACCTCGCTCGTGAACTCCTCGTCGAAGTTGCTCGTGTCGATCGCACTCGCGACGGCGGGCTTGAACGGCGGCGGGATCTTCTTCTGGAGGAGCTTCTTGAAGTCGATGTGGCGCGCGAAGAACGGGTGGTCCTTGATCTCCTGTGCGCCCTTGACGCCCAGGCGGCGCGAGGGGTCGCGGTCGAGCAAGCGGGTGAGGAGGGAGCGGGCCTCGGGGCCGACCTCGTCAGGGAAGCGCAGGGGGTCGGACAGGATCTTGCGGTACATCTCGTTGGTGTTCTCGTCGTAGAACGGCGGGAGGCCGGTGAGCTGTGTGTTAGCGGGGATGCCCAGGGCTAGAGGAGGTGCTTGAGCCAGAGGAGATGTCTTGAGCTAGAGGAGGACTCACCATCTCGTACAGGAGCACACCAAGCGTCCACCAGTCGACACACTTGGTGTACCCGTGCCCCGAGAGCAACTCCGGCGCGAGGTACTCGGGCGTGCCGCAGAACGTGTTCGTGGTCTCAGACGCGCTCATGTTGAGCTTGCACAGGCCGAAGTCACACAGCGCAATGTGCCCCGTGTAGTCGAGGAGAATGTTCTCAGGCTTGAGGTCGCGGTACACGACGTTGAAGCCGTGCAGGTGTTCAAGCGCGAGCAGGAGCTCGGCGGCGTAGAAGCGTGATCGTGTCTCGTTGAACTTGCCCTCACGCTGGAGGTGGTGGAAGAGCTCGCCGCCGTTGACGAACGCGAGGACGAGGTAGAGCTTCTCCTTGGACTGGAACGAGAACTTGAGCGGGACGATGAACGGCGAGTTGACCTGCGCCAGGACGGTGCGCTCGGCCAGCGTGTGGGTGACTTCAGATCGCGAGACAATGTGCGCCTTGCGGATCGTCTTGAGCGCGTAGATTCGGAGCGTGTCGCGCTTGCGCACCTGCATGACCTTGCCGAACGAGCCCTTGCCAATGACCTTGAGGAGCTCGAACGAGTCGATCGTCAACGGCTGCCCGACGGTCGGCTTGAACGACACCTGGACGTGGATGGCGCCCGAGCCGCTCGTGAGCGGCACCCACTCGTCGTTCAGGCGGTTGGTGATCAGGTCCGGGGTGAAGCGGATCGAGCCGAGGTTGAGATCGGATGAGCTCATGTCGGCAACGTCGCCAGACTTGGGCGGCGCGCTGCGGAGGTACGCGCTGATGCCGACCTCGGACGAACGGCTCACGTCGAACTGGGTCGAGTACATCCACACGGGGTTGGCGAGGTCGCCACCGAGGGCGTCGACGAGAACCTCGTTCTTGTCGAACTCGAGGACGACATATGGGAGCCACCACAGCTGCTTGCGCTGCAACGAGTCGCGCGCGTTGACCGTCTGGCGCTGGCTGGTGGATATGCGGGGAGAGGACGAGAGCGACGACGAGAGCGACGACGTGGGGTGCTGTGCGAGCGCCGTCTGCACGCATTGCGGCACGGGGACTGTAGTGTAAGCGAGGGTGTTAAGCTGGTAGCGTTCACGGCCAGGTTGCCGGAGAAGCCATGGCCGTGGCACGACTGCGCAGCCGCGCCGGAGTTACTCACCACCCTGCGGAAGGCTCAGGCCCTTGCCGGCCGTTACTCGGATGCGCAGGATACCGCTGCGCGCGACGGGGGCGTTACTAGCTGGCTGCTGGGCGAGCTCGGGCTGCGGGTTACCCGGTGTTGGCGTGGTCGAGCGCGATTCGGACGCCGGCGATGGCGTGTGGCTCTTGGACGAGAGCAGGCCGCTGTCCTTGAACTCTGCAGGTGTAACGACAGGGCGGGGTGTATGGTATGGGAGTAATGCGGTGTACGCGGGGGTGGGGTGGGTCGGGATGCGTCAGCAACGTGTGCGAGGGAGGAGGCGCAGTGGTGAGCGCAGGGGATGGAGTGACTGACTCTTTCCGATCTTCCAGGACATGGTGGGCGCGAAGGGGGAGTAGGCGAGAGAGAGGAGAGGAGGCGATGGATATCGGAGTGGCTGGACGCTAGGACGCGCGATAGGTCGAGAGGACTCGGGAACTCGGGGGGACACTAAGGTGTCGACTTGGGGCAATTCAAGAGATGCTACTCCGAGCGCGTGATTCTGGTAATGTAATGTAATGTAATGTAGTGCGAGCGTGAATGAGTTGGAAGAGTATGATGAAGAGAGAAGACGGAGATGCGAGATGTGTACGAGGGTCGTTGTAGTCAGCCAGCCGAAGCGCCGTCCGAACGGGGGGGGCAAGCACCCTTGATCGTCGTGTGGCGTAGTCTTATGGCGGGGGCCAAACAAGTTAGATTTCGGCCCACCCCAGACGTCACGCGTTCTGCCGAAAGCCGCAATACTCAATCTCCTCGTAGTCTGCCTTGCCGGCAGGCAGGTTATGCGACGCAGTAGCAGGCCGCGCGACACTGCGTGGGAGATGGTTCGGACGTGGACACAATGTACGTCCCCTGACTGCGCCGCCATTGTTTGCTTAGGACTGCGGGCCGGAGAACAATGGGTGGGAGAGGCGAGGGTGGGTTTCAGAGCCAGCCTCGTGCGTCAGCCACCGTCCTGGTCGGTGTCGACCCCCGGCATGTCGCGACGATTAAGCAGTCTGGCTTGATCGCCTCTGTGCTCTGTGATGTGTCGCGCCATATCCTATGTATATTGTCCATTCCGCCCTCGTTGTTGGCGGCTACGGTTGATGATGTCCTTGCCGCTGAGTCATTGCCGCCCCTCACCTAGTTAGATAATCAAGCAACGCTTCGACTGCATCGATTCCCCTGAGGAGGACGGTCATGATGGGATGGGAAGATAGGAGGTGCTTGCTCGTCAGAAGCCGCCTCGCCACACGTCGGCCGCAGTCAGTTGTGTCGAGTTGGATGGAGGAGATTGCCGCCTCAAATTGCCACCCAACCGTCCTCGAGTCTAACGTCTCATCACTGCATGCCGATGTAATTCTGCCTCTCACACCCCTTCCAATGCCCTCGCCCTCGCCAGGCCTAGTCGCGATCGCGCACCCAGCTGCCCCGCCGCTCCGGACTCCTACTCCTACTCCTCCGTCCCCAACCACCGCCCTCTCTCCCCGCCCACCTATCTCTTCCCCATCCACCTCCCCTCTGCGGGGGCAGCGGCCCTCTACTCCTATACCCGTCCCCGCGCAGCGGCTCCCTCCCCATCCCTCCCCGCTCATCGCGTGCTGGGCCGCCATTCCGCACCGGCCGCGGGCCCGGCACATCCACAGCGACACTCAGCAGGTCGCCCTTGAGGAACCCGTACTCGTCCAGCGTCTCCTCCTCGACCATCCGCCCCGTCCTCCCTGGACCCTCCGCGTCGACCCTGTCCCGGTCCCGCCCGGCGTCGCGGTCGGGCGGCGCGACCGTCGCGACGAAGTCGCGCCCGGAGAAGGTCACGAGCTCCTTGGCCTTGTACAGGCCGTGTTCGGACGCGTCGACGTACACGTGCTTGAAGCTGTACCGCGCGACGGGGGAGCGGTAGGGCGGGGGCAGGATGGCGTAGAGCTGCTGCACGAGGGATGTTGGGGTGGACGATTTCCTGAGGTCAGCCAGAGCGAGGAGAAGCAGGAGGGAGGGAAGGGTACGCACGATCCGTAGACGTGGAACTCGTCTTGCAGGGGGAGGCGGTTATCGTCGAAGTCGCGGAGGGAGGTGTGTTTCCCCTTCGTCACGAAGACGCGGATGAGGAAGGGGCATGCCTGATGTCAGTAGAGCGGGAGGTCGGTACTTACGTTGTCTTCCTCGGGGCCAGGGGATGGCGAGCGGGACATGGAGATCGAGCGAGAGCGCGACCGCGACCGTGATGGGGAGCGGGAGCGGGACATGGTGCTTGGCTGTGGCTGTGGCGAGGTGTGATGTACTTGTGGAATTGACAAGGTCCAGCGCGTCTCGAGGATGTTGTTGTGGAGGATCAAAAGTCAGTCGGCGAAGTCGTGCTCGACGGAGGACTTCGCTGGAATCTCCGACCACGTGCACTTACATAACCGAGCACCATCAGGCACCCACCGGCCGTTCCGCCGAAAGTTGGCGTCTTACCTCTCGAATCTCAACTTGGTCGTCATCAACAACCTCCCGCTCGGCACCAGACTACGTGGGCCGGCATAAAACGGCGGCGTCCCCCGATATCTTGGACTCGTCTTGGACTCTTCTTGGTCTCGTCTTGACACTCTAGTTCTGGGCTGTTGGTGACGCTGGAATTCGCTGCCGAGAAGAGTCGTCACCGTCCATCTGCTCGCGTGACCATGCCCCGGCCAGTACGTGCTCGCTATCTGTTCTCCCCTTCCTTGGCGCTGACTTGGACAGATAACCACCCCGGCGCTCTTTGGAGCTGCGGTGAATGCCGTCGCCTCGTCCTCGCGTCTCCGTCTCCGCCCAAATGCCCACGCCTACATTCCCCTCGCGAGCTCGCGGCCATTCTCGACCTCCCGCGCACGCCGCGATGCCGCCAAGGAGCGGCCTCCACCAGAGGAGGCCGTGCCAGGGCACGACGAGCTGGTGGAAGAGCAGAAGCGGATCTATGCGCAGTTCCGGCCTGTTATCGATGCGTTCGACGCGCCTATCGACATGGCAGTTGCGTATGGGTCGGGCGTCGTGAAGCAGGCGAACAAGAGCGGGGTGAGTCTAGTCAGGGCAGGGAGTCTCTTTGGCCGGAGGTGTTGGGATGTGTGTGGGGCCTTCCTGGGCCATGTCTAGGCCGCCGCTGCTTACATGGAGGCAGGCGCCCCAACGCCAACCCAACGCCAACCGCGTGAAGGCCCGTACTCTGCAGCCACCTGCGCAGCTGTCCACAGCTGACATCAGCCACCACCCCTGACCGACTTTATCATCGCGACGCCGTCGACGCGCACCTTCCACGCCATCAACCTCAAGCAGCATCCCTCGCATTACCCGCTGTACGCGCGCCTGATCGGGCCGAGCGCGCTCGCATGGATGACCGACAACCTCGGCGCCGGGCTGTGGTACGTCACCATGGTCAAGTTCGGCGACATGGTGAGTCCCCCCTCCCCTTGCACGAGCTAAGAGTAGAAAGTCAAATACGGCATCCTCTCCACGCCGACACTCACGCGCGACCTGCAGCACTGGGAGACGCTGTACGTCGCGGGGCGGCTGCACAAGCCCGTCCTGACGCTCGCGTGTGCGCCCTCCCTCTCCGGGCCCGACGGGCCGCTGGCAGCTAATACGCGCGCAGCGCTGGCCCTTGCGCTCCTCCAGCTGCCGGGGACGTTTACCGAGCTCGCGCTGTGGGAGAAGATCGCGGGGATCAGCTACTCGGGCGACCCGCGGATGAGTGTGCCCGGCGCGGAGAATCCGGAGAAGGTGCGGAATATCGTCCGAGGGCCAGGTGTGCTGGGCGCGTTTAGGGAGCTGTATGCGCCGCACGTCGGCAGTGTGGGGCTGCGGTGGGCGGGCGAGCCACAGAGGGCCGCTGGACAAGGCGTTGGTGGAGAAAAAGGCGCCGTCGTCGAGGAGCACGGCGAAAAAGGTGGCCCAGCACTGGGCACCCTGGGCGGCGGGCACGAGGGCGGCGTCATCTGCGCGCACGACGGCGCAAGTCTCGGACAAGCAACAGCAGAGGACACGCCCGCGCACACCTGGCACGGCGACGGCGCGGCGCTCCTGACCCAGCCGACGACGCCGGAACATGCCGGCGCGCTCCTCGCCTCCCTGCCGCTGCGCGTGCGGCAGCGCCTCGCGGCGCACTTCCGGCCGACGGTGGCGGCGGCCCTCATCTCCCCCGAAGTGGCGGCGGAGCGGCGCGATGTGCGCGAGCGAAGGCGGGCGGCGGCGGCGGCCAAGGAGAGCAGGGCGTTGTATGATGACGACGAGTTCTGGCGGCGCGTGGCGGGGCAGCCGGGTTTCGTGGAGGTGGTGAATAATGGTGAGTCCGGGCGGGGGAGGAGGGAAGGGAGGGGGCGTGGGAGAGGGCGAGGAGGAGAGACTGCAAGGTAGTGGAAGGTAGAGGGCGGGCAAAACGTGCCAGGAGAAGACGGGAGAGCGAAGAGAGCGCGAGCGAGAGTGTACACGCGCTCACACCCAGAGGTCCGCCATATCATCAAGCGCCCAGCCCTCACGCAGAGCGTCAAGGGCCTCATCACGGCCGGGTTCAGCAAGAGTGTTGTGTACAGCTTTGCCAAGTTCCGCAAGTGGCTTGCGGGGCGGAAGAAGTAGACGTCTCGGAACAGTTACAGCCAGAGGACTACTTCGCACTGGGCGGCTCCGCCCGCTCCGCGGGCTCCGCGTCCACACGCTACCATACACCATGCATAATACAAACGATGCTCGCTCTCTACTTGGCCTGCACCTTGTCAAAGCTCTCCCCGCGCACGGACCCTCCGCGCATCGCGTTCTTGACGTTGTTGGCGAACGCGTCTTTGTTGCGGCGGAGGTCCTCAGCGGCGTCTGCTGTCAGCTGCTGCTTACGGGCGGAGTGACGACAGCTGAAGGGCTGCAGCGCAGAGACCGGTACACATCGTGGTTGACGCCGTTCCACACATGGTCGGGTGCGGCATGGCTGTCGTCTCATCGCGGCACCTCACGCAAGACCCCGCCCCGTACACCACACTCACCCTTGTTCAGCGGGTCGTCCGGGTTGGGCTCAAGGAACAAGAACTGCAGACCAATGATAACCGAGTTGAGCGACAAGACCGGCTTCCACTCCTCGCGCAGGATGTTGCTGCTGTCAGCGACCGTGTAACACACACAGCGTGCGGCTCCGGCACCGATCGCGCGACTCACAGGCACACATTCCCCTCGAGGTCGAGGTTGGGGTGGTAGATCTTCTGCGTACACCGGACCTTGGGTGGCTCGTGGGGGTAGTTGGGGTTGATCGCGAAGGTGAAGTTGAACTGGCCGCCCTTGTAGAAGCCTGCTGTCAGCTGCGTCAGGGCGTTTGTTAACTGACCCTCGTCGGGGGTGATGGAGAGGGTGAAGTTGAGCATGTCGTTGTTGGGTCCGAGCTGCATCTTGACGCCGGATGGGAGATCGAGCTCGTTCATGTCTGTTATCAGCGCAGTCCTGGAAGAGCGGGGAGAGCAGAAGAAAGCGGGGGGACAGAGGGTGAGGAAGTAAGAGAGGTTCGGACGGCACACCCAGCGGGAAGTGAAGAGCCCAACAAGTAGGCCCAGGCTGAGCAAGACCTCGACGTCGCCTATGCCAGGCTTGACCGGCCACACTCGACAGCCAGACGAGGAAGGTCAGAGGAGACGCCGCTCGGACCTCCACTACGCCGCACCACCGCGCGGGTCCGATCTCCGCTCCCGACCTCCGCGCCCGATCTCCACGCCCGCCACTCGGGCCCACACTCGGGCCCACACTGAGCACCCACCCTTCCGTACACGCAGCTCGGCAGCAGAGACCTTGGGCTTGGTCTTGTTCTGCGCCTCCTGCTCCTTCTTGAGCGACCAGATCTGTGCGGTGTGTCCCAGGGAGGAGCGAGTGGGGGGGGCGGGCGGGAGGGCGGGAGGGTGGAGGGGGATGGGGGGAGGGGCGAGCGACGAAGACGCGGGAAGGCAGGACGAAAGGCCGAGCGTGAGCAAGATCAGAGTGCGAGGAAGGGGCGGAAGACGCGTAGGTGGCGAACAGGGTCGCGTCAGCATTCATATCCTGGCGCAGCGGTAGAACGCACCTTGATCATGGCCGTGGTCTATATTCTATCCGTACGAGGCGGGTCGAGGCGGGTCGGGTCGAGTGGGGAGAGGGCCGAGTGAGGTTGGCGAGGTCGTTTGACCGATGATGGAGAAGATGTTGATGACAGATGACGGATAGGATGACGGAGACAGATGGGCGGCAATATTTGGTCAGCCTCGCCGACTTGGTGGTCGGTGCCTCCCTCCACCGACTGGCTCGGTGCAATTTCCGCTCATACTCCACACCTCTCTCCTCGCATAGCAATGTCGTCTACACCAGCATCAGCGGCGACGCCGACGCCGCATCTCTCGCATGTCGTGTACGTCCGTCGCTCTCGCCCCCTAATAAGAGGGAGGAGAGAGGAGAGAGAGGGCGAGGGGGAAGGAGGACTGACACCAGCACACTCAGGATACCGTTCCACAACGCCGAGCAGGCGGCCGCGGGGAAGCGCGCGCTCGACGTCGACAGGGAGGTCAACATGGACCTCGTGGAGCGCGTGACGAGTCTCGAGGGAGAGGTGTTGGTTGTGTAAGTCGCGGCAGTGCTTCGGTGGCGAGCGGAGGTTGGGCGAGTGCTGACGCTCTTCCTCGATATGGCTACGGCTCATCTCGGCACTATCGATCTTCCGCCTGTTGTCTCCCCTTGTTCTATTCTACGCCGCGCCTACACATGTCCACGGACATACTCGCCTCGTCTTCTGCGACTCGACTCCGCCTCCTACTTCGCCTCACCTCTCTCTCCTCTCCCTCCGCCTCTCTCCCTCTCCCTCCGCCTCTCTCTCCTCTCCCTCCGCCTCTCTCTTCTCTCCCTCCGCCTCTCTCTCACCCCTGTCCCACCGCCTCTCTCTCACCCCTGTCCCACCTCTATCCCGGCCGCACTCTGCCTCTCCCTTCGTCTCCTCTTACCCACGCTGCAGCAAAATCACCGCCGCGACGCTCCGCATCCTCCGCCTCGCGACCAACGCGTTCCTCTCGTCCGCCGACCTCGTGCTCCGCACCATGGCCGAGTTCGCGCCCGACCCGGACGAGGAGGAGCCGAGCGCGGAGGAGCTCGAGGCGGCCGCGCAGGACGCGCGGGAGAGGGGCGGGGGGATGAAGGGGATTGAGCTGCGGGGTGGCGTCGGCGCCGGCGGGGGGGAGGAGGTGAAGTAGCGTGGGCAGAGCTCTGCAGCGGAGAGGGAAGGAGGGGATGGGGTAGGGATGAGGGTGAGGCTGGGGGTGAGAGAGATCCTGGAGGGGTTGAGAGGTACAGAATGGAATGGAGAGAAGAGGGCAGATGGTTGGGGGATGGTCAGCGAGCTACGGAGGTCGGAGAGGAGCCCTTCGTCGTGCTGGAGGGAGCAGCACTCGTGAGAGGAGACTACCACCGCAGCTACGGTCCTCTCATGTCTCATCAACGAGCGAAATATATCGCAGCGCCAGCCAGTCACCACTCCCACCAGCCTCGCAGCCCCGCAGACCCGCGCCCAGACATAGCACAGTGCATATTGCAGTAGATAGATACAAGGTTTGATGTACGGAACGTCACAACTATACGAGAACTCTAGAAGCCGATCTCTGCGGGCGTTAGTTCTACTCAATACCGAGAGCGCGGCGGACTCACTTTTGAACAGCATATCGAGGCTAGCGAGCGATACAGGTTTAACAAGACTGCCGTCAATGCTGCGCTTGCCTGTCGCTTGGCGCGCGAGCGCCCCGCGCCAGCTGAAGGACGTGCTTGGCGCCGCCGCTTCGCGCCGGCCCCGACGCCAACTCACAATCCATCTACCCCACTTCCGAACGCCTGGCGCTTATCGTCGGCCGTCGCGAGGCCTGTCAGTGCGAAGATTTTACTATGGTTCGACAGGCGCGCGCCGTCCTGCCCCGCTGGGCCAGAGCCAGGCGTCGCAGGCGCGCTGTCGGGCTGCGCCGTCTCGGCCGGGGCATGCCGCCGCCCGAGCTCTATTTTGCGGATCCGGCGCGTCGCCTCGTACCCGTTCATGACGGGCATGGTGATGTCCATGAGGATGATGCTGGGGTCAGAGACATTCGCACATCGAGACTCACTCCCAGGAGTTGGGCGGCGTCGACTCGAAGAGCTTGACGCCCTCGAGGCCGTCGACCACTTCGGCAAACTCGCACCCCCGCTTCTTGAGGAAGGCGGTCAGCACGCGGCGGTTGATGACGTTGTCCTCGATGACCATGACGCGCGGGATGCGCGGTTTGCGCAGCTGCGCCAGGTCGTCCGGTATTGTGATGGCCTTGAGGAGCGCGCCGCCGTCGGCGAGCGAGATGGTCGAGCTGGGCGAGGTGACTTCCGACACCGGGGCTGTGCTGTCTACACTCCCTGCTCCGGAATGATAGGTGACACCTCTTGGTCCCATGAGCGGGCGCACGGGGCGGGATTGAGACTCGACCGCGTCCTCCTCCGAGCGCCGTCTGTGGAGTGTGGCAGGCGGCTTAAGAGCCTTGACTTGCGGCTCGAACGAATTGGTGCTGCTCACGCTCCCACCAGAGGCGGTGTGGTTGAGGCTCTGTGGGCGGAGCGGCCCTAAGGCCGGCGAGTCCAGTGCCATCTCCGCGAATATCGAGGGGAGCTCGCCGAGCTCGCTGCCGTCGCCCTTGCATCCCCCGCGGATGTGCTTGGCGACTCGTGACAGCTCGTACAGCAGCGAGTAACGGACCATAGGCTTGCACATGACCCGCACGTACTTGTCCTTGAGCAGGCCCAGCTCGTCGAGCTTGTCGCGGCTCCAGATCTTGAACGTCACCATGAGCAGTATCGGACGCGTCTTGACAATGTCGATGTTGTCCTGCGTGATGCCACCGAGCTCGTTCATAATCAGGACGTCGGCGGTGCGATAATCCGGCGTCACTTTGAAGCCGAGATACTCGGCATACTGCGTCATCACCTCCATGCTGAGCTGCAGGCCGCGGTGGTTCGGATCGTAGTTTATGAACCCGACCGTCAGGCCATTGCCAATGCAGCGATCGATGGTGAAGGGCTGCGGCGTCGTCTCGTCGACCTCGACGTCGAAGGTAAGGCGGATCTCGGTACCTTCGCCTTCAATGGACCACACCTCGACGTTACCCTTGATCGCCTCGGAGCGCATGATGCTGTTCACAATGGCCAGACCGAGGCCAGTGCCTGGCTGCAGGGGATTCTCCTGAGAGAAGGGCTGGAATATTTGATCCTCGAGGAAAGCCTTGCCAATGCCCTTACCCGTGTCGACGACTGCCAGCTGGACGGAGATGCGCCCTGGGCCGGGACTCGTGGGCAGCTCGCGAAGAACGACCTGGATGTACCCGTCCTTGGTGAACTTGAGGGCGTTGGAGTAGATGTTCATCAACGAGCGACGCAGGCCGCCAGTCTCGCAGATCACGTTCCAGCCGCCCTGGCGCGGCGCCAGGTCCGGAACAGTCTCGACATGGGCCAGTGCGTGCTGAATATGCACGCGCTCCTCGTGAGGTAACAGCCCCTGGACGATCGGGGCGTAGAAGCTCCCGACCTGGCTCTCGCCGAGCTGCATCGATTTGCCGCGGGCGCCAAGCCAGGAACTCTCGACCGTCTGCAGGATAAGGTCCGTGAGGTTCGTCTTGGAGAGCTTGATCTGCGGTTTCGTGGGCGTATGCTTGGATCCGCCACTGAGCTTCGTAAAGTCGAGAACATGGTTGACGGTCTCGATAAGCTGCAGGCCACATGTCCGGACGGTCGACAGCAACGCGTCCTGGTTGGGGTCGAGATCTGAGTCGCCAAGTAGCTCGGACGCCGCGAGGATACCATGCAATGGCGTGCGCAACTCGTGGCTGACCGAGGAGATGAGAACACTCTTGGATCGTCGGCTAAGAGCATGCGACGGCGTAACACAGCCGAAAGGATGATAAACGCCGATGCCTCTGAGGAACTGAAGCTCGTAGCCTTCGAGGAACTGCTTGCCCTTGTCGTGGGTGTAGGCGCAGATGAGAGCGAATGGCTGCTTGTCGATACCGATGACTGGCACGACCATACCATACTTGAGCGTCGACGGGAAGACGTACTTGATCCACGAAGGCGCAACGCCCTCGAAGATCCGCCCATCACGGTGATCGCAAGGAAGGCGACATGCTTTCGTGTTCCGTCGGCGTGAGTTGACGCGTTTCGTTCACGGAATGCTGGCGGCGCTGTCGCCAGCACTGGGAACGCAGGGACGGGCCCAAACACCGCGGCTGGCTCCACCATGTGTGCCTCACCCTCAGCATAAGGGTTGGCGTGGTATATCGTCTTCCGCGCGCCATCCGACGTGAGAGCTCGACGCGCTCAAACTGGCTAATGTCGAGGATGGTACATCCGTCGAGGTCGCGTCGTGTAGTGATGAGCTTCGCGGCTCTACCGTACACCTGGTTCATGCGACTTGCGACTCGAAATCGCTCGCGCTGAGCTCCTCGTCGATCTCGAGACACTCGCGTGTGAACTTCTCCATCGAGTCTGAATCTTGCCACGCGTGCGCAGTTGCAACTGTGTGTCAGCAGGTACACAAACATGCGCCACTCACCCTGTCGCGCCACAGCTCCATCTCGCGCATGACGATGGCGGCAAACTCTTTGAGGATGTGTCGGGACCGCGGTGGGAACTCGGGCCGTGGAGTGTCGTCGACGATGCATAGACTGCCGACGTTGTAGCCGGTTGAGGTACGCAGCGGCGCTCCGGCATAGAAGCGCACGTGAGGAGGGCCGACGACGTTGGGGTTGTTGCAGAAGCGCCAGTCCTGAAGAGCATCGAGGACGACCATGGGCTCGTCATTCTCGTTGAGGATGGTGTGGCCGCAGAAACTCGTCGGACGGGGCGCGAACGGCGAATCGAATCCAGTCTTGGCCTTAAACCACGCTTGCTCAGAATCCACCATGGTAATAAAGCCAATCTTGACCTTGAAGACGAGCTTGATCATGTGCACAATGCGGTCAAAGTTGGCATCGCTCGAGGTGTGGAGGATGTTGAAGTTGTAGAGCGCCTTGAGACGCTTGGCCTCGTTCACGGGCGGCGGAGCCGCAAGGAATCCATGTTGTCGGTAGAACGCTTCGGCTTGACTGTAGTGCTGAACTGGTGGATACTCTGCCGGGGCGGTCGCGGGCGCACGGCCCTCGGTATTGGCGACAACGGCGTCCCCAAAGTAGTCGCCCTCTTGTGTCACCGCCATTGGCTCACCTTTGTACAGTGGCGCAGAGGCTGGCGGGATTCTACCGTGCACGGGCCCTCTGGTGGCGCGCGGAAGGCTTGGAGGAAGGCCTGAGAGGTCGCCAGGGGTTCCCAAAGGACTGTCCTGGATGGTCGGAAGACTATGCTCTGTTGCAGTAGAGTGGCTCGACGTGCTGCGCGTGAAGGCGGTCAACTGTTGCCTGCTGGATGACATCCCCGGGTCCGAACTTGCTCGGATGGACGGTGTCGCCTGGTACATTGGCGGCATGTGCGCCACTAGATCTCTTTCGGAGTCGGGGATGCCGAGCGGTGTGAACATGCTGGGAGGGATGCTGGATGACGCAAGGCGGACTGTTGCAGCAGAGATGGTGTTGTCTGGCATCTGGAGTCGGCCTGGCTTGGTCCCACTAGTGGATGGGTCGGCGTCGCCATTTCGGTCAAAGGACTGTTGTTGGCGGGCGGTAGCGTTGGTTGGCGACGTCGTCATGACGCTGGGATCCGAGTTGGTCATTGGGTCGGTCATGACGGTGTCGACCGAGCGAGAGTGTCTAGCAGCTCCACCTGTTGGTGCCGAGTAGTATTGTGGAGATGGAAAGAGACGATTAGGGAGGTTGGGACGTTGTCGAGATAATAATGAGGAAGAGTGGGATGTGGAGGATGTCTTGATGTATCGATCCGATCCTAATCCTCCTCCTACTCCTGATGCTTGTGGATCTCCTGTTGTAAAGGGCGCTCTTGGGATTCTAACTGGGTCCCAAGAGCCGTGTGCATAAGCGCGGCCAAACTCTTGCCACGGCAATTGCTCTAGACTGTTTCGGCGGTATGAAGGGAAGGATTCCCTTGCGGCGGCGGTGGCTGCCTCTGCTTCCTTTGCCGTGGCTTGATGAGGTATGTCGGCTACAGGCGATGAAGAGAGTATCGGTGGATCACACACTTGATCGCTGTTGCTGTTGCTGTTGCTGTTCCCGGCTCCAGCTTCCCCTTCCACAATAAGATAACCCATATCTTCGAGTGATGGCGAGTCGGAGGATAAAGGAGGGCGTAATTCGTGGGATGTGGATGGACGCGATGGTGCCGTTTGTGGCCTACGTCTTGATGATCGACCACTAGGGGTTGTATGTGGACTGTGACGAGAGGATGATAAAGTGGGTGATGATGGAGCAGTTGGTGTCGCCGTCATCATGTTGGATGTAGTCGATGATGATAACGCTGATGCTGTTATTGATGGCGACGATGATGATGATCCAGTAATAGCATTATTGTCGGCGTCGGCTATGGCGGTACCAAATTGAATTGAATAATGTGGAGGCTGAGGCTTGATCGGTAACGGCATAGGGCTATTAACAATGGGTGGTGGTGATGGGACAGGTGGGGCGGCTACCACTGCGATCGATGATGTTGTCGTCGTCTTTGCCTGCGCGCTCCCGCTCCTCGTCATTGGTGCAACTGGATCCGACCCATTTTGCGAAGACACGCGTCGAAGTGACTGCCTCAGTACCATCGGCTTGCCGTCCTCAGCAGCGGTTCTTGGCAAGTTGACATGCTTGGATCTTGGGTCAGTGTGGAGGTGTCGTAGAAAGGCGCTGCCGCATGGAGGATAGGCTGGAGTCGGCGCGCGCGAGTGTATGCGCAGACTCTCCTCTATCCCATTGACGGCCAACGGCTCGGTCGTCGCCCCCATGGTGGATGATGGAGTAGGGGGGGGGCCTGGGGAAGTGGCGAGGCTAGAGCGACATGGACGACCGAGCTATGAGGGAGGAGCTGGCGGGGAGCGGGAGGGGGGATGACGCCAGTAGAGTTGTACGCGAGGGCCGAGTGGGGGCCACCCGATGCAGATGCACGGCGATGCGCGATGGAGTGGGCAGGGGAGAGTGGGCGTATCGGTGAATGTAGCGTGCGAAGCGATGTGGGAAGGGCGAGTGGGTAGTTGTCGTCGGGGGTGGGCGAACAAGCGAGCCGGGATGGGTACTTCTTGGCGTAACTTGTTCTGATGGATGGGTAGGAACGATGCGCAGATGGTAACGCAGGTGTCGTCGAATACCGAGTCGCAATGTGAGTGTAGTTGAAGCCTCTGACGACGAAAGCGGATGTGTGGGAGCGATAAATGAGGTGGTGCCAGCGGCGCCGAAGGCGGCGATAAAAGAATGTGGTCGTTGGAGAGGTTGGTTAGTGGATGGTGGGATGACCAGATTGTTGTTCCTCATAGCTCCCGCGCGGTAGTGCCGTCTTAGATGCATAGCTACTGCTGTATAGACTTTGGCGTACCTCGGGCCCTCGGACGAGCTATCGGCGGCCAGCATGGCCGAGCGTGGCCAGCCAACTAGTCTGACTCAGACTGGTTTTGTGCGCGCGCTCAAGCGAGATCTGGAGTTGGTGGTGCGGGTGTAAAGGCTGCCTGGCTGGAAAGTTGGCAAACCTTAGACCCGTTGGTGGACTAAAGTGTGTCGGGATGGGGCTGCTCTACGCCAGAAGTTGGAGCCAGAGCTACAGGGCGAGGGCTTGCTGTATTACGTCGTTGGTCTGGAGGCTCGCTGTCGGAAGGGTGTGTGGGATGAAGGCGACGGCTGGCGGGGTTGAGCGGCGTCTCGGGGCGGGGCTCGGCTCGGCTCGGCTCCATACCTCCTCTCTCTCCGTTGGGTTGGTCGTTATGACGCGTTTTCTGTACCAAGTCTGGCCCATTTTACACCTTGTGTCCTTTGTTTTACTCGCTCCCCCCCCCCCAAATCTCTCTCTTTCATTCCTACTATTGTCCCCAACGGGTTCACTAGCCTCCGTG
Organism: Cutaneotrichosporon dermatis; assembly: GCA_020011015.1. NCBI lineage: Eukaryota > Fungi > Basidiomycota > Tremellomycetes > Trichosporonales > Trichosporonaceae > Cutaneotrichosporon > Cutaneotrichosporon dermatis. Next base: position 456,380 of record JAIGNX010000002.1, on the reverse strand, counting down.
TGTAAGGTGGCCTCGGTGTGACACATGTAAATGCATTCCTGACTTCTCCAATGTGGCATCAACAGAGTAGTGAAGTGGAAGATGGGATGAGGATGGATGTACGACATCGCGACGAGTGGAGTCTTATGTGGGATCTACCCGAAAGTGAGGGAGTGCCTTAGATGTCATCGGATCGAGATCGGGATGATCGTCCTCTGATCTCCACTCGAGTCGCGGCCATTGGCGCCACCCTCCCTATCGGCAAACAGCTGACCATAGATCTCCGCTTATGGCCACCAAGGACGAGGGGAGGGCGCAAAGATGGAGTGGGGCGTCCGCGTCGAGGCCAAAACTCATGGTCAGGAGTTGGAAGGGCGAAGTCGCCGGACTCCTGTCTGGAGCCCGGATGCGGATCTTTCATAAATAACGGGCGTCAAGATTAATGCCGACACCATACACCGCGCACGACGCCCTCCTGTACAGACTGGCCACGACGCCGCCCCGGCGTCCACTCTCTAGGGCGTCGAGCTGTAGATGTCGGCGACAATGATGTACCGCAGATTGGCGCGACGCTTTGAGAGGGTAGTCACCAGCTCACGGCATTCCGTGCCGCGCAGGGGATTGCAGGGTGGTAGTAGGGTTGTAGGGTGTGGCGCGACATTCCGCCACCCCATCCTCCCCAACCTAGCCAACTTGGCAGCTTGGCAGGCTATACAAGCAATGCGACTGACAAATAAGTGTGCGACCATGACAGATCACCGGGGGGGGGGGTGGGGGGGGGGGGGGGGGGGCAGACGAGCAGTCCCCCAGCTGGCTCTGATCAGCTGAGTTATGCGAATGACTGAGGCCTTGGTCGAGCGCAATGCCATTCCTCGGAACGCCTGCGGAATGTGGCATGCAAGAGGCTGAAAATCCTTGTTTCTCGGGCATGAAGGCGGCCGCAGGAGGATACGGACGCGAACAGGCGTTGCGCATGGGCCGCGTTTTGCCGCTCGCAGATCTGCAGGAGGTGGCTCTAGCTCTGGAGGACTGCAGGCAAACAGACAGGGAGAGCTTGGCCAACGTCATGCATCGGGATAGTGGTTCATCGAATAGCGCTAATGCAGCAGTGATGAGACAGGTCTCAGCGACGTCGGCAAGGACGGCGATGGCGGGGGTGGTTGTCGATGGTTATATGGTTGTGTGGTGAGCATGGTGAGCCGAGGCGTGGCACGTGGTTGGTGTGAGCGGGTGCGGAATGTGGGCGGCCCGTGCGCGGCCGTGCGGCGATCTACACCTATTAGCCGACCTGACCGTAGAGCGTCATCCACACCCGAGGCAACTTCGCGTTTCACTTCTACTTCGCAACCTCACTCGTCACGTATCATGTCGACGCGGCGCACAGCACTAGTTACCGGCTCGACAAGCGGCATCGGGCTCGGCATCGCCACGGCCCTCGCGGGCGCAGGGTACAACATCATGCTGAACGGCTTCGGCGACCCGTCCGAGATCGCGTCGATCATCAGCACGCTGTCGGCTTCGGGCGTGCGCGTCGCCCACTCGCCAGCGGACATGACTGTGCCCTCGCAGATCCGGGCGCTCGTCGAAGAGACAGTGAAGGAGTTCGGCAGCGTCGATGTCCTCGTCAACAACGCCGGGATCCAACACGTCGCGCGCGTCGAAGACTTCCCCGACGACAAGTGGGACGCGGTCCTCTCGATCAACCTCTCCGCCGCCTTCCACACGTCCAAAGCCGCACTGCCGCATATGCAGAAGAACGGCTGGGGGCGCGTGATCAACATCGCGTCGGCGCACGGGCGCGTGGCCAGCGAGGCCAAGTGCGCGTACGTCGCCGCCAAGCACGGCATCATCGGATTGACCAAGGTCGTCGCGCTCGAGAACGCCAATGCGGGGATTACGGCCAATGCGATCTGTCCGGGATGGGTCATGACGCCCCTTGTGCGCGCGCAGGTCGAGGCGCGCGCCAAGGAGGCCGGGCAGAGCTTCGACGAGGCCGCCGCCGTGCTCATCGGCGAGAAGCAGCCGATGACCAAGTTCACCACGCCGGCGCAGATCGGCGCGCTGGCTGTGTTCCTGTGCTCGGACGCCGCGGAGACGATCACGGGGTCGGAGCAGGTCATTGATGGCGGGTGGCTGGCGCGGTAGCCCGCGGCGCGGGGCGAAGGGGGGGGAGGTGAGGGGGAGGGTAATCGTAGCGGTGCAGCACTGTCGGGTGGGAGCAAGGTGGGCATCGCCGAGCGCAGCGTGCTGGCCGTTACGTCGGCGCCGGCCGTCGCCGCTGCCATTATACTCCATGCATAGATATCCACTCATCATCCTCTACATTTCCTCTGTCTGTGTCCTCTCTACGTCTCCAGAGACCTGAGCGGAGCCTCAGAGCTTGGACCAGTTTCCATGCCCCGACATCCAACGCGCACCGGCCAGCACCAACGTTCCTAAGCGGCCCAACCTCCACCGACCTCCACCTCCACCGCCCACAAACGCTTACAACATCACCGAGCTAGTCAGCTACAATTGACATCTCTGCATCGTTTCATCACCAGCTCGAGCACGATGCTAGCCCGCCATCCCCTCCCAGCACGCTCCTTGCCGCAATCCTTGCCGCGATCCTTGCCGCGATCCTTACCGCGATCGCGCCCCCGGCCCCCACGGGCGTATGTCGCCTCCCGACCACTCACCACCTCCCCCCCGTCGCGCCATCCCCCAACAGCCCCGCCCCTCTCCCTTTCCCCCGACCCCTCCCCCTCCCCCTCGCCACCCCTCCACCCGCCCCCCGCGGCGTTCACCCGCGCCGACCTCGCGACGATCCGCGCCGGCCTGCTCCCCGCGCCCACTGCGCCGCTCGCCGAGCTGCCGACACACACGGCCAAGTTCGACAAGCGCGCGCCGCGCGATGCGGCCGTGTTGATCCCGCTTGCGAATGTCGGCGGCGAGGCGCATGTGATCATGGAGATGCGGGCGGCGGGGTTGCGCGTGCATGCTAGTGAGGCTAGGTGAGTCGAGCCGCGAGCTAGCGAGCTGGAGGCGAGGGCGAGCGAGGGAGGAGCAGCGAGAGCGGTCGGTCAGGCGGGGTTGAGGTTGGAGGAACGTGGGCAGGGAAGGAATGCGGAGGGTAAGAGGAAGATATCATCTCTACAACCAGGCCGGGAGTGTGCAGGAACAGAATGGCCATGGTATCGATGCCTTTGTGCTCGGCCCGCCGCTTATCTGCTCGAGATAACGCGTCGCAGCAGAACCGGCTCGCAACCGAGATATCGGCTGTGTTGGTGCATTGTCTATGTTGGCCGTGATGACCCTGTCGGCATCTTGTTGTGTTCTTGCTGGCCTTGTCTGCTGACTGTGCTGACACCAGCTTCCCGGGTGGCAAGGCTGAGGAGGTGAGTCGTCGTCCCCTGCAGTGGAGGACAGCAGCGAGACGAGGAGGATGGAAGTTCGATATAGGGGTCGGTGGAAATCGAGGCGAAGCGCGTGCAGAGTTGGACACTGGGGCCAGGAGGTTGGCTGAGAATGGGTTGAGAGAGTTACGGACGTGTAGAGAGCGACAAGGTGGGATCGGAGGCTGGGGACGCTCGGCGGAAGCTACGAGGAGACGCAGGAAACGGACAGGCGTGGGCAGGAGGAGGAAGGCTGGTGCGGGAAGAGGCGATAGGCTCAGCTACCATGAAGATGAGCTGACGGCAGGACGACGCCAACGTCGTGCAAACGGCCCTCCGGGAGACGGAGGAGGAGCTGTCGCTGCCCACGTCGCACGTCGAGGTCCTGGGCGCGCTGGAGCCCGAATACAGTCTGGGCAACCGGTCGCGGGTATGGCCCATTATTGTGAGTACCCAGATCTCCCTCTTACTCTCCTTACGGGCTGTGGGCGGTAGGCTGATGCCAGGGCTTCGTCCACCCCTCCGACGCATTCGACGCCGCCACCGACGCCGCGATCTCGAGCACGACCGATCCGGCGCTCGAACACGCCCCCCTCCCCTCCCTCTCCCTGTCGACGCTGACGCCCGACGCGGGCGAGGTCGCCGGCCTCATCCCGCTCCCGCTGAGCGCCGTCGCCGACCCCGCGCGCCAGGCGCCACACTACTTCCGCCTAGACGGGCGGCGGCCGTACTGGAAGATCCGGTGTGGGGACCTCATCCACCCGCCACCCGAGGAGGCTATCAGCGTCGAGGTGTGGGGGCTCAGCGGGTGGTTCCTGAGCCGCTTGGCTGTCAGGATGGGGTGGAGCGGGGTGCCGGCGATGAGTCTGCCGCCTGATGACGACTAGCGCCGTGAGCGCGGCGAGCACCGCGAGCGTCGCGAGCGGTGCGGTGAGCGGGGGTCAAGTGGCATAGTAGAGATGCGCAGGGAACCTGATCCGGTTTAGACCTTACAACATATATGATACAGCGCAAGAACTTAGTGGCATGGCAATACCAAGATAGACGGAAGACGGTCTAGGATGCATCCCATATCTTGAGACACTTGCTCGGCCATGCGACCGGGAGGGAGGTGGACAAGATTCATTTCATCCTGCTCTACTATACTTTTGCTCATCGCATCTACAAAGCTTGCCCATCCTCAGCTGGCGGCGCGGTAGGCACGTCCGACGGCGCGACGTCGACCTGCACGGGCCCCGACGTCGCCGAGCTGCGGATCGCCTCGGCGACGGCGGGCGCGAACTCCTGCGGCGCATCCTCCCTGTGCTCTTCGGCGGGACGCCAGCGCGGATCTGTGCCCGACCTCCTTCCAGAACGCGTCCTCCTCGTCGAATCTTCCCCCTCCTCGATGTCGGACACGAACGGTCGATGGCGCGGCAGCGGCGCGTGCCGTACTTGATACTCGTATCCCCTCGACGACGGCCTTGCCCGCCGCCTCGTAGCTGTGTCTGTCGACGCCGGCGCGTCGAACATGCCGGTGCTGACGAAGAAGCACACGCGGAGCATGTGGAGCTGGATGTCGCGCGCGAGCATCTCCATGTCCCAACCGCCGGGAAGGGGGGAGTGAGGGGCTCGGCGAAGAAGGGTTGGGCTGGGGGTCGTTGGCGCGCGGCAGCTTTGGCAGCGTCCAGCCAGCCGCGTCGGCGGCCTTGGCGGCGTAGGCCGCACAGTTGTCCAGGAGCTTCTGCGCATTCGAAGGCTGCGTGAGTTGATCGCGAGGCGGGCGCGCGCGAGGTAGCCCGCAGAAGGCCGAGGTAGACGTTGGGCCGGAACTCCTTCGGCATCTCGCCGACGGGCAGGCCGGCGGCCTGGGTGAGGTGCTTAGCGGCCGCCCGAGAGGAGGGCCCACGCCCGGTGCCGAGGGGCGCCTTGTCCTGCGTCCGCGCAGAGAGGAGCATGAGGCGCGCGGCCGCGTTCATCTCCGTATCGGCCAGCGTGGAGAGGATGTCCGCGCGCGTGCTCGAGTCGGTGCCCGGCGCCGCATCGAGGCTGGTGAGGATACGCTCAAGCGCGCCGGCGCCTTCTCGAGCGTAGAGTCCATAGGCGTACCGGGCGTAATCTGGTCCTTGACCATGTCCCACATGTTGGCGTCGACTTGGAGGAGCGCCTTGGAGTCCATCAGGTCGAGCTCGGCCTGGCGGTTGGCCGGGGCGAACGTGCGCGCAGTGTTGATGATGCCCTGGATCGCCTCCTGCTGCGAGTCGGGCGGCAGCTGGGGCGGGTTGAAGTAGTTCCAGAGCGTGATCCCGATGTCGGCAGTGAGGAGGACCGTGTCGACCAGTGTCGGGCGTCGGCATCGAGGCGACGGTCGTCTCCCTCCTCCTCCTCGGCCTTGTCCCCTCGTCGACCTTCATCTCGTCGTCGCCCGCCCTCGCCTCGCGTCGTCCACCTCCATCCCCTCCTCCTCCACCTTCTTGCTCTCGTCCTCCGCCGCACAACCGTCCGCCTCGCTGGCCGCCTCCGCATCCTTCTCCTCCTGCTGGTGCATGACGAACATGAACTGCGTCTGGATGACCGGGTTGAGCAACTTGGTCGCATGCTCGCGCAGCTCCATCGCCTGCGCCCTCGCCCGCTCGCCCTGGTACTCCTCGAGCACGTCGGCCGTCGCGTTGAACGTCTCGGCGAGGTTGAAGGCCGCGTCGTTCTTGTTCGTCGGGTCCGTCGCGATGCTGAGTGCGCGCTTGAAGAGCATCATCGCGCCGCTCCATACGTCGAGCGACGACGGAGGGAGGTAGAACTCGGACGCGAGGCGGTACATGACACGGCCGCTGGGGGTTAGCGCCTCCACTGGCAAGGTCCAAGGTCCAGCGGGCTATCTAGGAAGCTGCCAATCTGGGCCAAGAGCACCCCGCTGCAAGCTCGCGGCTCGACTCACAGATTATACGCCGCATCGAACGAGTTCTCGTCCATCGACAATGCCTTGGCATACAGCTCGCTCGCCTGCTCGTAGAACCGCTGCGCCTTCTCGCCGCTCTTGTACCGCTCCCCGCGCTCCTCGGCATCCACCCCGCCCTCCATGCACTCGTCGTAGGTCTCGTACGTCGGCTCTTTGGCGCCGCCCTTCTTGGGCGCGCGGGAGCTCTCGCCGCCCTCGCTCCGTCGCTTGGCTGGGAGTGGGCGCGGGGTCATTGTGTGTGTGTGGTGTCTGGTGTGGTGTAGTGTAGTGGGGAGAGTAGGAGAGTGGGATGTGGGAATGGATGGCTTCCGGGGGTGGCTTATGGCGTCGTTGATTTTGAAGCTCGTTGCGAAGTGGAGGTTGGGAGGGGTGGAGGTGGAAGGCGCTAGGTCGTACAAGGTGGTGCCACAATAACTCGGGTGGCCGAGAGCGTCATAACGTCAACATCCCGGTTCGGATTCGTGCTCAGCACTCCCAACTCTCCGCCAACTCACTCATGCATAGCTCGACGCTCGACTGGTCTGTAGGCATGCATACCGCCGTCGCCCGCTGCTTTCTACGTGCCACACTAAGCTGCTTGGAGACCCACACGTGCAAGCCACGCACACTTACGTAACCGATGGAGCCCGCCGTCCGCTCATTACCGCGCTCCACGATGATCACCGAGCCGTCGTTGTCGATCCGGGCCGATCGTCGTCCTCGTCTCGTCACACGCTCCCATCGGGTTGTGGCTGCGGCTGGCAGCGAGAGCGGGTGTGTTGTTGTTCGCAGGAGCTGCTCTTCTTTATCTCTTCTTCTTTGTCTTTGCCTTATCACCAACTTCCCACTGAATAACAGCGAGCATCCATTGTACGAGTGCGTACCTCCGACAGTGCAGAAGCCTAATACCAGGCCTCACCGCTGACAACGCAGGCCACAGACGTCTGTCTTCAAACTCGCCCGACCTCTCCTGGCACTCCCAACCCAACGAGCAGCACAGCAGGGTACGTCCACCTCCTCGACCTTTGGAGCCCGCTAACTGCCCAGCCCGCCGTCTAGAGCCACCACCCCCTCTTCCCGACGTCATTGTTATTGTCCAACCAGACGCCCATGGCCTCCGCCGCGAACACGTACAACACCAACCTCGCGCTGTTCGTCATCTCCGCGCTCATCTGGAGCATGACGGCGGTGCAGGTGCAGGCGGCGCAGAAGAGCGAGGGCGAGGAGGCGTGAGCCGGCGGCAGTGGCGAGCCGCGTGGCTCGGCGGGGGTGGAGAGTGGAGGTGGGTGCAGGCCTCTGAGGAGGCGCGAGGAGGGCCGAGAAGAGCCGTGCGGCGTGTTGTATCTCCCTAGTTCTCTAGTTCAATGTACCGTTTCTGTCGCATGTCGTCCGCGCAGTCCGCGCGACACAACTGCTTGCATGGACGCCACGCCACATCGACTGGCGGAAACGCGTCGTGTCAGCGGGTGACTCATCGCCCTTAACCCGCGCACGGTCCGCCAACATTCCTCCACATCCAGCATCATCAACGCCACCCGGTCCAATATTTCCATCTCCACACTCTCTCTTTCCTCTACTCTCTCACTACAAACTGGTACGAAGACGCAAGCGCAATCGCAATGGCCCTCTCCCTCCTCCAGCCGGTGGGGTATGATGCGCACTCGTGCGGATACTGCTCGCCGCCTGGGGAGCGGAGTCTGAAGCGCGGCTCGCGGAGTTTTGGATGTGAGTCGGCAGTCGGCGGTCGGCGTGTCGGGATGGCCTCGGCAGAAAGGATTGATGGGCTGAGGGGGAAGGTTCACCCATCGCTTGCGGCGGTCGGCACTTCGCAGGTGCCGCGAGGGAGTCGTCGCGGTCGTCACCGGGGATGTGCGCTGGTCGTGTGAGTGCTGACAACAGTCATTGCGGAGCAGATGTCCCCCGAAGTATGTGGAGAGGCAGTGGTAGTGTACAAGGCTCATGGTAGTTCTACCAGAGGCTCATTGATCGCGGCTGGAGACGGTCGGGCGAGTATACGTACCAGTGAGTTCAGTCGGCCTCCCCTCGCCTACCCGTCCCCCTGCGTCCTCCCTCCACATTTATCCTGGACACTTTCCTGGCCGGCCGACTCTGCCCAGTCCAGACTATCGCGACTTGCTCACACCAGCCCCGACATGGCGCACACCTGCTGCCCGCAATACACGATCCGCCTGAAAGCCGCCGCGTTCAAGCCCTCACGGCAACAACGCTCATCGCTGAACCGCTGGAACCGTTTCATCAGCGGGCAGGAGGAAGCACCGAGGAAGCACGCCAAGGGCAAGCCGTTCGACCTCGCGCACGAGCTGCGGCGTTGCCAGGAGGGCTACACCGCGCCCGGGGAGAAGATGGCGCACCGCTTCAGCGTGAGCTATCGCATGTGTAGGCCAAGCTGACGGCAGACGAAGCTCATCCCCGCCATCGCGACGGACGAGACGTACGACCTCTACCGCCGCTACCAGATCGCGATCCACAATGACCCACCAAGCAAGGTCAAGCGCAGCGGGTTTGAGAGATTCCTCTGCGACAGTCCGCTGGGGGTGAGCTTAGTCGCGAATGTACCGCGGCTGACATCAGGATACAGAGATCGAGTATGCCGAGGGAGCAGATGCGATGAATCTGCCGAGCGAGTACGGATCGTACCACTTGCTCTACCGCGTCGACGACAAGCTCGTCGGCATCTCGGTCATCGACATCCTGCCGTCGTGCGTCTCGAGTGTATACTTCATCTGGGACCCGGATTGGGCGTGGGCGAGCTTGGGCAAGCTATCGGCGCTGTACGAGATCGGCTTGGCGCTGGACATGGCGACGGCGGGCGCGAAGGGGATGGAGTGGCTGTACATGGGTGCGTTATTTGGTCGGGGTATGATGGCTAACCTCAGGCTACTGGATCGCGACCTGCCAGAAGATGCGATACAAGGGCGAGTACTCGCCTTCGTTCCTCCTCGATCCGGGGACGCAGCGCTTTCACGCCCTCACACCCAAGATCGACCAGTATCTCCAGATCCACGGCGGGTATACGCCGTTCACGGAGATCGAGGCGATGGAGGATAAGGCGGTGAAGGAAGAGTACGACGCGGTGAAGGGCGCGAAGCGCGATGTGGAGATGGCCGAGCCGCGCGAACCACGCCCCCGGCGGCCGAAGGGCATGGCGTTCGAGCAGACGAATGGCGGCAACGACAATGATGACAGCGACGACTCTGACGACGACGCCGACGACGACGGGCCGACAGACTACCCCACACCGCCACCGCCCGGCTTTGCCGATCCCACTGCCCTCGGGCAGTCTGCGCTCGACGCCCTCCTCGTCTTCATGGTGCGGAGTGATGGCGCGGGTATGGTTCCTTACGGCGCGTTCAGGAGCAGCCTGACGCCGGTAGGGAGGAGAATGACGCGCGAGCTGGTGGCCGCGGTGGGCGAGGGTATGTTCGCGAAGGAGGCCGACGAGATACCGACCAAGGGTTTGCTACATTTTGGTTAGGCATTGCATACAAGCATGAGTCGATGCATCGCATGTGGAGGGGCTTGACCTTTTGGGGCATTCTATGCATTTCCCGCTGGCTGTCTATGGCTTCACGGCTGCTACTGACTCTCTACCACTTCTCCTTTGCCGGGCTGCGGTTAGCGACGCCACACAGGTAGGACTCACCGGACATCGAGCTCCTGCGTCCAGCAACTCGGCTTCTGGTTGACGAGGTCGACGTATACCTGCGGTCAGCGTCTGTCTCCGCGCTGCCCTCCTCCATCTTCCTTCCTTTCGCCCTCTGCCTCTCGTCGCCCTCTCTACCCTCCCTCAACCGCTGCCAGACGCACCTGCGCAATATCCGCCGGATCGAGCCGCGACCCCTCCTCGCCCTTCCCCATCATGCCCTCCACGCGCGCCGTGTCGATCAGCCCATCGACAACCACATGCGCCACATGCACGCCCTGCGGGCCGAACTCCTTGGCGAGCGACTGCGCGAGCGCGCGGCGCGCAAAGCTCGCGCTCGCCATCGCGGCGAAGTTGGCGCCGGCGCGGCGCGCCATCGTCGCGCCCGTGAAGATGAGCGTGCCGCCGTGCGCGGCGAGGAGGGCCGGGATGACGGCCTGCGAGAAGTCCCATGCTTGGACGCTGGGGTCAGTGGTGTCGCGACGAGGGGCTTGGCTGTGGCAGCCTTGGGTGTAGCGGGGTGGGCGGAGGAGACGTGGCGAGCAACTGGAGCTCAAGAAGAGGAGCGGACAACTGCTCAACCCGTCCTGACAGAGGGGAGACAATGTCTCGCCGTCTCTCGCTCCCTCTCGCACATCCCTCCTCCACACCTCGTCACTCCCCCACACACTCACGCGCTGTCGAGACACTCGAGATAATCCTCGTGCGTCTTCTTGAGGAACGACCCCGGCTGGAACGGCACGCCTGCATTGCACACGCCGACCTTGACCTCTGCGCCCGGCCAGCGCGACTTGGCCTCCTCGATGGCCGCCTTGAACGACGCGCCGGTCCCGTCGTACTTGTATGCGTGGATGCGGTCCTGCGGCAGATCGTCGAGAGCAAGGCGCGCGATCGACTGCGGGAGGGAGCGCGACATGAGGAGGACGGCGTGGGTCGGGATGAGGGCGCGGCTGGCGTCAGCGGGGAGGGGCGCGGGGGCGGGGTCATCAGAAGGAGGGGGAGAGCCCAAAGCTGGACGATAACAGATCGGCTTCGATGCCTAGCAGCTCCTTGGCTTGAGCCGAGACCTGAGGGAAACCAACCCAACTCGCAAGCAGATGGCCGTGAGCCCGTCTAGACTCACGCAATGGCAGCGCCTGTGCCGGGCCCAGCTCCGTAGATGATAGCAATAGGTGCGGCCATGTCGACTAGTTTCAGCTATGTAGTGAGCGATGTGAAGAAACGAGTCGTTTAGTCGACCATTCAAAATGACGACGGTAAGTCAAGAAGTGCGTCACCAGCCTTTGGAATGAGCGGACGGGGTCCCCGCGCTACAATCTCCTCCTTGCCGATCACCGAGTGTGCCACGACCAATCCGCGTGGATCCCACGTGATCTGCAAAGCGGGACCAAATGACAAAAGTGGTTACGAGGGGAGTTGTTTGTCGTGGATTTATTTTGGTAGGCACCAAGACTCTCCAAAGGAATTCAGGGAAATCGACCCTTTTACCGCTTCCTTGGGTCTCACGCCTTGTGTGTATGCTATGATCGCCTTTGCACCCTGATTTCTTGCGCCCCTCTAGACCTCAGACCCTTAAGATCGCTCACTTTGACTGTGCACTTTGCCCTCTTTAATTAATCCCCCCACCTCAAATCTCCCTCTCTCCCACCATCCCAGAGGCTCACCTTCCCTCCTTCCCTCCCTCCCCTTCTCTCACCCAGCATCGCGCGCACCACACCTGGGTTTGCTGTGCGCGAGAACGTCGACATCGTCCTCCATCATCCTCCTTCTCGTCCTCATCGACATCCATCCGCCTTCTCATCCCATTTCTCTCCTCCTTCTTCGACAGCAACTTTTCGTACCCTTGCAGCTGGAGCCTCTAAATCCCCGCCGGACCCAAGTCACTCCCTTCCTCCTCCCTCTAAACAACGCGCCGCCCGCGCTACTGGTCCCGCCAACCCCCTCCCCGTCTCAGCCCAGCCAACCAGCTTTTAACTAGCTAGCTGAGATACTACCGTATCGCCAAACTCTGCGCGCTTAGGCCCCCTTTTGCAGAGGCCGACATACGCGTTAATCTCTTCTACTTCTCTCCCACCCCTCCTCCATCGCTTCATTCGCCGTCTCCATGCCTGCGCGGCAAAAGCTCACTGATCTTGCCGCTCGTGCTCGTTCAGGACGCAATACCAATCGCGAACGCGACAGCGGCGGAGACCAAGACGCGTACTACGACCAGCGCTCGTCCTCGCCGACATCGTCGAACGAGTACGCCATCTCAAACAGCTTCCACGGCCACGGCCCCATGCAGGAAGTCCAGTACGGCGATGACCTGCTCGTCCCGCCCAACCTCCCCTTCTCGGAGGTGACGGGTGGACAGTACAGCGACAATGGCAGCTCGTCGCGTGGCATGTCGTACACCGATCTCGCAGAGCGCGCAAAGAACAAGGAGAGCCGCCCGGTCCCTGTCGCTTTCGATCAACTACGTCCCTACAAAGTTCACAAAGCTCCACTCGCAGGGCGACTGGTCCACCGCCGTCCCAAGCAGGGAGGTGGCCGTGATGCCTTTGCTGCCGGTGCTTCGCGCATGGGCGAGCCTGGCCTCGTCGACGACGACGAGGGCCTAGTCTTCCAGGTCGGCAAGGGCGGCCTCAAGGCCAAGCACAAGCCAAAGCTCCGCTGGAACCGCTTCAAGTGGATCCTCTTCGGTGCCAACTCGGTGGTAAGTCTTCAATAGCATCGGTTCTGGCGCGCATCGCACTGACACCCAGCTCATCTCTACGGCATGGCAGCGCTTGTCTGCTCAATCCTCGTCTGGATCAACGTCTTCTTCCAATCGGACGTTATCCGTGTCGGTAACCGCACCGAGCTGATCGTGAGTATAATCGGTGTATAGCCCCGCTGACAGGCAGTCAGCACCATCGCCTCCACGTTCATGGTCTTCACCGCCTCCTCGGCTTCTCGGCATCTTCCTCAACAGCCGTCCCTTCCTTGCCGTCTACACCCTCCTCCTTTGGGTCTGCCTTGCCTTCCTCGTCGCGCCCGGTTACATCACCTACAAGCGCAAGACGTTCAACCTCGAGGGCAAGATCAACCAGCAGTGGTCGCGTAACCTCGGCACAATCGGTCGTCTTCGTATCAGGATGCCCTCAAGTGCTGCGGCTACTTCTCTCCTCAGTACGAGGCTACCATCTCGCCTCTCTGCTACCCCCGCTCCAACGAGGACGGCTGCAAGAACCGCTACCTCAAGCTTGAGCGCAAGGTCCTGAGAACTTGGTACACGTGTCGTTCGCTCTCGTCCCCGCCACGTCCTCATTATTCTTGCTGCTCTCTCTGCTCCAACCACGTCACATATCGTTTCGGCAAGGGTCTCACGCCCAAGCGCTACCGTCTCGACATGGACTCGATGGCTGTTATCATGAACGACTACGCCACCCAGATCGCCGCCAGTACGGTCCCGATGTCGCCAATGAGGCCGTCACTCGTTCGTCGCTTCACCTCGACTCGCGCCCTGGATCGCGTGCCGGTTCGCGTTCGGGTTCGCGCCGTGGATCCATCTCCGGCTCGAACCAGGGCCACGGCAGCAGCTCGCTGTCTCCTGCCAACAACCAGCGCTCTGGATCGCGCAACCAGCTGTACCAGTCGCCCTTTGACGACCGCTCTGCGCGCTCGACCAGACGCACTACACTGACATGGACGACGACTCGTACGGCCACGGCGAGTCGCAGCAGAGCCACGGGTATAACTCGCAAGGGTATACCGCGGCTCAGCAGCAGAGCAGCAACCCGTACGCCCAGCCACAGCAGCAGCAGGGTTGGGCCCAGTAGTGTGCATTTTGACGCACCCTCGCTGGCTCGCGTTGTCACTCCTTCACTGCCATAGCCCATACACACTACAGCGCTTTAAACACAAGCTAGTTACACACACGCACATGACGACACTTCGGACCATCACGGGAGCCGCGGCGTTTTGGCTGCGGTGTCTCGCATGTCTGGACAATGATAGAATGCACTCGGATTACGGACAGCGGCGGGGCGTCGTGATGTGGCGGTGTGGGTGTGGCATCATGACATCGAGGCATCGTGCCGTCGTGGCAGCAGAGGTTAGCCTACATGGCTTGCTGTGTGGCTGACTGTTGAGCACATAAGTGGAGAACACATCCAGCGGTCGTGCTTCAGCAGATTCGCTGCATCGCTTACCGAAGCGGCTTCGAGACAACCTCATGGCCTAGCGAAGCAGACGCCAGGACCGCCGTGGTCATCCGGAGTCTTTATCTCTGGAGGGCAGTGTCCTACGACATGGAGACGCCAGATTGCCGTCCAGATCAGACTTCGCTCTGCCAACACCGGATACCGAAGCGTACCCACATGCTCGGCAAGCATCCACGGATCCACGGCGTGCGTAACACGACGCGAGGCCGTCGGTCCGTGCGAGCATGTGATCCTATGATCATAATTTGGGCACACGAGGTCCGTGTCGCGTCTGATCGTGACGATCGTGATGGCACGCTGACTGATGGCACTGAGAGATGCGATGAGCTCAGCTGATGGCTAGAGCACCGCGGCCGCGCGAACGGCCTGCGAACGGCCTGCCTTACTCATTCATCTGCCTCAGATCTACACTGCAGCCCGGAGAAGATGCACATGGCACATGGTGCTGAAACTCTGACTACCCCATAAACACCCCCCGATCACGTCGCCCTCGCCGCCGGCGGCATCAACGAGGGCCAACGAGGACCAATCACGACCCGCCTCCGCGTCGGAACGATGTCATCATCTCTTGCACCTCCACCTTCAGGCTCTCGTTCTTGGCTTGATCAGTCAGCCAACCCTCCAACCCTACAACCCTCCAACCCTCCAAGCGAACCTGCCCTGCCGCGGGCTCGGCACGTCGTGGCACTCTAGGTTGCCGGAGCCACTGCGGATGGTGGATGGTGGATGGTGGATGGTGGATGGTGGGCACTAGAACATGGCCGATGCAGTCGGATAAATATGTGACGTCGTCGCCTGCTTACAACCCACATTTCTGCTCATCTCGCATCTTGGCATCACCGCATCATCTCATCTCTACACCTGCATCTACACCCACCCACAGAGATACACACACACCACACAATGGCCGCCCCGCCCAAGACTATGAAGGCGCTCGTCGAGAACGACGCCGAGGTGAGTCGCCGCCTCTGACGCCCCAGGCGGGCGTGAAGGCTTCGACGCCCGATGCCCAGCTCGGCGTCTAGTCACCATCTGGTCACCGCTGACAGCAGAACGGCACCGTCGTCTCCGAGATCCCCGTCCCGCCCCTCGAGGACAACGAGATCCTCATCAAGGTCGACCACGTCACGCTTGTGAGTCTCTAGCGGTTGTGAGCAGTGGGCATGAGTGAGGCTGGTGTAGGTGCGGCTGGCTGGCGGTCGGTGGGCTAGTGCATGCGGGTATGCCTGGCCCTTGGGTGCCGTTGGTTGAATGAATGAATGAATGGGGACTTGCTGGTTTGGAGGCAGAGGGAGTCACCCGATGCCATCCATGCCTGCCTGCCGACATGCCGATCACGGGCCGGGCGGCGCGTACCCGAACAGTGTCATGACCGAGGTATGACTTCCGATGCTGATGCTATCCTTTTGTCCTTTTGTCCTTCTGTCCGCTCGTCCGCTCGTCCGTTTCCCCCGTGTCTACATTTATGCTCCTCCTGCTCCGCATTATGCTCGCCAACTCGTCATGTTGGTCGAAATTGCTCGACACTCGCTCGCCATTTTACCCCATTCGATGATGCTCGCGAACGTGGCCTATTCGAACCACCTCTTTCTCTCTGCCTCATCCACGCCGACATGACGATGACACCGTAACTCTGCCCTCTACCCACCCGCCCCACACAGAACCCCACCGACTGGAAGCATGTCGCGGCGCTGTCGACCAAGGGCTCGATCATCGGCTGCGACTACGCCGGCACAGTCGTCGAGGTCCCCGGCTCGGTGTCGCACAAGCGCGACCACATCAAGGTCGGCGCGCGCGTCGCCGGCTGGGTCCACGGCGGCCTGTTCAAGGACCGCGGCTCGTTCGCGCAGTACCTCAAGGTGCCCGCCAACCTCACCTTCCCGATTCCGGACGGGATGAAGTCGGAGGAGGCGTGCACGTTCGGCATCCCGTTCTACACGGCGTTCCACGCGCTCAAGCTGAGCCAGGGCGGGCCGTGGCCCCCGGCGCGCCAGGGCGGCTGGTTCCTCGTGTACGGCGGCTCGTCCGGCGTGGGGCTGTTCACAATCCAGCTCGCCAAGCTCATGGGGCACAAGGTCGTGACCACGTGCGGCGAGCACAACTTCGACCTCGTCAAGAGCTACGGCGCCGACGCCGTCGTCGACTACAAGGACGGCGACAAGGCGATCGAGAAGATCAAGGAGGTGACCGGCGGCGGCGTCCACAAGGGCCTCGACTGCATCTCGCTTCCGGACTCGAACGCCTTCTCCCTCAAGTGCTTTGCCGAGGGCAAGGGCCAGCTCAACGTTATTCTCCCGCCCGACGCCAAGGCCGTCGAGGCGTACCCCGACATCAAGGTTGAGAGCACGCTTCTCTACACCCTCTGGGGCCGCGCCTTCGAGTTTGGTCCCCGCGACGGCAAGAAGATCCCCCTCCCCGCCATGCCCCACGAGCTCAAGTTCCACGAGGAGCTCGTCGAGCGTATCCCAGAGTACATCGAGCTCGGCTTCAAGGCCCCGCCCATCGAGGTCCGTGGCGGCCTCAACGACATCTCCCAGGGCCTCAACGACATGAAGGAGGGCAAGCTCAGCGGCAAGCGCTACGTGTACACCATTGAGTAGGGGTGTGGTGCTGGAAGTAGAAGTAAAATGTAGCGATGCAGTCTTGACTCCAATACTGCAGAGGTGTGCTTGTTTCGAACGTGTCTGGGACAGTCTAGTGGCATCGGTCTATCTTACAGTACAATCGCGCGGCGCCTCACGCTCACGCACGCCAGGTGACGTGCACTGCATCCGTCCGGAACCTGTAGAGTCAGCCGTCGCTCACTCGATCTCTGTGCCGAGACTTCTTCCACTCTCATGCCCTGTCCCCTCCTCCGCCCATCCCATGCCCGCTCCTCGTCTGACATTCTCCTCGCGCCCCGCACTCTCCGTCCACACCACCCCCGCCTAGCACTCACCGCTGCGTCACACTCGTCTTCTCGATCGGCGTCACCTGCCCCATCCGGAACGCGAGCATGCCCGCTTGCGCAATCATGATCCCGTTGTCGATACAGAAGCTCTCGTCCGTCGCGAACACGCGCCCATTCCGCTCCTCGCACATGACGCCCATCATGCGCTGCAGCCGCTCGTTGCACCCGACGCCGCCGACGATCAGCACGTCCCGCGCGCCGACGTGCGCCATCGCGCGCTCCGTGATCTCGACGAGCATCGCGAACGTCGTCTCCTGGAGCGAGAAGCAGAGGTCCATTGGCGTGATGATGTCGCCGTCGTCTCCGTCGGCCGTGACGGCCGCCCCGTTCGCCTCGGTGGCGGGGCCAGTCGCGCCGTTGGAGAGGCCGAGCTGCGCCCAGGAACGGTAGCGCGGGTCCTGGGTGTATGCCTCGACGGCCGAGAGGATGCCCGCGAGGGTGACGTCCATCCCCTTGGTCCCGTAAGGCAGGGGAACGAGCCGCTTGCCCCTGCTGTCAGCTGCTGTCATCGTCGTGTGCCAGGCCTCCTCCTGTCGAGCCAGACGGTCGCCGAGTGCCAGAGCTACTCTTCTGAGGAGCCAGACTCGAGCGCTCCGCGCCCTCGCACGACTCACCGCTTCGCCTCCTGCTCAATGTTGTACCCCGGGCTCGGGTCGTTGCGGAGCTGAATGACGCGCGCAAAGCGGTCGAGACAGTTACCGATGGCAATGTCGAGCGTCTCCCCGAAGATGCGGTAGCGCTGCTGGCTGTACGCGATGACCTGGGTGTTGCCGCCCGAGACGTAGAGGACGATGGGGTTGGACGAGTTGGTGATGTGGCGGCCCATCTCGATGTCTACGGTGTTAGGTACATAGCACTTAGGGGATGGGAAGCGGGAGGGACTTACGACCGACACAGTGGTTGACGCCGACGAGGGGGATGTTGTACAGGAGCGAGAGGGTGCGCGAGACGAGCGCGCCGACCTGGAGCGGTGTGCCCATGCCGGGGCCTGCGGTCAGCGTCGTCCAGGCGGTGCGAGCAGGGTGTTCCAGAGAACAGCAGGAAGCAGGCCACGGCCATTCTCAAACCAAGCCTCACACCCCTCACGAGGCCCGCACCTCGCACCCGTTCTGGCAAAGCCGGCGCCCACTCACCCTTCGTGAACGCGATCACGTCGATATCGCTCATCCTCACGCCTGCCTTCTTGACCGCCTCACGCACGACACGCACGACCCATTCGCGGTGGTGCCGCGCCGTGTCGGACGGCAGGAAGCCCTCGCCTGGCGGGGTAATGTACGTGTGCCGAACATTGCTAAGGACGGTGACGAGGGTCGCGCCGGTCTTGGAGGGCTCGTGGGCGATAACGCCCGCGCCGAGCTTGTTCGCGCTGCCCTCGATGCCGAGTGCGAGGAGGCGGTGTTCTGCTGTCAGCTTGGTGGCGGGGAGGGTGGGAGGGCGTTGGGTCATGCGCTGCAGATCGACGTGCGAGACACGAAGCGGGGAGAATAGCGCCGAGGGGGAGGGGACGGTAGACGATGGGAGGGAGAGGAGTACGCACTAGGCTTGGTTAGTGGAGAGAGCTTTGGCTTGACGCCTGTTGCTGTGGTCATGGTGATTAATGTTGTTGTAGAATGGTCCGTTGATTCGAGTGGCCTCGAGTGGCCAACTTTTGGCGAGGAGGCGTTCCACTACTAATCATCTTTGGTGCCTGAACGCCGAGTGGTTGGGCGCTAAGACCTCCACACGTTCGACTTTGTACTATACGTCTCGGTGCATCACGTTCTTGGGCAATACAGACGCTAGCTCCTACGCCGTCCACTCCGCTGATGCAATCCTGTACTCAATACACAATAGAGTAGCTACCAGAATTGGCCTACGAGAAGGACATTTGAGCTCTGATCGAAGACCAAGGGGCGAAGATTAGGCGACCGGCGAAAAGTTGGACAAGGGTGTTTCGGTGACGTCGGATTCCACTTAGCCTTGGGCTGCTCCATCGTCACTTGTTCGTTCTGCCCATCCCGCAACTAGTATCTTACCTACTCCACACTCGTTTAATCTCTCGACCACCCAGTCATCATGTTCTGGGATCCAGTCTTTGAGCGCATAGCCGAGCTCTCGGGCGCCGAGGCCGACCAGTGCAAGGTACGTTCGGATAAACTGGCGGGATCGCGTCGGCGACGAGGCGCGTCCAGGCGCGTCGACCCCATCGCTCCCAACAAGCTCCCCTCTATATGCCAGCTGCACAGCCAGCGCCAATGCTACGCTGCAATGCCATCCCCATCACCTCAGCCCTCTCGGGAGAGCCGCGCTGACCACAGCTCATCACCGCTCTGCTCGTGTCGTTCCCCCTCGCGTCCATCTACGTCCGCATCCCGACCTCGCGGCCCAACCTCGCGCACATCTTCTCCCTCGTCACCTCGACCATCTTCCTCTGGCCCCTCTCGGCCTCGGGCGCGGCCTCCTCGAGCTCCTGGCATGTCCATCGTCCTACATCATCGTCGCCAGCGTACGCGGCCCCAACATGCCCTGGATCGCTTTCTTGTGAGCTGTCCAACGCGTCTCAAGTAACAGCAGCTTCGTCATGACTTGCATGACCATTACGTGAGCTACTAACCTGCGCCAGCTCTGATGGCAGACACGTCCGGCGCACCTTTGGCCTCGTCCGGTCGAGAGCATCGAGATCTCGGGCTCCAGATGGTGCTCGTGATGAAGCTCTCGACGTTTGCGTGGAATGTTACGACGGGCGTCGGAAGCTCGAGGTATGTGGAGCGCGCCCTGTTACTGGTCTGGACTCCTAGACTGACCCAGGACTCGACGAGAGCCAGAAGGCGACGCGCTGGCGAGCATCCCCACGCCCTCGCCTTCCTTGGCTATGGTGAGCTCGGAGCTTTGCATTCGAGCTGACGGCAGCTTCTTCTTCCCCTCCGTCCTTGTCGGCCGTCGTTCGAGTACGCGTACTACGAGAAGCTCCTCAACGGCACGCTCTACAACGTCGCCCCGCCGCTGGCACCCCTGCTGCGACTGAGCCTCAGCGCAAGCGCCGCACGCCCAAGGGCCGCCGCCGTGTGCGTACCTCCACTTCATGGCCTCGTCTTCCTCGCCGTCTTCGCTGTCCTCGGTGCTCGGGCAGCTACCAGCGCGTCAACGGTGAAGAGTGGCCGACTTGGAGCCTGTGACCAGTTCGGCTTTGTCCAGTTCTGCGCTTTCTGCGCGCGCACAAGTACTACGCCGTGTGGAGCTTGTCCGAGGGCGCGTGCATCCTCACAGGCATCGGCTTCAATGGCTACGGCCCCCGTCTGGACGCACGCGCTGGAACAGGGTCCGCAACATCGACATTGCGGGTATCGAGGGTGCCGAGAGCTTCAAGCAGCTGTTTGACAGCTGGAACTGCCGCACCAACGTGGTCCAAGTTCACAGACGCTACTAACGCAGGTCTGGCTCCGCGACTGCGTCTACAAGCGCCTTGTCAAGAGGGGCCAGAAGCCTGCGCGTGCAGAGCATGGCGACGTTCCTCACCTCGGCATTCTGGCACGGCATGCGCCAGGCTATTACCTCGCCTTCGTCACCGCCGGCATGGTGCAGTACATCGGCAAGCAGCTGCGCCGCCTTGTCGCCCGTACTTCCTCCCTGCATCGACGCCCAGGCCGCAGCCAGCTCCGAATGGCGTCGCAGCCGGCCGCGAAGCGCGCCTACGACTTCCTCGGCTGGTTCATGGTCCAGATCAACCTCAACTATCTTGTTGCCCCTTCCTCCTGCTGCACTTCAAGGAAGCATCCAGCGTGGAGCGGATGTACTGGTACACGCACGTCCTCATCTTCCTCTTCCTCTCGTTCATGCGTCTCGGTGGCCGCCGCTGGCTCCGGTCGGGCTCAAGCCGCGCGAGGCCAAGCGCATCGACAAACCCGTCACCGTCCCCGAGCTCAAGCTGTCTCCGCCTACGCCGGACGAGTTTGGCCCCGCGGCGCGCGAGGACGAGACCCGACGGGCCGGACGACGACGTCGAGTGGGTCAAGTACGACCTCAACTCGCCGAGTATCCGTGATGGCGAGGGGATGGATATGGACGGCGGTTGATGGACGAGGTGTTGACCAGATGGAGACGGACACGCGGCCGGGGACTCCTCGGGCGAAGGATGAGTAGCGGGTGGAGGCGGGTGACGGAGAGTAGGCGAACATCGGTAGAGTACAATGGGGGTAGCCGACGTGCCCTCCCATCTTGCAGACACCATAGATGAATACGATTACAGACCGGCAGGCCGTCCTGGTTACTGTGGGAGTGTCAGGGTGTGCCGCGGCGCCGAAGCCGGCGCGTAAGCAGGTCCGAAGGGTGCGTACGTTAATAGTGGAGGTACTACACCGACTAATGCCACTAATCGCCATCACTATACCGTATAACTGTACGGTCCTGTCTTGCGGAGAACGGAATGGACTCGATGCATATGCAGCCTTCGCAATCTTGAGCAATGTACGGACTGGTCTGCAACGATCACCGCAGAGATGGGTGGTGCGGAGCGGGACGTGAAGCCATCTCGCCTATTTCGGTGGTCGTCTCAATTCTCTCAATTCCACCCGGTCGTCATCGGTGTGCCCGCCCTGGTCGTCATCGTTTCGTCCCCGTTCGGTCGTCATCCCCCCGAGTCTCCGTCAGCAAGAATGGATCGCTTACTCAGACCCCCACATGCACAGGCTCGACCGCAGTATAAATTCGTCCTCCACGTCTCCAGTTCTAAAATTCCAAACTCACTCAACCGCCCTCCTCACGCGCCCAGCCCGGACACCACCGCCCACTACGACGCCTTCCACCCGGCCCCCCCCCTGCCCCGAGCATACGCACAATGCCCCCCCTCACAGGCTCCTGCCTCTGCACCGCCGTCCGCATCACCCTCCTCGACCCCGCCCCCGTCCTCACCCACGGGCTCGAGATATGCCACTGCACCGACTGCCGGCAGTTCACGGGCGCGCTGGCCAGCGCGGTCCTGTACGCGCACCCGGGCAATGTCAGCGTCAAGGTCCAGGGCGAGGGAGCGGTGCAGAAGTACACGACGACATCGGACGCGGGGAGCACGCTCACGCGGCACTGGTGTGGGACGTGTGGGTCGAGTCTGTATGATGCCAAGGGGGACGATTTGGTGGTGGTGCATGGTGGTGAGTGGCTTGCCTTGCTTTGGTCTGCTGGAGGTGGGAGCTCAGAGCTGAGAGCTGAGATGGGGCGAGGACCGGGGAGTGGGAGAGGGACAATGGCGAGTGGAAGAGGAGGGTGGAGAGGGGGTCTGGGGGCATGATGGGGAAGAGGCCGGAGTGGAAGAGGGCAGGAGAGGACAGGACGGAGACGGTAGGACGGGGACGATAGGACGAGGACGAGAGAACAGAAAGGAGAGGACAGAAGACGCAGAAGAGGCAGAAGGCAGCGAGATAAAGAAGGACAGACAGCTGGCACCACCCACAGTCGATACTGACACCAGGCCACTTCCCGCCCGGATCACTCCCCAAGCCCAGCCTGCAGATCTGGATGCGCTCGGCCGAGCAGTGGGAAGAGCCGTTGCCTGGCGTCAAGGCTCTGGAGACGCAGTAGTGATGTGATGTGAACTGGAGCGCGGGATGGGGCGGGTGACAGTAGCAGAGGGGAAGACACGACTGCTGGCAATAGCTGCTATTCTACTGGGATGCAAATGGGATAGATGGGATGACAGCTTGGCCTAGACATGCCTTGAGCTGCGGGGATGAACGGGAAGTGGGGTCGCGACTGACCGCTCCTTGCTGACGAATACTGATACACCCCCTCTCATCGTGCTTGTTCCTCTCATCTCTGTCTACGCAGTAGACTGCCCACCTCTTTCACTACTCAGTCCTCAAGTACTCTGATTTATTCCAGGCCTTCACGTCAGCCTCAACCGTTCACTCATGATCCCTCGTCACATACTGTATGTCAGAGGGGTGCGCCCATCCGTGTGCTGACGCGAAGAGAAGGGTAGTGGCTCACGATTTGACGCAGCCTTCCAGGTAGCAGGGACCGGGCGCGTCGCAGCCTGCCCATTTCCGTCTTCCGTCCCATGCCTCAGCAGTCTGGAGCGCGCAGGAGAAGCGAGCGTCCATGGGGACTTGGCGGAGGACGTTAAAGAACGGTGGGGTAGTATTGGGTCAAGAGGTCGAGGGCACTGGCGACGAGGGGGAATAATCGGCAAACGTCAGAGACTGGGGAGGAGACGAGGAGCCAGCGCCTCGGCTGATCCTTGGATAGAAGGAAGTGGACTGTCCATCACGACGTGGATGATTGCGAGCATCAACGTACGAGGGACGAATACGGGGTTACGGTGAGTTTTGCCTAAGTGTCGCCGAATGCCATCTTCGTGGGTATGGAGCACATTCTGGCACTGTTCATGCATCTGTCAGCTTGGACACAGCGACTACGCTTGTGGAGTACCGCCAAATCAGAATGCCCTTGTTGGCGCTGAACAGAGGACTACAGTACCGTAGTGACGACTTCGTTGCCTCACGTCCGTGGCAATCGTCGCCTCGCGCTCACGTACATGCATCAACAGGGTATCGAGACTGGCTACAACAGCGGCTGTGGGCATTTATTGTGGCAGGTCCGGAGTCGAGGCTGCCACGTCGCATGGTATTTATATGGCGGGATGTTGTGATATGGTGAGCGCGTGAACACCCCTTCGACCAGCCTGTCCGTCTCCTCTGGCAGAACGCCCCAGAAGAATAGATGGTGCGCCAGGAGACGGCGATGGGTCGCAAATGAGAGGTTGAACAATAACAGCCACAGCGAAGAGAGAAGCGAGCGTCCAAGAGAAATTCCTACAGGATGGCAGGTCTAATCTAATCCACCAGCGCCACTGCCGTCCACAGCGATCGCCGGAACCGAGGAATGCAACTAACCATGACCTCATCCGCTTAAGTAACCGCCATCCACACCACCATCCCGTCCTGCACTCCCCACATCGCTCACTCCTCCTCGACAAGCACAATGGCCCCGCTCACCGGCTCCTGCCTGTGCAAATCCACCAGCATCACGATCCTCGACGCGGCCCCCGCGATGGAGGACGGCCTCGAGGTATGCCACTGCACCGACTGCCGGCAGTTCACGGGCGCGCTCGGCGCCTCGTTCCTCTGGGTGCACCCTGACAACATGACTATTAAGGGAGGGGAGGTGAGGAGCTACGCGACGACGTCGGACGCGGGGAACACGTTGACGCGCCACTGGTGCGGGAGGTGCGGGTCGAGCCTTTACGACACGACGAGTCGGGAGGAGCGCTGACAAGGTGGTGGTGCACGGTGGTGAGTCACGGCATGCTGGGCACAGGACGCAGCAGGACGCAGCAGGACGCCAGGAAGCAGCGCAGAGTGGAGTTGAGATGGGGATGGACGGCCGGGGATAGCAACTCACGACCAGGCCACTTCCCGCCCGGATCCCTGCCGAAACCGAGCTTGCAGATCTGGATGCGCTCGGCGGAGATGTGGGAGGAGCCGATCCCCGGCGTGAAGACGATGGAGACGCAGTAAGGTGGTTCTGAAGCGGGATCGACAAGGTCTGAGGCGGCGGCGGCCATGGATAGCGAGAAGAGTAGCTACGACTGGGTAACCTGTGGTAACAGATGGAGTACTACTTGGAAGAATCGGCGCGGCTAGCAAGCTGATGACATGGTGCAGGCCGAGTCGGGGCAAGGGAGCAGTGGGGATTGGGTACAGCGGCGGCGGGGGTCGCGTACAACGAGCCGGCCTGAATCTGTGATATAGACTGATGTGGACATGTTGACAGGTCTCGAAGGGCACTAAAGCATACTGCAAGGAGAGAAGCAGCCAGCCTCGAGAGAAAACCAAGTTCTCGATACATAAGGATGTGCCCGTCTAAATGGCGCCGAACGACTCATTCAAACGACTCATTCGAGTTGTTAAGTGCGCATCAGCAAGCAAGCTTACCGCCCGAACCCTCAGGAATGCCAACCCTTGCGAGGTGGCCCACTTAACACCTCTGCACACAAAACTCGGCACGCCGGCCAGCAGAACATCGCCACTTACCACTTGCCCTCAACCACACTCATTAAACTGACAATGGCGCCCCTCACCGGCTCCTGCCTCTGCTCGGCCGTCAGCATGACGATCCACGACGCGGCCCCGGCGATGGAAGAGGGCCTCGAGGTGTGCCACTGCACCGACTGCCGCCGCTTCACTGGCGCCCTCGCCGGGTCGTTCCTCTACGTCAACCCGGCCAACCTGACGATCAGGGGCGAGGAGGAGGTGAGGGAGTACGGAACGACGTCGGACGCGGGGAACACGTTGACGCGGCACTGGTGTGGGCGGTGCGGGTCGAGTCTGTATGACACGACGAGCCGGGAGGGGTTCGACTCGCTTGTCGTCCATGGTGGTGAGTGAAGCGTGGGAGGTGGGCTGCCAGATCGGGTTGAGGCGAGTGAGGTAGTGTGGGATGTGGCACATCGCGATGGCAGATGATGCGGGAGGAAGGGATGAGAGCGCAAAGATAAGAAGTGAGATGAGATGGGCTGACGCAAGGACACTTCCCGCCCGGATCACTGCCCAAGCCGAGCGTCCAGATCTGGATGCGCTCAGCCGAAATGTGGGAGGAGCCGCTACCGGGCGTCAAGTCGATGGAGAAGCAGTACTAGCCTAGGGCAGAGGCCTGGAGCAGCGACTCTTGAGTAATGTCTATAGCGCAGATACGGCGTGACTACTGTACATACCGGGCTGGTCGAGTGGATGCCACGTCCTGAACCGAGCGCAACTTAGGTGCCAGAGTTGGAGCGGGGAACGATGCCGCTTGGATGGTGCTGACGGCCGTAGTGGTGGCGAGGGGAATGGCAAGGCGGCCATCTTGACAAAGGGAGGGTATGCGTAAACTACATCTGAGGAATGCTCGCGAATCGAATCGATGACGCTGACCACATTCCGCGCAACTTGGCCGGGCCGACGTCAGAGGATCGTCAATACTGGGGCGTGGGACGATGATGATTCTGCACGTTCCACTACTGCAGTTAATGACATCGCGCGACTAGCTCTCTTATACAGTTTCATGAGGTGAACGGATCCTCTATCCACAACTTCCACCGCGACACACATCGCCGCCACTCAAGGCCATCGGAGACATCACCTTACCGCCCCTCCAGCCCTGCTAGCCACTGCCGAACGCCCCCTTCACGCTCATCCACAATGCTCACCGGCTCCTGCCTCTGCTCCTCCGTCCGCATCACGATCCACGACACGGCGCCGGTAATGCAAGAGGGCCTCGAACTATGCCACTGCACCGACTGCCGCCGCTTTACTGGCGCCCTCGCTGGGTCATTCCTCTACGTCAACCCGGACAACATGACGATCAAGGGCCAAGAGGAGGTGAAGGAGTATGCGACGACGTCGGACGCGGGGAACACACTCACGCGGTACTGGTGCGGGAAGTGTGGGTCGAGTCTGTACGCGGCGACGAGCCGGGAGGGGTGTGACACGATCGATATTTCAGCCGGTGAGTCCGCCCAGCCCGAGTTGTGAGAGAGAAGGAAGGAGCGGAGGGAGGCTCTGCCAGGGCTGCAGAATGTGGGAGTGGAGGAGAAGGCAGGGAATGCGTATGGGAAGATGTGGACGGCGAGAGCACAAGCAGAGCGGGTCGTGGATGCGGAATAGACTGATGAAAGATGGCGACCTCGATGTCGGAGGGCTGACACTAGGCCACTTCCCACCCGGATCGCTCCCCAAACCGAGCAGGCAGTTCTGGATGCGGTCGGCCGAGAGGTGGGAGGAGCCGCTACCCGGTGTCAAGTCGCTGGATAAGGACGACGGGACGTAGTTTAAGCGCAACGATGCTGGGGGAACGATGTATAGTGCGGCAGCGTTGATGGCAGCATGGGATAGGGCGCGACTGAGGAGCAATACCGGGCAATTTTAGTCGAGGACAGCCCTCAAACCCAGCATGGTGCCGTCCGCAGAGCTGACATGTCGGAGCATGTCTCTGAGCATGCAGAGACAGAAGCCCTACGGAGGCAGATGTACTGGACATGATACACCACCTCGACATGCCATTGCAACGTGGAGACGGCCGTAACTATTCAGTTTGGATATGCTAGCTCCCCAACATTCCGCAGAACTTGGTCGGAGCAGGCCTGCGGATCGTGGGATTGTTCCCCCGGACGCCGTCGGTTCCGGACTGGTGACATTGCCTGCAGATGACGTTCCAACGGCCAGAGCCGAGATTGAGCGATGCCAAGCTGACACTTCCGCACGTGGAATGAGGAATGAGGTTGATTCAACTCTTGTCACCACTCCTTCATGACGACAGAGAGACTTGCCTCTTATAACCTTAGATGACGCGACGCTGCCCCTCACATAACTTCCACCCCGACAGCTACCGCCACTACCTGACCGTTCGCCCTAGCTACTCACTGTCCAACACCCACCACAATGCTCACCGGCTCGTGCCTCTGCAAGCGCGTAACCATCACCATCAAGGACCCGCGCCCCGTCCTCGAGGAGGGCCTCGAAGTGTGCCACTGCTGCGACTGCCGGCAGTTCACGGGGTCAGCGCGCGGCGCCGAGTTCCTCAATGCCGAGACGGCCAACGTCGACATCGAGGGCGAGGGCGAGGTCAAGTGCTACGAGAAGACGTCGGACGCGGGGAACACGTACAGGCGCTTCTGGTGTGGCAACTGCGGCTCGAGCCTTTATGACATGACGAGTATGCGCGAGTGGAAGCAGATGGTCGTGCATGCTGGTGAGTCGGGCTGGCGTAGCACGTTGGAGGTCTGTTGTGCGCGTACGGGGTCTGGAGTGGAGGGCGACTGCGAGACCCCTTCCCCGCGACTGAGAAGGCGGCGTGGAGGGGTGGCTGAGAGATGGCGCGGCGCTGAGGCCCTGGTGGTCAACTGGAGCCACTGCTAGACCACAACGCTCACACACAGGCATCTTCCCGCCCGGCCTCCCCCAGCCCACCGTCTACATCTACATGCGCTCCGCGGAGAAGTGGGACAAGCCGTTGCCCGACGTCCTGACGCTCGAGACGCAGTAGCCGTTGATAGGAGACGTAGTGGCGAGGTGTAACTGAGGGACTCTGAGGCAGTTGGTGATATGGCAGACCTCATGCTTGGCCCAGGAATTGTATGCATAAGGAGGGCTGCCTCCCCAGGACCTGTATGCACAGCTGCATGGGAGTGATGCATAGTGGTCGTGCTATTGCAGTTCCATCGGTTGGCATTGCATGGTCACTGTCCGTGTAGAGACGCGCGATTGTGTGTCCCAGCTTAATGGTGATTACCGTAAGCTGCAGTCCGAGGTTCGATACTGAACGGGGGTTGCAGCGTCAAGATAACGTTGCAACGTAGTATCCATTAGGAGTACTATTAGGCCAATCCATAATCTGTCTAATAAGGGAGGACCAAATAAATCCTCCCTCGTACGCGTCCGACATTTACCTCTCCTCCACCCAACTTCTCCCACAACCACAACCACACTCAACACCATGACAATGTCGCTGCGCGCCGCGCGCGTCCTCCGCTCCCTCCCCTCTCTCCGCCCCTCCCTCCGTCCCCTCGCCCCGGTCCCGTCCGCCGCCGCCTCCTCCTCCGGCCTCCCCCGCCTCGCGCCGTCGGGCACCCGCGCCCTCAACACCGTCAACGAAGATGAGATCGCGCACTTCTCCCGCCTGTCGCAGCACTGGTGGGACGAGACGGGCGAGTTCGCGCTCCTCCACCGCATGAACCCCGAGCGCGTCGAGTATGTGCGCCAGAAGGTCGCGCTGGACACCTCGACGGAGCCCGAGTGGACGTTCGAGGGGCGGCATGGCGACCGCGCGCGGGCCGAGGCGCGCGGCCAGGGACGGTGGTTGAAGGGGTTGCGGGTGCTGGATGTGGGGTGTGGTGGGGGGTTGTTGGCTGAGGTGAGTTCCTAGGCAAGCGGCGCCGAGTCGCGCAGCGGCGAGGTGCGCGCCGAGACTGCGCCGCTAGACGTTCAGCAGCCTAGCATTCTACCTCCCCGCCCGCCTCGCTAATCCCAGTCCCTCGCCCGCCTCGGCGGCGACGTCGTCGCCATTGACGCGTCCGCACACAACATCGCCATCGCGCGCGCCCACGCCTCCGTCGACCCCCTCCTGCCCTATGTCGCGCCGGACGCCGCCGCGCCCGTTGCGCCCGTCCCCGGCCGCCTCGAGTACCGGCACACGTCGGCGGAGGCGCTGCGCGCGGCGGGGGAGACGTTCGACGTCGTCTGCTCGATGGAGGTGCTCGAGCACGTCGACTCGCCCGGCGACTTCCTCCGCTGCCTCGGCGACATGGTGCGCCCCGGCGGCCACCTCCTGCTCTCGACGATCAGCCGCACGCCGCTCGCGCAGCTGCTCACGCTCACGCTGGCCGAGGACGTGCTCCGCCTCGTGACGCCGGGGACGCACACGTACGCCAAGTTTGTGCGGCCGGAGGAGCTGCGGCGCTTCGTGTATGCCGAGATGGGTGGGGTCGGGACGTGGGAGCGCCAGCCGGGTGCAGCGGATACGCGCGCGGACGAGGTCGGCGAGACGAGGGGGATTATCTACGATCCGCTCGGTGGACGGTGGCGGCTAACGCCGGGCGCGGAGGGGACGTGGATGAAGGAGCTGGGCGAGGTTGTGAATTACATGTACCACGCGAAGAAGCGGGCGTAAGCGTGTGAGCGAGGCAGGCGAGCGCAGCGAGCCCGCCGGCAGCCCGCACGCCGTAGCCCCACCTGGCCGAGGGTGATGCGGTGGAGGAACCAAACAAGCCCGACTCCAGTATAGACACCAGTAGACATATCGCATTGCATGCATGCCGTGTGCATCCTGATACGGAGAAGCATGCAGGTAAACAGCGGTCTCTGCGTTGAGTCGCAGGAGGAGGTGCGGGGTTGCCGCATCCTCGGTCGGCCGTCTGCGACGATGACGTCGGGGAGTTCCTCATTATCAGCTAGTCGTCGATCATACCCCCAACTTGTTCAGCTGTTCATCTGAACGTCGCCCACAACTGAGCACCTGTGTACATACAATGCCGCTCGAAGGATCCTGCCTCTGCCGGGGCATCAAGCTCGCCATCTCCGGCGAGGTCCAACCAGTCCAAGTGTGCTGTGAGCGGCCCTCTCCCTCCTCCTTCTGCATCCCGCCGACCGCTCTCCAACCTCATTCATCTCAACGTCCTCGCACTCCGCCACCGTCCATCGCCATCTCCTCCTCCCCTGCCCCCACCTCCTCCGCGCCTCCTCCTCCTCCCAATGACTGACTCACACCA
Organism: Cutaneotrichosporon dermatis; assembly: GCA_020011015.1. Taxonomy (NCBI): domain Eukaryota; kingdom Fungi; phylum Basidiomycota; class Tremellomycetes; order Trichosporonales; family Trichosporonaceae; genus Cutaneotrichosporon; species Cutaneotrichosporon dermatis. The sequence continues at coordinate 426,102 of JAIGNX010000002.1, read as the reverse complement.
GACTGCACCGACTGCCGCCAGTTCACCGGCGCGATGTACGCTCCTCCCTCCTCCACCGCTCCCTCCCCGCCACCGCTGAGCTGAGCTGACAGCAGCGCCGCATTCCTCATCCGCGCACACAAGAGCGCGGTGAGCTACACGGGATATCCGAGCGCGTACGCGAGTACCGCCGACTCGGGGGCGGTCGTCAAGCGCTTCTTCTGTGGGAACTGCGGCTCGTGAGTGCTCCGCGGTGAGGTCGAGGAGATGGCCGCGTTGGGGGGTGGCTCCTTTCCATCTGCTCCGGCTGTGCTTGCTCGGAGGCGCGCCGTCTTTCGCCAACGTTGTCGTCCTTGCTTCCTCTTGCCCTCCCGCGTCTTTCTTCTAGACTCCCTCCCTCCCCTTCCCCTGCCGACGCTGCTTCATCCCACCCACCTCCCCCCGCCCACGACGCATCTCCCCCAGCCCACGCCGACCTCCCCCTCCTCCCCGCCATCCACCTGCCCACCCAACTAACCCCAGCTCGCTCTGGGACACAGGCAGCCAAGAACCCGACGACATGTACATCCACGGCGGCCTCTTCGCGCCCGGCGCCCTCCCCGCGCCCAAGAAAGAGATCTACCTCTCGAGCGCCGAGCCGTGGACACTCCGATATCCGAACTGCACCCAGGCGCAGAAGGAGGTCAAGGAGGCCAAGGAGGTCAAGGGTGTAGCGTCCTGAGTCGACAGTCGGCCGGTCTACACGATGCGCACCCGAGGACGTGGGCTGGTTATGCTTATGTGGTGTCATATAGCCTGTAGTATCAGCTGGATGGCATATCCGGTTGGGTCGGTGATACGTTCTACGCTCTTAACGCTTTCAGCATACACATGTAGCGCACAGCCGGCCAAGCATCGAGTAAGCATCCAGTACCGTGCAGCCCAATGCATGAGCATGCACGCTATCCCGCCTCACCCCGTCCCCCGTTTGTCCGGTCTGAGCCGGACATGTCCACTACCGCCTTATCCCGGTCGCATCACGGACCGGAGTCCGGACCGACCGCCCGGATTTCCCCACCCGAGCGTGTACATACAACTACTACTCCCTCTCTCCCACTCTCGTCCTCTCTCATCTCTCCCCACCTCTTCCAGACCCGCCGACGACATCAAAATGGTCGCTAACATCCCCTCGTTCGCAGGCAAGACGACGCAGAAGGCCGCCGTGTGCCATGGCGCCCTCGACTTGCGTGTTGTGAGTCTCCTCTTCGTGGCGGTGGGCGGGCAGGCGAGGAAGTGGGCGTGGGCGTGAGCGTGGGTCAGTAGGCCCGAAAGTATGGCAACGGGGTGGGAACTCTCGAGCATCGGGATGCCTAGCATCTCTTGGAGCCACTTCACAAGAAGCATGGCCAAAGGCTTCCCGCCCACCCTTCACCCCCCCTTACGCCGCGCCGCCGGCCGACTTTCCCCCGCAGAAGCGGAGCGCTAACAGCCAGGAGGACAAGCCCGTCCGCGCGCCCAAGGGCAACGAGGTGCAGGTCGCGATGGGCGTTACTGGCCTGTGTGGTTCTGACCGTGAGTGTTCCTCCCTTTCCTGCTTTCTCCTCCAGGCGACGTGCCTCGTTGCCACTGGACGTGCAGTCCGCTGCATTGTCCGCCAGAGCTGTGTCTGTGTGATTCCTCTAGATGTCTGGACGAGCTGCTCTGGGTTGGCGGCGTGGGCTCTCCTCCCGCTGGGATGCTGGAAATGCGGGGCGGCTTGACGGCGCTGCTGCCCGGCTCGCGAGCTCGGCTGGCAGCGGGCTTTACAAATGGCCCTCAAAAAGCTCACTGGGCTCGCTTGTTCGGTGTTCGTATTCTGTGCTGGCAGGAAGGAGTAGCACCATCAACCACTGTAGGGTACCCGGCCATCTCGCTTCGCTCGATGGCCTGCTAAGGCCTTACAAACTCGCTGCGCTCGCTTGTTCGGCGCTCACACCAGTCCACTACTACGTCCACGGCGCCAACGGCACGTTCAAGATCCAGGACCCCCTCGTCCTCGGGCACGAGTCGTGCGGCATTGTCACCGCGCTCCCCGAGCCCGCCCCCGCCAACTGCAACCTCAAGGTCGGCGACCGCGTCGCGCTCGAGGTCGGCATCAGCTGCCGCACCTGCAAGTACTGCAAGGACGGGCGGTACAACCTGTGCACGTCGATGCGCTTCTGCTCGTCGGCCAAGACGCACCCCCACCTCGACGGCACGCTGTGCGAGGTCATGAACCACCCCTTTGACCTGGTCCACAAGCTCCCCAGCGGAGTCAGCATGACCGAGGCGGCGCTGGCCGAGCCGCTCAGTGTGGTGCTGCACGCCGTGCGCCGCGCCAAGCTTGCGCCCGCCGCGCGCGTCCTCGTCCTCGGCGCGGGCGCCGTCGGCCTCCTCGCCGCATCGCTCGTCAAGGCGTGCGGCGCGTCGACCGTCGTCGCCGTCGACATCGAGCAGGCCAAGCTCGACTTTGCCAAGAGCATGGGCTGGGCCGACTTCACGTACACGCTCCCGAAGGGCCCGCGCCTCAGCGGCGCCGAGAGCCTCGAGGCCGCCAAGGCCGGGTGGGAGGCGCTCCGCGCCTCGGACGCCGTCAAGGGCAGCGGCGTCGAGGGGCTCGAGGACGGCTTCGACGCCGTCTTCGAGTGCACCGGCGTCGAGAGCTGCATGCAGCTCGCGTGCTACGGCGCCGCCACTGGCGGCAAGGTCATGTTCGTCGGCATGGGTACCGCCAACATGCTCCTCCCCGCTAGCTCCTGCCTCCTCCGCGAGGTCGACCTCCACGGCGTCTTCCGCTACGCCAACACGTACCCCGAGGCCCTCGCCCTCCTCGGTTCCGGCAAGCTCGGCGACGTCGGCAAGATGGTCACCCAGCGGTATTCCCTCGACCGCGCCGTCGACGCGTTCGAGGCTGTCAAGCGCGGCCGTGACGACGAGGGCAAGCCGGTGATCAAGGTTGTCGTGGGCACCGAGCTGGAGTAAGCCTGTACGAGCGCCTGCACGAGCGCAGCGAGGCTGTGCGAGTTTCCGCGCCGCTCAGGTCAAGGCCAGCTAGCCGCGTCTGAGCGCACCTCTACGTCTTTCCCACGTCGGCCCTTCCCTTCCCCCGCCCGAACATTCCATTCTCTAGGCATGTATGTATATTGGAGCTCTATGCATCGTACTATCCGCTACTACTTATTGTTGACCAGAGTTGTGTATGACTGAAACGGGATATTCTGAGACTGACAAACACGCGTGGGAGTGTGGGCTGGCGTCACTCGATGAGCCAGCGCTCCCCGCCACTCGCCTTCGGCTCGTGGCTGCTCGCGGCCGCCGCGCGCTTACGCAACACTAGGCCGGATCGACTCGCGCCGCATGCGCGCCTGGTTGCGCAGATGCCGGTCCATGTCGACGAGCACACCGGTGCGGCCACCCATAACCTCGGCCAGACCCTTGACGCCAGACCACCACACGTCGGTGCCGCGGCGGCGCTTCATGTCCGAGTGGTGGAGGACGTCGCTCATGCTCGCGAAGACGATGTGGCTGCCGCGGATGGCGATCATCGCGGCAGTCTGGTGCAGGATCTCGTCGTCGCCGCCGTACGAGCGGGATCTGTTGCGGCGGTGGAATGCCTGCGAGTTGGGCTTTGCGTGCTTCTCGAGGAACTGCATCGAGAGCATGGCAAGGCGCGCGGCGCGCGTACGGTCCAGCGGCGAGGGGACACCGCCCTGCAGCGTGTGACCGAGCGACGCCGAGCGCGCGTCGAACAGCTCGGCGCCCTCCTCCTTGAGGATGTTGGTGATCACCTCGGTCGTGTAGACGGACGAGGCCTTCTCGGAGCGGATGACGAGACGGCCCTCGCTCTTGCCCTTGACGTCGAGCGCGTAGCGCTCCTTGAGGAACTCGACGTCCTCGACGAGGCACGCGAGGTTGATGCCCTGCTCGGGCGTGTAGACGAGCACGGCTCCGACGGCGAGCGCACCGAGCACAGCAATGTAGCCGCTCATACCGCCCTGCACGTCGACGACGAAGACACGGTTGCGCGACGCCGCCGCGCTCTGCTTGATAGCGTCGGCGGCCGCCACGAGCGCGTTCAGCGACGTGTCCGAGCCGAGCGAGAAGTCGGTCATCGGCACGTTGTTCGAGATCGTCGCGGGGAGGTGCACCATCGGGATGCAAAGCGAGGGATAGTCCTTGCGCGCCTTCTCGAGCTGCACCACCGAGTTGTACGCCTCGAAGCCACCAATAAGCAGAAGAGCGTCGATCTTGTGGCGCTGCAGAGCAGACGCGACGCTGCCCATGTCGACGCTGGGGAGGGTGCGGTTCGTGCCGAGCTCGGAGCCGCCGCGAGTCGTCCAGTTATCAACGCGCAGCCACGTGAGCTCGGAAATGTTGTCCTCGAGCAGACCCTCGAAACCGTTGTAGATCGCGAGCGGGGTGTGGCCGCGCTCGTGGCAGAAACGCACCGCCTGACGTGTGGCGGCGTTCATGCCTCCGGCAGGAGCGCCAACGCTGCGGTTAGCCTTTGACTGTGTTGATTGACCCACTGGATGATGGCAATGCGCAGACGCTTGTCGTCCGGAAGCTTCTGGCTCGTGGGGAGCGACGAGCTGACCTGGAACGCGGTGAGCATGTCGGTGAACTCGGAGTCGCGGTACGACATGGCGAGCTTGAAGTCCTTGGCCTCGATAGCCGCCGCGACCGTCTTGGTCAGCGCGACAGCCTCGAGGAGGGGGATCTTGGTGATCTTGTTCTCAGAGATACCGATCATGTACGAGGGCGTGTCGGGCGTCGCCTCGAGAAGAGTGTCGACAGCCTTGACACCCTGGAGCGTGGGCTACTGTCAGCAAGGGCTCCTCGGGGCTCGTAACTCACCAAGATACGGTCAAACGCCGCTGGGACACCACCGCGCTGCGTGTGGCCAAGAGTGGTGACACGAGTGTCGAGGCCGAGGCGGTCCGTGAGGACCTCCTTGACATAGTCGGGCTTGATGGGCTTGAGGTTGTAGTCGAGCGCACCCTCGGCAACAATAACGATAGTCTTGCGCTTACCGACACGGCGGTGCTGCTTGACGAACTCGCACATCTCCGTCTCCCAGTCCTCCATGGTCGGCGGGTGCTCCGGGATAAAGATGAAGTCGGCGCCGGTCGCCACACCGGCCATGAGCGCGAGCCAGCCGCAGTGGCGGCCCATGACCTCGATAACGAAGGCACGCGAGTGCGACGACGCAGTGGAGCCGATCGAGTCGATCGACTCGCAGATGCGGTGGAGCGCGGTGACGGCGCCGATGGTCAGGTCGGTCATGGCCATGTCGTTGCTGCGGTCAGCCCGGAGCGGCTAGGACATACTCACTCAATCGAGCCAACGAGACCGACAATGTTGAGGTGGCGGTACGCCTCGAGCTGCTCGTCGTCGATCTGGCCGTTCTGGTGCAGCTCCTTGATGAGGCCGGGCCACTCGGCGCGGAGCGTGTCCGCGCCCGTGAGCGAACCGTCACCACCGCAGACAGCGAGGCAGTCGATGCCGTAGCGGACGAGGTTGTGTGCGGCCTTGAGGCGGCCCTCGCGTGTGCGGACTGTGTGTCAGCTCCAACCTCCTGACCACGGCTGGCCCATCCTACGGGCCAGCCCCGATCAGACTTACACGAAGGGCACCGCGACGAGCCGATAAGGGTGCCGCCCTCGCCGAGCCAACCGCGCACATCGTCCCATCCGACGCGGACAATGTAGCGCCCACGCAGCGTCTTGCCGCCGCCCTCGACCTCCTCGGGAATCGACGTGTGGAACGCCGTATCGTCATCGATGTCGCCCTCGCCCGCGCCGTCGCGCAGGAGCGAGCCGTAGCCAAACGACAGGGGCGCGGCCGTGAGGGGCGCAACGCGCATCGGGTCGCTGTACGTCACGGCGTGGTCGTCCGAGGGCGTGCGCCCGTTATCGTCGTTGTCGTCCTCGACAATGTCGCCCTGGACCTTGGCGGCCGCCGCGCCGAGGTCGAGGTCGGCGGGCGTGAAGCTGAACGACTGCATCGCGTTGAAGGCGGGCGAGGCGGCCTGCGACTCTCTGGCCGACGGCGCAGGCGTCGGCTCGGCAGTGTTGCCGCGCACCAGGCCCTCCCATCCCTCGCGGATGATGTAGGCTTGGCAGCCGCTGTGTGTCAGCTACTGTCCGAAGAGCGCCCAGACCCGATCCGCGTCCAAGTGGCGATCGTGGGCGAGCTCGCATCGCATCGCATCGCTCCGCACGTGCACACCCTTGACTTACCGCGCAATGGCCTGTCTGACAACGGCACGAACTGGCCGCCCGTCAGCAAAATATCCTAGCGAACAGGACCAGCTCCCACTTACCGGCGGCATTCATGCCGGCACTGTCACCACCGGAGGTGAGGACGGCGACCTTTGTCTGGCGCTTCTTGCTCTCGACATTCCACCGCACCTTTGGCCCGGTGCCGCCGGCGGCTGGGGCGTCGGCGCCGGCGCCGGGGGAGAGCTTGCGGCCCATAGGGGGGAGAGGGGTGGGGAGGCCGTTCTCGTCGGCGAGGATGTCGGTGGGGCCGACTGGGCCACCCGAGCTAGGCGAGGGGGGAGAGTCGGTCATTAATGAGTTATTGTTGATGAACTAGTGAGTTGAGTAAAGAGAAATTGTGGGGTTGGGTTTGAGAAAGATGTGGAGTGGAGAAAGATGAGGGGAGGGATGGGGGTTGGCCGGCGTCAGGAGGGACGAGTGGGCTTTGTGAGTGGATCATCTGCTATCCCAGGTTGCTGGGCTGCTCGTCGTCATTCATATTCATTCCAATCAATCAATCTCCTCTCTCTCAAGAGAGCCAAGCCAAGTCCTCCCTCTTGTCCTAAGCGAAGCCACAGGATCACAGGTCAGATCCCACCCTCACCCCCCCTCACCCCCCCTCACGGTGGGCGGAAGGCACCCCTAATATGAGCGAGGCACCCTTACGTATGTACGTAGTTCAACACCCCATCCAACCCAATGCCGGCGGCAATTTTATAGGGTATTCAACCAATCATCACTCAAGAAGGTCTACAGATCCCCATCACCCCCATTATGACTGATAACAACACAAAGAAGACTACCAGTGTCGACCACATGTCAGTTCGCAGCTTACCCCCACTCCCCCAACTTCGAGACGAGCGACTATGAATACATGTCTACGAACAAACCATGTTACCTCTCAGACAGAGAAGAGGTACAATATATAACGTGGAAACTCTCACACCCTACTACTTCTTGCTCAGGAGCTACTGCTACACTGCCATCCCATCCACCTCTTCCGCATCCGCCTCGTCAACCTCCATGGCGTCGATAACCGCCTTCTCGTCCTTGTCCAACGAATCCCCAATGCCTTCGAATATGCTTTTGGTTGGGAGACCAACGACCTCTCCTGGAGGACGACTCAGCATAGTCTTGCCGACAGTGTCCATCCACTGTTGCCGAACCTTGACCTTTTGCTTGAGAGCGTCTGCCACGGCAGGTCGGCCGGAACCTGATAGCACACCACCCTGAAGCGTCTTCTTGCCTCCGGATCCGTGCTTCTTGATACGCTTGGCCCACGACGCCTCAATGTCCTTCTCCAGCTGCTCAAGCGTCGACTGATACTCGCCAAATGCGAGACGATCTTGCGCGATCTTGGCCAGTCGGGCCTTGCGCGCATTGTTGACCTGCATCTGCGCTTGCAATAGCTTCTGGCATTGCCGCAGTGACGACGTAATCTCGTCGTCTTCGCGATTCGCAGGGTCAAACTTCAAGTCAGCAATGTCCCTCACACAACTGCTCACCTCCTCGTGCTCGCCCAAGAGCATCACAGAGCGCATCTCCTTCTTCACGCGGTCCTCGAGGTCGACCACGTCCACGCGCGCGGCCTCTCTACTCGCTTCCATCTCTGGCTCCGGACGGTTGGCTGCCGCAGCCTTGTTGGCCTTGGCGATGTCATCGCCTCCAATGACAGCCGCCACAAGGCGTTCTGTAATAGGACCCAGCCCGCGGTGTTCCTCGACGAGATTGGGGTCGCGAATGTCGGTGGCGACGCAATGGACGAGCGGGCCCTTGGGCGGCGGGCGCTGTCCAGGAACAGGGAAGCGTGAAGTTGTCCCAGGCGGGTTGCCGTCTTCCTCATCCCAGACCTCGGTGTAATGCCGCCCTCGTGGTGGGATAGTGAACAGATCCGGCTGCTCGGCTTTGAAGTTGAGCATGGCTAAGTCGTCCTCGCGCAGGTCGCGGATGTACGGTTCGACATTCTGCCAGAACGTCTGCACTGCGATCTGACTTGGCGCTTTACGGTCGCTAAAGTCCTCGTTGACGTCGGCTTGTCGCTTGGGTCCAGGCTTCAGCGGCTTCTGGACACCAGGTCGTGGTGGGACGAGAGCACGCTGTGGAATGGGAGGAAGGGTCCAGTCGAGCGTCGATCCGGGGCCTGTGGAAGCCGCAGAGCTTGACGGCGCTGGACTCGGATCGGCAGCTTGTGACTGTGGCCGCGACTTGTTGTGTTGTCCCGGAGGCAGCTTGAGCTTTAACCCGGATGTTGACTGAGGAGGTGGGGTGTGGTGTGCTGAAGGAAGGTCAGCTACGCGCAAACAAACGGCAACTGCAGAGTGCACTCACATGACGGCTCGTCGTCAGAGTCCACAACACGCTTGATCTGCTTCTTCTTCTTGAGCATGTTGCCATATGTCTGTTGCGAGTTTGGACGGAACGAAGCTGAGGATGCGTTTGATGGTGCTGGAGAGACTGTAGGACGAGTCAGCAGCAATTCGCCAGTGACAGTAGGACAACAATAAGCCAGCACCTTCCCTCCTGCCTTTGGGCTATGCTTCTCTCTCGTCCATCTGGTGGTCTAGTGACCTCCACCCTCAAGCCCAAACAGCCTACGCTTTGCCCACTCGACTCGACTCGTCCAGATCCACTCACCTCGCTCGTTCTTGACTTTGACATCGCCATTTGTCTCAACGCGCCGCCGCTCAACCTGTTCCAGTGCGGCGCCCGCACGCTGGTTCGCCGCCAGAGCAGCCTTCTCGCGTTCCTCGCCTTGATCCCGGTCTTTCCTCTTCTTGTCGGTTTTCGACCTCCTCTCCTCTTCCGGCTGTGTCGGCGCCATACTCGCTAACCTCGACGTCGCAGCCACCTGTTGCGCTTTTAAGGCGTGCTGGAGTTGTTCCAATTCCTCTATGCTAGGCAATGGAGGGTACGATGTCGACGACATGATCGAGAACAAGGTGGGAGCGCGCGGAGCCATGGTTGGATCGAGTGGTGGGGGGTGTGGGGCGCGAGTTTCCCCTTATGCACGCAAGAATGGAGTCGGTGGTGGAGGGAGCGTCGTCAACTATGCTGTAGATGTCGGCGGTGGTATCCTTTGTGTCGAGATGGGATTTGGGGGTATCAAAAGTATGTTGTTGTGGAATGGAAGAGAGAGAGAGGATGAGTTGACGTCGTTGAGTTGACTAGGTGGATAAGAGAGAGAGAGCGCGGTACACAACAAGCGAACCGCGCGGGGGTGGCAACCGGGCGCCTCCGCCCTGGCCGATTAAACGGAATCAAATTGAATGGAATCACATTGAACCGGTTGTTGGCTGCGATTTTGACCAATTGCGGCAAGTGATCGGTCTCGAGTTCGACCCTCAGACCTTGCCCCCTCTCCTTCGTCCTTTTGAGTTTGCCTACCCAATGAAGCCCCGCAGTAATCGGCCGGCCGGCTTAGTCGGGTCGATCATCATGGCACCCGCAGACGACATCCCATCATCACCACCGACACTCACATCTAATCTTTCCTCGCCCAAAGCGCAAATACACGCACAACTTCTTCACTCCCCTCACCCATCCTATCCTCCCTTCTACCCCTTCTCCGCCATCTAATCTCCCACCATGGCCGACGTCAAGGACCCCAAGATCGCCGAGGGTGCGTCTCCCAATGCTGGCCGGGTTCGCTAGCTTCTAGTTCTAGAGCTGGAACAAGAGTGCCTGACCGCGGGTGGGTCCGAGCATCAACTGACTTTTTTTCCAGCGTACGAGGCCGTCCGCAGCGACAAGGACGACACCACCTGGCTCCTTCTCAACTACGAGGTGAGTGGGCCTGGCCTAGGCGAGAGCTGGGGGGGGGCGACCTGCAGCCCACGCAGTCCCTCCGCGGCAGCCACTACAGCCGCTGTTGCACGGTCGTGCGATGCGATGTGCACAAGATGAGAGATGAGGCTAATGGCAGTCGGCCAAGTCGGACAAGCTCGTCCTCTCCGAGACCGGTACTGGCGACATCAACGAGTTCACGTCCAAGCTCGAGCCGGGAAACGCCTCGTACGGCTTCGTGCGCGTCAAGTACGCAAATGACGACCACTCGTTCCGCGAGAAGTTTGCGCTCGTCATTTGGATCGGCGAGGACGTCAAGGTGATGCGCAGGGCCAAGGTGAGTCGATCGACGCCTGTCGCCATGCTGGCGTACAGGCTTAACAGCCGATACCTACCTGCTGTGCGCCATGTTGCGTGCCGTGGTAGGGCACAGATTGCCCATGCTGACATCAGGTGTCGGTCCACACCGGATCCGTCAAGGAGGTCATCCGCAGCTACGCCGTCGAGATCTCGGCGTCAAGCCCAGGCGACCTTCAGGAGGTGTGTAGCGTGATCACTCGTGTGGGAGCCGCGCTGACAGGTCAGGAGGATGTTGTGCAGTTGATGCGCCGCGCCGGCGGTGCCAACTACGACAGGAGCAAGTTTGACTAGACATTGAGGGATAATTAGACCTTGCGAGGGGCTTGCCGGGTCACCAGCATCGGTGGTGATGGTTCCTTGCGAGTGGCATGGCATATCGGCACTCTACTTATATGAGGATAATGTGCTTTGGCGTTTCCTGTTGCAGTTTATGACTGACAGTTCAGGCGAGCGACACGTGCTCGCAATCTGCTATCGAGATTGCCTTGGGCAGGCCAACTAACTGTCGTCAAGCGATGCCGGGTCGTTGTCATGCTGGCATCTAAGATAAGGCCACGCGTCTCCGCCTTGGCCAGGGTAAGGGCTCTTGGGCACTTGGCCATCAGCGTATCTCCTTGTCTTCTAGCCTCTTCAGGATATTTCTCGTAGAGGAACCGGCAAGTCAGGCTGCCCAGAAGGCATGGATGTGGAGCAAGTATTGGTGATACGACGCGTAATGCATAGGTTAGCTGTCGTCACATTACGATCGGATGCATCGGTGGATGACCGGGATCTGAACGGCCGATGGTCTGGGCGTGGAGTGTCGTTCCGGTGAATCGGAGGGCTCCATTAGCGGGTTGGCCACCAATGCGTCGTAGGGAGCCCCCGCACAGCGCCGCCATCCAACACTACTCCTGACACCCACACCTCCGCCGCCCCCCACCCCTCCCACCTCACAATCTCATCAACACACTTCCTTCTTCCACCTTCTTTCCTCTCTCTCCTTTCCTCTCTTCTCTCCTACATCCACCACCGCCCACCACTCACAATGGCGGACGCTGCTGCCTCCTCGTCCTCCTCGGACATCACCATGTGCGTACAGCACGGTGTCTGACCAAGCGCCCAGACGCCGCGTCATACTGACCCGCAGCACCGTCAAGGGACCGTCGGAGCTCAAGCTCTCCATCACTATCGCTCCCTCCAAGACAGTCGCCGACCTCAAGGAGGCGATCGCGGCCAAGAGCGATGTCGAGAAGGACCGCCAGCGGCTCATCTACTCTGGTGCGTCGCCCCAATGGCCCGCCACCATGCACCTCCGGCTAATATCCAGGCAAGGTCCTCAAGGACCCAGACACCATCTCGACGTACAAGATCCAGACAGGCCACACGATTCACATGGTCAAGGGCGCGCCCAAGCCAGCTGCCGAGACCTCTGCGGCGGCGCAGGCTAGCCGCCTCCCCACCAACATGGGCACAGGCCTTGCCGCCGGCAACGTGGTTGACGGCGTCGAGAACTACCACCACGTAAGTGTCCTGTTGTCCCCCTCGTGGCATAGCTGACTCGCAGGGCCTTGCCGGCTTCAACCCATTCCAGGGCATGGGCCTCGGTAACCTCAACGACCCGAACGCTGTACGTATCAGCTTGATATCTCAGCCCGAGCTGACCGCAGATGACCGGCATGATGGACAACCCGGAGTTCCTGCGGCAAATGAGCGACCTGCTCTCGCGCCCCGAGGTCGTTGACCAGGTGTGTACGGCGCGGAGACACTCAGCTGACCACAGATGATCGCGTCCAACCCCCCGCTCGCGGCCATGGGCCCCCAGGTCCGCCAGATGATGCAGAGCCCCATGTTCCGCCAGATGATCAGCAACCCTGAGACGCTGCGTGCGGTGAGTGTTGCCACCTGTGTCGAGCTAACGTGTAGATGATGCAGATGCAGGCGACCATGCAGGGCGGCGGCGGTCCCGGTGCAGGCGGATTCGGCGGTTTCCCCGGCATGTTCGGCGGACCGGGTGTTGGAGCTGGTGCTGGCGCTGGAGCTGGCACGCAGACGGCCAACGACCCGTTCCCGAACCTCTTCGCGGCCCAGCCCGCGGCTGGCGGTAACACGACCGGCACGCCTGGCTCGCCCCCCGCCGCCGGTGCGGGTGCAGGCGCTGGCGCTGGCGCTGGCGCGGGTGCTGGAGCCGGCGGCGCGCCCGCCAACCCGTTCGCGGCCCTCTTCGGTGGTGCTGGCGGTGCCGGCGCCGGAGCCGGCGGCTTCAACCCCTGGGCGATGGACCCGGCGATGTTCGGCGGCGCCAACCCGTTCGGCGCACCGCCCCCGCCGGCGGACACGCGGCCACCCGAGGAGATCTACGCGACGCAGCTGGGCCAGCTGAGCGCCATGGGCCTGTGGGACTCGGAGAAGAACATCCGCGCGCTCCGCCGGACGGGCGGCAACGTCGAGGCGGCGATCGAGCTCATCTTCTCGGGGCAGATGGACAACCCTTCGTCGTAGAGTGTGTTTTCGTTTCGTCTCTCGCTGTGACATGGTGGCACGCCGCCTAATCAACGTATACCCGCTCCAGTCCTGGCCTCTACCTCTATGCATTACCTGCCATTGTGCGCCGCTTACTTGGTGGTAGAACCTCGTCGTACATACAATCTAACGTGCTACAATGCAAGAGGTCGACCCCGGCACTGAGCAATGTACCTATCTACAACTTACGCCTCCTTGCGCATGTAGCCCAACAGAGCTTCCCCAATCACCCTCCCCATCTTCGCATACCCCGCGGCGGAATAGTGGATCGCGTCATCCCACAACTGCGCCATCTCCTCCTCACTCAGCAACTTCTGCGGGACAGCTTTTCCGAGATCGAAGACATGGAACCGCTCGCTCTCATGCGCGATGATCTGCGCATTCAACTTGTCCCGCTCCGCCTGAATCCGCGCCCCAGGGAGGTCGAACTCGGGGATCGTGAGGGCGAGGATATCGACGTCGGCCGCGGCTGCTTCCGCCCAGAGGGCGCGCAGGGCCGCGAAGGTCGTGCTGGCGGACGTGCCGCGGGTGATGTCGCTGGTATCAGCAATGTGGGAGACGAAGGAGAGGGGAGGGGAGATGGGAGACTCACTTGGTGCCGCCGAGAATGATGACCCAGTCGTAGGGCTGCTTGAGCGCTGGTGTCAGCGATTGTTCAGACAGATTGGCTCCTCCACATGTAGGCAGCAGCTACACCTCTCCTCGCCGTGTGCATGCACACCGCTCTCTCTTCGTCAAGGATTCTGTCTGCCCTCCTCATGCACATGGTGCTCCTCGCTGCTTTCGCTCCGTCCGACCTCATCTTGCTGTTACCCTCCCCTGGCCGCTCTCTGGACAACATCTCCCACTGCCTTGGTCCATGGCCCTCCCTGCCTTCGTCGCTTCCTCCGCCTCGGCGAGCCCTCCACGTCCCCAAACTCAAACGGCTCCGTCAGAATCGCCTCCATTGACCGCCTCTCCCTCTGCCCGCTCTCCTATCCCCCTCTCGCTCGACCACCCGCCCCCCCCCCCGCGCCACCCCGCCCCGCCGCGTCCATCTCCCGCCCTCTCTCCCCCACCTTCCTGAACCTCCCAGACAGACTCACCATCCCTCATCCGCTCGCCATACTCCGTCGCCCGCGCCCCCGGCACCCCATTAACCACCGTCACCACCTCCCGCCCCTCCCCCTTCAGCCCATCGCGCACCAGCACCTCGAGGGCGGTGGAGTACGGCGCGGGCTTCTTGGTACGCATCCACCCGGCCGTCAGGCTGTCCCCGAAGCACAGGATCCGGAGTGGCCCCTCCGTGCTGCTGACGCTCGACGCGTTGTGGTGTGATGCCTGGCGCCACGAGGAGGGGAGGAGGCCTGGGAAGGACGGCGAGGCGAACAGGCCGGGGTAGAGGAGGTGGAGCGCGAGCGCGAGCGCGAAGGTGAGGGAGAGCGCGAGCGCCGCGATGGAGGAGGGGCGGAGGCGCATCATGTCTCGCTGCATGGTGTTGGCCTGGGCGAGGCGGAGAGGGGAGGAGGCGGCGCGAGGAGGGGCGGGGTGGTGTCGAGCTGCAGATGGTGCTGAAGTACTCGAGATCAGAGGACGGATGAGTGGAGATGTACGTTCTAATGCTTCGTCAGAAAGTGTCAGACGTGTCAAATGCTAGAGACGCGAACGTCGCGACCCCGCTCTGGAGAGTACGTTGTCATGGTGCCATGATGAAACGTGACCCTCCCATACCGCATGTCACTGCCGATCCGCCGATCGGATCGCCAAGATGCCGACAGGCGATTGCTCCCGCCTCTTACACCTACAGACGTGGTGGCACGGATCGCCTGGTACTTCTTCGCCCTCCGCCCCTACACCTTCGCCCTTCGCGCCACTCGCCCCGCCGTGCTGGCCCGGGCGGCAAAAGAGACGCTGCCTAGGGCGATGAGGGAGTCGAACCCCCGCTTTCGGTGGGTGGGAGACACCTCAAAGACCGACATCCTCAGACCACTAGATGAATCGCCCTCAAAGTGCGTGGCGTGTGTTCGCGTAGAAGAGCTGCGACTGCGGGGCGGCGGCGAGGAAGCAGACCATGTTTATGAGCCTTATTAGCAATAGAGCATTTCGACAGCGTAAGAAGCTTCTTACGACCCCATCAAATGTAGACTCCAACCTCGCAGACAAACCCATATGCATACAATAGATCTACACAAGGCAGCGCCCTATCACGCCTAGTGGCCGTTCTTCGACTCGAACGGCTCGCCCTTGGCCGCCGCAACCCAGTACGCGCCGTCGGGGAACGCGTAGTCCTTCATGGACTGCTCGTACATCTCGATCGAGTATCCGCCCTTGGGGTCGAGGGGGACGTTATACCGACCCTGGTCGTTGATGGAGACAGGGTAGAGGAAGTGCTCGTGGAGGTGGTCGACGAACTCGAGGACGTTGCGCTCCATGCTGCCCGAGACGCAGATGTAGTCGATGAGCGAGAGGTGGATGACGTACTCGCACAGTCCGACGCCGCCGGCGTGGGGGCAGACGGGGACGCCGAACTTGGCGCTCATGAGCAGGATCGCGAGGATCTCCTGCACGCCGCCGACGCGGCAGCTGTCGATCTGGCACACGTCGATCGCGTTGAGCTGGAGCAGCTGCTTGAACGTCATGCGGTTGTGCGCGTGCTCGCCGGTCGCGACTCCGATGCCGAGGGGCGAGAGGGCCTTGCGGATCGCCGCGTGGCCGACGGCGTCATCCGGCGCAGTGGGCTCCTCGATGAACCACGGCTTGATCGGCTCGAGGCCCTTCATGTACTCGATCGCTTGGGGCACGTCCCACACCTGGTTGGCGTCGACCATGAGGACGCAGCCGGTCGGGCCCGCGTTCTTGCCCTCGATGGTCTTGGGGTCGATCGTCCGCCCAGCAGGCATGTTGGCGGGGTTGTCGATGATCGAGCGGATGAGCTGGCCGCGGCGCAGGTCGTCCGCCGGGTCAGCGCCGACCTTGAGCTTGAAGTGGTTGAAGCCCTGGGCAAGAGCCTCCTTGGTCAGGCGCTCGACCTTGGCGTCGTCGTAGCCGAGCCATCCGACCGAGGTCGTGTACGCGGGGTATCCGCGCTTGATGACCTCGGCCTCGCGCGCAGCCTTGCCAGCCTCCTGCTTCTTGAGGAGCGCGAGGGCCTCCTCCTGGGTAATGGCGTCGGTGATGTAGCGGAAGCAGGTCGACTTGACAAACTCCTCGGGGGTGAAGTCGACGATGAGCTTCCAGAGCGGCTTGCCGCGCGCCTTGGCGTACATGTCCCACATGGCATTGGAGACAGCAGCGGTGGCGAGGTGGATCACACCCTTCTCGGGGCCGAGCCAGCGGTGCTGCGGGTCGGAGCAGACTGATATCAGCGGAGTCCAGGGTGTGTGGGAGGTATGACTAAGACTCACGGAAGTTGAAGAACTTGCCCATGTCGGAGAAGATCTCCTCGGCATCCTTGCCAACGACGCGCTTGGCGATCTGGTCAATGGCGTAGCAGACGATGTCGTTGCCGCGGCCGATGGTGAAGGTCATGCCCTGGCCCTTGAGGCCGGTGTCGGTCTCGATGTCCTGCCGTCAGCCACACCGCCCAGGCGCTATTTCTGCCTCTCTCGACGTCGTTCTTTCCGTCACGGACGGGCAGCGACTTACGATAAATGCGGCAGAGTAGTCACACTCGGTGTTCATCGCGTCCGTGCCATCGCCAGTGACGTTGGTTGGGAAGCGGATGTCTGGCGTAAGCAACCTGGACGTCGAGGAGGCCTGAAGGAGCCCCGTGGGAACTCACCATGGACGGTGAACTTGGCAATCTTGCCAGACTTGGAAGCGGTAGTCATGGTGAATCAGATGGTGGGGAGGAAGTTGAGGAGCTGAGAATGTCTTCTGACTTCTTATGAAGACGAGTGAGACGAGCTGAAAGAGTTGGAGAGCGCTCACTGGACGCTGGACGCAACAGGCTGTCAGCCGTGGGGAGTGGGTTAGACTGACTGCGCTCGGCCGGGCCGCTCCTCCGTACCGTGCCGGGCGGTTCCCTGGCGGCAAACCGGGCCGGATCCCGACGAGCCGCGACCGGAGGTTGTCATTTGGGTATTTTGGGCCCGGCCAATTCCTTGGAAAGGGCGGAAGCGGATTTGGGCCGACCAGCCGGGCACGTGGCAGCCACGCGAGTCACCGATAAGCCGATTGACGGGGGGCGGACGATGAAACGAGGTCGGTGGAGGTTGGCCAAGAAGAAGAAGCAACTTGGTTAGATCTCGATGTTGTTGTTATCCATTGTTCTTTGAGATCGATGGCTTGTCGCACAGACACTGCGCCCTTCCGCAACCCTCTTATTCCTCTTTGTCCGCTACTGTCGGCGTCACCGCGGAATGCGGGGTGTCACTACTCGATCCATTGCCGCAAGCCACCTTTGGGCGCGAAGGAAGGCGACCAAACGACACACGGGCAGGACAATGGACGTGTCCCAAGGAGGTGTAGGGATGCGCCACCGCGTGTCCTCTGGCTTCTCTTGCGACGACTCTTACTCGCTACTATTGATGTTGCGACCATTGGCGAGCGCATGGAAGGCCGCGAAGCTCATGCACAACACCTACTAACAAGATCAACTGCCGTGCTAGAATGCACCTCATCACAGACACCAGTTGCCGCAGTTACATCGTCTTCAACAAGTTGACACCCATCGACCCACTTAACTCACCTCCTTTACTCCCCAGCCCGAGCCAAGCCACCAACCTGCTGCCACCCCCGTTCCTCCCCACCCCGAAACCAAGTCGGCCAGCACACGCAGACCCCTCCAACCCGCCTCCCCATCCACCCCCTCGGCCCAGCCACCTCCGATCCAGCAGGAGCGCTATGGGCCCCGTCTCGGCGGCCGCACCACCCGTCCATCTCGAGCATCGTCGATCCACAGAGCATGGCAACCTCAAGGCCACGGCCAATACAGACCAAACACGCCCTCTCCCCCATCTTCTCCCACCTCATTCACGAGTTTTGACTCTGATCGATCTCTCCGACCACATCCTCCTTGTTCTCCATCACATCCACCTCGGATCACCCCTCGGCAAGTATCATTGAGGGCGCGTACATTGTTCGTGATGGAGCCGCTACAGAACGACACCGCCTCCAGCCCGTCGACTCCAAGCAAGCCCGAGTCTGACGGACAAAGGCCCGCCACATCGCTGCAGAGTACAATGGATCCGCAGGTCGTCAAGACACCAACATCGCCAGCCGCTGGGACGCCCAAGCCGCCGCCGCGACCGCCGCGCACCCTCCGGTCGCCCGTCGCCTCGCTCCAGGACGACAAAGGACTCGCTCGCGGACCCAGCGTCCGCAGCGCGCGCGACAGCCTCGACCTCGCCCAGAAGCGATGGGAGCCTCTGTCGCCCAGGCTGTCCTCGGATGAAGAGATGCATGAACAAGACTCCCAGCCGGCAATCCATCCACTCAAAGAGAGCACCCTGCGCGCCGTTAGTGAGGGGACTGACTCAGCCGCTGTCACCAACTCGGATGCCGCCACCGACAGCGGCGACGCACTCCCCGTACCCGACATCGCGTTCCCCACTGGCACCGACACAGACGGCGACGAGTCGGACACCCGCCGCTCGCTTCCGTCTCGTGCCCGCGCCAAGCCGGGCTACGTGCACTCGACCCGCTCCCCGCCCACTTCCGTCAAGGGCGCCTTCGAGAGCCTGCAGGAACACTACAAGGCCGTGCAGGATGCGCAGCAGAAGTACGGGGTCACGCTCGACGAGCCACCCCGCATCGGCATCGCCTGGCCGCCCATGACCCCGCCTCCTGTCATAGACGTCTCCGAACCCGCGGTCCCAGACTTCCTCAAGAGCCCTCCGCCGCCGACTCCGCGGCTGCCGCCCATCGCGCCCACCCTCGCCCTCCTGCACTCTGTCATCCCACTACGCCAGCGCTTGCTCTACCTCCTCCCAGCCCTGGCGTTTTCGATGGGCGCATCGGCCATCCAGCCTCTAATCTCCATTATTGTCGGCGATACGTTCGCGGCGCTGGCCGCTTTCCCGCGAGACCACAGCCTTGCCACACCCGAGATGAAGAGCCAGCTCATGCGAGATGTGGGCTGGACGTCTCTCAAGCTCCTCTTCCTGGGCGCAGGCAACATGGCCGCCGAGTACCTCGTCAACGTGTCGTGGGTGCACTACGGCGAGACCGTCGCCGCCCACCTGCGCACAAGGGTGTACGACGGTGTGCGTACCAAGCCGATGGAGTGGTACGACACGGGAATGGGCATGGAGGAGGAGAAGAAGTCGGCCGATGCCGTTGGCTCAGGCGGCCTCATGGGCAAGTTTGCTCGGTGAGTCAGCCCTGCTTAATGCTCCTACCCTGCTGACGGTAGCGAAACTGACGACGTACGCATGGCGACTAGCCTGGCGACCGGTCTCACTGTGCAGTACGCGAGCGCCTTCCTCGTGTGTTTCATCCTCGCGCTCGTCAAGCTCCCCCTCCTCGCCCTGGCGACCATGGCGTCCCTCCCGCTCATCGTCATCCTCAACTTCGGCACCCAGCGACTCGCCAACGTCTGCCAGATAGCCGAGCGGCGCGCGTTCACCGAAGCATCGACGACGGTCGAGCGCACCACCGCCGCCATCTCGACCGTCAAGGCGCACAACGCCCAGGAGGACGAGGTGACGCGCTTCCGCGGCCTCGTGCTCAAAGCCCGAGACCAGCTCGTCCGGCAGTCGGTTATCTGGGCCAACTCCTATGCCTGGACCGATTTCCTCGTCATGATCATGTTCGTCATCGGCTTCTGGTACGGCGCCAAACTCGTGAACAGCGGCGAGGCCGACGTTGGCGAGGTCATGACAGTCTTCTGGGCGTGCCTCCTCGGCGCGAGCAGTCTGCAGTCAACGCCGCCGCAGTTCATGATTATCAACAAGGGCAAGGCGTCGTTGGCCTCGCTCCTGACCGTCATCCAAGAGACCCAGGACAAGCCGTCTGAGCCTGAGTCTCAGCGCGTGACTCCGCGGTGCCGCGGCGCGTTCGACTTCCACAACGTCTTCTTCGCCTACCCATCCCGCCCGACGAGCCTCGTTCTGCGGGGCATCAACCTCTTCCTCCCGGCCGGCGAGACGACCTTCATCGTCGGCGGCTCTGGCTCCGGCAAGTCAACGATCGCTGCCCTCCTTCTGCGGCTTTACGCTCCCCAAGCTGGCGACCTCAGCCTCGACGACCACCCCCTGTCAAGCTTTGAATCCCAGTTCACCCAGAGCCACATCGCCGCCGTCCAGCAGGGATGCCTCATCTTCGACATGTCGGTGCACGACAACGTCGCGATGGGCGTCCTCGGCGCCGACGAGAGCACGTACGGCCGTGTCCGCCGGCCCGAGGACATCACGCGCGCCGAGGTGATTGACGCGTGCAAGATGGCCTACATCCACGATTTCATCGAGTCCCTGCCGCACGGGTACGACACGCAGCTCGGCAACAACGGGTCGCAACTGAGCGGCGGTCAGAAGCAGCGTCTGGCCATTGCGCGTGCGCGGATCCGCGACCCCACAGTCTTGATCCTCGGTAAGCTCCCCAGTACACATTACCTGCTGACGCGCAGACGAGGCAACGGCCGCGCTGGACGCCACGTCGCGCGTCGAGGTGTTCGAGGCGATCCGGGCGTGGCGGGACAACAGCACGACGATCGTCATCACGCACGACCTGTCGCAGATCACACCGTCCGACTTCGTGTATGTGATGAAGGACGGCGTCGTCGTCGAACAGGGGTTCCGCCGCGACCTCGTCGAGCTGGGCGGCACGTTCGCCGAGATGGCCGCCGAGCAATCGGCGCAGCCGCTCCCCGTCAAGCTCGACTTCAGCTGGTGCGAGCCCGGAGACTGGAACGACGCTCTCGACGACGATGACTCGGCCGAGTTCGACGCGCTCGCAAGGCTGCACACAACGACGTTCCGCATGTCGATGCGCCCGCAGAGCGTCGCCGTGCCGCGGAACAGGGACAGTGTGCTGATCCGGCCTCGTTCCATGTCGTTCGGCCCGGCTCCGCCGACGCCGCGCCATCGCAGCTCGTCGTTTGGGCACGACGCGCCCAAGCCGCACGTGGGTGCGAGGTCGGGGCAGAGGCAGGGGCTAGAGCGCTCGGCCGGTCCCCCGGCTGCACTGGACACGCGCCACTGGCGCGCAAGCACCCAGTCCCTCCCGCAGGGCCTGTTCCGCCGCCCCTCGTCTTCTGCCTCCGTCCTCCCCAGGGCGCTCGTGCGCGGCGAGACCCCCGACGAGAAAGTCTCCATGGAGGAGGTGGCGGAGACGATCGAGTCCGACGAAGCCGTCAAGGTCAAGTTCGACGAGGCTGCCATCAGCCCCCGCCCTCGCCGCCGGCTGTTCAAGCGCAAGCGCCAGGCTGCGGCCGGCGCAGACGACAACGACTCAGCCGACCCCGAGAAGCTCAAAGTCCGCGGCTTCTTTGCGCTCATGTGGCACCTCCTCCCGACGATCCCGCACAAGCCCGTGCTCGCGTTCGGCGCGGTCACGTCCATCGCGCGCGGCGTGGCGACGCCTGTGTGGTCCTACTTCCTCGCGCAGCTCATGGCGCTCCTCGGCACGGGGAACAACCACGAGGTCGGCGTCAAGTCGGGCATCCTCATTGGGATCGTCGCGTGCCAGGCGCTCCTCGTGTTTGCGCACAACGCGTCCCTCGCCTCGCTCGCGGCGGTGTGGACCGCGCAACTGCGGTGCAGCGTCTACAAGCTGGTGCTGGGGCAGGACCGGGGCTGGTTCGACGAGGACGACAACAGCCCGCCGCGCCTCGTGCAGGGCGTGATCAAGGATGTGGACGATATGCGCCATCTCGTCGCCACGATCCTCCCCCGCGCCGTCGTGTGCGTCTGCATGGTCGGGCTCGGCTTCGTCTGGTCCCTCGCTGTCGGGTGGCAGCTGGCGCTGGTCGCGCTCGCCGCCCTCCCGGTCTTCGGCGCCGTCGGCGTCTTCTCGACGATCACGCTCTCCAAGGCCGAGGTGTACAATAAGGCGCGGCGCGAGGCTGTGTCCCGCCTCTTCTTCGAGGTCAGTTAATCCGAGACGCCGAGCTGACGGCAGAGTGTCGCCAACGTCCGCGGCATCCGCGCGATGGCGCTCGAGCGCAGTTTCACACAGCGCTTCGCCGCCGAGGCGAAGGAGGCGCGCAAATCGGCCCAGAAGGCGATCTGGACGACGGCGATCGGCCTGAGCATCAACATGTCCATGCCGCTTTTCGCGCAGGGTGAGCTGCCATCTCTATAGACGTGCTGACATCAGCACTGCTCAACTACGTCGGCGCAGTGTACATCCGGAACGGGATCATGGGCCTCGACCACATGCTGCAGGTGTACACGCTCGTGCTGTTCAGCGTGACGTTCGCCGCCGGCATGCTCGGCTTCAGTGAGTCCGGCGCCTCCATCGACCCATTTCCGCTCCTCCCTTCCCGTCTGTCAAAACCTAAACCTAACCCCAGTGCCGCTCCTGACCAAGGCAAAAGTTGCCGCGGCTGACTTCGAGCGCTTCCGCCTCCTCTCGCCGCTCACCTCTGAATCCCAGGGCAGCGCACGGTTCCCCATTACCGGCGAGGTGGAGTTCCAGAACCTGTCCTTCGCGTACCCGACGCGCCCCACCGTCCCCGTCCTGACCGACCTCTCGTTCCGGCTATCTCTCGGCGAGGTCGTGGCGATCGTCGGGCCCTCGGGATCCGGGAAGAGCACGATCGCCGCCCTCCTCCAGCGCCTCTACCCGCCCTCCTCGGGCAGCATCCGGCTGGGCGGGCACGACCTGGCCGAAGCCGACGTGCGCTTCGCGCGCGACTCGATCGCGGTGGTGAGCCAGACGCCGCACCTGTTCGACGCGAGCATCGCCGACAACATCCGCTACGGCAGCAGCGCGAGCCTCGAGACGGTCGTGCGCGCGGCCAAGGAGGCGAACATCCACGACTTCGTCGCGGGCCTGCCGCAGGGCTACGAGACGCGCCTCGGCGAGAACGCGGCGCTGATCTCGGGCGGGCAGGCGCAAAGGCTGCAGATTGCGCGCGCGCTGCTCCGCCACGCGACGATCCTCATTCTCGACGAGGCGACGAGCGCGCTCGACGTCGAGAACCAGCATACTATCCTCGACACGATTGTCGGCATCAAGGCGGTGAGTCGTTGGCGAGGGGCTAGGGAAGAGGAGGCGCGGGCACGGCGGAGCTAACATGCAGAACCACACCACCATCTTCATCACGCACTCGGTCGACGTGATGCGCCGCTGCGACCGCATCATCTGCCTCGGCGACGGCCGCGTCGCGGAGGACGGGACGTACGCGCAGCTCATCGCGCGTGGCGGCACCTTCGCGCAGCTCATGCAAACGGGCGAGTGGCAGTAGGCTTAAACAGAGGAAGGGGTGAGGGTGCCAGTTGTGTCGCGGTTGTCTCGGTTGTCTCGGTACTAGATCTTTCCAGTATATCCGTATAGTGAATGCATGCTTGCTCGACCCAATACTGTTACATTGCAGTTGGCTAATGCTGCTTGATGCCCCCGCCCTTGAACTGGTAATAGTGTGGTCTGCTGTCAGCATGGACCTCCACGTGTTAGCTTACGCAAGCTCGACAAGCCAGTCCTCCTCGACGACGGTCAGGTCGCGCATGAAGCTCTTCGTCGTCTCGACCACCTCGTGGAAGATGACCCACCCGGTCGACGGCTGGCGCGTGAACATGACCGACGAGGGATGGACATGGAGGATCTGTAGCGTTAGCGCGGGGCTTCCAATGGACGCCAGACTTACAGCCCCTTCCCTCGCACTCCGGTACGTCCCGTCCGGCAACATGCGTGCTGCGTTCTGGTGTCAGCTCGGACGTCAGAGATTAGCTCACTTTGAAATACCCCGAGACCAGACACTTGCGTAGCCGCACATGGTCGCCGGCACAGCTGACGAGCGGGATGTGGAAGCGGTCGAAGAACTTCTTCAGCTGCTTGCGGATCGACACGGCGCGCGACAGCGACTTGAAGTTGATCCGGTGGTTGCCGCACCACGACTTGTCCTTCTGCCCGTACCTGATGAACGCGTTGTACGCTGATGTCAGCTGTGTAAACGATTCAGAGAGCTCACCATTCAGGAGGGTGAGGTGGTCGCCCTCCTCGGCGGTGAACTTGCGTCGCTCGACTTCGGCCATCGCGCCGCGCATGCCGCCCTCGGGCATGACGAAGACGGACTGGACCTGCGTCATGGCTGCGATCGTGAGGATCTCCTCGCTGCACTTGAACTCGAAGGAGTTGAGCAGCTGCGGTTAGTTATTACGGCGGTAGTAGTGGAGCTCACGATAGCCGCCATCATCGGGTCGAGGGGGAGCTCGGCCATGCGCTCGCCCAGTGGCCTTGTTAACCGGCCCTCTTCGTCGATGGCTTTAAGCGAGTAGAGGAACTCGAGGGAGCGCACCATCATGTCACTGGGCGGTGGGCTCATGAAGTCGAACTTTGCAAGGTTGTCGATACCGAGCGCCTTCAGCTGGAGGAGGTACATGCTGACATCGGAGCGGACCAGTTCTGGAGGAGTGGTGATGGGCATAGGGGAGTAGGGGTTGTTTGCTGGTAATGTGCTCGCGGGATAGAGGCGCAGGCACTTACCGGCCGATGTTCGGCCTGCACGTCCAGCTCGCTGGTTTGCTGATGCCAACGAGCACGGCGTGACGGTGAGTACGTCCATCGCGGTGCGCGGGTTGAACGTCTTAAGCTGGAATGGGTCAGAACGGACTGCGGCCTAGACCCACCTTGACGAAACCAGAGTCCACGACGTATTTGATGCCGTCGATGGTTACACTCGCCTCGGCGATGTTGGTCGCAAAGATGACCTTGCGAGTGTCTCGTGGTGGTGGCTCGAAGATGATCTCCTGTTCTTCTGGAGGCAGGGTGGCGTACAGTGGCAACGCGAGTATTTGCGGTGCCGCACGAGGGAGGCTGCAAGTCAGCTTCGCATCACATCAGTGAAGCTTGAAGCTCACGTTTGTGACCTGTCTGCGACTTGTTGGATCGCGCTGTCGATCTCGTCTCGCCCAGTCAGGAAGACAAGGACGTCGCCAGCTGGTTCCTGGTGTCAGCTGAGAGCTCATGCGGACAAGCTCACCTTCATGTGGATGTTGAACACGGTGTCCACTGCGGCCTGGACATAGTCGACACAAGGTTCCTTCAAGTATGCAACTTCGACGGGGAACATGCGGCCCTCGATGCTGACAACTGCCCGTTAGCGCGGATCCCACTACGCGCATACTGATCGCGTCGTCCTTGGACCTATCGCTACCGTCGGCATTGGTGTTGAAGTACTCCAGGAAGTCTTCCCTGCGGGTAAGCTTACGGTGCGGGTCCGAAGCTCACGCATCAATAGTCGCCGACGACACGATAACGCGCAACTCCGGCCTCTTCTTCATGATCTTCTTCAGCAGACCCAGCAGGAGATCGGTGTACGCGCCGCGCTCGTGCGCCTCGTCAATCTGCCGTCAGCTCCAGCTTCTCTCGTCTAACTGACCATAATGACGCTGTACTTGCTCAACAGCGGGTCGACCATACACTCGCGGAACAGCATGCCGTCCGTCAAGTATTTGATCCGCGTCCGCTCGGGCGACGACAGATCCTCGAACCGAATGCTATACCCCACCTCGTCGCCCAGCACGCTCCCGACCTCCTCGGCGACGCGGGTCGCCACGCTCGTAGCGGCAACGCGGCGGGGCTGGGTACACGCGACTACGCGGGATTCGGCGGTCCACCCCGCTTCGTGCAGGTACTGCGGCAGTTCTGCCGTCAGCCACTACCGGACAAGGCTCCGGTGCGACCGGCCACTCACGCGTAGACTTGCCGCTGCCGGTCTGGCCGACGACGATCGTCACTTGGTACTTCTCGATACAGTATAGCAGCTTGGAGCGGTGCTTGTAGATTGGGAGGCGCTTGCGCTGCGCGTCGAGGCTGAGGTTGGGTGCGCGCGACGAGGAGAGCGCGAGCGCGCCCTCGGCCTCGGCTTCGCGGTCTAGCGAGCTCCCTGCCGTCAGATGAGGAAGAATGGGCAGCGGGTGGGGAGATGAACATACCAGGAGCGACAGTCCCGGGCTTCCAGAACTGTATTGGCGGCATACCTGCTGTTTAGTTGGGCGATGAGGAAGGAACGTCGACCACCGACTTTGTTGTCGTGATGTCAGGCCTCCACTTCGAGCTCTGAAAGGGACTTTATACAACCCACCCACATATGCCTCTCCGGAAACGTACATCCGATATATTTCCGGTGGCGGCCCAGTACTCGAATTCCTCGGTTCGTCATTTGTCGAGCGTCAAGGATCTGGGAGATAACGACCCGGGGTCCTATCTCTATTCAGTGTCCTCGCTCCGTCCTCATGACTCGTCGGCATAGTCGGGCAACCTGTGGCGCCGCGAAGCATTCGAAGCGGGGCTGCCCGATGAGATGATGAGGTGCTTGCTCGCTCGCTTCTTTTCCGGGGTCACTCACCATTTACTCACCATCTTGATCATTCTCTTGATCGAGATCTCTCAACTTGCCCGATCTTGAGGTGGCTGTAGGTGCTCGACACCTCCATCAAAGCTATTTTGGGCGTTATCATCTACCATCTGCCCACTGCTTCTACTTAAGGTACGTTGGCTGCCCTTGCTGTGTGCTCTTTCTAGCTTGTATGTCGAGGAGACGCAGCTGACATGGACAGATGCACCTCCCCGTCCTCATGCGCCGGTGGCGCCCCACGATCGTGGGCCGCGCACTGCTGCTCGTCACAGGTCTCCTGCTAGCCAACGCCGCAATTTGGGTGGCCGCAGGCATCTGCTTCAGCCGCGCCGACGGGCTGCTCGGCATCGCCATGCTGGCATGGGTACGTTGCATGAAGGGCCCACACGGCGGAGTGGATGGAAGTTCAGCAGTTTCCACTGCCTATCGCTCCTCTCTTTCTCACCCCGAGCACCCACTGACGGCAGACTCTTGGACTGCGGCACGCATTGGATGCAGACCACATCTCGGCTATCGACAATGCGACGCGCCAGATGGTCAGCCTCGGCCAGTTGCCCATGACCTGCGGCCTGTTCTTCTCGCTCGGCCACTCGACCATTGTCATCGTCGTCAACGTCGCCATTGCGATCAGGTGAGCTGCCCCATCCTACCCACATCCCATCTCGGCTTCGTCTTTAGCTGCCTCGTTACGACTTGCTCAGCAAGCTCCAAAATCTGACCTCCCCCACCTCCCCCCACCTCGCTCCCCCGTCCCCACTCCCACACAGCTGACACCAGCGTCGACGTCTACGACCGCCTGGGCAAGGTCGGCTCGATCGGCGGCATCGTCGGCGCCTCCGTCTCCGCCTCCTTCCTCTTCCTCGTCGCCTGCATCAACACGTACTTCCTCATTGGCGCCGTCCGCGCCCGCCGCCGCGCCAAGGAGCGCAAGCGCCTCGGCCTGCCGGCAGAGGAGGTGGACGTCAACATCCAGGGCGGCGGGTGTCTCGTCCGTGTCGTCGGCCCAATCCTCCGCGCAGTCGACAAGCCCTGGAAGCTGTATCCTGTCGGCATCCTTTTCGGTGAGTCCTGCTCTGGAGGAGTTGCAGGAGCGGGAGAAGCGCGCCTGGTCCGTCGTGGAGATGGCGGTCACTTGGCACCCTGCATCCAGGAACCAGACAGAAGCTGCGCTTCTTTCCTTATCCGCTCGGCATCGGCGAATCACACGTGAAGATCAAGCTCACACCAGGCTTCGGCTTCGACACGGCCTCCTCCATCGCCCTGCTCGCGCTCTCGGCGATCGCGACCCGCGGGCCCCACGGCGAGACCATCAGCCATGGCAAGATCGTGATTCTTCCTGTGAGCTGCTGCCTCTAGGTCCGTAGCTAACGACAGTTCCTGGTATGTCACCTGCTCTGCTCTGTGCCCTCTCCACCTCCCTCGACTCAGGCCGAGGCGGGGGGCCAAACGGCTCGGAACCAAGCTTGAAAGCGCTAACCCCAGTTCACCGCCGGCATGTCGCTCATCGACACGCTCGACTCGATCCTCATGCTGTACGCGTACGCGCAGCCGGACCTGCGCGCCGGCCCCGACCGGAAGGTGGCGCTGTTCATCCGCATCGACGACGAGAAGGACGCGGCCGAGTCTTACCCCGCTCTGGCCGAGGCCGAGTCGGAGTCTACCGAGCCGCGCGGGTCGCAGGGGTCGCGGGAGACGCAGGTCGGGCCCCAGGCCGGGGACGCGAAGGTCGCGCAGGGCAAGGCGGGGGCGCCGGACTCGCCCGAGACGGCCGTGTCAGTCCTCCCCACCCAGGCTGGGAGTGAGCAGGCGTCGTATGGCGGACAGGGGCACAGCCACGGCCACCTCCTGGTCAAGGTCAACAGCATTGACGAGCGGGCGGAGCGCGCGCAGCGCGTCATCGAGGCCAAGACGGCGACGATGTCGAGCCTGAGCATCAGCCTGACCCTCCTTTCGATCCTCGTGGCGCTGAGGTGAGTCGTCTGCCCTTCCACCCTTTAAGCGAACTGCGAATCCCGCTTCCCACGACGCGGAGCTGACGACAGCATCTCGCTGATCCAGATCATGGGCCTGATCGGGGAGAACTGCGGGCCGTGCTCCGACGCCGCCGAGGACCCCAACGGCGGCGGGCTGGCCGGCAGCTGGTGGCGCGCCTGGGCGCGTGCGAACGACGCGAGCGGCTATGTCGGCGCGGCGATTGGTGAGTGGCGCAGCGCGTAGACGTTTAGAGAGGAGCGAAGACGGGTAGGAAGAGGGAGCTAACGGCAGTCGGCGTGTTCGTCCTCATCCTCGTCGTGTACCACGGCTCGCGGTGGTGGTGGAACAAGCATGGGCGTAAGGGCGAGCGCGCGCCGATCGTCGGTGCGGAGGTGTGAGGTGGGGTGGGCGGGTTCCACCTCAGAGGCGACCCGGGTGGGGAGTTAGAAGGAGGATTGGGAAGCAGACACTAGATAGGTAGTCTCTCCATAACCAAAATGAGCGCACCTCGCGCCTGATGCATACAGTTGCAATGGAGTTGCGCGCTTTGGAGATTCGCGTGCTCAGATGTGGGCTCGCGTCTCTGCGCGGAATCTTGGCACATATGTACCAGGGGCAGGCCACGACAACAATGTCCGCATCCTGATCATCACCTTGGCTCTTGACTCTCGTCCACTCCTTCACGTTAGGTCGTCGAGGTCACTTCCTTCCCTTTCATCGCCGGCTTCTTCCTTGCTCCGTTTCTATTTGTCTCCAGTCTCTTAACCGATCCGCATCAGTCATCTACTGCGCCTCGCGAGCACTGCAGTTTTCATCTCACGTTCGTCGAACAGCCTGGAAACGACATCTACCGAGGGACCTTGGGTCTGGAACGAGGCTCTCTACCGATCACCACCGGTTGCCACCGCCGTAGCCACCACCGCCGCCATACTGGTTCCCACGACCGTATCCGCCGCCCTGGTGCCCGTGAGGACCGCCGTGCGGGGGAGGCGGGCCAGAGGGCGGGTGGAAGCTGCCGAACTGCCCACCCTGTGGCTGGAAGCCGCCGGGCGCGTCGTATCCGCCATGAGGGGGCTGGCCGTAACCACCTGGACCTTGCTGGTATCCGCCCTGGGGCTGGAAGCCGCCTCCGCCGTGAGGAGGCTGGAACCCACCCTGGTGAGGGGGAGGGGGCTGGTAGCCCTGGTGCTGAGGTTGGAAGCCCGAGTCGTGCGACTGGTAGCCTCCGTGGGGCTGCTGGTGGCCTCCGTAGCCTCCGCCGCCGCCGTAGTTGTTGTCGTCGCGACCACCGCCGTAGCCGCCGCCACCGCCGTAACGGTTGTCATCGCCACGGCCACCGCCGTAGCCGCTCGAGTGGCCGCCGCCGCCGAACGAGCTCAGAGGAGGAGCGGTCTGGGTAGGGATAGGCTGGTTGGGGTTGGAGCGAGCGTGAGCGGTCTGGGTCGGGATGGGCTGGTTGAAGCCGGGCTGATGTCAGTTTCTGCATACCTGGGAGTAACTCACAATGCCGACGTTGTGCTGCGCGAGCACCTCCTGGAGACCACCCTCGGGCAGGAGCTGGTTGTGAACGTGGCCCGTACCAACGGAGTTGTCACCGATACGCTTGTTGCGGCCCTCACGGACGGCCTGCGACGTAAGGCGCTCGAGGCTAGCACGCTGGTCCTTGCCCTGCTCCTGCCACCACTTGCGCATGTGCTCGAGCATCTGCTGCTGGATCTGGGCTGAATGTTAGCAAAGAAGACCGAGTCTTGACTTACAGCCGTTGGAGAAGTCGGGGTGGAAGAGGCACTGAAGGATATCCTCGACCGGCTGGCGGGGGTCGATATTGTCGTCGCTCCAAGCCTGGGCGATGCGCTCGACGGCAAACTTGACGATGATCTGGGCAATCTGACCGGCGGGCTCGTTGAGGAGCACAGCAAAGTGGTCCTTGGAAAGGAACGAGTGGGTGGGGTCGGACGCGTTGGGGTTGTTCCACACCTCGAACTGGTCGTTGGCGTGGGCGTTGAGGACAGCCTGCGACGAGTTGGCGAGCGTCTCGGTGGCCGTGCCGAGGAGAGGCTTGACGTAAGGCTCAATGGTGGTCATGACGAACACGGACACCGAGTTGCCAATCTTCTCGGTGAGGGCAGAGAGACCAGGGATTCTATCGATCGTGTTCTCGATGCTCTTCATGACCTTGTCACGGAAGCTGAGGACCTGCCAGAGGACCTTGTAGAGCTCTTGAGGGCTCATGGTGCTGGGGTCCTGCGTCGTGGCGCGGAGGTTCTGGAGGTTATCCATCT
This sequence comes from Cutaneotrichosporon dermatis, assembly GCA_020011015.1. Taxonomy (NCBI): domain Eukaryota; kingdom Fungi; phylum Basidiomycota; class Tremellomycetes; order Trichosporonales; family Trichosporonaceae; genus Cutaneotrichosporon; species Cutaneotrichosporon dermatis. The sequence goes on along the minus strand of JAIGNX010000002.1, from coordinate 395,521 downwards.
CGCGGCTGAGGTTGTCCGTGTCCTGACCGGGCATCTGGATGAACATCTGGCGAAGGTTGGTGGCAGCAGCGCCCTGGCCAGCCTGGATGTCGCGCGAGTCGGAGAACGACTTGCTGAGGTCCGACACGGCCGACGACGACAAGTGGTCACCAGCCTCACCCATGAGCGAGTGGATGAAGTCGGCACCACCGAAAGTGCCGGTGACAAGAGGGAAAACCTCCTTGCCCTGCGGCGTGCGGATGCGGCAGTTCTGGCCGACGTGAGGGAAGACCTGGTGGTTGCCCATCGAGATGAGCGCCAGTTCACAGAAGTTGGAGTGAGCAGTGAAGTCCTCGAGGGTGTGGAGGGCTGTGCCAAGAAGGCGGAGAGCCTCGTACTGGTCATCCTTGTTGCCATTCGAGTTGCCGCGGCGGCCGAGCTCAATGCACTTGAGAAGAGTGCGGCGGACAAGGGCCTTGGACGTGTCCCAGTTGCCGTTCTCTGGATGTTAGTGGCGACTTGTTGGGATAACTTGCCATTCGCAATGTAGTTCTTCATGCCCGTCTGAGGGTCGATCTCGAGTTCACGAGGGTCGACGGGGCCGCGGAGGCGAGGGTCGTAACTGCGCGCATCCTCTCCCTCGGCGTAGCCCTTCGGGTTGTCGATGTGCTCAGTCGGCAGGTAGCAGCCGAGGCGCTCCTTGGTGACCTCAAACTCCTCGGTGGCGTAGCCGTGAGCTGGTAGAGTCAGTAACGCGCACGTCCATTTGCTGTGCAGATTAGCTCACCGAGGAAGCCAAGAACCAGGACAACGTTAAGGATCGTCTGGAGAGGCGCCTTCTTCAGAGCAGCGAGGTCGACAGCCTGCGGAGGAAGGTCAGAGGGTTCGGAAGTCGGTAGCTGCGCAGTCACTCACCTGGGAGTAGTCACGGAGCCAGTTGCCCTAGGATGTTAGCTGCCTGACTCTTCCCCTCTCGTCCACCAATGCTCGAACGCTTAGTGGCACTCACAAAGTAGACACGCTTCAGGTCCAAGCCGGTAAACTTGGTACCGCGGGAGAGGAAGCCACTTCCGATGACCTTGTACATGCCTTCCATGACATCCTCAATGTCACCATGGCGGAAGGCCTTGTGCTCGAGGTACGAGTAGGCGGGAATGTTACCTGGCGTCAGTCATTGTCCACTCGTCTCAAAGTAAAGCGCGCCACTCACCAGCACCGAAGGCGAGAACCTGGGGCGCAAAGGAAAGCGCGACGACGGCCAGAACGATGTAGAAAAGGGCCGAGCGCGCCATATTGATGTGCACTTGATTTAGGCTAGTCTAGTTGCTTGAGTAAGGTGGGTGACGAGTGAAACCCGAGTTTAAATAATCTCTGCCAACTTGATGTTCCAAGCTGTGCAAAAGGTGTGGCGGTGTGAAGAGAGAGAAATGAGGTGGAAGGCTGTCCTGATGACGGGAATGAACGGAAGGGCAGCGGCCAGCAAGCGATACCGAACAAAGCGGAATGATAGGGGGGTGCAAGGCGCGTCACAGACAACCCGCAGTACACCGTGGCAGCCTTGGCCTTCTTCCCCACATTCTTACCCCGCATTGCCTCGTTCACGTCACGTGGTGCTTAAATCACGCGAGATCCACGAGGTGTTGATTTCCAACTTATATAATCCTCCTGTTTTATATACTTGGTATAGAATTACAGAAGAACGCGTCTCTCGTAAGGAACGGGTGGGATTTGGGGCCTGGGGCCTTGAAAGAGGCGCGTCGGGTGGACCTGGGAATTCGAGTGGTCCACCCAAAATGAAATTGCAACAGTCCAAGCTGAACAGGGCAAAACAAGCCCAGAGCGCCAGAGCTTTCCCTCCACCTTTAGCCTCCTTCCCTCTGGGCCTCTGGACCTCGTGGCCTATCCATCCTTTGGATGTTGCACGCTACCCGTACAGGTCCACCCTGCCTTCCTCCCCGTCCATTGTACCCAAAGAGAGAGCTTTGGGTCTGACGGCCCATCCAGTCTGGGACCTCTCCTCTCTTCATCCTCCCCTCTCTCATGTTCCCCTCCTCGTACTACTCGTCGTACTCGTCCGTGTCAACATCATCTTCATCTTTCATATCCATAAACTACTACTAACTATCATCCATCATCAATCTACTACTACTACCCAATCCACTCGTTTCCCCCATCATCTGTTTGGATCAAAGCGCTTTCTCATTCCCCAAACCTAAATACGCTCCTTCCTTTCATCGGCCCCCCCCTCTCCCTTTCCGCCTTTCAAACCAAACAGAGCAAAACAATACAAACAAACGGTGAGTCCTACCCACCAACGTCTCAATTTGCCTCGATATCTCAAACTACCACCCCTGCCCATTCCTACTATCATGGACCTTCCTCCATGTCATGGCTTGGCCTTTCGCCGTGGCTATGCATTAGTACACACTGGCCACCAGTACATGGAGGTCCATGCGTTTGCTTCATGTCTGCGTTGCTTGGGGGACGGGGGGGCGAGTGTTACGGCTCGAGACTTCTGGGCATGCCAGATCCTCCTATGCGACATGTTGGGTTGCAACTGTTTCGCACCTCTCACACCCAACATCTGTCTACCTCACAGACATGCTCTGTCCAGTACAAACATAGCATCTTCTGTTCTCTCTCTCTCACACTCTCCATCATCCGTCGTCTCTTATCGCCCAATATAATCTCCCTTCAGAAGCTCATACTCAGTTCCGAACCAGCCGTCCCCCCTTTGATCGACGGTCCCCAAACACCATCTGCGCCACCCCCTCTTCACTTCTCCTACTCATCAACATTCAACACTTGTTTTAACACTTGTCCACCCATCACATACCCACGGGGCCTCACTTCGTGATGGACGACCCCTTCTCGTCACCCACCCCAGCTGGGGCAAGGGTACGCAAACAGCAACAACAACCACCACCGCGCCCAGATGTGGTGGTCACTAGCTCAATAGAGCAGTCTCCTTCCCCCGAGCTCCTTACACCCGACCTGAACCCCACATCGCTACGAGCTCGACTTCAAGCCATCTTAGACGACAAGTCACGACAGCTGGCCAACGTCGGCAGCTTTGGCCAGCGCTTGCTCGAGCAACAGGGCGAACTCGAGAACAGGATCAAGGCGCTTGGCGAAGAACAAGATGGTGCCGAGATCAGCGAGGACACCCGCGGCAAGCTTCTCGAGCTCGAGGAAGCCATGAAGGGCTGGGAGTCGGACAACCAGGACATTGTCAAGGAGCTTCACAGCTCAGAGGTGAGCCACGGCATGTCGTCGCACATCCTGACCCAACAGTTCCTGGACGTGGCCATGGCTCCCGTGGCCGCTCCGACCACACCCATCAAGTCGGTCGACGGTGTGCCGCCACCTAGCACTCTCACGAGGCGGCAACGCAATGCCAATCAACACCGTGTCATGGACATGGAATTCGCAACAGAGATCGGCCAGAACCTCCTGCACGAAGTCCGCAGGCTCCAGGCTCTGCTTAATGAGCGCGACCGCGCTCTGGCGGAGTCGAAGGAGGCATGGGAGACTGAGAAGGCGACCCTCGTCACCGCTGTGCGCACAGCCGAGAGCACCGCAGGTGAGTGATAAGGCTAGCATTGGGGCGCGGGCAACTGTACTGATGTACCAGAGCAACTCAAGGATGACAACTGGAACCTCGAGGTCAACCTGCAAGAACTGCGCGGACAGCACTCGGAGGTGACAAGCAACCTCACCAAGGCCACTGCCGAGCAGAACCGTCTCACCAAGACGCTTGCTGCGGTTCGCGAGGCCGCTGAGACCCACAAATCTGAGGCCGAGCGCCAGCGTGAAATCGTCGAGGAGCTCAAGGCCAAGCACGACACCGACTTGGCTCAGGCTCGCAAGGCTCAGGCTGGGCTGACCCGCGACAAGAGCGACCTTCTCAACGACCTTACCCGCCTGCGCAAGGAGAAGGAGAACATGGACAGGCGCGGCGCTCGCCAAGGCAGCCCTCTTGTCCACGGTTACACCGACGGCGAGGACGACGACGACGTCTTTGGCGACGAGTTGTCGCCGAAGAAGCGTCCTGGCTTTGACGCCAATGAGAATGCCCTCTCGCCATCGCAATTATACGCTTCCGACTTTGACTCCCCCGACAGCACTCCCAACAAGTCGATGAGCCGCTCGCCTCTCGGCGAAATGTACCTCAACGATGCGGAGGAGCTCCGCGCTGAGCACGAGAAGGCCTTGCAGGAGATTGCTTTCCTCAAGGAGCAGCTCAACTCCAAGGAGGCGGTCGCCGAAGTTGACGAGTTTGGTGGCCGTGGCGGAGGCGAGGATGACGACACGCTCAAGGCCCGTGGCGGTCGAACGCCTGGAAGAGGACGGCGTGGTCGTGGCGGCCGCGGCTTCGCTGCCACCATTACTCGCAAGCTTGGCTTCCCTCGCGCCAACTCTGGCCTCAGCACCACTTCTTCGCCTGCGGATCAGAGCTTCCAGTCCAACTCGTCCGGCACGCCCGATCTTCTGCGTCCCCGAGGCTTCACTCCCGGATCTCCAGAAGTTACCTCTCCACTTACTCGCCGCAGCAACCTGGCCGACTCTCTCGGCGACGAGTTCGACGCTTCAAACGCATCTCCCTCTCCCACTCACTCTCGCAACCTCTCCGACGCGAGCATCGCCACTTCTCGCAACTCCCACGATCTCGGTCGCGCCGGCCCTCCTCTTGCCCTTGAGCTGTCCAAGCCTTCCACCTATGCGGATGCTGGTGTCATGACCGAGGATGAGTGGTCGCCTGGTCCTCAGACCGCCACTATCCGTTCTACGGCCACCATCCGCCCATCTCTCACTTCGAGCACGATCTTGGCGCCCCCCTCATCTCCTCCCAAGAGTGTCTCTGGCGAGACGACTCCCAACACTCGTACCGTACCTCTTCCTGCCCGCCCTCCGACTGCCGACGGCTTCCGCACCGACACCACTACAGACGCGGAGACCGACTTTGAGGATGCTCGCGAGACTGTTGGCACTCTCACCCCGGTGCAGACAGCCTCTGAGTTCCCCACGGACACCGAGGCGTACGCAACCGCGACTGCTGGCGAGGACGAGTCTAGTGCCTCTGAAGAGGACAGTGACTACGACCGCTCATCTGCCATGCGTCGACTTGGTGCCCCATTAGGCCTGGGCCTCGGCGCAGCGGCCGCTGCTGGCGGCTTCTACGAGGCTCGCCGCATCTCGCGCATGACCTCGCGCGATAAGGTCAGGGACCGCGGTCTTGAGGTTCCCGGCGACCGAGAGGTCATCCGCGAAGTCATCAAGGAGGTACCCGTCGAGAAGATCGTCGAGGTGCCCGTTGAGAAGATCGTGGAGAAGGAGGTCATCAAGGAGGTCCCCGTCGACCGCATCGTTGAGAAGGTGGTCGAGGTCGAGGTCATCAAGGAGGTGGAGGTCATCAAGGAGGTCCCCGTCGAGAAGATTGTCGAGAAAGAGGTCATCGTCGAGAAGATTGTCGACCGCCCTGTCGAGGTTATCGTCGAGAAGATCGTGGACCGTCCTGTCGAGGTCATTGTCGAGAAAATCGTCGAAAAGGAGGTCATCGTCGAGAAGCCTATCGAGGTCATCAAGGAGGTACCTGTCGAGGTCATCAAGGCGGTCACCGTCGAGAAGATCGTCGACCGCGAGGTGCCTGTTGAGAAGATCGTCCACAAGGAAGTCTTCATCGACCGACCAGTTGACAAGATTGTCGAGGTTGAGAAGATTGTGGAGAAGGAAGTCATCAAGGAGGTGCCAGTCGACCGCATCGTCGAGAAGATTGTCGACCGTCCAGTCGAGGTCATCGTCGAGAAGATCGTCGAAAAGATCGTCGAAGTCGAGAAAATTGTCGAGGTGCCCAAGATCGTCGAGGTCGAAAAGGTCGTCGAGCGCCAGGTCGAGGTCCCCAAGCTTGTCGAGGTCGAGAAGATCGTTGAGAGGATTGTCGAGGTTCCGGTCAATGTCGATGTCGAGAAGATAGTCGAGCGCGAGGTCATCAAGGAAGTGCCCGTTGACCGCATCGTCGAGGTCGAGAAGATCGTGGAGAAGATCGTCGAGACCAAGGTCGAGGTGCCCGTCGAGATCCCGGTCGAGAAGATTGTCGAGGTCGAGAAGATCGTCGAGCGCATTGTGGAGGTGCCCAAGGAGGTCATTGTCGAGCGCGTCGTCGAGAAGATCGTCGAGGTGCCCGTGGAGGTGGAGAAGATTGTGGAGAAGGAGGTGGTGAAGGAGGTCATCAAGGAAGTGATCGTCGAGAAGCCCGTCGAGGTTATCGTCGAGAAGTTCGTTGACCGTCCTGTGGAGGTGGAGAAGATTGTTGAGAAGGAGGTCGTCCGGGAGGTGCCTGTGGAGGTGACCAAGGAGGTGATCGTTGAGGTCATCAAGGAGGTCATCAAGGAGGTACCTGTCGAGGTTATCAAGGAAGTCCAGGTCGAGGTTATCAAGGAGGTGCCTATCGAGGTCATCAAGGAGGTGCCCGTCGAGACGGTCGTCGAGAAGGAGGTTATTCGTGAGGTGCCAGTGGAGGTCATTCGCGAGGTGCCAGCACCTCGTCCAGTGACTCCTGCTCGTGACCGCGCTCTCACTCCGACGACCAGGCAACTCAATGTCCCCGCTTCTGAGAACGCCCCTTCGTCCCCTCGCGCTCCAGACCTCGGCCTCTTCCGTGTTGCTCCAGGCGCCAACTACGACTTCCTCAAGTCGCCTCCTCCGCCCCGCGAGCGTTCGCGGTCGCCTCGTCTTATCGAGGGCAACGCCGCCGCTGGCCAGCCCCGATCTCGCGACCTTTCCACCGAGACGCCCAACGGCGATGCGCCTCCTCAGACTCCTACTACCGCCGCCGCCGACCGCTCTCGACCTCCCAAGATGCACCTGCCTCCGCCCCCAACTGCCCCTCCTCCCCCTGGCACGCTTGTCAAGAAGATGTCCATGGGCCCTCCTGCCCGCGCCACTTCACCCGCAGCCGGTGCCGAGGAGGTCTTCATCCGTCCTACCTCGCCCGCCAGCAACTACAGCCGCAACCGCCGCTCGGCGCCATCCTCTGCTGGCCCAGCGCTCCGTGTCTCGCATGGTACTGCCACCATGGCTCCTCCTCAAACTCTCATCCGCCAAGGCTCCAAGGCCAGCGTCCGCTCGCAGGGCAAGACGTCGAAGCCCGCTGATGCTGAGGCGTGGGCCAAGTCTAGAGAGAGCGTCAAGCGCAAGGCTACTCAGGTCATCAACGAGAACCAGGCGCAGCAGCACCAGCGCCAGAGCACTATGAGCGGCTACACCTCTGCCAGCTCCAGCCTCGCGGACCTTCGCGAGCTGCGCGAGGGTGCGCCGTCCTTCTCATCGTCGGTGGATAGCTTAGTCGCCCCCGCCGCTCGGCCAGGACAGCGTCAGCCCTCGACTGACCCTGCCACGATCCATGCCATCACGCAGACGATGATTGGCGAGTATTTGTACAAGTACACGCGCCGCACCATCGGTCGGGGCATGTCCGAGAACCGCCACAAGCGCTTCTTCTGGGTGCACCCGTACACCAAGACGCTGTACTGGTCGTCGAACGACCCTGGAGGTGGCCAGGCCACTGAGTCCAAGGCGAAGAGTGTCTACATTTCCGGGATCAAGGAGATCGACGACTTCAACTCTGCGCCTCCTGGCCTGTTTGTCAAGAGCATTGTCATCTCGACGCTCGGCCGCGACATCCAGCTCACTGCGCCTACCAAGGAACGGCACGATCTCTGGCTCTCGGCCCTCAACTTCCTCCTGCAGCAGCAGGGCTCGTCATCGACGGGCGGCACCCTCGCCGCGCGCACCACGAACAGCGACACGCGCCAGCGCCGCTTGTCCGTCATACCCGACGAGCACGGTGCTCTGCGCAGCCCTCGGAGCCCGCGCAAATCCAAGTCGCGCCTCTCTGTGCGCAGCATGGAGAATGGTCCGACGCCGCGTGCGGCGACGCAGCCCCGCCCCGCGTCGAGCATCAGCACGTCGATGCGCTCGCGCGCCTCCAATGCCGCGGACACGTATATCCGCCGACACGCTGTGCCGCAGCCGCACTTTGGCGGGCACCGGTACAAGGGCGCGTACAAGGGCGCGCCCATTGCCACCACCATGACGGACTACGAGGACGACGACGAGGACCCGGACGAGTCGTTCGAGGGGCTCGACAACGTCCGCGCCTGCTGCGACGGGCGGCACATGGTCGGCGACCACACCCACCGCCACGACACGGGCTCGCTCAACGGCCGCACTGGCGCTAAGAGCCCAACCACACCACTCACGCCCATGCGCCCGAGCACGCCCGGCGCGAGCATCCGCTCCCGCGCCAGCTCGATCCTATCTACCGTCCGCCGGACTTCTAATTACTAGACGCGACGTGTTCTAACAGCGCGGAACGGGGGCTTCCGCGCTATATGTATACCCCCATCATTATCCGCGCCCGAGCGGCGCGGCACGACCTTTCTTAGCTAGCGATTCGTACGACTGGGTGATGAGTATCATGCTGTGCACTGCTACTTTTGCTGCTACTGTATTGCATCTTTCTGCGTCTACTGAATACAGACTAGAGCTCATCCTTGATGCGCTCGTCGTCCTCTGCGTCCTCCTCAGCCTCGGGCTGCTCGGCTGAGTCCGTGTCCGATGCCGAGGGTTCTGCCTCGCCAGACGCGCCTCCCGCGCCGGCACCGGCACCAGCGCCACCAGGCCCACTGGCAAGGTCGTCAACGTTGGCCGCGAGTGCGCCGCCGTCCGCCTCGAGCGTCGCGGCAAACGCCGCAATCTCGCGGTCGTACGTGTCCCACTCGGGGATCTGGCGTGCGCGGCTGAGCTTGGGCTCCTTGGTGAGCGGGTTCTGGCACAGGTCGACTGGGCGTCAGCTCTCGCCCTCTGCTAAGCTCTGTGAGCGCACGCCACACTCACTCGTCTTGGCCGTTGCGAGGCTCTCGTCGCTGCACCACGTCTGGCACCAGAGCCAGTCCTGGTCCAGCGTGAAGATGGGGATCTGGCGCTGCATCGAGTTGGGCAAGTCCTGGTCGAGGTTGGCGAGCGAGTTCGGGTCGGCCGAGAGCGCCTGGTACGTCCCGCGCAGGCGGTCGCCGGCCGCCTGCTGGCGGAAGCGCTTGAGGTCGACGACGTACAGCGCCGAGATGTGGTACGGCCGGCCCTGGAGCTCCTTCTGCCAGTAGCCCGTCTTCCAGAAGCGGAAGCCCTCCATCTCCTTCCGGTCGTCGCCCATCGGCGGGTAGCCGTAGACGTGGCCGTGGAGGTCGAGGTCGACGAGCTCCTGCATGTCGGTGCGGACGATTTGGTCTGGCGTCAGCGGCCTCCGAGTGAGTGGGTGACTTACCGGCATCCACGAAGATGACCTTGTCGAGATCCATAGGGAACAGCACGTCGAGGAAGAGGATCTTGTACGCCCAGATGATGCGCTGCTTCTCCGTCTGCGCACGCAGCCAGCTCGGCCACTTGTACGTCACGAGCTCGTACTCGAAGCCATACTGCGCCGCGAGGTGCGGCAGGAAGCGGAGGAAAGTCGGCGACAGGAAGTTCTCGATGAACCAGAACTTGACGGACGACTTGGTGTGCTTCATGACCGACAGGATCATGATGGACGCGAAGCGCTCGTACAGCAGTCCGGAGGCGACGGTGAAGATGTTGATGTCGGCGTGGCGCGAGGCGGCCTTGGCCGGAGCGGGAGCCAGGCCGACCAGCGACTTGAGGCGCGAGAGGAGGCCAGTGCCGGACGACGCGTCGCCGCTCTCGAGGACGTCCGCCTCCTCCATGCCTGCGCGCCGCGAGAAGCGGGGATAGAGCGTCATGCCGTCGAACGAGTCGAGGCGGATCGTCGTGCCGCTCACGTTCACTGGCAGACTGTCCCACCCGTCCGAGCCGGCGCTCTCGATATCGTAGACCTCCTGCCCGCGCCCGGGCCGGATAGAGAAGTCGTACACGCCGGGGGGGGCTTTGAACTGGAAGTAGCCGAGGTTAGCCATCACCTGCGTGTCGGAGACAACGGCGTCGCTGTGCGCGTCCTTGAGCTGTAGCTGGAGGCCACGGGGAGGGTGGTTGCCAGCCTCGCGCGCGTGGCCGTCAACAACGAGCTGCTTCAGGTCGAAAAGGACGTTGGTCGGGGCGTACAGGTTCCCGAGGAGGATGTTGTCAAGATCCAGCGGGGACTCCTTCGGGCTCACGATCCACGATGGCGAGACTTCCATGCCCATGGTGAAGATGGGCGTGGATGGGAGGCCGTTGAACGTGGGAGCAGGCATAACCTCATTGCCGTCGACGTCGAAGGAGAGCGACGTGCGCAACGCAGAACGGTAGAATCTCTTGACCTTGAACTCTTCCGCCTGGAAGTTGGGGTCGAGCCAGACCGTCGTCGCCACGCTGTCGATGGTCGAGAGCCACTGCGTGTTAGAGACCACGAAGGCATCTTAGTTTACTCACCTGAATGAGGCCCGACCACCTCTGGGCGACCTCGGAGACAGGGTCAACAATAGCCGCCACGCGGATGATGGCATCGTCAGATTGCCCAGTGGAGAAGGAGCTGGTGTCAGCGGCGCGCGCCACGACTGATGACCCACATCTCGCCCTCGTCGAGCTTCTCGTACATGCGCGAGCGGCCGGTCTGCTGCTGCACCCAGATTCCCTCAGCACCCTGGGGAATGTAGGCGGCGGCAATAACGGACGACGCAACCGCGACCATGTCGGCAAAGTCGTCCCTGGCGTTAGTAGGACCACGACGGGAGTACGCACCGAGGCATATCGCCGTCGCCCTTGAAGAACGTCTGGAGAAGGTTGGCGACAGGCGTCACGCGCTTGCGCAGCTCGTACTGCTCGAGCTGGGCGAAGTCTTCTGTAGAGAAGTCCTCGGACGTGAGTGGTCCGATGATACGACCGTTGGCGAGGATGTGCGGCTTGGAGCTCTTGAGGCCGAGCTTGTCGGCGATCTTGGGTCCGACGCGCTCCCAGTACCGAGCGGCGAGGGCGATGTCGGGCGCAGCCCAGCCCTCGGCCGTGAACGTGTTGAGGGGCGGCTCCTCGTCCGAGTCCGCCTTGCCCTCCCCCTTCGCCTCGGCCTCGACCTTGCCGAGGTCTACGAGGTTGTCCCTGATCGAGGCGACCTCATCCATCATGTCCAGCAGGGCGTCAGCCGTGACGACCGACTCGTCATTCTTGATTGTGAGCTGGTACAGGAGTGTCGAGAGGCGCGGCTCGGGCACGGTCGCCGACTCGACGCTGGGCACGTGGACGTACGACACGCGAGTTGCGCTGTCGTCGCGGTCCACGTTTGCCAGCGCACTCGCGAGCAGCGCGTGACCGTCCTTCGAGTCGAGATCGCCGACGACCCAGATCGACAGGGGAGTTGCCTTCTGCTTGTCCTCAGGGTAGACGAACTGCCTAGCGAGCATGGTCGCGTCGCCCTCAAATACGTCCAGAATGCTGTGAGCGCGCAGCTCGTTGTCAGGCGTCGGGACAATGAGCTTGTTGCGGCGCTTCGAGGTTGAGGGCAAGTCGTAGAACAGGGTCGAAATGGAGTCCTTGGGCGAGAGAGCCTCGGCGTGAATCTGGTCCTGGAGATAGCGCAGCTGCGACGTCATGACCTGCTGCAGCTGCATCGTCCATTGCTGCTGTCAGCTAAGAAACGCACACGGCAGCTCACTGCATGGTAAGGCGTGTGGACACCGTTGATGAAGACATGGCCAGACGGCGAGTCCCGGGGCGTGGCAGCCAAGCGTGCGGCGTACGCCCTCGCGGCCTCCAGCTTCTTGTCGTACTCCGTAGAGGCGAGGATGTCGTCAAAGCCGATGACCTCCTGGCCGTCCTGGGCGGCGTGTCGTGCCATACCCTCATAGACGCGGCCGACGAAATCGAGGTCGACGGACTTGGCCTTCGAACCCTGGTTAGCCATGATGATAGAGGCGCAGAGCTGGCGAGTGGCCGTCCCTCCGAGAGCCTCGGAGACATAGTAGATGACCTTTGCCATCTGAGCCGCTGATTTGTTAGCTCTGAGACGAAACACCTGGAGCTCACAAGGTCCATCAAGTGAGTCGAACATGGGGACGAGGCCGATGTGGAGAGGCACGTTGCGCTGGATGAGCTGGTTCAACGAGCCGGCAACGGCCTCGATGCCGCGCATCGAAGCGAAATCGAGCACGGCGACGACATTCCAAGTGTTCAGGCGGACGAAGTGCAGTTGGCCGGGGTAGACAGGACGGAGATACTGCTGTCAGCGCGGTCCAGCCTGTGCAGGCAACTTACAGAGTAAATCGAGTCAGGCCAGCGTTCGTAACTACGGGTCAGCTCATGTGCACATAACAAACTCACGCAGGGTCCGTCTCAATGTCGTTGAGCCAGACGATCACGTCGCCTCCCTCCGGGCGGTCGCTTGCGTCGACGATGCCCTCGAGCGGGTCGGTCTCAGTCGCCGCCTCGCCGATAATGGGGTCCGAAATGAGCTCGTACGCCTGATTGGGCGAAAGGCCGAGGGCCATGAGCGAGTTCATAAAGTGGCGCTCGCGGCGGACGATCGAGAGCAGGCTGGCGTCAGCACGACCTGGGTTCACACGCTCACCTGAAGGCGTTCATGTCCGAGTCCTTGATCACACGCCCGTTGATGAACATAACAGGGCCGATGGGGTGCTGCATAGCGAGGCGCATCACGCGTTTCCGGATCGCGGTCGGAACGTCGACCTTGCGCGCCACGGCCGCAGCGTACTTCGGCAAGTCCTGGGAGAGGGACACGAAGGCGCCCATCGGGTCGTCGGACGCCTTGATCAACGACGTCGCCGCGAGGCCGAGTTCTGACATTAGCCCAACCCGGGAAGCTCACTCGTGCTCGACTCACTTGCGATCTCCTCCTTGGTCAGCGGCGTCGCCGTCTCGCTCCACGGATCGTCGCCGAGCACCTCCGCGAACGGGTTGGACTCGGCGGACGCGCTCGAGCCCAAGACCGCCTGCTTCCCGTTGTTGCCTGCGCTGGCGCGGTCATCGACAACGAGGTAGTCCGTCTTCTTGAGCGCCATCTCGACGCCATACCCGGCAAGCTTGGTGCGTGTATCGTCGCGCTCCAGCGGCCGGTAGCGCACCGCATAAGTGAAGGCGGGGTGGGCGGCATGGAACTCGTCAAGGTACTCGAGGAAGGGCAGCGCCGCGGTCGTCGGCGAATAGTACAGGACAGCCTGGAGGTCGCCTTCGCCGCGCACCCTGTCGTACGCCGTGCGTACGATCTTCTCGCTGCCATCAGTCTTCTGTCCACATTACATCTTCCGCAGACGGGGACTCACGGCACATAGCCCTTCTCCTCGATGCCGCGCGCGACGGCGCCCCGCAGGTCCTCGACATCGCAGTATCCGCGCCCATGGAACTCGACCCATGCGGAGCAGTTCGCGACGCCGTGCGCCTCCTCGGCGGCGGAATCGAGGTAGGCGGAATACGCGGCCTCGATGCGCGGCGCAGCGGTGTGCAGCCCCAAGCCGAGGTTGAATGTCGCGCGCTCGGAGGGGTTGGAGAGCAGCCCGTGGGTGTCCATGAGCCGGAGTGTGCGCTCGAGGATCGTCTCGGGGGACGGGTTGTGCAGCGCGGTGAGGTGGATGGAGAGGAGGTGCAGGAGGTCGAAGTAGGAGGCGGAGGATTCGTCGTGGGCGACTTCGCTGGGGGTTAGCGAGCACGAGCGGAGCGAGCACGAGGGCAGCGAGCACGAGGGCAGCGAGCGCGAGCGCAGTGAGGGCGGTAGAGGGAGGGATCCCGTCTGAAGAACAAGAGAGAGAGCAAGAACAAGAGGAGGGAGCGCGTCCGAGCTGCGCTGCCAGCGCGGTGTTCGATGGGAACACATAGAGGCAGACGCGTGAAGATATGACCTCGCTCTCAACCTGCCGTACGACTACTCACAGGATCTCAAGCAACAATGGCGGCGCGGGCCAGCTCGTCTCGACGCTGACGCTGAACGGCGGGGAGGCGGCGCGCGCAGCCGCCCAGAGCAGCGTGGCGCCCGCAAGCCATTTCATCTTGGGTAGCGTGAAATGTCAAAGGGGTAGCGCCGTGAGTGATGGAGACTTGGAGAGTTGTCAAGGTCGCGATCTGCGTTGGCACGTCACCAGCGCGGATATTATCGAGTTGTGTGGGGTCTCCAACGGATCCCTGGATCCGCCCAACGCCCAGCCTCACTATCCTCGGCGTAAGGTCAAGACAGCACAAGCAGTGTGCACAGATGATACAGCTATGCATACATTTACAACTATGCCCGTCCGCTCCGCTATGCTCATATACGCCGTCCGTTCAACTCTGCCAAATTCCACACTTCCTTATTCCGGGTGACTAGGATGGCCACAATGGCTCCCTGCGCCTCTTGCACAACTGCACTACTCGTAGTCCTCCTCCTCCAGCGCTGCCTCCGCCTCCTCAGGCGTAATCTTCGCCACCTTCGATCCAGCCTTCTCAAAATCTGCCGTCAGCTTGCGAACCGCACTCAAAAACTCACGCTTCCAGAAATCCTTGTGCTTGAACCCTGGCGCCTTGACCGTCTTCTCCAGATCGTCGATCGCACTGCTGTCAGCTACGCGCCGAGTGCCGTCAGCTCACTCATTGTACGTCTCCACCTCCTCGAACGTCAGCGCCGTCGAGCGCATCGCCTCGAGACACTTGAGCGCGAGCGGGAACGCAGAGTGCGAGAATGACGCCGCGACATTCTCCTTGACGACGGCGGAGAGGTCTTGGATCTAATGTCAGCGACGCAGGGCGCAGGGACGTACGGCCTTCTTGAACATGTCGCCCTCGCCTTGGACAAGACGGTTGTAGTCCTCGAGCGGGCGCTCGTTGCTGATCAGCCGGCCTGGCTTCGGCTTGGCCTTGGTGGGTGACGGGAGGATGAAGTCGGGATCTTCCTCGAGCTTGGGCTTCACGTCCTCGCCTTGAGTCTCGCGCTTCGGCTTGGCCGGCGAGACGGGCTCGTCCTTGATTTGCATGGTCTGCACCGATGGCGCTGGTGCATCGAACAGTTCGTCGATGTCCAAGCTGGTGTCAGCGGGCCAAGATGGGCGGTGACTCACTATCCCTCGTCCTCGCGCAAGGCCTCCTTGTTGGCGGTACGGCGCGCCTTGGGTGGCACCTTCTTGATATCAAGCGCGTCCTTGAGCTGCTCGGTGATCTTCTCGACGCGAACGGCAATCTCCTCAGGCGTGTGGAAGTACTGCGTGATCTCGGGATGTGGTGGGCCGAGCGGGTTGGCCTCGGGATCAGCAGTGAGCGACGCGTGCAGAATAGCCTCCTTGATGCGGTGGATGACGGGGTTGACAGAGAGGGCCGAGTTGAACCACGTCTGGCCCTCGATGTCGTCCATCTCCTCGTCGGAGCCGGCGTCACTCTCATCTTCGTGCTTTGGCTTCGAGCCGCTCCCGGGCGGCGGAACAGTGTCCAAGTCCATCTCCTTGACGAGCTGGTCCATGAGATCACACTGCTCCTCAGTGGGGATGTAGGGGTGTTCTGTGATCTCCTTGCCGGTCGTGCTGTGGTACTTGGTCAACGAAGGGAACCAGAATTTATGCTCGTCATCTGCGAATGGCAACTGATGTCAGCTGAAGTGCAAATCGGGTTAGCTCACCCGGATCCAGTACATCAAGTCGAGACGCTTGTCGTCGCCAAGGAACTCCATCTTCGGGATGGCCACGCCAATCTGGGGCTCGGCGCCGTCCTTCGCCACAAAGCGCGTGATGGCGACCAGCTCCGTGGTGAAGAGCGCAGAGACAAACGATGAGAACTGGATCTGGGCCTTGGGTGATGTCAAGTCGGGCCAAAGGTACCGCACGTCGCCAATCAGCATGTACTTGCGAATCTTCCTGTCAGCATCTCCCAAACCTCAACACTCACGTTGGCCTGGGGGATGAAGCCCAGCACCTCGACACCCTTCTGTGTGACTAGCGGCTCGAAAGTATCCGCCTCGACCGGGATGAGGCTCGACCCGAAGCGCCATGCCCTGACAAGGTCCTCCTTCTCGACCGGCTCCTCCTCGCCCTCCTCCTCCTCCACTGGCGTCTCCTCCGTCTGCGTCTGCACTTGAGTCTGTCTAGGCGGTGCGAGGAAGTCCTCGTCGTCCTCAAAGTTCGTCTGCTGCGTCGCTGACAGCTGAGTCGACGCCGCCGCCTCGGGCTTGTGCTTGATAAAGTATGTCGAGTGGCGGTTGACCTTGCCTGAGATCATGTTGGCGACCTCTGCCGGCTCGGCCTGGACGGGCGTGTGCTGGCTCTCGGAGATCTGGGATAACATCTGGCTCGCTTGGGTGCCGCGCGTGGGCTGCTGCAAGTCAACGGCCGTCTTCCACGCTTTGGACAGAGATGGCGGGCGCGCCTTCATCGTCGCTTTCGAGTACTGCATGGGGATGGAGATCGCCTGGTCGTCGTCAATCCCCGCCGCGCCGATGTAGAGGTGGATACTGGACACGGTGCCCTCTGTCGTCGCGGGATGAGGGCGGCGCGCCTCCTCCAGCTGCGGTGTGAACACGAGGAGCTGGGGGAGGAAGTACTCCGACTCGGTGGTGCGCGACATGTCCTCGTGCAGCGTCTTGACGAACGCGCGCCAGAACTTCTCCGACAGCCGCTTGGCCTTGCTCTTGTCCTTCTCGACGGGCAGCTCAGGATCCTGGAAGTCTATCCCCCTACTTGTCAGCGCCTGCATAGCGATTCCACTTACACAACGGTAAGCTTGATGCCGAGCGAGTCGAGCCGCTTCATCGCCTCCTCGTACTCCTCCTGCACGAACGACGACTCGCCGTCCGTGACTAGGCGGATCTCAATCGCCCAACGCTTAGTGTGCTTGTGCTGCTCGATCATGTCGAGTGCGACCATGATCGCGGAGACGGCTGCCGTCAGCTTGCGAGGGAGGCACCTAGCTCACGGTTCCCCTCGTCTTCTCCAACTTCGAGATTCATGAGCGCCTCAAGGACCTTGGGCTTGGCTGACTGGATCGCGACCTCGCTGCTAATGGCCATGTACGGTGGGTCGTCGTCGTCAGGGTTGTCGCTGATCCAACTCCTGTTCGCTTGGTTGTTCGTCCGCCCACCGAACGAGACGAGCCCAACGTGTTCTGTCTTGCGACCGCTCTGGATCTGCCTGTCAGCTCTTGTTCGCCGCCTCCCATGGCTCCAGTCATGCCCCCTCCAAACTGCGACGTTATCCCGCTCGAATACTGGTTCCCAAGCAGCTAAGTCTCACTCCTCACCCAGCTGAACCCTCTACGCTGGCTCTCATCTCCTTAGTTGCCTCCCTCCTCGCCCCTTCCACGCCAAGCCGGCTCACCTTAGGCTCACACATCCGCGCAATATACTCCTTCGCAAGATCGATCTTCGGGCGCTTCCCCTCTCCACTCGGGTCGGCCGTCATCCCCACCATCGACGGGGACACGTCGAGCGCATACACCACGACGCTGTATGCCATCGTGATTCCAACTCAGTAGGTGTCGTGAGTGATCCGAAGTGTGGAGTGTCAAGTCGGAAATGGGAAGTGGCAGTCAACAATCCACAGTCGCATTGAAAGTGACCTCATCCGCGTCCGGGGCTCACACGTAACCTGTGTTGACACGGAGTTCGGCACAACTCCGCCTCCACCTTGTCATCGGTCCCAGAGATCGCCACATCGTTCGCTTGGCTTGATAATCTCCTCTCGACCTCTCTCGTCGTTATATACCTCACCACTCTCCATCCCGCGAACACGCAACGAACAAGAACGCAGACACAATGTCCCTCTCAGACCTCGAGCTCGTCCAGCAGGCCATGGCGCCCACCGACCGCCCTGCCCCTCCCCCCGCGCCTGTCTCCAACGGCAACAGCAACGGCCACTCCACCACCTCGAACGGCACTACCACTGCCGCGGACGACGACGACAGCGCCGCCGCGCTTGCCGGCCTCGACCTCTCGGGCCTCACCCCCCCGACCGGGCGGCCGTGCAGCCGATCCTCGACGCACTGCGCCAGGCGAGCTCGGCGGAGGACGGGGACGTCGACGTCGAGGATATCCTCAAGCAGCTGGAGGCGGCGGACGACGTCGCGGACAAGCTTGAGGGACGGCTCGATAGCTTGTTGGCGAGTTTGGGGGAGTTGGAGGCTGCTGCTGCGGCTGGCGGGGAGGAGGGTGCGGAGAACGAGGCGGAGAACGAGGCGACGAAGGAGTAGACCAGCCACGGCATACGCGCTTTGGGACGACATCGACGTGCATTACTCATCACTCGCGGACAAGCTTGAAGCCCATGGTCCACCCTTCGACTTTCACTTCGCCGTCCGAATTCTGCGGGCCGTTGATGTCGCTACCCTCTCTTACTTCAACTCCGCTGGACCGGCTTCGACCGCGGCCCGACTCACAACCGCCTCTAACACTATAGACAACGCCATACCCCGCATCTCAATACCTAATGTACATGCATGTCCTACCCGCTCTGCTCTAGCAGCGCCTCGACCGCAAGTGCCGTATTGTAGTCGCTGTCATCAGCTACACCCTAGGAGATCACTCACTGTCGCTGGAGCGCATGCACAATAGCGTCGTGGCTGAGATTCGGGAACATGTTCGACAGTCTGTCGTCAGCCGCGCTCTACTCTTCGCTAGATGAACTTACGCGGTGATCTCGGCCTCGGTCGGTGCGCGCGCCCCACCTCGTCCCGTGACCCACTCGCCGACGGCCGCGCGGGCTCCGCCAGCCCCGCCCGTCGGGGGCGTGTCGGTATCCGGGGTTCCTGGCTCTGGCACAGCACGGCGCACAGGCGTATTGGCGAGTCCGGCGCGCGCAGCCAGGAGGCCGCGGAGGCCGCCCTGTGCCTCGAGCTGGGCTGCGTCCGTCTCCCGCCCATCGCGGATTTGGCCGGGGAGCACGCGCGCGCTCCGCCTCGGCGCTGGCGACGTGCCGACCACGGGGGAGAAGAGGCGCTCGAGGAGACGGTACACGGAGACGGGGATGCGGTAGGATTTGAGAGGGCGCCAGAGGCGACGGGGGCGCGAGAGCGAGGGGAGCAGGAAGGGCGTGTCGGTGCGATACAGGTAGCCTGTCACCAGGCCCGCGAGGGCCGCAAGGAAGGAGCCGGGGAGCCAGGAGGAGGCGAGCTGGTGTTAGATGGGAGGAGGGAAGAGGGGGGGACGTACTTGGATAATGAGGATGTAGACGAAGGTCTTGGAGGAGAAGGGTATGCCGCACACTTTGAAGGAGTATAGCGACGGGACGGTGCGGTAGTATTGCCACAGGCTGGGGTTAGTGAGTCCGCCCAGCAACGAAGGGCGCGGATAGAGGCGAAGAGGGGCTACTCACAGACTGAAGATGAGGCCGTATGGCCCAGCAGGAACAGAGTTGAGCCCGAATCGGTGCAGGAGCACAAGGCTCACACAGCAGAGGAACGCCGACATCGCAGTCGACACGACCACGAAGCTCTGTATGTCAGTTATACGCTTACGAGCTTGCGAGCTAAACGCACAGCATACTTCCTCGATCCGAACGATCTGCTGTCAGCTCCGAACTCCTGGCCGTTAAGCTGCCAGGAAACGTACCGTTCTATCCCCCGTCCGATGTTGTACAGCAGCAGCTCACCCACCAGCAGCTCGGTGCTGTTCGCGAAGGCGAAGGGATGCAGTGGCGCGCGCCAGTACTGCTGTCAGCTTGGAAAATGTCTGGCAACCAACCTGGTGGTACTTCGTGATGTGCGGGACGAGCTGCAGATGGATGTAGGGCTTAGCGCCGAGGAGAGAGACGGCGAGAGACGTGACGCCCAGGAGGACCATGATGCCTGCTGGTTAGCTCGGTTGCGCGTGCGCATGCCCACCTTTCGTCACGCCGGCATGCTGGAATCCTATGCGTCAGCTATGTTAGCTTTGGCCACGGAAGGCAAGCTTACCCGACATGATAGGCGCGACGATGAGGAGAGACGTGAAAGTGGACGAAGGTCGCGCGAGATCGTCCAGCGTGATGACCA
Organism: Cutaneotrichosporon dermatis; assembly: GCA_020011015.1. Classification (NCBI taxonomy): domain Eukaryota; kingdom Fungi; phylum Basidiomycota; class Tremellomycetes; order Trichosporonales; family Trichosporonaceae; genus Cutaneotrichosporon; species Cutaneotrichosporon dermatis. The sequence continues at coordinate 375,625 of JAIGNX010000002.1, read as the reverse complement.
CAAGGACGTCATCGGAGATATAGGTCATGTCCGCATTCCTCCCCTCCACCGTAACTGTAACTTCCAGTGCGAAACGCGTCGCGACCATGCACGAATGCATATGCAATCTATAATGCCCTCAGATCCCAATGCTACAAATAATACAACTACTCTGGCGGCGGCGCCGAGATCTGGACCTTGCCCTGCAATGTCAGCACACTCGACCAAAGAAAGAGTCTCACCTTATTATTCATAACCGCCGCCCGAGTGCTCGACCGTACGCCCATAGAGATGTTGGCCGAGTTCTGCTCGGCACCCAGGCCTAGGTCATCCTTGGGAATCCAGACAACCCGCTGCGGCTCCTTAGTAGCAGGGTGGAAGAATGCTCCAGGATCATCGGCCTCGTCGACTTCATGGACAATGACACCTGGACCACCAGGGACAGCGAAGTAGTGGGCCTCGGGATCGTCCTCCTCCTCGTGCTCCCCAGAATCACCATCAGCCTCCGTCCTGGATGGACGAGTTGAGCCGCCCTTGCTGCCGCCCATCTCGGCAAGCTCGATGTACTGCGGATCCTGCTGAGGGCTTGAATCGCTGTAGGAAGACTTCTTCTCGGGAGTCGTATACGGTGAAGTGAGGTGAATGGGCGAATGGTCCTGGGCCGACGAGTGATCCGGTACCGATGAATGCTCCGGGGTGGATGTGATGTCCCTGGAGGTCTTTCGTGCCTCATCTTCTGGGTCCATCCACTTCAATGCCTTCTCGTCCCAGCGAACATCGTCCGAGAAAGACGACTGCTTCTCAGGCTTTGGCAGAATCTCGCCACGAGTCTCGGCACGCTTGAGCTCCTCTCCTGCCAGAGGCATACCGTATGACAGGTTCGCCATCGACAGAGGCAGCGCCGTCTTGAGAGGACGGTACATAGTCTTCAGGACGTAGTTGAAGGCCACCTGCGCATGTCAGCCCATGCGCTTGCAAAGCGACTCACGGTGATAACAATCAGGATGATCATGAGAATAGCCTGAGGCAGTGCCGAGACTCTGCCATTTTCGTCACGGGCGAGGAAGAACAATGTGACCAGGCAGATCTCCTGGATGTAGAAGCCAACGAAGACGTGGGTGACTGCCTTCGGGAAGAAGAGACCACCGGTGTCTGCGGATGGGGGTAGGTCCATGACCCAGATGTAGAGATACTTCCACACGAAGTAGGCCAAGACACAGAAGCAGGCGCCAAAACCATTGATGATGGGAGAAATGATCATGTACGTGATCACTGTGGTCAGCATACGGTAGACAACGACAACTAACTGATGCAAGCGTAAACCGTAACGGTCGGGAAGTCTGTACCAAACTGTGGCTCCTGCAGTTGATAGCGCGAGTTGAAAATCTTGCGCGGTGTGCCTCCACCGAGAATGACGCGCACATAGTACAGGACGAGAGTGATGGGCTGAAGGAGATTTCCGATACACCCAGTGAACTGCAGGAGAATACGAGTGATGAAGAAGGTGGATGCCTTGGGAAGGTTCGTGGCGAGAATTGAAGCGACTTGCGTCGGGTTCTCCGTCAAAGGTTGGATGGTGGCGACGAGACTAGACGATAGAGTCGTAATCAAGAACGCATGCTGAACGGTCAGAATTGTGCTCGCTCTCGGATGACACTACTCACAATGACAAGGAAGAGGAAGTAACGCCTCATCAAGTCAAGTTCGACCTCGGTATGGCTGACGGTGCCTTGGAAAACCGAAAGGTGTCGCAGTATGATCGGGAAGATCATCGTGAGGAGGGCGAGAAGGACTGGAGGAAGGATACCAGTAACCACACCCTGAAGAAGCTTCTTGCCAAAGTCATCGCCTTGGAGCCAACTGAGCCAAGGGAACGTCTTAATGAGATCGGTGATATTGGCAAGACCACCAACGAACGCGGTAAGGGGCGCCCAGGCGAAGATGAGGCCAACGGTGATGCCATACGAAATCGCTCTCCTGAGGTTGACTTCATAGGAGTTCATCGACATGTTGTTCCAGATGACGTTCCGTGGTGACTGTTCCACGAAGTTGTAGTTCATGCGGAAGGGCTCGTTGGAGATGAGACATTGAACAGCCATGTGGGCGGCGATTTGCTGGTTGAAGTGGATAAAGGCCGAGGAGCGTGGGGGATAATTCTCGTGCTCGATGCCAGGCCTGTCGATGTCCTCAGCGAGCTTTTGGCGCTCTTCTCCCAGAATTCGCGTGCACTCGAGGATCTCCTTGCGAGCCCACTCGATGGCATCGACCTTTTCGCCAATGCCCAGCCATCCGAGTCCGAACGGAGCCCACTTGGGCTTAAGGCGCTTCATAGGTCGGTCCTTGAGTGGCACCAATTCGTCGGGGAGTGTGAGAGGTGAGCCATCTTCGGGAGGTGGGTTTGCAGGCTCGATGCAACGCTCTGGTATACGCTGACCCTTCTTGGTCATCTTCTTCGCCTCCCGGTCGAGCTTGTTGCGGCGTAGGCGAGCCTTCTTGATGATTTCGACCTGAGCTGACTCGAGGACGTTGCATGCTGCCTCTCGACGGTCATAGACGCTCGGCATGTCCTTCAGGTTGCGGACTAACCAGATACGCCTAACGCCACCGGGGAGATGGGCGAACAGCTTGCCCAATTCGCGCTCGTCCATGAGATGTGGCGGAATGCCAGTGACCAGGACAGTACTTGCTTGCGCCAGCTTTGAGTGACTCGGCGAAACCAGATACTGATGCCTAATCTTGAGCCAGTGGGCCATCTCCCTCCACAGCAAGTAGAAGAACCATCCTGCACAGTCAGCGGTTGGCGCACGACGTGAATAGTCTCACCGTTGAACAAGTAGACCAAAATAAGATGCGCCCAATAACGGGGTTGCTCGTCCGCGGTAACGTTACCGAATGTGAACCTATCCAGGCCGCTGCGAGGAGTGTCCATACCGGCGTCGTTGATAGGCATCAATATTGTCCATGAGACGATCCAGATAGGAACGAGGGCTTTAGCGAGCATGCGGATGAAGCGGACAAAGAGGTAGGAGTCGACACCATTTTTGTGCAGGATCTCCACAGGATCGGCTAATCGGTCAGCCAAGAGCCACTAAGAGCAATTGTCGTCGGTGATGAGCAGACGATGCGCACCTGTGATGATCGTCCATAGTGGTTTGAGCAGGTGATTGCCCAATGGCTTAGCTTGCTTTTCGCGCTCCGGAATATATGTGCGTGGTTCATAGCTGTGGTGTCAGCGTACAGTTGGTCGACGCGATATGAAAGGACCCCAGGTAGACTTGAGGTTGAAACTTACACAGCCTTGATCCATCGTCGAAGGACTATCCATGCAACGAACTGTGCACCGGCTACAGCTGCGTTGGTCGCGAACGCAGTGATGAAAGTAGCTGTCGAAGCTTGCGCGGCTGCATTGATGTTATTACTGGCGAAGTCGGTGCTTTCCCATCAGTACAATGCGCGCGAGAGAGGCTGGAGGGGCACGAATCCCTAGTCTATCTGAGACATAGAGACTTGCAGCGCATGTGGACTACCACACGCGCCAGAGTACTCACTCGTCTGACATGGTGAGGGCGGGTGGACGACTCTCCCCGGGGTGATAGCAGCGTGTATGTGCGGTTGTCTCTTTCTAATGTGGGTATGATGATGGACAAGGGTGCGTTTGAGTGTGAGGGAGAGGAAAGCGTGAGGGAAGTCGGAAGGAGTGTATGTTCCTCTCACGCGCGAGGGAGTGGTGGGTGGGTGGGTGTTGGGGGAGCCTTGTGGGTAGTCGTTCACGCGGGTGGCTTGGGAATAGAAATGACGGGAAAGTGAAGGTGGTGGTTTGTGGAGTAGTGTTGGTAGTTGATGGCGAGCTGCCGAGATCGTGTATGAGACGACAGCTGACCAGATCGATTACTCCCAAAGGAAAGGGATTTTGGTTGTATGCAGTTGAAAGATGGGGCCTTTTGCTAGGGAATAATGGCCAGGGTTGAAAGGAAGAGCGGAACGAAGTGAGTTCCAGTGATTGAATGGATGTATGATGAGAACGTGCCGAGAGAGAGACAGAGAGAGAGAGGAAGGGAGAGAGGTGCGAGCGAATGCTAGTAGTGATGCGATGCGGAGGAGATGGAAATGCGGCGATAGTAGTAGTCGTGATACTTTTTGGGTATAAGTGGGATAAGGGGTGAGGGTGAGGGGAAGGAAGGGAGGGAAGCCAAGCCCGGGTGCGAGGAACGCGAACAAGGGTAAAAGGTCGTGTGTGGGGCCAAGGTCGGTCAAGCGAAGAGGAAAGGGATAAAGGAGGAGACAACCCGATGGGACCGAGTAGTATGATGCATGCCTGCAATTCCTAGTACTTAGTAGTAGGTGAGTAATGGGAAGTAGGTGGTGGTGGCGGGGAGGTGGGGTTCAAGCCGTCCAAGCGGTCAAAATGCTGTTCCAAGGCGGTAGTAGTTGCCTCCAGTGCACCAGGTGCACGCGATACAGGGTCGGGAAAAGGGCAAAGGTGTTAACTAAAGTGGAGTGGGCCGAGGTGGCCGAGTGGGGGGGGCCGCAAGGGCGCAAGGGCCAAAAAGGGCAGTCAAAGGAACCAGGTGTAATGTGTCAGAAGTAGTCGTCGGCATGTAGCCTAGCCGTGGTAGTGTGCCAGGTCTTCGGTCACAAGTAGTAGTCTCAGTCTGGACCAGACCCTTTCCTACCACAGTCGTCGTCGTAGTGTACCTTGGCCTTCCTTTCCATCTCCGCACTTGGCTTCCCATGTGCTCCCTCTCTCTCCCTTCCGAAGCTCCAATCGTCACCATGCGCCCCCTTCCGTAATCTGGCGTACCATCATCTACCATAACTACGTAAAGGCATGTACGTTGCCCGAAGAACGGATTGCAACCTACCACTGGTTGCTGTGTACCTATCCCACTACTAACTATTTTAGCTACTAGTCTTTAAGCGAAAAGGGCTGATAATAGAATATAAAAAGGTCGTGAAGGTCGTGAAGGTCGCGTCTGGTGGTCAAGGTAGTGAGGGTTGGGATGGAAGGGATTGTTCTGCTCCATGGATACTGATAAGGGGTAACCGAATAATGGCGTTGAAGGGAGGGAAGGAAGTGTCTAACCCTAAGGTGTAAAGCGGGAACAACTCAACATGAATTCTACGGGCCACAACGACTCTTTAGGCACATCGTCATCCTCCAGGAAGTCGTGCCTTGAAGATGGAAACCTTGGTACTTTTAAGGACATTTAGAGCTTTGGCGCTCATGGTGGGAAGTCTTGCAAATGCTACGGGGAGCACGTAGGGTATTTAGGGAGTCGTCTGTGTCGGTTAATAATAGAGACGCACTGAGAGTACTCTAGAAGAGTAACGCGACAGAACCGACAGAATGGGATTTATTTAGATCCCATTTGGAGCGCGTATGACCTTGGAGGGAGGTGGTGGACGGACCGACCAATTCTCTGACCCTACGATGATATTGACGTCAAACTTGGCAGGGTAGGATTGCAGTTGCGAGGATAGCTAATCGTCCAAATCCGTTTAGATCGCGCACGGACCAGCGCACGGACCTCTCAAGCCACCTACCGTACCCTACAACGTGCACAGGCCCATTTTGGTTCGCGCTTGAAACACAATCAAAAAAGGCCGCCACCGCCACGCTGTGCTATGACCTCCACCTCCACTTTCTCGACCAAGTCGCCACCCACCTCGGCCGTGGCCGGTCGAGGGTTACATGTCAATGCGACACATTCCACTGCTCCCTACCTACCACCTTCCAACCACTCCCGACGCTGAGGTAGCGCTGGCTCCCCCTTCCTCCTATATTCCCGCTCGCCCACATCTCCTGTCTGATTTCTTTTCACCCGACCGCACAATCCTGCGCGCGGGAGGACGACGATGCAACAGCAACCACCTATAACTGAAGTGTCGTCGAGCTCAACCACCGACGACGTAGCCGGCGGCAACGTTCACTTCGTCCTTCTCCTACACGGTCTTTATGGTTCATCTGCCAACCTATGGTGTCTCGAGGAGGAGATCGCCATCGCTCATGAGAAATCTGACAGCGGGCTACAGCTGCACGTTCTTAACGCAGGAGGATACGCCGGCGGAAATACATGGGACGGGATCGACGTCCTTGCGTGGCGTGTAGCTAACGAGGTGAGACTAGGACTCGGGTTGTCTCTTGTCTGTTCGCCTACTGACGATACACTAGGTCGAGAAGGAAATCGAGCGTCTCGAACACGACGGGAAGACCGTGACCGTCTTTAGCATTGTAAGTCTGTCTTCCTACCGTACTGTCCTCCTATCCTACATTCATACTTGTCGTCGTTGGGCCCTTGGATAAGTCAACGTGTCTTCCTTTCGTCGACCTTCCTTCCCTTGTCTCTGACAATCTGATTCTGATTCACTCCAGCAAGGTGCTAACGTTCTCTCTCAGACAGGCTACTCGCTTGGTGGTCTTATCGCACGTGCACTAGTCGGCGAACTACAGTCCCGCGATCCGTCCTTCTTCACGCGTCACCGTCCGGCTTCCTTCTGCACAATCGCCACACCTCACTTGGGAGTTCTCAAGTACCAGTCATGGAAGAGCAACTGGCTTCATGCCGTTGGACAACGCGTCTTCAGTCGCACTGGCCAACAACTGTTCTGCCTGGACACCGACTGCGGAGGACGCCCTTTGCTCTGGCAACTTGCAGATCCGGGTATGTCACCTATGCTCAAGGGCGCAGTAGGCGATCAATCAAGTAGTGCGAAGTGCTGACGATCGCTCTTTACTGGTACGACATCTGTGCCCCTTCCCTGCGCTCCCTATCACAGACGACAAGTACCTCCAAGCCCTTACTCTCTTCCCCCGCATTGTCGTCTTCGCAAATGGCATCAACGACCTGACCGTGCCATACGCGACCGCGGCGATCTCCGTCCACGATCCATTCATCGACCATGTGCAAGCCGCTTTGCGCGTCGAGCTCGAAGGAAAGACCATCACGCGCTACTACACCCCGGATCCCGAAGAGGACGAGGTTGAACAACTCATCGCGCCGGACAGGTCAACAGCGCCCCGCACAGCGGAAGTCTCAGACAGGCCGCTGTTCCCTCCCTTCTTCTACACCAACTGGCGGGGTCCATTGCGTTATGCATTGTTCCCTTTCCTTCCGCTGCTTTTGACAATAGCGCTCACCATCCTGTGAGTTATCGCTCCCGCCCTTTGAATGTGTCTAACACCAGCTCGTTGACATTGGCGTTCCACTCGTTCAAATCGTGCGTAGCTTGACTGTGACCGTGATCCTCGCTTACGCGCAGATCCCAGCGCATCCGCCTGCATTCAGAGGAGCGGCGCCGCCTGTTGGCAGCTGCTACAGACACCGATACGACAGCCACTCCCTCGGAAACACCGCGCGTGTCACGGACTATCAGCCCCGCTTCCGATGGGATATCAACGCCAGCTCTCGACCCGAACAACATATCTCAGCCTGTCCTCAGCCCACTCCAGCGTGAGATGGTCCGATCACTAGATGCCATTCCACAGTTGGAACGTGTGATCGCATGGTTCCCACGAGCATTCAATGCGCACGCGGTGATCATTGCGCGCAACGCGAAGAAACCCCGATGGGACTGGCAGGCAGAGGGTCGGGAGGTGGTGCAGAAGTGGGCCAGGCGAGTCGTGGCGGCTGTCTCGGATGTCGTCCAGGAGACGGAGGCGGCGGTGCGAGACACATAGATAGATTAGATACTAGATCGTTTTGCGATCGAATGATCGATCGGATAGATAGCACAACATGCAATATAGACGAAGGCATGGAGGGTAATTGCGGTCATGCATAGATTTGGCGGCGCATGATGGGAAGACACTGTTTGCTGTATGGACGTGCTCAGAGGTGAAGCGCAAGCCGTTGCGCTATGGTTATGCGAGTGAAGAAAAGCACAATCCGCACCAGTGGGATTGACTGTGCAAGCGCCGCCACCACCATCATTCCAATGGCTTGATACCCATGCCCCCGACAAAGCGCACCAAGCATGATACATATACATAAGACTCCCTACTTGCTCTTGGGCAGGTACTTCTCCTTGGGCCCATACTCGAAGCCAGTGACAACCTGGTGGTCGAGAGCCTTGGTGTTGAGCTGGGTGTGAGCCGTTGCCACAAACGCTGAGATAGACATACCAAATGAGGGCCCAGCTGGTCGAGGCGAGTCACACCAAGAAGCTTCATCGTAACCTCGATCTCGTCACGCATAACTGGCGTCAGCCGGCTGCTTGCCCTGGTAGACTCACTATCGATGGCATGCAAGACACCCTCCTTGCCGTACGTCAAGGCGTACAAGAACGGCCTGCCCATGCCGACACCCTTGGCACCGAGGCAGAGCGCCTTGATGACGTCGGTACCCCGGCGCACGCCTCCGTCAATGTAGACCTCGCACTTGTCGAACACGTCTGGGCGCAGCTGCCTCAACTCCAACAGCGTGTAGACGGCAGGCGGCGACCCGTCGAGCGCCCGCCCGCCATGATTGGAGAGGTAGATCGCGTCGACCCCCATGTCCGCACACCGCACCGCATCCTCCACACACTGGATCCCCTTGACGCCAATCGGCAGCTTGGTGTTCTGCCGGAGCCATGCGATGTCGTCCCACGACAGCTTGGGGTCGATGTATGCGCCGGTCGTGCGGCCCACACCGCCGCCCCTCTTGTCCCGCTGCACCACACCGCCGGAGACGGCGGACTGGACTTCGATGGCGGCACGGTTGCGCTCGTCGGCCTCGCGTTTGCCGGGGGACGCGCAGTCGGCCGTCACGAAGACGGCCTTCATGCCGAGCTTGTTGACGCGCTCAAGGAGTGCCTCAGAGTTCTTGCGCTGCTTGTCAACGTACAGCTGCATGAACTGGGTCTGGCCGGGCGCAGCCGCCGCGACCGTCGCTTCGAGAGGTGCGGACGAGTTCGTCGAGATCTGAGGTTAGCCATGCATCATGTGGGGAGGAATAACTTGCCATCTGGATAATGTCGCACTCGCCGGCGGCGGCGGCAAGGCCAGGCTCGCCCTCGGGGCTCGCGAGCTTGCTCATGCCGGTCGGGCAGATGAAGATGGGCAAGCTCGTCTTCTGCCCCATCATAGTTGTGGCCGTATCCACGTCGGCCACATCAACCATAACGCGGGGCCGGAACAAGATCCAGTTCCAAGCTTGGCGATTCAAGTCGCGCGCTGCTGTCAGCGCCATCCCATCGTCCCACCCATATAGTGAGGGCACTACTCACAGCACAGGTCCGTAGCGCCGTCGGAGATGTACGCCCACGCCTTGCTCGTCATGTTCCGCCTGGCGGCCTCGTCGAAGTCGGGCAGGCCGACGATCTCGCTCAGGTCGATCTTGCGCTCCCCGTCGTCCTCGTCCTCGGTGATCACGGGGCGCGGAGGGAGCGTTGTGGGGTCGACCAAGCCGATGCACGCGGCGGGGTCGAGGCGGTCCTGGATGATGCCGGGCGAGTGGATCGGCTCGAAGATGACGGTCGCGTCTCCCCCCGCGACTTTGAAGATGGGCCCGGTGCCGCCCGGGTGGATGTGGGCGAACTGGCGTTAGAGGTGGTTGGGCAAGACGGAAGACAAGGGCAGCGGAAAGAGAGAACGGGAGGGCGTGGGAAAAGGTAAAAGACGTGAGAGATAGAGAGGATGGGACGGAGAACCCACCTTGGTCAAGTCGTACACCTTGTCGCCGATGACGACCCAGCAGTCCTCCGGCGTGTTGTGCTTCTGCACCTCGGCGTAGGGAATCAGCTTTCCGGGTCGTGGCTGGACCGCCTCGTCGAGCTGCACACTCCCCGTCGTGAGGTAGAGCACGGCGCCAAGTGCAGCGGCACCACCAAACAGCGCGCCATACCTCTTCCCCTCTCCTGTCCTCGACGAGGAAGACGCAGAGGAGGACGCGAAGCGGGTAGAGGAGCGGAGAGCGGAGCGGGCGACGGCGGCGGAGGGGCGCGACGTGCGCGCCAGCGCCTGTGATAGACGGAGTGCTCTGGACATTATGATGATAGAGTCAGTTGACAAATGCGAGCTCCAGAAACTCGCATACATATGCGGACAAGGTGAGAAGTCGGTGGTGCAGTGGGCAGTCGGCGGTCGGTCGAGCATTGTCCCGACAGGCGACCAGTGGTGGGCGAGGTATTGGTTGCCGTGAGATGCCGATCCGGACCGGTCCGGATGGCCGGTTGATATTGTTCCAACTTGGGGTGTGGGGCCGGGTGTGGGGTGTGGAGTGGAGAGTGGGCGGAGTGAGCGGTCGAGCTCGTCCACCGATCCAGGCTGCGTCTCTAGAGCGCGTCGACGTGAAGCGTCGGAGACGGCCGTGGCGTATGCGCCAGGCGAACTTTACGGAGGGCTGAGTAGAACGGACTCGGCTATCTGCGCTTGCTCAGTCCACATATGACACTGGTCCCTCCGCCGAAGGATCGTTGATGGCTTGGTATCCGATGCCACAACTGCTCATCAACTTGTATAGGCAGGCCAGGCTGGATCCACATCCCAGAGACGAGATGTAACACGGTATTGCTGCCCTGGAGCCAATCTCGAGTACGCAGCCTCCGTTCCTGCATTAATCAAGCCCCCTCGCAAGTGGTGCTCCTCACTTCATCCCCAAGTTGCCACTTCCTCGCCAACTTGCCGACTACGAGGCCGTATCCACTCATACTCGTGCCGTTCTCGCGTGAGCTCTTCCGCGAGATAATCCTTAAGTGAGAATCCTGATGAGCTTCTCTCGGAACCGGTAAACGGAGCCGAGAAAGCAGTCGATCTACCTCGCGCAAGAGAGCACATGGCACATTCCTCGGCGACCATCGGGGACATGACTGTGTTATCGTCATCAGTTATCTTGTACACTACCATTACCGCTGTCCAACAGCTGAAGCGCGGCAACGAGACATGGATGCTGCCTAGCTGCATTGGTCTTAGCTGCGATAATCGCCGTAGCATTACTCTGTACTCCACAAGATGTGGCGTACTCCATCGGTTGCCATCCTGCTGGTGTCCGGATCTGATAAAACGCGCCGACACCCCTCGTCCGGGCTTGCCACATCTAACCTGCAGATCAACCACTACTGCTTCCCTCACGCAATACCGTACTGAGCATCTACAACCTGACACTATGGTCCTCCCCTTCTCCCTCCTACTACTCCTCCAACTCATCATCCCGGCCGCGTCCGCCGCCCAGCTCCTCCCTGAGTCCACACGGGGATACCTCGACGAAGCCGCTGAGCGGTGGAACCTCCCCGGCCTCGCCGTCGTCGCCGTCGCCTCCCCCAACGCCACGAACGGCGCAGCGACCGAGTTCTACAACTACGGAGTGGCGGATCGCCACGGCCACCCCGTGACTGAGGACGTAAGTTCTCTTAACGAAGGGAGCTCACAATAGACGTTGTTCAGTATCGCGTCCAACCCGAACCTGTTTACGGCCGTCAGCGTCGCCTCGCTCTTCACAAACGGCAGCAGCGGCCAGAACAACAACGCCACAGGCGCATTCCTCCCGCAGACCAAGATCAAGTCTGTCCTGCCGCAATGGACGCTCCAAGACCCGTACGCGACCGAAGCAACTGACATCCTCGATGTGGCGGGCATGCGCACCGGCCTCCCGCGGCATGACTTCGCCCTCGGCCCCGGCCTCACCTCCTCGAACCTGCTCGCCAAAATGGCCCACTTGAAGCCGTCGGCTGAGATCCGGCAGGTGTTCCAGTACAATAACATGCACTATGCCGTGCTCGCCCACGTTGTTTCCATGCTCACCGGTACGCCATTTGGGGAGTGGGTCGTGAGGAACATCTTCGAGCAGCTCGGGATGGGGGCGACGACGTATGACCATACACAGGCTGAGATGGCCGATGGCTTTGCCCATATGGATATCAACCTGACCGAGTGTCTTCGCTCGCCCGATGTGCACCATCTCAACCCGAGTTGCAAAGGCAGCGTCCAGCCGTTCCCGGCTCTCGGGCTCCATCGCGACGTGCCCTACGACCCCAACGCTGCCCTCCTAGGCCACGGAGGGATCATCACCAGTCCTCGGGATCTCGTAGGCTCACCTCTCCTAAAGGACATGCTGACCATAGGGTAAATGGCTGCACGAGCTGCTCTCCCCCTCAACCCTCAACCCCGCCATCATGGACGCCGTGACCCAGCCCATCACGCTCGCCCCCTCCCCCGCCCCAGAGATGGGCATCACGGCCTACGCAGCAGGCATAGGAGTGACGACGTATCGCGGCGAAACGGTGCTGTTCCACTACGGCGGGCTGCCGGGGCACAACTCGCTCGTCCTTCTCCTACCCCAGCGCGGCCTGGCGTGGGGCATGGTGACGAACGACGATCTGTGGGGCCGCTCCATCCTGCCCGCGCTGGCGTGGCGGGTCGTGGATGATGTTCTGGGCAACGAGCCAGCGGAGTGGGAGGAGCGGGAGTTCAACACCCTTCGCGATATGGTCCAGCCCCCCATTCCCCTCCCCTTCTCCCCGGCGCCAGCCCCAGCCGCGGCGGAGGGGAACTACTCTAATCCAAGTTACGGAAACTTCACTCTCTCCTTCCTCCCCACCGACGCGAGCCCGAATTCCGCTGAAGCCAAACTCGCGCTCAGCATGGCGGCCCAAGGTGTCCGGGTGGACAACGCCTCCTATGCAACACTGCAGGGGTTCCAGGCATCACTCATGACGCTCGCGCACTGGGACGGCGCGTTCTTCAACCTCTCAATGTGGGATGTCTCCTTTCCCTACGGAGAGGTCCTGGTGCGGGCTCTGGGATCGTACCCCGCGGTGGTGGCGGAAGAGGGCATCGGCGTGTTTGGCGGGTTTGCGGCTGAGGGCGACAGAGGGCCTTCGGCGCCGCCGACCACACACAACCTAGCTACTGCAGCCGAGGTGTTCTTTGCTCGTGCCTAGTCCAGTCGCTGTATCTTTTATCTGGGAACGACGCCTGTAATTGTAGAATGGGCCATCTTCAATGTCGCCAGCCACACTTAATACTTCTACCGATGCCCGTCCCGCTGCCTCACAATCTCGCTCGCCTTGATCTGCTACTTCTCTGCTATGTCTCGTCATCTCACAATGCTATGCAATACTGTACACATGATACAACTACGCCAACACGCCCGCACCAGGCTTCATCCACCGCAGCGTCACGCTCACCCTCACCCCGCGCGGAATCACCCTCTCCTCGCGCCCATCAACCACGACGTCTTCGGTGCGGTACGCGATCCCGTGTGCCCACTCCCACCGCGCATCTCCAGACATGACATACACGCTTCGTGGGGGGAGGTAGACGTCGTGCCGCTCCCCCTCCCGTTCCCCTGCCCCTTCTCCCCCCACGCGCTGCTCAAAGGACATGACACACCCGCCCGTGAGCGAGACGCCGACGATCCCATCGGCGTATCGGCCAGGCAAGTCGATGTGCGGGGTGATGCCCGTGCCCGGGACGTAGAGGTTCAGGATAGCCTGGCGGGCCAGTCCCTGCTCGAACGCCAGCCGGTGTGTCTCAGGCGGCAGCCTATCAGCCAGCAAGCTCGATAGGGCGTCGTCGAGCTCTGCGAGATGGGGCGGCAGCGACGACCCGCCGCCCTCAGCTGGGGCGCGCGTGAAGAGCATCACTTGGTCCCGCGACCCGCCAGCGAAGTGGTCCGCATCAGAAATGGACTGCAGTGCCGCGCCTGATGTCAGCGGCGCGAGTAGCTGCGCAGGGTGCTCCATCACTCACTCGCGAGGTCATCAGGCAGGAGCGCGGGGAAGACGTACAACCCGGGGATGGGCGGTGGCTCCCTGCTTGCGGGGCGGATCGCGTCTTCTATATCAGAAGGAGCGTCGTCGAACAGCGAGTCGAGCGAGCTCGAGGAGCTGGCCCTGCTCGCCGAGTCCATCGCTTTGTTGTTGTTCCAACACCACAGCCTCGAGCGGACATGGCAGGTGGAGGTCGATATTCAGGCACGACACGAGGCACGCCACACCGGAGCTTTGGCCAATTCACCGAAAAAGGTGCATCGGCGAAAGTGCCACACTCTGTCGGGAATTTGGAATCCCGCATTTGGTCCCGCGACAATTCGACATTGAGGATTGCATTGAGCGGCGGTTTCGAGCTCCTCTACACATCAAGTAAAAAGGTGACGCCCAACATGGTGAGTGTCGACGAGCGCGGGCACTACGGCGACGGCGACGGCACGAGCGACTGCGATACGGCGCGCGACATCGACGACAGCGGCGAGGCGGGAAATCGGGAGAGGATTGCGCGGGAGACGGCTGAGGAGGTCGCGTGAATGAGGAGGCAGTGGCCGACGAACGCGTAAACGATATTACCTTCCTTCGACCTGCTTGCGCGCGGTCGTGCGCGTTATCGCCGCCTGCTCGACGTCGCGCCTTGTGCTGTCCCGCTGTCCGCCGTTGTACCGCGCAACTTGTGGCCACCTAGACTTTGACTAACCAGCAGGACCCCAACGGCCCCGTCACTCTCCGCACCTCCAAGTTCATCACCAACCGCCTGCTTCAGCGCAAGCAGTTCGTGGTGACGATCACCCACCCCACCCGCGCCAACCTTTCGCGCGAGGAGGTGGCGGAGCGCATCGCCCAGCTCTACAAGGCCGAGAAGGAGCGCGTCGTCGTCTTCGGCCTCCGCGCCAAGTTCGGTGGTGGCTCTTCGCAGGGCTTCGGTCTCGTCTACGACGACGAGGAGGCCCAGAAGAAGTTCGAGCCCCGCTACCGCCTTGTCCGCGCCGGCATGCTTCCCAAGGTCGAGAAGCCCTCGCGCAAGCTCCGCAAGGAGAGGAAGAACCGCGCGAAGAGTGAGTGACGCTGGGTGTAGTCGAGTGGCAGTCGAGCGAAGCGAGACTGTCACTCAGCACTACGCTGCCCTTGATGGAAGGAGTATCGCTAACATCACAGAGTTCCGTGGCACCAAGAAGGCTGGTGGCGCCTCCGACAAGAAGAAGTAATCGCCCGGTCCGCGTCGCTTCGTCTTTGCATTTATTCCATTGGGAGATGTACATTTCTGGCCCACCCTTTTTGGTTCTTGGTGCCGTCGCCAGGCCGGAGTGCCGTTCTCTCAAAAGTCTCAAGCGATGCCGTCAAGTCGAAAGCGTCAGGTGTGTGTCTGTGAGCCTTGGTTGTCAGGAGTGGTAAGGAAGCGTTTGTGGGCCAAGATCATGCCCTTCGGTGCTACCTTGGGCAGGCCCAGTGCGTTTCTCGGCACCGACTCTCGACATCGACCACTTTCCGTCTGGAGGGGATGATGTTGCTCGAATGTGGAGTGTGTACTAAATTGTACTGATGCCCTCTGATCTCATCTGACGTTCCATACACCTTCTGTATCTTGTCTATGAATGTCGTACTGTCACTATCAACTCTGCAATAGTTCGAATGTTGTCAGCGCGCTTCTCGGCAATCAGAGCATCCGTGGCTCAGCAGATTAAGAGTCACCTAACCTACCGGCCGGCCATATTGGTAGACCAGACCTTTGCCGAAGGCAAGAGTAAGTTGCGAGGAGTGCAGCACTTGTATGTGATTACTGATATAACGAGAGGCCCGCAGATACTGCATCCTTTCTATAGACAGCTACGCTGCCGTTTTCTCATATCTACTCTAATCCAGCTTAGAGGAGGGCAGCGGCACCGGCAAGGACGCCGACAGCGACGGCCGCGAGCGAGACGGGCGCACCCACAAGGGCACCCGAGGCACCGCCAGCAGCGGAGGTGGCAGCGGACGAAGCGGCCGACGCGGCGGACGAAGCACCCGAAGCGGCACCGGCAGCGGCAGACGACGCGCCCGAGCCCGAGGGCGCAGCGGCGGAGCCAGAGCCGGAGGCCGAGGCGGGAGCAGAGGCGGAGGGGGCAGCCGACTCGGCCGCTGACTCCTCGGCAGACGCCGAGGCCGACTCGGAGGCGGAGGCAGAGGCGGACTCAGCGCCCTCAGAGGCCGAAGCCGAAGCGGAGGGAGCGGCCGAGGCGTCGGTGCCGTTGGCGGCGCCGGCCTCCATCGGGTTGACGCCCTTCTGGGCGACACAGCGCTCGGCGATGCCGGCCAGCGCCCCGGAGAACGAGCCGCCGCCGTTCTCCTCGACACAGGTCAGGCAGCCGGCGAACTCGGACCACTCCTGGGGCTGGGTGTTAGTGCTCGTCGGCGGGGCAGGGTAGCGCAGGCAGGTGCGGTAGAAGTTCCAAAGAAGTCAAACTTGGTAGACGGCTCTGGTCAAGCAAGAGACATAGGCAAAACTGCGAGTGGCCTCTAGATGCCAGAGACACAGAAGCGGAGAGGGGAAGCAGCTAAACTCACCTGGCAGACAGCCATGCAGGGCTCGCCGATGGGGTCGGCGCGGCACTGGGGGTAGATGGTTCCGAAGGTCGCGCAGCCCTCCTGGCAAGGAGCGGGGAGCATCGAGGTGTAGTCGGTCTGGCGGGCGAGGAGGACGCGCGACATGAGGGTGTGCATGTCGGCGCCGGCCGAGGCCTGGGCGGCGGGCGCGATGGCTGAGTGTGAGCGTGTGCAAGAGGTGGGCTGCTCTATGCCATGGGAAGAGGGATGAGGTGGGCAGAGCATCCAGATGCCACTCTGGATGCCACTTCTGGCTAGAGGCGAGAACACGTACCGGCAGCAAGGAGGACGGCGGCAGCGAGCATTATGGTTATCGTATCGTGGGGATAGCGCACACCCGTCGTCCCGTCGCAGGCTGCATAAGTACTCGTTCAGCAAAGGCTGCAGCGGAGGGAAGAGGCGCCACATCCGCCATCCTCGGCCAAGTCGGCCACCCAAACGACATGCCAAGACCCAAGCCCAAATATCGGCCGACGACCCATTATCTGATAAGCCGCGCTCCTCCCTCCCTGCGCCGCGCCAGGCCCCAACCCCCACCCGGCAGCCGCGGTCTCCAGCGTTGACCGTCCCGGGTCATTCTCTCGGGCCCGACTGTGGCGCGGCTGTTATTCATGCAAGGCAGAAGTGGCAGGTAGGGCACTCTGCCGGCCGGGCCTATGTTCATCAACGCATGCTTACCAGGGGCCTGGCCCTCACTCACCCTCGCCACTCTGATCTTAGTCGCTCGCTACGAATACGTCGCTCAGGTCCCCGAGACACCGAGACAGCCGACAGGACTGCTGCGCATGCCAAGTGTCTCTTCGTATGGCCGGCGTACGTAGACTCGACCGGCTTTTCTAGCGCGCTCCAGCGTACCTCGTGCATCGTAAGCTCGGCCCTGCTTCGTGGGCGGCTAATGCCCGGCCCCTTCAATTCCTTTTGCAAACAAGCCTCAGCACACATTACGCCTCCAGGAGCAGCTAGGCCCAATCATCTACCAGGCCCGGACAGTTCTCCGTTATCTCGCGCCGGTCGGCCGCACCATGAACGCGCCCCGACTTATATCTCGGCTCGTACTCGCCGCGCATGCCTCATTGGAAGTAATGCTGAAGAGTGTAAGTTGCATTCTACTGAAACAACAGTCTACGAGTGGGGTACTGGGTGCACGGTATGTGATGGATCGATGCAAAGGCCAAGACGCTGTCCTGTCCGTTTCTAGTTGTCGTCAAAGCGGGGGCGGCGCTCACGGTCGCCGCCAAACGTCCGGCGCGGGCGGTCGCCTCCGTCGCGGTCGCCAAACGTCCGGCGTAGGCGGTCGCCTCCGTCGCGGTCGCCAAACGTCCGGCGCGGGCGGTCGCCTCCCTCACGGTCGCCGCCGAATGACCGGCGTGGCCTGTCGCCTCCCTCACGGTCGCCGAATGTCCGGCGTGGCGGTCCGAGCGGTCACCGCCAAACGACCGCTGGCGGTCACCACCGAACGACGAGCGGCCCTCGCGGTCGCCGGAACGCATGCCAAAGGTGTTGCGAGGGCCGCCGGCTCCACCGAAGCCACCACGGCCACCTAGGAGAGGACTGCTTAGTGGAGAGACCAAGACGGCTCATCATGTTGGGCGAGACGTGGGGTGGCTCGGGGAGACCACCGGCACCAGTCGACCAGAGCTTGAGACCGTCGAAGATGTCGAAGGGGCGCGCTCCGACCATGTCGGACTTGCCGAGGTAGTAGCCGAGCAGGGACATGAAGACGTCCTCGACGGCAGCGGGGTCGAGAGCAGGGAGGAGGCGCTGGACCTTGTCGTCGATCTGGGCGAGCTTGGTCGCGGCGAACTCGTGGGACTCGGCCTTCTTCTGAACCTCGGCGGCGAACTCCTCGACAGACAGGTCGTTGAGGGGGAACTTGGCGAGCTGGTCCCTGAAGCCCTCCTCGAAGGGCTGGAGGATGATGTCGCCACGGCCACCAGTGCTGCCACCACGGCCGGTACGGCCAACACGGTGCACGTACTGCTCAGGCGACGAGGGGATACCAACCTGGATGACGCGGGTGACGCCGGGGTAGTCGACGCCACGGGCCGACACGTCGGAAGTCACGAGCACAGAGTCACCAGTGTCGCGGCGGAAGCGCTCCGAAGCGCGCGAGCGCTGGTTCTGGTTCAGACGCGAGTGGATCTCGTGAACACGGAGGTTGTTAGGAAGGGAAGAGGACATCTCGCGCAGCAGAGTGGCTGTAAGCATAGTCTGCTTGGTAGTCGGCAGGAAGACGATGATCTTCGAGTTCCTCTTGTGCTCGAGCTGGTCGTGGGCGATCAAGCGCACAAGGTGGGGGAGCTGGTCCTCGGCCGAGTTGAGGACGGTGACGTTCTGGGGGATGTGCATGTGGACGTTGGACTCGTTCTTGGGACACAGTCGATGAACGAGTGGTTCTTGTCGAGGAACTGGTGCGCAATCTTCTCAATGCGCGGCGACACGGTGGCCGAGAAGAGGAACGTCTGGCGCTTCTTCGGGAGGTGGTCGAGGATGAACTTGAGCGAGTCGCTGAAGCCCATGTCGAGGAGTGTGTCGGCCTCGTCGAGAACGAGGAGGTCGGTGGTGGCGATAGCCTCCTTGACGCCGGGCTCAGAGAGCAGGTCACAGAGACGGCCGGGGGTGGCGACGACGACGTCCTTGCGGCCGTGGCGGATGGACGACCAGTTCTTGAGCTGCTGCATGCGGCTCTCACCGCCGACAAGGAGCTGGACCTTGTTCTCCTTCTGCCAAGTGAGGAGCTTGAGCGCCTCGTTGGCAATCTGGGTGGCGAGCTCACGCGTAGGCGAGATGACGAGGGTACCAACGTGCGAGCGGGTCACATGGCGACGGATCTGGCCCTGCTCAGCCAGAGTAGGGACCTTGCCCTCCTTGTCGGGCTGAACCGCAAGGTTGTCGATCTGGTGCACGCGCGCCTCGATACCGGGAACGAGGAAGGCGATCGTCTTGCCGGTACCGGTCTTGGCCTTGACGAGAAGGTCCTCACGGCCACGCTTCTCGCGCTCCTCGCGAGCAGCGGTCTCCTCGGGCGTCTCCTTCTCAATGACCGACTGCTGGGTGCGGCCACCGGCCAACTCGGGCATGCGCGAGAGAGTGCGCTTCTGCACCTCGCTCATGGCGATCAGGTTGAATGGCTTGAACGTGAGCGCCTTGAGTAAGTCGCTGTCCATGCGGCCCTTGAGCGAGTGGAAGGGAACGAGGGCAGTAGTGTTGGCAGTGGCGGGCGACTCCTTGACCTTGGTCTTGACGTCCTCAGCCTTAGTGAGCTCGGGGGCGAAGAAGCCGTCGTCCTGCTCGCTCTTCTGCGCGGTCTCGCCCATGTCGTCGCTGAACAGCTCGTCCTGCCTCGAGCGAGACTTGCGGGGCGGCGCAGCCTCCTCGGTCACAGCAAAGAAGTCCTCCTCCTCCTTGAGCTTGGCCGCAGCCGAGTACGCCCTCAATGCAAGAGTCACTGTGGTCAGCGGACATGTTGGTACGGTGGCAATCTCACTGGAAGGGCGAGGAGCCGAGAAGACCGAGGACAGGACGGGGCGCGCGATGGCGCGCACCGCAAATGCGGGACGGGCCAGGAGAGCCGCAGCTCCTCTGGAGTTGCGAAGTGCCGTGCGAGGAAGCATGGCTTTTGGTGGTGGTAGAATGGATAAGGATGAGTTCGAGCCAAGTATTATCGCCTCGGAAGAGACTACCAACTTTCTCCCGCCCGGTGTCACTGTAGCCCTATGGCCTCGCAAAAATACAAAGCCGGCAGATTCCATCCTCCACCGTCGGAGGAAAATAAGGCACCCAGAGGTCACGTGAGAAAGTCGCATGGGTTACGCGTGGCCATTTAAAGGAGGGATCGAATAGACTATCCTAGGGGATATAGGAAGTGGACTGGGAAGTATGGCGGTGGACAAGGCACCGGTGCGGCTCCGGCCAGCCGGCCCGGACCGGCCCCCATCGCCCCGCGCCGTTCGCAGTCATCGATGTGCTTCTTTGCCTGTCAGTTATACATAGCATCCTCCTCCTCTCAGCACTCACTTGTTCCCCCAACAGCGTCTCGCGACTCATACCACCTTTGACCTCCCCACGTACCACCATAGCCATCATGTCCAAGGAGACTCCCATCAACGTCGGCCTCATGGGCACCGTGAGTAGACTTGCTTCAACCACGACCACGTCCAGACGCTGACAATAGGGCGAGTACACCACCGGTATCACCCCATCCGGCCAGTCCAAGTCGGACAAGAAGGTATGTAGCTTCAGTGCAACTTTGGCACCAGCTAACGCCAGATTGGTGTCGTTGGCATTACCATGTTCGACCTCCGTCGCCGCGGAAAGGTCGGAGAGTGAGTCGGCTATCACGGCTCGTGACCGTAGCTGACAGCAGCGTCGTCATGGCCGGCACCAACGGCGGCAAGTTCGGTGAGATCCGCGAGCACTTCCAGAAGAACATTGGCGACGTGTACAAGGGTCTCGACCTCACCTTCCGCGGCTTCCCCGAGGGCAACGTCCGCAACGCTGAGGCCTACAAGGAGGCTCTGCGTGCGCTTCCCAAGGGCTCGGCTGTCATCATCTTCACCCCGGACTCGACCCACTTCCCCATCGCCAGCGAGGCGCTCAACCTCGGCCACCACGTCATGGTCACCAAGCCCGCGACCCAGAAGCTCGAGGACCACCAGAAGCTCATCGACCTCGCCGAGGAGAAGGGGCTCGTCTGCTTCGTCGAGCACCACAAGCGCTTTGAGTGAGTCAGCTCCCAGTTTCTCGAATCTAGCTGACGGCCAGCCCTGCATACAACGACGCGCGTGCCCGCGCTCAGAAGCTTGGCGATTTCAACTTCTACCAGTCGTACATGTCGCAGCCCAAGTTCCAGCTCGAGACCTTCAAGAGCTGGGCCGGCATCGACTCGGACATCTCGTACTACCTCAACTCGCACCACATTGACGTAAGCTCATTCCCCTGGCAATAACTTACTCCAGATCCACTGCTGGATGGTCGAGGGCAAGTACCGCCCTGTCCGCGTGACCGCGTCGGGGACCAAGGGTATCGCCACGTCCATGGGCTGCGACCCCCGCACCGAGGACACCATCACCCTCCTCGTCGACTGGGTCAACATCAGCGACGAGAGCAAGCGCGGAACAGCAGTGTACACCGCCTCGTGGGCCGCACCCCTCAAGGCCGGCGTCCACTCGGAGCAGCGCTTCCACTACATGGCCTCGCAGGGTGAGGTGCGCGTCGACCAGGCGCACCGTGGCTACAGCATTGTCGAGGACGACATCGGCAAGCTCGACTACAACCCCTTCTACGTCAAGTACTCGCCGGACGAGAACGGCTACTTCGACGGACAGCGCGGCTACGGATACCTCTCGCTCGAGAAGTTCATCGACGCCGCGCGCTCGGTCAACGCTGGCGAGGCCAAGGCCGCCGACTTCGACGGCAAGGGGCTGCCGACCATCAAGGCGACTGTGCTGACCACCGCCATCCTCGAGGCGGGCCGCATCTCCCTCGACGAGAAGCGCAGTGTTGAGATCTCGGAGTGCGACGGCAGGTACAAGCTTAAGTAGTTGTAGTATATGCATAGGACGGGTTAGTTTGGCAGCGGCCCCACGAGATAGCAGAAGCTTGATACGTCACGTCGGGGTGTGGGGGGGCCTTATACGGGAGTGAAGCAAGATGCAATCGATAGGGACAGTTCCAGGCTCCGCGCCAAACTCCAGGCTACCCATGCTCGATAATCAAAACTGCGACATTCCATGCACAATGCTCTACGCGATCTACTGGTCCTCGGCGTCGTACTGCTCGTTCTTCTTGATGAACACGAATCCCTCGAGTACAGAGGAGTACGGGAAGAACTCGTTCGTGCCCAGCTCTGCGCGCTCCGTAGTTCCCACACGCACGGGCGTCTGGTGCGTCTGGAAGCCCGAGATGCCCGAGCGCGTACCCGCCAAACCGACAGTGTTGACGGCCTGGCCCACGCGCACGGTAACAGCCTTCTCCTCGGTGTTCTCGTCGAGCGTGATGAGGAACTGGGGGAACATGGCGAGCGCGATCCAGAACAGCTGCCAGTGCTGGTTGCCGAGCACGAACTTGCGCGCGTCCGTGAAGGAGACGAGGATGGCGAGGATACCGGCGACGGCGTTGCCAGACAGGATCTGGCGGTCGTGGAAGAAGGGGTTGATGCCGATAGTGCCCTTGCCCATGTGGACAAAGCCCTGCGCCACACGCACCATGAAGAGGCAGTCGGGCTCCTTGGCGTAGTATGTTGCGAGGCCACGGAGCATCTGTGCGAGACGGGCGTTGTTGGTGCCGGCACCGACAAGGCCCATAGCGAGGATGGCGTTCACGGCCACGTCGAGGTCCGAGTCGTGCGAGTACTTGGACAATGTGTCCAAGATCGTCAACTGGGGGTTCGAGGCCGAGATGAGACCAAGTGCCAAGGGCACGGCCTTGCGGATCACGGGGTCGCCGTAAGTCATCAGGTGCTGGAACTGGCGCAGTGCCATCTCAGCACCGACATCCTCGCCCATAGCCACAAGCGCAATACCGATGACAGCCATAGCCTGATGCCTCATGTCCTTCTTGGGTGGTGTCTCCGGCTCCGCTGCAGTCTCCGACTCGGCAGCCGCGGCAGCAGTGCCGGGTGTTGGCAATGGTGCTGCTGGTCCTGATCGCTCCATGTCGACATCACCGCCCACGGCTGCGTCACCGACGCTCTCCGGCGACTCGCCCTCCGTCTCAGCCTTGGGCTTCTCGGTCGGCGCCTCAGCACAGGTGTGGAGCATAGATTGGATCTTGAGCACGTTGCCGGTCGCCGCATAGGCGCAGACCTCGACGAGGATCTCCGCCGACCGGGCGATAGGGTGCTCAATGACCTTGAGTGTCTCGAGGGTAGCGTCGGCAGCGTCCTGGCGGCCGAGGAAGATGAGACCAAGAGCCAGGCCGAAGAAGATGGCCCACTCAGAGTCGAGCTGCGAGTCCTCGCGCTCCATCAAAGTCTGGAGGATGGTGCTGGCAACATCGCCGTTTCCTGATCCGACGTAGACGAACGCCATGGCGAGGGCAGCGTTGGCGGCGACATCAATGGACGAGCTCTCGTCGGCGACGTAGGGGACGAAGCGCTCAACCAAGTAATGCCTCTCTGACCCAGCGTAGGCCATGCCGAGACCGTTGATCGCAGCGATCTTGATGAGCGAGCTTGGGTTGTCGACGTGCTCCTCGAGAAGGGCCCATGCCATGTCGGGCTGGGTGCGGATGTTGGAGTAGAGAATACCAATGGCAAGGAAAGCACCCGCCTTGATGTCCTCCTCCGGCGAATACGTGTACTTGTCGATGTGGTCGATACCACCTTCGTGGTCCCAGAGCAGGACATGCCGACACTTGCTGCTGCTGAGAGCATGCCGCGGTCCTTCTGCTTGTAGATGAACGACTGGCCCTCGGGAGCGTTCACGATCATCTTCTCGTTTCCGAAGCCGGCGTTGACAAAGGCGTTGACGAACACAGAGGCAAGGTTGTCGCGGGCAGAAGCGTAGTGGGTGGTCTCGAGATGTGTCTTGTAGATGTCCTCGGGAGTCTTGGGCTCCTCAACAGCAACCGCCTTGCCGAAGTTGCGGAAGTGGGACGACAGGTTGTTGTTGCCCAGGCATTCAGCGAGCTCGGTGCTGAGCTCGGGAGGAGGCGGTCCCCACTCGTCGCCCTCATCGCTCTCGGGCTCCATGGTGTCCGGCGTGTGGACCCAGTGGATGGGAATGTTGGCGCGGGCAATGAGGAACGCGAGCTGCTTCTTCATCACCGGGTTGACAGGCGCCTCGAAGTACTTGCGGATCAGCTTGCGGTCGTGGAGACGGATGGCAAGGGCAAGAGCTTCGGGGAGACGGTCGTGTTTGGCGTAGATAGCCGCGGCGGTGCGGAGGAAAGCCTCGTCATCTGGAGGAACGAGCAAAGGGACGGTCTGGACCATGTACTGGCACACGCGGGGTAGGTCTTGTCGTCGACCTTGTCCTCGAGGACGGGGTGCACTCGAGCTCGAGGCAGAGGTCGACCGCGTCGACCTCAGCGTTGTGCTTGAGGAAGAAGTCGACAAGCTCGAGACCCAGTCCACGCAGCTGCTCAACGTGTAGTCGCGCTTTGGCTTGTCGTCCTCCTTCTCGCCGTTGGTCTCGCCGTTCGCCTCGACGCTCCCCTCGATGAGCTTGACGTACTCCTCACCGAGCTCCGCCGCCAGTGGCGGACGTACTCGTGGCCCCATGTCCGGTCCCTCCTCGGACCCAGAGATGAGGCGGTAGTAGAGGGTGTCGCGACGTCCGGTGTCCGAGTACGTCATCGCGAGCACAGAAAGGATGGACGCAAGCAAGGCGCGCTCCTCCTTGAGCTCGGGGGCCCAGTTCTCGCGCAGCTTGCCCATGTCGTCGTAGTGTGGTCGGAGGAACTTAAGGGCTTGGGAACACTTGTCATCGAGAGGTCGAGGTGCGGATGAGAGTCCGAAGGGATTCCAAAGCGGGGAGGTAGAGCGCGGTGTCGGGCTCCTGCTTGTCAGCACGGTACCCTGGACCAAATGCGCCTGCCAAAGAACTCACCTTGAGACGCTCGACAAGCATCTCGAGCTCAGCCTTGAGCTGCAGTCCTCCTCGGACTGAGTACGTCAGCGTCATTGTCTCACAACAAGAGCTGCCAAGGCGGCCGCCGCGCCTCGACAGCAGCTTCACAACGTACAATCTCAGGCTCGTCCTTGTCATCAGATGGCTCCTTTCCCTTGTCGTTCTTGGGCTTGAGGTCCTCCTCCTTCTCCGGGTCCTTGGACTTGACCATGAAGTCACGGAGTTGGGGTCGTTTTCCTCCGCCATTGTCGCTGTGTATGTGGTGTGGGCGGTGCCGAGAGGCGACGAATTTGCGGGGTGGCGATTTCAAAGCTTCGCGGTCGAAAGCTTCTGTCTCCTCGTCTCACAGAGGCGGGGTGTAGATGGGTAGGCGATGAGGGAGATGAAGTTGACAGCGAGCAACAGATGATTCTCGACTACTCGTGTTCCCCTGGTTCAGCTAGGATTGAATGATGACGGACGCGCGTCGACATCAGACCATGCGACGACCACGTGGTGGAATTCCGGACTTTGGCTTGTGGCACCCAGCGGGTGGCTTCACCCGCTTGCAGTGGCCACCCCCGGTGACGCATCTGAAGTAGGCCGAGCCGACTGCTGATCAATCCTCGCACTTGTCCATCGGTCACTAGCGAGTGAATGGAAGTGCCCGCGCTCGCTGGCGCGTTAGAAACTGAGCAGGGTAGCGCACGCCCGGCGCTTGAGAAATGGTGGCCTCGCGTCCCCCCGCGAGTAGGAAGTTGGGTTCTCCCAGTCCAGCAGCTGCAGACGTGGGTCAGGCAAGGCTGGTCTGTGCTGGTTGAGTATTGCAGTCCGGTGTGTCGGCTGCTTGCAACCCCCGAGTGTGTCTCGAGATTGGTTGCCGCGCTAGCTGGGCGCGTTAGAAGACCATAAGCGTGCGCTCTCAGTCCAGATCTGCCGGTCCGTGTGTCGGACGGCAGGCAGATGGTCTGCACTGAGAGGACGCTCGAGCTTGCTCGAGCCGGCCGAGGCGAGGACGTCGACGCAATGGGCGAGTGACGGACGAACGACACGGAATACAAGAACCTGTATGATCGACGTTGGCGAGGACGACGGGGCAGCGTAATGGACAGCTCCAGCGCGACTGCCGCAGACCGCCGGGCCTGCGATATCCTGGCAGTTGGTGCTGGAGCACATGCTTGCGGTGTGTGCAGGCGTGCGGCACCACGGTGGCCGACGTGCGACGCGATGGAACGACAGCGAGCGATGAGTGCGATGCTTCGCGAATGACGAGCGGACGTCTCGGAAAGCAGTTGGAAGACGGGATGTCTTGGCAGCTGGTGCGGCGTCTGAGCGACGACGGAGCGATGACGGATCGAGTGAGAACTGCGATGGAACGGACGTCGTACGAACGATCGAACGGGCGAGCGACAGTGCAGGTCGGCGCGAGAGACGAGCGGAAACTGCGCTCCTTGGCCAGCAGTTGCCAGTGAGATCTTGGCAACTGGCTGCGCTGGAGACGATATCCTGAGCCATCGTGCGGTGGTCGACCGAGGTACGAGTGAGCGCGCGAAGCGAGCGGAGAACCGGACGGCACAGCGCGGTGCAAGAGCGAGCCGAGGGCAGCTGAGCGCGGTGAGCGCGGTAGAGTTGTGGTACGCGATGACGCCGGAGCGCGGTCGAGTGGGCCGATGTGGCAGCTGATAGCGTGCCGAAGGTAGCTGGGCGCGTAGCACGAGCCGAGGTGGTCAGCGCAGTACTAGTAGCTCCGATGTATGAACCGGCAGGCGCTCAATGAAGTTGTACAGACCTTGCATTCCGTGAGCACAATGCGGAGAACAGAGACGGCCGCGTAAATGCTTAAGCATTCCGCAAGTCATACACCGGTACCGAGACCCGTCGACTCGGTCGTCATGATGCCGGGTACTTAGACGCCTGAAATGCGCCCTACTAATTTCACGACATCTCTTCCTCTCATTACAGGCTCCACGATGGCAGCCGCTATAGAGCATAGAAAACCACAACAGCGATGTCAAGATCAACCGCCCGCCACAAAAGCAGGTCGCTGGATCCGACTCGCAACGCGTCAAGACATGATCCACCTCAAGCAGATCGAGGACGCCGCGGACCAGCTGTTCATCGACGCCTTCGCCCCTGATCACTGGCACCAAGCTAGCGGGCCAGAGGAGCGTATGGCGCATGGCGGCTGGGTCCTCGTCGTCAGTGAGGGCGACGACGACTCCAAGGGCCACGACAGCGAGAAAGAACCCACGGCCCCAGTTGGCTTCGTGCACGTCCTCGACCCATCCGATTATGCGCCGGACCAGTCCACCGCCCTCCCCGACTCAACCGCACATCGCGCAAACTCTACATCACGGGTCGCGCACATCGAAGCTTTGGCTGTGCACCCTGCCGCTTCGAGGCGGGGACACGGTCGCGCACTTGTGGAGGCCGCGATGGACGAGGCGAGGGCCCGGGGGTACAGGGCGATGACGCTGAGGACTTATGCCGAGGTGCCGTGGAACGGGCCGTTCTACGCTTCGTGCGGCTTCCGCGAGGTCAGTGTAGAGGAGGTGGGAGGGGGAGGGGCGTTCTATCGGGCCTGTGTTGAGAAGGAGGAGGGAATGGGATTGATGAAGTATGGGCGACGGGTGCTCATGCTCGCCGAGTTGTAGAGTCGTAGACGAGAGACTGGGCATTGAGGTAGTATGAACATCTGAAGACTGGTCACATCGAATCGCTTAGCCTGATAGTATATACAACTTGCTCCCCTCCGCTGTGAGGGCCTTCAGTACTACTCCGCATACTCGATCACTGGGCCAGCCTCCACCTCGACGTCGCTGGCGAACTGTCTCCCGTCCCTCCTCGACCCACAGGACTTCAACGTCACCACACCCGCGCCTAGAGGTCGTGCTTGTACTGCACAAAGTCCGTCTTGTTCGCGACCTTGGTGTACAGCAGCTGCGCGCGGTGGTTGAAGTGCTGCGTGTGCCAGTACACGCTCTTGATGCCGTTCTTCTTCGAGTCATCGTACACGAACTCGATAAGCTTGCGCCCCGTGCCCGCATTCCGCTGCTCCTCGTCACTCCACAGGTCGTGGAGGTAGACAATGTCCTCCATCGTGCCGGTGTACATGTGCGGCAGCCAGGTGACGAAGCCGACGACGTTGGAGCCCTCGGGCTTGGAGTCGTCGACCGCGACCGCGCAGTAGAGGCGCACGGAGGGGTCGAGGAAGCGGCGCCACTGCTCCTCGGTGACGTCGGCGGGGATCGTGCGCTTGTAGAAGACGTTGTACTTCTCCCACCGGTCTTTGAACTGCTGCTTGTCGGCCTCCTTGGCGAAGCGGACGGAAACGGTCATCGCGGGTGGGGCAAGTCGAGGTGGCAAGGTAGGGAGGTGAGGATGAGGTTGAGGGGTCGTGTGAGGCTTGATGCGGAGAGTGGGTCGCGCGTGCGCGGTAATAGAATGATAGTTGGTGGAGGGGACGGCAACAGACCAGGAAGCGGATGTCTTATGAAGCAACACGGCTCTCAGCACATCTGATTGCCCACTTGCGTCGTTGTGGACTGAGCGACACGCGCTTGGCTAAACGGATCTCGCACTATCACCTATTACTGGTTCAACCCAAGATTATCCGTCGTTGATCCCCGAGAAACGTCATGGCATTCCGCATTCCATATCGCTAATCTCGCCAATTCCTACTCCCAACCGGCCGAGTGGGCGGTCATCCACACCACCAGTCACGATACCAGTATGAGTCGATTATCAATGCATATTGTCCTCCACTTCCCAAGGGAAACCTAGACCTCTATTTGTCACGCGTTGACGGGGACGGGGGCGGGAACAGAGATGCTGACAGAGCATTCTCCGTCTTGCACTCGACTCGAGCCTCCACATCGCGGTTGTCCACCTCGCTCCCGTCCTCGCTTAACCTCGCACCTATCCCTTACTACGCGCGACGGTATCGCTGCTTACCGCTTCCCCTCCCGCGACTCACTCAGCGCACGCGCCTCCAATGCCTGCCACCATGGCACGGCACGCGCGTACACCTCGGACCCAGCCGTAGGCGTAGCAGCGGCGCTCTCGCCGTTCTCATCCGGCGCCCCCGGAGCCGAAAGAGCGGCGGGAGGCAGCGACTTGCGCAGGCGCCCGTGGCACTCGGCAACAAAGTCGTCGAATCCGACATTCGCCTTGCCCTCCCCGGCCTGCTTGGCCTGTGCGCGCGTCCATCCCCACGCGGCCTTGTACGCCACACCCACGGAGCACGCGTTCGAGTTGGCGTCGCCCCACTTGTTGGCGTCGGCATCGTACTCGACACTCTTGGAGACGGGGCAGCCGAGCGCGTCGGCCATGATGTTGAGGATGGACTGGTTCTTGGCCGCGCCGCCGGCCGCGTAGACCTTCGCCAGACGAGTGGACGAGGCTGCCTCGGAGTCGGTAAGAATTGCTGTAGAGCGCGAAGCGTAGTTAAGCATCTGAGACTCGAGGATCGCAAGGGCCTCGGCCCCCACGTCCGAGAATGCCTCGACGCGCTTGGCAGTCTTGGGGTCTGTGCCCTCGTACTTGAACACTCCTTCGGCGCCATCAGGCTGCAGTTAGCGAGAAGATGTTGCCGTAGGGGACTTACGATGATGTCTGGGAGCAGCCACCAGAACGCGGTGCAGTCCAGAGTGTCCTCAGGAGACTTTGGCCGGAGGCGCTCGACGGCCTCGTTGAATGCCTCCCACGACTTGTTGAAGTACTGGTCGCGGACGTGCTCGCGCGCAAGCGAACCGTCTGTTGTCAGCTGACTTTTCCCCACATAGCAGACTCACTCTTGTAGACAAGCATGTTAAAGTACCGCAGGGACTCGGACTGGGCCCTCTCACCATCCTGTGATGATGGCGGCGCGATCATCGCGGGGTGGAAGAACGCGTGGAACTCGGGGTGGGGGTTGTATGCAGCCGTGGAGACGAGCACGACGTCGCTTGTGCCGAGCGACACCATGCCCTCCTTCTCCTTCAGCACGAGGCTGAGGAACGTCGCCGGGTTGTCGCCGGTACCGGGGACAACCACACATTCGGGCGAGAAGCCATACCGCTCGACGAACCACTTGCCAATGTTTCCGACGACACGGCCACCGTCCGTCTCGACAGTGCCAAGCTTGCGCGCCAGCTCGCCGCCCTCGCCCGGCGCGACGATCTCGAGCACCTTCTCGCTCCACCCGCGAGTGGGCGAGCTCATGTCCCACAAGTTCATGCCGCACGCGTCCGACTCGTCGATGCCCTTGACCTCGCCGTCCGCGCAGAGGAGAGTAGTGACGAACGACGAGACGAGAGAGATACGGTCCGTCGCGGCGTACGCATCGGGGAAGAGGCGGCGGAAACGCATAATCTGCGACGCGGTGAAGCGAGTGTGCGCCTTGGAGCCCGTGATCTTCGCGAGAGCCTCGGCACCGCCAACACCCGCCTCGAGAGCCTCACACTCGGGCACAGTCGACGAGTCCTGCCAGTTGGGGATGATGGCGCGGGAGAAAGCATCTTTCATCTGCGCAGCCATGGGCTTGGAAGCGTCCAACGAGGCAAGGAGACGCGACGCATCCTTGGACCAGTACACCGAGGCGTGTTGCTGCCGTCAGCTTACCTTCCTTCATCAGGCTTACCTGTCCAGCTGCAGAGACTGCGCGGATGCGCTCGACGGGCCACTTGGCAGCCTTGATGCGCTCAAGCAGGAGGTCAAGGGCCTCTACAGGCTGCATAACGGGCGAGAACACCTCGCCGCTGCCCTCGGGACCATGCAGGACACCGCCCTTGGTCGAAAAGTGAGACAGGTCCTTGTCGAAGCGGACCTCCACCTCCGAGAGGACGTGCAGGTCATTGTTGAGAAGAGACGCCTTGAGCGCCTGCGTCGAGCTGTCGAGGCCGAGGAAGAGCGCGTCGGTCATGTTATCGTCGCGAGCGTGATGAGCGCAAAGAGAAAGTTGCAAGCTGCATTAGTTGGCTGGCGAAGGATGGCGAGCATCGGGTGTTGTATGGGAGACGAGACTTCCGGCCCGGCGGCTGTTGATCAGTTGCCCGGTAATCCACCGAGATTGCTCCGGCTGTCAATAGGCTATCGGTTGGGCGGACCTGGCCGATCGCGATCTCAAGGTGAAGTTGATCTTCGAACATCGATTTCTTTGCTCTTCTGTCACTGTTGCTGTGTGGTTCGTCGTCGTTGGATGCGGGGGAGCTACAAGTAATCCCTCGTACGGAAGCGGCGAGGGGATCGGTGGCAACAGTCACAGCCGCTGTTCCACATCGTGCCCAGCGCGACGCGCTTTGGTCGACGTCACCGTCGCCGAACGCCACCCCGTACGCACTCCACGCAATTTGGCCTCCTTCCACCACTTCCACTCGCACCCGCCGTCGTACCAAAGCCACGGCGCGACGGTATGCTGTTGCAAGGTTGATTGGATGAATGACTTGCTCGAACCAGCTGTTTCATCACCCTGTCTCAAAGGTGGAGGTTGACCACCTTAGGTTGAGGGAGGTTGACGGGACTAAGAGGGGGGGCTTGACCTCAAAGGGAAAGTGTAGTACTACCCATCCCATCGTCGTCCTCGTCACATTCCTCCAATCTTCTGACTTCTCTCTCTTCATCATATCTACCTCCTTTCTCGGCATACATCCTCCCCACTTCATCAAGACGTTGGCCCATTCAGAACCCACAGCTGGACCGACATGGCGAAGCCCACCAAGCGACGCCGTATCACCCGATCGGCAGTTGCCACTGCGCCTGCGCCAGTCGTCGCACCTCCTTCGTCCGTGGCCTCCTCATTGTCCCCAGCTCCACCTTCACCCACGCCAGAACCAGACGCCAACAGCTCCGATACATCTGCCTTCATCGAGTACCTCAAAGCGCAAGGCTTTGCGTCAACGCTCGCCGCGCTCAACGCCGATCTCGCCAATGCCGCACAGAGACGCCGCACAACGACGAACCTCTCCGCGTCCAATCTTATCTGGGCCAATGAAGACACGGCGTCCGAGGTGTGCTCCCTCCTGGGCATGTCCGACCTGCGCTCTTGCCTAACTGTTTCAAAGGCATTCTACCGTGCCGCAGTACCCATCCTGTACCGCCGCCTGCCTGTGCGCCACCGGAACTGTCACTGCGCCCCTCCTCCCGATCGAGATTTAGACCTTGTCGCGCGGTACACAACAGCTGTCGAGCTATTCTCACATCACCACGTGCAGCACTATCTCAAGCCTCTCCAGATTCCACGGCTCCGGACGACGATCATCAACTACGACGCCGACTCCAAGTCGGAGATGACGCAGGGCAAGGGGTCGTCACTGTTCGTCTGTCGTCACTGCCCGGGGAAGCCGCCGAAGGCTGACCGCCTTGTCGTCCGCCCAATCGCCGGCCTCTTCAAGGGCAAGAAGCCAGCGACGGTCATCGTGGTGCCTACCGAGGTAACAGGGGCATCAGGATATCTTCATTCTCACCAGACGGTTGCGCCAGAGACAATCATCCATGTGGCGCGCATGACCAGCCAGACCAAGTACACGCGGTCTTTCTGGATGCAGCCCCGGCCACCTGTCGAGACTCCTGAGCGCAAGATCACGTTCATCCTGCTACCGATTATGTGGGACGTGAGTATCGCACCTGTGATCTTGGCTGACAGCAGCACGGGCCAGTGTCGAATCGCCGTCCACCTTGGGGCGAGGCGCGCAGCATCGGCAACCTCGGCTCGTCTCTTATCGAGGCTATGGCCGAGTACTCTCTCCACTTTGGCGACCACAGGATCGAGATTGTCGGCCTCGAGGACGCTAATCCGTTCGCCATGCCAGACCACTGGGCTGCGCGTACGGAACGGCGCGAGATATTCGAGAAGGCTTTCCGTGCCAAGCTCGAGACCCTCGTAGCCTCGAATTTCCGATATGGCAAGTGGAGCGACGAGCAGCGCGACTGGCGGCGCGAGACCATCACTCTTGTCACATTCACCGACTACCTCAAGAGCGGGGAGTGGGGCGAGGAGATGGATTGGCAGCTCGTTGGGCGGTGGCTCAACACGTACGAGCTGCGGGAGCAGGGCATGTTGGGGACATTGGCACGGAAGCCGCCCAAGCAGGTTAACAAAAGCAAGAAGCGGGCTCGGAAGTTGAAGCGCAAGCGGACTGACGACGGGTCGGACAGCGAGGGCGGCGACGATAGCGCCGATTCGGACTATGTAGCGTAGGCCAGTGTTAGACCTGGACACTGCACTCACCTTACCACTCCTTCATATACACGTCTAACATGGACGTTGTTAGCATTGGTCTTTGTGCAATAATCCTAAACACCATTTGTACTTAATCGCATGTAGATGTACCGTTTACGCGCTGAACTCGGACTAGATCGAGCTGAAAACAAGATGCATAGCGAGGCAGGCCAGCCGCGACGCGATAGAGATATGAAGATGAAAGTTCGATGAGGACGCGTAACGGCAAGTCGAGCACAGCCCAACTAGACGCAAATGAGTGCGTCGTTGGAGTCGAAAAGGCAGGAGCTTGGACACGTCGTGATCGTCTCCCAACCAAGCTCGTTCCAAGTGACATAGTTACAGATCTTGAGCGTGCGCCCATCACACATCCACTCGCCGAAGTCGCACGACACGTCCTCTTCGGGGCACGACTCGCTCTCCTCGGGGGTCACGATCCACGAGCCCCCAATCGAGCCGGCCGAGGTGGTGGCGGGGGCGGAGGCAGTAGAGGAGGGGGTGGCGGACGAAGTAGTGGTGCGGGCGGTGGAAACGGTGGAGAGGCGCGACGGACCGGCGGACGTGCGTGTGGAAGACTTCGACGTCGAGGTCGAGGAGGCAGAGGTCTCCGCCGAGGACGCGGCTGTCGTCGCTTCAGTCGTCGAGCTGGTGGTGGATGCCTTGGAAGACGTCTTAGAGGAGGTGGTAGCCTTGTTCGTCGCCTGCGAGGTAGTGGACGCCGTCGTCGCCTGCGACGTCGCCGCCACACTGCCGCCGCCCGGCTTGCCCGACGGGCTCACGTTCCGGTCGAGGATCTTGACGGTCAAGCCCGTCGGGTTGTCGCCGCCACACGTGCCGCCCTTGATGGCGACGAACGCCTTGGCCGACACATCGATGATGCCGTCCGCGGAGCATGCGCCGCAGTTGTCGTACACGACGAACGGGCCTTCGTCGAGCACGACCTCGTTGCCGTCCGCATCCCAGATTTGGACTCTGGCGTAAGCCTTCTCCCCGCCTTCCAAGCCACACCACCACACCGTGGCCAGGTGGGGGCTGGACTCGACTCACTCCTTGCCGCACCAGTACTCGGGACCCTTGCCGTACATGTTCAGGTCCATGGCGACGATGCGGTTCGAGCCGAGCGAGTTGAGCGTGTACCGCGTGTCCCCGCTGTCCTGGCATGCCGTGTAGCCGCCGTTGATCCCGTTCTGCCACCCGGGCGCGACGGGGCCGCCGTTGGCATGCAGGCACTGCTCGGTGTTGGCCAGGTCGTAGTAGCTGCGGTTCAGTGCCGTCCGGGGGTCGCCGCATTCCAGTACGTGCTCGCTTCAGATAGCGTACTCACAGTGTCGCCTTGGCGGATGTGGTTTCGTAGATGACCTCCTGGGCCATCGCGAGGGCGGGGAGGAGGGCGAAGAAGAGAGAGTTCATGGTAGATGAGAGTCGATGCGAGATATGATGATAGATGCCGTGTGATGGATGATGGATGCTAATGAGTGGAAAGCCCGGCGAGCCAGTCGTCGGGAGCCTTGAACGAGTGTGAAGACAGCACCAGCTGAGATGGGGAGAGAGAGTGAGGTGAAGGAGGGTGAGATATATGCGAGAGAGTCGCGATGAGGACGAGGTGAGCAAGAGTTCAGAGGGGTTCGCAGAGTAATGATCGTGAATGGAGTGTCAGATATGAGTAGTGATCGGAGGAGTGAGCGTTCGAAACCATTCACAGAGCGTTTCACCGACGCTCAGTCGCCACGTACAATCGATCACAGCGCAGCCAGCCCGTACGTTGGGATATCGCGGATGAGGAAGAGGGCGAAGGTGAGATGGACGAGCTGCAGAGCGCCACCGATTCGCCAACCGGGCCGGGGCGACACTCGAACGCGTGCACGAGACTGCTCAGGGACAGTGCGTCGCCCGACGGAGGCATGGAATGTGCGTTTCATGTCGACAAAGCACTCGTCAGCGACCTCCCCCACTCTGTCCACCCAATTGCAAGAGATCGAATACTGCCCCACTGCATTCACCGCGAAACGCTACCTCCTCCATGTCGCCCTCGTCGTCTACCACCCCGAGAAATCGCCAAAGCCTCCCGGCTTGCGCTTCTTCTTCTCGATGCCGAATTCGAGCGGCGCCGTCGCCGGGGCCTTGGGCTTCGCTTGCGCGACGTACTTCCCAACACCGTCATCCTCGAGTTTGCGTTTCCGCGCATCGCGCACTTCCTTGCTCTCGCCCTTGGCGCCGAGGTCGGTGCCGAGCCACGTCGTGCGGTCCTTCTCGCGCTTCTCCCTGGCCAGCGCGCGTTTCCTTTGTGCCTCCTCGCTCTGATCTTGCCTCGCCACCTTGGCCGCTAAGCGCTTGCGGTACTCCTCGAAAGGATCTTGGAGGACAGTGATGGACTCGATGGTGATCGCCTTGGTTGGTGTGTCACCGCCTGGTCGGACGGGGATGCGCTCGATCCGGTTCAGGACGTCCCCCCCGACCAGCTTGCCGAACACGGTGTGCTTGTTGTTCAAGTGGGCGTTTCGCGGAAAGTGATGAAGAACTGTGACGTGTTGGAGGACGGCCCGCTGTTCGCCATCGAGAGCACACCGCGAGCGTCGTGCTTATACGCCCCTTCTCGGCATACTCGTCTCGGAAGGGCTCGCCCCAGAACGACTTGCCTCCTCGTCCTGTTCCTGTCGGGTCACCTCCTTGGATCTGGGGTCAGCTACGTCTCATCAAGTCAGCTGCACTTACCATGAAGCCAGGGATCAAGCGGTGGAAGGACACGCCGTCGTAGTACCCCTGCTTTGCCAGTTGCACAAAGTTGTACACCGTCTTCGGCGCACGATCTCCGTGCAGCTCAACATTGAGCCCACCGAAGTTGGTCATGATAGTTGCGTATGCCTTCGACTTTAACCTGTCCTTCTCCTTCGTCGGCTTCATCAACTCCTCAAACATGACTGCGGGTCAGCACAGGGTGGCTATTGCCCACTCACGCTCCTCCTCGTCGTACATGGCCCGCTCGTTCTTGACTTCGGGAACGAGTGTTGTGCTTGTGAATGATGCAGCCGTTCGTCCAGTTGAGAAGTTGCTAGAGTTATCTGTGGGTCAGCCAGTCGTTGATGAGGGAAAGGCTCACATGCTAATTGCTCCTTCTTCGCCTTAGCCACGACGCCCTCCTTCGGCTTCTCCTCCTTCTCTGAAGGTGCCGGAGACGGCGAGGGGTTCTCAGATCGTGTCTACGCGTTAGCAATGACCACTCGAAGCAATGGCAACGAACCTTCTCGGCAAGCATCTTGAGCACCTTGCTTGCGCCTCCCGCCGCGTCGACGTTGATGCCCTTGAGTGGGTCAGACATGTCCTCCTCTGTTTGTCAGCTGCAGCTTCAAAGGTTACCAAGCTCACCAGAGACTGTCTTAGCGTTCTTGACATAATCGAAGTCACGGGCATCGCGTGCCTTCATGTTCGCCGGGTCCTGGATCGTGATAATGTCGCTGCGCTTGAAGGGCTCGTCGCTGACAAGGTCGCGCCACGTCTTAGGCTTGATGGCCAGCAGCTGCAGAGAGGCCATGTCGAACACGTTGCCCTGATGTTAGCTTGAAACTCAGCCGAACAAACAGGGTCTCCTGCCCAGTTCGTTGGGTGGCAAATCGCACTCACGGTAGTCTTGATGAAGACGATGTGGACGTGGTTCGAGAACACCTTGAACGTGATAGGGTCGTGGTAGTTACCCTCGGCGTTCTTGAAGAAGTTGAGCTTGACGAGCTGCGACGTCTCGAGCGGCTTGCCCGTCACGGGGTCTGCTGTTAGCTACAAGAAGACCGGCAGCTACGCACTCGTCTTGAACTTGCGAACGTAGGGCAACGATGTTGAGCAGGTCAAACACGTCCGCCCTCCTCTCCTCCCCAGGCTGGGTGTCCTGGATCACAGCGACGGGGTTCTTGAACGGCTGCAGCGACAGTGCGCAGCAGTCGCTGCCATCAGCTACGGACAGTGATCAGCTGAACTCACAAGGGCAGCGCATCATCTCCCTCCGTCCCGACTCCTGAGCCTTACCGCTGCTGGACGCTGTATGCGCTCCAGCCGCGTGCTCCGAGTACGTGACGTACATCTTGTCCGAGTTGTTGCCCATGGTCGCTAGTCACCGCGTCGGTGGAGGATACGATGCAAAAGATCAACATTAGATCGGGGCCCACAACTTAACGCCGGATGTCGGTGGGTGGCAGCTTTCCCACGGTGGCTGAGGGCCACGTGGGATCATTTCGGTGACGCGGTGGCCGCAATCGACCTCCACCTCGAACGCGTCGACTGCGGCTGGCCGACCGACTTCTCATCCGCAGCTACATCGCAACCACCAACTCTTGCTCACAGCGCAACAGCCCGTTCGAGCAGTCAAGATGACGGAAGAACTCAGCGCCGAGGTGCTGATCAACTACGCCATCCTCGGGGGCTACTTTGCCATCATCTTTGCCTGCTTTGGTTGTGTCTTTGCTTCGATCCTCTCGCTGCGGCCAAGTAAGGAGACAGTGCTGAGCGGTCGGCCCTTCGTCTTCCTCCGGACGGCTGTCGGAGGTCTGATATGCACATGGTATTGTGAGTTTCTCTCCTATGGTCCTCAAGACAGCTCTATCCGAGACCGGCATTGCGCCGTGCAGGTCACGCACTTTGACAGACTGATGTGCTGACAGACAGTCATGATCCAGTTCATGAAGGTACGCACGTATGACCTTACAGGGATGCCCGAGGGTTTGAGCTGACAGCAGTGGTCGTACGAGTCGTACACCTCTGTACGCCCTGGATCGACTATGGGCGACTGGCTCGTCAACACCTCTCTGTTTGCGCAGGCGTGGCGAGCAGTATGCGTCGGCGCACCCAACTGGTGGTGGAGTAGCTGGATTTGCACCGCCGCCATCTTCTTCACGGCCATCATCTGGTCAGAAAGTGAGCTGGAAACTTCCCTTCGTAGCTAACCACAGCGTTCCGGCGAGGCATCAAGTACCCCGTGGTCTACATGATTCTCGGCCAGCTCGTCGCCATCTCCGTCGCCATAGCGCTCTTCCTGACCGCCGTCTACCTGCATCCACCCATCCCTAATCGGAAGCCGCAGGCGCCTCTTATGCTGTGCTTCCTTCTCATTGCGGCGCAGGTCGCCATGTTCATCCTCCCGAGCTCGCCGACCAGCCCGCCTTCGTCCATGTGCTGGGATTCATCCACGCCGCGGTCGTCATTCCCCTCTTCTTCATCCCTAACAATGGGAAGAATGCTTCTGGGTCGCTTCCATTTGGCGGCCTCTTCGCGCTCCTCACGGTTCTCGCGGCGATCATTCACACGTTCAATACTGTCCGTGTGCTCGACATGCTGCCGGCTGTTAAGTGGCTCCCCTCCTTCCTCGGCAAGATTGTCCTCAGTCATCCAGCCCAGGCATCTGTGTCTCTCGATGTCGTGTGGGTTGCGATCATCCTCTTCGCCTGGTGGATCGTCAAGGGATCGGTTACTACAATAGTCGCCAAGCTCGCCGTATTGGCTGGAGTTGGCGCCGTCGTCGCGGCGCGGCACTTTGGAGTCAACTGGTACCTTATCGCCAGCTTCTTGCCCATCCTCGCTCTTCTCGGCATTGCTGGAGCAGCTTATGGCCTCTCAACCATACGGTCACGCAACGAGGAGAAGAGGGCTGCCCTTCTGGACAAGATGGGCATCAAGGAAAGTGGTGTCATTCCTGGCACCGACAAGCTTCCTCCCATGATGGCTAAGAAACGCACGATCGTCGGCTTCTGGCACCCGTACTGGTGAGCTCTGGCTGTTTCGAACTGTAGCTAACAACAGCAATGCTGGTGGTGGCGGAGAACGCGTGCTGTGGACGGCGATTGCGTGGCTGCAGCGGGAACGCCCTGCCGTTGTCGTTCTCGTCTACAGCGGTGACTACCCCGCGGCTTCTAAGGATGAGATCCTGAGCAAGGCCAAGGTATGTATCACTGAGAGCCCCTCCCTGATCGGCAGGACCGATTCTCGATTGAGCTCTCACCCGCCACGATCGAGTTCATTCCCCTTGCTTCGCGCCATCTCATCTCCGACACCTACTGGCGCCGCTTTACCCTCCTCGGGCAGTCATTTGGGAGCGTCTGTCTGGCATGGGAAGGAATGTGCGGCCGTGACGGCCTCTGGGGCGATGTCTTCATTGGTAAGATTCGACGGTCTGCGTTATCTGACGGAGTCAGACTCGATGGGTTACGCATTCACCCTTCCATTTGTCCGGCTGGTGGCCGGAAGTGACATTGCCATCGGATCGTACACGCACTATCCCACAGTCAGCAGCGATATGGTTAAGCGCGTGCGCGAGCGAGTGGCCGGGATCGAGAACGGCGGTGCCTCGAAGAGTGCGTTCCGCACTTGGGCCAAGCTAGTGTAAGTTTGGTCGAAGATTGTTAGGTGGACATGTGGGAAGGTCCCCCACCCCGCATAGAGTAGACGTTCCTTCGTTGCCAGTTGTGCAAGACTCGGGACACGCTAACATCAGGTACTACAAGGTGTTCACCTCGGTGTACAGCGTTGCCTTACTGTTCTCACAGCACACGATGACGAATTCGTCGTGGACCCAGGCCCACATCCAGTCGTTGCTGAATGCTGGCCGTAACTCGATGCTGGCTAGTCTGTTGTTACAGGACGACGCTTCTCGGAATGCGGGAGACCGCAAGCCCGTCTGCGAGGTTGTTTACCCTCCTTGCGACACGTCTGAACTCTCCAAGCTTGGACAACTGGGTTCTCGTAAGCGAGAGCTCGTATCGTTGGCCCAGTTCCGGTAAGTTTGGACTTCACCAACGTTGCTTTAATGAGGCTTGCTCTGACAACTTCCCCAGGCCTGAGAAGGAGCATGCCAAGCAGCTTCACGCCCTGAGCATCCTCTTCAGCAAACATCCAGAGTACAAGACTGGCGCCAACCGGGTACACCTTACCTTAATGGGAGGGTGCCGCGATGCGAAAGACGAGGCTCGAGTGCAAGAACTAAAGAAGCTTGCAGCGCAGCTCGGGATTACTGTGAGCCAACTGGTCCTAACTCTGTGGGGCAACACTAATGTACAGGAGAACGTCACGTTCCTGGTCAACGCGCCATATTCTGATATCGTTGCCCGTCTGGGAACGGCGTCTATCGGTCTGAACACGATGCAAGATGAGCATTTCGGGATCAACGTCGTAGAGTTTATGGTTCGTTGCCACGCACTTTCGACATTCATTTGTCTCACCCAGCGTATGAACCCGCCGCTGACTTCAATCTACAGGCAGCTGGACTCATTCCCATCGTACATGCGTCCGCTGGTCCTCTGCTGGACATTGTCGTGCCGCACAATGGCGTCAAGACAGGTACGTGGATGCGTTGTGGCATGAGTCGCACGCGCTTCGAGCGGGAGTCAACGCTGGGTCACGCACCGGAGGAACCGGGCCGTCGGCGACGTCGGGCCAGGGCGCAAAGCTGGTCCGCGTGATATGCTACTCGAGGACAGCTGCTGACATCAGGCTTCCATGCCACCGACGCCGAATCATTCGCGGAAGCCATCCACGAGGCCTTATCTCTGCCGGCTGCGCGGCAACTTGCCACTCGGGAAGCTGCGCGCTCTCTCGCGTCTGCCAAGTTCTCTGAAGAAGCATTCGAACGCGGCTTCGCGAAAGGCTGGGGACACCTTGTACGAGAGGACGGAGCCAGCGGGGGGTCGGGCGACCACTCGGGGAGGTTCTTGAGTGCGGACCGGGCACGGGCGGCGGGAGGGTCTCAGGCACGGCGGCGCTGAGACTGCTCTGCTGCTTTTGTGGGTGAGACGTGCCGGCCTGCGACGCGGGAAGGCGCGTGCGCATCCAATGACGATGGCACATACGTAGATGGGTAGAGTTTTGTTATGGTACTCGTGATCACATGTGTGGGAGTGGGGCGGGGCAAGCAGCACCATTAAGGGCTGAGGATATGCTAGGAGGTGGGCAGGACAGGAGGCTTGTTGCTTGGACGTCGGCTCCAATGATTGCAGCCGCGTCCCGTCACCGATAGAAACCCTGGTTCTGACATGTCTGACGTGATACTCTTGTTCGAACCGCAAGGCAAGATACAGGAGAAACAGGAGATGCGACCGTCGCGACGTTTCGAGAGCAACAATGCCTCGCAGCGGTTCTGGAACAAGACGAGTTTCGTCCCCCCTTACCACGCTCCCGTCCCCAGCAGCCGATCTGGAGATCTTGAGATCTGGTAACGACAACAACGACTTCGGTCTATGCATCACACAATTGGCTGTCCACTGGTCCTGCCACACGCTGCAACTTCATGGTTGAGAGTTAATGACAGCTCGCGTGCCAAGCGTGACGTACGGCACGGCACACGCGCTGATGACGGCAGGCTGACCTCATCCCTCTCCCCATTCGCCCTCCCTTCCCCTCCTCCCTCCTCCTCTCCTTGCCTGAGAACCGTATTCTCGTCCCGGGACTTGCGACGCTACCGGTTCGCACTTGCGCCTCCGCGGCTCGCGTTCAGATTAACGGTATGCCGCGTCATTAGGCTCTGGCCTACTCCCCAGACTTCCCACCGAGGCCATCTGGCTGTTCCGCTGTCTCAATCCCCGCCATCATGCCCACACTCCGCTATGAGATAAGGAGGATGGTAGGGTAGGTGGTTAGTGC
Source organism: Cutaneotrichosporon dermatis (assembly GCA_020011015.1). Classification (NCBI taxonomy): domain Eukaryota; kingdom Fungi; phylum Basidiomycota; class Tremellomycetes; order Trichosporonales; family Trichosporonaceae; genus Cutaneotrichosporon; species Cutaneotrichosporon dermatis. The sequence goes on along the minus strand of JAIGNX010000002.1, from coordinate 334,015 downwards.
ATGCTTCCGCCCGTGCTACCATGTTTGGATGCCTGATGGAGATAGCGACGAGATATACCAGCTTGAACGAGTAATGAGAACATGTGGGAGCTGGGAGAGGGGCTAGCAAGAACAAGGTCAAGGTTCCCCCATGTCCCCAACCCAAAGCCCAGAGCGCGTTCACGTTCACATCACAGAGCCAGAGGCAGATGTTATCTGTGCAGGAGAGAGCTAGGTCCAAGGCCCCAGGCCCGCCGCCGCGTGCCACGCGTCTGCACATATCTTTAACGCCAAGGTCGCCAGTGGGCGTGGAGGCAGGCGGGAGGAACCCGATGAGCGGGACCCCGATGCAGTGGGCCGACACGACACTACGTACACCCCTCGTCCTCGACTGCGGCTGCCCCTGCAGTTGGCGCTATGCAACACTTTACCAGATAGCCAGAGCTTGTGCGTGTGCTTGTCGAGCGTGCCGAAGCTTGAGGGGTCGCGCAGGGGGAGATCGATAAACCCAACTCTCTCATTCCTAACTCTACATTTCTAACCACTCACCGATCCCTTGTAACCGTCCATCATACCGTTTCCCCTCCTATCCCGTCTCTCCCCCTTCACCCTCCCCTGTTACTTCGACCTCGCAACTCCCGTCACCGACTTACCTACACCTTCCAGGCGATACATAGATCCCCCCTTCTCTCTGTATCTCTCTCTTCTCCACATTCTTCTATCTTGCACAATCGCTTCTATCCATTCATTGTCTGCGACAGCCTCGACCTCAGCCTCGAGTTCGACTTTGACCATCGACCATCGACCATCGACCATCGACCATCGACTGAATCGCCCACACCCATTTGCTTTGTATCGCCTGGAGCGAGCCACTTCGACACTTGGCCAGCCCAAGCCCCAGGACAGTCCAGCCAGCCGGTCCAGATCGAGGACTCTCAGCGCTCCGACTCAAAGTCTCACGTAGGCCAATTCAGCGGCCGAGCGAGTACGACTGTTTCGCCGAGCCCGAGCGACCCTCACCTGCGCCACCGCCACCGCCCACTACTTAGTACGAGTGGGATCCGAGCTCGGCACGCAGGGCATTCTGCGCCCCAAGTGATTATCACTGGACAGTGATCGTCTCGGTGAGTGCGTCCCTCCCTTCCTTCCACCCAACTTCTATTCTCCGGTTCCAGTAGCGCACATTCTCTTCCTAGCTGGCTGTCGACCTCTTCGGTTCCAGCATCCCTGCGGCCTGCGGCCTGATCATCCTGATCATCCATACCCTGCTTCCAAGGATCCCTTCGATGTATCCCCGAGCATCCGGGAATCCGGAAGCGCTTTCTTGCTTCCGCACATCTGTGTCATGAGCCTGGTCTCGAGGATCAATGGATCAGTTGCGATCCTGCCAGCTACCCAAGCATGGATTATCCGACCTCGTCCCCCACCATTTTCTGCATGTATGAGCACCACATGCTGCCCACCATACATGGATCCGGTACTACTGGTCATCAACGATCCCGTTTGGTAGTGCTGGGCACCCAACCCTGTTCATCTCCTCCCGTTCCCGCGCGACCAATTAATCTATACTTCCCCAGTGGTGGGCGATCACCATGATATCCTGGCCAAAATATCTCATACCTGTTCCTATCCTGGCACTCTCATCGTCATAATTTGTGCACATGCTGATCGACAAGAACACTGCGCCCAGCACATCGCCGACTGCAACCTCCTCCGCTGGCGACACACAGAGCGCTAGTCGCCGAACATTCCACGGTCCCAAACGCACATTCGCTCCGAGGGCACTCACTTCGCACGTCGTCCTGGCGCACACTCTGCTCGCGCCAAGTCGTGATCGGACTTGCGGCTCGCAGATCGAAGCTCGCATCCTATAAAAGGGTCGTGCGACGGCGCACACAACTCGCTTGCTGCTCGCTCCCGTATCATCGTCCCCTGTGCAGCGCCCTGCCGAGCGCCCAGCGCCTGATATAACCCTTTGTCTTCCGAGGACGCCGGCGTCCATCATACAACACCAGTTAGCAGCAGTTGCAGTAGAGCTGCGCTGTTGTCTTCTTCGTCTTCGCTTCATTCATCCAGTTCATCTACTTCGTCCATTTCGTCTCTTCGCTGCTTGCCTTGCCGCTTCGCCCTTCTCTTTCTTCAGAACCTCCTCCTTATCTCCCTGTAACCTGGCTTCGATTTCGATATCGCCAAGATGGACGCTGCAGAGAGCCTCCTCAACGTCCCCCGTACACCTCGCGTCCATGTCGTGGGTCAGCTGAGTATCCACTCGCTCGACTCGGTATGTCTCTCCACTCTAAACCTATGCTAACACCGAGCAGCTGCCATTCCCCATTATCATCGTCTTCTTCTTCGCCTGTCTCACTTTCCTCTTCCGCTGGCCGTGAGTCTTTGTCTCCTTGATACATTCTATCCTTCCATCTGTTCTCCTTCCACTTCCATCATCACGGCGCGTCAGTTGGTCGCTGCCTGCCACGCTCCAGACCTCGGTCGGCCTCTGCGACCGTCGCGCCCGTCGTCAGGTGTGACATGGAAGAAAGGTTACCTCTGAAGCGTGGGGGCCCGTGCCTCCGAGGGAAATCGAGAGGCACGCCGCCCACCACCCTGCGTGGACGAGAAATCGCATGTTCCTGTCGTTCGCGACACGTCCCCCTTTGTCGCTTCTCTCGTCATTACCAAACTCCAACGAATCGCATGGCACTCTAAACCTTGTCTCTACCTACAATCTACAAACCCACTGACACCTAGAGCCTCGATCCGCCCAATCCTCCCCACCAACAAGGCCAGCGGTGTACCCGACCGGCTCGTCCCACTCCCCTCGTCTCCACGCGGCGAGTACGTCTACCTCGACAAGCCGAGCCGCCAGCTCGTCGTCAGCACTACTCCGCTCCTCCCTCCATCACCGCCCAAAGTCAAGAAGGCGCGCCCGAACCAGCTCAAGCGCCTCCTCCTTTCTTACCGTCCCCTCGGGCCTGTACCGGAAGAGCGCACCGAGGTCGTCGACGTCTTCGGCCCGGAGTCGCCTGTGTAACCAAAGCCCAACGGCTTTACAAGGCAGCACGTGGCGCAGTCTGTACATAGCGTCAAGGCTGCGGCAGGAGAATACACGTAGACAACGACAGCGGACCGTTGTTGTATAGACAGCAAGCAGCAGCATCGATCGGCGCCTACGCCCACATTGTAGCGCACCGATCTACAACCAACCAACCACCCACACCCACTTTCATCACCAACCAAAAAGCCAACACCACCGGACTATTCTCACCATCATTTGGCCTCGCGCTAGCGCACACCAACGGGAGCGAGCATGCTCTGCTCCGGACACTCTTTGTATGAACGAAGTAATGTATATATTATCAGTCTATGTGGCAGTGCTAGCTAGTATTGGAATTGCAGGGTCCGAGGGTTGAGGATGGATGGCCGCTAGCCGCTTCGAGCTGGCTCAAACTGGATCTGATCGGTGCGTTGCTCGTTGTCGCGGAGACCATTGATCCCGCCTCCGCCGAACGCACGTATGACGCACCTCCTGCCGGACGTAGTAACCTCCGTGTCGAGCCGCGTCCAGCAGCCGATCGCCGCGGTTCAGCAGATGGTGCATGCAGGCGGAGTGCGCGCGGGCCAAGGACGAGGACAGAGGGAGCAAGAGCACACCCCCGTCCCCATCCTCGACATTCCCACATCCACGGCCCAGAGCTCGGTGTGTCGGCCCCGAGGTCGATCAGGCCAACACGGCGTCCTCAGCCTCCCTCACGCGCCTCTCCATGGCCTCGAGCAACGCCTCCTCCCTCAACCCGGCGTCCTCCTTCTTCCCTCCCAGCCGGCCGAGCGCATCCTCCAACCCCTCCATCTCGCGCTTCTCCGTCGGCGCGAGCTCGAACGCATCCTCGTCGTCTGCGTGGTGTTCCGCCTCGTGCGCGATGCGCTCCGTGTCGGGCGGGAGGACGTCGTCGCGCCTGATCGCGCCAAGGTCGGCAACGAGCGCGCGGAGGGACGTGACGAGCGCGCTCTCGCCGGAGGCAGGAGTAGGCGTAGCGGCGGGGGAGCGGGAAGGGGATGACGAGGACGGGGAGGAGGAGGAGAGGGCGATGGCGAGGAGCGCGTTCGCGCGGCCGCGCAGCTGCCCGATCCGCCGTGCGGGGGGAACCGAGGCCGCGAAGCCGTCGTCGAAGCCGCCCTGCAGCGTCGAGAGCTTGCCCTCGGTGATGCCTTCGCGGTATCCCGCCTGCTGTCAGCGCCAACAATGGATCAAGGGCCAAGAGCCAGCGGAGACTCACATCGGTGTAGCGCTGCTGCATGCGAGCATACTCGGTGTTGACGAGCGGGTCGGCCGCGCCGCCCTGCTGCGGCGCGGGCGCAAAGTCGTCGTCCCAGTCGTCCGTGTCCATCGTGTGTGTGTAGGATGAGGTTGTGCAAGACGTTCCTCCAGAATGCAAGGCCGAGCTGCTTACGAACCATACCAACTTTGAAGTGGAGGTCGGCGGAGGGCTCGGATAAGCTATAACAATGCGACGATCCCACCGTGCCTTGAGAAGTTGGGTGGCAAATCACGTGATGCTCGCGTGGCGGAAAAGTTGACTTGTGCCCCCACATGAGGATATCGATCACGGCTAGCTCAGATACGCATCAACACCACACATATCCGATGCCCAAGGCCACCTCGCAGACGTTTACGCGGCAGCACGGGCTCGTGGCCGCCACGCGCCGGCCGGAGAAGAAGGGCGGGGAGAGCTCGGCGGGCACGGGCGGCGCAGCGGGCGGCGCGAGGAACCATCTCTTCAACACGGACCGGTTCGGACAGCATATCCTGACCAACCCGCTGGTCGCGCAGGGGTGAGTGCGCCGAGCCGAAGGCGAGGCGAGGCGAGATGGAGAGGGCCTGCTGGAGGAGGGCGTGGGGAGGCCCTGCTAGTCAGGCCGATGAGGGGTGTCCTGTGAGCTGTGGGCGGCCCATCTCTGTCGCGTGCTCTCTCGGCGTGGCCGCTGATGATGGGCTGCAGCCAGCGCGAGGGCACCAGGATGACAGGCGTATAAATGCACCTCCGTACGTGATCTGACGCCAGAATCGTCGACAAGGCCGAGCTCAAGCCCACCGACGTCGTCCTCGAGGTCGGCCCCGGTACCGGTAACCTGACGGTGCGCATCCTGCCGGCGTGCAAGCGCGTGATTGCGAGCGAGATGGACCCGCGCATGGCTGCCGAGGTGCAGAAGCGTGTGCTCGGAACGTGAGTGAGCGGGCGAGCGAGGGTGCGAGCGGCGCGGGCGACGCGAGCAAGAGAGGGCGTGAGAGACGGCGGGGGAGAGGGCTCAGTGCGCGGCGGCTGACAGCAGACCACAGCAGAAGAAGCTTGAGATCATCCTCGGCGACTTCATCAAGGCCGACTTGCCGTACTTCGACGTGTGCATTTCCAACACGCCGTACCAGGTGAGTTTAAGCCTGCGATATTGGGCCTCTATGAAGGCCCGGAGTGTGGCGAAGGGGCCCTAGTCTGCCTGGGGCTGCCTGGAGGCGGCAGCTCCTCATCGGCCATACCTTGGCCTCGCCGCTCCCCCGCTCCGCTCGCACTCGGCTTGCGTTGCTAACGGCAGATCTCCTCCCCGCTCGTCTTCAAGCTCCTCTCGCAACGCCCCGTGATCCGCTCGGCCGTCCTCATGTTCCAGCGCGAATTCGCGCTGCGCCTCTGCGCCGCCCCCGGCTCCAAGCTGTGGTGCCGCCTGGCCGCCAACGTGCAGATGTACGCGCGCGTCGAGCACGTGATGAAGGTCGGCAAGGGCAACTTCCGCCCGCCGCCGCAGGTCGAGTCGTCGGTCGTGCGGATCCGCCCGCTCGACCCGCCGCCGGCGGTGCGGTTCGAGGAGTTTGACGGGCTGAACCGCATCGTGTTTGCGCGTATGCACAAGACGCTCCGCGCGTGCTTTAAGGCGCGCGGCGTCAAGGAGCTGGTCGAGAAGAATTACAGGACGTGGTGCGCCATGAATGAGAAGGTGGGTCAAGCTTAAGAAGGGGAGACTGATGGTAGATGGTCGAGGACGAGTTCGACGCGTGGGCCATGATCGAGTCCGTCCTCTCCGAGACGCTCGTGCCCGCCAAGACGCTCGATGAGGACGAGCAGCGCCCCGCGTTCGGCGACACGCGTGCCGCCACGCTGTCGGGTAACGATTTGCTAGAGTGAGTCGCTGTGGGCGGTCCATCGTCAAGTCGGCGTGATCTGAGGCTATGGTGTGGCATAGTTATGCCTCCTGAGCCGCCTGATCTCGCTGCGCTGGACGGGACAGCTCACACGCGCTACGCGCGCACTCGCGCGCTCGCTTGCTGACACCAGACTTCTCCACGCCTTCAACGCCCGCGGCATCCACTTCGCCTAGACCCTGTTGTACTCTATGGTCCTCTATGACATGTACACGTATGCATTCATTCACATGCAGCCACCGTCGCCCGGCCGAGCGCGCAAGAGTATGTATGTACTGTCGTTTCAGATGGAGAGATAATGCCGTGCCGTTCTGTGCCGCGTCGCTGCTTGCTGCTGCAGCTGCTCGTGCGCTCAGAGACGCTATGTATGCCGTCGCTCGCCTACTGCTGCTGCTGTTGTGTACCATTCGGTTGCTGTTTGATGATCGGAAAGTCATGGCTTGGTGCCAGGCGCGTGGAAGACGAAGAGAGAAGAGATGGGGGAGAAAAGGTGATGCAGTGCGATGCTGGTAATGTATGGGTACGCTAATGGTCGTCTGGTCAGCGGTGTTGGCCAGGGTTTGCTGGCAGGTCGACGTCCCGCGACTCACTCCTACTGCTTGTCGTCCGCCTCGCTCTCGTTGGCGTCCTCGTCACGCTCGTCGCCGGCGTCATGGTCGCCTTGCCCTCGTCGCTGGCGAGCACGCTCGCCGTGCTCGACACATTGGCGCTCCCGAGCTCCTGAGCAGCGTTTTCCACATCGAACTTGGGCACAGGCGAAGTAGGGAGTCGATGTCTTCGATCCCCAGCGCGAGCCGCCGTCATCAGTGAAGTTGACATTGGCAGGGATGCCATGCGACACCTCGGCGCTCTCGCCCGAACTCTTCTTCGGGCTGGGCTTGTAGCGCCGCGCGAGGTTCGACGGCTTGGCGTCGGGCAGAACCCAGCGCTTGGCCTCGCCGCCAGACAGACGGACCTTGTCTCCCTTGATGTCGAGAGCGACGACATGGCCATGACTTCCTTGACGTAGCGACGTCGGCTGTGAGAGTCTTGATGCGGTTGAACGACGCGATCATGCCAATGTCGATCCAGCCCTCAGAGTCCATTTGTTGGCGCAGGAAGAAGTCCATCGCTAGGTTTTGCATCGAGAAGTAGTATTCGACCTGATGTCAGCTGACGTCGTGAATCATGAGCTTACCTGTCCGAGCACCCAGTAGCGCAGGGGGTCGAGATTGGCCACATTGGTCACGGGCAGAGGAGGGGGCGGCATCCCCCGCGTGTGTAGACTGGCACGCCGTTGAACGTGCCCGCGGCAACATCGTAGCCAGACGTCGCTGGCGTCGCAGTTGCCATGACCATACCCGTGGGGACGGGGTAATACCCGTAGCCCATGCCGTAAGCCGCGCCGTACAGGCTGGCGTTGGTGCCAACGGCGACAGCTCGTACATCCGGTTCATCGGCGTGTTCGACGCCGAGCGGTAGCCGCCGCGCCCACGGCCGCCGTACGCTCCTCGCCCATCGCGGTCGCGTCCGCGCGGGGGCGTGGGAGATTGGCGCCAGCCGCGAATCCTTGTTGAGGGAGCTGCGCGCTGTGCGCCCGCGCATCGGGAGAGAGCGGCATACTCCCCGCGTTGGGCGATGGCCGCTTGCCGTGGTGATGCCCCTGGTTGCTCCCTTGCCTTGAGAGCGGTGCGCTCACGGTGCCGTTCGCGCCACGATGCAACTCGCCGTTGGGGGCATCTGACGTCTCGCTCGCCGCGGCTGACTCAGGCGCCAGCCGTCCGTTAGGCGCAGCGGCAGTGTGCGGCGGTAACCGCGCTCACTGCCCTGGGAGCCCGATCGCTGCAGACGCGGTCCTCGCGTATGCTGCTTGTCCTGCTGCGTCCGCTTGCTGTGCACGCCCTTTGGCTTGACCGGCTCGTCGCTGCCCTCCCCTCTGGCCCTCTGCTTCTGCTTGGCTTGCCGCCTACTTGTCTCCGCGGCTTTGTCGGCAGCCTCTTGCAATTCAGACGCGGACATCTTGGTCCATTTTGGCTTCTTGCCACTCTGGGCAGCGGAAGAGGCATCCTCGACCGTCGATTCGCTCGCCTTCTTCTCGTGCTTGCCCTTCTTGTCGTCAGACTTGGTCTCAGCCGCTTGTGAGACATCCGGCCATGCGGTGGTGTCCGGTGTATGTGTGTCGCCGCCCTTCTTCTTCGACTTCTTGCTCGACGACGATTTGGGCTCAACGGCGGCAGGGGCCTGCGACGCGGGTGTTCCTGTCGCTGCCGACGCCTCAGCGCCGGCAGACGACTGCTGTGTGGGAGCAGCGGGCTTCGTGGCCGCAGCCTGAGCCGGCGTTGGCTCCTTGGAACCAGACGCTGATGGGACTGTCAACTTCTTCCTCAAGTCCCACGCGTTGACAGAGGGTGGTGGCGCGGCCTTGGCTGGTACGACAGGCGCGGGCGGCGCGGCCTGCTTAGGCGCCGGAGCCGGGGCGGGCTCCTTGCGGCGCCAGTTGTCTTCCTCGTCCGCCTTGGTGAGCACCTTGTCACCCGACGGTTTATGGGAATGTTCGCCACCCACACTCCCGTTGGCGGTGGGCTCTGTTGGGGGAGCGGCAGGCTCGGCATCCTTGCTGGGACGACTTGAAGACGGTGCCTCCTCAGTGGTGCTCGAGGCAACGGGAGGACTTGCAGGGCCGGTAGCGGCCCATGCAGACTTGGTGGGTGTTGATGCAGCTGGCGTACGGGGCGCTGCCTTGGACGACGCGGGTGGTGTTGAAGATTCCTTCTTGGTACCGGCCTCGTCCTTGTCCTTATCAGCGGCGGTCACTGTGGCGGAAGATTTGTCATCTCCGCGGTCGCGCCAGTTGCGCGAGTTGGATCTCCCCTTGTCCTCCGACTTCTCCGTTGAGCGCTCGGTGTTGCGCTCAGTGCGGTCGGTGCGCTTCTTGTGTCGTGTGGTAGCTACTGTCTCCCACGAGCCGTCGTCCTCCTCGTGGTCGCCAGCCTTGGCGCTTGGTGGTGGAGACGACATTGAGCTCGACGCGGCAGAGTTGGAGCTGCTGGCCTTGCCGTTACTTTGCTCGTGCTTGATACGATCGGCGTAGGAGCCGAGAGCGTGGAATACGCTTGTAGACTTGGAATGTGACGAGGGCATGCTTCTGCCGCTTGTCAAAGGGGGGAAGACTGCTGTCGAAACCTGTGAGGTCGATAGCGAGGCTGGAGAGGTGGCAAAGGGCGATAGAAAAGTTGACATGGATCCAGGGGAGAGAGGAGAGTAGGCGTCAGCACGGGGTTCTTGTCTGTGACGCGGGGGAGAGGCGATCGTATAACGATCGCGGTGCTTTATAATGTGCGCGAGCGCAGTGGCGAGTCTTGGGAAGAGTTTGCAGGCTTGGTGGTGGCGCGCGAGCCAGAGTCACAGCACGATAAAGGAGGTGTGGCTTGCTGGGATGCAGTCACTGCGCGACTTGCGCACACCAGTGCTAATCAAGCTGATCCCGTGTGGCCAAGAAATGCTCGTCTGGGCACGTTGGGATGTGTGGACGATAGCACCGACGGGGCAGGAAGGATGAAGAGGAGAGAGATTGAGAGGAGAACAAAGGAAGTGATGATGAAGCCACTCAGGCCAGCCAAGCTGGCTGAAGCGGCGGCAACGAGGCCGAACGGTTGCGACGTACTCGGTGGAGGCAAAAGTCTGCAGTGCGGGTCCGTATGTGGGGCGCGTCCAGTTCCTCTGGATCAAAGTCAACGGGTCGCTGACGCAATATCGAAGACGCAGTGCCTGCATGTCAGCCTGTGACTTGGACGACGGCGGCTGCGCCAGTAACGACGGTAACCAGCAGCGGGCGAGCGGACGGCTTTGGTACACGCACGCGTTCGTTGGTTCAACTAGACAACCTGGTCCCGTCGCCACCGTGCGGCGTATGAGCAGGTACCGTTAGGGGTCGGTGGAGGGAAGAAGTAATTTGCCCCGCCCTGCAGCTGGGTGAGGGTGGGGCGCGGCGCGCGAGGTGGCCAAGCGAGGACTTGGTCGCTGGCGTGTCGAGTCGAGACGGTGCTCTTAAGACGGTCGGCGGATCCGAGTTTGTCGTCTGAGCAAAGCGGAACAGCCAACCTGATTTGGGACTGCTCGTGTGGTCTTTAGCCTGGCGGGCGGGTCGATCCTAGTCGTGTGGCGAGGGTCGCGTCCGATAGGAAGGCGGGAGACTGACGATGAGAGAGTCAAGGATGGGGAGGAGTGAGGAGGGGGTGTGAGGAGGGAGTTGGAGAGCAGGAGATGAGGAGGAGGGGATGAGTGAGCGAGAAGGGGGATAAGAGTGAGGAGGTTGGAGAAGGGAGCGACCGACGACCAACCCACACTGACCGGTTTGGCGCGGACTCTAACCAAACGCCTCCCCCTCGCCTACATTGCACTACAAAGGGGGGGTCAATTTAGGTGATGCCCGCGTCTACAAGTATGTACGGGAATTGGCGGCATTTAAATAAGCGATTAGTAAACGGAATCATTTATCCTAATCCCATGAATCCAGAACGCGTTGTGCCTGGATTATGTACATGACGTTCCATACTAGGCCAGAATTTTGATCGCGCTCACTACCACCACCTGGGCGAGAGCGACCACTGTTATCAACAACTTGGCAACACCCACTTCACCACCTTCCACACCCACGACACACCGCCACAATGCGTCAACTCAAGCATCACGAGCAGAAGCTGCTCAAGAAGGTCGACTTCTTGAACGTGCGTGTCTCCCTGGGCTTGCGCTCTGCGCTCTCAGAGCTTCCCTCAATCCCAACCTCCTCGCTGAACCCGCTAACATCAGTGGAAGCAGGATGCGTCGCAGCGCGAGATCAAGGTGATGCACAAGTATCACATCCAAGACCGCGAGGACTACCACAAGTACAACAAGCTGTGCGGCTCGCTCCGCAGCCTCATCCACCGCATCTCGCTGCTGCCCGCCAACGACCCGTTCCGGCAGCAGAAGGAGGGCGAGATGCTCAACAAGCTGTACGACATGGGTGTTCTTGGTAAGTCCCTTGGCTGAGTGTTGTGTTTGAGCGCAGCTGACAACGGACGTTGGGTCCAAGCCGTCGGATATCGAGAACAAGGTGACAGTGTCGAGCATTGCGCGGAGGCGACTGGCTGTCGTTGTGACACGGTTGAAGCTCGCTGAGAGCGTGTCTAACGTAAGTGTGACCTCTGTCCAACGTCCGGGTACCTTGCTGACAGCAGGCCGTCCGCACCATCGAGCAGGGCCACATCCGTGTCGGCCCAACGCCCATTACCGACCCCGCGATGCTCATCACGCGCCGCATGGAGGACCACATCACATGGGTCGACACGAGTGCCCGCAAGCGCACGATCATGAAGTACAACGACGAGCTGGACGACTACGACCTCCTCTAGTTCACTCTCTGGGCCGCATGGGGCTCACATCGACATCACTGTATCACTACCTGTACTCGTATGCATCTCTCGCGACCACGCTGGAGCTCAGTTGAGGTCATGAACACTTCACACATGTGACATCTGGCCAGTACAATCTATTCTACTCATCTGCCGCCGCATGACCTTCTGGCTGAGACAGCACTCATGGCACCATCCAGGCTACTCGATGCCGACCGCCGAACTAACTTGTCGACGACGTTCAGTAGTCCTCCTCGTCCGTCTCTTCCTTCACTGCGACGTCTGGGCCCTCCGCGTTCTCCTGCTCGTCCAGGGACCGGAAGCGCGTACCAGCCCCGATCACCTCGACGTCGTCATCCGAGAAAATGCTGCCGTCGCTTTCGGTGTCGGATTCGGTATCGTACGTCTTGCGCTTCTTGCGCTGCGGCTTCTTGGACCCACGAAGCACCGGTGTCTTCATGATGCCACGCTCGCGAAGATCCAGAGCATTGAGCCAGCGTCCGACCAGCTGCCAGCTGAACTCCTCACCCCACTCCCCGCTCTCGAGGTACTCCCGCAAGGTCATGAGCTTGACTGTCTTGCGGCGCCTGTCCTTGTCCTCGTTGGACCACGGGATCGAGTTCCACACGGTTCGGAGCCTTGCCTCGAAGGCACGGTCGAAGGTTTGTGCCGCTTCTTTCGCACGCATTTCACGCCAATTCCAGTCGAAGTTGGACGCGAAAGGATCACAGTCCTCAAGTCCAACAACGCTGATGGCATGGTCGTGATGTTCGAAGATGTGGTTAACGATGGAGGAACAGATCGTGCGGATTATCGTTCGACGATTGGATTTGTCCACGACAACGTGTCCGCAATCCCAGAAGCGTGGGAGAATCACAAATGTGAGCTTCTTCGTGGGAGTGACTGGCGGCTTGAACGGTCCGTACAGCGTGTCCGTGTTGATCGTGTTCTTGTGAAGATTGAGCGAGATGTGAACAGTCTTATCGAGAGCCTTGGTGCCAAGAGGAACAAGGATATGCTTCGAACGCTGGTCGTAACTTTGGCGATTGACAGCTGTGATGGTAGGGCGAAGAACGTATCGCTCAGGTGGAGGAGGCGCCTTCGGGCAGTTCTGACACTTGTGCGTGGCCCAGGCCGTGGTGCGGTCGTGCTTGTCCTTCCGCGTACTCTTATCGGCGACGTCGTAGTTGACGATGTGCGTGCGGACGCGGGGAACCTTGAGGCGCGAAGAGTAGTGCGTGCGGTGGGAGTGAGGGAAGAACTCGACGGATGTCGCATACTTCGCCGCCAGATCCTCGTTGTACTGTGGCGGACCGCGGCAGTCGCAGCCCGGTGGCAGTCGGAGGGGTTGGTAGAGGATGGGGACAGCGGCGTTGTAGAAAGTGCGGTTGACGGTGAGGAGGGAGTGAAGGTCGCTGCGTCCAAGATACGAGCACACCTCGCGGAGGCAGTCCTCGTTGACCCAGAGTGCAGAGGGGACGGGCGGTGATGGCGGCACCTTCCTCGACGCGTTGGTGAGTCGATTGGTAGCAGGAGGCTGCTTTGTCGTTGCGATGGACTTCCTTTTGGTCGGGGCTTTCTTGAAGATGCGAGAGCCGGTTGAGGAAGGCGCGACCTTCTTCGCCGTCGAGGCGACGGAGGAGCGGGTCTTGCGTGCAGCGACGGCGGAACCGGTAGATGATTCGTCCTCAGAAGAGTCGGCCCCAGCGTCGTTCGAAGAGTCGTCTGAAGAGTCGTCGGAGGAGTCGCTCGAGATGGACGGTGACGGAGGGAAGGTGGTGGTAGTGTTGACACGTGCACTCAGGCGAGCGCTCCTGCGAGCTGGTGGTTCCGATGCGTCGCCAGACGTCTGCGCGGTTATCGCTGTTGGGGAGTATGCTGAGGAAGCGGACCGAGTGCTGGGTTTCTTGCGTTTTGGAGGCATGGTGGGTTGAGTGTCAGTGAAGATGACGGGAGAGACGCGAGACGAGGGAGAGTGGGTGAATGCAAGAGTGAGTGGGTGAGTGAGTGATGGAGGAAGTGCACAAAGGAAGGTCGTGCAGATCCAAGGGCGTGTGGTGTGGATCGCGAGCGAGAGGTGACTCAACCATTGTTAGTGCGTGGCACAAGCTCAGGTGGCTAGATCATCCTCAAGTCGTGCATGGTCATTGGCAGCAGGCAATCATAGCAGCATAGCAACGTCCACACTCTTGCATTGGGGTTTGCTATGTTTTACATGCTATGTACCATCCGCTCTTGATTCACTGCCGTCAGTCGCAAAGGCGATGGTGGTGTAGAGAGAGAGGGACAAACCTTCTGACGGCGGCGCTTCTGACATCCTTCCACACGTCTTCTCACACCTGTTCTTCCTGCTCTCGATATACACTACCCATCAGTACGTGCTCATTGCTAACTGCAGCCAAGCTGCGAACACGGTGCTTGGGTACTCACATGTTTAGTCGTCTTACATGTCACGTGCTAGGGTGCACGGCTGGCGAGCTTAGGGGCTCTTGCCCATGCTGCCGCTCGAGCCGGCTGACGCCTGGCTGGCGCGGCGGCGGTGCTCCCAAGCGATCTCAGCTGCGCCGCCACCGGATGAGCGCCGCTGCGGCTGCTGCATGGCGGCAGTAGCTGCCTGCGCCACCTGGCTGGGGTTGCGGGCGGGAGGCATGGGAATCGCGCCGTTGGCGCTCAGCGATCCCTTGCGGGCCCAGCGCTTCGACTCGTGGGGGTTCATGCTGTCTGTGTGATGGATGGAGGTGTAAGATGTCAAGTACGTGCAGTGGCAGTGAGACGGATGAGTGAGTGGGTTAAGTGGGAGGGGGGACGACGACTCGAGACCTATATACTAGCGGGAGGCGCGGTTGCGTGCACATGATGAGCAATCTGTCCATAAATGGCCCTCGGCCTTGTCCTACCTTGGCCCACTATGCCGACCGAGGTTGAGGCACTAGACAGGCGTAAGAGAGACCACCCAGGCGTTGTGGGGTGGAGGAATGTCAGCTGATGGATGGTGGAGATGATATCAGGTGATGTAAATGGCGGCTGTAGGCTTGGGCTTGCCATACCCAAGGTGGCCGCAATGCGGCCCGAGGTAATTTATACGAGGTCCAGCCTCCATAATGATGGATGCCCACCCATAGGTACGACACCCTCGATAATGCTGCGCTGATCGTGTCTTGCGTTGGAATCTTCAGCATCTAGACAAAGTGAGCGCAGAGACGTTGCGCGAAGTGATCGACCAGAAAAAGAAAAAGGCAAAAATAGATCAACTTGATTCCTCCTAGCCGACTCGAACGACTGACCTCGTCATTACTAGTGACGCGCTCTACCAACTGAGCTAAGGAGGATGATTGGTTGCTGATACCTTCCGTTTATTTTGTCCACACCCAGAGCGCCGAAACGGAAGCAAATTCCGAGCTCTCGCGACCCGACTTCTGTTGTCGCCGCTCCTCCATTCTTGCCATCAACCCCCTACTTCGACCTACGCCAAATTAACAGCCGCAGACCCAGTGCCCACCATGCACTGCCTGCGGCATCTTGCAATCCTTATGATTCTGGTGCCGATGCCCGTGAGTCGCATGGTCCCTGTGGAGAGCGTGCGCTGACACATCAACGCGTCTTGTCGATACCATTCCACCGGCTTCGTCTACCGCGTCCTTTCCCGATTGCGCCTCCATTTCTTCGCCTGGCCGCCATTTCATGCTTTACGGACTCCACGCGTCTCACTCATGCCTTATTGACTGCTGTCGAACTCTCTGGTAACGATGTGCGGTTCGTCTCACCTGCGTGGCCGCAACTACAGTCGACATCGCCCTTCCTCCTCCTCCTTGTCGCGATGGTGGCGTACATTGCAGTCAAACCCTGCGGCTACTGCCTTGCTACGGTGAGTAATATGGTAGTATGGCCGTGCGAGTCATCGCCGCGTCCGATATTGTCGCGTGCACGTCGGGCTAGCGCTTCCCCACCTCTTGGGTTGCACATTGCTGTGCTGGTGTTGCCTATGATGGAGTCTCACACGCCGTCCTCCGGATGGGCCGTATGCTAACCCCAGCTTGCCATCGTCTTCTTCTCGACATCACCGTCCTCGCCGTTCCTTGCCGCGCTCGCGCCCGAGACCCCAGCCCCAACAACAACATCACAAACACCATCTCCAGAACCAACACCTCTCACAGCCCCTATTCCCGACCGCGGAGCCTTCTTCCTCAATGGCGGACGAATCTTCGACCCCGCCCTTGTGGGATACACAGAGATGCAGCGGGCGTGGTCAGATGAGGCTGCTTCCGTGCCGTCAACGCCTCAAGCCGACGAAGCGTCCAAGGTCGCCGTACCTGAGGTCGACGCGCCAGACTCCGAGTCCAAAGAGGGAGCATCTGCGCCCGCCGATCAACATCCACCATCCGCCCAGCAGACAGGCTGGTGGCTGACGGACTGGCTCTCTCCATCCAAGCGGACAGGCTCATCCGACAGCGCACCACTTGTTCACCCTTCGACTCCACCTCCCATGCCACTGCCGCGTGGCTACTATGACCTGCGCATCGGTGGCGTAGGTCTCGTTCTCGATCTCGGCTGGCGACGTACAGACGAGGGTCTTGCGTGGGAGCTCGAAGAACAAAAACATGCAGCCGACCTTCGGCGGTACCGCCGTGCTGAGCGTCAGCGGCGTCAGGGCGAGCGCCAAAGGGACCAGGCGCAGGCTGCTGCAACAAAGAAGGCGACTGGGAGCGGGTGGATTCGGGCTTCGTTCGTTGACTCGTGGTAGATGTAGTGTTCAGATAGCTTCATTGATGCATATATGTACATGTAGTACGCGAGCGGCTAACGATCGACGACGAACCAGTAGGATGGAGCAGGGCTTGCTCATGGCGATCCGTGGCAAACCCGGGAGGCGGGCCGAAGCATGCTCATATCTCCCCGAGCTTCCGAGTCGTATGTACCGTCCGTTGCCGGTCGGCTTGAGTTGGGTGGCTGCCTATCAGGATTCGAGCACGCCTGCTGCTCAACCTGAAAGACCTGAACACCTGAACACCTGAGCAAACCCAGACTTTTGGCTGCGGCGAATCCCCCGCAGTGGGGCTCCGATAGTTACCCAAACGGGGAATGCTGGATTTGAGCGGCGCTGACGGTGCGGTCTTGCGACAGACAACGGAGGAGTCGGCGCTTCTCCGTGCTCCGTGCCGATATTGAGGGATGGAGTGGATGAATAGTAATAATAATATGATGGGTAAGGAAGACGGGTGGGCACTTGGGGTGATGTGATGATAGAGATGCAAAGGGGCACATGCAATAGGCACAGGTTCATAGGTTCTCTGGTTGAATGGGCCGTGCATTATTGCTCGTGCCGCCAAAGCCGCAAAAACGACAAGGGGAGAGAAGGTGAGAGAGCAGAGAGAGAGTCGGCAACCAGTCAGTGCCATTCAGGAACGGGTCATCTGCGGCAATGGCTCGTTTGTTGAAGGGCACATGATCGTCCACCAGTAAGGCATCGAGGAGCCCTCACTCGTACTCTCTATGAGAACGACATTACTACTCTCTCCTTCCCTTTGATCTCACAGCGTGACAAACCCCCCCATCAATTTTGTTCTTTTCTCATTCTTCTCTTTCTCTCATCTCTCAGTGTTCTGTCAACTCCTCCAAGCCAACTATCATGTAAGTATCTGACTCTCTTTTTTCATCTGACGACGACCATTTGATGAGACGAGGGAGCTTGATTTTGGGTGGTGGATTGGATGAGTGGGTGGGTTTGTGTGGAGACCCTGAGGACCGAGGTAGCAGGCGATCTTATGATTCGGTCCGGTCCACTACCCGCCATTCCCCCCTCCCCCCTACCCCCCACACTCCATTCCCTTCATCCCCCACCCAACCGCATCACTCCTTAGGAGCGGCTGTCTTTGCTCCCCATCCATTTCCATCTCTCCCCATCCCCCACAGCTCTCTACTCACTCTCTTCTTCTCTTCCATCTCTTTCTCACACACGCTCTCAAATCTTCTGTTCTTGCTTTGAACATATCAACAGTTCAAAGCTAGAATTCACCTTCAAACCAAACCATCATCTAACGTTGACCTCAGAGAGCTAGCTAGCGTTCGGCCAGCTCCACCCCACACCTCCCCCTTCCCCCCTTCGTCTCCCAAGAGTCACCAGCTCCCCACTTCCCTCAATCTCGTTCGCATTAGCAAGTAAACACCAACATGGCTGTCCAGCGTAACGTGCACCAGCCGCTCCTCTTCGAGTGCGCCTGGGAGGTCGCCAACAAGGTCGGCGGTATCTACACCGTCATCAAGACCAAGGTCCCTGTCACCGTCAAGGAGTATGGAGACCGGTGAGTCTGATCGGGCGACCACATTCGTCTCAAGAGCTTCGTCCATGACGTCGCCTCTGACGAGACGCTGCCAAGCTCGTGGAGGAGATGTGGTGTGCCATCGCTCCCACGCCCCTCCCCGGAGCACACAAACGTCACAACAACACTAACTCACAGTTACACCCTCATCGGCCCTCTCAGCTACAAGACTGCCCCGTCGAGGTGGAGTCCATGGAGCCGTGAGTTGGAGCCGACGTTGAAAATGTGGAGCAAGCATGCTGATCTGCAGTGAGCCCGGATCCCCGTGGAGGCACACTCAAGGCGATGAGCAGGGTGTCAAGTACACTTACGGCCGCTGGCTTATTGAGGGCGCACCGCGTGTCCTCCTCTTCGACACTGGTAGCTGCTACAACAGGTAGCTAGGTCTGGCTGCCAAACTGACAATATAGGATGGACGAGTGGAAGGGTGACCTGTGGAACGTGGCGGGCATCCCTACGCCCCCCAACGACCACGAGACCAACGAGACCCTCGTCTTTGGCTACATGGTCGCATGGTTCCTCGGAGAGTAAGCGGCGACTAGAACCGTGCTGACTATAGTTCTCTGGACGCTGCCTCGACACTGCAATCATTGCCCACTTCCACGAGTGGCAGGCTGGTCTTGCCATTCCCCTTGCCGCAAGCGCAAGATTGACGTCACCACCATCTTCACCACCCACGCCACGCTCTTGGTCGCTACCTCTGTGCTGCAGCGTCGACTTTTACAACAACCTGCAGTACTTTGACGTCGACCATGAGGCGGGCAAGCGTGGAATCTACCACCGGTGAGCTCTTAGAACATTGGGCTAGCTGACGCAGCTACTGCATTGAGCGCTCGTCGGCTCACTGCGCTGACGTGTTCACGACCGTGTCCACATTACTGCCTACGAGAGCGAGCACCTGCTGAAGCGCAAGCCTGGTGAGTTGTGCTATGGGAGGCGAACAGCTCTGACACCAGATGGCGTCTTCCCAACGGTCTCAACGTTGTCAAGTTCGCCGCCATGCACGAGTTCCAGAACCTCCACGTCAAGGCTAAGGAGAAGATCAACGACTTTGTTCGTGGCCACTTCTACGGCCACTACGACTTCGACCTCGACAACACCATCTACATGTTCACCGCCGGTCGTTACGAGTTCCGCAACAAGGGTGTCGACATGTTCATCGAGTCGCTCGCTCGTCTCAACCACCGTCTCCAGAAGATGAACTCGAAGATGACTGTCGTCGCCTTTATCATCATGCCCGCGGCGACCAACTCGTACACCATCGAGGCGCTCAAGGGTCAGGCTGTCACTGGCCAGCTCAAGGACGTCGTCAAGCAGATTACCGATAGAATCGGTAACCGCCTCTTCGAGCACGCCGCTCGTTACGACGGCAACCCCGGCAGCGAGGTCCCCAAGCCCGAGGAGCTCATGGACGCGCAGGACATGGTGCTGCTCAAGCGTCGTGTCTACGCCCTCAAGCGTAACTCGCTCCCTCCCGTCGTCACGCACAACATGCAGGACGACAGCAACGACCCGATTCTCAACCAGATCCGCCGCGTTCAGCTGTTCAACAGAACTTCGGACCGCGTCAAGGTCATCTTCCACCCTGAGTTCCTGAACTCGAACAACCCCATCCTTGGCCTCGACTACGAGGAGTTCGTCAGGGGGTGCCACCTTGGTGTCTTCCCCTCGTACTACGAGCCGTTCGGCTACACGCCTGCCGAGTGCACGGTCATGGGTATCCCCAGCGTCACGACCAACCTGTCCGGTTTCGGATGCTTCATGGAGGACCTCCTCGAGTCGCCCGAGGACTACGGCTGCTACATCGTCGTCGACCGCCGCAGCCAGGGTGTCGACGACTCGGTCGAGGAGCTCACCAAGGTCCTCACCGAGTTCACCACCAAGTCGCGTCGCCAGCGTATCAACCAGCGTAACCGTACCGAGCGTCTCTCTGAGCTTCTCGACTGGAAGTCGCTTGGTCTCGAGTACGCCAAGGCCCGTCAGCTTGCTCTGCGTCGCGCCTACCCTGACTCGTTCAACGACGACGAGCCCGAGTTTACTGGCGTGCAGCGCGTCGGTGCGCCTCTCTCGGCACCGGGCTCGCCTCGGTACCGCTCGGGCATGATGACTCCTGGCGACTATGCGACACTCACCGAGGAGATGGAGCACCTGAGCACGAGCGACTACATGGGCGGCAAGCAGCGTGAGTACAGTACATGAGCGCACGTCCCAAGCTAACTTGCAGCCTGGAGCTTCAACAACGATGACAGCGACGATGAGAACCAGTACAACTTCCCCATCGCTGGTCTCAAGCCCCGCGGCCGCTCCGACTCGCTGGCATCGGCGATTTCTGGCACCATGACGCCATCTGGCACCCGGAAGCTGAGCGAGAACGACCTCGCTCAGGCCGACAAGGCTTTGGAATCGCACTCGTCCAACACCAACGGGCACTAGGTTGGAGCAGGGCACGGAGTCTAATTTGTGCTGCGGGGTCTCCGGACTTTCCGAGGCTCGGGCAAGTGGAGGCCACATGGCCGAGGTGATATGAGTGGTGGCCGAAGAGACCGAAGGTAAAAATTTGTTCCCATTACGGCTGAGGAGCGTGGCGATAACGATCATGATAGCGGCAACGTCGCATTAGTGAGCCATAGTTTGATATGCAAATGTTCCGGTGTGCAAGGAGGGTGCTCAGGAGTGTTGTAGATTGGGCTACTGGAGACTGCAGCGTCTTGTTTGTTTTACGGAGCAGTGGCGACTAGCCTGACGTTTGTCGTCTCACGTTGCTTCCGACTCTAATCTGATTAGTGTGGCGCACCATCGACTGAATGGAGATTGGATGACGACATGCAGATCCAGCGTCGATGCTTATGCAAGCCCATTATAGCACCGTAGACTCGTCGCCAAGGTCAGGGGGACACAGTCCACACACCGAGGTTGACGCCTCGCCGATTCCCGTGCATGAGCCTCGGACGCCGACCCCTGTCGCTTCGTACCTCCCTCGGCCCCCTTTCGCTCGCCGGACTGGTCTGTGCTTTGCAACCCCGTCGGCTGAAATTTCATTAGCCCGTGCAACCGCACAAGCGAGATCACAGTGCGGAAGGGCTGACACTCGCCGAGGCCATCTCGCGCAATCGGAATGCATAAGCCATACATAAGCCTTTCAGTACTCGACTGAAGCGGTGATTCGCCAACTCTCGTCTACACTAGATCTCATCTCATCATCTCACCAGCCACTCATTCTCATTTTCATTTCGACGCAATCAAACTCTACAGCCGAGCGTGCCGAGCACACAATAAATAACAACGTGCTCGCCTCTGAGCCCCCCAATCATCCCCCATGGACACCTTATCGTCCCCAACCACCGCACCGCCCAACGCCCCTCCTGCGCCCAACAACGCACCTCCCCCTCCCCTTCCCCCTCCCGCGATCAGCACGTCGCCAGCGTCAGCGTCAAACCGCGACTCGCAGATCTCGTCGACGATGACCGCCGCCCAGTCCGACGAGGTCCTCGCCGCCGAGATGCGCGACAAGGTCCCCGACGAGCCCGTCTTCGGCGTGCCCCCCGCCCGCGCCAACTCCCCCGGCTCGCCCACGTCTGCCCGCGTCCCGTTCTCCCAAATAGAGCGCACGGGCACCAACGTCAGCAGGACGAGCATGCCCCGCGTCCGCCGCACCGTCACGAGCGACAGCAGGCTGTCCCGGATAGCGTCCAACATGCCGAACCCAGAGCGAGAGTGCGCAGAGGGCCCTGCGCCCAAGCCGCCCTCGCCGCCCCATCTCAAGAAGTATGCTTACCACTGTGAGTCAAGCATGGCCGCTAGCCGTGTGCTGCAAGGGGCGTAGTGGATTGCGCAAGTCTGCGTCCCGCACGTCCCTGATCGCCGCACAGAACAACACACTCACAAACACAGTCTTCTCGCCCGAGATCAAGATGTTCCGCGGTATCGTCACCAAGATCCTCCTCGGCACCGTGGTCCTCACCACGCTCATCATGTGGCTTGCCGCGCCGTTCTACTGGGGTTCATGTGAGTGGCTATCTTTAGCGAGCATGGTCGAATATTCGCGACCGATCGCTTCACAGACCTCGGGTCCGGGAGCGGAATGGTATCGGAACCGGAACCGGCCCATTTCCCCCTTATCTCCGCCGGTTCGGGCCGTGTACCTTTCATTATCGTTCGCTGACACTCAGTGTGGAAGGCGAACAAGTACACGGACAAGCTCACGGTGCGCATCATTGACCGCGACGGCGGCGAGGTCGGGACCGCCGTCACCCAGTTCCTCCTGTCGCAGGCGCACAAGGGCGGGCTCGGCTACTTTGTCACCTCGCCCGATGAGTTCCCGACCGACCCCGAGGTATACCACGACATCGTCGAGGAGGGCGCCTGGGGCGCCGTCGTCATCCACGCCGGCGCATCGCAGATGATCGCGACGGCGCGCGCGATCGGGAACGCGTCTTATGATGGCCGAGAGGCTATCCACTTCGTGTACGCCCAGGCCAGGAACGAGCTCGCGAACGGCAATTATCTCGTCCCGCTCGCCACACAGCACCTCACCGCCGTTACGCAGAAGATCGGTGCACAGAGCGTCGCTGAGTTCCTCCCGACTGTAGCGGGGAATGCTACTGCCCTGCAGCTGCTGGCACAGGCACCCCAGACTCTGTCGGCCCCGCTTGGATTTACACCCGTCAACCTCCGGCCATACGACCAACCCGTCGCTCAAGCCATCACTCTCGTTGGACGTAAGTTATCCCCAACGACTAAGCTGACAACCACAGTAATCTACATGTTGATCTTCTCCTTCATATGCACGATGGCGAACAACGGCGCACGCGAGATCATCTCGCCATACCTCACCAATAGGGCGTACATCATCTACCGCATCACAGCACCTTTGGTCCTCTACCTCCCACTCTCGCTCCTCTTCGCCATGGTCTCCCTGCCGTTCAAGGCGCACTTCGACGCCCATTTCACTTACGCCGGCGGTTTCTTCGTCTGGTGGATGGTTCTCTTCCTCGGCATGGGTTCCGTCGGTCTGGTGAGTACCTCGGATCACATATCGTCCGCCAAGTGCCCTCGCTGACCTACCAGGCTACAGAGTTCTTCATCACCATTATTGCAAGTTCACCGCTGATGATAAGATTGCTAACGTAACAGGGGCCACGTTTTGTTGCCTTCACGTGAGTGTCTAGTCCCAACCCAACGGAATTGCCCACACTGCGCGTCCATCTTTTGTCTTCTACACCCTCCCCGCGTTTCTTCGTCTCCTCTCGAGCATTCCTAACGAGCAGCCTCATTCCCTGGATCATCGTCAACGCCAGCGTGGCTGCTCTCCCGCACGAGCTGCAGCCCTGGGTCTATCGCTACGGAGTGGCCATGCCGTTCTACAATGCGAACAGGGCCGTCCGCACCATCATCTTCAACACCAAGAACGACCTCGGCATGAACTTCGGCATCCTGATCGCCTGGATTGTCGTTTCTATGATCACCATCTCCCTTTCGACCTGGCTGTACCGCCGCAAGGCGGTTAACGAGCACAACAGGCAGATGGGCGAGGAGGAGGGCGAGCGCAAGCTCCCGGACGGCCGGGTGGTGTGAACCGCCTCCATGGCACTCCCTTAGAGCAGGGCCAGTTTAGAGGTCACCAGCGCACCGGCCTACTCCCTACGCACGATTAGGACGGGCTGGGATGCTCCGTGTCAGCCGTATGGGCGTTTATTCTGCCTTGCAGATCGGTCGAGTACGAGGTGCCATCCCGGAAGCCAGCTTCGGCACCTCCACTTCCACCTCCACCTCCACTTTCACCTCCTCGCCACACTCCACTGTCAGCGTTAGAATCACATCCTGCATCAATAGACTGAACTATAAGATGGTACAATGCATATAATCCCTATTGCTGGTCTACCGTCGTATCTGCGCTGTAGTTATGCGCTATCAGTCACTGACCATTCGCAGTAAACGCTATAGAGGAACCTTCGGGGCTGAAGACCTCGGAAGCAGATTAGCATCCGCATCCACCCAACGCGCTTGCCTTTACGTTTCTCCAGCTGATCTCGCCCACTCTCACATGTTCTCTCACTTCCATCGTAGCGGAGGGCACTGCGGCGCGGAAGTAGCGCCGACACTCTTATCTCTGCGAGTGCGTGGTGTGATTTGTGAGGTCTCGGACCTCATGGCCCTCTCGTCCTCGCATATCATATCAACTCTTTGCGCTGGATCAATGTCTTCTCCAATGTCAACAGTGCAGCCTTTGAGCGCAACCTCAAAGCTCGCTGTCCTTCAACTACATGGATACAAGCAGGCTGGAACCTTGAGGTATTCGGAACTCCCTCTGGGCGGTATGTCCGGAATGGCTGCTGTGGAACGTAATATGGAACTGCTGGCAGAGAAACTTGAGGACGCATCTGCGTGATCATCGCAGAGATCTGTGCTGGCCTCCCGAGTACGTCGTTGCAAGCGTACACATTCCTCCTATCGTGCCCGGCGATTAATTGCTCCACTTGATCTACCGTCTCATCGCCAAAGACCCAAGAACCGCCGTTGGCGCTAACGGCCGGTCACTATCAGCCATCGGCACGCAGACATGCAGACTGCAATTATAGAACGACCAAGACCGGACAGCGGGAGCGACGAGGCAAGTCAACCACCGCATGGATTAGTTGCGGCAACGTGCGGCACAAACCCGACACACTGTAGCTAGCCTGCCGGCCAAGTTGCCGAGGTTGTTTGGCTCCAGGTTTCCAGCCCAATTCAGTCTAAGGCGACTAGACTGCATTCTTCCGACGTCATCTCTCTCGTGTTCAATGCTTACGAGCCATTCAGCCCGGACAGAAGTAGTCCGAAACACGTCGGGCGGGCGGGCGGGGGAGCGCAGCCGGCGTCCGGCGTCCGGGGTGAGACATGAGAAGAGAGGCCTCCCGAATGGCCACATCGCCCGGAATCACAGCCATTCAACCGGGCCTATACATGCACACAGGAGACAGGCAGGCATACCCCCGCCGCCTGCGCCGCAGCCGCCGGCGTGTCTCGCGGCTCGCTTGCCTCGCGTCCTTGGACTGCCGTTGTGCAGTGGTGTGATGTGCGAATCGGGCTAGCTAGCTCGCCATCATTGGCTTCCCGTTCAACACCTCCCAGTGACGCGCTTGCCGCTCCACTTGTCGATAGCTCGCGCTTAAACTCAGTTGATATCTCAGCGTTGTCCGCGTTGCCCATCTCGCCATGCGATTCGATACGACGACCCGCGCGCCAGCAAGCCCACCTCTCCACTTCAGTGCAATGCCGTCTCGCCAGTCCACAACAACATCCAAACGTCCGCATTCACCTGCAACACACATCGACGGTTCATCAGCTACACCTCCAGCGGCCGTCGCGACTCCGCCAATGTCACAAGACATCTCGGCCTCCACAAGGCCACATCCGTACTGCGTAGGTCGCTTCACGGACAGCTCTGACGACCACAGCGCACCGATGAGCAGCAACGAACATCGCTGTACTTCTCGCGTCTGCGCACCTGGTTCCGCGACAAGCTCATCCCCTGGGTCACGGTGCGCGAGGGCGCACCCCCGGTCGTAGCTCGCGAGGTCGAGGAGGGCGGATATCATTCCGGTGGGTGCCTTACTCCCCTCAAACTGACAGCAGGATATCTCGTCTACGACGATGTGTATGACGGTGAGCTTCAGACTGGTGGAAGAGCTGACGCCAGCCGAGTACATTCTCGCAACATGGGAATCCGCGATCGGGATCCACCTCCTCGACCTCCGCATAGCCCCCAACTTCCCGCCTCCGATCCTCCTCTCCGCCCCGCCCCAGGAAGTGCGCGCCGACGCGCATCTGACCTCCACCACATCGCCCGCGGCATCTTCTCCCAAGCCGACTCCGTACTCGACCCCTGTACACCCGGCGCACGATCTCCCGGCCGAAGCGAGCGCCTTAGGCATCGCGCCATCAGAACCCAACCCGGACGTCGTGTTTGGCGCGCCGTACCACTCCCAGCCTTATGCGCACGTCACGCCCCGACGCCTGACGTGCAGCTCGTCGGGAAGCGGCACGCAGTTGCCTGACAGATACGAGGTGTTCCGTGTGTTGCGCCAGTTCGGGCCGGTGCGGACACTGACCCAGAGTTTCGAGGGCAGTGGCGGAAGTGAGGGCGCTGCCAATGTCGAGAGTGAGAGTAGCGGAGAGAAAAAGAAGCGGAAAGCCGGCTGCCTTGACAGTGGCGTGCGCGAATGGACGGTCGACGTCAACTACTGGTTCGAGGAGGACGCGGAGCGCCTGCAGCGCGAGTGGGACGGGACGCTGTGTGGATGGCGCGCGTGAGTTGAACGATGTCTCTCATAACTGACGGCAGTGAGGTGTCGGTGCCAGAGTGGTGGGGAGGCTTGCCTGAGTGGGCGGGCGACGATGTGCCGAGGACGCCGTACTGCCGCCCGCCGCCGCCTGTGACGGAGGATTAGGGAGTAGCCTGTGCCCGTTGATGCCAGTCGACGTCGGGAGGCTAGGTCGGGGGTGGTGTCATTAGCCATTTGTATTAGTGGAGGTAGACTCAAGTACTTGTAGACAACGCCTTTGTCCATCCAACTGCGCATCTGGAACATCGACATCTAGCATTGTACATCAGTCATACTGGTTTCGCCACACCTATCCGCTCAGCGGCGAGCGGGCCTCCAATCTCACAACGGCGCTCTCCTCCCTGCACTCTCTCCGCACCAGCCATCGCCTAATCGCCTACTGTACACCCGCCCCGTCCCTCCAGCAGGGCCCCAGGACGAGATCAGTACTCCGGCGTCGGCGGCGTCGAAGAGCTGCCCCCTCCTGCATGCCACAGCTTGAGCACGAGCCAGAGCGCGACGACGACGCAGACAATGTACGCGATGGTGCGGTACTGCCGCAGTGTCGAGTTGGCAGCGACGCTGCGCGAGTGGTGGCGCGAAGTCGAGAAGAGCGAGTTGGCGAACTGCGTGAAGGTGTTGTTCTGTTGTCAGCCCGAGGAGGTGCGCGGCAAGGCAGGCGCAGAGGAGAGTGACGATGGTAGGATGGGAGGGGGAAGGGGAGGTGAGAGAGTAGGGCGAGTGAAGGGAGACGCGGCCGGCGACTTGAGGTCGTCGGCGCAGTGCAGATGGTACAGGCCATTGTAGAATCGAGCAAAGACACAGGACCCCTTACGAGGCCACGACTTGAGAGCGAGGAAACATACCGTCCTATCGAGCTACTGTCAGCTACCACTCTTGTAAGCCGAACCCACCTGGTCATTCTGGCGCCCCGAGTCGTCGAGGATGTCTATCGTGACCTGCCGTCAGCACCTGCTGGGTACACAGCTCACCGAGCGCAGGTTCTTGATCTTGTTGTGCAGCGAGCTCAGCTCCTCCTCGTTCTGCTGCTCGAGGGTGTTGTCTGTTGTGCTGGGGGTTAGCTTGCGGCGTGGTTGGTGGTGAGGGTGACGCGCGCCGGATCGCGCCCGGGGATGGTGGAGTAGTAGAGCAATAGGGAAATGTAGAGCAGATGAAGGACGAGGCAGAGGAGCAGCAGTCGAGGGGGGCCAGTGGTCGGCAACGGGGGTGAGATGGAGTGCAAACTGACCTTGGCATCGTGGAGTGACTGGCTGCTTGGTGCGATGGGCGATGGGACGCTGGAGGCTAGGATGTCGGTGGATGAGGCCGCGCCCGGCGCAGAACGATGGAAAAGAGCCGGAGAAGGGGGCGAGTGCGTTAATGTATATGCGAGAATGAGGGTGTTGACAAGAAGATGGATGGATGGACGCGCCGAAATGAGGATGGCGATGACCGCGGGGCTGTTGGCGACGCCGCTCGCGTGTGGGGTCACCGCATCCCACGGTGGCAAATTGGTACCACCACCCGTCTCATGCAGCATTCCTCCCACACCTTTACGCGGTCCACAAAGTTTACTCGTACGACTTGGCTAATCTTAGCACAAGGCTCGGATCATAGGCACTGCATACATCCACTGTCCAGCTATGAATGCTCCTTGCTGAGGAGCAGGAAGATGGCCACGCCGCCCAGCAGCGCGTACTTGAGTTGGGGGAAGTCGTTCTATTGTCAGTCGTCTCCTCTGGGGCCATAGAGCGCGCGCCTCGTACGTTCCTTTGCCTCCTCCTTCCTCGTCAGCTCGCCTTTGCCGAAGCCAGAGACAAGCCCAAAGGCAAGGCCGAGACGCAGAGCGCTTAACTCACCATCGCGATCGTCACGTAGCCGACGTAGGGCAGGAAGCTGGCGTCAACAACTGTCCTATACTGTGGTCAAGTCGGAGCGCTCACCCCTGCACCTTGCCGACGACGAGCTTGGCGTCAAGCCACTCAGGGCCGCGGTAGAGCACATAGTCGTCGCTCGGGTTGTTGTCGCCTTTTGTCAACAGTGTTTGTGATCCGTTGGGCCTGGTGTCAGCTGCGCCACGGCGGAAGGATGTGTAGCTCACGAGAGATGCGACTCGATGACGCGGTGCACGATGGGTGTTCCGTACGGATCGCCAGGGCTGTTGTCAGCTTTGCGAAGGATGTGAAGCGGGTAGAAGCGAACGCCAGCTCGAAGGCAAGCGCGGATAGCTGGGTGAGCGCTTCCACACTCACACCTTGTACACCGTGATGTCTCCGATGTCGTAGGGCGTGTTGGCGGGGTTGGTGAGGAAGAGGATGTCGCCGCGGTAGAATGCTGGTTCCATTGACCCACTGTTGTCAGCGCGCGATCGGGAGGGCGAAGGCTGTGGGAAGTGCCCAGCAGCCATTGTCACACGCACGAGAGGACGACAACAATGGGGGACTCAGAGTTGGTCGCGAGGCACAACGCCTTCCACATCATCAGGCCGGACGCGACGACATTGAGGAAGTTGAGGATCTGGAAGAGGACCTGCCGGTGAGCTCGAACAGCGGTGCATGAAGCTCCCATTTGGCACGCGGCGCGCGATGGGGAGAGTGAGAGGGAAACGACTTACGCCGTGCACGCCCAGCTTGCGAATGCGGGCTATCTCTTCTCCAAACATTGTGGTTAGAGAGAGGGTTGGGATGGGAAGGGAGGAGCTGTTGTTGACGTTCAAGTCGTTCCCGTGGCCAGCTTCGAGGTTGGTCACCGTTGACGCGGCTGTCGTCGATATCATCCGATCATCGGCGTGGCCGCGTACATCATGACCCAGGCACCAATCACCTAGCACGTGTCATATTATCCAATCCCTCCATTTATCAGTCCATCCACAACGAGTCGTGACGCTCACCATCGAGGACCTCACAACGTTTGTTCCATCTCCATCTCTCCTTTCAACTACCAAAAGCCGCGCCATGTCCCTCACGCCAAACTACGGCGCCGACAGCGACACGCCCCGCTCGGGCCAGCTCACGCCCAACACCATCGCCAACCAGCTCTCCCAGCTCGACCTCCCCTCCCCAACCAACCTGCACCTGGGCGACGGCCCGAGCAAGAGCACCGACCCGACCTCGCCCCGCGATGGCCGCGACCTCTCGGCCCAGCTCTCGAAGATGACCTTCCCCGAGCCCGAGGCGCTCTCCAAGGAGAGCCGCCACCGCCGCTCCGAGAGCCAGAGCCAGGACCTCGCCGAGCAGCTGTCGCGCATGAACCTCCCCCAGCCCGAGCGCATCTTCGGCCCCGACGACACCAAGCGCGAGAGCGGGATGAAGCAGGGCGTCAGCGCCGAGGACTGGGACAAGGTTAAGCTCGAGGACGAGGTGCCGGAGGCCGTTAAGAGTCCCACGCTCGCCCACTTCCGTCGCGACTCGCGCGCGCAGAGCATCTCGAGCACTCAGGCTGCCGCACCCAAGCCCGCTGCCCCTGCTCCCCCTGCTGCGGCTGCCCCGGGCGGTGCCGCCAAGGAGCAGAAGATCACTCCGTTTGACGTGCAGGGTGGTGTCGACGCCGAGGGCAAGGAGATTGGCATGTGAGTGTAGCGAAGAGGGGCGGTTGGCCGGGGCAGTCGATGCCCCTCTCAGTGCTGACGATCGCAGTGACTACGACAAGCTCGCGAACCGTTTCGGTGCTCAGAAGATCCAGCCCGAGTTGTTGGAACGCTTCGAGAAGCTCACTGGCCAGAAGCCGCATCCCCTTCTGCGCCGCGGCACGTTCTACACCCACCGCGAGTTCGACAAGATCCTCGACCTATACGAGAAGGGCCAGCCGTTCTACCTCTACACTGGTCGTGGACCCTCGTCTGACTCGATGCACATGGGCCACCTCATCCCCTTCCTCTTCACTGCGTGAGTCCTCCACCTCGACCAGGCGCTAACAAGTCAGCTGGCTCCAGAAGGTCTTCGACTGCCCCTGTGTGATCCAGGTCACCGACGACGAGAAGTACCTCCTCGACCGCGATGCCAAGAAGCAGCAGGCTCTGATCAAGAAGAACCCCCAGGACCAGCGCACTCCTTACCACATCCTCGACAAGTACCACCAGATGGGCCAGGACAACATCGCCGATATCATTGCGTGCGGCTTCATCCCCGAGAAGACGTTCATCTTCTCCGACCTCGACTACGTCAGCAAGGCCTTCTACCGCAACGTTGTCCTCATGGCCAAGACCATCACCGTCAACCAGAGCAAGGGCGTCTTCGGCTTCACCGACAACGACAACGTCGGCATGATCCACTTCGCCGCCGTCCAGTCCACCCCCTCCTTCTGCAACTCCTTCCCTCAGATCTTCGGCTCGCGCAC
Organism: Cutaneotrichosporon dermatis; assembly: GCA_020011015.1. NCBI lineage: Eukaryota > Fungi > Basidiomycota > Tremellomycetes > Trichosporonales > Trichosporonaceae > Cutaneotrichosporon > Cutaneotrichosporon dermatis. Next base: position 303,522 of record JAIGNX010000002.1, on the reverse strand, counting down.
CGACATCCCCTGTCTCATCCCTTGCGCGATTGACCAGGACCCCTACTTCCTCGTCTGCCGCGACGCCGCCGACAGGCTCAAGTACAAGAAGCCTGCGCTGCTCCACGCCAAGTTCCTTCCCGCTTTGCAGGGTGCCGGCACAAAGATGTCGGCGTCCAACCCCAACTCCAACATCACCCTCACCGACCCACCCAACACGATCAAGAACAAGATTCGCAAGCACGCGTTCTCCGGCGGTGGTGCCACCCAGGAGATTCACCGCGAGCAGGGTGGCAACCCGGACGTCGACATTGCCTACCTCTACCTGTCGTACTTCGAGGACGACGACAAGAAGATGGTCGACCTTGCTGAGCGCTACCGCGCAGGCACCCTGTCGACGGTCGAGATGAAGGACGCATGTATTGAGAAGCTGCAGGAGGTTGTGGCTCAGTTCCAGGAGCGTCGCGCCAAGGTGACGCCCGAGACCGTCAAGTACTTCCAGGACGACTCGCCATCGACCCCACTCCAGCCGCTCCAACGTGGCTGCATAGATACGAGAGGTTAGATGTTATTACAGCAGTATATCAGGCATGCAGTGGTTACATTGTAGCAGAAATGTTGCGAGTCGTGGTCGAGATAGAGGCACTGTTGTCGCTGTTAGATCGGCTATCGGAAGGACTTGGCCATGATTTTTGTTTGGCTCTGTTGTCGGCCGATCGCCCCTACAATCTTTGGAATGACGTTCCACTAACCATGGCGCTCGCGATAAGGAGAGATTTACGCGGATCCGACTCGATACCTACTCTCTCGAGCTCGCTTAGCATGACAATGACCGCAGTAAAGACCTGCTTTGATCTCGACTTCGACGACGACCAGAGCGCGGCCAAGATGGACACGGCCGGCCGCCCCCCCCACCCGAGATCCTCCTCTTCGCCCTCGAGTCCCTGTCCCCGCCCGACCTCGCTGCGTCTGCGCGTCAACTCTGGTTCTGCGAGCTCACCCTCCCTATTCTTCACGAGCGTGTCCCCTCTCCGAGCATGGCGCATGGCCGCTGTACGATGACCGTCGTCCCCGGTCCTCTGAGCCGCGACCGCCCCGCTTTCTGCAGCGCGGGGCGCTGGTCCAGAAGACGCGCCGCGTCGACGTCTACCCACACACCACGACGCGTTGTCGCAACACGGCTTCAACGCGTCTGGGTGGGGCCACTCCCTCCCGCCCCTCCCCGACTCCAGGTCTTGCGCCTATTCCTCAACCGTATGGAGCGGGCGCCGTGTACCACACAACGTCGATGCGCACGACGTCGATGCGCGCCCCGCGACGCCTGCGCGCGCTCTACTTCCTCCACCCGCCAACCTAATCGTGCGCGGCCTCACGCTCGTGCACAACACTGTGCCGCGATACGACTGAACCGCGCGCTGGAGGACGGCGTGCGCACTATGTCTGCGTGTTCGAGCCGGACGACCCGTACATCCTCCCGCGGAACGGGATGGCGACGGCGCGCATGGCGCGACGCATTTCCGCCAGCGCCTGCCGTCGTATATCACGCAGCTCACGCTCGTTTTCTATCCCGCCAAGCACCGCGCTTGGCGGTGCAAGAGTGCCCAGACTCTGTCGTGGAGTCTTATACATGCGTACGCTTCTGCGCTCTGGGCCCAGGTCATCGCGTGGGTCACGCAACGGATCGGGAATGAGCAGCCACACCGCCTGACGATCGTCAATGTTGGCGCATTGGCGGCCGTCGAGGGCGACGAGCGGCCCGCCAAGGAGGATATGGCCGAGCTCCAGCGCCGTGTGAGGCTCGAATTCGTGCAGGCGATCGACGAGCGGCTGGGGCACACGACCGAACATGCACAGCGCGTGCTGCAGGGTCTGCATTTCGCCACGATGGAGGAGTACCTCGCCACGCCAGAGTCGGCCGATGTGTTCGATGCGGCAGAGATCGAGCCGTGGACGGAAGGAAGTCGGGACGTGGAATGCTGAACCGGTGCTTTCACCTCACCGCCTCCGCCAAGCGCCACGTCACAGCCACCTGCAGGGATCGCCATCAACGGCAGTCTACAACATTATTAAGCAAGGTGGTGCAATGCTTGTACTGCTCACCACCGACTGTTCCACCACATTTCACCTGTAGCAAGCATGGGCGCGGCAGCTAGCACGATCGCGGCGGCGGGCGCGCTCGTTGCGAAGGGCAGGCAGGAATCCGACGGACCCTTGTCGCCCTTCCCACCCGAGATCATCGACTGCATGCTCGACTACCTCGAATGGCGCGAGGTTCTCGCCCTCCTCCATCTCAACTCGGTCTTCTACCGCGCCATTGTGTGGCGCCTGATCAACCGCGTGAGCATCGTCGAGCGCGCCGGCAAGCTCGAGCTCGAGGCCAAGCATACGGAACCCCGCCTGTTCCTGCCAGACCCAACAGTCGTCCCGAACAAATGGCTCTCAGCATTCGTCGAGCAGGTGGATATCCATCCGCACAGCGTGTGCGTGACGAAGGAAGCTGTGGATGAACCCGGCCGTCGACCGATCCCAGCCGAGTACGAGCAGCACCTCGGTTCCTCATTCCGAGGTCAGGCATGGACATCGACTTCTGCCATGCCAGTGGAGCGGCTCTCGTTCCCCAACTTCCGCACCCTGCGCCTCTTCTTTGGCCCCGTCAACGGCCATCAGGTTGTGCATACCGACATGCCACCGTACGAGGATCAGGCCTTGCCCTGCCGTCTCATGCCGGCCCGGGATCCTGATGTGATCGTCCTACGCAACCCCTCGGCCAAGGGCCTCAGGCGCCTCCACAGCCTTATCCCGCCAAAGTACACGCTGTATCTCCGCCGTCAGGTTCACGTCATCGGCCCCGATCTCGTCGGTGAGCATGGCACCGTCAACGGCACGATCTACCTCAACTGGTGGCAGGGCGGTCGCGCGATCGACTCCCTCGAGTCGTGCGAGGTCGTCTTCTGGGCGCCTGGCGGCGGCAGCTGGCTCCCGATCCCACCGACGTCCGTGGCTGAGTGGACGGCAAGTGGCCTCCTCCAGCGCTGGTACGACCGCATGCTCCGCACCCTGCAGATGTCGTTCATCGAGCTGTCCGGCCCCGCACCCGAACACCCGATGATGCTGGGCACGCCGCCGCCGCGCAAACCTAACATCCCGCGCCTGACGATTGTTAACGCGGGCGCGATCGACCCGATCTGCTATGAGCGGCCGGAGAACGTGAGCAAGCCGGGCAAATGGGCCGAGTACGGTGCGCGCCAGGCGGCCGTTGAGGACGCATTCAATGCGCTCTGGTATCAGACCCTGCCTCCGTCGCTTGCGACTCGGCGTCAGCAGCTGTCAAAGCGCGTTCGCTTTGTGTCCCTTGACCAGTGGGTTGGGGAGGGCAGCTGGCGAGGCGTGTTTGACCCAGACGAGGTGGGATTGTGCGGCTAGGGTGTACGTGCTCTGGGATGAGGTTCATTGGGTTGTATAATGCATGGTTTACCGAGGAATATGAGAATGCCCGTCGCAACATAATTGTGCAAGTTGTAGGGTGAGCCTCTCATAACTTCCTTGAAGCCCGTTCCCGGCCAACCTCAGAAGTCAGAGCTCTTAAGAGCTCGGTTGAGCGGGAATACCGGCCAGTCGCAGGGAGCAGACTGCGCATCGGGGATGTAAGAGCGCTGGAGATATCGGCCAAGTTCCCCATTGGCCTGGCTGGTGGAGTCAGACTCGAGGGAGCCCCATGCGGAATCTCGGGATTCGCTCAGACCGCAACGCGACTGATTTGTTGATTGGTCCTCACAGAGATCCGAAAGTTCCGTCCATCTCGACTTCCAAGCTACTTGCCTATTGATGCATCCTGTGCAGTACACTTCTGCCTCACCTCCGTTCACAACATCCAGCATCATGGAAAGGCGACGTCCCAACGGACGCCGGAGAGCTAGGGCGCGCAAGCACGGTAACGCGTCCCAACCACTCGCATCCATCTGCGCCCATCCACCCGCACCCGTCCGCGCGCAGTCAGGCCGCGACGTCCTCCGGTCCGACGACCTTGCACGGGCGGTCGCGGCAAGGCTGATGTAGGCCTCGCTTCTGGTGACGCCGACGCCCACCCCGACGCCCACACCGAGACACCATTCCAGCGCTTCCCGCCCCTCACTCCCCACGGCATCCCTTCCGAGTTGCTCGATGCCATCATCGCCCATGTCCCCCCATGAGGACCTCCGCCCGCTCCTGCGCGTCAACTCCGAGTTCTACCTCGTCACCATTCCACACATGTTCCGGAGGCTCCACTTATCAGCCGATTTGCGCCTCGCATACTCTGGCTTTCCCTTGATCGATTGCTACCGCCCCCTTCGCCTGGCGCGGCACCCAACGTCCCGTCTTCCGCAAGTCGTGGGTCACGGCCAAGACCCACGGTGCTCCATATCGAACAGCACACACATTCCATCTGCGAGGCCTTCCACAAGAACAAGGACGCTTTGCCGCCGATGCCCCACCTGCGAACCCTGCGCTGCCCGCTGGACGTACACGGCATCGTTCTGGATCCCGATGGGCTAGTTTTCACGCGTGAGTGTTCCAGCCACATTGATCCCAGCTCACCCCTCCAAGCTCTACGCGAGGACGAGGACCCGGAGATCGTCGCGGAACGCTCGCGGTGCGCCTTTCACAACCTCCGGTTCTCAACTCTTATCCATGATCAAGTCACCTGGTTCGGTTCATATGAGCCGATTCTTCTGCCACCACCCGACAAGTCATTCGACAAGCACATCCTTCTTTTCAACAGCCTTATACCTCCACAGGAGTTCGGGCAGGGTTTCAGAGAGCATCATCCCCTTTTCGACACATGGCTGTACACAGGTGAAAACCCGAAGTACGCTGATGAAGATGATGAAGATGATGAAGACGAACGTTACAAACCCATGTGTCCCCAAATCCGCGAGGTTGTTTTCGTCATTCCGACCCTCACACCTGGTTTCTTACCGAAGCTTTATAAGTGCCAGGCAGAAGAGAGGGCCATGTACGATCACGCACACCTGTTAATATTGGCCCTGGAGAACTCGAAGCGATTGGTCACCATGGTCGGCGGGATTATGGACCCCAATAGCGTGGAGGCATTGGTTACTGTGGAGCATACAGCCGGGTACCGAGACATCGTCGTACCTGGGCCTACAACCGACGATTCCGCCACCCCTATCTATAAAGCCCGCATTCGCGACATGACAATGCGCTCGATTGAACAGGAACGCCAGTTTTGGGGCGACCGCGACTATCGAGCTCGCATGAGGCTTGTTTCTCTTGAGGAGGCCATAAGGAAGGGAATGCTGGAAGAATGACACGCGTCTGCGTCTCGGGGCTCAGCTGGTACTACTGTACCTGCGTGATAATGGGAGTAGCACTGTTTCTAGGCCGGATGTATAGCGAGTAGATCATCGTCTTGTCCTGACATTCCTATGGTGTATTCAGAGTTGCTCGGAGAGGGATCGCTGCCTGCGGGCGCCGTAGAGCGGTGAGGTTCCCGGCTGTCACCGACAGATTTCATCGGCAAACTGACGCCTTTGTTCCCCGTTGGTTGTCAATAGTCATCCTCTCCGATTCGGCAACCTTGGAACTTCTCTTTCAACACCACACCAACAATGACCTCCCCACCACCACCCAAGCTCACGCCATACAACGTGCCCCCCGAGCTCCTCGACATCATCCTGGCGCATGTTCCTCCCGCATCCCTCGCGCCTCTCCTCCGCGTCAACTCGGCCTTCTACCTCGCCACCAAACCGCACCTCTTCCGCACAGTCCACCTCAGTCCGTCCCCCGCCGCGCGCTCACAACTCCTGCACGTCTCTGGGCCGGACCACGCACTCACCGACATCGACGCACCTGGCGCATTCGGTTCGCGGTCTGGTGACTCGTTCCGGCCGCTGTTCCGCACTGCCTGGCTCACGGCGCACACTCACACGCTCAAAGTCGACGCGCACGGGCCTGAGGGGTGCACCGCCTTCGTCCAGTCGGTTCCGCCGCTTCCACGACTCCGCGTCCTGCGCACGCCGTTCGACACGCACAACGTCTTTGCTGACCCAACTGCTCGGGCTGAGGACTATGCGCCGTGCAAGTGTCTCGAACTCTCCTTCGACACCTTGGTCCACGACCACGTGTTCTGGTCTTGGCGGTCTATGCAGCGCCTCGCGCCGCCGCCGAGTTTGCATTTGAAGACTCATGTACTGGTCTTCGACAACAACGTTCAAGGACATCCGAACGCGGGCGATGACTTCTTCGATTCGCCCTGGATCACGCGCATGACCTTCCCACGGAGCACACTCCACGGTTGGACAGAGCACCACCGCACGCCGCCTATCTCTGATCACCTCGTCGGCGTCCTTCCCATTATCACTACACCTCCAAGCCACGACGATACGGAGGCGATGGTCCATGCCCTTCTACAACTGGCAACACGAGTCGTCTGCGACCGTCGGCGGCGGTTCACATCGATCGGCGGTCTTATGGATGTCCGGAGCGTTGGTATTCCCACTGTGGCCTGGTGGGGCCTGCACGAGCTTTCCGGCCGTGAACTGAGCGGCGAGACGGCGTGTGCTCGGGATGTGGTCCGCCCCATTCTGAGTTCCATCTCCCGTCTTATCTTGGAAGACGAGGCAGCGCGAGGGATGATCACACTCCCGGAGGGCGAGGAGCGCGAGGCCGCCATCGCACAGTATATCAAGGACGACATTGCGGGCGTGACATTCAAGTCACTTGACGAGGTAGTTTCCAGCGGCGAGTTGGAGGACATCCTCACTCCGAAGGAGCTCAGGCGGCTCGTGATGGGGGTGAATGAGGCGGCGAAGCGTCGCGGGGGTCGAAAGAGGGCACCTACTGTATAGTGATGACACACCTGTGGCTGTCAAAAGGTGCGATGATGGCTGCAGTGTGTGTGTTTATCGAATCTTGACGGACTCATGAATGGGTCGCGAAGGCACTCTCGGCCAAGTGCGACGTTTGGCTTATCGACAAACTGAGCGGCCAGTGAAGGCATTCACCCTAGACGTCGCAAACGCAAATGAGTGAGCCATGAAGGCATCTCAGACGGCGCTCTCGCTGAGCGAATATAAGCCTGCGCTCTTCATGCACTCCATACCTCATCACCAGTCTCCAACTCAGACAGCTGAACCATCTCGACCATGCTCACCACACCCCAGCTCTCGCCGCACAACCTCGCGGCCGAGCTCCTCGACCACATCATGACCTTCGTCCCCACCTCGTCTATCCCCGCCTGCACGCGCGTCAACTCGGCCTTCTACCTCGCCGCCAAGCCGCACCTCTACCGCGAAGTCCGCCTCGACAGCTACTTCTACGTCGTGGGCGCCAACCATGCGCTCGACGATCTCGACGTCGGCCCTCGGCCGCTGTTCCGCCGCGCGTGGATGACGCGGTGCACGGACACGCTCGATGTGGCGGCTCATCACGAGTCGTTCTGCGCGGCCGCGGGGCCTGAGGGGTCTCACGGCGACGCAGAAAACGACTGTCACCGCTCGGCAGGCGCCAGCGACTACAAGCCGCCCACCGATGGCTGTCACCGCATCTCACACTCCGACCGCCCCCACCTCACTGGCCCTTCCCCGCCTCTGCTCCCCCCTCTCCCCCACGTGCACACCCTGCGCATCCCGTTCGATGTCCACAGCACCCTCTCCGCCAACGACGAGCCCGCACCGTGCGGTCTGCACACCCTGCCCATCCGCCACCTCGTCCACCGCGACTTCTACTGGACCGCCGCCGAGCCCACGACGTCCTCGCTCCCCGAGGGCTCACTCAACGCGTACACGGCCTTCATCGACCGGCGGGAGCAGGTGTTCGAGCAGACGAAGATCAAGGACTACATTCAGCGCTGTGGCGCCGTCGGGCCGCGCGCTCTCGTGACCTTCGTCTACCCCCCGCCTCCCATGCACCTAGTCGGGAGCGTCGACCCAACTGGGAGTCGATACGTCTACTCGCTGCACCAACCGCCCCCTCCTCCTACCCACTTCTTCCACCCTCCTCCCCCGCCCGTCGCCGCCTTCTTCCCGTCCTCATTTTCCCCTTCCGATAGCGAGTCCTCCTCCGACCACATCTCCTTACTGCGCACCTACCTCGCCCCGTGCCCTCACCACGCGAACTGCGTTCACAACCTCTTCCTCAAGCTCGCACTCACTATTGCCGCGTGCACGATCAACCGGACTGGCCGTGTTCGCCTCGTCGGGTTCGAGGACATCTCATCCGGTGGTGGGCTGTGGGTCCACGCCCACCTTGCGTTCCTCACGCGCTCGCTATTCGTCACGTGTGCTGAGCGTAACACCTACGGATCGGGGGAGGGAGGTAAGACTGTCGTTCGCCGTCTCAGCAGGTCGGCCGGGGCGAATAGCAGGGACAGGTTCCTCATCGTTGAGCGCGGGGCGTGGACGCGCAGCTGTGCGGCGATGGCCGCCATGTCACCGTTCGAGCGGCGTCTGCACTGGTGACCAAGGTCGCATTTGTGGAAAGATGATAGACATTTCGTATGCTAGATGCACACTTAAGTCTCAAGTAGTTAGAGTAATGTGATGAGAGTTGTCTCGTATGGCGACTTTCGCAGCTTGCCGATTGGTTATGCCCACCTCGGCGATTTCCAGGCTATGACATCTGACGTGACCGCACGGCATTCTGAGCCCGGCAATAACAGCCTTATCTTGCTTGCATTCAGAACTTGCTTCTCCTCTTTCTTCATCATCATGAAAATGGCAGCCCCCATCACAGTCAAGTCCCTCGCTGGCAAGCTTAAGGTGACCATGGCGCCTCTTATCGAGCTAACCCCAGATGCTTGACGGGCGCGAGATCCCGCAATTCGGGCTCGGCGTCTACGAAATGACCGACACTGAGACGCGCAACGCGACGCGCTGGGCCCTCGAAGCAGGCTACCGGCACATCGACACGGCCGAGTGGTGCGTCCTCCCTCTCTGCACCCGCTGATAGCAGGTATGATAACGAGGGTGCCGTCGGGGCCGGCCTCACCGACTTCCTCAAGGCGAGCGGCACGCCGCGCTCGGACGTGTTCATCACTTCCAAGCTCATGCGCAACCGCGGCTACGAGGAGACGCTACGCGACCTCCGCGCGTCCCTCAAGCGCGCGGGGTTGGAGTACTTTGACCTCTACCTCCTGCATTCGCCTATTGGCGGCGTGGCGACCCGCAAAGCGTGCTGGACTGCACTGGTTGATGCGAAGAAGGGCGGGCTGGTCAAGAGTATTGGTGTGAGCAACTTTGGGCCGAAGCATATCGAGGAGATTGTGGCCAGGGGCGACGAGCTGCCCGTCGTGAACCAGATCGACTTGCATCCGTTCATGCGGCATCCGGAGTATGTCGACAGTTGCCGCAAACACGGGATCCTGCTCGAGGTGAGCCGCCGTCCATGGGAGAAGGATGGCCGCGGAGGACTGACAACAGGCTTGGGCACCACTTGCCCGCGGGTACCGCTTCGACCACCCCGTCGTCAAGAAGGTCAGCAAGAAGTACGGCAAGACGCCCGCCCAGATCTTCCTCCGCTGGGGCCTGCAGCACGGATACATCGTCATTCCCAAGTCGGCGAACAAGGACCGTATCCTGGCAAACAGCGACGTCTTCGACTTTGAGATCTCGGCCGAGGACATGGACGAGGTGAGGAATGGAGGCCAGGTATCGACACAGGCATGGCTGACGCTAGTTTAACAACCTCGACGAGGATCTCGTCACGGATTGGGATATTACGAACCTCGACTAGGGAGAGGGATGCATAGACCGGTCACTACTTGCATGCCAGTTTGGCTACTAATCACGCTCACAAACCACATCGCCATTCACAACTTCCTACAGAATGCCACTGATGCCCCTAGCTTCTTAAGTTACCTGACCCACACCTACTTCATCGCCTGCCACTGACTCCGTTGCCGGGTGGTAAGAGCGAACCGCCCGGGCGCATTCTTGGCCCACTCGGAGCGATTACGGAGGATGAACTTCTCAGTGTCATTCGCCCGGATCCACTTCTCGCGGCGGGGGAAGGGGCTGAAGTTCGCGAAGTGGGCTCGGGTGACGAAAGCGAAGTGGGAGCGCGCCCACTCACGGCCCCAGTCTGAGTTCGACGCGAGCTCATCGAAGCCGACCAAGTGCACATTGGCCGTACCCGTCACAGCACAGGCGGCAGCGTACTTCCCGACATTGATGAAGAGGTTGTACAAACACCCGTTGGCGTGGTTCCCCTCCCCATCGACCCTGCAACCTGTGACGTCGGCGTAGATGGCCAGAGGGTCCTTATTGCCGGGAAGCGGCCATGGGAAAGGAAGGGATGCGTGGCGCAACTTCTCGCCGCGGATCAGACGGTAACGCTCGGGGTAGACGATGGTGACAAGAGCGCATGGACGAAAGACGTCCTTGAAGATAACGGCTGACGATGGATGGAAGAGGTGGCTACCTCCCGCCAGAAAGATGGTGCAGCTGTCCAAGGAACGGAACGAGAAGCTGGAGGTTGTTGGGTTCTCCAGAGTCCAGAAGAAGTTGCGATAAACGATATGACGGACCCCTGGAAGCTTGTGCATTCCACAAGGGGCCGGGGGGATCTTTGCTTGAAGGGTGCCATGAATGTCGAGAGGCATACGGATGGTGTGGAGGTGAGGTAGAGGCGGAAGAACCTCAGCGAGCGGCGTAAGAGCACAGCGGAAGCAGGTTGAGGAGACCGAGCACAAGGAGTAGGGGCAGGAGAGTGATGCCTCGAGGTTGATAGCTCGCCCGCAAAGTGACTCATGGTGCACGGCCACCTCGAGGGTGTGAGTGCAACGTGTGAGCCACTCGCGGCGGAAAGCCGGACGATTGGTTCCCTTGATGTTGCAGTCTAACAGGGGACATCCTGTCGCCCTAATGTGAAAATTCTTGTTCAAATGGACGACGCGAAAGAGGTGCGGCTTGGCGGCGAGATAGAATGCGGAGTTGACGCGTGTGCATGACGAAATGTCGTCGTCGCAGACGGAGACCATGATGAGGTCGAGGATCTCGGGGGCGATGTTATGGGGAGTGAGAGGTGCTGTGGGATCGTGGGCGGGTGCTGGGCCGGCAATCTCGACCGGGGCGCCGGTTGGGAAACGGTTGGGGTTGGGTCGACGGAGGTTGGGTGTAGAGGCAGTGAGGGCGAGGGACTCAACGGCCCCGCCGACGGTGTCCGCAGTGGCGGTGAGGTTGGAGGGGCTGTCCATTCTGCGCTTGTGACTAGTTCTGTGGCGAGAGAGGGCGCTTGTTGTCCAATCTGGTCTGTGAGCAAATGTCCTCGAGGTACAGTAGCAATACACGTACCGATGGTGTGATGCGTATTTGTGTTGCGGAGTGGGATCTTCTGCAAGAGGCCGGCTACTTTATACGCGTCCAGTGGGTGCCGGTGGCGATACATGCTGTCAGTGCACGCTCGGTTCGTGCATTGTTGTCTTTCGCACTCCCATCACCAGTGCTTGTTTATTGAACGTGGCGGTCCCAAAACATTCGCTCTTCGCATCCTCCAATCCCTTTGTCGGCGTGTCAGTGGCATGAGTTCCTGTCGGCATGCTATTCACACTTTGCGATCACAACAGTAAGTGGCATTGAGCGCAGATGGATATCTTCCCCGTGCGGCTGCGTGGACAGCAGATGGCGTGAGCCTTCCATCAGCTTACCTACCAGAGAGATCTGAGGCTCCCGGATCAATATAGAATCACATCACGAGGCTCGCTCGCACTCCCATCACATAGAGAAGAACTAAGCATCCATCAACATTTCTTGGCATGGCTTGATAGTTATGTATTTTTGGTTTACATTCTTTACGGTTTTGGTTTCCAGTGTCCTGGTCCCCGGCCTACATATCAACCTCTTTGGAGACAGGCTATGCGAGCTTTAGGAGCCCTTATGGCTGGCCCTATTCGCCATTTCGAGATCTTGGGATGCGTATCGCCCAGTGTCCAGCACTAGTAGTCGTCGAGGGCGGGTGTACTATTACGGCTCCGACCAATGGTCGCCGAGGTGATGCCCGACGATACGCATTGTGCGTCCCCATGCAGAGCGTCCTCGAGCATAGAGGTAAATGGCGATGGGCTACGGGTATGCGTCTCAGAAGGCAGCGGTGTAGAGGGATGATGGCCTGCCGTGGTGACCGCAGGGGACTGGTTCCACCCCATGTCGTCTCCGCCACTTGCCGCGCCAGTCTCAGCCGCTTCCTCCTCACCCATCACCGCGTTCTCCATCCGCATCGCAGTGCCGGCATCCTGACCCGGCGAAGGACTCGGGCTAGACTCGGGCGAGGGTGCCATCCACCGATGTATCTCACATTCATCATAGACATTCCGCCATTTCTCACCCTGCACCCACTCGTGCATGGTCTGGAACTCGGCGTGCACAGCCTTGCCGGTCTGCGTTATCGGCCAGTCGTCTTCCTTTGCGGCCGTCTTCAGCATGCTTTGGAAATGGGCTTCAAGGGAGCTTTGGACACGAGCCATGGTGATCCACCCGCCCTCGGCCATATCGGTGACGCACCATCCAGCCTCTGACTGCGGCAGAACGGCAAAGCAGTCGATGGCGCCTGTGTTGACGAACGTGACCTGTGGGCAGTGGGGGAGTTGCCATAGAGCATAGGCAAGCTGGGCCAAGAGGACGCCGGGCCATGAATCTTTGATGCCGTCCTCGCCGACGATGGCCGGTGGGTCCCACATGCCTCCATGCGGGGTGTCGAATATGATAGTGACGGTGTCGCAGTTGGGGGGTATGGCGTTGATGAGGCCATTGCCGCCGACAGAGTCAGTCCACGCCAGGTAGCTCTCTTCAAAGCTGAGGTTGCCGTCGACACAGGCAAGGTTGGCGTCAAGGACTAGGGTAAGGTCGCGAACGGCGCTGAGGGCCTCCACCGGGAGTAGCCCGAATGGGAGACGGCCGTAGAGGCAAGGTACTCCTCGCAGGACGAGCGTGCGAGGCGCCACAACTGCATCGAGCAGGGGGCAGCGCTGGTTGCGCGTGTCAGTGTGTACGGCGATGACACCGCTGTCTTGAATGCCGAGATCGAGTCGAAGAACTTCGACGGTGTTGATTCCGTGGTCGGTGCACTTGCCTTTGTCTGGACTATTCGACGCGGAGAGGACCTGACAGACGTCTTTCGAGTGCGCGGGGACATCCAAGCGGCGGATGAACTTGTGCATGTTAGAGATCGTCAGGTGCTGCGCAGGTTCGCCGAGTGTGGTGCAATAGCTACGGGCGAGCTTTTGGGTCTTGACATGGTAGCGCTCCACTCCAGTCAACTTGGCGACCGCCGTGGGTCCCACAGAAGGTAGAGCCGCACGATCGTAGAAGTATCCAACGACCTGAGAAAGTGGCGAGTTCGGCACAATACTCATGATAAAGTCGTCGCGCGACATGTGCTCGAGCAACGGCAAGAGTGCTGATGCGGGGATGACGCTGGTTGGGGCAGGCGACGAAGAAGCGTCCTGGAGGATGGCTAGAGTACGCCCGGTGAGAAGGGGGTTAAGCATGGGGGCGGCCTCGGGTTGAGTTTCGAGATTGTGACTACATTTCAGGCGATGCTCGGCATCGATGCGGTCGACCTCGTCGCTACTGGACCGAGTACGCTTGCCCAAGTGACTACCGCTCATGGATGTGAGTGGAAGTGGGGAACAGACTTGGGACCGCGGGATGTCCCCATTTTATATGTGCAAAAGTAGGGGGTCGAGTTTGCCACCCTCCCTACTAGTGAGAATGCAAAGAGGTGGAAAAGTCGGTGAGAGTACGACGTCGAAAAGGATCAACATACAAAAGGCAAAGCTAAATCAAAAGCTAATGAGATTAATACCTTTTGATTACCGAGAACAGCGGAGTCTAACTTTAAGACACTTATGTAACTTGTCCTCGGCCAGGTAATAAGATGGGGACTACTATGACGTTCCCCCTCATCCGTCCGATCAATATCCCAAGGTGTCGGTCTCACAGCCTCCGGCGCCATCCGCCGACCTCGTGATCCCATCTAAACGGAGACAGACGCATGCGTTTTGCGCCAAGGGACGAGATTGCGATGCACATCGTTGACTGCCTCTTTCTTTCACTCTTCTCCATATCTACACCCACCGTCTCTGATCTTGTTCACTAGGAACCAAAGTCTCGTCGACGAACCAGTAACGACATCCCCTTTGGGATCTCTCCACGGCCGGTTTCGCCACCCATAGAAATCACTCTCGCCCCGGCCAAGATCCCATCTGTAATCCATCTCTAGTGCGCAGCCAGCAATCACCTGCTCTCTGCATCATGCCGCACCCAGTTCCTATCATCATTGGCACGACTATCGCTGTCGCAGCGACCGGATACGCTTTCAAGAAGGTGAGATGTCTTCCGCAGCCGCTTGCTGCTTTCAGCCACTTTACATCACCTGCCGTGGCTGACACGCAGTTCGTCTATGACCCGCACCTCGCACCCATCATCGATGGGTTCATTGAGCAACAGCGCCTGCAGCGACGGCGCTTCCGTCCCATTCCTGTTGCTGTTGATGGCCCCTCTCACCGCGACGACAGAGGGAGTGATGCCGCGGGAGGAGCTGGGGAAAGTGGAAGTGGAGGACGTAGCACAGCAATCGAGCCCAGGGCCCACGGTCGCGTGAGGCAACGTCGCCCCGCTGAGTCCTACGAGCTCGACGAGAGTCGCGTTCTCCCAGTCGACGCTGAGATGGATAAGAGCAAGGACACCAGCATGGCTGAAGTATCCGGACGAAAGGCTGTCACCTACCAGCCCAGGGCTCATAGGCGCAAGCCGGTGCCGGCACTTCTCGAGCCCACAAGCGCTCCCGAGGTATCTGTCCATCCCCCGCTCATTTCGATGGACAAGGACGACGAATCGCGGCCTCCATCGCAGGCGTCGCCGTCGATTGCATCTGACAAGAACCCTCTCGTCATGGAGAATCCCTTCGCCGACGTAGTGCGCGACGACGTTCGCCCATCGCCCACTGCCTCAACTCCAGCCGCTCCCGCTTCTTCGACAGCGTCCTCTGCAGCTATCTCTCTCGTGGCGTCTCCTGCGCCCTCTCACACTACGCTCATCGAGCATCCCTCGCCCAGCATCACCTCTGCTTCCGTCGACATGGACGATCTCGAGATCGTCTCTGCTTCCGGCACGATGGCGTCGTACATTGACGCCGAGTCGTACACCCCGCGCTCGCTCTCGCCGAATCCGTCGACGACCAACAGCCGGCCCATCTCTCCTCCCGTGTCTCTCCACATGCTGGCTAGCGACCTCACCTTCCCTGCTCCCCAGCCTGGCCCTGTCCCAGAGTCAATGCTCGGGTCAGACCTGACGTTCCCCGCGCCAAACATTGCTCCATCGCCAGCGTCCGCTTCCGGTCGCTCGTCGCCTTTCCACGAACCTCCAACTCGCACCACGAGCAGGGACATGAGCTCGGCGCTCTCTGTCTCATCATGGACCGAAGATGATTGGCGCACCGGAAACGGTAACTCGACGGACAGCGAGTGGGATGCAGTCTCGGACGCTCCCTCGCGCTAACCCACCTCCACATCCCATCACCACGTCTTCCGTCCCTCTTCCCTTTCTCCACTCCTCCTCAAAGCAGGCTGGCTCTAGACGAGAACTCGTTGTTGTTGGTTACATACCCCTTGTACAGTGTTGATATATCTATGCCAGCCATCTCCCGTTCTATGCCTCGAACTCGAGGAGGTACTGGAAGTACTCGAAGCCCTCGGGTGGGCCGATGGACGTCGTCGTGAGCTTCCAGCCTTCGCGGTTTGCGAAGAATCTTTTGCGGAAGTGGGGTTGACCGAAGGTCAGGCTGCTGTCAGTTCTGGAGAGCAGGACGACGTACTAGACAAACTTGGACCCCGGCCGCTTGCGGAGGACGCGCAGACCCTCGTCGACTTCCTTGGTGCAGTTGATGACGTCCTTCTCTGGCGGGTTCTGATGTCAGCCGCCTCTTCAATTGGCATGGCTCACCCATGGGTCGCCCTTGCTCGTGAGCATGGCGCTGTAGGTCAGCATGGATCTCAACGAGGAGGAGATGAGGAAAGAGGCTCACTCCATAGTCCCTGCTGTCAGCTTGGGCGATCGCCATCCGGACTCACCCTTGTCCACGATCAGGTCAAACTCCTCGCCAAACTTGAGGTCGAGCACGTCCATCTCGAGCCACTCCATCTCTGGACGCTTCTCGGCATGCCTCTCCTTCATCTGCTCAATCACGACAGCCGAGTAGTCGAGGTTGACGATGTTCTTGAAGCCAGCCTGGGGTCAATCTTGTTCCGCTTGCCTGTTAGCTCGACGACACTCACATCGTACAGGACCTCGCTAAGCAGGCTGTTGCCGCACCCGAGCATGAGCATACGCGTCTCCTTGCCATGCTCCTTGGTGATCTCCTCGAAGATTGGGAGGAGGTAGTCGGGCTTAAGGAACCAGTCGAAGTGCGTCTCCGGCTCGTTCGTGTACCGCTTCTCCCTGCCGTCAGCCTATTCCTATGTCTGACCAGCCTTGTCCTCCCTCATAAGCACTTACCAGTACTCGCGTGTGCCGTAGCCCTCGTTCGTCGCCGGCAAGTTTTCCTCAATAGCTCGTGGCATGGTGTAGTGAGCGATCACCAAGTTGATGAACGTTGGCCAACTTTTTTCCGGAGCCCCGAGCTAAGCCGAAAACACGCCTCGTACACCCAAACCCGGCAAACCAACATTCGAGCCAAACGTCATCCCAACGTTGCAACCTTCCAATCCATTCTCCTCCCACAACAAACGCGATGGACGCCAACGCAGAAGGCGGCCCGCCCAAGGCCGAGGTCGCAGAGGTCGACGTCGAGTTCACCCGCCGCCTGGGCCTCCGCCATCGGCGCGCCGCAGATCGTCGAGGTGCCGAGCGCTGCCGCGCTCTTCTCGAGGGCGCGAGGCGAGCGGTTGAAGGAGGCTGCTGAGCGCCGCATTCCTGATCACCGCGAGCCTCCGCCCGAGGCAGAGGCTGAAGCCGCTCCTTCTCCCGCTGCTCCTCCCGCCGACGTTCAGCCAGAGGCTGCCCCATCCGCGCCGACTCCCCCTCCCAGCCATCTCCGCCCGCCGACGCTCCCCCGCAAAGGAGGACAAGCCGGCCAAGACGAAGAAGAAGACCTCGAAGAAGGCTAAGGAGGCTAAGGCGTCCAAGAAGGAGATGGAGAAAGCCGCCGAGCCGGCGCCCGAGGTCGAGGCTGTCCCCCTGCCCCAGCCGCCGTCGCCTCCTCCTAAGCCGACATTGTCAGAGGAGGATGCTGCGCGTGTCGAAGCCCAGCTGCGAGCCGACCTCGCGGCGCGCCCAACCTCCCTCGACGCCCGCTCGCCTCCAGCATCTTCCGCTCCGCGCGCGAGCCGGGGTGGGACAAGCCCGTGGTCGAGCAGGACCCCGAGAAGGTCGCTGAGTTCCAGGAGGCTGAGTTCCAGCGCCGTCTGCGCGGCGAGTATGAGGAGGCGCAGGCCAGCGTCGGCGATGTCGTAAGTCCTCCCCTCCCTGTTTCTTGCTGACCACAGGTATGGGGTAACATGGACCGCCCGATGCGGCTGACTCGATCCGGCTGTCGCCGCCCCCGCCGACGACGCGGCGCGACTTCCTGAGCCACATGCTCAAGCCATTCATGCACCGCACCTGGCCGTCGTGGCTGTACAGCACCCCGCCCCCGCCTGAGACGCTGCACGAGGTCCTCCTGTCGACAAAGTACATGATCCAGCACATCGACCAGCTCGGCGTGTTTGACATGCAGCGCTGCGGCGTGCGTCTCGAGCCTAGCCCGTCAGGCAACCCCGACGAGGTTGAGATGGTGCTCTCGCTCCGCGAGAAGGGGCGTCTGTTCCTCAAGGCTGGCACTGAGTTTGGAGGAAACGAGGGCGGCGGTAATGTGACCGCGCGGGTGCGCAATGCCCTCGGCGGAGGCGAGGCGCTCGAGGTCAACGCGTCGTTGGGAACGAAGACCAAGTCAGCGTATCAGGTACGTTCAGCTCAATAGGTCGCGGACCCGTAAGCTGACGTCCAGGCGTCTCTTTCCGTGCCAGTGCTTGCCTCGCCATACCTCAACTTCCAGGTGTCGGGCTTCTCGCTGGATCGCGATAACACTGCGTTTGCATCGCACCGCGAGTTGTCCCAGGGTGGAAGGCTCAAGCTGGCGGCTCTGACACCGTGGGGTAACCACGACTTGACGTATGAATACGTCTCGCGCGAGATCGGTCATCTCCAGCCGAAGGCTTCGGTCTCGTAAGTGTCTACTTCGTTGGTCACGCCGTTCTCCATCTCTCGCGTTCACCTATCGTCATCTCTGACACGCAGCATTCGGGAACAGGCTGTCCCATCGACCAAGGCTTCCATCTCCCACACCTGGACTAGCGACACCCGCGATGACCCATGGTGCGGGACTGCTGGCCGTCTGCTCAAGGCCACTCACGAGTACGCTGGGTTGCCAGGCAGCTCCGAGCTGGCGCACTTCATCAAGTCGACAACACAGAGCCAGGCGTCTAGACCCATATTCCCCGGCTCGAATGTCGTGAGTACTTCGAACTCCCTCAGAGCCTGTGAAGGCCGGATTGCTGGCATCAGTTTACCTGTACCTGCCTGTCTAACTGACTCCAGTTCGTCTCCGTCTCGTCATTCACGTCCATCCTCTACCCGCTCTGGAAGGGTGAGGGGAAGACGTACCTCCCCGACCGCACGTTCCTTGGCGGACCAAACTCTGTGCGAGGATTCAAGGTCGGCGGCCTGGGCATGAGCGACAAGGGCGACTCGCTCGGCGGCGACCTTGCGTACGCGCTCGGCGTGAGCATGATCGGCCCCATCCCGCAGAAGGAGCACTGGCCATTGAAGCTGCACTCGTTCTTGAATCTGGGCAAGGTTGTGCGCTACGACCAGAGTGAGTACTACGGCCCCCTCATGTACCCCTCAAGGCAGGGCTAACTCCAGCGCGCACCTTCGCGGACAACATCGCAAAGATGTACACCAACCCTTCGCTGTCCGTTGGTGTGGGTCTCTTGTATCGGTACGTCAGCTCGTTTATTCCTGCCGCCAGCTGATGCCAGATTCGATCCCCTCCGAATCGAGCTCAACTTCTCCATGCCACTGATCGCTCGCAAGGGCGAGCGCCTAGGACGCGGACTCAGCGTGGGCGTCGGCATCGAGTTTTTGTAGTCATTGCATGCACATCTCATACTTCAGTCCTGGAAGAGCATCGGCCGTGCCAAACCTGCTCAGACGAGTCTCCAAGCTGTATAGAAGCGCCTCAAGTTGCCACCCGAATTGCTCCCGCTGGGCCCCGCATCCGTCACACCGTCATCGCCCACACTCGTCTCCCTCTGACCCAACTGCTTCTCACTTGTCCTCTCCTTATCACCTCTCACTATACTCACACACCCCGAAGATGTCAGCAGAAGACGACCGCGCCCGCCGCCTCGCCGCGATCCAAGCCCGCCTCGCCCCGCCCGCCGACCCAGCGAGCCTCTCAGCTGACGCACCGCCAGGCGCCGGGGACAGCGGGGCTGGTACGGGGACGTCGACGCCGCTGTTCACGGGCACCGCGCCACGGCACCTCCCGAAGGCATGGACGCGGCCGTCGGAGCGCGAGGAGAGGGAGCGGCGGCGCGAGCTCGCGCGTGTGCTCCAGCGCACGATTGTGCGGGATAGTGGATACCAGCAGGCGGCGACTTGTGTTGAGGTGAGTGCTCAGGAGGGCGGGGAAGGTGCGCGTGGTGGGCGTGGTTAGAATCTCGTGGTGCGAATAGGTTCGATGAGGGGAGAGCAGGGCTGCTCTGGGCTCGGAGGATGAAGTGGAAGTTGGCCGCTAAGAACGGGCGGCCTGCGCTTCGACTGCTTGTGTAACTTCCCCTCCTAATCTGAATTGGGATATTGCTCAGCACCTCACCGTCGTGCGGCAGCTCCCCAGGAGACAACGCAGCTGACCCCAGACCCTGCTCAAGATCGCGACCAACATCCAGAACAACCCCGATCCGAAGTATCGCACGCTCAAGGGTGACAACGCGACGCTCAAGAGCAAGGTGTTCTCCATCCCCGGCGGGCGCGAGTTCTTGGTCCTGGTGAGCTTCGTTGGGGCCATAAGGAAGCTGACAGCAGATGGGATTCCGTAGCGAGACGCGTAACTTTGTCCAAACGTTTATCCTCGACCAGACGGACAGGCGGATGTTCGAGCTGGGTCTGGCTGCCGATGCGCTGAAGGAAGCTGTGAGTTGTGCTCGTCTTAGCATACGGGCCGTCGCGACAAAGCGAGCGGCCATGGGAATACTGTTACGCTCTCATGATGAACCTGATTTCAGCTTCGCCTACCAGGAACATAGCTGACCCAAGCTCCCCGATCTCCAAGCCCGCGTCGCCGGCAACACCCTCTCCAAGACCTCTCACAAGGCGGAGGAAGCCGCTCGCGTCGCGCTCGCGAAACGCCAGATCGAGGAGGACCGCGCGCTCGTCGCAGACCGCGTCAACCGCGAACGAATCGCCCGTGAAGCCCGCCTCGCCGCCGAGGCCCAAGCCGAGGCAGCTCGCAAAGCCAGAGAAGCACAGCAGGAGGAGGAGGAGCGCCGAAAGCGTGAGCGGCGCGAGGCAAGAGCTCGGGCTGGGGCCGGCACTGAGGAGCAGAAGACTGAACAGCGCCGAAGTGAGGACGACGGGGACTTCAATATGGGGCCTTCGGTCGGCGTCAGCTTCACGGGTCATGACGTCCCGAGCATATTGGCGGAGGGGACGGAGGAGCGGGACAGTAAGGCGGGGGAGGACGACAGCGAGTCGGACGGGTATGACTCGGACGAGGGGTATTGGAACCAGCACAGGTGGGGGCATGGGAACAAGCTCGGCGAGTAGGGGCATACTGGGAGTGTGGGCATGGCGTAGGAGTGTAGAAGTGTCATGACTGTAAGGTGTGTATCAATGAAGACCTACCTTGTGCAACTGGTGATTGGAGTAGCTGAACAGACGCTACCGGGGTACAGCACGTGCTGTGACTAGGGACGACTCACTCGGCCACCCCCTACTCCCATCTGTCAGCCAGCGGGGTTGGCAGCTCTTGTACACTCGTGCTTTTGGCCGAACGAAGTTGTGAGGTCGATGAGGTGTCTGACCTCAGCGGATCGTACGCGACTGCTGATCCACTGTCTCTCCATACGTGGCCTCATAACTATCCTGCGATTCGGCGTCGCTCCAGCTGTGACCGGGACAAGCTCACATTACGGTGAGAGCTCCTGCTCTGGCTGGGGGAGGGTGTGCGCGTCTGGACAGCTCCACATTGCGACCTCTACGGACCTCAGACGCGCTCGCCGCCTCGCAGTATAATCCCGAGTTGCGGGCTGCAACGGCAAGCGTCTCAACGAACACGTGCAGCCTACCCCGCTGCGTGGGCATTCTTAGGATGGCCATAGTGCTGGCAAGAATGCGAGCAGCGTTTACATGTCCGCCATTCGCCGTGTGGGACTCAGGGTCTGACCAGCTTTCTACTACGCAGTGATGACGAGCAGAATGGGCTGATATCATTAGATGGCAATAGGGCATGCAAATGCAGTGGGCACTCGTTTGGAACGAGTGACATGCGCGATCAATGGACGAGGGTAGCGAGGTGTTGGTTGACATCACTAGACCCAATTATGAGCTTGCCGCAAGCACCTACCTAGCACCCTCTTACGCATGCTCCCCTACGTCAGAACCCCTTGATTATGCTTCTTCTTCCATGCATAAGAGTGTAGCACCCTCGAACGACCCAAGGATCGGTAGACTGCCACAAATCTGAAATACTTCCGCCATCGCGACTTCGAAACTCCGACGGCCCACGCGGCCAAACTCCGACCGTAACGGAACCAATTCAGGATTCCTAGGTCGCTGAACGACCTACTTTGGCTCAGAGACGTGCAACCGCTTCCTCCAACCTTCAAAACACTACTACAGTGGGTATCGACGACGACGAGCGCGGCGAGACAGCGAGCGGCCCCCTTCCTCCCCTCCCCATCGACGACAGCGACAGCGCCCGGCACCACTCCCCCCCCTTTCCCGCCGACTTTGCTATCGACAACCACTCGCTGGCTCCCGTGTCTTGACGGACCGACTTGACTTTGAAGTGACACAGTCTGACTCGCAGAAATGACCAAGAAGCGTAGGGGAAACGGCCGTAACAAGAAGGGACGCGGACACGTCCGCTTCCTCCGCTGCTCGAACTGCGCGCGCGCGGTTGCCAAGGTGAGCAAGATTTGGGCGGCATGGCTTGGTTGGAGGAGAAGGAGACTTGGTCGGGCGAGGAGGGACGACAATGGACATGGACTCTCGAGGAGCGATGGGAGGTCTTCTGCAGGAGGAACATGCTTGCTCTTGGAATTCTGCACCATTGAAGGACGCTCGCATCGTCCTTCGTCCCCGTTCTGTTCGCTTCGGCGTCCAGAGTGGAAGCCTTCACCCAGACTGTTGTCCACACCCTAGCCCGGCGAAACTGCCCTCCACGCCCTCCAGTCCTCTCGCCCAACCAGCCAGCCAATCAACCCACTCCACATCCCTACAGCCCAACTAACCCACCAGGACAAGGCCATCAAGCGCAACTCGGTCAAGAACATGGTCGAGGCCGCCGCCGTCCGTGACCTTTCCGACGCGTCCGTGTACGCCGAGTACGCCCTCCCCAAGCTCTACATCCGCCTTGTGTACTGCGTCTCGTGCGCCATCCACGCCAAGGTCGTCCGTGTCCGCTCGGACAAGGTCGGCGCCATCAACTCGCGCAAGAACCGTGCTCCTCCCCCCCGCGCCATCTTCAAGGATGGCAAGCGCGTCAACCCTGCCGTCGCTGCCGCCATTGCTGCCAAGCAGGCCCAGCAGTCGTCGTAAGGTGTTCCGTGCTGTCCGTGGTAGAGGATTCCGGCCGAGCCGGGTTGGGACTAGGGTCATAGCGTGATGAAGTAGTCCCTCACAGAGATCAGCGAGCAGCACGAGCGTGCCAGAGAGCGAGTGGGACGGATGGGCTTAAAGGATTGCAAGGAGGCATCGCGTTCGAGCGTTTGAGTTGAAAATGGAGGATACTGACACGCACCTTATGGGGCAAAGTGCTGCAGTGCAGCCTGGAGCGGATGAGACGCTTTCAGAGTGGAGCAGACAAGCTAGGGTGGAAGGCGCTCGTCGTCAATATCTCACTCCACCATATGAACTCGGGATGCTTCGTTTGCGAGTCCCACCGTCAGCAGAAATAGCTCCTGTGGACACTCGTTAAATACAACCTTCGTTCAAGACGAGCGAACAAATGCACAAATGCACAAATCAGACATGACATCGTACACAAATCACTCTCAACATCGCCTGTCCTCTAACCCCCTGCTCTAGCCTTACGCACGCACCTACAGCTCACCAGCCTTCACCCGCCCCTCCACCTCCTTCAAGTGCGCAACACTACACCCCCCGACACTCCGCTTCGCCACACACCGATACTTCCTCGCCTGTCCGCACCCCTGCGCCGCGCACTTCCCATCCCCGTCCTCCCGCTTCTTCGTTGCCCCTGCCCCTCCCTCCTCGCCAACGGCAATCCACGCCTCCCGCCCCCGCTTGACACCGATGCTCAAGACCACGCTCTCGCCCTTCATCCGCGACACCCACCGGATGCCGTCGGGCACGGGGGCGCGTTGCTTCACGGGCGAGACTTGGCCCGAGCGGGGCGTCTCGGTGTCGTCGAGCTTGGAGCGCGAGCGGCCGGTTTGCGCGCGCAGGAGGCGGTTAATGGTTTGGTCCTGCCGTCAGTCTTCTGCTCAGGCGAATCCTGGGCGGTGTGGAGTAGAGAGCGAGAGAGATGTATTATAGTCTTAGACGTGAACGAGCAAGGGCATGCAACGCAGTTGTCTCATGAGGCAGCTCATGGACGAGCGATCGCTTCGTCCGCAGGCCGCAGATCGACTCCGCGTACAGCTGTTGCCGCACATCACACCAAGTATGCACTCACCTGCTCGTCCTGCAGACGCTGTTCGTTCTGCCGCTTTCGTCGGCGTGCCATCTCCTCGCGCTTCTGCAGGCGCTCCGCCTCCGTGAGCTCGGGCTTGGCTTTGGAGTTGATGCCGTCTGGAGTCAGCGGTTGCGCGTTGCACCGACGATAGACATCGAGCAGGAGCAAGCCCAATAAACAGCACATAGTTGTGAGGCGTGCACGAGTCATGACAGCTCGACTGCTACGCCTCTCCCGCCTGACAATTGTCACTCCCGGAGCGAGAGATAGCCAAGTTGGGCCGTACTTCCCTGTCATGGCACAGTGTATGTACTCACCAGGTAGCGCCAGCAAATGCTCGCCGGTATCCATATCGAACCGCGCCCTCTGCCGCGCCGTCATCTTGCTGGGCGACGCTGCGCGCGACGTATCCCCACCCTCGTCCTCCTCGTCCTCCTCCTCGTCATCCTCAGCATTGACAGACACCTCTATGACCTCCTCCGCCTCCGCCTCCGCCTCGTCCTCGAGCTCATCCGCCTCGCTCAGCTCGTCGTCGTCGTCCTCTTCCTCCTCCTCGGCCTTCTCCTTCGCCTGCTGCGCGACGGCGCGAGCGGACGCCTTGATTGCGGCCGCGCGCGTGCTCCCGCGCTGCTTTGTGGCAGGTGGTCGGGTGGCTGCTGAGGCGGATGAGCGCCCGCGGCGCGTGGTGGGCGGCTCGGTGACGCGCAGGCGGATAGTCGTCTTGCGCGGCGCGGGGGATTCGGCCTCGGACTCGGGGTCGGCTGCTGTCAGCTTCCGAACACGACGACAGAAGCTGAGGGTGTGAAGAGATAGGCTACTAAAGAGCCACTGCGTGGCGAAGGCATATGGTATGAAAGTGTGTAATATAGAGCATGGAGGAATGAAGGGAGACTCACTTAGGTGCTCGCTGTCGTCCGCGTCTTCGTCGACATCCATCTCCTCCTCGTCTTCCTCGTCCTCGCCCTCTTCCTCGTCATCGTTCTCGTCCTCGCCCTCCTCGTCGACGTTGTCCTCCACCTCATCAGCGGCGGGGGAGTCAGAGTCGGACTCGATGATGCGCTGCGCGCGCCGCGCGGCGGCGGTAACTGCTGGTGGCATGGTGGGTGGGGAAGCCTAGGGCGAGATCCTGGCGAGCGAGGCCGGGGTGCAGAAGTGAAGTAGGCGGAGGCGGGGAGTGGCAACGAGCAAGAGGCGTAGATGCGGAGATGGGCTGGATAAAGAGGATTAGAGTGCCGTTGCTGATGCGTGGGTAATGTTGAGAGAGCAGTTGTTGAACAACGATGTCGAAGCGCGTTGTCGCTTGTGTACGGATCTAGCAGCTGCAGTTGCAGATGAGAGTCAGGAACGGAAGCTATGGTGGAGGTCCCGTCCTCGGTGAGTCGCGCCGCCCCTCCTCACACCGCCCAAAGCTCCAAGTCCCTTCCAAGTGACATTGGGAGAGTATGCATGGCTGGGCCTCTACAGCGCTTTTTGATATCTAAGATGAGAAAGAGTTCATGCAAGGGAATAATGGCATGCAAAGACCGCAGATGTGTCTCCGCTCACCAGCGACCAGCGTCATATTGGAACCTTGAATTTTCCCGCCGCCAGCCGACGACGTCTCATCCACCCACACCACCACCACCGAAAAACCCGACACCATGGACTTCTCGCAATTCAACGCCGCCGAGCAGGCGCACATGTCCAAGCTGATCGAGCGCAAGCAGGTGCGTCGTGCATTCTCGTCCCAGAGAGGCTGCTGCTGGAGAAGGCAGCCAAGGGGCTGGTGGGAGGAGTTGGGGAGAGGGTGGCGCGCGGCGGCCGACAAAAGAGCAAAGACGGCCGTGAGGAGCAGCTGGTGGTAGAAGCAGCGGTAGTGAGAGCACACAGACGGGGACGGGCGCAGCTCTACGTGCTGGCCTGGCTCTTTCCTCTCCTCCCAGCATGTCCACCACTCCGCGCTGCCTTCGCGCATGTCCAGAGTCCCCCTTTCTGGCCTTCTCATTCTTCGGCTCCCTTCCACCACCCTCTGGGCGCAGTACCTACCTCCCTCCTGACTCGCGCGATGAGTACGGCACGCTAACGCTCAGATGCAGGACTTCATGCGCCTCTACTCGGGCCTCGTCGAGCGGTGCTTCAACGCCTGCGCCCAGGACTTCACCTCTAAGGCACTGACCAGCAACGAGGTGAGTAGCGCTGTGCGGGTTTTGGATGTCGTCTGCTGTGCGGGTGGGCTCGGGGATGATGCTATGAGTCTGGGCGATGGACGAGGAGATGCAGTTAGGGAGTGAAGGAGGCGACTGTGATGTCGCGCGCTGGATGGAGCTCGCCTGCGCCCCGTTCTTCCGAGCGCTCTCCTTTGCTTGGATCTCGTCTCCCTGGGCTGTGGTCGCCGTGTTCTTCTTCGGCCGCATCAGCCCGCATCTGGCATGGCTGCGTGGAGGAGCAGCGCGAGGACACTTATGAGACCGCCCGTGTGAGAAGGGAGAGAAGGGAGAGGTACACCTGGCGAGAGGGAGCGTCGCGAAAGCCTCTGCGACTTAAGGACCTGGATAGTCGCGACGCGACTTGGCCCCCCTCAAAGCTACGCTCTCTAGCTGCTGGATCTGGAGCGTGGCAACCTGGCCGCTCGCTTGTGCCCCTATTGCAGCAACCACAACCGCGCACACTGGCCGTTCGCAACAAAGGCCCGACCACGACCAGCTCGTTGTGAACAAGGAGCGATGGTTCTGCGCTCCCTTCCCCTTCTCTCTCTCTCTCTCTTGTCTGCTGCATATCTCGCTCTCCCCTCTCTGCTAGCCTCGCCCCGTCTCCCCACAGTCGCTCCCTCGCTCGCCCAACATGCGCTGATCCCAGACCACCTGTGTCAACAACTGCGCGGACAAGTTCCTCAAGCACTCGGAGCGTGTGGGCGCGCGTTTCGCCGAGCACAACGCCGAGCAGATGAAGCAGTAGGCTTGATATGTATACTAGTGCACCGGGCGTTACTTGCAAACATCGGGGACGACTGAAATAAACGGGCTCGACGAGCACTTGACATGCGAGCGGCCGCAGACGAGGCGACTTCTGAAAGACAACGGATGCGCAGAACAATTACTTGGAACACTTCTCAGGAATCACAGACGGAAGCAAGGTGTGACAGTGCATAATACTGCAGCTACACGAGTATGAGCACTACTTGGCTGCCGCCGCGCGCTTGTTCTGTCTGTCAGCATCTTTCTCCGCGCCCACACTAGCGCTCCTGCGCGGGCTCGCGGTACTCACCTTCCAGCCGAGGTAGCCCTCCCGCTCCTCGTCGCCGCCGCCGCGCCGCGTCGTCCTGCGGCGCTGCGTCTCCTCCGCCTCGGGAGCCGCCTCGAGGCCCATCTGCAGCCGGCGGCGGTGGAACCCGCCCTCGAGCTCTGCCCACCACATCTTGAGCACGCGCTGGAGGTGCAGGTCGCGTGTACCGCGGGGATTCAGCCAGTTGTAGTATCCCAGCAGCTGCTCGGGCGTGTCGTACACTGCCCACTCGCCTGGCGCGAGGCGGCCCTCGGCCCCGCCCTCCTCCTTGTCCCGCCGCTCCTCGAGGCGCTCGGGCGACATCTCGGCGGCCACGCGGCTCTGCTCGAGGTCGAACGCGTCCCCACCCTGGATGTACAGCCGGCCAGTGCCCCATTGCACCTTACCGTCCGCCTGCAGCAGCGGCGCGCTTCCAAGCCCGTCCATCCACCACACGCGGTTGTGGTACCGGTCCACACCGAGGGGGCGGGCACGTAAGGTGTAGAAGTGGCGGCGGAAGTCGCGCTCGATCTCGTGCAGCCGCACGTCCAGAGCCGCCTCCTCGTCCTCAAGGCGCTTGCGCTCCGTCGCCAGCTGGCGCGCTTCTTGCCGTGCGGCCTTGACTTCTTCGCGCTCGCGGGCGGCGGCGGCCGCCTTCATCGCCTCCTCGGCCTCGCGCTGGGCCGCAGCCTCGCGCATGGCACGGCGGCGAGACGCGCCAGTATTGGCCCGTGCGTCGGTGACAGGAGATGATGTGCCGCGCGATCGGTCGTCGCCGTCCCCGGCCATAGATTCCTCTAACTCGTCCCGCTCCGTGTTAGTCGCGGTCCCGTTGATGTGGCCGTTTGGCGATGGGGCACGGCTGTCGAGCGGCTCGTCCTTGACCTCCCCATCCTCACCCTCCTCCTTCCCATCGTCCTTGGGCTCAAGCGCCTCCCTCTCCGCGCGTCTAGTTGTCAGCAACCATAGACATCCAGAGTCCAAATCAACTTACACTCGCTTGTGCTCGCGCCGGACCTCGATCTGCACCTTGCGCACCTCGGTCAACTCGGCGGTCGCGTCCTCCATGAAGTCGCGCACAATGCCGGTCTGGGCCACGAGTTCGATGAGGAACTCGATAATGTCGAGCTTCTGGGTAAAGTGCAGAGAGTTGTAACGCCTCTCGGGCTTGGCGGGAATCAACCCTGTTGCGGTGTTGGAGGCTGGGCCCGTAGACCACGTTGGGCGCGTAGGCGCTGGCTTGTTCTCGAACGTGAGGTACAGGATGTGGTCGAGGTAACTGGGGAATGTCTCCAGCGTCGCTCGGTCCCAAAGACATCCGACAAGAGCTTGCTCCCATCCTCGCCGGTTGTCGCGGTACTGCAACTCCTTCTTGGTCCACGACTCGACCATGGGAGTGACGACAGGGCGCAATGTCTCAGCGGTAGCGCCCTTGGTGCCCTCCCAATAGTCCACATCGTTCTCGGGGGCGGAGATGCCGGTGTAGATAAGAGGACGGACTGGATCGTTGCCGTCTTGCAGGTCCTTTGTGAGGGCGTTCAGCAGGACAGCGTGAATCTCAACCAGTAACGGAGGAGGACCAGTGTACGGATCGGTGTGGTAGAGCGACTGCTCAAAGTCGTCTATTGTGAACGCCGACAGACCCAGCGGTTGCCCCATGACGTTCAAGAAGCTCCACACCATGAGGAACTTCTCAAAGTGTTCGCCGAACGGCAGGTCCTTGTTTGGTGCCGGCCGCACTTCGATACGGCCTGCAGCGCCGTCGCGCTCTGGGTTGTACTCCATGAGAAGGTCTTATGTCAGATCGCCCTTCTCACACAGACGGTAGGACTTACCTTCGATGGGATACTTGATACCACGCGTCTTCTTCTTCACCTCGTCCTCCTTGTCCTTCTCCTCCTTGGCCAACTCCTTCTCTCTCTCCTTGCGCTCCCTCTCCTCCTCCCTGTACTTCTCCCGTTCCGCCTTCGTCATCTTCTTCTTCTTGGGCGGATGCTCAGAGTCGTCGTCCTCGGCTTCGGACTGGTGAGGGATGCCCAGGCGCTCCTCACGGTCACGCTTCCGGCGGATCATCTGCGCCTCGCGGTGGGCAATGATCGTCGCCCGAAGCTCATCCGTCATCTCCGTCGGGAGACCATATCGAGCTGCAATAGGCTTCTTGACGATCCATGGCGAATAGATGGCGGCATCGCGGCTGACGCAGTCGCGGATAAAGCGCTTGAGCATAGCGCGCGAGAAGTTGATGCGGTCGCGGCTTGACGTCAGCTGTGTCGTCCCCGATGGGACTCACGAAATCTTGTCTGCCTGAACCTCCATCACGCTCCCATCCCACTTCTCATCGCCGCGGTCATCATCCTGGCCGCTGCCGTCGTGCTCGCCCTCGCCGCCCTCCTCAATCAGGCGAACCTGGTAGAAGTACTTCATAGGGTCGTCGAGCTCGAGGACTTCGTCCGCTTCCATGTTCAGGTCCGTCGCGTAAGGGTGGTACGGTGAAGGGTTTCCAGGTGGAGGCTTCAAGTCCTTGGGCGGGAATGTCTTCACGACGCGAGCCAGATACTTGTCTCCCTGGACGTCGACAAAGATCTCTGCATGCGTTAGCGGTGCTTCAGTTCCTTGCGACTTACTCTCATCGTCGAAGAAGCGGTTCTGGAAACGCTCAAACACCTTGTCCGCAAGCGTCTCGAGCTTGCCCTCAACCTGGAAGTGGACAGACTGTAACACAGCCTTCTTCAGTGGCCGTGGGAAGCGCGCATGCAGCTGCTTGACCTCGCGATGCTCGTTCTGAAGCGCCTTGAAGTAGGACAGGGCCGATTTGCCGCTCACTGTCGTTAGCTTCGTGCGGTCGGCCGGTTGATCTCACCTTCACACTGGAACACCTGCTGGTCATAGAAGGCGCGTCGTTGCGCATATGATCTAAATTCAGTCAGCGTGAGAGCCATGCCGAATGACTCACTCATAGTCGAGGAAGATTTCAGCTGTCTCTGGGATAAAGAAGCAGTCCACGTTCTTGACGCGATACCCCGGTACAGAGCTGCCAGTCGCAGGTGGAGGATGGGCGACCCCGTTGGGCGCACCATTGGCTTGCATGCTACCCCTGGGCTTCTTGGGAACAGGCGCAGACAATGTTGGGTCATGCAAGGCAGCTAGCAGCTTGTCGAGCTGTTCATCATCGTCCTTCGAGTCCTGGAGAAACGACTCGGTAGCTGTTGAATCCGGCCCGGCCGCACTGGGCGACTCGCCGGCAGTACCTTGCGCATGTATAGGCTGCACAATGCTCGACAGCGATGGCAGAGGGTGCATGAGCACTGGCTTGCGCTTGAGGAGCGGCATGGCTGGTGTTGATGGCTTGGAGACGATGCGATGGCCAAGTCAATAGTTGATGTAGGGTGAGTGAGATTTTGTTGTTTGGCCCGACTCTCGGTAACAACCCAGCTAGGATCTGCCACACACACGACAGTGGAGTGGCACCACGCTCTGGGTCGAGAGGCGAGAGGCGCGCGGATGAGCTGGAGGGAAGGGTGATGCGAGTGGGAAGAAGGTGGGCGGCGACGACTGTGGTTGGACTGATGGGGCTAGTAGTCGATCGAGGTCGGGCCGGTTATGCACGGCGTTGAGACGCGAGGCGGTCGCGATGGAGATCCGCGATGAAGCCTACAGGGTCGCGCCGAGATAGATGACAGCAAGAGAGGGGTATGTGCTAGTGGATGGTGATGATGGCGAAGAGTACTGATCAAGAAGAGGAGGGCCGTGAAATTGAGGACAAGAGGCGCGCGCGGGGTACCGGAGAAAGGGGAGGACGGAGGAGAGGGGGGGGGCGATGTGGGTGCGGGGGCACTGGGTCGGCTGGAGGATGAGGCTGGACTAGCTCGACGCGACTATCATTATCGCCACGCGCGTATCTACTCAGATGCGATGATTATGCACGGAGAGTGAGCTGTGGTAGAGACACAAGTGGAGAATGCATGCATGAAGATCTAGAGATGACCGTGAACGAAGGCATGGACGATGATATAGGATGGTGGTGAGAGCAAGGGAGATGAGCCATCTGAGCATATGTCCAAACAGCCACCCGTATCTAAACAGCGCGTCATGCCCGCACCTCCACCTTTTCCACCCTACATAGACCTAAACAAAGTTGATCAACCGCCACGTGAATAATTCGCCGTATCTCCGAGAACTCGGTAGAGTGAGAGAGGGGAAGTGCCCAAGTGGGGTTGAGTGGAATGCCGAAGTGGAACCTAGGTACGGATGACATACCTGTACCTACCCTAGGGTGGAGGTTTAATAAGGCTTGCAAGATTCAATCATTAGGCGGGCCAAATAGTAATAAGGGGGAACAATAACTGGGAACGACCTATATGCAACCCAAGCGACAGGAGAGAGAGCTCACTACCACTTAGACCATCATCACCATCATCGAGCCAGTTTGAGCTCCATCCACTTCGCTTTCGACGTCCCCTTCCCTTCCACTCCCCCCTTTTCCCCCCTCTCCCATCCCCCCATCTCCCCACCCCCCACCCTTCCCATCCACTTTCACGCTCTCGCTCTCAACACCTAACCGCGCTTCTCCCAACAGGTCGCCTCGTGAGTCCCGTTTCCGTTACCTTCCTTCCCTCTTTCCCCTCCACCTGACCCTTCCTCCTCCTGCTTTCTGGCCCATCTACACTCGCATCCTGTCTGCCCACGTTGTGAACCTCCTTTCCTCGACTGTGAAATCACCATCCACCTACCACCGCCATCGCTTCCGCGTCCACCGTCGATCATCCGCAACGCCCCTCGCTTCCTTCGATCCACCTCGATATCCCCTGGCTCTTCCCACCACTACGGCTCTCGATCACACCATCACCTCCTTCGACCACACACCACCGTAATCTGTAAACTCCTTACTCGACCTGCGTGTTCTCCGGCCCCTCATTACCGTGGTCACTGACAGAGTCCCAACTGCGTCCACCTGGAACGCGCCATGTCCGACACCCCAGCAGCCAACAAGCGTCCCGCCTCCCCCCTTCCCGAGAACAACACGGCCAAGCGAGCGCGCGAGGACTCGTCATCCTCCCCGACCAAGGACGCCGCAAAGTCAGTTGCCGACAAGAAAAAGATGGATGACAATGTCGAGACGTGAGTTTGTTGACATACCGTTTCTCAGCTCACACGCGCAGTAGCAGCACCGGCGATGCCGGACCATCGTCTGGAGCCACCATCTCTGCGCCCCCCACTTCCATCCCCGCGACCCCTGCGAAGCCTACAGAGGGCACCCCCACCGGCCAACAGATTTCGATGCGCGCCTTGATCGTTACCCAGGATGCTTCTGTTATCATCGGCCGCGGCGGCACTCACGTCAACGAGATCAGGGTAAGCAATTGACTGTAGCACAGGAGTGACTGACCATGCAGGAGAAGTCTGGTGCTCGTGTTACCATCTCTGAATCCATCCCCGGCAACCCGGAGCGGATATTGAACGTCTTTGGCGCGCTGGACGCCGTCAGCAAGGTGAGTGATATATGACAGTTGGAGCACTGGAAGCACTGTGCTCACACGTAGGCGTTTGGTCTCATCGTTCGTCGCATCAATGACGAGCCATTTGACGTCGCCTCTGTCCCGGGATCGCGTGCAGTCACCATCAAGTTCATCATTCCCAACTCGCGTATGGGCAGCGTGTAAGTGGACAAGTCGTGTTGTGGCTTGGCTGACCCGCAGTATCGGCCGCGGTGGCTCCAAGATCAAGGAGATCCAGGATGCGTCGGGCGCGCGTCTCAACGCTTCCGAGGTTATGCTCCCAGGATCGACTGAGCGCATCCTCTCTGTGTCGGGCGTCGCGGACGCCATCCACATTGCCGTCTACTACATTGGCACCATCCTCCTCGAGTACCAGGAGCGCAACCCCGGCCCTCCCTCAGGTGCATACCGCCAGCAGCCTGGTGGTTACCAGCAGCAGGCCCCCCACGCCGCGCCTCCGCCTGTTGCGCGTGGTGCCGGCGCTGGTCCCGCCCCAGGAGCGGAGCTCGGTGGCGGCCCTGGTTCGCAGACTCAGCAAATCTTCATTCCCAACTCCCTCGTCGGTGCCAGTGAGTAGAGCGTCATTCGCGGTCTGGTCGTGTGGTGCTAATGCCCAGTCATTGGTAAGGCCGGTGTCAAGATCAACGAGATCCGCGCCCAGTCGCAATGCCAGATCCGCGTCACCGAGCCTGGAACCGCTCCTGGTCCTGGGCAGGTCGCCAACCCGGACGAGCGCCTGGTCACCATCACTGGCCAGCCCAACAACATCAACATTGCTGTGCAGATGCTGTACCACCGTCTCGAGTCGGAGAAGGCCAAGGCCGCTCAGGGCGGAATGTAGATGAACATTGCTTTAGCTTCTCATCATTCCCCATCCATCCCTAGTCCCGTCCCACCCCTCGTTCCCTCGTTCCCAGTACCCCAAACCCATCCCTCCCCCTACCCTACGTCCGCTTCCGCCCTCCCACCCACCAGCCATCGAATGATAGGTGATTTTATGTGCTATGAGCTGAACTAGCACGAGGGGAAATTTATAGCAATATGGATTTCGCAGTCTCGAATGTGCTTCGGGTGGGCAGCTTTGAAGAGATGAGGATGGCGTGTTGTGAAGAGTGACGAAAGTAGTATTAGGCCCCGCCTCCACCTTGGACCTCCACCTACCGAGAGCGCGTCATCCGATTCTTAAGTCGCGCCATGATCCTTGTCTACATCTACAACATTCACTACTGGTCACAACGATTGAGCTGGCATGATGGCGGGCCCAGACGACTCCGCCCAGCTGCCAGATCCTCAACGACTGGACACTCTTCCCACCGAAATCCTGGAGACAGTGCTCGCCCTCCTCGAGCCGCGCGATCTTGCCCCCGTCCTCCGCGTCAACACGTCCCTGCTCACAATCGGGTACCCTTTGCTATACCGACACCTCACGCTCTCTGATGCGCACGCCGTGTCGCTGCGCCCACTCAAGCTCCCCCGCTTGGCGGCTCTCGTCCTTCCACCGTTGTACTACGTCCACACCACTCATACGGCAACTCACGATCCAAGCGTGTGTGACGACCTGCTCAGCTCCATGGGCCCAGCGGCAGATCAAATGCGGTTGACCTCCAGCGACTTCGACTCAAGTCTCGATGAACTCGCGCGCTCTTTACGCCCCCTATCCCTCTCTGACGCTCTCAGCGCCACGTCGCGCGCCGTCCCTTTCTCCGATCCAGCTTCAGCTTCACGACTCTGTGACGCCGTGCACCAAGTCCCCAGCCCAAGTGGAGCTGCAGTCGCATACCTATCCCCCACGGCAGCTTCAGCACCAGACACTCTCACAACGCCCGAGCCTGCCCCGCCCCCCAGTCTCCGCCTCCTCTCCATTCCGGCCACGCCCCATCCGAACATCCGCGAGATCTGCCCCCTCGTCGCCCTCCGCCCCGAAACGCTGGTACTCCGCCACGCACCTCTCCTCTACACCCGCGCCTGCTATGCGCTCCACGCCCTGCGCATACCCCGCGCGATCCTGGCCTTCGCACCTGACTCGGCGGTCGTCGGGACGAACTACAAGTACGAGGTCGCGCCTGATGGGCCGAGCGGTTTCCTGCGGCGGTTCCCGAACGCGGAGACTGTGGTGTGGGTATGGGCCGTCAGGGAGGGCGAGGTGTGGCGGCCTAGTCCACGGCCGCGGAATACGGAGGCGCGGCGCGGCGAGAAGAGGAACAAGGGCGGCTCACAGAGAGGGGAGCAGCAGCGGGCCGAGGGAGACGTGAACGGGCAGGACGGGAGAGGGGACGAGGATGAAGAGGACAAGGAGGAGGCGTATGTCGCGAGTACCTGGGTCGGACGGATTCTCTCGCCTGCAGTGTTCGGGGCACTAAAGCGCCGCTGCCCGGCTGTGCGTGAGGTCGTGCTCGTCAACCTTGACGCACTAGATCCCGTTGCCGTCGTACAGGACGAACCGCATACACATGAGCGGGTGGGGAGGGTCGCGCGGCGCTGGGTGCGGGGTCAGGTTGGGCTGATGGGGTGGGTGTACGGCGACGAACGAGGCGTGGGTGGAGAGTGGGGAGGCCCGCATGGAGAAGAGAGCGCTGGGGAGGCGAGGGTGCGTTGTTTGACTATGAGGGAGTTTATGGCTGAGGAGCGCGATAAGGGTCCCAGCGGGGTGGGGATTGATGAGATGGAGACGTGGTTTGACGGCGAGGCTTGCTCTAGGTAGCATGTCATCCATCTGTAGTCTTACTCATCATCGTAGTCCGGCAGCTGCCGTGCCATGCTAGTGCACGTCTATGTGGACACTACGCCGTCGGGCCATTCCGTCTAGGCTTGTACAACGGCTGGGAGAGTGGTGCAGCTGCGACGAGCACAACGGAGTACTGATGACAGAAAGGGCGAGCCTGGCGACACGGCTTTGTATTGAAGACCCTTGGGTACGCCCACGCCCAGAGCTGTCCTCGTCTGTCTGAGCCAGTCTAAAGAATGAGCTCCACGCAGCGCTTGCGCATCTACATCTCACATCATGTATCTCATCTAGTGACTGCTGCCCTCAGCGAGCACCTCCGCCGCAACAGCCAGCGGCACCTCCCCCTCCCAGTCGTGCGTGAGCATGTACTCGCGCAACGACATGAACGCAATCGCCTCCTGCCTCGCCCGTATCGCTTTCACCAGCTCCTCCTCGGAGCTATCTCCCTTGGCTTCAGCTAAGGTGCGCATGCGCGACTCGACGCGGTGGCGGAAGTCCTCTTCGGCGGTATCCTCGTGCTCGAGCCCGCTGGTGTCTATCGAACTTCCGTCTGCCTCCTCTGCTCCCTGACCTTCCGCTTCCCCAGCACCTGCTACTGCGTCTGCTCTCGCTTCACCCTCCGCCCCGCTGACTCCCTCCTCTCCGAGTGGAGCAGTTCCCGCTGAGGCGCTAGTGGTACCCGGCGCGCCCGGCCGCACACCAGGCCCACCGGGCGTCGGCCGCCCGACCCCGTCCAACCCGACGAGCGTGAACCGGATATTTGGCGGATACTCCGCCACCATATCCGCCATCAAGCCCACACGTCGCCAGAACAGGTGGTACGTAAAGTAGCCGTCCAGGAGGTTGTGTGTTTGATCCTTATCGCTCGTAGCCGACGGCGGCGTCGGAGGAGGGAGTATGATCTGGGTGATGTCGGCGGTGAGGCCTTCGTCGGCGATGGCGTCGAGCCATTGTCCTGCTGTCAGCTCACCAGGCTCGAGTACGCCATCATCCCGCCCCGCTCCCCTGCGTCCGCGACCACAGTCACGAGTGCTGTAGACTGCCAAATGGCCTTGGAGCACGACAAGCCCAGCTCAAAACGCCGACTCACTGGGCTTGAACAGCCGCCCCGTCACATTCCGGAACCGCGCGGGCGCCAACGAGGCGACGCACACGATCCGCTTCGCCCCCCGCACCACCGTCTCGCCCATGTGCATCCGCAGCACAGCCAGCACGTCCGGCATGAGCTGATGGTGTGCACGCACCACAATCGTCTCTGGCCGCACACGCGTAAGGGTGCGGCACGGATCGTCCGGCCACGAACTCTCCTTCTGCAGGAACGCCGCCCGCTCGAAAGAGAGCACGAGGCGCTGGACGTTCGGCAGGTTCGGACTGCCAGCAGCATGGCACTCGTCGCATGAGTGTTGCGCGTCGATAAGGAGGACGCGGGTGTAGGACGTGGAAGAGGGGAGACGGAGGGCGCGCCGGAGGCGGAGGCCGCGGTGCATGTCGTTCACGATCATTGTGCGGTAGAGATGGGGTGTGAATGCCTCTTGGAAGGTGGAGTTGACGCGGCACAAGAGGGCGAGGGTGCGTGTGGGGAGGTGCGGGGCGAGGGAGGGGAGGATGTCGTGTGGATAAGGCCAGAGCTCGGTGGCGGAGGGGTAGGGTTGTGAGTCGGAGTCAAGTGCCGGCAGAGGTGCGGGGGGGTCTGGATGGGACGTTGAGCTCGACATTGTGAGAGCGTGTAGCAAGATGGTAGGGAGATAGAGAGATGGCCATGTCAAAAGGCGTGACAGTTGTGGAGTTGCGTCAGCGAGTGCGGGTCAGAGTTGGTCCGAGCTTTGGAGCCCCCAGCCGGTCCACGTCCAGGTGGCAGGCAAGTGGCTCTGGCCCCTGGACGCACCTGCTGCTTAGTGGTCTATTGGAATCGGTTCAGGCTCTCAGTGAATAGCAGACAGTACAACAGTAGCTTTTCGCAGACCAATTATCTTCATTCCTTGTCTTATACTACCACTCCGTCTTCCACAACCGACTCATGACCTCTTGAATTATAGATACTGCCCGCTGGTATGCCAGCTCCCACTCCAGGTCACTGTCCATCTCCGCTTCATCGTCCATCTCATCACAATACTCAGCGAGACTGATGATCCGAATCGTTGCTTGTCGCTCGCCCACCTGTTCTTCGGTCATACCGTAATGCGACATCTCCTCGGCCACCAATCCACGAAAGTATTGCTCCGAAGTCTCCTCGTTATAGTGGCTCCGATCAAAGAGCGCACGGTAACATGTTGACAACTGTCACGCGAATGGTCGGGGGCTGGTTCACAATCCAGATCGCCAGATCCCCCAGTAGTGGTTCGTAGACGTCGTCCCAATCGACCCTTCCTTTGCCGACCCAACTGCCGACATAGCAATCCCGCTTGCAAATGACTACAAGCGTGAACGGCGTGTGGTCGAGGTGGTTGTTGTTATACTGGGGTTCGGGAAACATCTTGCAACCTGGTGTGAGGGGGCCTTGGGTCGTGTGGGAATTGTTTCACTCACCGCAATACATTTGCACCAGATACGCTTGGAAGACCGTTACAATGACGAGCCGCTCGAGATGGATCAACTTTGCCTGCTGAATCAAGTCGAGGAAGGGAAAAGGTGGGCCTTTGGTAGGTACGTCGTTAGTGCGAAGCACGAGTGTGGTAAGCTTTTGGGGGTTGACGAGATTGCGAAGGTAGAATGTCAAGGGGCTGCTGAGACCATTAGGTTGGCTGGCCACAGATTCGTCCCCCCCAAGTTCGTGCTTGGTAGAGGGGAAAGGGTTGAGGAACGGGCAACTTGAGCCGCGCCAGCTGACATCGAGCCGCTCAAGGTTGTTAAGACGAGGAAGGTAGTGGGGTTGAGCCGTGGTGTGGTGGTCCTGGACATCCTCGAAGGTTTCGGGGCATGCGTTATCTTTCCGAGGATAAGGGCCAATGCGAAGCTTCTTAATCTTGTCCGCAACCTCGGGGTGGCGGCGGAGATAGTCGACGGTCGAATATTGTATGGGCTGTCCACCGGGTGCGAATCGGTCTCCGCCGAGGTTCACGCTCTTGTAGAGGAGAGGAATAGCGAGAGAGTGGAAGAGCGTGTTGAGGCGAGCGACACAGGCGAGGTCGGGTGTGTGAAGGAGAGGAAGAAGGTGGAGAATAACGTCATCGGGGAAGGGCGTCAGGCGATCAGGCGCTGTCTCCTCGTCGTCCGGCATGTCGCGAGCTTGGCCGGTGGCGTCGTCCGAGGCAGTTGAAGGGCGAGGGCGGCAAGGAAGCACCTGTAGTGCTAGAAGGTTGAGGAGAGAGGTCAAGGATGGCATAAGTATGTGTGACAGGACAGGGAGAGGAAGTGGGTGATGAAGAAGTGGCGCAATGGGAGTTGGAGGAGGAAAGGTCTTTTATACTTGCAGGGTTGTGTGGACGTTGAGGAAGCAAAGTTCGCAGATCGCCCCGATTCCCATGGTATTCTCCCTGCACAGCTTGCACACAGCTGCGGGCTGATCCTTGTGGCGACACTTCGTTGCCCACTGGGATCTTCGTGACAACGCCCCTCTACGGTAGCGACAGAGTCATCGTGGCAGAGCGAAATGGATCGTGAGAACGAAGCGATGCCACATTCGCATTGGACGATCTCCCCAGCTTCTTCCCACCACTCGCGCACAACTCTCTCCGATCCACTACCACTTCCTCGGCCCCTTCTTCCCCCAACTGAGCCTCAGAATCCACAAGACAGTCGCTCACAGTGACCGGAGCTCTCCCATTTCGGCTGGCACTGACATATCACTTTGCCCCACCGAGCGCGAGCGGTCCAGGCACCCCGCGAAAACCACTCGGCACTCGGCCAAAATCAAAGTGGAGGTCCCACCCAAATTTGCCGGTGGAGGTCATCCACCCCGCTCGCACCGTCCATCAACCCTGTTCGCGGCCATCCGAGCACCATTTGTCGCGTTCCAACCGCCGTCCAGCAACACAAAAAGTTTAGGCAGAGCAACTGAATGCTCGTATGACGAGAGTGGGATTCGAACCCACGTCCGAAGACTGCGGAGATGCTTGAAAACACCTTAACACAGCGCCTTAGACCGCTCGGCCATCTCGCCGATGAGTTAGGGGAGTTTCTGGAGGTATAGGTGCGGAACTGGGTTGAGGTGAGAGCGGGGGGTGTGCTGGATCCAAGGGGATGTATATGGACCTGTAGATCCATGTAGACTTGAGGGTTAGGTCCGGCCAACGGCGTTCTGTAGTTCAGCGGACAGTTGTGGGCCATTTCGATGATGAGAGGCAGTCACAAGGCTAGGAGGCCAGGAGCGTCTCGAGCTTCAAATCGGCACCTTACGTTACAGAATGCATACGTATTAGTCATTCGCACCCCTTTCGGGCCTTGTTGCTTGCGGCAGAGAGGTCGGTGGCTTCATTAGACGGGGCCGCTGGCACTGTGAGGGCCACTTTCTGGTAGGCTGTCCCATTACTGTTGCTCCCTCTTCCCCACGGACCGCCATATGGAGATAGTTCGGCATGTAAGAGTACACCTATATCTCCTACAGCTGTAGAACAAAGAGGCCCTTCATAAGTGACTTTACATTGCGATGGTAGTTGCTCGACTGCGTTTGAACAACCCAACTACTGAGTGCCAGCCTCTGACGACGAGTCCAGGTGGGCGACGACTGGCATGTGATGCTTGAGGGCTTACAAAGATAAGGATCATCACTGTCCATCCGAGGCTCGTCAGTTTCTATACCCTGCTAGACAAAGCCCAACATCACCATTCAGTGGCCTCGTTATATCAGTCGGTAGATTAAATGACTCTTAATGCGTGCTCTTGAGCCGGTTGATCATTCGGTCGTGGGTTCGAGCCCCACACGAGGCTAGCATCTCTTAGAGATGTTGATCTTTTGCTACTCTGCATTGCATGCATTTTTTTAGCGGTGCGAGATGAAGTGGTGCGAGGTGGCGCGAAGTGGTGCGAGTGACGAAGTTGCAGACGGGCAGTCGAGGTGGAGGTGGAGGTGGGGCACCGGAAATCCCCTTGTTTCGGATGCTGGATCAACAGTCCAGTCAACCTTGTTCCTGAAACCCGTCAAGTGATAAGATGGCACCATATCACTTCGGTTTGCCTCATCGCCCAATTCTTCATGAACGCACCTTTTCGAAAGAAGCAAACGGCGAGACGTGGGGGTAGAACCAAGCAAACCGCGAGGCGGTCTCAACCCGGTGGTCCGACAGACCCTTATGTCTCTCAGGTCCCGATGAAGCGCCCAGCGTGGGTTCCAAACAAGCCCAACTCCGGCGCCCCTGCCACAGCCGGGGTTGTGGATGGTGTGCTTTTGATTGGCCTTAAGAGCAATGGTCACTATGAAGACTGTGCTGAACCGCAGGGAATGAGATTGAGACCCCATGTGAGATAGATGAAGAGGACCACAGCTGACAGACGCAGTCGAGACTTATGCGGAGAAGCTCTGGTTCACTGGATGCTTCGCTGGCCTGGACGATTGGGGCGACGCATGCCTAGCTTGCAAACCGGGCGATCGAGCATCTGATGTTGTGCGGAAGCTTGCCGATGTCTATCGCTTCGAGATTGAGAAGGCTCCAGATGCGGTACGCATGGCGGCTCCTTGTGGCAAGCCCATCGACGACGTCAACGTGACACTGGATACGATCATCAAGCAGGACTCTGCCAAGGAGGGCTGGGACTCTGACGGTACCGGTCGTCATCATCTGATGGCGTTCGTCAGGCGGCGAAAGAGGCTGCGGGCGCAGGTGCCAAGTACCAGTCCTTTCAGGGAATGCAATGGGTAGTCGGCATTGCTTCGATGCGACAGACAGAAGAGATGCAACTGTATTGGAAGTAGACGATGCAGATAGAGTTAGCTCTATGTACATATGGCGAGAAAACACGCGGACGCCCTCTTCACCTCACTTTGGTGCCTGAGTGTTTATCTTTATCTCGGCATCAATTCGGGCGCGTCGCGCGTCTGATTTCTCGTTGTTGCTGCTGACAGCTGTAACACGCATGGTCCTGACGCGTGCAACGCATCTCTTATGGGAGGCAAAGCTTCGCCCTACCTTGGGACCTTATGCATAGGGTTCTTCGTCAGTGAAGACAAGCAGATACTACGTGGCCAGCTGTTGCTGTGCATGGTGGAGGAAGTGGTGGAAGCAAAAGCTGAGGCAAGTCCAGTCAACTCCACCGTCAACCCTGGATTCACACCCCGAAATCCCACTGATCCGTCAACATCAATCTCTACACTCCACTACACTCTTATTCACATTCACCATGGCTCGGACAAAGCAGTCAGCAAGGGTCAAGAAGCAGGCGCAGAAGCAGAAGCAAGAAGAGAAGAAGGCCGCGGACGCTGCGAAGAAGGCTGGAGCAAAGGCAGCCAAGCCCCGGGACCCATCGGAGGATCCTGGTATGTACCTCGATCCGACTATGCGGAGCAAGACTGACTTCGCAGATATGACCCGTGACGAGCTCGAGATCGAAATGGAGGGTAACCTCTGCACTGTCCGTTACACTATGCGCAAAGGCTGTGACAAGTCAATCGATGTCCCGACGACATGTACGGTCAAGTCTGTTATGCGGGACCTCGCCGAGCTCAACGGCTTCAAGATTGCGGATGCCGAGGACGCGATTCGCATCGTAGCCGAAGGCGAGGAGCGGTCAGACCCTACGTTGCACGATCTGGAGGAGGCGTGGTACAATGCGGACATCAGGGACGACTGGGAGACTGTCAACTACGTCTCGGTCTACTACAAGCCTGCTCCGATGACCGCAAGCGACGAGAAGCAGTCCGAGCTGCGGGCACGACTTGACGACGCCCTCCAGGCCACTCCTTCTCAGGCAGCCGCTGGTACGTCCTATCGCAGGTTGTGCGCGTGTGAAACTCACTTCGAGACAGCACGGCTCGGGAAGTTGAGGAGCAACTCTGGTTCGAATCGGGCGACAACGGCTGTTACTGCGGCCTGACGAGGCTTGGAAAGGACGGTCTTCTCGTTATCAGGGCGGACCTGGACGATTCAGTGGATCACGTCATGCGCCTGCTTGGCCAAGGCTACGGGTTTAGGCTTGCTAGTGGTCCCGACGCGCTGCAAAGCGACGCGCTCCCAGAGGAGGGTACGACGTTGCGGGATGTGGTGGACAGCGAGGACGATGACGGCGTGACACAGGAAGGGAACGTGTATCGCTTGACAGTCACACTCCACCTCGCGTAACTGTTCGTCGCGTCGTCATTATTGGTGCCTGAAGGAAGTTGTTTACCTATCACGGCATGGAAATCACACGCGTCCACGAGTGTTGGAGGACTGTAGGAGAGCCATGGTTACGCAGCATTTGTAGGACAGGCCAACTACGAAGCATGCACCTTTGAGGCCGCGAGGCCCATTCCTCTTGTATATGCGGTCATTGATAGCGAAGACAGCAGGACTGGTCACATGCGCACGGATGATGGAAGCAAAATCCGCGGGGCGTTCAACTGGATCAACCCTAGATTCCCCGTGCTCTCCTCCCACTGTTTCTCTCACACTAGAACTCTTCACTCATCCAGGTCGACATGGCTCGAACAACACAAATCGCACGGAGAAAGAGGGTGGAGAAAGCCGCAGAGGCTGGGGAGAGGGCTGCGGCTCAGATCAAGCGTCCGAAGATCGGGGCGGACCCCGGTATGTAAAGCCCCATCACATGCAACTGACGATGAAGAAATGGACATGGAGGAGGAGGTCGAGTTCGACCCACCCGAGCATGGAACTACTACCGTGTGCTGGAGCGGCAACCCGAACCTCTCGGTACAGGCGAACCTGGACGACTCCGTCGAGTCGGCCATGCGGAAACTTGCCGAGCTTCACGGCGTCAAGATTGCGGAAGGCAAGGACTCGCTGCGGTACGAGCTGCTCGGCAAAGAGAGATACTACCCGACCTTCAACGACGTCGTGGACATGTGGTACAGTGAAGGGGACGTCAATGGATGGGAGGCCCTTAACATCGTCGTGCACTTCAAGACCATGCCGATGACGGCGGTAGAGGCGAAGGAGTCGGAGTTCCGCGGTGTGCTTGCTGGAGCGCACGTGGGTGACCGCACCACTCGCGACCGAGGTACGTCTGACCCGCGCATCTTCAAACATGACTGAGTGGCTTACACATGAGGCGATGTCGTCGACGAGGAGCTCTGGTTCGAGTCCGGAGACAACGGGTGCTACTGCGGCCTGACTAGGAAGGGGAGCGACGGACCCCTAACCGTCAGAGCGGAGCTGGACGACCCAGTCGACCACGTCATGCGGAGGCTGGCGCAGATATACGGCTTCAGTATCGGCAAGAGCGCCGATGCCCTTCAAAGCGGCGTGTTGGATGATGAGGCGACGACTCTGCGAGACGTGGTACAGGGCGAGGGGAACAACGGTGTGAGGAAGGAGGGCAAGGTGTACCGCTTGACAATCGGGGTAACTCGCGCGTAGTTCTTAGTTGTATGGTGTTGACGCATGGACTCCGTTAGGCCCGTTCATGTCAAAGAGACGAAGACTGTCGGAAGCTTACGATGCGAATGCGTACCTCATGGCGCGGGATCCTTCGCCATAGTACCTTGCCTGTTTCATCATCTAACTCCGGCATCTGAATCTTCCCTCAGGACTCCACCGCTCCTCGCTATCTTCTGGTTTCGTCGTCATATCCACTCGGACTCCGACGGATAATGCCACCACAGAAGAGAAAGGCAGCCGACGAGCCTGAGGAAGCACCGCGACCAGGTGGGCCGAGTAGCACACGGCGTCCCTCAGGCTGCCCATCTCCA
This sequence comes from Cutaneotrichosporon dermatis, assembly GCA_020011015.1. NCBI lineage: Eukaryota > Fungi > Basidiomycota > Tremellomycetes > Trichosporonales > Trichosporonaceae > Cutaneotrichosporon > Cutaneotrichosporon dermatis. The sequence goes on along the minus strand of JAIGNX010000002.1, from coordinate 259,409 downwards.
GCTATCAGCGCCTCATCGACGTCATCCATTCTCGCCCAGTGCCTCTGTCAACTCCTTCAACACCGGTAAGCATCCATAACCCATCTTCATCTGATGCAAGACAATGAAGAACCAAACTGGCTATGGTTTGAGGAATCCAAGTTCGACGGGAGGCTCATGTGCGGATTAGAGTACAGCGCGCGGCGGAAGTCCGAGTGGGATGAGGTGGCCGTGATCGCCGATAGCGCAGACGATAAAGTGTCGACAATTCTCCACCAATTGGCTCGCCTATACAGACTCAAGGTCGGCCAGCGCCCAGGCGTAGAGTTATACGAGCTGCTGGGCGGAAGGAGGGTTATGGATCCAACACTGGGGGAAGTTATGGAGGAGTATCGGGAGACGTGTTTGGAGAGTGGGTGGGACGAAGAGGATGTGACGTACACTGTCTGGATACACGTCCATTTTACCCCGGAAGACTCGTAGCGTCGCCCTCTGCTGGATGATGCACGGTATACAGTCTTTAGCCCTATATAGGAGAAGCAACTCAGCTGACGGCTCGCACGGTGGTCATCATGTCTCTCGCTGTCGGCTCTCCATCAATAGCTTTCCAACACCAGTGGTGAAACGGTATCATGCGTGCTTGCCATGCACGCGGCGGGGGTTCGACTCCCTCCTGGTGTATCTTTTGCCCTCCGTTCTGCTCTTCAGCCGTTCGGGGAAGCGTTTTGGTTGACAGCAGGGACTACAGGAAGGAGCGAGGACATGCAGATGGCTGGGCGCGATTGGACGCGTTTGCTTTTCTTTTGCTTCCGTTCCGTTGTTGACCCTCCGCCAGTGAACAACACCTGGCCACACGAGTCGCCTCCACATCAACCATCCGCTTCGCATAACCATATACATCAACATCATCCATCCACACTCGACGAAGCCAACCAAATGATGGTCTCAAGGAAGAGGAGAGCCTCCCAAGATCTCGATTCTTTTCGGGCAACGAGTCGATGGCGCACTCATCCACCACACCCCGGCATTGCAGACCTTGGTCCTCCAGCGGTCCCTACGAAACCAGCTTCCATCGAACCTGAATGCAGTCCGGGCGCAGGTGAGTCACAGAAGATGGGAACGCACTGACTATAGATGATATCATCGATCTACGTCTATCGATCGAGGAGTGGACTTCAGGCTACCTCTGCTGCCTGTCGTCCGAGTCGCTTGGCCAAGTGACGACCATCATTGATCATGACGAGCGCATCAAAGTCGGCCAAGTGGCACGCCAGCTCGCACGCCAATACGGCTTCGCCTTCGCCAACCGCCCAGATACGCTCCGATACGAGTTGTGCGGTTCACTGATCGACGACCCATCAATAGTGGATGTGGTGGAGGCGCATCGAGATCGAGATCAGCACACTGGGATGGCTGTCGACCAGAGGGATAGCGACGACACGGAGTATGTCGTGCACGTATTCGTGCGGAGAGGGGCTGTGCACGAGCATAGGTATTGCACCAACTAGACGTAGGACATGAGAGTTGTCGGTATGCCGGACAGCTGCAGATGTTTGGCTCCTGTTTGGTTCCGTCCTCGCGACGCGCCTCATGACGCACTCGACGACGCCTTGCCGCTGTCGTCTCTTTTGTCCTCGCTCTCATCCACGACTGTCTATCTAACACACCATCACCGACAATGCCACCCGAGCGAGTGCGATACTCGAAGGCCCCCTTGCCATACCAGAAGAGCAAGCAAACGCACCGAGCTGCTCTTCAAGATATCCAGGCCAGAGTCAAAGTTCGGAAGGAGCGCGAGAACGACCCCGAGAAGGCGATGAAACGCGGTGGTGCAGAGCTCGAGACACGCGGCAACCCTCCAGTCGAGGTGCTTCCTGGTGGAGCCAGGCGCCGCTTCTGGGTTCCCATCGCCGACACCGGAGCCGCCTGATGGAGACCCTAGTGAGTGTTTGACAGTCTCCATTTCGACAAACCGCTGATCTAGTAGCCAAAGCGTTTACTGCGAAGATGGAAGTCTACTACACGGAGTGTCACGATGGATTCAACGTCAGCGTAACTCGTAAACGGCCAATGGGGGTTGTCAAAGACGCCGATGGAAATTTAGTGGACAACCAGCCACGCCTGACAATCACCGTACCGAAAGAGGAGATGCTGGCACCTCTCTTCCGCAGCCTCCTGCCGGAGTACGGATTGGCCATCGACCCCGACGAAGACGCATTGTGCTTTCGCCTAGCCGACCTCTCTGTTGTCAAGGACGTATCGCTGTGGGATGCAAGATAAATAGATCGGGAGGCCAAAGAAAATAGGTTCGATCCGCACCGCGAGCACTGCCTCATCGCATTCCTTCGCGCTCCAAAGCCAATTCCGACGCGGCACAACTGCCATTATGCGGCAACATCCCAGCTCACGGGTACGTAGCTCAATGTAATTCAGAGAGCTGACGGCTCAGGCAAGACCGTCAAAGAGACACTCTGGTTTGAATGGGCGCCTAGCGGGTACTTCTGCAGCCTGTTGGACCGGAACTCGAAGTTCGGCAACCTGGCATTGCGATTCGATAACGGCAACGTCAAAGTTGAGGACATCATGCACCGGTTCGCGCACCTGTACGGCTACGGAATCGCCTATGGCAGGAAGGCCCTACAGTACGAGCTGATGAATGGCGAGAAGATCAAGAACCCGAGGCTCATGGACATTGTCCGCGACTGGGAGGAGAATCACGTTGAGATCTGGGCGGACGAAGTCGACGCTACGTACCAGTTGACAGTCTACGTGACCCGCTCCTAGTCTCCGTCGACGTTGTATCTGTACAGGATGCAAATGAGATTAGCAACATGCACAAGTAGGGGGGCATAAAGAGATCGACAGAACGGCAGCGGAGGTGGGGTCCGGAGACGGCCGAGACGCGTCAAATGCTTCTGCTCATTGCAACTTGATCGACATCGGACAACCGCTCATCAACCAAGACGAACCATGTACAAGCGCAAGAGGTACTCGAAGGCCCCGTTGCCCTACAAGAAGAAAGCCGATGCCTTCATCAATGAACTCCAACTCCTCAGCTCAAAAGACGACTTGCGACGGAAACGCGCTAACAACCCGGAAGAGGCCGCCAAGCGCGGTGGGGCGAATGTAAAGACTTGCAACGCGACCACTCCCAAGCACGAATCAACGACGGAAAGCGAAGGCGACGAGACGAGTTCCATTGGGCCGTACAGAAGTAGCTCGGCACGTCGACTGCGCTGACAGCAGTATGGGTCATCGCACGGGACCTGTGGTACACCAAGTCTGGGCGTGCCGGTCTAGTCGGCACGGGGACGCCAACAATCTCTGTGTCGATGGAGGAGAGGGCTTCAGATGTCGTGCGCCGGCTCTCCACTATCAACGGCTTCGAGATGGCTGAGAACGTCGTCCCCCGCTTCCACAGGTGGGACGACAAGTGGGTCGGCGTGTTTCATGTGAAGGACCCCACGCTTCAACAGGCGCTCGACTGGGATCTTGGCGACATGGCGAACGCGAATGAGACGGATGAGACCGTGCATTACCTGAACTTCATGCTGGCGAACATAGACATGAAGATTACGAACGAGGCCTTGTTCGCGTTGTCGGAGCCGCCCCCTATACGTCCCCAAGTCCGAAGGAGCGGGAGTCCTCTGAGGCGAGGGCAGCGTCGCCGGATCCCACCCCACCCCAGCCTGCGCCATTACCCCAGCAGGCTCCCGCGGCCGACACACTGGCTCGTTCTCGGGCCGCCCCCAAATCTCCGACCACCCCCGCCACCCCGGCCGAGGAAACAGGTATGACCATCTTGCATGAACGACACCTGACGGGGCAGAATACGAAGAGGAATGGCTCTGGTTCGAATGGGCCCCGTCAGGATATATCTGCGGCTTGGCAGATCGCGATCCTTTGGCCGGCCCCATCGCCCTGATCGTCGAGGATCCCAGAACCAAGGTCGGAGACGTCATGCGCGCCCTAGCGCCGCTGTACGGTCTAACCATCCCCACGTGCCGGGGCGCGTTGCGATACGAGCTTCTCGGCGGCAAGGAGGCGAAGAACCCACATTGGGACGGGTGATCCGCGACTGGGAGGAGAACCATGTCGAATCGTGGTGGCAGGAGATTGACGCCACATACCAGGTCGGCGTGTTTGTCAAGCAGGTTTAGCATGCATCTCTCTTGTCGCTTAGGCCCAGCGCGCGCGATCATGTACACACGAGATGAAGAAGCACTTAGGGACATGCTCGAAATCAAAAAGGAAATGACCACTGACAGGATCGAACTGCCGACCTTTGCATTACTGATATTCGCTGGATATTAGTACAATGCTCTAACCAGCTGAGCTAAGCGGCCTTGCTGATGATGCTGTTCCAATCAACTGGCCGCTGACAGCTCCCCGTTGTTCTCCTCCAGTTTGCATTGACTGCGAGCTGTCTGGCTTGCTGACAGCCTTCGCATTCAGAACCGGCGCGGTCTCGGCTATAGGGCAGGATGTCTGCATCCATGTCCTGGCAGCAGACTACGAAATACGCCCATTGAGCCGGGTAATCCGCTTCGTCGCTCGCTCCCATGGACTGGATGGACTTTGGGAGCCTGCTGGAGTTGCTGACGACCGCCCCGACGGAGTCCGCACCGCGGAACGCTGAGAGGATGCACGGCTTACCGAACGGTAAGAGGGAGCCCGGGCGGCTGGGTCCTCACCAAGAGCCAGACTGGCAGAAGGTTGAGATGTAGCCCGGCTTGCGGTTGGCTGAGACGTCGCCACAGCCGAAATTGGTTGGCCCACTGTTGGGCCTGGAGACTGCTGGGATGAGACCCAAGATCTCACGCGACCATCGGCCGACTCTTGTGGGATCTGTTGATACGCCGGCGGCGGTCCGGGCACGCGCTTCCTGAATATGTGGACATGATACACAGTGTCCCAGTCGCGGTCGTCATCCTCCCATTCGTCCGAGTTGTCCGAGTCTGCTGGGTCCCACGACGCATCGTCCTCAACGCGGCTCCAGATGTGAAGTGCCCGCGCGGCGCGGTTCAGCGAGTAGTTGCAGTTTAGCTCCTCGTGGCCGTCCAGCGACTTCACGCGGAAAGTAGTCCTCCGCGTACTCGGTTTTGCGGTCGTGGTGGCTGCTTAGCTCTGCGGCAGCCACGTGGATTCGCGTCGAGCTGGGAATCATGATGCCCCCAAATCCAGGTGCACCCCAGCGCTTGATCCCGACCGTGCACCAGCCGTCCTTGGCGGGCTTGAATCACATCTCGTCCTTGACGACCGTGAAGACTTCCTCTGCTGTACCAGTCAGCTTTGTAGCGATACGGTCGACCCACGCGCTGCTTCAACGGCGTCCGACGTGAGGGCGGAGTCGGATATCAACCCGCAGGACTCTGATTCGTCCGACATTGTGATATCCGACCCAGCAAAGGTTGAGCCCGAACTTTCAGATATGGCAGATTCGGACGAGGACGACGATAGCGTGGGGCTGATAAGGGTTACTGGCTGTGCTGCGGCCACACCCGGAACTTGGGACGTCAGTCTTCATTACATCAGACGCACTCACTGGCATTCACTGTTGTCGCTGCAGACTGCGCGAGAGGCCTAATTGCAGTCCCCAATGTCGCCGCCGACTGCGCGACCGGCCTCGTTGCAGCCATTTCGTCCCTTATGACGGCTTTGAGCCTACTCGCTAGCTCCATGTTGCTGGCCGCGACCTCTCTCTCAAGCGTTGTCGCCAACTTAGACTGGTGCCCCTGCTCGAACTTGCTCAGCCGGAAGTCCAAGTGCCAGTCCAACTTCCGCCCCAACGTGTTCTCGATCCTGCTCTCCAGCATATCGTCCAACTTGTGCTCGAATCTGTCCTCCAGTTTCTCCCCAAACGTCTTCAGTTGCCTCTCGAGCATCTCCTCGAAGGACTGTTCGAGGTTGCCCTCGAGCTGTTGGAGCATGGTGAGAACCCTGTTGTCGACAATCTCCTCGAGTTCCGCTCCAATACCCTCCCGAAGTTGCCCAATGTCGTTCTGGAAGGCCCCCATACTTTTCGTTAGGGTGTCGAGTTCGAACTGCTGCCTCCACATATGCTGCAGCTGCCGCTGCAGCCGCAGCTCCACCTGCGCCTGCATCTGCAGCGGCTCCTGTCGCCGCCGCAGGCCAATCTGCACCACATAGGCTCCAGGCAGGTGCCCCCGCCGTCGCAGCTCCAGCGTCCCTCCAACGGGCAGCCACTGCTCCAGCGACCCCGGCCACCTCCATGGCTACACGAACCCACAAGCCCATCCCGAAGAAGTACCTCTCCACCAACCCGGGCCAGGTCATCGCCGAGGAGCTCTGGCTCGAGGACCTGAGCGAGACTAGGTCGAAGCGGATCTACTGCGGCTTCCGGCGCGGGCGCGACGACGGCGAAGTAGCCGTCATCGCGGGGTGGAACGAGTCGGTGGAGTCGGTCGTGCGCCACCTCGCACGGCTGTATGGGATCACCATTGCAGATGGGCCGGACGCGCTGTCGTACTCGATGCTGGGGATGGAGATGCAGAACCCGACGCTGGAGGACGTGATCCAGGAGGACGACATCAATAACCCGCGCAGGAGGAAGGGCGTGGACTTGATGTACAGGCTCAAAGTCAATATCAAGCGGGCATAGCTCCTGGATACCCTTCATGTTGGATCTATTTCTATATACTGTTGCTATGCACCCTAGTCTGCCGTGAACACTGCCCTCGACCCTCACCTCGCACAGCCTTCCGTCTACTGCAGCGAAATGGCAGCGCCGCCGTCGACGAGCAAGCTCGCTCCGCTGCAGTACTTGGACATGTCGGAGGCGAAGAACACCACCGGCTGCGCGATGTCGTCGGGCTCGCCAAGGCGGCCGACAGGGATACGCCGGGTCATGTCCTCGCGCTTCTTGGGGTCCGAGAGGTCCTCCTTGTTGATGTTGGTCTCGATAGTGCCTGCCGTCAGCTCTTCACGCTCACACCATGCCCAACTCTACTGCAAGGCCTTCATCTGCCTCGCATTCACAGCGCAACTCACCGGGCAAGACCGAGTTACACCTAATCTTCATTGGCCCCAACGCAATCGCACAGCTCTCCATGAGACTCTTGATGCCGGCCTTGGTAGGGGTGTAATGGCACTGCTCCGCGCCGCCCATGAGCGCCGAGATACTGGAGATAGCCACGATGCTTCCTCCCTGCGGCTCCTGCTTTGCCATCTGGTTCGCGGCGGCCTGCACGGCGTAGAACGCGCCGTTGAGGTTGACGTCCTGAACGCGGCGCCACAGGTCGTGTGGGAGGTCGAGGAACGCGTGGAACGGGCAGATGCCGGCGTTGGACACGAAGACATCGATCCGCCCAAATGCTGCGACGGTGTCCTTGACGATGTCGGAGGCCGTGGTGGGGTCCGCGATGTCACCGGCCACGAGGAGCGAAGATGCACCGGCGGCCTTGACGAGGCCCTCGACCTCAGTGACGTCGGAGAGAGTTTGGGGGCCGAGGTGGTGGAGCACGACGGCGCGGGCGCCGTGCTGCGCACAAGCTTGAGTCAGCGGAGACGTAGGGGAATGGCTTACCAATGGCAGTGGCGCGCCCAATGCCCGTGCTGCTGCCGGTCACGATGACGACCTTGCCGTCGAGAAGGCGGGTGGAGATCATGCTGCTAGTGGATTGTGGTATGCTCGCTGTCGCCGCGTAGTTGAGCGTAGTCGTCGGTCGCACTGGTTTCCCGGTTTGGCCGTCCTAGCGTGTTGGGAAATAGGCGAGTGGGGTGTTAGTCGACGAGTGAGCTGATGAGTAGGGCGGAAACGTCGTTGTATGTCCACGAGTGGTGGTTCAAATGGGCTCCGGCATCTCGGCCACCATCCCAGGGTAGAGCTCGGTACGTCTTCCCGCCGGATACCACCAATCTTTTGGTAATCTCGATTTCCCTGCCCACATGTCAGATCACGAGTTTGCTAAATGTCATTTGTAGTCGTCCTTAATGCTCTCGGTAATACTGGGGCCATTAGCATCTCCATTGAAATGCCCAAGCGGACTGCCAACTCGGTGTCTCAGATCTCAGACGCGGAGTATGGCCGGAGAATGGAAGCAAGCCAACGACGCAAGATATGATCTCACCCGCATGGCTCTTCCTTTTTCTACAACCCTGTCTACCATCGCCGCCAGTGCGCCCCCACTTTGCCGGCATTGCGCACGGCAATCTTCCAGACCCACTGCTGTATTATAAGATGGCAAAGATCTCACAACATCGGTGGCTTACGTAAAAGTGGGCACCGGTAGTCCGTGCCTGCTCGGCGAACCGGACTAAACTCCCCCCGGCCGGCCGGGCCGTTGTCCCGCCGAACTCCACTCGCCCCCTCGTTGGCGCACTCTCTATGGCGTGTCGGTCGACGACGAACCGGAACGGGGCTAGTTAGCGCAGGCTGGCGGGGGCAGGTCGGCTGGGCGGAGCCGAGTGCAAGCTGCCCTCGGAAACGTTCATAAGAGCGGCTGAAGGGGCGGACGCTCTCTATCACCCATATCTCATCAGCATTCTCAACATGGTTAAGGAGTGGCCTACTATCGTGAGTCTTGGTGGCGCAGGGGGCGAGAGGTCACGACGGTGTGATCCTCCATGGAGTGTTGTCGCGGCCTCGTCGCGGCCTCTGTTCGCGCCGCTAGGAGAACGCTTTCGCTGACGCCCAGACCAAGCTCGAGACCTTCATCCCGAGCGCCCACGGCTCGGGCGGCGACTACCATCGCCAGGCCAACGAGCACTGGAGTGAGTCTTCCTTCCCATCACCATCCGCACCGCCCTCGCCACCTCTGTGGTTAGCCGCTCGAGCGCCTCCGGCTTTTCAAGCTCCTGCCGCTGCTACCACCCTCCATTTCGAGGTCCTGGAGATCCGCAGCTTCTCTCCCCTCTATCTCTCGCTCCGCGCCCCGGTCGCCAGGCTAACCCCCAGTCGTCCAGGGCAACATCTCGTGCCCCATGCACAAGTACGACGAGTACCGCTCGTCCCGCACGTCGTGGGGTATCGGTGTCCTCGGATCGATCTTCGTCAAGGTCCACGCCTCTGATGGCACCGTTGGCTACGCCACTGGTTTCGGCGGTCCCCCCGCGTGCTGGCTCATTGAGGAGCACTACAAGCGCTTCATCGTCGGCCAGGACCCCCGCGACACCAACAAGATGTGGGACATGATGTTCCGCGCCTCCATGTTCTACGGCCGCAAGGGTGAGTTCCAGCTGTCCGAAGGACAGCGAGGGCATCTGGGGACATGGATCTGGGCATCTCGCCTGTCCCCGCCCTCGATGCCTTTCGCTTGTCTCTCGCGACTCAGCTTCCCCCGTCGATCAATGCTGACTCCCAGGTCTTCCCCTCGCTGCCATCTCGGTCGTCGACCTCGCCATCTGGGACCTCATCGGCAAGATCCGCGGCGAGCCCATCTACAAGATGATCGGCGGACGGACGAAGAAGGACATCCCTCTCTACCTGACCGGCCCCAAGCCCGCTGTTGCCAAGAAGCTCGGCTTCTGGGGCGCCAAGGTGCCCCTCCCCCACGGTCCCCCCGACGGAATCGAGGGTATCCGGAAAAACGTCGCCTACCTCAAGAAGTGCAAGGAGGAGGTCGGAGACGACTACCCCGTCCAGGTCGACTGCTACATGTCGCTCGACGTTCCCTACACCATTGAGCTTATCAAGGCGTGCGAGGCCGCCGGCGTCCACATGAACTGGTGGGAGGAGGTTCTCCACCCCGACGACTTTGACGGACACATTGCGCTCCACAAGGCGCTGCCCCATGTCAAGTTCACGACCGGCGAGCACGAGTACTCAAAGTACGGCTTCCGCAAGCTCATCGAGAACCGCTCGGTCGCCATCGTCCAGCCCGACGTCATGTGGCTTGGTGGCCTTACGGAGCTCATCAAGGTCGCCAACATGGCCGCCGCTTACGACATCCCCGTCGTCCCCCACGGCAGTGGACCATACTCGTTCCAGGCCATCATGAGCTTCCCCAACTCTGACTTCTGCGAGTACATCGCCAACTCGCCCGATGGAGAGTCGATCCACCCCTCGTTCGGCAACCTCTTCACCAACGAGGTTCTCCCCACCAACGGCCGCATCGACCTCACCGACGCACCTGGATGGGGTCTCGAGCTCAACCCCGAGGCTGAGCTCATTCCCTACAACACCTTCTTCAAGCCCTCGGCTGGCATCGGTTCGGCCGGCGAGGACAGGACTGAGGAGGAGCAGAAGAAGTTCGCGGGCAAGGTTGCCAACGGCAACTAGACGTGTGCGAGGTTGTAGTGTTGGGCATAAGTAGGGGACTCGGCAATCACTGTATGCACTCGTTCTGGATTCAAGTCGTGTTACAGTGTACTTCCGTGGTGGTGTTTGTATTGACCAACTCACACTCACAAGGCTCTATTGCTCTCTACGCATCTGAGGCACAGTTGCCCCCTGGCTAGCACAATACGATTGCACATACACGTGGTTCAGGACCTCGACTCCGAGCTTCGTGTTACCGGCCATGACCACCTACCCCACCAGTTCGAGTGAGTACCCCTTTGGGTCGACGACCTTCACGTCGGCTGCCGTCTTGAGCTTGTCCGCAAACTTCACCTTGTCGGTTGCGACCTTGTCGGCCATCTTGTCGGAAACCTTGCGGGCAGCAGCATGCGCGGCGGCGGCGATCTTCGATCCCGACGCCGTACGATTGCCCGCTGAAGGTGAGCGTGGACTAGGCGGAATGACTCGAGGGCTTGCTGGTACACGCCGACGGACTGCCTTTGCGCCGGGAGTGAGCCACTCCTGCACCCTCGCTGGACCAAGCTCGTCCTCGTGCTCTTTAATGCCCGCAAGATACTGGTCCATGGTAACAAAGTCCACCTGACTGCTCCGCACAAAGATCCGCCGTACCGACTTGAAGCTGTCCAGCTGCTCCTGTCGGAAGGCTTCACGGAGATGATTCTCGATGGCGTCCTGGCCCTCCGCAGGATCCCAAACGTCCATGCCCAGTGCATTGTGATCTATGCAGCCGACGTTGACGAGCTTGATCTTGGTACGTCCGCCAAGTTGACTGAGCTGGCGCCCGAGTTCGGCGAAGAAGTGACCTGCCCATGAGTCGGCGAGCTTGGTCTTGACGATGTTACCACACTTGAACTCGTTCCATGGCGAGTGTGGGTGGAAGATGATTGTGGCGAGTCGTGCACAGTTGACGTTTGCCAGGTCGGAACCGATCGCGCTTGCGCGGAACAACGGGAGGAGGGATGATTTGCCTGCGGTGAGAAGGTCCAAGTCGGGGAAGAGGACCAGGACGTATTCGTCCACGGCTGCAAGCAGGTCGTATGGGAGCGAGGTGAGGCCAGTCGATGAAACAGACGGACCGCCGACGAGGACGAGCTTGCGCGGACGGAGGTTGCTGAGAACCGCACACTGAGGGATGAGGCCAGGCCCGCCGCCTGTTTCGGCCGCGAATCGAGTGGTTTCATCCACATGCAAGCCACTGGGGTGGGTGTGAACACGCAGCGTCTTGAGGCGAGGAAGGAAGGGTAGCATTTCGGGTGTGTTGCGGCTGCGCGGCGCTCCCGGGACGCCCAAGATCAAAGCAAAGTGGACAGCCATGCACCTGGTCGTGGAGTGTGGCAAGGTATCGACCTGCTCGACCAGCGACTCGAGAGGATTGCGCTTGAGCCACGCGCTGAAGTCGGAGCCTTCCGGCGGATGAGGTACGAGCGTGCGGAAGAGTGGCCATGGACCCTTGGTACTGAGTGTGATGCGCTTGTAGAGGTAAGGAAGGGTCACCCAGTGGAGGACGGAGTTGACGCGAAGGAGGGTTACGAGGGTGTTGCGAGGAAGGTGGTTGAGGATCTTCAGGAGAATGGGGAAGGGCAGGATGGGGTAGAGCGCCATGGCACGAACTTCGAGCTGCAGCTCGCGAAAGACTTGCATCGCGAGTCTCGGGAGGAGATAAGAGGCAAAAGGTGGTGTTGAAAGAAGGGGAGTGAGCCGCCAGGCTGGACAGTTGACTGAAGGGTTCACAAGTGTTGCTCAGAACAGCGAGAGGGCGAGGAGACTGAGTAGGAGTCAATGAAGGTGATGAAGAGAGAGTAAGAAGAAGAACCAGAATGGCAAGCATGAAGAAGGAGCGTCATGAATTAAGGCGGTGAAAGTTGAATGAGTGAGGTGGATCAGATGGATCAGCATATGCCTAAACCGCGCACAAGGGCCTAGCCCAACGATCGTCTCCACACTTCATCGACATCCATACAGTGGCAGCAAACTGCGCCGCTAGTCTGCACTCATCGAGGATCAACCTGGGGTTGTTAGCATGCACTGCATTGTCACTGGAGGGAAGCCTTTCGGCGTGAGTGGTGGCAGTTTCACAGTAGGACGGTAAGTGCGACTTAAGCTCCCTTGGGATCACGATTCCTCCGGAGCTCAAGCATGCGCGTGGATCCATGGTCGTCAGGAACGAGGCAAGAGAGAGCGCCTCGAGAGGTAAGTCCTTACAGTGAGTTCTCAAGCAAGCGGATGGCAATGCTAATGGCGACTGGCGAGGGAAGAGTTGCATGACCGACATGAACCAGTCCGTTTATCGTAGGACCCACCTCGTCTTGACTTACTACATCCGGACTTCCCTTCATCAACACGCCTTGGTACGGCAGACGCGACACGTCAGCCCAGCGCTCGGACGCGTGCATCGCACCGCATTGCCCCACAACACCCTCAATCCACGCACTGACAGTGTTCGAAGCCGCACCCTTGTCTTCACAGCTTCGCATCCTTCCAATCTGCCCCAGATATCGATCATGGACCACTCAAGCCACTCGAATCTCGCCGACGGAGGAATGGAAACCGACAGTGGAGCACAACGGGGTCTGAGACGGTGGCGCCTCGATTTGGCTGTTGGCCAGGACATGTCTGGCTTGGGGCTTGGGGGTGGCGTACCGTGAGGTGGGGGAGGCGCCCGGGCGTCCAGGTGTCCGTGGCGGAGTAGCGATGAGACGTGCTGATGTAATGACGATTGCAGGATGATGGTTCCGGCAAGCGCTGGCCGGCGGTTGGCCGGCGGCTGTGGAGGGCTAAACGTCGCTTAAGGTGACGGTCAGTGCGCAGAAGAGAGGAGATTGGTGGCATGGCCGGCGGGTGCTCAGGATGAACTTGCGCTCGACAGGAATGATGGAGATCTGATCTGATCAGGAGATCAGGAGTAGTGAGGTTGCCGAGATGGACAGATCGTGTTCTGAGGACCGTGCGGCTCAGGTGCTGTTTGCGGGTTTGGGTAAGAAATGTGATGGGTTCGGCCAGTGAGCAGTGATGGCATCGACAGCGAATGTGGTGGACAAACGTCGTGTGGCAGTACAATCCGTCTTGCAGTTTGCCTCAAGCAAGCAAGCCAGCACGGGGTCTGCCCTTGGCACCAATGGTACAGTACTGCAACTCGTTACACAGTGTCTCATCAACGATTGCAGTGGAACCTAGAACAAGAAGCTACCTCTCTCTCCTGGACAATGCTAGAGAGTTCGACGCCACAAGGGCAGGTGGGGATTGTGGAGAAAGACAAAGGGCGCGTAAGGTGGTGCCACCGGCCAACCCCGCCTCCACTCACCCTAATCTCCACCTCCAGACATCGTTACATACCAAACGGTCGGACCGATCCCCGGAAACCAAATACTTTATCTTGGCATCAGTAAATCTGTAGCTACAATACCTCACCGCGGCCGAACAAGACGTTGGCGGGGCAAGCGAACAGGCGCTTTGAAGTCGTGTGAGTAGGTAGCGTACAGGGTTGAGGCTTGCGATCGTGGCTGAGGTCAGACCACGGGCGGGGATTGTGAGATCATCGCCCTACGGTGGAACTTGTCTCGGCGTGGCATTGGCTGGATTGAACAAGAGAGGCGAATGTGCGCGCAACTCGACGACGAGAGTCATGCCATGCACGTCTGTTCTGCGACACTGACCCAGATGGTGCAAACGCATAGGGCCGTCGAAGTGTTGGTCCGTGGGCGCTAGATGCCCTCTGCATGCCCACGCCGGATCTTGGGTGGTGACTAACTCCAACTTGAGGCGCAGGCACTGAAGCAAACTGGTGCGCGAGTACGTACGGCCAACAAACTCGCCTATAGCGACGAACGTCTTCTAAGAATCGCATTCCCAATGCCCACAACTGCTACCTCAGCGCTTCGAGGCGAGGGGAAGATTGCTCCTTCATCTCGAGCCATTATCGAGAGAAAGTCTATTCCGTTTTCTCCTTTTCACGGAGAACTGGCGACATACCAAATACTGATGATTTGGCGAACTGTACCTCCATGGCTCGGCGTCGATAACGTTCCTCTCCTGCCGCCCTTGGGACTGATTTGGTTTTTTCTTTCTTCAGTTTTCCCGCGATAGCTATATCCTGCAGGTATTTCCCGTGACTTGACTACGATCGCAGTTTACACAGCATGGTGCATGGTCACGTTGTTGTATGGTTTATGCGAAAGGTATTGATTGAGGAGCTTGCGTAGGCGTTTTGTGAAGCACCAAACAAAACCCCCGTTTCCGTCAGCATGGTGACCTCTTCACATGACTTGCCCAGCGCCAAAGATGTGGGGCAAGAGGTGATTCATGCTCACAAGCAGGTGACTAGGGTCGAGCACACTAATCGTGGTCACAAGCCCAGGTTACACTCTATCATTGATAGTGGACGATCTTTGCGGGACGATGGACCCATGTCACGGGGTCAGTGGGTGGACGGACAGGACGGGCGAGTTGTCTCGGTCGAGTGGAGTTCTAGCTTGCAGCGTGTCAGACCGGTAGAGGGTGACAACCGTGATAGAACGGCCATCTAGGATCCCGCAATCAGGAGCCTGATGACGCCGAGATGCGGTAAGAGACCAGATTGTCGGGATAGACCGGAGTCGAGCTGACATTGGTATGAGGTGTCTTCTCGATCGCCAAGGTTCTAAGTTTACCCAAGATGCGCGTGGTAGCGCCCTATGGTGAGCGCTGTAGAAGGTAGCCGGTATGCCGGGGTGAGGGTGACGTATGGTTTGCCCCAAAGATCAGGAAGTTGGCCGATTCTGAGACGACATGACACGCGATTACGCCGGTAAAGTCAGTGTCCGGAGGGATATGGTGAGCGTTGACAGGGAAATGGTGCGTAAGCATCAACGCTTGACGCCAGTTGGACCAGTGGCGAGGCACGGAATCACAGGACATTCCCTTGATGTGAGCTGACGAGAGCCAGAGGGCATGTAGTTGTGGGCATCAGAGGAGAGCCACATTGCCACATTTGGTCACAATATTCCTCCCATCCCAGTTGGTACCAATTCAGGAACCTCGATTACGTGCCGTTGGTCAATCACTCAATGGGTTTGCCCCGCCTGGCCCCGCTGGAGCACCCCTTACCCCAACTCTGTAGAAACGTACGTCTCCGCCACCTGATCAACTAACCTTACCGTCTTGGCTCCCTCTTTGCCTTGGACGTCCTGCAGCGGCCGTCAAGCACCCTGAAACCGTCGTTGCCTTAACTCTTTTGCCCTAATACAATGTTGTAAGCAAAGGCGCAAGACCAGAGGTTTGCGGGGTCGCAAGGACAAGAGCCCAGCTGAATCAGGGGCTTGCTTTGGGTTGTTCTCTGTGACAAAGACCGGTCAAGGCAAGCCACCTGAACAAAGCCTTTTCGTGTTCGCGCTGTTCAACATCGCTCAACTCCGGCTTCCACCGTGATGTTGAGTCTGGTATCGCTCCGGTCACTAGCTTTTCGCTGTTGCCGAACGAATCAGAGATAACAAACCACGGGACGCCACGTGGCATAGTCCAACACGAGGCCGAGATTATCGAGATTATGAAGGTAACCGGATAGCCGGTGAGCTGTTGGGTGGATTGATTTGTAGAAATATGTCCGCTGAACGTCAGTCGTTTGGTATCACGGTCAACATTCGTTTGGTATTCCTTTTTGCTCACCGCACAGCCCAGGGGATAGAGTGACCCTCAGGGCTCGCTACCGCCGCTTCCATTCTCCTCGCTCCCCTCCTCTCTCGCCGCGCCTTGTCCGGGCCCCGTCACCATGCCATCCTGTGACCTGCCGATGGAAATCGACCAATTTGGTGGCCGCTCACTAGTGCTGCCGCGCGCCGAGACGCTCCGCAACCTATCCCGACTAGACACGGAACCACCTCACTCGATGGGCGGTGTTTTCTCAGGCGTGACACCAGAGGAAGGCGGATTGTATGACCGAGGGCAACGATCGCAGGCCTTCCATGTGGGCAGCAGAAAATTTGTATCCACACTTGCATGTATTGTGCTACCAGGAGCTAGACTATACTGAGATAGGTGGCGGCGGACTGCTGATGTGAGAGAGGGTTGTTCGTTCTGTAAACAACGATAAGCCAGGCTGAAGGCGTCCATAGACAAGACAGGCCGAGACATCTCCCTACGTCGTCACTGGAGGTGGTGGTGGCGAAATCTGCGCGCTCGGCGTCACTGGAATGCGATAATGATCACTACCAAACACCCTCGGAGAGCCCGCAGCTCAAGCAAGAGAGATTAACGCCCAATTTGCCAAACCTGACGCCACCAGATGACGGACCTGAGCAAGTGCGATCTGCCCCGATAGGGAGTCCGTCTATTGTGCTGTGGGGGTTCGATGTGGGGAGCAAAGATCTGTAACGAGGGGCTCAAGGGTCAGTTCGGACCGGGCAGGTTGATGTGCAAGGGGGGAGGGAGCCTTCGATCCCAACGAGTGGGAACCCGTGTGCTTGGCTTGCTTATCCAGGCACATTAACCACCCTTGGACCCCAGCATCGGCGGCGCCGATGCTCCGCTCCTCCCTTCAACTCGGTCGCCACACCTACCACGTTCGCGCAGTCGCGCGCTCAAGGGACCTCGGCTCTCACAAGCAACACCGGAGATGGCGGCATGGATCCTGAAGGCACAAGAGCCAGGAGCACAATCTCAAGCATGCCGCTCCCAAGCTTGAGGCTTGAGGCAAAAGTGCTGTCTGACACAGGTCAGGTGCTCGTTATCCTCCACCCAGCAGTGCACTGTTCTCTTTCATCGACGCTTTTCCATCTCTGACCATCAAAATGCATAAAGAGTAGCACTGCTTGAACGAGCTTCGCCCCCGTCTCCCCCCGCCCCTTTACTGTTGTCTGCTTGCTCGCAAAGACATCTCAACACTTCTACTCTTGGGTTCATCATTGCTCTCATCGCATCTCCTCTCTACCACTCAAACTCGCGTCATCACCACTGGGTGCCACCGTCACCACCGTCGTCACTGCGTCGCAACTGCCACCCCTACGCTATCGACCACGACCTACTACCACCACAGCAATACTGCTCAAAAGTGCTATAGTAGCATAGCGCATCGATCTTGGCATATCCCTTCGCACGTCTCTTCATCACCAACGCTTGAAGCCTTGGGACGACGACGACGACGATCATCTGTCATACCGAGAAGGAAAAGAGCGACGATCCAAATAGCTCTCTACCCCGCATTCTACCCCCCACCTTAACACCCCCACCGCTCTGCCCACCCGTCGACACACATCACGTGGTCGCTTGGCCCAAGCTCCACCACGTTAACTCCGCTCCGCTTCCAGTTCGCTCCCCTTACTACTGCCTCCACCACCCAAGAGAGGAGCACGACTCGACCTGGATAGCGACCTTTTGCCGAGTAGACCCGAAGTTTAGCCTCGGTCGTCATCATCCATCTTGACTATCAACCATCCAACAACACCTTCTAATCACTTTCATCGTCGTCCTCATTGGCGCCAGGCATGACAGCCACAATGGCAGCTCGTCAAGGATCTTGGAGCAACGCCTCCGGTACAACCGCTGCTCAGCGCAAACAATCTGAATCTGAATCCTCCACATCGTCCCCTCCCACCTCCACCAACCAAACCTCCAACGTGGGACCAGTACGCAAGTCGCCATCCCGCAAGAATGAGGCCAAGCGCAATGCCGAAGGCAAGGTCACCCGCAAGAAGGTCGCAAAGGCCTGCCTCGCCTGCCAGAAGAGCCACCTCACCTGCGATGAGAGTGAGTTTTCCATCATGTCTTCATGCCTTCCCGGTCACCGGCCCCGCGCGGGCCTTAGCACCCATCTGCTTCGTCCGACACCGGACATTTCGCTGACCCAACTCCAGGCCGCCCATGTAACCGCTGCATGAAGAAGGGCATCGGAGACCAGTGCGTCGAGGGGGTGCGCAAGAAGGCAAAGTACCTCATGGAGGGCGATGAGAGGGGTGAGTAGTTTGCCCGACGGCGCCCCGCCGACGTCGCCGTTCGCATCTCGGCCCTTGATGCCAATCCGCGCCAAGGGCAGCCGCGGAGACGGAGAACAATAACAATGCTGACTTTCCGCAGCGCGTCCAGCAGCACCTGCTGCCACTGCCCCAACACAGACGGCCGCTCCCCCTCCTGCCCCTCCTTCATTCCCATCCAACTCGCCCCCTGCCCAGGTCGCCAACTTCGGCAATGCACCAGTGTCAATGCTGCCTGGCGTCGTCGTGCCTCCACCTCAGATGGACCCCGTCCGCGTTCCAGACAACATCTGGCTTACCGCGCCACTACCTGAGGTGCAAACTGCGCCACAGCAGCTTGACTGGTCGACCCAGGACAACAACCCATTCAGTGAGTTGTGCGCTTGGCTGCACGGGTGTTCGAGACCGCGGAGGCGTCATCCCTTGTGGGTGGCGGCATGTCATCGCGGTCTCGTGATCGGCGCCATCTCCCCCACTCTGCACACCGCGTTGCTGACATTCCAGACTTCACGGCTTCGGCCGCCGCCAACCTCGAGTACGAGATGTTCGACTCCATGTTCGGCTCGCTGTCGCCATCGTTCCCATTAGGAGACCTTGGCAACACCACCGATGCATCGACGCCGACTGTCTGGTCTAACCTCGGGTTACCAGACCCCGGCACTGCCTCTCACCCTCCAAGCGTCAACGACTTCGTCATCGGCAATGACCCTGGTCTCCAGCAGACTCTTGGTGCCGACTTGAGTCCCACCACGATGTTTCCCGGAACTTGGTCCGGTAATGACGAGATGAACGCCATCCCCCACGTCGAGCCCAAGCCACGGAAGATGACCTCGGAGGACGTCTATCGCACCATCCTCAAGCCCTACGACTACACCGAGGGCTACCACATCTTGATGCAGTACCTGACCCAAAAGTGAGTCAACCGGATCCTGTTTGATCTGAGCGCGTACTGACGCAACAGTTTCGAGAAGAATGACATCCTCCGCGTCGTCCGCGCTCTCGCCGCTTTCCGGCCCAGTCTCATCGCGCTCCAGATGCCCATGAGCGAGGACGACGAGATCTTCCTCGAGCGCTCCTTCCAGCGCACTCTCATCGAGCTTGAGAAGCTCATCTCGTACTCGGCCACTCCCACTGCCGTCTGGCGCCGCACAGGCGAGATCGTCTGCGTCTCGCCCGAGTTCTGCCAGCTCGTCGGCAAGAAGGAGGAGGAGATCGTGCGCAACCGCACCTGCATCTACCAGCTGTTCAACAAGGCCGGCACGATCGAGTACTGGGAGAACTTTGCCGAGCATGCGTTCGAGAACACGACCCAAAACTTCTTCCAGGCGACGACCCTGGAGAACGACAAGAAGACGGTGCCGTGCGCCGCCTGCTTTACGATCCGCCGCGACGTGTTTGACCTGCCCTCGGTGATCATTGGGCAGTTCCTCCCCATCCCGCCTGAGGCCATGCCCTAGGCGGTCCGGTGTCTTCGCGAGAGTGAAGAGTGACGTTACGATGACGACAAGTTTATAAGAAGCCAAAAACGCGTGTACTGTGGGAGAAGTGAATGGGAAGACAAGTGTAGGACTAGTGTAGTTGTAGTGTGTAAGGCAATAAACAAGGCATAGGCAAATGATCATCATCATATATTACCCTTTGCGAGTTGCGCGCCACTGACGAGGTACTTGGCTTTCAGCTGGACGTCTCATGGCTGCGACTGGCACAAGACTGGACGATAGTCAGTACTCTGAACATTAAAGAATCGCCCATGCCCACGAGTGTCAGGTGGTAAGGCGGCCCGAGAACCTCTCGTGCTCGTACTTGGTAGCCCCATACATTATCTGCGTCCGGGCTGCCGGGCCGAGAGTAGATCTTCCACCGAAGATCCAGACATCGCCAGTGCCAGCTAATCTCGTGGACCTCCGCGGTCCCCAAAGATGCAAACAATCTAGCTCGAGGCGCGCGGCGAAATGTACGAGTGCGGCCCACCACGTCGGGGCCAGGAGTAGGAGGTGCCGACCGGGACGGAACCAAACGTATAACCGCAACTGCCTCTCGCATTGACGATGGCGCCGGTCGGTACAAGACATATACCGAGCCCCGAGCGTCAACATCTCCTTTCCAAGCCCCCCCGCCTTCATCCCTCACCCGACGCTCCAGCTCAGACCTCAGCTCAGAGCACTGCATCTGTCAATTCGATTCACTCGCCTCGACGTCCATCGCCCCTAGCGTAGGAGGAGCTAACGCGCCGACGCCGACGTTGGCAAAGATATCAGCTATCTATGATCTCTCGTTTAGTCTAGTTTACGACGGCCCCGCATCGCGCCCCGCACGACATTCATTCCGCCAACTTTGTCGCCTCTTGACATTCTCCATCCTCCCCCCACTCCACTCGACTCAATTGCCCAACACCAAGTCGCCAACTCCCACTTGACACCTGACGCCAAGACGCAACATCCACTTCCAACTTTGCGCCAGGCCAAATTTGGACGACGCAGATGGGCCGCTCCCCGCACCGCTGGGGCGATCCGCCTCCCCCACCCGCCTCTGTTGGTGGCCAGCCGACACACGCACACCTCGCGCACCTCGCTGGTCCGCGCTTGCACTCGTCGACGGGATCGGTAGGCTCGGCGGGGTCTATGGGGTCCATGTCGGGCGTGACGTCGCCCGAGGGGCCGCCGAGCAAGAAGCGGCGGGAGAGCACTGCCGAGGATGAGGGACGGTACGTCGCTGAGGGAAGAGGAAAGGCGACATGGGAGGAGCTGACGGCAGACCACTGGCTATAACTTGCACACCTTGTCGGGCACGGAAGATCAGTGAGTATTTGGATGGCAGGTCCGCAGGGGAGATGAAGAAGGGGGATGAGTCGGCAGGGGAAGAAACGGGCAAGCGAGCCCGGGGAACACTGAGCGAGGCACAAGCTGACCCACAGAGTGCGACTCGAAGAAGCCGACGTGCGACAACTGCTCCAAGTGAGTTTTCCTCCAAGCTGACCGTGGTACTCGAAGTCGAGTGCATGGAGCTCCTGCTGCAGAACATCTCACTTGCTCTGCTTTCTGCCCTCCTACCAAGAAGCTAGCTGACAGCAGAAATCCATCCGACTGTGTGTATCCCGTCAAACTCAAACCAGGCCTGCGGCCAGGCACAGGCATCGACATGACGAAGCGCATAGGTTAGTCACCCGCCTCCAGCCACTGCTGACCGGCAGAACAACTCGAGGACCGCGTTCAACAGCAAGAAGCGCGTTTGCGCGACCAGGAGGCTCGCCTCATGCAAGTGGCACAATGGCAGGAGGCGGTCAGCAGCAGCAGCAGCACTGGCGCCGGCGGTAGCGGTGCGCCAGCGACAACAAGCACGCCAACATCCCTCATCCCCCTGCACACGCCGATGGACAACATGGGCCCACCGCCTTTCCCAATGAGCAACAACCCAATACCCTCCTTCTCCCCTGTCGACCTTGGGTCCGGCAGTCTCGACCTGGGGAGCTTCAACACCAATGCATCCCCCGGCGCTGGCTCGACCACCTCCTTCCTCGACCCGCACCTCCTCCCGCCCGACGACATCGTGCGCGACCTCATCGCCATCTACTTCTCCCACATTGCGCCTTGGGCGCCCATCATCCCGCCGCAGACGTTCGCACCACCATGGAACATCATCGTGTACGCCATCGTCGTCGTCACTCTGCGTCTGAGCAACGATCCCCGCATCGCCAGCACCAAGCAGCAGTATCGGCAGGCGGCCAAATCCCATGTCCTCAGTCATGCCATTGAGAGCACGTCGATCTCCAGTGTCCAAGCACTCGCCCTGCTTGCACTCGACCTGATCGGCTCGGAACAGGGACCGAGCAGTTGGGGCATACTTGCTCTCCTCACACGCAGTGCCGTCCACCTCGGCCTGATCCAGGAGGAAGAGGGGAATGGCGGGGGCCGCGCGCCCGCCCAGAGCCTGTCCCGCACCAGTATCATCCCTCCGCCAGCCGACTGGCACGAGGACGAGAGCCGGCGGCGGCTGTTCTGGCTCATCTTCTGCCTCGACCGATATGCGTGCGTCTCGACAGGATGGGACTTCGCACTCCCCGACTTCGAGATCAAGCGCCGGCTGCCATGCAGCGACAAGCTATGGGCGCAGAGTGTGAGTGGCGTGGAGGCGACCGCGGGTGTCACCACCCGCTCGCAATTGGGTTTACACCACTGGTTGGGCGAAACTAACTCGCAGGACTGGTTCACTGCGCCCCTCTTCAAGCCCTTCCTTCACCGCGACATCGTCCCCGACCGCTCAGTGCTCAGCCCAATGGCGTACCTTGTCGAGGCGCTCGACCTGCTCGGCCGCTCGCACACCCTCCAGTCGCGTGTGGTTGAGCCGAACGATGCGCGCGAAGTCGAACACCGCAAGGATATGACGATGACGTTGACGTCGGCGGCCAAGCGATGGTTTGCGGAGTTGCCGCTCAGCGAACTGGAGCCGGGATCGATGACGCTTGTTATTGTGAGTGCCACGCGCCGACGCCGCAGTCCTCCCTCCTCTCTGCCTGCATCCCTGCGTCTTACCCCACCTCCCCGCCCTGTTCCAGCGCTAACACGCAGCAAGCAATCTACCACGCGACCCTCCTCAAACTCAATGCCTACTACGCCTACCCTGCACTCTCGAACGGCACCTCCATCGAGCCGTACGGCCCTACCTGCATGGCCAGCGCGACGGCGCTCGCCCACCTGTGCGGCGTGGCGCGCGAGCTGCCGGGCGGCATGCGTCAGTCGTCCTCTCCCCTGTTCATCTGGAGCACGTGGGTTGCGGCGCGCGTGCTCTTCGTCAACGCGTTCCTCGCGCATGCAGACAAGCCAGGGGAGGAGTTTGAGATCATAGTCGCGGCGTTGAGGGAGCAGGCGCAGTATTGGAGTTTGGCCAGTGAGTAACACCTCCTCGCCACACCTTGCTTCCGACTAACGGCAGACCAATACGTCAAGCTCCTCGAGCGCGCCAAACGTAAGTGGGCGTCGGGCAACACATACGACGCCGAGGCCAACCCCTCCCTGCCCGACGCCATACATGTCCTCCTCGACTTGCGCCGGACGGCATACTCGGCCGTCGGGGTCAACGGGCAGGCAACGCCGTACGTCTCCCCGCCCGATGTCGCTTTGTCGCACTTGCCGGCGTGGGCTGTGCAGCCGCTCCTGGGCGATTTGCATAATTGGTTCGATCTGCCGGCTGGCCTGTTCGCTGAGGGGGGATAGTGGGGCAAGAGATCAGCTCAACCTGCAGGAGTAGCCTGCAGTGAGCCATCTGTTGTGGCCGGAGAAGGGGGTAGTAGTGCGCAGATGGTAGATCGGGAGACAAGCATGGTATCATTACATTATAGTCTACATGTCATGCTAGGCGGCGTTGCCGCGACCATACGACCATTCCTCGCCGTGCGCTCTTGCTTCTACATCTGCATCCTCCAGGGACAACTCATGCTCTACTCGCTCTACTCGCTCTGCTCGCAGCTCACTCCGCCACCACCCGAATGCCAATTCGCAACCACCCATCAGCGCCTGCCATACACGCCGCCAGCCATGCAACATCCGCATCGGGCGGCAACAAGATGCCCTGCGCGAACGGCTGTGCGACACGATACGCGTCGTCCTCGCCTCCCTTGCTTTCGGGGAACAACAGTGGCAGACTTGCGCGGAGCATCTGCACGAGCGTCGTCGGCCGCCCGTCCGTCAGCGGCGCGACTGGCGTCTGCAGCGCGGGCGCGCCGTCGGGAAGATACAGCTTGATGGGGAGCGACTTGGCGGCGTACGCGCTGTCCTCGCCCTGTGGCGCGGGGAGTGGGAGGGGGAGGGGAACGATGCGGCTTGCCATGCGAGTGTGCATCTCGTAGTCGCCGGCCGCGACGCCGTCCCACCCCGCCTCGAGGTCGGCGCGGCGCAGGCTCGTGACCTTCTTCGTGTTGCCCCACCGCACGAAGTCGGCTTCTTTGACTTGGGCGACGAAGTGCGTCTTGGTCGCCTCGACGCCGGGCGGGACGAGGAGCTTGTCGGCCGGCGCGCCGGTCAAATGCAAGATCAGACGGAGAGGGGTGTTCTCGGGTGTCGCGGTCGAGAGCGCCGCCAGCGATTGTGGAGAGGATTGGGAGGTGGAGGGCTGAGAGGAGGAAGGAGAGGGGGCAGGCCGCATGATGGCCGCGCACAGGTCGACGAGATCGAGCGGCCAGTGCCACCGCACGGCATCCGAGGCGAAGGCCGTGTCGGTCCCGTCGAGCTCGAACCACCATTCGGCCTCGTTGGTGCGTGCGAGCGCGTCGTCGTCGAGCGCGACTTCCACGAGGTGTTCCCGGATCATTGGGAGCAGGAGGGAGAGGTATGTGAATCGTGGGGCTTGGAGCTGGGGTCAGCGCGAGCGCGGGCGTGAGCGGTAGGGGCATAGTGAGTGGCGCGAATGGCAACATTGTAGGCAGCGAGGGGGAGTGGGCATCACAGACGAGCGCCCATGAATGAGAGTGTGTCTTCCCTCCCATCAAGCAGTCAGGCCACATTACAGGTCGCGCTATTATGGCGTTGCGCAGGCTCAAACGCGCGCAGACTCTCGACTCACGAAGTATCGATCAACGGGGCCCGTGGCGTCCGCAAGCCGGATCTCGAGGGGGACAGTTGCGCTCCAAGCCAGCCGCCGGAAGAGGCTCGTCGAGTTGGTCACGGCGGCGGCCATGGCGCTGCGTTGTGTCGTGAGGGATTGGTGAGATGAAGCGGCGGATAGAGAGGTCGTCTTGAGGACGTGAGGCGAGACGCGGTGGACGCGGTATGCGGGGCACGGGCGTTTCGCGGGCCTAATTCACTGAATCATAGCAGGCACGGCACGCGTTGTTGGGCCTAATTCCCAGGTCTGACACCCCTCACCGTGCCTATCTCTGCTCTCCCACGTGGTGGGTGCCTGGCCCTGGTTTGTTGTTGTTTATCGGCCGGCAATGAACTAGGATGGTCCAGCTGCACGATAAGCATGTAGAGAGGTGGATGAGGTGCATACCAGTACTCTATTGCCACGACTTGCGCTGCCGAACCGACAAAATTGCCTCAACAGCGCAGAGAGTCTGCGTATCCTCCATCCGTTGGTGGGATGATGACGGAGCTGGGGGTACGGGGGTACTAGTAGTATATGATGACTTGGGTGGCGTCACCGAGGTCTTGAATCCAGGCCCCAGGAATGTATTCAACCCATTCATTCCTCTCTACTTTTGCCCTTTGTTGCCTACATGACTCCCAGACAACTCATCCCACGACTGCCGAGCGGCAAGAAGTTATGTATGCAACGCAGCATAACGATATTGCGACTCGGAGGTTGGAGCAGACAAGAATGTGGAGAGCCAGGAATGACCGATGCCATGCGATGCGATGCGGTGATGAGCAGCCTATGTGCTTCCTACCGACGTACCGACGATATACATACCGGGGAGGGTCAGTTTAACCCACAAGCCACAGACCAACAACAACGACGCTACTCTCCCGACACATCCAAAGTACAGATTATCACTCATCTCTCTCTATCTACCTATCTATCTATCTACTCGACATCAACGACGCCCCGATACACATCCTCACAAGTCTGACAATCCACCGCCGCCCCGCCTGTTGTCGTAACACACAACGCGTGGGAGACATGCACCGATCGCCTCTCCGTCAGTGGCCGATTGATTCGTCCTCGGACTTCGCCCACGCCCACCAGCGCATCAGCCCACTGGAATAGAAACGCCACTACAGCCACCGACTCATCCTCAATCCCGGCGGGCCTAGTGGCTATTGACATCGAGATCATCTTCGACTATCGTCTACTCTGCCTCGCCCAGAGCGCCACCCACCGCCGCAGCAGGACTGAGACATTCGAGGACGTTCGCATCGTGGTCGCCTCTCACATTCTCAGTCTCCACCTTCTCGAGATCTGAACATCTTTGCACGGACAAACAGGACACGAGACACGGGAACGTGGACACGGACCTATCCCTGGTCTCCCCATCGCCTGCACGGCCTACACACCGCCTGTACAGCGCTGCACAGCCGTCACTCGACCAACATTCCGCGCATACTCCGTCCAACACGGCTCTGTTCGAGGACAAAAGAAAACGCCATGTCGTCGACCCAGACTCTACCTGATCCCCAGTCCTCGTCGCCGTCGAGGCCATCATCCATCTTTGCCAGCGACTACTCGCTCACTCCCACGCCCACACCTAGCAGGATGATCAAGACGGCGACCGCCACTCGCGCTCCTTCACCACCACTAAGCATCAGCCCAACCAAGCCATGGCCCATAACACCCGCCGCCGAGCCCATCTCATCTACGGCCCTCGACATGTCCAAGCTCGGCAGCCCTATGCCCTCACCGACGCCGCGACGGCGACCCTCTTCCCAACCCAAACTCAGAAGCACATCGAGCATGCCCAAGCTCAATGCAAAGTACGATACGTACCCGGCGTGTATGGAGGGTGAGTAGCCAGTTTGTCTACCAAGGGACTGTTGTCCACACGTCCAGCCGCTGCCCTTGGGGCTTCTCTCGCTAACGCCAGGTGGCATCGCACATGAGCGACGCTCGCAGGCTCTGAACCACTCCGGCCCCGTAGCCGAGCGGCACCTGCGTACCGCCGTTACTCTATTTGAGACCGCACAGTCCATTGAGCCGTCATCCAAGGCAAGCCTGCGGCTTGCGACGGTGCTCTACCATCTCAGCCCCCACTGCCGGCCAGCCGAAGCGATTGACCTACTGCGGAAGGCACGCCTTGCCCTAGTCGATCACGAGACAGTCGCGGACATCGAAGCACGCGCCGCCATCTGCACTCGCCTCTCGGCCCTCCTTCGCAAACCTCAGGACACGCTGTGGGACAGTGAGGCGGGCGAGTGTGCATCTGAGGCTCTCGAAGCGTTAGAGGACGTCGCTGCCGACCGCATGGACCGCGCATCCACCCTTTCCAAGTCTGCTTTTGAGCGTGACACACCAGCGCTGGCAGCCACCTTCCTAGCGCTGGCGGAAGCGGCCGCAGCCGTGTGTACGCTCTCTACCGACGTCGAGGACGCGGACGCCCATGCAGAACTTGTCGACCACGCACTCGCCCATGCTGCCAACATGGCCACCCTGTTTAGGGCGCCGGCACTCGTCACCCATGTACAGCTCACAAGTGCCCGCCTCGCTGCCGAGAGACTCAAGTACTACGCCCGCTTCGACGAAGCCACAGGATGGGACGACCTTCTGGCCGAGATGTGCACCCTCGCAATGCAAACACGCGACCGCGCCCAGCGGCTCCGGGGTACGCGGGGCGCAGCGGCAGCAGAGCAAGCATCGGAGGCTGTCAAGCTCCTAGCCGACGCGCGAGTCATGTACGCCCAGTACCTCGGTACGGAACGGCCGATCAGTCCATACAGCCATCGCAGCGCACCGACGGCTCCAACGACGCCCTCCACTGGGTCCATCATCACGGCGCAGTCGGTCATCGGCGTGTGGCCACCTTCGCCGCCCCACGATCCGACTCCGGGCTTAAGCTCAAGCTCGGGGAGCTGGACGAGTTCGACTGACAGTCCCCCGATTCCCGAGGAGCCTGAGGACGAGGAGGAAGAAGAGCACGACGAGAAGGTTGGCCAAGCCCAAGCCTTCTCTCCGCCGACAGCGCCCCAGGATGTCCCTGCTGCGCAGCCACCATCGCCTACCGGACGCAAGCGTGCCCCGCCACCACCGCCACTCAAGCTTGTGCAGTCGCGTTCTCCACGCATGATGCAGCCCTTGACGCCACTTCATCCTCCACCCCTCTCACCACTCAACCCGGCACGGCGCGCATCGGACCTGCCTCCCCGCCCACGCTTAGTCCGCGGTCCATCGTTCAACTCTCCTCGTCGCGCGACGTGGATGTCGCCCTCTCTCTCTCCAGCGCTGGAGCCGGATCCCCTGTCCCCTCACCTAGCTGGGCCAAGCTCGCCACGGATTGCGCCGACACCACCGCTTACTCAAGCGCAGCAACAGTGGAACCAGCTGGCAGCCGCCGGAAAAGGCTACAAGCTGGCGCTCAACATACTGTCCAGTGCGATCATGTCTCCGTCCGAGCGCGCCCGCCGCAAGTCTGAGCTCCTCTTCGCCATCGCCACCACCGCACTCGCCCGTGCCGAGATCGCCCCCTGTGCTATCCCTCCGACCCCCGGTCTACCAGGCGCCACTTGGCCTGGAGTTAGCTGGTCAGGAGGTGGCCACTCAGGCCACTCCCGCGCACCCTCCGGCTCCTACTTTTCGCCCAACGCGCCGCACGCATCCCCCGAATCCATCCAGAGCCTGAACAAGATGTTCCCACCCTCTCCACGCTGGTCCTCGCAATCCCAATCGCTGCACGTCCACGCGAACAGCCACACCGGTCATGCACGACACCATTCGTTCTCGCAACCCCGCACTTCGTCATCTCGCATCGCGCCCGCCACACCGCGTCCGGACCCACGCAACGGAACACGCATCACCGGCGCAGCAGCTCTGCGCGCCACGGCTGAGGTGTACGCCGCGTGGGCAGCGCGGGAAGTCGGCTGGTCGGCCGTCATTGATCCGAAGAGTGCGGGCGCGGACCGCCGAACAGGCTCAGCTGGGGCTGACGAGGCGGGCCTACGTGCTGCACTACTTGCAGTGCGCGTGTGTTGGGTACGTGCGAAGGCGGGCGACTTCGACAATGGGATGGACGAGGAGAGTTACAGCGAGGGCGGAAGCGAGCGCTCTGGGTCGCCGTCGGAAGCGGGGACGGAGAGGAGAGAGGATATATGGGAGACCATGGCAATTACCGCCGGTCCAACTGTCCTGGACAAGGGCAAGGGGAGAGCCGACGAGGAACCCGCCGCCAGCGGCAAGCCTCGGACGGAGCACGAGGCAGCTCAGCACGCGAAGGGCAAGCAGCGAGTCTCGGAGGACATGTTTGGGCTGCCGGCATCTTCGGCGCGGCGCATTGGTGGCATGCTCACGCGCCTGCGTGGCGAAGGCGCGGGCGTGGAGGATGTGCTACGGTTCGTCGCACCGTTCACTATCGGCGATGCCGAGGGAGAGTTCTGGGCGCACGTCGAAAGCATACTAGCCTGAGTACCCTTTCTGATCTTCAGAAGCCAGGCTGCGCCTGCTCTCACCACCACTTCTCCCATGGTATTCGCATCCTTCAGACGTCCGTCATCTACTGTATCTTGCCTCTGCCATTGTATATCTTTGTCACCGTTGGTGTGCATCACCACACCGTTGTGAATCCCTTATCGTCGCATACTTTCCATAGCATCCCATCTCTACCATGTATGATCCCATCTAGCCGACGAGTGGTATCACCCTATCGAACTCGGAGCCCACAGCAGCATCGCAGCAAGGGCAACGGCCTGTGCACTGCGCAGTTAAACTAAAGTAATGCTGGGTCAATACCTAACGAGTGCCAACGTCAGCCTAAGCTTGCAGTAGCGACTACTGCTACTCAACCCTCTGACCGATCTAGTCCTAGCTCGTCTTTCTCGAGAGGCAAACACCTTGTGCTCCAAACACACGCGTGCTGTACAGTGCAACCATGGGTCTCAACTCTTTGCGGGATGTATGTCGATGCATGTTGAATCTTCTTCTTCATCCTCTCTTTACAACAACAACAGCACCACCACCACCACCACCACCACCACCACCACCACCAACAACAACAACTGAACAACCACAAGAGCGACAACCACAACGACAACAGCAAAAGCAGCGGACGTACAGTAACAAAGACGCCAGCAAGTGAGTGCAGCGTACTCTGGTCAGCCACTTCTCCACTCTCTTCACCTCTTTGATGCCTTCCTTCATCCATCTTCCTCTATCGATGTAGCCCACGGACAGGTCTGATTCTTAGATGGAGGCCCGCGGCGGCAAACTCGTTGTCCTGGGAGCACGTCATGCGTTACGTCGCGGCGTGCCTCTCGGCCCTCGCCAGTACTTGGCGCCGGCTCGCCGCGTTCGAGGCGCCCCGCGAGTTCTGGTATCTCTTCGTCGCGGTCTTCGCCGGCATCATCTCGGTGGGCGCAGCGATGGCGGTGGAAAGCGGCCCGTAGGTGCTCCGCCATGTGGTTCCCAGAGCTTACCGCCGTGTAGGATCTACGGTAGTTTGGTGTTTACGGCCCACGCGTGGATCCAGTTCGCGCTGGAGACAGTCGGGAGGCTGGCATTCTGGCCTCACGACCTGCCCGTCACGCTCCGCGCCGTCCTCTCGTCTCTCGTCTTCAATGTGCGGCCTTATCCGCCCCCGCTCTATCCTTTCGGCCCTCCTCACTCCTCTCGCTCCCCTTCTCCTACCGCGCCTGGCCACGCGGGCCCTTCCTCCTCCTCGCCCGGCCCTGTCATCATGAGCCCCCTTCCGCCCCAGTCGGCGGCAGCGAGCACGGCGCACGACGTGCAGTCCAAGCGCGGTTATCCCGGAGGGGCAGTGCAGCGCTCCACCTCTTCTCACGAGTAGATACACATGTAGATGCCGAAGGCGCACGTTCCTTGCGATAGAATGTTATACCTAAGCCAGTATGTATGACGACGTCCATGTCCAAGTAGCGGCAAACTGGCAGAATAAACGTATGCGGACCTGTGTTCACAGCGAGCTTTCAGATCGTCGGATCTGCCTCTCACATCAGTGGAAGTGAAGTGACCTCTGGCTTGCCAAATGCGTCAGTCACTGAGTCAAAGAAGAACCTTCCTGTTTGATTAATGATTGCATCAGTCGGAGGGATGGCAGAAGGTCGCCAATCCTCTGTGCCACTTCGTGTTCTATGCGTGTTCTATCCCCGTTTCTAGAAGGCACACCCATCGTCGCCGGATGCGGCCTTGCAAAGCGGCAAACAAGGTGGACAAAAGCTCTACCGCACGCGCACGGAGAGACAGGTGACGCACCCCTCGAGGGCCTCGAACTCGGAGATCCCGACCGTCGTGACCTTGTACCCCATGCGGCGGAGGAGCTCGGTGGTCTGGGGTGCGTCGGAGGACATGAGGACGTGCTCGTCCGAGAGGACGACGACGGCGACGCCGTGTTCCTGTTATCAGCCCTGGCCAAGTCAAATCTGTAGGCCCGGGAAGGGATGCTTCATCGACCCTGGAGGCAACTTTGCCGCGGCAATGCTGAAGCGAATGGGCTGGGCAACTCACCTCAGGAATGGGCATGAACCGGGTAAAGATGTTGGGGTTGTCCACGATTGGCATCCAGCCGATGACCGTGCCGTCGGGCAGGGCCGTGACTGCGCTCTCTACCGGTCAGCCTGCTTCCTCCATCCTCGACTCACTGAGGTGCAGCGCCTTGGTGACTGGCACAGCGTGCAGGGTGTACCCCTCGGCCTGGATGATGCGCCTGAGCTGCCGGATACCCTCGCCGTTCGTGCGCCCGCCCATGCCGACATAAACGTCCTTGCCGACCTTGAGCACATCCCCTCCGTCGAGCGTCCCCTCGCCCTCGATGCGGTGCACCGTGACATGCGGCAGCGCCTTGCGCAGGACCGCCTCGACCTCGACCGGCTCGGGCGCGCGGCTCGGCGTCCCCGGCGCAGTGATGACGGCCGTGTTGCCGAACATGACGAGCGTGTCCTCGATGAACACGCAGTCGGGGCAGTCGTCGGCGACGGGCACCTCGACAATGTTCCACCCCTCGGCGCGGTAGATATCGACGTACGCCGCCCATTGCTCGAGCGCGGCCGCGTGGCTGACCTTGGTCGGCTTGGCGATGTGCGTGATCTGGCCCTCGGCCATGCGCGATGAGGGCTTGCGCACGAGGAGCGTCTTGCCGGTAGTCATTGTCAGTCGAGTCAGAACGAGTAAAAGGGAGAAAGGAAGTCAAAGTGGGGGAGATGAGAGGGTCGATTGACCTTTTATGGACGCGCTGGGTGTGGAATGAGAGCGGATATTGGCCATCCGCCGGTGGGCGGGCGCTTGCGGGGCCACCTGCGGCCAGAGACGCGCTTATCCGCCCTTAGCCGCCAGCGATTGGTGACTCGATACGATCCATACGGGAAGCATCGGTATCGGCCGACATCCTGCGGCATTGTATAAAGCACAGCTGCACTGTGCAGCAATAGCTCGCGTAGAGGCTTCAAAGGCAGGGGTGGTATCAGGAGGGAGCAACTGCATGAGACCCGCTTCCACTTCTGAAGTATCCGAGCCGAAGCAGGGTTGATGAGCGGCCATTCAAAGGTATGGACTTCTTCACAACATTCATCGCTTCTCGCACTCGCTACTATGTACATACACACGACGATTACAACCTGGCCTGCTGGTCGCGGGGGAGGACGTCCACCTCGGCGTCCATGAGCGGGTCGAGCCAGCTGGTGATGCGGCGTTTGAGAGCCTCGTCAGGAGGTGGTAGGGGGTCGCGGCACACCCCTCCCCAGCCGAAGTAATGGACGAGGCCATACTGCTGTCAGCGGTGCACATCTAGTTAGCGCGCACGTACGGCCGGGATGGACGTGTTCTCACGAGCGAGACCCACGCGAGGCTTCACCACTCGCGCGCAACATGCCTTACTCGACCGCCACACGGCGCCCGTCTAGACTTACCCGGATCCCAACGACCGCCTCGCCGCCTTGCTCGACCACCCCCGCCGGCCCCGCCATCCCCACCGCCTTTGCGGCCCCCTTGTAGTCGCCAGCCTCGAATGCAGACCACACCCGCACGATAGATCCAGGCGTCACATTCGCCAGCGGCGACATGACACCATGCACCTTGCCCAAGTTGAATCTCAGACCGCCTGTGCCGCAGAACGCGGCGAAGTCAGGGATGCCCCATGCGGACGCAGAGGGGCGCGAGCTGACCATGCCCACGATATTGGGGTGGGTGGCTACGCTGCGCACAAGCTCTTCCGTGAGACCCGGTGTGCCGACCGTCTCGTAGAGGATGACGGGGAGTTTGGACCAGTCGGCGGTCTGGAGTCAGCTGGCACTGTACGGCATGGAATGCCAAGCCGAAGTGAAGGACAGCAGATGTGTAACTCGGACACGACACTCGACTCGAGTCGGACACGTCACTGAAGTCCGTCTGCCTCCTCGGACCCGGAATTGCTCACCTTGCGGAAGTAGCGCGCCATGGCCTCCTCGTCGAGCGGATACGCGTCCGGCGCATGCACCAGCACGTAGTCGCCGCCGAACTCGCGCGCGTACGCGCACCGCTCGACCGTCTGCCATAGCGACGGCGCGGAGACGCCGACGACGAGAGTTGTCTGGCCTCCGGCGTCGGAGATGGCCGATTTGGCGGTCTTGATGGACGCCTTGTACTCGGTCGCGCTGAGGTGGGCTGGCTCGCCTGTCGAGGCGTGCACGACGAGGCCGTTGACGCCGGTGGTGATGAGGCTTGTGTGAGCGGGCGAGCGCGAGGCGCAAGGGCAGGGAGGGCAGGTAATGCGGTCCATAGTGAGGTGGTGGCCGCGCACGTGGCCGGAAGGGATTCAGGTGGGAAGGGATGCAGCTGGAGAACGAATGCACTAAGCACATCCACGTCCAGCTCGCTGGCAACAAGCTCGTCGAACGACACCGTGGCGGATGCTACATGGAGAGCCGCCTCGACGACCAGACTTACCGCTCAATCTGCCTCTGTGCGGCATCATGGTCGAGCTCCCCGCACTGCTCGCCCTTGAAGAACGAGAGGAGGGGGACATACACCCCCCGTGGCGGGAGGGTGGGCGTAGTCGCAGTCGCAGTCGCACCGACGCTCATTCTTCGTCGCTTCGCCGGTTCGCCTGGCTCGCAGCCTTTTTGTGAGTGGTGGATTGGAGTGTTGACAACGACGACGACGACGAGATGGGCATGTGGAGCAGGGTGGAGGTGGAGGTTGGTGACGCGGTCGGGACGCGGGTCGGCGACTTCGAGTCGAGTCGGAATCGGCAACTACAATGCCGGTAGCCGGCGTCTCTGCCTGCCACCTTGAGTGTGGGGCACAACTCTCACTTCTACACGTCTATATACATCGCAGGCTGCTTGTCAAGGTTAAGTTAAGATAGCGGTGGATGGCGAGCAGCCACGAGGGCGAGATGGACTGACACGCCGTCTTTTTGCGTTCTCCCTCTCTTATCAGTGGAGTATGGCATTCCGCCGTGCTATCAGATGGCCAGGCCGTATACTGTACTAGTAGCCAGCGCGCCCGCTTCCTGCTTCAGCTTACAGCAATTCAACAGCTTCCACTGGCTATATCTCACATAAGGAGGCATCCCAGGCTGTCCAGAATATAGTGTCTTTCGTATGGTTGACCCGTACTGTTTGCCCACTCCCC
This sequence comes from Cutaneotrichosporon dermatis, assembly GCA_020011015.1. Classification (NCBI taxonomy): domain Eukaryota; kingdom Fungi; phylum Basidiomycota; class Tremellomycetes; order Trichosporonales; family Trichosporonaceae; genus Cutaneotrichosporon; species Cutaneotrichosporon dermatis. Next base: position 225,029 of record JAIGNX010000002.1, on the reverse strand, counting down.
CACTCTAGTCGGGTAAATCACTGATCTCGAGATGGTCGTTCATAAGCGCCGGCGGTCGAACTGCAGCATGTATCTCCGCGTCTCATGCATCGCGGTGTACCGTACAGATGTGAAGATCAGGCTAGGAGGTTAGTAGAGCGAGCGCCGCTGATTATGGCGTTTGCAGGTTGCGCTGGGTAGAGGGTATGGAGGCGGCGTCGCCGAGCGTCACTGTAGGCGATTGATGGCTCGACAGCAACCGCGACATCGTCGATCGTAGACAGCCCACGGTACGCGCTCTGCTGAGACCCACTAACAACCATTGCACATTCACGACAGACCCGCGGCCGCGCGCAGGCAAGCCATGGACGAGTGAGGAATGTAAGAATCGCCACCCGCCGAAAGTTCAGGCTGAGCCGGCTCAACTGAACTGCATGGCAGGTTCGGGCACATCCGATACCCACATAAATAACTTGGCTGCCCACCAGCGCTGCGTTCCCAGCATCTCTCGCAACACCACATCCCTCACAATGCTCACAGTCAACGCGACCGGAACACCGTACGAGGTGGGTACTGCCTGAGAGGTTTCCTTGGCGCTGGTGGAGCCTCGCGAACCTCACGGCCATCGCATCCCTCTGTTTCGATCGTCGGTCCAGCTGTGGTGCAACTAGCGGAGTGACTAACCAGCGAAGCTCGGCCAGCAACATGGCAAGGCGGCGCGCGAGCAGGTGTACGGCACCAAGGCGTTCTACGAGCTGTTCTTCATGAAGATGGCCAAGATGGACTGGGCGCGTGTTGAGACTGAGGCGGACAAGTGGCGCCCGTTCCTGGAGGACAAGTATCCGCAGTACATCGAGGAAATGCAGGGTGAGTCTGCACCACACCATGGGCTAGCCATTTCGTTCTCGCTGGAAGACGCTATCTGGATAGCCCGTTATGCTAACGGCAGGCCTGGCCGACGCTACCGACCTCCCGCTTGCGACTATCCTCGCGCTCAACGTGCGCACCGAAGTCGCTTTCGGGATGTACTCGGACGGGTGCACGAGTCTGACCGTCCACGCGCCGGGCACGGCGATCCTCGCACAGAACTGGGACTGGAAGCCAATGCAGCGCGAGAACCTGATCAACCTCACCCTCAACTCCAAGATCAGCATCATCACCGAGGCGGGTATCATCGGCAAGATCGGCCTGTGCGCGGCCAACGTTGGTGTCTGCTTGAACGCCATTAGCGCGCTGGGCGTCGCGCACGACCGCCTCCCCGTCCACCTCGCGCTGCGCGCCGCGCTAGACTGGGCGAACGAGATGGGCGATGTGAAGGGCAAGGCGCGCGCCATCGCCGATAGGCTCAAGAAGGAGGGTGTCGCGTCGGCCGGGCACATCCTGATCTCGGACGAGTCCGAGGCCATCGGCCTCGAAGTGAGCTGCAAGGACGCGGTCGAGGTCCGGCACACCCGTCTTCCTGGAGGAGATTCCGTGCTCCACTCGAACCACTATATCGAGGAGCACCCTGGCGTCAAGCTTGGGGCCGCGTTCCTGCACGATTCGCCCAACCGCCTCGCGAGGATCGAGGAGCTCATGCGGGGCGACGAGGGACCGATCACGCAGGGCGCAGTGGTCGCTTGGCTGTGCGATGAGGACAACTTCCCCGGCTCGATCTGCCGCGACAAGGCAAGTGCGGGGGAGAGCGAGACCCTCTTCAGCATCGTCATGGACTTGAACAAGTGCACTGCTCGTGTCAAGGTTGGCAAGACGAACGGCGATGGAGCTGTTGTCCAGCTCGCGCCGAAGTAGGGGTTTGGTGTGTAGGAGGCTGCGTTAGTTCGGGTTCGAGGGATATGGTATGTGATCCAACGTTGTACTAGCCTCTGGAGTGTGCACCGGGGCGAAAGGCAACTGGACCCATCGCCGCGGGGAGGATTGCGTCCAGCGGCGGTGGCACACTGATCATGCTGCACTCTGCGAACTACATATACCTGACGCTCAACTCCAGACGCCCACTCACTCATGCACTCATCCTCTCATCACTGGTAACATGGAACCCGCAAACGATTCGACTCAAGTAGCGGCCGAGGCTCGCCCGCCCGAGCACGTCACCCTCCTCCAGCGCTTCATCGCCGAGCTCGAGAACCGTCATCCGATCATCACGCTCGTCAGCATCGTCATTTTCGGCGTGGCACTCATGCACTTCACCTTCGCCTTCTCCTTCGCCTTCTGCCTGCTTCGCCTAGCCTACCATTGTGTCTATTACGCCCTCGCCGCTTTCCCAACTGCGCATGGCGATGCCCGCCTGGGAGCGCCCAACGACATCCTCAATGCGATCCACATGCGCCTGGTTGTGGAGGGCGTAATCCGGATCCTCAAGTTCATCGAGGGCGACGAGGCCGAGGTCGACTGGCTGTGAGTATTTCAGAGGAGAAGTACGGCGTCCGCCAAGAGTCCAGACTGACCGTAGCATAGACGCTTGGGCGTTGGCCATCGGACTCCTCCTGGGAGGGTACAAGGGCGACTTTGTGTATGAGATGGGATGGCTGGGCTATGAGGGTTTGTACATGCTCTGTGTGCCGGCCGAGGAACGCCTGCGTCGCTGGAACATGCGGAACCCTATTCCTGTCCCACAGCCTTACGCCGAAGAGTAATAATAGTAGCCATGCAGATGCAATTAGTTCATGTTCTTCCGCTCGGTCCATACGTGCACATGACTTTGTGTCCAAATGCGGACGTTGAAGTTGTGCCAACGCCGCAAAATGCAATGGAATTTCTTTGTATACGCTAGTGTAACGGCCATCGAGAGAACGCTGATAAGAGATTGGTCATAAAGCCCCCAAGTCGATCTGAAGTTCTTCACTCTCAACTTCATCTCCCATCACTCACTCAACTCGCTGCAACATGCAAGCCGACAATCTGCAAGAAGCTGGCGTCGATCCTTGCCGCGCAGCGCTCGTCCCGTCGCGGGCCCTCCTCCACGACTTCATTCTCGAACTCGAAGGACGTTACCCTATCTTCGCGGCCATCGAGGTCCTCCTCTCCCTTGTCGCCCTTTGGCGCTCGCTCCGCTCCATTGCCGTGGTGCGCAACGTCGTCTTCCGCTACATCCTTCCGTATGCGCGCCTCGTCATTTGGTATCACTTCGAAGTCCTCCTTTACATTGTGCATCCGGAATATCGTCGTGTGAACCGATTCCTTTCTCAGTCGGCACCTTCTTCTCGTGATCTGCCCTTGTGGGCATATAGCGACCTCGTCTTGACGCTTTATGGTCACCTGGCCTTGGCGATTGTGCTGAGCGTTCGGAAGAGGGCCTTCGACAACTGGTCGGTCTTTGATGACGTGTGAGTCTTCCTAGGGACACCGAAAGGCCTCTGAGGAGAAATAAAACTGACTCCAGTTGGAGGGCGTTCAAGTGGACCATGGCAATGGGTATGGAGGAGGAGACTGGCGACTTTCAGTATGAGATGGCGCGGCTCAGCCGCGATCTGATTTATATTTGCTTGATTGTGGGAGGGCGACTCGCTTTGCAGAGGACCGTCGACAAACGCTTTCCTGTTCCGGACGATGAAGACGACGAAGAGGGAGATGTAGCACAGTAGATGATGATCGATCGTCTAGATGCGAATGTTTTCTCCGTGAATTTTTGTAGCGAACGGCATCATTGTGCGATAGACGAAAGCGGCTATCAAGAATGATGACAATGCAGATGTATTGTACATGCAATCGCTTCTCAAAGTCCAATCACAGTTCTAAACCGTGCTGACCGCTGTCACTTTCGGCAGCCTTAAGGGCAGCAACATGGCGAACCCCATAAGCGCAACTGCACCGTTGGCTGCAAACACGAGCGTCGGCAAGCCCAGATTACTGAGTACCGAGAACATGTACCCGAACAGGGCGATGGTCGTAACCTGAGCTGCTTGGTTAGCGTCCATCTGACGCCGAGTACTCACCAAGCTTCTCGACCAGCGCTATGGCGCTGAGGGCGTCCGGCCGCTCCTCGGGCCTCACAAACTCGAGCATTACGCCCTTGCTTGCTGGCCCGGTGCCACTCGCAAACGGTAGCACTCCAGCGGCAAAATACATGTGCCATGGTGCCGTCGCGAACGTAACCACACCAGTAAGGATACCATCCAGGAGGATCGAGTAGCGGAGGAAGAGGAGGTCGAAGAGAGACCCGTGGCTCGCGTCCGTCGGTGGCTGGGATATGTCAACGACAGGCTCGCCCGCCGCATCGGGAATCTCGGCGCCATTGGCGTCGAATGGGTGTTCGGGAGAGGGCGTGAGTGGCTGCACGCGGATGTACGATGAGGCTGGGCTCGTGGCAGATGGGCGGCGGCTGGACGTGGAAGAGCGGCGTCTGGGGATGTTGGGGAGGGGCGGGGATGGGATGGCCTTCGACTGGCGCGATCGTGGTGTTCTGTCCGGGCTCTGTGATGCCGTGCGTGATGAGATTCCCGAGGCTGAGGGTGACGCTGGAGCCGACTTATCTGCGTCCACCCCGGCCACAGTAGTTGTGGAGGATGGGCTCGCTTGCAACGGAGAGGGCAATGGGCGCTTGGCTGCGGGTGAGGACGAGGACGCGGGCGAGAACCACCGTCGCCCCGCGGCGATGATGGGTGGGAAGCACTGGGTGAGGAAAAAGCCGCGCACGAGGAGGTTGAGGCTGAGCATGTACCCGCTGGTGTCTGGTGTGAAGCCGAAGACATTGGTCGCGACGAGCTGGAGCATCATGGGGACGTATCCCGTCGCCAGTACGGAGAAGAACGTCCCGAGCCCGAGCAGGCAAAGGTTCCAGTCTCTCCGCCCATCGCTCTCGCGCCGCTTGGGGATGAACACCTTGAGCGGGGCGAGGAAGCCCTTCGACTTGCCCTTCCCCGCTTCGGTCTCCTCGTCGACCTCCTGCTTGTGCTCGGGCGTGAAATGCGGTAGGAAGAATATGCCGAAGACCGTCGAGAAGCAGAGGAGGACGAACGCGCTCTGGAAGGGCGCGAGGTATCCGAACAACCGTTCCGACACGCCGCCAGCTGTGTACCCGATCCCCGACCCGAACATGAATACACCGCCGAGAACACCGAAGTTTGCGGTCCGCGCCTCGTCGGAGGAGAGCATGGCGACGAAAGAGTTAGCGCATAGCTGGAAGCCGCCGGCGCTGCCGAGCGTGTTGAACAGCTGCGTGGTGGTGATGATCGTCATGCCGGTTTGTCCGCCGACGGTCTGCGCGTAGATCTGTGTGAGGTTGCGGAGTGCCGCCCAGAACGTCTGTTGGAACATGGCAGCTTTGACGCCGAACCGTCCGATGAACCACGCTGATGTGAACAGATTGATCACGGCTGCGGGTTAGCATTCCGAGCTGCTGGACAAGTCCCACGACAGTGGCAACTGGCGATACTCACTACACCCAGTGGTAATTGAGCTCATGAGCGCAACGCTCCGCGCCGTCGACGATTCAATGACATGTGTTGAACATCTGTCCCCTATCCCCGTCCACTCATGTGTCTTGTAATACTCATCACACGTCATCGTCCGGAACGAGTAGATGAGCGCCGTCTGCGTGAAGCTGAACGTCATGCCGACAATGAACGAGGTGAAGTACACCCTGTATAGTGGTGGGAAACATGATCGCTTCTCATGCCGTGAGGACGAGTCCGCAAGAAGAGGTGTGCCCTCGTCAGGGGGCGTGGGCGTCGTCTTCTAGCATCAGCGCGTGTCACACGGCTAGTGACGCCGATGGCAAGGGTGCTGAGACCACGAGAGGGCCGAGAGGCTTAGAGCGCGGATGGCACGACCTCGCTGGACGATGCACATCGATGGGGTGCTCACCATGGTGTCGCCGATGGGCGGAGTGGGGAAGTGGGCGTCGTCAAGACCTCGAGCTTGGAGTGTCTACTTTTGGAGCAGGGCTGGGAATAGTCACCGATGTCGGTCTCATCCGACGACATCACACATGGTGATCATTAACCCCGGGTGGGCTATATCCGCTTGTCCGCGAGGCGGCGGATGCCACCTCGACTACTCCCTGTATGCTTATCGAGGAGTGGGTAACCGCCGACGGAGAAGGGATGCTACTGGGCAGGATCCTCATTGCGTGCAGTACCCATTTAACTACTTTACTGCATGTGCGATGACTGTGTGCTCAACGGTTGCCCTGCCGGATATCTCGTTCTATACACAAGGAACGCCCTGCCACGGAGAGCTCTGCACAACGCTCTTGGCGAGCGCACATCTCCAGACTATGCGGTTCATGATAACTACAACATATAAACCCCTGGCCCGCTAAAGGAGCCCATCCTGCCCTTTCCTTTAGAAGAAGAAGTCCGAAACCTTCTGGCCCTTGTTCCTTATGCGCGCAGCGCGATGTGCTTCCGAAACCTCGGTGATGTGCTCGATCTCCTTGATGTCCGTGACGAAGTCCATCTCGTCGAGCGGAATGCTCCAGCGATGCCTCTTCCTGATGCTGTAGTCGTAGACTTTGGAGACGATGTAAATCACCATGAAGATGAAGATAGAGCCGTAGGCGAACACGAAGCTGACGGCATCGAAGTCACCGACGAAGCAGTAGTAGCCCTGGAAGATGAAGACGAGCGGCGTCCAGAAGAGCATCCAGTACCCGCTGAAAGGCTGGAGGTAGCCGAGAGCCGGGAGGAAGGACGGGTACAGCCCCTGCTTCTTGAGACCTGCGCGGAAGCGGAGGTACGTGATGGCGACAGCGGTCCAGGTCAGGATCTGGGACGAGCCAACCAGCGAGATCCACCAGTTGAGGACCTTGGCAGAGCCCTCGGAGACGGAGAGATAGGAAAGGCAGCCGAAGAGGAGAGTACACAGCACGGCGACGTAGGGCACTCCGTTGCGGTTGACCCTTTTGATGACAGCCGGCGCCTGGCCCTTGAGTGCCAGGCCGTAGAGCGCACGGCTAGCCGAGAATGTGAAGGCGTTGCCCGTGGAGACACAGGACACCAGGATGGCAGCGTTGATGATTGACGGCAGGACGGGGATTTTGAGGCGGTTCATCGCTGATTGTTAGCGCAAGGCAGAGATAAATTTGGGGATGGACAGGGATTCACAAATGACATATGGGCTCTTGGCAGCGCCCGCCGCTCCGTCGGCGATGGCACCGAGGAGGTTTGGGTCGTTCGACGCGGCAACAATGCTAACGCAAAGCGCACCGGTGAGGTAGAATCCGAAGATACGGTACACCGTTGTCTTGAATGCACGCGGCATAACCCGACGAGGGCTCTTGACCTCTCCACTGACCATGGAGAGGTAGTCGGGACCGACAACGCTGCTGTCAGCAACGAACGCACTGGACTACTTACGCAAAAGTGCTCCAGCACAAGCTGTCCCAGATACCCTGCACGATCTTCTTGCCGCTCACGTTGCCCGCGAACACGCCAGGGTTCTTCCAGAAGCGGAAGCCGTACCGGTCGCCGAGGGGATTGCCGCCGAGCATGGTGACAAAGGTGTAGAGGGTGAGGCCGAGGATGAGGAAGATCTTGGTGATGGAGATCCAGAACTCGGCCTCGCCAAAGTACCGGACTGACCAGAGGTTGAGGGCGGCGATGACGACGAGGGTTGCACTGATGACAATGGCGGGATGCAACGTTGTCGTCCAATACGAGACGATGAGGTTGATAGCTGTGATGTCGTAGCAGATGAGGGCGAACTGACTAATGGTGTACTGGAGTAAGCGCGATTCCAAGCAGAGGCAGAGGAGTAGGTTGCCCCAGCAATACGTTGTGGCGCAGGAGCCATCTGACGGAGTGCACGGCTCCTCAAATATTGTAGAGGCGTCGCAGAGAGCAGCTCAAGATGGCAGATCAAGGATCCACAGCCTAGCAAGTGCCATGCTCATCGTGCATGCATGGTGACTCACATTCCATCCAAGAGCCATTCCGAAGCTCGTGTCCACGAAGCGCGTAGCATATCCAATGAAACCACCGTCGATGGGCAGCAGAGTAGCAATCTCGATGAGGCAGTTGGCCGACGCCCAGACGACGGTACACCACAGCGCCATACCGATGATCAAGCCTAATGGCCCGCCACTGGTGAGTGGAATACCGATGGTGATGAAAAGCGCCGAGCCGATCGAGCCACTGATGGCGATGAGCTGGACATGGCGCATACGCAGGCCACTGCGACTGTCAGCGTCTCCTCAGTGTGCGCCACGCTGCTGAAGCACTCACCGATGGGATGCTGGCACACCCTCAGCCGTGACGGGACCCACCTCCTCGACCTTGTCATGGGCGGAGACTTTGTCGATGGAGCTACCCTCCGGATACAGGCCCTGTGGGCCCGTATAATCGCTGACTTCCTTCTCGTTCGACATTGAGTGTGGTGATGGGTTGATGTCGCCGTAAAGACGTCGCGATGTTTAAGCGATATTTAAGAATGCCGATCAATCCATTCGCGATCCAGATATATGGAAACTACGCAGAGCCGCGGACGGTTGTATATGCCAGTTCTGCCGTGATACGCGCCTGTATCGCTCCGCCTATCGTTTCATGAAGTGTGGGGATCGGGTCGCTATCGGCGTCGCTATGGAGCTCCTTTCGGTGGCGCTACAAGAGTGTTTGGGCGGGCCAGCGCAAGGGAGGGGGCCAATTCAAGATCTCGTTGAGATCTACTTGCCCATTGATAGCCTTTGTCCTTTACCGCGCGATGCGCGCGCTCAGCCACAATTGGTAGAGGCGGGTGGGGATGCCGGCAGACGAGGAATCGGCGCCAACCGTATCATATGAGGTACGTTAAGCGCCCGGCCATGCCGGCCATGTCCGCCGATAAGCGCCCAATGACACCGGTCCAGTGGCATATGACCTAAGCTTACATGCATCGTCGTCAAGCATACCACTGCAACTATCGAAGCGAAACGGACTCCCAGAGCAAGCTCACACGATGACCGTCGACACCAAGCCCGACCGCTCCGCCGTGGGCACGATGAGCACGGAGCGTCTGCCCATCGTCGACATTGCGCCTTATCTCGACAACTCGGCGACGGACGCCGATCGTCTCAAGGCGCGCAACGCGCTCGACAGCGCCTGCCGCGAGTTCGGTAAGGCTCTTTCGGCGGTATGTGATCTCTGACGCCGAGGTTTCTTCTATGTCACCGGCCACGGTCTCGAGCCCGAGTACCTTCAGTCTCTACTTAAGCGGGGCCACGAGTTCTTCGAGCTTCCCGAGGAGAAGAAGAACGAGATCCACATCTTCAAGAGCCAGGATGGTGTGCGGGGATACCAGAAAGTGGGCGAGAATGTCACGTACGCCAAGCGCGACCAGCAGGAGGTAAGTCGTCTAACTAGTTGTACTCTGCCTCATCTAATCACAGGCGCTTGACATCTATCCAGAGTCCGAGAATCCCACCTCAGACCGCCTGAACGGCAAGCAGTTGTGGCCGAGCGAGGACGATCTCCCAGGCTTCAAGGCCGCCATGCTCGAGTACACCGAAAAGATGAAGATTGTCGGGCACGCGTTCATGCGCGCCATGTCTGACGCCCTTGGTCACGAAGACGTCTTCAACGAGTTGCAGAAGGACAACTACTGGGTGCTGCGGATCATCGGGTACCCTCCGCTTCCCGACGACTTCGACCCGGAGAAGGGCATCTCGTGCGGCGCGCACACCGACTACGGCTGCCTGACTTACCTCCTCGCAGATGACATTCCGGGCTCGCTCCAGGTCGAGGCCAAGGACGGGTCCTGGATCGCGGCTGATGTCATCCCCGGCGCTTTCGTCGTCAACATCGGCGACATTATCGACACTCTCACGTCGCACACTTACAAATCGACTTACCACCGCGTTATCCACCGTGGGACCAAGTACCGTGTTTCCATGCCCTTCTTCTTCGAGCCTCCACGCGACTTCCTCGTCAAGCCTCTGCCCGGCCTCGTTCCTTCGGGCACCAAGCCGATCGAGCCTTTCACCTATTTCGACCACCTGAAGCGCATGATTTACAACCACTTTGTGGCCGCAGACCAGCCTCTGCCGGAGAAGGCGAATGCCAACCCCCTGACGCAGCGCGGTTGATTCGTTAAAAACAAATGGGGAAGAGTGGAGGGCGGAGAACAGAGTCAGAAGACTAGTTGTAGGCATGTAGTACGGGATGAATGTGTGTGTAATACGAGTACTACCTCTACATTTACAGCTACAGTACGCGAACAGCGATTACAAGCCCTATACAAAATTCAACTCCCAGTCGTACTCGGTCACAATATCGAGCCAATCAACAAAAGCTCGTCCCTCTTGATTTCGTGCCCAAACGTCGTGGATCAGCTTCTTCGTTCGGGGGACGTTGAGGAAACCGCCATAATTCTTGCTGGTACTGTCAGCTTGGAGCTTCGGTGCGACACTCACGAATAGCCGGCGTACAGCTTGTCCACGCGTTCGCGGTCGTTCTCCTCGCCTGGCCCACCTGGCAGTGCCAGTAAACCAATGATAAACATGGCCCAGTGAACTGAGCATGTCCCCGCCAGATTCCGCGAGATCATGGTCTCGAGCAGAGACAAGCCCTGGCGGACCAGGAGGCGCAATTTGAGCGAACACGCTGACTCGCACAGCACAAAGCCCCTGATCTGGATGAGTGTTGCGGTACGGAACGCTTCGTGGTAGTACCGATGTATGCCGAGTTCGGGTTTGGCTCCGGCGTCAGCGTCTCGCACGACCAGTTACAGACGTACCTCTTACAAGAGCTTCGACACGTTGGCGTTCCTCTTCCAGCTCGTCCTCAAGCTGCTCGGCTGCTCCGACGACTTCAAAGAGCGCGTCGCTATTGTGTATATCCCCGTCGGTGCTTGATTGACGGCGCCGCCGAATCAGCTCGATTACACGGTACATCTTGCAGAAGACAGGCAGATTAACGCCAGTGAGAGTGTGCACAGCATTCATTTGGCCTTGTGCGTGCTTGAGGATGAGCGAGTAAGGCACCATCGGGCCTCGTATGTATGCGAACGAGCTGAGTACGTCATGGTAAATCAGGTTGTCGAGGCTCGTGGTTAGCGCGCGGTTGTAGATTCTGACTCACAATTGGGCAGCCCTCACGTTGTGCGCGCTGTCGACACGCTCGAACAACGATGAGGCGAGTGTCCCTATACGGTCCACCAGGACGTCAAAGCCCCACACGTCTCCCCGACATATCTGCCGTCAGCTTACTCGTCGAACCCTGACAACCCACCCTAAACTGCAGGACCATGAGCCCGGTCGCGAGGAGCGTCATGGCGTCCTCGTCGTCGATGGCCCCAGCCGAGCCTGGCTGCGAGACCTTTTCCAACTCGGATAGGACCATAATACCCGCCTCTGCGCCCAGGCGCTCGCTGATGGCTTCGTACTTGGCTTGTCCCGAGTTGGCCATATGCCGCCCTGCCCATGCCAGGATGGACAGATACAGCGAGGTGCTGCGGTCGGCCAGGTCGGTGAAGGCGGAGAAGCCGCCCGAGTCGCCTGAGCACGTCACGAGGCGGCTGAGCGTGCTCTGGAAATGCTGGAGGAGATCCGCATGGCGTGGCCCGTTGCGCAGGGCGTTGATCGACGCTGGGCTGAGCCCTATTGTCGGATCCGATGTTGACAGCCCGAAGGGAGTCGTGGATTGGTTAGGCGCTGATGACGCTGAGGGCGGGGCTACATCGAAGGACGTCCCGTCAGTTCCTGCGAAGGGATCGCTGGTTGACGAGCTCGGCAATCTGGAGTCTGCATTGCCGAGGCCGAAGCTGAAGCCCATGGATCCCACAGGAAGGCTTTCGCCGCCGGACGGCTGCGGCTGCAGGCAGTCAGCCGCCCACAACTGCAGCGTTGCCTGTTGTCAGTGAAGCAGCGCCTGGGGGACATACAGCATCCAGTTCGAGATTGCCTAAGATGTCGCCAAATGGAAAGCTTTGGAGCAGGTCAACGCTATTCGATGCTCCGGATGGCTCGGTCGTGACGCTTGGTAATGATGGAATGTCGCCGTTTGTCAATGGCATGATGGGGGCGGAAGCTGGCATCGGCGCCGGCGCCGGTGTACTCGCCTCGTGGACGCCGAGGGCGGATGCCAGCAGGCCGAGACGGTCGAGGCCTATCCCGTGCTGGTCCAGTGACGCGCTGGTCATGCGCCGCTGCGGCGTCTCCCTCGGGCTACGTCCCATCGGCGACGAGGCTGACGCCGGCGGCGCGGTCGTATCTGGCCAGTGGCAAGTCTACATCGGCATCAGCATCAGACGTCCAGTCGGCTATCAGGCATAAACATGTCGAAGGCAACCATCCGATAGCCGTGGACTGTGTTCGACTTCCAACTCACGAGCTTGAGCCGTTGGCATGTCTTGCACTCTGGTCCTGGCGCGAGGTCGCATCGTTTCCTGCGCCGGCGGCAGGTGAGGCACCCGTCCTTGGACCGCCGGAACTTTGGGCGCCCCCCGGAAGCGCGAGCTCCCGGCGCAGGGCGAGGTTCGGTAGACGGCGTGCTCTGCCGTTTACCGCGGGGCGAGACGGAGACGCTGTAGCTCTCGCTACGGGATGGCGAGTGGGGCGACATGGATGATGGATGGTACGGCGCTTCGAGGGGTTAGGTGCAGAGATGGGAGGTATGCCCGCGCTTGGGGTTAGTCATGTCATGTGATCGCTGGGGTAGGGGCCCGCATATGGGCACCGGAGTTAACCGCGGCTTCGGCGGTTGGGCGTAGGGGCAGTAACGGCTGACCAGTGGCCATTGCCCGATAAGAGGCCGAGCATATCAGTTGATATGACTTCAAGCGCGACCCAACAGCGACGACAACAGTTAGACGCTCGACTTGGCGGCGCGCGGCGGTTGATAAGGCTCGTCTCGGCAGAATGCTCGTGTATGTAGCCCATTTTAGGCGGTCACACCATAGGTCGCTAATGTTGGGGGCCCAACTAGCACGTAAGCGCTGTATGCCTCCCACATCGACCGTATCTCGTGCTTGCTTCGCAACGCGTGCTGTTTGCTCTTGGCCATGAGGGCTGCGATTAGAATACTGTTGGAGTGGCTCTATTGTGCTGTGTATGCGGATGTATGCATTTCTTTCGCTGTCAGTAGTTTCCACGATCCCTCCCAGGGCTCCTTCTCATGGCCGTGGAGTCCTTGCGACGGGATGTCACCTCCATACTCCAGACGTGCAGTAGAGGCATGAGTGTATCCCCTAGACAACTCCGGTGAGCTGGAAGGACCTTGGCGGCTTCTCATTGCTGTTCTCTCGTCATCAACTCTACTCTCGTCGCTCCTTCGTGTCCCCCGTCCCTTAGCGGTACATATACCTTCCCAACAATGCTGAGATCATCAGGCAACGTGGCCGAGTGGTTATGGCGCTGTGTTCAGGCAAAATGAGCACGTATTGGAATCCCACCGTACGACTCATGAGCACCGCAGTTCGAAAGAGCGTGGGTTCGAATCCCACCGTTGTCATCCTTTTGGCCCTCTACAGGCCCGACAGAGTCTTTTTGGAGGCGGGGGAGGCTTGGGAACGTGTCAGGGAAGCGTCGCGAAGACGTAGAAGGGGACGGAGCTCGCGGACGAGGTTGGCGGGTGGGCCGGGGGATTTCTCCGCGGGCTGTGGCAGCATGTCACGGTCAGGGAGGTTAGGTTCCGTCTGGCCGCGTCTTGGCTATCGGTGAGCGTTGGGTTTGGGTCGCTCGCCAGAGAGGTTGGAGAGATAGATGCGAGCGAGTTTGGGTTGTCGATGAGCACGAGAGGAGGATGGAGGTGGGCGGTGTCTGTGGAGGTGGAAGTGGAGGATCAGCGGGGCGCTGGGGTGTGTGTGTGCGTGCGTGTTGATGCAGTGTGCCTGATCAACGGAGGTACTCCGTGTGTACTGGCAATGTTCAGGTCTGAACCCCAGTATTGTCCCCCGTATGAAGCGGCTGGTCTCGCGTGAGCGCTGAGCTCGAGAGTTACGTACCACCACAAGTAGCTTGTCGCTAGATGCTACCTACTGTACCTCTTATCTTCTCAACAGGCCATGTGTGGCGTCTGGACCGCTTTGGGCTGATGGTCAAGCGAGACATCACCATGCCAATTCCCGACCGCAGTTGCAGGTTGGCTGGCTGGTATCCGGCGCTAGGTCTCGACGTGCTGAATTGAATGATTGTTGGGCATGGGTGCCATAATTGCCCGAGAATGCCTTAGAACACTGGTTCTCATCAAAGATGAACCTTCGGAAATCGGTAAGGCTCATATCTGTTAACGTCTCCTCGCCACCGTGTCTTCCTCACCGCTTTCGACGGTCAACCTATAAGCTCCACATCCTGCTAGGTTGAACTACAAGGACCCCGTGTTTGAATACTATTTGTTCTGCCTAGCCGAATTGTCCCCTCCCGGTTCCTGCTTCCAAAACACAACAGGCCAGTAAGTAGTGCCACACAGCGAACGTCTCCGTCTGCGTGCAGTAGCGACCAGGATTGCCGTCATACTCCACTATGGCAGTGCCATGCCAGCTACCCCTCTCTTCGAAACCACATCTGCCGACTCTACTTCACGCACTTCCCGTGGCGCGACGCTAGCTGTGTGACATAGCTTGCGTGGCATGCTAGTCTGTTCCCGCCACATACTCAGTCTCGGAAGCGAGGGAGACAAACAGAAGGGTAAAGGAGTCTATACCGAGGATGTCGAGCTTCTCATGAACGGTGGCTCACTCACCAGGCAATGCGAATGCGCTTGTGGTACGAGCGTGGCGCCTGCGCTTACCGCGCATGTTTCCCTCTTGGTCGCCTGGAGCGAGAAGCTGACACTGGAGGCGTACGGAGGAGTGTTGAGTACCAGCTACGGACCACTGTTATCAGTGTGAGCGCAATGTATGAGATACCTGCCCCTCTCTCCTGCTATCTGACCGACGCACAGCTGCCCTGCAATCAAAAGAACATCCAAAAAGGAATCTCACCACTGTGAGTCGAACACAGGACCTGCGGATGTCGTCCTCTATCGAGGAGCTAGGAGGATAGTAACCAATTACAGTCCGACGCTCTACCAACTGAGCTATGGTGAGTGGATTTGTTCCTGCTGAGTCATCCTTCCGTTGCCCCTTGTAGGTCCCTTGACGGAGATTCCACTTCTCTCCGTCAACACTCTCCGGCTTGGTGAAGTTGGAAAGTCGACGCTGAATCAACATCCTTCTCCACTTCAACTTACAACACATCCTCCATCTCTCTTCTTACATCGACACTCTGAATAATGGTGAGCTATGCCGTTGGGACGTGAGCTGACAGCAGTCTAAGCACCACACTGGTACGTCCGCCCACGCGCCGCGGCTGGGCAAGCTAGGATAGATCGCAAGGCGTTCTTGCCACCCAGCTGGTCAGACGAGATCATTGCTGACGCCAGACCTGCTCATGTGCCGCCGGCAACCGGGCGTCGCTATCGGGCGCGTGTGCGAGAAGTGCGATGGCAAGTGGTGAGTGCCGCGCGAGTCCCTCATCTTCCTTCCTTCCCCCCTCATCTCCTCCCTTCCTGCCCCCACCCTCACTTGTCCCCCGTCCTCCTTATTTCTGGGTACCATGGCGGACCCGTCAGGTCGGCTCGCGCGTCGCAATCGTCCTCGTATGACCCGCCCTGTACCGCAACTCGACGCACAGCTCTGCGCGCCTCTGGACGATTGCGCGCTGCGTCGTCCGGCAAAGAAGAACCATCACGTCGGCCCGTGTTCTTTATCCTAGCTAGATCGCCGTTGGACGTAGCTAACGCCAGCCCCGTCTGCGACTCGTTCGTCCGCCCCATGACGCTCGTGCACATCTGCGACCAATGTTCGTTCGGCCAGGGCGGGACACGCTGCGTCGTCTGTGGATCGCATGGTGAGTGTCTCGCGCCCAGGCTCGGGTCGATGAGCTGGATGGCTCATCGGCGGCCTGCCCTAGGCAGTACGGGGCCGCGTTGAGTTGGGGTGGTGCATAGCCTCTCCAGCGCTGCGTCCTTTGCCTGCCGACTCTGCGTTCCTAGTTTGTGATGGCGCTAACAGCAGCCGTCTCCGACGCGTACTACTGCACGGAATGCACACGGCTGGAGAAGGACCGCGATGGATGCCCACGAATCGTTAATGTGAGTGTCTGCGCGGCTGTCGACGGTGCAACGTAGCTGACAAACAGCTGGGCGCATCCCGAGTCGATGCATTCTACGAACGGAAGAAGTTGGGGTGAGTCGTGGCTGGCGGTGTCCGCGATCATGCGAGGAGCAGCTCCGACATAGAAGCTCCAGAGCTGACGAGCAGACAACAAGGCGGAGGGTTCAAACAGGGATAGCCTATCCTTGGTCGCTGAGTGCCCATTCTACGTTCTCCACCAGTGGGCGCCCCGTCTATGGTCTGCGAGCAGCAGACGAGTGGATAGACGCCCATTGAACGCTAGACGCCGAGGAGGGAATGTTGTCTAGCAGCTCAGATGCTGAGCACGAGATGGCCAGAGTAGCAAGCCAGACGCATAGTGATGTACATCCATGATTCTACAGATACACCTAGAACAAGCTTCCGAGCACGTCGTCCATGCCCTTGGCCGCGAGCCCGTGTGCGCGGTCGACGACCTCGCGCTGCCGATAACTGCGCTTGCCCTTGTTCTCTCCGTCCCCTCCCTTCCCGCTCTCGCCCTTGCCCCCCTTGCCCTTGCCCTCGTCCTTGGGCCCCGCCGCAGCCCCGTCGCCGGACTCCGCCTTGCGGCTCTCGCGCTTCTTGAGGACACGCGCGAGCTCGACGTTCTTGAGGTACGCGTTCTGCTCCGTCTTGGAGCGCTGGATCTCGGCGCGCATCCGCGACTGGTGCACCTGCCGCTCGTACGCTGGCCGTGTCAGCGTCTTTCAAAATAGCGAGAGTGGGCTGTACTCACCGACCTGCTCGCCGAGCATCTCCCACTTGAAGCCTGAGAGGTACCGCATCGTCCAGATATCGTCGCGCCACCTGGTGTCAGCTCCAAGCATCGGTGACAGCAGACGCCACCTGCCTTCTGCCTCCAACCCCCGGATCTCACGCCTCCAATGCCACACCGTCCACATCGGCACCTCTGCAACTCCACAACTGGCTTCTACTGGCCCGCCCACTCCGCCTCGACAGCCCCCAATACGACTCACCGGTCACCCTTCTTCCCGCCGATGACCTGGGCATTCAACATGCTCGCGACGGTCTTGGCCACGCTCTTGTCGAGGAACTCGACCCACGCCTCGTTGTAGTCGGCGCTCTTGTGCCGCTCTTTCTTCTTGTGGTGGTCGGGGTTATATCCCACGACGGCTGTGGGTTAGCGCCCGGCTCCAAGCGCGAGCCCATCCCGAGTCCCTTCTGCCATGGACGTTGCGCACTCACCATCCCTGTGCTGCGCGTACACGCGCCCAACCTCGCCCCACTTGGCCATCAGATGGCGCACCTTGTGCGGCGTCATGCCTGGCGGCAAGCGCGAGATGTACACGATGCCCGGCGACTTGCGCTTCTTCCCCTTCACCGCCGCCTTGCCCTTCTCTTTCCGCGTCACCTCTTCTGCCAACTCGGCCTCCTCCTCGTCCTCTTCTCCCTCTCCCTCTCCCTCGCCATCCTCCATCTCCATCCCCTCTCCCTCGTCGTCGTCGTCATCGAGCTCGGCGACCGCGCCGACAGCGATTGGACGACTCCGGGCCGCGTGGACGTCCGCCTCGTCGCCCGCGCCAGCGATGGGCGGGAGCGCGTACTTCTTCGCCTTGGGCTTGGTGGTCGATGGGCCCGCGCGGGCACTGCGCTTCGTCCTGTCGGCCGGCATCGTTTGTGGTGGTTGTTGTTGGTTAGAGTCCCTAGACGCAGGAATCTGTTGACACCCGCCATCAACTTTTGGTAGGTGGCAAATGGTTCCGGACCTCCACCTTAGGTGCTCACGTGACCGTTAGGGCTTGATCGGCTGGGTGCCGACTTTTCCCGCACTCCGCCTCCATTGGTTCCGCCAACCCCTCCCCTCCTAATCCCTCAATTCTAATCGATAACCCCGAGATTCTAATCAGAGCTAATCCAGCCATCCAGGAAACGCCGCATTTGGTCCGAGCCGGCCGAGTCGAGTCCGCGCCTTCGCTCGACTGGAGTTGGTCAATTGCACGCCAAAGGAAAAATCGGCCCGCCAGCGCCCACCCCCGCAATCTAGATAACTGCCCATCCTTTCTTTCTTCACATCCATCATCATATCGAAAATGCCTGCTCAGAACGAGAAGAAGGGAAAGGTCCTCCTTGCGTACTCCGGTGGTCTTGGTGAGTATCTGGGCCGCGTCGGTCGATGTCGAGCTCGCCGGCTCTGACTTGGGGACGTTTTCTCAGCCTTGTTTGTCCCGAGCGAGCGAGCGACTCGGAGTCTGGCTAGACGGCGCTGACACCAGACACCTCGTGCATCCTCGCATGGCTCATTGACGAGGGCTACGAGGTCGCTGCCTTCATGGCCGACGTCGGCCAGGAGGAGGTGAGTGACCCAACTGCGGACCCGAGGACACACAGCTGAGACAAAGGACTTCGAGGCCGCCAAGAAGAAAGCCATGGACTGCGGTGCCGTTGGCTTCTTCCTCGAGGACCTCAAGAAGGAGTTCATCGAGGAGCTCATCTACCGTGAGTAGAACGGGGTATGGATTGGGTGGGGTGGTGGAAGGGTGCGGATGCGCGCGGAACCCGATAAGGGCCGATAAGAGGGTGACGAGGTTAGAGACCCGCACTCCATGCTCGGGATGGCGCCGGCTGACTTTGTCACTGGTCTTGCGCGCTCGCGCCTCGTATGATCTGCGACGGGCTCGCTCGTGCGCCAGAGCGTCGTTGTCTCTGGTGTTGGTTTGAGGAGCTGCTCGCGCTAGCTCGTGCCAACTCGCAACCCCACCACCCACTCAATCCACTCGCTTCGCTCGTGGATCTCGTGGCGCTCGCTCACACCAGCCGCCGTCCAGGCCAACGCCATCTACGAGGGCGTCTACCTCCTCGGCACCTCGCTCGCCCGCCCCGTCATCGCCCGCGGCATGATGGAGGTCGCCAAGCGTGAGGGCTGCGACTTTGTCTCGCACGGCTGCACCGGCAAGGGCAACGACCAGGTCCGCTTCGAGCTCGCGTTCTACGGCCTCGACCCCTCGATCAAGGTCATCGCTCCCTGGCGCCAGCCCGAGTTCTACGAGCGCTTCGCCGGCCGCTCTGCGCTCATCGAGTACGCCTCGTCCAAGGGCATCCCTGTCACCCAGACCCAGGCCAAGCCCTGGTCGACTGACGAGAACCTGTTCCACATCTCGTACGAGGCCGGTATCCTTGAGGACCCCAACCAGACTCCCCCCGACGACATGTGGAAGCTCACCGTCTCGCCCCAGAAGGCGCCCGACGCGCCCGAGCGCATCGAGATCGAGTTCACCAAGGGTCTCCCCACCAAGGTCACGTACGCCAAGGACGGCTCGGTCGTGACCGACCCCGTCGAGATCTTCCTCTCGCTCAACGCCTGCGCCCGCCGCAACGGTGTCGGCCGTGTCGACATTGTCGAGAACCGCTTCATCGGCGTCAAGAGCCGTGGCTGCTACGAGTCGCCCGGCGCCACCATCCTCCGTGTCGCCCACATGGACCTTGAGGGCATGACCCTCGACCGCAACGTCCGCGCCCTCCGCGACCAGTTCGTCACCATCGAGCTCTCCAAGATCCTCTACAACGGCTTCTACTTCTCCCCCGAGTCGGACTTTATCCGCGCCGCCATCCCCGCCTCGCAGAAGACCGTCAACGGTATCGTCCGTCTTGCCGTCTACAAGGGCAACGTCATCGTCGAGGGCCGCGACGCCGACGAGGGTCTCTACGACGCCAAGTTCTCGTCCATGGACGAGCTTGGTGGTTTCGAGCCCACCGCCACCTCGGGCTTCATCGAGATCGAGAGCATCCGCATCAAGGCCTGGGGCAACGCCAACAAGAAGCGCGGCCAGGCTGGTCTCAAGCCCGAGGACGTGTACCACCGTGTTTAGGGTGTTGTAGGGTGTAGGGATGCATTGTCAGTAGCATAGCAAGAGCCCACCTCGCTGCGCTCGGTGGGCGAGAGGGCGCGGAGGCGACGGCGAATGGTAGACGGGCAGAGCGTGTGGCTGGGAGAGGAAGCCAGAGGGCGAGGGTAGTGGAGGTAGCAAAGGTCGGAGGCAGGCGAGCGCGAAGCAGCCAGTACCAGTCAACAGGAGGTAGGATCATGATCTGCGACATCGGGCGTGAGCGAGCCCCCAGGGAGCACCACTGAGCCCTTCTCGCGCGCAGGATTCAAGACGTGACGCTGCCTCGACTGGCGTGTTTCTGCAGCCAGCGGCTTTGTGTAGCAGAATCCGACGGCCAGCCACTTGCCCAGCATCAGCCCGCGCTGTATGCGGCTTAGCTGCGGTGCGGTGGACGGATGTCACATATTCTATCTTCCAGCCCCAGAGGACGGCTCAGTTATCAATTCGCTTAGCCCCGTCCACTCTCTCTGCCCCTCTCCTATGTCCTCTCGTCGTTCCTCTTTTCGTCCTTCTGGCTTTGTCTGGCCGCTGCCTTTGGTCTGTGGGCTCTGGCTGTGACTCTGTCCTCCGGCATCTGACATCAGTCTCCCCGTCGATTTTTCTGAGAGTAGTCCCCATCTCATCCAGAAGTGGACGCTTAGCGCTCGCCCCGCCATCTTATCTCCCCGGCTGACCAATGAGAATCGAGCCTCCTGCCTTCGCAACTAACTCGTCCACTCCAGCCAACCATCGACGGACGACGCAGTGCTAAGGTTCCGCTCGGAGCAGAGTTTGGAGGGCGAAGGGAGGAGAGTTTGGTGGCGGTGGCGCGGACAGAGTTTGGCGCCGCTGTTCTCTGGCTCGACTGGGCTGGGCTGGGTTAGCTCGGCGGGGTGGGGGGTGAGGGATGACGGGGCGGAGAACGGGCGCAACGCAAGTGAGCTCACGAGTCCACTGCTCGCTCCCCAGTCATGTAGTTCGCATTGGGTTGCAAGCTTAGACGTCGCCGAGTCCTCGCGCGACGTCTGCACCCTGCACTCGTGCTTGGCCAGTCGGCTTGGCGCGTGCTCTCCGGCTCCACTTGCGCCACCTCGGTGTCTGCGGTGCTCGTCATCACCAGCGACGACACCATTCACTCACACCACTCATCCAGCGTTACAGCACAGTCCCTGCCACGGCGTCAGTGTAACACTTGCTAACACCCGCTAACGCCCGCCAAGCCTGCCATCGCCCGCCCACTGACGCTCGCTCGCGTCCCTTGTCAATGTACAACTACTGTGCGTGTATGCATTCACTAATCCCAACAATGATGGTCCGACTGGCGGAATGGAGACATTAAGATGGACATGAGGCGACATGAGGCGACATGAGGCACGGTCGACGCGCAAGCTTAGACAAGCACGTTCACCGTGTCGTCCCCTGCCAACTCGGCCAAGAACGCATACTGGTCCTTGTCGTCGTCGCAGAGGTTGAAGCCGAGATCAAAATCGGCACCCAAGAGGGGGTGACCGTCGCCGTCGCTTTCGGACGGGAGCGTGTATGACGCCGAAGGCTCGGGGAGGGTCGGGAGGCTAGAAGACGAGCTGCCGTCCAGCTCGTACTGCTGCTGCAGGTCGGCATAGGTCGTGTATGATTGCCGTTGCTGCTGCGACAGATTGTGAGGGGGGAGAAGGGTGGCTCCACCCGAGGTCAGCATGCCCACATGGGTGTGCACGCCAGAGGGCGACGGACCCTCGCTCGGGGCATTGGAGCCTGTGACGGTGGATGGTGAGGCCTCCGATGCGGGAATGTAGGGGCCACCACCAGGCATCGTCGGAGTCGATGCAGACATGGTCTGCATCTGAGGAGTGGACATCTCGTTGCCCTGGGTGTAGGACGCGAGAGGCGAAGGGCGGATCATGTTCGCCGCCGAGGTGCTGTTTGTAGACGACACGGCGCTCATCGACTGAGAGCCGGCAGACGAGATGCCCAGCAAGCCAATGTTATGCAACAGATCCGCGGGGGCAGACGCGCGACGGGTGTCGGGGTCGAATCCAGGAGGAATGAATGGCGGCCACTCGAGATCGCTGCCGTCGCCAGTGGACGTTGCATCGGTGGCATTGCTCGTAACCGAGTTGACAGATGCCAACGAAGCGAGGCGGCCACGCTGGAGTGCCATGAACAGGGCGTGCTGAGGGTCCACCTTGGAATCGGAGACCGGCGTCGACGAAATCGAGGTTTGCGCACTGTCGCCATTCGACATGGGGCCAGAGGGCGTACCACCGAATGAGAACGTTGGGTTCGGGAGAGGCGAGTTGGGCGAGAACGGCATGCCACCAGGGTTGAGCTGGTACTGCAGCTGCGAGTCGTGCTGCATGTCCAGCAACGACTGGTCGATGCCCGGCGGTGTTACGTACACCCCAACGCCAGCGCCAGCACCAGACGAGCCGCGCAGAGCCGGATCAATGTCCGAGTCGTGGTCCTGGTCCTTTATCGGGCTCAGCTCGCGAGTCGAGTGCGACCCGACAGGGTGGAGATTGATCGTCCTCGGCGGGGTAAAGGTCGTCGTCGAAATCAGCTGCGCACCGCCTGGCATCGAGGCGCGACGCAGGGTGTTGTTCCGCATGGCAGTGAACAAGAGCGCCTGAGGCATGCGACCGTTCGGCGACACCTTGGGGCTAGGCAACGCCGACCGCGATGCTCCGCCAGGGTTGGCCGGCTCCTCGTAGTGCGTCGTAATGATCTGCGTCGGATACGGCTGGCTGTTCCTCCTGGCCGCAGCGGCGAGACCCATGGGAGAGTTGGCAGCCGATGGGGAGCTAAGCGTCGTCGCCAGTTGCTGACGCCGGGCCTTGGCCCAAGTCTCAATGTCCGCAACATCACCGCCCGCAAGTGATACTCGTCGGCCCATGGCGATCTTGTCAACATTCAGGGTCGGGTTCAAGCTCCGTTGCGGTCCAGATGAGGAAGTGGGCCGTGTAGGCGTGGTTTGGACACTGGTGGTGGCGGCGGCGGTGGCCGGGCGTTTAACGCCACCAGATGGCGTCAACGGCTGTGGTTGCTGGCTTGGTTGACTTTGCGTCGTTGCTCCAACAGAGGCCGAGCTATTCGAATCCTCTGGCGTAGCAGGCTCGGTCTTGTCGTTTCCGTTACCATTGGCGTTGGCGTTGCCGTTTGCAGTCGAAGTCGCAGCAGCAGCGGCCTCCTTGTTTTTGGCCTCCTGCGCAGCAGCTTCTCTTGCCTTTTCCTGATTCTTGATTTTCGCTCGGCTGTAAGGTTAGTTGACGTCGATCTCGGTAAAACTCTGCCACCCTCGACATCCCAACTGACCGATTCTGGAACCAAACCTGAACATTGCGTTTGGTGATGCCAAGTTCAGACGCAAGCCATTCGCGAAGAGCATTGTCTGGCCGGGGGTTGATGGCAAACCAGTGCTCGAGTACTCGCAATTGCTCTGGTGTTGTACGACGACGGTGCTTAACCTGCAATTTAAGTTAGCCAAAAGCGCCACCAATAAGCCACTTGGCGCGGCCATCGCCAGTATTCAAAACTCACCTCGAGGTTACCGTACAGAACGGCACCGCCATTCTCCTCGAACTCGTCCTCCCATTCGCCACCAGTACGCCAACCTGGCTCAACCACAAACTGTGGCCCTCCAAACCGATAGTCGGCTACATGAGTCGCAGTCATGTGAGGGAAGCCAACGCCTGGTGGTGGATGCCCCGCTGCTGCCTGATAGAAGTCCATCGGCAATCCCGCAGGAAAAGATTGACCTGGCCCGGCGGGCATAGCGTAGTGGTGCTGCACCAATGGCACGGGGTGGTTGACACCCATTGGAACACCGTTAACCGCCAAAGACTGCATCTGCTGAGCAGCGAGCTGTTGTTGTTGCTGTTGCTGCTGCTGCTGTTGCTGTTGTTGTTGTTGTTGTTGCTGTTGCAGATGCAGTTGAGGGACCCCTTCAACAGTCTTGCGCATTGATGGCTCGCCGGTTGTCATGTATCCACCGGCCGTTTGCACCATCTGTGCTGGCATAGACTGAGACATGGCGGGATTCGGTTGTGCGTACGCGACCTGTTGTCCATTGGGCGTCATGTACGTGACGGTTGCGAACTCGTTCCCTCCGCCATTGACGGCAGGATCGTGCCCATAAGCCACTCCGGACATGGAGAAGGTCTATGGTCCCACTGTGGAGGTGTTAGAAGAGAGAGCAAGCACCGGTACGAGAAGATAAACGCCCACCTTTCGCGGTTGTCGGGGCTTGAAAGCGGGGGTGCTAACGGTTGGTAGCCGGGTGACTCGCACGCGACCACGGTCGTTGTCGTCAAAGGATGAATCGGGGAAGAGGATCTGCCAAGGCAAGGGGAAGAGGAGGGATGATCGCAATGATGGGCGAGATTAGACGCGCGATGAAGGATCGTCAAGATCGGAGGGGCGAATGGCCGGATTCTTCCACTGAGACGCGATTGTCACAGTGAATAGGGAGGAGGCGGTCACCGGTGGGCGTATCGGGCAGAGATGAGGGAAGAGAGATACACCAAATCGAAAGGAAGATGAATGTCTTTGTACGAGGTGTGCCCGCCAATGGAGCCCGCGTAGGCTCAATGTCTTAGAACTCGGTAGGGAAGGTGGCCGAGGGCGGACAACTCGTTGAGCGGCAAGACAAGTCGGTAGTAGTGGGGATTGCTTGGCTCAAAAGATGATCAAAGTTGAAAGAGGCGGTCACTTGGAATGGGCGATGGGAAGGACCGAGACCGGTGTGGGAGAAGGTATGGCGGCGGCAAGGGCGATGGAGGTCGACGTTGGTTGGGAACCAGCGCCTTTGCGCCTTTGGCTAAGGCCTAAAGGTGAGGTTGAGGTAGTGGCCGAATGCACGGTGTGTGAAGTTGAGACTTGGGATACCCAAGTGGGTGGGAGGGACCAAAGGGCGGAGCCGGCCGAAAGGTTGATGGCTCCGGACCTGAAGGCTTGGGTGGTATGAGGGGCGGGCTGGGCGGTGGTTGGGTGGGGGAAAGAAAAGGACGCCAACGCGATGACACGGGAGTAGGCGGCGTTGATTGAGAAGGTAAGGATGACGAAGATGGGCGAAGAACGGTTGGAGGATGCAGAAGGAAGGAGAGACGTCGAATGAGTGCCAGGTGGGCCCTCTAAGTGAGGAGAGGAGGAGGAGGAGGAGGAGGAGGATGAGGAGGGGAGAGAGTAAAGAGATAATAATGGGTGGCTTGGGTGAAGGGTTCAAGTTGCAAGCACCCCTCTTTCAGGATAACCAAAAGGCAATTGCGACGTCGTTTCGCCTTTTTTTGGGTCGGCCAGTGTCAAAATGGCGTTCAAAGGATTCCAGCACGGTCGTCTTTTCCAAAGCTCCTTTGCGAAGGAGGAGGGAGGAGGAGTAGCAAAAGGGTTCGACCAGTGGCGTATTGGGGGGCGGGGAAGAAGGGGAAGGGAGAGAGAGAGTCGATGGAAGGCTCTCAAATCAATAAGAATAGGTCGTTCGGGTCTATGGGCAAGGAAGGGGCCGGGTGGCGTTCGAGCGATGAGGGAGGTGAAGGAGGAGAGGAGAGATAGGGGGGAAGGCGAATCACCTGGGCGGTGGGGAGGTGGACGTGCGGGGGAGAGGGGATGGAGTGTTAGGTGAGGTATGCGTGTAGAGATTATAATGCGATGGATGGGTAACTACAAGAACATGGTTGAAGATGAAGGATGAAGGTGAAGGGGCAAGGTGGGAAGGTGGAGAAAAGGAAAATGAACTGGCGGTTAACAGTCAAGATACATGGAATGGGATGAAAATGACGGCGTGGTTGGACAGGCAGGCGTCTTTGGGCAGAGGGTTGGTCGTTGGGTAGTGATGGTTGGTGGAATGGTAGTAGTGGACGGGGTTCGCCTAGATTTGGGTGGATAAATGATTAATGGATCAACGGTATCAGAGAAGAAGGGGGACACAGAGGGTAGAGGAGGAGAGGCAAGGGAGGGAGAACTGTCGGACAGTGGCTTTACGGCAGCGAGTTTGAACATTCTGGTTACCGGACCTGGGCACGTCCTTGTGGCATGAAGCTACGGGCTCTCAACTACCCTCCGGCTCGTCCACCAAGCTCGGCTGCTCCCTCTATATGACTTGGGTTGGGCGACATCCGTTCTTGGGCTGCGCCAACTGCTACTAACCATATGACAAGTGGGCTATAGGGGCTATGAAGGCGAGGAGGAGGAGGAAAGGCAGAGGCTCCGGTGTGGACGGATGCTAGTGAGTTCGGGGCATAATAGGGTGTGTGTAGCTGGATGGCAAGGGGCGTTTCGGTAGTTTGGCGCTGGCGCGTGCATCCCAGTCCAAGGCCTTGGTTGGGCTGCTAGGGGCAAAGCAAGAGCAGAGAGGGTTGAGACGAGAACCGTCTTTCAATCCTTTGGTCTGGTACCTCGTCCCTGCTGGATCTGCACCCAGGAGGCTGAGACCGAGCTGCTGCAAGGAAGGGTGGGAGGGCAGAAGTATTGAGAGTAGTGAGAGCCGGATGAAGCGGGCCGGATTACAACACCTTCACCGCGGGTACGACCCGACGGCCACTACGGCTACCAACGGCCAATGTGGCCTGTACTACGGACATTTGTATCATTGATCTTCCGGGGTCTTGTCCCATATCTCACATGCCATGGGATGTTGTGGGGATCAACCTGCATTCTGCGAGGATGAAACTAGTTGTACGGGACACGAGTGAATGTCGAAATAGTTCACAGAGTTGTTCATTACATACAGGGAGTTCAAGGGAGGAGACGGAGGGTAAGAAGGGTAAAGGGTCAAGGACAGCGGGGGCAAAAATGCCACCCCGCGTATCTCGATGGGCAAGCAAGATTGGAGCGTGCATTGGGTTCGAGGTTGATAGAGCGAGGCATGAGAAGAGAGGAGTAATAGAACGGGGGGGAAAGGGTTTAAGGGAATAATAGGAGGAATACATCCCTTCTCTCCCTTCCCAAGCACCGGGTTTTCCTTCCCCTTTCTCCCCCTCTCCTCCTCTCGGCTCTACCTACAGTCTCTCGGCCAAAGTCAAAACGGAGGTTGGGTGATTATCTCCTCCTATTTGGGAAATGCTAATGATTTACATTTCTGGTGGATTAACCCTGAATAGGGACACCCCAATAACGAAACGTCCCAAGAAATCAAGACTCAAAGGGCGACAAGCAAGAGACTTAGAGAATCAGAGGAAGGGAGGATAAATAACCCTGGACTTTGGGAAACTCTCTTTTACCCTGGGGAGTTTCTAACTGACAAAAATGTCCCTAAACCCTAGGGCCCTTTGTACCCTGAGATGGTTGTCAACTCGGTATTCCAGTGGCCAGCAAAATTCCTGCTTCCCAAACTGCCATCCCTCCCCTTAACCGTTAGCCGGGCATCGCCGCTCCTCTCCTCTTTGGCGTCCACCTCTATTCGGCCATTCCTCAAGACCCGCGCCGCCCCTAAGCGCCCAACTTCCGTGGCTCTTCTCCCCTCCTCCCTCCTCCTCAGTTCTTCTTCGCTTCGACATAGCCCACATGGTCGTCTTCTTCGCACTTGCATGCTCGTGCGTCTTCTGCTCATTGTCCTCCTTGAACGACGCATACTTAAGCGCACTGCAGTGTACGCGCTCCCCTCTGTGCACTGTCACACTCATTCTTGGACGTCGCGTTTGACGCCCCCGGCCTTCAATTTTCCTGAACTGTTCTTTCGAACGTTAACCCATTTAGCGCACTCAATTGAAAAAGAACACATGCATGGCGCACCCATCTCCAGACCAATGGGCAAGCGTTTGCGGCCCAGAAGTGGTTTTAGGCTGCGACGCTCCGGCGTTTGATCATAAGGGTCTCGAAGTCTCTAACAAAGGGTTTGGGAGCGAAAGAGGTAGTAGATCAGGACAGAGTGAGAGTGGCACCGAGCACGGGTGCATTGGCTTGCATGGCTTGCGCTGTGGCGGAATACCGGACGTTGATTATCAGCCAGTCAGTAACCCGACAAGAACCCATACTTACGCTTCCGCTGACCCAAAGAAATCAGGACGCGGAAAAGCCGGCGAACTGACCGCGGGGTCTTTAGGCGCACAGATCCATAGACCTGGGACACTGCGCAGCTGTTCGTCTCTCAAACGCCACGGCAATGACATCGGTGGCGACTGCTGGCAAGCATGCACACATGTCACCTCCCATTCGCCAAAGTGAGAGGAAGACCTGAGAGATGACGAAATACCTTATGGACGGTGACTATCGAGACGCGGTCGCCAAGGGCGTAGGGCGTCGTTGAATGTTCCCGGCTCCCGTCCTCGGCACCAACCGACAACCGTGGCATGTAACCTACAACTCCCACTACTTTGACATTTACGCATGCCAACCGAGGCTTCGCAGGTGGGCTGGGCGCCGATGACCAAATGATGCGAGACAACTCTCCGGGATGGCCGAGTACCAAGTTGGTAGCTTTGGAGTAGGTCGGAACCCTAGGTGCCGCTGAATTGTCATGACGGACGACAGCGGGTCGAGTGATCCTGGGCGGTATGACGGCAGATCGCACGGCAGATGCTGGACCAAAGAATACCAACGACGCAAGACCTTGTGGCGGTCAGATCCGAGACGAAGCGCGCGGTTGGCTTGTAGACGGGAGATCTTTAGTCGCTGGTGTGAGGTTCAGATAAGGTGTGGAGAGACAAGTGCGGGTGAGCCGGGCGAGCCTGGAGTTGCAACGTGCACGTGTCAGCCACAAGATGCCAACTTCGGATGGTGACGTCACCGAGCTCGCAGCGCCCACATGCACCGTTTTTGCAAGGCCAGCATGGCTACACGCCAGTCTCCGCAGCAGAACTCTGCACAGCTTCCCTCTTTCTGCTCCCTCCCGCTCGAGCTGTAGATCGTACACGGGCGAGATCGTGGCTGTCGGGCTGTTTCACTGCATCTTTATTCTATCCCATCAATGCAATGTGGAGCGGTGGCTTAAGCCGTAGCGAGACATGTGATCTCTGTCTACAGATCCATAGGCCAGATGGGGTGTCGTGTGCATGCTGATACGTTAATGAGCTATCGAGGCATTGGGTGGCGACTGTAGGATGTCGATGAGGTGGGGAAGCGGGGGATGAGCAAGGGGCAGGTAAAAGGAGGGCTGGATAAGATAGATTGGAGTCTGGACCTGGTGGGGCACCTGCCAAGTTGCGCGAGAACCTGGAGAAGCGCGTCACAAATCTAAATGGTAATCGGTGGGTGGGGGGGAGGATGACTCGTATGACCTATGACCCGCTCCAACTCCCACTCTTCTTTCAATGAAAGAAAGCAATACGTAGGTAGGAAGTCTTGATCGATCTTTGAGCTCTTTTGTTTAGCAGGGTGTGCGTGGGAAACCGGCGGCAGATGGCTTTGAAGAATGACTTGCTATTGGCTGAAAGACCAACTCGGGAGATCGGTCTGATGGTAGTTGGTTGTGGGATAGATGCGTACACGCTCAAACGGATGACGCGCTCTGGTGATTCTAGACTTTGTGTCTCGGTAGCTACCCCTTCCCCCCACTAGGCAGTCCAGGCTCAAATGCCCACGCGACTTTGTACTTCCTTTTTTCCTTGCGGGCTTGCTCCAATCTCCCACGCTCAACAATAGCAAGTGGCTTGGCTTGCCGCTTCATGCCATCCTGCCGCGTATGTGTGCCAGTCTGGCATCACTTGGAATGATGGTTATGCGGCGCATGCATCTCTCTCTGGTTCACTCAAACACACCTCTCTCCCTCCTAACATTCGACTAGTTGTATCCACCATCTTCTACATTTTGTCTGATCGACTTTGATCATCACCCCACATACACAACACGCAGAACAGCCGCTTGCATCATACCTGACCCCGCCACCCAACTCCTCTCTATAAACCACCAACCATCTCCCCTCCAAGCTTCCTCGATTTAGAACATCGCCTTCGCTTCCTGTTTCGCACGCCGGTCGATACCTAGTTTGTGGCACTAAACCGACACAACTCTCCACAACAGCCGCATCAACCGCTTGTCTCACAACGGCAGACTCCCTTATCTCTCCATTATCTCTCCAACCCATCTCTCCGTCCTTCCAACCTTCCTTCCGCCATCTCTCAGCCTTGCGTCGGTCGGCCTGTCTCTCCTCATCCCATCACCATGGATCGGCCGCGCAAGAGTCATTCCCCATCGGGGCGGCCACGCATGAATGCACTAAGCCCGCTCCAGACCTTCTCCCCGCTCTCGACGGAAACTGAGCTACCAAAGGTCACCTCTCCAGGTATCCCAACGGCATCAACACCCAGCCTCTCCCGCTCTAGCAGCAGAGGCAGCTTGGCCCGCTCCCTCAACGATCGCGAACGCGTCTTCATCCCGTCTAGCAGGCGTCGCGGCACCGATGCGTCAGAGCAGTCGATACCCGATGGTATCGTGACTAGGCTTCTGCTCGTCAAGGCCCCGCAAAGCCCCGCAGACGCTGATTCGCAACAGCTTCGCAAGTGAGTTCACCTGAACGCCAAAGGCACGGGGCGTCGTGTGAATGCCGACTCTCGTTCTTGGCAGTTTATGTTTGCAACGTGCTGATGCTGACGAAACAGACGCTCCCAGTCATCATCGTCGCTGACCAACTTCGC
Source organism: Cutaneotrichosporon dermatis (assembly GCA_020011015.1). Classification (NCBI taxonomy): domain Eukaryota; kingdom Fungi; phylum Basidiomycota; class Tremellomycetes; order Trichosporonales; family Trichosporonaceae; genus Cutaneotrichosporon; species Cutaneotrichosporon dermatis. Next base: position 194,638 of record JAIGNX010000002.1, on the reverse strand, counting down.
TTCATCGTTCTCGTCGACGTCGGCGACTCCAACGGCGCCACCAGCCCGCAAGAGGACGTTTGGGGCGTCCTCTTTTGCCGACTTTACCCCACTCAATCGCGAGAATTCCAACGCTGAGACATTCGATGCGTCAGAAGTCAAAGCAACCGGCGGCGGTACGAGCCTGCAGCGGGTTCCCTCGCTCTCCCCCGAAGAAGTTATGGATCTCGCCAAAGGCCTCATGAACCCCGTTGCCGCGCCCGATCCCAGTACCCCTGTCCCTCCGGGCACACCTGGGCGCAAGCACCAGAGACGCAAGTCGACGGGCACGTTCAAGACTGCGGTGGGCGGCGGCATCATCATGACTGAGCCCGAGCCGATCGCACTCGAGCCCGTCGAATACGTCGAGATGGACGAGAACACCTTGCTTCCATTCGCCAACCGCCCGGTTGAGGTCAAGGAGCTGCTCGAGAACCCGAAGAACGCGCAGCTCGTCTCTTTCCTCGAGCAGGCTTTCCCTCGAGGCCAAAAGCGCCCGGACTGGAAGGACATCGACGTGCTGCACTGGAACTGGGCCGAGTTCTACGCCCACCTCACCGAGATCCAGCGTCGCGAATGTCCCGACTACGAATGGGTCCTCCTTGCACGTGACGCGGTGCGCAACCACTCGGTATCGCTTTGGGAGAAGCTGGGCGCATGTCTCGGCTGTGACACCGAGCTCATGATGGCTGGAGAAGAGGACGAGACTCCTGCGTCCTGGGGTGGACTAGGGCTGGGCGAGGAGGGCGAGTACGATCCGACATTGTCCCGTGTGTGGATTGAAGGCCTCGAGGCCGTCGATCCGCTGGAGACGCGCGAAGAGAAGGAGCCACCGCCTCCCTCGGCCTCGGCATTGATGGGAGCGACCGAAGACGACGGCGACTTCGGCGCTGCGGGCGGATTCAGTTCAATGGCTACGATTGGCGAGGACGAGCCGATCAAGACTGGGCCGACCACGGCGCAGCGTGCCGGCCTTGGCGAGGTGCCCGACTCCTTCCCTTCGCCGGGCACTAGCACTCGTCCCCTCCCGCGCGACTTCGCCATTTCGTCATCCGCGAGCTCGACGTCCTCCCTCGGTTCATCAGGCAGCGTCGGCTCACCGCTCTCCCCGGCGACCCCGGGCGGTGGCAGTCGGCCGAACCGCTCACGCTCGTTCGTGGGCCTCCAGATCGTCACCTCGGCGCCGCAGCAGGGCATCCCTCGCTCCCCGTCCTCGTCGTTTGACGAGCGCGACGTCCAGTTCGAGCGCACGCCTGGCAACCCGCTCTTCGTGTCGAGCTTCAACACGCTCTCTGTCGGTCCCAACCTCGGCCGCAAGCAGTCTGTTACGGGCGGCGTTCCCCTCGCCAATGCGGACTCGTTCCGCGGCTTCCAGCTCGGCAGATCTCCCAACAGCCGTCTGCCTAGACGCTCCAGTGGGACGGGTTTCAGCGAGAGCGCCATTACGTTCGCGAGTGACTCGAGTGTGGATGGGCCATTTAGGTAATGCGGAGTGTAGAGTTGGTACGGAGGAAGAGGAAGTGGCTTGTGGTAATGAGAGTTGTATACAGAGTCAAGAGTTGTTATGAAACGTTATGAATGTGTGTGTCGTGGAAAGCTACTGACTTGCAGCACAGAACCGAGTCCACAGATGACTGTGGCCGATCGTTCATGCAGCGAACGAGCTCCTCTTGCTAGTGTTGGAGGAGGGTGAGGCACATCTAAGGAGGTGGGGACTACCGCGTTCTTAGGGAAGCGGGTGTTGTGAGTAAGAGGGTGGGAACGCCATTGTTGCTGGAGGCGGCGATGGCTGCATCAGCGACGGTGCGCGGGCGCCTGACCTAGGCCCCGCTGTCTCTGACCTAGATCCTTCGCGGCACTGACTACCCTCTGCTCCTCTCTTAGCTCTCACTCTTGACCACTCACGTATTGGCTCCATGCCAGCCATCAAGTGTGTGGCACATCGCGATTCTCACAATGGCCGAGAGTAATAGGGTGAAGGGGGTCACGTGACAACCCCTTGGGACGCAATATCTCGACGCGCGCTATATCTTTGGCGGAAGTATGCACATCTACAGACTCCCCGCGATGCAGGCTGCAGATTGACAACAAGAAGTTTAACGGTGCAAGTGTAAGCCAATGCTGCATGTTATTGGTTCGGTGGGCGAACCGGTCCGTTCGGGATCGATCGTTAATGACCGAAGGTCTTCTTTGCGTTACAATATCTCGGCGCGCGCTGTATCTTCTGGCTTATTGTGAACAGCTACAGACTACCCACGATTTGGGCTACCGTTTGAGCCTAAGTTGTCTGGTGGTACAAGTGCAAGCGAGGCCGAGGCTGTTGGTACGGTGGACGACCAGTCCCTCGTACATGGTAGTTTCGACGGAGTGGCAGTTATTCTGGATGACATTATCTCGGCGCGCGCTTTATGATATGCAGAATTCTGCACATATACATACTTCCCAAGTTTGGGGCAATCGTTTGACACCAAGTTGTTCAATGGTGCATGGTTAAGCGGAGGCCGTGGTTGTCGGTACGGTGGACGTAGCAGTCCGCGGAGCTCGTAGTTGCAAAGGAGTCGCAGTTATTTTGGAGAGCCATATCTCGACGCGCGGTGTATGATTTGCGGTATACTACACATCTACATACTCCCCAGGGTTGGGACTATCGTTTAGTACCAAGATGCAAAAGTGTGCAAGTCTAAGCGGGCATTTGGGGGTCAAGACGTATCCGTAAAGTGGTGGGTCCTTCGGTGAAGATGTTGTCCGCTCGGAATCGGTATTCTCCGAAGGAATCCCCTCCTTCTTCACGGAGCGATATTTCGGCGCGCGCTATATGATACCCGGCAATCTGCAAATCTACGACCTCCCCTGGCTTGGCGCTATCGTTTGATACCAAGATGTAAAATGCGACAAGTGTAAGCGGACTTCTCGTCAAACCTAGTCTGGTCAAACATGTCCGAAATGTTGTGAGTCGTATGGTGGGCGGTCCATTCCGTTCGGCATGTTCTTTGCTGGCGGAATCGGTCGGTTTCCGAACGAAACCGAACGCGGTTTTTGTGATGGTCTGCTGTGGGTTGTGTGTGTGGCTCAGTTAGCGCAACTGCGCATAGCCACTGCGTATATGGACTGGTACCCCAGGCGCGCTGCAGCGATGTTATATTATGTTATCTACGGATGGTCTCAGCACATGCATAGTAGTACACACATAGCACACCCAGTACCCCGGACATCAAAGTCGTCCCATGAGGACATTGTCGGTCTCTTCTTCCACTCCTTCTTGGTAACTGTGACTACCAATACCCTCCAACACACATCTCCTTCCTCCTCAGCCTCCGCGTTGTCGTAGTCACATTCTCCTCAGCGCAATGCCACTCATCGAGCGCTTGTTCGCATCCCTCGCCCGCCACGAACAGTCCAGGCGATAACGAGTTACGTAATCAAGCTCACCATAGCTCAGTTGGTAGAGCGTCGGACTGTAATTGGTTACTACCCGCTCCTCGATCGAGGACGACATCCGCAGGTCCTGTGTTCGACTCACAGTGGTGAGATACCTTTTTGGCTGTCCATCTGGAGGATTCTGGGGTCTGATCGCGCGGCTGCTCGAGCCCATTGATGCCTAAGCACGCCCAGGATGATGAAGGTGGGGAGGTGCGCCTTAGAGCATTACAAAGGAGGCGGCAATGGAAAGAACACTCGGGTGCCACGATTCCCCTGTGATGATTCCCACATGATGGATAGGCCTAGGTGCGTTCATGTGGATGGCTCTTAGCCGTGGCCCCCTTGAGAGACAAACTGTTCCCTGTTGGCATCTCAATGTCACCTTCAATCTTCGTTGCTTCCTTGGCTCGCGATTACAGGAAGTGTCGTTGCGGTGGACAAGAACCTCCACTCTCTTGGCGATCCAAACGACCGACGACGTCATATTCAATCCTCATGAACTGGCCCTCGACTTTCCATTCGCACATTCACTCAGCGTCCACATTGCCAAGATGACTGCTGAACGCCCAACGTACGATGCTGCGCGCTACGTCTCCGACCGCCCGTACGTGCCCCCGTCTATGTGGTTGCTCACGGCAGCACGTACCCTGCTCGCGTATACGAGATTCTCAGCGCGTATCACAAAGCCGGGGGCGGTGGTTTTGAGCATGCGATCGACTTGGGGTGTGGACCGGGTGAGTGGCGTTGGGCAGAAGTATGAGCGGCGTGTAGGGATGGAGAGCGGGCTGTTGGCGGCTCCTCCTCTAGCTCATGGCTCTATGTTCAGAGCTGGAGTGGCAACTCCTAAGCGCGCTTCGACGACCAAGGAGGCACTGACACAGATGCGCAGGCTTCATGGCCGTTGAGCTGTCCAAAACATTCGACAAAGTGACCGGGCTCGATCCCGAGGAAGGCATGGTTGGAGCTGGCCTCCAGCCGGACTCGGGTAAGCAGATTACCTACCGCGTCGGGACGGCCGAGCACCTCGACGCAGCCGGGATCGACGACAACAGCGTCGACCTCATCGTCGCCGGCGAGGCCGCCCACTACTTCGACCATGCCAAGTGTTACCCCGAGCTAGCGCGTGTCCTGAAGCCCTCTGGTACGCTCGCTTACGTCGTGAGTCGCTGCTCTCTCACAACACGCGACCGAGGCTGACGTCCAGGCCTACGGCCGCCTCGCGTTCCCCGGGCACGACGACGCCAACGCCGTCCTCGCCTCGTTCATGGACAACACCCTCGGGCCGTACTGGAGCGAGCCGGGGTGGTCCATCTCTGAGGGGCTGTACGACCGCATTCCCTTCCCCGTCGTGCCCCGGCCCGACGAGGCGCTCGAAAAGCTCATCGCGTCTCTTCCTGACCTCGAGGGCGACGGGCACCCCATCGCGGCCAAGATCGACGAACCCCTGTCCGTCGGCGATGCTCTCGGCTGGGATGCGAAGTCGGCGACGCGCCTTAAGAGCGGGACCGCGGCGGGGAAGTGGTTCCTCCGCAAGAGGTGGACGCCAGAGCTGCTCGAGAAGGGATTCAGGACGTGGAGCTCGGTCAAGCGATATCAGGACAAGCACCCTGAGGATAAGTGTGACGGCTCGGATATCGTCGACCGTGTGATGGCGCAGATTGGGCCGATCCTCGGGGACGAGTTCGAGGTGGTGTGGCCGTTTGTGATCATGATGATCAGGAGGGAGGCTGTGGCGTAGGCTTCGACAGTTCGGTGGCAGGATACAAGGTAGAAGCAGGCTGAGCATGGTATGCCTGCCCGTTTACACACGCATAAATTGAAGTGAGCTCTGAGATGAGAGCCCAACTATGAGCTGACAGAGCTGTCCCACATTGGCTTGCCCATTATACACGCGCATGAGATGAAGTGAACTCAACGGTGAGGGCACAATCCCACATTAGCAAGGCAAAGCGGCTCTGAGTGCTCATCAGGTTCAATCGAGTACATCTGCGTTCTTTCAAGTTACAACGCCTCGTTGCGGTCGGATACGAGTTCTTGAGTGCCATGCACCTCCCTTATCCGCATCGACTCACTCACGCACCCTGCATCTTCTCGGGAGGACTGTACACATCGTCCCAATTCTCCTTGCCGCTCTTCTCAACGAGGGGCTTGAGATAGGCGTCCTTGTCGCGGCAGACATACCGACGCCAAATCCACGGCAGCCACGTGTTCATCTGGTACCGGTCGAAGTCGAGAGTCTTGACACTGAATACCTCTGGCAAGTCAGCAGCGGCGGCAAGCGTGGACGCACGGTCAAGCTCCTCGAGCGTGAGGCCCTTGGTCTCTGGCACCCAGAGGAAGATCCAGACGAGCGCAACGGCGTTGAGGCCGGCGTAGAAGCAGACTGTTGGGTCAGCCACCCTTCCGTCTCCAGAGTCTCCAGTTGCAGCACTGCAACATTGCAGTGCGGCAGTATGGCAAGGCTACTCACACGCCCCGAGCGTTGTCATCGCCCGCTCCATACTCGGGAACGTAAGCCCCAAGATCGCCGCGAAGAAGTTGTTGATGCACACCGCCCACGCCATGCCCTGCTCGCGCTGGATGTTCGGAAACACCTCAGCCGAGTACATGAACGCGACTGGCCCTTCGCCGACAGAGTAGAACGCCGTGAAGAGGTAGATCCAGAGCGCGATCAGGCCGGTGCGCAGGGCTGTGCGTGCCTCGTCCATGAGGAACGTGAGGCCCGTCGCGAGGAGGAAGAGGCACATGAACGGGAAGGTCTGGGGTTAGTACTGCGGTGGGGATCTAGAGGGCTTACGGAGAGGAGGAGGGAGCGGCGGCCGAAGGTGTCGACGAGGAAGACGGCGGGGATGGCGAATACGAAGTTGACGGCGCCGAAACCGAGGGAGGCGTATAGCGCTTGCCGCTCGGAGTATCCGCTCCTGACGAAGACGGTCGAGCTGTAGAACGAGATGACTGTCGTCAGCGCCTGGTACTGGACGACTGAGTATTCGCTCTCTGCTCTCATCCGGTCGAAACTCATAGAAACCGTGGAGCAGACTGGCGACTCACTGTTGATGCCACACATCTGCTGGGCAATCATGACCGTCGACGCCGCGACGTTGGCCCTGCGGATGCGAGGAACACGGAAGCAGTCGATCAGGCGGGAAATGTACGTCGTGCCCCCAGCCTCGGCCTTCTCCACCTCGTACAGGACGTGCGAGTAGTACATGTCGCGAGCGGCAATCAAGGGGTCCAGACGGAGCCTGCACATCGACCGGAAGGCCTTGGGATAGTTGCCCTTCTTCATGAGCCAGCGCGGGCTCTCGGGCGCGAAGTAGATGAACAGTCCGAGACTGGCGGATAGTTAGCAGTCTGCCTCGCGACAATCTGTAGGGTATGAGGGAAGACTCACGGGACAGCAGGGATGAAGCATGAGGCCAGCTGAAGACGCCACGCGATCTTGCCGACGTCCATCACCACACAGTTAGCCGCGAACCCGAGGAAGATGCCGAAACACGTCCAGAGCTGCCAGCCCATCGTCAGAGCGCCGCGGATGCGCGTCGGCGCCATCTCGCTAGAGTACACCGGCACCGTCGCGGCCTTGGCTCCAAGCCCGAGGCCAAGAATGATACGTATGGCGAAGAGCTGCTGCCAATTCTGGGTGAACCCCGACGCGATCGGCGTCGCCGTGAGGATGATAGCCGTGATAAGGATCTCGCCCCTGCGCCCAAAGTAGTGGTTGAGCGGGTCGGACATCCACACGCCGGCGATGGCGGCGGACGCGTACGGCGCCGAGTTGATCAGGCCCACCAGCCACGAGTCGCGCTCGCCCTCGGGCCCGTCGTCGAGCGTCTTGGAGATCCCGAACTCGACGGGAAACGAGAGGTTGGCGCCGTTGCTCCCCGTCTGGTCCCAGCCCTGCGTGGCCGCGCCGATCGCGCACATGAACATGGCGAAGTACAGCTGCCGCGTGCCTGCCCATTTGTGGTCCACCTCGTACTGCAGGGTCTCCTTCTCGGTGGTCGACAGCTCGTCGAGCGAGTGGAAGTCGTCGGGTTGGCGCGCGACGAGGGCGGCCTTGGCGAAAAGGTCGCTGTGCTCGGACAGGCCCTTCTCCTCGCAGAAGGCACGGGCATCGGCTGCGGCTACCTCCTTGGACACAGACTGAAGTCAGCCAGAGTGGTGGGCAGAGTGGGGGAGGACGTACTTGGAGCGGATTCTGGATAACGGTTAGCGCCTCGATGGGGTGCGCGACGCTGGGGCGCCGCTGCCCAGTGTTGTCCTTGTGATCGTCGAGGTGGGACATTGTGGAGAGAGCGTGTGGGGGACATGGGGCCTCCGCGAGCAGCCCTTATATGCCATAGCCACATCTCTCTCTGATTGTCGTCCCGGGCCACAATCGTCCTTGCTTGGCAGGACCGAAAGGAACTGTTTTGAGACTAGCGATGCCAAGACCTTTGAAATGACCGAGCCTGCGTTCACGGCCGAAGAAAACGTCCGGCGGCGTGCTTCCAAACGTCCGAGCGCTACGCCGGTCCCTTTGTGGGCAACAGAGTGGGGGCTGTTGTCGGCAGGACAACGTAGCATTGCCGCAGGATGGGGCCGCTCATCCGGCAGAGTGTTTGCGGATACCTGCGGATAGCCGCCAATGCATGGGAGTGGAGGACATGGGGATGCCAGCCTAAACCTCACGACCAGATCACAACGAACCCTGTACATCTCTCTACGTGTTATCCGTATGCAGGGCAGCCTCTACAGGAGTGTGTATCCGCCATCCACCACCACATCCGAGCCAGTCATGAACCCCATCCCGCCCTGCTTATCGCTGACTAGCGTCGCGACAAACTCTCCGATCTGCTCGGGCGTAGCAAAGCTGTCCATCAGCATCTCCCCCATCTTCTGCAACTTACTGTCCCACGGGTGTGCGCTTGGTCCACTCCTCCGCCCACGCCTTGGCCGTCTCGTCCTGTGTGGAAATCATGTCCGTCGCGACGTATCCCGGAGAGATGGAGTTGACCGTGATGCCGAGGTGTGCCCACTCGAACGCGAGCGACTTGGCCATCATCGTCACCGCCGCCTTGCTCGCGTTGTACGCCGTCTGCCGCTGGGGGTACATGGCCACGATGGCCGAGATGGATGAGACGAAGAGGATCTGCTTGCCGAGCTTGCGCGCCTCTGGGCGGCCGGTGGTCGTTGAGCCGACGTCGATCTCCTCGCCCAGCCACGAGCGGGCAAGCGCGCGCGCGAAGTAGTACGCGCCGAACGTGTTCACCTCGAACACCCGCTTGAACTCGGCTGTAACGTCAGCATGACACCAAGGGATAAAGGGAAGAGCGCACCATCAGTGTTCTCGTGCGCGTCCTTCCAGTTGCAGATGCCTGCGTTCGCGATGCCGATATCCACCTCGCGGCCATACGCGTCCTGCACGGCCTTGACCGCCTGGTTGACCGAGTCGCTGTCCGAGACCTCGCACTTGAACGCCCTGCAGTCGATCCCGAACGCCTTGGAGATGTCGGCAGCGACAGCACTAGCATCTTGCGACGTGTAGGTGATGGCGACGTCTGCGCCAGCTACTCGTTAGCGAGAGTTGACTTGGTGCCCACCTTTTGCGAGCGCGCGCGCGACGGCCAGGCCAATACTACGGCCACCACCGGTGACGAGCGCGAGCTTGCCCGAAAAGTCGAGGACGATGGGCATGGTGCAAGTGGTGGATGGGGAGGGTGATGCGAGTGATGTCGTTAGGCAAGACTGGGAACCTTAAGGCGTGTTGGTGTGGGCGCCGTAATCTCGGCTCACAGTCGTCCGAGCGGGCCGCATTGCCGATCCAAAGCCCCGGTCGGGATTGTGCCGATGTCGGTTACTTCCCGGACGCTTTGTCGATATGTCGATCGGATTCAACCTCCGACCTCAGACTGCCGCTCAGCGTCGCCTGATCGTCCTATGGACGACCTTGCACTCCTCTCACTCTCGTCGGCCATAACACCCGCATCACTCCAGCCATCTCGCCGGGCTATCAGGTTCCACTTCATGCTGCCCCACACATCTGGCATCTGGCCGCCGTTTACCGCAGATGGACAACGCAGCCGGTTTACCTCCTCCGCTTCGCTGCGATGACCACCCGCGCTGCCTAGTCTTGTCTCGCACACTTCCAAACATGAAGCGTGTATAGTGTAGGTGGTTATCACTGTTCGTTGTGGATTTCATTCGCAGCTCTGAGCCAACCGCTGTTCGACTCAGCGTGCGCGCATCCCTTTTTGCATTTGTGAGCAGCATTCTGCCTGCTCGTCTGCGTCGTAGGTCACTAAGTCACCTCCTCTTCAGCCGAAGCGTCAAAGATTAGATTGGGAGGGAGAATGCTACGTTCTCTACGCCTGCGAGTGTTAGCGTGTAGCGATGCCGAGGCTGAGGGTGGAAAGCTTCCGCTGTGTCACCGGCGAGTTGAATCTTAAACGTCCGAAGTGATACACCGATTGTTTATCTTCTCTCCACTCCTCGACCCCGCGTTTCTGCAACCATGCCCTCGGCGTCGCCATACAAGACATGCGATGCGTGCCGCCGCAAGAAGGTGAGAGCAAGTAGGCCTTTCTAACACGCAGGTCAAGTGTGCACCAGACGCCAGCGATCCAGCACCCGGCCCAAAACGGGCGTGCGCCCCGTGCAAAAGGTCCGAGGAGCCTTGTACGTTCAATCGTGGTTACAAGAAGCCTGGCCGACCGAGGTAAGGCGCGAGAAACTCCTCACTGACCCAGGAGCTGATGGTAGCACTGCCCGGCGGAATGGGACGAGTCAGAGGAGCTCGACGAGGAGTCGGTCGCGCTCGGCGCAGGTCTCTCCAAGAGAAGGCTCGCGGATGTCGCTACCCACCGGCGACCAAGCGATGGAAGAGACGACAGCAGAACCGTCATCGCAAGTGCAAACTACCGGGAGAACAGAAGCGCTTCTAGAGACAGAGGCCTCGTTCCTGGACCCCACGTGGTCTGCCCAGACGCAAGCGGCCCCCCAGGCGAGCATTGACGTTGATCCACCATCTGTGTCTCCCCTGTTCACCTTCCTGACGGATGAGGGGAGGGTTGACACCCCGCGCAACCCTGTGCCACTACATTCGCCCTCATTCCCACTCGCTCCGCATTCTGCGCCAGCAGCTGCGTCCCGAAGCGCCCACGACACTGTCCACACTGAGAGCTCGGGAGTTGCACCTGCCGTGGTCTTTCCCAACGGCCAGATATCGTCCAACTCACAGATTGAGGATGTCGCGCCCTGGCCGGTCATATCGTTCTTCCTCAAACTCTACCTGCAATACATGCACTCGCTATTCCCAGTCGTCCACAAGCCGAGCTTCTTCGAGGCTTTGGCTCTGCGTAGCGACCAAACGGATCGAGGGAAGCGGGCGTTAATACTGGCTCTCGGTGCGTTTGCTTCCCTGTTGATGCTTCTCTCAGCTGACGCGGACAGTTGCATACACCATCGGGCAAGCTCCACTCACGCGCATGGAACCGACCTACAGCCGCGACACCCTTGAGCGCCTTCAACGCCGATGTCACCGGGCAAGCCTCGTGATCCTCGGTACGAACTACTCGTCGCCATCGTTGGAGCATGTCGCAACTCTCATGGCGTAGGCTGGCTTGATATCACTGAGGCTCCTTGCTAATGGCAGGAACTACTTCTGCTGCCAGTCTCGTGGGCAGGTATATCGCGCGTTGACGCTGCTGTCGGAGGCATGCCAACTCACCTACCTCCTACGCATGCACGAGCAGAAGGAGCATGAAGAGCCGAACTACGTGGAGCGGGAACTGCGCCGGCGGATCTTCTGGCATGTGTATGCGGTCGACATGTGAGCCTGGTCGCCTAGTGTCCGCTGACGAGGTAGCACAGAAGCATGCGCTGGGAACATGATCCACCTCAACGACTTCGAGGGCCTACCCCCACTGCCTCTCGTGGTGGACGACGAACTGATCACTACCCGAGGAGCGTTCGAGCAGCAGCCCGGCAGCATCTCGTATATGGCCGGCTTCAACGGGTGCGTGCAGCTCTTCCCATTGATGGCCGAGGTCATCGTCCGCTCAAGGCGCCTGGCGATCCGGCAACGGGAGGGGCGGCCGCTCACTGCTGACGAGGTCGAGCGTGAGCTGAGTTGGGAAGCCGACCTCCGCCAGTCACTCGACCGCATGATGTCCGCCTTGCCGATGCAGTTGAGGGCAGAGTGGCTTGAGGGCGGGGACCACTCGGAACAAGGTACAGATGCTATCCTCGGCATGCAGCGTGCCAACATCTTCGTGACTGATGTGACGTTGAGAATATGCCTTGTGAGTGGCCGCCCACGGTAGAGCAGAGCTGACCGTAGCTGGACTACATATCGGAGATCGTGCCTGCGAGCGACGACATTGTCGCTGCGCGCTCCTCTCTTGCTCGCCGAGCGTATGATGCTCTGTCGAGCTTCCCCCTGGACGACCTCGCCGCCAACGGGGAGAGTATTGTGAGTGAAACCACTGCTCGCCCCTGACTCGCAGCGCGGAAAGATCTTCCGTGTCGTGATGGTCCTCCTCAAGGCGCCCGATATGGACTCGGACTGGGTGGACACGATCCACAAGTGGTGGGAGCTGTTTGGACGCTGTGCGTTCGTGCAACTCGGCCCGCCGTCGCTCTCGCCGGAGACTGGGGATTCTGAATGAGCGTCCTTCACCGAGTAATGGGCTCGACTTGAGCGTGTAATGAGTGTGAGTTGTACAGTAGTTGTATCACATTAGGATAGATCCTGCATCAACCTGCAACAAGCAGCGCTCTGTGCAGTGGCAGCCCCAGTCAACGCCGCCGGTCTCAGAAGCCAAGATGGGAAGAGTCCGCACTGCTGCATATGCCATCTGACTGTTCTTCACAAACTAATATACCGTTGTGCCAGAGTCCATTGTCCATCGAGCTCTGCGTGCCCCTCAAGCACCGATACCCTCGTTGATGCTGAGCGAGTTGACAGTCTCGCCCTGGGGGAAGACCGGCCGCGCGAGACCCACACGCTTATTCTCGATCCCCGAGAAAACAGTGTACCACGTCCGCATGAACGTGCGCCCGAACCGGACGTTGTCGTCCTCGCCCACCGCGAAGTTGGCGATACAGTCCGGCCCATTCGGGTCCTGGCGCACGAGCGCCGCCCTCGAGAGAATGAACAGCTGCCCGCCGATGCGGATGCGCACGGTGCTGCCCTCGATGACGTCGCACGGCATCATCCAGACCTGGGTGATCTTGTTGATGCGCGGGCTGTTGCCGTAGATCGCCCTGACGACCGCGTACGGCGCCGAGCTCGTCTCCTCCGTCGAGTCCCAGAGCGCGTACCCGTTCCCGGAATACACCACATTACGCGTGCCCTCGACGGTAATCCCGCCGAAGGGGGTGCGCCAGCCGACGCCGGGCTCGGCGTCGATCCACCGGATCCCGCCGACGTACTGCGACCCCTCGGTGTGGCCGAGGTTGAGCACGCCCCGCTGCGTCTCCGAGCTCGACGTCGGCACGCGCACGCCCACCGTCGGCGCGGGCCAGCACTCCGCCGCCTGCTCGAAGAAACTGACCCCGCCGCCCCCCATCCCGAGCGCGCCGTCCACGCCCCCGACCCCGCTCGCCGTGAGGTTGGGCGTGCCGAAATGGAAGCGGAAGTCGGAGCCGAGCGAGATCACGTCGCGCGCGCGTGTCCCCGTGAAACTCCGCCCCCAGAAGTATCCGCTGAACGTGCCCTGCACGGGCGTGTAGCTCGAGCTCTGGGCCGGGTCGTAGCGCGTCGTGACCCACGTCATCTCGGCGGTCGTGTCGAGCCGCATCAGGAAGGACTGCCACGGCGTGCCGAGGCGCGCGGTGACGGTGCCGTCCCGGTTGAGGGGGATGTCGGACGGCGAGACGGGGGTGCACCCCTTAGCGTCGGCGGCGCCGAGCAGGGCGAGCAGTGTAGCGAGGTGGGCGAAGAGGAGCATGGCTGGGGGATGGGAAAGGTTGGGCATCGGTCAGCCAACAGAGTGCGGCATGGCAATGTTTATATGTACGGAACAGGGCGCGGATGATGGCATAGCGGCCATGTCATGGGTGTGTTCATCCGCCTGATCAAGGGCTTGGCGATCCGTTAAGGTTTCTAAACTCGCACGAGCCGAGGAGCATCCGGATCCCAAGCTACCAGCGGAAGACGCGTCCAGATGTGCCGTCATGCGATGTCATGTGCGTATGTTTGTTTTCGTTTTGATTCTTCCCGTTCTGACAGGTACGGAATGCAAAAGCTAACCAGCCGCTATCTCATCCAGATCGACGTCACGCGAGCAAAATGGTGCTTTGCATAACTCGTTATGTCCCCGCCCGCATTCCCAGTGCATTGATCCCTCAGACTTCTACGTTCCACTACCGCCTCACCCATTGAGCAACTTGACTGCACAACCAAAACCTACACCTCGGCGCGGTTCGCCGCCCGCTTGGCTTGAAGCTCCTCGATCGGCGCGTCGACGCGATAGTTCATCAACTTGGTCATGTCGCCCACGAACCAAGTGATGATGCACGCCAGTACGCCAAAGGGCGCAGCGATGATGTAAATCACTCTGATGCTGTCCGCCTTGGCGTGGGCCAAGCCTGCAGCCGCTGCGTCGATGATGGCCGGCGTTACGCCTTGAATCGCGCCGAGGGCAGCGGCGTCGTTGTCCAACAGCGCCCCGACAAACGGAGTGGCGCTCTGCGGCGGGAGCCCGGCGGCGATGGCTGCCGAAGCAGCATAGGACGGCAGCTTGGTCGTCATCCCGCTGTTCAGGGCGGCGGCGTAGATCGCAGTGAAGGACGAGGCGGCGACTGCTCGGCTCGACGTCACGACGGCTGTGGCGGTCGCGATTAGGTGGTGGGGAATTGAGAGCTGCACGCCGGCAATGATGAGGATGAGGGGCGAACCGAAGCCAAGACCGGCCAGGCCATCGAAGACGATTGCGCTGGTGGACTGGCCCGGCTGGATCGTTGCCAACCCAACTACGCAGCGTCAACGGTTGATCACGACAAGCTCAGCAGGCCCGCACTCACCGAGACCAGCTGTCATGATTGCGAATCCCGCGAGAAGGGGGCTGCGTATCGTCTTGCGTTTTGTGCTCCACAGACCATACACGACCGTGCTTGCGCCGCTGCAGATCCAAAAAGTGATTGTCCGAAGAGCCGCGAGCAACGGCTCAGTCTCGAATAGGGAAGCGGTACTAAAGTCAGTAGGTTGAGAACCATAAGATTACTCACAGGACGGGATAGAAGACGATGATCGAGAACAACAGGATGCCTTCGACGAAGATGAGAGCGATGCACAGGGGAAATGTGCGGTTGACGAACAGCTCGTGGTGCAAGATGCCGGTCTTCGTTCCCTTCCACTGGAAGATGCCGAAAGCGCAGAGAATAACAATACCGATAAGGAGAGTGGAGAGGACTTTGGCGTCCGTCCAAGCCCATGGGTTTCCACCGAGGCTGAGGCCTGTCAAGAGGAGTGTAAGGGCGGCGGTGAGCTTGAGGTTAGCGCGGAGACCAAGGAGACAACTGGTCTGCAATTACGCACCAGGAACATGCCAGGAAGATCCAACTTGCTGATCTTCTGCATTATCGAGAAATGGTCGTACTTCGTGTGCCGCTTCGGTGGGCGGTACCCGACGATAAGACCAAACACAGTCACGCCCCACAGCCCCATCTGAGTCCACTGCTCGTTAATACTGGCTGAGGAGACGGACTCACGTAGAAGTTCCTCCAACCATTCGCGATGGATTGACGAGTGAACGCCCCTCCGACTCTGTGATCGTCAGGGTCCCGAACACGACATGAATTGTCTCACAATGGTCCTGTCATCGCTCCAAGGGCCGCAGCGACATTCATGACGGCGAGTGTGACTGCCATGGTTAGTATCCGGCCATTATTTCTGCAGACCATGCCAGGGTACTAACTGGGCCTCCATCGTCGCGGTAGGATCTGCTTGTCAGCGGCATGCTACTGGTAAAAGCTCGGGAACTCACCTCGGAAGGAATAGAGTATGCCAAAGGCACGGCTGCAAATCCGACGCCGATGAGTATTTGGGCGACAATGACGCGGTAGATGTCTTTAGAGCCCGGAGCGATTGCTGCTCCAATAAACGACACAGTGCAGGATCCGATCAAGATGGTCTTGCGGGCTTGGAACGTGTCGGAAGCAAATGACTGTGTGGTGGGTGAGTGCTGCTAACGCAAAGGCGAAGTGGTTGGCTCACGATGATCGGTCCTCCCACAGCCTGCACAAGGGATAAGGCGTTCGGGACCCACGTCTGGACAGCCGTGCCATTGAGCTCTTTGCCGATGTAATCGACCTGTGGCAGAGTTAGAATGATTAGGGAGCGCCACGTACAATCATCGGCGGGCCAGTCAGGGCGACAACTTGAACGAAGTTGAGCACGAACAAAGCAACTAAGGCCAAATACGTCCGAGAGTGTAGAGCGGGCTCCTCCTCTTCATTGTCGTATGCGAGGTCCACCGGGAGGTTGAGATCGAGTGACTTTGTGTCTTCTACGTGCTCAACATGTTCAACCGGCTGGGCGGCGCCGCCTTTCTCGACTTCAGGAGAGGCAAATGGGAGAGACATGACTGGTTGGCAGTTCCTGAACCAGCATCTTTGTTCCATGCACCTTATAGTAGGATGACTGGCTTGCACCTGCTGCTGATCCTCGCGCCAGAAGATCTGGGATCGCGGGGAAGCGCATCCGGGGCGGGTGACGCGCGCCCACGGGGCCCTATTGTTGCCACAGGAATGAGCCCACATCCGTCCCACCAGTCCCACAATCGGTCCCACATTCCGCAAATCCCCGTCACCGTACAGGGGTGAACACCTTGAAGTGTGCACATCTTTTACCCTTGAGTGCTTGGATATCCATCGGTCTTAGGTGGTAGTCATCCGTCACCTACGGGTACGCATCCCCATTTCGTATGCTTGGCAGTAGTTGCGCAGTGCCGGTGTCTCGTGATGGAGCTGAACAATTGTCGGGCAGGTAGGGAGAACAGCTGCCGCAGATCTCAGAATGAAATGCTCGATAGAATGTCTCCCAATGTGTCACCGATGCCCCAGGGTGTACAGCGGCGTAACAGTCGGTTACTTGTAGACCGCAGGCTGGACCGGAGGTCAGCTCGACCCGAAGTGCACAGTGCTACCAAACTTACCTGACCATGTCGAGCATCCTCTCTCTCCCATCTAGAAGACCCCCAATCCTGATGGTATACGAGCCCTCGGCGACGTACCAGTCTGCTGGGCATTGCAGCAAGTCGTCGGGGAAGAGCTGGGGCACCAGGCCGCCCAAGATCGAAGTCTTGCGGTTATCGCATATGCGAGCCAATCGTGGCCAGTCGTTCACATCCAAGATGTCCAGGACGCCTCTGTTTTCTGGTGGTGGATTGACAAAGGTCAAGAAGCAGAGGAGGAGCAGGCTAGATTGGAAGATTGCCCTACCGGGAGTCAACCAGTGCTCGCACACCACAATCTACATTGACTCACCGAGGGATTAAGAACGCAAGGTCTCTCAAATCTGCTGCGTAGTGCAAGACATAACCAGCATGCAAGCTTGCAAGACGACCCAATGGTGTGTTCGCCCAAGTTTGGACCTCGCGGATGCTCTCTTCTGGTGGATTCCCGCCTCGGCCAGCTACGTTTTCCACGTCGCTCATGGGCGTCAGTCGCAGGGCGCAGGCATAATGCCATAAAGCTGAGATCGAGCGGAGGTGAGACGGCATGTCGGCCACGGGTGCCTCAAATCCTTGGGGGTGTCGTAGAACGCCAAACTCGAACGCCATCGGCATCATATAGTCGTAGAAATGACTCAGCGTTTGATCAGGCAGGTCCAGCGGCATGGGAGATCTGAGCAGCTCTCTAACCTTGTAAACATTGACAATAGATTGAGCGAGGAGGACGGTCGGAAGGAATGTCTCCGGCGTCGAGGGCGAAGCACTAGGTTCATGATGCGACGGCAAGCGTTCGCCTTGTTCCCATCGACGGAGGAGGGAGCGCCAGGTTTCGGGATCGTTTGCTTCGAACAGAGCGTCGCTGAAGCCATCGCCTCGAGACACCTGGGCAGTCATTAGCCTGGCTAAGCCACTGAACGTGGTCAGCTCGGCTGCATGGATCGAAAGACCTAGTGTCACTCTGGCCAGTGAGCGAGGTACCGCCAAACACTCCTTGCCTTCGCAGAGTTTCTTGTTGGCCCCATTCGCGCCATTTCCTTCTCAAGTGAGCGCCCTCCAGGTGCTCGACGTGGCTATACGATATCGGGTTCTTCTTGATTGTCCTAGAAAGGCCGTTTCGTCTTGCCATAGTGCAAAGCGTGCCATGGAATGATTCAGCCGTGAGCATGTGCTTAGGCTGCCCGTAGAGGAAGCTGAAACATTGGCCAAGCAATGCGCTGAGGGTGACAGCCAGCCTAGTCTCCTCGTTGGCGGCCATCTTGGAGTCTCTCTGCGATTGTAGTGAGCTTGGTCACAACAGTTGACTCACTGTCACCACTATCACGTAGTGGAGCCTCTCATATATCCAAAGCCCGCTGTCTCGTGCTGCCTGGGTACCGACGAACATGCAACCAATGCTGCACATGCTCAAGAGAAGCAAAGGAGCTGTTCGCTGTCGTTGGAAGGAAGGCCGATGAATGAGGGGAAACTGAGGGTGATACTCCTTAAAGTATAAGTGGAGGCAGGCGTCGAGGAATTGCATCGACGGGATCACGGAATCGCGATTCTTCGAGTCCGCTGAGGTCTTGAAGTCAGCAAGCAGTACAGCAGTGTAACTCACCTCCAAACCTGAGCGCTGTAACTCCTCAACATACTGGTCTGGGCAGGTCACCTCCGAGGGTAGAGGCGAGTCGGGTGGGCTTGTCATTGTGCTACTGCTCTGGGGAATCCCAGATTCCCAATGGTCGACTGACACAACCGTAGGGCGACGGTTGCGAGGATGTCGTCGCCGTCGAGACTGCCCTGAGGTCCCCTCCTCAAGTTGAGAAGGTGTTCGTGCATCACCTGACGTGCTGGGATCCGCAGTTGACCCTTGGTAGATCATGCTGGTGGAAGTGGGCGCACTCGCCGGCCAGCTATCCGCAACGAGACGAGACTGGTATGCCGGATCTCCGCCGTTGAAGCCGCCCGACATGTAGTTCGCATTGCCGGCGTTTCCCTGGTCAGAGAATACCATGGCCAGAGCATTCTCTGTTACCAGGTCACCGCCATCCTGATTCAGCCATTCCGCTACCATCTGGTCGAGGTCCATGGTCGTGTTGGGCGCTCTCGAACTCGGGAAGCCGGTAAGGAATGAAGGTGGGGGGAAGTGGTACGACATGTCGAGACTTGAACCGGCTCCCGATGTTGACAGATGTGCAGTAGGATGGGACGCGAGATCCGCAAAGGCTGCGAGAGGCGAGTTCTGGGTGCCTTCCGACAGCGCCAGGCCGGCACCTGCGGTGGGCCCGCCGCTGTTGGGAAGCTCCTCGGGAGACGGCAAGCCGGGAGCGCTTGGTTCGCTTCGTACAGAGCTTAGCGATGACCGCTCGGTCGACTCGTCCTCCGTTCTTCGCCGTTTCGCGGAGTGCACTGTGCGCTCATGTCGTTGTAAGGCATCAGTACGGGCGAACGCTTTACCGCACACTGTGCAGCTGAACGGCTTCTGCTGTGCGTGGCTTCGGACGTGTCGAAGAAGATGCGCTGCCTTGGTGAACACTCTGCCGCACTCTGTGCATGTTTTGGAGGACGTTGAGTTGTCGGGATAGACAGTCGATTCCAAGGACGAGGGAAGGTGAGTCGCCATCGTGCCGGGAAGACGTTGAGCGAACTTGTCGAAAGACTCGAACCTACGATGGAGACGCTTCTGATAGGAGTGTACCACAGGAAGCAGTTCTCATCTAAGGCGAGATGATATAGGTTCGAGGGATAGAGAGGAGATGAAGTAGAAAGAGAGATGGGGATGAAAGAATACGCGGTCGTAGGAAGATGGTTGTGGAGATGCGGAGTGCGGAGTGCGGGGTTTAACATTCCCCTGTAATGCGGGGTTAATCCGTGGGTAACCGGTTCCCAAAACGGCAATAATCGACAGATCTCATTCCTAATCAATTGTCTAATCGGCATCTGGCACCCAATACCGCGCGCACGTCTTCGTCAGCAACAGCGCTCCTGTCCGATCCTAGGTATTCACTGCATGGAATAACTACCTATGCCCTCATCATATCCCGCAACTGCTCCACCAAGTCATTCACCTCTTGGGCCGATGCGTGGCCGAAGACGTAGAAGTCAGGCCGAACCAGCACAACGTGGTCCAACCCCAAACCGTCGGAGAACCACTCCCTGTACTCTCCATGGTCATCCTCCTCGGCAGTCACCGCGACACACTTGCCCTTAAGGACATCGACGAAGAAATCACGAGACTCAACGGAGAGACGCTCCTCCACACTCTTGTCCCCGTAGGTGATCAGCATCCAGCCGTATCCGTGGACTTGATCGAACAGGGGCGAAGCACCATTTGGTGAGATTTTCAATGGACGCTGAAGAGACAAATGCCCAGCTTCCTTCTGAGAGGTAAGGACGCCGGGGCGGCCAAGCGGTGGGTCGAAGCTGGGACCAGGAGCTGACCGATAAGCACCGATCCTGTAAGTGTGACTTACGGGCAGCGCGCATCTCAGCATGAATCTTCTTGGAGGCGTCGGCGTCTGTCTCGCAGATGATTGCACCAAGATTGATGCAGTACTCCTGCCGAGTCAGCAGCGGTGTCCACGGCTCGGGTTTTGCACTCACGGTCAGCTTGCGGATATGGTCGAGCCTCTCCACCTGGTAGCTCTTGAGCAACTTCTCCGGGCTCGCGACTGACGAAACAATGAGTGGGAGTCTCCACGCCAATGCGGCAGCATCGCGGAATCCCGAGTTGAGACCTTGTCCAATGAAGGGTGGCATCTGATGCAGCGCGTCCCCAGCCAGAGCCACACGCCCTTTGAAGAACTCGTTGGCCCATCGGGCCTTGAAAGTGTAGATGACCTTGCGCTCCAGTACGCAGTTGGTCTGAATGTCAGCTCGATTAACCCGACGTCAATCTTAGAGAGATTACCCACCTTGTTAAAACCCCATTCCGCGAGGAGCGCCCATACTTTGTCGTCCTCCAGCAGCTCAGCCTGCGTCTCGCCCGGTAGGCGCATGAACTCAAGACGCTTCCGGCCCTTACCCCCCCACACCGCTGTGGTCGGGCGTGTGGGATCACAGATCTGGGCGGCTCCGACCTTTGCAAACTTTGGAGGGGTGTAGCCATTGACCAGGAGCTGGGTTGTCAGCCATGACCTTCTAGATACTTACGATGTCGGCAACAAGCCAGTCATTCTCGAAGTTCAGGTCTGTCATTGTGAACTCCTGCAGGCGGCGGACAGTGGAGTTGGCGCCGTCGCACCCGACGACGTAGGAGGCTCGAATGCACTTCTCTGGAGCTCCTTCCGCTGTGTCTGGCGTAGGCGATGGCGACTTGGATCCTGAGCTTGACGGTGAATTCACAACTCCATCGGCTACAACGCCATTGGGCCCAGTTCCCTTTCCCACTGGTTTGAAGAGGAATTCCGCCAGGTGTACGTTGACACCATCCGCATCCTGATTGATAGCCGTAACGGCTGGGGTCAGTAGAAGGCTCAGTGTAGGCTAGCTCACAGTATCCTCGGATCAGCGGGATATTCCGTTTCAAGACAGCCGCTTCCAGTAACCCCTCAACTTCAGGTTGGTTGAACGAGCTGGCGAAGGGGAAGCCCGACCGAGTAGGCGCTTCGAAGTACAGGTCCGCCACCACTTGAACGTCAGCCAAGTTCGCACATATCCCTCATGGACGCACGCTTGAGATCCTTGTCCCGCCAAACGAAGTTCGTTCCGTCCTCACCGCCCTTGCCGATGACCTCTTCGAGGATTTGGTCAAGCTCGTTTGACAGGCCGACCGAACCAAACAGCCTGCGAGACTCATGGTCGAGGGCAACAGCCCGAGGGAGGGGATAGAGCGCTTTCTGTCTCTCGACAAGGCTGATGTCCACCCCGCGTTGATGGAGCATGAGGGCCAGGAGGAGGCCGACAGGACCAGCGCCGATGATGAGAACTTGGCACTGCTTGATGGCTACGGTCATGGTGTACGATGGGAATGCTTAGTGAGAGTTGTGAGTGCTTAGTAAGTCCGGCATGTGTGACTGGCTCGTGAGTATTTAGTGTCGCGACGCACTTCGGCTTCTCGTATCTTGGATGATGACCAAGGCGAGTGCGGCGAACTGTTGTGGATCAAGTGAATGCCGAGATGCCAAGTGGGACGACGAGGATCCCGGTGGTCAGCGCCGCGTTGGGGTGGAATGTGGGACCGGGTGGGACCAGGAACGTGGGGCCTCAACTCCACCTCGCCGCCGATCCGACGGATGCCCTCATCAGCTTGGCTTGGTGGTTAGTGCGTGAACTAACTGCCGGCCTGCGGGGACTCGTCATGTCACATGGTCATCTCAGCTTAGAACGCCGCACGTCTCACGTCTCACCATATATCATACCTGAACCACGGAGTTCATGATCGCAAGACATCAACTCCGCGTCCTTATTCCCACCATCCCTACTCCACAAACAACATGACGAACACGCCACCCATCCGCATCGTGAAACTCTCGCACATGCGCTACCAGCATGCTGACTTGGCGAAAGCCAAACAGTTCCTCGAGGACTTCGGCATGCACGTAGTGTACTCTGAGGACGACGGCAAGACACTCTACTTCGGAGGCGGCGGCCCTGACCCCTTCGTCTATGTCGCCAAGGCTGTATGTATCACAGGGAAAGCCGAGCTGACGCGTCGCAGGGCGACAAGAGCGAGTTTCTCGGTGGGACATTCCTCGTCGAAACCAAGGAGGATCTCGAACGAGCTAGCTCGATGATTCCCGGCGCGAGCAAGCTCATGCCCGCCGGTCCAGCTGGTGGTTTCTTGGTATCCTTCCGCGATCCGGACAACATTCCCTGCAACCTCGTGTGGGGCCTTGACGATTCGAAGGCTGAGAAGGGGGTCGCAAGCCAGTTCACGCCTGTCATCAACTACCCACTCGAGAAGCCCCGCAAGGGCGAGTTCCGCCGGTGGGTCTCCTTCCTGTTCTTGGGCTAGGCGCTGACAGTTCAGCTTCAAGCAGGAGCCATGCTCCGTTCACAAGCTCGGTCATTTCGGCTTGTGAGTCCCATGTCCAGTGGATGGGCGCTGACTTCCCCAGACTGATCACCGACTTCCAGCAGACCTACGACTTCTACACCAAGTACTTCAACCTCAAAGCGACAGACATCCTTACCGTCCCAGGGGAGTCTGGCGACGTCAACGTCGCGGCGTTCATGCACGTCGACCGCGAGGAGGAGTGGGTCGACCACCACACGTTCTTCTTTTCGCAGAACACGATCAACATCGGACCGCACCACTGCTCCTTCGAAGTACACAATCCCGATGTCCAAGCGATCGGCCACGACGTGAGCTCCATGGTTGGCTGGTGCCAGGGTGTTGCTGACATCCAGTGGCTCAAATCAAAGGGATACACGCCGTCGTGGGGTGTTGGGCGGCATGTTCTCGGCTCACAGGTCTTCGATTACTGGTACATGCCAGACAACTTTATGATTGAGCACTACTCGGACGGCGACCAGGTCAACTGCCACACTGAGACGGGGTATCTGCCGGCGTCGGATGAGGCGCTGGCCATCTGGGGTCCTGCAGTTCGTAAGTCCAGCAGACGCGGTGTACTCATAGGAGCTGACCCTTCAGCTGAGGGATTCATGTCTGCTATTCCGGATAAGTAGGAGAATGGTCTTGATGTCTGTAGCGCAGAGTAGCAGTGGTCGAGTGATGAATGTAATGATATTCGATCCATAACGTGCCCTCTGTCGATTTGTTGTAATATCCGGTCCTAATGCACGTCAGGGAGACTAATCAAAAGTTGTAATCGACATCCTAATGAACCGTTTCGATAGTTGCCGCGCACTCGTCTGTGTGAGCACACATTGCGGTGTTCAGGGATGTCCATTGATGGTGTCCTGCCTTTCTGTATCGACACGCCCTTCGCCAGGTGCATCCCTGTGACACCCCGATTGGTTGTGGGGCCTACTGGCGTCGACCGCGCAGCGAAGGCGGATAGACAAACATCCGCTGCGGCGGGTTGTTGGCGGAGATCGGCATTAAACTGTCCGAAGGGTTACCAGAAATGGCCGAGATTACCCAGAGCTTACCAACCGCGGTCCCACACTCCCTTAATTGAGCCCCACAGTCCCACAACCGTTCCACATCTGCGGCGTTCTACGAGCTCCACCACACCAACTAGTCGACGGGCATGACGTTACGCTTGACAAAGCCGTGCGACCGGCTACGTGCGACCAATCTCAATCGCCGCAATGCCGATTCTCCCAGGACTATAATATCACTGCCCCGACTACAAGCCCACCTCTCAACTTAGTCGCAACATCAACATGACCAACTCGAACGCCTGGAAACGCCTCGTCCGCTTCGAAAACGCCCAAGGCCAGGTGCGCCTCGGCCAGCCTGTCGATCCATCCGTTGACGTTGGGCTGGCCGTTGCGGCCGGCGAGAAGGTCGAGGTGAACCTCATCAAGGGAGATGTGTTCGATGGCACCGTGACGTCCGAGAAGGACACTATCAAGAAGGCATGTCTCCGTCCATGGCGCCGTCCCTAATGCCAGATTCTGTCGCCTCTTACTCGCGAGCAGTGCAGCATCATCCGCTGCCTCGGCCTCAACTTCAAAAGTAAGTCAGATATCGTCGTCTCGCAGGGTAGCAGGAAGCATTCGCTGACCACCAGAGCACGCCGAAGAGGCCAACATGCCCTTCCCGAAGGAGCCCGTCATGTTCATCAAACCGCGCACCTCGCTCGCTGGCCCCGGGCCGATCAAGGTAGCAAAGGCGGCGCAGGACGACCAGCTAGACTTCGAGACCGAGCTCGCGCTTGTGATTGGCAAGGACGCGCTTAACGTCTCAGAAAAGGACGCGATGGATTACGTGCTTGGGTAGGCTTGAGGATTTCCCCCAAACTATGTCGCTGACATCAGCTTCACGGCGTCCAACGACGTGTCTGTGCGGAAGCACCAGCTCGCCAACTCGCAGTGGTGCTTCGGCAAGGGCTTTGATGAGTCGTGTCCCATCGGCCCCGTGCTCGTGCGCACCGGGGAGCTCGACGCCGACAACCTCGACTTCAAGGGCGTGCTTTCTGGCGAGACTGTCCAGGAGTCCAATACCTCGTGAGTGCTCATCCACCCGTAAAAGCTGACGCGCAGGGACATGATCTTCAGCTGCAGGCGCGCAATCGCCCACTTGAGCCAGGGCACGACGCTGGAGCGAGGCAGCGTGATCCAGATGGGCACACCCAGCGGGATCGGATGGGCGCGCTCGCCGAAGCGTATCATCAAGGATGGCGAAGAGATGAAGATCTGGTTTGAGGGGGTGGGTACCCTTGTCAACACTTTCAAGTACGAGTAGGCGGACCGTAGAGAGGGGCATGTATGTGTCGGTCATGATTACGCCACACGGGGGGGCAGCGACTGTGGCGAGAGTGTGGTCACGCCGCCGCGCGGCTCGTCGGATAACCGTGCGGAAACGAGCCGGCCCGGGGTGCCGTTAGCCAACGGACGGTGAGGTGGGCTGGGACGGGTTGAACACGGACAGTTGTGTCGAGATCACTTGACTCGAGATGTCGCGTTGGCCGCAAAGAGAACGCCTCTGAGGCGCAGCACAATGCTTGATAGACGCGTCCCGTGCATAGTTTGGGAAGAGGCACGCACACGGAAGATGCTTGTGCGTCTATGCTTACTCTTACTCCTGCCGTCGCCGGCATGGCACGTCCATCCCACCCACCCGTGGGTTTAAACCTTGGCAAGTGGACGCGTCCATGTACATGGCTCGGGTCCTGTCCATGTCCACGACCAGCTTCTGGCGCATAGGCTAGGTGTGCCAAACTGTGTCTTAGAGGCATGCGAGCGAGGGCGAGTAGGTACAGTTCATGCCATAGAAGCTCGGGCAGAACAATCTGCCGCGGGTGAGTCGTACGTCACATGACGAATCGACATCCTGAAATCGGGACAGGGCTGAATGCTGTTTGAGCATCACTTCGACGCGTTTGGACGCGCATAAAGGTGCGTCGCGCCTTGTCACACCCTCGTGCAAATGTAACTCCCGTCAGCAATGCATGACAGTTTACGCTTGCTTGTCCGCGTCTGAAGTGTATGCAAGTGGTCGGGAACGGCCAATCCGGGCCGGACAGGGTTTGTGACTCATCCAACCCGCCTCCCACGTAATCTAATGTTCGACATGGTCCATCCGATGGACGCGTCACCCGCCGCCAACGAGCTAGAACGATTGGGAGGCACAAGAACATGTTCGCTCCGCTCGGATGCATTCATGTCGTGTGCTGTGCGTCCGGCGCCGTCGAGCAAAGCATCAGGTGATGCACAATGTGTAGCGGGTGCTGCGGCCCGGCTCGACACAAACAAACGAGCCAGGCCCGCCGCGCCGGGTCGGGTGACTGTTGAGGAGAACGCGGCGAAGCGAATGCGTTTGGCGCATACGCGAACGCGAAACCTTCGATCCATTGTGTGACCAGCCACCGTTAATCACCCATCCATCGTCCATTCATCACCCCACCGTTCCACCCTGGGATCCGGTCTAAGGGCAAAGATGCGCTGGGAATAGAACAAGGTTATGCCAAGGGCGCGCCACTTGCAGATGCACTACTTAAGAGAGGCTGGTCGGGTGATGGATGATCACCAGCCTCCCCTCCCCCTCTCCTCTCTTTCGCCACCATGCGCCCTACTACGTTCTTTATTTTGGCAGCGCTGGCGCTGTCTAATGTCTCTGCGAGGCCTGCTCCCCAAGACACCGCGGGCGGTGACGACGTGAGCGTGGTCAGCAATGGCAAGGGCAATGGAAATGGCAACGGCAACGGTAACGGGAATGGCAGGTGCAACGGCAACGGCAATGGGAAGGGCAACAAGTGTGGGCCTCAGCGCAAACTGCCCAACACTGTGGTCCTCGACGCACAGCGGATGGTCGACACTGCCGCCGACGTCATGGACTACCAGACCGAGTTCCGCAACCTCCTCACCCAAGCCAACGAGTGGATGGGCGTCGGACCATGGACAGTCATGTCAAAGACTATGGCTGTACCGAACGGAACAGCGTGAGTACCATCCTTGTATTGTGTTCATAGCTTACGTGTAGACACGACTACGCCTCGCAAGCTCCGTACTGGTGGGCCAACAACTGGGAGAACCCGAGCGAGGGTGAGAAGTGCCCATATATCCAGCGCGACGGCATCCGCAATCCCGAGGTGGACAACTACACCGACCGCCGCGACGGTGCCTCAATGATGACATCGACTTACCTTCTCTCGCTGGCGTGGTGGTACACCAACGACGTGCAGTATCGTGTTCAGGCCGCCGCGATTTTGCGCACCTGGTTCCTCAACAATGGCACAAAAATGAATCCTCATCTCGAGCACGCCCAGATCGTGCCATGCAGGAACAGCGGCCGAGCGATCGGCATCATCGACTTCTCGCAGCAGTACACGGACGTCATCGATGCCGTCGCCCTCCTCAACACCGAGTACGACATGTCGTGGAACCAGACGCACGCCGACGCTTTCACTGAGTGGAACCGGCAGTTCCTGACTTGGCTCACAGACAGCCCGTTCGGGCAGGAGGAGCTCCGGGCGAAGAATAACCACAACACGTTCGCTGCGATGCAGATTGCCGCTCTCGCGGCGTGGCTCGGCGACAAGGCCACCGCTGCCAAGTACATCGAGGAGCAGAAGCCACGCATCGACCAGTACATCGCTCCCAACGGCACCTTGCCGCAAGAGATCATCCGCCCAACGTCCTTCCACTACACAACCTTCACCCTCGTCGCATATCTCCGCATGGTCGCGATTGGGCGCCTTGATGGCGTCAACGTCGACCTCTGGGGCTATCAGGGACCTGACGGCCAGTCGATCCCCAAGGCCGTCGAGTTCATCCTTCCTTACGCCTCGGGGCAGGAGCCATGGCCTTACCCCGAGCTCCACTTCCAGCGCTTTGCGGCCTACGACATCGTACAGTTTGCCGCCGACATGGGCATGGAGGGCGCCAAGCAGATTCTTGGCCAGCTCGAGGAGCCGCGTCTAGGAGGCACTTGGGCTCTTGCTCCTGCTGTGCAGCAGCTCGACTCGATCCTCCTCCTCACACCTGCACCAACCTAACGATTCCATCCACGCTCACGTATGACAGGGAGGTATATACCCAGTTGACATAGTTATCCATAGCACCGTTCATCATGCATGTATGAAGACCATTCGTTCTTAAGGTGGATGGTCGTGCGAGCCCGTCGTGACCGAAAAGTAGAGCCAGGGGTCTTGAGTTTTGGCTGGCATGTTTCACATCGCAACTTGACCAGCCTCGTTATATCAGTCGGTAGATTAAATGACTCTTAATGCGGACTTTATCCGGTTGATCATTCGGTCGTGGGTTCGAGCCCCACACGAGGCTTCCTTTTTGCCTTGCCTCAGCTAACAAGCTACAGCTGACATGTGTGGGGGTTGGGGCTGGGAGAGACGCTGCACTCATCTTGGAAGGTGTCCCCAGCAGGTGTAGACGTTGCAAGTCTACTAATGCTTCAATGAGGGCGAAGTCTGACGATGGTGATGACAATCCTAATTGTCCGTGCTATACAATTCGCCGTTCTGCTATCTTATCGCCAACAGCTAGCTTTCTGATTAGGCCTGCAAGCATCCCCTTATCGGGCATTTCCGCGTTTCTATATTCGCTCTTGCAAATCGCATTGGAACTCATCTCGCGTCGTAATCACATCCTCCTCTCCAAATCGTAATAGACATCCGCACTGTACACCGCAAGAGCCGAGACGAGAGTTGAGGATGCGCACGAGGTGACGTGTGCGCACGGCACCGCGCGATACGGAGCGGGGCGGCGGCGATGGCGACGAGGACGTCGCATCCATCGACGTTGTTGTAGGCGTCGAAGGCGCACTTTGCACATGTCAGGCTCTATACACTCCTGAGAGATAAACGTCGAGCGACCCCTGCCCGAATAACCTAGTGGCCAGCAGGGGTGCACAGACGACGACAATTGAGATGATCTGCAAGCCCGTGCGTGGTGTTGAGCGTAGCGTCGGCAATCGGGAGTAAACATCCCCGCAACCCTTCGTCCTTCGCAGCGTCTGTACTCATCTGCACAACAAGTCCCCTCGCCATCGCAGATTAAGCGATGCACAACATGATCTATCCCTCCAAAATGCGTACGACTGTCAGCCTGACATCAACTATCGCCCGTCGGTTGGTCACGTGCCTCGTGCCTTCGCCATGTCTCTGTATTCCGCAGTCGATCCAACCCACAACACTCATCTACATCCCAAACTGGCTTTCGTAGCGATAAGAACGCAGAAAAACATGCAGAATCCAGCCCCATCTGCACATCCGACAGACCAGGCTGCATACTCTTGCCGTAAGCGCTTCCCTGGTGCCGTAATGTGGCCGAAGTATGTTTCAGAGCGTGCCAGGTGGCTTCATATCGCGTCTGATATGCCGCGCTCCTCGGCGCGCTCATGTCGCATCAGTAGAGCCTGGGCTGGTGGATGGGTTAATGTCCTCGACGCGTGTCAGGCTCATATCTCGAGCTCGAAGTTCGGACGCGACTGACTTGCTCGACGTCTCCACAGATTGTCGACTGGTCGACGCCTTGTGAAAGCGATATGAAGACGGCGATGAAGATGTGGAGAGGTCTTATCCTTCAACCTCAAGGCTTCTCGCTATCTATCGCCACTCACTAGGCCGCCCACTGCCCAAGATGCTCCTCCGCTCCGGTATCGACCACTCGGCGACGCCCAACGTCTTAGCGTCGCTCAAGTCGCCTGTGTCCCCAAACCACTACTCGCTCGCCTCCCCGCCCCCAGCCACGTCCTCGGGTACGGAGTGGGCGATCCCCGCGACTCCGCAAACACCATGCCCCGTGAGGGGCGCGCTCAAGCCCGAGCCCGAGTCACCACAATCGTCCCAAACTCCACCATCGCGGCCTTCACTATGTCTCGCAAAGGCCGAGCCCGAGGTCGCAGTCAAGCCCGAGCCACTAGACATCGACGTCGATATGAACTCGTCCGATCTCGCGGCGCGCACGGACAAGTTGCATGCCCTCGCCATGATGGGACGCGTGGGGCCGCTCGCCGACGTCGATCCCTCGGACGTCGTCGCTGTCACGCTCAAGTGCCGAAGGAAGGATCTCGAGAGGTGCGGGTACTTCAACTGGGACGTCGTCTCCACTCTCCACGACATGGAGGAGGTGGGCGTTAGGCAGTCGCTTGTCACTTTCGAGGACGGCGGGCCACCTGTTGTGGCGGTCAACTATACGACGTATCAGCTACCTGAGGGCGCGCGGCTTCAGTAGGCGCTCCCAGCCGCCAGTCGCCCGTCTACAGGGAGCAGCCCCATAGAGTACCACATCCGCATACACTCGGTCATACATAGCATCCCATTAGTTGAGATCCGCTCGCTTCCGTATGTACTTGTACCATGCCTCAGTCGCACCGGAGACAGTTCTCAGAGCACAACGCTTCCTGCATACGCTACCCTACTTTGCTAATTAAGCATACAATAAGCTATGCCTGCGCCAATTGTTCCTTTAGTGCTTGACTCCGCGCTCGTCCTCGTGCGCAGCATCGAGGTGGCCCCTGTCGATCATGTTGAGCTCGTCCTCCATCTTGTCGAGCTTGCGGTAGGTGAACCAGAAGCCGACACCGGCGCAGAACGCGAGGACAGCCATTGAGCCGTAGTTCCAGACAAGGAGAGGGTCAGAGGCGAGGGCGACGAAGGCCTGGCCGAGGGCGCTCGAGATGGCGCTCATGAAGAGGAAGACGGACATGACGAGCGAGCGCATATTCTTGGGCGCCTTGGTGAACGCGTACTCGAGACCGGTGATGGACGCGAAGACCTCGGACAGAGCGATGAGGACATACGAGCCAGTCTGGGCCCAGACGTTGATGGGCGCGACCATCGGCTTGCCGTCGGCGTCCGAGCAGGTCGCTGCCGAGTATCCGCAAGGAGACTTCTTGTAAATCTGGCTCTGGACGATGGCAGCCCAAGCCATGGCCGACGCGCCGGCGAAGAAGCCGCAAGTGATCTTCTTAATGGGAGTGAAGCGGATGCCAGCCTTGCGGAGAGCAGGGTAGACAAGGCGGTCGCAGATGGGAATCAAAATCAGGAGTGAGAAGGGGTTGAGGTTGGACAGGACGTCGTTGGGAAGGCCGTGGGTCTCCATAACCGCGGCCTGCGAGGTCAGGTTGTTGTTGATCTGGTTGTACGTGAGCCCTGGTTGTCAGCCTTTGTTTCCACAATGCGTCGGCGTCGTATAAAACTTACAGTAGATGGGGTACCACAGGAAGACGGAGCAGGCCTTGAATCCACGGCGGACTTCGTCGACCCACTGGTCGTCGAAGGTCATCCACTTCGGGCGCTCGCCGCCGTTACGGGTCACGTAGCTGGGCTTGGCGCTCTCGTAGAAGTCGGGCGCGGCAAAGTTGCGGCGAAGCTGGATAGGGTTGAGGGTCCACTTGCCCTTGGCGGCGAGGCGGAAGACGCGGAGCGAAGTGGAAAGGACCGAACCGCCGGGAGGCGACTTGACATACATGTTGTAGCCGAACCAGAGGACGGGAGGGGTGGTCAAGAAGACAATGGTCGGGAGGAGGTACGAGAGCCAGAAGCCAACGTACTTCTCGGCGTAGACCATGCCGATCTGGCCGACGAGGGCACCGATGTTGATGAACATGTAGAAGTACTGGAGGTGTTAGCGTGCATGCTCATGCGGGTCGGCACCACAGCGCCACGCCACTGCCACACTGCCACCCTGCATCTCCCTCGAGGAAGTGGAGGTGGAGGTATGGAGACCACCACGTGGGCCCACGTGTGTATGTAGGAGTGGCGGGGTGGAGGCCGCCACACTCACCATGTAGATCCTCGAAGCCGTCAGAGTCGGGTCAACGATGACTCGCTCGCCGTTCTTCTGAGTCCTGATAAACATCTTGTTCTTCTGGTACTGCTCTGCGACCAGGGGCGAGATGTTACTCTTGAAAACACCGGTGCCGGCTCCCATGATGAGAATGGCAATAATAAAGCAGGCCAAAGCGCCACTCTGGTTGTCGAGCACATTGGGGATGGCGGCAACAATGAGAATAATATGGCCAATCGTCGCGATAACGACAGCGACGCAGACAGTCTTGTAGCGGCCCCAGTACGTGTCGGCAATCCAGGCGCCAATAAGAGGCGTGAGGTACACCCAGAAGGTGTTAAAAGTCGTCAAACCCGTGCTCGCACGCTGGCCCATGCCCAGAGCACCCGACTGGCCGTCCGTTCCACCCGCTCCTGCGCGATTGAACGGCGGCCTTGGTTGCTGAATAAAGTTGGTAAAAGTTACCTCAAGGATCAGCTTCAAGCTTCAAGACGATGTCTCCTGACTTACCGTGCATCCTGTGAGTCGATGTAAAGTGAGAAGTGGCGGTTCGGAGGTGTGGCGGAAAATGAGCGGAAATGGCCCCGACAGCCAGAACGAAGTGGTTTCAGCATCAATCCACAATGTTTAGGGTGAATCGGGATGCTCTACAGCTCTAGAGCACTCCGAGGTCATCGTTGGACTCACCGTAGTAGCTGAATCGCTCAGCGAGCTCGACGTAGGCGATCAAGTAAGCGGCCCAAGGGATCTTGTCTGGGATGCGGTGGAGAGTGTGGCGCTCCTCGTCGGTGGGGAACTCGTCGCCGTAGTGCGGGTGGTTCTCATCCATCACACCTTCGGGCGACGAGACATGGGCGAGAGCATGGCCGTGCTTCTTCTCATCCGAGAAGCGGGCGGCGTGGTCGGACCGGTTGTCGGGGACACCGGCGATGGCGGGGACGACGTCTTCGGGATGGACGCTCATTATCTGATTACTTCTGTAGGCGTCAATATCTCTGTTGTGTACAGTGGCGGTTGGGGCTCACTGTTAATGGGCGGAAGAGAGGGTGGGGGAAATTGGTTGCACGACCTTCGCCGATACTTATGGGAGTTGGCTCGCGGGCTCGGCCGTGGGAGCGGGTCGCCTATCTGCGAGTCTCGCCTTGGCGCTATTTTGCCTCACGATCACTGGGCCGTTTGCCGTCGTTGAGCGATAGCCGTTCCACACGGCCATACAGGCACATGTTGGTGACCATGTGGTGGCCATGTCTTGGCAATACGGTCCGGGCCAGGAGCCTGTTTTGGGTGAGTGGTGGAGGGCTCCACAGCGTCAAATGGCCAGTAAGGTGGTAAGACGGTATCAGCTCAGTCAGTCTCAAGTTAGCGCGCTAGACTCTGGCGCAATCGCTCGAGACGGGATTCAAGGGGGGGTTTAGGTACAGAGAGCGTCTGGGGCTGCCCGCCTGCAGCTTACCCGTGTGATCCGGCCGGAATGGGATGGCAGTCCCCGCCACTCGCTTCGGATCGAGCTATCGATACATGCATGCGGCGATGGGGAGGAACACCGAGCGAAGGTTGCCCGGGGAGGCAAAGGTCCCCGACTCCTTTTCCTCGGGCAACAGTGGAGAAGCGAGCAACCGCTGATTGTGGTCAGATGACAAAAGGTCATGGCCCCGCGTGGTCCACTTTTAGGTGGAGTACTCTTGGAATCTCGATGCCAATATGCCAAGGTACCACATGTGGGTCAAGATTTGCTTCCGCTTGCTCACGCGCTCATAGCCTGGGCCAGCCCGGGGTCCCGGTCAAGTCATCGGTTCCTGAGCATCCAAATGCCAAGCGAAAGCCAAGATGCGATACCGCGCGGACGACTCCAAAGGGCCTCGACAACGTTAGGATCAATATCCAACCTAGCGCTTCGGATCATGGCCAGATCCCAAGCCTGGGGCCGCATGCGGCGCCAACGGTATGGATGTCCAAAGTTAGCGATTGGATCCATTGGAGCTTCCACACTGGGTCTCCGCTGGGGTCGCCGCTGGGCCTCCGCTTCTGGAGGCTCCACTTGCACGACTCCACATGCACGACTCCATGTGCTGGATAAGAAGTCATCATCCATTTCATCTTGTTCTTAGCGCCCATTCAGAACACCGGGTCCGAGCTTGAACAAAAGGCGGAATGGAAGTGGCCCCTGCGATAACCAAATCCGAATCCGGATGCGAGCGCTGAGGCCTCGCGTGCATGATCGCCAGAAGCGTCTGGGGCCCACAAACAAAGCCAAGAGGTCACTCCGATGCGGAAAGCGGAATGCCAACAGTTCATGCTTCACACGGTTCTCTTCCTAGTCTCCTTAGTCTAACTATCGTAGCACACGACACTACTCTTCCTAGATAACCCGAATCCTACATCGTTCACGCCACAATGACACTTAAGCGACGAACGTCGGCTTGTCGACCGGTGCGCCGGGGAAGTGCGAGTACTTTTGAGGCGGCCACTCGCCCTCGACCTTCCATGCCGACTCGAGAGTGTGCGTTCCGCTCCCGACCGACTTGACAGTCTCGCCAATCTTCACCTCGGCGGTGGTGTTGGCCGGCACCGTCACGGTCGCAGAGAGCTTGGAGCCGTCCTCGCTCAGCTTCCACTTGCAGCTCACCTCGCCGTAGGGCGTGATGAACGAGGTGGTCGCGTCCGTAATCGTACCTCCGGGACGAGGGTTGATGGAGATCTTCTTCCATCCGGGCTCAAGGGCGGAGATGCCGCCGATTACCTCGTGCAGGAAGGCGCCGACCGAGCCGAAGGCGTAGTGGTTGAAACTCGTCATCTCACCAGGGTTGATGTCGCCGTTGGGCAGCATCGAGTCCCAGCGCTCCCACATCGTCGTAGCGCCCATCCTGGATGTCAGCATTGCATCTTGGTAAGGCGAAGTATACTCACTTGACCTGGTAAAGCCACGACGGGCACTCGCCCTCTTGGAGCATGCGGTAGGCAATCTGGAGACGCCTGTGCTTGGCAAGGGTGAGGAGGATGAAGGGCGTCGAGGCGAACCCGGTGCCGACCTTGAACGCACCCTGGCGCACGAGGCGCTCGAGGGTCTGGGCCCAGAACTCGGCCTGCTCCTCCGTCTTCTGGAGCTGGAAGTGGAGCGCGATGACATACGAGCACTGCGAGTCGGACGTAATGCGTCCATTCGGCGAGACGTACTCCTTGTGGAAGGCATCAAGGAGACGCTCGGCCTCAGCCTCGTAGCGCTTCTGGTCATCCTTGTGGCCGAGGATGCCGGCGACCTTGGCTGCCAGGCGGACCGTGTGGACGAGGTAGACATCGGCGACGAGGGTCGGGTCGGTCATGCCGTTGGCGGGGTCCTCGGGCGCGGCGCGGGGGTCGAGCCAGTCGCCGAACTGGAACACGCGCTCCCACAGGCCGGACTCGGTGCGGGGAATACCCTGGTCGACCCAAGCCTTGATGCTCTCGTACTGGTTGAGAGGAAGGCCTTGTCGCCGGTGGTAGTGTAGAGGTCGACAGGGGTGATGGTCACGACATCGCTCCAGACGGCAACAGGGGCGGGAGGGTCGTCGCGCTTGGTCCAAGGCAAGGGGATGTTGGGGACGATGAAGGGAGGGCGGCCGAGACCGTAGTCGAGCTGCTCGCAGGCGACGTCGCCAAGCCACTCGCTCAGCAGCCGTTCACATTGTAGATCATCGACGCGGTTGGGGCGAATGCCATCAAGTCGGCAGTCCATCCCAGACGCTCGTCGCGCTGAGGGCAGTCGGTGGGGATGCTGACGAAGTTCTGTTGTCAGCAATGCGCAAGAGCACGGGGCCGGCTTTGACTCACACCACGCAATCCCCAAGTCACGTTCGAGTAGAGCTGGTTGACCTCCTTGTGCGAGCTCTGGAACGAGGCTGTACGCTCAAAGTCGGAGTGCACGACAACGGCGGTAAAGTCGTCCTTCTCGACCTCCTTGGGGAAGCCCTCGACCTCCGCGTAGCTAGATGTCAGCAGATGTACTCTAACTTCCACATTAGCTGGACTCACCGGAAGCCGTGGAAGGTGAACTTGGGCTCAAAGCCAGCCGTCTTGCCACCAAGCACGACGGTGTCGGTCGCCTTGGCGAACCGGAGGGGCGGGTGCCGAGCTCGCCATGCTCCATGACCTCGGCATGGCGGATAGTGACAGTGCCCTTGCCGTCGACCTGCTTGTTCCACCTGATCCATCCGACGAGGTTCTGCCCGAAGTCAATGACGGTCTTGCCGCGGGCGTCTTGATGATCTCCTTCACGGGGAGCAGGTCGGTGCGCCTGACAGGGGGAGCCTGGGGGCGACGAGCTTGGTCTTGGGGCGCTCGTGCACGTCGACAGGCGACCACTTGCCGACCTCGAGGGTGGTGTCGACCTCCTCGCCATCGTAGATCTCCGAGCGGAGGAGGGGGCCAGTCGCCCACTCCCAATCCTTGTCGGTCTGGACGAGGAGCTTGCCGTCGCCCTCGAGCTGCGCGATAAGACTGGGCTTCTCTCCCCAGATATTCCGCTCGCGCCTGGTGGAAGCCGAGGCGGCCGACCCACCATCCCTCGCCGACCCAGGCGGAGATGGTGTTCTCGCCCGACTGGAGGAGCTCAGTGACGTCGAGCACCTGGTACGCCAGGCGGTACGAGTACGCCTGCCATCCGGGGGCGAGGACGTGGTCGCTCACGGGCTTGCCGTTGATGCTCGCCTCGTACACGCCCTCGGCGGTGATGTAGAGGCGGGCGTCCTTTGGCACGGCGTCGAGCTTGAACTTGCGCTGGACGAGGAAGGGGCGCTTGGGCGCGTCGACCTCCTCGGCGGCTGGCTGGCGGGTGATCGACTGCGCGGTCCAGTCGGACGGCTCGAGGAGGGCCGCCTCGACATCCGCCTTGCCGGTCGCCTCGGATCCATCGGTGCCGCGCGCGACGACGGTCACCGTCGCCTTCTCGCGGCTAGAGAGAGGCTTATCTGGCCACGGGACGAAGACGGACTCGTCAGAGGACACCTTGAACTCCTTGCTGCTCTCGCTGCGCTTGATGGTGAGCACGTACTCGGCCTGGGTCCAGTTGGACGAGTCGCCGCCGAAGCGCCACGACACGCGCGGCGTCGCGGTGCCGACTGCCGCGCCGGGCTCATAGTGGTCGAACGTGACCTTGGAGATGGAGACTGGCATGATGGGCCAGGTGAGGGGAGGGGTCGGAGAGGGGGTTAGGGAGATGGGAAGGAGGCATCGTGCTGGCGAGCTGGAATGGTTATAGAGCTGTGGTCCAGCGTCGAGCCGGTCAAGCCGGTGTTACCCATCGCAACAATATCGTGCCGTCTCGGCCTTGGGTTCTGTCCCTCCTTGGGGTCAAGTTGCCGAGGTTTGGACCGGCCGCCTACTCACAACCACACTACATGGCACTGCCCATGCAGCTTCTCCGAGTTTAATCCGGGTTGCCCACGGAGCCCGCACCAAGCTTCTCTCTTGTCCCATGCACGCTACGGAGAAGCACGTCAGGCTCGGCGCAAGAATTGCTGCCCCGCTAACCAATCCCTGCGGAAGTGCGGGGTTGAGCGCGGCGAACTAGGTGGGCACCGGAAGAACACTACCCCGTGGGCACAAGGCACTGAGCTTGGCTTGCACGTGACTGACCATGATGCGTCAACGGGCCATGTATGCTGAGTGGTCCGGTGTCTTGCGGTATGCATCCAAGGGCATCTCGCGAGCTCGCTACCATCGTCTATGGCTCTTGCTCTGACTCAGACCTGGCACAAGTTTGGACCGCAGCTGATGTGATAGCTGACGAAATCCACGCAAGCGGCTGTGAGGCCTTGCCGGTCATGGCCGATGGCTCCTACGTTCGTAGGGTGCGGCGACGGCGATGCCGAGCTTGAAGTGTCATCCGCGTGGTGGATCCGCGCTCGATCTGTGCTCTAACCGCGCTTGTTCCACGCAGGAATGTAAGATCATATACAAGTTGACATGCACAAAGAAACACAAAGTGGTGTAGAGAACGGGAGTAACACTACTGCGATGCGAGGATGCGAGAATGATTTGGAGGCATGCGCCACGAGTGGCTTCGTGACGCTCTCAATGTCCACTTTTAGAGCTTGGCTGTCACAAGCTCGCCGTGGTTGTCGTACTCGTTGTAGCGCTCCCAGTCGATAGCGATGGGAGCATAGAGGAGCTCCTCGGGAATGCCGAACGCGTCGACGAGAGGAATGGCATCGGGAGCAAGCTCCGCAACGGCCTTCGACAGGCGGTCCTCCACGGTCGAAGCGAGGTCGACGGGCACCAGCTTGTGGGTGACGAGGTAGCCGAGCTCACGCTCGACCACAGCCAGACCGTGCACAGTGGCGATGCGAGTGAGAATCTTGCGGGTCGAGGGGTCGGAGGCGTTGTCAATCTGGGCAACGATCTCGTCCATGCAGAGACGCTCGCCGTAGGCAGTGGAAGCACGCTGAATCGCGACGCTCTCCTCGCCCATCCAGACCTCGAAGAGCTGGCGCTTCTGCTTGCCGAGCTTCTGGGCGAGGGAACCACCAAGTTCAGTCAGCGAGCGGTGGGAGAAGGCGCGGATGAGCTCGCCAAGAACGTGAGGGTCCGAGAGGTCGCCCGAAGCAGCAGCACCAGTGGGAAGCTTGACCTTGCCAGCTTCGACACCCGCGAGGAGCTCCTTGGCAACCTTCTGCATGAGGACAGAGTTGTCGCCCTCGGCAGTAATACCGGCATGGGCGAAGGTGATAGTGCTGGCGAGACGGGACGCAGCGAGGTAGCCCTGTCCACCGCAGCGCTCGCGGCAGATGGACCCAGTGCGCTCGGCGTGCCAAGTGACGAGAGGCTTGATGACGCAGACCTAAGCGTTAGCAACTATATCATCCACACGGGCGAGCGTACCTTTCGCACCACGTCCTCTGGGTCCGAGGCCGGATCCGCCCAGAACGCCTTGACAGCATTCATGCCCATGGAAAGGGCGTAGGTGCGAGCTAGAATGGGGATGAGAGCGCGCTGCTGAAGCTGGTAAGACAGGATGGGGGTGTCGCTGAGTCCCTTGGGCCCAACAGTAAGACGAGTGGCAGCGTAGCGAATCGCGATGGTGAGCGACGACTTGGCCGAGCTGAGAGTCATGGCAGCAATGCAGAGACGGCCGGAGAGAAGCTGATCGGCAACCTTGATGAAGCGACCACGACGGGAGCTGATCTTGGAGGAGAAGGTTCCATCGGCAGCCACTTCCGAGTGACGGTTGAGAAGGTTCTCACGCGGGATGCGCACGTTGTGGAAGGCCAGCAGAGCATTGTCGACACCATCCAATCCTTGCTTGCGGCCCATGTCGCGAATGACTACGTTGGGCAGGACGCGAAGTTTCTCGTCACGAACGGGAACGAGGAAGGCGTGGACACCTTCCTCGCGTCCGCCGATCTTGAGCTGTGCGAAGACGATGCAGTAGCGTGCGTGGATTGCGCCATTGCTGATCCAGTACTTCTGGCTCTTGGGAGTGGGGGAGTTGACGATGAACTCGGATGTCTTGGGGTCGTACGTGGCCGTCGTCTCCATCTCGATGGCGTTGTTGCCGTAACCAAGCTCGGTGAGACCAAAGCAACCGGTGGAGTCGAGGTGGTCGATCTCGGGAAGAAGGTGGCGGTGGCGATCAGTGCCGAGCTTGAGAAGCGTGCCGCCAAAGAGGTTGAAGTGGACAGTCATCTTGGTCGTGCCTCCGGGATCGACCATACCGAGGCACTCGTGTGCGGCGAAGACATTGAGAGGGTTGCGCTCGAAGTCGAGGACGGAGATGAAACCCTGGCGAGCGACAGCCTGGAGGCGAGCGAAGGCGCGGTCGCGCTCCTCGGACAGAGGAATGTCGAAGCGAGGGACGAACAGGTCGCGGTTGCTCGCCATGTACTTTTTGAAGTTTGCGCGGTTCTCGCGGTTGTCGGGGTCGAGGATCTTGTTGAGCGCCTCGGGGGAGAAGGCGGGAGGAGGGTCGTTGCCGTGGCGGCTTGTGAACGCCGAGGCGGAGCGGTTGAGGCGGCCTGAGGACATCGTGGAAGGGGTTGCGACTACGAGAAGAGAGGATAAGATAGGAGTAGCGCAGTAATAGTTGAAGATGGAACAAGAGATCGAACGAGGAATGATATCAAGATCCGGGTAGTCGGTGGCAGGTTCAAGACGCGGTGAGAGAAGCGCGTGTGTGAACTGAGCGTCGATCAGCATACAGAGTGGTGGACACGTGACGTCACTTGCCGCCGGTTGGGCGATCATCAACAACCGGACAAGTCTGAAATCTCACTTTGAAAGCCTCCTCCTTCGCTCGCTTGTTCGAATCTTTGTGGAAGCATACTTTTGAGCTTGTCCTCGCACCTCCTGCTGCGCCGCGGCCACTTTTACACCACTCTTGGCGTTACCCAGTGGTGGTTGTAACATCTTCCGGACCTATTAGCTATTGCGCAGCTGTCACTGGCCGCTTCCAAGACACGTTCCAGAATTCTAACCCCGCAGTCGCCAAGTGCCAAGAAAGTCTGGGACGGCGGGATGGACCTCTGGCCCAACCCCCGCTCCCCAACTCGCCCGTCGCGTCCTTACGTCGTCATCTCCTTATCAGCCTCCGGCTCACAAAACTTATAACTACAATGCGAGCGATATCTCTTCCCAAGCAATAACATCTCATCCACTTTTGATGCACTACAACAACCCGGCCTTCAACCCAGCCGCGAGCGATGGCGCCGATATTGAGCCCCTCAACAACGATGAGGTGACATCATTCGTCAACGATCTCAACCGCAACCAGGATGGGAGTATCAGCTACGCCGAGCTCGAGGCCAAGCTCGACGAGGTCGCGCGCGAGCTCAAGCCCAACATGCCCGATAGCAGCGAGGAGAGCGCGCAGCGGCACGCCTTCCTCCGCTCCCTGGTTGGCACGGACAAGGACGAGATCCCCGTCGACGAGTTCACAGCTCGAGTGAAAGAGTGGCGCATTCCGTCGCTCAAGCAGGACGATGACGACGACAAGGAGCAGGAAGAGTACCTGAAGCAACGGACTTTGATTCGTCGCCTTCAGAGCTACTGGGCGGTGCATGGGCCGACGATCATCTTCTCCTCTATGGTGGTCGGGATGATGCTCGCGTTCGGCATCTGGCAGCTGGTCAAGTACCTCCAGACGCCATACAGCGGTGCCCTGGGATGGGGAGTAGTCGTCGCCAAGACGTGCGCCGGCATGCTCTACCCGACCCTCTTCTTCCTCCTCCTCTCGATGGCGCGCTACCTCTCGACCATGCTTCGCCTGTCGTACAAGGTCTCGCGCTTCGTCAACTTCGATCTCTCCCAGGAGTTCCACATCTACCTGGCGATATGGGCGACTTTCCTGGGAACAGTCCACGGCATCGCCCACCTGGCAGGCGACTTTGTATGGATGGCCAACAAGTATCGCCCAGAAGCACTCGAAGCGCTCTTGGGTGCGGAGGGATGGACGTACCGTGGCCTCATCAAGTCGCGTCCCGGCATCACGGGAATCCTCGCCCTCTTCTTCTTCTATGTTATTGGCCTCACCTCGATGCCATGGGTGCGGCGGAAGAAGTACGAGATCTTCCAGCTCGCCCATTTGCTCATGTACGGCATCATCGGCTGTCTGATGGCCCACGGCACCAAGGCGATCCTCCAGTGGCCGATGCTTGGATACTTCCTGGCCTTCCCAACCCTGCTCGTGCTCATGGAACGCACGACGCGGGTCATTCGCGGATTCCTCGCTATCAACGCGACCATCCGAATCCTCGACTCGGAAACTGTCCAGATCAAGGCTGAGATCCCGAAGAGCCGCTTCTTCCCATACGAGGCCGGGCATTATCTCTTCCTCCAAGTACCTGCCATCAGCAGGTGGCAATGGCACCCATTCACGATCAGCACGTGTATCGACCGCGAGATCCAGCTTCACATCAAGACGGACGGAAACTGGACCAAGCAGCTGCGCGACCTCGCGACCGAAGACGGCAAGCCGACGCCGATCCACATCGGCGTCGACGGACCATACGGTGCCCCGGCCCAGCGCTTCTATGACTTCTCACACACCATCCTCGTCGGCTCCGGTATTGGCGTCACGCCATTCGCCGGCATCCTCGCGGACCTGCAGCACCAAGAGGACTCGATCCACGGCGGACCAGACGAGAGCACGACCGAGGTCGACGAGAAGGGTCGGCGGACACCCAAGCGCGAGTACTCCGGCAATCGCTCCGCCTCCGGTTCGCGCAGACAATCCTTCGCCAACATCCCACTAACCCGCACACTCTCCCGCCGCTCCTCGCGGCAGCGTAACGCGGCGCCGGCTGAGTTCCCTCCCGACTACCGGCGTGTCGACGTGCACTGGGTCGCGCGCAGCCGCACCCACCTGGCGTGGTTCACCGACCTGCTCAATTCGGTCCAGCGCTCGCAGGCATGGCATACCGAGCACGACGGACTTGCCAACCCGCACCTCGACATCCGCGTGCAGACGCACGTCACACTCAAGCGTAAGGACCTGAGCACGCACGTGTTCCGCTGGCTCCTCGAGATGCACCGCACCCCGGAGCACCCCAATAGCCCGCTGACAGGGCTGGTGAACCCGACACACTTTGGGCGGCCGAATTTCGTCAACATCCTCGATGCACACTACGAGGATATGAAGCGGTATCACGGCCAGTACGGGTACGATATCGACCAGGACGGCAAGTCGGACCGGTTCAAGGTCGGCGTCTTCTTCTGTGGCGCGCCTGTCGTCGGCGAGATTCTGGCTGACAGGTGTCGCGCCCTCACGGCCAGGGGGCGCGTGGAGCAGACTTTTATCGAGTACTATTTCATGATGGAGGTGTTTGGTTAGGAAGGTGGATGACGGTTTCTTTCATGTAGCCCACTGCAAATGCATTATAGTTGATCTCTAGACCTGCTCATGTGAGCCCCATGTACAGACGCCTAGACCTGCTCTTTGCGAGCCTCGGCCTCCTTCTCTACAGGCTTATCGGACGCAGCCGGCCCTGGTCCATCAGGCTCCGGGCGCTCCCGGTCCTCCTGCCCCGGGCTTCCCACCCTTGCCATGCCCGCCCACAATGCCCATCCCGCGGAGGATGAACACAGCCAGAATGAACGCGGAGAAGTTGAGCGCGGCACTGAGCCAGAAGCCGGACTGGATGCCCTTGTGTAGTGCATCGATGTACTCCCATCCCTTGTCCAGCGCCTTCTCGCGTTCCGCGGTCGCGAGGACCGAGGTGAGGGCGAGACCGAGGGCGCCGCCTAGTTGCATGAGGGTCTGGAAGAGTGCTGGTGTTAGCGATGCTGGAGCGGGTGCCATCTGGTTGTAGCAGCGCCTTTCCTTGCCGTTCGCTCGGACGCGACAAGACGCAATCATTCTCCCGCCAGTAGTACTCACCACCGGCCACACTCTGCTCCTGGGCCAGTGCAAGGCGCGAGACGAAAATGGCTCCCGTCGCCATCAAGCTGCTGGTCAGCCACATCCCCTCACCTGAAACTCACAAGTCGACACCGATGACCATGAGGTACATGGCATTAAACGGGAAGGTCCAATACAGCTGGTCGCGTTTTGACACGGCAAAGAACGTCGCGGACAGACTGCCGTCAGCGCTTGTCAGGATGCCGACCCACCCAGTGCACACGAAGCCGGTGCAGATGATGATCTGGCCCGGGATGATGTGGACGAGCTTGGCGAGCGAGAACGTCGCGATGAGGCCGGAGACGATGCAGGGGAGGAAGCGGAGGGCGGCAGTCATCGCGCTCACGCCCTGGACTTGCTGTTCTGTCAGCTTGCCCCAGTAGTAGACGAACCTGGTAGAAGAGGGTCGCGTTGAAGCCGATACTGACGAAGCCGGCCATGGCGATGAAGCCGACGAGGTACATGGCCGCCAGGCGGCCCTTGGCGCGCGTAAACAGCGCGAGCCGGATCAGGGGCGGGCGCGTGGTGTGGTGCTGGACATGGTACTCCCACGCAATGAAGCCGGCGAGGAGGACGACCGATATCGGGAACAGCGCGGCGATGTCTGCCGTCAGTACGCGACAACAGCGGCCGAAGGGTGGAACTCACAGGGCGTCTTCCACCCGCGCTCGGCGCTCGGGAAATAACTGATCGTGAACTGGAAGAGCACGAGACCGGCCGTGACGAGCAGCGCGCCGAGCCAGTCGATGCGCTTGTCGTGGTCCGGGTTTGGGCGGTCTTTCGGCACGAAGACGAAGGCGAGGGCGGACGCGAAGAAGCCGAGTCCCGCGAAGAACCAGAGGACCGCACGCCATCGCGGCTCGGTGTAGGCTGTGAACACACCACCGAGGACCATGCCGGTGCCCGCGCCGAGGGGCGCGCCGGCACTGAAGATGGCGAAGGCGGTGGCGCGGTTCTTACCATGGATGTTGGCAGCGATGAGGCCGAATGCGGACGGTGCGCTGGGATCAGCTCCTCTCCCACCTCCAAGTCGGGCTGCAGCCAGGCGGCCGCAGCTGCAGACCTACCCCATCGACGCGCCCATGCCTGCCAGTGCGCGCGTCACAATCACCCCGATCCTGTTATGCAGGAACGATCCGACAAGGTTCCACAGCGCATACCACGAGATGCCGATGATGAAGCACATCTTGCGCCCGAACACGTCCGCGAGCCGCCCGTTGAGCGGCACAAGACACCCTGACGCGAGGCCGTACGCCGACGAGATCCACTGCAGGTCGTTCTGCTTGATCCCCAGCTCCTCCTGCATGCTCGGGAGGGCGATGTTGAGGCCCTGCTGCCCGCCGGCGCCGAGGACGATCACGAGCATCGTGCATGCGACAAGCAGGACGCGGCGGGCGAGCGGGAGCTCGGGCGGTGGTGGGCCGTGTGGGCCGCCGGGACCAGACGGGGGGCCGGCTGGCGCACTGGGCTTGCTAGGCTCCTCTTTCGACGGCGATGGTGGAGTGACGGGGTCGGACTTGTCAACCCCGGAAAGGGAGGACACGGACGGCGGCGCCTTGGTCGACGAGCCGTCCCCGCTTGTCCGCACGGTGCCAGCTGCTGGCATGGTGGAATGCTTTTGGAATGTGTAAGAGGAGGCGTCAAGCGACAACCACTCAACGCCGCATTATCAGATAAAACCGTGCCGGCTCGCCTGGTCGCTCGAGCACGTCTCGACTCGGCTGGCTTGGAGTCACAGAAAAAGACGGGGGCTTGGCATCACGCCCTCTTGGCCAGGCCGCCCGCAACCACAACCGCAACCGCGCCATGCCGCAATGCACATGGCCGCGGAATGCACGACCGAGCCGAGGCCGTGCAGGTGCTCGGGATTCGCGAGGCGTGGATGGTTAGTTCGCACTTTCGGCCGGGCGGATAGGGTCAGCTGCGGGCTTGGCCTACAGTCTATCGCCTGGGTGTCGGCTTTGTGCGATAGTCCGGGGGCGGCGGAGTTAGGCGGCTACTGCGCTTGTTAACAGCGGTGTTTCGCGTAGGCCGCCGCAAGACATGGTCTTCACGTCGTGGACAGTAGTGCATTTCTGAGACAGAGAGAGCGAGAGGCTGAGACTTTTGGGAAGATGGGTAGAAGACCAGCTCGTCGATCATTTGCGCCACGCAGGACATTTCGGCCGGAGTGAGGAATGGCGACTGGGTGAAGACCGAGCTCACCAAG
Source organism: Cutaneotrichosporon dermatis (assembly GCA_020011015.1). Classification (NCBI taxonomy): domain Eukaryota; kingdom Fungi; phylum Basidiomycota; class Tremellomycetes; order Trichosporonales; family Trichosporonaceae; genus Cutaneotrichosporon; species Cutaneotrichosporon dermatis. The sequence goes on along the minus strand of JAIGNX010000002.1, from coordinate 149,664 downwards.
ACCATGCCTGGTCACGTGGTGCCACGTGCTATGACGCAAGACCACGCGAACTCACCTCCACCTGCGTCCATCCTTCCGTCGTCCATGTCGTCCCCGTTCATTCATGACCTCATCCTCTCAGTTCCCAGCCAAGCCCAAGATGCTACCGAGCTGCTGATTGCCACCTCTAGGCCTCGCAGTTGTGCGATCTCGCATCCATCCACTCCTCAACTCGTCTTATCGCAACCTAACTGATATCCACAATGCTCACCCGTGTCGCTCCCCGCCTCGCCCGCCCTGTCGCGTCCCGAGTGGTCAGTGGTTCTTCGAGGTCTGGGAAGAGGGCATGCTGACTTGCAGACCGCGGTGCGATACAACACGTCGATGCCCCCTCCTGGTACGCCTGGCGGTGCTCCGGGCGGTGCGCCGCGCCCTGATCTGCCCAAGCCGAAGACGGACAGCGGTCTGCCTAACTGTGAGTCAAGAGTGGACAGGAAGCGCTGGGACGTCCATGACGGCCTGGGGAAGGGCGTGGCCTGGCGAGCAGCTGGGACGGTGACGTTGCCGGCGTATGGCTTGCCGGGCTCGCCCCTCTCTCACACAGTTGACAACATATCGAAATACATAACATACTGACACACAGCGGTCATTGCTCTCGGCGTCCTCGGCGGCGCAGGTCTGCTCTGGTGGTACATGGGCACGCCGGCGGAAGTCCAGGCAGCGAAGCAGTATGCCCGGGACGAGGCTAAGATTGTCCAGCGCGAGCACGAGGCAAGCAAGGTGGGTTCCACTCCTGCGTGCCACACTGACAAGCAGGAGCAGGTTACAAGCATGGAGTAGGAAGTGTATGAAAGCAACAGTCTGAAGGCCGCGCTGGCGAGAACTGCGAGGCTATTGCGTCTCAGCCATGAAGGGAAACTGGCTGAGGGTGTCGCCGAACAGCGTGGCCCTGGAGTTAGCTCGGCAGGAGGCTTTCAGCTCACCAGTATTCCTCGTCCATGTTGAAGTCGGGCACTGTGATGGTGGCGAGGAACTCGTCCTGTCGTTAGTCGTCGCCCCCGGTCGTCAGACTTCCTGAGGACTCACCAGATCCGTCATCACTGCTTCTGACACTTGCTGCTGACCAGCATCAGGATGGTCCGCGGTTGGTGTCGCCGCGCGACTAGGCCCGCGCGAGCGCGTACTAAGAGAGCGGAGGACCCGCTGGATCAGGCGCGCTACGAACGCGGGTGCGCTCTCCTCTCCCAGGTCGGGGACAGACAGGCACGCCGTATTCAGTCTCTTCATGAGGTCGACAACGAGGCCCTGCTGAGACGGAGTCAGGCGGCGGAAGTGCTGCGTTATTAGCTTCTTGAACCAAGAGGAGGTGAGGAGCTCACGCTGTGGAAGAAGACGACGAGGCGGGCGAGGTGTACCGAGGTCGTATCCTGGCAGTAGCGCAGATTGCCTCGACGTGCAAGGAGCTCGACCCATTCGACGACGGAGCCGCCGATCGCCAGACCTTCGGCAAGATGGCGATGGGCATTGATACCATCGTCGATGAGCATCATGCGCGCAGTCAGGCCCTGGCTGAACTGGCCAAGCCTGAGGGCAGTTTCTTGGTGCTCTCCCATGCAAGCTTACGATCAGCTCTACTGCAGTAGCGATGCTATCTATCTTACCTAGGCGCCCAGTGTACCACTTCCGATTGTGGCGTTCGATGTCTGAGAGGAGCTGCGGCAGCATCACCGCACGGTAAGCTTTGGTTGTCGGGTTGACTTTGAGTTGATGGATCTGGGCACCGTACTCAAGGAACCTGACGTGTCAGATTGTACGGCGTCAGACTTACTCGACACTGCAAGCGAGACGATGGTCGCTTGTTGGTCCAAGGTCAGTGTGATTCCGAGACCATTTGTCCGCCTGGGAGATGTCAGCGCAGGCTCATCGACAACGACGCACGTCTCCTCGCTCATGCGGCTTGATCGTTGGCGGAAGTAAGAATAGGTTGCTAAAGCTTCATGTCAGCCACTGGTCTTGAAGTGCATACGTACGTGCTGTCAAAGCCTGGAAACGGGTCAGTAATTCGCGTCGGCATCGGCAACACTCACAACTCAGACCTGCCCATCAGCACATGCAAAGCCGGTAGACTCACAAAACCAAGTTCGCTCCTGATTCTGTCGTCAGCGGATTCGCTTCCATCCGGACGCACCAGCTGTGCCCTCCTCTTCAACTCCTCGGTTGGGTAAGTGTCCTTGGGAGGCGCATGTAGACCGAGCTGATATGCGAACCTTAGCGCCATGCCGATCTTAATCCATGCTGTGCGGTCGCGCGTGGCTTTGAAGTGTGACAGAACCATAAGACACTGGATCATGCCAATGTCGCAGTGTCCCTCCGCCACGGCACGGTTGATAAGCGTCTGAGCGTGGTCGAGGAGCGAGCGGACGACCTCAGGTCCATGGAAGAACTTGGCAGAAGCGGCGAGCACAGCGGTCAGCAGCGCATACGATGTCTCGTGCATGAATGCAAGCGTGTGGTCTGTGAGTTAGCGCCGTAGAGGGAAGGTAGCGTACAGCCAGGGTCCAGGAGAGCGAGAGGTGGATTTAGGTGCTGGTGGAATCTGGGGTCAGCTTAGCAAGCTGGCAGCGGCACAGTACGAACAGGTCGACCAGTGTTCGCGCCTCGGCGACGCTCACGATCCCCAGTGCCACTGGTGTCAGTTACGATTTTGGCCATTTGCACTCACGCGGATCCTCCATACTCCGCCTGCATGATGGGGAGAGATCGAACAGAGGTCCTCCTACACCTGGTCCCACCTCCGGTTCGAGGTACTCGGACACATCTACACGGTGTCGCGTAGGCATAGAGCCCGACGGGGCAGGCGTGCTCGCCAGCGGCGAAGGGTAAACAACATTACCCGGGGAGACCTCAGCAGCTCCAGTAGATGTCACCGACACTGTGGGCGCCGACTGGCTGCTCGATGCGAAAGGGAAGGAAGCTTCCATAGCCGCGTTGCCAGGGGGCTTATCTTCGAGGGTGGACAACTTGCTCCGCCGAGGCGAGGCGCTGCGCCCATGTCGTCGCTCTTCGCGCAGTTCCCCCAGAGAGGCAGCTGCACTGCGCTGTCTCCTGTCCATGTCAGCGATCTCTGGTTGGTGTGGTGAAGGTTAACGTGAGGTGACTCACTCAGCATTCGACTTGCGCCCACGTTTCTGGCGAGTAAACTCGCACTCCAATCCGAGCCGTTCTGCTATCAGCCATCCGCCAAGCCTGTGGGGACATACTGCATCGCGTACAAGGGACGACGAGGGTATCTGTCTGCTGACAACGCGCCTGCTGTGAGTGGTTGCCCGCGAGGAAGGTCATCGGACCTGACTGCAGGAAGCCTCGGAAATCCGGGCAGTCGCGGCTACTCACTTTGATAGCCCTACAGCCGATACATGCTTGCCGCAGCTTGGGTGCTGGAGATGCCGAGTCGCTGTCCATGGTGGAGAGGGATGCTAGTAGCTGGACGGAACGGAGCGGCGGGGTATTGGGTGAACGGTGTTATGATGAGTAACAGTCACCGCATGAAGTGGACGCGGTATGTGGGCAAGGGGACGGTGGCGGCGTTATTGATCTGAATCCGTTCCTTGGCAGTTCTCGGCCATCCCTAAACACCGGCCATCTGCGGACAAATGCTACTAACCCTTTCCGCACATGCTGTAATCTGCCAACTATTAAAGCATACGCATACTTCGCACTGCAAGCAATATCCCGGCGGCAAAGGCTATAGTGAACCAAGAGATGAAAGCCTGCGATACGGTGACTGAAGTAGGTATGTATGTGGACACGACCATCCATTCCGGCTGTCTGTTGCCCTTCAACATTCACCTCATCACATGTGTCAGAGGCCCTGCGTATTCTACCTCTCCCCACATGCTAAGGCGTCATCAACATCTCAACTTTCCAGCACCGAGCCAATCTCATTAGGACAACGGGTCAACAGCTGAACGTGGCGCTGACCTTGGCCGGAGCATTGCAGACGTAGACACTGCTCAGAATGACTCCTCCAACCGGGAAAATGTCGGATTAGCTTCGGATGCTCGGTACAACACTCACCCGACAGTCGCCGCATCCAACCCGCATAGTGAATCCGATGTGCGGTCAACTCTCAGACTGTCCTAGAGATAGACCTTGTTCCACTACGCACTCCATGTCTAGCCAAGCATCCCGCAGCCTTCCGCAAGGCTCCGCAAGCCGCCGGCCTACTATTCCTCCCCAACCACACGACGTGACCATCTTGCCCTCGCCCAGCACCTTCACATAAGGTGTGACCTTGTCGACTCGGCTCTTCTCAGCACCACCCACTCCATATCCGCTCACAATGTCTACGAACGCAAACGACTCCATCCCCTACCTCACTGAGGACGTCATCACTGGCGACTCGAGCCTGAAGGGCGCTCTGCCCAAGGACTTCCGGTACGCCGCCAGCACTGCCTCGTACCAGATTGAGGGAGGATGGCAAGCGGATGGCAAGGGCCTAGCATCTGGGACGCGTATCTCCACGACAACAAAATGGAGGACGGCGACGACGCAGTCAACTCGTACTACAACTGGAAGGAGGACATCAAGCTTCTCAAGAAGTACGGCGCCAACACGTACCGCTTCTCGGTGTCATGGCCGCGTATCCGCCCTCTTGGTACGTTAGCCCTGCTGGGTTCCCAAGCTCCACCATGTAGTAGACACTGACGCAGGCGGCAAGGATGACCCTGTGAACGAGAAGGGAATCGAGTACTACTCCAACCTCGTCGATGCGCTCCTGTCCGAGGGCATCACCCCCTTCCTCACCATCTTCCACTGGGACACGCCCCAAGAGCTTCGGGACCGATACGGCGAGTTTGAGAACCCGGAGCGCATCGTCGACGACTTTGTCGCGTTCGCTCGGGTCCTGTTCGAGCGCCTGGGTGACCGCGTCCAGAACTGGATCACTATCAACGAGGTGAGTCGTGCAACTGGACGCGCCAGCTGAGAGGGTTCGGAATAGGAGCTAACACCAGCCCCTCATCTACACCATCCTCCACTCTGTGGCAATGGACAAGGATACGTGGAACGACGAGATGACGATCAAGTACACCAAGTCTCTGCTCCTGGCTCATGCGCGTACGGTCGAGCTCTACCGCCGCGAGTTCAAGCCCAAGCAGGGTGGACAGATCGGTATTACTCTGGTGAGCGGCGCCGCCCCTCTTGACAGCCCTTTCGAGCTGCGCTGATGAGAAGAACATCGACTACGTCGTGCCCATCAACGACTCTGAGGCGGCGATTACAGCAGCGCAGGATGCCGTCGACCACGTGCTCGGCCAGTATGCCGACCCAATCTGTGCGTCTCCTTGCGGAGTGTCTTTGCTGATGCAGACTTCGGTCACTTCCCCGAGTCGCTGTACAAGCGCTACGACCGCTCCAAGCTCGACTTCACGAAAGAGGAGTGGGCCGTTATCAAGGGTTCCAACGACTTGTAAGCTCTCCTGCCATCTTATGGCTGACCCCAGCTTTGGCTTGAACCACTACTCCACAGCCTATGCCACGGGTGAGGTCCATGAGTACGAGAAAGCCTCACCTTTCGAGCGGGGAATGTGCCTCCAGGTCCTTGTTAAGGAGAAGGACGGTGTACTGATCGGCCGCCGCGGCGAGGGCGGCCACCCGTACGATGTCGCATGGGGCTTCCGCAAGCTCCTGCAGTACATTAACAAGCGTTACCTCAAGCCATCCGGGAACAAGCTCTACGTTACCGAGAACGGTTACGCCGTCGAGGGCGAGGCGTCGCTCTCGTTCGAGGAAGCCATCCAGGACAAAGCGCGCCAGAGCTACTATGCGGGTTATGTCCGCGAGGCGGCCCTGGCGGTCAAGGAGGACAACATTCCCCTCGCCGGATACATGGCGTGGTCGCTCATGGAGTAGGTTTTGGCGTCTTCTGGAGAAGAGTGATTGGCTGACAACAGCAATCTCGAATGGACCATGGGCTACAAGCCGCGGTTCGGCATTACCTATGTCGACCGCTCCAGCCCGGAGTTTACGCGCACGCCGAAGGAGTCGGCGCTCATGCTCGGGCGGGTGTTCGAGCACCTCATTGCAAAGGAGTAGACATAGTGAAGCGGATGCAGATCAGAGTGCGGAATGTATGATTTCGTAATGGCCATCACGTAATATCGTTTCCGGCGGAAAGTCTAGGAGCGGAAACGAAGGTCGCACCCAGGTCGCACACATCACCACCCACTGGCATAACCGTGCATGCATGCCGATCGAACAACGGCATATATCCCGCAGGAATCAAGGTAGAAGGAGCGAGAATGTCGCAGAGCTGAGTCCTCGCTGAGCGGCTAGTTGAGCGGGATAGTGCGGAACGCGGAACGTCGGTATGGTGATGTGGTTGACAGGGATGACTCATCTCCGAGATAAAGATACAAAACTCAATCGGTCACCAATATCAGCTCATCAACCTCCCACTCTCCTCACCTCGATCATCCTTAGCGAGCGATGCATAAAAGCAGCGCGCATTGCTCATCTTGATCCTCTTTATCATGCTTCGAACATCATCTCTCAAACCTATCGTCACTCGTTTTACCAAAACCCTCATATCCGCCATGAATCTCAAACCGACCACTACCCCAGGCGCCCCCGGTGGCGCCGCGGCCAACTGCACAACGGCCACCGACGTTAGCAGCCCTCAGACTGTGACCACCACCACTCCTGCCCCCGCCACCACGGCTACTACCCCCACTACAGCTACTGCTCCGCCTGCTTCGGCACTGAGTACGCAGCCCGCCCCCAAGAAGCTCTCCGCGGCCGAGGAATACGCCTGGAACGCGCCCTCCCGCGGCATGGCGCGCTTCCACAACTCGCATAAGCGCACCTTCAACAACTCGTACACCCACGCAGAAGACTACGCCGATGTCGGGTACTCTCTCAAGTCCTTCCTGCGCGAGAGCTACAACCTCGTCATCCATCTCGGCAACCACCACGGCATCGAGGAGGAGTACATCTTCCCCATGCTTGCCAAGAAGCACCCGGCCTTCAGGGAGGGAGCGGAGCACAAGGAGGACCACGCCGCCATCCACCATGGCTTGGAGAGGTACGCCGAGTACCTCGACGCCGCGATGCAAGACCCCGATATCTATACCCCAGAGGGGCTGAGGGCTATCCTCGACTCGTTCCGCGAGCCGCTCATGCGGCATTTGGACCAGGAGGTGGAGGATCTCAAGCCAGAGAGTCTGCGCAAGTATGGATTCACCCTGGCCGAGGTGCGCCGGCTCCCGTTCTAAGCGCCATCGTTGAGATACAATCCCCTAAGACGTTGAGGAGAGCCCAATACTAGACTGTACATTAGAGCAGACTGTATGCATATACGACTGATTACACTGGACCAGTTGCAAACCGATTCGGTTCATTTCAAAGCGTTTTGACCCCGTTATATGCCGGAAGGTCACGTGATTAGGCGGTGGTGCTCCAACCGTGCCTTGCGTCGCTCCATTCCTCGCACGTCCTGGTGGAGGTTGAGGACTGCCTTGTTTGTTAGAGCGCGGCAAGCGTTGGTGTCGTTGTTGTGTCGTCGTCTTTTGACATCCCCCATACTCGTTCAACTCGTCTTGGTGAGTATAATATGGGTATTTTCCGTGACATCTCCTCTCTCTGACTGACTCCCGCAGGGCACAGTCTCACGCCATTCACATCGTTGTCAATTCCGCCTCATCCCCAGTCCTTCTAGCCTGTGCGCTGGCCGCACCTTCCCTCCCTTCCTTTCAACTCCAAAGACCTCTGTGAGCACCTACCCCACCACACAGTTCCATGAATGATTGCTGACCCCGTAGCACGTCCCCCCAACGCGACCTCCTAGTTAGTCGCCATGACGGGCATGGAGGCTGCTTCCGATGAGCAGCGAACCTCCCTCTACAAGCAGTACAAGGAAGCCTCTTCGAGTCTCCTTTTCTGGATTGTCAACACCTACAATCGCCTCCTAGACGACTTGTCATCGTCCAAGAAGAACATTACCGAACCGCTTCCACCTCGAAAGACCTCTGGACAGGTCTCCCCCGCGGAAATCGTGTCGTTGTCGTGGTTCATAGGCCAGCACGGGGTCGTTCCGCCAGCCGTCTGCTCGCTTCTGCACAATATAATCCTCCTTCGCTCGGAGACAGCCGACAACTTCGACAAGGATCTCGAACAGAACCCCACAGACGATAGACTCCGCAAAGGCAACGCAACGCACAGGCACTTCATCGGCATTCACAAAGAAGTGTGTGGTAGCACGCCCCGCCTTGCGCTCAACTCTGTGGCAGTGGCCCTTTCCGCCGTGACCCGGTTCGACCACATTCATTCGGCGCTTATTAAAGCTGGCAAAAGCCATCAGGATACGCCCCCACCAACCGGCGACATCGTCAACAACATAGTCACTGCAGTGGAAACACTTAGGGACCAAGATGATACAACTCTGCGCAATATCGCTGGCGTGTTTGAGAAGGAGAGTTACACCTTCCTTGCCCACGCATACTGGAAGGATTTCATAAGTGAGCCCAACGTCCTCCATCGCGCCAAACGAACGAATCCCGCTCTGCCACCTGAGTTCGACGAGTCTTCTTGTGTTGTAATGTGACATGTCCGGTAACACCCACTCTAGTATCGAAGAGGATGCTATGCATAGATTGTGCCGTTCTGTGCTTCGATTCCAACGCTGTAGACCACATGTATCTTGCACATACCTGGTCCAGTGCCCCACAACTAATGAAGGAAGCTCGTCTGCGTCAATCCCAACTCGGTAAATAAGCCCAGGCTTATCAAGATCCATTTGCAGTATGTGCACCGCCGCATTCCAGATCTCGGAAGAAGATAGTCGGAATGCATGAGTCACGAGCCACTCTGAGGATCCTTCTGCCAGTGGCGAGAAGGTACGCTCATGGGCGACCCCAAGCTGGGCGCAGCCAAGTGCCTTCAAGCACATGCTAGCACATGAGCACAAGACATGCGCGCATCGCTATCTTATTTAGCCGCCCGTATCCCACGCACGGACTCAACGCGGGAACCGACATCGTTCACAAAGTGGGGGGACAAAGTGGAGTCGGTACCGAGCTCGAGTTAGTGGCAGTGTGGCGGTGAGGTGTCTGTGCAACATGATCGTCGGTGGAGCAAACTCTGCCCGGTTAAGGCGGTCGCTCTCCAGACTTTGCAAGGTATAAAATCAACTGTCCCTCGACACTCTCTCACCATCATCAACTTCTTCAAGTACCCACCCCTTTCACAATCATGAAGGTATGAGCTACTCCTCCCACCACCTCCTCACACCAGTTCATCACCGTTTTCACCGTCATCGCCCTCGTCGCTGGTGCCAACGCGGCCACTATGCCCGAGAACAAGCGCAGTATGGCCGAGTCCCTCCGCCTCCGCGCCGCTAAGCACGCCGGCGAGGCCGTCGCTGCCCGTGACGCCGACGCCAACGACATCGGCGACCTCGAGAGCGTAAGTGAACCTCACCGGTTATCGCTCACACAAAGCGCGCCTGCGTCCCCTCGGACTGCAGCTGCGAGTACATCGACGCCGGCCTCTTCTGCGGCGACGGCCTCCTCGGCTGCAAGCGCGGCAACGTCTACCAGTGCAGTGGCGGCAAGAAGTCGTGCCTGTACGGCAAGCGCGACTCGTGCCAGAAGTGCGACAAGCTCCAGTGCTAAGTAGCACTTCCCCTCCGCGTCTGTAGTACATAGCAGACCCATAAGGACAATTAGTAGTATGAATAAGGATGGCCATCCACCGCCTGTGCATGTCGCAATCGCTTCCTGAGCGCATACAGGTGAATACATAGGAGTACAGTCCCTCTACGTCGAGTTCACCTCAGAGCCTGCCCTCCCTGAGGAGCGTCTCCGTCTTGTACGCGCCCGACACCCGGCCCTCCTCCTGCGCCCCGCTGATCGACTTGCTCCGCGCCCTGTGAATGTCGTGGGCGATCTCGGGATGCTCGGCCTTGAGGCGCTTGAAATTTGCTTCCGCCGTCCATGTCCATGGAACGGGAGCAGCCTATGCTGTCAGCAATCATGCTCCCATGAACAAAGCTGGGTGTGCGATGCACGTATGTGGCACTTGACTGTCAGATACTCACAAACAGGAGGTCCATCTCCTCAAGCGTCCGCTGGTTCGACTCGGGGTACAGAGCCCAGACAATGGGGATTGAGAGGACGTTGGCGATACCGAAGAGGTAGTACGTCTTCTCGCCGATGTGCTCGAAGCAGACGGGCAAGAGAAGAGTCTGCGCGTTAGGACTATCGCACCACGGCCACGGCCACGCCAAACTCACAAGCCAGCCGTTACCAATACTCCAACCAACGACGCCCAGGGCGTTACCCTTCGCGCGCACCGCCAGGGGGAAAATCTCGGCCTGGTACAGCCACGGCACAGTAAGCCACGTAGCACCGAACGTGGACGTGAAGACGAAGACCATCGAGGCAGCCGCAATGCCGTACCGGCCAGCTGCGGCCGTGTCTCCCGCTGCGTCTGCGTCGAGACCCAGGCGGGTGAATCCACCGCACAAAAACATGGCGATACCCTGCATGACCGCACCCCAGTAGAGCGTCCAGCGGCGGCCAATGCGGTCAAGAGTAAACACACAGATGAGCGTTGCGAACATGTAGAAGATGTTATTTAGCCCAGAAATCCATTGGGACTTGTCCGCGCTGAAGCCGGCCAAGCGGAAAATCGTTGGGGCTACGAGTAAGCTCAAGAATATGCTTTCTTTTGAGCGTTTTCCGAGGGCACGTACCGTAGATGGTTACTCCAGCAATCCCCACCCATTCTTGCATGATCTGGAGCCAGATAGCAAGCTGTACGCGACGCTCGATGTGCAGATCTCCTGTTCCGCGGCCCGTTACCATGGAGAAGTAGCTTGTAGGGATGGCCTGGGTGGTCTCCTGGCGCGCCACCTCCTTGATTTCCTCAAATTCTGCTTCCGCAGCTAGCGCGTCCTCGCCAGTGGTGCCACGCAGACGGCCGAGGATGTAGCGGGCCTCGTCCTCGCGGCCGACCTTGGTGAGCCAGCGGGGTGACTCTGGGAAGAAGAACACCGCGGCGAGGAGACCGAGAAGGGGGATGATCTGGAAGGCGATGGGGAAGCGCCACCGGATGGGGCTGTAGCCGTGGTCGATGAACGAGAGGCCGTACTCGAGCCAGTAGGCGACAACGACACCGAAGATGTTGAGGGTGAACTCGATGGCGATGAATTGGCCGCGGGAGGTGTGGTTGGCACACTCCGTCGCCCACACTGGGACAATGGCGTTGAGGATGCCTGTTCCCCCTGCCTGTCAGCTACCTCCAATGCTGCGGATGACTGTGCACAGAGTGTGTAGCGTCCTTGGGAGGGTGAAAGGCGGAAATGTGGGTCGTGAAATGACAAGGTGATTGACCTCCACCGGGCATTTTTGTGGCCCCGCCACCACCTCCACCCGCACATAGAGGCTACAGTACGCAGGGGCGCAGGCACACCACCGATCCCACACTGCTCGATCTCAATCCAGGCCTATACTCGGCTCCGAGCTGCTGCAACGGTCCAGCTGAGGTGTACGAGGAGCTTGGCACGAGGAGCTGCCAAGCTCCCCACTGATTAAGTAATCCGCCTCTTCACCACCCAGGTCATTCTGACCAGCAGCTTGCTCCACTGGAGTACACATCTCGAGGTACACGGCTCGACGCCGACACCATGCCGAACAGAGCCTACTCACAGCCGTTGACCAGACGAGCACAGATCATCCAAGGGGCGTTCATAGCCGACGTTTGAAGCGAGGCACCAATGATAGCCACGACGGTTCCGCAGGCAATGGTACACTCCCCTCAAGCGAGAAGTCGATCACATGCCGCAGTCCAGTCACCTTCCCATTTTCTTCATCGATGTTATGTACCGGTACTTCCTAGATTTTGTAGTTATGACGCTGAGACTGCAGACAGAGATAGAGCGGCGCTGAAGCGAGTGTTTATGGTCGTTTTTATGAGGTTTAAAGCTAGTATGGAATCCAACCACCTTCAGCTTCAATGACAGCATCCAGGCGACGAGGCATGGACATAATAAGTCGATCAATCATCTCCTGGTCGAGCTCATCCCAAATTACCACAGCTGCCTCATACAGAGCATCAGGAGTCATAGGACGCGGCCGGAGGGAGGCCAGACAATGCTTGAGAATGTTCCACACATGTTCAATGGGATTCAAGCAAGGAGACGATGGAGGATGTGGCAGGAAGCGCATTCCCAGCGCCTCAGCAGCCTGGCGAGTCTTCCTGCAAGTGTGGATGGGAGCATTGTCCTCCACAACAAAGGGCAGGCCATAGCCACGCCACACAGTCTTCACACGCCGCCAGGAGTCCAGAAGAGGGCCCCTTGTGATCTGTTCTTGATAAATGGCGCCTGTAACACCCTTGCGGGTGCCAGTGGACTGGGAGGTGTCAAATCGAATGAGAGGAGACCTCCCACCAACCCAGATGGCTCCCCAGAAGGGGACACTGGAGTAACCACTTCGAAAGGCGACTTGAACGAAGCGAGGATCATGGCGGGTGCCAGGAGGGCGCGTAACATAGGTCCTAAATGTCTGGTCAATGTAGATATTGACCTCATCGGTAAAGATGACCTGTCTGTCAATGTGGCCATATTTTCTAGCTCACCTTGCGCCACTCAACGTTTTTATGGTTTCTAGCATACTTGAGACGCTGCTGGCGCTTCTTGGAATTAAGCATGGGTTTGACAACTGCAATACAGCGCCGGTAGCCAAGAATTGTGCGAGCCTGAGGTCAGCGAGCTATTTCCTGGAGTTTAGTCACTTTTCTCAGCGTGTTGTGAGAGATGACAGTGCCACTTTCAGCAAGAGCAGCACAGATGACGGTGTTTGAGGCCCAAGGCTTCGTGTCAAACAGTTCTTTGAGCTGGGAGAGTGTTGTCTGATTGAGTTTGACGCCGTGGCGACTCTTGTGGGTTGTGGAGAATGTTGTACGAAGAGTGTGAGGGACAGAGGCAAGAGTGACAGTGAGGGCAACACAGTAGGCGACAGTAGACTGGGAAACATTGAAACGTCGAGCTACAGCACGCTGAGAGAGATGACGAGCTGCCTGGGAGATGCGCAGCCGCTGATTGTGTGTAAGAATTGGTCGAGGCATTGGGAAGCAGCCTACTGAGGGCAAAGAGAGACCTTGGACTCCATTTTCTATAGTAATCAGTCGCGTTCACATGCTCTTGTGGCAGATATCCATTGTCAATCGGGCTACAACTCTAACAGAACAATTATCTGCAATTATCGGCACAGGGGAGTGCTTGCCCGAAGTGGCTTGCTCAGCATGACGCTCTGCCATGTGCAGATTGGCACTGCATGCTGTAGATATTGCATATGGAGTCGATCAGATGACCTAGAGCATTTGGCTGGTGGCGCCAAGGGCAGAAGAGGTGGCGGCGGCGCATGGAATGGCGCCACTGAAGGCTTACCCATTCAGCTTGCAACACCTCGGTTGAAAACTAGCTTGTGCATCTCTAAACGACTCTACATGCATTCTAACGTCAGAAAAGACCGTCGCGATCAGCACGGCGAATTAGGCGATCGACTTCTCGCTTGAGGGGAGTGTACGGATACGACCGAGCCTTTCACCGAGAAGACCGCCTGCGAGGGCTCCCACGAGAGTTCCTATGCCGTCAGAGGCGTTCTGCAGTGCCGTTGCCGAGCTTACCGAGATAGTAGACGGACACGATGCCACCCTGCAAGAGCGAGTCGGTCACGACCGGGGTAGGCTCGCCATCCCTGGGTATCAGCATACCGTCAAGCGCTGACAATCACTTCTCCTCAGTGTGGCCGAAGCCCATCCTGGCAATGTAGTCTGCCGCGTTGTTGACGCCTCCCATCATACCTAGAGGTCAGAGACGCCCAGAACACCCATCGTACCTTGGTCGTAACCGAAGAAGACTGGAGACGTCAGTTTGGGTCACCCTGGGGAGACTTACAGATCGAAAGACCGGCGACACAGTTGATAGCAATGAGAAGGCTGCGCTTCTGGTACTTGTGGACGACGTTGAAGCCCTTCATCGCGGCCGGACGCCGGTCGAGCGGCGGCAGCTCGTCTGATGTCTCATCCCACCGCTTGGTGTTGCCCTGCATGGTGTCTGGTGAGCTGAGGTGAGAAAATGGAGCGGAACAGGTCGTCACGCATGCATGTCAGTCTTTTATATTTCTAGAAGCGCGGATCAAGAGAGCCCGGAAACGCCTTTTCCAGGTTTACCAGCCTTGTGTCTCTGCTGTTATGCGCGCAAGACCGGTCTTGGCTCTCGGGGCGGGGTGCGAGCGGATCAAATAGGACGCTAACGAGTGGACCCCCGCATCGATGCGGGCCAGATGCAACGGTGCGTCGCCAGAGCTCCGACGGCCTCGCAACGGAGAGTCGGCGGCATGCAGGAGCCCAGTGGGGCCTAGCATATGCCTTTTGTTTGCAGTGAGTACTGGAGCACTCGGCCGAGGCACTTGGACCTGGAGCCTCGAAGTCGCCGATGTTGGTACCTCCGGACCGGCAGTGTGCCTGAATTTCGGCGCTAAGGGACCTCGACCCCCGTGTCCACAATCAACAGCCTGTTGCTTTCCCCACGTGAGTAGCCGGTGAAGAGCGTACAACGAGAGAGATGGACTCGAACTGGCCAGGGCTCGGCCGGTTGTGCGGGAAAACCGGGACTTCCGATGGACGTCGTGGCTGAGTGAGTGGAGGAGACAACAAAGGGGCGAGGAGGACTTGTGGCGCAAGAGGCACACCAAGGGGCGGAGCTTCCGGCTATCCTGGGTTTCTTAGGAGTTCTTGGGCTGAGCACGTGGTCTGATGACATCCGTGCCAAGACCTTCAAGAGCTCTTATCTTGAATGGAGCGGCACACGCTTCGTACTGCTTGCGGCATCCACGTACCACCGGAACGGCATTTAAGAAGTAAACGTACTTGACTCGAACAGTTGCCCCACAGGATGAAGATGAGCCCCACGACATCGCTTACACCTCGCTGTTCGGCGAGTGCGCGATTTCAATGCTCGCCGATCAGTGGGCAGTAACTGCGGATGGAGGCGTTCGCGGCATGTAGCAAGTACCTCAAGTTGCCGGTTGTCTGATCGCCCGGCGACTAACGCCTCACCCCACTTCTTACGGGTGTGATATGTGCGATGGCCGGAGTGTCGGTCGCTGACGCTGGTCCCGCTTACTTGCAGGTCTGATAAGCGCGATGGGGGGAATGCCGGTCGCTGATGGGGATCGCTTTGAAGTGATCGTTGATGGGGCTCGCTTTGCGGTCGATCTGGACTATGCACACGTCACCTGGCCATAGTGCTGATCATTCCCTCTCCGCTCAATGTCTTGCGCTGCGGTCCATCTGCTGACTCAGGAGTGATCACGAGGGTTTGAAAGGTTCCGGTGATCACCGCGTACTTCCGTCGTGTATGTGCACCATAACTCGTCATTACCAGCACTTCCCACCACCCCATCTGCTCCTCGATGTCGCTAGCTCATCCAAGAACTTCTGCCACACTTGAGCCCGGCAAGACAGGTTACAGCAAACAATTTGGGCGGCATGGGCGCCTTGGGTAGAGCAGCGAATCACTACCAGGGCAGTGGACGACCACTCCTTGGGACGAGGCCAACTTGGGCGGCATTGTGGGCAAAGCAGCCAGTCACTAACTGCAGAGTGGTCGACCGTCCTTGGGAAGACGCCGGGTGTGAACATTCCAGCCAAGGGCGCGAGACTGGATTGCTGTCGAGGCTTGGCTGCTAGACGGGGCGCGGTGTCGAGTCCCGTGACTTGACCGCGATCGAGGGGCACCTAAGCTATGTCCAAGCCGGGGAGTACCCTTGTGCTGCGAGGTGGGCCAGCTTCCTCGTCTACGGCGTCTGACTAGCACGACGCCGAGCAACATTCTGCGACATCGGATGTGTGCGACGTCGACCATCATACTTAGGCCCTCTGACCTTCGTCTCCAAGTTCTGCCCCCACCTCTTCTACTCCAGTCTCTCACCCCTCTCAGCTTGCGATGCTCGTCCGCCGGTTCGACAACCTACTGCCCTTCCCCAGCGAGGAGGAGGCCCTGCACTACATTGGGGTAAGCGGTATCCCTAGCAACGCCTGACAGCAGCACTACGGTATTGCCTGCGTGCTCGCCGGATTCCTTCTCGACACCTGCCTCTTGTGGGTCCCGCGGCTCGGCTAGAAGTACTGACAACAGCGGCGTCTTCACAGCCCAGTTCATCTCGTACTGCAATGCTCGCCCGAAAGACACGCTGTGGGTCAAGTGCATCATCACCGGTGTGACGGGTATGGCCTGCCTCCTGACGGGTACGTAACCTGGACGAACGAGCTGATCGCAGGCTACAACTGGTGGTTCGCGTCGCACACCTTCGTCTACCACTTTGGCCACCATCAGGTCTTCTTCAAGACGGCCCCTCTGTACGTCCCTCTACCTTGCTTCCCCTTGACGAGCTTACACCCGCAGATCATGGCTGCCATTCATCGACTGTACGCAGGCCGAGCTGGAACCCACTAACCGCAGCCGTGACGATGAGCTTCACCCAGACGTTCTTCGCCCACCGCGCATACCGGCTCTGCAACCGCCGCATCTGGATTCCAATTAGCGTGGCGCTCTGCATCCTCATGTCGTAAGTCCCTCGGTCGCGCTGCGCTAACCGAAGCCTCGCGTCGACCATCGCGTCCCGTGCCATCTTCACTCAGCTCAACTCCCAGCTGGACTCGGGTGAGATCCTTATCAGTGAGTAACCAACCTGTGCACTCGCTCACAACAGCCACAGTCACGTGGATGGCGGCGACCTTGGTGGGCGACACGATCATCACCGCGTCCATCCTGCACGGCCTGATCAAGTCCAAGACTGGGATCCGGCACACCAACCGGGTAAGCCCAACCCTTGCGAACCTTTGGCGAGGAAGCTCTAACCGCAGCTCATCACGCGCCTTGTCCGCGTGACCCTCGAATCGCAGCTACCCGCCACGGCCGTCGCGCTCTGCCTCCTGGTCGAAGTCAGTGAGTAACCTTGCACGCGGCCCGGAGCTAACGGCAAGTCGTCAAACCCAACAACATGCTCGGCACCACGATCATCGCCTTCCAGTCCAAGATCTACGTGGTCGGCTTCTTCTACTCGCTCAACTCGCGCACCATGCTGTCCAGGGTGGAGAACATCACCATCGGCACATCGGCGGTATGTCACTCCATCTCTCCACATCGGCGGTGCTAACATGGCAGGGCGGGTTCACGGGCACACAGGCGGCCACGATCCTCGTGGATCAGGAGACCCAGGTGCAGGTTCTGGTGAGTACCGCCTCGGGCCGCTACTCCAGATGAGAGGTGCTCATGCCAGCCCTATGACCCGCCGACCGTTGGACTCAACCGCCGCCCGACGGACAGCGAGAAGGACAGCGAGATTGAGCACGTCGAGGACACCAAGATCGCTGGCAGCTCGACAAATGCTGGGTCAAGCAGCTCCGACAGCCTTGCGGTCTAAGCGGCCTGCTACGCTTGACCGTCCCAGCTGTCACTTCCTTCTTCTTTTCCACATTCGTTTATAGCCGACTTAATGCGCTACAATCGCACCGCCTCCGCGCCTACGAAGGCTTCTCTTGATTTACTTTCCCTCCAGAACAGAAGCTGCTTCTTGCCGTATATATGATAATGCATTATTGTGCTGTTCAACGCTTCACATGCCTTGACGTGTGGTCGCGGCCGACTCTCATTTGATCTCAGGGCACAGCAGCCTTTAGCCGCGACCTTTCACATTCTCTCCTTGTCGAAGAGGCCCCAGTCGTCAATGACGCCTTCATGACCTACCGCTCACCGTTTAGCTGGCCACTCACAGCCAGACATACAGCGACCGGCTGGCGACCGGCTGGAGTCCTGCTGCCGGTGCCCACCAGCGCTTAGCATTTGAGCGCGTTACATACCTGCCCCTGCCGTCAAGGCCGATCTTGCACACAAGAGGCGTAGCCGCAACGGGCGTCCAAGCATACCTCAACGTCCCATTGAGCCGCAAGTTGCAAGGAGTGTCGAGGATCGGGGTGGGAGCTTCAGTGCAGTTTTACCGAGTCGTTCCAGCCACGGACCAGCGGAGCCTGTCAGCGAGGTTGTCGATCTGGAAAGGCTCGGGCGCTCAATGATACAAGTTGGGAAACAGCTGGGGAGAAGGTTGCGCCTCTAGGTCTGGAACTTGAGCAGTCAAGTCAACGTCGTTGGATGGGAGTGGCGAGTGACGACGATCTGCCACCCGCAGATCACCCAAGGCTCCGCGGCACAGCACCTCCACACAGAAACGCTCCACAGAGTCACGCAGCCTTTCGCTGTTCTGTTCTGCCTCATTCTTCCCAAACGCCAAGCCCAAGCCCCCTCGACAGGGGTGACCTTCTATCTCGTCTGGACTTACCACTCACAATTATACTCTAGTGTACTCATCGACCTGCGACACAGCTGCAGTGTAGCTTAGAACACCTCGCTGTCCGCCATGATTCGGCAGGAGGACCTCAAGCCCTTCCCCTCCGAAGAAACGGCCAAGAGCCATACGCGAGTGCGCAGACTCCTCGGTGTTGTCCTCTGACAACAGGTGTACGGCGTCGCGTGCTTCCTCGCCGGCTTCTTCCTGGACACCTTCTTCTTGTGAGCAGGACCCACCGCACAACCTAACCGCAGCGGCGTCTGCCTCATGCAGTTCGGCGTGTACTGCCGCAGCAAGATCCAGGATAAGCTGTGGATCAAGCTCACCGTCGCGGGCGTCGCCATCATGGCCTGCATCCACTCCGGTGCGCCCTATCCAGAGGCCGGTGCTGACCGAGGAAGGGTTCATGTGGTGGCTAGCGTCCAAGTTCTTCGTGTACAACTTCGGCCGCTTTCAGGTGTTCTACGAGCCGATGCCTTTGTATGTCCAGCACGAGACGGGTGGCGCTGACCCCAGCTCATGGCTTCCGCTTATCAACTGTACGCGCTCAGCTTGTCTCCGGGTCCTCTGCGTCTCCGCGAGTGTCTTCCTTGTCGGCGGCTAACCCTAGGCATCACGATGAGCATCATCCAGGGCTTCTTCGCCTACCGCGCCTTCCTCCTGTGCCATCGGCAGTTCCTCGTCCCCATTGCTGTCGGCCTCTGCATCCTTGGATCGTGAGTTCACCGCCGTTGGCACATGCACTCTTGTCGGGCCCAGGCATGCCTGACACCAAGCCTCGTGTCGACCATTATCTTCCGCGTCCTCTACGGCCAGCTTAACTCTGTGCGCGACTCCCGTCTGACCGTCTCCTGTACGTCCTCTCGGCCTGCTTGTCTTGGCTGTCTACGCTCACAGAGCAGACTTCATCTCGTGGCTGACCCTCACCATGGCGTGTGACATGGTCGTCACGGGGTCGATCATGTACGGCCTCATCCGCTCCAAAACGGGCATGCCGCAGACGAACAAAGCAAGTGCCGGTCTCCTTGTCCACTACATCCTCCTGGATGCTCACTGTCCCCCTCTCCGGGCTGACAACAGCTCATCTCGCGGCTAATCCGCATGACCCTCGAGTCGCAGCTCCCCGTAACCCTGCTCGCCATGTTCCTCCTCATCGACGGGCGTAGGCTGCTATGTACAGCGCCGGAGTGGCATGCGCTCACATCCAGTCGTCGACGACAAGAGCACCCTGATCCTGTCGGTCATGTTCTACCAGTCGAAAATCAACATCGTCGGGTTCTTCTTCACGCTCAATTCGCGCAAGAGCATGCCCGAGCAGGGCACGAATGTCACCGTGGGCTTTGACACTGAACGCGTGAGCATTTCTCGCCCCGCGGCCCATGAGGTGGAGCTAATCCCAGATGGCGTCCAGCGAGACTCAAGCGACAAGAAATCTCGAGCAGGAGACGGAAACGCACGCCGTGGTGAGCACTCGGAAGAAGGGAAGGCGGAGAAGATGGAAGCGCTCATCGCAGCATCACAACCTGTCAAATGACGGACTCAACCGGCCGACTCAAGTTGGTGATCTCGACAAGGAGCAGGTCGACGACAGCAAGTGCGCCATCAGCCTTACGGCCGTCGGCGGTCGGAGTAGCTCTGGCACCCTTGCAGCGTAACGCTCGCCTTCGTCTGCAGGCAGTGGGCCGGTCCAGACTCTCACGACCGTCCCCTCTTCTGCCCGGACTGATTCGCGGTCCCTGTCGATCTTGTCAAGGTGCGACAGGTGTAGACCTCTGCTTGTCGACCCTCCTTTTGGGAGCTCTGGAAGCTCAGCTCGTAACTTAGCTCAGACCGTTTTCGCCTACCTCTATTCATGATGCATATCTTGTTGCACTGCCCAAGATCCCGTCAATCTCGTGGTCTGGCCCAGTCGAGGATGCGTCGTCGCTCTCCCTCTCCCACACCTGAGGTCGGAGATCACCAAATGAGCTTTCTAGCGCTTGTGGGATAGCACCAGTCCTCTTGTCCCTCCCGGACTATCGTCCCATGGGGCACTGAGACGTTCTCGCTGATCAGGCAAGGTTCACTGAACCTGGAACGCTGGCCACAACACCAGCTCATACCGGCGATGCCCACCTCGTTGCACACACAGGTCACTGTTGCCTACCCCTGCGCCCGTCCCTGCCGACCATCCGCAACTGTTCCACAAGGACGCAGCATCTTTGCCCACTTTTTCGGTACGCGTTACCGAGGGGCTGTTGCAGATCGCGGCCCTGGTCGAACGGGGATGACCCGAGTTTGGGAATTGCTTGCCACAACCCTCGGGTAAGGCTCTCCTCCTCAGTC
Organism: Cutaneotrichosporon dermatis; assembly: GCA_020011015.1. Taxonomy (NCBI): domain Eukaryota; kingdom Fungi; phylum Basidiomycota; class Tremellomycetes; order Trichosporonales; family Trichosporonaceae; genus Cutaneotrichosporon; species Cutaneotrichosporon dermatis. Next base: position 128,947 of record JAIGNX010000002.1, on the reverse strand, counting down.
TCCAAGTGCAAGGAAATCCTTTCGAGATCTAGACAGTTTTCTGAATCGTTTTATGGCGTCCTGGAAGAGTCATGATGTCTGGAGCAAGCCTGGAAGACGCTTGGACGTTTCCACGGTTTTCGGGAGCAGCAGGATCGTGACATCTCTATGTTGTGGCACTGGCCACCTCGAGCGTCCGTTGACGTTGACACTCGCCAACTTCGCCAGTGCAATAGCTTATCACGCTGTAGGCCCACCTACACCGATTCTGTGTGCACAAAACCGTGTGTAGTACGACACCAGCACTACGCCTTTGCCGAGGGGCATCGTACATCTTCCATCCATGTCGGTCGTCCACATTCACAGAGCACAAGATCTGCAGTAGACGAGAGTGGCGAGACCCGATTCTCTTACAGGCAAGCGATCAGATCATCGTTGCGCCCATCTCTCCTTTTCCAACCCCTCGCTGCGCCCTCGGCTCCAAGCCGGTCACGGCGTTCCACTCCTTTGCCCCTCCGTTGCTCTACAATATTCGGCGGGCGCCGTTGGCAAAGACGACCTTCATCTACAATTCTACTCATCTCTGTCACTCATATACTCTACCCTTGTCCGTTTGCCACTGTCGACTTGTACTCTCAACCACACTCGGCACCATGATTGACAAGGCGGAGCTTCGACCATTCCCCTCAGAGGAGATGGCGAGGAAAAACACACGAGTTAGTCGCACGCCTTGTCCTTGCCCCCGACTCGAACTGACCGCAGGTAATGAGCATCGCCTGCTTCTTCTCCGGCTTCCTCCTGGACACCTTCCTCTTGTGAGCCGCCCCCCTCTGCTGCATTCAGATGCTCATGGCAGCGGCGTCTTCCTGGTCCAGCTCGTCACGTATTGCACCAGCAAGGTGCAGGACAAGCTGTGGATCCGGCTCACGGTCGTCTCCGTCGTCATCATGGCCTGTTTCCACTCGGGTACGTGTCTGACATACAACCGGGCAGAGCCTGGGGCAATGGGCGCATTGCTATAGTACGTCAGCTAACACCAGGATTTATGTGGTGGATGGCCTCCAACTTCTTCGTGTACAACTTTGGCCGGTACCAAGTGTTCTACGAGCCCATGCCTTTGTGAGTCTCCCGCACGGGCCTCCCCTCTCTGTCCCCAGAACAGTCGCTGACAGCAGTTCTTGGCTACCACTTCTCAACTGTAAGCTTAGCGCCCCCAGCCCCGCTGACACAAGGCGTCACGATGAGCACGATCCAGGCCTTCTTCGCCTACCGCGCCTTCCTGCTCTGCAACCGCCAATTCCTCGTCCCCCTCGCAGTCGGTGTCTGCATCCTCGGCTCGTGAGTCCCTGCACCTACTCTCGCCTAAAGCGCAGGCTCGTCTCGACGATCATCTTCCGCGTCCTCTACGGCCAGCTCATCTCCCTCCGCGACTCCCGCCTCATCGTCCCCTGTAAGTCTCCGTCTCGGACTCGACCTCACGCCAGACTTCATCTGGTGGCTCAGCATCACCATGGCGACCGACGCCATCATCACCGCGTCTATCATGTACGGCCTGATCCGGTCCAAGACGGGTCTCGCGCATACCAACAAGGTGCGTTGTGCCCTTCCTCCTTGATGTTGAGGAACTCACCGCAGCTCATCTACCGCCTTATCCGTATGACGCTCGAGGCGCAGGTCCCCGTTACGATTCTGGCCATGTTCCTGCTCATCGACGGGCGTGAGTTCACCTTTACCGCCCTGGGTCCAGATTCCACCTTCCTCCGAGAAGCGGCACTCACACACAGTCGTGGACGGCAAGAGCACGCTCTACCTCTCCGTCATGCTCTACCAGTCCAAGGTCAACGTCATCGGGTTCTTCTTCACGCTCAACTCGCGCGGCAACATCTCGAAGAAGGGCACCAACGTGACCATGAACGACACCGGCCCGGTGAGCATAGTGTCAGACGAAACGCTGACCGGCAGATGGCATTCAGCCGCACGCAAGCGGCGACCATCGTCGTCGACCAGGAGACGGAGATGCACGTCATGGTATGTCTTCACCCCACCAAGGCTGACACCCAGCACGTCAACCCGCCAGCCGTCGGGATCAACCGCCAGCCGCACTTTGGCAGCCAGGGCGACACCGAGGTCGACGAGGACACCAAGAGCACGGACAGCGGCACGCCCCCCAAGTACCCCGATCCGGTCCGGACCGTCAAGTACACCCATGCCGTCTAGCTCGCCTAGTGCTTAGCGTCTGACACCAACGTCCGGCGCGTGAGACAACGATAAGCATGCGTGACATTCGCGAGGGTCATATAGTAGCCATGTGGTACCGCTTGGAGCACGCCTCTGCGAGGTGTGCGTAACGTCATTCGTTGTACACCACCTTTCTTTACCTGTCCTTCCGATGTACATCTTGCTCTGTGCGCTCGCACCATGATCAGTGTTGTGTCTGGAGTGCCGAGAGAGTCTGGCCTGCGCGTTGGTATGGAGCTCTCATGCTCGGCACTCCACCGCGCTCGCTCCCACGCCCCTTTGGCCCACAAACATACGAGTCCATTCTTCCTTACTTCGCACGCTCATACAACTCAGCCGCGCACTCTTCCCACTTGCGCCCACCGCAACTACTCCGAACCATGCCCGGCAATGCCGGTATCGCGACGCCGACGGCTACCACGTGTACCGGAAGTGGACGTTCTGCCTGTCAGCTTGTCCCGCATCACGTCGTAGCTCGGACACACCTGCTTATCCGTCATGTCAAGCTCGCCAGCCAGCTTGCGCTCGTAGTCGGCCTCCTCCGCGGTCATCCCGCTCTCGGCAAAGGCGCGGTCGCGGCGCGCATTCTCCCGCCGGTAGTAGAGGCACCAGAAAGTCATAAGGACGACGTTAAGGAAAAGGACAGCTGCGCAAGCCGTCAGCCCGCGAGTGTACCTTGGTGCATCTGAGGGCAAGAAGATCAACGAGCCAATGATATTGCCAATGCAATAGGTGATTAAAGCTGACGCGTTGGCCCAGGACTTCTTCGTGCGTCCTGCATAGTTGATAGACGCCAGTGGCCAAAGGAGGAACATCGCGGTCGCAGAAAGGTAGACGAAAAGGAACACTGGTGTTAACTCTGACAAGATCGAAGCTTACCAGACCACTTGGTCCACTTTGGCGTATCGATGGGGGCGGTCCCGACATATATGTACACTGCAGCAACGAGCGCTTGGCAAAAGATGGCCCAGGGGAAGCGGGTCTTCCGGAAGAAGGCCACACTGAATGCCGGACCAACGACGAAAACGTACCCCACCGCCATTGCCGGAAGCTGGAACAGCACAGTCTGAAGGGGCGTGAACCCAAAGCTCTTGTTGATCAGACCGCCGAATGCCATAAATCCGCCATTAGGGACTGTCGAGAGAGTGTTGAAGCCGAGGTAGAACCAGTACTGTGGGTCGCGGAAGCACTCCTTGACTTGCTCCCATTTCCAAGGGTGCTGCTCGCCACCGCCAGTTGCATTGGACACAATGCGGGCATGGGCCATCTCGCGCTCCCTCTTGGTAAGCCACCACGCTTCCTTTGGAGACCCAATGATAATGAGGTCCAAGATACCGATGAAGATGGTAATACCACCGAGGAAGAAGTTGATAACACGCCATGCGGCGATTCCGCCTTTCTCCTGCACACTCTTCGCCAAGAAGTAGATGCACACAGACGAGACCATGCTGAACATCATGTCTGTCGTCAGGTATCGCTCCAGCACGTTCATGGCCACTCACTCATTGAGTAGTAGTAGTTTTGACGCAGAGTCTGCTCCTCTCGCAGATACCACGATGACACCAGGAGGATGAAGCCTGGAATGACGACTGACTCGAACACTGAGGGACAGTCAGCGGCGCACCGCAGTTTGGAGCTTTATCTTTACTCACCTCCCAGAAAGACACGCACGGCCACGAGCTGCGCATAATTGTTGCACGCGCCGAGGCACATCACCATAGCACCCCACAGGATGATGCAGGTGCTCAGAGCCTTGCCGATAGGGAACCTCTGGATGACCCACGACAGGGGAATCTGTGCGACACCGTAGCCGAGGTCTTCGGTCAGTTCTCGACCCCTTTCCCCTTTGTTCGTCCATAGATACGGCCTGCATCTCTGAGAGCGATCCACCGAGACTCACAGAATAGAACCGACAGGTTGTTATACTCGTTGCCTTGTAGATTGGTGTCTTCCCGCAAGCCCTACAATCAGTTAGGGTTGATGTTCGCAAGTGAGTCTCACGAAAAGGACACCTGTTGTCAGCCACAGCCATGTTGCAAGTCATTACCTGAAGCCAACGACTGCTTGTCTGCATACTGCAAGCCATACGCTGTCGTCAGCCATAATGTGGACCTCGCACCTCACTACACTTACTCAACATGAGCAGCGGCTTGCCCGTCAGCGTAGTACTCGCTACATTTCCTAAGCTTACCATCAACACCCTGGATGTCAGCCTCCACCCCTCAGATCGATGTGTAGCGATTACTCACCAATCAATCTTGCGCTTCAGCTTAGCGTACTCTTCCGGCGTGTACGACTTCTCATCCTGGATATACTTCTCCGCTTCCTGTATCTCAACGGTAACCCCGACCTTGGGCTTGTTTGCCGTCGGGTCCACGCTCTCGGCAATGCTGGCCTTGTCGTCGACGCGGTGCTTCATCTGGGAAGGGAGGGAGGTGGTGTGGGGCAAGTGGGGGAAGGCGGGGCCACGCGGGTTGGTGAGAGTCTGTCGACATCAACTTTATATCGATGCGAGATAAGCAGAGCACGGCAAAACCTCATTGCTTGTGACCTCGCACTGAATTGTAGCCGAGGTCAGATATCAGCAAGCCAACTTGCAGATGGGAAGTCCATTTTCCAACGGCTCGGTTCCTTCTCGGCGTATTGAGCGCTCGCGCGCTCGTCGTTCCTTGAACGGATGTGCCGATGCGTCTAGGTCATTGGGCTCGACCGACCGTGGGGGTTTACACGAAGCGTCGCCTCTGCAGCATCCATTTCAGTAAATGAGTCATGTCGGCTTTGACAAAGCTGATGTTAGTAACCACAAACTCTGATGAGAGGCGTACCGGTCTTAGTGTGCGACCATGGCGGAGATGACTGTGTTGCAGCAGCAGCCTCGACTGTAGCTGTGTACTGAGCGCTTGAAAGGTACATTGCGTTGAAATACGATGCCCACTCGATTGATATGCCAATCTCAAGATCTCGAAAGATCGGTTTGCCAAAAGTCGCTCAAAGGTGAGAACGGGTGAACCAAGTCGGCTACATCTCGTCTGATCGTCTGGTGGGCAAGATATCTTTGGGAGGAAGGATGCGGGAGCATTTATGATAGTGCCTCGCCTTGCTTCTCTTTCACTCTTAACTGGGCAGAGGCAAAGGTGACGCGGCGCATATTGCAGTTGGGCGTATATCCGAGAGTATTGGCGAGGCGAGGAAGGTGGTTGGGCCGATGCGCTCATGGGGCTTAGGGTGAGATTAGAGTCGAAATGAAGGGGTACCAGGCTGAGCCGACGGCGAAGACCTAACTGCGAGGCGGGAGTAGGGATTGGTGGAAGGTTGGGAAGGAAGATGATGAACAGAGTGAATGAACGAAGATGAAGATTGAAGATTCGGAATGGTAGGGCGATGAGTGGAATGATGAGCGGATTCAGATAAGGAGGGGCGTGGTAGTACTTCCTTCGTTGTCTCTTGTAACCCAGAGGCCCAGATCACCCGGCGCATACAGCCCGGGTGCATCAATCAGTGCAGCAAGTATGGTTCCAATCCGACATGTAGGTGCAGCTGCATATGCCTTTACTGCTCTAAGCTTGTGCCCCTGCTTACGCAAGACCAATCTCGATGGGGACGGCCAACATCTATTGTCCGAATGTCGACCATGCTGAACCGATCATCACGCACCATTAGACGCCTCCATCTCGGTCGACATCGCCCACCACTTGGTCACCTCCCCACTAATCTCTACCTCCATGTATCCGCGCGTCTTGAACCCAAACCGCTCATAGTACGACACATGCCCCGCGCTCATCGTCAACAGCGTCACCGGGATCCCCTCCTCGGCTCCGCGGCGGGCCATGTACTCGCAGAACGCCTTGCCGATACCTCTCCCCTGGGCGTATGGCTCGACACCGATGTGCGAGATGTAGTACGTGTCCGTGACGCCCTGTGGCCCGAACGCGTCCTCCTCGAGCTGCGCGACCGCCTTCTTGAGCTTGGCATACTCGACGTCGAGGTGGGGCGCCTGTGCCGCGAGCGCGGTCGCAGCCTGCGCGTGCGGCCCGTTAGCGTTGGGGCTGGGGTCAGCTCCCTCTCGACCGCCCGACATACCTGCCGCGATGGGGGAACCCGGGCGGTTTCACAACCATCACGCCGAGGATCTTCTTCTCGTCTCCGGTGCTCTCGTCCTCGACAACATACGCCTCGAGATCGAGCACGCCCGTCGTAACGGTACTCGTCAAACGCGCGACGTCGAGGCCGGGGACGGCATGGTTGATCAGCCGCGAGAGTTGCTCGGTCTTGAACGCGTTGGCGAGGACAGTCCCGGCGGCAGAGAGGACGTCCTGCGGCGTGTCGCGCGAGAGGAGGCGGAGTGGAGGGGGTGGAGTGGGCGCGTTCTGCGGCGCGAGCATGGGAGCAGAGACGGCTGTCATGGTGTCCTGGGCGGATGGGCTGGAGAAGGATGAGCGGAGGCTGCGATCTCGACGTTACGTGTCGAATTGTCGACATCGTCCACATGGGCGCCAAGTCCAGTATCGGTGATCGCCGGTGTTTACCGGCCCCGATGGCGGTCATCTAGCCGGAGCTTGATGGCCGAGCATCCACACGAGTTAGGTGGCCGATGGAAGCTGCGTCGGGTCCATAGACAAACGGCTCTGATGCATCTGGAGGTTCTGGCACGCTTGTCTCGCAGGAGGGCCTATCTCCAGCACACCTTGCCCCGAGGATGCGGACAGGATTAGACGCGGGAGGTCCCATAACGCGACTGCCCTGCACTAATACTAGGCCAGATCATGTCGACTTTTCCAATTGATCTGACGTCAGGCTGACGGCAGCGACCGCGATTCTGGTGTACCAGCACCTGGGTAATCCATACGCGACCACAACCAAATCGGTACCCACTTGCGTGCCGCGGCGATGCCGACCTCGAGGCTAGCGAACAAGTGAAGGATAAAGGTGGCCAGGAATATCCGACAGCCGGTCGGCTGCGGCGGTGCCCGCCCGGGCGAGCCCATTTCAGTACTGGAACGCATTCCTACGATAAGCCGCGGCCTTCTGGACGTGAATCGTAGCCCACATGAATCCCAACAGCCGACTGCCGACTCCTTTATAACGGCTCATACCATGCTTGTCCATCTCTCCCCATCACTCACCGCCGGCCCAGAACTCACCGACGAGCACAATGACCAAAGCGCAGACATGGGAGGACGTGGCCAAGGCCAAGGTCGATGCGCGCGAGGCCAAGATTCCCACCGAATGGCGCCTCAAGTCGCTGCCCAAGGGGACCAACGTCATGGATGTGCCGCGCACCTGCGGCATCCTGAGCGAGCGTGAGCTCGAGATCACCGAGACGGCGGCGGTGGACCTCGTAGCCAAGATGGTCGACAAGACGTATACGGCCGAGGAGGTCGCGACGGCGTTCGCGAAGCGCGCGGCCGTCGCGCACCAGCTCACCAACTGCCTCACGGAGATCTTCTTCGAGGAGGGCATCGCGGCGGCCAAAGCCCTCGACGCCGAGTTCGCCAAGACCGGCAAGCCGAAGGGCCCACTGCACGGCGTGCCCATCTCGCTCAAGGACCAGATCGGCGTCAAGGGGTACGACTCGACGATCGGGTTCATCTCCCACTGCAACCAGCCGGTGGAGGAGGACGCGGAGCAGGTCAAGATCCTGCGCGACGCCGGCGCCATCTTCTTCTGCAAGACCAACGTGCCCTCCGGCATGCTCATGGCCGACACGTACAACAACGTCTGGGGATACACTTGCAACCCCTACAACACGGAGTACAGTGCCGGCGGGTCGTCAGGTGGCGAGGCTGCGCTCCTCGCGCTCCGCGGTGCGCCGCTCGGCATCGGCTCCGACATTGGCGGCTCGATCCGCATGCCCGCGGCCATCACGGGCATCTACGGCATCAAGTCGGCGGCGGGGCGCTTCCCGGGGCTCGGGTCAAAGACTGGTCTGCCCGGCCAGGAGGCCGTCAAGGGCGTGCAAGGCCCCATGTCGCCCGACCTCTCGTCCATTCAGCTGTGGTCCAAGGTCATCGTCGATGCTGCGCCGTGGGAGCGCGACCCGACCGTCTACCCGGTGCCATGGAAGGACGATTTCAAGTTGCCCGAGAAGCTCTGCTTTGGTGAGTTTCCAAAGCTACTAGGCAAATGTGCTAAACTCCAGGCCTCCTGATGGATGACGGCGTTGTCCGCCCGACCCCCGCCGTCAAGCGGGCCCTCCTTGAGACCAAGGCTGCTCTCGAGGCTGCAGGCCACAAGGTCATCGAGTGGGCGCCATATGGCCACCCGGAGGGCCAGATGCTTCTCATCCGCCTCCTCCTCGGTGACGGCGGTGCCAAGATGCACCAGCACGTCCGCGGTGGCCCCATCCCCGAACCTTACCCGAAAGACCTCCAGATCTTCCGGGACCACTACGAGAAGAACAAGGACAAGCCCCCGACCGTGGGCGAGCTGTGGGACCTGCAGGTCGAGCGCAACGCCTACCTCCGCAAACTGCTCGACTCTTGGGCCGCCACTCGCGAACTCACGGGGACGGGGCGGCCGATCGACGGCCTGATCTCGCCGTGTATCGCCTTCCCGGCTGTGCCGCGGTACAAGTTCCGGCACCACGGCTACACCGCTCTGTGGAACTTGGCCGACCACTGCGGCGTGATGTTCCCCGTCACGCATGCAAGCAAGAAGGATGTCGTGACGGAGAAGATCGAGCCGCGGAACGCCGACGAGGCGGAGATCTACAAGAACTACAACCCCGAGGAGCTGGATGGCATGCCGGTCGGCTTGCAGATTGTTGTCCCGCGCCACCAGGAGGAGCGCGCGCTCAAGCTCGCCGGGGTGGCCGAGAGTGCTCTGAAGAAGGCGCGCAAGTAGGAACTCTAGTGCATCGCTCCTGGTAGCGGTAGAAAATAAGATGCATAGAGTGTGGACGACGAGCCAGGGGTTCATCAGCACTGCACGCCTTGCCCTCTTCCACGTCGTAGCAGGCAGCTTCTTCAGTGCACCTGTCACTACGCGTCGCCGCGCTTTGTCCTCATGGATTATACCCGGCACGAGAAGGAGGACAACATCATCAATCAACCATCCTCCTTAGCTCAGTTGGTAGAGCGCGTCACTAGTAATGACGAGGTCAGTCGTTCGAGTCGGCTAGGAGGAAGCGAGTAGAGCTTGTCTCCTTTTTTGCTGTCAGTAGAGGTCGGTGATGTCCGATGGGCCGTGTGGCGGAGATGCCATGCCAAGCCCGGTCGCGTGGTCGGCAACTCGGCCCGGTGGGCTTTGTTCCGTACTTGGTTGGCAACGACGGCGTCTAGCTTGTGCGTCTTGTCTTTGTCTTGGCTTGGCCTCGCTGGGCTTGTCGTCGTTCTCGACCCTATGTACGTGGTCGCACGATGGTAACGCCCCAGCAATAGTTGAGGCTCAACATGGCTACGTAGGATGGATATAGAGCCTTAGAAGCTGAAGAGAAGAGGAGATAAGCACAATCTCCGTCTTTACCGGCTGAGATTGGAAGACGAGAAATCCGCATCGGGGGTGGACAAGAGTCGTGCGCCGCAGAGCTTGTAATCCTTGACGGGAGGGGGCGTCGATGGATCTCTGGGCACAACGGGGAGCATGACACTGCACGCGATGACGGGCTCGGCTTGTCTTGGCACTCAGCCTACTCCTACCTTGGCCATGGTCTACACGACGAATAGCGTCCAATATCAATCAGATGACTGCAAACCTGTGCAGACTAGCATCCAAGCCATGCATTGAAGAATAAGCCGCCGGACACCCTCCATTCGAACGTCGGGGCGCCATGGGGGTTTTGTCGACGTGGGTCGGTGGGCGTTGTTGTGAAGCTCGAAGTCCTTGGTACCTGATCTACTCCAACTCGGGTTGGATGAGCTGACCCGTGTTGGCCCCCCCGTCGATACCCCCGAAACCGAAAGTGAGTGGGCAAATGCCCAAGTCGTACGCAGGCGCTGTAACTTAAGCCGAGCCGACAGGCGAGAGGGGAAAGGGGGAGAGGGAGGGGAGAGGGGAAAGAGGGAGTAAAGCGGTATGTAGTCGCATGCATACGCCTTGTGGCTTGGCCCCACGCATGGCTGCCCACTTGCCTCCTAAGATGACCCGGGGAGATGGGGGAGACTTGAGTTGTGCATTCCATCATCATCCTCTTTTGTTTGAGTGGGTTCCCGAGGACTTTGGGATCATATTTGTTGTATCCCCCACATTCTGACCTTTTGTCTTGGCAAACGCAACGATCCACTCCGCACGACCGACGACCCAAATCGATCTCTCTCATCACGGTCATTTTCTAGAATCTTGACTCCTGCACATCCTCATCCCATTTGCACTTCACATCTCCTGCCTCATTGCTCCCCACGTCTACATCTCAGCATCGCACAGTGCACATCGCCTCTCCACATCCCGGCTGCCCCATCGCGCGCTCCCGTCGCCTCCCCTTCACCCTTCCGCACCTCACCTCCCTACTGCCCACCCTCGCCTCCATCACACACCGCCCGCCATGTGCTTTGGACGACGCGAAAAGCAACCTCGGCAGATGCAGTCGGTCGCCAAGGCGCTGTACAAGCCTAGCACGCACCCTCCCATCCCGGTCCTCGAGGACTACGAGCCCTCCAACAAGAGTGCTTCCTTGCGGAACTCTACTCGTGCGACCAACCCTGCCAACCTCGCGCCGCCATCACGCGCGCGCGCCTCTCTCTCCGCGCACCGCAACTCGATCGCCTCTGTCGCAACAGGCGCGTCCGCCTCCTCCTCCTCTGTGCGCACCAGCATCGCCGAGGCCGAGCGGGAAGCGGAGCAAGCAGCACTACGGGAGCACGTCACCAAGCGGCTAGCCGAGGACCCGTCGTCGCCCTTCGTCTTCCCCGCACTCAAGCCGTTCATCGAGAGCGGCCAGCTGCTCGCCCTGCTGCAGCAGGACGCGCTCGTCGAGGCCGGCGATGAGCTGGGCGAGCACCGCTTCGACGTCGACATGGCGGCCGGCAAGCTCACGTTCACCGGCGATGACGGGCGCACTCTCGAATGCGGGGCGCACTTGCTCGCCTCCATCGCACCTGGACCCCGCTCGATCCTGTGGGGGTGGGCACACCCCCGCGGCGACGATGTGAGCCTTGCCCTGCGCAAGGCCGGAGAGGAGCACAGACTCCCAGAGCTGGTGGCGGAGGAACTTCCCTTCCCAGATACGTTCGACCCGAGCGAGGACGACATTGCGCACCTCGCGCACCAGGTCGGTGCGGCGGCTGTAGGGATTCTGGCACGCGGGCCGTACTACTCTGCGCCGAACGGCACGTCGCGCGTCCTCTTCATCCTCGACGCGCCTCTGCCCCCTCTCACTCTGGCGACGGCCGTTGCCAAGGCTCCGCGAATTCTCGGGTCAGGGTTAATCAACAACCCTCGCCGCGCGGTTGAGGGCCTCGCAACGATGATGGGGTGGACGACGACACCTGTCGCAGACGGCAAGGGCCTCACGCTCGGCGACGGCTCGTCCAGCGCCACGGTCATGTTCGATGAGAACGGGCGGTGGGCCGGCATGTCGGGGAATCTGAGCGGGACTGCCAGTGGGAACGCGCCAAGCGAAGGCACCGACCCGACGCAGAGTGCGACTGCGCCACCAAGTGCGCCAGCAGTATCTGCTCGGGCGTAAGGTATCTCATGGGTGAAGTAGAGTGGAGAGGGACTCGAGAAGATTGTAGAGTAGCAGCAGCAGCCAGACTTGGACGCGCAGTCCTAGGAGTGTTGGCACACCAAGACCCATTCGTAGAGCAGCAACCACACACGTATTGCATGAAATAGCAGCGAATGTATGTATCGATCTTTATCCATTGCATGTGCGATGCATTGCACTTGCAAAGTTTTGCATGCAGAGTTGCGAGAGAGGGTGTTCGAGAGACATGGCCCCAAAAGTGGACGCACGTTGGAACCCTCGTTCGAGAGACTGGCCGGTGACTAACCGAGGACTCTCTCTCTAACAGGATGAATGATATCAATGACAACACAATCCACCAAGTGATGCATGCGGCGTTGTAACACAAAGCCTTGGCTCCATCTCTCCACCTTCATCTCTCCTTCTTCCATTTACACTAAACGCAATGCCCATACTCATCCTCGACGGTGGAATGGTACGTGTTCTCTCTGCATCACGGCCGCTGACAACGCAGGGCACAACCCTGGAGGCGCTGGGACAAGACGTCTCGGGCCCGATGTGGGGGAGTGAGCTCATCGAGAAGGATCCCGCCGTCATTGCCGACGTGCATGCGCGATATGTATCGGCCGGGGCAGACCTGATCGAGACTGCGACGTGAGTTGGTCTGCTTCCCCTTTCGTCCTCCGCTCGCGATCCTGCTAGATTCGTGCGGCGCCCTCGTTCTCACCTCCTCCACCCACACCCATCCTCTTGCCGCCCGCCACCACTGACCGCAGATATCAGATGACCGTCCCCGCCCTCGTCGGCATGGGGCATACGGAATCGAGCGCCGCTGCTGTGCTTCGCAAAGCCGTCTCCCTCGCTTCCTCATGCACTGGCTCGTCATCCGCGCCCTCCGCCACCAACCCCTCCTCCGCTCCCTCCTCATTCTCCAATCCCCTCACGCGCCTGCTCGGCCCCTCCTCGTCCCGCACCCCCTCCTCCTCGCCATCTCGCAAGACGGCCTCACCGGCCAAGCCCCGCCCGCCCGCCAAGGTCGTGCTCGCCCTCGGGCCGTACGGCTCCACCCTCTCCCCTGGGCAAGAGTACTCTGGCCTCTATCCCCCACCATACGGCCCCGCCGGTTTCGACCCCGACCCATCGTCGAAGGTGTCAAATTACGCCGCGTCAGAAGACGCCTACGAGGCCGCGCTGATGGAGTTCCATCTGTCCCGGCTGCGCGTCTACGCCGAGGACCAGGCGGCGTGGGACGCCGTCGCGTGGGTCGCCTTCGAGACCGTCCCCGTCCTCAGGGAGATCCGGGCGATCCGCCGCGCGATGGGGATATTGCGCGCGGAGTTGAGAGAGAAGGGAGCCGAGAAGGCGGCCGAGAAGCCGTTTTGGATCGCGTCCGCATACCCGGGCGGGAAGATTGGGCAGAAGGACGCCAAGGGGAATCCGGCGGGGATAGGGGAGGTTGTCGCGGCGCTTGTCGGCAAGCTCTCTCCTCTCCCCTCGTCATCATCACCGGAAGGCGAAGCGAATGGGGACGGGTCCGCAGACGGCACTGCCGACGGGAATCCTACAGCTGCGGAGCGAGGGCAAGGGACGGCGCCGGACGGCGCCTCGGCCCCGCCCGTCCCCGACGGCATCGGCATCAACTGCACACATCTCAAAACGCTCCCAGTGCTCATCGGGACCATGTCGGGCGCCCTCGTCGGACACCACCTGCGCACGAAGCCGTGGCTCATGCTCTACCCCGACGGCGGGGCGGTGTATGACGTCGTGACCAAGACGTGGTCGGGGCACACGATCGGGCCGCTGGAGTGGGCGGAGCGGCTCGTCGCGCTCTCGCACGAGGCCGAGGGCACGGGCGTGTGGCGCGGCGTCGTACTGGGCGGATGCTGCAAGAGCTCTTTCGAGGAGATCGCCGCGCTGCGCAAGCTCGTCGACCGGCCGATGGAGCGCGAGTGGGAGAAGAGCGCCGACGCGGCGGCTGCGGGGCCGAAGGATTCGAAGAAGCATTAATGTGACGACGACAACCAGGGCGGAGGAGACTGCATACCACATCACGAACATATCCTTTTCTTCTCGATACGTCGAGCCCAACTTAGTGTACATATTCACAGCGCTACATGCCAGCTATGGTACAATGGAACGATCTAACTAGTGCCCAAGATGACGGTACTCTCGCCTAAGCCACACAGGCTACAGCTCGGCAAACTGCTCGACGTACTCGTCGATTCCGTCGTCGAGCAGGCGCAGCCGCCCGTCCTCGAGAGCGTAGACGTCGTCAGCCGTCTCGCGCACGAAGTGGCGGTCGTGCGTGACAAGCACCACCGTGCCCTCGTACTCGTTGAGCGCGGCGACAAGCCCCTGCACAGCGTACATGTCGAGGTGGTTGGTGATTTCGTCGAGGAGGAGCAGGTGCGGGCGGTCATACAGCATGAGGGCCATCGCCAGGCGCGCCCTCTGCCCACCACTGAGCGTGTTGACTGGACGCGTGGCGAGCGCACCGGAGATCTCGAAGCTGCCAAGCCAGCGCCGCAGGTCGCCCTCTTTGGGCGGCTCGGTGCCGAGGGCCGCGTCAAACTCCTTGTGCGCGCGTGCGTGGAGGAGAGTCAGGCCTGACTCGGAGACGGACGAGAGCTCGTCGACGAAGTGTTGCGTGTAGTGTCCGATCCTCAACCTAGGCGAAATCTCGGCGCGTCCGTGCGTCGGCTGAAGAGCTCCGTTGAGCAACTGGACAAGGGTACTCTTCCCGCACCCGTTCAGGCCGACGAGTGCGATGTGGTCGCCCGGCATGATCGACAGCGAGACGGACTTGATCACGCGCCGCTTCCGCCCAGGATACGTGAACGAGACGGAGTGTAGTGAAATAATAGGCCCCGTGCCCCGGATAGTCTGGGATTGGGGATCTTGAGGTCGACGTCCTTCTCCGCCTTGATGAGCTCGATCTCGGCCGCAACGTATCATGGAACCCGGCCCAGTACGAGACTTTGAACCGCTTGCCGTCCTCAGTCTTGTCGATGCCGGCCATGCGCTCGAGCTTCTTCTGCCGCGACGCCATCTGGCTCAGCACCTTGTCGTCCCCGACTTGTTGGCGTGTTTCTTGAACTTCTCGATAGACTGTGAGTCAGCGGCATCATGCTGTTATGGCTTACCTTCTGGACATGCTCGCGCCGGCGCTCGAGCGCCGAGTGCTGCCGCTCGCGCTTGCGCCGCAACTCGTCCTCGGCCTGCTCGTATGCGTCATAGTTGCCAGGGTGGTAGCTGAGCTTCTTCTCTTTGAGGCGGATAATCTCCTGGCTCACGCCATTGAGGAAGTCGCGATCGTGCGATACGCACACGATCGTAATATCCTCCAGCGTCGTGAGGTACTCCTGCAGCCATGCGATGGCAGCGAGGTCGAGGTGGTTCGTGCACTCGTCGAGCAACAAGATATCGGGCTCGACGAACATGGCCTTGGCGATGGCGACGCGCATCCGCCATCCACCTGAGAGCGCCGACACCGGCCCGTCCTGCATGTCCTCATCCACGCCGAGGCCGGAGAGGATGGAGCGGGCGCGTGCTTCTGCGCTGTGTGCGTCCATCTTATCCAGCTCGGCATAGAGTGCGGCGAGGACCTTTGCGCCGACCTCGGAAACTGGCGCTGCGGGGGAACCAAACACCTCGTCGCGGACGGTCGCGAGCATCGTCTGCTCGGCCTTGAGCGCCGCCCCGCGGGCGATCTTTCCCCGCTTGCCAGAGCGCAGCGTCGCCTTCTTCTGTGCGTCGTCGGTGCGCTCCCTCGCCAGCCTGGCGATGTACGCCTCCAGTGCTGAGGTGAGCGCGCCCTCGTCCTCGCCAGCGGCCTCGAGGGCGCGCACGTCGTCGACGCGTTTCTGCCGCTCCTCGTCGGCCAGCAGGACCGCTTCCACCACGCTCAGGTCGGTATCGACCACGTCGAGCTGGGCGACATACAGCGTGCGGATGTTCTCGGGAAACCCGACGAGGCTCTTGTCCCCGATGACGCCGAGGAGCGTCGACTTGCCCGTCCCGTTACGCCCGACCATGCCGTAGTGCGTGCCGGCCTTGAGCCAGAGGCGCGCGTCGACGAGGAGGTCGGCGTCGTCGATCGTCACGTTGACGTTGCGCAGGTCGACCTCTTTGCTCAGCGTCGTAATCGTGGCGGCGTGGAAGCGCGACTGCTGCGAGTAGGCGTTGATCACGGGCTTGGACGGCTCCTCGTCCTTCCCGCGCCTCTTCTTGCCCGGCGAACCTGGGCGCGAGGTGTCCGGCGTGCCGCCCGCAGGCGTCGTCTTGAGGTTGAGGAGGTCGTGGAGGCTCCCCGCGCCATTTGCCTGAGGTGGCGGCGCAGTGTTGATGGCGAGGCGCTCGAACATCACATCGAGCTCCTTCGGCGTCATCCCGAGGAACGGCTCGAGCGCCTTGCGGACATCCACCGGCGTCGTCTTGCCGGCAACGACGGTGCCGAGGTACGCGACGGTGTCGTCGTCGAGGCTCTCGCGCACGGCGGGCGGGGCGGCCGCGACGACCTGCTCGATCGTGATCATGTTGGGCAGAGGGGGTGGACACAGGTCAGGCGACCAAGCGTCCAGGCGTGGGGAGGCGTGTGGGAGGTGTCGGAGGGAGGTGGTGGTATAGTCGTGGCCGAAGTGAAGGCGTGGATCGTAGGTGAGACGTGAAAGATATGCAGTAGGATGCGAAGAGCGTCGGCAGAGTAGTATATATCAAGCCCCTCCCACCTCGACGAGACGGCAGCGAGAGGCCTTACTGAGCGAGATGTTGACGCGTGAAGACTCGAGATCGAGATGAAGTGAGAGTCAGTTTCGGATCCGAGTGACGTCGGATCTTATTCGGATCCGCCCGCTCCATCGCCCGCCCAAACCACGTTATCGGTGATGAGTCCGCGGTTCGATTCTCGAAGTCGGAGTGTTTAATGCAGAGTACGTTCAATTGAGCCACTTGGGTCTCTCTTACCCCCCAACTATCTCTCCCATGGCCATTCGCTCTAAGTTATCTGGAGTGTATATTTCGACAACCGTGTGCTGCAGTTCCAATCTGATCATCCAGGGGACCTGACCTTCCTGGAGACACTTTCGTCGGTCACCGAGTGAGTGTGCTAGGATGAAGCGACGCCCCCATCGTCTGAAGCTTGATAACTGCTACTGCGCCGGGAGGCTCCGCCCGTGCTATTCCTGTACCCTCGACCTACCTGACTCATGCTCGTCGGTATGTATGTATAGCATCTTGGCAACAGACCTCGGTCCGCGCATGTGGTGCGCTTAAGTTACTATGGACGGATGCTACGAAGGGCAATGTAATGCGAGGTGTGATAGAGTTCACGCCCTGCCAGCATGGTCTTAATGCCAACAGCCTGCAATGGCTGCCATGCTGGAGACATCTGCATAGAGGCCCACCTAGGTCATTCCATGTACGTGCATGGCGAGTGGCTAGAGTTGAGACCTCCGGTTCCAGCACAGCGGAAAGGCACGCCGCAATGTTTCGCGTCATCGAACGACCCCGTCCAGCCCATCCCTCCGTCCTCCATCCCTCTCCCTCCATCCTTCCGGCCAGATCCTAACCTATCCTCATACCAAGCTGATAACCAGCCCCGCCTAACTCTAAATCGTACGAGCCGCCTCTGTGAAGTGAGGTGAGGCATTAAACAACCGAAATACCTGAAACGTCAGATCGGCGTCTGCTTCTCCTTCGGGTTCGGATATCGATGATCGCGGGGTATTGCACCATTCCGCTCTCCCCTCCCCCCACTCACCTCACCACTCACTATGGCGGTCTGGAGATCTAGAGACCTCTAGCCAGCACATGCTCCTCAGAACTGTCCAGGCCCAGCATAGTATGCGCCTTGGCATGATCTTCCCAGCCCGATTCAGCTAGAATGCGAAGGCAGGTACGCACCGGTGTTTGCTGATAGTGGCCAAAGGGCAGGCGGTGGCTGCCAGGCAGGTGGATGGGTTTGACACTGTACGCAGAGCTTGCTTTGCGCATGCTGGTCTGTGGAATAGATACAACAAAAGCAGTTCGACGGAGCACGTTCTTCACTCATCTTGTTCAGAATATACCCACTCATCTGAAGCTGAGCAGAACAAACCGTGTAGTCCGGGCTCGCCTCATAAGCTCCCACCACCTCCCCTCCCCTACGTCGACCCCTCCGACACCCCCTCGGCACGCCTCGCCCCCGCATCCACCTCGATGCCATGACCGCCGCCGACCCCACCCTCCTCGGCCCGGCCCAGATAGCGGCCTCGAAACACCTCTTCTACCTCTCCCACCCGCGCGTGGCGTCATACGGGGCCGCTTGCCTGGACGCACTCACCCTCCTCCCCTTCGCCGACCTCGACGCCTCCCTCCCCCGACCGGCGGCTCTCCTCGGCTCGCAGCACCTCACGTCGTCCCTCGCTGTGTGCTACGACGCATACTGCACGCCACAACAGGCGGCAGCAGGGTGGGACGAGCTCGGCGCCTATGTCCGCACGTACTCCAGCCTCGCGCTCCCTCCCCTCGACACGTTTCGGCTGTCCAACACCACCCCCCTCCCCGAAATCGATATGATGGCCGGGAATGTGGGGAGGGTAGAGGGGAGCGTGCTCGTGAGCAGGAAGAGTTGGGAGGCGGGGTGCCGGACGGAGGCGGAGTGGGATCGCCAGATGGCTTTCGTGAGTTGTCTGGGCGAACGTTGCGGAAGGAGTTGGCTGGCGGGCTTGGCGCTCTAGCCATCCGGTGCGGTCCGGGATGACCTCCCTCAGACCTCCGTGCCCCGGCGAGTATGGCGACGCGCTCTTGGAAGATAACGGGAGACTGACTTCCCCACACACACACCGCTGACGGCAGCACCACGCGTACGGCTTCTCGATCTACCTCCTCCTCAGCGCCATGCTGCTGATCGGGCTCGCCAACCGCGCATGGACGGCGTACATCTCCGCGCGCCCACTGCCTCGCCTCGACCTCTCCGAGCCGCGCATCACCCCCTTCGGGCGCATGCACGCGTGGTACCGCCGCCGAGTCGGGACGCCAGCCGCGTTCGGGTACAGGCACCTGCAGGCGTGGGGCATCCTCTCGATCCCGACAAGGGTACAGGCCGTGTTTGTGCGTCCCCGCGAGAGTGTTGGGCTAACGGCAGATAGCCATCTTCGTCGCACTCAACGTCGTGTGGAGCTGTCTCGGATACCGCACGTTCGAGGACAACCTCTTGTGCGTCCAGTTGGGGAGGAAGGCTGACGGCAGTTATCTTGGGCAGAGGGATCGACAGTTTGCGCGATACGTCGCGGACCGCACGGGGATCATGAGCTTCTACAACCTCCCGCTGCTGTGGCTCCTAGCCGGGCGGAACGACTTTTTGATCTGGATCACGGGGTGGTCCTATCGTACGTCTCTCTTCTGCTTTCACTGTTCTTGCCTACGAGAGGCGAGTCTACATCCATGTGCGGTGCAGTTCCCTCTAGGAGACTCTCTCTTGCCCGCCCACTGTACCACAGCCCGCCTCGCCCGTCCACCTCTGACCCCTCTCCCCGCCTCTGGCCTCTCCGCGTGCGCCGCTGACACCAGAATCGTGCAATCTCTTCCACCGCTGGGTCGCGCGCACCGCCATGCTCCAGGCCATCGCCCACTCGGCCGCCTACACGTGGCTGCAGCGCGACCGCCTCGCACACCAGTTCGCGCAGCGGCCATGGGCGACGGGCGTGGCCGCGACCGTCGCGCTGGCGCTCATCATCCCGCTCTCGATCCGGCCGCTCCGGCACCGCTTCTACGAGCTCTTCCTCGCCGTGCACATCGCGCTGTCTGTCGGCGTGCTCGTGCTCCTGTTCTTTCACGTGAAAAACTTCGGGAACGCGTATTATGGGTATCTCTGGGCCTGTGTCGGCGTGTGGGTGAGTCGAGTCCTCATTAGATCAGGACAGGTAATGGTAAAACCTCACCGCTGGCAAGCGGCGGCTGCCCAAGCCGCAGCAGAAGCCGCGAAGTCGCCACTAACCGCAGGCGTTCGACCGCCTCGCGCGCCTCGCGCGCATCCTCCTCCTCTCCGCCACCCCGTTCTTCCGGGGGAGACGCAACACGCTCGCCATCACCTGCCCGCCCGTCTCCTCAGGCCTGATTCGCCTCGCCGTGCGCACCCCCGTGTCCCTCAAACCACGACCTGGCGCCTACTTCTTCCTGTACTTCTCGCGCTCGCCGCTCGAGAACCACCCCTTCACGCTCGCGTCGTGGCGCCCCACCACGGGCGGCGGGACGGAGCTGCATTTCCTGTGCAAGACGCGGGACGGAGGCACGTCCGTCCTCCGCCGGCGCGTGGAGGCCGCCCAGTCGTTCGCCTACTCCCACCCCCACTCCGCGGTGCCGCAGTACACAGGCCACGGGACGGTGCTGAAGATGAGCGTGCTCCTCGAGGGGCCGTATGGCGTGTCCCACCCCGTGGGCGCGTACGAACGTGTCCTCCTCGTCGCGGGCGGGAGCGGGATCACGGCCGTGCTGCCGTACATCTTCGAGCTGGCGCGAGATGGGCGCGGGCGCGGGAGGAGCGTGGTACTGGTCTGGATGGTGAAGGACATAGGGCAGGTGCAGGATGTGCTTCGTAACGAGCTGCGACCGGGGGCGATCGGGGATGCGAGGGTCGACGTGTGGGTGACGGGGACCAGCGAGCCGCCGTCCCTGCCTACGTCGACGCCGCCTGTGCCCGTGTCGTCTCCGCCTCTGTCCACGCCGCTGCCATCTCCGCCAGCTCCGCCTGCCCCGCCTATGCCGCCATCGGCTGGGCCTCCCCGTCCAACTGCGCCGCTCGTGCCTGTGTCCCAGCCTCCACGGCAGGCGACACCACGCACCCTGCCGCTCGAGCCGGACACACCCGTGGACTGGGGACGCGGCCCGGGACCAGGGCGGCTGGAGATGATGGCCGCCGAGGCATCTCTCTCCCTCTCCTTCTCCCCCTCCCCTGCTGGCCCAGGCGTCCGTGATCCGCAGGCATACTGGACGGACAGCGCCCCTGCGGGCCCCACTACACGCCACACACACTCGCGGGAGTCGTCCGCGTCGTCGATCGCGACCATAAAGCTCGCCGCCATGACGGCTAATCTGGCCCAGTCCTCCAGCTCTCCCAGCCCACCCGTGGACGAGAAATCTCTCCCCCGCGCAGCCATCAAGGAGCTCGCACGCCCCGACGTGCCCCCGCGCGTGCGCGTGCGCGCCGGCCGCCCACGAGTCGGCCCACTCCTCCAAGCGGAGATCGCACAGCTTGTCGGCCGCGAGCGCCTTGCCGTACTTGCATGCGGCCCGGAGCGCATGATGGACGACCTCAGGGCCGAGGTGGGGAGAAGCTATGGCGAGGGCGAGGGGCAGGTTGGGGCGGAGAGGCTGGAGTATTTCGAAGAGGTGTTTGCGTGGTAGCGCCTCGAGGTGTTTTCCTTGATAGCGCTTTGCGAGGTCAGTGGGAGGAGGGCAGGGAGACTGTATAGTGTGAGAGTGGAGGATGTGGGCGCCATAGAGCGAGACATAGAGAGAGACATGGAGAGAAACATGGAGAGAAACATGGAGAGAGTGTCGTTGCTTTACAACCACGAACATTGTGAGCTGCTCGACAAGTAGGGGAGACGGAAGAACGGCTCATCATTTAGCCTAAACACATCCTTCCCCGGGCCTATACCCTCCCCTCCTCCCCAACTTCCATCGACGCTTTAGCTCAGTGGGAGAGCGAGCGAGTGAAGCGTTTACCGCCCAATTCGTTCGGTCGTGTGTTCAATCCACACAAGCGTCAGCAACAAGCCTCCAGGCCGGTTCCTCGGGATCGGTCCTGGAACAACTTTATGCCGCCCACGCCGCTCTTACGAGAAGGGTGAGCTTGCTTTTTGCTGGCAAGGTTTATTAGGTCATGCTTACCATGCATTGTCCAAGTCGTGCTGCGCATTGCAGCTGGTGCGTCAGAGTATGCTCTGTGCGTGATGCTTTGTCGTTGGCTTCGGCGCTCGCCGATGACGCCATTCTGTCGACGATAACAAAGACGTGCCAGTGCGCGAGATGCCCACCCATGGCAGTAGACGCGACGACGGCTGTGTAGCTCAGTGTTGCACATTGCTACCTTCACATATCGCCGCTGTCTCCTC
Source organism: Cutaneotrichosporon dermatis (assembly GCA_020011015.1). Taxonomy (NCBI): domain Eukaryota; kingdom Fungi; phylum Basidiomycota; class Tremellomycetes; order Trichosporonales; family Trichosporonaceae; genus Cutaneotrichosporon; species Cutaneotrichosporon dermatis. The sequence goes on along the minus strand of JAIGNX010000002.1, from coordinate 107,014 downwards.
CTCGACCACACCACCCAAGCTACTAAGAGCTCTGCCCGGCCCTCAAAGGTCGCTCCTGCAGATCCGCACCACATTCCCGCCCACCTCTTCACTATGCCGCTCAGCACCCTCCCGATCCTCGACCTCTCCGACCTCTCTGAGCCCTCACGCGCCGCGTCCTTCCGCGCCGCCCTGCGCGCGGCGACGCACGACGTCGGCTTCTTCTACCTCACGAACACGGGCCTCCCCCCGTCGCTCGAGCAGCGCATGCTGTCAACAGCACGTGCCTTCTTCGCCCTCCCCGAACCCGCCAAGCTGGCCATTGAGAACACCCACAGCCCCCATTTCCGGGGATACACGCGGCTGGGCGGGGAGCGCACGCTTGGTGCCGTAGACTGGCGGGAACAGATCGACATCTGTCCCGAGGGCACGGCGCTGACGCCGGCGGAGAGGGAGGGGAAGCCGGCGTTCGTGCGGCTGCTCGGGCCGAATTTGTGGCCCGCGGAGATGCCCGAGTTGCGCGAGGTCGTGGAGGAGTGGACGGAGAAGATGGGGGATGTGGCTAGGCGGCTACTGGGAGCGTGGGCGGAGGCTCTAGGAGAGGAGGCAGACTTCTTCGACGAGTCGTTCGGGGAGCCGTTTACGCTGCTCAAGATCGTGCGCTATCCCTCCGTCGGTCCTGCTCTCAGTGAGCAAGAGGAACGAGGAGAGCCGAAGAGGGAGGGCACCGACCAGGGCGTCGGGGCGCACAAAGACGCCGGCGTCCTCACCCTCCTCTGGATCGAGCCCGGCACCGCCGGCCTGCAAGTGCAGCACGGCGACGGGTGGATCGACGCGCCCCCCGTCCCCGGCGCGCTCGTCGTCAATATCGGCGAGATGCTCGAGTACGCGACGCAGGGGTACCTCAAGGCGACGACGCACCGCGTCCTTGCGCCGCGCGGGCGGGACAGGATCTCGGTGCCGTTCTTCTTCAACCCCGCCCTCGACGCCCGCTTGCCGCTCGTTAGGATGCCGGAGGGCATGGGCGCGCCGGGCGTGTCGCAGGATCCCGCGAATCCGATCCATGCGCTCTACGGCGAGAACTGCCTGAAGAGCCGATTGAGGGCGCATCCGAATGTCGCGGCGGCGCATTATGAGGACTTGGTGGGGGCTTGAGCGGCGGGGAGGCAGGCAGGATGAAGGGCGTATTGCAGGAGCGACGTGGGAGGGTCAGTTGTTGTAGCTGCATTCTGGGCACTCTGGATACGTGTAATGGCTTCGAAACGTTCACGTTCAGCATCTCTCGTCACCCGGTTCGACTGCGCATCCCCGCCGCCAAAATAATATGCTGCATTGACCCGAATGAACTGCTACAAAGACCTCACTGGAGGCCAGCTACATGCGCGCGGCCACCACGCCCATCTTACAGGCGCGCCGCGGCGTCGCCCTTCCACCCGTGCTCGCGGGCAATCATCTCCGCCGCGTTCTCGCCAACAGCCAGGACCGTGAGCATGGGGTTGATCGTCACCATGTCCGGGAACACACCGCGTCGGCAATACGCAGTCCCTTGACGCCGCGCACGCGGAGCTGGGGGTCGACGACGCGTACTCGTCGATCTCGGGTTGCCCATCTTGGTCGTGCCGGCGGGTGGTAGACGGTGTGCGCGGCGCGGCGGGCGTACTCGCTGATCTCCTCGTCGGTCTGGATCAGGCGGCCGGGGCAATCTCCTTCTTGAGCCACTCCTTGAACGGGCTCTGCTGCGCCACCTTACGCGCAGCCTTGATGCCGCCACGAACGTCGCCGCGTCGTACCCCGGGGTCGGTGAAGTAGCGGAAGTCGAGCGCGGCTTGACATTTGGGTCCGCAGAGGTGAGGTAGAGACGGCCACGAGAGCGGGGGCGGGGGATGTTGGGCGTCATGCAGAACGCGTAGCGCTCGCGGATCTTGGGGAAGCCGAGGCGCTCGGTGTTGAGGGTCTGTGTGTGAGCGCGGATCATGGGAAAGGGACAGTGGGAATGGACTCACAAAGGGGATCTGGTAGCAGTGCATCATGACGTCGGTCGCAGTGTCTCCAGGACGAGTAGGCTCGCGGCGGATGAACACACCGGCGTCCGAGTCCATCGTCGTCTGGTCCTGGGGAACAGGCTTGTTGAGCTCCCACATGATGATGGTCTCGGGGTGGTCGAGGAGGTTCTCGCCCACACCGGGGATGTCGGCGACAACGTTGATACCGAGGTTGCTGAGCTGCTCCTTGGGGCCGAGACCCGAGAGAAGCATGAGACGGGGAGTGTCGACTGCGCCCGCGCAGAGGATGATCTCACCGCCCGACCGGGGCTTGAGGGTCGCCTTGGAGCCGTCCTTGAAGGTGACGTTGACGCCAGTAGCAGTGTCGTTCTCAACGTTGACGCGGCTGACCCACGCCTCAGTCACGACAGTGAGGTTGGGGCGCTGCTCCTCGCCGCGCAGCATGGGGTGGATGTACGCAACCGACGCGGACGAGCGGTAACCGTTCTCCGGGTTGTACGAGACAGAGAAGAATCCGACACCCTCCTGGAGCTCGCCCTCGCGACGGATCGTCTTGTTGAAGTCGTTGATGATGGGAATGTTGAGACCGGTCGAGCACGCCGAGACCCAGTCCTTGACGAGCTGGTTCTGGTGGGTGTCGTGGACGGGCTGGATAGTGTTACGGAGCTTGTCGATGAGGCGCATCATGGTGTCAAAGTCCCACCCCTTGGCGCCCTTCTTCTCCCACGCCTCCATGTCGCGGCGGAATGGCCGGAACGAGATGAGCGTGTTGTGCGAGCTGCATCCTCCGAGCACCTTGGCACGCGAGTGACGGATGTGGCTGTTGCCCATGGGCTGCTCGGTCGTGGGGTAGTCGTAGTCGAGGTCACCACCGAGCAGGGACAGCCACTCGCGAAGGTTCAGCACCTTGTCGTTGGTGAAGTCGCTGGGTCCGCCCTCGATGATGAGCACACGGTGGTGGGGGAGGAACTGGGTCAGGCGCGAGCCAATGACACATCCGGCTGTGCCACCGCCGACAATGATGTAGTCGTAGTAGTCGGTGAACGACGACTGGGGGAGGGTCTCCTGAGTCTTCATAGGCTCTGGCATGTTGGCGATCGAGTGGTGGTGTGAGTGAGGCTAAGAGGGTGTCCGCGTAGTCGAACTTTTTGTGACTGGCGATCGTTATCGCTAGTGAGCGTGAAACTGAGTTTTGAGAGGGGGAAACAGTTGCAAAGGCGTGGAATCGACTACTCTCGCCTTATAGAGGAGGGCTGCGCCGCGCCTACTAAGGCAGTGATCACGAGAACCGGGGGTGTGTGCAGCTGTGCAGGGCGCGAGAGGAAAAGGGCACGTAGTCGGTCCGACGAGGCTAGCATATTGCCCTCCGTCTTGTGCGGGCTCTGTGGTCGTGCGCCGCCGACGTCTTTTGATATGAGGGGGTTCAAGATTAGATCCGCCAACGTAGTCCGGGGTGCGCCGCGCGGTTAGCGGAGATATTGGGGGCAGGGTAGGTTGTCGAGGTATAATGTACCTTTTCCTCCTCCCCCCCCTACCCCCTTGTGTTTCCTGCCTTGGCCGCACGCCTCGTTTGCGGTGGCTTGGCAAAAGAGTGCTCTAAAACCCCTAAACGAAATGGAGAGTAAAGAAAGGAGGCGCAAATGCCGAGAGATTGTGAAGCAGGCAAGTAATTATCAGCGGGTCAGCGGCGTCGGCACAGCAGATTGTTCCTCAAACTACGTTCAGGGCTTTTGGGTAGGCGGTCACCAAAAGTGCAGAACAGCAGGTCAGATGACCCAGCTGATGAGATACCTCTTTTCCGATTCCATCAATCAAAATGGTCAGAATTTAGCAAATCCGGCGGCAAAGGTCCTTTGGCGGACTGTTGCACTCCGGTACTCCTGCACATCGGCACTCTCCGGCACTCCGGGACAGCTCTTGGGTGCTCTTGGGATGCGTCGCCAACGAATGCTCCGTCCTGCAGGCCTTGTAAAGACATCCATCCTGCAGGCACAAGTTTTGCAGGAAATTTTGATCCCTCTCCCATTCTGTATCTCTCCAGCTCGTTCGCTTGCTCTCCTCTGGTGCCTGTCAGCCTTGACTCTGGTCGCCCCCCAAGGCTGCCATCCGCCCTCACCTCTCGCACAGGTTCCTCTGCAACCTCGTTTCGAGCACGACCGTCTATTCGGGCTTTGTCTCGGTGTCGTCGAAGCAGAGTGATGCAGGACGTGCAGCAAGGAAAAATCCTCCCCTACACATTAGAAAATGACGTCACTTCACTTCAAAGGGAAAAGCCGCCTCCAACCGCCTCTTGATTGAGATTTTACATAATCTGACAGACCTTTGTCAGCCCCTAAGCCAGAACTCTCGATCTGATGTCGTCGAGCTGCATTCCAACATTATTCTCACTTTCTCGTCGTCACTCACTCACTCACTCACACCCATGACATTCGCAAAAGACATTCACACATTCTACGGCGGGAAGGCCCACCCCGAGAACTCGGTGCAGCCGGGCTCGTCACGGACGTTCGTCTCGGTCGACCCGAGCTCCGGCGTGCCCCTCGCGACCATCTACACGACGACGAAGGAGCAGCTCGACGCGGCTGTCGCGAGCGCGCGCGACGCCTTCCCCGGCTGGTCTGCGACGCCTCCCTTGACGCGCGCGCGTATCCTCCTCAAGGCCGTCGCGCTGCTCCGGGAGCGCAACGACGACCTCGCGCGCACCGAGACCCTCGACACCGGCAAGGCATGGTCTGAGACATCGGCAGTGGACGTTGTGACTGGCGCCGACGTGCTTGAGTACTACGCCCACTTCGTCGCGTCCGGCGGGCTGGACGGCAAGACGACCGTGCTGCGCCCCGGCGCCGAGGGCGCTGTGATCCACACTACCCACGACCCATTGGGTGTGTGTGCGGGTATCGGAGCGTGGAACTACCCGATCCAGATCGCGTTGTGGAAGAGCGCCGCCTGCCTCGCGGCCGGAAACACGATGGTGTACAAGCCCTCCGAGGTGACGCCTTTGCACGGCAACTCGCTGGCGGAGATCTTCATCGAAGCCGGCCTTCCAGCTGGAGTCTTCAACGTCGTCTACGGCGACGGACCGAACTGCGGCGCGCCCCTCGTCGCACACCCCGGTATCGCCAAGGTGTCGTTTACAGGCCAGGTGTCGACGGGAAGCAAGGTCGCGGCCAGCGCGGCGGGGGACATGAAGAGCGTGACGATGGAGCTCGGCGGCAAGTCGCCACTGGTGATCCTGCCCGATGCGGACGTCGACGAGGCCGCCGACATTGCGATGATGGCCAACTTCTTCTCCACCGGCCAGGTGTGCACGAACGGTACCCGCGTGTTCGTCCCCGACAACCTCCTTGCGGACGTCGAGAAGGCCATCGCACAACGGTGCAGGGAGGGAATCCGCTGGGGAGCACCGATGGACGACAAGACCAACTTCGGCCCAATGGTCAGCGCGGCGCAGCGCGACAAGGTCAAGATGTACATCCAGCACGGGCGGGACGTTGACCGCGCCAAGGTGTTGTACGACGGTGCGGCTGAGGGCGGCGCACACACGTCCCCGCCCACCAAGGACGGGTTCTGGGTCGCGCCGGTCGTGTTCACCAACTGCACGGACGACATGCGCATCGTGCGCGAGGAGATCTTCGGCCCAGTCATGGCCATCCTCCCGTACTCGACGCAGGGCGGTCAGGACGAGTGGCTGCCCAAGCTGATCGCCCGCGCCAACGACACCGACATGGGTCTTGCTGCTGGTGTTTGCGCAACGGACATCGGATTGGCGCAGTACGTCATCTCCCAGCTCGAGGCCGGCATCACCTGGATCAACACGTGGGGCGAGAGCCCCGCCGAGATGCCCGTCGGCGGGTGGAAGATGAGCGGCATCGGAGTCGAGAACGGCCACCAGGGCATCATGGCGTACACCCGGACCAAGTCGACGCTCGTTCAGCTCGGCCGTGGCGCGTGCGCCGGCATCTTCTCGAAGCTCTAGGGTGGCTCGGGACGGTTCGACATGTAAGGGAGCTGGCAGGGATGGAGCATGACGACGACAGCATTTGTAGCAGGTGAAGACGCCTCCGGGAAGCCGGGAGATGAGCGTCGTGGGTTTAGTAGGATCGAGATGTCACAATGGCATGCGTTCCTTGGGTATGGTCTTTGAAGAGGTTACTTACCACGCAGTCACCTCGCGGTTACGACCTGATATGGGTAGAGGAGATGTACTGACATTCCGGAGACTCACTGGTACTCACCTGGGACGACCGCCAGTGGCCATTCGTCGGAGGATTCGGAGCATGCTGCGCTGTGCGGCCCGTACCGCGTACCGAGCCCATACCCCAACTATCCAGCACCACTGCATTAAGATCCAATGTAAGAGATACCCAAGACTATCAAGGAGAGTGAACAAGACTACACTATGCTGAGGGGCGGGAGTTCATCCCTGGCACCCTATTATCTACACATTAACACGCACGACTGACAGGGAGGGGACCAAAGACCACGGCTAGAGAGCAAGAGACCACGACGACGTCGAGACGAACCGCCGCTGGCCACGGAAGCGGGAGAAGAAGTTCTTGCCGGCATGGAAGTCGTGCGACTTGTCGCGCACATTCGAGTCGGAGCGCACGCATCCGATAATGGGGAAGCGGCGGATGGACGACCCGCCACTCGACCCGAGAAGCACAGTGCTCTCCATCAACCGGGACGGGGGTGTGTACGGCGTCGGGCTGATCCCCCGAATTCGCGCGGAGATGATGCGCGCGAGCGCGTCGCCCTCGATGATCGCCGCCTCGGCTGTCTTCCAGCTGGGCGTGTTGGACACATCCCCAATCGCGTAGTAGTGCCCGACGAGCGGCGAGTTGGGGGTGCGCGTGCGCACGCGGAAGTAGTTGTCGACACTGACGTACCCGTTGGTTGTGAGCGAGCCGGGGTCGGCCCACCGCACCAGGTCGGCGTTTGGGCGGTTGCCCGTCGAGTTGAAGACGTAGTCGGCCTCGACCGTCGCGCCGGACGTGAGCGGGATCGTCCGCATGCCCCCAAGAGGACCAGGCTGGCCACTCCACTGCCCGCTGCCCTTGGCCGCGACAAAGTCGACACCGTCCTTGAGCTGTAGCCGGATGCCGCGCTGGCGCAGCTGGCGCTCGAGGTCTGTGCGGAGCTTGTTCGGCGTCCGCGGCGGGACGTAAGTGTGCGCCGTGTTGCCGCCCGAGTCGGAGGGGTGCAGGAGCCCGACATCGTAGTGGACGATGGTCACGCGCTTGTTCGGGTAGACGTCGTTGATCTCCTGCCGCGTTAGCTTGCGTAGGCAAAAGATGGGAGTGGGCGAGGTGGGTAAGCCTTATCGGTGCTGCAGCACAGACCCAGACCCCGAGACAATAGGTGATCCGTGTTGAGCGGAGTACTCACCCCGGCGACTTCGATGCCAACACTGCCTCCACCGACGATGAGGACGCTCTGGGCAGCCGCGATGTCGTCCTGTACCGAGCGCAGGGCTGCACGCCATTCGTCAAGGGAGCAGCCAGGCATGGGTCGGATGGGCGCTGGCGATTGGGCGCCTGTGGCAAGGATGCAGATCTGCGCGTTAGCCTTGGTCCTGTGCATCAGACGGAGCGAATGAATGCGAGGCGTATGCTGTGCCCATCCATCCTTCCGAGCACCTTGCGAACAACAAGAAGAACAAAAGCTTCGATGGGCACAGCCAGTCACGCCCAATTGTTATCGCCCGTCTCCTCGCACATCCGTCACGCCGTCCCCTGGACGCCGTCGCCCCCCACCACGCCCACGTCTACCGTGCAGCGACCTACCTCAAACTCAATCTCGTCGAGGCCCTCGAACGGCTGCTCGAGCCACACGGACGTACGGCGGAGCTTGACGACGCGGTTGGGGCAGATCACACGGTGCCGGCTACCGGCGGGAAAGATGGTCTCCTGGCGCACAGGCGCGGTGAAGTTTGTCATGTCCCATCCTGCTGTCAGTATCTTGTCCTGGGGTTCGAGGAGGCTGGAGAGGAGTTTCGGGGCACTATGTTGTGCGGCGACCTTTGGGTGGCAAAAGGAGGTCCATGGAGACAGAGAATGGACTCACCTGGCCGGACGAGAGAGCGGACAACACAGGGGTTGTGGTGGACGAACTCGTTGCGCTCAACGAGGAGGATGCGATGGGACGCCGGGAGCTGGCCCGCGAGGCCGTTGACGAGGCTGTGTCCGGCGACGGAGGCTGGGGTCAGCGGGGTACGTCAAGAACAACAATGTGCCCCGAGCCATCCGGCCAAAGGAGGGTTGCACAAGGGGCCGACTCACCTCCAATGATGATAACGTTCTTCCAGCGCGGCTGCGGGTGAGCCCCGGAGGTCGACCGGCTGGACGTTGTCGGCGTAGTGGAGATGGAAGTCGTGCTCGACATGGTGACTCGCTACGCTGTTCTGTGTTGTTCTGTAGAGTGGCGAATGCAAAGCAACAGCGACGAACAAGGACAATGGAGGTTGTGTAATGACAGTTTGAGGTCGTGAGCACGGCCCGTCCCCCTCTCCATCCTCTCTTCGACCACAGTGAAGTTCAACTCGCCTCCCCACTCAGGTGTCTACATGGCTACCCCACTCCTGGACACCCTTAAGAACAACGACTGTCTACAGTAGTGGCGCAGAGGCGTATCACGCGGGCGGGGGAGGCACCCTCAGGCTTACGTTTCTGTAGATTCCCCAGACAGACACACGGCCCGCCCGGAATCCCGTGTTGCGTCTACGACGCCCTTACCACTCGTTGACACCTAAGCGAGAGACATCGAGGTATGCGGCCAGCTCACTCTCGTTTCACATATTGGATCCAGGCGAGCGGTTCAGGTCTGGCCCAGACGTGCTTCTTGGCCTTTCTCATGCCCTATGCCCCTCATTGCATTCCTTTGGACCGCGCCGTACGGCCGTTGGGATGCCCTCGGGGATGCTCTTTGAATGACTTTTTTTCTGACAAAAGGTTGTTGCGCGGTCCGTGCCTGGTCTTGTGTGCCTCCGGTCGGTGCGACCCCCCCTCCTCAAACCCTAAGGCAGTTCTTCCCGTCGGTCCCCACTCTCGAAAAACCCTCTCAAACTCTTCCGGTCACCCTTGCCCTGCACGCAGCTGAGATGCATTTGCGTCTGGATTGGAGTTGCAGGTATGACGATGACTATCGGATGAAGTGAGGGCGTGAAAGACTAGTGGATCAAGGCAAGGAATGGCGATCAGCGGGAGGGAGAGTAAGCTGCAATCTGTCGATCTGCTGCCGAGACGAACGGGGGATGTGATCGTACAGACGTAATGAGCTCGGCGAGGGTACAGGTAGCGCAGAGGTCGCAGAGGCGTTACAAGCCTGCCAGGTGCGAAGGTGCCAGACTGGGCAGGAAAGCGGTTCGTATCGGGGAGATAGGCTAGGGTACAACTACGAAACCAGGGAGAACCCAGGAGTACGAGTACGTATTCTTGCTCACTTTTCCATTTCTCTGACCAGGGACGTTTTCTCTGCTATACACTCGTGAGTTGAGCAGACGGACAAGACCGAGTGTGACTGCTGGATTGATTCCAGAAGCCTATTCAAGTCTTGCCGGCCACGAAGCGAGGCTGATGGACGAGGTTGGGAAAAGGGCGGAGAGAAAGGGAGGAGGGGAGCGGGGCGAGGGGTGGCGTCGAGCGGGGGCGTGGTGGCGGCGTGGTGGCGGCGTGGTGGCGGCGAACAGTGGCTTAGGTTGCATCCGCGCCCTGGGCGTGTTTCTTTGTTCCGCACACTCCCTACTCAACTGGGTCTGTCTGATTGCCTGTGAGCAGCAGCGTTTACATGCGCTCGCCTGCCAAGCCATGTCGGAGGATGTGAACGAGGACATGCAGCGGGATCCATTTCGAGACATGCCGCATGCCGAGGCACTCCATACATTTTGACGTTACTACTTCTTGCACGACACATACATTCGCTCCCTATCTCTTGTCCCAAACTACTACCTGACATGCACCGCTGTGCACTTGAGAACCGAAGCCGTAGCCGAGTCGAACGCTAGCTAGGCCACGATCCCTGCCTGCGGCGTGGTCGCAGGCTTGTGCTCGCGATGCTCGATCTCGCTCTTCGTCCGTCCAGCGTACAAGTCACCACCCTCGAACGGCTCGAAGCCCTTCTTTGTAAAGATGCCCGGCAGCTTGCCCGTCCCTCGCTTCATCCACCACTCCTGTGCCGTCATCTCCTCGCCCTGCGGCACTTCCGGTTGGGCATCGATAATTCCTCCCTTCAGCCTCCTCATGATCACGTCGTCCTCTGGCCGAGTGAAGTAAACCAGCGAGCTGCGGGGTAGGGCGGCCTGCTCCCCGGGCGGGGGCACGACGCGGTGGATGTTGGACCGCAGGATGCCCGCTGTGAACGTGACCATCGCGTCGCCGAGGTTGATCACGGGCGACCCCGGCACAGGGCGGACATACACCCACTCGTCCGTCTCGGGATGCCGGATCTGCAGCCCGCCGAGCCAGTTGAAGAGGATGGTCAGCGAGCCAAAGTCGGTATGCTCCCCGCGCTTGGAGACAGTCTCGTCGAACTGCTGCGGCGGATTACGCGTGAACCGGATGTGGTCGCCTGAGGGAGCGCTGAGACGGTGCATCTTGGCCAGCGTGCCGGCCGGCAGCTGGAGGTGCGTGTTGAGCTCCTCGAGGAGGAGGTCGATGACTTGCCGGCAGTGCCTTATGTAGCTGGCGAAGAGGGGCTTGTTGTCTACCACGACAGGCGGGGCAGGAAGGATCTCGGCGCTCTGGTCCAAGACGTCGTCCTTGCGGATCTGCTGTCAGCGGTGTCTGTGTCGAGCAGAGGAACACAGCGGTGACGCGGGGAGTAACAGGAGACAGTGGAGCGAATGCGATACGGCATTGCTCGCTCGCCCACCTCCTCGCACCTCCTCGCCCCCAGCACTCACGTTGTAGTTCTGGTTGCGCAGCGGCACGCCGTCCGGCCCCTTCGCCCCTGTCTCCCCGAACCGGTACGCGAAGAAATCGTGCACCTTGTCGCGCCCATACTTGTCCAACTCCGAGTTGGGCATCGCCCAGAACTCGTTCTGGACAGCGTTGACGGCCTCAGCCTCGGCGACGATCTGCTCGCCGAGCGCGCTCCCGAACATGTCGAGGTAGAAGAAGCCGAGGTTCTTGCATGCGTCGAAGAGGGCGGCGGACTCGGCGGGATCGTGCAGTTGGAGGCGCTCGAGGTTGATGCTGACGAGCGGGGCCGTGGTGATGTCGCTCGGGAAAGGGGGGAGGGTGGCGTGGGACGTTTGTGGGGCCATGGTGGCGGGTGGTCGTGTGGGCTCGTGGTTGGTGTATCGAGGGAAGCCTGGCAAGTGAATGACTTAGGTGAAAGAGGAATGCACTCGAGTTGAGCTCAAGCTGTGGATAGAGCAACGATGCAATGGAGACATCTCCGCCGTTGGCATAGAAGGATGGTGATCATGTGAGCAGTCGGTGTGAAGATGTGGGCTGGTGGATGTCGCCGAACTCCGAGATCTCGGTCAACTCCGACAACCATGTTTATCACCGGGCAAACCTGTGCCCACCCACTTACTGGCCGCGCTGGTTGGCATCCATTTCAGTACTTCAGTCACAGTTTGAAGTCAGCACTTCCACGTGTCGAGGGCTGCACACGCTGCTCCACCAGAGTTACCAAGAATGAGTCTTCTCATAGCTATCACACTATCTCTTACTTATCTTCTAAGGCTCATACTTATATTATTACGCTTCAGTCACCGCGGCCCCAAGCACAAACCCAACTAGTAGGGGTACTTGGTCATGGCACCCGTCTCCGCAATGTTGCGGTTCTGGCGCTTGAGGATGATCTTCATGACCCAGGCAGAGGCGAGGGTGAGGAACGAGAACGCGGCCATCATGCCCATGGCTGATGTCAGCGACCTTTCCTGCTGACAGAGTACCCAGGTACTCACCCAGAGCGTAACGTGGCTTGTCTGCGTCGCGGAACAGGTAGGGCGTGTAGATGAACGAAGCGTTGGCGCAGGACGTGAGGATGGCAATGACGACGGCCTTCTTCTCCTGCGTCTGAGAGAGGACAGTCGAGGCCCAGCCGAGGACGAGCGAGTTGACGCCGTAGGTGCCTGCGAGTGTAAGCTCTCATTCACCGCAGGGAAAACGCAGAGAGCAGAGACGTACCCAGAGTAAACACACACATGGCGAAGTAGCGGACGCCGGTGTTGAGTGTGGCCGGGGCAATGGCGAAGCCGATGATGGCAACACACTTGGAGACGGTGATGTGCCAGGTACGCTCGTTGAAGCGGCCGGAGCTCCACGAGACGGCGAGGGTGACGACACCGGCGAGCAGGTAGGGCGGGCAGGTAAGGACGAGGGTCATGGTCTGACCAAAGCCAAGGGTCTGGATGTGAGCGGTTATGTCCAATGTGGTTATGCTCCTTCGCAGAGAGTGTGTGGCCGCCTATGCTGGCCGCTTGGACTCACCTTGACGACGGAAGGGAAGAAGTTCTTGAATCCGTTCGCAGCAAGGTGGTTGTTGAACATGAACGCAAAGATCCAGGTACGGTAGTCGCTGACGGCCTGCTTGAAGCCAGACCAGGTGGAGCCGGGGGGCTTCTCGTCGACCTTGTCGCGGATGAGACGGTCGTGCGCCAGCTGGCGCTCCTCAGGCTTGAGCCAGCGGGTGGTCAGCGGGCGGCTGGGCAGGAAGGGGTAGGCCAAGATGGCGACGAGGCCGGTGGCCGAGCCTTGCTGTTTGTTAGCGCCATTCTGCGGCCCAGTACTTTTGCCTGCTGTTCCCGGTAGACTCTCGGCTGGTTGCAACTCACGATAATGAACAGCCATTTCCACGCAGCATAGCCGAGCTGGCCGTCAAGCTTGAAGATACCGATCGAGATGAGGCCGGCAAGAGCCGTGGCGAGGATGTTACCAGTGTACAGAATGGCGATACGAGCAGCGACCTCGGTACGCGTGTAGAAGTTGGAGATGATGAGCAGCGCACCGGGGTAGTAGGGCGCCTCGCAGACTCCGAGGAAGAAGCGGGTAAGGTACAGGTGCGTGGCGTTCTTGGTAAAGGCGGTACAGATGGAAAGGATGGACCAGGTGACCATGATGCAGCAGAGGTAGAGAGGAGGGTTGACGCGTGTGAGGACCCTGAGACGTTAGCAAAGGGGGCAGGGAGGCAGTGAGGGGGCGTCTACACTCACATGTTCGAGGGGATACCGAAGATGACATAACCGGCGAACAGGATGGAGACAGCAGTTTGGTACTGGACGTCGGTGAGGCCGAGGTCCCTCTCGATGGTCGACAGTTTGGCGAGGGCGATAGCGTTGCCTGGGGTCAGCCATGGCATCAAGGTCAATGGGTGTCGATGAAGTCGAGTACTCAAAGAAGATCAGTCAGGGCGACTACTCACGGTCAAGATAGTTCAGCCAGTACATGCTCCAGAGCGATGGCTGTTGTTAGCGGAAGTCCGAACACGCACGGCCAACCTTGGCCCCACCTAGGCCGCACTCACCATGATGAACATATCGAGCTTGCGCACAAGCTTGATCTCCTTCGGGTCCGTCTTCTGCACAAATCCCGAGTAGTCGGCGCGGGGGTCCTCGGCCTCGCCGACCGGGGACTTGACGTCGATCTCGGCGAGGGTGGCATCGAGCTTGTCGTCCTCCTTGCGGTGGTCGTTGGTGACTCCCGCCATTTCTTACAGGTACAGGTAAACGGTTAGGTGATGAAGTGGAGTGGTGGCGGGTCGCCTTTCGCTGGAGAGACGGGGGGTGCGGATTTGGCCTCTTATCTATATCTCTCTGATCCGCTCCAAGCTGAGCGCTGGGCTAGGGGAGAGGCAGAGCACCGGGAAGGAGGGAAGGACGATGTGATGTGGGGGAGTTTTCGAATCGCTCAGACTGGGGCAATCCAACCGCCGTCGATGAAACCGCCGTCGGTCTGCGAGGTGGGGTGAGTACAATGAGAGCGCCGCTGCCACGAGCAGTGTGGGGTAGCGGCCGATGAGGGCCACCTCCCACGATGGTGACCACGGCCCTCAACGGGGCTCTGGCACGGGTTAGTCTTTTCTCCACACTCTTGCCCGACCCACGAGCCGAGACAGAACAAAACCAACCTCGCCGTCCCCAGCACAAAGAAAGACAAAGGCCAGGCCACCATTCGACATCCAACATTCGACATCTCAGCCTCTTCTCGCCTCCATCCGCCCAGCGACATGGCAGCTGGACGCGTTGCCCTTACCCTTGCCCGCACGTCGCCGCTTCATGGCTCCCTCCCCCTTGCCGCCGGCGCCATATGTCTCCGAACCAACAACAAGCAGCAATCGATCGGGCACCACGCGGCTCCTCGCAGCAGAGTCTTGGCATCGCTCTGCCGGCGCTATAGTGAGACCTGGGAGGGACCATTGAAACACCCCGGTCCGGAACGCTCAAAGCAGGTTAGACGCTACCTGTGATCTTCCGGGGCCCATCACCCCATTGGCCAGGCGTAGCTGGTCCCAGCTGGGGCCGAGGTCAGTGAGTGAGATCGAGGCCTGCAGTTCGGCACCCACGCCCGCTCTCGCCCATCTTGGATTCCCCGATTGATGTGTCGCGCACAGTCCCGGATACAGTACCTCCAACTCTTTGTCCACTGCCTTCGGCGGCCATCGACCGTGGCCGGCGGCGGCCGTGAACCTTCCACTCCACTCCATCACACATGACCCCCGTGATGCCCCGTGATGCTGACTGGACCGTGCTGAATCCAGAGCAGTCAGTGACCGTGCGGCCTTGGCATGTCTTTTCCAAGTGCCCCACGCACTCCAGTAGCTCCAGTAAACAACAATACTCCAGCTCGACCCTCTGTCGGCAACCAACTGCCGCGGCTCGCGGTCCCGCCCACGAGCGGCTGGGGGTGGAGGCGGGCCACCACGTGCCTGTGCCAAGATTGTCGCACTATTCTGCGACATGCACGGCCACTGCCGAGCCCCAGATCTAGCAAGGGGATCGAGGAGGTTGACAGTGGGCCAGTCGGCCGCATCGTGGTTGGCCGCTTAGCCGCAGCGTGGTCTCGTTGTGGCTGCTGGGTTCGCTGGAGGGTGGAGGTGAGCAGTCGGTGATGGACGTCGCGGGCTGGCCGTCGGAGTATTGGGGACTCGGAGCAGTTCGGACTCGGCGAGGGCGGGATGTTCCATTCGCGTCTCAGATGCCCCAGAGTCTTACATCTCGGACACGAAGAGGGATCGTGGTACGACAGCGATGAGAACTTGACAGCCTTCGCAAGCGGCTCAACACGCCTCAAGACAGCTCGGTTCAAGGCGGACGAGAATCGAGATGATCAGAAGAGCACCGTACTGCAGATTCGATCAGCGGGGTCGGGGCACCAGCTTTGGCGCCGCGACGAACATACGAGCCTGGTGACTGGCGATGGAATTCTTCGTGTTGGCTTGAGAAATTTTACGAGCACAAAGGCCAAAGCGCAAGGACAGGCACCAGCACAGACGCCAGCACAGGCTACATGCTGTGTGCAGTGGTTCCGGTGGCGGAATGCTCGCTCGCGACCAGAGGGGTTGAGGCTGGCCGAGATTGGTATTTCTTCGACGAACAGTGTGGCGTTCTTTGCTCCGCTATGTCAGATGAATCCCGAAGAGGTCGAGCGGCCGTATGGGGTCTCCAAATACACACACTGGACACGGGGATATCAGGGCGAACAGCGCCGAGACAGGTCGGTGCGCCGAGGAGCCGAGTATCCCCCCGTGGCCCCGTGGCTACTCGCTCCCACGTACTCGTCCCTCTCCCTTGGCCGCCTCGTTGCTGCTGCTACGTGGAGCATCTCTGGAACCGAATGCAGCGTACTGCCAAGCCTCGCCAAGCCCTGCTCAGCCCCACTTGGCGCGCTGAAATGGTTTCCAGCGCGATCGGCCGGGGCGATCTCAGGTCTGTGGCGTGTGGCGCCGAAGGCGTCTTTGTGCGGCGTGTTGGAATTCCAAAGACTCGTTGTGGAAGTGATTCGTTTTGAGATTTAGTTGACAAAGAGAGGATGACGGTGAATCGAGGTTGGTTGGCGATGCAAACGACTTGAATGGCTGTTGGTGTCGCCTCTCTCTGTTGTCGAGTTTGCCGTGCGCATGGACCCCTTGTCCTATCCGATTCGGAGGAAGTCGGCGAGGGTTAGCCATGAGCCATGGCAATTGCGAGGACACATTTCTCTCCCGTCAATGGGTCTGTCAGCGAGCTGGTCAGTAAACGAGCCCGACGAGCCCGGAGCAGCTTCAAGGTTCCATAGAGCTCATCCCAGTAACAACAGCATCGGCGGTAACTACAAGACAACACACGCCCAAGTGCTTTACTCCCTCTTCTGATTACCGTATGTACCATACCATTATGTACTCCCCTACTCCCACAGTGGCATGCCCTGCTTGGCGCGGATGGCACGGCCCTTCCAGATAAGGAAGAGGCAGAGGAGGATGCCGAGGCCGGCCGAGAGCGCGGCCTGGGTGATGTACGTCGCGAGCCAACCGCTGTTCATGCCCCAGTTCCACACGAAGAACGGAACGGCAAAGCCCCATAGCATACGCCAGAAGTTGAACACAGCCATGCTGTCCATGCCCTGCGGGAGGTGGCATTCGAGGATGTACTGCGGAGTCAGTGCCTATTGCTTGGACTATGGACTTGTTACTTACAGTTTGCATGAGGCCCGTGAGGATGGAGATGGAGAAGAAGAAGATGCCGCCGCCGATGAGCACGGCGATCCAGTGGTACTGCTTCTCGAGCGCGGCGCCGATGATCACGAGCCCGGCGAAGAGGAGGGGCAGGACGGGGAGGACGGCCCAGAGGCGCTGCTCGGGCTGGCGTGTGCCCTGCCGCCGCTCGAAGTAGGCGACCGTCTTGTCGCCGACAAGGCCGCCGAACCAGAATCCGAGGAGGCCGCCGATGCCGAACGCGAGGAAGGCGCAGCCAAGCGGGATGGTCGCAAAGCTGTAGGGCGGGGCACCGAGGGTCTGCGGCACAACGACGGTGACGCCGACGACCCAGCTGAACGCAAAGCCGTAGTAGAACGACGGGACGAGGACGACAAAGTATTTCATCTCACTGTGAGCAGGGGAAAGAGGAGATGGAGAAGAGGCAACTTACCATAGTGAAAGGGCCGAGGCAGACACGGAAGAACTCGCCAGGCCGCTTCCATGGGTAGAATGCGGCGCCGACGTACCCGGTCGTCGGGGCAGTGTGCGAGGCGACGTGTGGCGTCGTTCCGACCTCGTTGTGCTCCGCAACTCCCTTGAACTCCGAGTTCTTGTCCGTGCTCGCCTCGCGGGTGACAGCGTGGGACGCTGACGCCGGGGCTGGCCCCTCATTCCACATGGTCTCCGGCACGAACACGGCAAACAGGATGAGCTGGAGGCCGCCGAGGGCGAGCAGGAACCAGAAGAGGTTGCGCCACGAGCTGCTGTTGACGATGAGGCCGCAGAAGAGCGGGGCGGTGGGCGGTGCGACGATGATCGCCACGACGTACATCGCCATCTTCTGGCCCATGACGGCGGGCGGGAAGATGTCCGAGATGGTCGACGGCGGGACGGTCTGGGAGAAGGCGATAGAGAGGCCGGCGAAGACGCGTCCGATGGCGAATTGGATGTATGTCTTGGCGAGGGCCATCCAGATGCACGTTGGCAGGAAGAGGAGCGAGCCGAGGAGGTACGTCGGGCGCCGGCCGATAGTCTGGGTGTGAGCGGCGCGAGGGCGGGGAGGTTGGCATTGTGGGGTCAGGATGAGAGCAGTTAGGAGCCGGGATGGCTACGACAAGGGATCTCAAGCGCATGTGGATAGCAGTGACGAAGACGTACCCTCGAAAGCGGGTTCCAGAGAAGCGGCCCAACGGCCAGACCGAGAAGGACGAATCCGACGCAGTTGGCGATATCGCCAATGGAGGCTTTAAGATCCGCCGCCATAGGCGGGAACGCGACGAGGATAATCGCAGCAGTGAACTGTCCGAGGAAACCGGAGAAGGAGAGCGCGACCTGGATCATGAACTTGCGCCATGGGGTGAGCGCGTTGATCGGATGGTTGGGCGGCAGGTCGGGGTTACGTCCGCCGCGTTCGGCCTCGTAATGCGCCACCACGTCGGTGCCGTGCGACTCGACGTGGGGGTTGTGTAGGTCATTTGGGTGTGGGTCGTTCGCCATGGTGGCCATGGTGCTCCGCGCTGCAGCGACGGGCTAGAGCGTCTGAAGGGAGGTGGAGAGCGCGCGAGTCCGAGTAGGCGACTAGCTGGCTGTCTGGAGACGAGGTAGTAGGAGGGTCGACTTGGGAGGCGAATCAATCGTCAAGCGAGGGCGGGGAGGAGCTCCTCACCGTCACCGAGCCTGTCTTATGTACTCGGTCATGCATCAAGTCAGCTGCCACTGCCAGGTCCAGTTGTTGTCTTGTTACTCGCTCGCCTGCTTGGTTGGGCCGTCTTCATCAACCGCGATCATAGTCCCCGCCATCGGTCCCTCGGCCCCGCTTGCTGCGCGACGGTATGTCAGTTTGCCACAACCTCCACTTTGTTGCCCCTCGCCCACTATCCATTGTCGCCTGCGCGACACGCGCTCAAGGTAGGTGAGCGCTAGAACACAGTGGAGCCCAGGCGAGTGTGGGGTCCCATCGGCGGTGCCGTAGCGGTGCGCCGTGGGCCGCCAGCCAGCAGAGGCGCCCGAAGTAGTGGGTCGGGTGGGCCGATGCACACTCCAGCCATCCACAGCGCAGAGCGATGGAAACGAGAACGAGCTCCACAACAATCTCTCAGGGGAGAAGTGGTGGGCTGCTGACTAGCAGTTCTCGAACTGATCGTCCAACTGTTTCCATATCGGGCAGCAGGTTCCCGCGCTCAGGGATCGACATGCCGTTGGGCCAACTCTGTTTGGTCATGTGTGGCATGTACTGAGACTGTTTGAGCTGAAGTTGGGAGATGGAGAGCGCTGGGGTAAGGTTCTGGGCCTGCCGAACGGCTTGACGGAATGACGTCTCACCTGCAGAGCGGCGGGGTTCACCGTGACCGTTGAGCGATAAGATCGCGTTTACGTACTCCTTCCCATCCTCTTCTCGAGAAGAGGCAGACTAATGCTCGGTAGCAGATCAACACCGAGGCACTGGGCCAATCACGAACAGGACGAGGCGTCAGCGAGATCTATCTCGTGCTGGGCTGCCGCGATCGCTAGTCGCTCGGTGGGTGCTTGAATAGGAGCGGACAGAACACCGACCGAAGACCGAGGCATCTAAACTCGTCCCAGCGCCTGGGTACCGAGGATGCAACGCGTCCCACATTGCCCACAAGTTACTCACCAGGAATAGCTCGGCGTATGCTGCACTGTGTCGGAGAAAGCCGGTGGACGAGAGCCGATTTGGGGGCTCGGGGCATACGCTGCGGAAAGGGCGGATACGGGAATGATGGTATATCCGTGCCCACCGCCCACACGATCGGGCACGCCGTTCGGCCTCAATTGTGGCGTCGGACGCGTCCGAGGTCGGAGCGTCGGAGATCGAGCGCTGCGCTATCGCGGAGCGCGGCTTTGTCGGCGGCGTAAAGCTATATTGGGTGGTATGCGGTTCGAGCGCGCTCAGTGCGCGTTCGGGTTGGACCGAAGGGTGCCGCCGTAGGGAGCAAAGTAACGAGCGGCACTTGGGAACTTATGAGACATGCAATGCAATGTTCGTACTATGGCAGTAATATGCTACAGAGAAGTCAAAATACACCGAAACGGAAGTGTGCGGCGAGCTTGTGATGACACTTGTGATGGATGTTGATATGTTGGTGATAGTTTCGGATGCAAAGTTAGACGGCGAATACGGCGGACCAGTCGAAATCATCCGGGAACGCCTCGAGGACGGCGAGCGCGGCGTCGTCCAGGTTGCCCATAGCCTCGGTCTGGGTAGCCGGGGGATGTTCTTCTCCGAGGAGGGCCCCGTTGCCGTCGCCGGGAGGGGCGTACTCGGCGCCGTCGTTGGCCGCGACGGCCTGGCCGCCGCCTTCGGAGTCCTGCGCCTCGGGGGGAGGAGACGGCGCCTCCTCGAAGAGACTGTCGAAGTCTCCATCGTCGTCTTCGTTCTCCTCCATGTCGGCCGCCTGCTGCTGGTCGGCGCCCGTGGTGTTAGTGACCATGCGGCTCGTCCCGTTGTGGCCAGCGGCGGCGTGCCCGTCCAGCCTACCGTCGTCGAAGGCCTGGGTCGGAGGGAGGGGCGTGGAGATCTGCTGAGCCGACGCAGCAGCGATCTCAACCTCGTATCCTTGAATACCATGGACGACGGCCGCCTGCTGCCAGAGCATGTCACCGAAGTTCGCGGTCTGTGTCGCAGGTACCATCGCCGCAGGAGCTGGGGTGGAAGCAACTAGCAGAGGCGCAGTGGCGCGGGACGACCCAGCATGCCCGACACCGAGGCCAGCATAGCTCGCGCGCTTAGCCTCGTGCTCCGACTCCACCTCACCATCGCCCTTGCGTTTCCCGCTCGCGCTCACAGCCTGCGCCTGCGCCTGCTGGGCCAAGGTCTGCCGCAGCGTCGTTAGGTCAGCGAGCGTCTTCTGCGCACCGGTGTGGCCGGTAGCGGCGAGCGCGCGGAGGTACGGGATCGCGCGGGACCAGTACGCATCGCCGACTGGGCGGTCGGCGAAGATCGGGAAGCCGTTGGTGAAGCCGGCGAAGAATGGGTCGTTGGGCATGGCCGGCGAAGCTGCGGCGGGGCCTGGTGGAGGAGTGGCACCTGCCGTTGGCGGAGTTGGGAGTTGACGGGTGCGTTGAGCAGGCTGGGCTGGGCGAGGCGAGGCGGACGTGTGGACGTGAGGCGAGGGCTGGGGCATCGATTCGGGGCGGGCTTGAACCATACGCCAGTTCTGAGGCGGCGACGGCGTCGTTCCGGTCGGGAGCGGCAGTGAGCAGTGCTCGAGGCTCGTGGGGGTCGGGTACAGGCCGCCAGGTGTCAGGCGCCCATCGATCTGAGTCAGAGTTCCGGCGGGGTTGGGATACGGCGGCGCTGCTGGGTTCGGCTTAGAGTCGGAGAAGTAGCCCCTGCGCGAGCCCGTTTGTGCGCTCGCGCCGTTCAGGCCGCCAGATACGACGCGCTGGCGCTTGGCGACGCCCTCGCTCGCGCTGGAGAGCTTGCGCTTCTTCTTCTCCTCGGCGGCGCGGGCCATCGTTTCGGCGGCGGACATGACGACGACGGGCTCGAAGATGCTCGGCACGCGCAGGGGGGTAGATTTGGCGGCGTTGGCGGGGTTGGGAGGCTGAGCTGGAGGCAGGACGGGAGTCGGCGCATGAGTAGGGGCGGCTGGGAACGAGTCTGGCGCACAGGTGTATCCACCATACTCTGCCCGGTCGCCGCTGCCTCCACCCATGTCGACCTCACTGCCGCCACCGGTGCCAGCCCCGCCATCCTCAGCAGCCTCACCACCAAAGTCCTCACGCCAGTGCGCCGCATACACATCTTCATCCGCGCACATCTCGCGCGCAATAGCGCGCGCAGCCGCCTCGCTGTCGGCGTGCGCGGCGCGGAGATGTGCCAGGATCCCTGGCTTGAGGTGGCCCCGCGGCCGGGTCTTCTCCACGGCGCGTGCATATGCCCAGAGACGGTTGACGAGCTGTCGTCAGTTCCTATGCTAGTGGTTGACTTACCATCGCCTTGTTCCCGACCAGCGACTCGCCGCGGGCCTTGAGCTGTGCCTTGAGCCACGTGACGGTGTGGGTCTCGAGGTAGGCGGGGTCGAGGTGGAGCGGGTCCCAGAGCGTAGCGGCGGGTGCGGGCTTGATGACGGGCTTGGTTGCCTGCGGCGGCGGGTGCTTCGCGGCAGGCTGTGTCGAGGGGAGGGGATAGGGCGACGACATCCCGGACTGGGGCTGGAGAGGGGCCGCTACGTTGGACGGCGTAAGTTGTGGCCCAGGTGATGGGGCCGCGTCTCGCGCAGCGCGAGGAGGCTGAGGAAGGGAAAGGTGGGGCATTGGGACTGCCTGCCCGGGCCGAGCGGGGCTTTGAGTGACCGAGGGCGTGGGCACAGCCTGAGCTGCAGAGGGAGCGCGCAGCGGAGCAGTGGCGTGAGGCTGGATAAGCTCGGCTTGACGAGACGGACCCTGGTTCGGGCCTGCAGTCTGAGCCTCCAGCTCAGCCATGATCATGTCCAGGTCGAGGTCGTCCAGCTGGAAATCGAACTCCGCAAGCTCGGGGAGCGGAAGGTCCGGCTGAGCCTCAGGTAGCACGAGGCCGAGGGCGCTGGCGCCGTCGGTGTTCTGGCCCAACAGTCTGTCGTTCTCGATCGCCAGTGCATCCTGTGGCAGCGCCACCGCGCTGATCGCGGGCACAGGGGCGACAGGTAAGTCGCCCGCCACAGCTTGAGGCGCAAACGCGGCATCACGCGCCTGCTCAGCCACCGAGCCGTAGTACGGCACAATGTTCGGCGCGGGGGGCTGCACGGGGTGGAGGTGCGACAGCAGAGTGGTGGAGATACCGATATCGAGTCCGCCAGGAGGTGGCCACCGTGGGCTCAATGGACCAGGCGGAGCCTGAACCTGGGCCGGGGGGTTGCGGACCTGGTTGCGCGGCTCAGCGCTGGCCTCGCCCTGCCGCGTGGCAAATTCAGTGGGCGTCCAACCGTACATTCTGCCGGCCATGGCGACTTGGATGTTGCCGCGCTCATGGAAAGGGCCAACCTGGACGCGGTGGAGGTGCGCGACGTCGACCGCTTGATGCCCGCCGTCAGTCTCCGTAGCCGACGGGTCGGACTGCTGAAGGACCCCCTTACCGTCAGCCGAGATGGCGGTGCTGCGCAACTGCTCCTTCGTCGGCGAGACCAGATCGAGGCGAACAGCCTCGGTTGTGTCCGTGGCGAATGGCCGAGGCGAAAGATGGCGATCGATAGCGGAGACGGTCTGTGCGCGCTTGTTGTTGGCCGCGCACAGAGTGTCGGAGGTCGCGGCCGTGCCCCGCTCCACACCGACAGGGCGCGACTGTGTCGCCTGCCACACCATGTGCTCCCTCGCATCAGCCGACGCGCGCATGGAAGTAAGTGGGCTAGCTGCGGGGAACTGGGCGGGGTGACGGTCGATGCCGATCGTCGACATGTTGTCCTCACGCTGGGGCTGGGGCGCAGGCGAAGTGGCAGGCCCAGGGCGTGGGGGCGAGGGGAGCCAGACGTCGATCTGACTGCGCGTGGCGGGGCTGATTGTCGCTTCGTGGGCTGACGCGAGGTCCTTTGAGGTGCCAACAGTGGGTTTGGGCTTGGTAGTGTCGTCTGAAGGACCGGCTTCAGGCGTTGAGGTAGTGCGCTGCGCTGTATCGTCGTCGTGCTCGATGTGCGGGGACTTATGAGTGGTGGAGAGATGGGCGATGTCAACATCATCGTCGCCCGAACCACCTTTGAGAGTTGTGGCCGAGTGATGGTGCGAAGCGATGCCTTCCTCACCGCCCCCATTGTTCTCGGTGCGATGGTGATGGCCGCCATCACCAGTGCCACCGTGAGCGTCCGCCGCCTCCTTGTCCGCCTCGCCCACGTGCTGCTCCCGCGCCATCGTGGCGCTGGTGAGCTCAGCATGCGCGTCATCAGCATTGTGCTGCATGTCCTGCGTTGGGCCCTCTGGACCACCGCAGCGCAACGTCTCGTCCGAGGCGAGCTCCCTCGCGACTGCAGGGCTGATGAGTTCGCCCTCCGACGCGCCGTGATGCAGCACGTGCCCCACAGCCTCGTTCGCCTCGGCCGAGCCCATCGCCTCCGTGACCGCGGTGGTGCCGGGCTCCCGCGCCGAGATGGCGCTGGTGAGTCCGACATGCTTCGCCCCCTCACTGCTAGGGTACAACTTGGTGTCCGCGACGTATCCGCCGTTCCCGTGTGGATACTGCGTCCTCTCCTTGAGCACGCGACGTCCGCTGGCGTCCGGCATCATCGCGACGCGGTCGACTTCGCCCCGGCGCCGCTCAGTGAGGGTAGGCGCAGGTGAGCGACGACCGCGCACGGACGTCTCTCGATAGGTGGCCCGGGGCGGCCCGTGCGTATCCTGTCGGCCACGCTTTTGGTCGCGCTCACCGACAGCGTCATCCTCCCGTCCACGCTTCTGGTGCCGCGTGGGATGGCTGGGCTGCGGGTCGCCGTACTGCCTGCGGCTCCCCTGTGCCTGTGGCTCTCGTTGGAGCTCCTCGCGCTGGGTGTTGTGTACGGGCTCAGGTTGCGCCGAAAGCATAGGTCGCGGCGTGTTGTCGTGGTGCACCCCGGACGACATCTGCGGAGTGGCGGTCTTCCGCCCACTAGCCTCCTGCTGGGCATACTCGCCCGCGTAGCGGCCTTGATGCACAACGATCGGGCGGTATTCGATGCTGTGGGGCACGGGCTGCCCGAGTGCAGACAGAGCGGCCATCGCGTGTTGCTGCCACTGTGCGCCTTGCTGAAAGAACTGCTGTGTGGGTCCATAGTTCTGAGGCAAGTGGTGCGGGTACATGCCGGGACCGGGCTGAGCGTACATGGGCGGCTGCGTCTTGCGCTGGTACGTCCCAGGCTGGAAGTGCGGAGAAGGAGGCGCGTGATACTGCTTCGGCTTCTGGGGAGCAGCAGGCTGGAAGTGCGGCGATGGTTGCGGCTGCATACCATGTGTCTGGTTCACCTGCGGAGGATACGAACTGTGTGTGGATGGGGGCGGCGCATAGGGAGAGTGCGTTGCGTCCGCGTGCTGGGTGCCGTCGTAAGCGCCATGAGGAGTCGGCCACGGCGAGTCTGGCGTGCGGTGGTCAGGCGTATGGCCTTGCGAGCCCTGTTGCGTCGGAGCTGGCGAGTGCACCTGATGGTGCACCTGCGGCGGATACGGCGAGGGTGTGCGGTCGGCGTACTGCACAACCCCGTTGGCCACATGCGGTGGCCGGCGCGGCAGGTAGGTCTGCATAGCAAGCTCAGGCAAATGTCCGTGCACTGGCATGGGCGACTGCGTCTGCACCATATGTGGCGATGGTAGTGGTGGTGCATACTGCATGGGCGTACCGTTCATCCGAGGCTGTGGCGGAAGTGGCGCGTGAGTAACGTACGGCGACGCGTGGGTCGAGGGCGTCTGACCACCCTGCGACGGTGGTAAGCGGCTGTAAACACGGAGGGGCGATGGGCGAGGCGAGTCGGTCCACCGCTCCTGCGTGGACGGGAGTTGTGCATTAGGAAGATTGGGCGTCGAACTCGATGACGAGCCGCGGCGCAACGTGTTGCCGTTGGGCTTCCGCCAACCTCTCTTGATTGGGAGGCCCCGCGGTCCAACGTCAGAAGCGCGGAATTGGGTCGCAGACGGGCTCGCGGACAGTGGCTGTGGCTGCTGTTGGGGATGGACGGGGTCCTGGGGCGGATACAGGCTCCCGGGAATGGGGGCGTAGGTCATGGGCTTGTCTGGGCGGTCGGTCTTGCCCTCGTAGCGGGAAGAGCCGTTCGGAGGTTGCTGGCTGGGTTGGGTATACTGCGATGCCGGATAGGTTACGGATGGCTTTGGAGAGAATTGGTGTTCGGGAGCATGGGCCGGCCGTTGCTGATACTGCTGGGCTGCGGGTATATTATGCTGGGTGTATGCTGAATGGGTCTGGTGTTAGTGAGGAGCGTAGGAGGAGGACGCGGGACGACTGACCTGGTTGGTGTTTGGGGGAAATGAGCTGCCTTGCCGGTTGCCATCTGACAGTGGCATGTTTGGATAGCTTGAAACGAGTGTGGTGGGCCGCGACGTAGGATCGTAGGATTATATAGGCTGGGAGGAGGTAAATGATGGACAGACGGCCGGCAAGAATAGTGCTGAATCGCAAGCAGGACGAGGAGCAAAGGGAAGTGGTGAGATAAGAGAAGAAGTTGGGATCAGAGACGGGTGAGGAGATGTTGAAGGCGGAGAAAGATGAGGCAAACACTGGCCTGTTGATGAGTATACTACCTCCCTCAGTGGGCGGCCTTGTTCGGACCTTGGGATCAGATCTTTTGTGCTCTCATCACGTCCGCCGAGGCAGCCTTTGTTCTTCACTTCACCGATGCATCTTGTCTCCGTAGTCGCCATGCCGGGCGCATTGTTGTGAGCGGGCCTCTGCATGCATAGTTGTCAGTACTAGCCATAAGTGAGGTTCAATGGAGCTTAGGGTACTGATAAGATAGCGGAACGGCGTCGCCAGGGTTTCGATCACGCCGTCCACCTTGATTAGCCATTTTCGACGATCCATCGACTGCTAGTGCCCATTTTACTGCCAATTCACTCTCACTCACAGATGCCTTGTAGTGTGTATTCGAAGATACAAGACCGTAGCTGGGACTGCAGCTTGCCGGTGTGCTCATGAGACACGCTCCTCGCCTAATGGCTTCGGTCGCCCGAGATCGTTGTGCACTGGCTCCCGAGTCCTCGGTTTGCTCACTGTTGTCCACTTACTTGACGGGCAAGCGTCCGGAAGGTGGCCCTGTCCGGCGATGCTGATGAGGGCACAGCCAACGCAAGACGTCCTCGAGTGGCACCCGTTAACACTGGGCCGTGCCGAGGCGTCTGGAAAGCGGCGCTGAATCTGATGCCCGACCTGATGGGATCAGCGCACAGCATTCAAACCTACCTTACGCAGCTAAGCGCCAATGTCACTGATGGGTACGATAGCCTGTTGGAGAACCCGAAGGCTTGAACTGGGCCTTGAAGGCGAGGTCGGGAAGTATGAGAGCCTCTCCTCAGCTTGCCATATATCAGTCGCAGGTGAACGACTGGTTATATCGGGTTGGTACAGGAACGGGTTCTGTCGTGGGCTGCGGGAGGAGAGTCTTGCTTGCAATGATGAGAGAGATCTTTCATGGCAGAGGAAGAAGAATGAGTATCGTTGAAAGTTCCAAGATAGCGTAGCACATCTCGCGAGCGTACGACGACCTTGCCGACTTGCCTCACGATCATCATGACGCGCGACGGAAGCAATTTGTCCAACGAACCAGTCAAAAGTCGCTAAAACCGTGGACGACCCCGAGAATCGAACCTCGACCGTTTCCCCATGGGGTACATTGTTTCGGTTGCGGTGCTATAGCCTACCCCCTTTCTGATCGTCATCATCCTTTGCTCCCTCGCCACCATCCATCGTTTGTCTAATCGCTCCATCCACGACCCACATCGCCTCTCCTCGAACCCGCCGGCGAGCACACGACGGATAAGGACATCATGTCCTATCAATATCCGCAATCCGGCTTCACCGCACCTCCTCGTCAAGGCTTAGATTACGGTACACCCCAACCACCTCCACAATCCCCGCCGAAAGTGTACTCCAACTTCAACCCCATTCCTCCTTACGGACATCAACAATCCCCGTCTTCATCTTTCTCTCTATCCCAACATCCACAATACCCGCAATATCCTCAACACCAGCAGTCGCCGACCCAGCTGTACTCACCTCAAGCGCTCTCGCCAACATGGGCGCCGCACGGTGCCGGATCAGGTCCACCGCCAATCCCGCCTCGTCCGGCATCGACAGGTCCTGGTCCGGGTGCTGGCTCGAGCAATCCAACATTTGTGAGCGCACCTCAAGATACTGCAACATGGCCCTCCTGGCCACCACCGTCTCTACCTCCGCGCAGCCCTAGACCATCAGTGCAGGTGACCAATCCGACGCCGCCGCCGCCGCCGCCGGTTGTGCAGCAGACATCGTATCCACCGCCATTGCCACCAAGGTCATCGCTATCGGGGCATCAGTCGTTTCCCTCGTACTCCAGCGAAGGACATTCTCCTGCTTCTCATCAAGCTTCTCTTCCCCCGCAGGGGTCGTCGCCTGTGCTCCAGCAGGCGTCCCCTAGTCAACAATATTCCTCTTTCCATCCGACCTCCCCACAACAACAGCACGCGACCTTTACTCAGACGACATCACCCTCGAGCCATCACGCGCCACTCCCTGTGCAACAAAAGTCTTCACCGCCTCAACAGCACACATCTCCGCCTCAGCAGCACACTCCCTCTTTAGGAGCCGCTGCGTTGTCTTCTCCACCCCGCAACTCCTTACTCTCCTCTCCACGAATAGGTGCACTATCACCGACGTCGCCTCCTAGACCGTCTAGTGCAGAACCTCCCCGCCGCATATCTGGGACCGACCAGTGGCCAAACGAGAAGGCAACATACGTCCTATCTGCCCCGCTTTCACCGGGCACGAGCACATTCGCAAGCTCCTCCTCAGGCTTCGCATCTTCATCGGCCAGTGCCTCGCGACCAGTGCCGAACGCTCCAGCTTCCGGCTCGCCGCAGACCTCCTCGACACTGGCGGCGTCTCCTCCAACATCCACGATGTCGTCGTACACGCTGTACAGCGTCAACCACGCACCTGTTACCCCCCTCCTTGCAGACTACAAGCAGGCATTCCTTGGCGAGCAGTCGTCACCTCCCCAGGCCGGCTCTAGAAGACCACTGCCACAGCCTGGGCAGCAGCGACCATTGCCGGCTGTGCCGACCCCACACAGCCCAACATCCAGCACAGGTCACGCTAGCGTTGCTAGTGCTTCTGGCCAACCTGACCCAAGCTCTCCGCGGCCCGGCCAGACTCAGATCACGCACCCTCAGCCCCTCCAAGGCAATCTTCGTGCGGGTGAATCCTCTCCATGCACCTCGACGAGCCCCATGCCCTCGGACCCACTGGATGGCCTGGTCTCTGAGATGGACGACATGAACCTCGAACCGCCACCCACCTACATTGTGGCCTTGTCGTCGCCGTCAGTCACTCCTGTCGCGCATGTGGCTTCACCGACTTTGACGGAATCATCCACGTTGATGTCAACATTCAGCGCGGGATCGGCGACGCTCTCAACTGGGTCGCGTCGAACACCGCGCCCAGAGCCAAAGCCATTCGAGCTCGTCATCGACCGACCAGTCCCGATTCCCACTGTGCGACTCGACGATCCAGCGGATATCGTCTACATCTGCCCTGGCATGAACACCGTCCGGCCATATCCATTGTCATGGTATCATTTGCGAGGCGGGAACGACGACTTTCTCATGTGCACCAAGTGCCATGCTGACTTTGTTGCGGAGACGCCGTACGCCAATGATTTTGTCGAGGTCAAAGAGCGGCGGAACGGCATGTGCTCGTACGCCATCCCCAAGGCAGCCTACAAGCTGCTTCCCGAGGCGAAGGCGTCCGGCGATATTAGGCCGCTCAAGGCGTGGGCCGAGGCGCGTGCATCGAAACGCCAGTGCCTACCCGGAGAAGCGATCAAGCCCACCGACCCTGTCAAGTGGTTTGTTCCAAAGACTGCCGCTATGACCGATTTCACCATGTGCGCGGAGTGTATGGACGACGTGGTCTCGGTCACGCCCTTTGGCGACAAGTTTGAGGCCGCAGAGATGCCATCGCACATGCAGTGGTTTTGCGACGGTGCTCTCGAGCCATCGCGCAACAACCTCTTGCGAGCAGGCAGCATCGGCCCCGACGCCTGGGGTCCGTTTTGCGCCACAATGAACCGCCTGCAGACACAAGCCTTCTGCGATGGACAAGACGTGGAGAGCACCTCCCGGAAATGGTACACAACGTCACGCCCAATTCACGGCTTCGTCTGCTGCGAGCGATGCTACCTAGAGATCGTCAAGGCGTCACCCTTCGAGTCTGACTTTGTGCCTTATGACCAGCCGCCAGCTCCAGGCGTGTTGTGGGCGTGCGACTTCTCGCGCCCGCGCATCCAATTTGCCTTCGAGGTCGCCGTCGACCACGGGAGGTTCGACATATGGTGGACGGCGATGGACACGGTCGTGCGCAAGATGCTCGACCGAGATGCGCGCCCCGACATCGAGCAGGAGATGTGGGGTCTAGCCAACGTTCCGAACTTCGCGTCCTGGGGCGAGGGGTGCAACTCGGACTTCTCGATGTGTGGCGAGTGCTATGCGTGTTTCGTCACGCCGCTGCGGCTGGAGAAGTTCTTCCGGCCCCGTGCCCGTGGTACTGGGCACAAATGCTCCTTCTGCGCTCCGGCCGCGACCGCCGCGGCATCAGTGACGGCCCGTTTCCCAGCGTACCTCACGCAGCTGATGCGAGCTCTCGACACCGGCCTCTGGACACCCTTCTACGAGATGGCCTTCTGGCTCGGCTACGCCCCACCCTGCCCTCGCCGCGAGCTGGTCGACGCAACACCGTCCCGGCGATGGTGGGGATGGCGCCCCAACCTCCAGATATGCGAGGAGTGCTACTGGACGTTCGCGAAGGACGGCTGGGCCGAGCGGACATTCGACTACAAGGGGGTCGTGACTGGCGACAAGAAGAACATCTGCGCGCTCTATTCGCCGCGTATGCGCGCGAAATACACGGACGCGTGCGAGCGGCAAGACGTGACTGCGCTCCTAGCGTATGCGGGGGACAGGGGGCGAGCTTACGCGAACTACTATTTGCCGATGCTCGCGCTTGTGCAGCAGCAGATCCTGCACGGTACGATGACGATGGGGCCGATGGGCGCCAACACGGTCGCGGTGAATGGGTATCCTTACACTCCGAGGCCGTGGGGCTCGTCCAGCTCGTACGCGACTTATCCCGGGTATGGGACGAGCCCAAGCACGGGCACGTGGATGCCGGAACACGGGCATGGGCCGACCCCGACGATGGGCCCGGGATATACAGCCGCCGGGTCGGGGATGCAGATCCTCCAGCTCGAGCAGGAGTGGGAGAAGTGGGAGTAGGAGGCGTTGGGTGACGGGTCTGTGGAGGGAGGACGATGATCTGGACGACATTCTGGGCCTGCTGAGCTTCATAATTCTGTCAACTCTGAGATGTATCAATATCCTGTCTGCTACCTTTGTTCGTTGGGGCTCCAGTCTGCCCATCAATAATACGCTGTATGGCTATGGTATTCCATGATGATTCAACACACAAACAAGCAGATACAACATCTTCCCTCGGTAATCATGCCCAGTCGTAAACCACATACTCGTCTCTATCCCGGCGCTCACCCCCTCTCATACTGTCCCAAAGCCAATCGCCATACACGAACTTGGATTTGGGATGCACGTTTCTAGGCAGGTTGCTCGGTCTCTCGCCCTTCTTCGGGGCCACGACGATATTCAGCGCTCGCTCTAGAGGCACGATCTCGCCTCCGTGGGCCTGGGCGTCAGCGTTTCCGTACATGCAGAGAGGTGGCTAGGAAAGCAACGCATGAAGGAGCGACTCACCCGAATGATATGTTCCACGGAGCTCTTCCCAGTCTGCGGCAATACGCTGAATGTTAAAGCGACGCCGGCCTGGCGGAAGATGTGGGACTCGGGGCCGAGCGACAAAGAAGCAGTCCTCGGGTCCGCTTCGTCATCGTCAAAGCTGGCGTCGCCGTCGTCACCATCCTCCTCCTCGGATCCACTCTCAGCAGAGTGTGGTGACCCCTCCGGCACGGGCGTGGGTTCGCAGTACGCGCCAGGAAATCGCGATGGCCCAGGGGCCGTCGGGCGCGGAGGTGTTCCTGACGCCCCAGTATCGCGTCTAACGGATGCGCACGGGCTGGCTCGAGCAGGGGCAGGCGAAGGCGTGCGTGATAACGAGTGGGGCCCGTTCGGGACGTTCGGGGTGGGCCCGGGCGAGGGGAGGACCCTATGGCGTGTCGTGCGTTTGGCCTCCGCTGCACGTTGTGGTTGATTGACGTCCCCCGATCGACGCCGCTTCAGCTCGCGTATTGTAGGCGGGAAGGAGGTAGAGTCTTCTGGGGTGGGCAGTGCGTGTTCATCCTCGCTGTCAGAGTCGGCGGTAAGGTCGACTGTGATTCTTTGAGGGGCACCGGTATCGATCTGCGGTGGTCGCTCGAGGCTCGAACTGGAGTTGGTTCCGGCAGCTGTCCGAGATGCTCTAAACCGCGACTGCGTGTCGGGCTGACGCAGGTGTGTTTCCTCGGCCTCGCTCTCGTTTACCGTAGGAAGGGCCGAGGCTCGTGTGCGTACAACTGGAGACGACGGTGGCGTCGATAGCGGCGAAGTCTCTATCGTCCTGTTGGCTCTTGGCGGCCTCGGCCTGGAGGAGGATGGAGGTGCCGTGGACAGTGGCGACGTTTCTGGCGCCCCTCTGAATATCGGCGCTCCTGGCCTGGCTGCTGAGGGAGCTTGTGGCTCCACACCCTGCACGATCTCGATCCTGACCCGTTAGCTGTGCGGTAATGAATCACGCAGGCCCGCCGAGCAGGACTCACTTGATACGCCAGCCGCCCCAATTGTGCTTCTTCGTGAGGACGCGGCGCTGTCGGAAACAATCCACAATCCACTGCGGCTGTACGACGACGACCTCCTCCTCCGCACACCACTGGAGCATGTGGCCCACCTTCCGTAGGATATGGAGCGGGGCACTGCGGCTGCAAGGGGGATGGGGAGCGACGACACGGACGGTCAGGTCCTTTGACGCCTCGGCGTTGTCGGGAGCGATAACGACGACCAGATTTCTCCGGCTACTTCGCGGCACATTCCGTGGGTTGGTGATCTCCTTTGCTTGATAGTTCTGGCCTTTCAGCGAGTACTTTGACAAGACGGTGGTGGCAGGGACGATGGGCGCGTCCTATCTGGGCTCACCTTGAGCTGCTCGATCTCCTCCTGCACCTCGTCGCCAGGCCGCCCATGTGGATATACGCACACGTACGTCCCGAGGAAGAGGCGTGACGGTATTATGTGGCCCATGGGGCAGCCTGATGGGGAGAGTACAATGGATGATGATGAACGACAAACGATGAACCGCATCGCACAGGCATTATTTGTTGGTGAATGACGCGCTCAGAGCACTTTGGCGGGGCCCACAACCACGTGAATGGTCCGAACTACTTCAGCTGTGACAACATCACGAGCAACTCTCTTGCATCACAACAAAGAGCCTACAGCAACCATACCCTACATGCCCTCTCACTGGACCACCTAGCTAGACTTGCCGAGAAGGAACGGCAGCACGCTGTCCAGCAACGCTTCGGGTGCTTCCTCTGGAATGTAATGCCCACACGGAACTGTCCCACCGCGCACATCCTCGGCGACGCGCTTCCACTGATTCAACGCGTCAAAGCACTTCTCCACCACCCCCATCTTGCCCCACACAGCCATGAGCGGCGCCTTGACCTTCTTCCCCGCGTCGCGGTCGGCGCGGTCGTGCTCGAGATCGATACTAGCGGCGGCGCGGTAGTCCTCGCATACCCCAGTTGCCCACCCCTCAATCTGCGCGCAGCGGAGGTACTCGCCCATCGCCTCCTCGCCGAAGGGATCGACGTCGCCCGCGAACTTGACCATGCACGCGCGAATGAAAGTTTCCGGAGATGCGTTGATGAGCGTCTCAGGCAGGGGCGTGGGCTGGATGAGGAAGAACCAGTGCCAGTACTTGCGCGCGAAGAACTCGTCGGTGCCCTCGTACATCGCGAGGGTCGGTGCGATGTCCAGCACGACGAGGCGCTCGACGGTATCAGGGTGGTCGACGGCGAGGCGGTGGGCGACGCGGGCGCCGCGGTCGTGCGCGAGAATCGAGAAACGGGGGTAGCCGAGCGAGGCCATGAGCGCGACGTTGTCGGCCGCCATGACGCGCTTCGAGTGGTTCGCGTGGTCCGGCGACGCGGGAGGATGCGAGCTGTCGCCATAGCCTCGCAAGTCGGGGAGGACGAGCGTGAAGTGCTCCGAGAGGGCGGGCGCGACTTTGTGCCATATCACATGTGTCTGCGGGTGGCCGTGCAACAAGAGGAGAGGGGGCAGGTCCTTTGGCGAGGCGGGGGTGCGGTAGGCGATGTCGACGCCGTTGACGTGCGCTGTGCGTTTCTCGAAGCCTTCAAACATCCTGCGTAGGGGTGACGGTGGTCGTGAGTGAGTAAGAGAGGTAGAGCATTGAAGGACAACCCGGGTACCATCGTGATAGTGGGTTGTGGGTGGGCACGCACTTGGATGTGGTGGTGGGCATCTCGCGTTTGACCTTACATCACGTAAACACGGCTGTAATCGAATGCCGGTTATCATTCGGGTCGGCGAGCTCGGTATTAATACGTTCACAACTTCAATCAGGAGTGCGTAGTAGGAGTCCATGGCCTAGTGTGGACGAGCCTTTGGCCTCGGCATTAGGTTGGAGTATGAGCGGCCTTGCTTCTATGCTGCTGCGGTTGCTTGTCGCCGCCAACTTGATGACAGACAGTCTCGAGACACTGGGCGAGGAGACAGCCCTGTCCTCCAGGCGCCCGGTGGCCCATTTGAGAGTGCTGCATGAGGGGCCTGCGCCACTTGGTGGTGCGTTTGTGAGAGGGGGCTCAGGTGCACATGGACTGTCGGAGACTGAAGCACCGTCAGTGCGGAACACGTTGCGTTTGAGCTCCTGCAGTCTGCGGAAGTCGATCCCTAGGATACTACATCCGATGTTTCTGCATACGCTGAGCGTACATATGTTAGGTGCGCATACGTTATACGTACATGCGTAGAGATCACATATGTATCCCCTGGAGACACATGCTTTGCTACATGCACGAGTGTAGCGATGCGTGGATGTCTGTAGCGTCGTCTTGGCGGCGTCAGAAAGTGCGGGGATGACGATTTGGGGCAAGAGGGGGCGGCGTGGGCCGACGTCGTATGCCCCTCAACCGTCGTGAACTACCGTCCTCTCTACCGCCCCGAGCGCCGAGCACGCAACGCAACACTTTGCATTCACCGCATCACCCACTCGGCCTAGTCGGGCGTATCATGCCACCACCATGCGCAGCATACAGCGCATCAACAACGAGCGCACCCCGTGAGTGCATGCGGTCGGCGGCGCTGACATCAGATTGATACGGGAGCAGGTGGTATGTCGCGTCTCGCTCTGTCCGACTTCAGCGATGTTGGGGAAGGCGCAGCCTGGCGCAGCTGAGCAAGGTGCCCCTGCGTGCACCCCGTCGCCCCACCTCCGACTCTCATGACTCCCCACCCTTCTACACGCCGAGGTCATGAGCTAACATCTAGTCCGAAACGCGGCCTATGACGGCACGGTGCGCGTCCCGGAGCCCAACCGACTCGGAAGTGACGATCCGCCCCTCCGACCCAGGATGGAGGCGGCGGAGCAGCCCGCGCACGCCCCAGCTGCTAGTGATACCGCCGACGCCGCTCGAGGAAGGCGACGCCGAGGGGATACGATGGCGCGAGCCAGAATACCCGGACGACGACGAGGACGGTGGATGGTGGGGCAAGCTGAGAGATTGGATGGGGGTTGCGTGCTTCGTGCCGATTAAGCTGTGCTTGTATGCGAAGCGGAGTGGGGTTGTGAGTGCCCGTGTGGTGTAGGTGTGTGAGCGGAGAGCGGACGAGAGGACGAGGAATGTACGAGGATGGGGTGTTGTAGATCCCAGGGTGGGGCGAGTGACGATCTACGATTGGTACGATTAGATAGAAGACCTACAAGACTCGGTTGTTACAGATAGACAGTACATGGATACAGTGTGGCCGCAGGCCTCGACGCCGCTTGCGGCCGGTGGCTATGTCCGCCGGCGTGGACGGCGATATGGGCGGCGGTGATAGGTTGATACCGGTCTGGCGAGGCCGAGGGTCAGGCGACATTCCTGGATGCCAACGCCGTCGGTCTTGTTATCGAACACTCCGCGAAATGTTTACATCTATCTCCACATCGGTCTCGATGCATCCACCATATATTCTACCCCACGCCAGCGCTTCGTCCTCCATCTCACCTGCAGTAATCTACACATCAAGCAATGAGCAACATCATCCTCACCGGCGCGACCGGAAATGGTGAGTCTACCCTTCGGCGAGCGCACACCACGGCATCGCTCCTTCCCACGACACATCCTTCTCTACTGCACTCCGCAACGGCTCTCTCACTCCCATAGCATGAGGGCGTGCCCTTCCGGTCAAATCAGTGATCCGTCTAGCTAATATCAGCCGGCTCCGCCGTCCTCACCAACGCCCTCGCCTCGCCTCTCATCTCGCACGTCACTGTCCTCGCGCGACGGGCACCGCCCGTCGACAGCCCCAAACTGACCACCATCATCCTGCCGTCGGACGAGTATCCCAAGGGCTTCGATGAGATCCCCCCGTCACTGGTGGAGAGGCTCCGGGGCGCCGACGCCGTCATCTGGGCACTGGGGATCAGCCAGACGCAAGTGAGCAAGGCCGAGTTCGAGAAGTGAGTATCACTCCCGGACCAACAGGCAAGATCAAGTCCATCACTGACACCCAGGATCACGTACGACTACAGCATGGCCGGAATACGCGCGTTCTCGCACCTCGGCACCAAGGACAAGCCGTTCCGCTTCGTCTTCATGAGCGGGATGGGCGTGACCCAGTCCGAGAAGACAGGGATGTTCACGCCGCTGTTCGCGTCGACCAAGGGGCGCGTGGAGCGCGAACTCGTCCAAGCAGAGACCGAGACGTTCAAGACCGTCACCGTTCGTCCCGCGGATATCATCCCGACACCAGAGGTGAGTCTGGCCTTGCCTTCCTCCTCGATCTTCTTGAGTGTACCTATTGCCCGCTTGACTTGTCGAGGTTTGAGAGAGAGAGAGAGAGGGGGAATGAAGGTTTCATGCCAAGCTGATAATTTGTCCGCGAGCTGACAGCAGCACCGCGCAAATCTCCCCGTCTGGCTCCGCTGGGGCGGCGACATCACCAAGCGCCTCGCGCCGTCGTACACCATCGAGAGCACGGAGCTCGCGGACGCGTGCATCGAGCTCGCGGCCGGGCGGGGGTGGGAGGCGCGGCATCCGAAAGAGCACACGATCGAGAATGGGGATCTGAAGAAGCTCGCGGCTGCGTACAGGGAGAGCATGGCGCCGGGGTCTTGATCTCGACCCCAGCGAGCAGTCCTTCCTTGTGGAGCGGGGATGCACGGCGAGAGCTTGTGCTGCGGCCCCAGCCAGGGTGACTACCACGATGGTATAGATGGTGGACGTGGTGCCGTCGGACCTCCCATGAAAAGCCTACAACGCTCCAAGCCGCACGTCTCGCATCTCCTGGATATATCTGTAAGGAGAGCTTTCCCCACGGCCATGAATATGTTCTAATA
Source organism: Cutaneotrichosporon dermatis (assembly GCA_020011015.1). Classification (NCBI taxonomy): domain Eukaryota; kingdom Fungi; phylum Basidiomycota; class Tremellomycetes; order Trichosporonales; family Trichosporonaceae; genus Cutaneotrichosporon; species Cutaneotrichosporon dermatis. Next base: position 70,183 of record JAIGNX010000002.1, on the reverse strand, counting down.
GCCACTACACTATGACATGCGCACTCCTGTTTGGTCCTCGAAGTCGCGTACAAGGCCAGCCTTCCAGCTGTTTGCCTTCGCACTGACAGACCTTGCTTTTGAGCTGTAGCTCCTCAGAGGGCCGCGCGTGGGAAGATTATCACTGCGGGCCCTCGTCGCCCTCGTAGAGTACGTGCAGAGCATACGGAGCGAGCATACACGATCTGAACCGTCGAGCGGTTGGCTTCGGCCCCGGACATGGACAATGGGCTCGGCATGGACGACCAGGCACGTGGCGCACAAGACAATGATGATCTCGGACATCTCGGCGTCTTCGATGATACACGGTCTTGGATCTACCCACTCCGTTCCCAACGTTGTCTTCTTTCTACGCCGCAGCGTACCAGAATTCTGCCGCAAGTACACCGCAGTGCGCGATAGCCAGTCCGAGTTCGGTCCCGAGAACCAACATGGCATGCAGCCGTGCCGTCGCCCCAAAACCAAGCTCGGACGCACCGTGGGCGGCCCATGCTCTCCACAAACCTGACATCCTCTGCACGCCACCTTATTACCCCTCATACGCAGCGCTTCGAGCACAAGACAGCCCCGACGATACCTGACGTCTGACGTCGCGAGACAATGGGGAGCGCGGAGGCGTCGAGGGCTTGTCGGCATCAATCACCCTTGCGCATGCGAAACGTGCTCACCACAGACATCTAGACATCAGCTCGCCAACCATGCAGCTCTGTACCCCGCCGCTCTGCAAGCGACGCAAGCACAGACGCCCATCTGGGACCCACGACCCTCGCTCCCTCTCTCTCCTCAGATGCGCTCGTCCAACTCGCTGCGATCCCAATTCACGCTCGCCCCACGGCCACCCGTGCACCTCAGCCTGTCTTTCTCCATCGCACCTTTCCACCCTCCCATCGTCCCCACCACTTGGGCACTTGACACAGCTCCACCCGTGTCCGCACGCGCCTCTTCTCTTTAAGACCTCCCTCTCCCCATCGCATCGCGCAAACTTCACTCTGCTCTCCTCCACTCACGATCATTCTTTCACCCCGACTTTCGTTCGACCAACCTACCAACCCAACTATCTCATGAGCGGCTGCGAAGCGTGCTGTGGGGATACGCGCCCCCCCAAACCTCTCGTCAACGGCGCCGGTGCCAAGAAGAAGCCCGTCGTCTCCCTCCCGACTCCGTACCCCAAGTTTCCCGACGACGGGTGCGTCGCATGCTGCGCCGACAAGCCTGTGGCGCCGGCTAAGGCGCCCAAAGACGTGAAGGCTAAGGAGGAGGCGATGAAGGACAAGTTTGCGGAGGTGAAGGCTGCGGCCAAGGAGGCCGCGGCTAATGTCGTGGACGCCCCGACCGCCGTCGCACCCGCACCGGCCTCAGCTGCTCCTGCCGCCTCCACTCCGGCCACTCCCAACGCAGTTACCAATTCAGTTTCCGTCGACACCACCGCCACCCCTGTTGCGCTGGCCGCAACCCAGGCTGCCTCCGAGGCGAAGCCTGCACAGACCAAGGTGAGTGTCATCTCTACGGGCGTGGGGCTCGAGGTTGAGACGGAGTCCAAGGCGGCCGCGATTGAGGTCAAGTTGGTCACGGAGAGTGTCAAGGCTGTCGAGGAGAAGATTGCCAAGGCGGACGAGAAGGCTGTCAAGGCGGACGAGTACAAGCAGGAGGGCAAGGAGGACAAGGCTGTCAAGGCTGTCAAGGAGGACAAAAAGGACGACAAGAAGGAGGACACGAAGGAGGACACGAAGGAGGACACGACCGCCGCGATCAACCCTGCCGTCAGCGTGTCTGGTCTGCAAGTCACGATGCAGGAGGAGGTGAAGGACGAGGCGGAGGATGAGGCGAAGGAGGTGGCCAAGGAGGTGGTCGTCCAAGCAGAGTCCGTCATCGCCGTCAAGGCCGAGCCGCCGCCGAAGCAGTCTGAGGTCGAGGTCTCCAAGGCTGCTGAGCATCCCGAGGGGCTCGCCAAGCCAGCTGTCAACGATGCGTCCAAGGCCGAGTTCAAGGTTACAGAGACCAATCCTGCCGCCACTACGCCAGTTGAGCCCAAGGCCGCCGAGCACAAGCCCATCGTTGCCAAGCCAGCTACCGATGAGCCGAAGAAGGAGGCCAAGAGCGTCAAGTTCAAGGCCGAGGGCGAGCTCGTCGAGGTCAAGGAGATCGAGTCGGTCCGCGCGCTCCGCGAGCCCAAGCTCCTCGAGGCGCCTGCTCCCACGGTGGCTAAGGCAAGGGTCGACGAGAGGACCATCGTGGTCCGCGACTTCGCGTTCAAGGACGTCAAGCCCGAGGTCATGGTCGCCGTCAAGGAGGTGTGCGAGGATCCACAGCCGGCGCCAAAAGTGGTCGCTGCCGGCTCAGCACCCAAAGAGAAGGGCGTGGAGTCCAATTCCATCGCTTCGGAATCGGCTGCATCCGACAAGCCCGCGGACAAGGCTCTCGCCGACAAGCCCGCTGCCCCATCGCCGGCACCAACCACCGCACCCGCCCCGGCACCATCGCCCACTCCATCGCGCACCCCCTCTCCTGCCCCGCCGGGCCCAACCTTCCGGCCCACCGGCGCCTTCTTCAAGTTCGGCGCCGTCAAGCCGACCAAGCCGTCCGAGGTCAACTTCGCCTGGGCCCAGGTGCAGTCCGTCCACCCGGCTACCGTCAAGGCGGCCGCTGCGGCCGCTGCGTGTCCCAAGCCTGCGCCGGTGGCTGGTACACTCGCCTCAGGATGTTCGGCTGCTGCCCAATCTGTCGCCTCGGCGTCGGCTGCTCCCACCCCCCCAAGACCCCTGCCGCGGCCAATGTGACCGCACCACCCTCTGCTTCTGTCGCTGCTCCTACCGCCACCGACGCCGCCAAGCCGACTCCGCCCGTCGCTTCCCCTAGCAAGCCTGAGGTCGCCGTTGCCAAGTCTGATTCCGCACCTGCTGTTCCGAAAGCTACCGCTCCCGTGGCCACCGCAGACGCCCTCCCCAAGACTGCCCCTGCCGAGGCTGTTCCGGCTACCGCCAGCCTTGAGACCAGCAGCAACGCCGATGTCACTGCTACTGCCGCCTCCTCCATCGCCGCCGCCGGCGCTTCCAATCCTAAGGCGGAGGCTACCACTCCGGTCGCGTCTAAGGCTGAGGCAACGGTGGAGGTCAAGCCCGTCCCCGCTGCGGCCACTGTCGAATCCAAGGTCGCCAAGCCTGCGCCTGCAGCTGCTGGTACAGCGGAGGCAGAGCGGAAGGTAGAAGTCGAGATTGACCCGGTGGCTCCCACGGTTGTGGCCAAGGTTGAGGCGATGGTCGAGGCCAAGGTTGAGGCCAAGGTTGAGCCCGAGGTTGAGGCTGAGGTTGAGGCCAAGCCTGCTCCTACTGTTCCTACGCCGACCATCGTGAAGCCCGTCGAAGTCATGCCGGTGGAGCGCCAGACCGCACCCGAGACCAAGGCAGTGAGCACCGAGGCCGCGCCCGTTTCCAAGCCTGCCGAGGCCAAGGCCGTCGAGGTCGTCACTTCCAAGCCCGCCGAGGTCCCCTCTGCCGCTCCCTCCGACAAGATTGCTTCTGAGCCTGCGACTGCCCCTGCCCCGCCGGCCGACCAGCTCAAGCCCGCTGCGCCTACTACGCTTGCTGCCAGCGCCGCCGCCACGCCTGCTCCACCTGCTCCCGCGACGCCTGCCCAGCCAGCGCCGGTCTCGACCCCCGCTGTCGCGCCCAAGCCCACCGATGTCGAGCCTGGAGACGCAGTCACTGCCGCCAAGCCCGTTGAAGACGCCACCGCCACAGCTTCCCCTGGTGTTCCCACCAAGACTGTCGAGTCAAAGTCTGAGACTGCACCGGCTGTTAACAAGGTCACCGAGGTCAAGGCTTCCGCTGCTGCTACCACCCCCGACGGCACGGCTAAGCCTACTGCTCCTGCCGTCGCCCCTGCAGCTCCTCCTACTGTCAAGCCAGTGGCACCGGCCCAGGCCCCTATCACGGTCGTGCCTACGACTAAGGCGGAACCGGCTCCTGAGTCACCTGAGCCTGAGGTGAAGGCGGGGACACCGGCAGTGGGCGTAGACACAATGGCCTCGACCACGGTTGGCGTGGAGACGAAGGTGACCACGCCTCAGGAGAAGGGTTTCGAGAAGGCGGCTGAGAAGGTGGAGGTTTCCGCCGACTCCAAGTTTGAGGCCAAGATCGAGGCTGAGGTCAAGCCGAAGGAGGAGGCGAAGGCGGTTCCCGAAGCTCCCCTCCTTGTTTCCAACAGGGACGCGCCGACCGCAGCGCCTGCGGTGGAGACGGTCAAGGTGGAGCCGAAGTCGCAGCCCGCGGTCGAGTCCAAGGTGGGCGCGGAGGTCAAGGTTGACGCCGCGGTGACTGAGACGGCCGTGGCGGAGCCAAAGAGCTCCGCAGCCAAACCTGTCGAGGTAAAGATGGCTACGACGTCCGAGGCCGAGGAGAAGGGCGTGGCTGAGGCTCCCCCGCAGACAGAGGGCGTCAAAGTCGAGGCGGACGAGGCGGTCAAGGAGAGGACTGGTCCGGTGTCGGAGGCGGAGGTCAAGGCGGTTCAGTCGGAGGCACCGAGCAAGGCGGCGGCGGTCGGAGTCCCTCTCAATGTGGCAGTCAAGACTGTTGAGGTCGCGGGTGCCGAGGAGGAGTCCAAGCCAGCGGAGAAGAGCAAGGTCGAAGAGAAGAAGCCTGATATGGTCGCCCCCGCCGTGACGAGCGAGGCTGCATCCACCGAGGCGAAGGAGGAGCTCGCGTCCGCGAGGGTTCTCCTCGCATCCATCCCTGTTTCCTCGTCTCCACCTTCGCCCGACGCGCCTCCGGCAGTGCGCTGGATCGACCTCCTCCATGCTGAGGAGGAGGCCGAAGCACAGCGCAAGGCAGCCGAGCTCAAGGAAGCCAAGCTCAAGGCCGCCGAGGCAGCGGAGAAGAGGGCCGCGCAGGCGAAGACGGACGCAGCGCAGGCCAAGGTCGAGACTCCTGCTGCACGCTGGATTGGCCTGCTGAATGGGGCGAAGGAGGAGAAGAAGGACGAGAACAAGGCTGTCATCGCTGAGAAGACCGTTGTCGGCGCGGAGAAGCCCGGTGTCGTCGCTGAGAAGACGGTTGAGAAGACTGAGAAGCCCGTTGCCGAGAAGAAGACGGAGAGCAAGAGCGAGCCCAAGCCCGCCGCAATGCCTGAATCCGCTCACCCACTCCCACTCCCTGCTGCCGTCGCTGCCGCTCCAATTCCAGTTCCCGTCTCAGCCCCCGCCCAAGCCCCAACCCCACTCTCCACCCCCGCGCTCAAGGCTGACAGCAAGGTGTCCGACGACGTCGAGGCCAAGGACGGCGAGCCCAACGACAAGCCCGTCCCGGCGACGAAGCACACGCCCACGCCCATCGTCACACCCAAGCCGGTGCCCAAGTTCGAGCTGGCGCCCGACACGCCCCTGCCCGTCGAGGAGCGGCCTCTGTCGCCCACCTTCCAGAACGACGTTACTCTCCCTCCTGTTTCCGCAGTTCCCACATCGCCTCTTACCGCCATCCCCGGCCCGCGCCCTCCTGCCGACCGCGTCCCCTGGCCGTCGTACGCTGGCACGCGCATGCACCTGCCCTCCCACACAGTCCGTGAAGTCCGTCCCGGATCTCCCCGCGAGCCTCTCCCACAGTCCACCGCCCCCTCTCCGGCTGTCACTCCGCGCCGCACGTCGCTGGCCAGTAAGGCGGCTGCCCCGGCGCTGACGCCTGGTTCGGCTCAGACAGCCGCGTCGGCATCGGCGTCGCGGGCAACCTCGCCCCTCTCGACGCCTGTCAACGTCGTCGCCGTCCTTCCCGACGCTGCGATCCACCAGGTCACCTCGGCTACCGCCGCCGCCCTCAGCGCTCCCGTGGAGCCCGGGCGCGACCGCGTCCATGTCGAGGCGGTGACGCCCTCGCACCGCCTCGGCTCACCCTACGGCACCCCGATGCCCAAGGTGATCGCGGCCACACCGCCCCTTGTCCCCGTCGCCGACGACTCCTCGAGCGACGACGAGCTCCTCCCTGGAGAGGTCGAGATCGACCTCCTCGCCCCGCCGCTCATCATCGGCGGCCTCGAGCCCTCGTCACCCACTGACGTGCAGAACCTCGGCGGTTCGTCCGGCGCCGACGAGACCGGCGACGTCATCCTCGACGTGCTCGCGTCCACGCGCCGCCCCGCGCCCATTTCGGCCCTTCTCGAGGCGTACGAGGACGACACGGCCGCGCTCGGTGCGTGCGAGGTCGAGCTCCGCGGCCTCAAGGCCGCCCTCGCTACCGCCGAGGCCGACCGCACTGCCAAGCACACCCGCGTCCTGGCGTACCAGGTTGCGCTCGATGAGGAGCTCGCCGCCCTCGAGGCGGAGCGCGCCGGCCTCCTGCGGATCCGCGAGGCCATCTTCGCCGAGTCGGTCAAGGACAAGGCCATCGTCGCCCACAAGCCCCAGGCTGCTGTCACCGCCGCTCGCGACGGCTGGTGCCGTCTGTGGGTCGACGCGTAGGGACCGCATTTATACCCGTCGCAGGCATAAATGAACACTCTCTAGCTCGTTAGCAATCAAATCACACCACAAATCAAACAGGAATCGCCCCTAGTTCCGTAGTCTCAGTCCTAGATCGATGTACATGCGTAGCTACCGACAGTGCGGCGGGAGTGGTGGTGTGATATGCTGTTCGGCCATGCGTCTACTCTACAGCTTGGCTCGGGAGCTGGCCTCAGCGCTGGCTCCGCTACTTTAACCTATCCTCATAGACCGGCACCGCCAACTCACACCGCCTTCATCTCCTTGACGATGGTCTCGACCAGATCCTTCGCGGGCATCTCGCGCGCAAGTGGTGCCCCCTGCCCGGCCCAGAACGCTCCCCACGCCGTGTCGCCCTTGCCGCTCGCCGCCGCGTGGAGCTGTTTCCCGAGATCGTACGCGTTGGGGTACACCGCAATGTCGTTGGCGCCCTTGCCGTCCTGCGCCATGCGGTCCAGCAGTCGTGTCCAGTTGGAGGCGACGGACCGCGCTGGCCGTCCCGAGATTGCTGCGACGAGCCGCGTATGCCGCCCTGGCTCGCCCCTGAGTGCCGCCTTGTGTGCGGGCGGAGCAGCACTCTCGTCGGCCGCAACAAACGCCGTGCCCATCTGCGCGGCGCTGGCGCCGAGCGCGAGTGCAGCAGCCACTCCCGCGCCGTCCATGATCCCACCGGCGGCGATGACGGGGATGCTCACCTCGCCGCTCTTGGTGAGGAGGTGGACAAGCGCGGCGGTGCTGAGCTGGTCGTCGGCGGCTGAGGGGTCGAAGATGCCCCGGTGCCCTCCCGCCTCCCACCCCTGCGCGACGATCGCGTCCATCCCCGCCTCCTGGCATGCGCGCGCCTCCTCCAGACTCGTCGCGCTAGCCATCAGGAACGCGCCGTACGCCTTGAGCTTGGTGATCGCGTCGGCGGGCGGCAGGCCGAAGTGGAACGACAGGATCGGCGGCTTCTCCTCGACGAGCATGGCGAGCATTGCCGCGTCCGTCTTGAACGTCCCGTACCCCGTGCGGAGGGAGGTGGGCGCCGTGGCGCCGTACCGCGCGAACTCGGGGGCTAGGTAGGCCGCCCATGCCCCGTCGCGGGCGTCGGTGGACGCTCCGGTCGGAGGGGGGTCGTGCACGAACAGGTTGACGTTGAATGGCTTAGAGGTGGCCGCGCGCACGGCGTGGATCGCCTTGCGGCCGGCTTCGGCGTCAACAGTGCCCAGCGCGATGGAGCCGAGCGCGCCAGCGTTCGAGACGGCGGCCGCCATGGCGGGCGTCGAGGTGCCCGCCATCGGCGCTTGGATGATGGGGTGGACGATGCCGAGGCGCTGGATGAGGCCCATAATGTAGAGGTCGGTGGCTGTGAGATGGAGAGGCTGGGAAGAGTAGTTGTGGGCAGAGATGATGAGAGAGTGTAGAGATGTCCGAAGTTAGTTGGAGTGGGAGGTGCAGGTCAACCGCTGGGAGATGCGGGGTAAGATGTACTCGGCGCTATGCGGAATCTCCACGACCTCAACGTCAGTCACAGACCTCCGAGCTTCCGATCGGGGACCGGATGTCTCGGTCATCATCCAATACGTGCTTGTGCTCACCTATCATCTCTTGCTCACTGTTTACCCTCGCGGCCTCTCTACCTCTCCCCACACTGTCTCGGGCGGATCGCAGCGGAGAATCCGCAACGTCGGTTTGTGTCGGTTACCCGGATTTAAGCCGGAAGTTCCGTGCTCGCTTCACAAGGTCGCCGAGTTCATTTACTGATCTACACGTGCGCTACACCCCACTCTGTGAAGCTCCGAGAACCGGATCCGGCGTGTAGAAGAGACCGACGAGGTCAACGAGAACCGGCCTTCGGAGAGGGGAGGAGAAATGGGAACCGAGAAACCGAGTCTAAGACGCTCTCGGACGTAGTCATATACTTCAATTGCCCGACGCTTGCTAAGTCTCATCTTCATCTGAGTCATCTATTGTAGTACGTAGTCTCACAACATGTACGTACGTCTTACTCTTCATGGTATTATTGAGCATGCTGTGCTCGCTGAAATTACTGGCCCAGGACAGACGCCAAGCGTTACGGACCCGGCACGGGGATGGAGGAGATGGCCGGAAGTCGCGGCATGTGAGGTCCCCTACTTTGCGAGGTATGCCGGTGGCCACCGACGTCATTTATCGATTTCCGCGGTTGCAGGTACGCTAATGTCAATAATGGCACCATATGGTTATGGTTATGGCCGCATCCGACGACGTACTCGCTTCGAACGGCACTGACCGCTAATGAGATGATATGAAGCCGGTACAAAACCTTGCACCTCCCACATCCCCTCCTTTACTCTCATCTCATTGCATCAGCGAGACAGCAGGATGCTCTTCCTGCAGCTTCTGACCACCCTCCTCCTGTACGGAGGAGCTCTCGCTCTCCCGCCGCCGCTGGATGCCAACGTCGTAGTCCGCGATGGTGGCGCCTCGTCCGGCTCGAACTCGGCCGGAGGCGCAGATGCGTCTGCCGCCCTCATGAAGTTGCCCAAGGCTACGATCAACCCCTCGGGCTCCGCCGGGCCAGTGACCATCACAGGGACGAACATGGGATGCAAGGCTTTCCTCGGCATCCCTTTCGCTGAACCCCGTCAGTCTGACCCGAGATAGATCACCAACTCTACACCGGATTTACTGACCTCACAGCCACCGGCAAGCGCCGTTTCGCGCCGCCTGTGCCGAAGGTGTACACGTCGAACAATCTTACAGCCATGCTGCCCCCTCCGGCCTGCCTGCAGGCCAACGGTACCCAGATCGGAAAGTTTGGAATTAGCGAGGACTGCCTCACCCTCAATGTGCTTGCGCACAACGACACTACTCCCGATGACAAGCTGCCCGTCATGGTATGGATGTGAGTCCCTGGGAGGCACTCCGCCACGATCCATAGGTAAAGATAGGGGCGTTCCACTGACATCAGCTACGGCGGTGGATTCACAGTCGGTGCAGCCACACTCTACAACTCGCCGCCCTTTATCAACCGGGCGCACGAGGTCGGCCGCCCCGTCATCCTCGTTACTGTCAACTACCGCGTCGGCCTCCTTGGATTTGGATACGGTGAAGACATCGCCAAGGCGGGCGCAGCGAATCTCGGTCTGCGCGACCAGATCCAGGCCCTGCGGTGGGTCAAGGAAAACATCGCAGCCTTTGGTGGTGACCCAGAGAAGGTGGGTGGTACCACTGAGGACCATGCTGACGACCCAGGTCACAGTCTTCGGAGAGTCGGCTGGCGCAATCTCAGTCGCCCTCCTCATGCTCAATGAGACCACCGACCTCTTCCGGGGCGCCATCATGCAGTCGGGCGCTCAGAGCACCGCGCCTCTGGGCAACACCAGTGAGCTGTGGAACCAACCGTACAACATCACCGCTCAAGCTGCCGGCTGCATGGCTCCGAACACCACCAACCTCGGCAACCTGACGACCTTCGAGTGCCTCCGCAACGTGCCGGCCGACACCATCCTCAGTGCGACGGCGGCGATGCGCAAGTTGCCCCAATACTCTGCTCCGTATGTCTGTTGCGGCTGGCCCTGCTGACAGCAGGTTCGTCTTTGGACCATCTGTCGACGGCGATCTTGTGCCCGACAGCCCATGGGAGTTGCTCAAGGCGGGCAAGTTCGCCAAGATGCCGTACATCAGCGGCACTAACCGCGACGAGGGGACATCGTTCGTGCCAGCGGCTATCAACTCGACAACGATGCTGTACTTGTACATCCAGTTGCTGTACCCCGAGCCGGTGAACATGAACATCACAGAGCAAATCTTGGCGGCGTACCCGGACGACCCCGCGCTTGGGAGGTAAGCCCACCTCATGTATTGAGGTGCAGTAGATGCTAATGCTCGCAGCCCGTTCGGAACTGGAAATGAGACGTTTGGTCTCTCCTCGACGTAAGCCTTCGCTGTAACAATTCGCATTTCTGACGTTTTCAGATTCAAGAGGGCATCTGCCATCGTTGGAGACGTTGCCTTCCAATCCCGCCGCCGGTGGTTCCTCCGCCAGTCGAACAAGTTCAACAACTCCCAGACCTGGACTTACGACTTCTGGGGCCCGTCGCCTACGATGGCACCTCAGTATGGAAGTGAGTGCAGCCTTCGGTCAAAGACGATACTTAAGCTGACGGGACCAGTTGCACATGCCGTGGAGGTGCCGTACGTGTTTGGCATCGCCACGCAGGCCAACAATTACACGGCGGAGCAGGAGGCATTGGGCCGCTCGATGATGGACTACTGGTGCGTTGCACAGGCTCTACTGTTGCTGACGGCAGGACCAACTTTGCTTACCACCTCAACCCTAACGGCGGCGAGAAGCCTCTCAACGGGACCGCGGCCCGCGGCAAGACCTTCACCTCGGAGTCGAAGCTGTGCCCATCTGAAGACGGCAACTACGCCTACTGGCCCCAGCACCAGGCCCCAGGCGACCACAACTCGCTCCGCATGATTCCGGGTAACCTGAGCGTGATCCAGGACACCTACCGCGAGGACCAGATGAAGTGGCTGGATGTTCACCATATCGCCGAAGCGCTCTTCTTCAAGCGCGACGAGTAAAGTAAATCGGGGAGCCCGTCTTGCAGTTCCTATTGCAGGAGACCGTGCTGGACTTTGAAATAGTGGAAAGTACAGTGGAGGTTTATGCACGTTGTTAGTCATGATGCGTGACCCACACCTCGTGGACAGAAGTTGTACTGTACAATATCAGCCACGCCCATTCGCAGAGCACATAGGTAATGGCCGGGTATGTGCATCATGGGCCTGTGGCGGTGAAGTTAGACGTGGTTGTACTGAAGCTGGGAATTATCTTGGTCGGACATCACAGCACAGGAGCCACAAAGCCGAAGAGATTTATCGGGGCCAAGAATGTCGTTCCAGCATCGGCTTCCGTAAATAACAATCTCAAACCTCCGTCGGCAAGGATATGAATATTCTTCTGTAGAGCTAATATTCACAGCTCTGGTGATCCGACTTGAATATTTGCATGTCTTATACTTCATTCAAATTCATTAACAAGGACACAACCTGCTTCAAAGTCCGAAGGCAGGAGTGGCAGCGAGCGGGCCAGGAATTATACGTGTCCGTCCTGTGAGCCACCTCGTCGAAAGAGCACCCTTTACTGCTGGGGCGCCTCCTCGGGCGCTCCTGGGGGGCTCGTGGTACGGCTCCCTGGAAGTCGTCTTCCGGGTGAGGTCGGTGAAGTCTGGGTCGAAGTTGTATGGGCGGTTGACTTCAACAGCCTCCCAAGACGGTTGCGGCCGGCGTAGGAGATGGGAAGAGTCTTCTTGGGCTTCTTGACAGCCGAGAGGAGAGCGTCGTCGTCCTCGGCCGACTGGCGGAGGGGCGGGGGTTGGTGACGTCGCTAGCCCGCTCAACGACGGCTGCCATGGGACCGGCGGAGATGAACTCGAGGGACTCGTTGTAAGGGCGGTTGAAAATGTCGGCGAGGTCGAGGGCCTCACGCAGGCCGACTTCGGCACCCATGATAGCAACGTTGGAGATAAGCTTAAACTCGACACCGGCGCCGTTCTCGCCAACGTGGCGAGGTGTGCCGAGGACATCGAGGACGGGGGCAATGCGGTTGAAGATGGCCTCGTCGTCGGTACCGACGAACCATGTCACCGAAGCCTCACGAGCGTACTTGACACCGCCAACGATAGGAGCATCGACGACAATGACGCCCTCAGGGGCTCCGGCACGGACCTTCTCGAGCATCTCGGGCGATGTCGTCGAGCACATAACCACAATGTCACCGGGCTGAGCACCGGCCATGATCCCCTCGTCGCCGAGGTACGCTTCGGGGATGTCGGCGGACATGACAATACCGAGGATAATGCTAGCCTTGTCGGCCGCGTCCGCATCCGACGCTGCCACAGTGACACCGTGGCCACGGGCGATCTCGTTGCGCTCCTCACGAATGTCGAAGGCGAATACCTCGTAGCCAGCCTCAACGAGGTGCGGGCCCATCTCTGAGCCCAAGGCACCGTATCCGACGAAAGCAACCCTCTCATTACCTCCGCCGTTGTCCTGTCGGGCAACGGGAGTGGCGGAGACGAGAGGCCCAACCGCAAGGGCTAGAAGACCCAGGAAAAAACGCATGCTGAAAGGTGGCTTCACCGTAACTTGAAGGAGATGTGGCGGAAGATGCTCCTCTTGACTACTGTCCTTGAATCGAAGTCGACATGGGAATCATCCTCCATGCACCATCTCCGGCAGCTTATAAGGTGTCCATCGCATGAACGCTCGGCGGCGCCGGCGATCCGCTCGACGGCGCTCGGAAGTCACCATCCGGTCAACCAAGAGACTTGGCAAGAATCATATGCTGATGATCATCGGACGTCATTTACGTCATTGGGTAATATTAAGCTGGTGCTAATGAGCAGACTAGCGCAGACGTGAGTGAGAGGGGTCTGTAGAGTTGTAACCAGTCTGGTACGTCAGTGTGGGAGGGTCCGCCTCGGTCACATCCTTCTTAAGAGTACGCTAACCATAAAGAACAAGGTTCTTCGGCGTCTTGAGTGTCCGGACAACGGCCGGACTCTGTCGCTGTTCCGGCATTCCGCGCTCGGTCTCCCAGCCTTCCCATGCGGGATTCTACTCCGTCCGGAGGGCGCGGATCATCTCCATACCTTCGGGGCCGAGTCATAACTGCCTCCGATATGTTGGCCCCACCTCGGTCATCGGTCTGTACCACATTGTCGAGCGCCGGTGCTGATCGTTACTTGGTTGTGCTCGCCGTCAACGTGCAATCTGTCGTAGTTGGGAACTCGCTTCGTTTAAACTCGACATCCCCCTCGGAAGCAGAGGTAGCCGTGAAGAAGGCAAAGGCGGATGAGGGCAGCAAGAACATCAGGCTCCGGAGCAGTATTTCTAACTGTTACTTGGAGCATGACGTCGAGCATGCCGCAATGAGCGTTCAGAGGGCGGCCGCCCGGGAGACATGGCTTGAAGACTGCCTATTCCCACGCACTTTGCTGGTTTCGGAGGTGTCCGTCCGTCTGCAGAGGATCGTGAATTGTCTGTCTACCATCTTGCTTTCGGGTTGGTTGGACAGGTCCTGTAGCAAACGCAGAACAGTTGTGGGACCAGATTACCGAAGAGCAGGCGGACAAGCTCCACAACATACTTGCAACACGTGATCTCTGTGGCCTCCCATTGGCTACTCGACATGACTGCCGACACATGCGATCGACCGGCAGATCGGCATCCATCCTCCCATGTTCCATCGCTATCTTGTCAACCACACATCGTAGACGAGTGCTGAAAGCACCGTTGGAACTATAGACGCACAAAGAGCAGTGATATCACCACATTGCGATGGTTTCATAGACTCTGGATAAGTAATGAGGAGTGAATTACTATGGTCACAGTCAGTAATATCGAAAGCAGCACTCCTGCAACGAGTGTTGCTTCTTTGGACAACAGGGAGTACTTCCAGACGTAACGACAACGTTTCCGGCCGATACGCAGCGTCATATCAAGGGTACATGACGCTGTGCCCCTCAATAATCCCCTTCAGGAGATTGTTGTATCCGCGAGCTACTTGTCGGCTAGTGAGTAACACGTCCGTGACAGCTCGGCATCGGGCATGCCTCGAGCGGCCTTGGGTCTACTATACTCCGATCCTCCGATGTCGGCCACGCCTGTCCCACGTGTTGCTCCTACGAGTATAGCCTTCATCGACCGGGAAGCGAGTACCGTCGAGGTTCCGGTATTGAGGCAACGTCGTCTTCGGGATCTGCGGCGGTCGGGGGTAGACCTGTACGAACTGTTCGGCCGAGCAAGTGATTGTTCACAGCTAAACGCATAGCTAGCCCACGGGTTTCAAATCCTACGTGCAGGCGGACGGAACGCTTCCTCATGCTGACCACTGAATAGTGGAGCCTCCCGAGGCGCCACAACCTAACATATGAAGTACTACCCGCGATTCGACTTGCCCAGAGCTGGGAAGGTATACCTCTACCACCTCGCTGCTTTGTTTATGGGGAGCCTCTAATGTCTGTCCAAGGTCGATTAGGCTTTGCAGTAGAAGTAGATCCTCCATTCAATCAAGTACCAACCATACCGCCACTCATCATGAGATTATCGTATAATTATGCATCGTATCACCCTTATCTCGTATCTGACAGAAGAATAGAACTCGGTGTAGATTACGAAGACCGGTCTGTGAGACGTTCGGCGTCGCAATATGATGTCCTCCCAACGGAAGCCACGTACAGGTGAGGATTTGACAACGTGGCTCATGCATGGCTACCACGAGGACCACGTGGAGCCTCCACTTCGGTCCGGTTTTCCGGTCCGCTCACAACTCTCCCAAAAGTCCCAGGCGACCTGAGCAACTGCAGGTGTACGGAACCTCCGTAGTAAGGTCCGTGACGTCCGCCTCTCTAGCGCACCGTTAGAGTAACCGTTGAGAGATTAGCCTAACATTGAGCAGTCAGCTAATCAGTGCAAGCCTTGTTCTATGGTGTTCTATTGGCGTGGCTTTGTGTCGCGCAATAGTAGCTTAAATGACCAGGATGGGGTATTCAAGGTGGGCATTCCTGCAGGTTCGGAACTCCATCCTCGGCAACTGACGATAATCGGGAGCCGCCGATCGGCGAATGCCTCGGAATGCCTTAGCCGGGCACTATTGGGTAATCCCTGGGCCTATGATGCTGTGGATGAACGTATCAGCGGTGAGTTTGGGAGAGGTACAAGGGGACGGAGACGGCTGTTTTACTGTCACCTGACATGCCCCGTCGACGCGGGTAAGTAGGATCATGAGGAATACGGTGTATTGGGGCTGGCCATCAGGGTGACCTGTGGGTCCATCACTCGCGAGTGGGTTCATCTCGGAACATACATAAGGTGGGCGACACCTGCATCTCCACGTCGCCTGTTGCTTTCCCACCTGCTCTCGTCCTACCTACCCAACGCACTCTAACATCATGCCTCGCTCTGGTCGCTGCCGCTGTGGTAAGTGATCTCGTCAGCCTAGGATACCTCGCCTTCCGCATCCCGAGAGCTCTGCTGCTGCTGTTCACCGTGTCTGGCATCGCTGACTCCCAGGTGCCATCGCTTACGAGTTCACCGACGACTCGAACAACGACGCCATCATCTGCTACTGCAAGTCGTGCCGCGAGCTCCACTCGTCCGAGTCGCTCAACCTCAAGACCGAGGTCGACAAGGTCAAGGTCACCAAGGGTACCCCCAAGGTCTACCGCGACACCAAGACTGACTCCGGTGAGTGCCACTGTCGTGGGGAGATCTGTGCAAACGCACGGGGCGCCTCGGCTCATCTCGGCAACCTTGGTCGCTGGCGGATTGGTTGGCCGGCGTTGGGGTGCGATAGGGTGGTGATGTGGCTTGCCGGACCCTTGCGGCTCCGCCCCGAGCACCGAGTCATCGTTCCATCCTCCTACCTCCATCACGCCGGGGCTTGGCTGACATGCAGGCAACGCCATCAACCGCAACTTCTGCGGCGACTGCGGCTCGGCTCTCTTCTCCGACCCCGATGGCATCCCCGGTGTCCGCTTCCTCAAGGTCGGCTCGCTCGAGGACCCCAAGGACATGAAGCTCGCTGCCGAGATCTACGTCGACGATGCCCTCTCCTTCCAGGTCCTGTGAGTCAATATGTGACGCTGGATGGGTGGTTGGACCTACCCTCCTCTGTCCTTGTAATGCGCTGTTCAACGCTGACAACCAGTGACAAGAAGCTCGGCCAGAAGCAGTTCGAGGGTATGATGGCCAAGGAGGTTTAAGGCTGTCGTGTCTGTGTAGCCGGGATATGAAGATCGTATCAGAAGCGGCGTGATTGCACCCTGCTAGGGAGTGCATGGGTACTGACTGTGCGATAATGCTAATGGGCGGGGCAAGAGGATGGGTCGTGCCTCACAGTGTCCAGACATGTCCGCGGTATGCTCTAATCGAACATTCCGCCGTGGAAGCAGTGACTGCCAGGCTGCCAAAGCTCCCAGGCCCGATCCTGGGTCGCCGCAAACGACATGGCATCCGGAATGTATCGTCGTAGCCCACTTACGCCTACCCAGTCCGACCCAATATCTTGCACCACTTTAAGGTGGTCCCATGTGCATGAGAATACAACATTGCCATCCCAACCGCTTCATCAATAATGACCCGTAAAGGTTCTTGCCTCTGCGGTCAGTTGGTCCAAGAGATATATCGACTCCAGGCTAATAGGGCACAGGTAGCACTGTCTACGCGCTCAACGACGATACGCGTGAGGTGCACATCTGTCATTGCCGTAACTGTCTGAAAACGTCCTCGGGCAAGTGCGCCGTCTCATGCTTACAGTCCTGACAGCAGTGCAATGGTGATGCTCACCAACCGCGACAATGTACAGATACAAGGCGACTACACCATCTGGCACTCCCTCGGCGACACAGGTGGGTGCTGCTCATGATCTCGCCGGCAACCTTCCCCCAAGTCCCTCTGGGCTGCTGAGCTGATGGCAGGGAAGGAGATCCGCGGCTTCTTCTGCAGGACCTGTGGCACCATGCTCTTCGGCGAGTCCGACGCACGCGCAGGCCTGGCCGGCGTCAGAGCCGGTACCCTCGACCTTGGCACGGAGGAGCTCGCCGCCCTCGTGGTCAAGTCTGAGATCTTCTGCGCCTCAGTCCCGCGGTGGATGCTATGCCCCGACGTCGGTCAGGAGCGGTGTGCGCGAGGACCCGACGGCGAGCGGTGGCAGCCGAGCGAGAAGCGGATGACGTTCGACAGTCTGGCGGTAGGTGGGTCTTGGGGTTGTGGAGTGTGAGACTGGTTGGCCGATTGTCTGGTCTGAGGACAGTGGAATAAGCCTTTCCTAGGCAACGACAGCCTCCAGTAGCTGGTGATGCATCGTGTGCCTGCAGGCGTCTAAATCGCGCGGACTGCTGTAGCACCAACTGACTCTGGTAGAGTGATGACGTCAAGAGGCGGTCGCCAAGGAATGCTGGCACAACACAAGTGTAACCGAGCGCTTCCGAGAGATCGACAAGCGAAGCCCACCTAGAACCCGGACACAACGCGTCGTGCTCTTTATCTTTATCCGCATCTGACACTAGCCTACAACCCCCGACCCACTATGCAGAAAGGCTCATGTCTCTGCGGTACGTAGGGCGAGCTGTACCCACCGCAGGACAATGGCTGACGCCGAAGGAGGCATCACATACGAGGTCGATGACGATACAAAAGAGGCCGGGCTGTGCTACTGCGGCAACTGCATGAAGACGTCCTCTGGAGGGTGCGTGCAAGTGCTGTATGCCCAAGCTGACGGCAGCGCGCTGGTGCTCAGGACGGACAGGGACAAGCTCCGCATCACAGGCGACCCGAAGGTATGGAGGACGACCGATACGTCGTCGGGCAAAGAGACCCGGCGGTACTTCTGCGGCGACTGCGGGGCTCACATTTGGGCCGAGAGTGATGCGTATCCCTCCATACGGACTGTGAAAGTAAGTTGAAGAGTGGAATGACAAGAGGGGCTATGACCGCGGGTGACGGATGGGGTCATACTGACAATACAGGTCGGAACGCTCGATGACTACGCCGACGTCACGCTCGCGGTCGAAGTGTTCACGAAGAACTGCATCAAGTCATTCCAGCCGATGTACGTTCCAATCTAACCTCCTTCTTGCTATCTTGGGCGCGTCGCTCACACGACAGGAAGGATGTGGGGCAGCTGCGCCTCGAGGATCCTTGACCTGCTGGCCCAGAATAAGTGAACTCGGATGCAAGGGGGACTGGTGAAACGTCCTCTGGGCGTTTGTGGGGCGCTTAAAGACTACTCTAAGTGGCGATTGTGCATCGTCCAACTCATTCCCTCTCTGCGCCGATTCAGAACCGCGCGCTTAATTGACGTACGCGCCACCTCGTGGTGGCAAGTGACCCTCACAAAGTGATCACTGACCCTTGGAGCTCCACTTTCCCGCGGTCGCGCCGGCCCACAATCAGGTGGCGGTCCCCGCAACCTGGCCCAGAATCGCGTGGAATGCCTTAAAGGGTTGCGTCATTCAACATGTGATTCCCGCTAACAAAACGAATGCGTCCTGGAACCACTCCCCACTGTCTGCTCCCCCACACAGTCCCTTCCCGTGATATCTAAGCGAGGTCGGGATTGGCTCGGGATGCCGTTACCATTACCTCGCAAAGATCTCATCCAAACTGTTTACAGAATGCTGGCGGTAAACGTGATTATCGCAACCGCGAGCATGCTGCATCTATAAGAACAGCGATGCTCAAGCGCCACCCTTCCATCTCCCATGCACTCACCCTCCTCACGGCTTAGCATTTTACACAATGCGCCATTCCGAACCCGACCTCGGACTCGACGTGCCCGGCACCACACGTCTCCTCGATGAGCGTGGCGAAGCCATCGGTGGCAATAACTTCACGCTGGTCCCCGAGCCGAGCACTGACCCCGAGGACCCTCTCAACTGGTCCCAGAAGCGCAAGCATCTCCAGCTCGCGTGCATCATCATGTGCGTACTGGTACAGTATGTTTGACAGTTGCTGATGGCAGGTACGTGATGGGCCTATGGTTCTGCTCGGGATCCCTCTATGCCATCTACGAGCCAGTGTCCGAGGCCACTGGTCTCACTCTCGCGGAGCTCAACACGGGCGTAGGGTATGTCGAAAATTGCCCGGGTTAAGCTCACAACAGATATCAGTACTTCTGCATGGGAATGTTCCAAATCATCACCCAGCCTTTGGCCCTCGCCATCGGCAAGCGGCCAGTGTACATCCTCAGCATTTTGGGCGGAGCGTGCTATCCGTTCTGGGTCACGACAGTCTCATCGGGCCCAGAGTGGTATGGCTGCAACGTGTGGCAAGGATTCCTCGGCTCGCCCCTCTTCGTCCTTCCCGAGCTGTCGCTCTCCGACACTTACTTCTACCACGAGCGTGGTTTCCCCATGGGCATCTATGTCGCGGCAACCTACGGCGCCCCTCTCTTCGCTCCCGTCGTGTCGGGATACATCTACACCAGCCTTGGCTGGCGCGCACCACCAGTGAGACCTAGGCTTGGAGTCGGACTGACGCGCAGTACTTTGCCGCAGGATTCTGCTTTATCACGGCTATTGTGCTCATCATCTTTATGGAGGAAACCAACTTCCAGCGCAATCACTCCGCCATCCCCGTTGTGACCGCTGAGCAGGTGCACAATGAGGCCGTGGAAAAGGACAAGTCTGTCGCAACGTCGGTTGCGGCCGTCGACAATGGCGCTCAACGGCCAGCTGAGGAGCACGTGCACTCCTACAATCGCATTGTGTCACCATGGCCTGGCCCTCGGCCCCTTCGCATCTTCAAAGTCTCGCCACATGCAAAGCAGCTTATGCTGCGCGGCATGCTGTACCCGATCATGATGCTGCGTATTCCCATCGTCTTGTGGTGTGGAATCATCTTCGCACTGTACCAAGTGTTCTACAACAGTGAGTCCTAGCCTCACTAATAGCAAATGCTCACGCCGCAGTTATGAACGCCTACGCGTCGGGAGTCCTCAGTGCGGAGCCGTACAACTTTGAGCCGAACAAGGTCGGCCTGACATTCATTTCCCCAATGCTTGCTATTCTTCCAGGGTGAGTCAGCGATTCTCAACGCCACTAACCCCAGTGCGATCGTCGGTGGTATGGTCACAGACTGGTGGACGTGCGACAGGCGAAGAAGAACCACGGCATTTCCGAGGCCGAGCACAAGCTCAAGCTCATGCTCATCCCGACCGTGCTCACGCCGTTCGGGATCTGATGATGGGCTTGGGCCATACTACGGAGCGCACTGGATGGTGTTCGTGGCTGGCGAGTTCATCCTCACCGTCGCCGGTCCACTAGCGACACTCCTCTCGCTCACGTATGCCTTCGACTCATTCCACGAGATCCAGCCGCGGAATCCGCACGGCGTCCAAGCCGAGGTGCAAAGTGTGGTCCGTACGTCCAAAGCCTGGTCGCCCTCGCCATGGCGATCACCCTCGGTTTCTCGTATGCCATCACTCCATGGGCCTTCGACTGGGGCTTCAGGAACTGGGCCATCTCAGCCGTGTGCATTGGCACAGCCATCAATCTCACATATCTCCTCATGATTTGGAAGGGCAAGAAGATGCGTCGGTCGAGCGCTCCGACATACGCAAAGATTATCAATTGGTAGTTCGGGCTGGAGCGAGAGACGTGTCAGAGACAGAGACGTGTCAGATTGTAGCCGACCAATGTACGTTTTGTCATGCAACTGCAACGAAGGACCTCAGCTGTTGTGGAGTGAGGACGGCCGAGTTCCGCGGTCCGGCTTGCCGACCCGGCATGGCTGCGGTATGACGGAGTCGGCGAAAGCCGAGCTATTTGTCAATGCTCATTTTACACGCCTCTCCAACACCTGACCCGTCTCTGACCCGTCTCCCGGCCCGCACAGACATATCAGTCGGCGATGCAGCTTGCTATTGCGCTGCTGTCCTCCCCGCTCTGTGCATAGTCTAGGCTACACATCTTGCCAGCTTCGTTTTCGACGTCCACGCCGCGCATGGTATGGGAGCATGGCGGATATCGAGAAGCTCGCTGGGTGCGCCGTGGCGCCACCAGACGATTCCAGCCCACCAACACTCAACCCCTCGCCGACCAGCAGCAAGCATATCGAACCCGATGTGCATAGCAATGTCGTGGTCATAGACTGGGAGCCAGGGGATCCGGAGGTACGTGTCGGTTCGTGTGCTGCCTCCGAGCGTCACGGCAATGATTTGCAGAAGCTGGTGTCACGCTGGGCCTCATTTGGAACTGGTCTCTCTCAGTTCCCAGTCGTCTTGCATATGCTTATGGTAGCATCCGTTCAACTGGCCGCGGGCTCGGAAGTACCGCATGGTTCTGGTGGCATGCTTCATCACAGCGCTCACCGCCCTCAACTCGACGGGTATGAGCATCATGACGACGTGGGGACCTGACTGGTTCAACACTACTCGATATCACTTCATCACCGGGTTGACCATGTACAATGTTGCGTCGAGCGCTACTCCTCTGTACTTGCGCCTCTATCGGAGCACTTTGGGCGAATGGCATCTACAAGTATCGTCCTCTTGTAAGCCACGCTCCTCGCGGTGCTGACGTGCAGCAACGCCGTCCTCTTCCTCCCTCAAGTCTTTACGAAGAACTTGCCGGATTCCTCACCACGCGGTGGTTCGTGAGTAACCTCCCGAATGTAGCTGACAGTAGCAAGGCATGGTCGCGTCCGTCGGCATTCGATGGTTGGCGGCACAATTGCGGACGTGTTTGAGCGCGCGACCGCGGACAGTGATGAACCTGTTCGCCTTGATCATCTTCATCGGCCAGGCGGCGGAGGTTGACGATGGGCTGGGTCGGGAGAAGCTCGGCTACCAGTGGTGCTTTGGAACGCAGGCATCGCCGCAGCTGGGTCATGTGTTGTCAATGCCTGCTTCTGCGAGACGCGCGAACACCTGCTTAGCCAGAGCGAGGCGACTCACGAAGGAGACTGGGATCAAGCACGTGCACGCTCCGACCTCGAGAAGAAGCAGCAGAGTGTTCTCAGCAGTGCGTGTAACAGCCATCGGCCTCTGAGTGAGTCTTGCCAACTCCGCGAGACTGCTGACTGCAGAATTCCTCGTCACCGAACCCATCGTCTCCGCTCTCTCCATCTGGATCGGCTTCGCATGGGGTGTCATCTTCCTCAGCGGCCCGGCGACGATGCTCGTCTTTGAGCAGTACGGCTTCTCGCCCGGCGAGAAGGGCAGCGTGCAGTGCTGTATGGCCATCGGTGGGCTCATAGGCTACTTCTCGACCTACCACCAAGAACACCTGTACGCCCGTGCCGCCGCACGCAGCTCCACCGGCCGCGCACCACCCGAGGCGCGTCTCTACTGGGCGGCAGCAGGCGGCCTCCTCTTCCCCGCTGGCATGATGGCGTTCGCCTGGACGGGCCGCCCACACATTCCCTGGCCCGTCCCCGCCGTCATGCTCATCATCTCGTACTGGGGCATTTACAACATGTACCTCGGCGTGTTCAACTATGTCGCCGACGCGTACGAGTCGTACTCGTCCTCTGCGCAGGCCGCGCAGGGATTCGTCCGGAATATGAACTCGGGCATCTTCCCGCTGTTCACGATGCAGATGTACAGCAACCTCGGGTATCCGCAGGCGTCGTCGCTCGTCTCGGCGCTCGGCTTCGCTCTCGCCGCCGCGCCGTTCATGCTCATCCGCTATGGAGCTAGATTGAGGGCCAAGTCGCCAGTGACGAGCCAGCTGGTAGGCAACTTGTAGACCATTTCGCATTTGTTAGTCGAGCATGCATTGGTATCATTTCTGACGTGGATGTGGATGTAAGCGCGGGCACGCGGAATGTAAAAGGGCGCCAGGACCCGGAACCTGAAAGTTGGGGGTCTCGTCACTGACCTGCAAAAGTCGGGAGCGCAGTCACAATCCGCAACTTACATCTATACCTCTTCCTCAGCATCAACACAGATACGGATACCCCATCATGGTCCAGGTCGGAAGGTGCAATTGCAGTGCGTAGAAACATAATCCGCGGAGAGCTCGATCGTGGCCTGCCCGGCCAAAATCTCGGACCCATCATCACGTCGCCGACTCGCTCACACCAGACGCGGTCGAGTTCGAGCTCCACGACGACGTCAATCAAGCTCTCATCTGCTACTGCAAGACCTGTCAACGCGCATCATCATCCCAGTAAGCCCATCTACTCTCTGGCTTGGCTTTGTTCAGCCCGCGGCTGTGCCGGATACCTCCACGTCCCTCCCCGCCCTTTCGTCCATCTCCCCTCTTGCCGGCGACATCCACTGACCTTCAGCTCGCTCAGCTTCCGCACCGAGACCACCAGCATTTGCGTAACGCGAGGAGAGCCCAAGGTGTGGGAGAGCAACCAGTCTGGCTCGGGTGAGTAACCATCCCCTCCATCGCGCTGTAATCGTGATTGCGGTGACCGGGTGGCGTCGCCCCCCCGTGGGGTTATGGCTGGCGACAGGGCTACCCAGCGCCCCATCTATCATCCACAACTCTGACGCGCAGGCAAGCCAGTGCGCCGCTACTTCTGCGGTGACTGCGGTACGAACCTGTGGTCCGAGCCGTCCAACTTCGAAGGCAAGGCCTTCGTGAAGGTACGCAACTCTTGGCGTCGATCAGAAGCGTCCGTGCAGTCGGGCGTGACACATGTCGGTCCACGTACTGATGGCAGGTCGGTACCCTCGACAAGCCGGGCAATGGGAGAGTGTCGCTCGTCGCTGAGGTGTTCTGCGACAACGCGTTCCGCCCATTCGAGCCCTCGTGAGTACTCCCGGCCTGCGTGCGCACTTGATGGAGCGGCTGCTGACTGCAGACCGAGCAATGGGCAGGTGCAGTTCTCCGGGGGACCGGGGACTGCGCCCTTCCGTCAGCCTGAGCGCCGTGCTACCGCGCTGCAGTAGAGGGAAGCCAGGATACTCTCATCTCAGGACCTTGGCCACCTCTTCTCGCCGTGGTGAGACGTGTTGATGGCATCGCTGTTAGGAGATTGGTGATGAGTACGTGTGGACTCTGTTCTGCACGCGAAGCCTTGTTCAAACGATATAATACAACACGCCGTATGCATACTTGAGAAATGGCAGAAGCCCATGCGCTGATGGGTTACTGACCACAATGCTTATCTGACGCCATCATCGTCTATCTGACGCGCATGCCATCTGCCTCCACCACAACCGCCTCCACTTTTGCTCTCCCTCTGCAATGCACATCCACCCATCCATTCTTCCGTGTGCAACCTCGGCCGTACGCGTTTCCTCCACTTCAGCATGACGTCCCGCTTGGCTCGTTGGGTGGTGCCTATGGTTTACGCGGCACCTTAGTATCCGAGATGCCGATGTGCGGAGGGCGGTGGGCGCGATCTCACATGACAGCCGGTATCCGATTCCTTGTTTGCGTTTGTTGCACTACCCTCGCGTTCACTACTGTCCACTCTTCATCACTCTATTCATCACTCTCTTCATCACTCTCCTCTTCCACTCGCACAACCTTCCTCACTCATCTAATCCACAATGACGCGCACTGGAGGTTGCTACTGCGGTAAGTCACCTCGATCTCCCCCTTCCCCGCCCCAGTGTCCCGCCCGATTCCACCTTCGACTCCGAAGCCGCGCAGCTGACTCCCAGGGGCCGTCCGCTACGAGCTCACGGACGATGCTGCCCGCGACTTCTCGGTCTGCTACTGCGAGGGATGCAAGATGGCGTCGTCGTCGCAGTGAGTACACCCGTATGACTGGCTTGTTGGGGGATGTGATGTGGGGGTGGCAAGCGGGTAAACCATGCCTCTCACCTCCACCCACTCCTTGGACTCGGCCTCCACTTGCCCTCACACCTCCACTTCCCGCCGTCAACCTCCACCTCCACTACTTCACTCTCTCGCCGGAGTGGGTGGAGGTCGCGGACTGGTGTGTAAGGATGCGGAGGGAGAGATGGACATCGAGCGGGGACTGACGCGCAGCACGATGAACCTGCGTACGGAGACCGACAAGATCAACGTGACCAAGGGCACGCCCAAGGTCTTCCTTGACAAGAAGACGACCTCCGGTAAGTGCGAGGTGGATCGAGGGCGGGATAGTAAGGGTAGAATGGGCTGCGAGTCGAAGCCATGGCTCATGCGCGATTGTCCAGAATGGAAGGAATTGGACCTGCGGAGCAAGCTGGGTGAAAGCATGCAGCTGACAACAGGCAAGCAGATGGAGCGCAAGTTCTGCGGCGACTGCGGCAGCGCGCTCTGGTCCGAGCCCAGCGCTCTCCCTGGCAAGGCGTTCCTCAAGGTCGGAACCCTCGACGACAAGTCGAACCTCAACCTCCTAGTCGAGGTGTTCTGCAGCAATGCGCTCCGCCCATTCGAGCCGATGCCCAAGGGCAAGCACCCGCAGCTGATGGGTATGTCTTGCACCAGTAGGAGGCGTACTGACGGACAGAGGGCGCTGGATCCGCTTCGTTCGAGGTTGAGGGTTAGACCATCATGGAATACCAGCTGGAGATGGGTGTGGGAGAGAAGGAAAGACGAGATGTAGCGATTCACACGTTCGTCTGCTGGCACATTTGACCATCTGGGCAGTTCCACTCACACTGGTTAGGATCTGGCCATACCAGGTATAAAGTTGTCGCTCAAGAGACTGACTCAAGAGGCTGGCTGACCCGGCGGGCGATCTGACTCGTCGAAGCTGACCAACGAACGGAGCACCACCCGCAGATGCTCAGCCTCCCCTATGATGCGGCCAGCCTGGAAGGTTGAGGTGAAATTTCAGAGCGGTGCTAGTGACTCCAGGCTGTCCACCCCGGCCTAGTGTCTTTGGCCCGTCATGTATGCTAATGGAAGGGAACGGCGAGCGCTAACTAAGTGTGCGCTCGCTACAATTCACACTCTCCCAGATTTGGTTAACTCGGCTCCGCCTACGCCGAGATCCGACGTCCGAGACCGCGCTAGAAGATTTATGGCGACCGCCCAAGCTCCAGACTTCAATCGCGACTTGGCGGTCAACTCGACTAAGGCCGAGGCGCCAGGGACCATCAGTTGGGCGTTGCGGGGATGTGATTTCGGGGCGTTAAGGCACCCGATGTCCAGGCATCTCAGACAGTGACGGAGCGAACAGACCGGCCCACAGCGATAGCCGCGGCTATCACTCAATTGAGAATCTTCGGTGGCGTTCACGTTCATTAACAACTGTACATCACCCGCAGGCCTGACATTGCTGATGACGCGAGAGTTATGCAGGAGAGTTGGTTTTGAGTGGGTATTAAGCAGTGGAAATGAACCAAAAGAATTTAACTTTCTGATCTAAAGGGCGAAATGTCCGTGTCTATCAATGTACTTCATTATGAGGGATGCACTGGTGTCTCGCACGGCGAGACCCATGTGGGGTGAGGCGGGGCAGTCTGATCTCATTATCTGGGCGAGCCGACGCACTTGATGACACCGTCAACGTTACCAATACATTGGGCTGGAGTTAGAGACATCTAAGACGCATCCATGTGAGCCGTGACAACTCACCGAGGTCGATGGTGTAGGGAAGCTTGACGAAGAAACCACAGTTGCAAGTCAGATAAGTACCGGTAGTACCGCCGAGCCGGCACTCGTTGCACTGGCTGGCAAAGTTGGTGTTACTAGGAGGCAAGTTGCAGTAAAGGCCGCCGAGTTGGTAAGAGCTGCAATGTCAGTAATGGAGATCCCAAGTACTGCAGAGACAAAGCTGGGGACTGTACTTACACACAAGTCGGGAGCGTGAATGCTGAGTTGACATATGTTCCAGTCTGCGTCTTGCATGTGGCGCTGAGAGTAGGGGCGATAGGGCCCGACAGTTGAATATTGGTGCAGGTGCGCTGGAACATGTCGGGGTAGGTGGGGACGACCGTCTGCGATGGGTTGGCGGCTTGGCGCTTGACCTTCGTGGCACCGCTGCGGTTGAGCTCGATGCAGGTAGCGTTATTCCTGTCGCCTGGGATGTTAGTGATGAACTCTCAGTTTATCACGGGATATAAGTAGTGAGACTTACAGCGCATGGGGACGGACTTGGGGCGAGGGAGAGGCATGTTGTTCCGCAGGGCTTCGGCGTTGCTGCGAGCCTCGACGCGAGTGGCCTGGTGGACAAACTTCCTTCCAACCCGGCCACTGACGAAGGCCTGGTTAAGAAGGAACGGGGCGAGGAGGAGGAAAAGGAGGCTGAGGAAGCGCATGGTGAGGGTGTTGAAAGTGACCAAACGAAGGTGGTTGAAGGAGGTAGAGGGGGAGGGAAAGAGGAGGGAGGAGAAGTGAAGCGACTACGGAGAGTACTAGCAACCTTGAGAGAATAAGAACAGTGAGTGAGGTGGGGAAGAGATGAGGGGGAAGGTCTGATCAGTTGTGCTCAAATACTCTCAGCACCAAGCTTGACCATCTCCGGAAGCGGCTGTGAACAGCGCTGTGCGGCGTCAGCATGCCAACAGCCGGCTCGGTCTTCAGGATCGCTGAAGAGATGGCGTCTCTGTCCGTCCCCTGCTACCTTCGTGTCTTCCTGGGAATGTGAGTAGTGCCAGTGAGATGCCCGGAGCAGCTTGCTGCCGGAACTGGGCCGTCCAAGAAGGAGGCAGTACGCGACAGGGCATGGACGCGTGGACAACGGGGGCGCGACCGGACACATGCTGTGTGGCTTCACAGGCAGACCTTGCCCAATTCTATGCAGCGCTAACTCTCCCCGTCATAGCTGTCAACGTAAACAAGCAATTAAGCGGAGAGAAGGAGGACATCGAGTGGCGATATCGTGCCGAGATCTGACCCAGCATACCACAACCGGGCGGCGCCTGCCACTTACACTGCAGTTCTTTCATTACACTTCGGAGGTTAGCATGAATTGGGCCGTTGCGCCGGATGCAGCATTTCTGACTCCCATCAACCGTATCTCTGCCACATGCCCTGCCATCTCCTCAATTCAGCGTAGAATAAGACATGAGTATGATCGCCAGCAGAGATTCCAGGTCGTCCAGATGCAGTGATTCCAGCTGTGTTCCAGGCCTCTGGTGCAGTGAATGAATCCACGGTGCGGCGAGGGCCGGTATAAGTTTTTTTGGCCTATTCGCCTTGAGCCGCGTCTAATAGTCTAAACTTCACTAGTCAATTGAGGTGCTCGGCGCCACCAAATCGGAGATGAGGGGCTGGCCCTCCCGCGATACCCGTCTTCCCGCACTGGAACACGTCTTTGGTCGCGACCGACTGACCCCATAACGGACAGTGAGCCCTTGACGAGCTTGTCGAGACGCCGCGGTGCCGACAAGCCACGCCGAGTTTAGTGTCGAGGGGATCTGTCTTCACCGAGACGTCAATTGGCTTTACGGCATCCACGACGTGTCGTCCATTCCATCTGTCAATGGCTGCCGATCCCTACAGTGCTCAGGTGCGAGGGTTCATGCCAACCGTGCTGGATGCGAAGCCCCGAAGTACCCATCCCGTCGTTGGCAGTGACCTGCCGAGCCGGCCGACCACCACATGTCATCACGCGTCTTCCCGCTTGCGATATGCCCGACGAAGCTTCTTCGCCGGAATCCTCGCTCCTCATCGATGCATGGGCGCCAACTTGGGCTCAAGCCAACAAAAGATGGGTGTGGGCAGGTGGGAGGCAGAAATCGAGCAGGTACACCGGTGTGCCGCATCAGCCTTGTCGATCTGCCGATCCATCATGCACATCAGTACCGCGTGTAGTGTAAAGTGGCGCAACGAGGACTGTAAGGCCCGGCCCGTCCGAAATCAGTCTGAAAGCTCAGAATGCGAGTGTACATACATACAGGTAGTCGTTAGCCGCGCCCAGTGAGGAGGACATATAAGCCTGGACTCGGTCAGCCTTACTCAGAGCGCCACCAGCCAATTCATGTAGCTCGGCCATGGTACCAAGGTTGACACCGGCCAATAACAGTCACCGCCGGTAGTGAAAGTCCTAGATCTCTGTTACCCATGGCCGACGATGCCGGGTACACAAGCCATGGTCGTTCTAGACGACATAGAATTCTGTGGGAGAGGTCGAGGTCTCGGAACCTTGGAACATATAAACAATTCTTCGGGACCACGTGACCCATCAGATGGGGTTGTTCTGTCTCTCGATCGTATGTTCGTCATGTATTACCTGCCACCTGCTGCCGGCCTAACTGCAACCCACAGTAAACACATTTCAACTCACAGCAGTCTTATACAAAACTGCAACTCATGAATGAATCCGAATAGCAGCCCGAAATGCGGCCGAAGAACATCGACATCGACGAAGTGGGCAACACGAATCATAAACTAAAACATCCCAACCAACCAAAACATCACCACCATCCGCCAGGCCTCGATGTCATCAAAGTTCTACGCTCATGAAGTCTGCTGAGGGAACGGACAAACCAGGGACCCAGCGGATAAAGGAAGCTATCAGCTTTGGCAGCGATATGCACACAGACATCCGTATTCCGGAATCCGACATCCGCCCACCCAATTCAGATCTCAACCAGCCTCATGCGTCGGCGTCGGCGAGCTCGGCTGCGTCGCCAGAACGAAGGGTTAAGCGCTGAGGCCAAGCGCTGAGGCCCCGCGCCGTGGATCGGCCTCTTCTCCTATTCTCGATGCGCGGAAGTGGGCGCTGACGAGCGGAAGCTCCGGCGCCTATATGCTCAGATCTCATCAATGGCCGTGATCTGAAAGTGCTTCGGCTTAATCCACTCGCTTGGAGGTGTGGGGAGTGGTGGGGTCCCACAGTTAACAGGCCGAGATGGTGGAGAATCGGGTGGACGGTGGGCATCAGTGGACCTCACGACCAAACTTTGAATTGATCTAGCTTCTTTACGACGATGGAAGACGGATTTCTGGCGCCGAAGAGAATCGGAGACGGCGACAGCCGATAGAGGTGCGGAACGGAGCCATGGAGGAAGAACCAAAAGACCTTGGCAAACTTTGAAGAAGCACTGACGCTCAGCGAGCGTGAGGTCATGATCGTGTGGACAAGAGGTAAGAACATGAAGGTTATAAAAGGCCTCTTGGAGTCGAATCTGCATGTCAAGAGCTGCAAGCCAAGGCAAGAGGCTACCACAATCACCTACCATGCTCGTCCGGACTCTCGCTCTGTGTCTGCTTGCTCTCTCAGGAGCACAGGCAGGCGTTGCTAACACTGCCCGCAACAATGGCAATGGCAACGGCAACAAACCGGGCAAGCCTGGTCAGGCTTCCAAGCCCAACATCGTCCTGATCCGTGAGTCCCCCTTCTGTTCAGGAGCTGACATTAGTTACCGATGACCAGGACAAGGCGTCACTCCAGCGCGAGATCATGCCGCGGACATTCGAGAAGCTCGTCGACCACGGAGTGACCTACTCCAACTTCTTCACGCCCGTGTCCCTCTGCTGCCCGTCCCGCGTGTCGCTCCTTCGCATCCAGGCCGCGCACAACCACAACATTACGTTCGTCGACGCGCCCTGGGGTGGCTGGGAGATCTTCAACCAGTACGGTTATGTGGGGCACACCCTCCCCGACTTCCTCCAGCAGGCGGGGTACAACACCTACTACGTCGGCAAGTTTATGAACGCGCACACGGCAGACAACTGTGTCTCGCTGCCCGTCAGTGGCTTCAACGGAAGCGACTTCCTCGTCGACCCCTACACTTACGACTACTGGACCCCGGGTTTCTCGCACAACAACGGCCCAGTTGAGATCCACAACGGGACGTACTCGACCGACATTGTGTCTGAGAAGAGTCTTGGACACCTTGACGAGGCCCTTGCCGACGACAGGCCGTTCTTCGTGGGCATCGCTCCCATCGGACCTCACTCCCGTAAGCCAACATCACGGTTACTGATGTGAGGTGCTAACCACTGACAGACATGGCCTCGGGCAAGCGCGCGGGCAACGAGAAGCTGTACATGGACGTCCCCGAGTGGCCGGAGCGCCACGCCCACATGTTCCCGGATGCCAAGCTCGAGCGTTCGGTCAGCTTCAACCCGGACGAGCCTATGGGCGTGTCGTGGGTCAAGACACTTCCCAAGCTCAATGAGACCGTGGTCGAGTACCTTGACGAGTTCTACCGTGGACGTCTGCGTGCGCTGCAGAGCGTCGACGAGATGGTTGAAGCTGTCGTGGACAAGCTTGAGAAGGCCGGCAAGCTGGACAACACCTACATCATCTATACTGGTGAGTCACACTCCACATCTGTGCGTGCTAACAATGCTAGCTGACAACGGTTTCGCTCTCGGTACCCACCGCCGTCAGCCCGGTAAGACCCTCGCCTTCGAGGAGGACATCAAGGTGCCTCTTGTGATCCGTGGCCCCGGTGTTCCTGAGGGAATGCTCGACGACGTCAGCTCGTACGGAATGGTCGATCTCTCTCGCACCTTCTTGGACCTTGCAGGCGCAAAGCCCGACTACGAGGACGACGGGACGATGATCAACCTCCACCAGAAGGAGAGCAAGAAGGACCAGGCCAACTACGCCAAGCACCGCCACACACTCACCGAGTTCTGGGTCAAGGGCATCGAGGAGGGCAAGTACGTCGTGGACTCGTACCGCTTCAACAACAGTGAGTGTCAGAAGTGTCAAACCTAGGTTGGAGTACAGTGCTGACATCAGCGTACCGCACACTCCGTGTTCACGACGAGGTTGAGGGCAAGCCGCACACGTTCTCGTACGCGGTGTGGTGCACGGGTGAGCGCGAGCTATACGACCTCGTCTCGGACCCGTACCAGGTGCGCAACCTGCTCGCCCCCCTCAACACTGTTGGCGCGTTCGCGCCGTTCGACGCCCCAGAGGCCAAGCTTGATGTGGAGACTCAGCGCCTCCTCGACCGCCTCGACGCACTCACCCTTGTGCTCAAGACGTGCAAGGGCGAGAGCTGTGTTCACCCCTACGGTGCCATGTTCACGGACGGCAAGATCACCACCCTCAATCAGGCGATGCACAAGAAGTACGACGAGTACTTCAAGCAGCTCCCCAAGGTCCACTTTGACCTCTGTGCGCTTGGGTACCAGTCGAGGTTGGAGAAGCCGGAGTGGGAGGATGCGTGGGCGTACAAGAAGGGCGGGAAGTGAGTGAAGAGGAAACACACAGGCAGGGCAGGGGAATCGGTCAGCAAGGAGGGGAATTGCGATGGGTTGTAGAGGGATGGCTTTGTAGTTGGAGATAGTTGTAGGTGGATGCATCATCCTTCGTGTCTGAAGTTGCTTCACCCAAGGGCAGTCGCTCTCGTTTTACAGATGGGCGAGGGGCAGCGCAGCCGCCATTGCAGCCAGTGGAAAAGACACTAGCGTTAACCCGGCTTGAGCATCTGCATCTTGACTATCAGTAAGACCCACTGGAGAAGATGGAGTTAGCTCCTGATGTCTCATTCACCGCTGCTTCGGAAGTCTCGTTGAGGATAGCCGTGTTATTGCCGACGGTGCTCGGTCCAGTGGTACAGTTGGGGGCTACCATCGGCTCGCCTGGCCCAGGCATGGTGGTGTTGCTCGAGTTGCCACCACAACCCTCGAAGAATGGGTTGGGATAAGCCACAGCGCCATCCTCGCCGATATGAGCGGCTACCGAAACCGAATAGCTGGCGCTCGCGTTGAGACCCATCGAGATCCATGTGAAGAGGCCGTCCTCGATTGTGTTGCCAAGCAACACATACTCCAGTACGGGGTCGATGACGGCGGCCTCACCGGCCAGGAGCCAGTCGTCCTTGTTCAGAGTGAGGTTCTGAGTGTTTGACGAGTACGGGGGGACCTTCTCTACCTGCTCAATGAGGCTCTGGTCGAAGTACAGCTGCCCAACATGTGCAGTGTTGTTGTCTCCAGTGATCGTATTGTTGGGCAAAAGGGACCACATGCCCTCCGTTTTGGCGAGGATGTGGATGTGGTTGGTGCGGCCTGTGTAATGTCCCGGAAAGATCGATTGGAACTGAGCGACGCCGTCCTCGTCGGTCGCCTGGATGCCTCGCAGGAAAGTCGCGTTCAGGATGCTGGGATCGGCGCCTCCGTTGTCGGGAGTGACCACCCCCGAGTATGTGCCAGTGGCATTGCAGTGCCAGAAGTCCAGAGCAACATTGGGAAGAGGCTCGCATGTCTGCGTGTCGATGACCTGGATGTCGACGTAGATGGGGATGCCCACTTCGGACTCAGTCACGTTGGAGCGGAAGTACTCTCCGGTCACGTCTGAGGTGTTACTGGTGGGCTCTGGGCAATTGCAGGCTGGAAAGAGGCTGGGCATCCTGGTGGATAGGGGGCTCTCACTTACAGTAAGGGCCCTGCGTGGCCTCGGGGCCGAGCATGCACTGGTGCTCTCCTTCAAAGATAACCGACGAGTTTGTGTCTGGTGTGATGCCGGTGACATTGGAGCGGTGGGTGGTGTTGAGGACGGCCGAAAGGTCACGCTTGAGCGAGCTGTGAAGCGCTGCACGTCGGGCCGCATTGCGCGCATGGACCCCACGAGCTGCAAGTTTCCCGGCACAATGAGAGATTGAGCGTTTTCCCATTGCCGCGAGGGAGGCGGCGCGCTCGACGGCTTCGGCGGCCCGGTCCTCGCCCGGGTGGGCTGATGCCCCAGTGACGCTGAGGAGGAGAAGGAGCCTGAACAGGTTGGTGAGGTGAGTGAGCATCTCTTGTCCTGTTTGAGATTGAGAGCGCATGAGATGGAGCTACGTTAATACTTATACATCTCCGGGCTTGACTGAGGTGCCACTTAGCCGACAGTGGGGAAGAGGTGCAAAAGGTGGGACGGCGCGGGGAATACTTCATAGGAGGTCGGATCGCGGCCCAAACCTCGGACATGAGCGCTGTACGTCTCGCCCGACCCAATGGTAACGCAGTAAATGCGTTGCTCCCTGCGCATTCGTCGTTCTCATCATTAGCAGTTAGTGAGCGACTGCGGGAATCGGCCACCAAATCTTATCACTTAGTCGCAATGTGAAGTTCGTTGGGTCGTGGTCTCTCAGCGTCTTCGGCGGCCGCCTCTCCCTGGTGCTCGGGGCACATGCCCCACCGCCCTGGAAGGCTAAACTAACTTGCCTTCGATGGTCGGCCAGTCCGAGCGCCCGAGAATGTCACTCGCGTGGTTTGTTCCGCGCTGTGCTCTCTGTTTTGACTCGGCTGCGGATCAGTGCGGAACGTCTCCTGCGCTAAATACAGTCCGCCAAGCTCCTCATGACTTGGGCTGGGTAGGGTGACAGCGATCGCTACTATTGGCTTTGGTCAGTAGCGCTCACCTACTAATGTCGTTCGATCATTTGCGCGGGCTGCTCCGGGCCTCTCCGTCGTGGTAAGGTACATGTGCGGAAGATCGCAGTGAAGCTAACGTCCCCAAGTTCCTGGCATTGCGGCGAGATATTGACAGAAGGGGACGGCGTTCAGACCTCGACAGCGGGCATCTCACTTTGTCAATGCCGTTCTGCAGGAATCCTAAGTCGGGTGCTAGAGAGGTGGGCAATGGGCGCGAGCCCCAGGATTCCCAGTCTGCTTGATGGCAGGCAGGGCCACGACGCGCTTGCTGGCCGCAGGTCAGAGGTGGTACGCCGTTGTTGTGGTGCAAAAGTTTCGGCCAAGCAGACGGGAATCCCAAACTGTCACAGCAGCTGCGGGAGCCACCTTAGTGACTCGTCAGAAGTTGTTGGCTTTGGTGAAGGATCCAAGTGTCGACATAGCTCTCAATAGCGCAGTCCATGACTGGTTGCATGGGTAGTCACAGTGACTCATCTACTCTACGATTCTATGGTCGGTGTCGTCCTATGGCAGACGATGGCGTGATCATCAGCCTAGGCCGCTCACAGCTGGGCGAGGCGCAGAGCCGCCGCCATCATAGCCAGGGGGATGGACACTGGGCGTCAGCTCGGTTCGGCACTTGCCTCTGTTCAGACAAGAGTAGACTTACTGGAGAAGATAGACGAGGCGCCGGAGGTTTCGCTGACAGCCGACTCAGCAGTGCCGCTGATGTCCGCAGTGGGGCTAGCCCCGGCGACGCTGGTAGCCGCGGAGGAGCAGTCGCCGCCAGGACCGCCCGACATCGATCCGTTGCCCATAGAGTCGCCGCCAGGCATGGAGCCATTGCCCATGGAGGCACCGCCGCTCATCGTGTCGTTACCGCCAGGTGCGCCGCCGGCGCCGCACGAGCCGCTGGGAGCACCACCACCGCCACCGCCACCGCCACCCATCCCGGAGTCGGCATTGGCAACGCCACCGTTCTCACCGTACGAGGCCGCCGCGGACACGGAGTAGCTTGCGGTGGCGTTGAGACCCATGGAAATCCAAGCAAAGATACCGTCCTCGATGCTGTCGCCCAGAAGGACGTACTCAACGAAGGGGTCGATGGTATCGGCCTCGCCGGCGAGAATGTTGTCCTCCGAGTTCTCAAGCAGCTCCTGAGTGTTGGAGGCATATGGCTCCACGGCCTCGAACTGGGAGATAAGGTCCTGGTCGAAGAAAAGCTGGCCGACGTGCGCAGTCGTTTCACCGCCCGTGATGGTGTTGTTCTCGAGGAGCGACCACGTACCCTCAGTGTGGGCAAGAATGTGGATATGGTTGGCACGTCCGGTGTAGTGGCCGGGGGCGATGGACTGGAACTGCACCACACCGTCGGAATCCGTCGACTGGATACCGCGGAGGAAGGTAGCGTTGAGGTTCGAGGTATCCGAGCTGTCCCCATTGCCGCTGGCTGCGACACCGGAGTAGACGCCAGTGGCGTTGCAGTGCCAGAAGTCGAGGGCGACATTGGGCAGGGGCTCACAAGTGTTGGTGTCGATGACCTGGATATCGAGGTAGAGCGGAACACCGGCTTGGCTCTCCGTCACATTCTGGCGGAAGTACTCGCCGGTAACGTCTTGGAGTTAGTACGATCTGGACCGCCGCGGATTACTCACAGTAAGGGCCCTGGGTGGTCTCTGGACCAAGGATACATTCATTCTCCCCAGCGAAGAGGGTCGAAGGGTCCGTCTCCGGCGTGATGCCGGTGAGGTTGGACTGGTGGCTGGTGTTGAGGACGGTGGTGAGGTCACGTTTGGCGTTCCGGGCAAGGAGCGAGTTGTGCAGGGCAGCGCGGCGAGCAACATTGCGAGCGTGCACGCCACGGGCCGCAAGCTTCTCGGAACAGTGGGAGAGGGAGCGGCGACCCATGGAGGCGAGGGAGGCGGCACGCTCGACGGCCTCGGCGGCGTGGTCCTCGCCGGGATGGGCCGAGGCGCCGGCCGCGAGTAGAACAAGCAGAGCGAAAGAGTTGGTGAGGTGTGTGAGCATGATGTGTGTGTTTTGGAAGATCAGCAACTCAAGCAAGTGAAGTTCTTATACCTTTTGCGAGCCGTTGAGGCGATGTTGAGCGCAGCGCAACAGCTTGGCGTGGTGGGGGAATACCTCGCATGTCATTGGGGCAGCGTGCTGAACTGAACGTTGGGCGTTGCGACATCGCATTGCTGAGTGCTGGAGAGGACCCAATGGTAACGCCTTGAATGCAAGTTGCATCGCTGCGCAATTCGCATTTCAGTAGGTCCACCTGCGCAAGGCTGCGGGAATCGGCAACCAAAATCTTATCGTTCATCGATACTTGAATCGAACTTCGAGGTACGGTAGAGTGGGCGGCAGCCGGCTCAGCGGCGGCGGCAGCCCATCTTAGGTCGCTGCGGTCTGGGAGGATGCCCTAGGTCCTCTCACAGCTCAAACATTGGCCGGTGTCGATCCGCACTGCCGTCAGCGAGGCGCCCAGGGATGTGACCACTCGCGCCGCGTTCCTTGGGTTTGTTTTCGGCGGTTTTCCACACTGCGGAATGCGTTCTCTGCGCATACCGCAGACTGCCAAGCCGCCCGATTTGTCTGCGACTGCGCCGATTGCCTGAAGTGTCATGCTTCGAGTGCAATTGCGGGCCGTAGCGCAGTTCAAGGATGTCAACGTTCTTCTGCTCATCTAGTCCTGAACCTTCGTTTGAGGCGAGTTCGAGGCAAGGGTCTGGGGTGATCTAGCCCAGGTTCTCGCAGTAAGGTACAGTGCGGAAGAATGGGAGGGTAAGATGATCGGCAGTGCTAACCACCGGATTTCTGATCTCCGGTATCGGACTTGCTCCAAAAGTTTAACGGCGCCTCCGTACGCGGCGGAGTGGATGGATGCTGAACCTGCCGCTAGGTTGCCTGCGATTCTACCAGGGCAGTGCAGTAAGCGCTGCGCTGCCGCAGATGAGCCTCAGGGAGTAGCGAGGTCCCCTCCCGGGAGCTCGGGGAAACACCCACTCCGCAGATTGGATGATCCGTAAATCCGATTGAAGAGTTGCTCACGGAATTATGTTGAACCTACCGTGGTTACTCCCACCAGCAGTGAAGAGTCGACAATCGAGCACCTCCTGACTCGCTGCGCTATGCGATGCGCCTTCAACGTCATAGGCGCCATCGGTCTGCGGAAATGTACTCTGAAGGCAAGCGGGCGAGCGGAGTGACAACATTTCCACATTCGTTCTCATAACTACAACACTCCCCAATAACCTATTCTCACTACATTGTCTCGGGCATGTTGAGCGCCTCACCGAGCAGTGTGGCATACAGGCTCGATGTCGAGCCGCCTGGAATGCCTGCGCTCTGTCCCGCGTGGTCCCAGATACTCTGGAAGATGACGTCCTGCTCGAGGTCGGCCGCGGGCATGTGGCTCGTCAAGTCGAGTTGCCATCCAAGTCCTGCCTCTGCCCCGAAAGGCATCGCCGGACTGGGCGGTTTGCCAAACATGCCTTGATTAGCGTCCATTTGTTGCGGACCAGCGTAGGCGTGGTCCTGCTGCTGGAATTCATTGCTTTCCACAGGAGTGCGGGGGGCGGGCATGCCGGGCTTGTTTTCTGGTGGTTTGGGCCAGAATACGAGAGTGCGCGAAGGTGCGGGTCCTGTCTGCCAGTGTTTGCCGAGACGGGCGAGGAGCACCGCGAAGCCGGCCAGGAAGTGTTCGTCGTCGATGGCCGCGGCACCCAGAGCAGCCACAGTGCGTTCAAGCAGGCCAGCGATGGATGACTCGCCATGCTCTACTGCGCCAATGGCAAGTGCCTTGTAGAGGAACGTCGTCGCGAAGAGGATGTACTGGAAGATCCTGGACGGGCAGAACCGCAGGTTGCCTCGAGCCTCCAGCGTGTTGACGGTCGTCTCCAGGATCGAACGCGCAGCGGACAGCGCTTCGATAATCCACGGCCCTTCCACCGCATTGAGGAGGGACGGTGTCTCCCATGACGGATCGTCGCGCTCGCGCGCCCGCCGCAGTCGCCTTTGCAAGCTGCGAAGAGCGAGTGAGTTTGCGTACAATACAAGATAGTCGAACTCGAGTTGGAGCAGGGCGGAACTGAGTGTGCCCTCCCCTACCATTAGCGGACGCCAAGAGCGGTGGACTTACGCAATCGCTTGTCACAGCATTCGCGGTTGTGCCGCATGTCGAGTCGCATCGATCGCATGAATGACTCCCATGCTCCAGACCGCAGAAGTGTGTATGTGATCTCCTTGCTCCAATCTGATATCAGCGGCTGTCTCAAATGGGAGACTAACAGAGGTGCTGCTGAATGGAGCCTAGTAGCTGGCCATTGCTTGTGAGCGTGAACAGGTCTCCAGCCCAATAATCCGTGGTCATGTCCTTGCGCGTAGCGCTGTTGACGACAGACAGACTCTCCCACCACTTGGACGTCATATCTGCTGTTAGCGACTGCTCATTGCAATGCACCTACTGGGCTGCATGACGGCGCTGCGACCAAGACGGGCGGCGATATGTGATTCCGCATTGTAGCAATCTGAGAGTCAGTCAATTCAAGCCATGCTACTCACAGATCCACGTCTTGAGAGGGCGCTCGTACTTCCACGCATCAGGACGGCCGGCAGTGATCGCCTCCACAGCCTGGAACACACTTTCCTCCATGCCGAGTTCCTGCGAGATGCGAATGGCCAATCCTACTTGTCAGCAAGTTTCTCAGACGCACACCCACCAATGTTGCTCCAGCAGTAGGCATCGTACCGCAAACTTGGACGGAGGAGACGCGCCTCTTCTGAATCCGGCTCGCCATGCGCCTTTCGCTTCCTGCTAGCCGGCAACATTGGCCATTCACTGAGAAGCAGCAGAGCCTCGACGGTGCTGACCGACCGCAGCTCGAGGTCGCCGTCCATGAGATTTGTGATCTCAGCGCGGACCCATTGGGCGACTTTGGCGTGGATCTGACTGGCGCGCTCATGTTCCAGGACGTTCGAATAACGGGACGAGATGCCGATGATCGCGCCGAGGAGCAATGACTCGTCCTGCACCAGTGTTGGGAGGTATGCTGCCTCAAGGACGCGCGGGTGGATGAGGGGGAAGAGCGGGGCCATGCGAAGCTCGAAACTGACAGTCAGAGGATGCGCAGAGGAGCTGGGTACTGGGTACTCACAAGCAAAGGAGGGCGCCCGCCTCCTGCTCCGTCAACCAGCCCTCTTCGACGGGGCTCCACCAGTTCCACGGGCTCACTCCGCCGAGGCTTGGAGGGGTCGCGGCGTTTGTGTCTCCACCGCCTGTCGTGTATCTCAGACTGCTGGCGCTCGCGAGCAGGCGCAGGGCGTCATTGGGGTTCTGGAGGTTGGACATGAGGAGCGCCCGTCCACCTCCCTCACGGGACCCTTCAGAATCGTCGTCGGGAAGTGGTGACTGGCGCTCGTCGGCTTCCTCCTCCTCAAAGGCGTCGCGGCGGTGCTCGTAGCTGCCGTTGTGCGATACATGGTTGTGAGCTGGTGGCGCGTGAGAGTGAGGATCTGTCTGGTTCCCAGGCCCAGGAGAAGGCAACCGCCGCCCATCATGGCTCGATCTCGGTTTCGAGCTGCCGCCATGGTCTGATCCATATGACGAGGACGTGCCGTTCCCAGCCTGCGAATGGGGCGGAGGGACCGACGCCGAGGCCGAGACGTGCGTCACGGGCACGTCTGGGAGGGAGTAGCGCACGACCGTGGACATGGCGCGCACGCACTCTCGCCGCTCGCGGGTGCACCGCACACACGGTCCGTCCCATGGCTTGTCGGGGTCACCGAAGTTGCATTTCAGTTTGCGCTGATGTAAGTGTCATCCAAGACATGGCGTCGCTGTATATTATAGAATGGTAATCATTGAATGCTGGCAGGTGGAATGGGCGAAGGGGCACACGGGAGCAGCGGCGGCCCAGGCACACTCAGAGTGGGGCGGAGTACAGTATACAACGACGACGGACTTACGGAGCGACAAGGATAGCATGCACGGTAGGTTCGCTTTGGGCGCTTTGGCGCTGGTGCGAGCTCCGGCTCGGCGCTGTCGGACGTCGCTGTCGCTGACATTGTGAATGGATGGATGGATGATTGGGCGATGGAGCGAAGCGGCGGAGGTGTGGATTGGTAAGGAGAGGTTCGGGTCCGGACCGAAGCGACCATTCCCGGCTGCGGAATGCTAGTGGATCCTCAACGGTCGCTTGCCAACGCTCCGCGACGACTGGCTACTTAACATTTGCAAGCCAGTGCATGTAAGTCTTAGCCAACTGCTGATCTTCTGGCCCTACTACTTGGTAACTCATAAAGCCTGCATATTGCTCGCTAGCTTGCAAATCGCTGTGAAAAGACTACTTCCACTTTCCAGTTTCGCTTCCGCTCCCTCGGCCTCGGGGAGAGACCAATGTATAACGCTCCCGAGCTCCACGACCTCGTGGGTCGCCCAGTACTGGCCCAGTACTCAGTACTCACATGGCTCCCGTCCCCGCATTGCGGGCAGGTGCAATGAACTGGTGTGATTCGTAAGACATGTTGTCGCGGCATGTTTGGGCACCAGAGACACGTGTGCTCCTCACTCTCGAGCAAATCGACGCCTATCGGCGCCGGCGCTCCCAGCTTGGGCAGACAACGCTATCTGTTGTTGAGTGAGGGTAGCGAATAGCGGTCCTTCTCAGTTGCTGCCTGCATGCCTGGTAGCTTGAGGAGGTCTTCACGTCCGAGCCTACACACGCAGAGCGCTCCTCGCGTAGCTAGCGATAAACCGCGGTAGGACGGTGCTAGTCACCATTCCAAGGTGGGCTTGGCCTACGTTAGAATACCTATGTCGGAGAAGGCTCCTTCTTGTACTGTTTCAGATGCCCATTCGTGTGCTCGGTGATACGAATGCGGGCATCTAAATGCTCATTGTCATACATCTGTGTTAGACGGAGGGCATTCACTGCGGACTACACTCAGTCTGCGATTTGTACCTGCATGATAGTTAGTGAGCGAGGCCAGCGGAGTCATGTCGAGCGTATGCATACCCCTAAGTACGCATCCCTCATGTAGGGTAGCCACGGGGGCCCACGGTGAATTCTCGCCGTATCTGTCGCCGCCAACGAAGGCACTATCAACTAGAAGCGCTAAGCTCCCCGTTAACGTGAACGACTGAGACAAGCCATTCTTGCTCGCTTATCTCAAGCCCTCGGTGATGACGTTGACACGGTCTCTAAGGGCGTTTTGTCAAAGACAAAGACATTCGCGTCTGCATCAGGCTTTAACGTCATTACAATGTGGATCGAGGAGATGTAAGACCCAATTTGTGTGCAGAACCAACAGGTAGTTGTAGAACACGTGAGCCCCCTTGACCCACAGGTACCGGGTGTGGCTTGGGAATATCTGAAACGGGACGAACTCTCTGTCCGCTGTCAGCACATGAGTCGGATCCGACACGCACACTGTGCCCACAAGGTGTCTCATTCCGGCCATCGATCGCCGCACCCGCACTACCGCGCCAACCATGTTGATCCCAGTGGCGTTATCTTGGCCGCGCATTCGCCCAGCTCTGGCCCGAGTCTGGAGTAGGAATGTGAGGTGACTTGTGAAAGGAGGTTATTGTGTGAACGAGGTGGATTGCAGTCCGCCAAGGCGAGGTAACGAGAGAGTACATGGTCCCGCGGTTGCAGGAACATGGCGAATGAGAAGACGTGAGTGGACGGCCGAGAGCGGAACGAGAGACATCTTACAGCGGATCGTTGGCCCAGACGCGACGCGATGCCGGCACTCCGTGCGCGTCCATGGCTACTGCCTAAGACCGCTTTCACACGGGCTACATCTCCCACTTGACACACCTGCTGCTTGCTTCACCCCTCGATCATCGCTGTGTACTTCTATAACCAGTGCAGACGGTACGTCTTCTCCCCATGTCTAATCCTCCACCATATCCGACTCACCATGCCTTCTTCGCCGGCCGAGCTCACGAAGCAGGAGATCAAGACGCTGCTTGCGGTGTTCGACACCATCATCCCATCTATTCCGCTCGAGGCTCTGCTCCAGGGAGCTCCCCACCTTGCCAAGGAGGGCATTGACAGCGAGATTCTCAAGCAGTATGCTTCCGAGAAGCCATCGGAGCTTCCCAAGCTCCGCGAGGAGCTTGACACCTTGGTCCCCTACGTCGTCAAGCCCTTCCAGATGTCCGAGCTCAAGCTTGTCCTATCCCTACTGCGGTGAGTGCCTCCTCCTCCATCAGCCACGCTAACCCTGCAGAGGGTACATGGGCAGCCTGGCTCTCACCGGCTCGCTCACTACATTTGAGTCTCAACCGATCGCCACACGCGAGAAGCAGCTGCTCAGTTGGAAGCTGAGCGCCGTGCCTCAGTACCGCAAGATCTACGACTCGCTCATCAAGCTCGGTATCGTGCTGTACCTCCGTGCCTCCCCGA
Organism: Cutaneotrichosporon dermatis; assembly: GCA_020011015.1. Classification (NCBI taxonomy): domain Eukaryota; kingdom Fungi; phylum Basidiomycota; class Tremellomycetes; order Trichosporonales; family Trichosporonaceae; genus Cutaneotrichosporon; species Cutaneotrichosporon dermatis. The sequence continues at coordinate 27,647 of JAIGNX010000002.1, read as the reverse complement.
CTTTGCACAAAGTCATGAAGTACGAGACGGTCCCCGCAGACCCACCGACTAAGGGCCACTTCCAGTTCAACTTCTCCACCATCGCCGATTTGCGCAACGTCGAGCTTGACGCCATCATCGTCGGCTCGGGTGCGGGTGGCGGCGTCACCGCCAAGACCCTTGCCGAGGCCGGTATGAAGGTTCTCGTCATTGAGAAGGGAAAGCACTATGACCACGGTGGTGTCTACTCTGAAATCTGGTCTTTGCAGCACATGTACGACCGAGCCATCCTTGCCATGAACGAGTCGGGATCTATCTCGCTCGTGTCAGCCAACGTGTTCGGCGGCGGCGCGACGATCAACTGGGCTGCGTGCCTCGAGACGCCGCACGCTGTGCGTGCCGACTGGACGAGCACGTACGGCCTGCCCTACTTCACTTCGCAAGAGTTCCAAGACGACATCAACTACGTCAACAAGGTTATGGGCGTGTCAGAGCCAACGGAGCAGAATAAGCAGAACACCCTGCTGATGGAGGGAGCGCGCCGGATGGGGTATCGCCACGCGCCAGTGAAGCAGAACAATGGCGGACAGAAGCATCGGTGCGGGCATGAGTGCGCCAACTCCTGTCGCTCGGGGGGGAAGCGGGGCATCTCATGGCTCGAGGACGCGAACAAGGCCGGAGCACGCCTGCTCGTGGGAGCCGATGTTCGGCGCATCAACTTCAAGAAGGGTGTTGCGACTGGTGTCACTCTCATCGTTGACGGGAAAGACGCGACCATCAATGCGCCGCGCATCGTCGTATGTGGCGGTAGCTTCTTCTCACCCGCTCTTCTCCTGCGTTCCAAGGTTCCCAACCCGCGCATCGGCCCCAGCCTCTACCTCCACCCGACGAACTACATCTATGGCATTTTCCCCGAAGCCACCGAGCCAACCAAGGGTAACATCCTCACGTCTGTCGTGAGCGAGTACGACAATATCTCTCCGGGCGGGTTCGGCGTGCGTGTGGAGACGGGTATCATGCAACCTATCATCAGCTTGACGCTCCTCCAGTGGGTTGGAGGGGCCGAGCACAAAGCGCGCCTCGCCAAGCACAACCGCATGGTTGGGCTCATCGCCATCGCCCGCGACCGCGACTGTGGTAGACTCAAGATCGACAAGCAAGGAGAGCCGGTCGTCAAGTACAACGTGTCAGCACACGACGAGAAGAGCATCAAGGCGGGAACGCTGGCGGGAGCAGAGTGCCTGCGGGCGGCGGGCGCCGAGGAGATCCTGGTTGGCGCTCGTGGCGTCTCGTCGTGGAAGAAGGGTGGCGACTGGGAGGGATGGAGGAAACAGGTCGAGGAGACGAGCCCGGCCTCGTTCGGAACTGCGCACCAGCTCGGCTCGTGTCGCATGTCTTCGCGATCATCTGACGGCGTATGCGACCCAAGTGGTGCGGTGTATGGCGTCAAGGGCGTCTGGGTATCGGACGCCAGCGTGCTACCCTCGTCCTCTGGCGTGAACCCGATGATCACTGTCATGGCCGTCGCCCACAAGGTGGCCCGCGGAGTCGTGGATAGTTGGAAGGCCGACCGCAGGTCGTCGCCGTCCTCGTCTGTGTCGTCCTCCCCCTCCACTGTCCCGCCAGTGACCCCGCCGACTGAGAGCCCCCCGGCTGACGTTGCGCTGCCGGTCAGTCTAGGCTCTAAGTAATTGAGACCCACAGCACATATTGAGTAGGCTGCCTTGGGACCGTTCACAACTACTACATACATGGACCCTCTTGTTGTTACGACCGATGTTATTCTGTTCCGTGAGATGTAAGTCCGAGCATCTGCAACGTGCACGACATCGGCTACATGAGAACAGTTCCACAATAGTACGTGTTTCTGGGTGTTTCTGTGTTTCGTGTTTGCCTACTAGGCCTACATCAGGGTGATTTTCTGTGTTTTCCTCGTCGTGCGTGTGCTTGTCACTTGACTGCTTCCATTGCGTTGACGTGGGGTTTTATGGCTTGTATTTATTACTCATTTGTGGGCCATTCTCGCCGGTGCCGTGTTTTGATCTGGTGTCAGCAACAAGACGACCGTTAAGGATGGGGATCGATCACCCACTATGCGGGCTCCAGAAAGCCCTGCCCCACTATGCGGGCTCCAGAAAGCCCTGCCCCACTATGCGGGCTCCAGAAAGCCCTGCCCCAGTATGAGCAATGCCTAGCATCGCTCACAGTCACGTCACGCGACATCACCGCCTCAACGCATCAAGTGGAGACGGAGTAGCGGGGAGGGCGGGTCTAGCGGCGACTGGGGCTCGGAATGGTTGTGGTCATGGCTATGGGCATGTTCGCGGCCATGGTGGTGATGGTGCTCGTGGCCGACATGGTGACCATGACCATGCTCGTGTGCTCGATGTGCAGCCGACTCACTGTCCTGGGCCATGAGGCACTCGTTGAGCGGCGCAAGGTGGGTGCTCTGGATGAGGCCGGGTTTCGCCTCGCAGCTGTTGCGGCGGAGCATCGGTCCTTGTGTGTGGCGGACGTGCGCCGGGTCGATGCCGGCCTTGGGCGCGTCCTGCGTGTGAGTTGCCATCAAAGTCATAAGTGGAGGCACGTGACATTCAGGATGAGGTGCAGGTCGTGTGCCCCGAGCCCAAACTCACATTGTACTCAAGCCCCTCGTTAAGTGGGGCGATGTGCGTGCTCTGGATCAGACCAGGCCTGGCTTCGCACGAGTTGCGGCGGGGACCCTTGGTCGGGCGGACGTGCGCAGGGTCGATGCCCGCGGGAGGCGAGTCGAGAGGCTCGGGAGGCATCTGGATGTCAGCACGATGAGTCCTCGGGCAGCTCTAGCAGCAGGATGCTGTAGAGGCGAGTAAGCGGTAGATACGAACCTGTTCGCGGCTTTGGCTGGGCATCTCTAGGATCGGTTGTCCGTGTTGTGGTGTTGGATGAAGTACTGTGGTAAGTGAGTGCGATACAGGATCGATGGCGAGGAAGTGGTGGAAGAGACGTTGGTGGGAGGGAGGATGAGGTTTCTTATCCTGCGTGTAGTACGAGCTGACGTCGGCTGGGTGGGTCAGGTGCTGGACGTCTCTCCATCTCAGCCCAGCCGCCTTCATGTGACATCGCATGTCTAGGGCCTAGACGTCAATCTGGATGGGGACTTGGGGTAGGCGGTGAGGTGGGACCAGAAACCATCGGCAATACGAAGATGGGCAGCTGGCCGAGATGGCAAGACCGCAGGGCCTACTCCATTGGAGCTCGTGAATGGGTGGGCAGCTACCCACGCTTCCCTGCAGCTCTTCTCACTCTGTGCCGTGATGGCGTTGTCTAGGCGAGCTGGGCAAGCTGAGCATGGGGGTGATCAGGGTGGAGAACTTGCCAGATTGCGAGCTACCTAGCGAAGAGGCGCATCGGTGTCCGCTCTGGTACCGCGCCAAAGCGCATCCGAGGCTCCGATGCGGGTTCAATCCTAGTCATTTGACCAGGCGATGGTGACCTCAACGTGCATGCCCCGAGTGTATTTGGACGCTGGGAATTGTCGCTGACACGAAGAGGAATGTAGAAATAGCGCAGACAGAGCACATGTCATGCGGACTTGTGGGGCATGACGGAAGATGTGGAGGGACAAGGCACTAGGTTTGTATGAGGACCTACCCGATAACCGCGTGGCAGATTGCACCTATCCATGGGAACTGACTCGGCCACACATTGCTTATGGGAAAGCAATCGGAGGAGCCTGGGCATTCTGGGCGTGCACCCCAGCACGTGTCAAAGGGTTGTGCTCGGCATTGGCATGGTCGCCTGCGTCCGAGAGGCTTAAATGCCATTTGCTGCGGGCTTGCCGACACATACGCCTATGTGCCAGATTCTGACCACACCTTACAAGTAACCGCTGGACGGCCCGGGAGATGGCCAGTACGAAAACAGACGATGCTGTAGCATGCTTACATTGTAGTTGTACGATCGCCCTTGACCACTCCCTGCTCGAATGGTATGCTATCAAGAATGACTGGCAGGCTGAACCCATTTACTTGCTCACTGACGGCACACCATCACCTTCCAATGGTGGGTTGGGTTCGGCCCCTGCGTCCTCGCGCTTCTCGCCAACTCGGCCCGCCCCGCCATCCCTACTCATGTCCGCCTGCCCTAACTCAGTGTCCGACGTCTCTGTCCCCTCCTTGGCCTCCCTTCTCCGTCGCCACCAAGTCATCATTGGGACCGAGTTGACAGCCACGCCGGCAGCCGCACTGCACAATCCCACCCACACTGCCGCGTACTTGAAGGTATCGTTGCCCTTCTCGATCAGGGCGGATGTGATAACCGGACCGACCAAAGACGGGAGGGCAAGCACCGAAATGAGCATGCCGAACCGCATCCCAGCCTCGTGGACAGGGGAGATCGTCGCCGTCGCGGCGGGGAGGAGGGCGAACCACGACCCAGAGATCATGCCGTACCCAATAAGACCGACGATCGCGGGCGCCGTACCGACAATCGGGAGCCAGAGCGCGAACAGTATGACGGCGGAGATCGGCCCGATCGAGCCGAAGACCTTCCATATGCCGACGATGTCGGCCAACCAGCCCAGAACGCAGCGGCCAACAAGAGAGCCAGCGAGGGCCATGGCGACTCCGTAGTCGGAGATGTGGGATGGCACATTGTTCGAGTCCATGTAGTAGATGGCCGTGAAGTACGGTGCGAGAACGCTGCTGTCAGAAACGCGTTCGTGGAGAGACCAATGGGGACCGAGGACTCACTTCATGCCAAAGAAGGCAGCGCCGATTACGTGCACGACATACCGCACGTCCTTCCACGGCGCCTTCATCGCGCTCCACGGCGGCGGGGCACGGGGCGGCAGCCGCGTCTTCATCCAGAATATGCCCGGAGCCATCAACACAAAGTTGAGCCCGCCGACGAAGAGCATCGTGTTGCGGTATCCAATCTGCTTGAACAGGCGCTCGAGCATGATGGGGTACAGCACGCCGCCCAGTCCCGAGCCAGCGACGATACACCCGATCGCCAGGCCGCGCCGCTTCAGGAACCAGTGCGAGGCGACAGCCGCCGACGGGGTGTAGATCAGCGACGCGGAGAAGCCGAACAGGACGAAGGAGAGGAAGAACTGGTAATACTCGTGCGAGACTGCGTGGGGTCAGATTGGCATACGGTCGTTTGTCTGTCAGGGGCCCGACTCACAGGCCATGCCGACGAGAGAGACAAAGCCTAGGATGGTGGCTGAGGTGACGAGCAGGCGTGCACCGTGGATGTCAAAGTACCGGCCTGTCATGAACCCAAATGAGAATTCGATGAGCGTCTGTACTGAGCCGAACCATCTGGGTGTTAGCCGCGTTCCGAGTGCCCTAGAAGGCATGTCTTCAGAGTGTCGCTTGCCGGGACCTTCGGCTGCAAGGAGCAACGGGAAGGACCTTGACTCACGCAATGTCGGACTTGGAGTAGTCCTTGAGCTGGTTGTTATGGTAGTACGTCTGCAGCTGACCGTTTGCCGTCACTAGTGTCAGCTGGTGGACTCTTTCTTCAGTGCAGGCACCGTTGTCAGCTGCTGCCTGCCTCGACCGTCCTCGCAGGCGTACAGCTGGCGCTAACCATTGTGTGCGCAAGTCGCCCTCACACATTTCATATGCTTGCTCTCCTGCTTGCTCCCCTCCACCCCAATCGCTACACGGCGTGACTCACTCAAGCCAAACATCGCAAACTGCTGTCCAAACGCCGCAATCACACACAACCAAGCGTCCCGGCCCCCATCAGGCGGAGGCCCAATCAGCTCCTCGATGCGAGCGGCCTCGTCCACCTCCCGTCCTCCTCCCGCGGTGGAGACCTCGTCATCCGGGTGAGAGTGGAACGGCGCGACCGCCGACTCGACGACGCCGTCGCCGACAGGCACGGGCGCAGCGTAGCCCGCTGTCTCTACTGATCGCACAGTCTCTGGCCGGGGAGAAGTTGTGCGGTCGAGCGGTGCGGAGTGGGGTTGGAGGTGAGAGGTGGTTGTTGGGTCCTGGGCGTGGGGGGGAGGGAGGTGGTGGGAAGGGGTGCTCTGGTGTGAGCGCCGCGCGCGAGATGCGCGCGAGGTGGTCGGTTCCAATGGGATCATCTAGGTGGCAACGGCGGTCGTTGGGATAGACACAGCATGGATGAGTGGATGATAAATGGTGAATGCGGCTGGAAAGATTGAGTCGTCTCGAGTTGGAGGGTCGTCACGAGCGCGGTTACATGGATGTCATCTTTGTCATGCCTGCCCTCCGACGCCAAGATGACGGCTTTGCCGTATCTGCAACATTTCAGCAGACCGAGATTTGACTGCTCACCACGTCCAGGCGAGCTTGGCGGTCGTCACCCGCCGCTATCCCCGTCCCTCGCTTGCCCGCTTGCTTGCCCACACCCAGGGGACCGTGTTCTTTGTGGCCCCTCCATGCCCCGCATGGCTGTTTACAGAATGGGAGGGCATGAGAAACCTGAGCGCTTAACGCAGCGCTTCGGCTCTCGGACATGTCCGTCGCGGGCGGGTCGACTCTCGAGCTTCCCCTTGCCGCCGCCTACTCTACACTCGCCTCAGACTGAAACTCCGAATACATCGGTGTAGATTGACGTAGTATGCATGACTTCGACGAGCATGCACTATGTACTACTGCTATAGCTTCCATACGCCCGCTCCCAGACTTGTGCGAGGACCGGCGTCTAGGACCCAGCCCGGATCAACTGGTTTATCCGCAGCCGCCCAAGCCTCCGAGATTCTGAAAGCCGATCTGTCACCGGAGTACATAAGCGCGGCTGGAGGCGTCCACAATGACGACCTCAATGACAACCTCAATGACAACCTCAATGACAACCTCGATGACGACCTCGATGACACCCCAGCGTCCGTACGACCTCGATGGTCACCTAAGGCGGAATTATGACGACCTTGACGCCTTGAGCTGAATAATCACCTCCAGTCTCGGTAGCTGGTCGAGTCAGCATGTCAAATCCCCTCGTTGACTCGTCCCCCTCAGATGTGCAATGCCTGGCGAGCTAGACAAAGACGAAGGCGATCCGTGCAGGCTGGGTTCGTGGACATATCTGGACTGTGGGCCTGTGCTGAAGATGTCGCGGAGCGCCTGGCATGTCGGACATATGCAATCCAGCCAGGGCTACCCTTCCGCATTCATTGCGACGAGGATGGAGGCGGCGTGGAATTCTGAGCTGCACGCAGACGTTAACAGCAGACTGCGCTCACAATGCAAGCTGAGGCCCAGCGGCAATCACGCCTCTCACCTTGCATCATCTTTGTCTGCACATGCCACTGGCTGCAGACGCGTCCGCCGGCAAACAACGCGCAGATGCACCTGACACGCTAGGGCAAGACATTCCAGCAGGCTCCCTTATCGACACGTTTGACGACGACGTTTGACGACGTCTGAGCTTCGCTCCTCATGAAACGGCTGAAGGTGAGACGTGGAGGGGTACGAGTCCGTGGAGTGGAAGCGTGACCAGGGTGGGTGAGGGGAGTCACGCACCCCGTGAATGCGCGTGTAAAGTAAACACGGCTGTTGCGGCTGGTGCAGGGCGGTGCTCTCCTCATCATACACTTGGATGATTGCAGCATATTCCGAACCGTGTGCACTGAAGATATAGACGAGGAGATGATGCTAGACGCATCCCCAGAGGTTTGCTGCGCTACGGCCTTAGTCTCCAAAGCCGAATGCGAGGGTTGGGCACGGTGATTAGTTCGGCCTTCTGGCTAAGTGCACATGTCCGCTCGTCACCCTTTCATAGTGGGCCATCACGCTCGACTTTAAGCTCGGGATTGCGATCGTTGGCGATCACTGCCTATCTTAAGTCGAAGACCACTGACACCGCGAACGGAAGTGTCACGGCGCCGCCGGATGGGCACCGAACGCCCGCGACGACGCGACATGCCCTGCTCCCACTCGGCGATCAGACGTGTTTGGGATTCTGGTATTCGGCGACGCCGCTACATGGCGCGTTTGCAAGCTGCTGGATTCTGGATGCCTGACAGGGCCTCGATTCCGGTGACGTGAGGTCCTAGGGCACCGGGCGATAGGGGCATGGAGCGGAAGCACGTCCACTTTGGAATTGTAGGCAGGGCAGCTGTACTCCGCGACAGCGCAAAACCGCAGATGGTGGAGGGCAAGGGACCGCAAAGACGGTAGCAAGGGCCATGGCGGCCGGCTTTGCGGCATGTACAGAGACATCAAGGTTTCCAGTGAGGCGTCGAGGTCGGGAACGGGAAGGATGGACCAATTCGACCAGAGGGCGGAAACAAGAAGTGAAACATTCGATCCGTCGCACTACTCGTCGTCTTCCCACTGCCTGCTCAGTGTCAACAGAATTCCAAAGTCCATGGTTCGATAATCCAGGCGTCGAGTGCACCTCCCCCTGCCGATAGCCGACCCAGGCCCGGTATCGGGCTGAAATCTGCATGCCTGCGAGCAGCAGCGAACAGCAGATACGCCATCCATACACTGTGGCAGCCGCCTTCTATCGGGTACCTCGGTGTTCCTGGCCCGCCGTGGAAACACTTCCACCCTCCAAACTGGCCTCTCTCCTGTCACCTGGTCCTTTGTACACACCAACAGTTTCTGTCGGCGGATGTGAGTTGTGGGTCGACTTGGAACGGCGGTATGTCGTGCGTGTAGAAGTGATGCTGCAGTTCTATTGTGGTGATGCCGAGCTTGAGAAAATATTTCCTCTCCATCACTCACTACTTCACTTACTCGTGCGCATTGGCATCTATCGACAGCGAACGATGAACGCGCCCGCGGGCGCCGAAGCCCCTCCTCCTTCAGAGCTCTCATCCTTCCCCGTCTCAACATCTACCGCGTCGTCTGACGCCGCCTTGTCGGCCTCCGCTCCACAATCCTCATCTGCGTCGATTCCAGCCGACACCAGGCCAGTTCTTCATGTCGGCATCGGCACATCGGCACTCTCACCGGCTCTCGACTTCCACCCTGCCTCCGCATGGCAACTGAACAGCACGGCAACGCCAGCAGTATGGGAGCTCGTCAACGCGACTGCTGGTGCTGGCGTGTCTCATACGTTTGCAGGCGCGGGGTGGACTCTGCGCGGGACGGTGCAGACTCTGGTCACCGCCAGTGGTGGGCCGGCCGCGGGCAACAGCAAGGGCACGTTCAGTGTTGGCGATGAGACCTACCCCACCTCCACGCCTGGGGCGGGTGACATTGTCGCGGCCGAAGGATGGGAGTCGGGGTTGCGGCGGGTAAACTGGGAAGTGCCACCCGGATTCGCGGGCAGTGTCAGCGTGTACGGCGCTGTCAAGAGGGTGCGAGTGATCACAGAGATGTGAGTATAGGATGGCCTGCGGGGAGCTGACGGCAGCACGGAAGAATCCACTTTCGCAGCGCTCGAGCAGCGCGTACCACTCGTCGAAGGGGAAGCTCCGGCAGTACGCGGCAACGTGCAGTACAGCGGGACCTGGAACGTCCAAGCGGGCGTCGGCGGCTCCGTCCCGCCTGACGAGGGGAGCGCAGTCGTCGGGAACACCGGATCGATGATCGTTAGCGTGCCCGCCAACACGTCCATCTTCGCGCTCTCAGGCGTCCGCGGACCAGGGTACGGTCGCTTCGAAGTCGCCTTCTCCCCAGAGGTAGCGGGGACGCCGCTGAGCGATGCAGCGACGCCTACCGATACCAGCGGAATTACAGAGGAAGCGTCGCCGGCCAGCGCACTGCTCTATGACACGACCCTAGACCCCGCGGTCATGTACACTGTCAACATCACTAGCGAGGGTGCACGATTACGCGCACTGCATTACTGGCCTGTGAACGAGTACGTCTACCCTCCCTGTCATCGCTGACCCCAGAAACGCGTTCGCGGACTGGCGGCGAGACGACTGGTCGCCCTCGTCCTCCAGCCTCATTGGCATCGCCGTCCCCTCCCCTTCTGTGGCTGGCGTACACGCTCCCCCGCCCGCCCGAAACCGGCCAAACTACACAGGCGCGATCATTGGCGGTGCAGTCGGAGGCTTCATCCTGCTCGCCATCCTCACAGGGATCATTCTGTGCAAGTGCCGCCGCTGGCGTCTCCTGCAGCATCGATACCGCCCGCGCCGCGCTTTGTCCAAGCACGGCATCTCGTCCGAGGACGTCGGGGAACGCCAGGAAAGGCGGTACACGACCGTCGCGTCTAACGCGTCCCATGACGGACATGCGATGATGACCCCGTCGCCGATCGGGTACAAGTTCCACGGCGTACAGGTCGGGTACGACGCGCGCTCGGGGACGCCAGTATATGCGACGCCCGGGCGAGGAGACATGGGATATACAGAGTACACTCAGGAGTACGAGCCTGAGACGCCGACCCCGAGCGTGGACCGGATGAGGAACATCCCGCCGCGAAGTACTTCGGGTGGGTATGGGAGCGGGCGTGCTCTTGCCGGCGGCAGTGGGTGGGTCGCGCCGTCGCCAACCTCACCTCTGCAACACTCGCCATCGATTCTCTCCCCTAGCCACCCGTTCGCGGCTGCCCAGCGTGCGTCATTCTCACCCTCCACGTCGCCCCACGCTTCCCCATCAATGCCTGGCGGGACATTCTACCGCACCCAGCCCTCGGCGTACAGCGGATACAGCGGGCCATACTCCCGTCCCACGCTTGCCGAGAGCGCCAGCGTCGTCGACCTCCCTGGCGACCTTGCGCATCCCCCATCTCTCCACGAGGAGCCAGTGCGTACGTCCACCGAACAACGGGTCCGCGACTTCATGGGTGTGACTGAGCCGGTCCGCACTGCATCGCGCTCGGCGTCCCGCGCTGGTGCTGCGTCAAGAGCGGGAGCGATCTCGCGGTCGGATTCGCGCACGCAGGGCCAGTTGGGTGGAAGGGAGAGGGTCATGTCCCCCGTCCCGCCGCCACGGGCTAAACGGCCTGTTATGCGGCAGCCTTCGCCGGTGCCGCCGGAGCAGTGGGAGCCGGACGATGCGAGTAGTTTGTGCTCCGTGGGGACAGTTGGGAGGGCGTTCTGAGCCAGCTATAAAAGGACGGAGGCTGCGTGGTGGCCTGGCCTGCTGAGCAGGTCAGGCCGAGCTAGAGCTCAAGTTGTATCAATAATACTCGTATAGTGCAGTGCATGCGATAATCCTGGCTCTATGCTTGGTACATTGCGAATTACGGACACGAGGAACGTCACTGGTGCTCTTGATTGCGAGATCTGATAGGATGCTGGTGTGCTCATTGAACGGGAGCGGACCGTGAGTGCCTTGAAGCTCTTCGTCGCTTTGCTGGGAGAAGCCATTCAAGCTGCCGCAGCGGGTGTTGGGTGTTGATGTGCATGGTCTGTGGCCAATTCAATGGGTGGTACTACAGCCGGATAGAGGTGCGTGTGGACTGGTTGGACTTGATGCTTCTACGCCCTACTCGCCCACCAACTCGCCCACTCCCCGCCTCCGCATGTACTCATTCCTTCCCAAGAAGGTGACGTGCGTCCTAGCCATCTCCTCGATGTACCCGCACACTTCGGCCGCCGTCCGCCCCTCCATCGCCGGCATCGAATGCGGGACATCCTTGAGCAACTCGTGGACGCCAACCAGTGTCCAGTGCCATGAAGGGTGCTGTGCAATGCCGCCCACCAAGCCCTGGAGCATTCCGAGCGTGTGATGTGGAGTCTGGTGGGCGCGAGCGGGTTTACCGGGGAGTGTCCGGAAGATGATGGTGATGGAGCGGTCGTCCTTGTGATGCTGCCGCGATGCCTCGCCGGATATGCGAGTTGAACTGGCAGAGCGCCCCTCCATTGTGCGGGCCGACAGACCGAGAGCGTCCACGCCGAGATGCCCGCCACCCGGCATCTCCACGGCGACTTCCGTCTCTCCAACCTCCACCCTCACTACCCTCCCGTCGTCGTCGAGGACAGCGAAGTTCTCCCATGTCGCCGTATGGAGCTCAGGCTCGTCGGGCCTTACGCTGATGTTCAGGATGTACTCCTTTGCCCAACATGGTACGCGCGTCCCTCCCACCGTTGGAGGGAAGAACCATCCGGTCTTATCGCAGTTGAAGCTCCTCCCGATCTCCTCAAAGATGACCAGCCGCTGCGCCTGTGGTGCGAGACCATCTATAGATAGACGTAGGAAGGGGTCGGGCAGCCGGACAGTGTGGACCGGGAGGTAGAGCGCTGGAAGGAGAAGATCCTTCCGCGCCATCCGCCGCTGGCTTGGTGGTGTGCGGACTTTGAGGATGCGGGTGGTTGAGAGGCATGCGCCGTGCGTGTCCCCGGGAAGAAGCGGGAGGCGGGTGTTGGAAGAGGTCGATGGGCAGGAGGAGGCGGAGGCGAGGTGCCATGATGGTGTGGATGAGGCGCACAGGTGGAGTTCGACATGGTGGCAGATGATAGTGTCAGCGCGTCGTCGGAACTCCCTTGACGCCGCGCGGAGGGCGAGGAGGGCGGAACGGGGGGCGAAGGCGAGGATGAGGTCGAGGATGTGCGGGTACGAGGTGTGGTCGAGCGTGGCCATGTTGAGAAGGGGCTATTGAAGCAGGCTCCACAGTGGTGTAGGATCTGGGAGGGCAGCGGAGTGCGCTGAGTACTGTGGGTAACGGCAGATGGATGCCGCCCTGTGGTGGAGCAGAATGGCGATGGCGGCGATGCTAGTGAGTGTAATGAGAAGAGCAGAAAAGAGCCCATCGTATGACGCGTAGAAGCATGTCGCCTAATAGAGCTCCACCCGAAACGCACACTACCCGGCCCACCTCTCATAGAGAGAGAGTGCGGAGTGAGCAGGTGACCATAACAAACTTGTGTCGACGTGCGTAAATACGTCGCGTGCCGCAATCTCGCGCCACTCGGAATCGCCACCAGGCACGGATCGCGGGGTGGAGGCACACCCCTTTGGGCCGGCCGCTGTACAAAGCAGTTGGCGGTGGGCTCTACCTCGGCAAACACTACTGGTGTACGGACTTCTGATGCATGGCACACATTATACTATCCGTCGCGTTTCGTCGCCTAAGGCATGGTACATGAAGAAGTATACTCTACATACGGTTGCGGTTCCATAAGCCGCATTATTGTCCGCACAAAGTCCAAGCTCAAACAAGTCTCTCGCTCTCGCGCGTGGTCTCACTCGGCCCGCCCTAGGAGCTTGCGCTTGATGTCGAGGAACCCAGCGTTGCTTGACCCGCGTTGCTCCTCCTCCCATTGGGGATCGTAGCGAGGTAATGTCTCCTGTCTCGGTCCGGCTGAGCTCTGTGCAGCGCCCGGAGGAAGTGTCAAGTCGGGCTGCGCCGAGCGCGACCCTCCGCGAGCGACGCCGAAGCTCTCGCGCCCAAAGCTGTCTCGTGAGGTGCTGGGAGACGAGGCGCCGGGAGGTAGGGAGTGGCCGGCGCTGCTCATCCTGTTGGCATCCCACTCGAACGGATCAGTCTCGAACGTTTCGTCAGGCCCGCCTGGACGAGGCGCGCTGAAGTCTATCGGGTCGCTATACTGGGAGGCGACGCTGAGCCGAGCAGCCGTCGCATCCTGCTCCCGGCCAAGGTCGATAAGCTTGTCGGCACCTTGGCTGAAGCGGCGCTCGCTCTTCGGTGGGCGCGGCGGCGACACGGTCGGCACAAGCGGAGAGCCTCCAGAGGGCACACCACGGTTGGCCGACTTGGGCGTATCGTTGCCACTATTCTGCTTGGTTGGACTAGCTCCAGCAACAGCAGTCCCAGGCAACGATGGCAAGGTGCCGGTGGGAGTATCGGGTGTAACGGGATCGGGATTTGTCATACCAAGCTTGCGTGGGGCTGACGCTGCTGCGCCCCAGCCCAAGTCTGGACGAGGGGTCCCGTTACTGGTGGTTCTGTCGGCTGGGTCGCTCTCTCGTTGGGTCCCTCCAAAGTAGTGGTCCTGGTACATTTGAGCTTCGTGCCAGACGTCATCCTCTGATCGAGCAGCGCCCGGGCCAGCGGCAGCCTCTGACCCTACGAGTAGCTGCCCTGTGCTCGAACCAGGAGTCCAATCGTCTACCTGCGATATCTGCGTGTACGACGAGTGCTGCGAGTTTGGATTCGAGTGGCGTACTCCTGCAGCGGCTCCGGCGCCCCCTGCCGCGAGATACTGTGTCCCCTCGGCTGAGTGGGGATGAGACGAGTGCTGAGGTGTGGCGTACGGGTCGTAATAGGCATCCCTGTAGGGTTCGGGCTCGGATACCTTCGGCAACGTAGCCATGATCCCCATTGGGGTCCATGATGGTCGCGGTGGCTCTTTGATCGCGAGCCCATCGTATTGTCGCCTCTTGCGGCGATGGCGGCAGAATAGAAGCAGACCGATGATTGCGGCCACTACAGCCGCACCTCCTACCAAACCTCCCACGAGCGCGCCGATGTTGACGGGAGCCGTTCCCCCAGAAGCTGTGACGCCAGTTTGCAAGCCCGGGCCAGGGGCTGTGGATGTGGCCGTCAGGGTCTTGCCGCTCTGCACCACAGGGGAAGATGGGGAGGGAGATGGCGAGGAAGAAGGCGAGGAAGGGGCTGTGTCCGAGGAATCACTGGTCGTACTGGGGAGGGTGGCCTCTGTTGGGGTGCTTGTGGATGTTATCACCTCCGTTACGACCTCCTCAGTGGTCGGCGTTGAAGGAGGTAGAGTGGATGTGATGGTTGTCGTGTCTGGGGGGAGGGGAGTATCCGAGGAAGGTGTCGAGCTCGGTGGTGGATCTTCTGTCGATGACGAAGGGGCGGGAGGGGTTGAGGTTGAGCTAGATGGTGGTGGTGGTTCCGATGTGGATGATGACGAAGTGGGCGACGACGTTGGGGGTTCTGAGGTTGGAGGAGTCGACGACGGCGTCGGCTCAGAACTGGAGGTTGGGCTCGAGGTCGGGGGTGTATCGGATGACGAGGGGGTCGATGGTTCCTCGGACGTCGTAGGCGAGCTTGTGGTGGGTGTCTCCGAATCCGTATCGGACGGAGTCAAGGAAGGAGAAGGCTCCTCGCTCGACATCGTGGCCGATGACGACCCAATCGCTGTTGTGATGGATGAAATGGTGAGAACAGTGTATTACAAATGCAGTGATAGCTCGGTAGGTGGGTGGGTGGTGTCGCGTCGCAGCGGGCGCAGTTGGCGGTCGCGATGGCTGCGCGTGATTGTTTGATGGCGATGTTACAGAGGAACGCGTTGCTGGTCGTCCGTCAAAAGGCTGTGCCGTTCGATCAAAGGTAACGTATCGTTGTGGGTGATGGTATAACATGCAACTCGAGAGAGTCGATGCGAAAGGAAGTCAAGAAGGAAGGATGAAAGAAGCCAAAGGTAGTTTGGTGTGGTGTGAGTGGAAACTCGAAACTGTGGCCGCCGCCCCCCCACCCTGTGCCCAAATCCGAAACAAGGGCTGTCAGGCGGCCGAGGGCAGTTGAATGGGTGAATGAGAGTGTGATCGAAGTGTGTTTCGAGTAGGTCGCGTCGTGCCCGTGGAGAGATGGCGAACGGTGGTGAAGACGAGATGGAATACGGGGTTGAGAGGACTCTAGATGCAAGAAAGGATAGTAGTAGTTGCTGACAGGTTGCAAGTTGAAAGATGACAGAGCTTTAGCAATTTAGCACAGCATCGATCCTCGAGTCCTCCGTTCTCTCGTTCCGCAATCCGCACACCGCCACGCTCCTCATCCACGCGACGCGTCGAAAAGAGGGTTCCTCCGACTTCCTTCTTCTCGCGCCTGTTCCACGCGTGCCACCACCATCCACCCTTACATGGCCTCCCCACCCTCCTTTCATCACTCCCTTTCTTCTTGCATTGCTCGAATTCTCATCTATCCCCCATCTTCTTCTTTCGCAACCCTCACACGGATCACAAAGTAGCAACTGGCAGGCTCCATTTCATCTCACCTATGGATGCCCGTCCCGCAGAAGCGTGGAGCCCTAATCTGGGGTAAAGGAGTGCGACTGCCCTTCCACCCGGCCCGGGAGACCCGGCATTCTCCATGTTGCACATGGTCACCTACGCGTGCCGTAAGCGCCTGTCGTCTCGAAGCCGCCTTGCCTGCCTAGCTCTCCCGCCGGTCTACTTTGGTCTCACCGATCAACTCCGCGGCATGCTGAGACTCCCTTTGGAACCTCATGCACCAATTCCATTCCGCACGATAGCACCGCCGCATGGAATGCATGCCTCCTTGCTAGCAGAGTACCAGTTAAACTCGCCTCTTCGAGCTACTTGGTGCAGCTATCGGCAAAACTAAGCTTGTGTCATTAGTCGTTGCATTCCGCACTATCGTTCTCAACTGGTCTCCTCGTCGCCTCCCGAGTAGAAAGGCGATTGGACGTTGCTGCCTGTGTTAACATAATGGTGAACCCAGGAGCCTTTTCTAACCACTTGACTGCAACATCAGCCAGTCGTGATAAGCGTATTAAACATCCAGATAGCTACAGTACACTAACAGATTATGACTTCACCGGGCGCCCACCACCGGCAGATCCTCCAGCTGCCGTTCCCTCCGCCGGCGCCCACTCTGCGCGATACATGGGTGGTAGGGTCGTAGGGAGGACGACGCCGGCGTCTTCCTCGTGCACGACCATGTCGGGCGCAACGTGCGCCTGTGCCGGAGGAGCCGGAGCAACCGGAGCCTGGGACAGTTCGGGGCCACCGAATCTACTTGGCGGGGCTTCTGTGACGGGGCTGGGTGCGTGGCTGCTGGGCGCGCGGCGCATCTCGGGCGGACGAGGTGCTGGAGTATAGTATCCGGCGCTTGTTGCTTGGACTGCTGGACCGGCCGACGGTTGCTCGCTTGGGTAATAGCCAGCAGGTGGCATGGGAGCTGGATATCCCCCAGGAGCGGGAACAGCAGCTGGATAGGCATTCCTCGCGGCTGGATCCGGATATCCTCCTCGTGCGGAGTAATAGTTGTCAGGGTAGGGCCTGCCGTTGAGGTCGTATTGCTCACTCAGATGCCGATTCTCGGCGTAGAACATGGCGTGGTCGGCCTCGTGTTGACTAGGAGCACGTGCCGGGCGCCGCATACTCCCATGCTGAGGCATGGCGTACATCACATGGGCGGGATGCTGCTGGTGGTGCTCGACCGCGCTTGGGTCATAGTACCCGCCTGGCCCGGCATAGACAAACTCCTGCCCATCGTCATAGGCGTCATACGCGGAGTGGCGGGTAGGGTAGTTATGTACTGTGCTGGCTGGGCCAGTGTGTGCAGCGCTAAGCACGGACGGTGCGCGCTGTACTCGCGAGTGCAAGTCCTGGTGGCCCATGCCCATTCCCGCGTCTCGCAGGAGCTCCGTGCTGGACAGACTAGGAGACCGGTTCATGCGATGCGATGTGGAGGGATAGTATGGGTCGAGCGCGATGGGGAAATCGGGATCCATCAGGAGGACCGAGTCTCGAGGTCGTCGCCGCTTCCTACGCAGGCGGATGAACAGGAGAGCGGCAAGGGCACCGACCACAAAGGCACCTCCCACTGCACCACCAATAATGGCACCAATGGGGACAGAAGCAGCGTTTTGCGGTTCAGCTGTGGGAGATGAGGAGGCGGCAGAGGAGGTTGAGGTGGTCGTGGAGGGTGACGTTGTGTCGGATGAGGAGGGTGGAGGAGGTGTTGTGGATGAGGAAGACTCTGTCGTGGTCGGTTGTTTGTCTTCCGTCGTAGTGTCGCTCGTTGCAGTTGTTGGGCTGGATGTGGGGGAGGATGACGAGGATGTGGATGACTTGGAGCTTGAGGAAGAGGGAGGTTTGGAAGTAGAGGGTGATGAGGACGAGGAGGGTGGTGGTTTGGAAGACGTGGAAGACGACGAGGGCCTCGGTCGCGATGTCGCGCTTGATGCTGGGGCGCTTGTCGACTGGCGGCGAACATGTTGGACATAGCCCTCGGTTGTGAAGCCGGAGAGTTGGGCCCCATGGGCTGGATGGTGCTCATCATCGGTGTCCACCCACAGTTCATGGGTGAGAGCAGCCTCCGGAGTGGCGCGCGGACCGGCCGCGCGGGGCGCTTGCTGTGCACGAGCTTGGGCAACCACCTCCGACCCCTCCCATGGGTCACGCCTACCCAGCCTATGTGGCTCTCGTTCAATCTCCCGACGGGAGTCCAGTGTTGATGTGGAGGTTGGTATCCGTAGCCGATCCCATCTGGTATCAGCTGAGCACGCCACGGCCCAAGAGGAATCGGCAAGCGGGGCATTCCTGCACGTTTGGAGGTTGCTTATGTCCAAACGGAGTTGGAATATAGGTTAAATTGGGCTCTGGATCCCATTCCAAGCCGTAAACAAGCCAGCGAGAGCAGACTCACATCGCCGCCCTTCTTGAGATCCCAGACGTGGGCAGAGCCCACTCCCTGCCAAGTCTGAGTGCGAACCGCAGCTCGAGTCCGAGTCCCGGTCCACGTCGTTGCTCGTTCACATCGAAGGCCGGAGGAGGAGAATCGACCTGCAGCGGAGCGGCCAGCGCAACCACCGCAAAAGCGAGACGGAGTATCAACATAGTGGAATGGAAGGAGTGTGAGTTGTAGAGAGTGGGTTGGATTGACAAGGGATGAGGTGAGCGGTCAGTCCGCTCATACAACGAGCACTAAGAAGGGTACAAGGGTGGTAAAGGGGGTCGTGCATTGTGTACAGGTTTCTGTTGAGGGTCGGGGTAAGATGGGTGGGTGAGGTGGGGGCATAGGGCGACGTCTGCGCCGCTCGGACCTCATTATTGTCCAAAGGGGGTTAAGATGACGCTCTAAGTTCGCGCACGGACAGCTCGGTGGCGATTCTCGGACTTGATAGGACGTCGCGTGATTCGCGATGAAATGGTTTAGATGCTCTTGGTGTGGTTTCATGTGATCCTTGGCGGTCAATGCGTCAGTTGCAGGGCCATGTATGATAGGGAGTATGGAGGATGAATGGAGTTAGGACTGCTTCAGGTGGGTTTACTCGCCCCTTTTGGGTACGCTTGAACCCTGTAGCAAAGTGGCTTCGATACGCGTTTTGAGTGTCGTCAACATATCAGCAATCGAGGAGCTTTTCATGAGTCATGAGGTCAGACTTCTCCTGAGTTGTTTAACAGCATAACCATCCATCTAGTGTTACTTAGCCAGACTTTGTCTGGAAGATCATATCACCTCTCTATTACTCGCTACACTCCCAGCCCTAGTTGATAATGAGCTCCTCCTTGATACGGATACCCTCGTTGATACCAGCCGAGAGGGCACGACCGCCGTCAACAACCAAAGTCGCGCCATCCATGTACGAGCCGGCACGAGAGCCAAGCATGAGGACGGGGCCGACAATCTCGTGGGGAAGTCCTGGGCGGCCGACAACGGAGCGGGCAGCGGCCATCTCGGCACCCTTGCCAATGTCGTACTTGTGGCCGCCCTCGGCAGCGGAAGTGCCGGTCATCTCGGAAGGGAAGATGCCGGGGCAGATGGTGTTGACGCGGATCTTGGCCCTGGGTGTTAGCCATGTTGTCTTGTTACTACGGGCTGGAGGGGCACTGAGCCCGGGGTTAGACTCACGGAGAGAGACGACCGGCGAGGAGGTTGGCAGTGTGCATGGTACCAGCCTTGGAGGCACCGTACGACACCGAGCCGACGGCGCGCTGAAGGATCATACCCGCGATGGAGGCGATGACGACAACCGACTTAAGGTCCGACTTGAGGAGGAGGGGGATGAAGGCGATGGTGGTGAAGTAGACACCGTTGATGTTGACTGCTGTTAGTACGGATGCAACTCAAGTAGGATCCACCGCACTCAGGACTCACTCTGGTTGGTGTAGTTGAAGTCATCGTCGTCGCAACCCTCCCAGAGCATCTTGGCGACGGCGTCGACTGCCTGTTAGCGCGTGGTTGCTCGAGGGAGTGTGACGGGTTGCCTGCTTCCACAGCACTGGTGAGGCAACCCAACCCCATTACGACTCACTGTTGTCCACGTCAGTCGTAGGGTTGCGGTAGTTCTTCATGACACCGGCGCAGTTGATAAGCACGTCGACGACGTCGGTCTGCTTGGCGACATCCTCGTAGAGTTTCTTGCAGCCTGCCTTGGTGGAGACATCACCGGGGACGCTGACAATCAGCCAATGTTCAAATCTGGACAACGGCATCCTGGCACTCAACGACAGAGGTTCCCAACCATCCGTGTTGCGGCGGAGGCCTAAGAATCGAACTCACGCAACAATGTCACCGCCCTTGCCGGCCTGAGCCTTGAGGTCCTTCACGGCCTTGTCGAGGACCTCGGCACGGCGACCAGAGATGAAGACCTTGGCGCCATTGGCGACGTACGCATTGGCGAGGGCTGTTGTCAGTCTTGTTAGAGGTTGGTAACTCACCCTTGCCGAGGCCGGTGCCACCGCCGGTGATAACGACAGTCTGAGGTCAGCAAAGTGGGCATTGGATGTGAATGTGGAGGTGAGATGCGTTGCGGAACGGTTCTGCAACCGCACATCCTGGAGAAGACGCGAACGCCATTCCATATCCGCCCCTCCCGACCCCGACCCCATCCCCAAACCATCCAGGATGGTTAGGTCACAAGGTTAGAGGCAGCAGGACCAAACAAACAATGCGAGATGGGTAGACTCACACGGCCCTCAACGGAGTAGAGGTCCTCAACGGCAAACGTGGGAGCGGTGAAGGTAGCCATGGCGAATGAGTGTCAAGTGGGGAGCTGTAAGAGGGAAGAGATGACAAGATGGGGCGAAGAGTGGAAGACCTAAGATGGATGGGACGGGATGCAATATGTATCGATGCGTGGAAAGACTTGGAAAGCAGCGGCTGCTCGCGGCATAGCGCGGCAGCCGGGCCGGCGGGGCGGCACATCCAGCCGCTCGGTTAAGCCGGGCGTACCATGAAATGCCGCGGGATCAAATCGCCTCGTGGAATTGATCCCGCGACGCGTCTGCCTTGTTGACGCGCGACTTGACATTTGGCGCGACGTCTACATTACCTCTCACCATCCAGTCACGATGAGCGCCCTCGACGACCTGTTCAGTGCAAACTCGCCGACACCTCCCTCTCCCGGCATCCCTTCCCCGTCTGGGACGCCGGGTCCATCCAGGCGACGAGGTGGCGAAGCTCTCTTCCTCGACGGTGCCTCCACACCCTCCCAAACACCTGTGAAGCGACGATATGCCGATTTCGCGGACGACGAGGAGCCACCATTGTCCCCGATCGGTGGCGAGTATCTCGAGAGGCGGCGCAACAACTACGGCCACCTCCATGTCGATATCTCCGCTGCGGAAGCTGAGAACGTTGGAGAAGGCGGCGGGGACGATGCCGTTGACGTGTCGACTGTCGCGCCCCGGGCGATCGCCGAGCTGTTTGATGACCCGTTGGCCGTGCAAGATCCACTCGCGTTGGGAGGAACTGCGGAGGAGGAGCCGAAGCCACGTCGCGTGATGGCCAAGGTCGACGCGGAGCGGTTGTTGGGCCCGAAAGGTCTACCGGCGCTCATGGTGGCCGCCCGCAAGTTCAAGAGCAAAGGCAAGGGGCACGAGGTGAGCCCAGACTGTGATGGGGCTGTCTGTCGACTATCGGCAGACCACACTCCACAACTCTCGCCTCGGAGTCCGCTGACGCCCAGGCATCTGATCTCCGTCGGCTGATGGACGTGTACCAGCTGTGGGCGCACAGCATGTTCCCGAAGGGCGACTTCTCCTACACCGTCCAGCGCGTCGAAGCAGTGTGTCGCAAAAGGCTGATGGAGGTGAGTTCTTCGCCTGTCGAAGTGCAATGCAACACGACTGACCCAAGTCTGCCATTAGTGGCCTGCATGATCAATTCCGCCCTCCCGCCTCTCCACCACGCGATGACCATGAGGCCTCTAGGTCAGGGTCACCGTCGGCTGGTGGCAACGCAGGGCAAACTGGTAACGGCGAGTCGCTGGACGCTTTCATTGAGCGCGACGAGGAGACGCTTCCCGACGAGACATACCGCTACGCTCCAGGTGCCGAGACATTGGCGCAAGACCGGCGTCGCGGGGGGTTGTTCGCCGACGAGCCGGACATGCCAGACGAGGACGAGCTGCTTGCGATGCGGGAGATGGAGTCAATGGCTGAGACTGGCGAGAGCACGGCGGCGGAGACACGTCCGGTGGATTTCGGGGATGAGGCGCCGGCATTTGACGAGGAGGAGGAGTGGTAACCATTGTCGCCTGTATGCATGCTAATATGTACTATGATGACGGTCGTATAGGCTACTTTTACGAGTGTTTATTGCCTCTCAGTTCACAGCGACTTTGCCCCTAATACTGCCGACCGAGCAGCGAGCTATCCTCTCGCGGAGTTACAACGGATAGGCAAATTTGTTGTCCGCGCTGGATCGTTGTGCATTGTATGCATCATTTTTATAGAAGTATTACAGACTCGCTCTTGCGCCTTCGCTTCCACGCACTATAAGAACCACAGGGTGCTAATCCTTTCACTGTTTAGGCAGTGCGCACAGCACCCTTGTCGCCGAAGCGCCACTTGGTGAACAGAATGGCGGCAACGGCGGCACCGCAGAGGGCACAAGTGATTGCGAAACCCATGACGTACTTGGGCGCGTCGGTCGAAGGCCAGAAGAAGGAACCCCAGATGGACGAGAGGTTGCCGAAACCGTTGATGGCGGCAATCGAAATGGCGCGCTTCTCGTGGCCGTCGAAGGAGATGATGACCCACGACAGGAAGATGGGGATTACAGTCCAGACGCCTCCGGCACCGAAGCAGATCATGGCGTATTTGGCCTTCGGGTTGGTGATGACAGCGCAAATGATGTAGGAGACGGTGGCGAGAGCTCCAGCACTGGCGATTGTGTATGCCTTCTGCCCAGTCCTGTCGGCGAAGACACCGCCGGTGAGGGACATGACGAGGGCGACGGCGTAAATGGGGACAGTCATGAACTGTGCCATACGGCCAGTGTGGCCGAGCGACTTCATAAGCGTAGGAATGAAGTAGGAAATGGTGCCAGAGCACGCGATAACGTTGTAGGTGAAGAGCATGCACTGCGCGTTAGCTTTGCTCAACACAATCTGGAAGTTTACTCACCCACATCATGGGGTCCTTGGCCGCAAGCTTGAGGGCCTGGAGGTGTCCGACATGCTCCTCCTCTCCTGCCGAGTCGGTGCTAAGAAGGCGGTACTTGGCAATCATCTTCTCCTCCTCGGTAAGCCACTTGGTGTTGGTGGGGTAGTCTTTACACGTAAGCACATCACCGACAGGAGCCACTCACTGGGAAGAACGAAGTAGGCAGCGACAGCGACGGCACAGGTGGCGAGACCTTCAATGATAAACAGCCAACGCCACCCGCGAGTGCCGCCCATACCCTCCATTCCCTCAATAATACCACCTGCCATGAGACCACCGAACGCTCCTGCGACGAGGGTGGCACTGTAAAAGATGGTCTGACGCTTCGACATCTCCTCAGGCTGAGCCGTTAGTTGACGTTCTAGCGGAGGTAGCTTACCTTGTACCAGCAGGACATCAGGAAAGAGACGCCTGGGTAGAAACCAGCCTCGACGGCACCGAGAACGAAACGGAATCCGGCCATGCCACCAGTAGTGTTGATACCCTTGGCGGCGATGGAGATGGCTCCCTAGACGAGTCAGAATGCGCCAAATGTCATACACGCACCCAAGTGAACATGAGTCCAGGCAGGAAGATCTTGGGGCTCGATCGGGCAATGAGCATGTTCGAGGGCACTTCGAAGAGGAGGTAGCTGACGTAGAAAATGGACAGGACGAGAGAATAGCCACCGGAAGACATGTTGAGGTCGTCCTCCATACCTCCGACCTTTGCGTTACCGATGTTGGTTCTGCATCGTTAGTGAGATGCCCGACACTTGATGGGAGACAAACTAACCGGTCAACGTAGTTCATGCTGAGATTGTCAGTACAAGTCCTCAACCATTCCGCAGACAACTCACAGAAGCATGAACCAAACGGCGGGGAGGAGGTGCAGGTCCACCTTGCGCATGAGGCGCTTCTCGACCTCCGGGTCAATGACAAACGGAACATCGTCGGCGATGGCGATCTTGGTGTCGACGACAGCCTCGATGTCCTTGTCGTGGTCGAACTTTTCAATGTCGGTCATGGTGAAGAATAGGACCCAGTAAGGTGTGGGGCTAGTGGCTTACAAAGACGCAGCTCCGCGGGGAACCCATGTCATCCTTATACTAGTTTGCGCGTCTTGGCCTGACTCCCAAAAAAGGAACACATGTCTGCCTGGTGGCCCGCATGGGCCCCCTCTCCGTTGTCCGCACTAAAGCATTGAACATTCGCTGCCCCTCACGCTAAGACGCCAAGTCGCCGACCGGAGGTGCCCGTGTCCCGTGGGCGTCCAAGGCCTAGGAAATGCCGGCGAGGCCCCGACTTTGGATGTTGACTAAGTGGCCGGTCATTGGTCATAGGAACAAAGCATACGCGAAGGTTGCGCCGCTAGATGCCGCTCCGAGTGGGGTGGGCAACTCCTAGATCTAGGCCTGGCGCGTGCAAACAAGGGCACGGGATCGGCAGGTGGCGGCGGTACGCTCGGCCCGTTGTGGACAATGACTCGCTTACGGCCGCCAGGATTAAGGTACCACCCCCTCTATGAGCCGCCCCGATCAGATCGGACTGCCGAGGTACTTGAAGTCAGCTCAGAACCTAACAAAACCGAAACAAGCCGTGGGGTCAGGAATTCTATCTCACATGTCCAAGCATTCAACCCCCATGTGAGAGCGGACGCACGACAATGTTTCAGTGGCTATGACCATAAGCGAAGACCGGCAACGGAATGCTCGCGCATATGACAGGTGCCTGTTGGCTGCTTGTTCTCCTCGGACATCTCACGGCTGAACCACATACCTTAACGCACTCTTTGTCCCCATCAAACGTTGAACATACATGACTGAGATGCATACCTCGGAAGAGACGAGGACTTTCTTCCATGGCCGCGGCTCAGCGATAGATGAGCCACACGACCTGCAAGCTCAAACCTGCACGCTCAAAGCTTTGAAGCTTTACGTCGGACAAACGGTACGCTTATCGTGCCCGGGTGATGTGCCAGAGTCTGTAATGGGATCCCGTCTCGCGGACATTCTTGAAGGCGCCAAAGCTGGGCGTCAGGGCTCTCATTCCAGATATCAGCATGGACAACGGCCATGGTAACGATGCCCAAACCCTCGGTCGGCGTACGACTCCAGTCACTCCAAATCTCCTCCCCAGTCATTTTGGACTCGCATCTGCGGTTTGATCGTTCCTCCGACGGTATGTGATCTCGACTCCCTGTGGAATACGAACGTGCTATCTCTAGTACAATGGTCCTTTGGCCTCAGATCTCAACCGGGGTGCATAGTTTCTCCTCAGATTAAAGCAACGCGAAGCTATGGTGCCACATACCGAACTGCTGATCACTTCTCTTCCAACACATCCTTCGAACGTCCAGGCCGGTTGGTCTTTCAGAACCGGTGAATCCGCTCAGTACGCAAGGCGGTCCGGAAGGCCGTCGAGCTCACGGTCCCAGTTGCGATGCATGGAGATGGCATGGAAGAATTGGTCGGCGAAGCGCTTCGAGTCCTTCAGGATTTCGACAGACTCGGAGAAGCTCTCAGGAGATGAGTCCTTGAGGGTCACGACACCGTAACTCTCGGAGAGTCCACCCGACGAGAGCTGAACCTCTGGAAGTTGCAGCGCTTTGTTGACAAAGTCCACAGCCTTGCCCGTCGCACCGATCGCCTTAAGGTGGCCAAAGGACTCGCGGATCCAATGCAGCGCTCGTCCGCTCAGCATCAACTGGTCGACATGGTCACCACCAGGGACAAACACAGCATCGAACATGGTACTCCGCTGTCCCTCCAGATGGTGGTCAGGCGTGACTGTCTGACCGTTGTCGGCGGTAATCTTTGAGCGCTTGGTGCCGATGACCAGCGGAGTCGCCAACGCTGCCGAGAGGGCGCCGTACATGGCGTCGAAGGCGATACCGTCGTAACCGTCACCAATGATAATGGCTACACGCCTGGATGCGATGGTCTTGGCACCCGGGAGCTCGAGCTGAGACAGTCCAGGCGCGCTGCGACCCGGGTTGGGTGTTGTGGGCTTATCAGGGGCTTCGCCTCCGACCATATCGGCGACGGCATTGGCGAGGCCAACATCAATGTCGGCCAGACGCCGGACCATGCGGTGTACACTGTCGGATCGTCGCAGTGATCGAGCTCAAAGCCGAAGGCCTTCAATACGTGCTTGCGCTCAATCTCGCTTAGACTGTTGAAGAACAACTGTGCCTGGAGAAGTGGTCCTTGAACTTGGCGCTGCGAGCGCGTGCCTTGATACCCTTGAGCTTCTCGGCATACTCGAGGTATCCGCCTTCGGCGTGTGTGGCAGGGGGATCTCCTGGTAGCGGTTCGGGGTGTAGTTGACTTTCGACTTTGTGATTCGGTGCCTCATTGCGCCGTCGCGGTTGAAGTTCATCACTGGGCAGACAGGGCGGTTGATGGGAAGCTCCTCCCAGTTGGGGCCGAACGTGTGATCTGAGTGTCGAAGTAGGAGAAGTTGCGGCCTTGGAGAGGGGTCGTCCGAGAACCCTACACCGGGGACAACGTGGGAGGTGCAGAATGCCACTTGCTCGTCTGCGGGAAGAACTCGTCCGGGTTACGGTTGAGCTCAAGCTCGCCGATGTACTGGACCGGAACAAGGTCCTCGGGCCACAGCTTGGTCGCGTCAAGGATGTCAAAGTCGAAGTTGTGTTCATCCTTCTCCGGATGACTTGTACACCGAACTGCCACTTGGATAGACGCCGTTCTCGATTGCTCCCAGAGGTCCTTGCGGTGGAAGTCGGGGTCCTGCCGCCGATCTTGAGAGCCTCGTCCCAACAAGAGAGTGGACACCGAGCTCGGCTTCCAGAAGAACTTGACAAGTGCCTTTCGCCCTTGGCATTGATGAGCGTGTAGTGTTGACACCAAACCCTTGCATCATACGGAATCGCGGGATCGCTCGGTCGCTCATCTGCGTGTCAGACGTGAAGAATCAATTCTATGTACTCACCGCCCACATGAACATGTGCGTCGCTTCCGTGTGCATGAACTGGAAGTCCCAGAAGTTGTTGTGGGCCGTCTGCGCTTGGGGTACCTCATTCTGCGGCTCGGGCTTGCCAGCATGGATGATATCCGGGAACTTGATTGCGTCTTGAATGAAGAAGACAGGGATCTGCCGTTAGAAAATGCCACGCCGCATGTGTGCTCACGTTGTTTCCGACGATGTCCCAGTTGCCCTCCTTGGTGTACAGCTTGACTGCAAAGCCTCGTACGTCACGAACAGTGTCCGCCGACCCGCGGGACCCGAGAACAGTAGAGAACCGGACAAATGCAGGTGTCTCACGAGCCGTGTCGGTGAGAACACCGGCGGACGAGAGATGCTCGATGGACTTGTGGAGACGGAATGTTCCAAAGGCTCCAGAGCCGCGGCATGGACAACACGCTCAGGGATTCGCTCATGGTCGAAACGCGTGATCTGGCGGTTAGTCACCGGAAACAACGTCCGAAACTTACCCTCTCTCGAGCGAACGGATCCTCGAGGAGGGATGGACCAGTCTCCTCGTCGTTGACTACTCTGAGCCAGTCATCGGCTGTTGTCTGCTTGACGCCGTAGTCGGTCGTGAGCCGATCCGCCTTAGGGGTTAGGGGTTAGGGGTTAGGGGGTTAGGGGGTTAGGGGGTTAGGGGGTTAGGGGTTAGGGGGTTAGGGGGTTAGGGGGTTAGGGGGTTAGGGGGTTAGGGGGTTAGGGGTTAGGGTTAGGGGGTTAGGGGGTTAGGGGGTTAGGGGTTAGGGGGTTAGGGGGTTAGGGGTTAGGG